>OX387615.1:12500-4812500 GCA_947568825.1 Sphinx pinastri
ACCTAACCTAACCTAACCTAACCTAACCTAACCTAACCTAACCTAACCTAACCTAACCTAACCTAACCTAACCTAACCTAACCTAACCTAACCTAACCTAACCTAACCTAACCTAACCTAACCTAACCTAACCTAACCTAACCTAACCTAACCTAACCTAACCTAACCTAACCTAACCTAACCTAACCTAACCTAACCTAACCTAACCTAACCTAACCTAACCTAACCTAACCTAACCTAACCTAACCTAACCTAACCTAACCTAACCTAACCTAACCTAACCTAACCTAACCTAACCTAACCTAACCTAACCTAACCTAACCTAACCTAACCTAACCTAACCTAACCTAACCTAACCTAACCTAACCTAACCTAACCTAACCTAACCTAACCTAACCTAACCTAACCTAACCTAACCTAACCTAACCTAACCTAACCTAACCTAACCTAACCTAACCTAACCTAACCTAACCTAACCTAACCTAACCTAACCTAACCTAACCTAACCTAACCTAACCTAACCTAACCTAACCTAACCTAACCTAACCTAACCTAACCTAACCTAACCTAACCTAACCTAACCTAACCTAACCTAACCTAACCTAACCTAACCTAACCTAACCTAACCTAACCTAACCTAACCTAACCTAACCTAACCTAACCTAACCTAACCTAACCTAACCTAACCTAACCTAACCTAACCTAACCTAACCTAACCTAACCTAACCTAACCTAACCTAACCTAACCTAACCTAACCTAACCTAACCTAACCTAACCTAACCTAACCTAACCTAACCTAACCTAACCTAACCTAACCTAACCTAACCTAACCTAACCTAACCTAACCTAACCTAACCTAACCTAACCTAACCTAACCTAACCTAACCTAACCTAACCTAACCTAACCTAACCTAACCTAACCTAACCTAACCTAACCTAACCTAACCTAACCTAACCTAACCTAACCTAACCTAACCTAACCTAACCTAACCTAACCTAACCTAACCTAACCTAACCTAACCTAACCTAACCTAACCTAACCTAACCTAACCTAACCTAACCTAACCTAACCTAACCTAACCTAACCTAACCTAACCTAACCTAACCTAACCTAACCTAACCTAACCTAACCTAACCTAACCTAACCTAACCTAACCTAACCTAACCTAACCTAACCTAACCTAACCTAACCTAACCTAACCTAACCTAACCTAACCTAACCTAACCTAACCTAACCTAACCTAACCTAACCTAACCTAACCTAACCTAACCTAACCTAACCTAACCTAACCTAACCTAACCTAACCTAACCTAACCTAACCTAACCTAACCTAACCTAACCTAACCTAACCTAACCTAACCTAACCTAACCTAACCTAACCTAACCTAACCTAACCTAACCTAACCTAACCTAACCTAACCTAACCTAACCTAACCTAACCTAACCTAACCTAACCTAACCTAACCTAACCTAACCTAACCTAACCTAACCTAACCTAACCTAACCTAACCTAACCTAACCTAACCTAACCTAACCTAACCTAACCTAACCTAACCTAACCTAACCTAACCTAACCTAACCTAACCTAACCTAACCTAACCTAACCTAACCTAACCTAACCTAACCTAACCTAACCTAACCTAACCTAACCTAACCTAACCTAACCTAACCTAACCTAACCTAACCTAACCTAACCTAACCTAACCTAACCTAACCTAACCTAACCTAACCTAACCTAACCTAACCTAACCTAACCTAACCTAACCTAACCTAACCTAACCTAACCTAACCTAACCTAACCTAACCTAACCTAACCTAACCTAACCTAACCTAACCTAACCTAACCTAACCTAACCTAACCTAACCTAACCTAACCTAACCTAACCTAACCTAACCTAACCTAACCTAACCTAACCTAACCTAACCTAACCTAACCTAACCTAACCTAACCTAACCTAACCTAACCTAACCTAACCTAACCTAACCTAACCTAACCTAACCTAACCTAACCTAACCTAACCTAACCTAACCTAACCTAACCTAACCTAACCTAACCTAACCTAACCTAACCTAACCTAACCTAACCTAACCTAACCTAACCTAACCTAACCTAACCTAACCTAACCTAACCTAACCTAACCTAACCTAACCTAACCTAACCTAACCTAACCTAACCTAACCTAACCTAACCTAACCTAACCTAACCTAACCTAACCTAACCTAACCTAACCTAACCTAACCTAACCTAACCTAACCTAACCTAACCTAACCTAACCTAACCTAACCTAACCTAACCTAACCTAACCTAACCTAACCTAACCTAACCTAACCTAACCTAACCTAACCTAACCTAACCTAACCTAACCTAACCTAACCTAACCTAACCTAACCTAACCTAACCTAACCTAACCTAACCTAACCTAACCTAACCTAACCTAACCTAACCTAACCTAACCTAACCTAACCTAACCTAACCAGTCACAACTCCCGCGCGGTCCCGAACGCACGCTCCCAACGGACCTTTCCGCGACGCTCCGTAACGCTCCGCGCACTAAATTCACAAAAGGTGGTACAGTGTTTCAAATTATTACCGTGTGATATACCAAAAGTTGCGCGCTTAAAAACCCTGTCGAATGCCGTACGAATCTTTGAAATCGGACGGCATTTCGATTTTTAGTGACGAAAATAGTGCGACGGACTAAAAATCCAAAAAAAAAAAAAAAAAAACACTGAAGTGCGTGCGGGCTTCAATTCGTCGCCCTGACACCCTCTTTCTGGATTGTAGTTGTGTGGAGAAACCCTCGGCCCACCTCCCTGCCAAATCTTGGATTTTTCTCTTATGTAATCCCAGAGATACAGGACTCCAAGAGACGCTTAGTGAGTAAATTTTTACATTGATAGTGACAATTTAGGCTATAACTCAAAGTGAAGTGACTATATATCAGATTTAAAGGTGCCTCTAGACGCGCTAGACTCTGACGCATACAGGGATCTATGACACAACCCTGTGCGACTGATAACCAGATCGCAAAATTAACAACAGTGTGTTCGGTAATCGCGTGCACCGAGTCGCGTGCTTAAAAGTGTCGTGCTGCTTCTGGGTTCCAGCGCGATGTCTGTCTGAAAGTGCCTCCTGACTCGCTGGATCCTTGCGCATCTTTTGTCATACGAACCGCGCACCTGCGACATCTGAAAGTCAGCCAACCAGCTGCATTTCACGGTTCCGGCCGACACCGTTCGACGCGGCTCACAGTTTCTAACTTCACGGCGGTCTCCTACCTCTTGGTACCAACGCGATGTCATTCTGATGATGCCTCCTGACGCGCCGAACCCTTGTGCATCCGACAAGGCCTAAACCACGGACCTGGGACAGCTGAGAGTTGGTTAAAATCGCCGCATTCCACAACTTGGCGCGCAGGGCCGCACGCCCCTCATAATTCTTGTGTTCAAGCGTCTCCAGTGCTCAGCTCTCCTCGCGACACCATTCTGAAGGTGCCTCCCGACGCACCAGACTCTCGCGAATCAGAGGACACCTAAATCAACATCGTGCGACCACTGACCGACCGGACTCCAAGTGACGCTTAGTGAGTAAATTTTTTTTTTTTTTTACATTGACAGTGACAATTTAGGCTATAACTCGAAGTGAAGTGACTATATATCAGATTTAAAGGTGCCTCTAGACGCGCTAGACTCTGACGCATACAGGGATATATGACAAAACCCTGTGCGACTGATAACCAGATCGCAAAATTAACAACAGTGTGTTCGGTAATCGCGCGCACCGAGTCGCGTGCTTAAAAGTGTCGTGCTGCTTCTGGGTTCCAGCGCGATGTCTGTCTGAAAGTGCCTCCTGACTCGCTGGATCCTTGCGCATCTTTTGTCATACGAACCGCGCACCTGCGACATCTGAAAGTCAGCCAACCAGCTGCATTTCACGGTTCCGGCCCATCTTTTGTCATACGAACCGCGCACCTGCGACATCTGAAAGTCAGCCAACCAGCTGCATTTCACGGTTCCGGCCGACACCGTTCGACGCGGCTCACAGTTTCTAACTTCACGGCGGTCTCCTACCTCTTGGTACCAACGCGATGTCATTCTGATGGTGCCTCCTGACGCGCCGAACCCTTGTGCATCCGACAAGGCCTAAACCACGGACCTGGGATAGCTGAAAGTTGGTTAAAATCGCCGCATTCCACAACTTGGCGCGCAGGGCCGCACGCCCCTCATAATTCTTGTGTTCAAGCGTCTCCAGTGCTCAGCTCTCCTCGCGACACCATTCTGAAGGTGCCTCCCGACGCACCAGACTCTCACGAATCAGAGGACACCTAAATCAACATCGTGCGACCACTGACCGACCGGTAATTCCAACACAAAGTACAACGGACGACGCGGGGGAGGCATAACTCGGCGGGGCTCCGGTGCTCCGCTGCGGTCCCCCCGCCTGAGAAACTTCGGGCTCCGGTGCTCTGTCGCGGCTTCTCCGTCCCGGAGCGCCCCGCCCCGGACTACGGACGACGCGAGGGGGAGGTGCAACTCGGCGGGGCTCCGGTGCTCCGCCGCGGTCCCCCGCCTAAGAGACTTCGGGCTCCGGTGCTCTGCTGCGGCCTCTCCTTCGCGGAGCGCCCAGCCACGGACTACGGAAGACGCACGGTGGAGGTACAACTCGGCAGGGCTCCGGTGCTTCGCTGCGGTCCCCTGCCTGAGAGACCTCGGCCTCCAGTGCTCTTTGGCGGCCCCCCGGACCGGGAGCGCCCGACCCCGGCAAGCGGCTGACCACTCAAAAATTTTGGAACAAGTAGGGTATGATTACAGTGACTTTTACTTTTACACCAGAGTTAGCTACTTTAGCCTTTACTTTTACTGTCCATGCGGGTGGAGTGCTATACATAGGAAGGATTTAAATTGTCAGCGGAATTCGTCTGCGTGCAGACGCACGGGACTTCGTCTCAAACTATTGTTATTGTTACCATTGTATTTCAGTCTTCAGTGAAAGTGACCTGGTGATTTGTGTGTACATTTTTTCCAATGCAAAACTTTGCTCTCAACTTCGTGTTAGGCACTTCTAACCACACCGGATAACTCGACTGGACTAGGGTGGCATAACTCGACGGAGATCGATTCTGGTCACTGTCTGAGCGTGCTCCCGAACCTGCCGGGCCCCGGGACACCCGCCGACACTGCATACTGAACCCGACAACACCAACAAGTACCATTAGAGACAATAATATTTTATAATCCACATTAACTCAGTGCCTAATTAAATTGTGTAAGTAAATCTCATCTTGTGTAACATTGCGGCAAATTTTCATCAGGCGTACGAACTTGTTACACCAATAACAACGGATGTAACTCTGCCATCAAACATATGTAAGGAATAATCCTGTGCAGCCTACTTATCTAAAAGTGCACACAGACTATTGCTCTTACCGCTACTTTGCCCTATACCGCGACTTTAGCCTCAGTGTAAGTTACCTAGAGACCTGTGCGTACACCTCTTACGAACGTGAAACTTTGCCTACAACTCCACGTTAGGCGCTCCTAAGCACACCGGTTGGTCCGACTGAGTTGGGAGGGCATTACTTGGCGGAGATCGTTCTCGGTCACTGTTGGAGCGTGCCTCCCGATACGCCGAGCCACGGTATATCACAATCCGTATCCGAAGACGGCAACAAGTGTCTAAAAGTGACCGGTACACACTAACCACTCAAACCCAGCGACGGATCGAACATTCTACATAACAATTACTTCGTGCAACATTGCGGCAAAAGTTTCATCAGGCATACGAACGAGTTACATTTGGAGCCGAGGGTGTGATTTTGCTCTCAATTTTTGTCAGGGGCAATCTTACTTAACACAGAAACTATTACTGAGTGATATTGCTATTACATTTGGCTAGGAACAACTTATACAGCTCTAAAACAATTTTAAATAAACTTTTACCGCGATTGCTAGCTGGGCCATTGCTCCATGCTATATGCGCCACTGAGCGCCATTGATCGATATGTCTTCCAACACTCAAAACGAAGACCCAGCTGGAGACACCGAACAATTCTTGGATGCGGACAATAGAGAAAACTCCCCCACCCCCTCTGGTAGAACTCTAAATGAATGCCTAACGGCAATACAACTGCTTACTAAAGAAATAATAAGGACAATAAACAGTGGTAGAAGTGTCACGTCAGAAAGCAAAAGAACTACAATTAAAATTGCTGGTGACATTGAGGCAATCACCAGGGAGATAGCGGCAACTCAAAACACCCATAACACGATTCAGAAAATAGGGGAAGAAATACAGAACACTATTAAAGAAGAAATAAGTAAAGTGGCTAAGATCATTACGCCTGGTGGTAGGACCTACGCCGAAACGACGGCAACCAAAACGACAGCCAAAAGTACCGTTAAGGTCACATCAACCACTCCTAACACCCATCAACCACCACCACCTCCGCGAGCGATCAATAAGCCTGCGATTGTCATTACTCCCACTGAGGACACGGCCACGAGGATAGAGACATTAAACACCTTCCGCAAAGAGGTTTCTTTCAGGGGTACTGGCTACGCGCCCTCCCGAGTCCAGCCGGTCTCCAACAACAAAATACGGGTTGAATTCGACACACCCACACAAAGAGACGAAATCCTAAACAAGCTCAAAAACTCCAACCAAATCCGAGCGGAGCTGGCCAAACGCCTAAGGCCCATGGTTATGCTGAAAGGCATTAACCGAGACGTCAGACCCACCGAACTAGTGGAAACTATACTCGGCCAAAACCCTACCATCAGTCAAGCCTGTGGAGAAGCTGAACCGGACATCACCCTCAGATTTATAAGGGATAATCGCAACCAACAACTATACAACGCCGCACTACTCACTTCACCCGAAGTCTGGAGAGTCATCACGAGATTGGATAGGATTAACATCGACCATCAGAGAGTACACGTGGAGAATTTCACCCCTTTTCTGCAGTGTCTTGCGTGCCTGCAGTTCGGCCACACCAGGAACCACTGTACTGCAGAATTAAAACCTTGCCGACACTGTGCCGACCCCACACACACAATCGATAATTGCCCAACAAAAAACCGCCCAGAAACCACAAAGTGCCATAACTGCACAACTAATAATCATAAATACAAAACCAACACAGACACTCAACACTCACCTACCTCAGTACACTGCCCGATAGTTCAGTTGATCCGGGAGAGAGTCGAGGCAAAGATCGACTATGGTTATCAAAATCCTACAATGTAACCTGGACAAACAATACAATAGCCAGCATGAGTTTATGCAATATTTTCAAGCGAACAACTACGACATTGGACTTGTTAGTGAACCGTATGTGGGCAAAAATCTTACCATTAAAACAATGACTGGATATGACATCCATCAATTCCCCAGCGACACTAGAGTAAAAGCACTCATCGTAGTGAATAAGAAACTGGGATCCTCTATCGGACTTGGACAATACTCGTCAACTAACCTAAGCGTCGCACAAATCAGCTATGGCGGCAAGAAGCTTCTTATCACTAGCGCCTATGTGGAACCCGACACGGATAATGATGGAACACTTCACAAACTAGAACACCTGCTGCAGGACAATCGTAACTCTCACCATATTGTTGGGGGTGACTTTAACGGATGGCACCAATCATGGGGCTCCATCAGAGCTAACAAGCGGGGCAAAGACATGATGAATATTATCATGGCCAACGAACTCATCATCTGCAACGACGGCACCTCCCCCACCTTCGTCACCGTCACACATGGCGCCATCCGTCAATCAACAATCGACCTCACTCTCGTGTCTGGTAATTTCGCTAGTAAGGTGCACTCGTGGAGGATAGCACATGACGCCTGCCCCACGTCCCAACACAAAGCGATCACATTTAATTTAACGCTTCATCAACCACCTACTAAAAATAAGAACCTTACCACATACAGATACAACACCAAGAATGCGGATTGGGACTTATTCTCCGCAACAAGCATAAATAAAATGCGAAATACTGGACTCGATCAAACACCCATAGATACCCTCAACCCCAAACAACTCGAGAACTACATCACTGCATTAACCAAAGTTATACAGGAAACGTGTGACGAATGCCTGCCAAAGAAACCAAAATATAAAACAACCACACCCTGGTGGAGCGATGAACTGGAGAATCTTAAAAAACAGTTAATACACTTGCATCACCGAATTAGCGAACTCAAGCGTAAAGGCCTGCCACTAACCGAAACCCTTAATGAACGGGAGAAAATAGCCAAGGAATACTCCACTGCCATCCTAAAAGAATCAACAGAGAACTTCCGACAATTTTGTAACAGGCAGGGTAAGGAGGATGTATGGTCCCTGACCAACAGATTACTGAAGAACGCACCACAACGTAAACCTCCAACAACACTCTGTATTAACGGACAGTACACCAGCAATGCCCAGGAGACGGCAGCGGCCCTACTACAAAAATTCTACCCTGATGACAACAACGACGATCCTGTGCAATCGCAAATCAGGGCATGTACAACTTCGGTACCCAACACCCCAAATGATCCAAACTTCACCACCGATGAGATCATCGAACACCTTAAGGGCATGAACCCTAACAAGGCCCCGGGGGTCGACCACCTGACCTCCGACATTTGCTCCACGTTCGCAGCGGCACATCCAACAATCATAACCGCTGTCATGAACCAGTGTCTACACCTACAATACTTTCCGGAGCAGTGGAAAACGGCATTCGTCAAAGTTCTGCCAAAGCCCGGCAAAGCAGATTATACGGACATGTCCTCTTACCGCCCAATCGGACTCATCAATGTGTTGGGAAAGACACTCGAGAAACTCATCTCAAAGAGACTCACCTACCACCTGGGTAAAACCAA
Organism: Sphinx pinastri; assembly: GCA_947568825.1. Classification (NCBI taxonomy): domain Eukaryota; kingdom Metazoa; phylum Arthropoda; class Insecta; order Lepidoptera; family Sphingidae; genus Sphinx; species Sphinx pinastri. Next base: position 21,378 of record OX387615.1, read on the forward strand.
TCACATGAATCCAAAACAATTCGGCTTTAAAGAACAGACCTCAACCACAGACGCTTTGAACACTGCCATAAACGAAATTACAAGTGCAAAAATAAATAAAAATCAAGTGATCGCAGTTTCCTTAGACATTCAGGCCGCTTTTGACCACGCCTGGTGGCCGGCCCTATTGAAGCAGCTGCATCATGCTGAATGCCCCAAAAACATATACCAACTCATCACAAGCTACATCAGTAACCGACAAGTAACAATCAACTATGCGGACTCTAGTGCACACAAGATCATGACCCGCGGATGCATCCAGGGATCGGTCCTGGGCCCACTATTCTGGAACGTCATTTTGGACGAGTTGCTCGAAATCAATATGCCCGAGGGCTGCCACATCCAGGCCTTCGCTGATGATGTCTTTCTTATCGCGACAGGTCGTACGATCACCACACTCGAAACCAACACGAACAAAGCACTGGAAAGCATTTCCGCATGGGGCACACGAGTTAAACTCCATTTCAGTCACGCCAAAATCCAACTCGTCGCTTTCACCCCGAAAGCCAAAAACACCACCATAATCATGAATAGACAAGTGCTCCAGTTTCAAGATCAGCTCAAGCTCCTGGGTGTCATTATCGACAAAAACTTGAGATTCATCAAACACGCACAGTATGCAATTAATAAAGCGTATAAAATCTACATAAGCCTATGCAAATACATAAGACCCACCTGGGGAATGCACTCCGAAAACGTGAGAACCATCTACGAGAGAGTCATTGAGCCAATCATTACATACGGTTCTGGTATCTGGCACAGTGCTACTAAATACAAGCACGTACAGAGCGCACTAAAATCGTTCCAGCGTGGTTTCGCAGTCAAGGCTATCCGAGGCTTCAGGACTGTGTCGGGCACTGCAGCAATCGCGCTAGCGGCATTCACCCCACTTCACTTGAAGGTCAAACAAGTGGCTGCTATTGAGGTCACCAAACTGACGCAAACAACCAACTACCTGCCCAGCGACATAACGCTCGAGCGGCTCGTGCCTCCGCATCGGCTCCTCCATCCTGCCGACAGGAAGTGTATAGAGGCATCATTCGCCGCCTCACAGGAAGACGCCGACAAGCACGGAACGCCTGACACCATCAAAATATATACCGACGGAAGCAAATATGACGACAGAGTCGGCGCGGCGTTCGTGGCCTACCTCCCCAACGGTAGCAAAACCACAAGAACTTTCCGCCTCCACGACAGCTGCACCGTCTACCAAGCTGAGTTGCTGGCCATCGCTGAGGCCTGTAAATGGACTATCGCACACCAATACACCAACGTCATCATTTATACTGACTCTCTGAGCTCAATTTTAGAGATCAGAAATATGCACAGTACCAACCCGTTCGTCGCCGAAATACACAATACACACCACACAGTAGGTTTGTCGGGCAGTTTAGATTTCGTATGGGTAAAGGCACACGTGGGCATAATTGGCAATGAGGAGGCGGACGAGGCCGCCAAAAAAGCAGCCAGCTCACATAAACGCTATGAATACACTAATTTCCCGAAAAGTTACGTCAAATCATTGATCAGCAAAGACACATATAAAGACAGCAACACCATCTACCTCACTGGCCCACAAGGAGAACACACCCGCAGACTCTTGCCTGATCTAAACCATGTGCGCAGGCTCAGGGAAGTGGTTGACATAGATTTCGCATGGACACAGCTACTAACTGGACACGGTTACCACAGAAAATATCTCCACAGATTCAAAATCACAACAACAGATAAGTGTCCCTGTGACCAGGCCTGCGTGCAGGACTTTGACCATTTAATGCAGAGCTGCCCAAGATTCGCTGTTCCTCGCCAGCGGCATGAATCGGTCTGCCGCCACTATGATGTGGAGCCGTACGCAATCAATGAACTGGTGGAAAAGCCCCAATGCATTAATTCCTTTGGCGCGTTGGCGACCACAATCGTTAACGCACTAAAGACATTTAACAAATAACCTTGTAAATCTAGAATAAGAATATAATAAGCTAACAGAATATACTAACCTTGTAAACCTAGAATAAGAATATAATAAGCTAACAGAATATACTAATCTTGTAAACCTAGAATAAAAATATAATAAGCTAACAGAATATACTAACCTTGTAAACCTAGAACAAGTACATAATAAGAATAACAAAAAAAAAAAAAAAAAAAAAAAAAAAAAAAAAAACCAATTCGTAATAAGACTATAAATCACATTGCCAATAAGTCTCATAAATATGTTAAACTTACTAATCTAATTGTAATTATGTAAATACCTGTGTACAACACTAGCGCTCAAATGTAATATATAAATACCAGTGTACAACAATAGTGTCAGGGTTGACTGGCCTATGCTGCAACATGGGCTCATGACCGTCTCGACCAGCAGCCCAGTTTGGGTGGCTGGACTGCTGATCGAACGGAATGGCTCACACGCACAAAATTGCTCTAACTGTACAAATGTAAATATCTCACTAGCTATATAAGTATAAATAACTGTGTACAACACCAGCACTCAACCAACCTGTGCGAGGGTTGACTGGCCAATGCTGCGACATGGTCACATGGCCCTCTCGACCAGCGGCCCAGTTCGGGTGGCTGGACTGCTGATCGAGAGGGATATATCACATAAACAAAACCAAAAATTTACCAATTGTACAAATGTAAGTAACTGTGTACAACATAGTGCTCAACTAGTCCGTATGAGGGCTTACTGGCCAATGCTGCGACATGGCCACGTGGCCCTCTCGAACAGCGGCCCAGCCTAAGTGGCTGGACCGCTGGTCGAGCGGCATGTCTCTCATGTGTTAATAACCTTTTTAAGCTTAAGAGTCAAATGTTAATAACAACAGCGTATAACACTAATGGGTCCTTGCTGCGGCATAACCATATGGCCTCCCCGATTGTCAGCCCAATTAGTGTGATTGGGCTGCCAACCGAGAAGGCCTCACAATTTACAACTCACTACATTCATCACTTTACCACATTGGTAGAGATCTGGGGGGGTACCAGTATACCGTTAGCAGGTGCCCCCCCGGCTGACCAAGGTGGGGAAAAAAAAAAAAAAAAAAAAAAAAACCTAACCTAACCTAACCTAACCTAACCTAACCTAACCTAACCTAACCTAACCTAACCTAACCTAACCTAACCTAACCTAACCTAACCTAACCTAACCTAACCTAACCTAACCTAACCTAACCTAACCTAACCTAACCTAACCTAACCTAACCTAACCTAACCTAACCTAACCTAACCTAACCTAACCTAACCTAACCTAACCTAACCTAACCTAACCTAACCTAACCTAACCTAACCTAACCTAACCTAACCTAACCTAACCTAACCTAACCTAACCTAACCTAACCTAACCTAACCTAACCTAACCTAACCTAACCTAACCTAACCTAACCTAACCTAACCTAACCTAACCTAACCCATTGTCTAATTTTGAAAAATTTCTGTATGAAAACATATTAGTGTGGCACATCATTTAATAGGGTTTTACAAATACTTACCGTTCCGTATAATTTTGATTTTCTCCCCCCACAATTTTTCCAAATTTCGTAAATTTTCCATACTTTTGCTGACGGTGAAAAATTTTTGTACCAACCGTACCTCACTTTATTCGGTATTTGTGAAGTACTCGCCGAGACGCGTCTAACGGCGTATCACACGTCGCGCTCCGGCAAAAACTAATTTTCGATTATCAGTCAATGTACCGGTGTGCACCTAAGTAAGGAACACAAAAATAAAGATTGTCTAATTTTGAAAAATTTCTGTATGAAAACATATTAGAGTGGCACATCATTTAATAGGGTTTTACAAATACTTACCGTTCCGTATAATTTTGATTTTCTCCCCCCACAATTTTTCCAAATTTCGTAAATTTTCCATACTTTTGCTGACGGTGAAAAATTTTTGTACCAACCGTACCTCACTTTATTCGGTATTTGTGAAGTACTCGCCGAGACGCGTCTAACGGCGTATCACACGTCGCGCTCCGGCAAAAAATTGCCCCCCGCACCCACCCTTTTGTCTTTTTTGACGAGGTAGGGTGCGGCTATACCATCACGAGAGCCTAACATTGACGGTACCGAAAACTCTTAGGTTGGTCTTAAAAAATTACACCTACGTACCATACGAACCCAAACACCTTAAGGATACTTACCTTACTCGACACATCCCGGAACTGCTGCACCTGAAACAGAAAACGAAATTACATATTAAAACTTTATTATATTTTCAAAAAACTAAGCTTATAAATATAATTCTACAAAATTCTGACTTAAATTACGAAATTTAACGTATCTTTAAATTGACCTGTTATATATAAACATATAATTGCGATATACAAAATATTGACTTGGGTATTTTTACTATATTTTATTCTTGTTTTTGTTTTTATTAGATTATTACTAGATTTTAGTTGACCGGTACCCGGAGTACCGAAACTTCAAGAACCGGACAGTGACAACTTCGTGGATCCTTTACACCCACGAAGCATTTTACATTGTGACGAGGACCTCCTATCTACAACCAACATGCCTAGCTTCCACACACCCGTAAAGAAGCTCCTCTCCCCACATAAACGCGATGCTGACGCAGGAGCCCCTGTTGGAGCGGGCCCTTCTCGGAGCCAGTCTGTGGCCCAGGTGAGGCGCAGCATCGAGTCACGGCTCGACGCAGCGCCCGAAACCAGGGCTGCTCCACCTACCACCGTGCCGAAGAGGACGACCGCAGCACCGATGACATCAGCTGCTCCAACGGCAACCGTAGCATCCGTAGCAACAGCAGAGCGGAGGGGCATTGCTAAAAGCCAGCCCATGCCGGAGACAGGTTCTGATAGGCGGGACTCCCCCAAAAAAGGGAGTCCTGCCTACCTGAACAGGACGGCCGAGGCTAAGGCATGCCTCCTGAAAGCGCGGCTGCAAATAAACAACAGCCGGAACCTCAAAACGGAGATAAAGCTGGAGGTGATCGAGGCTGCGGATCGACTTTACAGGTTGGTGAAGGACGCCGAGGAGGGCAAGCCCTACAAAGGGCGGACCGTAGAAGGAGGAAAGGGGAAGGAGTCAGAACGGGAAGAGATGTCAAAGGCGGAATCGATGGACACAATAGGCAAAGGACAAGGGAAAGACAAGGACAAGCTTGAAAGGGAACTCCTTAAAAGGTTGGAGGACCACGGGAAGATGCTACAGGAAAGCAAGGAGGAAATGAAGAGGATGAGCGAGGAGGTGCAAAGACATAGAGAGGAAATGGGAAAGGCCAGGACGTACGCGAGTGTAGCAGCCGGTCCAACCAGAACCACAACGGAGGTGACTACGGCGCTACACTCAATAGTCGTAACGTCACAAAACGAAGAAGAAACTGGAGATCAGGTTGTGAACAGAATACGACAGGCAGTAAATGCAAAAGAGGAAGGATTAAGGATAGATAGAATAAGAAAAGCAAAAGAAAGAAAAGTTATAATGGGTTTTGAGAATAAGGAAGAAATGGCAAAAGTTAAGGAGAGAATTAGAAAAGAAGGGAATAATCTGCATGTCTCTGACATTAAAAACAAAGACCCCTTGATCGTTCTTAAGGACCTCCTAAAGTGCCATACGGACGAGGAGATTCTGGGTGCAATAAGGGCCCAGAACAAGCATCTCCTGGCCCATATTGAAAAAGATGCCGACCGGATGGAGATCCGGTATAAGAGAAAAGCCCGGAACCCGCTGATGGCGCACGTCGTTCTCCGAGTTTCACCATCGATCTGGAGGAGGTTCACGGAGGCTGGCGCGATCCACATTGACATCCAGAGGGTCAAGGTTGAGGACCAATCTCCCTTGGTCCAATGCTCAAAGTGTTTGGGCTACGGCCATGGGAGGCGGTTCTGCCGTGGCTCTCTGGATGCCTGCAGCCACTGCGGTGGGCCCCACCTGAGGGCGGAGTGTCCGGACTGGATGGCAGCTGCGGCACCGACGTGCTGCAACTGCCTGAAGGCGAAATTCGCTGAGACCGGACACAATGCCTTCAGCCAGGACTGCCCGGTGCGCAGGAGGTGGGACGCGCTGGCCAGATCCGCCATGGCGTATTGCTGAGGTGGTCCCCACGGCCTCGGGCTCAGATGCGACTGATGCGGCTCCCGACGAGCGGTCATACCTGGTGGCGCAGGCCAATCTCCAAAGAAGCGCGCTAGCAACGCAAGAACTTATGCTGATGGCAGCAAAGAGGAGATTGGCCTTCGCACTAATCCAGGAACCGTACGTCGGGGGCACCGGCCGGGTGAAGAACTACGGGGCCGCCAGGATCTTCCAGTGCGCGGAACGGGAGGACGGGCGGACCAAGGCAGCCATAGTGGTCTATGATAGACACTTGGATGCCTTGATCTGCCCGGAGTTCACCACGACAAATATTGTTGTGGTGAAAATCCGTACCAGCGCCTGGGAGATGGTGGCGGTCTCGTGTTACTTCGAACCCGATAAGCCGGTAGAAGAATACCTCGACCATCTGAGGAGCGTCAGCCGTAGTTTGGGCACGAGACGCCTGATAATCGGAGGGGACACCAACGCGAAGAGCCTATGGTGGAGCCGAGAGATCGACCGAAGAGGAGAGGAGGTGTCCGGTTGGCTGGACGAAGCGGGTCTCCACGTGTTGAACGAAGGCAACACGCCGACGTTCTTCACCGTAAGGGGAGACAGAGCCTACTCCAGCCAGGTGGATGTCACCGCCTGTTCGGTCGATCTCATGAACCGAATCCAGAACTGGAAAGTCGAGGAGGACCTGACGAGCTCCGACCATAACACCATCACCTTTGAAATTACACTCCAGAAGGGCCAAGGGATCGCAATTAAAAGCACAACTAGGGTATACAACACGAAAAAAGTAAATTGGGTAGAATTCGGGACAAAATTTAGAAATAATATTAGGGAACAGAATTTAAATAAAACAGAAATAGAAAAATTTAACACTGTAGAGAAATTAGAAAATCAAATTGGAAAATATACTCAAAACGTAATAAAAAGTTGCGAAGCAATTATCCCGAAAAAGAAAATTAACACGAAATATGCGATCCCTTGGTGGTCAAAGGAGCTCGACAGGTCTAGACGAGAAATGATGCGGCGGAAACGCCGCATCCGATGGGCGGCACCCGTTAGGAAGGCGTGTGTCATTCGGGCCTACAAAGAAGCCAAGGAGGCTTATGAAAAGGAAGCCAGAGAAGCTCAATGCAGAGGATGGAAGGAGTTCTGCGGGAAGCAAACTAAGGAAGGGCTGTGGGATGGGATATATCGAGTAATGGGCAGGCTGACCAAGCGGCACGAAGACGCGCCACTCGTGAGGGACGGACAAATCCTGGGCCAGGAGGAATCGGCAAGATTTCTTGCCGAGACCTTCTACCCGGACGACCCTCACGAGGAGGATAATGAAGATCACCGGCGCACCAGAGAGCTTGCCTCACGGGTGAACGATTGGGTCCATGGTGAGGTACATGACCCACCGTTCACGCTGGGGGAGCTCACGGCTGCGCTGGTGACCTTCAATCCGAAGAAGGCGCCCGGGTCGGACGGCCTGACCTCCGATATCTGTTCGCAGGCGATCGCCCAAGATCCGGAATCTTTCCTAGCACTGGCTAACAAGTGCCTAGAACTGGCCTACTTCCCAAAGATCTGGAAGGAGGCCACGGTCGTTGTGCTGCGGAAACCGGGTAAGGACGATTATTCGGTTCCCAAGGCACACCGGCCGATAGGACTGTTGCCAGTGCTGGGAAAGGTTCTGGAAAAGATGCTGGTGGGTAGGCTAAAATGGCACATCCTTCCGAGGATGAGCCGCCGCCAATACGGCTTTATGCCACAAAGGGGCACCGAAGACTCCCTCTATGATCTGATGAGTCATATCAGGACTAAACTTCGGCAGAAGAAAGTCCTGATTATGATATCGTTGGACATAGAGGGGGCCTTCGATAGCGCCTGGTGGCCCGCTATTAAGGTCCGGTTGGCGGAAGAACGCTGCCCACCAAACATCAGAAGGATGGTCGCCAGCTATCTGGATGATCGGATGGTCAGGGTCCGATACGCGGGCGCCGAGTCAGCGCGCAGGACCGTTAAAGGTTGTGTTCAAGGTTCTATTGGAGGGCCAATCCTGTGGAACCTCCTCCTCGACCCCCTTTTACAGGGGCTCGAGCGCCGGGGCGACTATTGTCAAGCTTTTGCTGACGATGTCGTCCTGGTGTTTGATGGGGGTTCCACAGGAGAAGCTCAGAAGCAGGCCAATGCGGCACTAGCCTATGTGCGGGACTGGGGTGTCCGAAACAAGCTGAAGTTTGCGCCACACAAGACCCAGGCGATGGTGATCACAAACAAGCTTAAGTACGACACCCCGATCCTGCACATGGGCGGAGTCGACATTGGTCTGTCTAATGAGATCAAACTGCTTGGCCTAACAATAGACCGAAAACTGACCTTTAACGGTCACGTGACGCAGGCGTGCGCGAAGGCCATAGGCCTGTTTAAAGTGCTCGCGAGGTCAGCCAAGGTCCAGTGGGGGTTGGGACCCGAAGTGATCAGGACGATCTACACGGCTGCGGTGGAGCCCGTGATCTTGTATGCTGCAAGCGCATGGGCTCCGGCCAGCCGTAAGCTGGGTGTAAGGAAGCAGCTCGGAGCCATCCAGCGCAGCTTCGCGCAGAAGATGACGAAGGCCTACAGGACTGTCTCTCTCAACTCGGCCCTGCTGCTGGCGGGGGTGCTCCCTCTTGACATAAGGGTGCGGGAAACCGCTCTCCTTTATGAAGTCAGGAAGGGGCACTCTTGCGAGGTAGTAGGAGACCGGGAGGTGGAGGCTCCTGTGGCCTTCGTCAACTTGGAGCACCCGGCGGAACGGAGGAGCGGGACGTTCCAATGCCTGGCGGACGGGGCGGAACTGGCCCAGCACGTCGGTGAGGGTCTCAGCATCTTCACCGACGGAAGCAAGATTGACGGGAAAGTCGGAGCGGCGCTGTCCATATGGAACGGTGCCGTCGAGACGAGTACCCGAAAATTGCGGCTGGAGCCGTACTGCTCCGTCTACCAGGCGGAACTTCTCGCCCTCCGGGAGGCCGTGGTGGAGGCGCTCCGTAGCGGGCTCCCTGCGTGCGGCATCTTCAGTGATGCCAGGTCCGCCCTCGACGTCGTCACCAGAGGTGATTCCCTTCACCCCCTAGCGTTTGAAATTAGAAATTTATTAAAAATCGCCGAGAAACGCGCCCAGAAAATTGATATTTTCTGGGTCAAGGCACACGTGGGGTTGGAGGGAAACGAGAGAGCGGATCAGCTCGCTAAAGATGCCGCACAACACCTGAAGACCCGTGCGCACTATGACAAGTGTCCGGTTTCATTCGTCAAGCGACAGATCCGACAGGACTCGATTGACGAATGGAGCCGGAGATACGCGGACGGAGAGACGGCTTCGGTGACGAAGCTGTTCTTTCCGGACGCTGTCGAGGCGCACAGGGTCATCAGGCGGATCGTCCTGGATCCGATACTGACGCAGGTGTTCACGGGGCACGGCGGTTTCTCCGAGTACTTGCATCGGTTCAAGTGCAAGGAGAGCCCGGCGTGCCAATGTGACCCTGACGTTCGGGAGACGGTCCCACACCTCCTACTCGAATGTCCCATCCACGCAGTAGATAGATTTAATGTAGAAAATATATTAGACTGTAAGTTAAGTAAGGAAAATATACACAGCATAATAAAAAATAGAGTAATGATTAAGAACTTTTTAGTATACTGTAAGTTAATAGCAAGTAAGTTGATCAATAGAAATAAGTAGAAATAAGAATTACTATATATATATAATATTTTTATATTATATTAGTAATTAGAATAGCATTAAGTAAGATAAATAGAGCGATAAATAGAATAAGATAAATAGATAAGAGATACTAATTTAAGATGTATGTAATAAGATAAATAATAGATAAGTTTAATATTAATAATTACATGTGTAGGAAAAGAAATAATTAAGAAAATAAATTCCCTTGTCCTGGATAGGGGGAACGAGGGTGGGACGCAGAGTCCCACAAATAAGAAAAAAAAAAAAAAAAAAACCTAACCTAACCTAACCTAACCTAACCTAACCTAACCTAACCTAACCTAACCTAACCTAACCTAACCTAACCTAACCTAACCTAACCTAACCTAACCTAACCTAACCTAACCTAACCTAACCTAACCTAACCGTCGAATTTTGTGGAATTTTTGTATCAAAACTATTTAGTGTGGCACATTGTTTGATAGCATTTTATAAATACTTACCGTTGCGTATAATTTTGATTTTCTCCCCCCACAATTTTTCCAAATTTCGTTAAATTTCCTTACTTTTGCTGACCGTTGAAATTTTTTGTACCAACCGTACCTCATCTTATTCGATATTTGTGGAGTACTCGCCGAGACGCGTCTAACGGCGTATCACACGTCGCGCTCCGGCAAAAAATTGCCCCCCGCACCCACCCTTTTGTCTTTTTTGACGAGGTAGGGTGCGGCTATACCATCACGAGAGCCTAACATTGACGGTACCGAAAACTCTTAGGTTGGTCTTAAAAAATTACACCTACGTACCATACGAACCCAAACACCTTAAGGATACTTACCTTACTCGACACATCCCGGAACTGCTGCACCTGAAACAGAAAACGAAATTACATATTAAAACTTTATTATATTTTCAAAAAACTAAGCTTATAAATATAATTCTACAAAATTCTGACTTAAATTACGAAATTTAACGTATCTTTAAATTGACCTGTTATATATAAACATATAATTGCGATATACAAAATATTGACTTGGGTATTTTTACTATATTTTATTCTTGTTTTTGTTTTTATTAGATTATTACTAGATTTTAGTTGACCGGTACCCGGAGTACCGAAACTTCAAGAACCGGACAGTGACAACTTCGTGGATCCTTTACACCCACGAAGCATTTTACATTGTGACGAGGACCTCCTATCTACAACCAACATGCCTAGCTTCCACACACCCGTAAAGAAGCTCCTCTCCCCACATAAACGCGATGCTGACGCAGGAGCCCCTGTTGGAGCGGGCCCTTCTCGGAGCCAGTCTGTGGCCCAGGTGAGGCGCAGCATCGAGTCACGGCTCGACGCAGCGCCCGAAACCAGGGCTGCTCCACCTACCACCGTGCCGAAGAGGACGACCGCAGCACCGATGACATCAGCTGCTCCAACGGCAACCGTAGCATCCGTAGCAACAGCAGAGCGGAGGGGCATTGCTAAAAGCCAGCCCATGCCGGAGACAGGTTCTGATAGGCGGGACTCCCCCAAAAAAGGGAGTCCTGCCTACCTGAACAGGACGGCCGAGGCTAAGGCATGCCTCCTGAAAGCGCGGCTGCAAATAAACAACAGCCGGAACCTCAAAACGGAGATAAAGCTGGAGGTGATCGAGGCTGCGGATCGACTTTACAGGTTGGTGAAGGACGCCGAGGAGGGCAAGCCCTACAAAGGGCGGACCGTAGAAGGAGGAAAGGGGAAGGAGTCAGAACGGGAAGAGATGTCAAAGGCGGAATCGATGGACACAATAGGCAAAGGACAAGGGAAAGACAAGGACAAGCTTGAAAGGGAACTCCTTAAAAGGTTGGAGGACCACGGGAAGATGCTACAGGAAAGCAAGGAGGAAATGAAGAGGATGAGCGAGGAGGTGCAAAGACATAGAGAGGAAATGGGAAAGGCCAGGACGTACGCGAGTGTAGCAGCCGGTCCAACCAGAACCACAACGGAGGTGACTACGGCGCTACACTCAATAGTCGTAACGTCACAAAACGAAGAAGAAACTGGAGATCAGGTTGTGAACAGAATACGACAGGCAGTAAATGCAAAAGAGGAAGGATTAAGGATAGATAGAATAAGAAAAGCAAAAGAAAGAAAAGTTATAATGGGTTTTGAGAATAAGGAAGAAATGGCAAAAGTTAAGGAGAGAATTAGAAAAGAAGGGAATAATCTGCATGTCTCTGACATTAAAAACAAAGACCCCTTGATCGTTCTTAAGGACCTCCTAAAGTGCCATACGGACGAGGAGATTCTGGGTGCAATAAGGGCCCAGAACAAGCATCTCCTGGCCCATATTGAAAAAGATGCCGACCGGATGGAGATCCGGTATAAGAGAAAAGCCCGGAACCCGCTGATGGCGCACGTCGTTCTCCGAGTTTCACCATCGATCTGGAGGAGGTTCACGGAGGCTGGCGCGATCCACATTGACATCCAGAGGGTCAAGGTTGAGGACCAATCTCCCTTGGTCCAATGCTCAAAGTGTTTGGGCTACGGCCATGGGAGGCGGTTCTGCCGTGGCTCTCTGGATGCCTGCAGCCACTGCGGTGGGCCCCACCTGAGGGCGGAGTGTCCGGACTGGATGGCAGCTGCGGCACCGACGTGCTGCAACTGCCTGAAGGCGAAATTCGCTGAGACCGGACACAATGCCTTCAGCCAGGACTGCCCGGTGCGCAGGAGGTGGGACGCGCTGGCCAGATCCGCCATGGCGTATTGCTGAGGTGGTCCCCACGGCCTCGGGCTCAGATGCGACTGATGCGGCTCCCGACGAGCGGTCATACCTGGTGGCGCAGGCCAATCTCCAAAGAAGCGCGCTAGCAACGCAAGAACTTATGCTGATGGCAGCAAAGAGGAGATTGGCCTTCGCACTAATCCAGGAACCGTACGTCGGGGGCACCGGCCGGGTGAAGAACTACGGGGCCGCCAGGATCTTCCAGTGCGCGGAACGGGAGGACGGGCGGACCAAGGCAGCCATAGTGGTCTATGATAGACACTTGGATGCCTTGATCTGCCCGGAGTTCACCACGACAAATATTGTTGTGGTGAAAATCCGTACCAGCGCCTGGGAGATGGTGGCGGTCTCGTGTTACTTCGAACCCGATAAGCCGGTAGAAGAATACCTCGACCATCTGAGGAGCGTCAGCCGTAGTTTGGGCACGAGACGCCTGATAATCGGAGGGGACACCAACGCGAAGAGCCTATGGTGGAGCCGAGAGATCGACCGAAGAGGAGAGGAGGTGTCCGGTTGGCTGGACGAAGCGGGTCTCCACGTGTTGAACGAAGGCAACACGCCGACGTTCTTCACCGTAAGGGGAGACAGAGCCTACTCCAGCCAGGTGGATGTCACCGCCTGTTCGGTCGATCTCATGAACCGAATCCAGAACTGGAAAGTCGAGGAGGACCTGACGAGCTCCGACCATAACACCATCACCTTTGAAATTACACTCCAGAAGGGCCAAGGGATCGCAATTAAAAGCACAACTAGGGTATACAACACGAAAAAAGTAAATTGGGTAGAATTCGGGACAAAATTTAGAAATAATATTAGGGAACAGAATTTAAATAAAACAGAAATAGAAAAATTTAACACTGTAGAGAAATTAGAAAATCAAATTGGAAAATATACTCAAAACGTAATAAAAAGTTGCGAAGCAATTATCCCGAAAAAGAAAATTAACACGAAATATGCGATCCCTTGGTGGTCAAAGGAGCTCGACAGGTCTAGACGAGAAATGATGCGGCGGAAACGCCGCATCCGATGGGCGGCACCCGTTAGGAAGGCGTGTGTCATTCGGGCCTACAAAGAAGCCAAGGAGGCTTATGAAAAGGAAGCCAGAGAAGCTCAATGCAGAGGATGGAAGGAGTTCTGCGGGAAGCAAACTAAGGAAGGGCTGTGGGATGGGATATATCGAGTAATGGGCAGGCTGACCAAGCGGCACGAAGACGCGCCACTCGTGAGGGACGGACAAATCCTGGGCCAGGAGGAATCGGCAAGATTTCTTGCCGAGACCTTCTACCCGGACGACCCTCACGAGGAGGATAATGAAGATCACCGGCGCACCAGAGAGCTTGCCTCACGGGTGAACGATTGGGTCCATGGTGAGGTACATGACCCACCGTTCACGCTGGGGGAGCTCACGGCTGCGCTGGTGACCTTCAATCCGAAGAAGGCGCCCGGGTCGGACGGCCTGACCTCCGATATCTGTTCGCAGGCGATCGCCCAAGATCCGGAATCTTTCCTAGCACTGGCTAACAAGTGCCTAGAACTGGCCTACTTCCCAAAGATCTGGAAGGAGGCCACGGTCGTTGTGCTGCGGAAACCGGGTAAGGACGATTATTCGGTTCCCAAGGCACACCGGCCGATAGGACTGTTGCCAGTGCTGGGAAAGGTTCTGGAAAAGATGCTGGTGGGTAGGCTAAAATGGCACATCCTTCCGAGGATGAGCCGCCGCCAATACGGCTTTATGCCACAAAGGGGCACCGAAGACTCCCTCTATGATCTGATGAGTCATATCAGGACTAAACTTCGGCAGAAGAAAGTCCTGATTATGATATCGTTGGACATAGAGGGGGCCTTCGATAGCGCCTGGTGGCCCGCTATTAAGGTCCGGTTGGCGGAAGAACGCTGCCCACCAAACATCAGAAGGATGGTCGCCAGCTATCTGGATGATCGGATGGTCAGGGTCCGATACGCGGGCGCCGAGTCAGCGCGCAGGACCGTTAAAGGTTGTGTTCAAGGTTCTATTGGAGGGCCAATCCTGTGGAACCTCCTCCTCGACCCCCTTTTACAGGGGCTCGAGCGCCGGGGCGACTATTGTCAAGCTTTTGCTGACGATGTCGTCCTGGTGTTTGATGGGGGTTCCACAGGAGAAGCTCAGAAGCAGGCCAATGCGGCACTAGCCTATGTGCGGGACTGGGGTGTCCGAAACAAGCTGAAGTTTGCGCCACACAAGACCCAGGCGATGGTGATCACAAACAAGCTTAAGTACGACACCCCGATCCTGCACATGGGCGGAGTCGACATTGGTCTGTCTAATGAGATCAAACTGCTTGGCCTAACAATAGACCGAAAACTGACCTTTAACGGTCACGTGACGCAGGCGTGCGCGAAGGCCATAGGCCTGTTTAAAGTGCTCGCGAGGTCAGCCAAGGTCCAGTGGGGGTTGGGACCCGAAGTGATCAGGACGATCTACACGGCTGCGGTGGAGCCCGTGATCTTGTATGCTGCAAGCGCATGGGCTCCGGCCAGCCGTAAGCTGGGTGTAAGGAAGCAGCTCGGAGCCATCCAGCGCAGCTTCGCGCAGAAGATGACGAAGGCCTACAGGACTGTCTCTCTCAACTCGGCCCTGCTGCTGGCGGGGGTGCTCCCTCTTGACATAAGGGTGCGGGAAACCGCTCTCCTTTATGAAGTCAGGAAGGGGCACTCTTGCGAGGTAGTAGGAGACCGGGAGGTGGAGGCTCCTGTGGCCTTCGTCAACTTGGAGCACCCGGCGGAACGGAGGAGCGGGACGTTCCAATGCCTGGCGGACGGGGCGGAACTGGCCCAGCACGTCGGTGAGGGTCTCAGCATCTTCACCGACGGAAGCAAGATTGACGGGAAAGTCGGAGCGGCGCTGTCCATATGGAACGGTGCCGTCGAGACGAGTACCCGAAAATTGCGGCTGGAGCCGTACTGCTCCGTCTACCAGGCGGAACTTCTCGCCCTCCGGGAGGCCGTGGTGGAGGCGCTCCGTAGCGGGCTCCCTGCGTGCGGCATCTTCAGTGATGCCAGGTCCGCCCTCGACGTCGTCACCAGAGGTGATTCCCTTCACCCCCTAGCGTTTGAAATTAGAAATTTATTAAAAATCGCCGAGAAACGCGCCCAGAAAATTGATATTTTCTGGGTCAAGGCACACGTGGGGTTGGAGGGAAACGAGAGAGCGGATCAGCTCGCTAAAGATGCCGCACAACACCTGAAGACCCGTGCGCACTATGACAAGTGTCCGGTTTCATTCGTCAAGCGACAGATCCGACAGGACTCGATTGACGAATGGAGCCGGAGATACGCGGACGGAGAGACGGCTTCGGTGACGAAGCTGTTCTTTCCGGACGCTGTCGAGGCGCACAGGGTCATCAGGCGGATCGTCCTGGATCCGATACTGACGCAGGTGTTCACGGGGCACGGCGGTTTCTCCGAGTACTTGCATCGGTTCAAGTGCAAGGAGAGCCCGGCGTGCCAATGTGACCCTGACGTTCGGGAGACGGTCCCACACCTCCTACTCGAATGTCCCATCCACGCAGTAGATAGATTTAATGTAGAAAATATATTAGACTGTAAGTTAAGTAAGGAAAATATACACAGCATAATAAAAAATAGAGTAATGATTAAGAACTTTTTAGTATACTGTAAGTTAATAGCAAGTAAGTTGATCAATAGAAATAAGTAGAAATAAGAATTACTATATATATATAATATTTTTATATTATATTAGTAATTAGAATAGCATTAAGTAAGATAAATAGAGCGATAAATAGAATAAGATAAATAGATAAGAGATACTAATTTAAGATGTATGTAATAAGATAAATAATAGATAAGTTTAATATTAATAATTACATGTGTAGGAAAAGAAATAATTAAGAAAATAAATTCCCTTGTCCTGGATAGGGGGAACGAGGGTGGGACGCAGAGTCCCACAAATAAGAAAAAAAAAAAAAAAAAAAACCTAACCTAACCTAACCTAACCTAACCTAACCTAACCTAACCTAACCTAACCTAACCTAACCTAACCTAACCTAACCTAACCTAACCTAACCTAACCTAACCTAACCTAACCTAACCTAACCTAACCTAACCGTCGAATTTTGTGGAATTTTTGTATCAAAACTATTTAGTGTGGCACATTGTTTGATAGCATTTTATAAATACTTACCGTTGCGTATAATTTTGATTTTCTCCCCCCACAATTTTTCCAAATTTCGTTAAATTTCCTTACTTTTGCTGACCGTTGAAATTTTTTGTACCAACCGTACCTCATCTTATTCGATATTTGTGGAGTACTCGCCGAGACGCGTCTAACGGCGTATCACACGTCGCGCTCCGGCAAAAAATTGCCCCCCACACCCACCCTTTTGTCTTTTTTGACGAGGTAGTGCTCGGCTATACCGTCACGAGAGCCGAAAAATCTCTTATTTACTTAAGTCAAAATTATACTCACCGTATACTTACCGCGACGTACACGCTGCTGGAAAACCGCCACAAACCTGAAAACAAAAAGAAAATTAGTCATAAGCCTAGAATCTTATATGTTCTATAACTAAAAGAAGACATTTTATATGTGAATACACATAAAAACAAAAACATTGACCCAATATACAAAAACTGACTATATATTATAAACATATAATTAATAGATATACCATATACAAATAGACTTTAATCGATATATTTAAAACTGTCCGTACGGACTATATACATATACTCTTCTCATTGAGCACTGTCTCTATACGACAGTTGAGTTTTGACCGGTACCCGGAGTACCGTAACATCAAGTACCGGACAGTGACCACTTCGTGGATCCTTTACACCCACGAAGCATTTTACATTGTGACGAGGACCCCCTATCTACAACCAACATGCCTAGCTTCCACACACCCGTAAAGAAGCTCCTCTCCCCACCTAAACGTGACGTTGACGCAGGAGCCCCTGCTGGAGCGGGTCCCTCTCGGAGCCAGTCAGTGGCCCAGGTGAGGCGCAGCATCGAGTCACGGCTCGATGCAGTGCCCGAAACCAGGGCCGCTTCACTTACAACCGCGCCGAAAAGGAGCACCGCAGCACCGATGACTTCAACAGCACTAACGACATCTGCAGCATCCGCAGCATCAGCAGAACGGGAGGGCACAGCCAAGAGCCAACCCATGCCGGAAACAGGTTCTGACAGGCAGGACTCTCCCAAAAAGGGGAGTACTGCCTACCTGAACAGGACGGCCGAAGCTAAGGCGTGCCTTCTGAAGGCCCGGCTGCAAATTAACAACAGCCGTAATCTCAAGACCGAAATTAAGGTCGAAGTCATCGAGGCAGCGGAGCGACTTTACAGGCTGGTAAAAGACGCCGAGGAGGGCAAGCCCTACAGAGGGCGGACCGCCGAAGGAGGTAAAGGGAAGGAGTTGGAAAAGGAAGAGGTGACGAAGGCGGAAACGATGGACATAGCAGGCAAAGGACTAGGGAAAGAAGACCGGGACAAAATGGGTAGAGAACTCCTAAAAAGGCTGGAGGAGCATGGGCAGATGCTGCAAGAAAGCAAAGAAGAGATGAGGAGGATGAGCGAGGAGGTGCGGAAGCACAGAGAAGAAGTCGAAAAGGCCAGGACGTACGCGAGTGTAGCTGCCGGTCCACCCAAAACCACAGCAGAAGTGACTACGGCGCTACACTCGATAGTAATAAGCTCACAGGATGAAGAAGAAACCGGAGATCAGGTGGTGAATAGAATAAGGAAGGTAGTGAATGCAAAAGAAGAGGGATTCAAAATAGATAGAATAAGAAAAGCAAAGGAAAGGAAGGTTATAATGGGCTTTGAGGACAAGGAAGAGATGGCAAAGGTCAAGGAGAGGATAAGGAGAGAAGGAAAGAGCTTAAACGTGACCGACATTAAAAATAAGGATCCTCTGGTCATTGTAAAGGATTTACTCAAATGCCACTCTGATACAGAGATTCTGGGCGCAATAAGGGCCCAGAATGGGCATCTCCTGGCCATGATTGGTAAAGACGCGGACCGGATCGAAATCCGTTACAAACGAAAAGCCCGGAACCCGCTGATGACTCATGTCGTTCTCCAGGTGTCGCCACAGATATGGAAGAAGTTCACCGAAGCTGGTGCGATCCACATAGACATCCAGAGGGTCAGGGTTGAAGACCAGTCTCCCTTGGTACAATGCTCAAAGTGTTTGGGCTACGGCCACGGGAGGCGGTTCTGCCGGGGCTCTCTGGATGCCTGTAGCCACTGTGGCGGGCCGCACCTGAGGGCGGAGTGTCCCGACTGGATGGCAGCTGCAGCACCAACGTGCTGCAACTGCCTGAAGGCGAAAATCGCCGAGACGGGTCACAACGCCTTTAGTGTGGACTGCCCAGTAAGGAAACGGTGGGACGCGCTAGCCAGGTCCGCCATAGCCTACTGCTAAGGTGGTCCCCACCGTCCCGGGCCCAGCAGCAGCAGACGTAGCTTCCGGCGCACGGCCATACCTGGTGGCGCAGGCTAATCTCCAAAGAAGCGCACTCGCGACCGATGAGTTTATGATGATGGCATCTCAGAGGAGATTGGCCTTCGCACTAATCCAGGAGCCGTACGTCGGGGGCACTGGCCGGGTGAAGAACTACGGGGCCGCCAGGATCTTCCAGTGCGCGGAACGAGAAGGGGGTCGGGCCAAGGCAGCCATAGTAGTCTACGACGTAGACATGGATGCCTTGATCTGCCCCCAATTCACCACGACAAATATTGTAGTGGTGAAAATCCGTACCAGCGCCTGGGAGATGGTGGTGGTCTCGTATTACTTCGAACCCGACAAACCGCTAGATCTATACCTTGATCACCTGAGGGGCGTCTGCTGCAGCCTGGGCACGAGGCGCCTGTTAACAGGAGGGGACACCAACGCGAGAAGCCTATGGTGGAGCCGGGAGATCGACCGAAGAGGTGAGGAGGTGTCTGGTTGGCTGGACGAAGCGGGTCTCCAGGTGCTGAATGAAGGCGACAAGCCGACGTTCTACACCGTGCGAGGAGACAGGGCCTACTCCAGCCAGGTTGACGTCACCGCCTGTTCGGTCGATCTCTTAGAACTTATTCGGAACTGGACCGTCGAGGAGGACCTGACGAGCTCCGACCACAATACCATCACTTTTGAAATGACACTACGGAAAGGCCAAGGGATCGCAACCAAAAACACAACTAGGATATACAACACTAAAAAGGTAAATTGGACAGAATTTGGCAGAAAATTTAATAAGTATATCAAGGAACAAAACATAAACAAAACAGAAATTGGCAAATTAGGAAATGTGGGTAAATTAGAAAGTGAAATAGGAAAATACACAAAAATTATGGTAAAAGTTAGCGAAGAAACTATTCCAAAAAAGAATCCAAACACAAAATATGCGATCCCTTGGTGGTCTAAGGAGCTCGAAAGGTCCAAAAAGGAAATGATGCGACGGAAACGCCGCATCCGATGGGCGGCGCCTGTGAGGAAGGCATGCGTGATCCGGGCTTACAAAGAAGCTAAGGAGGCATATGAAAAGGAGACAAAGGAAGCCCAATGCAGAAGTTGGAAGGAGTTTTGTGGAAAGCAAACTAAGGAAGGATTGTGGGATGGGATATATCGAGTGATGGGCAGGATGACTAAGCGGCACGAAGATGCGCCACTCGTGAGGGACGGACAAATCCTGGGTCAGGAGGAATCGGCAAGATTCCTTGCCGAGACCTTCTACCCGGACGACCCTCACGAGGAGGATAATGAGGATCACCGGCGCACCAGGGAGCTTGCCTCACGCGTGAACGACTTGGTCCATGGTGAGGTACATGACCCACCGTTCACGTTGGGGGAGCTCACGGCGGCGCTGGTGACCTTCAATCCTAAGAAGGCGCCCGGGTCGGACGGCCTGACCTCCGATATCTGTTCGCAGGCGATCGCCCAAGATCCGGAATCTTTCCTAGCACTGGCTAACAAGTGCCTAGAACTGGCCTATTTTCCTAGGATTTGGAAGGAGGCCACGGTCGTTGTGCTGCGGAAACCGGGTAAGGACGATTATTCGGTTCCCAAGGCACACCGGCCGATAGGACTGTTGCCAGTGCTGGGAAAGATCCTGGAAAAGATGCTGGTGGGTAGGCTCAAATGGCACATCCTTCCGAGGATGAGCCACCGCCAATACGGCTTTATGCCACAAAGGGGCACC
The DNA here is from genome assembly GCA_947568825.1 of Sphinx pinastri. Classification (NCBI taxonomy): domain Eukaryota; kingdom Metazoa; phylum Arthropoda; class Insecta; order Lepidoptera; family Sphingidae; genus Sphinx; species Sphinx pinastri. Next base: position 42,110 of record OX387615.1, read on the forward strand.
GAGGACTCCCTCTATGATCTGATGAGTCATATCAGGACTAAACTTCGGCAGAAGAAAGTCCTGATTATGATATCGTTGGACATAGAGGGGGCCTTCGATAGCGCCTGGTGGCCGGCCATAAAAGTCCGATTGGCGGAAGAACGCTGCCCACCAAACATCAGAAGGATGGTCGCCAGCTATCTAGATGATCGGATGGTCAGGGTCCGATACGCGGGCGCCGAGTCAGCGCGCAGGACCGTTAAAGGTTGTGTTCAAGGCTCTATTGGGGGGCCAATCCTGTGGAACCTCCTCCTTGACCCCCTTTTACAGGGGCTCGAGCGCCGGGGCGACTATTGTCAAGCTTTTGCTGACGATGTCGTCCTGGTGTTCGATGGGGGTTCTACAGGAGAAGCTCAGAAGCAGGCCAATGCGGCACTAGCCTATGTGCGGGATTGGGGTGTCAGAAATAAGCTGAAGTTTGCGCCACACAAAACTCAGGCGATGGTGCTTACAAACAAGCTTAAGTTTGACACCCCGATCCTGCGCATGGGCGGAGTCGACATTGGTCTGTCTAACGAGATCAAGCTGCTTGGCCTTACAATAGACCGAAAACTGACCTTTAACGGTCACGTGACGCAGGCGTGCGCCAAGGCCATAGGCCTATATAAAGTGCTCGCGAGGTCGGCCAAGGTCCAGTGGGGGTTGGGACCCGATGTGATCAGGACGATCTACACGGCAGCGGTGGAGCCCGTGATCTTGTATGCTGCAAGCGCATGGGCTCCAGCGAGCCGAAAGCTGGGTGTAAGGAAGCAGCTCGGAGCCATCCAGCGCAACTTTGCGCAGAAGATGACGAAGGCCTACAGGACTGTCTCTCTCAACTCAGCCCTGCTGCTTGCTGGGGTGCTCCCTCTTGACATAAGGGTGCGGGAAACCGCACTCCTTTATGAAGTCAGGAAGGGGCACTCTTGCGAGGTAGTGGGAGACCGGGAGGTGGAGGCTCCTGTGGCCTTCGTCAACTTAGAGCATCCGGCGGGACGGGGGAACGGGACGTTCCAATGCCTGGCGGATGGGGCGGAACTGGCTCAGCACGTCGGTGAGGGTCTTAGCATCTTCACCGACGGAAGCAAGATTGACGGGAAAGTCGGAGCGGCGCTGTCCATATGGAACGGCGCCGCCGAGACGAGTACCCGAAAATTGCGGCTGGAGCCGTACTGCTCCGTCTACCAGGCGGAACTTCTGGCCCTCCGATACGCCGTGGAGGAGGCGCTCCGAAGCGGGCTTCCTGCGTGCGGCATCTTTAGTGATGCCAGGTCTGCCCTCGAAGTCGTCACCAGAGGTGATTCTCTCCACCCCATAGCGTTTGATATACGAAAGTCACTACAAATCGCCGAGAAACGCGCCCAGAAAGTTAGACTTTTCTGGGTCAAGGCGCACGTGGGGTTGGAGGGAAACGAGAGGGCGGATCAGCTCGCTAAGGAGGCCGCACAGCACCTGAAGACCCGTGCGCACTACGACAAGTGTCCGGTTTCATTTGTCAAGAGACAGATCCGTAAGGACTCTATTGACGAATGGAACCGGAGATACGCGGACGGAGAGACGGCTTCGGTAACGAAACTGTTCTTTCCGGACGCTGTCGAGGCGCACAGGGTCTTAAGGCGGATCGTCCTGGATCCTGTCCTTACGCAGGTGTTCACTGGGCACGGCGGGTTCTCGGAGTACTTGAATCGGTTCAAGTGCAAAGAGAGCCCGGCGTGCTTGTGTGACCCTGACACTCGGGAGACGGTCCCACACCTCCTGCTCGAATGTCCCATCCACGCAGTGGAACGATTTGAACTTGAAAATTGCATAGACTGTAAGTTAGATATAAGTAATATACATAGAATAGTGAAAAACAAATTGATAGCGGATAAGTTTTTGAAGTTTTGTTCTAAAATAGTAAATAAGGTAAACAATAGAAATAGGTAAAAATTAGAATTACTGAATATATAAGAAATTATATATAATTAGTAATTATAGAAATATAGTTGATATAAGTATAGGATAAATAGATTAAGAGGAATAGAATTATGTATTAATATTAAGATGTAATAAAATAGATAGTAAATAGAATTAAGTTATAGCAAAGTAAAATTAAATGTAAAGAAATAAATGTTGCAAAAATACCCTTGTCCTGGATAGGGGGAACGAGGGTGGGACGCAGAGTCCCACAAAAAAAAAAAAAAAAAAAAAAAAAAACCTAACCTAACCTAACCTAACCTAACCTAACCTAACCTAACCTAACCTAACCTAACCTAACCTAACCTAACCTTTTTTTTTTTTTTTTTTTTTTTTTTTTTTTTTTTTTTTGGTTTCGCGGAGAAAGTGCTTTACCACTACCGCCCGGCCTTCGTGGGGGGCGACCGAGCGGTTATGTTGGGTTCACCGTGCCTTACGACCCGGCGTTGAGCCGCCCGGAGAGATGGAAAACGTCGGGCGACCGCCGGGCCGAGTCCCTAACCTATGTACAACGCACGGCATACCAACTAAAACTCCGCGGTGGCCATCTTCGGCGCATTAGGGACGGCTGCGGGCTTCCTCTGACTAATGTCTAAGTTGTCGTCCGCAACCGCCCCTGCGCGGTGCCGCCTGGTGCGGCCCGTCTCCTGTTGTGGGGGGGCTCAGAAGCCCCCGCGCACCGAAGGACGCTCTCAGCGTCAACGGCAGCGTGAGGCCTACCTTCCACGCTGCCGTCCATCACGGGGGTCGCAACAATGTGCTAAAAAGATACACAAAACTATAGACGGACGGCCCCCTGCCGCCCGCCCGCGACCCCCGGTGGCCCCTATTAGTCGCCTCTTACGACAGGCAGGGGATACCGTGGTGGAATTCTCCAAACGCCCCCAATCCACAGGGCGGGAGACGCCGGTCAGTCGTCCACCCGGCGCCTCCTTCTTCTCCTCTGGCGGCGGGAGGGATCATCCCGCTCCCGATCCCTCTCGGCACTCTCCTTCTGCGAGAGGACCACCTCGCAGAAGTGGGCCACCGCACGCCAGGCCTCTCGACTGTCGACCATGGAAGCGACCACGGCCGGCAGCGAGAGGTCTCCTCCGACGACTGCTCTGAGAGCGCTGCGCTCCTCGTCCCAGGCTGGGCAAAACTCCAGTGTGTGCTGGGCCGTATCCAGCGGGCAGTTGTCACAATGGTGACACACGGCCGACACCTCTGTGCCTACAATACGACACAGATACTCACCGAAGCAACCATGCCCGGTGAGTACCTGTGTCAACCGAAACGTAGCCGGGCCGTGGCGCCTGTCCAGCCACTCGGCAAAGACCGGGCGCACTGCCGCTACGACCCTTAGCCCCGCTGACGGGGCCTCCAGCCTGAGACGCCACTCCTAACCTAACCTAACCTAACCTAACCTAACCTAACCTAACCTAACCTAACCTAACCTAACCTAACCTAACCTAACCTAACCTAACCTAACCTAACCTAACCTAACCTAACCTAACCTTTTTTTTTTTTTTTTTTTTTTTTTGGTTTCGCGGAGAAAGTGCTTTACCACTACCGCCCGGCCTTCGTGGGGGGCGACCGAGCGGTTATGTTGGGTTCACCGTGCCTTACGACCCGGCGTTGAGCCGCCCGGAGAGATGGAAAACGTCGGGCGACCGCCGGGCCGAGTCCCTAACCTATGTACAACGCACGGCATACCAACTAAAACTCCGCGGTGGCCATCTTCGGCGCATTAGGGACGGCTGCGGGCTTCCTCTGACTAATGTCTAAGTTGTCGTCCGCAACCGCCCCTGCGCGGTGCCGCCTGGTGCGGCCCGTCTCCTGTTGTGGGGGGGGGCTCAGAAGCCCCCGCGCACCGAAGGACGCTCTCAGCGTCAACGGCAGCGTGAGGCCTACCTTCCACGCTGCCGTCCATCACGGGGGTCGCAACAATGTGCTAAAAAGATACACAAAACTATAGACGGACGGCCCCCTGCCGCCCGCCCGCGACCCCCGGTGGCCCCTATTAGTCGCCTTTTACGACAGGCAGGGGATACCGTGGTGGAATTCTCCAAACGCCCCCAATCCACAGGGCGGGAGACGCCGGTCAGTCGTCCACCCGGCGCCTCCTTCGTCTCCTCTGGCGGCGGGAGGGATCCTCACGCTCCCGATCCCTCTCGGCACTCTCCTTCTGCGAGAGGACCACCTCGCAGAAGTGGGCCACCGCACGCCAGGCCTCCCGACTGTCGACCATGGAAGCGACCACGGCCGGCAGCGAGAGGTCTCCTCCGACGACTGCTCTGAGAGCGCTGCGCTCCTCGTCCCAGGCTGGGCAAAACTCCAGTGTATGCTGGGCCGTATCCAGCGGGCAGTTGTCACAATGGTGACACACGGCCGACACCTCTGTGCCTACGATACGACACAGATACTCACCGAAGCAACCATGCCCGGTGAGTACCTGTGTCAATCGAAACGTAGCCGGGCCGTGGCGCCTGTCTAGCCACTCGGCAAAGACCGGGCGCACTGCCGCTACGGCCCTGAGCCCCGCTGACGGGGTCTCCAGCCTGAGACGCCACTCCTCCACGGCGGCTCGCCGTAAGGAGGCCCTCATGGCCTCCACCTCCTTCAGGGCCGGACGCTGCCCGCGACTGAACGCCTCCTCCCGCCAATGAAAAGCATCGGACAGGGATTGGGCGTCCAGATCCCAAGGCAGGAATCCGGCCAACATGCAAGCCGCCTCGTACGAAACCGTGCGGTATGCCCTGATCGCCCGCTGCGCCACTACACGTTGAGGATTGCGCAAGAGTGCGACGCAGCGGTTGCTCAGGGAATCAGCCCAAACTGGACTGCCATACAGGGCCATGGACCGCACGACTCCGTGGTATAACCTTCGGCAAGGGATACCAGGACCTTCCAGGTTGGGCAGCAGGCTAGAAAGAGCGCCCGCTGCCCGGGACAGTTTCGTCCTCATCTTCTCAAAATGGGTGCGAAATTCCCATCGGCTATCCAAAATCAAACCCAGATACTTCATACTCTTGCCGATGGGAATCCGCACCCCCTCAACGATGATGTGGGCACCGGCCGGTGGCCCTTTCCGAGGCCCGTGAAAACAAATGGCCTCGGTTTTCTCAAGGGCCACCTTCAACCCTAGACGTCGGATTCTATTCACGACGTCGCCGGTGCCCGCCGCCGCCAGAATTGCGGCATCCTGGAAGGTCCCAGAAGTCGCTGTAACTAGCGTGTCGTCGGCGTAACATGTCACGCCGACGCCCCGGAGATTGGTACCACGGAGCACCCAGTCGTACCCGATGTTCCACAAGAGAGGGCCTAAAACCGAGCCCTGTGGAACACCGCACGACATCGCTCTTCGGTGCCACCCGTTGGCGCCCGGATACACCACGTCCCTGTCAGACAGGTACGCGTGCACCAGACGCCGGAGATAGGGCGGCACCACGTGGTACCGCAGTGCCTCGTGGATGCAGGGCCAGGGCAGCGAGTTGAAAGCGTTGGAGATATCCAACGATACAGCAATAACTACGCTGCCTCCGGCCACTGCTTCCTCCGCCTGTGCCTTCACCCGCAGAATCGCGTGGACGGTAGAACGTCCCCTCCTAAATCCAAACTGTTCGTCGGCCAAATTTGGTCCGACCCTCTCAAGGTGCTCGACGAGGCGAGCATGAAGGATGCGCTCGAAAAGTTTGGCGACCTCGTCGAGCAACACGATGGGCCGGTAGGCCGACGGCGACTCTGCGGGTCGTCCTTCTTTCTTCAGCAGGACGAGCTTCCCGGTTTTCCAACGCGCCGGGAAGACGCCCTGCTCCAAACAGGCGGAGAACAAACTGCGGAGCCTCGGACCCAGGTACTCGAGAGCTAACACCCAGGCCCTCCCGGGGATGCCATCGAGCCCTGGGGCCGTGTTTTTGCTCCGCAGCCGAAGCACTGCCACCCGCATTTCAGCGGGCGAAACCTCCGGGATATCCCTTGCCGAAGTATCGTACGACGATGACGCCACGTCCGGTGGCGCCATCGGTGGAGGAGTGGTCTCCACGGTGGCCGGAAACAAGGCCGCGACGACGTTGGCCAGCAAGTCTGGCCGGAGACTCTGCGACAGCGGGGGCGCCGCTGGGCGAAGCTTGTTCATCACCAAGCGATAGGGGCGCCCCCACGGGTCACCGTCGAGAGTCTCCAGGAACTCTTTCCTCGCCGCGACCTTGGCCCTGTGAACGGCCACCCGCAGCGCTCTCTTCGCCTCCTTATAGAGGCCGTAGAGCTGCCGCTCCTGGTCTGCGTGATCTTCACTTCTGATTCGGCGACGGCGATGCCTGGCGTATCGACGGCGCGCAGCAACGCAAGACGCGCGCAACTGCGCTAGCTCCGCCGACCACCAGTACACCTGCCGCCGCGGCGAACGGCGGAGGGCCCGGGGCATGGCGGCGTCGCAAACGTCCGACATTGCCACCCCGAACCACTCCGCCTCCTGCTCGACCCGTACCGGCCCGTCCGGCACGGGGAGCCACGACACGACCAGAGCGGCCAACACTAGGGCCTCTTTGTTGAGGCGACGTAAAACCCACCGCGGGCCGTCCTGATTCGGGGCACTCGGTACACCACTGGGCTGGACACTCGAAGACGCGGAGACGTCGAACCTGATGTAGCGATGGTCCGACAACGTCTCCACGCCCACGAGGACTCTCCAGCCCCGGACACGACGTGCGACGGCGGGGCTCGCAAACGACAGATCCACAATAGACCCGCCGTTGTGCCGCACGCACGTATCCACCGACCCCCTGTTCAGGACGACCAGGCCGACAGAGATCGCCCAGTCCTCCAGGACCTCACCGCGGACGTCTGTCGCCGGCGAACCCCAGACCACGGATTTGGCGTTGAAGTCGCCGGCAACTATCGCCGGGTGAGGTTGGCCTTGCTCCACCAGGGCCCCCAGTCGAACGAGAAAAGACTCGAACTCGTAGAGGGGTCTGTTGGGAGAGAAATAAACTCCTACAACCCATACGTCTCCCAACAGAGCCGCGACGCATCCCTGGCCCTTCGCTACTTTTTCGAAGGGCGGGGAGCCAGCGGCACCCTGGGTGATGATGGCCACCGAACCGTCGAGGTCCCCAGCCCAGTTATCTCTGGGCGGGACGAAATACGGCTCGGCGACCACGGCCACTTGCACCGACCACTGCGCCAGGCTTTGGGACAACAGGTCCTGGGCGCGGGCGCAGTGGTTGATGTTCGCCTGGAGGAACTTCAGGTCCATTACTGGGCGATCTCTTCTACTCCTTCCATTGCGGCCTCTCCTTGCGGTGGGCTCACCAACTGCGGCTGGGCCGTAGCCTCAGCGGCAGCCGGTCTTCTACGCGGGCGACGGCGGTTGCGGCGTGAGGAGGCGGGACACGCCTTCCCTCCGAGTTGGTGCCCAGCGGGCTTACCGGAAGCCGCGCAGACTACACAGTTTGCCACGGCGTTACACTCGCGGGCCTTGTGGCCCGCTTGACCGCAGCGGTAGCATAACGCGCTGCGGTCCACTGCGCAGTCACAGCGCTCCCGGACATGTCCGAACTCCAGACACCGGAAGCACCGCATGGGCCTCGCCTCGAGCACCGTCACTCGAGGCACAGTCCACCCTATACGAAGGCGGCCCGCCTTGACCTTCTGGGCCGCCTTGATAGGCATCTTCACCCACGCTGTGCCCACACCCGAACGGTCGGGACGAATTTGCCCGACCTTGATTGCTTCCACGGCGCACTCACCGGCCTTAGAGAGGGCCGCTGCGACTGATTCAGGAGTGGCTGTATAGTCCAGCTCTGTCAGCCGCAGTTCCGCGGTTTTTGTGGGCCGGGATATTCGGACGTCCTCCGACCCACTGAAACATTCCCTCAGCCTAGTGGCGAGGGAGTCGGCCCTCTCGTCAGAGTTGGCCCCGGGCACCTCGTACATAGGGGCACCCGTGGCCGCAAACTTTGGCCTCAGCCTTGTTATTTCAAGGCCGGTAAGGTCCACCTTACCCTGCGCTTCTGTCAGGACTTTAGCATAGGTAAGCCCTTTTGCTACAGCCGCCGGCGTCAGAGAAATTATGACGGCCGCAGAGCGTGGTGGGCGGAGCTTGGGCTCGGCCCGGCGCGGTGGTGGCGGTGACCTAGCCGCCGGTGTCGTCCCGGACCTGGGCTTCTTTTTCTTTCCCACCACGACCGTCCATTCCGTGTCCATGGACACTGGGGCCGGCGGCAATGGGCGGGGTTCTGGTGCAGCTTGCGCCGAAGGTGCTGACCCTTTCTTTCTGGTCTTTTGGGGTTTTGGCAAGCGTCCTGTCTTCGTTCTTTGCTTGTCTTCCCTGACAGGCATAGAAGAGGCAGTGGCCGGCTCCTTTGACGACCCCGTGATGACTTGTGGTGGTGCAGTAGAGGGCCCAGCCACGGGGGCGGGAATAGAGGTAGTGGATTGGACCAAACTCTTCCCCTTTCCTTTTCCTTTGCCCTTGCTCGAAGAGGGCTGAGGTGCTCCTCCCACGAATCCGCCCTGCACGGGGAGTTGGGTAACCCCGGGAGTGGCCTTCTTTTCATGGGCCAGTGGTGGCCTGGGAGCCGGCCCTTGCAGCACCGAGTCTAGCCTGGCCTGCCATCTTGCCTCCATAACTGCGAGCATTTCGTCAGTTGGGCGTTTGCTCGCGGCTGCCTCTAGCTCGTCCAAACGAAGACGGAGGGAGGCGTTCGCCTCCTGCAATTCTTTTACTGCAGCCTCAAGGCGGGAGCTGTTTTCCCGCCACTTTTTAACCTCCCCTTCGAGGCACGTGACCATGGCGGACTCGGGCTGGTCGACAAATTTGGCGATGGTATCTGTCACTACGTTAAGGGCTTTCTGACTTGTGCCCTTTAAATTGCCAGACTTTTTTACCACGGACTTGACAATTTGTCCGCATTGTCTTAAGTCCTCTCGGAGAACGGGACGGGAAACATCCATCTCCACCAGCACAGATTTCGAGAGCGTTGTGTCTTTTACAAAGCGGAGAGAGTTTGCCAATTCTTTTTCCGCCTTTTGGCGTGCCTCTTCGCGCTTTAGCTTATCGCGCTCCCTCTGCGTCTTCTTTAAGCCGACATAATTGCCAGCTGGGAGCGGACGACCCCTACCACGACCGTCGGTCGTCTGCAACTTAGACGCAGGCTCGTCTGTGTCACTGGTGACGATTGAACAGCTGTCCCGGGAGCGCTGAGAATGTCGCCTCCAGAGCCTTTTACTTCGTACCGACGAACCGCTTTCACTCGATTCTGAGTCAATCAGCATATCGAGTGGCCGAATGAATTCAGCCTCCACGTCTGTAGGCTTTGAGCCCACATTATCCTCCACCACATAAACATCGTCGGGCTTGCACCCTTCGATCTCCGCCGCTCCTACCCCAGAAACTGAGGCAGGAGGAGGCAACTTCGTCAAAAGTATGATAGGTTGTTTTTCTTTTACAATTGATTCCATTATTGTTCCCACGAGTATGGGGGAAATAAACAGTCCACCCAGGCAGTGCCCCCTGTACCTGGGTAAGCCTAACGTAACCCGCCAAGAGGGTCGGCAGGTACTCTGGCGGGGGTCGCACTCGAGACCGAACTACCCATCGGCCATGCATCCCCTCGCGGTGCGCCGCCGCTTGGGATTCGGGGTAACTTTTTATAGAGGTTTTCTCCCTCACGGTCCGGGCGGTTAAGCCAAGACCCTCGGTCCGGCAGGAGCGCGAGACATAACCACGGACCTCCATACCGGATTACGATCTGCGACGGCGACAGCGGGAGAGAAAGGTTCCCCCCCACTGCCTGCTCGGGGCGGGGTGAGCGCACAACGAGCCCGTCGACACCCCCAGGACAGAACTGGGAGTCGCCCGATGAACAGGCCCACTCAAACGTAAGACGACGGCCGCCGCAAGAGACGACGACCGCCAACCAACTGTTGTCAGGATATTAGCCGTCGCGCCGATCAACGTGATCGACGCGCCGTTGCCCAGGGTGCACCGCGTGGAGGTTTCCTGACTTCGCACCCCAACCTAACCTAACCTAACCTTTTTTTTTTTTTTTTTTTTTTTTGGTTTCGCGGAGAAAGTGCGTTACCACTACCGCCCGGCCTTCGTGGGGGGCGACCGAGCGGTTATGTTGGGTTCACCGTGCCTTACGACCCGGCGTTGAGCCGCCCGGAGAGATGGAAAACGTCGGGCGACCGCCGGGCCGAGTCCCTAACCTATGTACAACGCACGGCATACCAACTAAAACTCCGCGGTGGCCATCTTCGGCGCATTAGGGACGGCTGCGGGCTTCCTCTGACTAATGTCTAAGTTGTCGTCCGCAACCGCCCCTGCGCGGTGCCGCCTGGTGCGGCCCGTCTCCTGTTGTGGGGGGGGCTCAGAAGCCCCCGCACACCGAAGGACGCTCTCAGCGTCAACGGCAGCGTGAGGCCTACCTTCCACGCTGCCGTCCATCACGGGGGTCGCAACAATGTGCTAAAAGGAACACAAAACTTTAGACGGACGGCCCCCTGCCGCCCGCCCGCGACCCCCGGTGGCCCCTATTAGTCGCCTCTTACGACAGGCAGGGGATACCGTGGTGGAATTCTCCAAACGCCCCCAATCCACAGGGCGGGAGACGCCGGTCAGTCGTCCACCCGGCGCCTCCTTCGTCTCCTCTGGCGGCGGGAGGGATCCTCACGCTCCCGATCCCTCTCGGCACTCTCCTTCTGCGAGAGGACCACCTCGCAGAAGTGGGCCACCGCACGCCAGGCCTCTCGACTGTCGACCATGGAAGCGACCACGGCCGGCAGCGAGAGGTCTCCTCCGACGACTGCTCTGAGAGCGCTGCGCTCCTCGTCCCAGGCTGGGCAAAACTCCAGTGTGTGCTGGGCCGTATCCAGCGGGCAGTTGTCACAATGGTGACACACGGCCGACACCTCTGTGCCTACAATACGACACAGATACTCACCGAAGCAACCATGCCCGGTGAGTACCTGTGTCAATCGAAACGTAGCCGGACCGTGGCGCCTGTCTAGCCACTCGGCAAAGACCGGGCGCACTGCCGCTACAGCCCTGAGCCCCGCTGACGGGGCCTCCAGCCTGAGACGCCACTCCTCCACGGCGGCTCGCCGTAAGGAGGCCCTCATGGCCTCCACCTCCTTCAGGGCCGGACGCTGCCCGCGACTGAACGCCTCCTCCCGCCAATAAAAGGCATCGGACAGGGATTCGGCGTCCAGATCCCAGGGCAGAAATCCGGCCAACATACAAGCCGCCTCGTACGAAACCGTGCGGTATGCCCTGATCGCCCGCTGCGCCACTACACGCTGAGGATTGCGCAAGAGCGCGACGCAGCGGTTGCTCAGGGAATCAGCCCAAACTGGACTGCCATACAGGGCCATGGACCGCACGACTCCGTGGTATAACCTTCGGCAAGGGACACCAGGACCTTCCAGGTTGGGCAGCAGGCTAGAAAGAGCGCCCGCTGCCCGGGACAGTTTTGTCCGCATCTTTTCAAAATGGGTGCGAAATTCCCATCGGCTATCCAGAATCAAACCCAAATACTTCATGTTCTTGCCGATGGGAATCCGCACCCCCTCAACAACGATGTGGGCACCGGCCGGTGGCCCTTTCCGAGGCCTGTGAAAACAAATGGCCTCGGTTTTCTCAAGGGCCACCTTCAACCCTAGACGTCGGATTCTATTCACGACGTCGCCGGTGCCCGCCGCCGCCAGAATTGCGGCATCCTGGAAGGTCCCAGAAGTCGCTGTAACTAGCGTGTCGTCGGCGTAACATGTCACGCCGACGCCCCGGAGATTGGTACCACGGAGGACCCAGTCGTACCCGATGTTCCACAAGAGAGGGCCTAAAACCGAGCCCTGTGGAACACCGCACGACATCGCTCTTCGGTGCCACCCATCGGCACCCGGATACACCACGTCCCTGTCAGAAAGGTACGCGTGCACCAGACGCCGGAGATAGGGCGGCACCACGTGGTACCGCAATGCCTCGTGGATGCAGGGCCAGGGCAGCGAGTTGAAAGCGTTGGAGATATCCAACGATACAGCAATAACTACGCTGCCTCTGGCCACTGCTTCCTCCGCCTGTGCCTTCACCCGCAGAATCGCGTGGACGGTAGAACGTCCCCTCCTAAATCCAAACTGTTCGTCGGCCAAATTTGGTCCGACCCTCTCAAGGTGCTCGACGAGGCGAGCATGAAGGATGCGCTCGAAAAGTTTGGCGACCTCGTCGAGCAACACGATGGGCCGGTAGGCCGACGGCGACTCTGCGGGTCGTCCTTCTTTCTTCAGCAGGACGAGCTTCCCGGTTTTCCAGCGTGCCGGGAAGACGCCCTGCTCCAAACAGGCGGAGAACAAACTGCGGAGCCTCGGACCCAGGTACTCGAGAGCTAGCACCCAGGCCCTCCCGGGGATGCCATCGAGCCCTGGGGCCGTGTTTTTGCTCCGCAGCCGAAGCACTGCCGCCCGCATTTCCGCGGGCGAAACCTCCGGGATATCCCTTGCCGAAGTCTCGTACGACGATGACGCCACGTCCGGTGGCGCCATCGGTGGAGGAGTGGTCTCCACGGTGGCCGGAAACAAGGCCGCGACGACGTTGGCCAGCAAGTCTGGCCGGAGACTCTGCGACAGCGGGGGCGCCGCTGGGCGAAGCTTGTTCATCACCAAGCGATAGGGGCGCCCCCACGGGTCACCGTCGAGAGTCTCCAGGAACTCCTTCCTCGCCGCGACCTTGGCCCTGTGAACGGCCACCCGCAGCGCTCTCTTCGCCTCCTTATAGAGGCCATAGAGCTGCCGCTCCTGGTCTGCGTGATCTTCACTTCTTATTCGGCGACGGCGATGCCTGGCGTATCGACGGCGCGCAGCTACGCAAGACGCGCGCAACTGCGCTAGCTCCGCCGACCACCAGTACACCTGCCGCCGCGACGGACGGCGGAGGGCCCGGGGCATGGCGGCGTCGCAAACGTCCGACATTGCCACCCCGAACCACTCCGCCTCCTGCTCGACCCGTACCGGCCCGTCCGGCACGGGGAGCCACGACACGACCAGAGCGGCCAACACTAGGGCCTCTTTATCGAGGCGACGTAAGACCCACCGCGGGCCGTCCTGATTCGGGGCACTCGGTACACCACTGGGCTGGACACTCGAGGACGCGGAGACGTCGAACCTGACGTAACGATGGTCCGACAACGTCTCCACGCCCACGAGGACTCTCCAGCCCCGGACACGACGTGCGACGGCGGGGCTCGCAAACGACAAGTCAACAATAGACCCGCCGTTGTGCCGCACGCACGTGTCCACCGACCCCCTATTCAGGACGACCAGGCCGATAGAGATCGCCCAGTCCTCCAGGACCTCACCGCGAACGTCGGTCGCCGGCGAACCCCAGACCACGGATTTGGCGTTGAAGTCGCCGGCGACGATCGCCGGGTGAGGTTGGCCTTGCTGCACCAGGGTCCCCAGTCGAACGAGAAAAGATTCGAACTCGTAGAGGGGTCTGTTGGGAGAGAAATAGACTCCTACAACCCATACGTCTCCCAACAGAGCCGCGACGCATCCCTGGCCCTTCGCTACTTTTTCGAAGGGCGGGGAGCCAGCGGCACCCTGGGTGATGATGGCCACCGAACCGTCGAGGTCCCCGGCCCAGTTATCCCTGGGTGGGACGAAATACGGCTCGGCGACCACGGCCACTTGCACCGACCACTGCGCCAGGCTTTGGGACAACAGGTCCTGGGCGCGGGCGCAGTGGTTGATGTTCGCCTGGAGGAACTTCAGGTCCATCACTGGGCGATCTCTTCTACCACATCCATCTCGGCCACTTCTTGCGGTGGGCTCCTTGACTGCGGCTGGGCCGTAGCCTCAGCGGCAGCTGGTCTCCTACGCGGGCGACGTCGGGTTTTGCGGGAGGAGACGGGACACGCCTTCCCCCCGATTTGGTGCCCAGCGGGCTTACCGGAAGCCGCGCAGACTACGCAGTTCGGTGCGGCGCTACACTCGCGGGCCTTGTGGCCCTCTTGACCACAACGGTAGCATAGCGCGCTACGGTCCACTGCGCAGTCGCAGCGCTCCCGGACGTGACCAGACTCCAGGCACCGGAAGCACCGCAGGGGCCTCGCCTCGAGCACAGTCACCCTAGGTACTGTCCACCCTATACGAAGGCGGCCCGCCTTGACTTTCTGGGCTGCCTTGATAGGCATCCTCACCCACGCTGTGCCCACTCCGGAACGGTCGGGACGAATTTGTCCCACCTTCACACTCTCCATAGAACACTCACCGGCCTCGGAGAGGGCTGCTGCGACTGTTTCGGAAGTAGCTGTATAATCCAGCTCCGTCAGCCGCAGTTCCACGGTCTTTGTGGGCCGGGAGATGCGAACGTCCTCCGACCCACTGAAACACTCCCTTAGTCTCGTGGCTAGGGAGTCAGCCCTCTCTTCAGCATTGGCGCCGGGTACCTCGTACATCGGCGCACCCGTGGCCGCAAACTTCGGCCGCAACCTTGCTATGTCGAGGCCGGTAAGGTTCACCCTATTCTGGGCATCCGTCAACACTTGTTTGTACGTCAGCCCCTTGGACACTGCAGCTGGCGTCAGGGAAATGATGATTGCTGCAGAGCGCGGTGGCCGCAGTTTGGGTTCCGCCCGGCGTGGCGGATTCTGCGGCTGCGGATTCGCAGTTGACGCTGCAGTGTGCTTGGCCTTCCTTGTCCTCCTGCTGGCCACTACAACCCAAGGTGTTTCGGTCGATGCTGGGGCTGGCGGGAGTGGACGGGGTTCCGGAGCGGGTTGCGCTGTGGGTGCCGGTACATACTTTTTGCCCTTTGGAGGCTTTGAGGCAGGCACCACGATCTTCTTTTTTAACTGGCCCTTCTTTACGGGAGCAGTAGCGACAGTCACCGCTGCCGAAGAAGGACCTGCGATGGCTTGCGGAGATGCGTTGGAGGGCCCGGCTACGGTAATGGGGTCAGGGGGAACGGGTTGAACTGTCCTCTTCCCCTTTCCTTTTCCTTTCTCTTTGGAAGTGGGATGGGATGTTCCTCCCACAAATCCACCCTGCACAGGGAGTGGGATGTCCCCGGGGGTGGATTTCCTCTCATGTGCCAATGGTGGCCTCTGGGTTGGTCCAGCGAGGAAAGATTCCATCCTCGCCTGGACACGCGCCTCTACCAACTTCAACATCTCCTCAGTCTGACGTTGGCTCGCGGATGCCTCCAGATCTTCAAGGCGGCGCCGGAGAGAGGAGTTCTCCTCTTGAAGCTGCTTCATAGCAGCTTCAACGCGGGCACTATTCTCCCGCCACTTCATCACCTCACTTTCGAGGCGGGAGACCATGGTGGACTCAGGTTGGCCCACATATTGTGTGATGACGTCCGTCACGTAGTTAAGGGCCTTCTGTGAGGTCCCTTTGAGGTTACCTGACTTTTTAACGACGGACGTCACAATTTGCCCGCAGTTGCGGAGGTCGTCGCGCAGAATAACCCTGCCACCCGCCTCAGCCGCCTTGGAAGGTGCCGGCGACTCGATGGAACGGAGCTGCTCCATCAGATCCATTTCCGTCTTTTTACGGGCCTCTCCGCGCTTTAGAAAGTCGCGCTGTCTTTGCGCCTTCCTGAGGACAACGACATCGTTGACCGATGGTGGACCCCCTCTTCCACGACCGTCAATCGCTTGCGATTTCGGCGCTGGCTCGTCTGTGTCGCTAGTAGGCATCGAGCGACTGTCCCTGGAGCGCTGGGAGTGTCTTCTCCAGAGCTTTTTACTACGCAGTGACGAGCAACTCTCACTCGACTCTGAGTCGACACACATCTCTTGGGGCCGGATGAACTCAGCCTCCACCTCTGTGGGCTTCACACCCACACTCTCCACTACACAACCATCGTCGGGCTTGCGCCCTCCGAACTCCGCCTCTCCTACCCCAGAATCTGAAGCAGGAGGAGGCAACTTCGTCAAAATAATTATTGGTTTTTTTAAATTTGAATCCATTTTGATTCCCACGAGTATGGGGGAAATAAAAGTCCGCCCAGGCAGTGCCCCCTGTACCTGGGTAAGCCTAACGTAACCCGCCCAGAGGGTCGGCAGGTACTCTGGCGGGGGTCGCACTAGAGACCGAACTACCCATCAGCCATGCATCCCCTCGCGGTGCGCCGCCGCTTGGGATTCGGGGTAACTTTTTATAGAGGTTTTCTCCCTCACGGTCCGGGCGGTTAAGCCAAGACCCTCGGTCCGGCAGGAGCGCGAGACATAACCACGGACCTCCATACCGGATTACGATCTGCGACGGCGACAGCGGGAGAGAAAGGTTCCCCCCCACTGCCTGCTCGGGGCGGGGTGAGCGCACACCGAGCCCGTCGACACCCCCAGGACAGAACCGGGAGTCGCCCGATGAACAGGCCCACTCAAACGTAAGACGACGGCCGCCGCAAGAGACGACGACCGCCAACCAACTGTTGTCAGGATATTAGCCGTCGCGCCGATCAACGTGATCGACGCGCCGTTGCCCAGGGTGCACCGCGTGGAGGTTTCCTGACTTCGCACCCCAACCTAACCTAACCTAACCTAACCTAACCTAACCTAACCTAACCTAACCTAACCTAACCTAACCTAACCTAACCTAACCTAACCTAACCTAACCTAACCTAACCTTTTTTTTTTTTTTTTTTTTTTTTTTTTTTTTTTTTTTTTTTTTTTTTTTTTTTTTTTTTTTTTTTTTTTTTTTTTTTTTTTTTTGTTTCGCGGAGAAAGTGCGTTACCACTACCGCCCGGCCTTCGTGGGGGGCGACCGAGCGGTTATGTTGGGTTCACCGTGCCTTATGTTGGGTTCACCGTGCCTTACGACCCGGCGTTGAGCCGCCCGGAGAGATGGAAAACGTCGGGCGACCGCCGGGCCGAGTCCCTAACCTATGTACAACGCACGGCATACCAACTAAAACTCCGCGGTGGCCATCTTCGGCGCATTAGGGACGGCTGCGGGCTTCCTCTGACTAATGTCTAAGTTGTCGTCCGCAACCGCCCCTGCGCGGTGCCGCCTGGTGCGGCCCGTCTCCTGTTGTGGGGGGGCTCAGAAGCCCCCGCGCACCGAAGGACGCTCTCAGCGTCTACGGCAGCGTGAGGCCTACCTTCCACGCTGCCGTCCATCACGGGGGTCGCAACAATGTGCAAAAAGGAACACAAAACTAAAGACGGACGGCCCCCTGCCGCCCGCCCGCGACCCCCGGTGGCCCCTATTAGTCGCCTTTTACGACAGGCAGGGGATACCGTGGTGGAATTCTCCAAACGCCCCCAATCCACAGGGCGGGAGACGCCGGTCAGTCGTCCACCCGGCGCCTCCTTCGTCTCCTCTGGCGGCGGGAGGGATCTTCGCGCTCCCGATCCCTCTCGGCACTCTCCTTCTGCGAGAGGACCACCTCGCAGAAGTGGGCCACCGCACGCCAGGCCTCCCGACTGCCGACCATGGAAGCGACCACGGCCGGCAGCGAGAGGTCTCCTCCGACGACTGATCTGAGAGCGCTGAGAGCGCTGCGCTCCTCGTCCCAGGCTGGGCAAAACTCCAGTGTGTGCTGGGCCGTATCCAGCGGGCAGTTGTCACAATGGTGACACACGGCCGACACCTCTGTGCCTACAATACGACACAGATACTCACCGAAGCAACCATGCCCGGTGAGTACCTGTGTCAATCGAAACGTAGCCGGGCCGTGGCGCCTGTCCAGCCACTCGGCAAAGACCGGGCGCACTGCCGCTACGACCCTTAGCCCCGCTGTCGGGGCCTCCAGCCTGAGACGCCACTCCTCCACGGCGGCTCGCCGTAAGGAGGCCCTCATGGCCTCCACCTCCTTCAGGGCCGGACGCTGCCCGCGACTGAACGCCTCCTCCCGCCAATGAAATGCATCGGACAGGGATTGGGCGTCCAGATCCCAAGGCAGAAATCCGGCCAACATGCAAGCCGCCTCGTACGAAACCGTGCGGTATGCCCTGATCGCCCGCAGCGCCACTACACGTTGAGGATTGCGCAAGAGCGCGACGCAGCGGTTGCTCAGGGAATCAGCCCAAACTGGACTGCCATACAGGGCCATGGACCGCACGACTCCGTGGTATAACCTTCGGCAAGGGATACCAGGACCTTCCAGGTTGGGCAGCAGGCTAGAAAGAGCGCCCGCTGCCCGGGACAGTTTTGTCCGCATTTTCTCGAAATGGGTACGGAATTCCCATCGGCTATCTAAAATCAAACCCAAATACTTCATGTTCTTGCCGATGGGAATCCGCACCCCCTCAACAACGATGTGGGCACCGGCCGGTGGCCCTTTCCGAGGCCTGTGAAAACAAATGGCCTCGGTTTTCTCAAGGGCCACCTTCAACCCTAGTCGTCGGATGCGACTCACGACGTCGCCGGTGCCCGCCGCCGCCAAAATTGCGGCATCCTGGAAGGTCCCAGAAGTCGCTGTGACTAGCGTGTCGTCGGCGTAACATGTCACGCCGACGCCCCGGAGATTGGTACCACGGAGGACCCAGTCGTACCCGATGTTCCACAAGAGAGGGCCTAGAACCGAGCCCTGTGGAACACCGCACGACATCGCTCTTCGATGCCACCCATCGGCGCCCGGATACACCACGTTCCTGTCAGACAGATACGCGTGCACCAGACGCCGGAGATAGGGCGGCACCACGTGGTACCGCAGTGCCTCGTGAATGCAGGGCCAGGGCAGCGAGTTGAAAGCGTTGGAGATATCCAACGATACCGCAATTACAACTTCGCCCCTGGCCACTGCATCCTCCGCCTGTGCCTTCACCCGCAGAATCGCGTGGACGGTGGAACGTCCCCTCCTAAATCCAAACTGCTCGTCGGCCAAATTTGGACCGACCCTATCGAGATGCTCGACGAGGCGAGCATGAACGATGCGCTCGAAAAGTTTGGCGACCTCGTCGAGCAACACGATGGGCCGGTAGGCCGACGGCGACTCTGCGGGTCGTCCTTCTTTCTTCAGCAGGACGAGCTTCCCGGTTTTCCAACGTGCCGGGAAGACGCCCTGCTCCAAACAGGCGGAGAACAAACTGCGGAGCCTCGGACCCAGGTACTCGAGTGCTAGCACCCAGGCCCTCCCGGGGATGCCATCGAGCCCTGGGGCCGTGTTTTTGCTCCGCAGCCGAAGCACTGCCACCCGCATTTCAGCGGGCGAAACCTCCGGGATATCCCTTGCCGAAGTCTCGTACGACGATGACGCCACTTCCGGTGGCGCCATCGGTGGAGGAGTGGTCTCCACGGTGGCCGGAAACAAGGCCGCGACGACGTTGGCCAGCAAGTCTGGCCGGAGACTCTGCGACAGCGGGGGCGCCGCTGGGCGAAGCTTGTTCATCACCAAGCGATAGGGGCGCCCCCACGGGTCACCGTCGAGAGTCTCCAGGAACTCCTTCCTCGCCGCGACCTTGGCCCTGTGAACGGCCACCCGCAGCGCTCTCTTCGCCTCCTTATAGAGGCCATAGAGCTGCCGCTCCTGGTCTGCGTGATCTTCACTTCTTATTCGGCGACGGCGATGCCTGGCGTATCGACGGCGCGCAGCAACACAAGACGCGCGCAACTGCGCTAGTTCCGCCGACCACCAGTACACCTGCCGCCGCGGCGAACGGCGGAGGGCCCGGGGCATAGCGGCGTCGCAAACGTCCGACATTGCCACCCCGAACCACTCCACCTCCTGCTCGACCCGTACCGGCCCGTCCGGCACGGGGAGCCACGACACGACCAGAGCGGCCAACACTAGGGCCTCTTTATCGAGGCGACGTAAGACCCACCGCGGGCCGTCCTGATTCGGGGCACTCGGTACACCACTGGGCTGGACACTCGAGGACGCGGAGACGTCGAACCTGATGTAGCGATGGTCCGACAACGTCTCCACGCCCACAAGGACCCTCCAGCCCCGGACACGACGTGCGACGGCGGGGCTCGCAAACGACAAGTCAACAATAGACCCGCCGTTGTGCCGCACGCACGTGTCCACCGACCCCCTATTCAGGACGACCAGGCCGATAGAGATCGCCCAGTCCTCCAGGACCTCACCGCGAACGTCGGTCGCCGGCGAACCCCAGACCATGGATTTGGCGTTGAAGTCGCCGGCGACGATCGCCGGGTGAGGTTGACCTTGCTGCACCAGGGCCCCCAGTCGAACGAGAAAAGACTCGAACTCGTAGAGGGGTCTGTTGGGAGAGAAATAAACTCCTACAACCCATACGTCTCCCAACAGAGCCGCGACGCATCCCTGGCCCTTCGCTACTTTTTCGAAGGGCGGGGAGCCAGCGGCACCCTGGGTGATGATGGCCACCGAACCGTCGAGGTCCCCAGCCCAGTTATCTCTGGGCGGGACGAAATACGGCTCGGCGACCACGGCCACTTGCACCGACCACTGCGCCAGGCTTTGGGACAACAGGTCCTGGGCGCGGGCGCAGTGGTTGATGTTCGCCTGGAGGAACTTCAGGTCCATTACTGGGCGATCTCTTCTACTACGTCCATCTCGGCCACTTCTGGCGGTGGGCTCACCGACTGTGGCTGGGCCGTAGCCTCAGCGGCAGCTGGTCTTCTGCGCGGACGCCGCCGGGTTTTGCGGGAGGAGACGGGACACGCCTTCCCCCCGAGTTGGTGCCCGGCGGGCTTGCCAGCTGCAGCACATAAGGCACAGTTGGGTGTAGCTTCACATTGGCGGGCCTTGTGACCCGCCTTGCCGCAGCGATAGCAGAGGTCACTGCGGTCTACGGGACAATCGCAAGCGTCCCTCACGTGCCCTTGCTCGAGGCAGCGATAACACCGCATAGGGCGTCTCTCAAGCACCGTCACTCGAGGCACAGTCCACCCTATACGAAGTCGGCCCGCCTTAATTTTCTGTGCCGCCTTGACCGGCACCTTAGTCCAAACCGAGCCTAAACCCGAGCGATCGAGGCGAATTAGTCCCACCTTTATTTGCTCCATGGCACACTCACCGGCAGTGCTGAGAGCCGCTGCGACCGTTTCAAGAGTGGCTGTAGGGTCCAGTTCTGACAGTCGCAGCTCTGCAAATTTGATGGGCCGGTAGATTCTAACGTCTTCCGACCCCTTAAAATGCTCACTCAGCCTTACGGCAAGGGAGTCGGCCTTCTGCTCTGATTCAGCCCCGGGTACCTCATAAATCATGGCACCCGTGGCTGCAAATTTTGGCTTAAGCCGGTCTATATTTAAGCCGTCTAGGCTTACCCCTTGCTGCGCATTCGTCAGGACCCCAGCATATGTGAGGCCCTTCTTAACAGCTGCTGGGGTCAGTGCGATTACTACCGCTGCTGACCTCGGTGGGCGGAGCTTCGGCTCGGACTTCTTTTTTGTAGCCAAGACTGCACCGGTCTTGGCTTTCTTCTTTTTGCCCACCACCACGGTCCATTCAGTGTCCATAGACACTGGGGCCGGTGGTAATGGGCGGGGCTCCTGGGGAGTGTGTTGCGCAGTGGGGGGAGTTGCTTTATTTCCTCCCGCCTTGCTCTTGGGCTTTGGAGGGACTGCGGCGTTCCGTGGTGTTGGGGCAGGGGCAGAAACGGTTCCTTTTTTTGTTCCTTTGCCCTTATTTAGCACTGCCGCCTGCCCCAAGGATAACCCAGAGACGGGCGGAGTGCTGGAGGGACCGGCAATTGAGGTCGCGATCAGATTATTGGGTTGGGCAGCTCCTTTGCCCTTCCCTTTTCCCTTGCCCTTGCCAGTTAAGAGCTGGGGTTGTCCGCCTACAAAACCACCCTGCACGGGGAGTGCAATGTCCCCAGGGGTGGTCCTCCTCTCATGGGCCAGCGATGGCCTCTGGGCCGGACCTGCAAGCGCCGACTCCAGTCGAGCCTGCCATCTGGCCTCGATTCGCTCCAGCAACTCCTCTGTGCGCCTGCTGGCAGCCGCCTCCGCCTCCTCGAAGCTACGACGGAAGGAAGCGTTTTCTTCTTGCAGCCCTTTCAATGCTGCCTCGAGGCGGGAACTATTTTCCCGCCATTTCTTCGCCTCGTCTTCAAGGCGAACAACCAATGAGGACTGGGGTTGGTTCACATATTGCGCGATCACGTCCGAAACATAATTCAGCGCCTTTTGTGAGGTCCCTTTCAGGTTTCCGGATTTCCTCACGATGGACCTCACAATATCCTCACAGTTCCGGAGGTCATCACGCAATATGACACCGATCTCTTTCGCCTTGAGCGCCTTGGAAGGCGTTGGCGACTTATGCTGTTCCGCCTTTTGGCAGGCCTCCTGGCGCTTAAACAGGTCGCGCTGCCTTTGGGCCTTCTCTAAGCCAACATCACTGTCGACCGGAGGCGGGCCCCCTCTTCCGTGACCCTTCGTTGCGCGTGACTTCGGCCTCGGCTCATCTGTGTCACTCTCAAGAGGCGAGTGACTACTTCTCGAGGGGTGTGAACGTCTCTTCCATAGTCTTTTGCTCCTAACAGAAGAGACACTTTCACTAGTAACCGAGTCGACACACAAGTCAATCGGCCGAATGAATTCGGCTGTAACCTTCGTGGGCTTTTCACCCACTCTCTCTCCACCATCTACAAACTCCGCCTCTCCAGCAGGAACTGGAGTAGGCAATCTCGTCAAAATAATTTTAGGGTATAAGTTTTCCATATTGATCCCACGAGTATGGGGGAAATAAAGAGTCCACCCAGGCAGTGCCCCCTGTACCTGGGTAAGCCTAGCGTAACCCGCCAAAGGGTCGGCTGGTACTCTGGCGGGGGTCGCACTAGAGACCGAACTACCCATCGGCCATGCATCCCCTCGCGGTGCGCCGCCGCTTGGGATTCGGGGTAACTTTTTATAGAGGTTTTCTCCCTCGCGGTCCGGGCGGTTAAGCCAAGACCCTCGGTCCGGCAGGAGCGCGAGACATAACCACGGACCTCCATACCGGATTACGATCTGCGACGGCGACAGCGGGAGAGAAAGGTTCCCTCCCACTGCCTGCTCGGGGCGGGGTGAGCGCACACCGAGCCCGTCGACGCCCCCAGGACAGAACTGGGAGTCGCCCGAATGAACGGGCCCACCAAACAAGACGACGGCCGCCGCAAGAAACGACGACCGCCAACCAACTGTTGTCAGGATATTAGCCGTCGCGCCGATCAACGTGATCGACGCGCCGTTGCCCAGGGTGCACCGCGTGGAGGTTTCCTGACTTCGCACCCCAACCTAACCTAACCTAACCTAACCTAACCTAACCTAACCTAACCTAACCCCCCCCGAGGCAATTCTTGTGCTTTGGGTCTTCACACCCAATGCACGCCCATGCGCGGGGGAACATTAGTCGCGGGCCGAGGCACACAGTCAGTGTGTATACCTCTTGGTTGCATAACACATTGAGGCCTAAAAGGGCCCGCGAACATTTCCTGGCACCCTTTTCCTTTCCGCCCATCCTGAGAACCTTTCTCCACTCCCCACCTTTCCTTCCATCATCCTTTTCCGCTTCCTTCCCAGGCCCCTGCAGTCGTCAAGCCGGGGGACTCCAGTATCCCATTCGCAGGTTTCCCCCGGTGTTGACTGCAGGATCGCCTACAAAAAAAAAAAAAAAAAAAAAACCTAACCTAACCTAACCTAACCTAACCTAACCTAACCTAACCTAACCTAACCTAACCTAACCGCCCCCCGAGGCAATTCTTGTGCTTTGGGTCTTCACACCCAATGCACGCCCATGCGCGGGGGAACATTAGTCGCGGGCCGAGGCACACAGTCAGTGTGTATACCTCTTGGTTGCATAACACATTGAGGCCTAAAAGGGCCCGCGAACATTTCCTGGCACCCTTTTCCTTTCCGCCCATCCTGAGAACCTTTCTCCACTCCCCACCTTTCCTTCCATCATCCTTTTCCGCTTCCTTCCCAGGCCCCTGCAGTCGTCAAGCCGGGGGACTCCAGTATCCCATTCGCAGGTTTCCCCCGGTGTTGACTGCAGGATCGCCTACAAAAAAAAAAAAAAACCTAACCTAACCTAACCTAACCGAGCTCAGATCACAACACTATACTTTTCAAAATTAACCTAGAAAAACTAAATGATATAAGAATAAAAAGGACAACTAGAATATATAATACCAGAAAGGCAAATTGGGCTCAATTTGGTGTAAAATTGACCCAATTACTTGAACAAAAATTAAATAAAGGAGTTACAGAAAGCATAAGAAACAAAACGGATATAGATAACATAATAGGAGAATACACAAATATAATTATAAAAACATGTGAAGAAACCATACCACTCTTAAAAGAAAATAACAAAATAAACTTACCTTGGTGGTCCAAAGAGCTCACTGCACTGAAGAAGGAAACAGCCACGAAGAGAAGAAGAATCCGCTGCGCTGCGCCGGTCCGTCGAGCCAGAGTTGTAGAAGAGTACCTGAAAAGTAAAGAAAAATATGAGAGTGAAGTGAAAACCGCCCAAGTAAACAGCTGGAAGGAATTTTGTGGGAAACAAGGAAAGGAAGAGGTGTGGGACAGCATCTATAGGGTGATAAGAAGAACATCGGAGAGGCAGGAAGATCCGCCGCTTGTTGAAGACGGCATAATCTTAGAACCTAAAGAATCCGCGAGGCTATTGGCGGAAGTTTTCTATCCAGTAGACTCAATAGAAAAGGATAACGACTACCATCGCTATGTCAGAGAAACAGCTGAACGAGTCAATCGCGGACTCGATGATAACGATCAAGATCCGCCATTCACAGAAAACGAGCTGCAAACAGCGGTGGAAAGTTTTAATCCCAAGAAAGCCCCGGGAGCAGATGGTCTAACACCGGACATCTGTAAGCAAGCCATTCTTCGTAATCCAGAATTGTACTTGTCGCTGGCAAACAAATGCCTACAATATGGCCACTTCCCGACCATCTGGAAGGAGGCCACGGTTGTAGTCCTTCGGAAACCCGGTAAGGAGGACTACACAAACCCCAAGTCATATAGGCCGATAGGCTTGTTGCCGGTGATGGGGAAGATTCTGGAAAAAATGGTAGTGGGAAGAGTGAAGTGGCATCTACTCCCTAGGATGAGTACACGCCAGTTTGGCTTTATGCCACAGAGGAGCACCGAAGACTCCCTCTATACTCTTGTCAACTATATAAGAGCCAAACTAAAAGAAAAAACAATTATAACAGTTGTCTCTTTGGATATAGAGGGAGCCTTCGACAGCGCCTGGTGGCCCGCAATAAGGACCAGACTGGCGGAGGAAAGATGTCCGAAAAACCTGAGGCGGGTAGTGGATAGCTACTTCGAGAGCCGTAGAGTCAAGGTTCGCTTTGCCGGGGAAGAGCACGTGAGGTGGACCTCCAAGGGATGCGTTCAAGGATCCATTGGGGGTCCTATCTTGTGGAACCTGCTCCTCGACCCATTGCTTAAAGAGCTTGATAGACGGGGTGACTACTGCCAGGCCTTTGCGGATGACATCGTGCTAGTCTTCGATGGGACAGTAGAGAATATTCAAAAACGCGCCAATGATACTCTAGCCTTTGTTCAGGAGTGGGGAATCAAAAATAAATTAAAGTTTGCACCGCAAAAAACTAAAGCAATGGTGATTACGAAAAAACTTAAGTATGACTCACCAATCTTGCACATGGGCGGAGTTGACATTGGCCTGGAAAAGAACATGAAGATACTCGGTCTTACCATCGATGACAAACTAACTTTCAACAAGCATGTGGCGGAGGTCTGTAGGAAGGCTGCCGACTTCTATAAGCGACTCTCCAGAGCCGCAAAAACGCAGTGGGGGCTGGGACCTGATATAATAAAAACTTTATATACAGCTGTAGTTGAACCCACGGTTTTGTATGCGGCCAGTGTGTGGGCACCAGAGTCCAATAAAATATGTGTCAGAAGGCAGCTGGAAATAGTTCAACGCGGGTTTGCGCAAAAAATGACAAAGGCCTACAGGACTGTTTCACTCAACTCGGCCATGCTACTTGCCGGGATACTCCCCTTGGATGTCAGAGTTAGGGAAGCTGCACTCTTGTACGAGTCCAAGAGAGGCTATTCCCGGTTGGTGACTGGTGACCGAGAGGTGGAGAGTCCTGTGGCCTTTGCCAATTTGTGTCATCCTGTTGACCGTGTGAGACAGCGGATCCGCAATATGACGGACAGTGCAGAATTGGCCCGATGCGTCGAAGAGGGTAGGTGTATTTTCACCGACGGAAGCAAAGTCGAGGGCAAAGTTGGAGCGGCTGTATCGATATGGGATGATGCCGTCGAGACAAAAGGCATTAAGTTAAAATTAGAACCATTCTGCACTGTCTTTCAGGCGGAGCTGCTGGCTCTAAAAACGGCCACGGATGAAGCACTTAAAGGCAACGCCCGTGACTGCAGCATCTTTTGCGATTCCAGGTCTGCCCTGGAAGTTGTCGCCAGAGGTGACTCCCTCCACCCCATCGCGTTCCAAATCAATAAGAATTTAAAAACGGCAAGCGAACGCAACCAAAAAATATTGCTTTTTTGGATTAAAGCGCATACAGGGCTGGAGGGCAACGAAAGGGCAGATGTGCTCGCAAAGGATGCTGCATTAAAGTTGAAGACACGACCACATTATGATCGCTGCCCGACTTCATTCGTAAAGCGTCAGATTCGTCTGAGTTCACTTGACGAGTGGAGCCAAAGATACACGTCCGGGGAGACCGCTTCGGTAACGAAGATGTTTTTCCCGGACGTTGTAATGGCACATAGAATAATAAAGAAAATAAGCTTGGACTCCACTATCACACAGGTTTTCACGGGACACGGCGGGTTTTCTGAGTACTTAAATCGCTTTAGGTGCAAGGACAGCCCGGCGTGCGCCTGTGAACCCGATAAACAAGAAAGTGTCGCACACATATTATTTGAATGCCCGATATTTGCTAAAATGAGATTTGAGACTGAACAAGAAATGGAAATAGTAATAGATGTAAAAAATGTGGCTCACATAGTAAGCGATAATAATAGAAGGAACAAATTTATATCGTATTGTAAGGACGTAGCAAATAATGTAATAATTAAGAATAAGTCATAAAAAAAAATGTTACTAAATACATAATGTTAAATTATGTAATATTAGTACTGCTAAGATGTAAATAATATAGTGTAAGTTATGTAAGTAGTAAGGAAATTAAAAACTAAGCAACTGTAGAGTAAAATAAGCAAAATATAACGCTGCCCGCGACTGAACGCCTCCTCCCGCCAATGAAAAGCATCGGACAGGGATTGGGCGTCCAGATCTCAGGGCAGGAATCCGGCCAACATGCAAGCCGCCTCGTACGAAACCGTGCGGTATGCCCTGATCGCCCGCTGCGCCACTACACGCTGAGGATTGCGCAAGAGTGCGACGCAACGGTTGCTCAGGGAATCAGCCCAAACTGGACTGCCATACAGGGCCATGGACCGCACGACTCCGTGGTATAACCTTCGGCAAGGGATACCAGGACCTTCCAGGTTGGGCAGCAGGCTAGAAAGAGCGCCCGCTGCCCGGGACAGTTTCGTCCTCATCTTCTCAAAATGGGTACGGAATTCCCATCGGCTATCCAAAACTAACCCTAAATACTTTATATTCTTGCCGATGGGAATCCGCACCCCCTCAACAACGATGTGGGCACCGGCCGGTGGCCCTTTCCGAGGCCCGTGAAAACAGATGGCCTCGGTCTTTTCAAGGGCCACCTTCAAACCTAAACGTCGAATACGACCTACAACATGGCCGGTGCCCTCCGCCGCCAAAATTGCGGCATCCTGGAAGGTCCCCGAAGTCGCTGTGACTAGCGTGTCGTCGGCGTAACATGTCACGCCAACGCCCCGGAGATTGGCACCACGGAGCACCCAGTCGTACCCGATGTTCCACAAGAGAGGGCCTAAAACCGAGCCCTGTGGAACACCGCACGACATCGCTCTTCGGTGCCACCCGTTGGCGCCCGGATACACCACGTCCCTGTCAGACAGGTACGCGTGCACCAGACGCCGGAGATAGGGCGGCACCACGTGGTACCGCAGTGCCTCGTGGATGCAGGGCCAGGGCAGCGAGTTGAAAGCGTTGGATATGTCCAACGAGACAGCAATAACAACTTCGCCCCTGGCCACTGCATCCTCCGCCTGTGCCTTCACCCGCAGAATCGCGTGGACGGTGGAACGTCCCCTCCTAAATCCGTATTGATTGTCGGCCAAGTTCGGACCGACCCTATCGAGGTGCTCGACGAGGCGAGCATGAACGATGCGCTCGAAAAGTTTGGCGACCTCGTCGAGCAACACGATGGGCCGGTAGGCCGACGGCGACTCTGCGGGTCGTCCTTCTTTCTTCAGCAGGACGAGCTTCCCGGTTTTCCAACGCGCCGGGAAGACGCCCTGCTCCAAACAGGCGGAGAACAAACTGCGGAGCCTCGGACCCAGGTACTCGAGAGCTAGCACCCAGGCCCTCCCGGGGATGCCATCGAGCCCTGGGGCCGTGTTTTTGCTCCGCAGCCGAAGCACTGCCGCCCGCATTTCAGCGGGCGAAACCTCCGGGATATCCCTTGCCGAAGTATCGTACGACGATGACGCCACGTCCGGTGGCGCCATCGGTGGAGGAGTGGTCTCCACGGTGGCCGGAAACAAGGCCGCGACGACGTTGGCCAGCAAGTCTGGCCGGAGACTCTGCGACAGCGGGGGCGCCGCTGGGCGAAGCTTGTTCATCACCAAGCGATAGGGGCGCCCCCACGGGTCACCGTCGAGAGTCTCCAGGAACTCCTTCCTCGCCGCGACCTTGGCCCTGTGAACGGCCACCCGCAGCGCTCTCTTCGCCTCCTTATAGAGGCCGTAGAGCTGCCGCTCCTGGTCTGCGTGATCATTTGCCCTCAATCGGCGACGGCGATGCCTGGCGTATCGACGGCGCGCAGCTACGCAAGACGCGCGCAACTGTGCTAGCTCCGCCGACCACCAGTACACCTGCCGCCGCGACGGACGGCGGAGGGCCCGGGGCATGGCGGCGTCGCAAACGTCCGACATAGCCACCCCGAACCACTCCGCTTCCTGCTCGACCCGTACCGGCCCATCCGGCACGGGGAGCCACGACACGACCAGAGCGGCCAACACTAGGGCCTCTTTATCGAGGCGACGTAACACCCACCGCGGGCCGTCCTGATTCGGGGCACTCGGTGCACCACTGGGCTGGACACTCGAGGACGCGGAGACGTCGAACCTAATGTAGCGATGGTCCGACAACGTCTCCACGCCCACAAGGACTCTCCAGCCCCGGACACGACGTGCGACGGCGGGGCTCGCAAACGACAAGTCAACAATAGACCCGCCGTTGTGCCGCACGCACGTGTCCACCGACCCCCTATTCAGGACGACCAGGCCGACAGAGATCGCCCAGTCCTCCAGGACCTCACCGCGAACGTCGGTCGCCGGCGAACCCCAGACCACGGATTTGGCATTGAAGTCGCCGGCGACGATAGTCGGGTGAGGTTGGCCTTGCTGCACCAGGGCCCCCAGTCGAACGAGAAAAGTCTCGAACTCGTAGAGGGGTCTGTTGGGAGAGAAATAAACTCCTACAACCCATACGTCTCCCAACAGAGCCGCGACGCATCCCTGGCCCTTCGCTACCTTTTCGAAGGGCGGGGAGCCAGCGGCACCCTGGGTGATGATGGCCACCGAACCGTCGAGGTCCCCGGCCCAGTTATCCCTGGGCGGGACGAAATACGGCTCGGCGACCACGGCCACTTGCACCGACCACTGCGCCAGGCTTTGGGACAACAGGTCCTGGGCACGGGCGCAGTGGTTGATGTTCGCCTGGAGGAACTTTAGATCCATTATTGGGCGATCTCTTCTACTACTTCCATTGCGGCCTCTCCTTGCGGTGGGCTCGTCGACTGCGGCTGGGCCGTAGCCTCAGCGGTAGCCGGTCTTCTACGCGGGCGACGCCTGGTTTTGCGGGAGGAGACGGGACACGCCTTCCCCCCGATTTGGTGCCCAGCGGGCTTACCGGAAGCCGCGCAGACTACGCAGTTCGGTGCTGCGCTACACTCGCGGGCCTTGTGGCCCTCTTGACCGCAACGGTAGCATAGCGCGCTACGGTCCACTGCGCAGTCGCAGCGCTCCCGGACGTGACCAGACTCCAGGCACCGGAAGCACCGCAGGGGCCTCGCCTCGAGCACAGTCACCCTAGGTACTGTCCACCCTATACGAAGGTGGCCCGCCTTGACCTTCTGGGCTGCCTTGATAGGCATCCTCACCCACGCTGTGCCCACACCGGAACGATCGGGACGAATTTGTCCCACCTTCACGCTCTCCATAGAACACTCACCGGTCTCGGAGAGGGCCGCTGCGACTGTTTCGGAAGTAGCTGTATAATCCAGCTCCGTCAGCCGCAGTTCCACGGTCTTTGTGGGCCGGGAGATGCGAACGTCCTCCGACCCACTGAAACACTCCCTTAGTCTCGTGGCTAGGGAGTCAGCCCTCTCTTCAGCATTGGCGCCGGGTACCTCGTACATCGGCGCACCCGTGGCCGCAAACTTCGGCCGCAACCTTGCTATGTCGAGGCCGGTAAGGTTCACCCTATTCTGGGCATCCGTCAACACTTGTTTGTACGTCAGCCCCTTGGACACTGCAGCTGGCGTCAGGGAAATGATGATTGCCGCAGAGCGCGGTGGCCGCAGTTTGGGTTCCGCCCGGCGTGGCGGATTCTGCGGCTGCGGATTCGCAGTTGACGCTGCAGTGTGCTTGGCCTTCCTTGTCCTCCTGCTGGCCACTACAACCCAAGGTGTTTCGGTCGATGCTGGGGCTGGCGGGAGTGGACGGGGTTCCGGAGCGGGTTGCGCTGTGGGTGCCGGTACATACTTTTTGCCCTTTGGAGGCTTTGGGGCAAGCACCACGATCTTCTTTTTTAACTGGCCCTTCTTTACGGGAGCAGTAGCGACAGTCACCGCTGCCGAAGAAGGACCTGCGATGGCTTGCGGAGATGCGTTGGAGGGCCCGGCTACGGTAATGGGGTCAGGGGGAACGGGTTGAACTGTCCTCTTCCCCTTTCCTTTTCCTTTCTCTTTGGAGGTGGGATGGGATGTTCCTCCCACAAATCCACCCTGCACGGGGAGTGGGATATCCCCGGGGGTGGATTTCCTCTCGTGTGCCAGTGGTGGCCTCTGGGCTGGTCCAGCGAGGAAAGATTCCATCCTCGCCTGGACACGCGCCTCTACCAACTTCAACATCTCCTCAGTCTGACGTTGGCTCGCGGATGCCTCCAGGTCTTCGAGGCGGCGCCGGAGAGAGGAGTTCTCCTCTTGAAGCTGCTTCATAGCAGCTTCAACGCAGGCACTATTCTCCCGCCACTTCTTTACCTCACTTTCGAGGCGGGAGACCATGGTGGACTCAGGTTGGCCCACATATTGTGTGATGACGTCCGTCACGTAGTTAAGGGCCTTCTGTGAGGTCCCTTTGAGGTTACCTGACTTTTTAACGACGGACGTCACAATTTGCCCGCAGTTCCGGAGGTCGTCGCGCAGAATTACCCTGACACCCGCCTCAGCCGCTTTGGAAGGTGCCGGCGACTCGATGGAACGGAGCTGCTCCATCAAATCCATTTCCGTCTTTTTACGGGCCTCTCCGCGCTTTAGGAAGTCACGCTGTCTTTGCGCCTTCCTGAGGACAACGACATCGCTGACCGATGGTGGACCCCCTCTTCCACGACCGTCAATCGCTTGCGATTTCGGCGCTGGCTCGTCTGTGTCGCTAGTAGGAAGCGAGCGACTGTCTCTGGAGCGCTGGGAGTGTTTTCTCCAGAGCTTTTTACTGCGCAGTGACGAGCAACTCTCACTCGACTCTGAGTCGACACACATCGCTTGGGGCCGGATGAACTCGGCCTCCACCTCTGTGGGCTTCACACCCACACTCTCCACTACACAACCATCGTCGGGCTTGCGCCCTCCGAACTCCGCCTCTCCTACCCCAGAATCTGAAGCAGGAGGAGGCAACTTCGTCAAGATAATTATAGGTTTTTTATTATTTAAATTTGAATCCATTTTGGTTCCCACGAGTATGGGGGAAATAAACAGTCCACCCAGGCAGTGCCCCCTGTACCTGGGTAAGCCTAACGTAACCCGCCAAGAGGGTCGGCAGGTACTCTGGCGGGGGTCGCACTCGAGACCGAACTACCCATCGGCCATGCATCCCCTCGCGGTGCGCCGCCGCTTGGGATTCGGGGTAACTTTTTATAGAGGTTTTCTCCCTCACGGTCCGGGCGGTTAAGCCAAGACCCTCGGTCCGGCAGGAGCGCGAGACATAACCACGGACCTCCATACCGGATTACGATCTACGACGGCGACAGCAGAAGAGAAAAGTTCCCCCCCACTGCCTGCTCGGGGCGGAGTAAGCGCACACCGAGCCCGTCGACACCCCCAGGACAGAACCGGGAGTCGCCCGATGAACAGGCCCACTCAAACGTAAGACGACGGCCGCCGCAAGAGACGACGACCGCCAACCAACTGTTGTCAGGATATTAGCCGTCGCGCCGATCAACGTGATCGACGCGCCGTTGCCCAGGGTGCACCGCGTGGAGGTTTCCTGACTTCGCACCCCAACCTAACCTAACCTAACCTAACCTAACCTTTTTTTTTTTTTTGGTTTCGCGGAGAAAGTGCGTTACCACTACCGCCCGGCCTTCGTGGGGGGCGACCGAGCGGTTATGTTGGGTTCACCGTGCCTTACGACCCGGCGTTGAGCCGCCCGGAGAGATGGAAAGCGTCGGGCGACCGCCGGGCCGAGTCCCTAACCTATGTACAACGCACGGCATACCAACTAAAACTCCGCGGTGGCCATCTTCGGCGCATTAGGGACGGCTGCGGGCTTCCTCTGACTAATGTCTAAGTTGTCGTCCGCAACCGCCCCTGCGCGGTGCCGCCTGGTGCGGCCCGTCTCCTGTTGTGGGGGGGCTCAGAAGCCCCCGCGCACCGAAGGACGCTCTCAGCGTCAACGGCAGCGTGTGGCCTACCTTCCACGCTGCCGTCCATCACGGGGGTCGCAACAATGTGCTAAAAAGATACACAAAACTATAGACGGACGGCCCCCTGCCGCCCGCCCGCGACCCCCGGTGGCCCCTATTAGTCGCCTCTTACGACAGGCAGGGGATACCGTGGTGGAATTCTCCAAACGCCCCCAATCCACAGGGCGGGAGACGCCGGTCAGTCGTCCACCCGGCGCCTCCTTCGTCTCCTCTGGCGGCGGGAGGGATCATCTCGCTCCCGATCCCTCTCGGCACTCTCCTTCTGCGAGAGGACCACCTCGCAGAAGTGGGCCACCGCACGCCAGGCCTCCCGACTGTCGACCATGGAAGCGACCACGGCCGGCAGCGAGAGGTCTCCTCCGACGACTGATCTGAGAGCGCTGCGCTCCTCGTCCCAGGCTGGGCAAAACTCCAATGTATGTTGGGCCGTATCCAGCGGGCAGTTGTCACAATGGTGACACACGGCCGACACCTCTGTGCCTACGATACGACACAGATACTCACCGAAGCAACCATGCCCGGTGAGTACCTGTGTCAACCGAAACGTAGCTGGGCCGTGGCGCCTGTCCAGCCACTCGGCAAAGACCGGACGCACTGCCGCTACGACCCTGAGCCCCGCTGACGGGGTCTCCAGCCTGAGACGCCACTCCTCCACGGCGGCTCGCCGTAAGGAGGCCCTCATGGCCTCCACCTCCTTCAAGGCCGGACGCTGCCCGCGACTGAACGCCTCCTCCCGCCAATAAAAGGCATCGGACAGGGATTCGGCGTCCAGATCCCAGGGCAGGAATCCGGCCAACATGCAAGCCGCCTCGTACGAGACCGTGCGGTACGCCCTGATCGCCCGCTGCGCAACTACACGTTGAGGGTTGCGCAAGAGCGCGACGCAGCGGTCGCTCAGGGAGTAAGCCCAAACGGGACTGCCGTAAAGGGCCATGGACCGCACGACTCCGTGATAGAGTCTTCGGCAAGGGATACCAGGACCTTCCAGGTTGGGCAGCAGGCTAGAAAGAGCGCCCGCTGCCCGGGACAGTTTTGTCCGCATCTTCTCAAAATGGGTACGGAATTCCCATCGGCTGTCTAAAATCAAACCCAAATACTTCATGTTCTTGCCGATGGGAATCCGCACCCCCTCAACAACGATGTGGGCACCGGCCGGTGGCCCTTTCCGAGGCCCGTGAAAACAAATGGCCTCGGTTTTCTCAAGGGCCACCTTCAACCCTAGACGTCGGATCCTATTCACGACGTCGCCGGTGCCCGTCGCCGCCAGAATCGCGGCGTCCTGGAAGGTCCCAGAAGTCGCTGTGACTAGCGTGTCGTCGGCGTAACATGTCACGCCGACGCCCCGGAGATTGGCACCACGGAGCACCCAGTCGTACCCGATGTTCCACAAGAGAGGGCCTAAAACCGAGCCCTGTGGAACACCGCACGACATCGCTCTTCGGTGCCACCCATCGGCGCCCGGATACACCACGTCCCTGTCAGACAGATACGCGTGCACCAGACGCCGGAGATAGGGCGGCACCACGTGGTACCGCAGTGCTTCGTGAATGCAGGGCCAGGGCAGCGAATTAAAGGCGTTGGAAATGTCCAGTGAGATCGCTATAACCACCTCGCCTCTGGCCACTGCATCCTCCGCCTGTGCCTTCACCCGCAGAATCGCGTGGACGGTGGAACGTCCCCTACGGAAACCGAACTGACTGTCGGCCAAGTCTGGTCCGACCCTCTCGAGGTGCTCGACGAGGCGAGCATGAACGATGCGCTCGAAAAGTTTGGCGACCTCGTCGAGCAACACGATGGGCCGGTAGGCCGACGGCGACTCTGCGGGTCGTCCTTCCTTCTTCAGCAGGACGAGCTTCCCGGTTTTCCAACGCGCCGGGAAGACGCCCTGCTCCAAACAGGCGGAGAACAAACTGCGGAGCCTCGGACCCAGGTGCTCGAGGGCTAGCACCCAGGCTCTTCCGGGGATGCCATCGAGCCCTGGGGCCGTGTTTTTGCTCCGCAGCCGAAGCACTGCCACCCGCATTTCAGCGGGTGAAACCTCCGGGATATCCCTTGCCGAAGTCTCGTACGACGACGACGCCACGTCCGGTGGCGCCATCGGTGGAGGAGTGGTCTCCACGGTGGCCGGAAACAAGGCCGCGACGACGTTGGCCAGCAAGTCTGGCCGGAGACTCTGCGACAGCGGGGGCGCCGCTGGGCGAAGCTTGTTCATCACCAAGCGATAGGGGCGCCCCCACGGGTCGCCGTCGAGAGTCTCCAGGAACTCCTTCCTCGCCGCGACCTTGGCCCTGTGAACGGCCACCCGCAGCGCTCTCTTCGCCTCCTTATAGAGGCCGTAGAGCTGCCGCTCTTGGTCTGCGTGATCTTCACTTCTAATTCGGCGACGGCGATGCCTGGCGTATCGACGGCGCGCAGCAACGCAAGACGCGCGCAACTGCGCTAGCTCCGCCGACCACCAGTACACCTGCCGCCGCGACGGACGGCGGAGGGCCCGGGGCATGGCGGCGTCGCAAACGTCCGACATTGCCACCCCGAACCACTCCGCCTCCTGCTCGACCCGTACCGGCCCGTCCGGCACGGGGAGCCACGACACGACCAGAGCGGCCAACACTAGGGCCTCTTTATCGAGGCGACGTAACACCCACCGCGGGCCGTCCTGATTCGGGGCACTCGGTACACCACTGGGCTGGACACTCGAGGACGCGGAGACGTCGAACCTGACGTAACGATGGTCCGACAACGTCTCCACGCCCACGAGGACTCTCCAGCCCCGGACACGACGTGCGACGGCGGGGCTCGCAAACGACAAGTCAACAATAGACCCGCCGTTGTGCCGCACGCACGTGTCCACCGACCCCCTATTCAGGACGACCAGGCCGACAGAGATCGCCCAGTCCTCCAGGACCTCACCGCGAACGTCGGTCGCCGGCGAACCCCAGACCACGGATTTGGCGTTGAAGTCACCGGCGACGATCGCCGGGTGAGGTTGGCCTTGCTGCACCAGGGCCCCCAGTCGAACGAGAAAAGACTCGAACTCGTAGAGGGGTCTGTTGGGAGAGAAATAAACTCCTACAACCCATACGTCTCCCAACAGAGCCGCGACGCATCCCTGGCCCTTCGCTACCTTTTCGAAGGGCGGGGAGCCAGCGGCACCCTGGGTGATGATGGCCACCGAACCGTCGAGGTCCCCGGCCCAGTTATCTCTGGGCGGGACGAAATATGGCTCGGCGACCACGGCCACTTGCACCGACCACTGCGCCAGGCTTTGGGACAACAGGTCTTGGGCGCGGGCGCAGTGGTTGATGTTCGCCTGGAGGAACTTTAGGTCCATTATTGGGCGATCTCTTCTATTCCCTCCATCTCGGCCTCACCTTGCGGTGGGTTCCCAGCAGGTCTTCTACGTGAACGTCGCCGGACATTGCGGGAGGAGGCGGAACACGCCTTCCCCCCAAGTTGGTGTCCGGCGGGCTTGCCAGCTGCGGCACATACGACGCAGTTTGGTGTATCCTTACACTGACGGGCTTTATGGCCCGGCTTGCCGCAGCGATAACAAAGGTCACTGCGATCCGGCCCTCCGTCACAGTTGTTTTGCGCATGACCGCGCTCGAGGCAACGGTAGCAGCGCATCGGGCGCCCCTCGAGTACGGTAACTCGAACCACGGTCCACCCAACTTTCAAGCGGCCCCCCTTGATCTTTTGGGCCGCCTTGACTGGCACCTTGGCCCAAACCGAGCCCAGGCCAGAGCGATCGGGCCGGATTTCCCCCACCTTAACAGCCTCTGCGGCACACTCACCGGCACTGCAGAGGGCCGCTGTGACCGTCTCGGGAGTGGCTGCGGGATCAAGATCTGACAGCCGCAGCTCCGTACATTTGGTGGGCCGGGAGACTCTGACATCTTCCGTCCCACCAAAACACTCCCTCAGCCTTGCGGCGAGGGAATCGGCCCTCTGCTCCGACTCCGCTCCGGGCACCTCATATAACATGGCACCCGCAGCGGAAACTTTCGGCTTCAGCCTGTCTATGTTCAGGCCGGTAAGACTCACGCGTTGCTGTGCATCCGTCAGCACCTTCGCGTACGTTAGCCCCTTGGCAACCGCAGCCGGCGTCAACGATATGACGATCGCTGCGGAGCGTGGCGGACGCAGTTTTGGCTCAGGCCGACGGGGCTGCCGCTGATTATTTGTAGCGGGCGTCGTGGCGGGCTTGGGCTTTTTCTTTTTGCCCACAACCATGGTCCACCCCACGTCCATAGATGCTGGGGCCGGTGGTAGTGGGCGAGGCTCTGGAGCACCTTGCACCGTGGGTGCTGGTCCTTTCTTCTTGCCCTTTTGGGGCTTATGCACCTGCGCTGTCTGTCCAGGTTGGGCAGCTCTCTGCTTGCCTTTTCCGACAGTTGTAGCAGTGGCCGGTACCTTAGACGGCCCAGCGATAGCCTGTGGTGGGTCTGTGGAGGGCCCGGCCACAGGCGCGGATATAAGGGGAGCGGGCTGGACTGAACTTTTCCCCTTTCCTTTCCCTTTTCCCTTGGTTGAAGTGGGCTGAGGTGCTCCTCCCACGAATCCACCCTGCACGGGGAGTTGTGTATCCCCGGGAGTGGACTTCTTCTCATGGGCCAGTGGTGGCCTAGGAGCCGGGCCCAAAAGTAATGACTCCATCCTGGCTTGCATCCTCTTTTCCATCAGCTCCAGTACCTCCTCCGTGGGGCGCTTATTTGCAGCCGCCTCTAAGTCTTCTAGACGCCGGCGCAGAGAGGTGTTCTCTTCCTGGAGCATCTTCAGTGACGACTCGAGATGGGCACTATGCTCCTTCCATTTTTTAGCCTCATATTCGAGGCGAACCATAACAGAGGACTCTTGCTGGCCAACATACTTTATAATGGTATCAGTCACAAAATTCAGGGCCTTTTGCGAGGTCCCCTTCAGGTTTCCTGACTTCCTCACTATCTGCTGCACCACTTCCCCGCAATGCAACAGGTCCTCCTTGAGGACAATGCGAACTTCGTCGATCTGCATTTCCTCTTCGGTCGCCGTGGATTTTCGATAGTGGAGCTTTGCCTGAAGCTCCTCCTCCATGTTTTTACGGGCCAACTCCCGCTTTTGGCTATCCAGCTCCTTTTGGGCCTTTTTCAGGCTCTTATATTGTGTGGGAGGACGACCCCTACCTCGGCCATCAGTTGTTAAGGCCTTTGGAGCCGGCTCATCTGTTTCGCTCGTTAAGTAGGTCTCCTTCGAGCGAGAGTGTCTCCTCCAGAGCTTTTTACTCCTAACAGATGAGACGCTCTCGCTTGACTCTGAGTCAATACCGACATTACTGAGAGGTCGAACAAATTCAGCCACAACCTCTGTGGGCTTCTCGCCCATACTCCCTTCCACGATGTTACCATCAGTGAGCTTGCGCTCCCCGATCTCCGCCTCTCCTACCCCAGAATCTGAGGCAGGAGGAGGCAACTTCGTCAATCGAATAATTGGGTTTTTGTTTAAAAAGGATTCCATTTTTGTTCCCACGAGTATGGGGGAAATAAACAGTCCACCCAGGCAAAGCCCCCTGTACCTGGGTAAGCCTAACGTAACCCGCCAAGAGGGTCGGCAGGTACTCTGGCGGGGGTCGCACTCGAGACCGAACTACCCATCGGCCATGCATCCCCTCGCGGTGCGCCGCCGCTTGGGATTCGGGGTAACTTTTTATAGAGGTTTTCTCCCTCACGGTCCGGGCGGTTAAGCCAAGACCCTCGGTCCGGCAGGAGCGCGAGACATAACCACGGACCTCCATACCGGATTACGATCTGCGACGGCGACAGCGGGAGAGAAAGGATCCCCCCCACTGCCTGCTCGGGGCGGGGTGAGCGCACACCGAGCCCGTCGACACCCCCAGGACAGAACCGGGAGTCGCCCGATGAACAGGCCCACCAAAAACAAGACGACGGCCGCCGCAAGAAACGACGACCGTCAACCAACTGTTGTCAGGATATCAGCCGTCGCGCCAATCAACGTGATCGACGCGCCGTTGCCCAGGGTGCACCGCGTGGAGGTTTCCTGACTTCGCACCCCAACCTAACCTTTTTTTTTTTTTTTTTTTTTTTTTTTTTTTTTTTTTTTTTTTTTTTTTTTTTTTTTGTTTCGCGGAGAAAGTGCGTTACCACTACCGCCCGGCCTTCGTGGGGGGCGACCGAGCGGTTATGTTGGGTTCACCGTGCCTTACGACCCGGCGTTGAGCCGCCCGGAGAGATGGAAAGCGTCGGGCGACCGCCGGGCCGAGTCCCTAACCTATGTACAACGCACGGCATACCAACTAAAACTCCGCGGTGGCCATCTTCGGCGCATTAGGGACGGCTGCGGGCTTCCTCTGACTAATGTCTAAGTTGTCGTCCGCAACCGCCCCTGCGCGGTGCCGCCTGGTGCGGCCCGTCTCCTGTTGTGGGGGGGCTCAGAAGCCCCCGCGCACCGAAGGACGCTCTCAGCGTCAACGGCAGCGTGAGGCCTACCTTCCACGCTGCCGTCCATCACGGGGGTCGCAACAATGTGCTAAAAAGATACACAAAACTATAGACGGACGGCCCCCTGCCGCCCGCCCCCGACCCCCGGTGGCCCCTATTAGTCGCCTCTTACGACAGGCAGGGGATACCGTGGTGGAATTCTCCAAACGCCCCCAATCCACAGGGCGGGAGACGCCGGTCAGTCGTCCACCCGGCGCCTCCTTCGTCTCCTCTGGCGGCGGGAGGGATCATCTCGCTCCCGATCCCTCTCGGCACTCTCCTTCTGCGAGAGGACCACCTCGCAGAAGTGGGCCACCGCACGCCAGGCCTCCCGACTGTCGACCATGGAAGCGACCACGGCCGGCAGCGAGAGGTCTCCTCCGACGACTGATCTGAGAGCGCTGCGCTCCTCGTCCCAGGCTGGGCAAAACTCCAATGTATGTTGGGCCGTATCCAGCGGGCAGTTGTCACAATGGTGACACACGGCCGACACCTCTGTGCCTACGATACGACACAGATACTCACCGAAGCAACCATGCCCGGTGAGTACCTGTGTCAACCGAAACGTAGCTGGGCCGTGGCGCCTGTCCAGCCACTCGGCAAAGACCGGGCGCACTGCCGCTACGACCCTGAGCCCCGCTGACGGGGTCTCCAGCCTGAGACGCCACTCCTCCACGGCGGCTCGCCGTAAGGAGGCCCTCATGGCCTCCACCTCCTTCAAGGCCGGACGCTGCCCGCGACTGAACGCCTCCTCCCGCCAATAAAAGGCATCGGACAGGGATTCGGCGTCCAGATCCCAGGGCAGGAATCCAGCCAACATGCAAGCCGCCTCGTACGAGACCGTGCGGTACGCCCTGATCGCCCGCTGCGCAACTACACGTTGAGGGTTGCGCAAGAGCACGACGCAGCGGTCGCTCAGGGAGTAAGCCCAAACGGGACTGCCGTAAAGGGCCATGGACCGCACGACTCCGTGATAGAGTCTTCGGCAAGGGATACCAGGACCTTCCAGGTTGGGTAGCAGGCTAGAAAGAGCGCCCGCTGCCCGGGACAGTTTTGTCCGCATCTTCTCAAAATGGGTACGGAATTCCCATCGGCTGTCTAAAATCAAACCCAAATACTTCATGTTCTTGCCGATGGGAATCCGCACCCCCTCAACAACGATGTGGGCACCGGCCGGTGGCCCTTTCCGAGGCCCGTGAAAACAAATGGCCTCGGTTTTCTCAAGGGCCACCTTCAACCCTAGACGTCGGATCCTATTCACGACGTCGCCGGTGCCCGCCGCCGCCAGAATCGCGGCGTCCTGGAAGGTCCCAGAAGTCGCTGTGACTAGCGTGTCGTCGGCGTAACATGTCACGCCGACGCCCCGGAGATTGGCACCACGGAGCACCCAGTCGTACCCGATGTTCCACAAGAGAGGGCCTAAAACCGAGCCCTGTGGAACACCGCACGACATCGCTCTTCGGTGCCACCCATCGGCGCCCGGATACACCACGTCCCTGTCAGACAGATACGCGTGCACCAGACGCCGGAGATAGGGCGGCACCACGTGGTACCGCAGTGCTTCGTGAATGCAGGGCCAGGGCAGCGAATTAAAGGCGTTGGAAATGTCCAGTGAAATCGCTATAACCACCTCGCCTCTGGCCACTGCATCCTCCGCCTGTGCCTTCACCCGCAGAATCGCGTGGACGGTGGAACGTCCCCTACGGAAACCGAACTGACTGTCGGCCAAGTCTGGTCCGACCCTCTCGAGGTGCTCGACGAGGCGAGCATGAACGATGCGCTCGAAAAGTTTGGCGACCTCGTCGAGCAACACGATGGGCCGGTAGGCCGACGGCGACTCTGCGGGTCGTCCTTCCTTCTTCAGCAGGACGAGCTTCCCGGTTTTCCAACGCGCCGGGAAGACGCCCTGCTCCAAACAGGCGGAGAACAAACTGCGGAGCCTCGGACCCAGGTGCTCGAGGGCTAGCACCCAGGCTCTTCCGGGGATGCCATCGAGCCCTGGGGCCGTGTTTTTGCTCCGCAGCCGAAGCACTGCCACCCGCATTTCAGCGGGTGAAACCTCCGGGATATCCCTTGCCGAAGTCTCGTACGACGACGACGCCACGTCCGGTGGCGCCATCGGTGGAGGAGTGGTCTCCACGGTGGCCGGAAACAAGGCCGCGACGACGTTGGCCAGCAAGTCTGGCCGGAGACTCTGCGACAGCGGGGGCGCCGCTGGGCGAAGCTTGTTCATCACCAAGCGATAGGGGCGCCCCCACGGGTCACCGTCGAGAGTCTCCAGGAACTCTTTCCTCGCCGCGACCTTGGCCCTGTGAACGGCCACCCGCAGCGCTCTCTTCGCCTCCTTATAGAGGCCGTAGAGCTGCCGCTCCTGGTCTGCGTGATCCTGACTTCTAATTCGGCGACGGCGATGCCTGGCGTATCGACGGCGCGCAGCAACGCAAGACGCGCGCAACTGCGCTAGCTCCGCCGACCACCAGTACACCTGCCGCCGCGGCGAACGGCGGAGGGCCCGGGGCATGGCGGCGTCGCAAACGTCCGACATTGCCACCCCGAACCACTCCGCCTCCTGCTCGACCCGTACCGGCCCGTCCGGCACGGGGAGCCACGACACGACCAGAGCGGCCAACACTAGGGCCTCTTTGTTGAGGCGACGTAAAACCCACCGCGGGCCGTCCTGATTCGGGGCACTCGGTTCACCACTGGGCTGGACTCTCGCGGACGCGGAGACGTCGAACCTGATATAACGATGGTCCGACAACGTCTCCACGCCCACGAGGACTCTCCAGCCCCGGACACGACGTGCGACGGCAGGGCTCACAAACGACAAGTCAACAATGGACCCGCCGTTGTGCCGCACGCACGTGTCCACCGACCCCCTATTCAGGACGACCAGGCCGACAGAGATCGCCCAGTCCTCCAGGACCTCACCGCGAACGTCGGTCGCCGGCGAACCCCAGACCACGGATTTGGCGTTGAAGTCACCGGCGACGATCGCCGGGTGAGGTTGGCCTTGCTGCACCAGGGCCCCCAGTCGAACGAGAAAAGACTCGAACTCGTAGAGGGGTCTGTTGGGAGAGAAATAAACTCCTACAACCCATATGTCTCCCAACAGAGCCGCGACGCATCCCTGGCCCTTCGCTACCTTTTCGAAGGGCGGGGAGCCAGCGGCACCCTGGGTGATGATGGCCACCGAACCGTCGAGGTCCCCGGCCCAGTTATCTCTGGGCGGGACGAAATATGGCTCGGCGACCACGGCCACTTGCACCGACCACTGCGCCAGGCTTTGGGACAACAGGTCTTGGGCGCGGGCGCAGTGGTTGATGTTCGCCTGGAGGAACTTTAGGTCCATTATTGGGCGATCTCTTCTATTCCCTCCATCTCGGCCTCACCTTGCGGTGGGTTCCCAGCAGGTCTTCTACGTGAACGTCGCCGGACATTGCG
Source organism: Sphinx pinastri (assembly GCA_947568825.1). Classification (NCBI taxonomy): domain Eukaryota; kingdom Metazoa; phylum Arthropoda; class Insecta; order Lepidoptera; family Sphingidae; genus Sphinx; species Sphinx pinastri. The sequence continues at coordinate 84,899 of OX387615.1, forward strand.
GGAGGAGGCGGAACACGCCTTCCCCCCAAGTTGGTGTCCGGCGGGCTTACCAGCTGCGGCACATACGACGCAGTTTGGTGTATCCTTACACTGACGGGCTTTATGGCCCGGCTTGCCGCAGCGATAACAAAGGTCACTGCGATCCGGCCCTCCGTCACAGTTGTTTTGCGCATGACCGCGCTCGAGGCAACGGTAGCAGCGCATCGGGCGCCCCTCGAGTACGGTAACTCGAACCACGGTCCACCCAACTTTCAAGCGGCCCCCCTTGATCTTTTGGGCCGCCTTGACTGGCACCTTGGCCCAAACCGAGCCCAGGCCAGAGCGATCGGGCCGGATTTCCCCCACCTTAACAGCCTCTGCGGCACACTCACCGGCACTGCAGAGGGCCGCTGTGACCGTCTCGGGAGTGGCTGCGGGATCAAGATCTGACAGCCGCAGCTCCGTACATTTGGTGGGCCGGGAGACTCTGACATCTTCCGTCCCACCAAAACACTCCCTCAGCCTTGCGGCGAGGGAATCGGCCCTCTGCTCCGACTCCGCTCCGGGCACCTCATATAACATGGCACCCGCAGCGGAAACTTTCGGCTTCAGCCTGTCTATGTTCAGGCCGGTAAGACTCACGCGTTGCTGTGCATCCGTCAGCACCTTCGCGTACGTTAGCCCCTTGGCAACCGCAGCCGGCGTCAACGATATGACGATCGCTGCGGAGCGTGGCGGACGCAGTTTTGGCTCAGGCCGACGGGGCTGCCGCTGATTATTTGCAGCGGGCGTCGTGGCGGGCTTGGGCTTTTTCTTTTTGCCCACAACCATGGTCCACCCCACGTCCATAGACGCTGGGGCCGGTGGTAGTGGGCGAGGCTCTGGAGCACCTTGCACCGTGGGTGCTGGTCCTTTCTTCTTGCCCTTTTGGGGCTTATGCACCTGCGCTGTCTGTCCAGGTTGGGCAGCTCTCTGCTTGCCTTTTCCGACAGTTGTAGCAGTGGCCGGTACCTTAGACGGCCCAGCGATAGCCTGTGGTGGGTCTGTGGAGGGCCCGGCCACAGGCGCGGATATAAGGAGAGCGGGCTGGACTGAACTTTTCCCCTTTCCTTTCCCTTTTCCCTTGGTTGAAGTGGGCTGAGGTGCTCCTCCCACGAATCCACCCTGCACGGGGAGTTGTGTATCCCCGGGAGTGGACTTCTTCTCATGGGCCAGTGGTGGCCTAGGAGCCGGGCCCAAAAGTAATGACTCCATCCTGGCTTGCATCCTCTTTTCCATCAGCTCCAGTACCTCCTCCGTGGGGCGCTTATTTGCAGCCGCCTCTAAGTCTTCTAGACGCCGGCGCAGAGAGGTGTTCTCTTCCTGGAGCATCTTCAGTGACGACTCGAGATGGGCACTATGCTCCTTCCATTTTTTAGCCTCATATTCGAGGCGAACCATAACAGAGGACTCTTGCTGGCCAACATACTTTATAATGGTATCAGTCACAAAATTCAGGGCCTTTTGCGAGGTCCCCTTCAGGTTTCCTGACTTCCTCACTATCTGCTGCACCACTTCCCCGCAATGCAACAGGTCCTCCTTGAGGACAATGCGAACTTCGTCGATCTGCATTTCCTCTTCGGTCGCCGTGGATTTTCGATAGTGGAGCTTTGCCTGAAGCTCCTCCTCCATGTTTTTACGGGCCAACTCCCGCTTTTGGCTATCCAGCTCCTTTTGGGCCTTTTTCAGGCTCTTATATTGTGTGGGAGGACGACCCCTACCTCGGCCATCAGTTGTTAAGGCCTTTGGAGCCGGCTCATCTGTTTCGCTCGTTAAGTAGGTCTCCTTCGAGCGAGAGTGTCTCCTCCAGAGCTTTTTACTCCTAACAGATGAGACGCTCTCGCTTGACTCTGAGTCAATACCGACATTACTGAGAGGTCGAACAAATTCAGCCACAACCTCTGTGGGCTTCTCGCCCGTACTCCCTTCCACGATGTTACCATCAGTGAGCTTGCGCTCCCCGATCTCCGCCTCTCCTACCCCAGAATCTGAGGCAGGAGGAGGCAACTTCGTCAATCGAATAATTGGGTTTTTGTTTAAAAAGGATTCCATTTTTGTTCCCACGAGTGTGGGGGAAATAAATAGTCCGCCCAGGCAGTGCCCCCTGTACCTGGGTAAGCCTAACGTAACCCGCCAAGAGGGTCGGCCGGTACTCTGGCGGGGGTCGCACTCGGGACCGAACTACCCATCGGCCATGCATCCCCTCGCGGTGCGCCGCCGCTTGGGATTTGGGGTAACTTTTTATAGAGGTTTTCTCCCTCACGGTCCGGGCGGTTAAGCCAAGACCCTCGGTCCGGAAGGAGCGCGAGACATATCCACGGACCTCCATACCGGATTACGATCTACGACGGCGACAGCGGGAGAGAAAGGTTCCCCCTCACTGCCTGCTCGGGGCGGGGTGAGCGCACACCGAGCCCGTCGACACCCCCAGGACAGAACCGGGGGTCGCCCGATGAACGGGCCCACCGAAACGAGACGAGACGACGGCCGCCGCAAGAGACGACGACCGCCAACCAACTGTTGTCAGGATATTAGCCGTCGCGCCGATCAACGTGATCGACGCGCCGTTGCCCAGGGTGCACCGCGTGGAGGTTTCCTGACTTCGCACCCCACCCCAACCTAACCTAACCTAACCTAACCTAACCTTTTTTTTTTTTTTTTTTTTTTTTTTTTTTTTTTTTTTCGCGGAGAAAGTGCTTTACCACTACCGCCCGGCCTTCGTGGGGGGCGACCGAGCGGTTATGTTGGGTTCACCGTGCCTTACGACCCGGCGTTGAGCCGCCCGGAGAGATGGGAAACGTCGGGCGACCGCCGGGCCGAGTCCCTAGCCTATGTACAACGCACGGCATACCAACTAAAACTCCGCGGTGGCCATCTTCGGCGCATTAGGGACGGCTGCGGGCTTCCTCTGACTAATGTCTAAGTTGTCGTCCGCAACCGCCCCTGCGCGGTGCCGCCTGGTGCGGCCCGTCTCCTGTTGTGGGGGGGGGCTCAGAAGCCCCCGCGCACCGAAGGACGCTCTCAGCGTCAACGGCAGCGTGAGGCCTACCTGCCACGCTGCCGTCCATCACGGGGGGTCGCAACAATGTGCTAAAAGAAACACAAAACAAAGACGGACGGCCCCCTGCCGCCCGCCCGCGACCCCCGGTGGCCCCTATAAGTCGCCTCTTACGACAGGCAGGGGATACCGTGGTGGAATTCTCCAAACGCCCCCAATCCACAGGGCGGGAGAAGCCGGTCAGTCGTCCACCCGGCGCCTCCTTCGTCTCCTCTGGCGGCGGGAGGGATCTTCGCGCTCCCGATCCCTCTCGGCACTCTCCTTCTGCGAGATGACCACCTCGCAGAAGTGGGCCACCGCACGCCAGGCCTCCCGACTGTCGACCATGGAAGCAACCACGGCCGGCAGCGAGAGGTCTCCTCCGACGACTGCTCTGAGAGCGCTGCGCTCCTCGTCCCAGGCTGGGCAAAGCTCTAGTGTGTGCTGGGCCGTATCCAGCGGGCAGTTGTCACAATGGTGACACACGGCCGACACCTCTGTGCCTACGATACGACACAGATAGTCACCGAAGCTACCATGCCCGGTGAGTACCTGTGTCAATCGAAACGTAGCCGGGCCGTGGCGCCTGTCCAGCCACTCGGCAAAGACCGGGCGCACTGCCGCTACAGCCCTGAGCCCCGCTGACGGGGTCTCCAGCCTGAGACGCCACTCCTCCACGGCGGCTCGCCGTAAGGAGGCCCTCATGGCCTCCACCTCCTTCAGGGCCGGACGCTGCCCGCGACTGAACGCCTCCTCCCGCCAATGAAAGGCATTGGACAGGGATTTGGCATCCAGATCCCAAGGCAGGAATCCGGCCAACAAGCAAGCCGCCTCGAAAGAGACCGTGCGGTACGCCCTGATCGCCCGCTGCGCCACTACTCGCTGCGGGTTGCGCAGGAGAGCGATGCAGCGTTTGTGCAGGGAGTTGGCCCAAACGGGACTGCCGTAAAGGGCCATGGACCGCACGACTCCGTGATAGAGTCTTCGGCAAGGGATGCCAGGACCTTCCAGGTTGGGCAGCAGTCTCGAGAGAGCACCTGCTGCCCGGGACAATTTTGTCCGCAAAACATCAAAATGGGTGCGGAATTCCCATCGGCTATCTAAAACCAGACCCAAATACTTCATTGTCTTGCCGATGGGAATCCGCACCCCATCCACGACGATGTGGGCGCCGGCCGGTGGCCCTCTCCGAGGCCCATGAAAACAAATGGCCTCGGTTTTCTCAAGGGCCACCGTCAAACCCAACTGCCGGATTCGGCTCACAATATGGCCGGCGCCCGCCGCCGCCAATATTGCGGCGTCCTGGAAAGTCCTGGATGTCGCCGTGACCAGCGTATCGTCAGCGTAACAAGTCACGCCGACGCCCCGGAGATTGGCACCACGGAGCACCCAGTCGTATCCGATGTTCCACAGGAGAGGGCCCAAAACCGAGCCCTGTGGAACACCGCACGACATCGCTCTTCGGTGCCACCCGTCGGCACCCGGATACACCACGTCCCTGTCAGACAGGTACGCGTGCACCAGACGCCGAAGATAGGGTGGCACCACGTGGTACCGCAATGCCTCGTGAATGCAGGGCCAGGGCAGAGTGTTGAACGCGTTGGAAATATCCAACGATACCGCTACAACTACTCTGCCTCCAGCCACTGCATCCTCCGCCTGTACCTTCACCCGCAGAATCGCGTGGACGGTGGAACGTCCCCTCCGAAATCCAAATTGGTTGTCGGCCAAATTCGGTCCGACCCTCTCGAGATGCTCGACGAGGCGAGCATGGACGATGCGCTCGAAGAGTTTGGCGACCTCGTCGAGCAACACGATGGGCCGGTAGGCCGACGGCGACTCTGCGGGTCGTCCTTCTTTCTTCAGCAGGACGAGCTTCCCGGTTTTCCATCGCGCCGGGAAGACGCCCCGCTCCAGACAGGCGGAGAACAAACTGCGGAGCCTCGGGCCCAAGTACTCGAGGGCTAACACCCAGGCTTTTCCAGGGATGCCGTCGAGCCCTGGGGCCGTGTTTTTGCTCCGCAGCCGAAGCACTACAGCCCGCATTTCTGCGGGCGAAACCTCCGGGATATCCCTTGCCGAATACTCGATCGACGATGACGCCACGTCCGGTGGCGCCATCGGTGGAGGAGTGGTCTCCACGGTGGCCGGGAACAAGGCCGCGACGACGCTGGCCAGTAAGTCTGGCCGGAGACTCTGCGACAGCGGGGGCGCCGCTGGGCGAAGCTTGTTCATCACCAAGCGATAGGGGCGCCCCCACGGGTCACCGTCGAGAGTCCCCAAGAACTCCTTGCGTGCCGCAACCTTGGCCCTGTGAACGGCCACCCGCAGCGCTCTCTTCGCCTCTTTATAGAGGCCGTAAAGCTGCCGCTCCTGGTCTGCGTGATCGTCCGCCCTCAATCGGCGACGGCGATGCCTAGCGTATCGGCGGCGCGCGGCAACGCAAGATGCGCGCAACTGCGTTAGCTCCGCCGACCACCAGTACACCTGCCGTCGCGGCGAACGGTGAAGGGCCCGGGGCATGGCAGCGTCACACACGTCTGACATTGCCACCCCGAACCACTTCGCCTCCTGCTCGACCCGTACCGGCCCGTCCGGCACGGGGAGCCACGACATTGCCAGAGCGGCCAACTCTACGGCCTCTTTATTGAGGCGACGAAGTACCCATCGCGGGCCGTCCCGATTCGGGGCACTCGGTACACCACTGGGCTGGACACTCGGGGACGCGGAGACGTCGAACCTTATATAACGATGGTCCGACAACGTCTCCACGCCCACGAGGACTCTCCAGCCCCGGACACGGTGTGCGACGGCGGGACTCCCAAACGACAAATCGACAATAGACCCGCCGTTGTGCCGCACACACGTGTCCACCGACCCCCTATTCAGGACGACCAGGCCGACAGAGATCGCCCAGTCCTCCAGGACCTCACCGCGAACATCGGTCGCCCGCGAACCCCAGACCACCGATTTGGCGTTGAAGTCGCCGGCGACGATTGCCGGGTGAGGTTGGCCTTGTTCCACCAGGGACCCCAGCTGGAAAAGAAAGGTCTCAAATTCAGCTAGGGGCCTGTTGGGAGAGAAATAAACTCCGACAACCCAGATGTCTCCCAACAGAACCGCCACGCATCCCCGGCCCTTCGCTACTTTTTCGAAGGGCGGGGAGCCAGCGGCTCCCTGGGTGATGATAGCCACCGAACCGTCGAGGTCCCCGGCCCAGTTATCCCTGGGTGGGACAAAATACGGCTCAGCGACTACGGCCACTTGCACCAACCACTGCGCCAGGCTCTGGGACAAGAGGTCCTGAGCGCGGGCGCAGTGATTAATGTTCGCCTGGAGGAATCTGATATCCATTATTGTTGGGCGATCTCCTCCGTCTCCATCTCAGCCTGCGATGGGCTAGCCTGCTGTATCTGGGCCGTAGCCACAGTGGCAGCAGGACGTGTACGTGTGCGGCGCCGGGTACGGCGGGAGGAGGTTGGGCACACCTTCCCTCCGACTCGGTGTGCGGCGGGCTTGCCGGCGGCTGCGCAAATGGCACAGCTCGGCTCAGCTTCGCACTGCCGAGCTATGTGGCCCGGCTTCCCGCAGCGATAGCACAGATCGCTGCGGTCTGTGGGACAGTCACACCTGTCCCGGACGTGACCGCGCTCGAGGCAGCGGTAACATTGTAACGGGCGCGGCTCGAGCACGGTCACCCGGGCAACAACCCAGCCTATCTTCAGGCAGCCCGCCTTAACCTTTTGCGCCGCTTTAACCGGCAACTTTGCCCAGACCGCCCCCACACGAGAGCGGTCTCGACGGATCTGGCCCACCTTCACCGCCTCCTGACCGCACTCACCTACTCTGCAGAGGGCCGCTGCGACTATCTCGGGAGTGGCTGTGTAGTCCAGCTCCGAGACTCGCAGCTCTGCGAACTTGGTGGGCCGGGAGATACGAATATCTTCCGACCCAGCAAAGCACTCCCTCAACCTCGCGGCAAGGGAGTCCGCCTTCTGCTCCGAATTGACCCCGGGCACCTCGTACATCGGGGCGCCCGTAGCTGCAAACTTCGGCCTCAGCCGGTCTATTTCAAGGCCGGTGAGGTCCACCTTCGCTTGGGCGTCCGTCAGAATCTGGGCGTAGGTCAATCCTTTCTCAATAGCCGCCGGCGTCAACGATATGACGACGGCAGCGGACCGCGGCGGACGGAGCCTATGCTCGGACCGGCGCGGTGGTTGCTGCTGGGTTGCAGCCGGTACCGCGCCAGATCTGGCCTTCTTCTTTTTGCCCGTCACAACGGACCACGGAGTCTCTAGAGACGCCGGGGCCGGCGGTAACGGACGGGGCTCCGGGGGAGGCTGGGTCTTCTTTACAGCCGCACCTCCAACCTTATTTTTGCCCTTTTGAGGCTTTGGGAGAGGCGCGGCTGTCCGCGGCACCGGAGGAACAGTCACGGGGGCCTTAGACGGCCCAGCTACTGGTGGCGGCGGAACGCCAGAGGGACCTGCCACAGCATCAGGGACAGGTGAGGGAGCATGTTGAGATGCTCCCTTCCCTTTCCCTTTTCCCTTTCCCTTTGCCTTGTAGGTTGAGGATTGGGAAATACCCCCCACGAATCCACCCTGAACGGGCAGGGGAGTCACAGCTGGGCTGGGACGTGCCACCTCGTGGGCTAATGGCGGCCTCGGCGTGGGCCCCTGAAGGGCCGCCTCAAACCTAGCCGTCAGGCGTGCCTCGAGGTGTTCCATGCCATCGAGGCGACGGCGTAGGGAGGCATTTTCTTCTTTAAGTGTCGCCATCTCCGCCTCAAGGCGAGCACTCCGCTCCCTCCATACCTTACTCGCTTCCTCGAGACGGGCCACTGCCTCCGGTTGCGGCTGGTCCACAAACATCATTAGAATGTCGTGGACCATATTGAGGGACTTCTGGAACGTCCCTTTGAGGTTGCCAGATCTCTGAGCAACCCTCTTTACGACATTCCCGCATTCCCTCAGGTCGTCCCTGAGAATAATGCGGGATTCATCCCCCTCCACGGTGCTACCCGGCAACGGCGACTTGAGGAAACGGAGCCTTTCCGCTGTCACCTCCTTCGCTCGCCGTTGGGAGGTCGCCTCTTTACGAGCCCTCACCTTGGCCTTCGCTGGACGGGCACTCCGTTTCCCCGAGCACTGCTCGGAGCTCTCGGTCCCACTGGAGAGCGGAGATCGAGTGCGCCCATCGTCGGTGGCAGAATGCTGCCACAGTCGATTCCTCAAGGTACTGCGTCGCCTTGAACGCGGACGATGAGACTCCGACTCGGAGTCGGATTTCGCCGGCCTCTTCTGGGCCGTCACATCTTGGGGCTTTTTGCCCCCAGCTGGTCTGTCTTCGGGCTTGCGCCCTTCAACCTCCGCCTCTCCAGTCCCAGAACCAGAAACTGGAGTAGGCAACCTCGTCAAAATTACTTTTGGGTATAAATTTTCCATACTTTTCCCACGAGTATGGGGGAAATAAAGAGTCCACCCAGGCAGTGCCCCCTGTACCTGGGTAAGCCTAGCGTAACCCGCCAAAGGGTCGGCTGGTACTCTGGCGGGGGTCGCACTAGAGACCGAACTACCCATCGGCCATGCATCCCCTCGCGGTGCGCCGCCGCTTGGGATTCGGGGTAACTTTTTATAGAGGTTTTCTCCCTCGCGGTCCGGGCGGTTAAGCCAAGACCCTCGGTCCGGCAGGAGCGCGAGACATAACCACGGACCTCCATACCGGATTACGATCTGCGACGGCGACAGCGGGAGAGAAAGGTTCCCTCCCACTGCCTGCTCGGGGCGGGGTGAGCGCACACCGAGCCCGTCGACACCCCCAGGGCAGAACCGGGAGTCGCCCGATGAACGGGCCCACCAAAACAAGACGACGGCCGCCGCAAGAGACGACGACCGTCAACCAACTGTTGTCAGGATATCAGCCGTCGCGCCGATCAACGTGATCGACGCGCCGTTGCCCAGGGTGCACCGCGTGGAGGTTTCCTGACTTCGCACCCCAACCTAACCTAACCTAACCTAACCTTTTTTTTTTTTTTTTTTTTTTTTTGTTGGTTTCGCGGAGAAAGTGCGTTACCACTACCGCCCGGCCTTCGTGGGGGGCGACCGAGCGGTTATGTTGGGTTCACCGTGCCTTACGACCCGGCGTTGAGCCGCCCGGAGAGATGGAAAACGTCGGGCGACCGCCGGGCCGAGTCCCTAACCTATGTACAACGCACGGCATACCAACTAAAACTCCGCGGTGGCCATCTTCGGCGCATTAGGGACGGCTGCGGGCTTCCTCTGACTAATGTCTAAGTTGTCGTCCGCAACCGCCCCTGCGCGGTGCCGCCTGGTGCGGCCCGTCTCCTGTTGTGGGGGGGGGCTCAGAAGCCCCCGCGCACCGAAGGACGCTCTCAGCGTCAACGGCAGCGTGAGGCCTACCTTCCACGCTGCCGTCCATCACGGGGGTCGCAACAATGTGCTAAAAAAAAGATACACAAAACTATAGACGGACGGCCCCCTGCCGCCCGCCCGCGACCCCCGGTGGCCCCTATTAGTCGCCTCTTACGACAGGCAGGGGATACCGTGGTGGAATTCTCCAAACGCCCCCAATCCACAGGGCGGGAGACGCCGGTCAGTCGTCCACCCGGCGCCTCCTTCGTCTCCTCTGGCGGCGGGAGGGATCATCTCGTTCCCGATCCCTCTCGGCACTCTCCTTCTGCGAGAGGACCACCTCGCAGAAGTGGGCCACCGCACGCCAGGCCTCCCGACTGTCGACCATGGAAGCGACCACGGCCGGCAGCGAGAGGTCTCCTCCGACGACTGCTCTGAGAGCGCTGCGCTCCTCGTCCCAGGCTGGGCAAAACTCCAATGTATGTTGGGCCGTATCCAGCGGGCAGTTGTCACAATGGTGACACACGGCCGACACCTCTGTGCCTACGATACGACACAGATACTCACCGAAGCAACCATGCCCGGTGAGTACCTGTGTCAACCGAAACGTAGCTGGGCCGTGGCGCCTGTCCAGCCACTCGGCAAAGACCGGGCGCACTGCCGCTACGACCCTGAGCCCCGCTGACGGGGTCTCCAGCCTGAGACGCCACTCCTCCACGGCGGCTCGCCGTAAGGAGGCCCTCATGGCCTCCACCTCCTTAAACGCCGGACGCTGCCCGCGACTGAACGCCTCCTCCCGCCAATAAAAGGCATCGGACAGGGATTCGGCGTCCAGATCCCAGGGCAGAAATCCGGCCAACATGCAAGCCGCCTCGTACGAGACCGTGCGGTACGCCCTGATCGCCCGCTGCGCAACTACACGTTGAGGATTGCGCAAGAGCGCGGCGCAGCGGTCGCTCAGGGAGTAAGCCCAAACAGGACTGCCATACAGGGCCATGGACCGCACGACTCCGTGGTATAACCTTCGGCAAGGGATACCAGGACCTTCCAGGTTGGGCAGCAGGCTAGAAAGAGCGCCCGCTGCCCGGGACAGTTTTGTCCGCATTTTCTCGAAATGGGTACGGAATTCCCATCGGCTATCCAAAACTAACCCTAAATACTTTATATTCTTGCCGATGGAAATCCGCACCCCCTCAACAACGATGTGGGCACCGGCCGGTGGCCCTTTCCGAGGCCCGTGAAAACAAATGGCCTCGGTTTTCTCAAGGGCCACCTTTAACCCTAGACGTCGGATCCTATTCACGACGTCGCCGGTGCCCGCCGCCGCCAGAATCGCGGCGTCCTGGAAGGTCCCAGAAGTCGCTGTGACTAGCGTGTCGTCGGCGTAACATGTCACGCCGACGCCCCGGAGATTGGCACCACGGAGCACCCAGTCGTACCCGATGTTCCACAAGAGAGGGCCTAAAACCGAGCCCTGTGGAACACCGCACGACATCGCTCTTCGGTGCCACCCATCGGCGCCCGGATACACCACGTCCCTGTCAGACAGATACGCGTGCACCAGACGCCGGAGATAGGGCGGCACCACGTGGTACCGCAGTGCTTCGTGAATGCAGGGCCAGGGCAGCGAATTAAAGGCGTTGGAAATGTCCAGCGAAATCGCTATAACCACCTCGCCTCTGGCCACTGCATCCTCCGCCTGTGCCTTCACCAACCTAACCTAACCTTTTTTTTTTTTTTTTTTTTGGTTTCGCGGAGAAAGTGCGTTACCACTACCGCCCGGCCTTCGTGGGGGGCGACCGAGCGGTTATGTTGGGTTCACCGTGCCTTACGACCCGGCGTTGAGCCGCCCGGAGAGATGGAAAACGTCGGGCGACCGCCGGGCCGAGTCCCTAACCTATGTACAACGCACGGCATACCAACTAAAACTCCGCGGTGGCCATCTTCGGCGCATTAGGGACGGCTGCGGGCTTCCTCTGACTAATGTCTAAGTTGTCGTCCGCAACCGCCCCTGCGCGGTGCCGCCTGGTGCGGCCCGTCTCCTGTTGTGGGGGGGGGCTCAGAAGCCCCCGCGCACCGAAGGACGCTCTCAGCGTCTACGGCAGCGTGAGGCCTACCTTCCACGCTGCCGTCCATCACGGGGGTCGCAACAATGTGCTAAAAAGGATACACAAAACTAAAGACGGACGGCCCCCTGCCGCCCGCCCGCGACCCCCGGTGGCCCCTATTAGTCGCCTCTTACGACAGGCAGGGGATACCGTGGTGGAATTCTCCAAACGCCCCCAATCCACAGGGCGGGAGACGCCGGTCAGTCGTCCACCCGGCGCCTCCTTCGTCTCCTCTGGCGGCGGGAGGGATCATCTCGTTCCCGATCCCTCTCGGCACTCTCCTTCTGCGAGAGGACCACCTCGCAGAAGTGGGCCACCGCACGCCAGGCCTCCCGACTGTCGACCATGGAAGCGACCACGGCCGGCAGCGAGAGGTCTCCTCCGACGACTGCTCTGAGAGCGCTGCGCTCCTCGTCCCAGGCTGGGCAAAACTCCAATGTATGTTGGGCCGTATCCAGCGGGCAGTTGTCACAATGGTGACACACGGCCGACACCTCTGTGCCTACGATACGACACAGATACTCACCGAAGCAACCATGCCCGGTGAGTACCTGTGTCAACCGAAACGTAGCTGGGCCGTGGCGCCTGTCCAGCCACTCGGCAAAGACCGGGCGCACTGCCGCTACGACCCTGAGCCCCGCTGACGGGGTCTCCAGCCTGAGACGCCACTCCTCCACGGCGGCTCGCCGTAAGGAGGCCCTCATGGCCTCCACCTCCTTCAACGCCGGACGCTGCCCGCGACTGAACGCCTCCTCCCGCCAATAAAAGGCATCGGACAGGGATTCGGCGTCCAGATCCCAGGGCAGAAATCCGGCCAACATGCAAGCCGCCTCGTACGAGACCGTGCGGTACGCCCTGATCGCCCGCTGCGCAACTACACGTTGGGGATTGCGCAAGAGCGCGACGCAGCGGTCGCTCAGAGAGTAAGCCCAAACTGGACTGCCATACAGGGCCATGGACCGCACGACTCCGTGGTATAACCTTCGGCAAGGGATACCAGGACCTTCCAGGTTGGGCAGCAGGCTAGAAAGAGCGCCCGCTGCCCGGGACAGTTTTGTCCGCATTTTCACGAAATGGGTACGGAATTCCCATCGGCTATCCAAAACTAACCCTAAATACTTTATATTCTTGCCGATGGGAATCCGCACCCCCTCAACAACGATGTGGGCACCGGCCGGTGGCCCTTTCCGAGGCCCGTGAAAACAGATGGCCTCGGTCTTTTCAAGGGCCACCTTCAAACCTAAACGTCGAATACGACCTATAACATGGCCGGTGCCCTCCGCCGCCAAAATTGCGGCGTCCTGGAAGGTCCCTGAAGTCGCTGTGACTAGCGTGTCGTCGGCGTAACATGTCACGCCGACGCCCCGGAGATTGGCACCACGGAGGACCCAGTCGTACCCGATGTTCCACAAGAGAGGGCCTAAAACCGAGCCCTGTGGAACACCGCACGACATCGCTCTTCGGTGCCACCCATCGGCGCCCGGATACACCACGTCCCTGTCAGACAGATACGCGTGCACCAGACGCCGAAGATAGGGCGGCACCACGTGGTACCGCAGTGCCTCGTGGATGCAGGGCCAGGGCAGCGAATTAAAGGCGTTAGAAATATCTAACGATATGGCAATCACTACACTGCCTCTGGCCACTGCATCCTCCGCCTGTGCCTTCACCCGCAGAATCGCGTGGACGGTGGAACGTCCCCTACGGAAACCGAACTGATTGTCGGCCAAGTCTGGTCCGACCCTCTCGAGGTGCTCGACGAGGCGAGCATGAACGATGCGCTCGAAAAGTTTGGCGACCTCGTCGAGCAGCACGATGGGTCGGTAGGCCGACGGCGACTCTGCGGGTCGTCCTTCCTTCTTCAGCAGGACGAGCTTCCCGGTTTTCCAGCGCGCCGGGAAGACGCCCTGCTCCAAACAGGCGGAGAACAAACTGCGGAGCCTCGGACCCAGGTGCTCGAGGGCTAGCACCCAGGCTCTTCCGGGGATGCCATCGAGCCCTGGGGCCGTGTTTTTGCTCCGCAGCCGAAGCACTGCCACCCGCATTTCAGCGGGTGAAACCTCCGGGATATCCCTTGCCGAAGTATCGTACGACGATGACGCCACGTCCGGTGGCGCCATCGGTGGAGGAGTGGTCTCCACGGTGGCCGGAAACAAGGCCGCGACGACGTTGGCCAGCAAGTCTGGCCGGAGACTCTGCGACAGCGGGGGCGCCGCTGGGCGAAGCTTGTTCATCACCAAGCGATAGGGTCGCCCCCAAGGGTCACCGTCGAGAGTCTCCAGAAACTCCTTCCTCGCCGCGACCTTGGCCCTGTGAACGGCCACCCGCAGCGCTCTCTTCGCCTCCTTATAGAGGCCGTAGAGCTGCCGCTCCTGGTCTGCGTGATCATCTGCCCTCAATCGGCGACGGCGATGCCTGGCGTATCGACGGCGCGCAGCAACGCAAGACGCGCGCAACTGCGCTAGCTCCGCCGACCACCAGTACACCTGCCGCCGCGACGGACGGCGGAGGGCCCGGGGCATGGCGGCGTCGCAAACGTCCGACATTGCCACCCCGAACCACTCCGCTTCCTGCTCGACCCGTACCGGCCCGTCCGGCACGGGGAGCCACGACATGACCAGAGCGGCCAACACTAGGGCCTCTTTATCAAGGCGACGTAAGACCCACCGCGGGCCGTCCTGATTCGGGGCACTCGGTACACCACTGGGCTGGACACTCGAGGACGTGGAGACGTCGAACCTGACGTAACGATGGTCCGACAACGTCTCCACGCCCACGAGGACTCTCCAGCCCCGGACACGACGTGCGACGGCGGGGCTCGCAAACGACAAGTCAACAATAGACCCGCCGTTTTGCCGTACGCACGTGTCCACCGACCCCCTATTCAGGACGACCAGGCCGACAGAGATCGCCCAGTCCTCCAGGACCTCACCGCGAACGTCGGTCGCCGGCGAACCCCAGACCATGGATTTGGCGTTGAAGTCGCCAGCGACGATCGCCGGGTGAGGTTGGCCTTGCTGCACCAGGGCCCCCAGTCGAACGAGAAAAGATTCGAACTCGTAGAGGGGTCTGTTGGGAGAGAAATAGACTCCTACCACCCATACGTCTCCCAACAGAGCCGCGACGCATCCCTGGCCCTTCGCTACCTTTCCGAAGGGCGGGGAGCCAGCGGCACCCTGGGCGATGATGGCCACCGAACCGTCGAGGTCCCCGGCCCAGTTATCTCTGGGCGGGACGAAATACGGCTCGGCGACCACGGCCACTTGCACCGACCACTGCGCCAGGCTTTGGGACAACAGGTCCTGGGCGCGGGCGCAGTGGTTGATGTTCGCCTGGAGGAACTTCAGGTCCATTACTGGGCGATCTCTTCTACTCCTTCCATTTCGGCCTCACCTTGCGGTGGGTTCCCATTAGGTGTCCTACGTGAGCGTCGCCGGACATTGCGAGAGGAGGCGGAACATGACTTTCCCCCAAGCTGGTGTCCGGCGGGCTTGCCAGCTGCGACACATACGACGCAGTTTGGTGCATCCTTACACTGACGGGCTTTATGGCCCGGCTTGCCGCAGCGATAGCATAGGTTACTGCGATCCAGCCCTCCATCGCAGTTGTTTTGCGCATGACCGCGCTCGAGGCAGCGGTAACAGCGCATTGGGCGCGCCTCGAGCACGGTCACTCGGACCACAGTCCATCCTACTCTCAAGCGGCCTGTCTTGATTTTTTGGGCCGCCTTGACTGGCACCTTGGCCCAAACCGAGCCCAGACCAGAGCGATCGGGCCGGATTTCCCCCACCTTTACAGCCTCTGCGGCACACTCACCGGCACTGCAGAGGGCCGCTGCAACCGTCTCGGGAGTTGCTGCGGGATCAAGTTCTGACAGCCGCAGCTCCGTACATTTCGTGGGCCGGGAGACTCTGACATCTTCCGTCTCACCAAAATACTCCCTCAACCTTGCGGCGAGGGAATCGGCCCTCTGCTCAGACTCCGCTCCGGGTACCTCATATAACATGGCACCCGCAGCGGAAACTTTTGGCTTCAGCCTGTCTATATTCAGGCCGGTGAGACTCACTCGTTGCTGTGCATCCGTCAGCACCTTCGCGTATGTCAGCCCCTTGGCAACCGCAGCCGGCGTCAACGATATGACGATCGCTGCGGAGCGTGGCGGACGCAGCTTTGGCTCACGCCGACGGGGCTGCTGCTGATGATTTGCAGCGGGCGTCGCGGCGGGCTTGGGCTTTTTCTTTTTGCCCACAACCACCGTCCACGCCACATCCATAGACACTGGGGTTGGCGGTAGTGGGCGAGGCTCCGGAGCACCTTGCACCGTGGGTGCTGGTCCTTTCTTCTTGCCCTTTTGGGGCTTATGCACCTGCGCAGTCTGTCCAGGTTGGGCAGCTCCCTGTTTCCCTTTCCCAACAGATACAGCAGTGGCCGGCACCTTGGACGGCCCAGCGATGACCTGCGGTGGGGCTGTGGAGGGCCCAGCCATGGGAGCGGATATAAGGGGAGCGGACTGGACTGAACTCTTCCCCTTTCCTTTCCCTTTGCCCTTGGTTGAAGTGGGCTCAGGTGCACCCCCTACGAATCCCCCCTGCACGGGGAGTTGGGTGTCCCCGGGAGTGGACTTCTTCTCATGGGCCAGAGGTGGCCTAGGAGCCGGGCCCAAAAGTACTGACTCCATCCTGGCATGCAACCTCTTTTCCATCAGCTCCAGTACCTCCTCTGTGGGGCGCTTATTTGCAGCCGCCTCTAAGTCTTCTAGACGCCGGCGGAGAGAGGTGTTCTCTTCCTGGAGCGTCTTCAGTGACGACTCGAGGTGGGCACTATGCTCCTTCCATTTCTTAGTCTCATGTTCGAGGCGAACCATAATCGAGGACTCCGGCTGGTCAACATATTTTATTATGGTGTCAGTCACAAAGTTCAGGGCCTTTTGCGAGGTCCCCTTAAGGTTGCCTGACTTCTTCACTATCTGCTGCACCACTTGCCCGCAATGCAACAAGTCCTCCTTGAGGACAATGCGAACTTCATCGATCTGCATTTCCTCTTCGCCCACCGTAGATTTTCGGTATTGGAGCTTTGCCTCAAGCTCCTTCTCTATGTTTTTACGGGCCAATTCCCGCTTTTTGCTATCCAGCTCCCTTTGGGCCTTTTTCAGGCTCGTATATTGCACAGGAGGACGACCCCTACCTCGGCCATCAGTTGTTACGGCCTTTGGAGCCGGCTCGTCTGTTTCGCTCGTTAAGCAAGCCTCCTTCGAGCGAGAGTGTCTCCTCCACAGCTTTTTGCTCCTGACGGACGAGACGCTCTCGCTTGACTCCGAGTCAATACCGACACTACTCAAAGGTCGAGCAAATTCAGCCACAATCTCTGTGGGCTTCGCGCCCGTACTCCCTTCCACGATATCACCATCAGTGGGCTTGCGCCCTCCGATCTCCGCCTCCCCTACCCCAGAATCTGAAGCAGGAGGAGGCAACTTCGTCAATAGAATTATAGGGTTTTTGTTTGTAAAAGATTCCATTTTTGTTCCCACGAGTGTGGGGGAAATAAATAGTCCGCCCAGGCAGTGCCCCCTGTACCTGGGTAAGCCTAACGTAACCCGCCAAGAGGGTCGGCCGGTACTCTGGCGGGGGTCGCACTCGGGACCGAACTACCCATCGGCCATGCATCCCCTCACGGTGCGCCGCCGCTTGGGATTCGGGGTAACTTTTTATAGAGGTTTTCTCCCTCACGGTCCGGGCGGTTAAGCCAAGACCCTCGGTCCGGCAGGAGCGCGAGACATATCCACGGACCTCCATACCGGATTACGATCTGCGACGGCGACAGCGAGAGAGAAAGGTTCCCCCCCACTGCCTGCTCGGGGCGGGGTGAGCGCACACCGAGCCCGTCGACACCCCCAGGACAGAACCGGGAGTCGCCCGATGAACGGGCCCACCAAAAAACAAGACGACGGCCGCCGCAAGAGACGACGACCGCCAACCAACTGTTGTCAGGATATTAGCCGTCGCGCCGATCAACGTGATCGACGCGCCGTTGCCCAGGGTGCACCGCGTGGAGGTTTCCTGACTTCGCACCCCAACCTAACCTTTTTTTTTTTTTTTTTTTGGTTTCGCGGAGAAAGTGCGTTACCACTACCGCCCGGCCTTCGTGGGGGGCGACCGAGCGGTTATGTTGGGTTCACCGTGCCTTACGACCCGGCGTTGAGCCGCCCGGAGAGATGGAAAACGTCGGGTGACCGCCGGGCCGAGTCCCTAACCTATGTACAACGCACGGCATACCAACTAAAACTCCGCGGTGGCCATCTTCGGCGCATTAGGGACGGCTGCGGGCTTCCTCTGACTAATGTCTAAGTTGTCGTCCGCAACCGCCCCTGCGCGGTGCCGCCTGGTGCGGCCCGTCTCCTGTTGTGGGGGGGGGCTCAGAAGCCCCCGCGCACCGAAGGACGCTCTCAGCGTCAACGGCAGCGTGAGGCCTACCTTCCACGCTGCCGTCCATCACGGGGGTCGCAACAATGTGCTAAAAAGATACACAAAACTATAGACGGACGGCCCCCTGCCGCCCGCCCGCGACCCCCGGTGGCCCCTATTAGTCGCCTCTTACGACAGGCAGGGGATACCGTGGTGGAATTCTCCAAACGCCCCCAATCCACAGGGCGGGAGACGCCGGTCAGTCGTCCACCCGGCGCCTCCTTCTTCTCCTCTGGCGGCGGGAGGGATCATCCCGCTCCCGATCCCTCTCGGCACTCTCCTTCTGCGAGAGGACCACCTCGCAGAAGTGGGCCACCGCACGCCAGGCCTCTCGACTGTCGACCATGGAAGCGACCACGGCCGGCAGCGAGAGGTCTCCTCCGACGACTGCTCTGAGAGCGCTGCGCTCCTCGTCCCAGGCTGGGCAAAACTCCAACGTGTGCTGGGCCGTATCCAGCGGGCAGTTGTCACAATGGTGACACACGGCCGACACCTCTGTGCCTACAATACGACACAGATACTCACCGAAGCAACCATGCCCGGTGAGTACCTGTGTCAATCGAAACGTAGCCGGGCCGTGGCGCCTGTCCAGCCACTCGGCAAAGACCGGGCGCACTGCCGCTACGACCCTTAGCCCCCCCGCTGACGGGGCCTCCAGCCTGAGACGCCACTCCTCCACGGCGGCTCGCCGTAAGGAGGCCCTCATGGCCTCCACCTCCTTCAACGCCGGACGCTGCCCGCGACTGAACGCCTCCTCCCGCCAATGAAATGCATCGGACAGGGATTGGGCGTCCAGATCCCAAGGCAGAAATCCGGCTAACATACAAGCCGCCTCGTACGAAACCGTGCGGTATGCCCTGATCGCCCGCTGCGCCACTACACGCTGAGGATTGCGCAAGAGCGCGGCGCAGCGGTTGCTCAGGGAATCAGCCCAAACTGGACTGCCATACAGGGCCATGGACCGCACGACTCCGTGGTATAACCTTCGGCAAGGGATACCAGGACCTTCCAGGTTGGGCAGCAGGCTAGAAAGAGCGCCCGCTGCCCGGGACAGTTTTGTCCGCATCTTTTCGAAATGGGTACGGAATTCCCATCGGCTATCCAAAACTAAACCTAAATACTTAATATTCTTGCCGATGGGAATCCGTACCCCCTCAACATCGATGTGGGCACCGGCCGGTGGCCCTTTCCGAGGCCCGTGGAAACAAATGGCCTCGGTTTTCTCAAGGGCCACCTTCAACCCTAGACGTCGGATGCGACTCACGACGTCGCCGGTGCCCGCCGCCGCTAGAATTGCGGCATCCTGGAAGGTCCCAGAAGTCGCTGTGACTAGCGTGTCGTCGGCGTAACATGTCACGCCGACGCCCCGGAGATTGGTACCACGGAGGACCCAGTCGTACCCGATGTTCCACAAGAGAGGGCCTAAAACCGAGCCCTGTGGAACACCGCACGACATCGCTCTTCGGTGCCACCCGTCGGCGCCCGGATACACCACGTCCCTGTCAGACAGATACGCGTGCACCAGACGCCGGAGATAGGGCGGCACCACGTGGTACCGCAGTGCCTCATGGATGCAGGGCCAAGGCAGCGAGTTGAAAGCGTTGGAGATGTCCAACGATATGGCAATCACAACTTCGCCCCTGGTCACTGCATCCTCCGCCTGTGCCTTCACCCGCAGAATCGCATGGACGGTGGAACGTCCCCTCCTAAAACCAAATTGCTCGTCGGCCAAATTCGGACCGACCCTATCGAGGTGCTCGACGAGGCGAGCATGAACGATGCGCTCGAAAAGTTTGGCGACCTCGTCGAGCAACACGATGGGCCGGTAGGCCGACGGCGACTCTGCGGGTCGTCCTTCTTTCTTCAGCAGGACGAGCTTCCCGGTTTTCCAACGCGCCGGGAAGACGCCCTGCTCCAAACAGGCGGAGAACAAACTGCGGAGCCTCGGACCCAGGTACTCGAGAGCTAACACCCAGGCCCTCCCGGGGATGCCATCGAGCCCTGGGGCCGTGTTTTTGCTCCGCAGCCGAAGCACTGCCACCCGCATTTCAGCGGGCGAAACCTCCGGGATATCCCTTGCCGAAGTATCGTACGACGATGACGCCACGTCCGGTGGCGCCATCGGTGGAGGAGTGGTCTCCACGGTGGCCGGAAACAAGGCCGCGACGACGTTGGCCAGCAAGTCTGGCCGGAGACTCTGCGACAGCGGGGGCGCCGCTGGGCGAAGCTTGTTCATCACCAAGCGATAGGGGCGCCCCCACGGGTCACCGTCGAGAGTCTCCAGGAACTCCTTCCTCGCCGCGACCTTGGCCCTGTGAACGGCCACCCGCAGCGCTCTCTTCGCCTCCTTATAGAGGCCATAGAGCTGCCGCTCCTGGTCTGCGTGATCTTCACTTCTTATTCGGCGACGGCGATGCCTGGCGTATCGACGGCGCGCAGCAACGCAAGACGCGCGCAACTGCGCAAGCTCCGCCGACCACCAGTACACCTGCCGCCGCGGCGAACGGCGGAGGGCCCGGGGCATGGCGGCGTCGCAAACGTCCGACATTGCCACCCCGAACCACTCCGCCTCCTGCTCGACCCGTACCGGCCCGTCCGGCACGGGGAGCCACGACACGACCAGAGCGGCCAACACTAGGGCCTCTTTATCGAGGCGACGTAACACCCACCGCGGGCCGTCCTGATTCGGGGCACTCGGTACACCACTGGGCTGGACACTCGAGGACGCGGAGACGTCGAACCTGATGTAACGATGGTCCGACAACGTCTCCACGCCCACGAGGACTCTCCAGCCCTGGACACGACGTGCGACGGCGGGGCTCGCAAACGACAGATCCACAATAGACCCGCCATTGTGCCGCACGCACGTGTCCACCGACCCCCTATTCAGGACGACCAGGCCGACAGAGATCGCCCAGTCCTCCAGGACCTCACCGCGAACGTCGGTCGCCGGCGAACCCCAGACCACGGATTTGGCGTTGAAGTCGCCGGCGACGATCGCCGGGTGAGGTTGGCCTTGCTGCACCAGGGCCCCCAGTCGAACGAGAAAAGACTCGAACTCGTAGAGGGGTCTGTTGGGAGAGAAATAAACTCCTACAACCCATACGTCTCCCAACAGAGCCGCGACGCATCCCTGGCCCTTCGCTACTTTTTCGAAGGGCGGGGAGCCAGCGGCACCCTGGGTGATGATGGCCACCGAACCGTCGAGGTCCCCGGCCCAGTTATCTCTGGGCGGGACGAAATACGGCTCGGCGACCACGGCCACTTGCACCGACCACTGCGCCAGGCTTTGGGACAACAGGTCCTGGGCGCGGGCGCAGTGGTTGATGTTCGCCTGGAGGAACTTCAGGTCCATTACTGGGCGATCTCTTCTACAACGTCCATCTCGGCCACTTCTTGCGGTGGGCTCACCGTCTGCGGCTGGGCCGTAGCCTCAGCGGCAGCTGGTCTCCTACGCGGGCGACGTCGGGTTTTGCGGGAGGAGACGGGACACGCCTTCCCCCCAAGCTGATGCCCGGCAGGCTTGCCAGCTGCGGCACACACGACGCAGCTTGGTGCATCCTTGCACTGGCGGGCTTTATGGCCCGGCTTGCCGCAGCGATAACAGAGATCGCTGCGATCCGGCCCTCCATCGCAGTTATTTTGCGCATGACCGTGCTCGAGGCAACGGTAACAGCGCATCGGGCGCGCCTCGAGCACGGTCACTCGGACAACGGTCCACCCGACTATCAGGCGGCCCGCCTTGATTTTCTGGGCCGCCTTGACCGGCACCCTGGCCCAAACTGAGCCCAGACCTGAGCGGTCGGGCCGTATTTGCCCCACCTTTACTGCCTCTGAGGCACACTCACCGGCACTGCAGAGGGCCGCCGCGACCGTCTCGGGAGTTGCTGCGGGATCCAGCTCCGACAGCCGCAGCTCCGTACACTTGGTGGGCCGGGAGACTCTGACATCTTCCGTCCCACCAAAACACTCCCTCAGCCTTGCGGCGAGGGAATCGGCCCTCTGTTCCGACTCCGCTCCGGGCACCTCATACAACATGGCGCCCGCAGCCGAAACTTTCGGCTTCAGCCTGTCAATATTTAGCCCGGTGAGTTTGACGCGCTGCTGAGCATCCGTCAGCACCTTGGCGTACGTCAACCCTTTGGCAACCGCAGCTGGCGTCAACGAAATGACGATCGCTGCGGAGCGAGGCGGGCGAAGCTTGGGCTCAGAACGACGCGGCTGCCGCTGTTGATTTGCAGCGGGCAACGCCGTGGGCTTGGGCTTTGCCTTCTTGCCTACAACCACCGTCCACCCCACGTCCATAGTCGTTGGGGCCGGCGGCAGTGGGCGTGGCTCCGGAGCACTTTGCACCGTGGGTGCCGGTCCATTCTTTTTGCCCTTTTGAGGCTTTTGCACCTGCGCTTTCTGTCCAGGTTGGGCAGCTCTCTGCTTGCCTTTCCTGACAGGCACAGCAGTGTCCGGCACCTTGGACGGCCCAGCGATGGCCTGTGGTGGGGCTGTGGAGGGCCCGGCTACGGGAGTGGATATAGAGGGAGCGGACCGGAGCGAACTCTTCCCTTTACCTTTCCCCTTGCCCTTGTCGGTAGAAGACTGCGGTTTCCCTCCCACGAATCCGCCTTGGACGGGAAGTTCCACAACCGCCGTCCTAAGTTCGTGGGCCAAAGGTGGTCTTTGAGCTGGCCCACTCAAAACCGACTCAAACCGGGCCTGCCATCGCGCCTCCATCCGCTCCAGGATGTCTTGAGCCGGCTGAGCTTTAGATGCCGCCTCCAATTCATCAAGTCGCCGACGAAGGGAGGCGTTTTCTGCCGTCAGCTTTGTCATTTCTGACTCTAGACGGGCACTGTGGTCCCTCAACTTCTTGGTTTCCTCTTCGAGGCTAGCCGTCACCATTGCTTCATCTCTTCGTTGGTCGACATATTTTGTTATGGTGTCGACCACGAAATTAAGCGTTTTTTGGCTCGTGCCCTTAAGATTGCCCGATTTCCGGACAACCATTCGCACGAGCTCACTACAATTAGTAAGGTCCTCCCGTAAAATGACCCTCTGTTCGTCCATCAAGGGTAGACCAGGTTCCGATGGATCTTTCAGGTACGCCTGAACCCGATCCACCATTTGTTGCTCTGCCTCAGCACGGAGAGCTTCACGCCTTTGTGCGTTTAAATCCCGCTGGACTCTGGATAGCCCACCGTATTTCCCCGCAGATGAGGGGGGGCGACTTCGAGTCTTCGAAGGTGGACCACTCTCTTCACTTTCCGACTCGCCAGACCGCGATCTCACGGAGTCCGCCTCACTGTCATCCCAAAAGCGTCCTTTATAACGCCTCGAGGTCACGACACTTCTCCCAGGCTCGATGATAGGCCCTGGCGCCAAAAATGGCGATTCCACAACTACAGCAGGAAGGCTGAGCGGTACACTCACACCCTCTCCTGCACGTCTTCCATCGTCGGGACTGAGCCCTTCGACCTCCGCCCCTCCAGCCCCGGATTCCGGAACGGGAGTAGGCAACCTCGTCAATTTAATTATAGGTTGTTTAGAAAAATCCATATTGATTCCCACGAGTATGGGGGAAATAAATGTCCGCCCAGGCAGTGCCCCCTGTACCTGGGTAAGCCTAACGTAACCCACCAAGAGGGTCGGCAGGTACTCTGGCGGGGGTCGCACTCGAGACCGAACTACCCATCGGCCATGCATCCCCTCGCGGTGCGCCGCCGCTTGGGATTCGGGGTAACTTTTTATAGAGGTTTTCTCCCTCGTGGTCCGGGCGGTTAAGCCAAGACCCTCGGTCCGGCAGGAGCGCGAGACATATCCACGGACCTCCATACCGGATTACGATCTGCGACGGCGACAGTGGGAGAGAAAGGTTCCCCCTCACTGCCTGCTCGGGGCGGGGTGAGCGCACACCGAGCCCGTCGACACCCCCAGGACAGAACCGGGAGTCACCCGATGAACGGGCCCACCAAAACGAGACGACGGCCGCCGCAAGAGACGACGACCGCCAACCAACTGTTGTCAGGATATTAGCCGTCGCGCCGATCAACGTGACCGACGCGCCGTTGCCCAGGGTGCACCGCGTGGAGGTTTCCTGACTTCGCACCCCTAACCTAACCTAACCTAACCTAACCTAACCTAACCTAACCTAACCTAACCTAACCAATAGGGCCCTGCTACTCGCCGGAATACTGCCCTTAGATGTCAGAATAAGGGAGGCAGCTCTCTTATACGAGACGAGAAGGGGGTATTCTAGGCGATTAGTGGGGGACCGTGAAGTGGAAAGGCCGGTGGCCTTTGTCAACAAAAACCACCCCTCACAGCAGATGGGCCAGAGGTTCCAATGTTTGGTGGACGGTGCAGAATTGGCTCGACACGTCGGCGAGAACCGATGCATATTCACCGACGGTAGTAAGATAGAAGGAAAAGTTGGGGCGGCATTATCAATATGGGATAATGCCGTCGAAACGAAGGCAATAAAACTGAAGCTCGAGCCATTCTGCACAGTCTACCAGGCGGAGCTACTGGCCCTGCAAAGGGCAACAGAGGAGGTACTCAAGGACAGAGTCGAACGGTGCAGCATCTTTTGCGATGCCAGATCTGCCCTCGAAGAAGTCGCCAGAGGCGACTCCCTCCACCCTATAGCGTTCCAAATTAATAAAAATTTAAAAACTGCACAAGAACGCAACCACAAAATTGAGCTTTTTTGGATCAAAGCACACGTAGGGTGGGAGGGGAATGAGAGGGCCGATGCTCTCGCAAAGGATGCTGCGCTATTCCTTAAAACCAAGACACATTATGACCGGTGTCCGACCTCGTACTTGAAGCGACAGATTCGTCAGGAGTCGCTTGAGGAATGGAGCCGCAGGTACGAGGCGGGAGAAACAGCCTCAAACACAAAACTGTTTTTCCCAAATGCAATTGAGGCATATCAAATAGTTAGGAAACTTGAAGTGGACCCAATAATAACTCAGGTATTCACTGGGCACGGGGGGTTCTCCGAGTATCTGAATCGCTTCAAATGCAAGGAGAGCCCATCGTGCCCATGTGACCCTAATTTCAAAGAAACAGTGCCACATATAATAGCCGAATGCCCTATATATCTCAAGGAAAGATTCGAGACAGAACAGCATATTGAAATAGAAATAAGTGTAGAAAACTTTCATAAAATAATAAATAACAAAGACAAAATCAAAAAATTTCTTGAATATTGTAAAAAAGTAGCATCAAAAACAATAGAGAGAAATAAATAAAAGTATAAAATGTAATATTGGATTATGTAAGACTAGTTTTCAACCAAAATAATTGTAAATATTTGTCAAGAAAACATAAAAAAAATAAAAAAAAAAAAAAGTTATAACCCGATAAAATAGTATAAGGATAAAAGCAGATGCGAAGGCAGTATTGCCGCAATTTTATAGAAATAGTGAATAGATATATATATATATAGAAAAGTAATGTTACAAATTGTATGTAACAAATACATATATTACAAATTGAAAATACATGAACAGAAAATGTCTCTGGCCGGAAAGTCAGAGGAACTAAATGCAAAACAAAGAAAAAAAAAAAAAAAAAAACCTAACCTAACCTAACCTAACCTAACCTTTTTTTTTTTTTTTTTTTGTTTTCGCGGAGAAAGTGCTTTACCACTACCGCCCGGCCTTCGTGGGGGGCGACCGAGCGGTTATGTTGGGTTCACCGTGCCTTACGACCCGGCGTTGAGCCGCCCGGAGAGATGGAAAACGTCGGGCGACCGCCGGGCCGAGTCCCTAACCTATGCACACCGCACGGCATACCAACTAAAACTCCGCGGTGGCCATCTTCGGCGCATTAGGGACGGCTGCGGGCTTCCTCGGACTAATGTCTAAGTTTTCGTCCGCAACCGCCCCTGCGCGGTGCCGCCTGGTGCGGCCCGTCTCCTGTTGTGGGGGGGGCTCAGAAGCCCCCGCGCACCGAAGGACGCTCTCAGCGTCAACGGCAGCGTGAGGCCTACCTGCCACGCTGCCGTCCATCACGGGGGTCGCAACAATGTGCTAAAACACACAAAACTAAGGACGGACAGCCCCCTGCCGCCCGCCCGCGACCCCCGGTGGCCCCTATTAGTCGCCTTTTACGACAGGCAGGGGATACCGTGGTGGAATTCTCCAAACGCCCCCAATCCACAGGGCGGGAGACGCCGGTCAGTCGTCCACCCGGCGCCTCCTTCGTCTCCTCTGGCGGCGGGAGGGATCTTCACGCTCCCGATCCCTCTCGGCACTCTCCTTCTGCGAGATGATCACCTCGCAGAAGTGGGCCACCGCACGCCAGGCCTCTCGACTGTCAACCATGGAAGCGACCACGGCCGGCAGCGAGAGGTCTCCTCCGACGACTGCTCTGAGAGCGCTGCGCTCCTCGTCCCAGGCTGGGCAAAACTCCAACGTGTGCTGGGCCGTGTCCAGCGGGCAGTTGTCACAATGGTGACACACGGCCGACACCTCTGTGCCTACGATACGACACAGATAGTCACCGAAGCTACCATGCCCGGTGAGTACCTGTGTCAATCGAAACGTAGCCGGGCCGTGGCGCCTGTCCAGCCACTCGGCAAAGACCGGGCGCACTGCCGCTACCGCCCTGAGCCCCGCTGACGGGGTCTCCAGCCTGAGACGCCACTCCTCCACGGCGGCTCGCCGTAAGGAGGCCCTCATGGCCTCCACCTCTTTCAGGGCCGGACGCTGCCCGCGACTGAACGCCTCCTCCCGCCAATGAAAGGCATCGGACAGGGATTTGGCGTCCAGATCCCAAGGCAGGAATCCGGCCAACAAGCAAGCCGCCTCGAAAGAGACCGTGCGGTACGCCCTGATCGCCCGCTGCGCCACTACTCGCTGCGGGTTGCGCAGAACCTAACCTAACCTAACCTAACCTAACCTAACCTAACCTAACCTAACCACGCATAAGAAATAATATACTGGCAAAAGTAGACTATGGCCAACAATAATCGCAAACACAACAGAAACACGACACAACTCAATCTCAAAGTCGTCCAATGTAATATCGACCGTAGCTACAACAGCTTGCAGGAACTCTTACACTATCTGGACAAAAACCGTTGCGATATCGCACTAATCAGCGAACCATACGTGGGAAAAAACCTCACAATCAAGACCCCACCCGGTTATGATGTACACCAATTCCCTGGCGAGAACCATGTTAAGGCTCTTATCATAGTTAACAAAAAACTTGGCTCCACCATTGGCCTGAGCCAGTACTCCACCACCAATCTATCTATTATGAAGATAAATGTCGACGGAAAAAACGTATACATAACAAGTATATATGTCGAGCCAAACTCCGACGCGCACGACACACTGCACCAGCTCAATCATTTTCTGCATAACACACGCGACTCAGCCCACATCGTCGGTGGAGACTTTAATGGCTGGCACCAAGCATGGGGATCCCTCCGAGCCAACAAACGCGGAAACGAGCTTATGAATTTGATTATAAGCCACGACATGGCTATTTGCAACACTGGCAACTCCCCCACGTTTGAGACAGTCACCCACGGCATCTCAAGACAATCGATAATCGACCTCACTCTGGCATCAGCTAACATCGCTAACAAAATTCACCATTGGCAGGTCACCAAGGATATATGCCCATCTTCTCAACATAATGCAATTCAATATAATTTCATATTACATAAACTGCCTACCAAAAACAAGTGCCAAACGACCTACAAATATAACACGAAACAAGCCGATTGGGACATTTTCAAAGAACAATTGACAACCAACATCAATAGTCTCCACCTCAACGATGTAAGTGCCATTAAAACATTCAACAGTGAACAATTGGATCAATATATAACTGATATCACGAAAGCTATCCAAACCACCTGCGATCAACAGTTACCAACCAAAAGTAAATTCCGAACACACGCACCTTGGTGGACTGAACAATTGGAACAATATAAGCAACGTCTCATAAAATTGCATCACACCATCAGCGAATACAAACGCAAAGGACTGCCAACAGACGACACGATAAACGAAAGAGACGCCGTCGCTCAAGAATACTCAACCACCATACGCAATGAATCCACCACACACTTCAGACAATTTTGCAGCCTACAAGATAAAGAAAACGTATGGTCACTGACCAACAGACTTTTGAAAAGCACCCAGCCACCTAAGCCACCAGCCACGCTACGCATCGATGGTAAATACACAACAGACGCCAAAGAGACAGCCACAGCACTACTACACAGATTCTTCCCGGACGACACACAAGACGACTCTATACAGGCGGACATCAGAAGAGCATATCGCACCACACCAGACACTCACAACGACCTCGAATTCACCGAGGACGAAACCATCGAATGTCTAAAATCCATGAACCCCAACAGAGCTCCGGGTACAGATCATCTCACATCAGATATATGTCTCGCGTTTGCTGAAGCCTTTCCAACAGTCGTCACGGGCGTCATGAACCGCTGCCTAGAACTGGCGTATTTCCCGCAATCGTGGAAACTGGCCTTCGTCAAAATCCTGCCGAAACCCAACAAGACAGATCGCACGGACATGGCATCATACCGCCCCATAGGACTTATAAACGTCTTTGGCAAAACGCTTGAGAAACTAATCTCTAAACGCCTAACCTATCATCTGGGAAAAACAAACTCCATGAACACACGTCAGTATGGCTTTAAAGCCCAAAAATCGACAATTGAGGCACTACACACTGCCATAAATATCATCAACAAAGCTAAACAATCCAAACAAGTGGTACTAGCCGTGTCACTAGATATACAAGCTGCTTTTGACAACGCCTGGTGGCCGGCACTACTCAAACGATTACATATAACAAAATGCCCGAGCAACATTTTCCAACTTATAACTAATTACATCAATAACAGAAAAGTACAGATGAACTACGCAGATGCCACTGCGACGAAAATCATGACTCGCGGATGCATACAGGGCTCCGTACTCGGACCTCTCTTCTGGAACTTAATACTGGACGAATTACTTGACACCGAGCTACCAACGGGATGCCACATACAGGCATTCGCAGATGACGTGCTCCTAATAACACACAGCACTACCCCCAGAGAACTAGAACTAATCACCAACAAAGCACTCAGCATAATCACGGCATGGGGACAAAAAGTAAAACTCAAATTTGGCCCCACTAAAACACAGATGGTCGCCTTCACACCAAAAGCCAAGAAGGCTAATATACACATACTTGGACAAACTATACAATTCAACGACGAAATTAAACTGCTGGGAGTAATCATAGACAAAAACCTTCGATTCATAAAACACACACAATATATAATTAACAAAGCATACAAAATATACAACAACCTGTGCAAGATTATCCGCCCCACCTGGGGCATTCACGCAGAAAACGTGCGAATAATATACAAACATGTGATACAGCCTATAATCACTTACGCGGCTGGCATATGGCACACAGCCACCAAATACAAGCACGTGAGAGAAAAACTCAAATCGTTCCAGAGAGGATTCGCCATCAAAGCCATCAGGGGATTTCGAACAATATCCGGCACAGCGGCCATAGCGCTAGCCGCCTTCACTCCATTACACATAAAGATCAACGAAGTAGCCTCGGTGGAACAAGCCAAACTCACTCAACAAACCACTTACCTGCCCAATGACATCACCATAGAGCGACCCGTACCGCCACATTCATTACTGCACCCTGCCGAGAGACAAACTATAACAATAACAACTGCCTACACGCAGGAAGACATCGAAGCACAGAACATCCCTGGAACCACAGCAATCTACACTGATGGCAGCAAGCAGGAAGAACGGGTGGGGGCCGCATTTGTGGCATACCACCCTAATGGCAAACACACAATAAGAGCCTATAAACTTCACAGCAGCTGCTCTGTCTATCAGGCCGAGCTACTCGCCATCACTAAAGCTTGCGATTGGATAATCCAAAAACAAATAAACAACGTCACCATATACACGGACTCCATGAGCGCCACACAGGAAATCAGTAACACAAACAGCACAAACCCGTTTGTTGCTCACATACACCTGGCACGGAAACAAATCACAGAAAACAGCGGCACGTTCAAGATCGTCTGGGTCAAAGCACATGTTGGCATAGAAGGCAATGAGGCGGCGGACACTGCGGCAAAAGCCGCAGCCCACTCACATCGCAGTTATGAATACACACACTTCCCTGTCAGCTATGTCAAAAAACTAGCGAAGAAAAACAGCTACACAGCAAGCAACGCCATATACCTGGAAGGCCAACAGGGTCAACACACCCGTGACATCCTGCCCAATCTGGATGCCATTAACAAGCTCCGGGCCTCCACGGACATTGATTTTTCGTGGGCACAAATTCTCACCGGCCACGGCTACTGTCGGCAATACCTCAACCGGTTCAAAATAACATCTACGGACAAATGCCCATGCGATCCCAGCACCATACAGAGTTTCAACCATCTGCTGCAACACTGCCCCAGATTCTCCGCCGAGAGATATCGCCACGAAGCCACATGCCACCACTTCGACGTCAGCCCATACACCATCACCGAGATCACCAACAACGAAAAATGCACCAAATCATTCAGTCAGCTGGTGCACAGGGTGGTGCTGCAGCTGAAGGAGTACAACGCCTCTCAATCACCCACATAATTAAAGTAATTCATAAGAAATATGTAAATAGTGATTATCTAAATGTAACGTATCTAAATTTGTAATTATCCAATATATCAAAAAAAAAAAAAAAAAAAAATAAAAAAAAAAAAAAAAAATAACAAAATCAAAAAAAAAATTACAAAAAAGAACAAAAAAATACAAAAAACAACAAAAAGCCAAAAAAACAAACCAACAAAAAAAAAACAAACAAAAAGGAAAAATGTAATTACCATATATGAACTGATATAATCGATCCGTATCTACGAAAGAAAAAAAAAAAAAAAAAACAGTGAAATTATTAATCTTTTAATATCTCCTTTCTCTAACCCCTACACACCCTCTCCCAATTTCTCCTTTTATTTTCTCCCAGGCCCCTACAGTCGTTAAGCCGGGGGACTCCTGTATCCCATTCGCAGGTTTCCCCCGGTGTTGACTGCAGGATCGCCTATCCAAAAAAAAAAAAAAAACCTAACCTAACCTAACCTAACCGTTTGATTTCCAAAAATTTTCGTATGGTAACATTTGACTGTGGCACATCAATTGTTTTCGTTTAGCTAATACTCACCGTTTTTGTTGTTTTCGACACATCCCCACCTAAATTTTTCCAAATTTTCTTCATTTTCCATTGTTTTGCTGACCATCACAAATTTTTGTACCAACCGTACCTCACTTTATTTCATATTGTTGAAGTACTCGCCGAGACGCGTCTTAGGACGTATCGCACGTCGCGCTCCGGCATAAATTGCCCCCCACGCCCACCCTCTTGTCTTTTTTGACCAAGTAAGGTGAGGCTATACCGTGACGAGAGCCTAAAACAAAAAACTTAAATATACTCACCGGGAAGAATACTTACCATACTCTGCGTCGCTCCACACGCTCTGGAACCACCATCAACCTGGAAGAAAAGAAAATCAAACATTAATATTATTTTATTGACTTTTTGTGCTCATATGCACACAAATTATTATTCATATTGACATTGTAAGCAATCTACACTTACAATCATAAAAAGGATTGACAAACACAGACCACTTCGTGAACACTTTACATTCACGAAGAATTTTATTACACATTGACGACAACCCCCTAATCCACCAATATGCCGATCTCCCATACGCCGGTGAAGAAGACAATGTCTCCACCAAAGAGAGAAGCTGAGGCCGTTGTCACAGAGAGGGCAGGACCCTCCCGGACCCAGACGGTGGCTCAAGCAAGGCGTAGCATCGAGTCTCGGCTTGATGAGGCGCTCGAGACTAGGACCACAACAACCACCACGACACATCGGACTAGAGCTCCCGCAACCGCAACAATAGCACCAGCAGCACCCATCGCCGAAAGAAAAAATGCAGCCAGGAAGCTGAATGTCACCGAAGTGATAGATTCTGATAGGCAGGTCTCTCCCAAAAAGGGGAGCCCTGCCTACCAGAATAGAACAGCGGAGGCAAAGGCATGTCTCATCAAGGCCAAGCTTCAGATGAACAACAGCAGAAATCTGAAGAGCGAGATAAAAGCTGATGTCATTGAATCAATTGATAGGCTATACAGGCTGGTCAAGGACTCCGAGGAGGGGAAGCCCTACAAAGAACAAGATGTCGAAGGAACAAAAGGAAAAGAAAGCCGGAAGATAGAGGAGAAGACAGGGATGGAAGAAATTAGTGAAAGGAGAGAAACGGAGGAAAGGTATAGACTGGAGAAAGAACTCCTCAGCAAGTTGGAGGAACATGGAAGATTGCTGCAGGAAGGGAAACAAGAAATGGACAGATTAAACAAGGAGATCAGGACACACAGGGACGAGATGGTCGCCAACAGGACGTATGCGAGTGTAGCTGCCGGTCCGCATAAAACATCCGAGGTGACTACGGCGCTACACTCGATTATCGTGACTTCCAAAAACGAAGAGGAGACTGGAGATGAAGTCGTAGAAAAGATTAGAAAAGCGGTCAACGCAAAAGAAGAAGGACTGAAGATTGACAAAATTAGGAAGGCCAAAGAGAGAAAAGTGATCATGGGCTGCCAAGATAAAGAAGAGTTGGCGAAGGTGAAAGAGCGGCTGAGGAAAGAGGGGAAAAACTTAGATGTCCAAGACATTAAAAACAAGGATCCCCTCGTAATTATTAAAGACCTCCTCAGCTGTCATACAAATGAAGAGGTCTTGGGGGCGATAAGGGCCCAGAACAAAGCTCTCTTAGCCCAAATTAAAAAAGAAGATGACCGAATGGAAGTCCGATACAGACGAAAGGCTCGGAATCCTCTGATGGCCCACGTAGTACTCCAGGTGTCGCCACAACTATGGAGCAGGTTCACCGAGGCTAGCGCTATCCACATCGACATCCAGAGGGTCAAGGTGGAGGACCAGTCTCCCTTGGTCCAGTGCTCGAGGTGCTTGGGATACGGCCATGGGAGACGGTTCTGCCGAGGCTCGCTGGACGCCTGCAGTCACTGTGGCGGGCCGCACCTGAAGGCGGAGTGCCCAGATTGGATGGCGGCTGCAGCACCGACGTGCTGCAACTGCCTCAAGGCGAAATTCGCCGAGACTGGGCACAACGCCTTCAGCGAAGCCTGCCCAGTGCGAAAGAGGTGGGACGCGCTAGCCAGATCCGCCATGGCGTACTGCTAAGGTGACCCCCACAGCTCCGGGCTCAGCTGCGACAGGCGCGGACTCCGACGCGCGGCCATACCTGGTGGCGCAGGCCAATCTCCAGAGAAGCGCACTTGCGACAGAAGAATTCATGTCAGTGGCAGCGGATAGGAGATTGGCCTTCGCATTGATCCAGGAGCCGTACGTCGGAGGTACCGGCCGGTTGAAGAAATACGGGGCCGCCAGGATCTTCCAGTGCGCGGAACGGGAAGAGGGGAGGGCCAAGGCTGCCATAGTGGTCTATGATCCAGACCTGGATGCCTTGGTCTGCCCCCAATTCACCACGACTAATATAGTCGTGGTGAGGATCCGTACCAACGCCTGGGAGATGGTGGTGGTCTCGTGCTACTTCGAGCCCGACGCGCCGCTAGAAGAGTACCTCAACCAATTGAGGAGCGTCTGCCGTGACCTGGGCGCGAAGCGTTTGCTAATAGGTGGGGACACCAATGCAAGAAGCCTATGGTGGAGCCGGGAGATCGACCGAAGAGGAGAGGAGGTGTCTGGTTGGCTGGATGAGGCCGGCCTCCACGTGTTGAATGAAGGCAATATGCCAACGTTCTTCACGGTGAGAGGAGATAGGACCTATTCCAGCCAGGTAGATATCACCGCCTGCTCGGTCGACCTCCTGGATCGAGTCTGCGACTGGAAGGTCGAGGAGGACCTGACGAGCTCTGACCATAACACCATCACCTTTAAAATCACCTTACAGAAAGGCCAAGGAATCGCGATCAAAAGAACAACCAGAATGTACAACACCAAAAAAGCAAATTGGATAGAATTTGGACAGAAATTTAAAAATTACATAGACGAACATAAAATTAACAAAGTAGAAATAGATAAATTAGAAGAAATAGACACATTAGAAAAAAATATAGAAAGATATACAAAATTAGTTATAGAAACAAGCAAAGAAACCATAAAGCAACAGAAACAAAACACGAAGTACGCGATTCCTTGGTGGTCAAAAGAGCTCGACGGGTCCCGCCGCGACATGATGCGGAAAAAACGCCGCATCAGATGGGCGGCACCTGTGAGGAAGGCGCGGGTAATCCGGGAATACAAAGAAGCGAAAGAGAAATACGAGCGGGAAACCAAAGAAGCCCAGACAAAAAGCTGGATGCAGTTCTGTGGCAGACAGAGTAAAGAAGGGCTGTGGGATGGGATTTATCGGGTAATGGGCAGGTTGACCAAACGGCACGAAGACGCGCCACTCGTGAGGGACGGGCAAATCCTGGGTCAGGAGGAATCGGCAAGATTCCTTGCCGAGACCTTCTACCCAGACGACCCTCACGAGGAGGATAATGAGGATCACCGGCGCACCAGGGAGCTTGCCTCACGCGTGAACGACTGGGTCCATGGTGAGGTACATGACCCACCGTTCACGTTGGGGGAGCTCACGGCGGCGCTGGTGACCTTCAATCCGAAGAAGGCGCCCGGGTCGGATGGCCTGACCTCCGATATCTGTTCGCAGGCGATCGCCCAGGATCCGGAGTCTTTCCTATCATTGGCTAACAAGTGCCTAGAATTGGCCTACTTTCCAAGGATTTGGAAAGAGGCCACGGTCGTTGTGCTGCGGAAACCGGGTAAGGATGATTACTCGGTTCCCAAGGCACATCGGCCGATAGGACTGTTGCCAGTGATGGGAAAGATCCTGGAAAAGATGCTGGTGGGTAGGCTGAAATGGCATCTCCTCCCGAGGATGAGCCACCGCCAATACGGCTTTATGCCACAAAGGGGCACCGAGGACTCCCTCTACGACCTAGTGAATCATATCAGGACTAAACTTCGAGAGAAGAAAGTCCTGATCATGATATCGCTGGACATAGAGGGAGCCTTCGACAGCGCCTGGTGGCCTGCTATAAAGGTCCGATTGGCGGAAGAACGCTGCCCACCAAACATCAGAAGGATGGTCGCCAGCTATCTAGATGATCGGATGGTCAGGGTCCGATACGCGGGTGCCGAGTCAGCTCGCAGGACCGTTAAAGGTTGCGTTCAAGGATCTATTGGAGGGCCAATCCTGTGGAACCTCCTCCTCGACCCCCTTTTACAGGGGCTCGAGCGCCGGGGCGACTATTGTCAAGCTTTTGCTGACGATGTCGTCCTGGTGTTTGATGGGGGTTCCACAGGAGAAGCTCAGAAGCAGGCCAATGCGGCACTAGCCTATGTGCGGGATTGGGGTGTCAGAAATAAGATGAAGTTTGCGCCGCACAAAACTCAAGCGATGGTGCTTACAAACAAGCTCAAGTACGACACCCCGATACTGCGCATGGGCGGAGTCGACATTGGTCTCTCTAACGAGATTAAGCTGCTTGGCCTAACAATAGACCGAAAACTGACCTTTAACGGTCACGTGACGCAGGCGTGCGCCAAGGCCATAGGCCTATACAAAGTGCTCGCAAGGTCGGCCAAGGTCCAGTGGGGGTTGGGACCCGATGTGATCAGGACGATCTACACGGCTGCGGTGGAGCCCGTGATCTTGTATGCCGCAAGCGCATGGGCTCCAGCCAGCCGTAAGCTGGGTGTAAGGAAGCAGCTCGGAGCCATCCAGCGCAGTTTTGCGCAGAAGATGACGAAGGCCTACAGGACAGTCTCCCTCAACTCGGCCCTGCTGCTGGCGGGGGTGCTTCCTCTTGACATAAGGGTGCGGGAAACCGCACTCCTTTATGAAGTCAGGAGGGGGCACTCTTGCGAGGTAGTAGGAGACCGGGAGGTGGAGGCTCCTGTGGCCTTCGTCAACTTGGAGCACCCGGCGGAACGGAGGAACGGGACGTTCCAATGCTTGGCTGACGGGGCGGAACTGGCCCAGCACGTCGGTGAGGGTCT
This sequence comes from Sphinx pinastri, assembly GCA_947568825.1. Classification (NCBI taxonomy): domain Eukaryota; kingdom Metazoa; phylum Arthropoda; class Insecta; order Lepidoptera; family Sphingidae; genus Sphinx; species Sphinx pinastri. The sequence continues at coordinate 121,023 of OX387615.1, forward strand.
CAGCATCTTCACCGACGGAAGCAAGATTGACGGGAAAGTCGGAGCGGCGCTGTCCATATGGAACGGTGCCGTCGAGACGAGTACCCGAAAATTGCGGCTGGAGCCGTACTGCTCCGTCTACCAGGCGGAACTTCTCGCCCTCCGGGAGGCCGTGGTGGAGGCGCTCCGTAGCGGGCTCCCTGCGTGCGGCATCTTCAGTGATGCCAGGTCCGCCCTCGACGTCGTCACCAGAGGTGATTCCCTTCACCCCCTAGCGTTTGAAATTAGAAATTTATTAAAAATCGCCGAGAAACGCGCCCAGAAAATTGATATTTTCTGGGTCAAGGCACACGTGGGGTTGGAGGGAAACGAGAGAGCGGATCAGCTCGCTAAAGATGCCGCACAACACCTGAAGACCCGTGCGCACTATGACAAGTGTCCGGTTTCATTCGTCAAGCGACAGATCCGACAGGACTCGATTGACGAATGGAGCCGGAGATACGCGGACGGAGAGACGGCTTCGGTGACGAAGCTGTTCTTTCCGGACGCTGTCGAGGCGCACAGGGTCATCAGGCGAATCGTCCTGGATCCGATACTGACGCAGGTGTTCGCGGGGCACGGCGGTTTCTCCGAGTACTTGCATCGGTTCAAGTGCAAGGAGAGCCCGGCGTGCCAATGTGACCCTGACGTTCAGGAGACGGTCCCACACCTCCTACTCGAATGTCCCATCCACGCAGTAGATAGATTTAATGTAGAAAATATATTAGACTGTAAGTTAAGTAAGGAAAATATACATAGCATAATAAAAAATAGAGTAATGATTGAAAACTTTTTAGTATACTGTAAGTTAATAGCAAGTAAGTCGATCAATAGAAATAAGTAGCAATAAGAATTACTATATATATATAATATTTTTATATTATATTAGTAATTAGTATAGCATTAAGTAAGATAAATAGAACGATAAATAGAATAAGATAAATAGATAAGAGATACTAATTTAAGATGTATGTAATTAGATAAATAATAGATAAGTTTAATATTAATAATTACATGTGTAGAAAAAAGAAATAATTGAGAAAATAAATTCCCTTGTCCTGGATAGGGGGAACGAGGGTGAGGCGCAGAGCCTCACAAAAAAAAAAAAAAAAAAAAAAAAAAACCTAACCTAACCTAACCTAACATCTAACCTACTCTAACCGAAATCCTACAATCATTAATGAAAAAAACCTAATCTAACATATTCGTTATTTACTTGGCTTGGACCTTTTAATACAGGACCTTAAGTTAAGAAGCTTGACCTTTAATAAGTTGACCTCAACCTTTAATGACTTGACCTTTACCTTAAAAGAGACTTAAGGGACTTAAATTTAAACCATGGGTAAAACCTGATATTCAAATAATATGATCGCGAAATCTTAATGTTAATAAATAAAATAAGCCGTAAAATTAAAATGATTTCAATAAACAAATCGATATAATAATATATCGGTAAATAAAAAAAAAAAGGCGACAAAGCGTATAATATGTCGATCAGTGAAATTGACGACATATTAATAAATCGTTGCAAAAAAAAGGAAAATTCGAAATGGCAATAAATCAAAAAGTAAACGAGAACACGCCGATAAATCAATTTATCGGCAAAATTTGAACATTGAGAAATCAAAACACGACAAAACACCAAAAAATGTAAACGCCCATTCATTTAAACATAACACCCAACCAAACCTGCAAGTTCGTGGCGAATGTAAATGGTAATAAGAATATTCGACGGTGGCTACTGCGGAAGAGACCGGGGGAAAAAAAGGAAAGAAGACCCCCAACATCCCTACATCCTGAAGCGTGCTTCAATCAAAACTTATTTCAAGCCGCCTAAAAAGATTAGTCAATTTTTACCACCTGTCAAGTGCCATATACCTCTACAAGAACCAGGCGTATACAAGATTGATTGTGACTGTGGCCTCTCTTATATCGGCCAAACAAAAAGAAACGTAGGGACCCGCGTAAAAGAACATATAGCTGACGTAAAACACCGACGCTCTACGAAGTCTGCAGTTGCTGAACATTCAGAACAAGGCTCCAAGCATTACCTTAGATTTGACAAACCACAAATCCTTGCCAAAGAACACCGATTCCTACCTAGGATGATTCGCGAGGCTATTGAAATTAAAAAACATCCAAATTTCAATAGAGAAGATGGTTGGAAGCTTGCACAAGCCTGGGATCCAGTTATACATCTTATTAAATCGGACCCCAAAATACCAACTGCCAGACCTCAAGACACTGTGAGCTCTTTCTGCGTAGATCGGACCGTCATTAACAACTAATTTTTAAAAATGTATAATTAAAAAATGAAGGTAGATATTGTAACATTAACTTTTCGGACCACCAACACCTCAGTCCGCCCCGTGACCACGAAGTGCTGCAAAGCCTTCGAAACGTCGGGAGAAAATAATAATTAAAAAACCGCGATAAAATCCGCAAAATAGTTTTATTTCAATAAATTATTGTTGTCTATAATTACTACATAGTATATAAATATTTTTTTCTTCTGTTATTATTTTTATTTTATATTTTTGTCATATTTTATTATTGTTATTTTAATTTAAGTTTAAGTACTTCTACAATTCATTATATTAAATTTAATGTAGATAATATTGCAAGAAGCCCTCTCAGTCGAAGGTAAAGGCCTCCTCCAGACATCACCAACGTTCTCTATCGTTTGCTATTTTAATCCAAGAAACTCCAGCTATTCTTAGTATGTCGTCCACCCAGTGTGCCAAAGGTCTACCTCTATTTCTTTTTCCTAATGGGCCTGGCCATGACATCACTTTCGTAGTCCATCTTTTGTCTTTTTATCTGGCTATATGTGTCCAGTCAATCGCCATTTTAATTTTTGTGAATGGTTGAGTGCATCGATGAGTTTAGTTTGTGCCTAATGTGTAATGACGAACTTTATGAATCTGCCGTATTTTTACACGCTTTATATTAGCTTCACTTGTATGTCTGTATGTAAGTAACCGACCACTTTGGGCGCGATTTTGACCCACTTTAAAAGGTCAGATTTTATTCAAACTTTGTAAATTTGTCGAGAACCGATGGCAATACACTAATTTGATAAGATTATGCCATTATTCAATTTGCAAAATACGATTTGTGTCAATTTATATATTTTTTATTTTTAGTGACATCTGTTGGACCACAGTAGAATTACAACTAAACTGGCTACTCTTATGCGCAAAAAAAATCCTACTTGTCACAAGATGGCGCTTTCGTTTTTAGTGACATCTGTTGGACAAAAGTAGAACAGAACTAAAAAATTAAAAATAAATAATAGTTTAAAACAACTGAAAAACACGCTTTATAGAAAATCCAACTAAAAAATAGAAAATAAATTTGAATTAAGAATAGTGTAAATAAGAAAAAAATATATTTTATTGTACAAAAAAGCGTGGGGTGCATGGTGTCAATAGTTATAAATATTTTATTGACAGATAAATTCAAATTCAAATCATTTATTAAGTAATTAGGCCCCTAAGGGCACTTTTACACGTCATTTTTACAACTTTTTATCATCTAAAGATTCTACCAGTGCTTCGGAAAAGCCCACTGACCTGAGAAGAAGCACCAAGAAACTCAGCGTAGGTCTTTAATTGTAACATTTTTTTTATATATATATGTCGACGCAAATACATTTAATTAACTAACATTAAATGAATTATCACTAATAAGTGTTACTTATTATCATATTTTGTTGTTTACAATTATTATAACATTATCATGTGTTTGAAATGAATTTTAGGCTTACTTTGATAAAAATAAGGAGTTGTAGTTTCCTGTTTTTCAAAGCATCAAACTATGAATCTTTATAGTTAAAAAGATGGATTGTAAAGTAAACTAACTGTGGCTAAATTCATTTCTATATTTATAATAAATAATAACTTTTAATTTTAGACATTTTTATAATGTTTAAATTAGTCTCATTTCAACGAGGTTAATAATTACTAATTATGCTCTAAGATTTGTTATAAGACAAAAGAGGCATGGGAATATTCATGTTACGATTTATAATGAATAATCATTTAGTTTTCAGACATTTTTATGAAGTTTAAATTAACTACATTTCTATGTAGTAAATGATTACTCGAAAGTTCGGTAAAAATCTAACAAGTCACTGCTAAATTCATGTTATGATTTATAAACAATTAAGATTTAGTTTTTAGAACATTTTATCAAGTTTAAAAAGATTACAGTAAGCAGATTTTAAATTAACTGAAAATAGCGGAAACAACTCTTAGAATAAACTTATTTTAAACGTTTTCATTCGTTTAAAGATTATTTAACAATCGGAATACTTATGTAAACGCTCATAATGAATTAAACAGGTTAGAATAACTAGTACCGTAGAAGTTCATTACGGGTGTGTTAGAGTATATGGAAAGTGTATTGACTCGTACACCATTCCTATAAATAATGTGAACTCGTGGCGAAAACTCAATTTATTACGGAGGTTTCGCCTGGAGTACTTCATCCAATACCTGTGAGTATTTTAATTCGTAAATTTTGATAGTGAGTTTTGTTTTATTTTTGATTATTATTAATATTTAAAATTACCGTCATTTATTATTATTTCTGTATTAAACAGTGCTCTTTTAAGGAGTAAATTATGAGCAGCCCTGACAATGAGGGTAGTGACGTCAGTTCGGCTGACGTCACTATTTTTAAAAGCCCTGCTGAGACTTGTGCGCCGTTATATATATATTTTACAAATTGCATGTAACAATATAAATTCAATTTCAAAGATGGATATTAAATGCGAAAATTAACGGAGAGTACCTAAGTCAAATACAGCTACATGTTTAATTTTAAGTAAAAAATAGAGTCAACCATCAAACAGAGCAGACCAGTCCACGCAAGCAGCACCCGTTCACGAATATGTATACGATAATATGAGTAGAAGTATTATATATCATTTTGATAATATCTTAAACAATATCTACTCACTTATTCCGCTTACGTACGCTTGCTGTTACATACGCTAGTGCTTAATTATTCTGTCTTAATTTTTCTTGAACTATCTATCGCTTCTTCACTCTAAACTGTATACCTACTGTGCTCGTGCCTTCTGTTTAATTATGCCTTCTGTGTTGTGTGTCTAGTATTAAACTTTGAACCTTACTGTGAGTGTTTTACTTCTACGCTTAGACACACATTAAATAGCAGTGCATTAACGGTTCACCAGCCATTACTATATTGGTGACTTTGCCTTCGCTATAATACCTATAGGAAGAGCAACAAATTTTCGGAGTGAGCAAATGCCTCCGACAGCGTTTGTAAACACTGTCAAAGTCAAGATTATTCAAAACCAAAATAAAATAATCAAATTAAAATCTTGTTTATATCTTTTCAGTTCTTCAAAGAATTTAATAAAGATGGCAGATATTGACGCAGTCGGGTTTTTGTTTTGATTTTAATTTTTTTTTTTTGTATACTGATCTAATTAGCTTTTATTTTTCTTCGAGTCAGGCGTATTTCGCGCCAGTTCTGTTGTTGTTTCTCATCATAATTCATAACCTAACAAATTCCCTTTTTGTCGCCTATCAAAACTTTTCACACATTTCACACCATCACAAGGAATAATTACACTCATCTTTTTATTAGATAGGGGAGATAAGATTATATTCATGAAAAACAACAAAAAATTATTCACTCAATCTCATTTAGTGGGGAACAATTCGCTTCTAGTTTTTTCAACGCGTTTGAAACGTTCAGTGTATGCGTAACTAAAGGAGGGCCAATTTAATAGATCACATTTGACACCTCATCAAAATTCAACAACGTAACCTTGTAATGAGGGCACACAATATTATTTTTTTTTTAAGTTAGAACACAATTGCTTAACGTTTTTCAGTTAAAAATACATATATTTTGTTGTAATAAAGTCAAAAGAAGGCAAAGGAGATGTCCGCTTTTAGTGTGGGTGCTGGGCCTCAAAATCTAACCAGGTTCAAACTTTAGGGATATTAAAGGGGCAAAATATGGATCTTGGATTTTTATTTTTGTAACGAATAATCTCAAAAACTACGGGACCGAATTTAAAAAATCTTTCACTAATCTATACTTAATATTATAAAGAGCAAAGATTTGATTATTTGTTTGTTTGTTTGTAATGGATAAACTCAAAAACTACAGGACCGATTTTGAAAATTCTTTCACTAATATATAATTTGAAAAACTTATACAAATTATTTTTTTTCATTCATAATTACAAATGAAATACAGCATGTTCGTTTTTTTTGTCAAAATCAAAGAGTTCGATTCCTGGCTACAAATGTTTTTTTTTAATCCAATGATGCAGTTTTAGTTTTCATAAAAATCGGCCTCGTGACTCCTTTAAGCATTTTTAGTTTTTCCTTATAATCTCAGATTTCGCCATTTCATCGCCATTCGTACCCGTTACTGCAAGTATAAAAACCCATTAGATGGTGGTGGTTATTAAAACCCCCACAATTTGAATTTGAACGGTTAAAGTGGACTGTATACATAGGCGGTTTTTTGTGCACTGGAAGTGTTACTGCGGCGCAGTGACCTGCCTGTTCTGGAGCTTCCCCGGGATGAGAGACTATCCCGCCCTCACACCCGCCACTACAACTCCTGTAAGCCAGGATCAATAATGGCACGCATTTTATGACACCAAGCGGTGAAGCTCGGCGAGTCTCAGGGAACACTAGTCTGTCTTTATCCCGCAACGAAATTAATCAAATAGAAAGATAGGGAGGAGTTGGAAATATTAATTGTCCACTTCCCTCCATAACAAAGCGGGAGACAAAATAATGAGCTAAGGAGGCATTTTAACCTCAAGTATAGGGACGTTTACAACTAGAGAAGCCAGTTGTAAAGCACCACGGATAAAAATTAAATTAAAGGGTTCTATCATTTGAGCTGTCAATTTTGATTCCAATAAAAGGCATGGCAAAAACGCCGGAAAGCACGGAAATTTCGTCTAGTCTCTACAAGGTCCATGTAGTATACAGCCCCGGATGTTATTTGCATACTATCTAACATTATCTTGCGCTCATCATGCCAGAGACTACACTCCCAAAGTACGTGATGAGCGGACTGTTCATATTCGAAAGCAGCTGTAGAGCATGGACACACAGGAGAATCAACCAGCCTAAATGAGAACAGTTTACCCCTAAAATTACCATGGCCGGTAAGGAATTGCGATACACAATGATCTATTTCTAACCAGGTTTTAGTTAGGCGATCGCGAACGCACGGAAAGTATTTATATAAATGACGCCCTTTCGAAGATGCGTCCCACCTACATTGCCATTCGCTTAACAACTCATTATGTACGTCAGTGTGCGGTTTAAATAATCTATTGATTCTTAAGAATTCACGCGACGTAAGAAACCTTTTATCCATATCCTGTCTGGTTGAGTAATAAATAGCGGCGCGACGCTGTACCTCCAAATCGACTGGGAGCACACCCGCGAGGACAGGCAAAGCTTCCGTACTAACAGTTCTATACGCCTTACACAAGAATATCAACGCCAAACGTTGACTCTGTAGCAGTTTCCTGCGCACAGCACCGATAGTAGCCCTATCGGCCCATACAGGTGATCCGTATGCAATACACGCTAGATAAGTTGCTCCATAGATGACTTTGAGCGTAGTGAATGAGAGTCCCCACGTAGAAGTCGATATCCTTGTCAAGGCGTAAAAGTTCCTTTTTGATTTTTCCCCAACATTTATTATATGCTCAAGAAAAGAAAAATTTCTTTCTAAAATCAACCCTAGGTAACAAACTGATTCTTTTCTTTTGACAGTAATATTATTAAATTTAATTCGCGGTGGTGATTTTAATATTCCTTTTAATAGTAGTTGGAACGTTTTCTGAGGTGCGAACGTAAGGCGGTTTCTTTCACCCCATTCGGATATTAATTGTAAACACGTATTTGCCAAACTTTCCAGCCCCGTTCTACTATTAGACTCTACAAGTAATAGGCCATCATCCGCATATCCGGTCAAAGAGCACCCTACAGGTAAGGGAATCGAAAGAAAATCATCGAAACCCAAATTCCATAAATATGGACCTACAACCGAACCTTGTGGACATCCCATAGTCAGTGACTTCGACGCGGCGTGGTGGCCAAGTTTCAGTTTGGTTGTTCCGTACGAGAAGTATGTGTAAATAAGCGAATATATATTCCTATAGCAGCCTCGTATTTTTAACTTGAGAAGTATCATCGGCCACCAAGCATTATCGAAGGCACCGGAGATATCTAGGAAGATACCGAGTACATATTTATGTTCCGATATACTCACCGTTCTTCTAACCGATATAGCCGCGTCAGTAGTCGACCTACCTATTGTAAATCCGAATTGATTTTTGTGGAATACTGGTCCACCCGGTAGCAGACGAGGGACAATAAGACGTTCTAAAAGTTTACCTAGAGACGGTAACAGCGTTATAGGTCTATATGATTTGGGGTCATCGGGAGACTTATCGCCACTTTTGGGTATTATTCGAATAAAACCAGAGCGCCATATTCGCGGAAATATACCTTCAGCAATACATCGGTTAAAGACAGTTAGTAATGACTCGCCGGCTGATTTACACGCTTCTTTAATCATCTTATTAGACACTTTATCCTCTCCGGAGGCTTTGTTTAGCGGCAAAGATCTAACGATGCTAATAAATTCATCAAACGTTGCGAGGTTTGAGACTGGAGAGTTTGGCAGTTCCGCGGCCCACATTCTAATTTGGTTGTGATATTCGTTGTCGTTAAAAGTGTCATCGGGTATTAGGGAATGTAATAGAGCTTCCGTGGTCTCCTCAATACCAGTCGTATAGCTGTTATTAATTTTAATGTTATCGATGTAAGCTAAATTAATCGATTTATTTGCTTTAAATTCATGATATAGAGGAGACCATGGGCCCTCTTTATCTAAGCGCGCGGCAATTTTACGCAATAAATTACCTTTTGATTTTTGTACTGCTGCTCTGTAATGCGACCTGGCAACTTTAAGTGTATTAAAAGCAGATGTAAATGCCTCATCTGTGACACAACGCTTTTTAAGCCTATTAAATCTCCTGCGCGCCCGACGAAAAGTTCGGCGTAGGTGGACTAGGTAATCGTTCCACCAATCACATCTACGAGTGTTAGTGATGGAGCATCGACCGATGGCAACATCCGCACAGTATGTGAAAGTGTCCGACATAATTTCGGCACACTTTTCAGGTGAGAGATCATTGCGAGTGAAGTCCGTGGCATGTTTAGAAAATAAAGAGCTAAAAAAGTCCCAGTCAGCCCGTTTCGTTTTATATCTAAAGTCAAAGTTGTTATGTATAGGACCTTGCGTCAATCTAGGCAAGAATTCGTACACTATCAGGCGATGATCACTACACGACGCATCCGGTAGAACGCGCCACCTATCAAGTCGGACGTCCCCACTAGAAAGTGTGACGTCAATAGAAGATTCGCCCGTAGGGCTGCAGTAAGTTGGTGGTGCATCGGGGGTGTTGTGTATAATGAGATTCATCTCTGCGATGAAATCTTCGACAGCGCAACGTCGAACGGTATCAGTGGAACGATATTTGCCATACCAAAGGGTAGATGACGCGTTAACGTCAGCGCCTATAATAACTTTGCGACCTGCAAGTGATCGTAAAACATGGCGGAGATGGTGTATATGCGGTCCTACTGGGTCAGAGTATTGAAAGTAACAGCTCACTACATAAACCTTACAGCTCGGATTTGAAACCTCCGCGACTGCACAGTGTGACGTCATGAGATTACGCACTGAAGTGATGGTAAAATTTGAACTCGATACATAAATACCAGCTCGTGAGCTGCTATCAAGCTGTACGACCCTGCTACGCAATCGAGCGTGTTGGTATTGTTCCTGTACAAGTACAACGTCGAGTTTATATTCGCGGACTAACGTATCTAGCTCCGACGTCGCCACCCTATCATTATGGAGATTTAATTGTCCGATAGTGAAGTTATCCATATTATTATCCATTTTGAATTTATTTAATAATTAGTTGAGAGAATGAGAGTTTCTAATTTGTGTTTGTATGATGGACATTCCTGAGACCCACAGCGATGGTCGTGGGGTTTCTTAAAACGTTTGCAAGTTGCGCATACGGGCTTAAAATCGCGATTATCATTATGTGGGCAGGCCTTGGTTTCATGTGCCTCGGCACAAACGGCGCAAGTTGGTGTTTTGATTGTGCAGAACTTATGCACATGGCCATATTGTTGGCAATTATGGCAGCGAACTATCTCGACGTCATCAATATACCTACAAGTTGCCCAGTCTATAAACAATTTATCTTTTGTCGCAACTAGGTGTTTCCGCACATCTGCATCTATTTCCACGCCTATCCATTTACGTCCATGGTCCAAATTACGTCGCCTAACAATCTTTACCGATTTGATGAAATCATCCTCCGCAATTGGCATTTCATCTTTAATATTTTGCCGATACAACGCTGTTAAAAACGGTTTGTCTTCCATTGCGGATGGGACATCTTTGATCAAAATTCGCGGACGACGACCCTTAGGTTTTTCCAATCGTAAACCCGCGGATTTAATTGCATCGACTGACTGCAGTTTTTTTATCTGACGCTCATTCGCGACGCGTAGAACAACGCCGGCTTTCGCGGTTTTTTTAACGCCTACGATTTGGAACCCATCGTCGCTAGGATTAATGGCTTTAAACAATGCCTGTTTCGTAGCAGACGATGACGCAAGATCAGCTGACCGCTCGCTTGTCGGGTAAGCCACTACGCACGGGAGCGGAGCGCGAGGCTCCATTGCCGGAGCTTGCTTTGGCAGACGGAGCTTGACGGTGGACGCGTAGTCATTATTACTGTCGGCTTTGGGTGGAGTAATACGAGGACAATTTTTGAGGCCCTCCAACTCCAGCTGCGCATTGGCCAACTTAGTTTCATTGCATGACGATTTTAAAGCCAACACCGAAACGATTGCCGTGATACGCTGAGTGAAGTCCATTATCGCAGACTTATTCGCAACATTTATACGCGAGCCCTGATCATTCACGAGTTCGTTTATTTTGGACAGGTAATTAGCGGCCTCAGATACCAAATCACAATAATTTTCGTCGTTCCTAACGTCGCCTCTGTTATCATCGGACGCGGGGGATACTGTATTTTCAGATTCCGATCGCTGCATACGTTTCGAACACTCGGGTGAAATATTTAATGACGGCGAAACTTCGCTAAAAAGCCGTTTTGGTTTTGCGGAATTAGGTGATCTCGGTATTAAACCACTTTTACGAAAAGGGTTTGGACCCCGGTCAGGCGGTGTTACGTTGGATTAATAAGATTAAAACCTCAACGAACAAAAGTAGGTATATTTAAATAATTCAGCTGTACAATTATTGAGTTCTCTAGGGCTGGATCCGTTTGAGGGTCATCTATATCAAATAGTGCTATCTTCCCGCTAGCTCACTTCCCTCGGTAATCGCGCGACGCGACGCGTAGGTTGCGGCGGCTGATCAGGTAGGTAGGTCGGCCGATGCTGACGACCGATGGTACGATGTACCGCAACAGGTTCCCCCTTATTACGGCAGACTCCGGAGCAGGAACGAAATAGTCCGTGTTAATAATTAACCCGGTACGGAAAACCCTGAAAATCACGGTAACAGATGTTTTTCAAAATGTCCACTTTAAAACCTTGACTGCAACATGGATGTTAACGGTCTGACGCGACTCCCGTATGAAAGCAAAACTAAGCGGGGAGACGAACATGGCATTAACTAAATAGCAATCCAGATGAGGCAGTCAAGGTATAAGGCAAGGCAAAGCAGAAGGACCTAATTAATATATTTTTTACATATAAAGAAATTTCTATAAACCGATTACGGAAATTTTCTACAAGCAACATATTTAGCAGCTAATAAGTGAATAATAATATTGGCTTACAAGCGCAATTAATAATCCAAGACAATCTATGAATGTTCAATCTATAAATGCGAATCACAACGTACAGAATTCGAAAGTCATGACAAGGTCATACAAACTAAATACTTTGATACATATGTAGTAGAAATTATGGCAAAGCGAGCATAAATATATTCCAACAACTTACCCAATTACGGGGTTCACAACACTAATAACAATTTATAATTTTAAAATAGTGTAGTTAAATAATTATAATATTCGAGTTAAGTGGTAGGCGCTTGCGCTGACAATCCAGTCTCGCTATCTGTCACGCTGAATGACGAAGCAACTGTGGCGTAGCTCGCAGCCCCTGTTCGACGCATCACTCGCGCGTTTTAGCCGCGTGGACAAAGGTCTTATAATTTTAAATGTTGCCCGAGTAATAATTAACAGTCACACTAAATTTTTAATCAAAGTTTTGTTCACGGAGGCGTGACAGTACCCCCCTCTTTAGAGAAGGAGTTTACCTGGGTAAATTCCGAAACTCCACACAAGGTTACGTTTACCCTATAGACCTAAATTAAATTAAGAAGATGATAAACTTAACTTTAAATCTTTAATGTGCCAGGCTCCGATATTACGACCCGCGAAATCCTCCAAAATGTAGACCAGGGGAGAACGCTTGGCTGTGACACGGCATTTCTCGTACTTAGGGGCAAGCTTCTTTGTGAAAAACGCACCTTTGTCGCTTTGGAAAAAACATTTTTTCCAAACGATATCACCAACGTTAAATTCGGCGTCTTTTCTTCTAAGATTGTAACGCTGCGTTGCTTTCTTATGACTATAGTATAAGGATTTCTGGACATTATTGAAAATATCGGCAAGGTATCCTAAATTTTCTGCATAATCGTCCCTTGGTAAGAAAACGTAATTTGAGACAGAATCGTTATCAACATAATGTGATCCACAGGTAACAAGTTCACGCCCGTGCACTAAAAAAGAAGGTGTGTAACGGGTCACTTCATTTACAGAATTATTCATTGCGAATTGTATTTTGGGTATGCATACGTCCCAAGCCCTATGGTCATTATTTATTAATGTAGAAATTGCAGAAATTATAGTTTTATTATATCTCTCCAGTGTTAACCTGTGGGGTATATTTAGGTAACAAATTGATATTAGGTATCTTATACTTAGATAACAATGTGTCTAGCTGGCGACTGATAAATTGGGACCCATTGTCCATTAAGACTGTTTGAGGAATGCCGTGTACCAGAAAAACGTTGTCTTCAAGTATCTTACATATAGCAGTAGAGGTAGCTTGTCGTAATGGAAATAGCAAGCAATATTTAGAGAAACAGCAAGTTACGACGAATATGTAGCTATTCTGTTTCCTGCTGGTAGGCAGGGGTCCAATAAAATCAATAGAAATAGTCTGGAATGGCCGCGAACAATTTTTAGGGCGTCCCATCTTTCCTAAAGTACCATGTGTTGCTTGTTTATACGCAAGACAGGTCTGGCAGTTAGATATGTATTTGACTACATCGCTGTACATGCCTGGCCAGTAATACTTTAAGAGTAACCGGCGATAAGTTTTAAAAATACCAAAATGTGCGGATGTTGGCGTGGCATGATTAGAATCGATAATATCTTTACGGCACTCTTTGGGTATAACCTCCTTCCAGCTGAACTCAGATACTAAGGGGTTATTACTTTTCATGTAACGATATAAAATATTATGTTCTACCCGATAATTAGGAAAACGTGCGGGCGAGTGTGAACAGCCATTAATGATGTTGTGCAGCACAGCAGTAATTAATAAAGATATAGTGTACAGTTTTAGCATTTGTAAATAGTATATAAGGTTTTTTACATAATAAAAGTATATTGGAGTTTTCGTCACAATAGGGCTCTCCCTCGGGTATAGCCGCGGCCTACCTCAGGGAAACAGCCCGATAGGGGCTCTCCCTCGGGTATAGCCGCGGCTTACCTCAGGGCACAGTTTAAATAGCGCGATCTCTTTCGCACAGAGTTTCCATCCCGCTCCCACATAGACAGAGAGGTGTGATACGGGAGAGCGGGATGGAGCTGAAAATAGTATAAAAATAGTGCCGTTAGCCCCGTCGGCGCGGCAGTTCCAGTACGGTTCCCATAGAAGCAACAAGTGACGAGACTCCAAAGTGAACAGTTAACAAGAAGCGTTTTCATTCCTGCCAACCTGTTTCAACCTGTTTCGACGTGTTCCATCCTGTTTCTTATCCAACGTTTCTCTCGAAACGTTGGAGCAACAAAACAACCGTTTCTCTCGAAACGTTGGAGCGACATAACATACACAGAGAACATACAGTCCACTCTAAAGAAGAATCCGGTACATTTTGGTCCTATCGAGCGCCGGATCAATAGAAAATAGAAGATGCCGATTACAAGATCTCGTCACGAATACGGACAGAGCCGACGTTCGGGCGACGCTTCTGCAACCGCCTCAGCCGACGAAAACAGAACAGAACAGCAACAGTCGACGGCTACGGGCACCACAGAATACACAGGCACAAGCGCCACCGAAACGACGACGATGTAGCGATGCTACTACTTGTAGGTGACTCATGTCACCACTTTAATTAATTTAGGACATACACAAAAACTGTTCACAAAATTATATTAAAGAAAAAGAAATAAAAAATAATCAACGTACAGACAAATAAATATTAATATTGTAATAAAATTTTATATAGATAACCTGATCTTGTTTTGTTAAGTTAAACGATTAGGATTCTATTGTTCGCATCGACTACCTGCCGCGTGACGTCAATTTGGGTCAGTTCTACGTTGACCGCTGCATGCGCACACGTAGAACAACCGGTGTCCAGTCGGCTTACCGCTATAACTAGACGTGCACGCTTGCTAAAGTTTCGCTTGCGCCTTCCGTTCTTCCGCTAACTTAATTATATCTGCTGTGCTCTTTCTCTAAACTATTCTCTTTCTTACTCCTTCTATAAACTATATACTGTTGTGTGACTGTGCTTTCTGTGTGTTCATAATAAACTGTAGTGACTATCTGTGCTTATTTCTTTCTACTCTTCAAACACTATCATCGCTTCATCATATCCACATCCACATCCACATTGGTGACCCCGTGGGAGCACAATAATCAAAAGAAATGTTGCCGACGAAGACGACTGCCAGCGGAGCGGAAAAAGCCGCACCCGAACGTGACATCGAGAAAACGCTGGAGGCCTACCGCGTGGGAATACGGGTACCCCCATTTTACCCTGAAAAACCGTCGCTTTGGTTCGCGCAATTGGAGGCACAATTTGCAATATCCAATGTTTCCACAGACGCCACGAAGTATTTTTATGCGGTTGGCAATTTAGACCCACAGTATGCCAGCGAGGTAGAGGACATTATAGACTCTCCTCCTACCGCCGACAAGTACAGCAAATTAAAGACGGAGCTCATTAAACGGCTTTCGGCGTCACGAGAAAAGAAGGTAAAGCAATTACTTATGCATGAGGAACTAGGGGATAATAAACCATCACAATTCTACCGTCGTTTGTTGAAACTGGCCGGGACGGGCGTACCCGAAGAATTTCTCCGCACAATCTGGACAAGTCGTCTACCCAGCAGCACGCAGAGCATAATTGCGTCTCAACCCAACTTGAATATGGAAATGTTAGCCGAATTAGCGGATAGGATTCACGATGTTGTGACGCCTCAAGTGGCATCTACCTCTACGACTCACCGAGATCCGATCTACTCCGAGCCTACCGAAACCAGAACTTTGATCGCTGAGTTAACAAGACAGGTGGAAGCGTTATCCACAGAAGTTGGTAGACTATCCAGATCGCGATCAAGACCTAGTGGTGGTGGTAACTACCGCAACCGTTCCAGTTCCACGCGTTCGCAGTCCAGCTACAGACGATTTCCCATTTGCTGGTACCACGGCAAGTTTGGTGACCAAGCAAAACGCTGCGTTCGACCATGTGACTACCGATCGTCGGAAAAATGCACGGGCAATCAGTAAGTGCGACCGACGATTGCCCAAGCATTGGTCGCGTGTTCGTCGTCGACAAAAATACGAAGATACAGTTCCTGGTCGACACTGGTAGCGACCTCTGTGTCTTCCCACGATCAATCTTATCAAAGCAGCAGAGGCAAGCAACAGATTATCAACTGTGTGCGGCAAACGGTACGCCGATTAAAACTTACGGCTGTGTTAATTTAATATTAAATATAGGTTTGCGTCGCGACTTCAGTTGGCAATTTGTTGTGGCCGATGTAAACAGACCAATAATAGGAATAGATTTTTTATCTTATTATAATTTAATTGTTGACTGCAGAAACCAGCGTCTTGTGGACGGCAATACAACACTCACGACCCCGGCTTCACCTGCTCGCTCGAGTGATGCGATCTCCTCAGTTAAGGTAATATTTGGTGATTCTACATACACTCACATACTACGGGAATATCCAGACATTACTCGACCACCAGGTATACACCGTACTCCTACACATAATACAGTACATCATATAAACACTACACCAGGACCACCTATTTCGTGCACACCACGCAGGTTGGCCCCTGACAAGTTAAAAATCGCCAAAGACGAGTTTGAATCTATGCTGAAGAGTGGCATAGCCAGACCGTCAAATTCGCCATGGTCTTCCCCATTACACCTTGTACCCAAAAAGGACAGTGGGTGGCGACCTTGCGGCGATTATCGATTGCTTAACGCGAGAACAGTACCAGATAACTACCCGATTCGCCATATACATGATTTTTCACATAGTCTTTCTGGCTGCACAGTTTTCTCGAAAATCGACCTAGTTAAAGCTTACCATTTTATTCCGGTTAATTCTGAAGATATTCAGAAGACCGCAATAACAACTCCTTTTGGAATGTTCGAATTTCCTTATATGACCTTCGGTCTTAGAAACGCTGCGCAAACCTTTCAAAGGTTTGTGGATGAGGTATTAAGAGGTCTAGATTTCTGCTACGCTTACCTTGACGATTTCCTTGTTTTTTCTCAAGACCAGAAGAGCCATGAACATCACTTACGTCTGCTCTTTAAAAGACTCCAGGAATATGGTTTAGTCATTAACACTTCAAAGTGTGTTTTCGGTGCCAGTGAAGTTTCATTTCTGGGCTATAATATTTCGCCTAAAGGTACCGTGCCATTACCAGAGAGGGTTGAAGTAATAGAAAAATTTCCTGCGCCCAAAACCGTTAAAGAACTTCGTAGATTCTTGGGAATGATAAATTACTATAGGCGTTTCATACCTGAGGCAGCACATCACCAGGCCCCACTAAACTCCTTGTTGACGGGTTCAGTAAAAGGTTCCCATCCAGTAAACTTCACACTCGCAGAAGAAGAAGCCTTTAAAGCCTGCAAGAACAGCCTATGCAAAGCGGCAATGTTGGCACATCCAGACTGTGAGGCTAAGCTTGCTGTAGTAACGGACGCCTCGGATAATGCTATAGGCGCGGTATTGCAGCAACGCAAGGGAGACCAACCATGGCAACCTCTAGCGTTCTACTCGAAAAAGCTGAGTCCAGCGCAGAGTAAATATTCCCCCTACGATAGAGAACTTCTCGCCATATACGAGGCTATTAAACATTTCCGGTATATGGTCGAGGCGCGTAGTTTTGTGGTCTACACAGATCACAAACCACTATGTTTCGCTTTTCATTCGCGAAAAGAAAATTGTTCACCAAGACAGTTTCGACATTTAGATTACATCTCCCAGTTTACAACAGAAATAAGGCATATTTCAGGTAAGGATAACGTTGTCGCTGACAGTCTCTCCCGCATTGAGGAAGTCGTTCAACCGATAGACTTATTAAAGCTAGCCAAATCACAGGAGAGTGATCCAGAACTCCAACAACTTCTGGATAGCAACACCTCGTTATGCCTTAAAAAAGTGAAACTGCCGGAATTGAACGTCGAACTGTACTGCGATGAGAGAAACAAGATCACGAGACCATATGTAACGAAGGAATATCGACACCAGGTTTTTGAAAGCCTTCATTCGTTAAGCCATCCAGGGGCTGCAGCGTCGATAAAACTAGTAACTCAAAGGTACATTTGGCCGGGAGTAAAAAAGGATTGCAGGGAATGGAGCCGATCATGTTTAGCTTGTCAACGCGCCAAAATTTCACGTCATGTGTCAGCACCGCTTGGGACCTTTCAACTACCAAAAGCAAGGTTCATGCATATACACATAGACCTTATAGGCCCTTTACCATTGTGTCACGGATTCCGATATTGCCTCACTGCTATTGATCGATTTACGCGATGGCCTGAGGTAATACCTATAGCAGATATAACGGCGGAAACTGTGGCTCGGGCTCTAGTGAGCGGGTGGTTTTCACGATTTGGGTGTCCAAAAGACATTGTTACTGACCGTGGCAGACAATTTGAGTCGACACTCTTTAAACAGTTATCGAAAATCGTAGGATTCCAACATAGGCGCACCACAGCGTACCATCCCGCATGTAACGGACTTATCGAAAGATTTCACAGACAGCTTAAGGCCGCCATAATATGTCATTCTGGAACAAATTGGGTGGAATCTCTTCCTTTGGTATTACTGGGAATAAGAGCAGCTCACAAAGAAGATTTGAAGGCTACTCCAGCCGAGTTGTTATACGGAGAAACGCTCAGGTTACCCGGAGAATTATTTCACCCAGAAGCCGACGACTCTACTGACATTACAGATTATGTAAATCGCCTTAGGACTTACGCAAAGAAACTGCAACCCTTGCCAACATCACGTCACGGTTCCAAAACCATATTTGTTTTCAAGGATCTAAGTTCAGCAAGTCATGTTTTTCTCAGAGATGAAACAGTAGGTTCACTCAAACCAGCCTACAAAGGACCTTTCAAGGTACTAAAGCGAGGTGAAAAAACATTTAAGCTCATCGTCAACGGCAATCAAGTCTCTGTTTCCATAGACAGGCTGAAACCTGCATACATATTACATGACACAGACACCAGCACTAATACATCACCTACTAACACAAACACACATGACACCAAATCTCCGGATACTGAGGATGATGGCATCGTTCGAGCTACCCGATCAGGTCGTAGAGTCCATTTTCCAGATTATTATCGCCCATAGACATGGTCTCTGGAGGGGGGTGATGTAGCGATGCTACTACTTGTAGGTGACTCATGTCACCACTTTAATTAATTTAGGACATACACAAAAACTGTTCACAAAATTATATTAAAGAAAAAGAAATAAAAAATAATCAACGTACAGACAAATAAATATTAATATTGTAATAAAATTTTATATAGATAACCTGATCTTGTTTTGTTAAGTTAAACGATTAGGATTCTATTGTTCGCATCGACTACCTGCCGCGTGACGTCAATTTGGGTCAGTTCTACGTTGACCGCTGCATGCGCACACGTAGAACAACCGGTGTCCAGTCGGCTTACCGCTATAACTAGACGTGCACGCTTGCTAAAGTTTCGCTTGCGCCTTCCGTTCTTCCGCTAACTTAATTATATCTGCTGTGCTCTTTCTCTAAACTATTCTCTTTCTTACTCCTTCTATAAACTATATACTGTTGTGTGACTGTGCTTTCTGTGTGTTCATAATAAACTGTAGTGACTATCTGTGCTTATTTCTTTCTACTCTTCAAACACTATCATCGCTTCATCATATCCACATCCACATCCACAACGACATCACAGACGACGGAATCGGAACCAGTAGTAACAGCAGAAACCGCCGCGCAAACAGAAATGGTCACGCCGAATCCCACATTAACGGGACGAAAGCGGGCCCCCACAGTACACAGCAAGTCGCACCGCAGCAAGAAGGAACGCAATGCGAGGCTGGCGCAAGCTAAAGAAGAACTCCTTCGCCTACAAATAGAGCTCGCGAACGCCCGTATAGCGACTATAGAAGCGGAATCCGACACAGACAGTGAAGACTCGAGTATCACCGAACAGCATACGGCACATCGAGTCAACGAGTGGCTGAACAACAGCAGGCAACAGATACAAACCCTGGAAGCTCAGCCACAACCACACATAGCAGGACGAGAGGAAGCCGCACCCCCTCGTCACACAGAAACACAGCAAGAGGTGGCTCCCCCCCCTCACCCCGCAGGCGCAGAACAGGAAGCCGAAGAAAAGTTTACCTGCAGCGCACAACAGCAACAGCACAGCAAGAAGAGTCCGCAAGCTGACACGAAAATCAATCTCAGCGAACTCGCCAACGCAATCGCCGTCGCCGCGAGAACTCCGCATAACAGACATTTCCACGAGCTTCCGCAATTCACCGGCGCACATCAAGAGTGGCTACTCTTCAAAGCATCATTCAAGGACTCCAAAGCCAATTATACAGAATCAGAAAACATCGCACGGCTTCGACGCAGTCTCAAAGGAATCGCCAAAGAAGCCGTCGAGAGTTTACTCATCTATGGTGCACATACTGAAGAGATCATGAAAACGCTGGAAACTCGATTTGGAAGACCAGACGCGATCGCAATAGCAGAACTCGAAAGATTGCGAACGTTACCACGCCTTACAGACTCACCCCGCGACCTCTGCACGTTCGCCACTCGCATCTCAAACATTGTGGCGACACTGCGGATGTTGAAGAAGAATCATTATCTCTGCAACCCGGAGGTGACGAAAGCGGTCGTCGACAAATTAACGCCCGCTCTCCGCTACAGGTGGTACGACTTCGCAGCAGCAGCAACAGAAGATGAAGCGGATCTCATCAAACTCGCACGCTTCGCAGACAATGAAGCACAGAAGTGCGGTCCATACGCACAACCAGAACAGAACGCCAGCGCCACGGACTTCGAGAACAAGAAATCCAAGCCGCTGCGAAAACAGAAGACGTACACGACGTCGACCCGAACAGACGAAGCCACGTGTCCGATATGCAACAACGCGAGACACTGTGCAGAACAATGTGAAAAATACACAGCGCTAGACAGCGATGGAAGATGGCAACTGGCGAAAGAGAAAACACTCTGTTTCGCATGCCTCAAACAGCGAACACAGGGACACCGATGCCGAACAAAGAAATGCGGAGTCGACGGATGCGTACGAACACACCATGAATCCTTACACTTCCGTCGACAGAAAATAGAAGAACCCAAGAACGAAGTGGTGACAAGCACATGGTCCACCGTCAAGTCACTTTCATACTTGAAGATATTACCAGTACAAGTGTCCGGACCCAAGGGAAGAGTTAATACGTACGCGCTGCTAGACGACGGGTCAACAGTAACGCTCGTCGACGCCGAGATAGCCCGACGGACCGGAACGAAAGGACGAAGCGAACCACTACGAATAGAAGCAATCGGCAATGCGGAAGTCCAAGCAGCAGACTCGAAACGCGTCTCATTGAAGCTGCAAGGCACAGAAGAGGAACACAGCATACAGGCCCACACCATATCCAAGTTGCGTGTGGCACCACAGAAAATCTCGATCTCCGACATGCAAGGCTGCGCTCACCTGGCTGACATCGCGCACCAGCTGAAGTATGAAGAAGGAACTCCCGGGATACTCATAGGCCAAGACAACTGGCATTTGTTATTGGCAACTGAAACGCGAAGAGGGAACAAGAATCAACCCGTCGCATCGCTCACCCCCCTCGGGTGGGTACTCCACGGCTCCGCAACAAGAACGCTTGGTCATCGGCTGCAACGCGTCAATCACCTCAGAACCATAGATGAAGATATGGACGAGCAGCTGAGACGCTACCTCGCCATCGAGTCGCTGACAGTCGAGCCCAAGAAACCGAAAACAGATCCTGAGGAGCAAGCGCTCAACATGCTCCGGGAGTACACACACCGGCGGGAGGACGGTCGTTACGAAACGACACTACTGTGGAAAAACCCGGACCTTCCCATGCCAAGAAACAGAGAAAACGCCTTCAAGAGGCTTCTGAGCACAGAGCAGCGAATAGACAGAGATCCGAAATTACAGAAAAAATACAACCAACAGATGGAAGCACTCCTCACAAAGGGGTATGCCGAGGTAGCACCGAAAACTACAGAACAAGACAAGACATGGTACCTACCTCATTTTCCGGTCATCAATCCCATGAAGCCGGACAAGCTACGAATAGTACACGACGCGGCGGCCAAGACACGCGGCGTCTCCCTCAACGACCACCTCCTCGCCGGCCCGGACCTGATTCAATCTCTACCTGGCGTGATCATGCGATTCCGACAACATCCCATAGCAGTAACAGCGGACATCGCAGAAATGTTCATGCAGGTGAAGATTCGCGAAGCTGACAGAAACTCACTCCGGTACCTGTGGAGAGGAGAGGCGAGAGGCAACACAGAACCAACAGAATACAGAATGACGTCACTCATATTTGGAGCAAAGTCATCCCCAGCCACAGCCATTTATGTGAAAAACATGAACGCAGAAAAACACAGAACAGAAAACCCGGCGGCCTACAACGCAATTGTCAAAAACCACTACGTGGATGACTACTTGCAGAGCTTCGCTACGACAGAAGAAGCCATCGCGACAGCCGAAGTAGTGAAGAAAATCCACAGCGAAGCCCGGTACGAGTTACGACAGTGGGCCTCCAACTCGCCGGAAGTACGTCAAGCACTCAAAGCAGCCACAGACAAGCCGTGCACGCACCTACACGACGGCGCGGCAACAGAAAGAGTGCTCGGCCTAGTATGGCATTGCGCCGACGACAATCTCGCGTTCAACCTCGACCTGGCGAGACTACCTCGAGGCGCTATGAAAAATGATTCACCCACCAAGAGAGAAGTCCTGAAGATACTGATGTCGCTCTTCGACCCCCTCGGATTGGCCGCTCCAATTACATCACAAGCAAAACAGATATTACAGGAAATTTGGAGAAGAGGCACCGACTGGGATCAGCCCATAGACGAAGACATACGGGGACGATGGAAGGAGTGGCTGAATCACCTGAATAAGCTTGAAGAAATCCGAATCCCGCGAAGTTATCTGCACTACAGCAACGCCGTCCGCTTGGAGCTGCACACGTTCGTGGACGCCAGCGAAGCAGCCTACACAGCCGCGCTATACTGGAGAGCTACCCTGCCAGACGGAAGCGTCGCGACAACGCTCATAGTCGCGAAAGCCAGGGTGGCACCGCTCAAACTGGTGTCCATCCCGCGCCTTGAGTTGCAAGCGGCGGTGATGGGAAGTCGGATGGCAGCCGCAGTAATAGAAGAGCACGACCGAAAACCGGACGCCAAGACCTACTGGACAGACAGCAAAACAGTACTCGCTTGGCTCCGAAACGGAGCGCGCTCTTATCGGCCATACGTCGCACATCGCGTGGCCGCCATAGAGGAAAACAGTACAGTTGCAGAGTGGCGATGGGTCCCGACCAAAGCGAACGTCGCGGACGACGCCACCAGAAACACACCAGAAGACATCAGCAGCACACACAGGTGGTTCCAGGGTCCAGACTTCCTCAGGGAAGATCCAGCAACATGGCCGATCGAGACAATCACTCCTTCGGTCAAGACGGGAGAAGAAAGAACACTCGTCATCAAGAAAAGCACAACAGAATCCCTCGCTGAAGCCCTGCCACACATTGAACGCTTTTCGAAGTGGGAAAAGCTCGTACGCGCCACTGCGCGCGTCCTGCAGTTTATAGACGCCTGCAGACCCAACACCGTGTCTATAAGCTACCGCAGACACAAACGCCGTGCTGAAAAAGACAGAACATGGACGAGATTACCAGAAAAGCAGACCCCTCGTCTACACAAAACGAAGACGACGGGACACAACACCGTCCGCACATATCGCCCAGTGGACGGCACGCTCCAGCGCCGAGCAGAAGAGCTGCTGATAAGAAGATGTCAGCAGGATAGTTTCACAGAAGAGATAACGGCGATCAACAATGGAAGGCCCTTATCCTCCCAGAGTCGGCTGCGCAACCTGGCGATGGAAGTACATAACGGTATCCTGGTAATCAAGTCCCGCATATTAGCTGCAGAAGAAGTCCCCGAACACACGAAGAGGCCCCCGATTCTCGACGGCAAGCACATCGTGACACGCCTCTACGTGGACTACGTGCATCGACATCTGCATCACGCCGGCGTCGAAACAACGCTGAATGAATGCAAACAGCGTTATTGGATAGCACAGCCGCGGACAACAGTGAAAGCAGTAATATACAGTTGTCTGCTATGCCGCATAAGAAAATCGAGCCCTCCTACTCCAGCGACGGGCAACCACCCAGCGTGCCGACTTGCTCATCATCAACGTCCCTTCACCTACACGGGCGTTGACTACTTCGGGCCGCTGACAGTGACTATAGGAAGATCAATACAGAAGCGATATGTGGCCTTATTCACGTGTCTAACTACACGAGCAGTACATTTGGAAATAGCGGGGTCCCTCACCACAGACTCCGCCATCATGGCACTGCGTCGCTTTATAGCTCGACGCGGTCACCCCACAGAAATATGGTCAGACAACGGCACCAATCTACAGGGCGTCGATAAAGAGTTGCGGCGCTCCATCGACGACGCAACTAAGGAAGACGCCAATCGTCGCGCCATCGACTGGCGCTATATACCTCCCAGTGCGCCATTCATGGGCGGCGCCTGGGAACGACTTGTACGCAGCGTCAAAGTTTCCCTGACAACGGTGTTGTTCGAACGCCACCCCAGTGAAGAAACCTTGGCAACACTACTGGCCGAGGTGGAAAACGTGGTCAACAGCCGGCCACTCACGCACGTCTCCGTGGATCCAGAAGATCCGGAGGCCCTCACTCCCAACCACTTCTTGCTCGGTGGCTCCGCCAACCTGGCGGCGCCGGGTGAGTTCCACGACGGCGACACCGCGAGCCGCAGTCACTGGCGCGCCTCTCAGCGCCTGGCCGACCTCTTCTGGTCCCGCTGGGTGCGGGAGTACCTGCCGGAGCTGCAATACCGGCGGGAGCCCCACAGCCGAGGTGAACAGCTGCAGCTCGGAAGCGTCGTGCTCGTCGCCGACGGAACACTACCACGCAACGTTTGGCCCCGAGGCGTGGTAGTACGAGTGTTTCCTGGACCAGACGGCGTGGTGAGGACAGCGGACGTGCGCACCAAGAACAGCATCCTGCGACGACCAACAAAGAAACTGGTGATCCTGCCTGTAGACGTCGAGCGTCGGAGCTGCACGGAAGACAGTTCTGCGCCGTTCCAGCGAGCCGACGGGACGACGCACGGCGGGAGTAATGTGCAGCACAGCAGTAATTAATAAAGATATAGTGTACAGTTTTAGCATTTGTAAATAGTATATAAGGTTTTTTACATAATAAAAGTATATTGGAGTTTTCGTCACAATAGGGCTCTCCCTCGGGTATAGCCGCGGCCTACCTCAGGGAAACAGCCCGAAAGGGGCTCTCCCTCGGGTATAGCCGCGGCTTACCTCAGGGCACAGTTTAAATAGCGCGATCTCTTTCGCACAGAGTTTCCATCCCGCTCCCACATAGACAGAGAGGTGTGATACGGGAGAGCGGGATGGAGCTGAAAATAGTATAAAAATAGTGCCGTTAGCCCCGTCGGCGCGGCAGTTCCAGTACGGTTCCCATAGAAGCAACAAGTGACGAGACTCCAAAGTGAACAGTTAACAAGAAGCGTTTTCATTCCTGCCAACCTGTTTCAACCTGTTTCGACGTGTTCCATCCTGTTTCTTATCCAACGTTTCTCTCGAAACGTTGGAGCAACAAAACAACCGTTTCTCTCGAAACGTTGGAGCGACATAACATACACAGAGAACATACAGTCCACTCTAAAGAAGAATCCGGTACAGATGTTGAGGTACCAATCATCATTAATTTCAGGCGCTGAGGAAGACGTATTAGTGGGGAAGGTACCAAGTTGGGTGTTACAAGTCGAAGAGCTAGGACCAATGGCATAAGTAGAGGAGTCAGAGATTTTTGATACCGGACATCTAGATAACGCGTCGGGAATTATATTTTCTTTACCACGACGATGCTTAATTTCAAAATTAAAGGATGACAAACGGACACCCCATCTAGCTAGACGCCCCGAAGGATTGGAAAGTGAAATAAACCACTTTAGTGCAGAATGGTCAGTAAAAACGTTGAACGTTTTGCCATTCTCTAGGTAACAGCGCCAGTGTTCGAGCGCAATCAGAACCGCGAGGGTTTCTCTTTCTGTAACGCTATAATTACGTTCAGGACCAGAAAGAGACCTGCTCATGTAGGCCACAGGGTGTTCGATACCGTCAACAGTTTGTGAAAGCATTGCGCCTACGCCAAAGTCACTGGCGTCTGTATGAACATCAAAGGGTAAATCGTAATTTGGGCAAGCTAAAATAGGTGCCATAACTAACATAGATTTGAGTTCTTTAAATGCTTCATCAGCTTCAGCAGTCCAAAGAAACGGTGGAGATGTTTTTTTAGTGGATGTAAGTCTATTAAGTGGACCAGCTATAGTACTGAAATTCGGAATAAAACGCCTGTACCAGGAAGCCGTTCCTAAAAAACGCTTGACTTCTTTTTTAGTGGTGGGAGTAGGAAACTTCAAAATAGCCTCTACCTTTTCTGGGTCAGTCCGTAGGCCATGCTCATTCACAACATATCCTAGATAACGTAACTCATTACGAAAAAACTGGCACTTATTGAGATTGATAGTAAGGTTAGCCTTACTGAGTTTATTACGCACACGTTCTAATAGAGCCATGTGCTCTTCAAAAGTTTTGCTTACAATAATTATGTCATCTAAGTAACAGAAAACTTTTAACTCGAATTCAGGGCCGAAAAGAAGATCTACCAGCCTTTGTTGTGTTGCTGGGGCGTTTGATAATCCAAAAGCTGTTACTTTAAACTGTAGAGAACCGCGGCCCGGGACATAAAAAGCAGTTTTCTCGCGATCAGGTTCATTAATAGGGATTTGCCAAAAGGCTTTAGATAGATCAAGACTGGAAAGAAAACGCGATTCCCTTAAGTTATCCAGGATTTCTGATACGTCGGGCAGATTATATCGATACCTCCCACGTAAGTTGTTGTATGCAACAAAAATGCCGTTTAGCGTTTTTACTGAAAACTATCCCAATTTGCATTATTCAATGCATTCAAAGTGAAAAAATTACAAAAACATGTTTTTTTCAAGGATTTTCCAGACGTATTTTGTTGTAACTTCCGAACAAGAACGGACTACAATAGTGTATAGACCTTTGCAATGGTTTACGTGGAGTGTGGGACGGGGAGAATCACGCGCTCGCGTCTCGTATAGGTCACATACAACAGAAAACGCCGGACTTTCAACCGGCCGCACGCGGAAGGAAGGAAGCGGTTAAGTTCTCTCAAAATTAACTCACGGAATTTAATTACTTAAAATATATTATAACAATGAAACGTACAAGTATAACAAGAGGGTGTAGACTATGTGATTTGGTCAATAATACAAGTACACAAAATAGTAACTCCGAGACACCCTTTCAAAATAATAATGTTTCTTTAGATTAAATAGAACTAAATAGTTTTCGTGATTCAAGCCTCCGAAATATCACAGATATGTTTTTGTTTGTAATATTTTATTCACATTTATTAGGTTAATGTTACTTTTTGATGGTGATACCAATCTAAAATATTGTATAGATTAGTTACAATATTATACGTCGTTGAGCATTCATTAAAAATATTATACGTAATACATACAACATTTTACGTTTACATTAAAATTAAAATATTGTTGTATGTTATAAATAAAACATTTTACTTCGGGAATGGTTATTCTAAACTGTGTTGTATAGTAAAATTCTATATTATACGTTGCTATTACTTTTTTTTTACTCAAATTCATTGTTGTATGTTAAAATACTTTCTAAAATTGGGTCTTAAAATTAATATATAAAATGATTTGTTCTGCCTAACTGACTTAGTGAGCGATCTATGAACGCAGAGCCTAAACCGCTGGTCCTTGAGACGTGAAATTTGGTGGATTTGTCCTTATACTCTTTAAGCATTCGATAAAAAAGGATTTCCCGAAATTAAATTATTTAAAATTACTGTTTCAGAGTCTTCATTACCAATAAGTTTCAATGAATAGTTAGCAAATATAATAGATGGAGATCTTTGACAATAACTTCGAACTAGCAACAGATTCTGATACAGCAAATCTTGTTGATCATTGTGCTGGTCAGAACCACAATCGCATAGTGTTTTCGTTTTATGTGTATATTCGTTAAATAGGACATAATAAAAAAGTGTGGGTATGTGCAAAAGATCCTTTTACAATTTAATATCGGTACGATTTGGCATAATAATAATCCCTTCCTAGCCGATTTCGGCCTCGGCGGCCAATCTCAACAGAGATCAGCCAATTAAGTAAGAGATATTATAGTGCACAAGTGTGTGCGCAATACACAGGTGCACTCGCTATTCCTTCACTTTCATAGTCCGGTGAGACGGCAATGCGACATGACCGGAGAGAGATCAGAGCCCATGTCTTTACGTGCTTTCCGGGGCACGGGGGTATCACACCGCTAACTTTCTGACTCCGAGCTGTGACTGAGTAATTTAAAGATGAAAAATCCCAGGCACTATGTTTTTGGCCCGACCCGGAATTCAAAACCAGGACCTCAGCGCGCAAATCGTACTCTTAACGCATACGCAATACAACTGCGCCATCGAGGCAGTCCGATTTGGCATAAACCAATGCTATGACGATTGCCATTAATATCAATACCTGAAGACGCCAAATAAATAGTATGGCTGAGCTGTGCCCTCTCTATTCCAACCATCTTCACTTAAAAAAGGCAAAATATGATGACTTAATGAGTCTCTGTCACAGTGGAATCATTCCAGTTACATATCACGACTTTTTCAAGAGTCTATCTTTTGTTGCTGGCTCTCATAATGATGTTGATTTTTTTAAGAATAGTACATAAATAAGTCTTTTCTTTTTTAACATAATTAAATATCTTATAAATATATATGTATCTTCATTTTATTATAGATTCTCATAAAACTAATATTAGTTTTTTATTGATTTAAGTTGTTTGCTCAAGACCGGCATGGTTGGCGCTCACTTAGGGAGGCCTACGTTTATCAGTGGACGGCGACAAGCTAATTGATTGATTTAAGGCTCAAATTAAACCAAAAATTAGGTTTATCTGATTAAAAGTAACTCAACTGTTTTAATTATGAATTTGAAAATTCTCGACTGCTTTGTTGTATTCGACTGCCTTGGTGGCGTAGTTTTATTAAAGTACGGCCGCAATGCTGAGGTTTCGGATTCAATCCCCGGGTCGGGCAGTAATATAGGGTTTTTCCAATCAGTATCAGCCCGGAGTCTGGTATTTGTGCCCAATATGGCGATAGGCTCGCCAATAGGGGGGCATCATGCGCACATCGCACATCATGGGACGGAATACGCACGGCGAAAAGTGGGTGTATTAGTTGCGCATCTGCCTACCTCTTTGGGGGTAAAAGGCGCGAGTATGTGTGAGTGTGAAAATGGTTTTTTTTTAACTTCGAATAAAATCAAATATACTTACAATGACAATCATAATTATAAAAGATTAGGTACCTAATTTCTTGTTATCCTGATTTTAAGTTGATCTCTTAGAAATAAGTAGGTTATTGTTGTTATTTTAAACTCTTTAATACTTTTTACTATTCTATTTTATGTAGATTTTAATAAGAATTTGTAATGTTTTTAAAATATCGTGGAGAGTGAGTTATTATGATTTTTGTCTTTTTTATTATGTTTCTAAGTAACCTTACTATGATTGTTTTATTTTCGTTTTTTTTATTACCTAGTAATGGGAGACATTATCTGTAACCTTAATGTATACCTAAATTTTCATTATTTTATTTTTTCAATGATTTTTATTTCGAGTATGTGTTATTTCTATTAAAAAAATAAAGAAATTTATCTTTTATAATATTTCTTAACCTACATTTGTTCACGTATAATAATACACACATAATTTTTAACCAATGTATATTATTATTACCACATACAGTGGAATGAGGCTTATATTTTTCAGCGTATATTGTTGTAAATATTATATACAACAATTGACGACACCTAAACTCCGCGGTACAGTGTTGTAATTATGAGATACAACATCTAGCGTAGCCTGTACTCCGCAGTAAAATGTTGTATGAACGATATCTCAGAAAATATACATATTTTTTAAATTATGTTTCAACATAGTCAAGAATACTATAAGTTACACACATATACCAAATTTCACAAAGATACAACGATAAATGAAGTTTTTAGTCCAATTAGAATCTTTAAAATGCTCTACTGTAAAGTTGTGATTTTGGGGATACAACAACTTACGTGGGAGGTATCGATATGCGTCCTTTTTAGTTATTGAATTTAATTTTCTACTATCTAAGCAGAAACGAAGCTTCCCATCTTTCTTACCAACCACCAAAACAGGCGAGGACCAAGGACTCTCACAATGCTCGATTACGTCAAGGGACAACATTTCGTCTACTTGGTCGGTGATGATACGCTGTTTCTCTGGAGACATTCGGTAGTATCTTTGCTTTATAGGTGCCGCATTACCCGTATCAATTTTGTGAGTTATAATGTGTGTTCTGCCGAGGCCTTTATGTTCAAACGAAATATCTTTAAATTTGTTTACTACCTCATCGGCTAATTGCTTTTGGCTGTTACTTAGGTTATCGTAAGACTGAATATGGTTAGAAGTTGATATTTCTATAATCTTAGGGTCATCCTTCGACAAAAACTTTACTTCAGATAGGTTATTAGGGAAAATTTTAAATGTCCTTAAAAAATCAATTCCCAAAATTAATGAAATTTTTATCTGGGGAATTACATGAGCTTTAACAATTGCAGATGTGTTACGAAAAACAATCGGTAAATCCATAACGCCTATGGATCGCATTTTCTCACCACCAGCAGCTGTAACTGAAATGGTTTCCTTTTCATCAATTTTGAATCCATATTTAAATAATAAATTGTGAGAGTTATTCCCCAGTATAGTTACTACTGAACCAGAATCTAGCAGGCCGAATATTGATAAAGAATCGCAATTACTAATAACAGTTTTAATATAGGGACGGGGATCATTAGTTGGTTTTGATTGTAGGATTGTAGCTACGTTATAGGTTTGAGAAAATGTTTTTACAAACTTTAGCCAGTCATCCCAATCTGACTGGTTAAAATATGATTGGTTTCTACAATCCAAACTATTTAGTTTTTTGATAATTTGTGATTTGGGTAATTAGATGGTTTGACACAATCTGGACATGACGGGTAAGTGACATCTTTCTTTCCACATTTAAAACATATCAAGAATTTTGGTACCTTACAATGTTTCAAGGAATGGTCGTTTGTACGGCACCGAGGACAGTAGGTACGTTTAATATTATGACTTACTGCATCGACCGTTGTGTCTGTGGCATCATTAATGAGGTAAGTATAATTATTTGTTTTAGCTAGATTGTAGTTTTGTCTTTCTTGTATAGGCTTGTAGTTTGAGTTACAGTTAGGTTTGTAAAGTGTGTTATTAGTAAATGATTTATTATGTGCAGTGCTCGGTCTATAATTGTAGGCAAAATCTGGAGCAAGAGTATCAGCGGTGACCTTTGGAGGTTCCCGAAACTGTGAAAGTCTAGATTGAAATTTTTCAAAATTTCTACATTGGTTTCTTAGGACTTCAATGGTGTTAATCTCAGGGCAACTTGCTAAGATAGTAGCATAACAAGGCCTTATATTATGCAGTAAAATCTCTAGCTTTTCATCTTCAGAGATTATACGAGATAATCGAGAAAACATACCATGCATAATTGCTAAGTAAACTGTAATGTTTTCGGTTTCGCCTTGTGAACGTGAACGAATTTCGGACATTAGCCGATAATCATAGTCGAATTGACTAAAGTCCTGCTTTAATAAGGCTACTACGTCGCTCCAGGAATCCACTTTATCACGAATACTACGGTACCAGTGGAGAGCGTTATCAGTGAAAATTTCTGCAGCAAAGGACAATACTTTATCGGCAGTAATATTACGGGCTAGAATAAATTCGTCCACTTTCTGAATAAATGCCCGAACACATGATTTGCCATCATATTTCAACTTATGCAAGTCGGTACTTATTCCCCGATCGCAAGTTACTTTAATGGTAGAGGTATTTAAGGTATCTTTTGCAATACTATCATCAGGCAAATCAGTGGACGCTGCAGTGCATGATGTTGTTGGGGTTAGTTTAGCAAGCTCTCCACATTGACATTGAAATTCTGTATTTATATCATCAAGTGAATTTTGATCTTCGGAAGTAATAGGTGAAATTCTAGCTAATCGGTGATACAGATGATTCAGTAAATTTTTCTGTACGAAGGAAAAGATTTTTATCAAAATTAGTTCGCAATTTACTTAAAAAATTTTTACTCTTTAGGAGACTTTCTTTAGCTCCCTTTAAATCCTCGCGAGCGTCGAGATGCGATTCCAGTATGTCTTCCGACGTGAAACCGCGGCAAAGTTTTGAAATTTGTTTCCTTAATTCCACAACACTATCGCGAGGATTGTCACCACGCAAGCCTACCTCGTACTCTAGTTCCGACTTTTGTAATGAGAGGAACTTGATATTATGAGACATAATTAAAATGAATTAGGTAAGCTGTTCAGATATATTATGTATTGAAATAAGCGGAAAATAAGCAGCGAGTACACCTTTAACCGAAAAAGAAACTATGGTCCGTTCCGTTACATATATTAACTATTTATATCGAACGATTCTATTGTTTGTCAGTATAATAAAAAAACCTATAATATGACGGTTAAACCAAAAATCAATGAAAATTGATAAATTGAAAATATTATAGGTACTTATAATATAGGATTCACCCAATGAGTATACCTTACAAAGAGACCATACTTGTGATGTAGTATACTAATTAGTTGAGTAAATAAACAAAAGAAACATGAATCGCTTTACAAAAAAAAAAAACCAAGAGCACCAACACCAAGAAAATCTAAGCAGTTATACCGGTAGTAATATAAATGACCCTCAGAACCACAATAGTGGGCGCCACTGTTACGTTGGATTAATAAGATTAAAACCTCAACGAACAAAAGTAGGTATATTTAAATAATTCAGCTGTACAATTATTGAGTTCTCTAGGGCTGGATCCGTTTGAGGGTCATCTATATCAAATAGTGCTATCTTCCCGCTAGCTCACTTCCCTCGGTAATCGCGCGACGCGACGCGTAGGTTGCGGCGGCTGATCAGGTAGGTAGGTCGGCCGATGCTGACGACCGATGGTACGATGTACCGCAACAGGTTCCCCCTTATTACGGCAGACTCCGGAGCAGGAACGAAATAGTCCGTGTTAATAATTAACCCGGTACGGAAAACCCTGAAAATCACGGTAACAGATGTTTTTCAAAATGTCCACTTTAAAACCTTGACTGCAACATGGATGTTAACGGTCTGACGCGACTCCCGTATGAAAGCAAAACTAAGCGGGGAGACGAACATGGCATTAACTAAATAGCAATCCAGATGAGGCAGTCAAGGTATAAGGCAAGGCAAAGCAGAAGGACCTAATTAATATATTTTTTACATATAAAGAAATTTCTATAAACCGATTACGGAAATTTTCTACAAGCAACATATTTAGCAGCTAATAAGTGAATAATAATATTGGCTTACAAGCGCAATTAATAATCCAAGACAATCTATGAATGTTCAATCTATAAATGCGAATCACAACGTACAGAATTCGAAAGTCATGACAAGGTCATACAAACTAAATACTTTGATACATATGTAGTAGAAATTATGGCAAAGCGAGCATAAATATATTCCAACAACTTACCCAATTACGGGGTTCACAACACTAATAACAATTTATAATTTTAAAATAGTGTAGTTAAATAATTATAATATTCGAGTTAAGTGGTAGGCGCTTGCGCTGACAATCCAGTCTCGCTATCTGTCACGCTGAATGACGAAGCAACTGTGGCGTAGCTCGCAGCCCCTGTTCGACGCATCACTCGCGCGTTTTAGCCGCGTGGACAAAGGTCTTATAATTTTAAATGTTGCCCGAGTAATAATTAACAGTCACACTAAATTTTTAATTAAAGTTTTGTTCACGGAGGCGTGACAGCGGGTTGCCGTTATTAGCCGACATGTCTAATGGAATTTATTGCAATAAAATATTATGTTTAATGGCAAATACACGGAATAAAAACACTAATTAACTTAGCGCCCGATCGGCCAAGTACCTACCCTCACAATAAAAATAAAAACACTTACCGATGAAACAATTAGTTAATTATTTCAAAAATCCGAGATAAAACACTCAAAAAACTTACGGACCGTAATACACAAAACAATACCACACAAACAGAAACAACCCACGAGCCGATAATTAAACTCCAAACACGATTAGCACAATATTAATAACCAGTGCGTAAGGACGTCACCATACCATGCGCGCGCGCGGAGGGAAGAGCTTCCCCGGGATCCCGGTTCTTGCGGTCTTCAGTAGTAGTGGTGATGCGACGGCAGGCGGATGGCAAGTGTGTCAAATAGAATTGACAGATAATTAACCAAGGACAATAGAAGTATTTATGTCCTTGGTATATTTGTAAATTTAGTGCCAGCGCCCGTTCCATATCCAAACTTGATACTTCAAGCTTTAGTGAATAAGGAAGGATTGGGAAAAGGATTTGTGTTGTTTAGCATAATAGACAATGCACAGTGCATAATGCCAATACATTATAACAATACCAACCAGATGGTATAGAACTTAAAATATTAAGGAAGCGATGTGACCGTTTAGCGATGACTTGCTACAATACACATATATATGGAAGACCAGCGCGCCGCGGCTCCTCCGGGCCCCGCGGCCCCATGCTGAATAGGTCCGCTTGCACACACACCACGACATTCGGAACAATGCACTTAATATTTTTATATTGGAACGAAGTTCCTTATTGCGCGTTGTGAAAGGGGGCTGGACGGAAAGTTGTCACGACACTTTTTTCTATTGTCTTACTAATATGAACTTTAAATACAATGCGTAGAAGCTATAATTCTTGAAACGAGTATATTTGTATTCATTTTATTTATTAAAGTCATTAAAACCATTTCTTACAAATCTAAAATGAACCTTAAATACATTGCGTAGAAGCTATTTCCCCAGCGTTGGCACGGCACGAGTACAAAAGAATCGAACGTAACATTCTTTTTTCAAATTTTGTTGATTTATTCTACTTTGGTTACTGACATTTATCAATAACAAGACTAAACGTGCTTTGCTCGCGTTTAAAAATCTACTTTATGTGGTAAGCGTAAGATCGAATTTGTGTTTAGTCAATCAAAATTTGTGATAAAAATGCTATGCAATAGCTTTACCGCGGTAGTCTCCGAGTGCCACACGTATTTATTTGTTTTTTTCTATAGAAACTTATGTATTGGAACGGAAATAGGAAAATATTTATATATTTATATATATATACACTCTGTTATACAAATAAAATTTTATTACAATTCTTTCACTAATTAATCGAAAGGAACTTCGTTCCATCCGGGTGTCCCTTAACACCTCTCATTTTTTATTTTTTGTTTATAATATAATATATAGTTGTGCGGTGCTCCGACTCACTCGGCACTGTGGCGATTTAGCCGGTAGATTGTATTTTTTGTTTTTTTTTGTTCCCATGTGTTTTTTTTTTGTTGATGGTTCAAAAATATGCGAATTGTTTGCAAACTCGTTTATAGACAGTTATAACCACATACAGAATAGCAAATATGACGAAAATGCTTCTTCTGCCACGCTTCAATCGGCAAAATGTAGTGGTTTATAGCTAGTTCTGCCTGCTTTAAAAGTTAAAAATGTTCTGTATAAATTAAATAATCTTGACTGTACTAAAGGCGCTGGGCCTGATGGAATCTCTCCTCTTTTCATAAAGTCATGCGCTAGCGAATTGGCTTATCCCCTTACGTATATCTACAGCAACTCACTGACTTCTGGCATCTTCCCTTCGAAGTGGAGGATTGCAAAGGTTGTTCCTATCCATAAAGGCGACAGGGATGATACTATAACTAACTACAGACCGATATCAATATTGTCCACGTTTGCAAAAATTTTTGAATCACTTATTTGCCTCAATTTCAAAAACATCTACATTACTTCTTATCCGAATGCCAGCATGGATTTGTAAAATGTCGATCCACTTCTACTAATCTAGTCTCGTTCACGGAATTTTTGGTTAAGGCAATTGACGCAGGCAGTCAGGCAGACATAGTGTATACTGACTTCAGTAAAGCTTTGGACAAAGTACCCCATAAAATTTTAGTTTCTAAGCTACTTGCATACGGAATTTCGGGTAATTTGTATAAATGGTTCGGCTCCTACCTAAGCGATAGATCGTTTTATGTTGTGGTTAATGGTTTTTCCGCTTTGTTGCGAAATATAGCTTCTGGTGTTCCACAAGGTTCCCACCTTGGCCCGGTGCTATTTAATTATTTCATAAATGACGTAACGGATTGTTTCCACCATTCCAAAATTTTCTTGTATGCTGATGATTTGAAGTTTGGCAGGATAGTGAAAGCAGCTGATGACTGTAATATGTTACAGGATGACCTCGGCAGGTTCGTGTGCTGGTGAGTGAATAACAAGATGTATTTGAACGCAAACAAATGCCATCATATAAGGTTCTCTAGAAAGCACAAACTTTGTAACTTTGATTACTACATAGGCACCGAGAGAATTAATGAAGTGCATACAATCAGAGATCTTGGGGGTAACGTTTGATAAAAAGCTTACCTTTATACCTTTATTTGGAAAATATTATTAAACGAGCGTCTAAAATGCTGGGTTTTGTGTTGAGAGCATGCAAATTATTTCGTAGCAGTAATACAAAGATTTTACTGTATAACAATCTTATCAGGAGTATTTTAGAATACTGCAGTGTAGTGTGGCGTCCGCATTTTGCGACGCATACATTACGTCTCGAGAGGTTACAGAAACGGTTTCTTTGGCACCTTGCTTATTCACTGGGTATGACTAAAACACTGACCTCATACAGTAGTAGACTGAAATATTTTAATATGACTTCACTTAATAAACGAGAACAGTTTATTGACGCCATGTTTACGTGCAAGGTATTCAAGCAAAAATTCGACTGTGCCGATCTTTTACATATGTTCAAGCTACGAGTTCCCTCCAAAATACTACGTAAGCCCGTCACACCTTTATACCCACCATTGAAAAGGACCGTCCTAGGTGCGAATTCACCCTATGCCAGATTCGCTAAAATTATAAATAGCTGCAGTGACATGATTGACATACATGTTGACTCTCTTCCCAAATTAGTTAAGTCTTTTTATGAATATATTCCGGATGTCATGTAATATTAGTGATATATATATATATATATATATATATATATATATATATATTTACTTTAAACTTGTGCATGCTTTTTTTTTTTTTTTTGGTTTCGCAGAGAAAGTGCGTTACCACTACCGCCCGGCCTTCGTGGGGGCGACCGAGCGGTTATGTTGGGTTCACCGTGCCTTACGACCCGGCGTTGAGCCGCCCGGAGAGATGGAAAACGTCGGGCGACCGCCGGGCCGAGTCCCTAACCTATGTACAACGCACGGCATACCAACTAAAACTCCGCGGTGGCCATCTTCGGCGCATTAAGGACGGCTGCGGGCTTCCTCGGACGAAAAGTATCTAAGTTGTCGTCCGCAACCGCCCCTGCGCGGTGCCGCTTGGTGCGGCCCGTCTCCTGTTGTGGGGGGGCTCAGAAGCCCCCGCGCACCGAAGGACGGTCCCAGCGTCAACAGCAGCGTGAGGTCTACCTGCCACGCTGCCGTCCATCACGGGGGTCACAACAATGTGCTAAACACGCACAAAACTAAAGACGGACAGCCCCCCGCCCGAGACCCCCGGTGGCCCCTATTAGTCGCCTTTTACGACAGGCAGGGGATACCGTGGTGGAATTCTCCAAACGCCCCCAATCCACAGGGCGGAAACTTGTGCATGCTGTGCCAACCTTTAAATAATTTGTTACACTTACGCAACATAATTGTATTAGTTTTTATATTTAGATCATAAGTATTGGTGC
Organism: Sphinx pinastri; assembly: GCA_947568825.1. NCBI lineage: Eukaryota > Metazoa > Arthropoda > Insecta > Lepidoptera > Sphingidae > Sphinx > Sphinx pinastri. The sequence goes on from OX387615.1 coordinate 158,987, forward strand.
AAACAATTGTTGGTGGCCAATAAAAAAAAAATCTCCGCCACTTGAAAAATTCACCTGCATACTAAAAAAATACTGTACGTTTTCCATAGTACACTGTCGTATAATATGTGTTACGTTTAGAATGATTCATTGATAATTATTAAAATTACCGGTCATTACTGATGATTATAATATTTTTTAAGGGCACCTATCAGCAATATGCTAATATAAATAATGCTAAAAAACTAAATGCATTAAATTTACTATGCCCAATGTAAAAAGAGTAAAAACCATTGTACAAATAAATGGTGAAGAGTTGGATCCTGTTGCGTCTACTACCTTTTTGGGCATCACACTAGACGCGAAACTCCAGTGGGGACCGCATATAGCAAAGAAAAATAAGGCGTCTGACTGATGTAGAAACGGCAAGAATTGTTTATTTCAGTTATTTTCATAGCATTTTGTCGTATGGGATTCTTCTTTGGGGATGTGCTGCAGATATTAATTCCGTATTTGTGTTACAAAAGAATTGTCCTGGACCCCGTGTTTCTCTTAGAGAAAAGTTTAAAGAGATAAACATTCTTACCGTAATATCGCAATACATTTATGAAAATCTATTGTATATGAGGAAAAATATCGCACATTTTGATCAAATATGCGATATTCATAATATAAATACTAGGAATAAACATAAATATGTGATACATGCTACTCGTCTCCATAAAATTAGTAATACTTTTGTTGGTCAATGTGTACGCTTCTTCAATAAACTTCCTAAGCATATTGTAAATGTACCATTTTTTTTTGAAATCACTATCAAAGACCGCATGTGTAAAAAAAGCTTACTATCGTATTTGCGATTATCTGGAGAATACAAATGCTTGGTATTAAGTTGCTCGGATTCACTCATGTTTTATAATTTGATTGTTTATATGTTATATATTGTTTTGTTTTATTTTTTTGACATAAGTAATAATTGAATTTATATTGTTACTTGCAATTTGTAAAATATATATATATATATATATATATAAAAAAAAATATAACAATAAAAGACCTACGCTGAGTTTCTTGGTGCTTCTTCTCAGGTCAGTGGGCTTTTCCGAAGCACTGGTAGAATCTTTAGATAATAAAAATATTGTAAAAAATGACGTGTATAAGTGCCCTTAGGGGCCTAATTACTGAATAAATGATTTGAATTTGAATACTTTGGAGTAAAATCACAATCAAAGACCATCGACATTCGAATTTTCTATGTACACACACAGAAATATCACTCCTTTATCCTCGAAGGAATAGGCAGACGTTTACCACGGCCCCTTTTTTTTCGCCAAGTGTGTTCCATGATCCATCCCATGATGTGATAGGGAGCGAGCCTATCGCCATAATAATAATATCAGCCCTAAGTTATATACTGTCACGCTGCTAGGCACAGGCCTTATCTGTTACTGAGAGGGTTTAGGCCACAAACTTTCAAAATTCTCGCACAAGTGCACGATAGTCTAGTTGGGAATGCAACGGTCTGTCCAGTCGAACGTCGAACGTTCTAAACCCAAGTCACACACCTTTTGCTCTTCGTAGTTTTTTTTTTAGGTAGGCGATCCTGCAGTCAACACCCGGGGAAACCTGCGAATGGGATACTGGAGTCCCCCGGCTTGACGACTGCAGGGGCCTGGGAAGGAAGTGGAAAAGGATGATGGAAGGAAAAGTGGGGGAATGGAGAAAGGTTCTCAGGATGGGTGGAAAGGAAAGGGGTGCCAGGAAATGTTCGCGGGCCCTTTTAGGCCTCAATGTGATTAACAATCAAGAGGTATACACACTGACTGTGTGCCTCGGCCCGCGACTAATATCCCCCCGCGCATGGGCGTGCATTGGGTGTGAAGACCCAGCGCACAAGAATTGCCTCAGGGGGCGGCTCTTCGTAGTTACGTGTTTATGCTTACAGTGAAGGAAAACATCGTGAAGAAATCGATATACCCGAGAATACTCCTCTTTCCTACAACCTAGGGTCCTTCAAGCGGAGCGTGAAGAAGCAATTATGCAGGCCGGCATAACTGTGCCGACCGACCGGGTATGTTTATCTCTTGCCAGTCGACATTATTTTGGGGTTCACTTCATTTACCATCAGGTGCAGGGAAGACAGTTTATCGAGTAATCGATAAAAAAAAAGAGGCCACGAATACAGTAACTGATTGTTATTGTGAGCTAGTTTGAGGATAATTATTTTGGATAATAAAACAAAGGTTAATTATTCATAATTTATGTAAATTGAGGGGTTGCATTGAGGATTTCCATCAATAATACATACTCCATGTAGTTCTTTTTTATTGGTTGATAAATTTCTTGTTTTGAATTGGTAACAATGTACAGTCCCTTTATTCCATGAGCTTCGCTTATATGCGGTACATACTTATAATACTTATAATAACAACCGTCTCGTTACATCATAATATTATTTTACCTATTTACAATATTCAAATTCTACTACGTAGTGTATTAACGAGTTTTGTTTGTGTCTGGTCCCTGGGCACATCCGTGGCACATCCGTGGCACATCCGTGGCACATCCGTGGCACATCCGTGGCACATCCGTGGTAACACGTGAACACATTGAAACGACGCGCGACACTCGCCAGTCGCCAGCATGAGCTCAGCTCACCACTTATTATAATATTATTTACAAGAATCTACGAGTCCACTCATACTACACTGTGTTCTCTCATAATTACAACGTGACAGTTAATTATTCTGTTTGTTATTGTTTATGTCACATGATTAGAATATAACCGCCAGTTGTGTTCAAGCGAGCCGAGCGGCAGAGGGCGCGAGTGCTGCGGCCAGCCGACGACGTTAGAAGTGCGAGCGCGCGTGGCCGTTCCAGCGCGCGGCGGCGGGCGGTGCGTCCTGCAGCGAGGAGCTGCTCGTGAGCTCCGTGTGCGGCGCAGGGTAGTATACTGTGGGCGCGGGCGAGGGCGCGCGCCGCGACCGACCCGTGCCGCGCGACGCCGAGCGCGCCTCCGAGCGGCGCAGCGTGCCGTTGCGCCCCAGCCGCAGCGACACGCGCTCGCCGCACGACGCGAACGAGTCGTCGCGCGTGTGCTCCGGCGAGTCACGCGCTCGCCGCCGCCATCGGCCCGCGCAGAACATCTTCAGAAACACACGCTTGAACTTCTCGCCGAATATCACATAGATGACGAAGTTGACGCTGCTGTTGATGGTGACCAGCAGGTTGGTGGCCTTGACCAACGGGTCGAGGCTCTCCAGCCGGTCGCCGCCGAACACCTCGATAGAGTTGGTGACGAGAGGCAGCAGGTTGCAGAGGAAGAACACGAGCACGACGACTAGCAGCATGGTGGCGAGGCCGAGCTCACGGCGCTGCACGCGCGACAGCCGCGCGCGCTCCGCCTGCGCGCGCCGCACCTGCCGCACGATGCACGCGTTGAGCGCGGCCAGTGCCGAAAACGGCACGATGTACATGACGATCATGTACATGGAGTGGATGTACACCACGATGTAGGTGTCAGTGCGGAACTCCAGGTTGGCGGTGACGCAGTAGACAGGCTCGCCGTCCACTTGCCGACTCACCACTTCCGCCTCGAAGAACTTGGGCGCGTTGTACGCGAGCGCAAACGCGGCCGTGCCCAGCACGTACCAGCGCGCGCGCGACGACGTGCACAGCGCCTTCGCGCGGAACGGATGGCACACCGCCACCCACCGCTCCACGGTGACGATGAGTGTGAGGTACACGGACATGGTCTGCGCCGCGTTCGCGATCGGGTACGCGTAAGGCGTCAGGTGTGGACACACATGGTAGTAGTAGTGGCGCAGACGGCCGGTGTAGGGGAACACGGCGGTGAGGCCGAACAACAGCACGGAGGTGAGGATGAGCACGGTGTCGCACGCCGCCAGACCCACCAGCAGGCAATTGACGGAGGAGCGCATCTGCGGCCGCGATAGCACCACCACAGAGAGCGCGTTGCCGAGCAGCCCGCCGGCGCCGATCGCGTTCAGCAGCACGCCGTGCACCACGAACCGGAACAGTTTGTCGGCGGGCGCCACGCCGTAGTCGGAGTCGCAGCCTTCCGGCTCCGGCGCGTCGCTCGCATTCATGATGCCGCCGCGCGTCGCCGCACCATCCTCACCACCGCCCGCGCCACGCCGCGTCTGCAACAAACACACCCAACACTTACCAATATGTAAATACTAAAAGTTTTACACGGTAATCGGCATTTTGGCTGGGTCCCTGCCCCCTGGCACTTACCATCGGGTGGGCCGTTAGCTTGTCTGCCTTCAGAGGCAATAAAAAACTACAAATACATACAAGCCTTTTATCCCCGAGGGGGTAGATCGATATTATGCAACTATTGCCACTTTTACCCATGTTAAGTATTCTCATTTCGATCCATATTCGATCCCATAATGTGATGAGGGAAACTATCAGTATATTGAGCACAAATTCCAAACGGGATGATACTGAGTACCTATATAATATAATATTATTTTAAAATAATCATTGACATTAAGAGTAAATCATACCAATGATCATACTAGCCACAGGCGTATAGGAGATGAGGAAGAAAATAGAACTCCACCGGCACGGCCTTATTGGTAAAAGAAATAAGAATGATTACATTATTCGCCAACACGTCAATGTCAAGGTGACACAGTGTGGAGTGTTGGTAAGTTATAGGGTGTAATGGTGTCCGGGATTCGTCCGTGATGCTGTGCACGGTGATACTGGCGCTGCTCGTGTCGGCAGGGAGCGGGCGCGAGCGCTCCGGCAGCCTGTACGGGTTCTATCGGCAGATGGGAGGCGGCGCGGGCGGTGCGGGCGGTGCGGGCGGTGCGGGCGGTGCGGGCGGTGCGGGCGGCGCGGTTGGCGCGGGTGGAACACGGCGCGTTTTCGGCGGCTCCGCGGCCGAGCTATCCGAGTTCCCCGCAGCGTGCGTGCTGCTGGACCGGTACTGGGTGGCGCGCTGCTCGGGTGCGGTGGTGGCGCCGCGCTGGGCTCTCACCGCCGCACACTGCGTATCGCCACGCGTCGCCTACGTCAAGTACAATGCGCGCCGCCCCGCCGCGCCCGATGGCGAAGTCGCACCAGTCCTCTATTTGTACAGACATCCCGGGTGAGTGCTGGACCGGCTGTCGATAGCACAGGACACTTGACTCGACTCGACGCTGACCTACCAAATGTGCAGATACAAGGTGGTGCAGGAAGACGAGGGCCGCGGTATGGATGTGACGGTGCTACATCACGACGTGGGCCTCGTCCGTACGCGCCATGACATGCGACTCGCCGCTACACCTCCACGTGACCCACTCGTCGTCATGAGGGAGTACAACCCGGTGGATCTCCATGACAAGGAAGTACAAGTGAGTGATTTATACTGTAACGCGGCATGACGCAGCTCACACGATGGTGAGTGTAGTATTGTTATACATTGTGGTGCAGGTGTTCGGGTTCGGACGCACGGAGGGCTCGGCGCTGGGTGAGGAACTGTTTGCGGTAAAGCTGAGGCTGGTGCCGTGCGAGCGCGGCTCGTGGTTCCACTGTGTGTGCGGCGTGTCGCGGGGCGCAGGCGCGGGCGTTTGCTCCGGCGACTCGGGCGGGCCGGTGGTGTGGCGCGGCGCGCAGGTGGGCGTCACGTCGATGGGCCCGCTGGAGTGCGCCACACGCGCCGCACCCGCGCCTGTCGCCGCCAGCGTCTTCACCGCGCTCTACAGCTACGCGGCACTCGTCAACGCCACCATCCACGACACCGACGCGGAGCTGCAGATGCGCATGATCTCGCTCGCGTGCGCGCTCTCTCCACACAAGGCACTCCTGCAGCTACTGCTTCTGACCACTACGATCGTTCACAGCCTCGACCTCTCGTTAGACGCATGCTTTATATTATAATACACTTCTAATTCTACATGCGATAGTTATTTTTATTTTTATTTTTACTTTATTCTGTATTCCATTATAAAATTGATTTTCATTTCATTGTGCAGTCATCCTATAACAGCGTAGTCCAACTGTCATGAGATCTTACGTTGAAGACTTATTTTGTAATCAAATAGCGTGGGTGCTTACTGAAGGAGGGTGGTTACTACGAAGTCTGCCTAGCCACACAGCGCTGCGCCGTCTCCTGCAACAAAGCAACAGACTCTATTTAGTGACGAGTAGGGATAACTGATAAGGAGGCGCTAGCAAACGTCGCTACTGTTTGTTTCAGACCCAATGATCCAGATTACGCCAAATGGGCCATAATTCTAATATCACAATGTGTGTTTGTCACACCGGCCAAGCATTACAGTCTATAAGGCTAAATCGGATCACTAGTTAGACTCAGCGACGTAACGAAATATTTCACGTGTACTTGTATGCATCGCCAGCGAGGTTCATAACTCATCCTTCGCAGGCTGGTAGAGAGTGAGGGGAGGCGCAAAGCATGCATTAGAGCACTGAACGAAATAGAACCGAGAACAGACAGTAGTAAGCGCAACTAACATGTAGGTGTGCTCGAGGCGCATATGTGTGTTTGTTCGGGTCACGGGTGGATGCCGGCGGTTGCGAATAGGTGTTTATCATTAGCGCAGGCAGATTCACATAAACATAATGCTGATACCGTGGAAGTGCACAGTGAGAGTATTAAGCTCTGACATCTTTTTAGCAGCCGGCGCAGCGCGCTCTCGCGACGGCCCCGCAACGCGCTCCCGACGAGTGTTTCCGAGACAGGCATTTTTTGCGACTACTTAGCTAATGAGGAGCTCGTACTAATGGCAAAGTAATGACAAAACGCTAAAGGCTGACACTTTGTTGGTGTACACAGAGAGCTGCGGGATGGTGTAGAGCGCGCAGTAAAGCGCAAGGGTGAGCGCGGGTGGCGAGGGGGCGAGGGAGGGGGATCTGTTATGGCGTCACCAACGAAATTAGCAGCACATCCACAGTATGACGTGTTTGCAACACAGCTATTTTTGTTCTTTAACAACGCTTAGTGTTTGATATTTATAAAAGTAAAATAGTATTTAACTATTCAGGAGAAATATTTTACTTTACACCGTCTCTCTGCTTGAAAATAGACAATATTTTATCAATGAGGTGTCAATGGCGGCCCCGGGCTCATGGTAGCTCTGTAGCACGTGCTGGAGGCGTCGGTCGCGGAGGGACTTCCCCTAAATAATAACCTATATTATTATTTGGTATCATACTACTTATTTACCAGTAACCATGATTGTCGTGAAGTTGTCTCGCCGCAGGATCTTGCCACTAATTTACGACGTCTCAGACTGCCCAACCAAATTAATTAATGTCGCATGCACTGTTTGAAGTTATCGGTACAAATTACAAAGACTAACATTTCAAACTTAAATTTTCAAATTTCAAGTTTTCAAATTTATAGTTGTAACAGAAGACCATTTGAGGAAAACTCAACGAAAAAATAATTTTAATCTACACAATATATATAAATAAAATATAATATTAAAATTATGTAAATAATAATAATGATTAGAGTATTTACCAGGCACTAGGCAGTCACGGCCCTTGTAGCGTTCATGCTACGGCGTAGCGACGTAGCAGTTTGTTTCTACAGCTGTGTACTTGCGGTGCCACAACTCTACTATGACTCACGGTTTCAGTGTTGTGTTGTGACAAGTCAAAACCAATTAATGAAACAATGGTACGAACGCGTCGTGGTACTCAATGGTGAGGACGATACACCTAGCTAACCTTCCTTAGTTCATAAAGGCTGTAGAGTTGTTGACTGAATTTGTATTTAATATTTATGTCAGTTGTAACTCATGTTTTTCAATGAGACAGAGATTTGAAGAGAAAATATGGCATATTGGTATGTGATGGATGCCCATCATGCTGTTAATATGTCGTAACGAATATCTGAACCCTTAAGTAGGTATGTAAGTTTACTGGTGGTAGGTCTCTCATTATGTAAGAGGCCGTCTGGGTGGGTACCACCGCAATGTCTATTTCTACCGCCAAGCAACAGTGTGCATGCACTGTTGTGTTTCGGTTTGAAGGACATTGTAGCCAGTTTAACTACTGGACATAATGAGACTTAACATCTTATGTCTCAGGATGACGAGCGCAGTGGAATGCCACACAGTACTTTGTAAGTCCAGGTGCTGGATGGTGTTGCTACTGTTTATGGGCGGTCGTATCGCTTACCATCAGGCAAACGGTATGCTCGTCTCGTCATTCAATGCAATAAAAAAAAATATATTGTCATCGAAAATATTCAGATGGCTATATAGCATCTCTCATAGATTTGATTAAAATTCTTAAATAAAAAACTTGGAGTTCAATCAAGTAGCGGAAGTCACAACAACGCCACTTACCAGAGTAAAAAATAAAATTAACGTGATCTTTAAAATGTAACGTGCCTTACGCCCTTCTCAAAAGTCCCAGGTGACAGAGGGATATAGCGCGTGGCAACAGAAACCTCTCCTCTTGCTGACACGCTAACCGCCTACGTTCGAGTTATGTGTATCAGCACTTGTGCACATAACATAAACAACGCCTTCAAGGAAACCTCGTCCACAATAAGCAATTAAGTGGTATACATTTTACAACCATCGTGAATATGTTGCCGCGAGAGGCGAGCTCTCAGCCGCGCCGAGTGTTTAACGTTATTGCGGCAATAATGAATTTGGTAAGGGTTAAGTACTGCAAACATCGTGCTAAGCGTCACCGCACGGAGTTCATAGGTAGTCTCTGCCCTTTAATCGCGCAAATGATGCGAAAATCACCGACGCTGTTTAATCATCTTAGGGATAGGACAAGTTTGGAATAGATTTATCTTCTCGTTTCGTCAGGTGCCCCAATGGTGTTACCGCGTCGTAAGAAGCGTACAATCGCTTCGAGACGAGCTTTGTCCGGAACCAATATGTCTACTCTTATTCTGGCACTCCTTAATCTGATCATGTGCTTGCTCTGGTGTGACGTGCGGTGAACAAAAGACGCGCAAATCATATCAGACTAACGACTTAGTTTAATGCGAAGAAAGCAAACACGACCTGTCAATGTAATAATTTAATAGAGAAGTTAGTTGTGTTAAATATTCATGAAGCACACCATTGCGTGTGCTGCCGCGGCCACGCCGGTCCTGCGGGCTGTTAGGCCGCGCGCTAATAGAGCCGCGCTCTACTCACTTGTACTATTGGCATGTATGGACGCCGACTCGAGCCCGGCTTTGCGAATGGCTAGGTAACTTTGCTGTTTACCAGCAGGAGATAACGTGGTAGTTCCCACAAGAACCTTTTCATTCCTTCTCTCCCCTTCACTAGACGAACGAAGCCATCAGTTTCTGTATACCTTATATACAGTGTTTTGTACTGGGACAGTATGGCAAAAGCCGAAAGCATAGGAGATACAGAGAAACTTTACACTAACAAATGCAACCCCAAATGTAACTTTTTAATGGACTAACTAGAAGTTTCCTAAACAGTGCCCGTATCAGCACACAGCATGATGGAAGCCATATTGAACACCTATTACGTTATTTGTAGTAACGGATACCAGATTCATAAATTATATGGCAAAATATTTTATTAAATTAGACTAACTTCTGCTGTACAGGGTTTTTTCTTGGCATACAATGAAATGGTCCTTACATAAAACTGAGTCGATACGTATTAAAAAAAATATTTGAACAATTTCATTCATTTTCATGGACTACTCGCGCTTGACTAGATAAATTAATATGCCAAATTTTACTACACAAAAAAGATATAATTAGACTAAAAAAAAGACCTAGGTTCCTAAGACAGTTTCACTGTATGTCTTATGGTTACGGTTTTCCCCATACTGTCCCAGTTTAAAACACTATCCATATTGCTGCCATTACTAAGTGCAACATGGTAACACGTGTGACGTCATGCCTGGTCGTTCGATTAATCAGCAGTCGTTATATATGCCTTTATGCGTTCCATTTTTTACTATCCACTAGCGATCATTTCATCGCGTCAATAAAATCTTTATGGGCGTGTCATAAATTAAATAAAAACTGAAGCAATAGCGGGCGGCGGCTGCAGCCAGTAAATCAGCCCCGGCTGGGACAGAATAAATAAAACTATTTATTTCTGTCGGCTATAATACAAGAGTGTAAGCCGATTGCCGATCATAAACCTATGATATACTGGTACCGATACTGCCCACACTTTTTTTCGTTACTTGCTTTAAACCTACCGGCATTGTCGCTAGAATTATAGTCGGTAGCCGGCCGTAACTGTATGTGCCAACTAACTACGAAAAGCGACCAGCTGGAACTAGCCAGCAAGGAGAGTCTTCTACTAACAGCCAATGATAAAAATCGGGTACGCCCTCATAATTGTATGGTTAATTATCGGCCCGGCAGGAGTCGATCACTTGATACTCCGATGTTTCATTTCACACTAATTGTAAGTTACTAGCTTTTGCTGGACGCTCCGCCCACGTGTTACAGTTTTTCCGGGATAAAGTCCCGCTATATATTTTTTCGGGATAAAAAGTAGCCAATGCGCTATTCCAGACTTTAATCTGTGCCAAATTACATCCAGATCCGTTTAGCCGTTCTGACTAGATTATTAACAAAAATCCAAACTTTTGCATTATAATATTAGTAGAAATAGCATAATTTTACAATCAAAATATATTTTTAGGGATCCTATAAGGGTTCCTTTTTTCCTTTTGAGGTATCAAAAGGAAAAAAGGAACATTGTTGTCCATCTGTTTGTCTGTATATCGGTCTGTCTATCTGTGAAGACCCTTTTTCTCAGGAATGCGTAAAGATCATCCACCTTGCATCGTTTTCCTCAGTGCTGAGGGTCGTGATCTCCTGAAAATGGAGTAATCTTTGTCTTCATCAAGTTGCGCCACCTGTTCCTGTCTTTAGCATCGTGAAGCGCAACATGAAGTTTGATGTTTAGAGTAGAGCGGATTTGGTTCGACCATATGATGGGATTATGACCTCTCAGATGTTTGCCCAAAAATTTACCAGTAATCAAATTAGACAGCAATTATTTAAAGGCTATTATTATTATATTATTATTATTATAATCAAATTAGAAATCAGTTGTTCGAGGTTATGTTCATCCTTTCTGGCTATGTGGCCGAAGAACTCCATTACTCGGCGCAAGCAGATAGTGGAAAGCCTGGTTTTTATTTTAAGATCGCGTAGAATGGCCTCATTGATTCGGAATGCAGTCCAAGGAATCTGAAACATTTTCCTCCAGCACCACAACTCGAAAGCTCTATGCGGTCTCAATCAGCTTTCTTCAAGGTCCAAGTTTAAGATCCGTAGCTGAATATGGAGAAGACTAAACAGTTGACCAATTTTACTTTGGTTTTTCTCCTGATGTTACTTTCTTTTTATATTTTGTGTAGCTGAGACATCGCATTTTTGGCCATAGGTACCTATACGCCTTCTTACTTTTTTCTTACAGGTTCCTGTATTGCAGATGACAGAGCCCAGGTAAATAAAATCGTCGACCGTTTCGAGAAGCAGAACTCCTATTAGCTGCAATTGGTTGGTTCGGTCTATCAACATAAGTTTGGTCTTGAAGTGGTTGATTTTGAGATCCAATTCCAGGCTAATTCTTTCCATTCTAACCAAGAGTTCCGCCATTTCGTTTTCAGTGGAGGCTAGCAGTGTGGTGTCGTATGCATAACCGAGATTAGAGATCTTGGTGCCACCTATGATGACACCACCCCTCCAGCCCTCGCAAGTTCTTCTTATGATGTACTCTTCATAAGCTTTAAATAGAATGGGGTACAGAATACAGCCCTATCGCACGCCCTTTTCAAACAGAAATGGTGTGATGCTGTTTTTTTCCACTTTAACGACACCTTGATTATCCGAGTACAGCGATTGAATAAGGGCAACCAAATGTTTAGGGCTTCCGAATTGCTCTAATACTCGCCACAAGGCCGACCAAATGAAGCAGTCAAAGGCTGTGCTGTAGTCTATGAAACACAAGATAAAAGGATTGTTGAACTCGTATGCCTTTTCAATCAGCTGGCGAATATTTACGAATTGTTCACGAGTTTATTTGCCTTTTACCCAACCTGGCTGCTCCTGTGGGATTTGCCAGTCCAGGTAGTGACGAATTCGGTTATTTATTATATGGAGCATAACTGTGCTCGCGTAAGATATGAGCGCTAGGATTCTGTAATTATCACATTTGGAAGTTGAGCCTTTTTTGTGTAGAGGCAGAATAACAGATTTAGCCCACTCCTTAGGCCGTTGATGTTAAGTTAAGCGTAAAGATATCAAGTTGAAAATTAAAAAATACTCAGGTCTGTCGCCTCTTTTAGCTGTAAAAAATCATACCTACTTGTAAGCCAACGCGATTGTGACCATTTGGTCATAATATCTTTTGATATATACATAAATATGTTACATACTTTTGCATATTTTGAGACTTTACATCTTACATTCAATGACTCGACGAACGCATTGGTAGGCCATGTAATAATAGTTATTCAACGTTGTTGCTACTGGTGCTGCTCGTCATTCGACGTGTGAGCGATTCGCTAGTATCGTCGATCAGTAGTTTCAGAAAGTTCGAAGGATGTCCAGTAAGCTATCCGCAGGGGCGTGTTTTCGTACTAGTCTGGAGACAGCGTCGGTCCTCGCTGTGACTGCTGATGTATACAACGATTATAATTTTTACAATTTACTGAACATTCTCACTTCAGTGCATCTAAGCCGAATCGTTTTTAATTTTTGCTAAACCAGTTCCAATTTCGTAAGTATTCAGCAGAGTAGAATAAAATACGTTATTTGATTAGAATTAGGTATAGTTATGTCATTTCTATTGGATGGCGGACTCCTCCTATCTACGCGCATTATTGACCCGTTTTGAAGAAAAGTTCGAATCATATCAGAAGTAGGCTTCTTTTACGTGAATAGTGTTATGAATAGACTTACCCGTCGTGTAAAGTGCCGGTACTACTGAGTTGATAAGCTGTGCAAATAAACACCTAAAACAAGGATTCCCAGCGCTAAAGCTCAGTGATACATTTAACATTTCTATGCCTACTATTTCTATGTCTTACTTCTTACTAATATTATAAATGCGAAAGATTGTGAAAATGTTTGGATGTGTGTATGCTTGTAAGAAGTAAACGCAGAAACTACTGAACGGATTTGTATGAAATTTGGCCCACGGGTAGATCATGTTCTGAATTAACACTTAGGCGTTCTTTTAGCCCGGTTATTTACTCCCATAAAAAGTAACGCAAATTTTTATCTGAAGTTTTGAATAGATGGCGCTGGCGTTTTGGGGACTTTTGTAACGGGAAAGGCTTTTCACGCGGGCGAAGCTGCGAGCAACAGCTAGTATGGTAAGAACATTGACGTAGACAATGGGTAAGAACCTATTTATCATTAAATGCAATTCTTTCTTTTGTTAATCTCCTTCTATAAAATTGACCACGGAAAAGGTTGCGGTTTTAGATACCGCCGGCGGCCCAGATAAAGTTATCATTTAGTTTGGTGAGGTTATGTTTATATTGTGATTAATAATTTAGTCGGCGCTGGAGTTCGTTCACGAAACTGTGTTGAAGCTTTAATTCGTGAAGTAAACACAAACACGCCCGCGTCGACTCACGGCGCGATGACGGCCTGTTGCGACGACAGAATCAATAGCTGCACAACACGCCGGCAGCGCAGCTGGCCAGCTCGTCAGTGTGCAGGGCTCGCGACGCGCCGCTGCATCTGTCGCCAACCCACAAGTGTGGCCACACTGTCACGTGACCTCGCGAGGCCAGTGCTTTCTTCCTGAGGACCTTGCGATGCCACACGCTGCCACGCAGTATTCGGGAACGGCGTGTATGCACTTTGTGTCTCTACATTGGTGTTAAATGTTACTGAGCCAGTGACGTATAAGAGCGAGGCGGGTGGAGGGCCAATTAGTTTTATTTATTATAGTCACCATCAATCTACTGGTTACGAAGATCTGATGACGGATGCGTTAGTGCTATATTTCTCTGTAATAAAATAAACGCCACAAAAACAAAAAATCTGTTGAATTGAGAACCTCCTCCTTTTTTGAAGTCAGTTAAAATAAAAACAGATATTCCCACTCATCGCCTCACATATTTAATATTACGAGCATCGGGAGATATAAGAGATTATCGGACTCTTCTCTAGGTTCAACAACCTAAAGATCAGAGACAAATACTTATTTGCAGATCACACGAAAATTGTTCACGGTCCGAAAATTAAAGATGCGAAGATTCTTCGAGTGCGCAAGGAGGATAACCATAAATAAAGACTATGTGAAATAAAGCAGTGATTGGTAGAGGAGGGGGGAGGCCGCAGCGGAGGATTACTGCCGGTCTCAAGCTTGGATCTGTACGGACACTAGACTGTATACAGATATAGACGCCTCAACCAGCGCGGAGCTATAGCCTCAGTAAAAACGAGGAAAATATGCGCAACTTGTGCCGAAATATACTAGTAAAATTTAAACTCAATTCGGCGTGTAAGGGGAGGGGGCGGTACACTCTGCTGTAGTAATACGTTACAGGATCAGGCTGCGCATATCGCTTCTTAAGGGATTCCGGGAATTACGGGAAGCTTTTTTACGACGATTATATTAGCACCAAATGCAAAGATAACAAAAATCCGTAACGCCGTGGGTGTTCTACACTACCTTAGAGCGTTTATATAACGTAAAAGATGTGTGATGTACTTATTTCTTCATTTTCTATATAAAAGCGGTTGACATTATAAGATTCAAATGAAAAATATAAAGCTAGTGACGCATAAGCATTATACGGTCACATTCTTTAATTAGATAGCTATGAGCTCGGCGAGCTTGTGGTGGTTTTCTGTTCACAGATCCAAGCATGAGTTTATTCTAGTATTTTTTTCTATAATTTTATCACCACTACGTAGCCTACATAAGAGACCAGAAGTACTTCATTACCATAAATATTTCCACCGTAATGAGATCATCATTTAAAGGTGCGGAAGTGAAATCATTAATGCAAGACGTCGTCGTTAACGGTCCACGAAATGGTCCCGACATTTTAGCTGAGCGCGTGGCGGGAGGGGTAGCTCGAGAGCCGATGACAATATAAAGCCGGCAATACACCTTGGCCGAGCGTTACCAATTGAAAGCCAATACCAACGTTTAGACAAGATCCTTGTCTTGACGTCCCTGGGTGTCAAATGCCTAGTTGGCTGAGTAAAGGTGAGCGCCCACGTGTATAGAACTCATTGGCGTAGCTTACCACAACTCGCAATCGCTCGCGATCACTTGTCTCCCTTCGGGGCGGTGTCTATTTTCCTGAACAAATCAAAAGCGCTCGCCTGCGCTATATAGTGTTCAAATGTTTGTCCACAGTGTAAGCGTTCTTTAAATAAATAGCAGCAGCCGCAATAACTTCCAAGTCATTCATATTGTTTCAATACACAATAAAAACTGACAGCGCACAAAGTGTGGGCAGTTCTACAAAACTCATCTATATTGGCCGCTTGCATTAGTTAACTTCAAACTTGCAGAACTTCTTTACGATAGCACTTGCCTTGCATCAATTTGTATACGCTCGCGTTGGTCTAATCTCAACCAATATGTATTGCTGATTTATACTACTTGCATAGCGTGTGAATATCATCTTAAAGACTTGGCAGCACTACGCCACTCGTGCAGGCGCCGGACGGAGGCGGAAACTTACTGACATGTACTGAAGTAGTAAGACAACAATACCCACAATGCCACAAGATTTGCATTTGCGTTGCGAACTGATACGGATAGAATTGGGAAGGCGATTAAATAGATGTTTAGCTTTTATAGATCTTATTAAAATTGTTACGCTCTAGCGAGGCAAGCAAGCAAAGCGGAGTGGCTCATTCATACTTAACACCAACTAGCTGCTGCGTAGCGTGATGGGCACCGCTCGTAAACGCGTTGAGTGTCGCCAGAGCTTTACGCGACTGTGCACAGCAACAGTGTGGGTGCGTCGATTGTCGCGACACGCGTGTCGCATTCTCGGCTACAGCAGCGCGTCTAATACGGGCGGCTCAGTTCCGGCACTCACGCCAATTAGGTCACACGCATTCTTCACACACGCGCTGATGTCCGTTTAGTATCAATCTTCAGCGACACTTTACTGCGGTTGCGCCACGTCTCCCATCAGATGTCTTTTTAACCGACTTCCAAAAGGAGGAGGTTATCAATTCGTGTGTTTGTTTTTTTTTATGTATTGTCTTTTTATTTTGTTATTCCGACTGCATGATTTAAGTTATAATAATTGATTGAGCCATCAATTGAGTATTCATTTATCGTTGATCTAGCGGTTTCAGCACAGAAGACAAACTGAATAACCTCAAGCAAAATCAAACATTAGGTTGCACGAATCCTCTTGTTTAATTCTCTGGATTCTGTCGGTTGTCGAGGGGACGGTACAGATTGTAGGCATACCTACAATATTTACCAAACTCACGTGAAAGGCGATGCGTCGTCTGCGATGAAATTATTTTAACCACTGAGATTAATTAGATATCTTGTTAAAATTCGAAACAAGTCTTGTCCAACAGTCCAATGTGTAGCTGCAGTCAATACCTCGGAGCGGGTGCACTCGCTGGCCGATTGCTGCAGGAGCCGGGTGAGTCTACATTCGGGTAAGTACTTCCCACGCATCAACAGCGCCCCGTCGCCGTGATCTGAATTACATGGTTTTTTAATACATCAATGTATGAAGCTGATTACAATAACGAGCGGAGTCTGTGGGTCCGTCACCCCCGCACCGCCCCTCCCTCCGCCTCGAAGTCCCGCCGCGTCTCTGGCGACATCAAATTGGACGTCACTCACAATTAAGGCGGTCAGTCGCAACCCGCCAGTAATTGATAAAGTGGAGGAGTCCGGATATTACGTCTCTCTTATAAACTGTGAGCGCGTTGCGGGCCCCGCGTGGCGCTCCGCGAGTTTCGCTCCTCACTCGCACCTCACGCATGTGCTGTTCACCAAATGACAATGGTACAATGTACGCCAAATCTAATATATAAAATTCTCGTGTCGCGGTGTTTGTAGTTAAACTCCTCCGAAACAGCTCCACCGATTCTCATGAAATTTTGTGTGCATATCGGGTAGGTCTGAGAATCGGACTATTAACTAATCGATCTATTTTTCATCCCCGTAAATGTTAAGGGTAGTCCACCCCTTTTTTTTTTTAGATAAATTTTTTGTTTTATTTTTTTATGATACATCATTAAAAGTACATACAACCCTAAATTTTCAACCCTCTACGGTCAACCCCTATTTTTTAATAGCTATATTATAGTTCTGTCAAACTAAGCTGGTCGGTATGACAATTTATTGACACTTTACGGAATACTATGTGTAGGGAAGAGAAAATCGGTGGCTCCAAATAACCGATTCTTGAATGTAATCGATTTTTTATTCAAGGACTTTATTATCGTTTGTAAAAAGAGTTATATTATAATAAAATTTTACATATTACAATGAGGAGTTTTTTTTACTACAGTAGTTAGTTATTGTTAGTCGTTCATTTTGATTTGCCGATAAAATCTCACGATTGTCCTTTCATAACTTTTAAATTGAATTATTATTCATTACAAAGAAATAATTACGAGTGTGTACTGAAAATATAATAACAAATATAGTGCTACGGTTGAAATTATTTACTTTGGAGATCTTCGTTTTCTTTCTTCGGGTATGAAATGTGTAATACAGAGTTTAAAAATATCTAACGCATTATTCAAAACTTTTTGTAAAATGTACTTCAACATAATTTTTAAATTAACAGCATTGTTTTTATTTACATCCAAAGTTTAGATTTTGTCAGTAATCGGTTACGTTTGGTTGCTAAGCGATTTAAACCTATCCCAACACTAAGCTCATAAACTGCAGTATACAACATTGTATAAGCGTCGCTTTGATATAAGAGTCAAGATTATATTCTTTATTTCAGTATATTTTTACAATACTAATTCAAATAAGTTACATAAATATGAAAGTCTTTGTTATAACGACTGCCTCGGTGGCGTAGTTGTATTACGGTACGACTGCAAGGCTGAGGTGTCGGGTTCGATCCCCGGGTCGGGCAAAGTGATATTGGATTTTTCTATTCAGTATCAGCCCGGAGTCTGGAATTTGTGCCCGATATGGCGATAGGCTCGCCCCCTATCACATCATGGGACGGAATACGCTTGGCGAAAAGTGGGTGCACTAGTTGCGCCTCTGCCTACCCCTTCGGGGATAAAAGGCGTGAGCATGCGTTTTGTTATAACGTATGGAAACCATCATAAGTATTTGTAATTATGTAGTTGACTTTGAAATTATTTTTAGACGTTCTCACAAAGTTATCGCGTCGCAAAAAAAAACGAATTGTCCTACCGGCCAGCTTAGTTTGTCACAACTTTTTTTTATATTAATTTTAACTTTTAACCGCGGTCGGTAACTGATCAATTATCACTGACCAGTTATTCCCGCTAGGCGTCTGCCGATGTCACTTCTCATTCAGTAAGCAGCTTGGAGTAGGGATGAGACCGAAGCGCCGGTCACCTGTCTCTCTTACACAGTAAGCCCTCTCTCACTCCCTTTACTGTTTTCGGTTATTGTTATTGTTTGTGCATCGATCGTAGTAGTGACGTTTACAATAATCATTTTACTACTTCAGTGTACTTTTCAAGTAAAGTTATCAATTTGGAGGGCTGTAATTATGTCGTCACATTTTTATTATACTTAGCTCGGCAAAGTGGCTTCACTGCACCTGATGTTAAGCGAAGTGAACTCCAAAAAAAAAATGACAACCGGCAACGGACAAGATTATCCCTTAACGGTCGCCACAATTATGCCGGCCTGCTAATTGCTTCTTCACGCTCCGCTTGAGGATAGCCCTTCGCTGCAATCCATCCAAGGCATCGAGTAGATATTTGGAGCATCCGTCCCAAAGGTGCAAACAGTATTCCATACCCGGCCGCGCTTGCGCTTTGTATAAACGGCTAAGCATATTGGGCGTGAAATACCTCCGCACCCTGTTCAGAATTCCGACCCTACGCCAATCTCCGGGGCGTCGGCGTGACATGTTACGCCGACGACACGCTAGTGACAGCGACTTCTGGGACCTTCCAGGACGCCGCAATTCTGGTGGCGGCGGGTACATTAAGAAAACCGAGGCCATTTGTTTTCACGGGCCTCGGAAAGGGCCACCGGCCGGTGCCCACATCGTAGTTGAGGGGGTGCGGATTCCCATCGGCAAGAACATGAAGTACTTGGGTTTAGTTTTGGATAGCCGATGGGAATTCCGTACCCATTTCGAGAAGATGCAGACAAAACTGTCCCGGGCACCGGGTGCTCTTTCTAGCCTGCAGCTCAACCTGGAAGGTCCTGGTATCCCTTGCCGAAGGTTATACCAGGGGGTCGTGCGGTCCATGGCCGCCTGATCGACCGCTGCGTCGCGCTCTTGCGCAATCCTCAACATGTAGTTGAGCAGCGGGCGATCAGGGCGTACCGCACGGTCTCGTACGAGGCGGCTTGCATGTTGGCCGGATTCCTGCCCTGGGATCTGGACGCTGAATTCATGTCCGATGCCTTTTATTGGCGGGAGGAGGCGTTCAGTCGCGTGCAGCGTCCGGCCCTGAAGGAGGTGGAGGCCATGAGGGCCTCCTTACGGCGACCCGCCGTGGAGGAGTGGCGTCTCAGGCTGGAGGCCCCGTCAGCGGGGCTCAGGGTCGTAGCGGCAGTGCACCCGGTCTTTGCCGAGTGGCTGGACAGGCTCCACGGCCCGGCTACGTCTCGATTGACACCGGGCATGGTTGCTTCGGTGAGTATCTGTGTCGTATTGTAGGCACAGAGGTGTCGGCCGTGTGTCACCATTGTGACAACTACCCGCTGGATACGGCCCAGCACACACTGGAGTTTTGCCCAGCCTGGGACGAGGAGCGCAGCGCTCTTAGAGCAGTCGTCGTAGGAGACCTCTCGCTACCGACCGTGGTTGCTTCCATGGTCGGCAGTCGAGAGGCCTGGCGTGCGGTGGCCCATTTCTGCGAGGTGGTCCTCTCGCAGAAGGAAAGTGCCGAGAGGGATCGGGAGCGCGAAGATCCCTCTCGCCGCCAGAGGAGACGAAGAAGGCGCTGGGTGGACGACTGACCGGCGTCTCCCGCCCTGTGGATTAGGGGCGTTTGGAGAATTCTACCACGGTATCCCCTGCCTGTCGTAAAAGGCGACTAATAGGGGCCACCGGGGATCACGGGCGCGCGGCAGGGGGCTGTCCGTCTTTAGTTTTGTGCGTGTTTAGCACATTGTTGTGACCCCCGTGATGGACGGCAGCGTGGCAGGTAGGCCTCACGCTGCTGTTGACGCTGGGAGCGTCCTTCGGTGCGCGGGGGCTTCTGAGCCCCCCCACAACAGGAGACGGGCCGCACCAAGCGGCACCGCGCAGGGGCGGTTGCGGACGACAACTTAGATACTTTTCGTCCGAGGAAGCCCGCAGCCGTCCCTAATGCGCCGAAGATGGCCACTGCGGAGTTTTAGTTGGTATGCCGTGCGTTGTACATAGGTAAGGGACTCGGCCCGGCGGTCGCCCGACGTTTTTCATCTCTCCGGGCGGCTCAACGCCGGGTCGTAAGGCACGGTGAGCCCAACATAACCGCTCGGTCGCCCCCCACGAAGGCCGGGCGGTAGTGGTAACGCACTTTCTCCCCGAAACCAAAAAATAAAAAAAAGTAGTACGCATTGTGAGGAGATTCCTCACTTTGAATCCCTAACCACCGGTGGCTTGGGCCTTGACCCTCGCCATAGGAGGGTGATAAATTTATTTAATAGTTTTATTTGTATTTTTATAGCATATATAATATATAAAAATGTATAAAAAATTACTTTTAAAATAAAGCCTTTTCAGCCCAGCGTAGTGGATAACAAAGATATAGAACTGTTTATGAGTACGATCTGTAGAGCGTCACGTGTGACTATATGGCCACGAGGTTATTAGTTCCGTGACGAGTCCGCACTTTATGGTGATGTCCCAAAATCTTCTCACTTAATGTAGGTGCTTAAACCTTTACACGTTTGTGTCCAAGTAATGTTCCAATAATGCTAGAAGTTTATTACATTGTCGCGCTATTGCAAGTGCCTACTCTAAGATCAGAAGAATAAGGATTTTTCTCCAACACGTTGACCTAATGCAAACAGATAGACTTAACATCCTCTCACTGTTTACGTTTAAAGCACACACAGGTATACATTAAGCACACGACATGCGTGGTTGCTGGCACCGGATGTCGGGCGGCGGGTTAGTGGGGGAGAGTACTTAGTACTGTCGAGTCAAGTGCGGTGATCGCTAGCAGCGCGCGCGGCCGCCACGGCACAGTAAAATTTATCTATACAATATAATGACTCGGCCTTGTCCTTCAAATACTTACCTACAGTCGCGCGGTACGTAAACACGCGATAGGGCTGCTCGCCTGCAGTATTTTAATTTCATCTACCTACTTGAGTGTCTTTCTAGTATTGGAATTGTAAACTTTACATTTTTATATAACAAAAATGAAACTCGTGAACCTTTTCATCTTATCCACTTATTTTTTTATCAATTTCCAGGTTTTTTTAAATCTTTGGATGCGTTATTGAAGAATTCAAGCAACCAGTAAGTACCTGTACTTATTTCAATCAAATATTCACAAATTGCTCCCTTACTGCTTACTAAATCATTACACCGTTCGTTCGTCACTGCGGCGCATTCGCGTCTGTTGTGTACCGAGTGTATATTATCGAACTCGAGGCGCGTAGGTATAAGTCGCGTTCTGACCGTATGTATGAAGATAGAATACTGTATAGATATATTTACTATGGTCACGCTGAGGTCACTTGTTCAGTGGTGCTCTGGAACGCACTCACATGTCACATTTGCAGTCCTCACATTTTTACAGTATGTGATTAAGTTTGATGTCGACGAGGCCGATAAGTTTATAAAGGATGGGAGCGGGCGGTAGGACTTACACTTTGTATTGGTACAAAGCGAATCGGGTGCCAGGCTGCGTACTGCGCCCGCACCACTCTGTTGATGCGCCCTCGTCAACAGACTCTCGTCACACGATGTTACCATATTAGACATCCTTGGATGACACATGTTTTACATGTTGTTTGGACTCAGTTACAGATTATTAAATACAACACGTCGCGTCGTTTGCGTCTCCACCGCGTGATTTAGTTAAGGTATCGCTGCAGACACATTCATTCGCCGGCAACATTATGCTAAATGCCGTGCGTTATATTAACGGAATGATTTATGACATCCCTTTCAGTTGTTAACAAGCTTTTATTTATTTTAATGCATATTTAATTTTTCATATTAGAGTCATTATTCTTAAGTAAACACATCACGAACACAAATCACGCACTGACCATCATTTTTATTGCTCGCGACATTTTGTTTGAACCTTTTTGCTGATGTCGTATTGCATTTCTTTATATATAATGAAAATTCTCAGGCTCTATCTTCGTAAATATGTATCAAAATTACATATAATTCCGTTTGAATTTTCTTTTAAGGGATAACATTATTTTATATCATTTTAGTTTTTCCGATACTATTCGTAATATATTCAATAGTTACCTACATACATGATAACGTAATATAAAGAAAGACTTGACCTCAAATGAGACTTATTACATAAACAAAATATATTATACCGTATACGAAATGCGCTAAAATTGATAACAGCAATTTTGTCTGTGCCTACTCAAATTGCACTTATAAAGTAACTATGATAATGTAAAATAAAAAGAGAATAAAAAAGTAATAGTGATTTGAAAGCAAGCGAGCTAAAGTACTAAGCCTCCGGACCGTGCTCTAAGCCTGAAGGGTCGCTGGAGTCGAACCTGTAACTCGGTAAGCCCTTGTGATAAAAGTGACCCACGGCGCACATAATATGTTTACATTGGAAAGTAATATAGAGTAATGCTTGGGGCCTTAGGTGGGCTCCGTTATTTGTACAGTAAATATTTATTGCAAATCGTCGAGCCCGGCTCGCGGCCCGGGTCCACTCGGCGCTCCCGGCGTCACTAAACGCTCACAAGTGATAAATTAAACGAGGATAGGGCTAAAGTTCTTTTTTATTAACTGGATTTAGAGAGAGTATAGATCTTTCTTAGAACGAGGCTATAATCAGTGCTGTTAACAACATGAATGAGCTTTGTCGGGCGGTATACCGGATCTCAAACTTTCAAACGGATGTAAAATTAAATCCCTGTTATATCTTTACAGCACTGTATAATTGGAGTTCTAGATAAATATTGGTTATTTATTTTTTCCTCGTTTATATACTGCTTTCGAAGCGTATTGGGGAAAGTCTAAGGCCTCATTTACGGAGACGCGGGGCGGCGCATGTGCGTTGGGCGGCGGTGCTACGTTACAGATACCTTCTAGAATCCCAACAAGAACTGGACAATGTAAACGCTTACTTGTCCTTATTATTATAATATTAGTTTTCCGTAGTATCATAGTTATTGGTAGGTATTTTAATCTAAGCGTATAGCGTATATAAACTATCTTTGTACATTTAATTTCTTTAATATTAGTTAAGTGATAAACTAAATATTAATCGACGTGGCAATGGCACTGATGATCCTTGTTATTTTTTATTTTATATATATTTTTTTTGCACACACATACACTCACTTACACGTACACACACACCCACACACTCGCAAAGGCAGGAGCGCACGCACGCTCTCTTATGTAATTGTTTTTGGTTGACGTTGCTCTAGGGTCTAGATGAAAATCAGCGCCAACCATTGCTGGTTGGCATATGCTGATCTAGATCCTATTGACACTGTTGTGGTGGGACATATACCATCCACATTTAGTGAGTAAGTATCTGAGTAATAATAATAATAATAATAATACCAGCCCTGTATTAAATACTGCCCACTGCTGAGCACGGGCCTCCTCTACTACTGAGAGGGGTTAGGCCTTAGTCCACCACGCTGGCCTAGTGCGGATTGGCAGACTTCACATACCCTCGAAATTCTTATCGAGAATTCTCAGGTATGTAGGTTTCCTCACGATGTTTTCCTTCACCGTTAAAGCGAACGATAATTGATAAACAATACACACATAACTTCGAAAAATCAGAGGTGTGTGCCTTGGGTTTTGAACCGCCGGACATTGCCTCGGCAGACCGTTCCATTCCCAACTAGGCTATCGTCCACTGTATCTGATATATGATGTACAGTATCTGAGTACTTACGTTAAAATGTTGGTACTCCCTTCCCTTCCTTCCTAGCCGATTTCGGCCACGGCGGCCAATCTCAACGGAGATCAGCCAGGTGCGCAGGAGATATTATAGTGCACAAGTGTGTGCGCAATACACAAGTGCACTCACTATTCCTTCACTCTCATAGTCCGGTGAGACGGCAATCTGACATGACCGGAGAGAGATCAGGCGCAGGACCAACGGCTTTACGTGCTTTCCGAAGCTCCTGACTCCGAGCTGCGACTGAGTAATTTTTAAGATGGAAAAACTCAGTCACAATGTTTTTGGCCCGACCCAGGATTCGAACCCAGGACCTCAGAGCGCAAATCGTACTCGTAACGCGTACGCAATACAACTACGCCACCGAGGCAGTCAAATTACAATTAAAATGTTGGTACTACTATGTTATTCACCACTCACCACCCAACTAGTGGCCAATAAATGTTTTTTCTTTCTTCTTTCTTTTTTTACACGCCAGAGGAAACGCCGCGACCGCAGCGGTGGACACCGCCACTCTTCACGCCCCCCATCTTTATAAACAACATCGTACTTTGCCATATGTCTGTGTTTCCACTTGCGATGACGCGGGCCGCTGCACCTGCCGCCGCACTGTAAACAGAAGAAACGTCCGACGCACCGCGAGACGCCACGCCACACACGACGCGCGACGCTCCGCGTCTCTGTAAAGGAAGCCTTAGGGAGGTCGCACTCGGCAACTTTTTACAGGGATGCAGAATCGGGAACATGGGCGTAGGGGGATCCCTGCTAACGATAGCAGAGGGATCCCTTAGATGTCGTGTTTCATGCTGCAAGTAAGATTACTGAAAGCTCTTTTGCCTCGCTTCCACCAACTTCCCTTTCCCATGACGACTGGTGGTAGATCTCTCATTATGTAAGAGGCCGTCTGGGTGTTTGTACTTATGTCGATAAATAATATTTTCGCGATTCACAAGTTGATATACGGATTATTACATGAGATAGATGGAACTTCTTAAATAAGCAGGAGAACAAGCGAGTAAAATAATAATTGTATATATTTACTATATTTTGAGAAGTGTTTGCTTACTACCAGTTTTTGTATTATTATAAAAATAATATGTAGGCTATAATTATAATTATATAATTCCATCGCCCTGTTTAAAAAAAGTCATACCGTGGCTCAAATGTACAGAAATAATTTACTTATGACTTGGCAGCGTGGTCTTTCGCCTTAGCCGGTTCCTCGTACAACAAATAAAAAAAAATGTACAGAAATATAAAACTGTCATTACCGAAAACAGAAGAAAGCCTGAAGCCGAAAGCGGCGATAGCCTAGTTGAGACCGGACTGCCGAGACGAATGTCCGCAGGTTCAAAACCCAAGGGCACACACCTCTGACTTTTCTAAAAAGTTATGTGTGTATTCTTTGTGAATTATCGCTCGCTTTAACGGTGAAGGAAAACATCGTGAGGAAACCTGAGAAGTTCTGTGAATTTCGAAGGTTTGTGAAGTCCGCCAACCCGCACTAGGCCAGCGTGGTGAACTAAGGCCTAAAACCCTCTCAGTAGTAGAGGAGGCTCGTGCTCAGCAGTGGGCAGTATATAATACAGGGCTGGTATGGTACCGAAAACAGCTGTTCGCACGGGAGTCAATCAGCGGCCATCTTGCTAATTGCTCATTCTTGGGTGATCAAATATTTGACAAGCTGTTATAACATTTGTAAGCTAACTAGGGCTGAAAATACGCGGAAACTTCAAAATCGGTGATTACATTAGATTTAACAAATTGTTAGATTTGAAAAATGCTAACTACAAAATACAGTGATTTTCACAATAAGCTATAATGTAAGATCTGATGACATTCAAATTTTCAGCAAAAACATCAAAGCACGGAAAGGCTTCCAAGAAGGCGTTAAGAGCAACAAGCACACGAGGGACCGGAGATACCGCACGGGATACCGTACGGCATGAGGTTGTGGCAAACAGATTGTGTCTCCTACTCCGAATGTAGTTGTTCGGAGCATAGAACCGAACTAACTCACTGTGGAGCTCAGGGGAATCAACTGCTCCGCATAATACTTTTAACATGAATATCATCTGGGTGTAAGCTCTTCTTGTTTCGAGGAGGTTGTATCCAAGACATCCGAGGAGGTATTTAGTTGGATATAAGTAAGGATAGTAACCCAGTAAATTTAAAAAGAAACCGCGAGAAAGCTTTTTGCACTTTCTCTAAAAGAAGAGCATAGGTCTTCTCATGTGGGTTCCAAACGCATGCACTAGCTTCAAGTCTACTTCGCACAATGGTACTGTATAAGAGTCTAATAACATGGCCGCACTGAAAATCATGTGCGTTTCTCAGGACAAATCTTAGCTGTTGAAAAGATTCTTTAGCAACAGTAATAATATGGCTATGTTATGTAAGGGCCTGGTCGAACATGACTCCTAGGTCTTTAACATAAGCAACCCTTGTTATTGATGAACCATTGATTTTATAATCAAACATGAGTGGGTTACGCCTGCGAAAGAAACTTAAACTTCATTTACATTGTAAGTACTTGTTTGTATACCGCGTTTTTATAGTTCTCACAAATTCATTTACTGTAATTTGTATTACTATCATCATCAGCCACATGAAGTCCACTGCTGAACATAGGGCATTACAATAATTACTCCTTACACATCGAGTAGTAATTTCTACCTACCTATAAAGATGAACATGCGTTTTATCCTGTCCAATATCGCGGTCATCCGGTCCGATCAAATATTAATATTAGAACGACAATCAGGGCAATCAGTGCGACGCGCTCGTACACCACAGAGTAGATACGTACAGCGTGAAAGCTTCCAAGGAGCGTTCAAAATTTAAACCTATTTTAGTAGAGTTGGCACTGAAATAAACATAACGTATATCAGCTTTTATTATAAATACATACCAATGATAAGATATTAAAAAAAATACTATAATTTTTATATCAGTTTGTTTTTTAAATAATTGTTTGTACCTTTTTATAAAATGATCTAGATTGTTATACCACCATCAATTTGGGCCTCAGAGCTCTTTGGCAGAAAAGTTTATCTGTCTACCACATTTAAAATAATGAATTAATGGATGATCTCAAGTTGTTTGCATCAAAACAAACATAATTGAATGAGTTGTTAAAAATAACTGAAAGATTTAGCAACTCAATCAATATGGAGTTTGGTGTAGATCAAAATGAAAAAATCTATTGAAATAAAAGAAAGGTACAAAAAATCATTGCCAGAGGTTCTCAAATTAGGCTGAGCCTGTTTCTTGAGAAACCAGTTAATATTATGTGATATAATTTGTTAAGCGTGAGTTAGAGAGCGTCTATATTTTGCAGTTGTGTGTGTGTGTTTGTATGTGTGTGTGTGTGTGTGTGTGTGTATGAGTGTGTGAAGGAAATAAGGAGTCTAAGTGTGTGCTTGTGGTAACGGTTAATATACATATTGAGTTATCTCACGGAGTTATCTAATTCTTCATTTGCGATGAACGCGACATTTTACAGCATAGCAGTGAGAGCCAATAATATTTTCAGTCTCTTCATAGGTTGTGGTCTCTGATGACATACAAGCCTCAGAGACTGTAAGACTTAGATTCCTTTCTGAGACGGGAACTTACTAATATCTGGGTATGCCTGGGGCACTATGAGTGCCGACGTAAAACAATTGGTGAGGGAACGTTTCTTCGGCCGTCTGACAAAAGTACTTCACAGTTTTTTGTCAGATGGAAACAAGATTCGTGCTTTCAACGGTTGGGTTATGCCTGTACTCATGTACCCTTTTGGCATACTCAGATGGACTCAGACCGAATTGGACGCCCTGGATCGAAAGGTCCTGGACCTTACTGACTGCACATCGTATGCATCACCCACGATCGTCAGTGATGAGATTGTACATCTCGCAGAGATGCGGGGGCCGAGGCTTACTTAATGCTAAGGACTTGCATAACCGCGAGGTATGCAATCTCAGGGATTATTTCCTTCACAGCGAAGTGGGCATGCAGAAGGTTGTAGTCACGTTGGATTTACCCCGCTTTCCTTGGCGAATAAGAACTGGCGAAAGCCTATGGCAATGGGGAGTAGGGAACGCGAGATATGGAAGAGCAAAGAAATACATGGTCGGTTCTATCGGGCCTTTCACGGGCATGATGTGGACCAGCTTGTATCCGTATCTTGGCTACGTTTCGGTAACCTTTTTGGGGAAACTGAGGGTTTTGTCTTTGCAATTATGGATGAAGTTATGAAGACGAACAATTATAGGAAATTCATCCTGAAGGATGGTACGGTCGATATCTGTCTTGCATGCCACCGTCCTGGTGAATCAATCAGGCATGTGATTTCCGATTGTTCGTATTTTGCTAACGGCGAGTACTTCCACAGACACAACCGAGTAGCCAAGATCATACACCAGCATGTTTCCCTTCGGTATGGTCTTGTGACTCCTGAAGTGCCATATGACCAGTATGTGCCTCAACCAGTTCTCGAAAATGAGCATGCAACGCTGTACTGGGATTGGTCTATTATCACTGACAGGACTATTGTAGCCATTAAACATGATATTGTGATAGTAGATCGATTGGCGCGCCGGGCAATACTTGTTGACGTCACCAATCCGCATGACGATAACCTTGTTAAGGCCGAAAAGGACAAAAAGTCTATATATTTAGATTTGGCACACGAGGTTACTGACATGTGGGATGTGGATTCTACAATTATTGTGCCGATTGTCGTTTCTGCGATAGGCTAGTTGGGAGTAGAACGGACTGCCGAGACGAATGTCCGCAGGTTCAAAACCCAAAGGCACGCATCTGTGACTTTTCTAAAAAGTGATGTGTGTATTCTTTGTGAATTATCGCTCGCTTTAACGGTGAAGGAAAACATAGTGAAGAAACCTGCATACCTGAGAAGTTCTTTATAAGAATTTTGGACGTATGGGAAGTCTGTCAACACGCAATAGGCGCCCATTACACGCTCACACAACCGGCATTCAATTTCATTACTCATGATTGACGAGTGAATAATGGTGACTGATGAAAACAAATTGACATTACACAATCACTCAAAATCACCTTCAGTCATATTAGAATAAGAATAAGAATAAATTTATTTTCACAAAAACAAAAAATACAATAAATTTATGCACTATAAAGACCACATTAATTATTCAAGTCTTAGTATGACTACTTATAAAATAAATTGGAATTTAGAGCAAAATACGTGTAACACGAAAGCGTTGGGTAAAATTCGCTGTAAAAAAAGAGAGTTTTATAGCCATATTTTTGTTTTACCCAGTTTTTTTTAGCGGCTACGCCCGCGGAACAAGTTTTTCCGGGATAAAATTCCCGATATACATTTTCCCAGGATAAAGTAGCCTATGTCTTATTCTCTACTATAATCTATCTCTGTGCCAAACAATCTGTGTCAATCTGGATGTTCAGCCGTTCTGGTGTGATTGAGTAAAAAAACATCAAAGTTTTCGCATTTATAATATTAGTACCTATAGATGAATTAAGTCCGAAATACGAGATACAAAATAAGATAAGGACTATGAGAACTATTTTCTTTATTATGTTACTAACTATTAAAGATTCGTGGTATACCACAAGTCAGGGATTGTTTCAAAAGTTAAAATAAGCTCTTTCTCCGACTGTACCATAATGTTAGTTCGGAGAAGGTGATGGCCGTGCGCGCGCGCGGGCGCCTTTCCGACGCAATACATGTCAGACTCCACCGCTGTCCACGCGGTGACTGACGTTTGCCGGACGAAATGCCATTAGAGGATCGCGCAAAAGTCATGATTGATGGTGCACTGCCCCGCAAATCAAAATATCCAGATATTAGTCAATCACCGTCATTCAACTATCAATCACTACATTAGACGATAGGTTATTCGTCACTCACAGACGTGACTGTGGCAAATCTGACAACAAAACGTACTGTCTAATAGGCGCCTTAGGCCAGCGAGGTAGACTAAATCCAAAACCCTCTCAGTTGTAGAGGAGGCCCGTGCTCAGCAGTGGGCAGTATACAGGGCTGGTATGGTATGGTATGTCGTTTCTGCTCATGGGTTGATCCAGACCAAAGAGTCTCGACCAACACCTCCAGAGTCCAGAGGCTCTCAATTGGTCGTTGGGGCAAGAGCTAGATGCAGAAAGCAGTAGACAGCACGCATTGTGAGGAGATTCCTCACTTTGCATCCCTGACTACCGGTGCCTTGGGTCTTGAGCCTCGCCATCGGAGGGTGATTCACTTTTTTATATTTTTATATGTATCAATGTTTTTTTTAGTATATGTTATATAAAAATGTAAGAAAGGGACATTCAAAATAAAAAGAACTAAATATTAATTAAAATATTATCAAATTACAATTAACCTAGTTGAGTCTTTGAAGTAATTAAAAATGATTTATTTTTATTCTTTCTGTTATTGTTCATACACACAATACAGTTAACTATATTAACACTGTTTTTACATTAAAATTAATCACTATTATTTTTTGCTCACATGGTAATTATTAAATACGTGCAACAAAAATATTTATACCCTCACGGCGAGCGACGAGTGCTGTGCACCGTCACCCTCAGGCACAGTCCTCAGGGAAGAGGCCCTGGCCGAGCCGGTATTAACTTGTTTCTCTGCGTATGCGACGAGCCGCCAGTGCCTCCGTACACACGCACCTCACGCTTGTAGTAGTGTACCTAGGGTTGCCAGGTCGTCAAACCTAATAGCCGGACAGACCAGCCAGTTTGGCCGGACATTTGGGTAAAAAGGCCGGACGCCTTAAATTATTATGGATTTTGTGTCTTAGTATAAATACGATTTTTTAGCTCCCAAGTGTATTTCCATGGCCGTTTAATTTTATGCATTTTGCCGACTGCCTAAAAGTCACTGTTCAAATGTAAAACGCCTAGCAAAAGCCGGACCAGTCGTAGTTTGGCCGAACATGCATTCAAAAAGCCTTACTATGTCTGGATTTATCCGGACGCCTGGCAACCCTTAGTGTACCTATAGCGGAGCAAGTGTCTGAAGCTTAGTCTCTGTACGTTTATTTACTCATGTGCGTATATGACGCCGTGATGGTGTAACCTCGAGAGATCACTTGGTGGTATGATATCACTTTAGATTGATATCGTACAATCATCAACTAATACGTGACGCTCGACATGTTTGATAAAGTTTCACAACATTGTGCGACGGAGCGGGGCGATTCACATAATCACTTACAATCAAAATGACTATGAAAAGCATTCACTTGCAAATAGTGATGTGTTCGTGTCTTGTCGTGTCGGCGCGGCATCGAGTCGGCTTCGTGTCGGGCGCGGAATTAATTATAACATTAGCCGGCTCCGCGGCACCGAGCACGCCCAAGCCTGATTGGCGCACTGTGTACCGCCGACGCGTATTAGTGTCACATGTCACCCCTAATCCCTCTGAATTACCCCCTTATGGAAATATGACGTTGGCTAGTGTACTCGTTGATCTGAGCGAGGGCCACGCACATAAGTATTTCTGCGGTCACAATGTCTCGCTAAACTGCCATCAATCAACCGCATTAAAGAGCTAGCTCGTGAATTGACCAGTATACATACGCAGTAATTGTGCAATAGGTATAAGTTAGGCTTCAGTCATATAAAAAAAATATTATTCTCAGAAAAGCCAACTATACGCAAACCATAATATCAATCAATATCAAATTGAGTAAACCATTTGTGATGTGATGTGTGGACGCGCGGCGGTGATCACAGATCACTTATCGTTGATACGAACGGTCGCTAATTTATGAGATATCACCAGACTTCACCACAATCCTCATTATAAAGGAACTGAAATGTAATAGAATAGCGATGTTTACATATAATAAAGCAGTAGAATCCGGTGTGTCTGTACATTGAAAAAAAGTATATACAAAAGTAAGGGGACGACCAAATAACAGTAATAGAACACAAATCACCGATTTTTAGAATTCTTTTCTGTCTGTCCGTCTGTCTTTTCTGTTTGTTTGTTAGCGCACATCTCCGAAACTTCTAAACAGATTTCTATGAAATTTGATATTGTGATAGTGTGAAACCCTGAGAAGGGCATAGGCTACTTACTACAAAAAATCTTTCACGCGGGCAACGCCGCGAGCAAAAGCTAGTGTTATCATAAGAAAATAAAAAAACAATAAATTGGGTGAGAAATTATCAAATGAGCTAAGAAGTAACGATAAGCAAATAAAATACATATAATAGTTTACAAACCACGGTTTTACTCACGTATTCTTGGTCAGAATCGCCGACCAGTTTCGACCTATTAAGTAGGTCATCTTCATAGGCGAGTGCTGAGAGGACGTCGCGTCGCGGAGGCCTCTCGATCACTGTCAGCCGCCCGCGCCCGCGCCGCCGCCCGCCTAGCGGAACGTAAAGCACGGCTCGAAGGGTGGAGTGGGGGTGGTTCGGTGGGTTTCATGACCTACTTAATAGGTCGAAACTGGTCGGCGATTCTGACCAAGAATACGTGAGTAAAACCGTGGTTTGTAAACTATTAATGTGATATGGCTCGCGTAAGTTTTAATAAAATACATATAAGTTATATTGTGAGTTGTGACCATGTTGTGACGCAACCCGACGTGTCACGGGTTAATGGCGGTACCTCGTTTTATCAGTTTCCATAAGTTTCTCAAAATCAACATACACTGTAATAGATTTACTGCTGTTTCACGGCAATTCCAGTATTTCCAATATAAGTGGACGATAGCCTAGTTGGGAATGGAACGGTCTGCTGAGACAATGTCCGGAGGTTCGAAGCCCAAGGCACACACCTCTGACTTATGTGTGTATTGTTTATCAACTATCGTTCGCTTTAGCGGTGAAGGATAACATTGTGAGGAAACCTTCATACCTCAGAATTGTCCATAAGTGTTTCGAGGGTATGTGAAGTCTACCAACCCGCACCAGGCCAGCGTGGTGGACTAAGGCCTAACCCCTCTCAGTAGTAGAGGCCCGTGCTCAGCTGTGGGCAGTATATATTACAGGGCTGATTGCATTGCATTGCATAATGTCGCTTTTTTATTAGTGCATGTTTTTATTAAATCGGTTCTCTTCTAAAAAATCTTTAACATACACTTCCAAGTTTAAAAAAATTAAGGGTTCCATTTACTTTTTGAACTTTGTTAAACGGTTTACCTATAACCCTCGCTAGTCCACGTTCGTATATCAGCGTACATCACAGGAGGAGCCAGGGTCCGTCTGGGTAGGTACCGGTGCATTGTCTACTTCTGCCGAAAAGCAGCAATGTGGTTGCACTGTTGTGTTCCGTTTTAAAGGACATTCTAGTTTATAATTTAAAGTTCTGGATGTGTTGCTACTGTTTATACGTGGTCGAATCACTTACCATAATGCGAGCAACATGCTCGTTTCGTCATAGTTGCAATTAAAAAGGCCGGTGATGTTGTTTGAGTTACGATACATCCTGAGACCTGGGATCCTGACACGTTATTTTTAATTTAAAGTTTGTAAGCTAAAAACAGAGTACTCCAGTGTAATATACTTAAATAATGAAGCCATAAGTTACGCAGTGTTCCAATAAACACGCGTTGATTAAACACGCGTCGTGTGAAGCAGTAATTAACAACACGCGGCCGATGCCGACACGATTCCGCGCCGCTCACTGCTGGCATCTACTGAACTAACGACGCTACGCCTGCAGCACGCATCATGCATGCACATTTTACAACTCTCGTTTGTCTTTTTTTAATACAACCGAATGACGAGTCGTGTATGCCGCTCGCTTGATGGTAAGCGATACGACCACCTATAAACAGTAGCTAGTAGCTACTATCCAGTACTTTAAATAACAAAGTACAGCGTGGCGCTCCACTACGCTCGTCATCCTGAAACATAATATGTTTCTGAAGCCAGAGCACAACAGTGCATGCACACTGCTGTTTGGTGGCAGAAATAGAGTTTCCAGTGGTAGGGAAAAAGGGGGTAATGGCAATAAGCAATAATTGAAACAAAAATACAGGATTCTGTTTAGAACTTCACAAAAATCAACTATTAAGGTACTTTAGTTAAAAGCTATCCGTCTCAGTTGATTTAATTATCTTGAAGAATACAGTTTAAAAAAATTATAACATAAAAATAAAAAAATAGCTTTGACCACCATTGTCCGCATATGTGGTTAATTATGGTCACTCAGTGGGCAATGAGAGTCAACAGTTGTCACACACGTATCCTCGTGGTGTAACCCACTCAATGCAGTATTTGTGCACCCATAGCTCACAGGAAGTTTACCAGTATCATAACTCGTTATTGAGGCCATATTCTTCACATATCAGGCAGATATTTTCAGCATCGTCTTCATTTTCATTATCATCAGCTTCGTTGACATCATCTATTTGATTAAGTCTAATGTATGATTCTCAAGAAATGTGTTTTCTTGAAGCACGCACCTTTTGGCCTTATGTACCACCCTTTTTTGATGTTTGCGCTTCTTACAGTTACTTACCTCCTCTATCTTTCTTTTCCTTTCTCTGCTTTTGCTGCTTTCTTATTTTATTTTTTAATAATACTTAGTTTTTGATGGATGTCGCTGTCAATATTTTAGCGTGGTGCTTCATTTGACTGCTTCTTACCTTTTAAGAAGGTATTTTACAGGTTAATGGAGTTAGGTTTTGGCGAGGATTTCCCTGACTCTCATTGCCCAATTACATATTATATGTAAGCTAAGAAAAAAACTATAAAATAATTTTCTTTTAAATCAGCACAATTATTTCGTTTTTATTACGAATGCGGGGAAAGTACTATCTTTGCGCATGCTTTTGGGTTCGTAAAGACGCTAATTGCCCACATGTCGATTTGAGTGCAAGTAAACTTCGCGCACCCAAATATTGACATCGTCAAGATTTGGGTGCGAGAAGTTTACTTGTCGCACTCAAATCGACATAGTGGGCAATTAGCGTCTTTTCTTTCGACTCCAAAAGCAAGCGCAAAGATAGTACTTTCCCCGCATTCGTAATAAAAAATAGTATGTGCAACTAGTGCGAGGTCAATTGCCAACTTGAGCGAATGAGCGCACTCGCCTCGCTCGTGCGCTCAACTTCGCTCTCGTGGGCAATCGACAACTTCTCGCACTAGTTGCACAATATACTAAAAACTGTTATTTAGACATACAGTTTCACAATAAAGTAGTTTCATTAGTTAGTTATATTAAAATAATCTATTTATCGCTTATTTTGTGCACACGTATAATTATATGAAATACGCGTGAAAACGTATAAAGGCCATGCCTTGCTAACGACGGCCGAGTGCTGACCGTAGGATGCGGGATGCCATGGGAGGTGTATGTAAGGAATCTTTAAGGTTGATATTCGCTGATCTTATCTCTTTCATTTGAATGATTGTGACCGCCATTGCCCGCTGACTCCCATTACCCCTTTCTCCACTACCTCCCCTCTCTTTATGTCTCTTTATGTCCAGTACTTACACTGGCTACAATGTCCTTCAAACCGAAACACAAATTTAATAATAGCGCTCCGATAAATTATAATTTGCGCGCTGGCGCCCCTATAATTATATTGTGTAGTACATGTTGTACCTAACATCCACAAAATGCAACACTACACGCAAATACAGTATTCATCAATGGACGTGCAAACAAATATTTTACCCATCCCTGTGGTGACCTTCTCTAGTACATTAACCGTGTCGATTGCAATTCCATTTATGTTGAACGGAACATATTTTATCATGGTTATATAAATGTTAAACAATTCACTAATATCGCTGATTTAGTGCGCAGAGTGACTTCGTATGAATTGTTTTTAAGAAAGTAACTAATTTGTAACTAGGAGAGGCAGAATGTATAGTAGATACAGATGAGCGGCCACACAGTAAGACCACTGTTTCGCCGGAAACCAGCATGAAACTATCAATTTTGCGGCCTAATAAAACTCCTCACCATCTCCAACTCAAATTTCTCCACCGCAAAGGCCTGCAATGTGTCTGCTATTGTGGATGTAAGTACTCTACATTTCATTTGATGTTCCGGTGTAACTTGTAAGTATCGAGTTAGTCGTGTACGCGATGGTGAACTTCCGACAACGTTTTTACACACGTAGACTGTGTAGGTTATACTTAGCAAAGTAAATCGAGAGCATGTTATGCAGGTAATGTCGTGTATATTTAGTTATGTTACAGTTATTTGTCATTCGTAAAATTATATTCCTCGCAATGATTCAGCGAGCGATGGCGGCACCACACCGGCGCGCGCCAAGCTCCAGCGTAATACCCTAAAGCGATAAATAACACACACACACACATACACACGCCTTTTATCCTCGAAGGTGTAGGCAGAGGCGCAACTATGGCACCCACTTTTCACCGTGCGTATTCCGTCCCATGATGTGATAAGGGGCGAGCCTATCGCCATATCGGGCACAAATGACAGACTCCAGGCTGATACTGAATAAAAAAATCCAATATCACTGCATCCAATATCACCCGGGGATTGACCTCGAGATCTCAGCATTGCAGTCGTACCTTAATACAACTACGCCACCGAGGAGTTTATATAAGAAGTTTAATTTATGTGTTTTTTTTTTTAATTTTTACACACTTTTTGATTTGGCTTCATATCAGGAGTCCAAAAAATTATGGCAAGATTTCGTAGTTGTGATAGTTATTATAAATGTATTGGTTTTTGGCATTGCCTCCGGAACGATAAGTCACCAGTGTTACGCTATAGTGGCGATCAGTCAGCGAGCCGCCCGCCTGCTGACCTTACTACATCATCATTCAAAGAACACTTGTAAGTATTGGAATACTCGTCCAATGCGTATTTCTGACTATTTACTAAAATGAAAATATGTTGCCCTGACCTGAGTGCTCTATATGTCAGTTTGAGAAGGACCAGCCATGGCGCTGAGCAAAGAATTTCTTGTGCTTCTTTAGGCATGTAATCCGCTTTGCGAAACAGACCTGCGTACACAGTACACTGGGAGACGCCGCCGGAGACATCGCCCTGCGGTGCAACGCTATTAAACTCTGAATGAGTTTTTCGAATAAAACCAACCTTATTTGCAGACGGACGGATAGTTGAATGCCCCAGCACGAGACACGGTGCAATTAAAACTTTACAATATTTTCCGTTACGCATGCTCACGCCTTTTATCCCCGAAGGGGTAGGCAGAGGCGCAACTAGTGCTACCACTTTTCGCCAAGTGTATTCCGTCCCATGATGTGATAGGGGGCGAGCCTATCGCCATATCGGGCACAAATTCCAGACTCCGGGCTGATACTGAATAGAAAAATCCAATATCACTTTGCCCGACCCGGGGATCGAACCCGAGACCTCAGCCTTGCAGTCGTACCGTAATACAACTACGCCACCGAGGCAGTCCGAGTATTTTCCGTTAATAAACAACAATGTGGCGCAATGCATGTTTTTTAACACAAACGCACATTTGAAATTTACATAAGCCCTACCTAGTGCTAAGGTAACGTATCTGAGTTACCTACCTTAGATACGTTCTTAATGACTTACTGTTTTTAATATTTTGTTTGATATATAGTGAACAGCTGTGATTTAAGCCGATCTAGTAAAGGGAATCGCAAATCAGTCTGTTTAATGTATACACCATCGCTGTAGAGTATATTGAAGTATAATTTACACATAAAACCTGTGATGATTTATTTAGGATGGGTTGAACGGTTTACTACAAATAAATCCTATAAGTATTATCGTAACACCAATCCTCGAAACAACATTTCGAGAGATTTTCTAATTTAATTTGATGTGAACGGGTCCCAGAGCAATAAGTAAAGGAAAACATATCGTCCCGCAGCGCGGCTAGTCGGTAGTCGGTGCAGCGCAGCCGCGACCGGCTGCCCTATTACGTAAAATTCAGCAATCGACGAAACCATCGCAAAGCAAATGCAAAGCCATAACGATCAATTGCAAATTGTCTTCAATTTTGGTATCACGTAAATATTTTTTTGCTTATCGCTCGCTGGCCGCTCGGAGCGAATTTAATGCAATTTTTGCTATCACACTAGCGCCAAAAGTCATCAAGAGGCAATCCGTGAAACTATTTAACGTCAAACTTAAAACATGTGTTAGTTATAAATAAATAGGTTAACATTGTCTCTCTCTTCCTTTATTCATGACAAAGAGCATTATAATACTACGGAAAATTCATGAATTCATCCCAGCGTTGAAAAAAATCATAGCCGTCACAATCCACATTCCACTCCAAATTTCGACAAAAAATAATGGGCGCCTATTGAACATTTAGTGAAACTTTGAAGCATGTGTTAAACATTATGTATGGATTGTTATTGAAAAAGTTAACAAAAAAACACTAAGTGCCCCATGGTACTTTGGATTCTACACAGTTCGACGTATTTTGGGAACAACAAGGTAAGTTGTTACATTATTAAATTACAATAGATTAACTAGTAGTAAATAACTTCATGCACTTCTTGATAACGTATGGCACATAAAATAAAACGTTTGGTGTAAGGCGTACGCTGTTCCACAGTGTTAACAGTCTCATTGTACGACGAATTTAATAATATTTTGTTTTTATGGTTTTAGCATATCATGGCGAACAGAGTATCAAATTAACAGCTTGAGGCTTTGTTGGAGTTCTTACAAGAACATCCTTCTTTAGCCAAAGGTATTGGACTTGGTGCTAGATCTAAGGAAACTGTCGATAGACAGTGGAAACATTTGGCGATGAAGCTGAACTCTATTGGTTCAGGTTCTTCCAAAACTGGAGAGCGTTGGAAAAAGGTAATATACAATCATATATTGTTATATTTTTTCATCACTATATACCAATTAACATTGTATGTATATTTATTTTTAGTACTGGGCTGATATTAAACACAAGAGCAAGACCACACTTGCTAAACATAGACAGGAGTCTTCTGGCACTGGTGGCGGTCCCAGAACACAGGAAAATATTTCTGAGACGGATAAGAAAATTCTCTGTCATCGGAGAACAGGATGTGTTTGGGGATGTAGAACACAGAGTTCCAATATTTAATCATGTAAGTGATGTCATTATTTACTCAAAATACATACAATATATTATATTATTAACAGATCCCAGTTCTATATGAATGTCAAGATAAAAATCTCCATGCCAAATTTCATCAAAATCAGTTCAGCTGTTTAGCAAAAGGACAAAACAAACGTATATTCACATCTATTGATTGATTGAATATAAATGTAATTATTCCCAATTTCAATCTACATTATAATACTTGTCACTGTATACATTTTTACGATAATAATAAATCAGTAAAAATAAAATATTGTCCTGTTATTAAATGTTCTTTTTCATTGTTACCAGATTGAAAACACCCAAATGGAGATACCACAGTGTTATGATCAGAGCAATATTGATATGTCTGAAGTTGTGATATATTGTGAAGGTGAATGAATTAAATATAAAAACCTAGCTTATATGTTTATTTTTATTAACATACTAATTGTTTTGTTTTTTTTAGATAATCAAACACAAATTGCTCTAACCCTGCAAACTTTATCTCCATCAACAAAAGGACAAACCAGTAGAATTTGTAAGTGTTTTGTAAAAAGTATTGTTTATAATGATAAATTTGTTGATGCACAGTTTCATATGGGTATAATAATATAATGTCACATAAATGTACTGTTTTAATAAATATATATATATATATATATATATATATATATATATATGAATTGGTTGATTTAATAAAACTACACCTATATTTATTTATTTATAACTTTATTGTACATCACAATATAACATTTCAACATAATAAAAGCAGAGAGGTGGTACAATTGGCGGTCTTATCTATATATATAAATATATATTTACTATATACACCTTTTAATTCACATTATTTTTATTTTTACAGCTATATCAGAAACTCCAAAAAATGCTCAGCTGTTCTTCAACGGTTACTCAGCAAATACCTGAAGTGACCTTACACACAGGTATTATTTTAAAATTATTTTGGATTCATCTTTCATTTCAACATGTTTAAAAAATACTTATAACACTAATATGAATTGAAATTTGTTTTTCAGGATTAGAGAGTGCTGTCAGTCGGCCTGTTAGAGACAGGACACTTAAGCCACGTTATAAATCTAATAACTTAAATCTACACAGGACAAGTATGTTAATATTGATAAATAATTATACATAGTTATAAAGGTATACTTTTAAATAACTATTAAATGGTTGTTTCAGAAACTCAATCAAGAATAGATCCTGAATGGGTTAAAGAGTTGGAGAAGTGCAGAGTGGAAGCTGAGGTCAAACTTGCTAATGCTGCCAGTGTTATGACCGAAGCTTCTCGCATACAAGCAGAAGCCTCGGCTAACACTACTAGCGTTATGACAGAAGCTTTTCGCATACTAGCAGAAGCCTCTAAAATGCAGGCAGAAGCCTTATTAATGCTGAAAGATATGTTGCAACCCAAATCTTAGATTTTGGATGAAATCTTTCCAAATCTATCCAATTTAAGAAATTATATTAGTGATGTGTTATTTGCTGAAATAATCCTTTTGAATTTCATTGTCGTTTGTTAATCATATGTAATGCTTTATGTTGTAATCGTTACCATAAATATATACATTACAAGAAAAAACAAATTTATAACTAGCTGATCCTTTCCAACTTTATTTATTTATACAATGGGCATTAATTCTAATAACTAAGTATAAAAAATACAAATTAAGTGCTATTAATAACATGAATAAGAAGTATGGGGAAATGGTGCAAGGTCCTTGGTACAAGAAATACAGATAATGCAGAACAAGCTGATTAAAACGCTTTATAATTATGACTATCTGACTCCGACAAGCCAAGTATACAAAGAAACAAAATTACTTTCAATCAACCAGTTATACATTTATAAAACATGCATGCTAATCCGTAAAATATTGACCCAGGAAACACACTCACAACTTAGCTTTAACAAAAAAACTCATACATATAACACAAGACAACGAAACAAACTTCATCTGCCTACGCCTAGGACCAATTATGGCAAGAAAAATATACTTTTTGAAGGTGCTCAGCTGTACAATAAAATACCAGAACTTGTTTTAAAAAGTAAAAATTTAAAATTATTTAAAACTCTTTTAGAGAAATATGTAAAAATGAATGTAAATATTTAACGTAGGTTAACGGAGTACTAACTATACATATTATATATTGTTAATAATTTCTCGATGTAAGAGAGCTGTAATTGTTCATTGTCGAGAAAATAAAGATATCTTTAAACCGAATGAAAATTAAATAAAGTATAAAACTATTACTATATAAATTTATTACTGTTAATAGAATTGAAAAGAACTAAAAACTATTACTTCACATAATGTCAAATATTTAACTTTTTTCTTTTTAAATTATCTTATGTAGTTCATAATAATAATAATAATCACAATGAAATATACTTTATGTCACACAGGAATTATGTAGCTTTGTACTGGTAAAAGAATTTTCAAAATCAGTTTAGTATTTCCAGATATTACTTCCTACAAACTCATAAACTTAGATTTTCACTCATAAACTTCTGTAATTACATCATGTGCTACACCACTTTATTATTTTTAACATGCCAATATGTTTAAAATAAATAAAAAAAGAGTTTTACAACTCCTGATAGAACTAGCAATGTGTCGGGATCTGCCCCAAAAAGAAAACCAAGCAGCATAATAAAAATATAATGTCACCAATTATAATGCCTAGCAATAATATTAGAGTTAATAGCAACTCTCATGAAAAACCAGTCTGATATCCTCAAAAAAGTGGGGCCTGATTCCAGTTGTACAGTCAGCCACATAAGTAGCTGAACAAATTCAACACTTTAAATCGCCTATACCCTTTTATTTTATTACCAAAGTGTTTTTTTTCTTCACAAACATAAAATTAAGACATTTACTTTAATTCACACCAAGAAATAAAAATCTTTCAACACAGCTTAACATTTAAAGGCCATTTGAAGTTTTGAATTTGTTCAGCTACTTATGTGGCTGACTGTACTAATGAAATTCGGCTGCAACAACAGACTCTGACCAAACTTGCATCAGAGTAATTCAAACATTAATTCAACAGACATAACAATTCCAAAACCTAGCTGTACTGCAATTATAAATGTGTAACACCACTATTCTACCTGTGTACCACAATAAATACTATTTGAATTTGAAAGTACTTAATACAAAATAAATATTTCTAATTCAATAAAAAATTATCTCCTTGCTGACCACAAACGTTGCACCATTTGTTGTCTTTGTTGTCGGCCCCTTGCTAACAATTGTAACTCATCAGGC
The DNA here is from genome assembly GCA_947568825.1 of Sphinx pinastri. Lineage (NCBI taxonomy): Eukaryota > Metazoa > Arthropoda > Insecta > Lepidoptera > Sphingidae > Sphinx > Sphinx pinastri. Next base: position 201,487 of record OX387615.1, read on the forward strand.
TCACTATGGTCAGGTTGTGATGGAGCCGACACCTGGTTATTAGTGTCTCCGTCTATTTCCTCATTTGCCAAATGTGGAACAGGCAACCTATGTCTGTTGTAGATGTTGTGCAAAACAACACAGGCATTGATAATCATGGCTACCATATGATGATCATAATGCAACACTCTGTGTGCTAGCAAACATATCCAACGGGCTTTTAATAGTTCAATGCAACGCTCAACTGTATTCCTCGAGAGGCAGTGAATATTAGTATAATGTTCTTCTGCGGAACCAGTTTCTGCATTCACAATTGGGGTTAAAAGCCATGGTCGCAGTAGGTACCCTGAATCACCTGCAATTTAAAAAGTGTTTCTCAATAAGATTACATTTAATAAATAAATAAATATGTATATCAAAGTTATGATAGCTAATTACATACCTAATAACCAGATGCTTTCTCCTGTACTGTGCAGGTCTTGTAAATGAGCCTGTATTTCACAGTTTCGCCAAATGTATGCATCATGAGTAGCACCACCAAATGATGCATCCACATTAATTATATTCAAATCACTATCACATATCTGAAAACAAAATAGATATTCAGATACAGTCAGTAATCAAATTAAATATTAATATGTGTATTTATTATATTTTTACTTACAACTTGAACATTTCTGCTGTGGTAATGCTTTCTATTAAAACATCTTTCAGCATGTTCATTTGGCTGAATTAATGCTACATGAGTGCAATCAATGCAACCCACACAGCCAGGTAATCCAAATTTGTTGGAAAATCTAAAACAAATTAAATTTGTCTTTAAATTGTGGTTTAAGTTAAATACATTTTTATACTATTTATTAGGTTCTTACCCATTTATAATTATTTGTCTTTCCTGACGTGACTGAGGACAACGAATATATTTCATTAAGATTTCTCTTGAATTTAGAGCTTTCGTCACCTCATTCACTGAATGTGATACGCTAGCTTGGCTCAGACCATGTAAGTAGCTCATACCTACAGGTTTTTGGTATGAGCCTGTAGCAAAGAAGGAGAGTGCTGTTAGCACCTGTAATAAAATGTTTAATTGTTAAGACTACTTATTAATAAATTTATTAGACAATATAAGTAGCTTAGATTATAAGTAGGTACAGAATTATCAAAGTAAGTTTACTCACTTTACACTCGACGCTAATTTTTGTTTTTCTTCGTGTTTGCGACATATAAGGCCGTAATTCGTTGCATACTTCTTGAAATAGTTCTTTGGACAGCCTATAATGAGCTTTGAATTCATTATCAGGAAGATCCAAAGCTTTGGCGTCATCTCGAAGATTGCGCCGCAAAGCAGATGCATTACGGTTTTCTAGCCGTCTTGTTTCCTCATTCATAGCTTCCAATAATAAAAATGCGCGAGCCATATCGAAAAAAGCACAAATTTAAACAAAAACACTTAAATAATCAACTCAAAACAATTAATAAACCACGTTACGAACTAGGCGATCAGCGAGCGACGACCAAACATTCAATGATTTACCACTTGCTATTTGACAGTTAGATTTGTTCGCTGATTGCTCTTATAACTCATACGTAATACCAAATTCTGTCGCGTCTATAGCGATTGAATGCGTTTTTTGTTTAGCGATTGTTCGACAGAGGCAGCACTGTGTTAAAATCAGATTCCTTAGCGATCGCTTTGTTTTTGCTCTTAGGTAATACGAATTTGACGTTTTTAGCCATTTTAAAGCAAAAATTGTACAATTTTCGCAATCGCTTTGCTATTGCAAATTAGGTAATAGCCCTGCGGGCTCTCTACAAGTCCCTGTCGCCCAAAGAAACAAACCGAGGCAGTACAAAATGCCTTTGAAAATTTTGTGAGCTCCCGTACACCGTACTTCTTTAAGAAGGGCATTGAAAAATTATCACTACGCTTGCAGAGATGCATCGATAGCATGGGTGTATATTTTGATTGATAGAAATAAAAAATATATATAAAAAGATGACTTTAACTTTCTGTATAGAAAACAGCAATTTCATAGGTAAGGACCTAATATAATATATAAGTATATTAATTATATAGTTGCGTTACATTATTACTAAAATATTTAGCGGTGCGGTAGAGCGTTGACATGGCAGTCGGTGATGGCGGTTGGCTCGGCGCCGCGCACCTGTCGCTTCTCCACAACAATTTGCACACAATATTACAAAGCTTTACATAACACAGCGCGCTGACAGTTTAGCTACAAAGTCTTTCTTTACTAACAAATAAAACGAAAAAATACTACCGAACTCATTGTTTGAGACGCTGAGCCTACAGCGTGGCGGAAAGCTTACAAGAGGTGATATCCACTCTCACCGATAATATTTTTTATCCATAACTGACTGGGTGTAGCTAAGTTTGGATCGTACAATTAGCTATTTGATGTCTTCTGATGTCGCTTTGGTATAGCCTATATTGGGTTTAAACTTTAAGGCCAAAAATGTTGAAGTTGTTTAACAACCGCCGAGTACCAGGTTTCGATAATTAGGATAATTTGGGATAAAGGTCTACATCTCGCGATAGTGAAATAACGCGAAATCTGTTGCAAGGGATTTCTATTTGCATCCGAAATAGCTATAAAACATATCGGCCGTCACTATACATCATCATCAGCCATAGGGTGACCACAGCTGAACGTCGGCCTAAGGATTTTCCTAAGGATCCCCTAAGGATTTCCAGACGGACCTACACAGGGCGCATAGTTCGCAGAACTGACGGCAAATGGGGCAAAAAGTTCTCGAGTGGAGACCACGTCCGACAAGCGCAGCGTTGGACGTCCACCTGCAAGGTGGATAAACGATTTGGTACAGTTGCAGGAATACGTTGGATGCAGGCCACAATACATAATGAGGTGGAAATAAGTTCGGCGCACAATGTCAACACCGATGAGGAAGGCTTTAGTTACTATTGTGTTATGAAACGGTAAATGCCATGCAAAATCTGTAGGTAGAGTTACCTCGCTTGAGTAGAGGCGGGGGTAGAGTTTGAGAGCTTGGCGCGCGTGTTCCTCCGAGCTATACAAGGTACAGCATTACCCGTTAGTGGGTTGACGCCACAGGCAAGTAATTATGTATGCGAGGTACGCGCACAAACCGAACCCAGCCTGGGTTGCGTGCATGGTGTCGGCCCTGAGTGATAGTAACCTTACACGGTGCGATACAAATTACGCGCCGTGACTCGCGGGGGCGGACTCCGGGCTCCGGGCGGGGTGGGTGACGCGAGTGATCGGAAGCGTCGCCTTTAATGGCTTCCTGTTGAATATTATGAAACAATGGGACTTCGGAAAAGCTGTGGTGGCACCGTAAACCTTAATCCCGTGTGTAATACCCATTTAAAAATAATAGGCGTTGCTTGCAGCTTCGCTCGCATGAAAAACTTTTGCCCCTACAAGTCCCAAAATCACTGCAACAATTCATAGTGCCATATGTAGGACAACAGCGCCATCTATTTATAGTCTTATTCCGAGTAAAAAAACAAGAGTCCACTTTTATATTTCAAGCTGCCAAGCGAATTAACAATGGATACAAAAATAATATGGAATAGTTGGAGCGTACCAAGGATCTAAACCCGCCACCTCAGAGTCCATTCACTGCGAAGCTATTGCTACGTAATCTATATGACGATCAATTTATACGCGCCACATGATAAGTGATGTACGATGAGGCGCGGGTAATATTACAGCGGTGACGCGACATATTCCGGAGGCCCCTCTAGAGCAACGCCTCACGCTTGCACTATGATCCCTTTACCTTGCACTGGTGGTAGGTCTCTCATATGTAAGAGTCCGCCTGGGTGGTTACCACCGCAATGTCTATTTCTACCGCCAAGCAGCAGTGTGCATGCACTGCTGTGTTTCGGTTTGAAGGACATTATGGCCAGTACAACTACTGGACATAATGAGACTTAACATCTTATGTCTCAGGATGACGAGCGCAGTGGAATGCCACACAGTACTTTGTAAGTCTAGGTGCTGGATGGTGTTGCTACTGTTTATGGGTGGTCGTATCGCTTACCATCAGGCGAACGGCATGCTCGTCTCGTCATTCAATGCCATAAAAAAAAAAAACCTTGATCTCTTGATCTTTCCTCAGCCTTAAGTTTCACCTTATAATATAATATTAAACAGTATAGTTTATCATAATAAAAGTTTCATACCTGTAACTTCGTAAGTAAAAATCGGCATAATTAAAGAACTGTCATAAATGTTAAACGCCGACCTGGAGATCGTAGCTCGTTCGCAATATTAAAGTCGTCGATGAGAGAGTACAGGAGATAGTTTGTGCTCGGCTGGTGAAAAACTCACAAGGTTGTGGAGCATAACGATTTGCGTTAGTTCAGTTCATACTTGGGCCACAGAGCACTTATCATCAGGATCAGTTAGTCACTGCTGTGCCCAGAAAATAAAACATGCCGGCCTATAGGTATTTCTATGTGTCGTATGTATGTGTACGAAACATTGCCGTTGATGAAAGTGCATCGTCACGGCGATTGTTTATCGAGTTTGGGGTGAGAGGGCTATAGAAGGTGAGGTCTGTCGGATTTACATAGGGGCGCGCTATTAATGCATATTGATGGGCCTCGGCGGGCAGCGCCACGGAGCGCGCCTCTCTCGCACCATTACCATACTAAGCATACATTTCGTTTCTTTTTTCATAAAAAGTACAATTTAAATGTGCGCCGGTATGTATGGAGTATGGAGATGGTTTGAGATCTAGGGGAAACATAGGGTCCATTTTATCTCGGAAATACATAACGTGGGACTTTTATCCCGAAAAATATTTTCTTGCGGGTGCAATAGCAAACAAATAAGTATGGAGATAGTTTGAGACCCAGGGAACAACATGGGGTACTTTTTATCCCGATAAAATATAAACCGGACTTTTATACCGGAAAATGGTTTTCGCGGGTGGAACAAATTATTTTATTGGTGGTGGAACCGCGCACAAATAAGTATGGAAATAGTTTGAGACCCAGGAACGGACATAGGCTACTGCTTATCCTGTAAAAAAATATAAACCAGGCCCTTTATCTTGGAAAATATTTTGTTGCGGGTGGCACCGCGAGAAAATAAGCATGGAAATAGTTTGTGATCCAGGGAAGAATAGGCTACTTTTTTATCTTTTTATATATAAAGATATGTCCTTACATCACTAAATAATAGGTCGGGCTTAGAGACAGGTCGCATTTAGCATTTAACAGGAGACGGCATGACTAGGCGAACCCTTCGTTGGTCATGCATGCGCAGTTGGTCATACACTTTTATTAAAACCTATGTGACTTGCGATCGCTGTCATTACATTATACGATAGTGACATTAAGCGTTGCTCCACAGAAATTGTGGTTTTTGCTGTGTTATTGTGTAAAAAGCGACCAGTGAAGCTTTAAATTTATAAGACCATGTTTTTTTCTATCATGTGAAAGCATTACTTTTGTGAATTGTAATCGTAACTTTATATAATCTTAATATTGATGAGCGACCGATTTTGACAGACAGGTGTCAAGAGCAATAATGTTTGTATTTTTGAACTATGAAATGCAATGCAATCAGCCCTGTATTATACACGCTGGCCTAGTGCGGGTTGGCAGACTTCACACACTCTCGAGATTCTTATGGAGAATTCTCAGGTAGGTTCTTCAGGTATGTCGGTTTCCTCATGATGTATTCCTTCACCGTTCAATGAGCGATAATTGATAAACAATACACACGTTACTTTGAAAAGTCAGAGGTGTGCCTTGGGTTTTGAACCTCCGGACATTTTCTCGCCAGACCGTTCCATTCCCAACTTGGCTATCGTCCACTTCGAACTATATCAAAGATATTTTCATATGATCGATTATATATTAAAAACCCTTTTATAATTTGCGTTTTAGAATCAAAATAAGAATATTGCCATTAGAAAACGTGATTGAGCGAAGAATCGATGACGCCTACCAAAGAAACTCAAAACCTGCCTCTATTTTACAAAATCTAAATGTGTAGACTATGGTCTGAAAACAAAATTAGTACCTACCTACTTTAGAGGAATATTTAAAAAAAAAGTATATAAAAAATATTCACAAGGAAAGGAGAACAAGTATTGGAATAACAAATGACTGACACGAGTAAATTATTTTCAGAGCCAAGGTATTTCTTGTCTTTGTAATCCCTCAATCTGATCTCCTAAATTATAATCATGTCCTAACACCCTCGTAGTTTTTTATTAGACTACCGGGGTGTAGTCTAATTAAAAAACGTCATAATAAGTTAATTTTGTTCTAACTGAATAAACCAACGGACTATATAATGTCATAAATTAAAGTAGTTAATATAGGCTTGCTATATAAAAAAAAATACACAGTGGCACTATTATAGCGGTTTATGACGCCAGCAGAACCTCCACATTACTCCCAGTGAATTTATCTATACAAATATTATAAAGAGGCTAGATTTGTATTTTTGTTTTTAAGAACTTATGTGCCGAGGTCAGATTCCTTGTGGTTATTTGATTTGCTCTATCGAAATTTACGAATCTACACCTACATCTAATTACATCTTGATATCTCCTAACAAACTGCTAGTAACAAACAATTTGGAAAGGATCCTATGTATATTACTAGGTGGGTAGGTATTTCGTCGGCTAGAATCTGGCTTAGTAAGTACTCGCGCAAGGGAAATTTCTGCAGTCAAGCGATATTGTGCAGAAATAAATCTAAATAGCCTATCGATGGGTGCAAATATTACAGAGTGATTTTACAGATATGAATCATTCATAAGAACTATAGTTCAGATAACTATTAAGGAGAATTCGTCACAAATGGTCGTCACTAGAACTTTTGTTTTAGTGTACGTCTAAAGAGTGTGTAGTTACACTAAATTTAACAGATGTATGCGTGTTAAGAGTTGGTGTTGCGGGGAATATCACAGTGTGCATTCGTATGCACTATATTCAGCCTTGCAGGTGTGGATTTTTGTTGTTAAATGTGTGCTATCCGTGTTTACCTCGCCCCCCTTCAGGATTGACACAAAAAATTGTTTGCACATTATTGTAATTTCGTCTCCATTGGTGACATCTCTCTGTATCGCAGTTAGTATGTATAAACTTGTAATAAAATCTCTTTGTCTGTGCTCTTTATATCTGGCTGGTTTTGATGTCATTAAAATGGTTACATTTTACACAAAAAAGAAACACATTAGTAAAATGTTGTTTTCAGCTATTTTTCATTTATTTTTCTTCGGTGAAAATGCGTAAAACTAATTAAGAAATTCGATACATTTTATAATTATATTATAAAAGGGGAAAATGCAGTTGAAGAATGAAGTTTAGGGATCTAATGCAGTGTCAGTAAGAGTAGCACAAAGTGTGTTTAAGCAACAAAATACTTATTAGGCACTATTAGATAAATCATATCTAGGGGATTAGCGCTGTAGACCGAAATACTATTATTAAGCACCTCGCTCTGGTCGCCCTGTTACGGATAAAGTCGACGCCATTTTGAAAAAGTGGAGCAAGATCGACAAATCAGCAGTTACGATGTAGCTGAAGAACTGAGAATTAACCACGAAACAGTTTAAACTCATTTGAAAAAAGCTGGGTACACAAAAAAGCTCGATATTTGGGTGCCACACGAGCTCACTGAAAGAAACTTAATGAACCGTGTATTCATTTGCGATTCTTTATTGAGACTGACTTTATTGAGATTGATAACTGGTGATGAAAAGTGAATCACGTACGACAAGAACGTACGAAAAAGGACGTGGTCGTCAAAACCTGGGTTAACTCGCAATAAGATGATGATGTGTGTATGGTGGGATTGGAAGGGCATTGTTCATTATGAGCTTTTACCGTCGGGCAGAACCATTGATTCGGATCTCAACTGCCAACAACTAATGAGATTAAAGCAAGAAGTTGAGAGAAAGCGGCCGGAATTGATCAATACAATGTGGTCTTTCATCACGATAACGCTAGACCACACACATCTTTAGGCACTCAGCAAACATTAGGAGAGTTTGGCTGGGAGGTGTTTAATGCATCCACCATATAGCCCTGACCTTGCACCTTCTGATTTCCCCCTGTTTCGGTCTCTTCAGAATTCTTTAGGCAGTGTCAGGTTAACATCAAAGAGGACTGCCAAAACTTCTTGATACGTTTTTTTAATCAAAAGTCCAAAAAATTCTACAGCAACGGGATTATGGCACTACCTACCTACAAGATGGCAGAAAGTCATCGAACAAAATGCCGTAATACTGCCTGTAATGAAATGTAAATAAACTTTGGAAAAAGAAGTCTTCAATTTTCATATTAAATACGAAGAAACTTTTTCCCCAACTCAATATTATAAAAAAAGCCCCCATGGCATCTGTTTGTCTGAACGCGATAAACTCAAAACTACATCAACTCACGTTCGAGTCCAATAGATAGCCCGCGCGACTAGATGCGCTGCGTCACCGGCCCGGGCGGGGGGAGGGTTACGTCGGCACACCGCCAACGGGAACATATTCAAAATTTTGACATAAAAACGTAAACAGAGAGTTCCCGATTCAAGACGCGCTGGCACGCCGTGCTGTGCCCGTGGGGACACATGTTTATTATTTAACCGTGAGAGGCCACCAGTCGTAGAGACGTTTATGTAGCAGTTGGTACTTGGTAGGGTGTTCTTATCGGCCCGGATACCTACCACTGTACATGAAGATTCTATTTTTTCCATAGTTACACAGTCGTGTATTTGTTCACATTTTTTTATTAACCGTATATAAAGTGTACCGGTAATTGTGGCCCAACTGTGTCGCGTCCCGGAATCACCCTAATTTTATTCGGTTTCGAACATACCAGCAAACATAATATACATTATCATATACATATCATTATATATATATATATAAATTTCGGCATAGATAATAATTTTGACTATCGCGGAATTATCATCTGTCCTTCATTGATATTCTATATGTCCGCCACGCCACGCATCTATTGCAGTGAAGTATCTTTGCCGGATCGGACAAAAATAACATCGACACAAAAAAACTTCTAAAAAGATGAAAACATATTGTTTTTATGTGTTAACCATTTGACGTGACCGTTGACCATTTAACCAATGGTGTAGCTTCCACGAGAGGACCCTTTATCAAAATTTTTCAGGGTCTCTTCAGGGCCACTTTGCAAACTTTTGAGTGCTCGCTGAAGATTGGCGTTAAGTTTGAGGGCGCCGTATAATTCATACGGCTGATACGTCGGTAGCTACGCCCATCGCCCCTGCGTTTAACATAACCGTCGAATCAACCATTCATAAAAAAAAGAACGGGTTGCAATCCGGGAGTGCCGGCAGAAGTGAAAACTTGAACGTTAACGTTGTGCATTTTTTAATTATTTTAGAATGGTTAGGGAATAATTTCGCACGAATTGCTTTTTTTATCAGTATAAAAGTACTAGCATTTATGTAGTTAAATACAATATTTATTTATTACACTATCGTACACAAAAATGTCAATTTGACTATTTCTTTATAAATCATAATTTGAAAAAAGAATGTTACGCTCTTATGTACTCGTGCCGTGCCAACGCTGGGGAAATAAATAAAAAAGTAGTCGTTTAAGAATTATAGCTTCTACGCATTGTATTTAAGGTTCATATTAGTAAGGGATGGTTTTAATGATGTTAATAAATAAAAATGCACTCGTGTCAAGAATTATAGCTTCTACGCATTGTATTTAAGGTTCATATTAGTTAGGGATGGTTTTAATGAATTAAATAAATAAAAATGTAAACGTTTAAGAATTATAGCTTCTACGCATTGTATTTAAGGTTTTTTTTATGATATAGGGGGCAAACGAGCATACGGTTCACCTGATGGTAAGGGATCACCGCCGCCCATGAACATCTGCAATACCAGGGGGCACAGAGATGCGTTGCCGGCCTTTTAGGTGGGAATACGCTCTTTTTTTGAAGGTCGCCAAGTCGTATCTGTCCGGAAATGCTGCTGGCGGCATTTGGTTCCATAGTTTAGTAGTACGTGGCAAAAAATGACGGCTAAAACGTACAGTGGTGGATTGCCAACCTCCGAGGTGATGTCGATGGAATTTGGAGTTCTGCCGCGATGTACGGTGATGGGACTCAGCAGCAGGGATAAGTCCGAAATATTCTTCAGAGCACTCCCCATGGTAAATGCGATAGAGAATACAGAGCGATGCTATATCTCTACGCAAAGCCAAAGGATCAAGCCGTCGGAAAGAATACGGTCGTCGACGATACGAACTGCCCGACGTTGAATACGGTCAAGAGGGAGAAGCTGGTACTGCCCAAAGATGGGAACAATATTCCACGTGGGGCCGAACCTGCGCCTTATAAAGTTGCAGGCGATGGCCCGACGTGAAATATCGCCTCGATCTGTTGAGCACACCAAGCTTCTCCAAGGTTCATATTAATAAACCTAACGCGACGATAGCCTAGTTGGGAATGGAACGGTCTGCCGAGACAATGTCCGGAGGTTCAAAACACAAGGCACACACCTCTGACTTTTCGAAGTTACGTGTGTATTGTTTATCAATTATCGTTCGCTTTAACGGTGAAGGAAAACATCGTGAGGAAACCTACATACCTGAGAATTCTCCATAAGAATTTCGAGGGTGTGTGAAGTCTGCCAACCTGCACTAGGCCAGCGTGGTGGACTATGGCCTAATCCCCTCTCAGTAGTAGAGGAGGTCCGTGCTCAGCAGTGGGCAGTATATAATACAGGGCTGGTATGGTATGGTATCGTATGGTACCTACCATGTTTATAGTGAAATGTTTGCGTTTTTGAAAAGGAACGACGTGAAAGCTGTAATCCTTAGCTGCAGGGCCTCGGCCGTAGGTACTGTCAGGCTTAGTGGACGTCGTCTTTACAGATCTCGCTGTGAGCCCTGAGCCGACGCCGTGCCGCCGCGGCAACTTAACAAGCTGTACGAGCGCTCGCACTCACCGACGGCTCTCACTGACGTGTTGCCATTGGAAGGCCGACGGTCATAATTGGCGAGCGGACCAATAGGGAGATCGAACTAAGTTAAATGTTGCAGAAATGCAATGTATTACGGAAGTTCAGAATGGAGCGAAAGATATTTTTAGTCTTCTTGTTAGTCGGGCACTCTTAGCAGAATGGTCTTCAGCGATTATAGTGCGTTCACGGTTATTTTACCTCTAGCTGTAAAGTTGGCTAACCTGAGTTCCGTTGCCAAGTAAAGTTTCGTCTAATCCCCCCATACGAAATATTTTAAGAATTTTTCACAAAACGATGTTACGGGTAATGCGCACAACATTACATTTTCCTTTTTTTTAATGTGTTACGTGCATTAAATATGAATAATATAATTATTCTTGTAATTTTGTTTTCTATTGGGCCACAGTCGGTTACACAGTCGGTTTTTTTACAAGAAAAGAACGATGTCCAACAGAAACATTTATTTTTGTAAACAGTTTTATAGTTACAATATAATAATTAACAACACTATAGCTCGGCTAGCGGTACATTCTGCAATGCTTTCCCGGCGAGTTCGTGTCGCTTGGTGACGCTGACGGTTTTAGGTATGTACATACATGTAATTTTCACTACCCTGAGGAAAAACATTGATAACTGGTAATAAAGTTTACATACCTGTCATGACGGCGACCCGTTGTCAAACATTTTTAGATGGACTATTTATTGGACTCCTCATGAAAATTATACACCGATAGCACAAACTTTCTGCGACTACTTTGTATTCTTTTAGGCATGATGCGATATCTATAAACACTGATTTAAAAGAAAAACACGCGGAGATTCAAATATGACAAGAATCTTGACAACAAGTATAGTTAGTTAATGCCAACGTAGACAAAAAATATATTTACAAATGCCAGAGGTAAAATAAGTGTGAACAGACAGTATAATAATCCCTTCAAGATCAGCCAAGTACGCAGGAGATATTATAGTGCACAAGTGTGTGCGCAATACACAGGGATGGGGGATAAAGATATCACACCACCAACTTCCTGACTCCGAGCTCCGACTGAGTAATTTTTAAGATGGAAAAACCGAATCACAATGTTTTATTTGGCCCGACCTGGGATTCGAACCCAGGACCTCAGCGCGAAAATCGTACTCGTAACGCGTACGCAATACAACTATGCCACCGAAGCAGGCAGTATAAAGCCAATACGGCCCCCAGACACCTAATGTGCAATATTTTTCTACAAATTAATTCTACCTGAGGTTTGAAGAAGCGGGGTGCTGCATTATGATTAGCCGTGCCAACATTATTACGTTTTACGTAACCATAGAAACACCTCAGACCAATAACTAAAGCAACGAGAAACACTATTTTTATTGGGTGCCTCACTGGTCATGTAATGCTAAACAACTAAACAATAGAGATAGCGTAAGATGCACTTGACTCAGAAAGAAATGCAAATATAATATGACTGTAATGGGCCTCAATCCCGCAATAGCCTCAATGCTAAATGTTTACGGCTCGCAGTTGTGGTCGTAACTGATTTGAAGATATTTAACGACAAGCTACATCTGATCTATTAGTCAGATCTGTTTCCCGAAACCGATCGCCTGTTATTCGACGTCTAGAGAGTATTTGGCGGCGAAAGGGTGTCGCCGCAGTAGAGGAACAGATGGTTGCGTTCCTCTATGGAAGGGGAAGATTCCCAATCAGGCAGATGTTGCGCCTGACCGGCCGCGGCCCCTCCGATGGATCCTACTCGGAGGTGGTATATATACCGCGCTTCGCGCGAATATTGCTATCGCAATTCTGGATCGTTCAATGCCATCTGTTGTAGATTTTGGGCGTCATCTGCTAATCATCGATACCCGGTCATCTAGTTGACAATTTACTGAGGTAGTTCCCAGCCATGTTGATAGGTGGCGGTGTTGCTAATTATGCCGCCACAAGTATATGGTCGCTGGTGGGCATGGTTGTCACGATGGTGATATACGGAAAGATGTCAACGTTGTCAGTCTTCTTGGCGATATTCGCAGGTCTGCTAAGGCTTCTCCATTTTTGTTGGTTAGTAGCGCTATATACTTAGTAGATGTATTTAATTACTAACGAATACTAAAACTCTAAGTTTCATTGGACCCTTTTTAAAAGTAAACATTCCCGCGCCTGAAGCATCATGAGCATATCAAACGACAAGTTGAAGCTTACACACTAGTTGGGCACAGTGGATGGAAGTGAAACAAACTGCAGGCGGCACAAGTGAAAATGGATTGGCCACACCTGACGATCAGTCGATTCTTAAAAGGTCTCAACCATATACGTAGCGGAAGCGTGGCCGTCCCAAACAAACCTGACGACGCACTGTTTTCGACAAAGCAATAATACGGGAATTTTGGGAGTATTGCGAAGATTTGGAGCGCAATCAACCGTAAAGCTCACGATGACATTGTAGAAGTCCCTGCCCCATTCAGGGGACATAGGACCTTAATGATGAATAATGGAAAATTATCTCTTCAAGAGTCGCGATCGGCCAAACCGTCTCACAACGAAATTGGCTTTGTGTTCAGCCGCCACGCCGTCTTCCAAGGGTAGACGAAATATAAAGTGTCGCGTCTCTACCTAGGCCGCACTAAATTCAGCTATTCCACGGATCCAAATGAATACGAAGCGACAACACACTTTTATGATTAAAGCTTTGAATAATAAAAATGTATGTGAATCTACGTTAACAACGGCGATAGTATGGTGGGGAATAGACTGAACAGTATGCACACGTGTATATATCTCCTGAAGGAAAGTGACAAACGCCATTTAAAAGTCTGTAATAGTAGATGAATCTTCGTTGCTCTGCCACCCTTTTAGCAAAGATACGAAACATAAACTCGAAACGAATATTAACTGTGAATCCCACTACATTCCTGTATCGGTGCGGGACTCGAACCCGCGGCGTCTTGATTCACATTCGACCTCGGATATGAAGTCCGATTGTCTCGTCAGTGCACATTGTATTTCGGGGCACAGTATCGTGGACAGGTGCCGGCCGCGTCGCACCGCGTCACCCGCGCGGACAAACATCGCACTCGATTTAAATACCGCCTCTTCGTCTTTTATTTTCAGCACAAATTATCAATATTCTTCGTCACTGACATTGTTTCTGATGTAAAGTGTTATAAATACGTTATGTTGCTCTTAATGTGCACGGCTTTATTACGTGTATCCGATGCGTGAATCGCAACGACGTGTATGAATCGTCGCTGCAAGGACGGTCAAAGGGTCGTGATCACTCGGAATACTGGATACAAGTAATCTCAAAACTTGATATTTCTGTACAACTGAATGATAAAGAGCCAGTCGCTCCCGTATTGGTAAATATCTGTCCACAAACAGTGCAAAAGCAAAAACCGCAGAGCCAAAAATTTATGTATGGCACTGTACTAACTGTACTACGCTCAACATTGGATCTTAAATCTCGTAATGAGCAGTCATTATATTGATAATTATATAGAGGAATAATATTATAATAACAGCCTTATATTATAGTAAAAAAGAACCTTTTTTAATCACGTAGCCAAACATAGTTTCCCTTATGACAGGTCAACATACACGATTATATTACAATTTAGAGATATAACTACGGACATTCCCAAACATTTAGTGCTAGCAGTAAAATTGAAAAAGTAAATCAGATTGTAAGTAAAAATAGAAATAAAAAAAAACCAAATCGGTCTGGCAGGTAGGGGGAGAAAATATAAACCTATACTCAAGAACGCGTCGCGATCCTCACCGGTGAGGACGATATAGGCCCTAACCTAGTTTACCTACCAACGTTTCACTAACAACCTAAGCGACGACTACCCGAAGAAGAAAGGCAGAAAGAAACTCCGGGATTACTTTTTTGCAATCAATTGTCTATTAAATCTTTATATATATATATATATTCAAGTCTTTCTTTTACAAAGTCACATTAGTTATATAAACTTATATAAGCTATTGCACGAACATCACCGTTAGAATGGGATGAATACTGTGATATACTGTCCCACTGCTAGGCACGGTCCTCCTCCACTACTGGGAGGGTTTAGAGTTTAGACCACCACATTAGACCACCATGTTGGCCTAGTGTTTGTTGGTAGATCTCATATTACTTCATTCATTCAACAATACAGCCCTAAATACCCTGCTATGGTGTCGGCATTAATACACACACACGCCTTTTATCCCCAAAGGGGTAAGCAGAGGCGCAACCAGTGCACCCACCCCACGCCATGCGCATTCCGTCCCATGATGTGATAAGGGGCGAGCCCATCGCCACATCGAGCACTAATTCCAGACTCTGGGCTGATACTGAATTTAAAAAACCCAATATTACCTTGCCCGACCCGGGAATCGAACACAAGACTCCAGTACTGCAGTCATACTAATAACTAAGTTCGAAAATTCTAATGAAGGATTTTTTGGAAGAGGTGTTTTCTCGAGATTGTTTTCTTCACCGTTAAAGTGAGTGATAAACAATATACACGGTAGTAAATCTTGTCTAGTCGAGTATAAGTTGCTATATCCGAGAGATGGATATAAATTTGAATTAAGAATAGTGTAAATAAAAAAAAGTGTATTTTATTGTACAAAAAATCGTGGGGTGCATCGTGTCAATAGTTATAAATATTTTATTGAAAGAAAGAAAAGAACATTTATTGCCACAGAATTATGCATATGCAACAACATCGAATATAAACAACAATATATATCAAAAAACAACAAAATTTTATAACAAAAAAACACAGAAGGTATACGTGAGTTGCACACCCACACCGTGGCAACTAGGAGGCCATCTCAGCATACGCTGTGTTATGACGATAGCCATAATATGAGTAGAAGTATTATATATCATTATAACGACGTGCATACGCAGCGTTCGCTAGATGGGTACATCGCGAGCGCACCATTTCCCCCGCACCCCGCCAATGCTTCCTCTACAGCGCTGCGCCGGCCGCCATCGGCCGGCGCCAGTCGAGCGGGAACTTCTGCGCGCACGCCCACGTCGCTCCGCCACCGCGACTCGCGCGTGTCCCGACATTGTATGTGCTTGCCAACATTGTAATTCGTATCGTTCGAGTATTGTACGTGCCCATGTTGTTTTTTCTTTGGAATATACGTGTACATGCATACCGTACGCGTTTCCTTCCTCTCCAATAAAACCTTATTTAACCGGAATACACGAGTTAAAGTGACGCCCAACGCGCGGGCAATACCATTTTACGTATTTTGGGCAAGTCCATTTTTTCAACAAGATTCTTCACATTACAACGCTGCGACGGCGATTCGGGGCTGTGGAAATACCTAACCCAAGAACCAGAAAACGCCTCCCCCTCACCAGCACTGTGGAAGAAGCCTGGAACGGCAGAGTAGGCGAAAGTACGGCACATACGTTGCCGCCCGTAACTCGGCGCCATTTTGCGGTCGCGCAAACACGGTTTAGCGACCCAACGAACAATGCCGCCGAAACGACCTCCAGCATCGGATACGGACGACGAGCAACTGACTAGGACACCAGTCATAACGATGACCGAAGACGTCCTGCAGTCGCTAGTCGCAAACATCACGCGCAGCCAGATCGAGGCGAATCGGCTGCTCATGGAGAGGATCTTCGCCAGAGACCAATCCCAGAATTCCCCGGCTCCACCATCCGACTCATGCGCCACGCTCACGCGTGGCAACTTTGCAAAGTGCACGGCGCGCTTCGATGGATCGGCCAAGAACGCAGACGCCGTCGAAGCATTCATCGACGCCGTGCAGGTCTACAAGGAGTGCACGAGTGTGAATGACGACCACGCGTTAAAAGGTTTCCCGATGTTGCTGACCGGCGAGGCCGCCGTCTGGTGGCAAGGCGTCAAAGCATCGGTGACGTCGTGGGAGGACGCCCTGCGTCGACTACGCGGAATGTTTGGTGTGCCGCGACCTGCACACAAAATATTTCGTGACATCTTCGCCACCGAACAACACAGTGAACGTGCAGACGTGTTTGTGTCTCGAGTGCGCGCTTTAATTGCTAAACTTCCCTATCCCGTGCCCGATCAAATGTGTGTTGACATTATCTATGGACTGTTAAACCGTAAGTTAAGGAAACGAGTGTTACGGGACGCGGTGGACGGCGTTGAAGACCTACTGGAAAAGGCCAGGTTAGTGGAGGAAGCTTTGGCGGAGGTAAGTGACCCTTCCATCACTCCAATCCCTCCTCGCGATGTACCTATTAGTAAAACAAAGCGTCCGCGACCCCGTTGTAATTATTGTAAACTTTTCGGTCACGACACCGCCGAATGTCGCAATAAATCGCGTAGTACTAGCGGTAGTAAACCCGCTGAACATACCGCGACTAAACCATCATCATCCGAAATTCGTTGCTACGGCTGTGGTCAGTTGGGAGTGGTACGCTCCAAGTGCGATACATGTAAGGATACCAGCAAAATGAATTTCCAAAGTGCACAGATAGATAACGTAGAATACGCTCGGCCGACAGTAATGATCAAAGTAGTAGAACAAAGAGGTGCTGCTATTTTAGATACCGGCTCTACGCACTGTATCGCAGGTCCAATGTTGCATCAGCTGTTAGTACGTGCTGGAGTTGAGTTCAGTGAGACGTACCGCACCGTAGGATTAGCCGACGGATCGCAACAAGTGCGCACGGCACTAACATGCGATACCGTTGTGATATTAGAAGGAAGGAGTATACTCACGAGTTTTATAGTGTTTCCCGGCGCCGACACGAGGACGTTACTCGGCAGAGATTTCATCATGCGAGCTAAAGTAGTATTAGACTTACCTTTGGGCAGCTGGCATTTTTCGGACGTCCCGTATAAGAAACACCAATTTATGACGTCATACGACTTACTTCCCCGCGAAGATGCAGAGCTGATGGTAGTCGATACCTCGAAGTACATGCTGCGTGATGAAGAGGGAACAAAGTTGACAACTGACCAGAAATGTCAGTTGAACGCGTTGTTGGTACGGAAGGCTAACCGTTTCGCCGCAGACGGACCGCCGACCGAGTATGCTGAACACCACATCAAGGTCAGCGAGAAACAGGAACCTATAGCCTCCCCACCCTACCGGCTATCGCAAGGTAAAAAAGCGCTATTAGAGCGAGAATTAAAAAAGCTACTCGACGAAGACATCGTCGAGGAATGTTAGTCCCCTTGGGCGGCGAATGTAGTGTTGGTCGCTAAGAAGGACGGAGGAGTCAGACTTTGCGTCGATTATCGCCGGTTGAATGCAGTCACCGAGCCCGACCGATACCCGCTCCCAAGAATGGAGGACATTCTCCACGCAGCCAAAACGTCAAATTTTATGACCACTTGTGACCTAAGGTCCGGTTATTTCCAAGTAGGGGTCACACCCTCGCATAGAGATATGACCGCGTTCGTAACTCCTTTAGGTACATTTAGGTTTAAAAGAATGCCTATGGGTTTGAGAAACTCCGGAGCGACGTTTCAACGTTTAGTAGATAGGTTTAAATCCGGTAAAACTTTATCGAATGTTACCATATTAGCTTACCTAGATGACATTATCATCTTGAGCGATACGTTTGAGCAACACCTGCAAGACTTAGAAGCCGTGTTTGACCGGTTGGAAATGTACAACCTTCGTATCAATCGTGAGAAAAGTTACTTCGCACGCGACTCGGTGAAATTCTTGGGTCATTTGATCGTCCCGGGGGGTATACAAGCCGATTCGGGCAAGATAGAAGCCATCGTAGGTATGCTCGCTCCGCAGAATACGAAACATTTGAAGACGTTTCTGCAAACATCTAGTTGGTTCAGGCGTTACATTCCCAACTACGCCCGAATAGCTAAACCATTGACTGACCTTCTCAAGAAGAATGCTGTGTGGACTTGGTCTTCGAGTCAGCAGGAAGCTTTCGAAGAGATCAAGAGACTGCTTGTGTCGGCACCCATATTACGCCAAGCAGATGAAACGAAACCATATACATTAAGAACGGATAGCAGTGGATATTGCTTAGGCGCCGTCTTAATGCAAGGGGAGGGACAAGATGAGAGGCCGATCGAGTATGCAAGCCGCTTGCTCCTTCCCGCTGAGAAGAACTATACGACGACGGAGCGTGAAGCCCTCGCAGTCGTGTGGGCCGTGACCAAGTACAGGGGCTATATCGAAGGGTCTGCAGTGGTGGTGAAATCTGATCACCAACCCCTACGCTGGCTCATGAGCGTGAAGTCACCCAGCGGCCGACTTGCTAGATGGGCCCTAACCCTCCAGGAGTTTGATCTGCGGATTGAATATACACCGGGGAGATCCAACTCCATCGCCGATACGCTTTCGCGGCCACCGTGCGCTGACGAGAAGAGTTGTGACCTTTGCTTCGCCGAGGTTGACCTACCATCGAGGAGCCCCCGTGATATTAGAGAAAATCAACTAAAGGACCCAACACTCCTGGAGATCATAAAGGATCTGGAGGAACCCCAGGAACCGTTTAGGGGGAGAGGCTGGTCCGATAAAGGCTATGTTCTGTCTGACGGCATCCTGTATCGCTACGGTCCAGAGGAAGATGATGAGGAGACAGCATGTCTTGTTGTGCCTGAACACGAACGCAGCAAGGTTCTTGCTGATTATCACGACGCCCCCACAGCCGGCCATTTTGGCGTGGACCGGACGCTGCATCGCCTGAGAGCTAGATACTACTGGCCAGGCATGAAACAGTCTGTGGCGGATTATATAAAACGATGCGTCGATTGCCAACGTTACAAAACGGACAATAAGAAACCGGCTGGTTTGCTCCAAACACCAGCCACTACCCGGCGCTTCGAAGTGGTCGCCGTAGATCTTTTTGGCCCATTACCGGAAACAGCTGATGAGAACAAGTGGATCCTGATTGTCGAGGATACTTGCACCCGCTGGGTCGAACTCTTCGCACTGCGGAACGCAACCGGTTCAGAATGTGCTAAAATATTAGTCAATGAAATTTTTCTACGATACGGTGTGCCGAGGTGAGTCCTCAGCGACAATGGCGTACAATTTGTCAGTGAGGTTGTACAGCAGGTTTGTCATTCGTTCGGTATCACTCAGTCGTTGACCCCGCGATACCACCCACAGGCGAACCCTGTGGAGAGGAAGAATCGCGACCTTAAGCCACAACTGGCGATTCTGGTACGACGAGATCACAAGACGTGGGATTCCCACCTCGCCGCCATCCGTTTCGCCATGAACTCCGCTGTCACCAGCAGCACAGGTTACTCACCAGCATACCTGACATTCGGCCGCGAGGTTCGCGCGCCTGCAGATGCTGTCACAGATATGAGAGCCATCATAGAGAGTGACAACGTGGTCACCACGCTCACCCCTTTCCTGAAAAAGCTACCGTCCGCTTTGTTGGACGCTCGGGATGTCCACGAGAAGAACCAAGCCATTCAGAAACGAAACGCTGACGAAGGCCGACGACCAGCTCCCGACTACGTTATCGGAGATCTCGTTCTCCTAAAGACGCAAGGCGCGAATGACACCCGTCGCGATCAAACGCCCAAGTTCATACCCAAAAGGGATGGGCCTTACAGGATTAAAAAGATCTCGAGTCCTACAACGTACGTATTAGAGCAGGTCCGCAGCGGTGAATCCATTGGAAGGTACCATGTCTCCCAACTGACCCCCTTCGTAGGCGACGCGGTTCCTCCAGTGAAGGAGAAAAAAAGGAGAGGTAGGCCGAGGAAAGTTGTTGTCGCATAATCCATACACGGGACGTTCGTATGGATTTGAGGGGGAGGATATAACGACGTGCATACGCAGCGTTCGCTAGATGGGTACATCGCGAGCGCACCATTTCCCCCGCACCCCGCCAATGCTTCCTCTACAGCGCTGCGCCGGCCGCCATCGGCCGGCGCCAGTCGAGCGGGAACTTCTGCGCGCACGCCCACGTCGCTCCGCCACCGCGACTCGCGCGTGTCCCGACATTGTATGTGCTTGCCAACATTGTAATTCGTATCGTTCGAGTATTGTACGTGCCCATGTTGTTTTTTCTTTGGAATATACGTGTACATGCATACCGTACGCGTTTCCTTCCTCTCCAATAAAACCTTATTTAACCGGAATACACGAGTTAAATCATTAAGATAATATCTTAAAAAGCACCCCACGCTTTTTTTACAATAAAATACACTTTTTCTTATTTACACTATTCTTAATCAAAATTTATTTCTATTTTTTAGTTGGATTTTCTATAAAACGTGTGTTTTAGTTGTTTTAATTTATGTGATAAAAGGCCAGCACAATTTATGACCATATCAGAAAACGCACATTGACTGCCTGGTAATCGACAGCATGACCTTGCAGGTTTCGCGGAATGAATTTTGCGTTGTTTATAGATCAATGAGGCTACAATATTATGTCTATTGCCTCGTTTTACTGTTTTTATCATCAATAGTTTTTATTGATTTTTTTCCTGCTTATTTATTTATCCGTTGGAGCTAATTAAAATAAAAATGAAGTAGAGTCATTTAAACTTTCATTATAAATTCATAAAACGATTAGAATATAAAATTTGTGACTTCGAATGCTTATAATATGAGATATAAACCTGTCCGAATGATTGCGCAATTTATCGATAAGATTTAATAAAAATAACCTACTAGATAGAGCATTTATAACGAACGCAATCGAATATCCACTGCAAATACAAAACTTATTGTTATCTACTCGACTTGTATAAATAAATCTTCAATAAGAAGGCATATTTAGGTGTGTATCTAGGAGGGAGGTTCTAAGAGGAAGGGCAGGGTGTCAATGAAAACGATATATTTTCACATCGAAGAAAACACTTAAATGAGCTAATATCTCGCCGACCGACTGCTGGTGTTGACACGAAGTTGACACGAAGTGGCAACACCAGCAGCTGCCGGGCCTTAAATTCCCGCTCATTGACGATGAGTAAGGGCACTTATATTATGATAAGGGGAGTCCAACGCCGCGGCTGCATTAGACCCGTCGCGAAAATAGATAATGTTTCACGATATACATAGATACAGTGGAGACGCGATTACCCGGGCTATTTGTTGTCGTGAGGCTTTCGAATAATCGAAAATCCGAATAATGGAATCAAAAGTAGCCTATAGCACTCAGAGGGAATGTAGCTTCCTATTTGTGAAAGAATTTTTAAAATCGGTTCAGTGATTTTTGTGTTTAATACAAAGTTTCATCCCCTCGCCGGCTATCCGGATAATCGCGAATCCATACAACT
The DNA here is from genome assembly GCA_947568825.1 of Sphinx pinastri. NCBI lineage: Eukaryota > Metazoa > Arthropoda > Insecta > Lepidoptera > Sphingidae > Sphinx > Sphinx pinastri. The sequence goes on from OX387615.1 coordinate 223,672, forward strand.
TTTTTTTATTTATTTTTTTATTTAATTGAATGACGAAACGAGCATGCCGTTCCCCTGATGGTAAGCGATACGACCACCCATAAACAGTAGCAGCACCATCCACCATCATATTGATCGAAAACCAAGAAATTTTGAAAAATTATGTTTGTAAATGTAGGCGTATGCACTCTGTATACCGTTTAATTATAATTATCTATTTGTGTTCTCTTATCTTATTATGATTTTTTTAGGTGTAGAGTTTAGTGTTTCTTAAATTCCTTCAATTGGATTTTATCTCAATGGAACGGTGATGTGTGTGCATTAGCTTATATAACTAATCTGACTTTGTATGCAAAAGACTTGAAAAAAAAATGTATAAAGATTCAATGGACAAATGATGACAAAAAAGTAAGCCCGGAGTTTCTTTCTGCCTTTCTTCTTCGGGTAGTCATCGCTTAGGTAGCAAGTGAAAGGCTGGTAGGTTAAAATATAAAATAAATAAAATAAAATAAAATACTTTATTCATCACGTAGGCGAACATAGTTGCACTTATGATAAGTCAAGATACATTAAATTGATTATATTAATAATTATTATAAATACCAATGGTCACTTATATAACTACCGACATTTTTATTGGGAGTAAATCTATGATAAGAAATAAACAAAAACAAAAAAAAACAGCTCGGGCTGGCAGGAAAGGGGATATAAAAAGGACATCATTTTATTAAAATAATGGGAGGAACGCGTCGCGATCCTCACCGGTGAGGACACTACAGGCCCTAGCCTAGCTAACCTACCAGCCTTTCACTAGCTACCTAAGCGATGACGACCCGAAGAAGAAAGGTAGAAAGAAACTCCGGGCTTACTTTTTTGTCATCAATTGTTCATTGTTTCTTTCTCTTTTTTTTTTCAATTCTTTTGTGCTGTGTACAAAGTCAGATTAGTTATATAAGCTAATGCACGCACATCACCGTTGAAATAAGATAAAATCCAAATGAAGGGATTTAGGGAATACCTGGACAGGCATGTACAAATACGTAAAACTGGACATAACACAAAAAAATAAAATAAAATAACGGTGTACAATGTGCATTCGCCTACATTTACAAAATTATTTTTGTTGTATTGCTCTTCCTACTTTCTTAATAAAATGAAACTTATAAAGGCAAGCGCAACAAAATGATTGGTCGGTCGTCTTCCCTAAATTTAAATTATATGAATGAGGGAATATTTATAATTGTAGTAATTAGGTTATAGTAATTAGGTTATATACCTAATAGTCACAGTAGATTTAAAAGTTAAAATTATTGTAATGTCAATATTAAAGATAGATACAGATGAGACACTTTATGCAGTAATTACTAGTAAGTGTTAACAGGGTTGGCCATGGTGTGCAGGACCACTTCTCCAAACCGTCTTATCATCGAGGTAATCCGCTACATTATAATACGCTCTAGACATTAACTCGCGCCTAACATAACACTTGAACTGGTGTCCGGGCAAATCGGCTACTTCGGAGGGAAGTTTATTGTAAAATTTAATGCTATTCGCTAAGTATGATTTACTCGTTTTACAGAGCCTAAAATTTGGAACAACTAGTTTATTCTTATTTCTAGTGTTCAGACAGTGCAAGTGACAGTGTTAGCTAGGTTAGGGCATGTAGTGTCCTCACCGGTGAGGGTCACGACGCGTTCCTCCCATTATTTTATTTATTATAAAAATGATTCATCTTTTTTTTTATCTTCTCTTTCCTGTCCAGTAGTTACACTTTTTTTTTTTTTTGGTTTCGCGGAGAAAGTGCTTTACACCACTACCGCCCAGCCTTCGTGGGGGGCGACCGAGCGGTTATGTTGGGTTCACCGTGCCTTACGACCCGGCGTTGAGCCGCCCGGAGAGATGGAAAACGTCGGGCGACCGCCGGGCCGAGTCCCTAACCTATGTACACCGCACGGTATACCAACTAAAACTCCGCGGTGGCCATCTTCGGCGCATTAGGGACGGCTGAGGGCTTCCTCGGACTAATGTCTAAGTTTTCGTCCGCAACCGCCCCTGCGCAGTGCCGCCTGGTGCGGCCCCTCTCCTGTTGTGGGGGGGGGGGGGCTCAGAAGCCCCCGCGCACCGAAGGACGCTCTCAGCGTTAACGGCAGCGTGAGGCCTACCTGCCACGCTGCCGTCCATCACGGGGGTCACAACAATGTGCTAGAACACACAAAACTAAAGACGGACAGCCCCCTGCCGCCCGCCCGCGACCCCCGGTGGCCCCTATTAGTCGCCTTTTACGACAGGCAGGGGATACCGTGGTGGAATTCTCCAAACGCCCCCAATCCACAGGGCGGGAGACGCCGGTCATTTGTCCACCCGGCGCCTCCTTCGTCTCCTCTGGCGGCTCAGTCAGCGTAACAAGTCACGCCGACGCCCCGGAGATTGGCACCATGGAGCACCCAGTCGTACCCGATGTTCCACAGGAGAGGGCCCAAAACCGAGCCCTGTGGAACACCGCACGACATCGCTCTTCGGTGCCACCCGTCGGCACCCGGATACACCACGTCCCTGCCAGACAGGTATGCGTGCACCAGCCGCCGAAGATAGGGTGGCACCACGTGGTACCGTAGTGCCTCGTGAATGCAGGGCCAGGGCAGAGTGTTGAACGCGTTGGAAATATCCAACGATACTGCTACAACTACTCTGCCTCTGGCCACTGCAGCTTCCGCCTGTGCCTTCACCCGCAGAATTGCGTGGACGGTGGAACGTCCCCTCCTTAATCCAAACTGGTTGTCGGCCAAATTCGGTCCGACCCTCTCGAGATGCTCGACGAGGCGAGCATGAACGATACGCTCGAATAGTTTGGCGACCTCGTCGAGCAACACGATGGGCAGACGGCGACTCTGCGGGTCGTCGTTCCTTCTTCAGCAGGACGAGCTTCCCGGTTTTCCAACGCGCCGGGAAGACGCCCTGCTCCAAACAGGCGGAGAACAAACTGCGGAGCCTCGGGCCCAAGTGCTCGAGGGCTAACACCCAGGCTTTTCCGGGGATGCCGTCGAGCCCTGGGGCCGTGTTTTTGCTCTGTAGCCGAAGCACTACAGCCCGCATTTCTGCGGGCGAAACCTCCGGGATATCGCTCGAGGCAGCGGTAGCACTGTAACGGCCGTGGCTCGAGCACGTTCACCCGGGCAACGACCCAACTTATCTTAAGGCAGCCCGCCTTCACCTTTTGTGCCGCTTTTACCGGCATTTTCGCTCACACCGCCCCCACACGAGAGCGGTCTCGATGGATCGTCCAGTAGTTACACTGGCTACAATGTCCTTCAAACCGAAACACAACAGTCCGCATAATGGAGTCTCTGCTGTATCATGAATGGTTCATTTTCGGGAAGTTACACGAGAACACAGCGATCGGTAGGCATCGGCTTGGCTGTGTCGCCAGCATTGCCCCAGTGCGCGGGCGGCGGGTGCAGCTTATCATCAGGCGGCCCGCTTGCTCGTTTGCCTATTAAGGTATTAATAAAACTAACATTCTATTTCCATATCAGATATTTTTTATAAGATTGAAAATTTTTGCTAAGTTGTCTTTTTTAAAAAACAAAATATGTCAGCATTAGCAATAGTCTTAGTCCGTACTTTTTGTGGTAAGTGGACGATAGCCTAGTTGGGAATGGAACGGTCTGCCGAGACAATGTCCGCAGGTTCAAAACCCACCAGGGGCGGTTGTGGACGACAACTTAGACATTAGTCAGAGGAAGCCCGCAGCCGTCCCTAATGCGCCGAAGATGGCCACCGCGGAGTTTTAGTTGGTATGCCGTGCGGTGTACATAGGTTAGGGACTCGGCCCGGCGGTCGCCCGACGTTTTCTATCTCTCCGGGCGGCTCAACGCCGGGTCGTAAGGCACGGTGAACCCAACATAACCGCTCGGTCGCCCCCCACGAAGGCCGGGTGGTAGAGGTAACGCACTTTCTCCGCGAAAAAAAAAAAAAAAAAAAAAAAAAAAAAGGTTCAAAACCCAAGGCACACACCTCTGACTTTCGAAGTTACGTGTGTATTGATTAGTAATTAATTATCGTTCGCTTTAACGGTGAAGGAAAACATCGTGAGGAAACCTACATACCTGAGAATTCTTCATAAGAATTTCGAGGGTATGTGAAGTCTGCCAACCCGCACTGTGCAATACAATCGGAGCAACAGTATTTTCTCCCCTCTTTTAACCCCCTTAGTTAAGGGTAAAAAAATACTTTACTGGTGGTAGGTTTTTCACTATGTAAGAGGCCGTCTGGGTGGGTACCACCGCAATGTCTATTTCTACCGCCAAGCAACAGTGTGCATGCACTGTTGTGTTTCGGTTTGAAGGACATTGTAGCCAGTATAACTACTGGACATAATGAGACTTAACATCTTATGTCTCAGGATGACGAGCGCAGTGGAATGCCACTCAGTACTTTGTAAGTCAAGGTGCTGGATGGTGTTGCTACCGTTTATGGGTGGTCGTATCGCTCACCATCAGGCGAACGGCATGCTCGTCTCGTCATTCAATGCAATAAAAAAAAAAAAAAATATCCCATATTTGTTTTCAACGTTCAAGATATCTCCATGTCAAATTTCATAACAATCAGTTCAGCAGCGGTTTAGTTTCTCCCTCCTTTCACCCCCCCCCCCTTAAATAGGAGTTCATAAAAAAAAAAATATCCTATATTTGTTTTCAACGTTCAAGATATCCCAATACCGAATTTCTATACAATCGGTTCGACGGCTTAGCATCTCCCCCCTTCTAACCACACAAGTTTGGGGTTAATAAAAAAACCGAATACCCCAATTTTATTTTTAGAGCTCATACTATCGAAATCCAAAATTTCTTCCAAATCGGACGAGCCGTTACCGGGAAACCAATTATTATATACAAGAATTGCTCGTTTAAATATATTAGATAGATTTCTTATTGTATTACATGCGATGTTGACGTCGAGATTATTACATATCGGATCGGTAATATATTATGCATTTTGTTTTAGACCAGTTTCACGTATTATTATTGAATTACTGTTAACGTCAAAATTCGGACATTAGACGCTTTTTGTACATTAGGTACCTACGTCTCGTTCAATCGGGTAACTAACTCTTATTAGTAGACTTCTAAGAGTCGAGCTCGCGGATCTTTGAGGCAATAGTACCGCATGCCCTGTCCTATACACTACGCAGTGCGATTACCACCCATGTGTTGCTGCTGATAACCGTTCAGTGGGGCCGCGTTATCTCCATGTAGTCGGGATCCCTCAAATATTATCGGCAGTCAAGCTGTGATTCAAAAACAGTCACTTTAAAAAGATTCGATTACATAAAACGGTTGCGCGCGAGCCAAAGATCGTGGAGCCACAGCCAACACGACTCTTTCAATTGTGTTTTATATAGAGTGCATTTAGTCAGAATATTATCTTAATTGATACGACAAACGCTCCGGCAAATATGCCCATTTATGAGTGTGTTATATGTCGAAAACTGGGCACACGGCGGCCGATAATGCGTAGCTAATACTTTGCAATAGTCAAAATTTAAACGCTATCTCTTCAACTCACGGCTGTTGTATTGCCAGTTCATTACATGTTCCCATGTTCAGAGGACAATCTCTATGTCAGGATACATTAGAAACCCACTTGACACTTACTACGTTGACAGCTAACCCAAAACTAGCATAGCAACGACCTTAACAGTTAACTAACACTGAACTAGCATAGTAACGCTTTGATTATAGCTAGTTGAACACTCAACTGAATTCAACGACGACTGAACTAAGACTGCTCCAAAGAGCATTATAGACGTCTCCTTCAAATTTTTTTTTTTGACCTGACTAATCTGCCAGTAGCCTGACGAGGGTCGGCTTTTCTGGCCACACCGGACTTTAGGGTGAACGCTGACGCGCTCGCAACCCTGAATTTAAGTGACCATGCTGAGGGCAACCCACTAACGGGTTACGAACCTCGGCTCAGGACGGTCACTGAGGGGAGAATGAGACATTCAACGATTAGTGGGGAAGGTTTTATTGACCTAATCCTATCAGTTCGTATTATTTACATCAGCACCCGGGCCGGAACTGTCATGGGGGTCGGGGAGGGCGACGGGGAACGCGGCGAGGTCCTCGACGGCGAGGACGGAACTGCGGTCTTGTGGAGTGTAAGAGTTTTATAAACTCGTTTTTCCTACGAATCGCCAGAGTGATTTCGTCCTCTGGATCGGTTAAAAACTCCTTCAAATGGTGAGGCGCTCTATTTATACTCTCTACTGTCACTCCCACCAATAGTTTGACATCTCTACTGGTTTATTCAAGGTTGTTATTTCAAATTACCCGACGGCGACGTGAGGACGCTTGGGTCAAAATATTACTAGGTACTTAAACGACAAAGACACTTTTATAATTATACTTTTTGGAGATTTTTTGTGTTGGTGGTTATTTAAATTTAAATGTTTTATTAATTGGAATGTATTATGCATATAATTAGCCTTTCGTAAATCTCTTATGACAGCGTATCAAAATTTGCTGCGTAGTTTAGGAGAAGTGAAGAAACAGACATACGCGGGTGGCGACTATGTTTAATAGCTTTTTATAGCTATAAATGTAAGATTACATGTACGTAGGTACCCCTAGCACAACGCTTATTTCTTCTTGCTCAACCATATTCCGCAAGCTACGTTAGAACCCATGTTTTAGGAGGCGAGCCTATTGTCGTTACCGGGCATAATACCAGGCTCCGGAATGATACTGAACCGAGTTCTCCTAAATAGGCTGTGCTGAGGAGTAAAACTTAATATTACTTCACCCGACATCCAGCAATACCGCAATCGTACCATAATCCGTATACAACTACACCACTGAGGCAGTCCACGTATTAAGACCAAAGCAACAAACTGTAAATCAAACAGTACACTAGCGCAAAGGCAGGGCGAGCCGCTAGTAATAATAAAGATTTAATTAGATGGACAAATAGCGTAAAATAATTTTACTTATTATATTATGTAGAGTTTACTTTGGCATGGAAACGACGCTTATGTTGGGTAACTAGTAATAAGTTATGTGGTGCTTAGCGTCGTTATCCGACACCGCACCCGCCCACTAGCAGGGCGGTTCACACGCACGGAGCACTCGCTACACGATTCACGGCAATGGAGGTATAAACGTACTATGAGTGTTTTATTTGCGTGGTAGAGCCGCGCTGCTGTTAGTTTCATCGATAGCGTGAATGGGCCACTCAACTGGAGCGATGCCACTGGTCCACGTGAGACCGGCGTGAATCTGACTCATTTTGTCATAGCATAGACCCCGCAGTAGGGCTCACCAGGCTTACTTATTATTAAAAATGTAAGTTGCGTATATATTGTTATCGTATATATTGTTTATCGGATGAGCTCGTACGGCGCAGCTGTCGTCTACTTCTCAGTAACAAATCCAACTAAAAAATAGAAAATAAATTTGAATTAAGAATAGTGTAAATAAGAAAAAAATGTATTTATTGTAAAAAAAGCGTGGGGTGCTTTTTAAGATATTAAAAAAATTATATATAATAGTTCTACTCATATTATCTGTCAATAAAGTATTTATAACTATTGTCACCATGCACCCCACGCTTTATATTACAATAAAATACATTTTTTTCTTATTTACACTATCCTTAATTCGAATTTATTTTCTATTTTTTAGTTGGATTTTCTATAAAGCGTGTTTTTTAGTTTTTTTAAACTATTATTTATTTTTATTTTTTTAGTTCTGTTCACTATTGTACATTTAACAAACACGCCAACAGATGGCGCTAGTATAGCATAAAATTTTCACAGTTTCTTTCATAACTCAATAAAAAAACGAAATATATATTTTTTTAAAATACAATTAAATTCTGTATATTTTTCTCAACATATTAGCATATGATAAAATGTCGCGCGTCGTATGTGGCGGAGTGTTGCGCGCTTCGGCCTCTGCATCGCGAGATTGTTTGGTAAACGTCGACAAGTGGGTCAAAATCGCGCCCAAAGGAGTCGGAGTCGGAGAGTTACAAACAAACATACAAACTTACAAGTGAAGCTAATATAAAGCGTGTAAAAATGCCACAGGTTCGAGCGCACATCGAGAGAAAACGATACGAAAACGCAAAATAATGTATGTAGAGGCAATTAGAGTTATAGCTGATATCTACTAAACTTGTAAAGTGTGGATTCGGGGCTAGGGAGTTGTGATTAATCTGTTCCATTTGCCGTTGATGATGTGTGGAGACCACCCGCGGCCTTTCGCGCACTAATGGACTATAAAGCAATATATTAAATTATTTTTATCTGCATCCGGCGGTAATACGAACTGATTCCTGTGATAATCGAGATTTTCTCCAAACATCTGGTTTGCTGATATTATATTTTTCATATCTTGTGAGCCATAAACAACGCAATTAACTAGTTGATTTTGTCCCGAAACTCACGATACGTAATGACAAACATCACAGCGTTTATATTTCGTCGAAAATTCGTCGCGTAATTTATACCGACGTGTTTATTTGTCGCGCCTCCGCCCGAATGAAATCTGTTTCGGGATAAAAAGTCTGGTGTATCTCAAAATAACAATAATAAATACTATTTTCATTGCAAACATCACAATCGATTTAATGGTCAATCGAGAAAATGTAACGAAAATACTTATTTAGTATACTATACCAAAAAAAAGTGCCTCAGTGGCGTAGTTGTATTACGGTACGACTGCAGTGCTGAGGTCTCGGGTTCGATTCCCGAGTCAGGCAGTGATATCGGGTTTTTCTACTCAATATCAACCCGGAGTCTGGAAATGTGCCCGATAAATGGCAATAAGCTCGCCCCTATTACATGGGACCTAACTATGGCTATAGCTATAACTACCGTCATCTACTTAAAAATCAGATAAAAAATATCCATTAGTTCCCATGGGAGCAAATTACCAGGATAAAAGGTAGCCTATGTGTTAATCCAGGACATGATCTACCCGTCTGCCAAATTTAATTGAAATCCGTCTAGTGGTTTCTGCGTCTACTTCTAACAAAGGTACAAACGTCCAAACATTTTTACAAACTTTTGCATTCATAATATTCGGGGTATTTATTAATACCGACCCATGTCGAGATGTTCGAAAATAAATAAGTAAGTAAGAAGTAAGATTGATGTGCCTGGTCGTACGCTGCGTGCCTCACATATCGACAAATATTCATACTGTCGCGTCGGTGGCGCTACGGATTACGCTTATGAAATATTATTGAACGCGTGAATACTAAGTACATTGAATAGTTGGCTTCTCTTTACGACTATTATTAAGTTTAGTTTAACCCACGGCGCGCGACGATTGGAAGATTAACTCTACTGAGGTCACACGATACCTTCATAAAAATCTGGACTTATTTATACAAAGTTATAAATTATGCTCGCGGCTCCGCCCGTGTGAAAAATATTTTCTGGTATAAAAATATTTGCCCGGAATAAAGTATATTCTATAGCACTCAGGAGTAATGTAGCTTCTTATTAGTGAAAGAATTTTCATAATCGGTTCAGTAGTTCCTGAGATTAGCGCGTTCAAACAAACTCAGCTTTATAATATTAGTATAGATATGCATTTGGTCGCTTTTTTGGCGCCGTGTGCAATGAGCTGCTGCGAATTGAGAGGCAGTTGGTTCGACCCTCTCCCCTAGAGTACCTACCCATGTTTTACTCGTTTCTATCGGGTCAGGCTATTGCGTTTAAGTCTTTCGATGTTTAAAATTATCACAATAAAGTTGTATATATTTTTCATAGTAGAGAATGAGGTTTACGTGTGTTCAAACAACATGCTTCGGAAAATCACTACAATTATTAACCCGAACAACTTCAAAGGCATGAAGGACTGTGCTCCGCTGCAGTGTGCTGTGTGGTGAACACACTTGTAAAACATAAATACAAAATTGTAAAAAACTCAGACCGTGTTTGTTGCATAGTGTTTCATAGCAGAATCAAGTATTTGGGAGCGTTTCCCGGCGAGTGAGCGGGCGATGTCGACAGATTGTGAGAGTACTGTCACTGTTTTATGGACAGCGTCCAAATAAAGTGTGACGTAATACTGATAACCTCAAACACAAACGATTGTGGATATTACGTTATAAGAAAAGGGTCATGTTGTATATACGTATGTATGTATTCGGGAGCACTCGGGTAAGTAACAAAACTTATCACTATATTATATTTATAATGGGACACGACTTGTAGGGTAAATGAACCGCCAAACGCACCTGATTGATACTATGAATTTTAAAAAATTGCATCGTCTGAGAAGTGATGCACATTTCCCGTGTTGTTACCAATATTTCGGTCTTATATAGCGATTGATCTCTACGTTTTCCTATTTTTTTTTATTTTATGGCATTGAATGACGAGACGAGCATGCCGTTCGCCTGATGATAAGCGATACGACCGCCCATAAACAGTAGTAACACCATAAGGCACCTTGAGTTACAAAGTACTGTGTGGCATTCCACTGCGCTCGTCATCCTGAGACATAAGATGTTACGTCTCATTATGTCCAGTAGTTACCCTGGCTACAATGTCCTTCAAACCAAAACACAACAGTGCATGCATACTGCTGCTTGGCGGTAGAAATAGACATTGCGGTGGTACCCACCCAGACGGACTCCTACATATGAGAGGCCTACCACATGGAAAAAAGTGACGTTAAATTCCTTGTCAAAAGTGACGTTAATGCGTGTGCAGCAAAGAAAAACCACTATAAATGTACTATACTCCGATCACTTTCTCAGACCCCACTACTATAAAATACAAGATACGTCGTATAATATTTCATTATTATATCAAAAAAATCTGAAGGGGATAAGCTTAAACTAAGAGACGGTCCTAAAAACTAAAGCAAATCGCACTTTTAATAAAACAATGACCTAATCCAAAATCGTTGACTTGTGGGAATCGTCACAAAAACTAACTGTACACGACATTTTTTTTAAGTTGGGCGGGGAACAAACATAATTTCAAACAATTTTGACCCTATTCCCAACGTTGAAAAGACGCATTTTTTTCTTAGTCGATGCAGCTTGCCCTTAAGGGTTCATATTTTGCTAAAACTCATCTAGCCAAAATTTTGGATTAGGTCATTGTTTTATTAAGAGTTCGAAATATTTAAAAAATGCTTTAAGAAGTGTGTTGTACTAATCTGATAATCTTGTAGTTGAGCGTGAAGAGGGCAAAATAATATTTATTAAAAACCATAGTGAAGTCGACCGCGTTGACAAATATACTTAAATTTTGTTTCCGTCCGTTTATACATGAGAAAAATAATAGACTCACAACTCGCGACTTACGCACGAGTCACGACGCTGAGAAAAACTGCCGTCGTCGAGACGGACATTTTTTACACGAATACGTCGATTTGTAACTCTCTTGTTTTATGCTTTCTTTATTCACCACACCGACGTCTTCATCCCGCACTAGTAAACACCTCACATACGCATAATATTTTAGATTTTTATTGTATTATAAATCTAGATCCATTGTTTCTTTCGTATTCTGGTATCAGTCCAGACTCCAGTCTCACCTGCACGTAGTACCCGCTGCAAGCGCTACCCCAAGCACGATTAATAAAAAATTTCGCCAAGTATTCTTATAGAGTAAGTTAACATTTAAGTATGTTCCTGTAGTCGTTTGACAATACTATACGTCAAAAAGAGATTCATGGTGCCGATACCCATACCTTTTTAGTTTACAAGCATCCAATGTCCATATAGAAATTTACTTAAATGAAGGCATAATTTGTGCTAGGCATGATATAAGAATGATAATGGGGCTATTATCTAAATTTGTCTGATTAAATTTAGTTAAGAAAAACTTTTTACCAATTTTCGGTTTATGATTTTATAAAAATTGTATAAACGATATCGCCTCAACATGAGGTCGCCCACACGTTATTAAGCAATACTTTTAAATCGATCGGGATATGGTTAATTGCACCGAAAATTCGTAATATGTATACTACGATTTACACTGTATCGCCGCCTAAGTGTAGTGTCGTCGTACTTAACTGCTGGGAGAGCATCCGATATAGTTTGTACCGGATTTGATAGCGCTCGTTCCAATACAAGAATCGCGGCAGTGGTTCGATCTACGAGTCACCTTCCGCCATCTCCACCTAGCCGGGAATCATCCAGTGACGCAGGCTGACATAATCATTTCGCTAAAATATATCAATTAATGTGACGTCTCTATTTATGTACATCGACACTCGATAGACGTGATTTATAGGTATCTACAAATTTACCAATAGGTACTGTAAACTCTTTACCGGACTAGAATACATCAATAAGCTAATGATCGACATAATATTATTATACAGAGTATGACACACAAAAGCGAGATATGTAGAACATGTGCGTGAATTCCAAGCGTGGAGCAAATATTTGGAATATGTAGTGTTTGACTCCGGCGACGCGCGGAAGGCGACGATCTTAACAAGCATAATATGATTTATATCACATCCAATTTTCATACAAACCAATTCTTATATTGTTCAATATCTCATGTATGTCTATGAATTTATTACTAAAGTAATGCTAACTCGACTTACATAATATAAAATTAACTTTAGGCAACTATAGTCCGGTGTGGGTGGGATTGTTGAAACAATATGTGTCTAGGATTAATTTCTAATGTAGGGATACGTCTGTCAAGCTCACGGGATACTTATCGTTCGTTTTAACCGCTTGAAAAATCACAAAGAAACCGACATAGTTCAGCCTTCATCAAAGGAATTTCGAGAGTGTTTAAGGTCTAGCGGAACAGCTTAGCGACTATTACTCGTAGAGAAACTTCATGCCCGGCAGTGGTACAGTTTAGCGCATGACTAATGTTACTATTTTTTTAATTATTTTAACACATGCCTTGACTGCCTCGGTGACGTAGTTGTATTATGGTATGACTGCAATGCTTGGGTTCGAGTCCCGGGTCGGACAAAGTGATATTGGGTTTTAAATTCAGTATCAGCCCGGAGTCAGGAATTTGTGCCCGATATGGCGTTAGGCCCGCCCCCTATCACATCATGAGACGGAGTACGCACGGCGAAAAGTGGGTGCACTAGTTGCGCCTTTACCTACCCCTTCGGGGACAAAAGGAGTGAGTGTGTGTGTGTGTGTGTTTTAACACACGAGTGTACATTTCCATCACTTTTATCACTTGGCTAAGATGGAGCCTAATAGAATAAAAATACTTTATGTAAATGTATTTATTAAAATCTACGAAACTTTAAAGTGCAAGGATCATTAAATTTACAAAATTTTATATCCCTTCGATGTAGGTCGAATAATAGGGCTAGGCTTGTTAGCTGTGTAAAACAGAATGGAGAGTAATGTTTTGCAGCAATTAGCTGATTTGACTTTAAAGAAGAATTTATTCTCATAAAAACATACAGTTCACTTACAATGAGATATAAATAAAAATGGAATTATGTTTTACTAGTTCTGTATCCAGGCTGCTGGATAAACGATTTATCTAGATGTATATATTACGGCATGCACACATGTTTTTTAAGTTTATTTTTAAAAACTAATATGTTATTACATTCTTTTAATTCATTAGGTAAGCTATTATACAACTGTACTCCTTCAAACAATATCGTTTTCTTTCCGTAATTAGTTCGGGCATTAAAAAGTTGAAATTTGTGTCTGTTTCTTAAATTATGTTTATGATGTTTTGTTATAAAGTTTAAATTTGATTGAACAGATTTAGTGTTTATGTTTTTAATAAGAATGCAAGTGTAATACGTATAAAGTTGTTTTATATTTAATATTTTAGTTTTTTCATATAATTGTGTTGTTGGTGTACGATAGTGATAGTTATATAATATTTTAATAATTTTATTTTGAGTTCTTTGTAAGAGGTTTAAGTTAGTAACAGCCGCCGATCCCCATATTTCAATGAGATATTCCAAATGGGATTTAATTAATGAATTGTAAATAATAGGACGGACTTTGTTGGGAATGCAATTTGTTGATTTACGTAAAGCTGCTAATAATGAGACAAGTTTTGTTCTAACATGATCAATATGCACTTTCCATGTTAATTTGTCGTCAAGCCATAATCCGAGATATTTTTCTTGATTAGAACGTTGTAGCGTATCATTATTCATAGTGAGAGTTACAAAATCTGCTACGTTTTTATTTTTTGCGGCAAAAATCATATATGATGTTTTGGCAGTGTTAACTGTAAGTAAATTGTATTGTAGCCATTCATTGAGTAGGTTTAAGTCCCTTCGTGCATCTGTTATAATAGCATGGATAGAGTTATCAAAATAAAAGAGGCATGTATCATCTGCATATAGTGTGAGGTGCCCAGTCAGTCCGATTTTGCTAATATTATTTATGTAAATTAAGAATAATAAAGGTCCGACAATAGATCCTTGAGGGATACCATAACTTATGTCTTGGGTGGAACTAATGAAATTATTAATTTTTACTACTTGATACCTGTTCCCCAAATATGATGTAAACATATCAAGGGCAGTATCAGAAACGCCTATATTATTTAGTTTCTCAATTAGCTTTTTGTGGCTTACAGTGTCGAAGGCCTTCTTTAAATCAATAAAAATACCTAACGCTATGTTTTTTTTATCAATTTGGGTCTTTATTTTGGTAATTAAATCAATCGCAACCGTCAAGGTACTAGATTTCTGACGGAAACCGTATTGCTGGTTTATTAAAATTTTGTTCTCTACTAAATAATTGTTTAAGCGATCATGTAAAATGCGTTCAAATATTTTTGAAATTACAGGTAAAACTGATATTGGACGGTAATTGTTAGGGTCAGATCTACTGCCAGACTTATAAATTGGACTAACTTTAGCAACCTTTAGTGTATCGGGAAAGACTCCACGTGCCAAGCAATCATTAACACAAACAGTTAGCTTGTCCACGATTATGGGTTTCAAACATTTTATGGCTTTAGTACTAATACCATCCAAGCCAATACTGGTGTTACTATCTAAATTATCTATAATTATTGATACTTCCTTTGCACTACATGGTGTGAATTTATTTAGAGTGTTTTTATGTGTAAAAATATTGTCATGCATCAGTAATGTACTATCGTTATTTATATGGTACGAATTTGGTATTTTATTCGCCAGTTCAACACCAATTGATGAGAAGAAGTTATTAAACATCTTGCAAATGGCGGTCCCATCTGTTATAAGTCCAGAATTCGACATTAGTTTTGGAGGACCATTGCTATCTTTGATCTTATTTAATGCTAAACTATTAATAAGTTCCCACATTTTTTTGGGATGCTTGTAGGTTTTTTCAAACAAGTCACAATAATATTCTTTCTTGCGCGTCCTGATAATTTTATTAACGTTCTCTTTTTCAAAATTAAAATTTTCCTGTAGTGTTTTGTCATTCGGGTTGGTTTTAAGTTGTTGCCAATAATCATTACGAGTATTAATTGAATCAATTATATGTTTGTTTATCCAATCCTTATGGAGAGGGTTTAATATTTTAATTTTTTCTACTGTACTTTTAGCCACTTGTTCTGAAATAAATCTCTCCAAATAGTAGTAATCATTGTTGTCATTAGTGTAGTCCGCTTTTAAAGTTTCCTTGTAAAGGTTGCAATAATTAAGTGCATAGTATTGTAATTTTTTATTTATTTGTGGTGATAAATGTCCAATTTCCAGGAAGATCTGCTTATGATCAGATAAAGATGACTCGATCAAGGACATACCAAATGAGTGATTGTTCACATTAGTGCAGACATGGTCCAGTATAGTATTTGTGGTAGTCGTTTCACGAGTACTGTACAGTCCATTTATGTTATTTATTATTTTGTAACCGGCTTCCCGTATGTCATTCAAATATTGCCTCACGTGACTTTCCGAACTGAGTAAGTCAATATTAAAGTCGCCGAACACCACCGCTCTTTTCCGTTGTTCCAGTTGCGAAATGTATGTATCCAGAAAATTCTTTACATTAGTTTCTCCAGGTTTGTATATAGCTCCAATGTTAAGCGATAGTTTATCTATATGAATCCATAAATAGTGATTACCATTGTCAGCCAATTCTTCTGTAACTTCATAATTTATGCTACTGTGTACATAAATAGATACACCGCCACCCTTACTATTTTGTCTATAATTATAAATGTGCGTATAATTTGGTAAATTATATATTTTCGCATCATTTTCTGATGTGATCCAAGTCTCTGTGAATATACATACATGGATAGTCTTTGGTATCGCTTTAATTATACATTTTATTTCGTCGAATTTCCCTGCCTTGCGAATACTACGTAAATTAGCGTAGAAGAATCTCAGTGACGACGGACTCAGAGGAAGATCGTCGTATTTATTTATTATGTGGTGATTTATGTCCCGAATATTTGCTGTTCTTGTTGCACTACATTGTATAGGAGTTTCCGTTAGTTTTTTTGGTTCATGTTTTTTACAGTAATAACAGGCATACCTTTGATGTATTTAATAATGAGATTTCATATTTTTTTGCTACCTTGCTATAATACATCTGAAACAGAGATCGGAATAGACTTAACGCAATACTATCACGACCAGCGTGATAGTTTTGCTTTACAATATGGGAGAGATTTTGCCTAGCAAAATAAAAAAGATCTAAGCCTTTCTAGGTGATTCTTCTTAATCCAGTAAGCACTCGCTTAAGAACCGTTAATTTTCATTTCATACATAAGAATTGTAAACTAAAAATTATTACAAATCCCCTTAGCGACTCATTTACTGGATTAATTATATGATTTGATTAGCGTGGGTAAGCGAGTATAGTTAATAAATTATTTAAATAGAAAAGTATCTTATTCATTTATACAATATCATTAATGGAGACCTTTTTATATAAGTACGGATAGGTGGGTGTAAATTATATTTTTACCCGACTGCGAAAGAATGTATGTTTATATATTTCTTTGGCACGCCCTACAGCCTAAACGGCTTGTCGTATTTTTATGTGAGTGATGTCAATAGATTCGTCTTGGTCGTGAGAGTGACACTGGGTACATCAAAATAAAAAAAGTTAAGGATTTACGGCAGCAAAAAGTAATCTAATAAAAAAAATGATTTAAAAATACATCGAGTGTGGTGTCAAAATAAAGAATTTTTAACGGTGATTACGCATATATATAACTTATGTGTTTTATTGGAGTTTGGAATAGGAAATGCTAATAGAGGTGCTTGAGAACTAAAAAGATGGCAAAAAAATATATTTAAGAAAAACGAAAAACCCGACTGCGTCAATATCTGCCATCTTTGTTAAATTCTTTGAAGAACTGAAAAGATATAAACAAGATTTTAATTTGAATATTTTATTTTGGTTTTGAATTATCTTAGTTGAGAGTGTTCACAAATGCAGTCAGAGGCATCTGCTCACTCCGAGAGTTTGTTGCTCTACCTATATCACCAACCAAATTATGAGAAGTGAGCGTGTTATGCCTCCGACAGCGTTTGTGAACACTGTCAACTAAGATTATTCGAAACCAAAACAAAATATTCAAATTAAAATCTTGTTTATATCTTTTCAGTTCTTCAATGAATTTAATAAAGATGGCAGATATTGACGCAGTCGGGTTTTTTGTTTTTCTTAAATATATTTCTGTTTATGTTCGACTTTGATGCATGTGCACTTTCAGCGAGTTAACTGGACGGACTCTTCGTTACACCTATTTTAGGATTTTTAATATTTCGCTTTTATTTTTAGTTCTTGCCAAAATATTACGTGTTTTATTAAAACGCATTTTTATGGCTTTATACATTTTAAATTGTAGTAATAATAACAATATTTTAAATCAACGTATGTAATTTGTGTGTAAAACTGAAATGACAAATAATAAATAACATTATTTACTTTAAATTTTTTATAATTCATATGATTTAAATTCCGGCAAGTTAACATATAATATAAAAGAGCTCCAAAGGTTGACTTTTTAAAGTTGGTTAAACTTTTTGGAAACAGGGAATACATTCTATAAAATAAGTTCCTACCTGAGATTTAAGTTCCAAAATTTGTTAATAATCTTCACTGGACACAGTCGCAAAACCACCGCATCCACAACACAACACAACACTGCGCCACTGAATTATGTTTTAAAACTTTTGTGAAGTTTCCACACAGATCCCACCAATGGTCGGATCACCTGGAGTAGTTGCGATAAGTCGCGGAGCGGTAGTTCCGCGAGTTAGTTGTGTCGAGCGGAGTACGCGCCGGCGGCGGTGCGACGGCGGTGTCGCAGCGGTGTCGCGGCGACAGTGAGCGCCGCGCGGCCGGTCGCTCTCTCGCCGCGCCGCGCCGTCGCCGCGCCGCCGAGCCGAGCAGAGCGCTCCCGCCCGCCCCCGTCGCCGCGCCCGCGCCCGCTCCTCTCGCACACGTTAACTCGGAAAAATCACTTCTGACTTCCTTCATGAAATTAATAGTTATTGTCACACTCTAATAACACTTCTATTTGTGTTGCAGTTTAGAATAATGGAGTCATTCGTCTATGTGGAGCTTAACTCAGTAAATTTAGGTACCTACCTACTCGGCATTATGAAACTTAGCTTCTGTCTTCTGATATCGCTGGGTCATGGGCGCAGTGCAGTGAAATGCAGTGTCAGTTGTGACATGAGTGGTGCAGTGTGTGGTTCGCGGGGGAACCATCCTTAAGTACTTACCTACTTTGAAACAAAACATTGAAATAAGAATATTTCAATGTTTTGGTCCGAGTGATAGTTTCTATTTTTTGGTTCGGAGTTGTGTAACAACAAACACCATTCTTTCACCACCATAAGGGCTTTCTGAATAGAGAAAACAGGTAACTACCTATATTTTATCTTATCTTACTAATATTATAAATGCGAAAGTTTATGAAAAAATGTTTGGTTGTTTGTTACAAGTAAATGCAGAAACAATTATTAACGGATTTTAATGAAATTTTACACACGGGTAGGTCATGTCCTAGATCAACACATAAGGTACTTTTTATCCCGGCAATTTGCTCCCATGGGAAATAATGGATATAGTTTATCTGATTCTTTAAGTAGGATAGCGCTGGGGTCGTATTGTTATTTATGGATTTTTGTAGCAGGAAAGGCTTTACCATACCATACCGTACCATACCAGCCCTGTATTATATACTGCCTACTGCTGAGCACGGGCCCCCTCTACTACTGAGAGGGTTTAGGCCTTAGTCCACCACGCTGGCCTAGTGCGGGTTGGCAGACTTCAGAAAGGTTGAAAGGATTTACACGCGGGCGAAACCGCGAGCAACACCCAGATATGTTATGATCGTTACGCACTATATATTAATCAAAGCTGTCATGGTTATAACCATCCATATATAGTGCATAACCTTTGATTAATTATATACCTAGATAGACATTGAACATTTCAAACGCATCAAAATAAATAGAAGCGAACTGCTCTCCACTAAATGAGTTCGAGTGAATAATTTTTTGTTGTTTTTCATGGATAGAATTGTCTCCCCGTTTTAATAGAAACCATGTAATAACTGGTATCATTATGCGCGTACACAAGGATACGCAGAATGATGCAGCGATAGCGTATGACAAAGCTGTCACGCATACTAGCTTAAGAAAAGTTGGCCTGTTTGTTTTAGTTTTATTGCAGCGCGTCACTCTATCTAGGTTTATAATTAATCAAAGCATGACAGGTTATAACATTATGTAGGTTGCCATAATATTAGTATTCTCTTACGGCCATTGATGTAGGGTTTTTAAAACATCAATGCTTACGGCAAGTTTCTTCGTTGACAGTAACAGTCAAAGTTATTTACTATTACTTTTATCAGTATTTTTGTTTGTATTGCGGCAACTTTTATGGATTCTATTGCCTTTCTCTAATCTGCCGTCGATGTCATATTTCATAAAAAGGAAATGATTACTTTAAATCTCGCATGTGAAAAATCGTCTAGTTGCTTATTTTTGTAGTCAAGCAGTACGCAAGCGTTACAGATCTGTTCTGGTTTGCATCACATTGTAGTCAGGGTAATTACTGAGCATCATGGCACTTAACATATTATCCTAATGTCTCAGGATTCTCACGAGGTCTCAGCAGAAGCGCAATTCAGTGCCACGAATAAATTAAAATATATGACATACAAAATAAAAAACACCAACACCTGCGACTATTCGACTCTTTGTTTTTATGCTCAGTCTTTCAGTTGTATACAACTAAAATCACAGTAATTTTTTTAAATGGATGGGCGATATTTGGATGCACCTTTATCATAATCGTTCAAAAAAATGGAGTAGATAGGTAGGTATAATTATTATAAGAATAAACTTTTTATTTCATGATAAGTAACTGTGTAATGTACGTTTGAAGCAGTACTTATGCCACCGTATATTTAACTCATAATTACAAATGAACGATACAACAATTTTATGAAACTTCCGCACCATTTTGTAGATGCGTACAGAACTAAATGAGCCACCATCAATCACCAAGCATAAAAAGTCGAGTTAAAAATTTAAATAATAAAAATACTTGTTTTAACATTTATATTTTTTTGTTTTAATAATTAGATCTCGACAAACCGGTACAAATGACAGGTGTGCCGCGCGGCGTACGTGTGTACTGTGTATTGCGGACGTTGTGCCGCGGCTGCTGTACGCGAATACTTTACGACCACATTAACATTATAATTGGACAACTTAAAAAAATATATTTTATTACCAAAATATAATTTGTGCTGCCTTTATACATTTTTCCTGTGAATTACTATCAACGGTTATATTTATAACTTAATTTTCCTAATACTTGTGTCCGCATGAGTTATGTTGAATCAATGGATATTATTAATGTTCTCATTCTATATAGTTATATAAAGTACCGATATCTTTTTTATGAGATAGGTAATTTTATATCTAATTTTACACTACTAATAGACGAGCGGCCTTTCGGTATTTATTGTTCGATATTGTTTATCTCTTACGACTATTCTAACAATATTGGTATGCAAGATAAAAAAATATATTTCTTTTCTACATGTGAATTGATTCTGGAATTTACATTTTATATAACATAAAATAGTAGGTATACATAGATTACTCTTTTTAATAGAATGATGCGCGTCCTGTATTTTTACGTATTATAGTCCCACTACAATATGTACAAAGAATACTGACTTAACTTTGAAAAGTTGGAGGTGTGTGCATTGGTTTTTTAACCTGCGACCTTCGGGCTTCAAGTCGGCAGTTCGTTACACTCCTGCTTATGCTATCGCCGCTTACACATTTACCCTAAGAAGGTTTAATATTTTTATTTGGCACTTAAGCGTATGCGTAGAATTTTATGTAAACTTCCCTACTGTTACTGCAAAAAATTATAAAATTAATTCTGATTTCAATTTTACGGGAAAGATCTTACCCGTTTTCATAGATTACATTTATAAAAGTTCTTGTGTTTTCTTCACATATATGATGAAGGGTTCTTTTATATTGTTTTTCGTGTGATCCATCATCGAGAAACCAGAGTCGCGGTCTCGCGATAAAAATATGACCTAACAAAATAATTACACATGTTTAAAAGGTAGCCAACGCCGCCAATAGAGCGGAGCGTACTGGGCTACACGGTCATGTATTATATTCGAGCCTATGTCGAACATTAATATGGCAACAGTGTTGGTGGTTGGATAATCGTATCCGCCCGAATAGCGACCATGGTACGTAAACTGCAAAACCTATCATTATCGCCCACGAAGTATATTAAGTTTCGGAATCAGTCTGTGTATACACCATGTTTATTCGGTTCTGGACGGGCTGGCGTTGGGCGTTGTATCGACTGGCGACGGACTATAAGTATGTCGCGCAGGCGATACTCTATCTGGACGCTATTCCATTTCTCTCCAGAGCAAGGGCACCAAGTGCGGTGGCTGGTAGACATATCGTCTATCGCACCAAACACGTTTGGTCCCACAATTCTGCTCGAGTGAGTAATACATAATAATAATTATTACTTGCTTTGGGTACCTAGCACTACAGTAGAACCATTGATGCGTAATATATGTGACAGTTTCACATTAAATGTGTCATACCCTTATAGCTCATTGTTCATGACCGACGCGATCTTTTAGCCTATGAAGCTTATTCGCCACACGAAGCGGACATCACATACAACCACTTGATGAACTACGATAACATGGCTCGCCGATAATTTGATATTAGTGACACCGCTAATCGAGCAACAAACCCTTGGATTTATTTTTCTTATTGACGGCCCACTCGGCACGCACTGTATGCGTTGTTAGTCTAGGTGGGGCTTTTTAAATACTTTCACAAATACTTTAAACATTTTGAATTTTGGAGGCGTGAGCCATGTTATCGTAGATGATCTATAGCATCAGGTCGTAGCGCGACACAATATGACGGTTTACGAGCGGTTTGCGAGTACCCGTGCTCACTTTACATCGCTATAACTATTAACTTGTTTGTGCTTGTGAAAACTTCTTACCAATTACTGCACGTGGGACGGTAAGGTCAGCACAAAACTACAGCACTATTGAACTGCTGCTAGGAAACGAAACGATCATATGCTATTCAAATAGAATTGGAAATAGCATTTAAACATTGAATTTGAACTTTATTTGTAATGAAGAACGACATTTAAATTATTGCAAGAACACAAACAAACATTATACCTACATGAACATTTTAACAGTAACCATTGATTTATAAAAAAGTACTAGACTTCTGCTAGCGGCACCATCTGCGTGAATGAGTTTTTCCGGGATAAAAGTCCCGCTTTATATTTCCTCGGGATAAAAAGTAGCCTATGTTACTCGCTAATAATGTTGCTTCATATTGGTGAAAGAATTTTTCAAATCGGTCCTGTAGTTTCGGACCCTATCAATGCAAACAAACAAACAATCAAATCTTTCCTCTTTAAAATATTAGTATAGATAAATCAATGACAGTAACGAATAAGTCGGGCTGATATCACGCATATAAAATTTATAATATGTATGTTATCTGTGTTCAAAATTATATTAAAAATAAACATTGAACTTAGGTAATTCCAGTTCAAATAATAAATAAATGACCGGCTAATACCTATACCTACCTACTTTCATAAATAGAAACATGCCTAAGTTTTTAAGATACATAAAATATGTCAAGCCGTAGCGAAGATGAATTATTACTTATATCTGTTGAAGCACGTATTATTTTCCGCACGGTCTGCGCCGACCCCATTACACCAGGTGAGCGGATAAAAATTAAGGGCTTGGGTCGTCCTTTTACTGATTGTACTCAACACACTGGACCGTTTTTTGTGTTGCACACGAGTCTCTAATTTCGAGTAGCAGCACAACACAGAACAGAGAAAGAGAGCACAAGGTTATAATTTGACATTTGTTTTTGTGAGTGTCCACTTGTTGCTTTTGCTTCGGTTCGATAATAGTTCACACGTGTAAAATTATTTGTTGCATTACATTTAAAGTCAAATCCAAATCGATGTGACATTAATGATTGGTGCCGCTATTTTAAAAATGGTGTTGATATCTAAAATGAATATGTTTATGGAGCGGACGCTGACACTTACGTGCAGTAAAATAATGAAATGACATAGCTACGGATCGAAAGTCGCGTCTCACACATTGCAAGTGGCTAATTGCCAATATTATTGTCAGATTTTGCGTCACGCCAATCGTTTGGCCGCGCCATGTTTTAAAAAATAATATGGTGTCTCAGAAAGTTCCTATCCGGGGAAGATTCGTGCAAAACTACTAAATAATGATAATTATTATGTTGTCAGTCGGTCTTGGTCGTAGTTTTAGTGGCAGTTGAGTAAGTGAACATTGACTCGTATACCGGTCGGTCAGTTGGAGATACCTTTAAGAAAGTATTTCTGTAAAATCAGTGGTAGATCATTTTTTTATTTAAATCTAAATCGCTTCTGTTTGTAACATCATAATTAGGATAAGTAATTAATGTCCATATATGTGGATTGTGCTCACAACATATCTACGCTATGTAGAATACATACATGGTACAATGGAGATATTTGACTACCCGCAATTTACGTGAAGAAAAAGAAATTGCGTTGAGTAGGTAATATAGTGACAAGAACTAGACGCAATGTGAATAAAAGTGGACACGGACATGTTGTGTGTGTCGTCGCATGTACGTTTGTGAAAACGTCATGTGCATACGATTTCGAATTAGGAAGTGTTCGTTCGTACGTGCACCGCGATTGAACTCAAACGTTCCGATAGATGTGCTGCGCATGTTGTGGCGCAGTTGGCGTAATGGGCAAAGTGACTGCGCGGGTGTCAACTGGCGGTTGATGCCAACGGCTCCATCGCAGAGGATGTTCATCGGTGACTGAAGGAAATGTGGTATCGTATGACCCATATCCCTTGTGTGAGAATTCTGGTTTTCTTTATTTTTCCGTAATCTTTGCAACTATTGGGATCTCGTTTTACCATGTGGTCGCGCCTTAAAATGATGTCCAATCACATCCGTCCGGATTGGTTAATTCTGTAACTGCTGCACAGTTACAAATAATATTAGAGTATAAAATTCGCTATCGACCAGTAAGTTCTTATTGCGCAATGAAAGCTCAGACCACTAGACAGCTCTTGCATTGAGAGCCACTATTAAATTAACTATAAAAACACCGTACAGTTAACATTCGACTCGTCCGTTTGATAGACTCTCTACGATCGCTCTACATACTGGATGAAAATAGCTTTAATTTTTGTTATTTCATTTATATTACAGATCACTATAAAAATACCAAAATAAAATACATAAAGTGGAGTTGAATAAACTGAAGGAATAAAATAAAACCGACTTCAAAAACACTACAAATCAACAAATAATTTAACTTTATATTCGCTTGGTACATACGTGTCTTTGGAGTCGGTGCCTAATTTAAATTGAACATGTTTTCGTATATTTGTTCTTGTATTTGCTTAGCTTAGCTTGCTTTGTTAAAAAGTTTTTATTTGTTGCTTTTTTGTTAGTTAATTATGAAATGGTGTAAACAATACATCATCGATAGACGATTGCAGCATTCGCGGGTCGCCTGCTGTTAGTTATTGAAGAGTTCCATTGTCTATCTCCGAAGATCTTCATCAGTTCCTAATAAATTATATACTAAAACCTTCCCTGAAAAATATACATTTGAATAACGAAAACCCCATCCCAATCGGATCTGTAGTTTTTAAGAAACTCGCGGCCATAGAAATTTACATACATACATACATACATACATACATACGGGTCGAATACAGAACGTATTTTTTTTAAGTCGGTTAAAAAGGGATCTAATCGTAGGTTACGTGTATTATTTAATATAATTTATAAATGTCGTATTATTATGATGAGACAAACAAAATGTAACAATTGGTTAATTATTTTTGTGTTATATAAATCACATCGTAACAATAAACCAAATTTAATTGACTATTTCAATCCGTCACACATTCAACGAGCTATTAATACGTAACAAAAACAATAACGTACCGATCTGGCTAATAGAGGCCAATGTAGTGTGTGATGCGTGTGATGTCATGTCCGCGTGTTTCGGACAGCAGCGACATGTCGCGGCACACGCACGATTAAACAATCGGAGCTCCGCACCGCGCCGCACCGCGCCGGCCCGGCCCGGCCCGATCTATCCCACTCCGCCCCACATCCACCGCGATATTAGGCCGCTCGCTAACACAATATGGGGAATCTTATCGTTCAGGAATCTTCTTACGGCGGACGTTAACATTTCGCGTGATAGACTTAAAGGTTTCATTATAATTAACTATTCAAATGCGGTTCCACTCTCCCGAAAAACTATACGCCGAAATACATACAGTTACAAATGCATCCTCAAGTCCTGTTAGAGGACGATGATGATCACCGTCGATCAGGTAGCCTAGCCATAATTTTGACCTACCTTCTTGTGTCCACATAACTAAAAGATGTTTTATTATTCATGGTAATAGAAGCGCTTAGTTTCTCGCTCGCCCGCATCAGCTTCGATTCAGTTTAATGTTAGTATTGTGAGAACTGCCTTAACTCGTCAATATATTGCCTAATGATTCATACATGGGTGCCCTTTGTATCAAAACATATTATCTTCCTTTTATTTGTATCGTTATTAGTATGTGAAGCTTCACGTCGGAGGAAATGTTTCAAAGCTCCTCCCTTTGATCAGTGAACCAGAAACATAAATCTATATTACACGCTTTATATTAGCTTCAGCTGTATGTACGTTTGTATGTTTGTAACCGACTCCTTTGGGCGCGATATTGACCCACTTTAAACGGTCAGATTTTACTCAAACTTTGTAGTTTTGTCGAGGACCGATGACAATATACTAATTTGATAAGATTATGCCATTATTCAATTTGCAAAATGAGATTTTTGTCAATTTATATATATTTTTAGTGACATCTGTTGGACCATAGTAGAATTATAACTAAACTGGCTACTCTTATGCGTAAAAAAATCCTACTTGTCACAAGATGGCGCTTTCGTTTATTTTTTAGTGACATCTGTTGGACAATAGTAGAACAGAACTAAAAAATTAAAAATAAATAATATTTTAAAACAACTAAAAACACGCTTTATAGAAAATCCTACTAAAATATAGAAATAAATTTGAATTAAGAATAGTGTAAATAAGAAAAAAATGTATTTTATTGTAAAAAAAGCGTGAAGTGCATGGTGTCAATAGTTATAAATATTTTATTGACAGATAATATGAGTAGAAGTATTATATATCATTTTGATAATATCTTAAAAGGCACCCCACTTTTTTTTTACAATAAAATACATTTTTTTCTTATTTACACTATTCTTAATTCAAATTTATTTGTAGTTCTGGAATTATATTATATTATCACAATTTAATTACTTTTATCATTAAATTTTAATTAGGTATAATTTTGTTTGTCTATTTAATTACTTGACGAGACGAGCGTTGTTTTTTATTAAGTATTAGCTTTTACCCGTGGCTCCGCCCGCGTTAATAAGTTTTCCTGGGATAAAAGTCCAGCTTTATATTTTCTTGGGATAAAAAGTAGCCTATGAGTTAATCTAGGACATGATCTATTCAATTTTTTTTCAAATGAAATCAGTTCAGTAGTTTTTGCGTTAAAGAGTAACAATCATCCATACATTCTTACAAACTTTCGCGTTTATAATATTAGTAGGATAAGCTATACATCTCGGCGTAAAGTTTAACAACACGGAACGCGGATCAAAACTTTAAATTACAAAGCTCTAGAAGACTAAAACCCAGTCCGGTGCGCTTGGCGCCGTGAGATAGTTTTCTTATACAATACATCCTGAGAAACTTAATTATTTTTTTTTATTGAAAATTGTATGCTGACAAATGATAATGTTTATCGGAGGTGGGGATCAAATCGACGACCTCAATCAAGTGGCACTTAAGCACCTACTATATATTAGTTATTTCTGTAGTGTACAATAAATATGTAAATAAATAAATAACGCAGTAATCAAAGTACTTGTGTGTATATAATATTTCCGTATGAACTAGACCATTTCTCAATGGTGGTGGACTCAAGCCTGCTAGTATCAGACACTGCTCTCGAAATAGCCGCAGCAACAAACGATGACCCTCGCGCGGGTAGGGGTCGACGGGAAAACCGCAGTTACGCCGCCGCACACCTCGCGTCACCCCGCCCTGTATTCTCTACCACTATTTAGATTCCACGCGGATAATTATTTGAAACGCACAATGGCCTTTTCTTTAAAAAATAATTTTTAAAACATATTGTTAAAAAATATAAAAAAGATAATCATAACTTACAAACCAGCTACCCAAGTTTTTCTTAACAATTAATAATAGTATTATTTTCTTAATAGATTTTTAGCACAAGCTACATCCGGGCACGATGTTCATAATAACGGGCAATCAGTCAAATAACAAATGGGACGTGTTTTCATAATAATAAGGATGGTCGAAGCATGCAAATGGTGCGGTGCTGCAATATACCTAAATACTATTATGCCAGATTACTATGCCATGTGTTGTAGTGGTTATCGTAAGGAATTAAGAAATAAAACATCTATACTGAATAAGGGCGCAGGTACTTATCCGTAGTGACTTACTAGTTACTAGCGGTATTTTATATTCAAACCCCTGACTGGTCACGCAGTTTGTCGTAGAGTATCACCGCACTGCTTTTCCAAACTATTTATAATGGTCTACGAAGTCTGCATTCTAGGATAGTAACATTTGCGTATTAGGTCGTTCTACCGTGTTATAGAACTATTTAATTCTCTCTTCGTTATTTAAATTTTACAGTTGATGCTTCACGGGCAAATCTATGCATTGACTTGCTTGTATCGTCAAAGTCAAAGTCAAAATAATCTTTATTGAAATTGTCTTTTTCCAAAGCTTTATTAAATCGACGCTTGAAAGGCAATAATATCTAAGCGACAAAAATACCTAAAATGAGTTATATACATATTTGGAATCGCCAGATTTTTCTGCGTCGATTGATCCGGATTTCGTAGCTCTAGGACAACTTTTTTGGCGGTTAGATACTAGATGATTCCGGTAAATTTCACTTTTTTTTTCTCACTTACCGCCAAAATTTTTACGACTTTTTGGATTTACAGTAGTTGGTACGCTTAAGGAAATTGATTTTGAACTTAGTGTGTTTTACATGAAATCATGATATTACTGTTTTGCATTAATATATGTTTACTTGAAATAAAAAACTGCTCGCTCTTTAATTAGTTGTTTATTACCTACACAAAAAATTATAACTTTGGCATAGATATAATTTTACCTGGACCCATACTCTCCATATTTATGTGCTTAGATATTTTCAGCTTAATAAAATATTTTGTTAATAGTACATTTATACAATTTTGCCTAAAATAAAATAAATAATTATTAGTCGGTTAGATAATTTTACCTGAATAATATAAGTTCTATTTTTTATACTTAGATATTTTTACTTGACAATCTTTAACTTCAGTCATGTCGCATAGATAATTTTACTGGGTATGTTCAGGTGGTTATACTCATTGCTAAGAGATATTTACCTGTTCATAATAAAGTAAATACACCCGCTTGCGAACCACCTAGTGTTTTGAAAGTGTCATTTGTATATGCGCGCGATCCTGTACAGCGCGTATTGGTTGTCGCTAAGAGAGGGCAGCCGTCCGACGTTTTTATGATTTTGCCTCAATTTTACGTAGATATGGTGAGTTTTTTTACAAATAAATAGACTTTTATAATTTTAATAACATTTATTTTTGTAATAAATATATTTATGTTGCATTATTGTGTATTACAATATGTTAATAATAATTTAATTCCAATTTTCCCTATTCTCTCCGTATACTTTTTTGCCGGTTGAGGCTAATCCTGACCTACCCTTTTTGGAGATAATTTATTTGATAAATGCACGCTCTCGTTGGGTGCCCTCTTCCAGCCGTACCATCCACATTAGCTCGAAAGCTTACGAAAGGTATTTAATCTTTCATGACCTGTCTTGAATCCACCCTCTCCACGTGCCCAGACCTCTTTCTATCACAACCACTTTTATCTTGCTCACATTAATTTTCATTCCCTTCTCTTTAAAGACATCATTCACATAATTTTTCGTGCCTTGCAGCTCTCCCGTCGATGTTCTCGTACACAGACTTCAAAGTCCTCACCAGGTGACTCTCAATCCGATATATTAAAGACAATGTTAACAATCTCTGCACCACCCTAAGGTTGACTGGGAGAGAATGCCTACGACATTAAGTCCGCCTTTATACATTGCACCTTATGTAAAAGACTTGATGTGTGTAACCCATTCCTCTTCTAAAACCTGCTTGGACATTCCACACTTTTTTTTCAGTCTCATTAATCACTCTCTTAATGAGGACTTTGGCATACAATTTACTGGCAGCACAGGGAAGGCTTATTCTGCGGTAGCTTTTATATTCTTGCTGTGAAAATGTCTTCTTGAAAATGGATATAATAATGGTTTTGCACCAGATATTAAAAAGTAGCCATAACAATTTTGCTACTACGCCTTTGCCGTATCTCAGCATTTTAACGGTTACATCCAGCAGCCTTGCCTAACCTCATACTTTTCATCGCATTCACTATTCCATTTTCCGTAATCTCATTATTAGCCTCGTTTTGAGAGTAAGCCAGGTCTATAGCCTCTTAACCACCTGCTACATCCCCATCGCCTCATTTAAAAAGTCTTTTGAAGTAGTACTTCCAAGCAATACTTCCCTTTTATCTCTAAACACCCTTCCATCTTCATTTCTGATGACTCCTATCTTTGAAGTCCCCGACTCTCCCCTGATCAACCATATTTGTTTCCAGAATAGTGAAAGGTTCGCTTTGGATTCACGAGGTTTGTGGTCTAGTTCCTTTTTCTTTCTTTTGCTCAACTATTTTCTGAACTCTCTTTTTCATTTTGGTATACACTATACACACTTACTTGTCTTTGCGAAGTACTATGAAAAACCTTTGTGGAAGACGTATGTCAAGATCGTAGAATGTGGTGCTCAATAGTCTTTTTCTACCCCTGTGGGTTAAGGGCGTGGGTGTGTACGTATGTATTTGCTTTCAGCAAAAATAAATTTAGAGAGAAAATTATGAGTTTCCAACACAATGAATAAATTATAATATTATTGCTTTCGAGTTATGCTTACACAGAGATATTTAAGCAAGCCGTTGTAAATGTTCAGATAAGGCAATTTTGTATGTCCTTCCGCTCATCGTATATTTGAGGCGAGAAACTCCCTCCAAAGAAATAAGTGTTGGCTATTAACAAATTCTATATCATTATGCTATATTTTGGATGTAAGTATGTTTATCTAATAATAAAATGTTGATTATTATTAAAATTGACTGATTATTAAATAGTTCAATGTTTGTAGGAATAACAAGATTTACAATATTATGCACGTATTTATGTTTCTCCACGATCGTGTGACCCAATAATTTAGCTATAGATATTTTTACTCGATTTTATTAATATGTTTAGATATCTTTATATGATTTTTACCAACTGCGCATTTTCAAATATTTGTATTTCATTAAATTTACTTGTTACGGTATTCATAAGATGATCCATTTAGATGATTTTACCTGTTTGTAAATTTAGGTAATTTTTAACTAAGCGACGTTAACTTTTTAATTTATAATCTTCAGGGCTGTTAATTTAACTCAAAAAACGTCAAAAATTAAGAGGTTCCTAAAACAGTTACAATTATTTTTATGCAGCAAATGGTTAATTAGTTATGATTTTTTTTGTCAAAATCAAAACTTTAAAACGCTCTACTGAAAAATTTGCTAAATGTCGCTTAGATATTATTGCCTTTCAAGCGTCGAAATCGTTATGAATCTAACGTCTCGTACGTCTCGTGGTTCAAAATGCATTCGCGGGGTAATCACACACAGTTGACGGTTGTTGGAATGATTAACTCATATAGTTATGAGAATTGACTCAAAGCTGGTGCTGCGAACTCCTGCACGGTGACACTTGCAAGAATACAGGCGAGATTTAGCCGTGGCATGCATGGTATTGGACGAGTTTGACGATTTGTGAAACTAAACTGCATCACTGAACCAAACTTGACGAAAGATTTAAATAGTGCAGCCTCATAGTGTCAATGTCCTTATTGTTATTTGAACAGAGCAAAAGTGTGCTTTTATTGCACCCGCGAGGACACAGCTGTTTGCTCCAGTAGAGTAGGACAGCTGAAAGCGCGCCAGTGTCGCGACCACGTACCTGTCATTGTCATTAACAATGTGTAATAGTTTTTCGTCACGTTCATTGCAGTGTCTGCGTTGGGAGCGTGCCAGGAGACTCGCAATTAAGCCAGATTGCACCGTTTAAACGCGGAGCGACGCGGCCTGCACGCCCAGATATATATAGAAAGGTCAATATTAAAGCGCGTTCAAGATTATGGGCTCGTCAGAGACGCAACACGCTGGAGTATTTTTAAACCTATTTAATGTATCAATTCATTTTGTGTATTAGTGGGTATAGGGGCAAGGGCGTTGTACATATTACGATTTGATGCAATAACTCGGTATGTGGCATATTACTAACGTGTTCGGAAGCCAAGCTAACTTCACGCGGAGCCTGCTGGTCACCAGATGAGACTTTTGAGGTGATCTTTTGTGTGTGTTTGGAAGATGTACAATAATGATAATCAACAATTTATTTAATTAACTCGCTTCTTAGCACGGTTGAAGTAGCTCTACGCCGATTTGAGGATAACTTTTTATGCAGAATCACAAGATTTAGACATTTTTATTACTTTTGGAGCCACAGTAAATGTTTTCCTACACTGGTAAATATCAATTAATTTAGCGTAGAATACATACGTAAAATGAGATTTGAGATGTAAGAGCGCGGGGGACCATGGTTGAACACAAAAGTTCCTTTTAGGCAATCGGTTCCACTCCCGCTGGGCTATCTTTAGTAATTAATGTTCCCGGAGGGGTTTAATCGATTGACCGCAATGTGACAATTGGGAAGACAACAAAAGGATCGCTGGTGTCGGCTACACTCATTACCCGCAGTGTACGCGGTATAAAGCCATGCAGAACAATGGCGGCGCGTCGTTCCGCGCCACCAGCCGCCTATAATGGCTCCAATAACCGTACACACCTAATTATTGTCATCATAACAAAATATTATCTTTATTTATAAGTGGCGTGATGCATCGACGAAATTTTATTTGTGAAAAGGTGCGGGTTTAATCCCGACTTTGAAGTTCCTAGTTTTTGATACTTTCAAAACTTGATGACCCAATGTGGTGTCCGTTAAAGTGCGCATAACTATTGTGTGTATTAATATTCATATTTTTTTAAGTGTCATATTTCAACACCAGGATGAAAAGGAGATCTTATGTTTCTCATTGACTATCCGTTAAAATAAAAACGTAATCGGTGCACCAAAAATACAAAAGTGCCCAGCTTTCTCAACACACACACTCACGCCTTTTATCCCCGAAGGGGTAGGCAGAAGTGCAACTAGTGCACCCACTTTTCGCCGTTATTCCGTCCCATGATGTGATAGGGGGCGAGCCTATCGCCATATCAATGAATTATTAATGAATTATTTTTGGAACTGGATTTGTTTGCTTCATCACAGTATAAGTTTCTAAAAAACATGTTTATGATGCTGTTAGATTTAGATCAGTAGATATTATTTATAGTTTAATGTGTCACCACACAATCATTTTTTCTTTCTCTTTTGTATTGTAAATTATTCGCTCGTTCCTGAAAATTATACTTAGTTTATATTGCGTGAAGAACGTAGTTGGTTGTATATTTATATAATTTTATGTATGTGCTTATTTAGTCGTATCTAATGTACACTCTAAATTTTTACTTTTCGCCGATGATTTAAAACTTTACAAAATTATACATGATTCTAAAGACTCGCAACTACTTCAACGTGATTTAGACAGTATCTTTCACTGGACAGTCGTTAATAAACTCCCTTTAAATGTTGAGAAATGTAAGCATATCAAATTCACTAAAAAGAAATACTCTATTTCCACCTCATATACCCTTGGAGTGAAGGTTTTGGATGAAGTAGACCATATAAGTGATCTTGGCGTTTTATTAGATAGCAGACTTTCATATACTCTCCATGTGAACAGCATAATAACTAGATCTTTTAAAATGTTAGGTTTTGTGTGGCGAAATTGTAAACACTTCAAAAATGTATTGGCATTAAAGCTATTATACATTGCATTGGTCCGTAGTATATTAGATTATGGGTCTAGCATTTGGAATCCGTTTTATCAAATTCATATCGATAGAATCGAAAAAGTTCAAAAACGCTTTGTTTACTTTCTTACCATTCACCAAAAGAAAAAAGACCAGCTGAAATTGTATCCGGATCGCTTATCTAATTTTTATTTGTTAAGTTTGGAAAATCATCGTTGGATAACGGATCAAATTCTATTGTATAAAATTTTAACTGGCTTACAAGATTGTCCCGAACTCGTCTCTAGATTTTCTTTTACTGTCCCTCGGAAAGGTGCTAGAATAGTTAATTTTTGTCCATTTACTACTAAGAGATCTAGAACAAATGTTGGGTCTCACAGTTTAATTGCAAGAATCAGCCGAGAACACAACATATTGTATAAATCTGTGCAGGTTGACTTGCTAAATTGCTCGTTGCTTAGCTTCAAAAATTTTATGTTTAAGTTTAAAAATAAAACGTAAAGATTAGTTATATATGTGTTGGAAATTATACTTATTCTTAGTTACAGATCGAGCAAAGTTCTTTCAATTAATGTTTGAAACTTTTCTACAGGACTAATACAGTCTGGCATATATTAACTTATTGCGTGAACGCCTCCAAATTATATCACGATATTGTTTGCATAATTCACTGCGCTTGAAATTAACTTTAAATTATATACATGTTGAGTTTTCCTAACTTGGGCTTACATTATAGCTATAAGTTATAATATTTTTTAATTTATTGTAATCGTAGTGTTAAGTCTGCTGGAAAACCTAATAAATAAAAAAAAAAAAAATAAAAAAAAATAATGTACAACTGTTTGTTTTTCCTTAATAAAATAAAATAAAATATTGGGCACGAATTCAAGACTCCGGGCTGATACTGAATAGAAAAACTCAATATCACTTTGCCCGACCCGGGGATCGAACCCGAGACCTCAGCATTGCAGTCGTACCGTAATACAACTACGCCACCGAGGCAGTCAGCGCTAGCTTTCTCAGCTTCTACAAAAAACCATCGCTGTGACAATACGGCGTAATTTTAGACAGGCGTTTAACAATCGCCGCACGAAAGCCGTCAATTTACAGCGCAGTTTAATTCGAATGAACGCCGGTAATTCTTCGTTTCCATTCTATAAGTTTAATCAGACCTTATAATCATTTTCAGTGTGGAAATCAATTTCTGGAACAACTTTATTGATTCCTAAACAAATAACCTCACGCATGTATTTAGGGACAGAAAGCTATCTTTGCCCACCACATTTATTTACAAAGGGCACAGGTATTGGAAAAATCCCTTTTTATTAAATTGAAAAGATAAAACAAAGTTTTATTAGCCTCACTGGGGGTCGGCTACACTGGTTTTTTTTTTTTTTTTTTTATAGCATAGAATGACGAGACGAGCATGCCGTTCGCCTGATGGTAAGCGATACGACCACCCATAAACAGTAGCAACACCATCCAGCAACTTGTCTTACAAAGTACTGTGTGGCATTACACTGCGCTCGTCATCCTGAGACATAAGATGTTAAGTCTCATTATGTCCAGTAGTTATACTGGCTACAATGTCCTTCAAACCGAAACACAACAGTGCATGCACTGTTGCTTGGCGGTAGAAATAGACATTGCGGTGGTACCCACCCAGACGGCCTCTTACATAATGAGAGACCTACCACCAGTAAAGTGGTTTCAAACGAAGAAATACATTACGACAAATGCACTGCGTAATGTAGCATTCTAAAGCATACTATTCTCTCCTGCCTGTATGCCACTCTATGTAAGAGCAATTAGAGCAATTAATAAACATACCTTGAACATAAGTCCTCATTCAAAATGTCACGTCACTTGGACATCGAACCTGAGGCATCCCAATTTCCCAGGCCATATTTATTAAACTGCCACTAGACTAAAACACGCCACTGTAGGCGCCGTGAATGGCATAATATTGTGACATAAATAGCATCCGCTTCAATTCCACGCACAGTCACACGACGCGAGTCAATACCAGTCAGTAGATATCATGTGCTCTAAACCTAAAACAACGAGTACGCTCTTAGCTTTACAAATTTGGAAGAAACTACTAACAATTTTCTATTCGAATATAACGTAGAGCTTATGAGAATAGAGTTTATATTTTAAATTGTAATTTAAAACACACACAACGTCTGAAGTGGAATTGGGCCGGTCATATTGCCCGGTACTCTGAAGACCGGTGGCCAAATCGCGTCACCAAGTGGACAGGTCCGGGAGGAAAGAGACCAAAAGGCAGACCTCGAGCTCGCTGGAACGACGACTTGGTAAGGTTGGCGGGAAGAGAGTGGATGGGGGTCGCAAAAGACCGAAATGTATGGAGGCAGCTGGAGGAGGCCTATACCCGAAAGGGGCCAAGACAATAAAACTGTCATGGAAATAAAAAGGCTTATTATTATTATAATTTAAAAGTTTAACTAAATTCTTCATCGCGAACAAATAATTTTACTAGGTGTTGCCTACGGCTTCGCCCCCGTTAAATGGCATTCTCGCTACAAAAGTCACTAAAAAAAACCGACATCAAAACCACTACAAACCAAAACATAATTTTACTTTATAATAGCTAAATTGTTTTCGTACATTTGTTCGGGTATTTCCTTAGCTTAGCTGGTAATTTAAATTAGGCATCGACTCCAAATATACGGATATACTAAGCAAATATAATGTTAAATTATTTTTTGGTTTGTAGTGGTTTTGAAGTCGGTTTTATTTTTTGCTAAAAAGTATTTATTTATTGCTTTTTGTTAGTTAATCATGAAATGGTGTAAACAATACATCATCGATATACGATTGCAGTATGCGCGGGTCATCTGCTGTCGGTTATTGAAAAGTTCCATTGTCTATCTCCGAAGATCTTCATTAGTTCCTAATAAATTATATACTAACACTTTCCCTGAAAAATATACATTACATAAATTCAAATTCAATTCAAATTCAAATCATTTATTAAGTAATTAGGCCCCTAAGGGCACTTTTACACGTCATTTTTACAAGTTTTTATCATCTAAAGATTCTACCAGTGCTTCGGAAAAGCCCACTGACCTGAGAAGAAGCACCAAGAACCTCAGCGTAGGTCTTTAATTGTAATATTTTTTCTTTTATATATATATTTTACAAATTGCATGTAACAATATAAATTCAATTTCAAAGATGGATATTAAATGCGAAAATTAACGGAGAGTACCTAAGTCAAATAACCAGCTACATGTTTAATTTTAAGTAAAAAAAAGAGTCAACCATCAAACAGAGCAGACCAGTCCACGCAAGCAGCACCCGTTCACGAACATGATGCATGTGCCAGCCATCGGCCTCCTCAACCATGTTGCAGGGAAGTGACCGACCCGGCGAACGACGCCGCCGCAAGCACAGACGTTAAAGCGAGCAAAACTACTCAGATTATGGCTAACCAAGACAAATGAGATGCAACAAAGGGGTATATCAAATGACTAACGTAGTTTGATAAAAAATATACTCTTAGGACTATCCGGGAAAGTCGCACATATCCATGTGTCACAAATCACTTAAGCTAAATACAATCGATCATATCCTTGCGTAGCGAGCAACTATTCCCATGGATTTTTGTCATTAAAATACGCGTCAACAGTATAGTAACTTTTTTTTAACAACTTGTTTTTTATAAATTGCTTAAATTGGTTCAAGGGTAAATTTAACCCAGTCCCACAAACGAACAGCGCACCCTGTGCAATCGGTGACCTGGTACTGTTAATTTATCTTTATTTCTAGTATTAATATTATGATGATCACTATTTTTACTAAAACATTCAATGTTTTGTTTTACATACATAATATTTGCTAAAATGTATTGTGATGCAACTGTCAAGATGTCCATTTCTTTAAAGCGTTCTCTAAGAGAAACTCATACATAATTTGAATAACGAAAACCCCATCCAAATCGGGTAGTTTTTGAGAAACTCGCGGCCATATAAACTTACATACATACATACATACGAATCGAATACAGAACCTCCTTTTTTTGAAGGCGGGTAAAAATAAAGTACGACGTCAGCGCCATCTACTTAAAGAATCAGATTTATAAAAAATCCATTATTTCCCATGGGAGCAAATTACCGCGATATAAAGTAGCCTATGTAATCCAGGCCGTGACCTACCCGTGTGCTAAATTTCATCCAAATCCGTTTAGTTGTTTCTACGTTTACTTCTAACACAGATACACACATCCAAACATTTTCACAAACTTTCGCATTTATAATATTAGTAAGAAGTAATTGAATTGAATCGAATAAAACAAACAGCTGAAGGGACCCAAAGAGAAACTACTGAATCAACTATTAATAATATATCTAACCAGCAAAATACATCGTACATACATGCAACACAACAAGGTATCCCAAACTTTCCAAGTACACAAATTGACACAATAGATCAGGTGACGCAAAACATTATTGAAGACCAGGACCCGATAATTATACAATTTCTTAATATTTTATCAGAAACAAAAGAAATACCTGTTGCTGAAAGAAAGCTACTACCGAAGGCTAAAATAAATAAAAAGTTTATAGATAATTGCCATAAAATTAATAAATATTTGCCTCAACTACTAGATATACATACGTCTCTTAGTGAAATTAACGAAATACTATACGCAGCTGCTAAAACTTTAATAGTCACTAATGAACAAAGTCCCTACATGCCGCGATCTACCATTCGAACCGAGAAAGAACCAGCCTGGAAAAAAAGATTAAAAAAAAAGATTAATACATTTAGAAAAGAATTAGGGCAGTTAATAGAAATAGAAAGAGGAATAAATTCACGTAGAATGTTACAAATTAAAGATAAATTGTATAGGAAATATAGGATACAAAACGAAAACGATCATGCTAATACGGCCGAAATCCTAAAGCAAAAAGTTAAAGCCCTCGCCGGTAGAATTAAGAGATATGAAGAGATAAATGCCAAGAAAGACCAAAATAAGTTATTTAATGAAAACCAATACAAATTTTACAGAAGTTTAGGGAACAATAGTAATACGGTAAGCAAAATACCAAGTAAAGATAGTATAGAGCAGTTTTGGACAGCAATTTTGTCTAATCCAAAGCAATACAATAAAGACGCTAGATGGATAGAAGAGATAGATGATTCATCGCAGGGAGTAGAAACAGTAAAAACAGATGAGATAACAGTAGATCAAGTCAAATTAGCTATTAGGCAATTACAAAATTGGAAAACGCCAGGGTTAGATAAGTTACAAAATTACTATTTAAAATATTTTACCAATTCACATAAATATCTTGCAGTATTATTCACAAAAATAGTCCAAGGTAAACAGGATCTAGACGAATGGTTCACAACAGGTCAGGTAATATTGATCCCTAAAAATTTTCAAACAGAAAACCCAAAAAAATGGAGACCCATAGCATGCTTACCTAGCACGTACAAACTATTAACTTCCGTTTTAGCTAATATATTATACAACCATTGCAGCAACAATAACATTATGTCAATAGAGCAACGAGGATGCCGACGTGGAGTCAAGGGATGCAAAGATCATCTCATGGTCAATAAGGCTATATTAGAGGATGCACATCAGATGCAAAAGAACCTGAGCATGGCATGGATAGATTATCAAAAAGCCTTTGACAGTATCTCGCACGAATGGCTTCTTAAGATCCTTGATATCTATCGATGCCCACTAATTATCGGGAACTTTTTGCGATTGACCATGCCCTCGTGGAAAATCATTATGACGGCCCGAGGCGCCCATGAATCGATAATTACTGAACCGATATGTATTAGACGCGGTATTTTTCAGGGCGATTCCCTCTCTCCACTCTTATTCTGCCTAGCAATAAATCCTCTGTCATATATATTAAATAAATACGAACTCAAGGGGTATAAACTTAAAGATAGCTTCTGGATTAACCACTTATTGTACATGGACGATTTAAAGGTGTATGCAAATAATCGACACAATTTAAACATTTTGCTTGATAGTGTAGAAGTATTCACAAACGATATAGGAATGAGTTTTGGATTAGAAAAATGTAACATTGTTCACATTACCTCAGGTCGTACTAGCAGTACAGTCGGAGAGGGTCACGTGCTGTTAAGTGGAGAAATGTTCAATCAACTAGCAGTAAATAACACGTATAAGTATTTAGGAGTTCATGAATCAGGCAAGATAGATCATAATATAATTAGGGAACAAACTACTAAAGAGTATTTCAAAAGAGTTAAAAAAATACTTAGCACTCATCTCAACTCACGTAATATTATAAAAGGTATCAATATTTACGCTATACCGGTTCTCCTTTACTTGTTCGGCATAATAAACTACAAAAACAGCGATTTAAAAAAAATAGACACAAAAACCAGAAAATTACTTGCAATAAGCAAAGCGCATCACCAGAAAGCAGATATAGAAAGATTATACTTACCAGTACCACAAGCGGGAAGAGGACTAATAAATATAGAAAATTTGTATAAAGCACAAATTGTTAAATATAAGCAATACCTAAGAGCAGAACAGGATCATTTAATTAAAGTAATAATGCAACATGATATAAATAAAGAAAAGTATTCGATAATTAAAGTAGCAGAGGAAATAGAGACAGAATTACACTTAGAACACAATAGACATACAGATAAAGAAATCAAAGAGGCTATCATCAAAAAACAAAACCAGCAATGGCGTAATAAGCCACTACACGGGCAGTTTCCCAAAGAAGTCCTTGACCAAGGTAATATAGATAAAGACCAGTCGTTCAAATGGATTAAAAAGCAACAAGTAGCTCCCTCAATAGAATCCACTATATTTGCCATACAGGACCAGGCATTGATGACACGACAACACCAGCGCGACATCCTCAAGTTACCAATAGATGGTAAATGTCGTCTATGTGCTACTAAAGACGAAACAACGCAGCATATTATCTCAGGTTGTGAAAAATTGGCGGGAAATTGTTACATCAATAGACATAATAATCTTGTACAGTACATCTATTGGTGCCTTGCTCGAAAACATAATATAGAGGTAAACAATGTATGGTGGAAGGAAAATCTAATACAACCGAAAGTAGTAGAAAATGAAACAGCTAAAATCATGTGGGAAATACCAGTTCAGACAGATATCACTGTAACACATAATAGACCAGATTTAATATATATAGATAAAGTAAATAATTTCACTTACCTCATAGATGTCACGGTACCTTCAGATTATAATATAGGAGCAAAGGAAATAGATAAACTTAGTAAATACCATCTACTCAAAACCGAAATCAGGCGATTATGGAACACGCAAACACAGGTCATCCCTATAGTAATAGGTTCAACAGGTATAGTAGCAAAAAGTTTATCCAGGTATATCAACACACTAAATTCTAAAATAGATATTAACATTCTCCAAAAACAGGCAGCAATCCATACTTCTATAATATTGAACAAAGTGTTGGGGGATCCACTTTCCATACATGGGGAACAACGGGGAGACTGAATCATCTTTTCCCTGAGGGTTTCAGGGCGGGTGGTCGGTTAAACCGAGCAAAAAGCTCGAGTCAGAGAAAAAACTGTAAGAAGTAAGATAAGATTTTTTAATACAGTTCACTTTTCGGGCCGTTAGCATTGTAATTCAGATATTGTTGTCCATTAGTATGGCTTCACGTCGCGTCATTGACGTCACAGTGACGTCACGGTTAGAACTCAAGTCACCCATGTGACGTTTCAATTAGCTTTTGTTAACATAATATTATTGTGTTCCCCGAAATATATAATAATTATATTATTACTGTCCTCATATTATATTTTTATCTATAGCAATGCGTGGCATGGTGACGGATACGTCATCCATTTGGATGTAGGCATATTAGCGATTAATCCATAATCGATTGATCATAGTATGTTGTTTATGTTAAATAAAGGACTTATTAATAAAATTTCACAGATTGATATTTATAAACCGCTGAATGGATTTCAAAAAAATATCGTGTCACAGATAAACCGTATCCAGAAGTAACACATAGACTATTATTGCTTCTACAGTATGATCTACCTAAACAAACCGAAAACAAATGTTAGCGAGTCTCCCGAAAAATTTCGCCGCGAACGTCAAACCCGCGTCCTCTCGTTTCACTGTGCACGAGATCATAAATACCTTAAAGCGATTCTACTGCTTACAGAAATAGCCATAACAATATTTGCAGTCTCGCGTATCGTTCGTTAAAGTACTGGAACATTTTCCGATACGCTTCGTAGCGCGGCGCAGTCCCGTAGCCCTTGCACTTTAACGAGCTCCGCAACTTACTTGCATATCTTGGAAGTTGCGTTAGTTTATTATAGTAACCTCGCGTTTGTTTACTGGTTGTAGGTCTCTCATATGTAAGAGTCCGTCTGGGTGGGTACCACTGCAATGTCTATTACAACCGCCAAGCAGCAGTGTGCATGCACTGTTGAGTTTCAGTTTGAAGGACATTGTAGCCAATGTAACTACAGGACATAGTGAGAATTAACATCTTATGTCTCAGGATGACGAGCGCAGTGGAATGCCACACAGTACTTTGTAACTCAAGGTGCTGGATGGTGTTTCTACTGTTTATGGGTGGTCGTATCGCTTACCATCAGGCGAACGGCATGCTTGTCTCGTCATTCAATGCCATAAAAAAAACCTCGTGTTTTGATAATATTCATTACCACTGTGGGTAAAATAAGATGCGTTATTCTGGCGCTGTTTGCTGTTCGTCTCACCGGGCGGAATATTGCTTTCATAAGCGGTATTTCTTTAGCGTTAAAAACTCTTAAGCATACTTTAGATTTTCTGAAATCTTTAAGGCCGCCACTTAAGACCCAAGATTTTGTGCATTGCTGCATTATAGAATAGAGATACTTATTGAATTATTAATCTGGTATTTTCGAAATTATAATATGTAAATTGCAATCGTATCAATAGTGGTCTCCATGTGATATGGCACAACACTGAAAGCTACACACACTCTGGCGTTGTTTGGGTTGTCATAACACTGCGATATCATAAGGCACCAAATAGATATATCATTGGAAAAATGCCTAAAGGATCATGGTGTGTGTGGTCCTTGTTGAATACATCATTATAGCGCGGGGCACGAAACACAGTACAATGTTTTTTGTGAAATATTAATCAGAATATAACAGTAACGTGCACGTGACGTCGCGTCATCTTACATAAAAAATGTTTGCCGACCGTGAAATAATAAAGCTCAAACAATGACTGGAGGGCGGGTGTCAGATTATAATAGGTAAATGTTGTGTTTAGACTGGTTAGCGAACGTAGACGTGGTTGAAAGCAACCACCGTAGTCCGTGCAGGTGAGTCACGTTCACCGGTCAGTTGGCCACAGGCGTTGTAGTGTTTTTAGTGTGTATAGAACGTTTTATCAAGTATGATTACTGAACTTACGTCTAATGTCTCAAACTGACGAGCTAAGCGCAGTAAGACGTAGTAGGTACTTTGTAAACTCCTGAATGTTGCTATTGTCTCTAGGCAGGCGCGCCTTTTTTCAGGCGCTCGACAAACAAGTCTTATTCATGTTCATAAAAAAAAATGATCTATTTTACCATCAAGTGCAATGTAAAATAAAGTGCAATACGAAAACAGCACGAGAGTACGGAGCGGTTTCCCCTCACAGCCGTTTGGCTCGGCCCGCTGTTGAGTCAGGTACTTGATTATTGCAAGAGCTTTGTATTGTATAGCGGCAGATCGTCGTTCGATACACCGCGCCGGGAGTAATGTTATAATATTATGCGCCAGGTGTACGGATCGAGCTGTAATACGGGTGTAGGGAAAGGACTATGAAATGAGCATTTCCATGCTTACTACAACAATATAATACGAGTAG
Organism: Sphinx pinastri; assembly: GCA_947568825.1. Taxonomy (NCBI): domain Eukaryota; kingdom Metazoa; phylum Arthropoda; class Insecta; order Lepidoptera; family Sphingidae; genus Sphinx; species Sphinx pinastri. The sequence goes on from OX387615.1 coordinate 267,257, forward strand.
AACTTATATACAAAATCAGTTTGTGTTTTGGCTAAATAGGTATCTAAATTACTCGTATATCATGTTCTGTTTGGATAGTTATTACTAACTATATATAAATATATTTTTCGCTAAGTAGTGTGTAATGTATGTGCTATTGTATTCCGAATTGCAAGAAATTACAACCAATTTAATCACTAGATAATTACGAGACTTAACACCAAACTCAGAGTGATTTGCGCATACCGGCACTATGTAGGCTTTAGTTCAAGATATTGTTGCTAAACGGGCTGATGGTGGTATTAGTTTGCCATTGTTCACCAACAAAATAATACGTGTGATGATGAAGAGAGCAAATAGCATACCGCTCCGATTCACGGGCAAACCATATGGGATTGTATCGTAAAGAACTATTCTAATTAGGCGACCTAGGATCCCCTCGGCTCCACAAGTCGAAAGTCCTATTTATTGCTAACCTGTCCCTTCCGTAGCACATTCTCCCTACCTTACATAATGGAGCAATGAATCAGTTCGCGATAGCGTGGATCAATAAAACTGAGGTTAAACGGCTTCTGTTGGCTTTAAATAAACGTTATATCATATCAGTCTGGAGTAAACATCTGAACGTAAGTAAAAGCTAATATATTAGCACTAGCAAAGAGCCCGTGTTTATCCGCCAATCATTTACAATTTATTCACGAAACAAACTGAAATCAACTGTGAAGTTTGTATAACGAATACTTCAATCTTTGATGTATTAAAAAACCCAATACATCAATGACTTCAATAGATGGTATTTCAATCATTGTCATCGCATTGTCTATTGCTGTCTGTTTAGTTTTGAAGGACTTTGTACCGAATGTAATTAGGTATAAGGCATTATATTACGGTTAATCTTACTAATATTATAGATGCGAATGTTTGTAAAACGTTTGGATGTTTGTTAGAAGTAAACCAGCACGCAGAGGCTTACTATTCTAATCGAGAGGGTTGTACTTACTACTGTTTAGGGGCACTCTTGGCGCTTGGTATCAACCCAACGAGTAACCTGTTGCTCTCATCCCTGTGCTATGAAACAAGAAACATTGATAATTTAAAATTTTGAGTTACAAATCATACTCAGGTATATGATTATTATTACACGCTTTATTTTTAAACTCGAGTTCACTCGACTGAAACAATATAAATATACATCTAAAAACAATATAGCACAACACGATGATACTTATCGGTCTCGTATAATCTTCCCACGAAAATGTGTTAAAACGAAACTCAATTCAGCGGCGGAAATGACACGCACGCCACTCCCCCTGCCGGCCTCCCAACCGCCGCACCGCACCACGCGTCCAACAAATTATTTTATACTTACATACGGGATTCACGAAGAACATTTTAATCATAATATTTAGGCTTTCAACAGTCGTGTAAAGCCGCTGTTGGCAGTGACTGGTAACTGACACAAATAAGACCCCGTGACCGAGGTGTAATCGCATTCATAAATCTATACAAAGATATTTCTTGTGCACAATTGCTTGCCAAGCAATACTGCAATACTAGATGTCTGCAAAATACATTTATTTACTTCAAATAATACCAATTATAATGATGTTTCATAGATTTTGCAAGGGGATGAAATAAGTACGTTGATACTTATTACAAAATTAATACACCTTATTCGGATTGAGCTATTATAACTTAATTTTAGATGCCTAAGGGAATAAAAATAATGAACTAGTAACTGTAGCTAAGTACCTACGCAGTAAAATACAAAGAACGCATAATAAATAACATACATACATATACACACTCATGCTTTCAATCCCCAAAGGGGTAGGCATTGGCGCAACTGGTGGACCCACTTTTTGCCGTACGTATTCCTTCCTATGGTGTGATATGGGGCGAGCATATCGCCATATCGGGCACAAATTCCAGACTGACACTGAATAGAAATCTCAATACCACTTTGCCCAACCCGGGGATCGAATCCGAGACTTCAGCATTTGCAGTCGCACCGTAATATAAATACGTCACCCAGGCAGTATGATATTAATTTTATTATAATGTGTAAATACGTACGTACAGTTCGAGTTAATGCAAAGTTGACATTGGGAATTTCTGAGGATTGTGTTCTTTCGGAGTGCGGCGCGCACGACGTGATGCGACGTGAACACGCGACGCGATGTGTGTGATGTGTGATTGTGACGTGACGATGGAGCGAAGATTTCATTCGCCACAAATATACACATTTCAAATAAAAATCGTGTTTCCAATTTTAAAGCATCTTCCATCAATAGGTTGAATATTTGCACTAGATCTATTGCCGTCATTCATAAAAGGTATTTGAGTAAATATAGTTTATTTAAAACAATAGCGTATTTCATAGAAATTTTATCCTGAATTTTTTGACGATGGTCCCGTCGTAATGCGACGCTTCTTGTTGGATGACATTGTAATATTATAGAGTGAAATAGGGTGCCCTGTCCAGTGTCCATGCGAATGATTCATTATTTTAAGGTGTTGACATGCATTGTGGAATTATGCATATGTCGCCGAGAAGGAAACTGGAAAGTTGTCTTATAGGAGCATAATATTATTTATAACTAGCTTTTGCTCGCGGCACCGCTCGCGTGAAAAAGATTTTTCGGGATAAAAGTCTCGCTTTATGTTGTCCCGGTAAAAAGTACCTTATATTCTTCCCAGGATCTCAAACTATCCATACCAAATTTAATCGAAATCGGGTCTGTAGTTTCAGAGGTTACTTCCAACAAATAAACTCACATAATTTACCTCTTTATAATATTAGTATAGATAAAATGGAGCCTATTATTAGGTAAGACCTCTAGTAATACGTTGGTGCAAACTGCATTTATTTGTAATTGCATGCAGTTGCTTTTGCGTGATGCGTGTACAAACATACAGACAGTCCGACAAAAATGCAACTGTTGTTTTGGCTTCTGTTTCTGTAATAAAGACCCCCATAAGTTCTAGTTTTTCTTCAATATTTATAATGCACAGACAGCGGCCAGTTTCCATTTTATTATATCTATGTATTTTCAGTAGTATTATAATTCTCTTTGGTGTATACTATTATATTTATATATTTTTATTTTTGGATTTGTATCCGTTCCTAATAGCATAATAACTATAAAAATATGGAATAAACTTACGATCAAGGAAATTATGAAGAAAATTCATTTACTCATACATTTTATTTGTAATTTTAAAACATGAACATGGCGTTGTGTATTTTATCTTTTGACAGCTGCTTCAGTTGCGCTGTGCGCACTGTCCCTGTGGCGGTCGCAGAGAGTATATTATAATGTCATATTACCTCCTTTGATAGCATACGTTTGCGCTTAGCCGTTACTTTATCTTAATAAAAAACTAATGACTGCCTCGGTCTCGGGTTCGATCCCCGAGTCGGGCAGAGTGATATTGAGTTTTTCTACTCAGTGTCAGCCCGGAGTCTGGAATTTGTGCCCGATATGGCGATGGGCTCGCCCCCTATCACATCATGGGACGGAATGCGCACGGCGAGGGGTGGGTGCACTGGTTGCGCCTCTGCCTAAACCTTCGGGGATGGAGGGCGTGTGTCATTGATTCTGAAGCAATACGAAGTTCGCCGGGCCAGCTACATAGTTATGTATAGATGAATTAGAAATCACTTCGCTTGTTAGTCAAAATTACCGCTATAAAAATCGACCGGTGGAAATTTCAAAGGTCATAAGGGTCATGTTGTCGTAAGTGCAATCTTTACACCATTGAACTGGAAACTGTATTCTCCATTGACATATTATTTTATTATTGTATTCAAAATTTTGATTCCTCTTAAAAAGAGGAAACTGCGAAGTGATATTTGCATTTGTAGCAAATTTGACAAAATTTCGTCAATTTTGAATCGTATCAGTCAAGTTTAACTTGACGACTTTATATAATATGTTACGTGGAATTTCAGAAAGTATATTAGAAGAAAAAAAATGGTGAAATGTAAAAAAAAATATATTTATACTGACCAGACGACATTTAAAATTGACACTTTCAATATGTATATTGTATACCTAATATGGATTATCCCATTAGTCGCGGGCCGAGGCACACAGTTCAGTGTGTATACCTCTTGGTTGGATAACACATTGAGGCCTAAAAGGGCCCGCGAACATTTCCTGGCACCCTCTTATTCCGCCCATCCTGGGAACCTTCCTCCCTTCCCCCCACCTTCCCTTCCATATTCCTCCTCCACTCCCCTCCCAGGCCCCTGCAGTCGTCGAGCCGGGGGACTCCAGTATCCCATTTGCAGGTTTCCCCCGGTGTTGATTGCAGGATCGCCTACCTAAAAAAAAAAAAAATGGTTTTCCAACTCGATAACTGACTCTGCGTGAACTAGGGGTCGCAATACCGGACCATGTTTTCAATACCGGTATTTTCGGTATTGACCTCAGATGAATCCCGGTATACCGGTATTTTCGGTATTTCCGGGATTTGAAGAAATTGTAGCTAATATACATTTAAATTACTAATTAAATAGCGAAAAGCTTGATTAAAACGTATTCAGGAAAGAACGCATGGTTAGACTGGTTCCCGGGAACCCTTGCCGAGGTTTATACGCTGAAGTTATGCAGTCCATGGCCTTATACAGTTGTCCCGTCTGGGCCGAATCCCTAACTGCTCGATGCGACGCTATTCTGCGCAAGGCGCAGCGTTTGGTAGCGCAGCGACTCATCAGTGATTATCGCACAGTCTCCCACGAGGCGGTCTGTGTCTTTGCCGGTACTCTGCCATGAGAATTGGATGCCAAACATCTCTCGTTAGTATTCTTCTCGGGCGGAGACTGGCCCCGAGGGAGGTAACAGCCCAATTGGTCTCCATCTGTAGTACCTGGGTGGAGGAGTGGCATACCAGGCTGGAGAGCAAGAGTGCAGACTTAAGGACTGTCGCGTCAGTGTGAGTTGCAATCTGCCTTCTTAAGCTGGCTTGACGGGGGCCACGGTACACCGACATTCCGTCTGACACAGATGCTGACGGGCCACGGCGGCTCGTTCCTGTGGTGGGTCAGAAAGGAAGAGTCCGCCGTATGCTATCATTGTGATAATGGTCGCGAGGTCCAACACACTTTCGAGGAGTACCCAGCATGGGATCTATAACTCAGCGCTCTCAGAACAAATGCTGCCGGCCGTGGTGTTTACCATGGTCGGCCGCTGGAAGTCATGCCAAGCGATAGCATCCTTAATTTTTTTTTGTTTTCGCAAAGAAAGTCACTTATTACTACCGCCCAGCCTTCAAGGATGGCGACTGAGCGGCTATGTTGGGTTCACCGGGCCTTAAGACCCGACGTTGAGCCGCCCGGAGAGATGGAACCATCGGGCGACCGCCAGACCGAGTTCCTAACCTATGTACAACTCACGGCATACCAATCAAAACTCTGTGGTGGCCATCTTCGGCGCATTAGGGAAGGCTGCGGGCTTCCTCTGACGGAAGTGTCTAAGTTGTCATCCGCAACCGCCCCTGCGCGGTGCCGCCTAGTGCGGCTGCCACGCTGCCGCCCATCACAGGGATCGCAACAATGTGCTGAAAAACACAAAACTAAAGACGGACAGACCCTTGCCGCCCGCCTGTGACCCCCGGTGGCCTATATTAGTCGCCTTTTACGATAGGCAGGGGATGCGTGGGGAACCATCACGCCCAGCTGAGCATGGCAGTTACTATGTGGCGTCTCTCATACATGGTCATAGTAATTGGCACGGCAAGACAACGCGACGTGAATGCTACGTCCAGCTCCGTTCCCTGTGTGGTGAAGCATTTAGAAAAGGCTATGATAGGATGACAAGGCGTGAACTGTGGTCAGCTTAACTCATTTTTAAGATGACCGGAAACCTGAATCGAAGACTGGATTCTGGATAATGGATTGTTATTTTGGGACAAAGTACGAGAAAATAAACCAAAATGAAGGTGTTTAAAAGGGACCAAAGTATTTTTTTTTCCTATCTGGCTCTATCCTTTAGGACAATGGACCAATGTATGACAGAGTGCCATGTCATGTTAGATTACAGGAAGTAAGATTTATGGTATAATATGAAAGTGACATTGATTGCCAAGTGAGTGCAGGTTAATGGGGCATTAGACACCTTTATGGACAGTCAGAAGGTGCCCAAAAATGTACTAGTGACGGATAGATTTATTGTCGATTCTTGAATGTGGGAGAAGAAGCATGAAAGTTACAGCACTGCAAATACGAGCGTTAAGAGGCATGTGTGGGTGATGGAGTGCGGAATAGGTACTGTAGTGTCTGTATGCAGTCATAGGGGATGTAATGACTAAAATAAAAACAAGTGTGTTGTTGTGGGTTGGTAATTTGGAGAGAATGGATGATGGAAGGCTGACGAATTAGATAGTACTTATATAAGGCGAGTATGGATAGTATCCTAAAGTGGCAAGAATACATGAGGAGATTCATAAATATAGATGAAAACAAAGAAGTCTGCCAAAATCGTGCAAAGTAGCAATCCTTAGTCTCTGTCTAACGCATTCAGAGGCAATATTATGTATGAATATATGTATTCATAATTTAATTTAACAAATTTCGAAAATACCGAAAATCCCGGTTATTGTAAAATCAATACCGGTATTTATAAGTCCTTTTTTTGGTCCGGTATCCCGGTATTTTCGGTATCCGGGATCCCGGTTTGCGACCCCTAGCGTGAACCACATTGTATCTAAATGCATGCTGCAATAGTTTCCCACAATTCAACCTTTTGTCCGCCCAATATACTCGTATAAGGTAATGCAAATAGGTTTTGCATTTTAATAAATGTCTGTGTCCCACAGACACGCCGCTTATATTGCACCTACCTAACCGGCAGCTCGTTTGAAAAGTATTTGTTTAATAAACTGCACGCCTTCGCATTTTTGTTTATTTCTAAATAGTACATTCTATGTTTCCCAGTGCTACGATTTTATTTAACTTTTTATCGAAATAGGTCTGTGGGTGCAAAGGTTTTTTTTACACATCAATAGTGCAAGAGAATAAATTAATTATTATTCTTACCTCTCAAGAAAAGAAAGACGAAGACGCAAGTTGAACTCTACATATGCGGTGACGCGCTCACGAATTCTATTATCTATATTAATATTATAAAGAGGAACGATTTGATTGTTTGTTTGTTTGTAATGGATAAACTACTGGACCGATTTTGAAAATTCTTTCACTAATAGGAAGCTACAGTACTCCTGAGTGCTTTAAGCAACTTTTATCCCGGGAAAATATTTTTATCTGGGTAAAACTTTTTCACGCGGGTGGAGCCGCGAGCAGAAGTCTAGTAGTATATAAACGTTCATGACTCGGGCTTATCATTAGTGTCGTGACATTAATTATTCGATTGCAACCATCTCTATACTATAAAAATAAATCGCTAATGTGTTGCTAAGCTCAAATCTCGAGAGCAACTGAACCGATTTCGCTAATTCTTTTTTTAGAATATTCCTTGAAGTACGAGGATGGTTCTTACGGAGAGAAAAAAATAAAAAATTGCCTGAAAAAGTCTAATAACAGCACTTTTGACTTCTTATATTTACGCGAATGTTAGACATTGAAATAAAACTATTTTGCGGATTTTATCGCGGTTTTTTAATTATTATTTTCTCCCGACGTTTCGAAGGCTTTGCAGCACTTCGTGGTCACGGGGCGGACTGAGGTGTTGGTGGTCCGAAAAGTTAATGTTACAATATCTACCTTCATTTTTTAATTATACATTTTTAAAAATTAGTTGTTAATGACGGTCCGATCTACGCAGAAAGAGCTCACAGTGTCTTGAGACCAACCAACTGCCAGACCTCAATCATATCTTATTTCAACAACACTTTTCTATACTCCCATACAATCGATTCGTAATAATACTTAAAAGTCAATTTAAACTTTAATACCATACCATAAAGTTTAAGTGTTAGTGCAAAACAATTGAGTGACGTTAGTATCGTATAAATATTAATGTCAATATTTGTCAATATTTATACGATGGTAACATTACTCAAAAAAAATATGGTTTAGATTAGCAATTGGATCCGATAGGTAGCGCTGTACTCGGGTTCTAGGATTTTATTTCCTTTTTAGGTCAGGACAACGTCTGTCAGCTAGTTTTTTATATAAATTATGAGCATTTCTATGTCAATACAACCACAGAACACAGGTAAAAGTATAATATTTTATTATGTTCCATGGTACCAAGAAGCACCACAGCCGTTACGGTGATTCCTACCCTAAACAAAATAAACGGCGTGATTCTACAATTTAAATCCAAAAATTGTCTTTACCGCTAATGTCGTACTACGCAGTTTTCTTCAACTACTAACGTCAAACCTTACATTGATAACAAGGATAATTTTTATCCAAACGAATGACAAATGCTCTGCCCTGCCGTTTTACTATAAATAATTAAGAAAATAAAACGAAATATCAGAAGCCAGTGTAAACTCCGTCCATGAGGGACATCGGCGCTACTCGCGGCGGACGGATCCAGTTTTATTTGAATTTTATGACTTAATTTATTAGTTTTGAGCTTTTATTTAAAGGGCTTGTTTATACGTCCGGTCACTTTGCAGTCGAGAATATTTCAAAACCCATTCTCCGCTTGGTGTCGTAATTCGCAAAAGTTTTGAAATAAAATTAAAGTAACAATAATGAATCGGCAATAATATACCTACTTGGACTATACGGTAACTTGTTCAATGTACCTTGTTGTATGGTAGATCTCCCGTCTGCAATAGCATGTACAACTATACCTACCACCAGTTTATTGTCCTTTTTCCTTTAGCAATTATAAGGCATAAATTAATTATTTTTGTTAGCTCTGCCAGCTGCCTGAGGATCCGACTATCTAAATAAATTGCTACTAAACAAACGAGGGCTAATATAAATGAATAGATAAGTTACATAAGATTGTCGTTAGTGGTTTTATTTTTGTGTTGTTTACATGCGAGTTTCATGGCGCAGACACGTGGCAAAGCTAGCTCTATAGAGTAATTTACTGCGGCGAGTCGCACTCCCTGATATCAGTGTTATGTGGCTGTGGCGCGGGTGTGGCGTGGGCATGGCGCGGGTGAGGCGTGGCGAGTGCGATGAGAACTTGCATAACGCGTCGGTTTAACCCGCCAAATATCGCAATTAAGGCAAAAGCTTTAATGGCTCATTTATCGCTGTAATCGCCTGGACATAGTATGTTAACCTAGGAGGCGCATTTTTTTTGAAAGCAAACCAAGCTATAATTATAATCTATGCAATCAAACCCAAGAGTGACAAGGAGGAATACAAGAAGCTGACGGCCAACCTTCAACATTGAAGAGGCACTAGAAGAAGAAGAAGAATCAAACCCAAGAACAATTCTTTGCAATCGATATGGCCTCGGTTTGTGACACTTCGGATTACAACTATACTCCATCGGTTTAGGTGTTTAACTAAATGTAAACAAAACATGATATATGATTCCCGGGTGAGACTGGTGTGTCAACTTAAAAATTATTAAATTCACTTTAGAAACAGAACAAATAATTATCAACAATTAATTATCAGAAACATAGCAAAAAGTCTAATAAATAAAAAAATGTCTACAATGCGGAAATATATTGAAAATTGGTGTCTACGAGTTAACCGATTAAACTGAATGGCGGCCAGTTTTTATGGCATACTATGTGACAGTCGTAGTCTTAAATTTGTTGTAGGGTTATCTATTACTATCCATTTATTTTAAGGCCCTACAGTTGGGAAACTCGGTTGAGGTCTTTGAGCATAATGCTATCAAATGATTCTGACAAGACAACAATATCGTCGGCAAATCAAAGTTGAGTAATGTACCTACTCGCCATTGAAGCTAATTCAAAATCGTTTCTAAGAAGATATCGTCCAACGCGGCAGTGAACAATTTCTGAGAAATAACATCTCCCTATTTATACATCTATACATATAAATAAAATTGGAGTGTCTGTTTGTAATATTGAAATAACCGTTTTTTACTACATGTATATGAATATACATCTCTCAATATTCGCTTGGCCCGAATGGTCCATGACGTCACCTGTCAAAAATGCGAAAATAGTTTTTATTACCTACCATTAAGGTTATAGATAAAAAAATAATTGCAGTGTTGCTAGAAATACGAATATAGAAAGGATATATACGGTACAAACACCAAAATTACATTTTTTTCAATTTTTGTCTGTCGGTCTATCTTTTTGTTCCGGCTAATCTCTGAAATGGCTGGACCGATTTTAACGGGACTTTTATTGGCAGGTAGCTGATGTAATAAGGAGTAACTAAGGCTACTTTTTATCCCGGGAAAATATAAAGCGGGACTTTTATCCCGGGAAAACTCATTCACGCGGGCGGAGCCGCGGGCAACAGCTATTGTAAATATAATCCGTTGCAGTGTTATTTTATAAATCATTTTCACATGTCATTGCCAAAAATATTCGTATATCTTTCGCATAAATTATTGCGGATGCGAATGCGAATATTAAAAAATATTCGAATATTCGCGAATGCGAATTTGAATACGAATATTCGTTACACCACTACTATGTATGTAACTTTGCGTGGCTGCAATTTTCTCAAAAACTACTGGATGGGGTTTTCGTTATTCAAATGTATATTTTTCAGGGAAGGTTTTAGTATATAATTTATTAGGATCTGATGAAGATCTTCGGAGATGTCAATGGAACTCTTCAATAACAAACAGCAGATGACCCGCGAATGCTGCACTCGTATATCTATGATGTATTGAAAAAAAAAATATTAATTTATTTAGAACAAGTTAACAAGTTTACAATATTAAACAATAGTAACCATAATAACTGCATTAGTATAAATTGTTTATATCATTCCATAATTAACTAAAAAAAAAAAAAAAAACATTTAACAAAAAAGAACCGTCTTCAAAACTTGTATATTTGGAGGCGGTGCCTATTTCTATTTTCATTCCTCATTAATTATTATCTTGCTTCAATTTTTCAATTTATAAATCTTCATATTTTCTTCAAAATACTATCTTAATTAGTTGTCACAGCGCTGGGCTGCGCTGGGCTGCGCCGACGCGACTGACAGGATCGCCATATAGTAAAAGTATTGAATGTACACGTGTCGTAGGTATGAGGCTCTTTATTATACTGTTGTGGAACTGATCTTACAATACATCTTGCGTCTACTTATATACGACACCACAGCATTTTCATGCAGTAATGTTATTGAATAGGAATAAAGCTTAGTGTCAAACTGACTATTGACTATCCCAGGAGGCACAAGCCCTAATATTATTGTACCCACGTTCTCACTCGATATAATGCCATTAACGTATCAATGCGTGTGTGTAATGAATAATTAATTAGTAATTATAAGAGTAGCCGTAGCTGGTACTGCGTTGGCAGGTATTGTAATAACAATATAAGAGTAATGTACTGTATAATGTGGACTGCCCCATTAATGAGGGAGATCACCTCTACTAATAAGAAGCTTACATTTTCAACCTTCACAAATCTTAATAAAAATCTCTCTCTTATTATTTTCCTCGAGTTTTTATATTCGGAGTTAAAGAAAGCGACATTGAATAGAAAAATTACCTAAAAATTTAAAGTTGCGTAGCATTGACATCGAAATTGTATCTTCTCTCTTAGTTGTCCGTTCCAGTCTAATTCAGCTTCACAATAGTTATTAAATAAAGTTGTTTTGTTTCTACGTATGTCAATACAAGATCGAAATAATGTGAACAAATTAACTTACACATAATTTTAAGTCACGTGCAAAATAACGGCTCTAAATAAATGATGGAATAACGTCTATAACGTGCACAGCGCTGACGCAGCGTAAACTGCGGGGCAATTAGTAGTGTAGCCAATGCGCAGGCGACGCACTCAACATCAGAGCAGATTGCGTAGTCTACCGCGATAATAATAAAATTGTGAACTTAGGAAATTGAAATTAATTCTTAGAATATCAAATGAAAGGTAATTTTAGACAGTATAGGTTCGTTATTATTTCTCAATCCGTTGTACTATAATAGGTATAGTATTTCAAATTCCCTACAAATTGTAAAAAAATACACATACTTAAAAAGGAGCAGTTAATTTTTTTTTTTTTTTTTTTCCTATCTGGCTATAAAATATTTTCAGTATTCTGTATGCACACGTAGTCTTTCACAAAGCACTCTGAGACGTAATAATGTTGTCAAATATGACATTTCTGTGCTGTTCTGCACTGCGTTTACCCTCATAGACTTTTTGCGTGACTTAGCCCCTCCAATTACAGGAATTGTCGATGGTACTCTCTGTTTAGAGTTATGTCACAGGTCAGTCGAAATCAAAGTCTATGGTAGAAACATACAAAGAACACAGGTACACACAGGTACCTACAATAATATATACATTAAGCACGCCACAGGTAACTCAAAAATCAATTATAAACCATTTCAATGACTGAGCATATAGCCATTATAATAGTAACTGTTAACTACTACTTAATAAGGTATTAGTAATGAGTAAGCTCAGCATATGAATACACTTTCTCTTGTTCATATAAAATACAGCTTTTGTTGGCGGTTCTGCGCGCAAAATTCTTTACCCAAGAGAAAACTAATTTTATCCAGATATACAGAGCGATACTCAGGGACAGTGCAGTTTCTATGTTTGAAACGGTGGTTTAGTTCCCGAGATTACCTCAACAAACTCACAATAATTACCAACTATAGTTCTTTATACTGCGGCGGCAAAACAATATTTGTACCACGCGGTATGTGCCCTATGTACATGAGATAAAATATCTAAAGACGGATCTTTTGACGTGAAAGCTTTTATTTCTAATGTGGCCGAATACCTTTTTAAAAAGAAAGCAGACAGAGAAAGCTTTGAATATAATACTGAATTAAATGTAAAACTACATTTTGTCTTTTCTTTGTTCAAGTACGTACATTTTATCTGATTTAACGTCAACTATGAAAATATTTTTTGTTACTTTAATATAAATATTTATTTCCTTATTTTTGAGTAATACATTCCCTGGTTACTCGTCAGAACAAAATTGAAATAAATAAATATATACCTCTCTTACGTATAATTCAGTGTATAATTCACTTACTTTCTTTATAAAATCACATATTTAAATAGATATCATATCAAATGCCTCGGTGGCGTAGTTGTATTACGGTACGACTGCAATGCTGAGGTCTCGGGTTCGATTCCCGGGTCGGGCAAAGTGATATTGGATTTTTCTATTCAATATCAGCCCAGAGTCTGGAATTTGTGCCCGATATGGCGATAGGCTCGCCCCCTATCACATCATAGGACGAAATACGCGCGGCGAAAGGTGGGTGCATTGGTTGGGCCTCTGCCTACCCCTTCGGGGATAAAAGGCGTGAGTGTGTGTATGTGTATCATATCAAATAAAATATTGTGAACCAAATTCAATCAAATATATTAAGAACTATCCTGGCAGTCTCAATCTCAAGTAAAATTGTGCTTTTGCTTTTTTCCCTCTTCACTTCAGTCCCTGCCCAAGGTGCGGTACGCTCGCAGTCAGACTATAACCGCTAATGACTATAACCGATGTTACTTGCAACCCACCCTAAGGCACGTAGGTCAATGCGGTCAACTGTCGGTAAGTGATCACCACTGTTGTTTAAGCTGTGTTGTCTTTACTATAATCTAGAAATAATGCTTTACGCAATATTAAAGAAAATAATTTATATTAAACGGAGCCGCGATTTCTTGTATCTTTCACCAAATTTCGGAGCATAGGAAATAAATCAGCTAATTTCCCGCTGGTTTTCCGTGGGGCGATACTCCGCCCGGTTTACTCACATTGTGAACATAAACTAGCCGAAATCACCGTCAATCTGTTAAATTTCCCTCCAAAACCCCAATACCTTCGTTTCGTAGGTCATCAGCCTATGATAATGGCATCAGGGCATAGTGGACGTTCACCTACTATCGAATTTGTGATAGCCATAAGCATTAATTGCCTTCACTATTTTAAAGCTCAGCTGTTTGTAATAGCACGTTTGCAGGTCATACTGAAATAAGTTTTTCTAATTTGATTTTTGAACCGTCACTCAGCACTCATCAGTAGGCTGTCATCAAAAGACTAGTCCACTCAGAACACATCAACTCGCACGGTGATTTCGCCAAACATAATATATCTTCTTTACAACATAACGAGATTGATTAGTACCATGTAAGTATTGAAGTGAAAAGTTCGCGTTCCTACACTGTGCTTGCCTTGCTTTACTGTGGAACAAAACTCTGCTAACAAATGAGGTTAAGCTATATCATAGACGATTCTACTCAGAGGCATTCACGCACATGAGAGATCTGCCACACCGGAAATGATTGTGTGTTATACACACATAATTATCAACATCGTGTCGGTACTGGCAGATTCACAGCCCTTTTTTTTTTATCGCGGGGAAAAAACGCGTTATCGCTACCATCACTGGGGGTGAGTGGAACGGTTATGTTGGTTTCACACAATCTTACGGCCCAATGTCGACACTCGGGAGTATAGCATCATCCGAGCGAGCATTGGACCGAGTCCAACCAAAACCCGCGGTGGCCATCTTCGGCGCCTACGGGACGGCCCCGGGGTTTCTTGTTGCACAAAGATAGCTGCACGGGACTGCCCCTGCGCAATGCCGCATTGCGGCCCCTCTCTAAATGAGGAGGCTGCAAACTCTAAAGCACGCCCCCTCTCTAAATGAGGAGGCTGCAAACTCTAAAGCACGCCTTTGGCGTTTACGACTGCGGGAGACCGACCACGCGCATTGTCGTCCACCTCAGAGTCGCTTACATTGAAGTAGTTGAGCGAGCAGACCCCCGCTGCTCACCCCGCGACTCTCGCCGACCCCATTTAGTCGCCTCTTATGACAGACAGGGGAGGATTCACAGCCCTAACTCGTGGCCCCAAGAATAACATTAAAAATCAATGATTCTTTTAAACACAATTTCGTCACTTTAGATCACCTTAGATCTTAAAGACAAAGAGACAAAATATGCATTAGGTTAATCACTGGTCGTTAATTGGTAAAGCCCTCAGTTAGCGAGTGGCCGCGCGAACGCTTGCGCCCGGTGAGAACATGAATTAATCTTCGATGTCGACCCTCCCGGGAGACAAACGAGCTTGAAGCAAGGTCCGCGACTCAGGCAACGTCTTGCTGACAAATTGGTCTGTTTCTTTAAAAATGACTCAACAAAAAGAAATGGGCGGTAATAAACATCGGCCAAAATATAAACTGTATACTTATATTATGTTTATCGAGCGTCTGCCGTGGCTCCCCTCGCGCCGCGGCCGCTCGCCGCCCGGAGGTTATAAAATCTGGCACTTATTAGGCGATAATTTAAGTAATAATCCATGAAGATGTTATATATGGAATGTTCGACTTTTATTATTGTTTTATGTTCATTTCACAACTGAAGCCGAATACACATTCAGCATTTATGCAGGTGTATACACGTATACCTGCCTAAAAACACAATGCTAAGGGAATCGTTGTTGACTTCAAGAAAATAATGTAAGTAGATAGGCGAAAAAAATAAGTGTGGCACTCGGAGACTGCCGCGGTAAAGCTATTGCATAGCATTTTTTATCACAAATTTTGATTGACTAAACACAAATTCGATCTTACGCTTACCACATAAAGCAGATTTTTAAACGCGAGCAACGCACGTTTAGTCTTGTTATTGATAAATGTCAGAAATGCAATGGTCATCACAACCAAAGTAGAATAAATCAAAATTTGAAAAAAGAATATTGTTACGTTCGATTCTTTTGTACTCGTGCCGTGCCAACGCTGGGGAAACAGCTTCTACGCAATGTATTTAAGGTTCATATTAGATTAGTAAGAAATGGTTTTAATGACTTTAATAAATAAAATTATACTCGTTTCAAGAATTATAGCTTCTACGCATTGTATTTAAGGTTCATATTAGTAAGATAAAAAAGATGTCAGGTTATTTTCGTTACGGAATTTCTGGATTCGGTCTCCACGCTCAAGGCCCGCGATAGAAGCTATGCAATAGCTTAAAAAAAATTGGTGGGAATTTTCAGTGAACGACACACAACATGTAAACTGTTAAGTGTTACTTCATATTATTTATGTGCGGAGACGCTATGAACACGCCAGTTTAGTTGAGACCCCTTAAAACAGTAAACTGGTTACACCGCGGCTGGAATGGAATTTAATATTTTGGTTTACGCTGTACTGCCATTTCAGTGTCAAGTTTATATTAAATAAATAATATTTAAGGATGAATATTTCCGCAATATAAGTTTGACTTTTCTTGTACTCTGCCGGGATAGGTCATAGGATTCATCCTACAAACAAAGGCTACAGCCTTTGTTGATCCTTTCTTATGGTTCAAGCTTACTCTATACCAAATTTCTTCTAAAGCGGTTTAGTGATTTAGCCGTAGAATCTTAAGCTGGGTATAGTCATTGCGAGGCTGTCGACTTACTGCTCAAACGACCAAACTCGCTATGTCGATACGCGCCTTTACGACACTGTATAAACACATAGATTTACTGTCGCATTTATAATATTAGTATGGATATGGATATGTATTGATAACTGAAACGTTATTAATTGACCAAATTTTGCTCAATACATTTTTTTTTTAATTATACCAACTACCTACCTTCATATTTCGATACGTATACGCTGGTTATAATGATTTTTTCATCAACTAGAGATCAACTGAGGGTTTGTCGGTAGCCTCAAACAGACCCCACCTTAGAATAATAACGATTAGAAACCAAGAACATGCACGTTTAGTGAGGCAAGTAAAACTAAGCCAGATGAATTAATCACCGAACGGCCCGCATCAGTGCTCAAGGTCGAATCGTAGAGATAGCAGCTCTCGATATTTTATTTTAAAATGACGGTTTGTGTAATAAACGGATGTCACAGTATCTGTACGGTTCCTTGGTGAATCATACACTATTTGTGCGATAATTGAAATGCTGTGAATACTGATAAAACTTGTATTGTCCAAAACCTTGATGTAATGAACTTGATAGTTTAATGATATGACAAGCTAGCGCGCGCGGCCCTTGTTGGCTAAGTATGAACTTTGCCCGTGATGGCTAATTATGAACTGTAATGTGACATTAAATTAATTCGCTTTATATTAAAGTCATTGGGACGCACGCGCAGCGAATAACTGCTGACCTAAGAAAATGTACGGTTGCACCGTACAGTATCTCTGATAAGCATAAGAAAAATTGTTCCACAACATTTCACATTTAATTGTTATATTAATCAAATATTTTGACAAAAATAATAGCCAAAGCAGAAACAATAATTCAAAAATTTTACAGGCGACATTACCTATATCAAAATGTTGGCAAAAAAAGGTAAATTGTTACCCAAATTTTGATGTTCATGTTCTAAAATTAACTTATTTCATTCGTACTTCTGCATGCTTTGACTGCTTTTTCTGTTGATTTGGTTTTGACATTTAAAATTTTTAAGATGCCTATAGTGGACGATAGCCTAGTTGGGAATGGAACGGTCTGTCGAGACAATGTCTGCAGTTTCAAAACCCAAGGCACACACCTCTGACTTTTCAAAGTTACGTGTGTATTGTTTATCAATTATCGTTCGCTTTAACGGAGAAGGAACACATCTTGAGGAAACCTACATACCTGACAATTCTCCATAAGAATTTCGAGGGTATGTGAAGTCTGCCAACCTGCATTAGGCCAGCGTGGTGGACTAAGGCCTAACCCCTCTCAGCAGTAGAGGAGGCCTATGCTCAGCAGTGGGCAGTATATAATACATGCATGCATTGCATTGCAACATGCCTATATCATTATTTTAAATGGAACTAGATGTAAAATAAGGACACCCGTATCTTTTGTTTTTTCGAAATAATTTAGTTTTCATTTATAATTTTAACTTTTAATTTCATCTTATTGTCAACAAACGTAAGCAATAAGCGTCAAATGACGTCAATTATACGGTTGAGTAGTGATGCTACCTTTGCTTTACTACATTCCGCCAGAATAACCTGTAATAAAATAGAAGCAGTGACATTTGACATTATTAACATAAATAAAGGCATTCATTAATATCATCATCATAAAACTAAAATGGAGGCAAAGGTAAATACCGCATGCAACCGTTTCAGTCACGTCATCAACATAATTTGTTTTTAATTTGGTATCGCTTTGGTCATTCTAAGGGTTTCCTCAATTAAAACCATTTGTTTCTTAAGAAGGGATTTATTTTTAACCGACTTCCAAAAGGAGGAGGTTATCAATTCGTGTGTTTGTATATTTTTTTTATGTATGTACATTGATTTCTCTGAAAATTGGGAGCGTATTTCCTTGATTCCTTCTTTATTTAGTAAATAATGGTCGCGAAGTGGTCCCATTTCAATATATCTTGGTTTAAGGTTCATCATTTTATGGAACAGACTGAATAGACCTGAATCATATGAGTAATTTCATTCGACGACTTAAAAGTGCCCTTACGAATGTCTATTACCAACGCATAAATTTGAGCTATTTTTAATTGAATAAAAGCATGATAAAAGATAATACATATGCATGGTGACCCGTTATACGAATAACAGGGATTCCCACTAGATGGTAAGGGATAAATAGGTATATGAAACCATTTATTTATAAAAATGTTGGAAATCGCGGAAACGTAGATTTGACATATTGCTATCATTAAATGAGTAGGCACTTTTTGACAAATTCGATAAAATGTGGTTAGTATCTCGCTATAATATCTAAATATAGGCTTCTAATGGACCTCAAAGTATGATAAATATGAGCTGTTTAGTCTTGAGAACGAATATATTAGGATGACGAGCAGGATGCTTTTAATAGGTACGTATATTACCGTAATATGTATGTGACGCAAAACGTCCATGCAAGTTTGTGATTCTACTAAAGGAAAGGATGTTTAATTCCTGATTTAATAAATCATTAATCATTGCCACATAAGGGAGCATTCAAATTTCCACCTGATTTCAAGATCTACTACAGACTCGGGGAATGTATACCCCAAACCAAAATCTATTGGAACTTGTAATGATTTTCTAGAAATCAGATTAACCGCTCAACAGTGACCATCAGGCTGCTCGAACCAAATGATGGGAGTCTTTTATATATATTATAATATAGACCTGAGCATATTAGTTTTTTGAAAGATTTGATAGTGAAGCTGATCTCCCGGATCCAAACAACCCCAACAACCACATTACCAAACACAACACTCATAAATTGCACCCCAAGCCGGCTTGCCACCGTGGGGGAAGAAGACAAACACCCTCCATCTAAATCAAAACATTCTAATACGAAGTCTAGAAAAAATATGGACAAAAAGAAAACAATACAGATAAAACAAGATAAAAACATCACTGAACATATACATGTCTGCACACTGAATACTCGGACACTAAGAACAGAAGAGAGCCTAAAAGAACTAGAAATAGCCATACCAAACATAAAATGGGACATAATGGGCATCAGCGAGATGAAAAGACCAGGAGAATGGATAATAGAGAGGAACGACTACATCCTACAGTCTACAGTTGGCCCTACAACAATTGTTCGAGCACTACCAAACTATCCCCAACCTATGCCAAGTTATGACTCTTTATTATTGGTATGGCAGCAATCTTGTTATCCACCGCATGGATTTTTTTTCAGCACCGCTAGAATTTGCGTAGGATATACGTTGATATAAGTTAAGACACGACCCCGCTAAGTCTTATCGTTTAGCCGTGCAGTAGTAGTGGTACACCATATTCTCGAAAGTTTGAATGTAAACGTCAGTTTATTCATTTTTTTTCAGAGAATCCTTTAATTTTATACGCATATAGTACCCGCCGCATGTAGTAGCTCCGCCCGCGTGAAAAAAATTTTCCGGGATAAAAATATTTCCCGGTATAAAAAGTAGCCTATAGCACTCCTGAGTAATGTTTTTTTTTTTTATGGCATAGAATGATGAGACGAGCGTGCTGTTCGCCTGATGGTAAGCGATACGACCGCCCATAAACAGTAGTAGCACACAATGCCACACAGCACCTTGAGTTACAAAGTACTGTGTGGCATTCCACTGCGCTCGTCATTTATTTATTTATTTATTTATTTATTGTTTATTAAAATCCACAGCCCTTAATACTAGAGTGATACAAACTGATAAAAATATCTTACGGCCAATAACGGATTTACATTTTATTAACACAATCAAATAACAGGCAGTCAAAAGTGAGAGAGTATTTTTGAAGAGCGTGTGTGTGCGCATGTATGTGTGTGTGTGTGTACGTGTATGTGCATGTGTGCGAGTGTGTGTGTGTGTGTGTGTTTATATGTGTGTGAGTATATAATATAAACACCATATATATATATATTTATACATTTATACTTATATATTTATTTTATTTATTTATACATTGTCTTCGTGAAGGATTTTTAAAACCTCACATTTAAATTTATTTTTGCTAGTATTAAAAATATCAGCTGCGAGAAACCTCTTATTGTAAACTCCTTGTAGCCGGCTTACTATTGAATTTTGCGCGTAATTAGTAAACGAGTGAGGAACAGCAAATAGGCTCGGGTTTCGTGTGAGATGTTTTGGAGTGCAAAAACGTAGCATTTTACTTGTGAGAGAAAGGCAGTCTATGTGTCCATTGCATACACCATGTAAGAAAGCCATATCTATTAATGTGCGTCTGTGTTCCAGGCTAGTGAGTCTGTGATAACTACAGGAATCTTTATAACTGTTAAAATATCTGTGTTTCCTATAATTAAGATGTTTGAGAAATTTGTGCTGTATGCTTTCAACACTTCCGATGTACGTTATATAATGTGGGTTCCAGACAATACTGCAATATTCAAGAATGCTTTTTACGTATGAGTTATAAAGTAATTTTAAACAACTTATGTCTGTAAAAGGTTTACTTACTCGCAAGATAAATCCTAGGCATTTATAAGATTTTTGAACTATAGCATCAATATGTTCAGAGAAAGTAAGTTTAACATCTATTAGTACTCCCAAATCTTTAACTAATTGTTGTTTGTTTATGTTTATTTTACTTATTTGGTAATTAAATAATATGGGACTTCTTTTTCGAGTGAAAGAAACATAGTGACATTTACTAATATTTATACCAATACGGTTTAATTCGTAATATTCACCAAGTCGATCAAGGTCACTTTGGAGTTTTATACAGTCTGAGGTGTCCTTAATTTTTATAAATATTTTTGTATCGTCAGCGTACATCAGAAATTTTGCGTGCTGAAAGCATTTATCTACATCATATAGATATGCTGCATATAGAAGAGGTCCCAAAATGGAACCTTGTGGGATACCAGACGGGATTTCTATAAAGTCAGAACGAAAGCCGCCTATAATGACTGCCTGAGATCGTTTATGCAGATATGACTCCATCCATCTCAGCAGATTCCCCCGAATACCTAGCTCATAAAGCTTACGTAGTAGTATAACGTGATCTACACGATCAAAGGCTTTCTCAAAATCGGTGTAGACCACGTCAACCTGAGACCCACCGTCCATGTTAGTAGCGACGTAGTCAATAAAGGTACCTAGGTTAGTTGCTGTTGACCTTCCCTTTATAAATCCATGTTGCTCGGGAGGAATTGAGAGTGATATTACAGGATATACTTTTACGTGGACAATTTTTTCTAACAATTTACTGAGAACATTAAGTATAGATATTGGCCGGTAGTTTTCAATCAAAGTTTTCAGACCTTTTTTGTAAGTAGGAATAACATGGGCCATTTTCCAGGCATTCGGAAAATATCCATTATGTAAACATCTGTTAAATAACAACGAAATTGGTGCAGCTAATGCCTTGGCACACTTTATGAAAAATATAGGAGGCAGATTGTCACAACCGGCACCCTTATTTATATCAAGATTGCTTATTTGTTTTTGAACTTCTTCTGGACTAATTAAGATGTCGTGTATTATATTCAAATGTAAACTGTCGATATTATTTAAAGGTGATGAATAATTTTGTGAAGGTAAACTAAAGTTTCTTTTGAAAAA
This sequence comes from Sphinx pinastri, assembly GCA_947568825.1. NCBI lineage: Eukaryota > Metazoa > Arthropoda > Insecta > Lepidoptera > Sphingidae > Sphinx > Sphinx pinastri. The sequence continues at coordinate 289,288 of OX387615.1, forward strand.
TTCATTAAATGCAGAACAAATATCTACTGGGTTATTAATTTGTGTGTCACCATAAGTCATTTGTTGAGGGAAATTGGAGGAATTTTTGCGCTTTGACTTTACATAATTCCAAAAGAATTTAGGGTTGTATTTAATTGTTTCTTGAGCAAACTTTGTATATGATACATAACATTCTTCTTGTAATTTCTTTTGTCTGCTCCTTAGCTCCGAAAAAAGTTCATAATCAAGTTGATTTTTGTGTTTTTTCCAAGCTGCGTGCAATTTGCTTTTTTCTTTTATTAAATTAATAAGTGCCCTGCTGTACCATATTGGGTAGGAATAAGTACCACCACAGCGAACTTTCGGGATAAACTTGTCAGTTACATTATTTATGATTGAGTAAAATTTTTCTAAGACAATATCCAAATAGCGATCATCTGAGATAAAGCTCCAATCTTGTTTAGAAAGTAAGCTAATGATACTAAGATAGTCTCCTCGTCTAAATTGGTATTTCATTTTTGAGCACGGTTTAAGAAAAGGCACAAAGATGTCTGTGGCAGTGATGTAAAGAGATGGATGATAAGGATCTTCAGGTACAAGCGCCGAGTTCGACCTCTGAACGTTTATAGGAAAATCAGAAAAGACTAAATCTAGGGTATTATTATTGCTATTTCTGAGTACATTATATTGTGAAAGGCCTATAAAAGAAAAATGTGATATCAAATCTGATGCTGCGGTCTGAACGTCCACAGATCCTTTTTTAAGTATTACAGGTTGTCCAGATGTCCAATTCACACACGACAAATTAAAATCACCTGCTACAAGCAAATGTATCCTGAGACATAAGATGTTAAGTCTCATTATGTCCAGTAGTTACACTGGCTACAATGTCCTTCAAATCGAAACACAACAGTGCATGCACACTGTTGCTTGGCGGTAGAAATAGACATTGCGGTGGTACCCACCCAGACGGTCTCTTACATATGAGAGACCTACCACCAGTAATGTAATGTAATGTAAGTAATGTAGCTTTCTATTAATGAAAGAATTTTCAAACTCGGTTCAGTAGTTCCTGAGATTAGCGCATTCAACCAAACAAACAAACAAACAACCAAACTACGTAATAAAGAACTAGTCTACCATCTTGGCCGTCTGCCATTTTGTATTTAGAATGACGTCACCTAGCTAACTGTGCCTTGTCATCCAAACTAAACGTAAATGCAAAATTTCATCTCAATCAGTTGAGGATAACTGCTTTAAAATTCAGTTGCAAGATTTGAACGAACATACAAAAATTGCAAGTTAAATAAAAGGTTAAAAACGAGCAAGCTCGTTCATATGAGCACAGAACACCGAATAGTACTATGTATGAGGTTAATGTCGATGCGAGCGGCAGCAACAAAATCAAGAACTAGGAATTAAAAAATACTGTATCACTCCGGTTAAGGTTTTTAATTCCTAATAGATAATTTTCTTCAGTGTCTTTCATATCAATGCATAACGGTTCTTGCACTATACTACCACGGTAAAGATTAAAATCACGCATAAGAGAACAGACAAGGTGGACAAACGACTTGATAAAGGTAGCAGGAACACGCTGGATGCAGGCCGCTTCTGACAGGTCCGTCTGGAAATCTTTGGGGGAGGCAGTGGACGTCATGTGGCTGATGTCATCATGATGATAAGAGAATACATAGCGTTATATCAATGCATCAGGCCGAACGGATCGTGCATGTTCTTGTAACATTGTGTCTTAGGGGCGTGCAATGTGCATTGTGCATGCCCTAATAATAAAAGTGAGAACCTATAGCGTCCGCGCGCACTCGCGCCAGTCGGACGCGTGCCAAATTAAGACAATTATGCACCGTCGCGTCTTCTGTGGCACCTCGTAGCATCAGGAAACATGGTGCACCATTCGTATATTAAATACCACAGTTTCTATACTACAGGTCTGATAAAAGAGTAAGTGGATCACCTAATGGCGTGTAGAAGTGCTACAAATAGTATCTACTAATGACAAAGTTTCAAGAATATTGATGTTTTCTCGGGTTAGTTAAGTTAAGTTAAAGTAGAGGGGTTTGGAGTGTAGTTAACGGGCCTAAGACAATCTCAATAATCGCAAAGTTTTATATCATTTGTCGTTGAGTCACCATTCACCAACACCGCACTGATCGAACTGGTACATTCGTGTCATAAACAATATCGTTTACATAATCGCTAAATGACTCTACTACATTAAAATTAGATACAAAAACCATAATTTTATAATCGTTGCTATGTAACACAAATACTGACATAAAATTTGGCTCGCGCTTTCTTGTCTAATAAAATAGCCTACGAGTCAGTAATATACTGAGGTCTACTGCGTAGTAGCACTGTAACCTGTAGGTGATCGCCACGATCGCAACAAACTTTTTCAGAACACAGAAACGTTTGTCATGGCATGTAGCTCAAACCCGTGGTTTCACAGCTAACTCGTTTTATATTTTATAAAGGATATAGGTCTGAATGTACATACAATAACTCTTCTAAAAGAAAATGGAGTAAGTTTTATCCGTATATTAAAGAGAGCAATACGTTGAAGCGGGTTTGAAAGCGGGAATTTACGGGGTCTCAATGGTCCAATAATACATTATAGGGTCCCGCGGGAGAGGGCCGACGACTTTACCAATGGACTATTAATATTGCCAATAACATAAAGAGGCACCGCGCTCTGAGTTCGAGTTAGAGATAATCGAAATTTATATACTTTATATTGTAATATTATTAATATGCTGCATTCATTTAATAAATGCAGATGTAATAGGTCGGGAAAAAAGTCTTTTCGCATATAGTATGTATAATACATACATACACACTCGCGTCTTTTATCCCCGAAGGGGTAGACAGAGGCGCAGCTAGTGCTCCGTCCGTTCCATGATGTGATGGGGACGAGCCTATCGCCATATTGGGCACAAATACCAGACTCCAGGCTGATACTGAGTAGAAAAACCCAATATAACTTTGCCCGACCCGGGGATCGAACCCGCGACCTCAGCATTGCAGTCGTACCGTAATACAACTACGCCACCAAGGCAGTAGTATGTATAAACTTGTAATTAAATCTCTTTGGCTGTACTATTTGTATCTGGCTGATTTTGATGACATTAAAAAGTTACATTTCAAAAAAAGAAAGCAATAGGTAAAATGATGTTTTCAGCTATTTTTCATTTATTGAAGTGAAAACTTCTTAAGCGGCGTTGAGCGCTTTTCTTGGGATGGGTATAAAATGTTAAACTCACGTCAGGACACGTGACCCTGATCGAAAATTCGTAAGACGATTTAACCGACATCAATAAAAGAGGATCTTAATATCCGCACTTCATTCTATCAGGAACTTTATTTGATCAGGAACTTTATCTTAGAAGATAGGGTAGGGCCTCTAGTGTGGCGGGTCTGCTGTTATGTACAACGGCCACCCCACACCCCCATGACCTCTCTGACCCCCCAAACCAAATTTGACCCCCTTGACCCCCCAACCCATTTTGACCCCCTTTTTTGAAGTGAAAACTTCTTTAGCGGCGTTGGACACTTTTCTTGGGATGGGTATAAAATGTTAAACTCGCGTCAGGACACGTGACCTGATCGAAAATTCGTAAGACGGAGGTTGTCATTTTTGTGTACGATAGCGCAATAAATAAATATTGTAGTTAACCACATAAATGCTAGTACTTTTATACTGATAAATAAAGCAATTCGTGCGAAATTATTCCCTAACCATTCCAAAATATTCAAAAATGTACAACGTCTTTCTGTCTAAATGAACGAATCTAATGAAGAAATTCGATACATTTTAAAATTTTATTATAAAAAACGAAAAAAAGGCACAGCAAACCACGAAAAAAATTGTGACGTTTATGGACCTAATACAGTGTCAGTAAGAGTAGCACAAAGTTGGTTTAAGCGTTTTCAATCCGGAAATAAGTCCAGTCATCTTAATAAGTTCACCTCGAAATTTGATACCCAGCTATATAAACTTGTATTTTGACATCCTAAAAGTTGTCTCAAAACGTAAATATGGTAGGGTGTACGCGACCATTAAAATCTAAGGTCAAAGGTCACAAAACTTGACTTTTTTACACGTTGAGTCGATTTCGAGATAGAGGGCGGAGAGCGCGCAGTTAGAGCATCATTTAAGGTCAACCGGTAGTCCCGGTCAAAAACACGCCATATAAATAATACGTAATTATTAATGATTTTCATTTCTTATTAACTGCTACATTATATTTAATAATTATTTTACTTACGTATCTATTTTTAATTAAGTATCAATTTATTTAATAACACTTACCTGCCCGTGTAGTTATAGAATTGTTAAGGAAAATACATAAATTGTATTTCAATACTAATGTAATTTATTATTAAAAACTTCTTAAATAAATAAAAAAAAAGAAAGGAAGAAATTCGTAATTAATGTTTTTATTAAAAAAATATCAGTCCATACATTTCATCATCATCATCATCAGCGACATGACGTCCACTGCTGAACATAGGCCTCCCCCAAAAATTTCCAGACGGACCTGTCAAAAGCGGCCTGCATCCAGCGTGTTCCTGCTACCTTTAATAAGTCGTCTGTCCACCTTGCAGGTGGTCCATACATTTATGACAGAAGAAATAAAAAAAATTGAATAAAAATTACAAGAACTGCAACTTATAATTTTAATTATCTTCTTCTTCTTCAATTTGTCTCCAGGTCTTCCATGATTTCGGGGTCAAAGGTTCTTCATTGATATCGCTGTGACGCGGTAAAGCATTGAGACAAGCTTGCCCATTACACGGCCACGTAATAAAGAGCACTGAAACCCCGATATACTACATCCACAACGGGAACCACAACCACTCTTGCAATTGCGGAATATTGAGTTGAGCAATTCCTCTGGAGCAGGTGCTAAAATTGTCGTGATAGGTTCCAGGAATTCGTTACGCATTATCCAACCCCATTCCTGAGGTTCCAAATCATGCCCTAACAAAGTTTGAAAATAAACATGATTGAAATGTTGGTGAGCTGCTACACTTGCTGGTGGAATATGTGATAACTGCACAGGTTTATTCAGTTTTGTATACTTGACGTATTGTGCATAACGAAGATGATCCATACTGTCCACAGATTTTGGATCATTATAGACTATAAACCTATAGGAAACGTCATATTTGTAAAAAAATGCAAAAAGTGTTTTTTGTGACCTTACATTTTAATAGTCGCGTACCACATTTAGGTTTTGAGACAACTTTTAGGATGTCAAAATACAAGTTTATAAGAGTTTGTAGCTGGGTATCTCAAATTCCGAGATACTTAACTAATTTTTACTAAGATGACTGGACTATAGGACATGTCCAAAAACGGGCCTAAAATTCTAACCAAGACAGTTTATATATATTTGAATAGAACTTCTAAAAACTAGCCTTTTACAATAATTCGTTTAATATTAAAGACCTCCGATTTTGATATTTATGCAATTTTATCTTGCTTAACAACGACACTTTATATGAACGTTTTTAAAAATGTTAGTTATAAATGGAGGGGTCGAAAAATGTTTTTTTAATGCATCCAAGATCCATATTTTGCCCCTTTAATATCCCTAAAGTTTGAGCCTGGTTAGATTTTGAGGCCCAGCACCCATACAAAAGCGGACATCTCCTTTTGACTTAGAATAATCCTACTATAATAGTTTGTTACTCTTTCACGCAAAAACTACAAAACGGATTTCGATGAAATTTGGCACATGGGAAAATTATGTCCTGGATTAACACATAGGCTACTTTTTATCCCGGGAAAATATAAAGCGGGACTTTTATCCCGGAAAAACTCATTCACGCGGGCAGAGCCCCGGGCAAAAACTAGTAACACATATTCTATGGGTAATGACTTTAGGATGAATATGGTAAAATTTTCTCTAAATATCATCATTTTTTGTGCATAAGAGTATAACGAAGAGAGATTGCTTCGGTGGCGTAGTGCATAAAAAGAGTGTGTGTGTGTGTGTGCATAATGAGTTTTAGTATTAAATGAAGCTATACATAATATTATGTCAAATTTCATACCATTCCATCCGTACCAGCCCTATATTATATACTGCCCACTACTGAGCACGGGCCTCCTCTACAACTGAGAGGGTTTAGGCCTTAGTCCACCACGCTTGCCTAGTGCGGTTTAGCGCACTTCACACTTCGCATACTTACCTTTAAAATTCTAATGAAGAATTTATGTAGGATTTCGTTTTTCTTCACCGTTAAAGCGAACGATACTTAATAACCAACCCACATAACTACGAAGAGATGTTACCAACAAGTAATATAATCCACAAACATACACATTTATAATATTAATAATATAATACGTGACTTGTCAATCTATATGTTATTATTAAAACTATGTAGGTATAGGAAAAACTTTTTGTAAAGATGAAGGACGCGGCGCGGCGCGGCGTAACGAGCGAGTCGCTCGGCTGGCAGTATGCTGACGAGCAACAAGTGACAACTGCCCGTAAACAGTATCAGCATCGACCGGAACTTTAAATTACAATTATTTTCCCCCAGACAGTAGTTATTTAAATTTTTTATTCTTGTCCTCGTACATTTTGAATTGAAAATGTTATAAATATTTATTGTTATTCTATTAGTCTGCCCTATGGCTAAAATATATTCGACAATAGGTAATAATATTATGTACGCAGTGCAAAGTACACACGCTTTACATTATTAATTACTTACGTAAATAAGTATTTGACATTTGACATGACTGAGTGGTGATATGTTAACTAGCTATTGGTAGGTAATCAAAATTAGCACAGTAACATCTCTAATTCAATCTGACAGACGCGACAGTTTAAATTGAGGCGTGGCGCGGCACTTACTCTGATCACGTGACAAGTCCAAGACGCGTCTCATAATTCAGTTTGATAAGAGGTCACAAATCCTTCGGCTACATACGTATTACGTTATAGTCCACAGTGGGGATCACTCATGATAAAACCAAATTACCCGGTGCCACCCTTATGGTGTAAAATACCAAACATTCTATCTCTAGGTATGTAATTAATTTAGTATGTGTAATATCTACACTCAATAATCCTGCTTTCCAATTTTATACAAAATCCTTTCAAACTGTTCATCCCTCTTTCAATGAAATAATATTGTTTTTATCCCGAGGGAACATGTCACATTACAATGTCAAAATCAGATACAAATAGCATTATTGCGTTTCTTAATATATTTTACGTGGAGAACGGTCGACAGTCCGACCCGCGGGTGCGTCGGCGGGCCGCCTCTCTCTCTTAACTTGTATTGGACACAAGTTTTTAACTCATTTTGTTTAGGCACATATTTTTTCCCCGTTTTCAAGTCACCCTAATACATTATGCAAGACTGCGGAGTATCTTTCATTTGAAAGGGGACTCTCCCCGGCAGTATTTATTTTATGTAATTGTGAAAAGAGCAAATAGCTCACCAGCCACTACCGCTCAAGACACTTGCAGTCGGTACTGTAATTAAGGAGCATTAAGTGATATTGCCTGCTCTCATCACACTCAAAAATATTAAAATCTAAGTTTCAATGTTTATGATTTGAGTTGCAATATCCCGAACAGAAATTTAAGTAAAACAGATTATGTAAAACTTATTAATCGCCGGTGTGAATCGAGCCCTAAGTATCATGTTTCATATCAAGTCTGTCAAACGGAATAAGAAAGATGGATTGGACAAACAGCTAACGAAAACGTAAATCGTTTGTTGGTAAATGATAGCCAGTGCTTATAATATATAATGCGCAGCCAAAGTACCGGAGGCATCACTCAACATATCGGTGAGTAGGTAATGAAAGGTATTGAGCGAAGAAGCGCCCTCGGCAATCTTACAAACCGCATGAAATGCAACAGAACTGTGTTTATGCTATAGTTATCCGGAACACTGAACAAGGCGGGTGTATCCGCAGCGAGTTCCTATGCACGAGTGGTGGGAGTTGTTGCATTAGAACAGTGCACCGTCAGCAACATTTAACAACTAAATCAATCGCGTAACGGTTATAAGCAAAGTTTACCTGCTCGCGATGGACGAGCGAACCGTACACTCGATTAGGGACCGGTAACGACTAGAAACAATTTGGCCGGACACAGACGACTGATTTTTGTTACATACATACATACACATTACGCCTTTTATCTCCGAAGGGTAGGCAGAGGCGCAACTATGGCACCCACTTTTCACCGTGCGTATTCCGTCCCATGACGTGATAGGGGGCGAGCTTAGCACCATATCGGGTACAAATTCCAGACTCCGGGCTGATACTGAATTTAAAACCCAGTATCACTTTGTCCGACCCGGGGATCGAACCCGAGACCTCAGCATTGCAGTCATGCCGTATTACAACTACGCCACCGAGGCAGTCTCCCGTAAGACGTGATATCTCCCGCTTGAAATACTGTTGTCGTAATAGAATACTTTATCAAGCCAGAATAAAATTTTACGCAACTTACTCAGAGATTGGGAGACAATATCGGTTTGACTGTTGAAAAGATTACTACATGTAGCTGACAAACTTATCACTGTATAAAAAAGAAAAAAATCTTTTATCTGTAAGGGTTTATAGGGTGGATTTATACAGCGCGCGCGACGCGACATGCACTTCGCCCGCTTCCAGCCGCGAAGGTAGTGGCGGATGACGAATGTTCTGCCTCGGTCACCTTTGATGTTGTTGCTTACAGAATTTAAGTGCGAGAGCGCGAGCGTGCGAGATTTTTTATATTGGCCCTACTGCCAGTAGTCTGACGCGAGGCGGCTTTTCTGGCCCCACCGGGCTTTAGGGTGAACGCTTTAGGCGCTCGCAACCCTTTAAATTAAGTGACCATGCTGAGGGCAACCCACTAACGGGTTACGGACCTCGGCTCAGGACGGTCACTGAAAGAGGATGAGACATCAACGATTAGTGGGGAAGATTAGCCGGCACGCGTGCCGGAACTGTTATTGCCGATGTCCCTTTTGAATGTATAACGAGAGTAGTAATTGTTCGCGCATGAACGTTTGGTGTATGGCGGAATTTATTTGCTTGTGTTTCATCCAACAACAAAAATATTTTTTACTCTCTTGCAATAACCATTTCGTTTGCACGAATGCCATAATAACTGCTTTCTGATTTGAATGAGGAGTCGTTTATCTCATGCTGTGTTGTTTCAGACAGGCGCGGCGCGGCGGTGGGTGGTCCCACTGCGGCCGCGTGTGCCGTTAATTCCATGACGCTTAAACAAACCGCGCGCCGCACGGTGACAAGGGCAAAGCCACGTGTTGTGTAAAAGTGATGCCATTGTGGTTTCTTATAAAAATCCGTGCCATAAGAAAATTCTTGTATTATATTTTGTGAACTGTAATACGAGTTGCATACCGAAAACTAAACTAAATTAGTTTAGTTTACATAGTTAATAGTTTGCTGTCTGCACACAGGTATGAAAAAATATCTCAGCTACGCAAGCTACACTAACTTAGTTTAGTTGTTAGTCTGCAACTCACCTAAGTAGCGTCATTGTTCGTTAGTGTTTCTTATTAGTGAATGTTGTGTATTAAAGTAAGGGGCGTGTGCATGTTAGCATTAAGCACATTAATTATTTTCTTCGAATGTATGCTATGCTTAAAATGTGCTATTGGCGTATATTTTATTTAAAATGAAATATTTTTCTTTCTTTTTATCAAGAGGTGTGGCGCCTGCCATTAAACTTGGAAGATCATCTCCATATCATAAATTCGCATTTTATTTTAATATTTCAGCTATCAACATATAGTCTTACGTATAATTAATGGGCTATAAAAATATAAATTCAAGTGTCTCGTGGCGTCATTATCCTAACTGAAAAATAAATTAAAAACTAACACCGTTCTCGTCGCCTTCATTATATATAAGTCTAGATGTGCAATCGCAGACGGTAGGGGAGAAGTATATAAATAAGTAGTTTATCTTCTTTTCGTTCCAATAGGGTTGTTGACTTTTTTTAAATACATTTATCATAAATGTATGCCATCCAAAATGTAAAGAAAAAATAATTTTTCAAAATCGGCACAATATTAGTAAATTATAAAGCTTTGAAGTTTGGTGGAAGAGGAAGTTGTTAAATAAAAGTAATATCAGACTGTGACGACATCGAGTGTCACTGCCATAACGCTGCGTCCGTGCGAAAGGGATACTGCGATATCTCCGCCACGTCCCCACTTTTGCTCACAACAATATTTCGAATATGAATCACTGCTTTATTTTTCAACCAATTTAGATGCTGATTTCATAGAAGAATTTCTTTTTAGGAATATTTTTTGTTACATATAAAATAATGTACAAAATCAAAAATAGGAAACTACCCAATTAAAGTAGTCTAATCATTTCTCAAAGGAGCACCTTCATCGCGGTTCACATGCATACAGTCAGCGCGGTTTTTTAACAGGCATCTCACACGGCCAGGTGTATCGGGCTGATTCAGCGCGTTAAGGCGAGCCGACATCTAGACGCGATGACGCTATGCGCTGTATATTATGTATAGCAGACGCATTAAAAACTCATTTATGAGCAACTCACGTAGTTTTTTAGACACATTAATAACGTATGCTATACGAGAGGGATTTGTGGTTTGTGGAATTAAACCAAATAATATGCTATGACTTATCAAATAGCTGCATTGTGAAAATTAGTACATTTTATTCAGCGCAGAAGTGACGCTGCGGTGTGGCACCGCTATTTCATTTTCACAACAGATCATTTTATCAGAATGCACACATGAAACTAATTACTTAACTAATTAATCTCAACTGTCCGCACTTTTACTATAAAATCAATATGATCTTTCATAACATATATTATATTTGTCCTATAAATCCTATATAATATTAAAACGATTAACAGTTGAAATCGGCTTTATTGATAAATAATGTATAATATATTATTACATAAATAATAAAATATTCTTGTAAAATTTTGCACTAGCTTATCTAATAATATATTATACTAATATGTGAAGAAAAAACTATGTGCCCGTTTTTAAGGACATTACGGGCACGACGAGTGTGAGATTTGACATAATTTAAGTTCATAATATAGAGGAGTCAATAAAAATAAAAGCTATCCATAATATTTGCTACAAATATATTAAACTCGAAGGTCAAAATTCGACCAATGGACGACAACTAGTAATAATAAGATAATTAATTAACGTTGTCGTCGACGTCAATGGCAAACCACGTCCATAAGCGACGAATAAAGAAATTCTTACCATTTGTATCCCGTATTGAAACATTATGTAGGTACATACATTACACTTTTTTTTTCTCTTCCTGCGAAAATGCCATCATTAATATCCCCATATTTCGTTCCATTCCTTTTATGGTACTAAATATTTTAATATAAAGGGTGTAAAAGACAGCCTACCGAAAACTGATACCAGGTGTTCAGTACATGATTCTGAAACCCCCTGCGTTTGAATTTTTCGTCGGTTTTTTCATGAATTTATGTAAATTTTTTTCAATGATAACGCAATAATTTAGATACTATTCACTAACACAACCCCACTTTCATTAAAATAACAAGAAGTACATTATTTTCATAATAACAGAAATGTATGTAGAAAAGATAAAATGTACGCACGCGCCCCCAGTCAGCTGTTTTGAAATAGGTATACAGCGCCACGCGCGCCGCGTGCAATGGCCTCGCTGCGCCGCGCCGGGCGGCCGGCCGCCGCGCCGGCCCAAAGGCGCGCCGACGCGCGCGGCGTCCTTTGACTACGAGCGACGAGCGTTGCGAATTTCGGATTATAGAAAATGTGGATTGGACTTATTTAATTCCACTCGTCAATTCATTAATTATGAACGCGAAGTTGTGTTTTTATGAAAGAATAATGAAATAATGATTTTTATTAGGACTAAAGTAAGCCCTCCTGTTCTTTTAATTTTTTTTATTTAACATTAGAAAAGTATTTACTGTGCTTATCAGTTGTAGGTGTTTAAAAATAAAGATTTTGTTAGCTAGTATTAACTGTGAAGGAATATCACAATTTTCCAAAACTCGTAAATGTGACCACACATACCACATCTTTACAAAACTTGGATGCACTAAGCAATTTTTTTTTTCTTTGTGACGAAACAGGGAATCCTATTTAGTAAATGCCCAAACATGAATCCAGCAAATTATTCGTACTTCACGACGCAAATAAATTTAATGAAAATGACCGATCCAAATGTTATAGGTCTAAGTAATTTCTTTGAGCGACGCGTGCCGCGTGCGACTCCCAAGTACCTACTTTTGGCCCCTGGCGGGTAGTGCGGCGTTTTGTTTGTTAATAATTGTTAGTTCCGACGCGCCTTTCGTCTTGTGCGGATCGTAAGTTTTCGTAACGTTACGAACGAGAATTTGTGGTTTTTGTGTTTTTCCTTTTTTCAGGATTTCCAGGAAAAATAAGTGATTTTATTAAAATGTCTCGTGAGCGGAATAGTGAATACCTTAACAATTTCAGTGCACATGAATATGGACAAATGATAATGTGTTACGGTGAGGCTCGAGGTAATGCGTAACGAGCTCTTCGAATTTACGTAGAAAAGTATCCTAGTGCTCGGCACCCAACAGATAGCCGTGTAATTACTCGGGCGTATCAACGTATTTTAGATAACCAGCCGGTTGTACCCAGACAAGAAGGGTCTGGAAGACCCATAAGAAGTCGTACGGAAAACCACATTCTGGCTGTAATACACGCAAACCCACGGTTGGGAACACGAACGGCGGCTCGTGTGATACGTAACCGTTACACATCTAGATTGTCGCATTCGACTGTGCATAAAGTGTTACGTAGAGACCAGCAGCGAGCATATCACATTCACAAGGCACAAGCACTGCTCTTCGCTGACAGAAGTCGACGTGTGTCGTACTGCCGTTGGTTCCAAGACCAGCATCGCGAAATTCCCAACTTTGCTGCGAACGTGATATGGACTGATGAGTCCACATTCACGAGGAATGGGATGTGGAACAGACGCAATTCCCACATATGGGCACACGAAAATCCTTTTGCCATCCAAGAAACAGGATTTCAAACAAGGTGGAGTGTAAATGTGTGGGCCGGTATTTACAACGACAAAATTCTTGGGCCCATATTCCTTCCTGAACGAATGACCGGCCGCCTTTATCATGAGTTTCTACGGATGGATTTGGAAGAGATTCTTGAAGATATTCCGTTGGTCCAGTTGCGCAACACTTGGTATCAACACGACGGCGCTCCCCCACACGTGGTACTCCCCGTGCGACAGTTACTGAACGACACTTTCCATGATCGCTGGATTGGCCGATTCGGTCCTCACTTTTGGCCAGCTCGTTCCCCAGACCTGACACCTTTAGATTTTTTTCTTTGGGGCTATGTAAAAGAGAGTGTATTTACTAGTGAGTGCAATACCGCAGAAGAAATGCGAGAACGTATTTTAGGAGTTTTTGCGAAACTGCATACACAATGTGTTCGTGACCCCAGCTTTATGTTCCGGCTTCATGCCGAGACGCTACGACGGGCTCGTATCTGCGAACGAGTTGGTGGCGGCCACTTCGAACCTTATCTCATTAGAAGCGAGAGGACTTGATGTAGGTAAGCCCAATGGAATTTAATCGTAAAGTGGACAGTGCCGTCGACAGTATTTTGTCGAGTTGAGTTGTGTTAATCCTCGTATCACGCCGCGGTGCTTTAACTTAAGAACCTATTCGCGCAGTGCCCCGCGCCGGCTACTGTAGGTAGATTTCGATAACTACGCAATGGATCGCATACATTGCTGTCTCAAGAATTATGACATTGTTATGCACACATATCCGGTACACACGGATATCTTTATTTTAATATAGGCATAAAATACTACTTTACTTTAAAAATTTCGGTAGGCTGTCTTTTACACGCTGTATAACACCGAAAATAATGATTAAAGACACGGTTCTGTCACCTTTTTACACAGTGTTATAGAAATCTTTAATTTAAATGAGATTTGCATTGTTCTAAACTCCTAGAGCCATCACTGTCCACAATTCAACACGGCTGTGTGGAGACCAACAGCTAATTGGCAGTCGCTAGTTTTTCACCGGCATAGAACTACTCCAATCGATTGAAAGATACTTAATCCGTGAGCCTCAGGGACCATCTTATTGTGTTGAGCCCAACGACTCGGATAATTGATTTAATCTAATTAGATTACAGTTTTGTAGACAGTATTACGCGATATTCTATCTGGTAATTTTCTACTAAAGAATTGGCTTTTGTTTTGAAAGTGAGTCGTGGTTATTACATTTTTTATAGAAGACAGTCTCAACAAGCTGGTCATGTTACGGAAACTGATGACTCACTTAATCATCCACATTCCCAGAGGAAACAAAGTATGTACTTGTTTTTTTTTATTCTAAACAATATACGCAAGTTATCCAGGACTGGATGTATAGTCCATGATATGATGTCAGACTATCATATTGTATAGCTGTGTATAAGAAAAGGCAATCGAGCAAATTGTTTGCGCGATATGTATGTATGGTCGCTTTCCAGTCGAGTATATAATATATCCGACAGCCTCGCAAATTCCAAAATGCTCAGTGTATTTTTTAAATGTAAAATACAAATACGTTTTAAATTAAAAAATGCGGCTCAGGCCGAACGCTGTTTGTAGCTTTGGAACTACGCTCAAAGCTTAGGTTGTAAAAAATGAATATGCAAATAAACGGAATGACATAAAACGTTATATCGATACACGGAAATTTGATTGGAATTTAATTTTGGCTACTGAACTGTGCACTGTGCAGGCCCCGGGCAGCGGGGGCGTCATGCGCTCTCAGGAACAAATCGCCTATCTATATTAGTATTATAAATGGGGCAGTTTTTAAATCTTTATAATGTCTAACATTTTCCTGGGTTCAAATAAATTGTTTCATTTTATTTTGATGTTCTCACCGCATGTTATAATTAGAGGTTCAGTCACAACTCATTACCAATAACTATACCGGATATAACTCTTGTAACGTTGCTAGGAACGTTAACTCTCTTCGTAAACGGACTACCGTGTACGTCACCTTAACCACCAATCAAAACCACTAATGTTTTGTATTGGCTGGTTAAGTTGTCACTAGTTTTGACGTACGTCTGAACGGCGCCCGTATAAATAAGCGTGCAATGTCACGCGCGCCCTCTTTTTGCAGTCTTCTTCGCCGTAGCAACACTACTAACTAACTGCGTGTTGCCACGCACATCGTTGTTCCCGCTGGGGTGAGTGTGCCAACTACTACTAACCGCTTCCAGGTATTCTGTGCATCTGGGCTCGTGAGCTATCACGAGTCACTGGCGCAAAATGTAAGCCTAGCTTGCATTCCGACGTGGTGGAATCTGATTCCAGGTTTTTCGGTACGGCGTCCTGACCGCCGTGCTCCACGCATGGAGTGCTGACTCCGTGCTGACCGCCTTCTCCACGGTGCGGAGTGCTGACTCCGCCACGTGCACACCACCATCGTCGTCTCGAGTGCTGACCCCGGTCACGTGTGCACCGTCGTCGCGGGTGCTGGCCCCGACCACGTGCTCATCACCACCATCATCGTCGGGTGTGCTAACCCCGACCACCTCACCACCGCTGCGCAGACCACGTGGCCCTAACATCTCCCCGGCGAGCTGCCGTCTCCCGAAATCCCGAATCTCCCGAATCGGACTCCCCGCAGGCCAGTGACTTGTTTGCATACCATCAGCAAACCGTACCGAGTGTAACGCGGAGGTGCAAAATAAAGCTCGTACCACGAACCTAAAACCCTGAGTTTCTTTTCTCTTCTCTAACTATCTACTGCGGCACACGCCGCACTCTTTAAACCGGAACGCAATGCCTAATGTATTACCAGAAATAAAACAAAGTGACAGACCTACCCAGATACTTGTCTCTCACAAACAAAAAGTCGCGTATCGACTGGAACTTACGCTAGTGTGTGAGCAAAGCTTATAAAATCATATTACATGGACGGGATGCACGTGGTCCACGCGTGTAGGAGGGGTTATGGGGAGGAAGGGGGTACATATAATAAATGATGTTTTCCACGAATTGATGCACACCGAGATAACCCGATATTGGTTTGATCGTCGAAAGGTCGGCGGACGCAGTTTTGTTTACAAATATCTGGATGGCCAGTTATCAAATATCATCCTGTAGGTGTACCTTCAGGCTGAAGAAGTAAATATATCACTTCTAGATGGAATGACTAACGCCATTGTTCACTAATATCCCTTGTTTTAACAAGAGCCTACTGCTTTACGTAATATAGGTACTGTAATTCATGAATGGATTAGACTCTTACACAGATTGACATTTTCTCTATCCGAGGAACACTAGTATTGCAGCCTAGACGACAAGCGACAAAGTAAACTATTCATTGTGTTTGTTACATTTTAAATTTTCAAATTTTTAAATTTATAACATCCTAATTAGATAACTATAAATTAAAATTGTGTGCACGTGCCCAACCACGAGCATAAAATTACTTTATTCGATAAAGATTTAAATTTATCCGAAATCAGTGTGATCACATACAGTAAGCAGGTTGGCACAATACGATCAGAATGGACGTGGCAACGTTGTCATCACGCTGCCGTTGACGCCGACGGTGTCCTTCGGTGCGCAGGGCCTTCTGCGCCCTCACAATTACCTATTAGAGACAAGTTGCACTAGGCCATATCGCACAGAAGCGGTTCGTGGCGCTTTCCATCTTTCCGGGTGACACAACGCGGGGTCGAAAAGCCGGCGACCCTAACATAGCCGTCCGGTCGCCTTTTGAGGCTGAGCAGTAGTCGTAAAGACGCACTTACTCCGCGAAAATTAAATACCGTCGAAAAATGCAACATGTGGACCAACTTTAGTTTGATCTTCTTTCTTCGTCAGCATGAAATATCAAACTACGCTGTACTTTTTCGCAGTACAGGCAATTTCCTGCTTCATAAAATGAACGTGTATCTAGACAAGTATACATTCAAAGGGGGCACAAACAAATAGATATTCCCTCGTTGCGTGACATTCGTTCTATATGAAACCAGATTAGAACCACACGAAGCAATCAAATGAAATATTACTTTAAGCCAAACAGCTTGATCCACTTTGCACAGACATGCGGGATTTATTGCATGTACGATACGTGGGAATCGGACTATGTGAGTGAAGGAATAGCGAATGAAAGAAAGAAACATATTTATTTGTAACAAGCAAGATTACAAAATAATTACATAGCACACTTAAATTAAATTTGCTCGTTACAAAAACGACCCCCAACTCAGCATAAGCTGGTAAAAACCAGCGCTGATCTTCCGTTGGGCCGTTCTGTGATGTACCTGTGTATTGCACACACACTTGTGCACCATATCTCCTGCGTACCTGGCTGATCTCCGTTGAGATTGGCCGCCGTGGCCGAAACTGCTAGGAGGATTACGGGATAAACGGTAAACCATTCAAGATAGCAGATAAAATACTATTTTACTATATTCCTTCCAAGAAACATTCAAACAATCTATGAGTCCATAAAAAATGTCATTTGAGCGAATATGACTAGATAAAAAATCCCATTTTCTACCTTTGTGCAGTGTAAGTGGAATTATAACTAAACTACTTGATTGTATAATAAGCTTTTTGGTTATCCTAAAATGTAGTTTGTAAGCCTATGTTGTGATACAAAATTATAAAGCTAGCCATGGCAGTACAAAATAAAAATATATTCTAAATTGTGACTGGTGGGACGAGACAAAAATATGTGAATGTAATTATTTTATTTATACTCCTTGACGCTTAAATAAACATCAGAATATTTTAATATTTACATTGTGTATAAGAAAAAGCCTTTTTAATATATGTTTTCCTGCATACTACTGTACTAGCTACAGTTAGCAACTATGAGCATTGAGCAACCAACATTCATCCGAATGACACATATCCGTCGCGCAAATGGATTTTTTATGCATCTGAATGACGCTCGCTGCCACGACTGCCTATAAGCAGTACCTAACAATCTTAAAACTCTCAATTACAAAACTATGCATCGAATTCATAATTTAAGATGTGAAGTCAAATGTGCTCAAAAATCACGTTGGCCCATCAGAATTTACATCACTTTAAAAGTCGACAATGCGTCCACAATCCTTCTGTTGGTAAGTGTCCATGGTGTCCACTAATCTTGAGGTGACCTACGTATTTGCTTACATCTCAAACTGCATAATTTGCTGGCTAAAGGATAGCGGGAAAAATACTCTGTACTTGCTACCCATTATTGTAGTATGGCAAAAACCCCGCCAGAGTAACTAATTTCATAAATTTCCATATAACGTTCCCATTGCATACTGGGGACCTGCGGTTAGGCGGTACCTATACAGTCAGTAAGAA
Source organism: Sphinx pinastri (assembly GCA_947568825.1). Classification (NCBI taxonomy): domain Eukaryota; kingdom Metazoa; phylum Arthropoda; class Insecta; order Lepidoptera; family Sphingidae; genus Sphinx; species Sphinx pinastri. The sequence continues at coordinate 307,675 of OX387615.1, forward strand.
AGGCATTATTCCGGCTGCAGAGGAACGCAACGTCTTAGCCCTTAGGTAAACTATTAATACATATTAGAACTGCACTATATTTTACATCAGGCTCAATGTTTGACTATCGTGCGAGGAATAAAATGATTTTTAAAAGCATCTAAAGAACCAGCCAATATTAAAAATAGTAATCAGCAGGTTCATTTCCCCGTGAGGTAATCGCCGCGGACCGAACAGTGGTGGCGTGCGCTTCACGGGGTCGATGGGACCGGCTGTAATTAACCCGTCACCGGCGCGGCGCGGCGGCAGAAAGCGAGCGGGCCCCGTGGGCCTCTTTGACCACTACTGGATTTTTATCGCTTTTTTTAATAACAAATGTTTTGCTTTAGAAGTTCGCGTCATTAGAGCCGGGAACCAAATTTCATCATATTATGCGCCGGTTTATGTATGATTGACTGACTCAGTACCCGAAAAACAGCTTCAGATACTTTCACATTAGTAATTTAGTAGAATTCTATATCGACATCAACGTACTATGCAAATCTCCCCTGCTCAGTGTCTGTCCGCGTGTACATTAATCTGCTGAGTTAATCTCGTACAAATAATCTAAATATTTTCCCTCTCAGCCACAATGTGAGCATTGTTTAGGGTTCAAATTTCACAAGTTTTAATGGACTATTCTAAATATTTAGCATCAATGGTTGGCATGTGCTAGTGGAGACTCGACTGTGAATCGCAAGCGTTTCGGTTGAACTCCCTGGATATATATTTTTTACGGGCAAAGTGACATCACAGCAGCTGATAGCAAGTGGAGTATGGTCCAGACGAAGTGTCCACTGACGAGGGACAATTACCTCTCGCCAGTCGACACAATTGTGCCGGCCTGCTCGAAACCGGATATACACAAGCTGATCCCGGAATGCGACACACGAACAATAAGAACATAGGCCACTATGACGGGTTTGGACACCTCGTGTACGGTGGTCGCTATCCGGTGGTATACAAATATTCCACCACCAACACATGCAACTTTCGGGCGACTTTTTATGTCAGACTAAAATATGGGAGCGAAATTATCTCAACGACCTCCTTAAGCGAAAACGAATTCATACATACATGATACCCTGATTCGGTTAAACACTGATTTAAATTAATCAGTTGACCTCTCCAGTCATGCATTGCCTTTTTTTTTTATGGCATTGAATGACGAGACGAGCATGCCGTTCGCCTTATGGTAAGCGATACGACCCATAAACAGTAGCAACACCATCCAGCACCTTGAGTTACAAAGTACTGTGTGGGATTCCACTGCGCTCGTCATCCTGAGACATAAGCCCGTCAACGCCCGCTTATATATAGCTATAAGCTAATTTCCTTATATAAATGGACACCGGTGTCCACCTCGGGCGTCTAAGGATTACGTCTCACTATGTCCTGTAGTTACACTGGCTACAATGTCCTTCAAACCGAAACACAACAGTGCATGCACACTGCTGCTTGGCGGTAGAAATAGACATTGCGGTGGTACCCACCCAGACGGACTCTTACATATGAGAGAACTACCACCAGTAAAGTCATACAACATTTTTGATAAAGTTTTGAGAAGCGCTCCACTATTTATAAGCAGGTCATTAAAAAATCTTGTCTAAGAAGATAACTGATAAACTCCAAACACGCATAACCGCAGGGAAATTAAACATCGTAAAACAATATATTATGAACACACCGCGGAGCGCGGTGTACGCGAGCCGGAATATTAATGATTTATAACACCCATACAAATTGGCATCGAATATTGAATATAAATGTATGAATTAGTGATGTAACAAATACCGGATTTATTATACGAATGCGAATTCGAATATTTGTTTTTAATCGACTTCAAAAAAGGAGTTTCTATATTCGACTCGTATGTATGTATTTATGTATGTATATAAGTTTGTATTCCCGCGATTTTCTAAAAAAGTACTGATCCGATTTGGATGAGGCTTTCTTTACTTAAATGTATGTTTTGCAGGGAAGGTTTAGGACATCATTTATTAGGATCTGGTTTGTACTTGGAGTCGGTGCTTAATTTATTTTCTAAGCTAAGTAAATACAGGAACAAAATATACGACAACAATTTTCAATTTAAATAACGCACCACCTCCAAATATAAACTTAGTATACCTACATAGGTATAAAGTAAAATAGATAAGTTGGCAGAAGCGCAAATAATGCACCCACTTTTCGCCGTTCGTATTCCGTTCCATGATGTGATAGGGGGCGAGCCTATCGCCATATCGGGCACAAATTCCATACTCCGGGCTGATACTGAATCGAAAAACCCAATATCACTTTGCCCGACCCAGAGATCGAAGCCAGGACCTCAGCAAAGCAGTGGTACCGTAATACAACTACGCCACCGGTGCATAATATAGCATATTTAAGTAGTTATTAACTAACTGTATACTGGTATTAATAATAATGTTATAGTATTTTATATATAATATATAAATACAGAGTGAATTTTACAAGTGGGCGTGGATGGCGAAATCCGAAACTATGAGAAATAGCGAAAGATGCTCAAAGTGCGATCATCTTTTTTACAGTTTTGGCTTGACGCTATTTTGTTGATCTGCTGCCGTCTTCGAGGACAAATTCAAAGGACCACTTTTCATAAGTATACTTTTTTGTCATTGACAAACGTATTCGCTAAATATTCTCATAATTTTGGCGAATAATAATATCAAAGTAATGCGAATATTCGCGAGCACAATGTTCGGTACATCACTAGTATGAATACATTAATTCGGGGCTTCACTGGGCGCCGTTTAATTAACTATACAAATTGTTTTCTTTGTTTTGCATACGTTCATCTATGTTTCATGATATCGTAATAAGCACATAAATAAAAAAGAGAGTTCTATTCATTTCTCTCGGAATATCTCTTTAGGTTCCAGACCCGACCTGGGAAGTCGATAACAGGCGTATATCGGGGCTACCAACCAGCTTATCAGGCGAAAATCCCAACTCCGAAAACGTCATAATTTATTACAAATAAAAAAATTACTTTAATTATGGTTGCGGAAAATGGGAAAGGAACCGAAAACCTTTCGATCACATGATCACCAGGTACGCTATCACAAGGCCATTAAGATTTATTTATTTATTTATACATACTATATATACTACCATAACTTGGGCTTACATTATAGCTATAAGTTATAATATTTTAATAATGGTAATCATAGTGTTAAGTCTGCTGGGAAACCTTATAAATAAATAAAATAACAACTACTAATAGTTCTAAAGCGGTGTTGTACAGACAAAGTAGTTATTCAATACACCTGATTTAATGGATGTGCTTTACATTTCCCAGCATATCTTGTGCAAAACATCTAAGCAGTAAGGTTTTAATTTATGATGTCTTTTATTATTTTTATCCTGTTTACTACGTGAAATAAATGAATCCTCACAAAGTTTAATTAAAAGTTTAGCCTATTTTTATAGCAGAACCAATCGAGGAATAGGTCATCTCAAGACAAGTTTCAATGTCAATCAACACCAAAATGTCAAAAGAAGTGTAGGTGTGCTGCTATCTTGAAGAGAAAGATTGGTAATTTGGTAGTGTAACAGATTTTCTGATCTCATTTGCCGTATGTAGGCTTCCTTATAGACAAAGTCCCCGAGCCGCGTCTGTCTGTTTGTTTGTCTGTCTATCTGAACGCGATAAACTCAAAAACTACCGAAAGGATTTCGATGAAATTTGGTATGGAGATAGTTTGGGACCCAGGGAAAGTTTTAGGCAACTCTTTATCTTGGAAATAGGTACAAAGCAGGACTTTTATCGCGGAAAATCGTTACACGCGCGCAGTGCCCTCACGGCCAAACCACTGAACCGATTTCGATGAAATTTGGTATGCAGATAGTTTGAAATCTTGGGAAGGACATAGGCTGCTTTTTATCCCGGAAAAGTATATAGCGGGAATTTTATCCCGAGAAAATAAATAGATGGACTTTTATCCCAGAAAATGAGGCACGTTAAAACAGACACTACGGCAAAAAAATGAAAGCATATTATGTTCTGCTACCGAAGCGAAGCTGGGACGGATCGCTAGTCGCAACATAGTATAAAACAAAGTCGCTTCCCGCTGTCTGTCCCTATGTTTCTACTATGTATGCTTAGATCTTTAAAACTACGCCACGGATTTTGATGCGGTTTTTTAAATAGATAGAGTGATTCAAGAGGAAGGTTTATATGTCTAATACATGCATAATATTAGTAGAGAAATAATTTATATGTTCTATTGTGACTGCGAGTGCCTTTCTGACAAAAGTCGAGGATCTACTTATACTGGACGAAAGGCATTTTGTACCAAAGTGTCGCTACCGACCATATTGCAAGATCTCTCGATCTGTATCAGTTTATTGTCGCCTGATACTTGCAATTATAATGGATACTGTTAAAAAATGTATAGTTTGTATAAATATTTTTGTGGATTCGAGAATGGTTAACAATTTATTAAATTGACCATTAACAATTCGGTCCGGGAAAATGTATAGCGGGACTTTTGTCCAGGAAAAAATCTTTCATGCGGGCGAAGCCATAAAAAGCTATATTTATAAAATTACTGGTTTCAATAATGAACATAACAAAATCATAGCTAAGTATCTAAAAATTTGGAAACCATTCAATTTATATTCTCGTTAGTGTGTATCGGAATGGAAGCCATGAGACGGGATTGGCGACAGTCCCGTGGGGCGCCAGTGATTCACGCCGCCAACACCGGCCGGGATCCCGCGACAATCCTACGTACAAAACTTTTGCCAGCTTATTATTGGGAGCGTTTGTTTCTACGCAGCGATAAACGCGTCTAGATACAACATCCACAAAATATTGTTGTCGAACGCACGATAACCGGAAGTCGAAATGTAGCAACAAAGCTCATACACCTAAACGTAGTGTACATAAATTGTACTTACCTTTGTATGTTAGCATATTTTTTTACTAATGACTTAGTAATTGAGTATATTTATTTATAGAATTATTGTTGTGTTTTCACATACAGGTATCAGAGGGGGCGAGGTTCCGCTATTCGATACATAGTTCGTCCCCCTATTAGCATAATTAGCCACCACATGAGGTAATAATATTTGTAATATAAAAATAATATTAAAGTATTACAAGGATCAGCTGCCGGGACATTTGATATGTTATCGTAATATCGCATTCTACGTTTATTTAATTAATATCGAAATTAATTTGATGTAAAATTTTACCATAATATTCTTGGTGGAATCTTGTTAAAGGCTTATTCTTTCTAAGCTCCATTTTAACAAATTATGGTGGAACGTCAAGCTATCCACTTAATATATTCCTTGTAACTTATAAACAGTGTATTTGAGAAATTAGTTTTACTTGAAAACTAACAAATTGTTACCGCCAATATCTGATTCCTGTTTAACGCCCTGTCCATCTAGATGTATATGAAAGTTCATGAACTATGTCGATATTGTTCGCAACTACAAGCGCGAAATAAATTGTAGCCATTGTTACAACATTGTGCCTGCATTTGTTGCCACGAGCGCGAAATGAGAGCTTTTGTTTGTTTTTATTATTCACGTAACATTCACGAACGATTATTGTAACACTGTATCGATCTGTTGTAATAACATCAGTGGGCTTAGAATGTGACATAAAGACGCAACTCGTAAAACGATGTCGTTTAATTTTGATGTTTGTGATTGATCGAGAGACCAATACGTCAGTCTCTCAACCAATCCCAATAAGACGAAACGGAGACGTGACGTGTTTTTTTGTCACGGTTTAAGCCCACAGGTATTTTTCAGTTTAGTTTTTCATCTAGATACTACCCAAATAAATCAGAATGAAGGGCCGGCCCCACCGGGGTCCTATTCTCTTAGCAAAACACAAAGTTACGTTCGATCAGTAATTTTCATATTCAGCACTTTGCTATTGTCAATATTTCGTACTGAGACTATTACTATAAAAGTAACAATCACTTCAACGAAATTGCTAAAGTAATCAACTGTTAATTAGACGACAGTTTAGTTTATCGTTGTTGATATTTTTGATTAGTTTATCAAACTTGACGTCGTCTGCAATGCGCCGTATTTGTACCTAAATAAGGAAATGTTTTAACACGTATTAATGCATATTGATAGAGGTCGCTATAAATTCGTTTTCAATTTCCCTCACTAAGAGTTAAAACGCCGAAAGGACTTTGCCAAAGTTAAATTGAACCTGGAAGTTCCAGAAAACCAATATTCAATATATTTAGTAAGAGTTGAAGTGTGGCACTTGTAGGGATCTACGACCTCTCTGAAAATTATATAATATGAAAATTCAATAACCAGTTCCACTTGAATAAGCTTAGTGGAGGATTCCAGTCCGCGGCACTACGCTTGTACATAAATATAACTCTTACCAACTAAAGTGAACTAAATGATCACTTCGACTACTGATACAGATGTGCAACTAGCGCAACTCAACTATGGTTTTTCAATAAACAAAATACTATAATTTGTATCACTGGATGTGAAAAACTAATCCAGATATTAAAACATCACCGGCTTCAAAACAACGAAGTATTTTTTTTTATATATTGTATTTCTTACTTATTTATTATAATAAGCATTAATAATATTAAATATATATTGTAATCTCAATTCTCAGTCTCAATTTTATCAATACCTAATAGCGTGCGGTCAGGCGAGCCCACCCCTGTGAGGACTATCGTGCTGAAAATTATGATAAGCCCTGTCGGAATCTTATTAAGCAGGATCTAATACAGCGAACAAAGCGTCTTGTTGTTACTTACATGCTAGTGATGCCATATGGAGCTGCTGATGCCTCATATTTCAGTTATTTGGGTGGCGTCCCAGTAGCGCGATGGTATGATCATCATCTAAAACATGAAGTCCACTGCGGCACATGGCCCTAAAAATTTCCAGACAGACCTGTCAAAAGCGGCTTGCGCCCAGCGTGTTCATGGCCATGCGACATATTATTATGTCGTCATCGTTAGGATGGGACGTTAAAAATATATTTATTTAGAAGTTTTAAGTAAAAGGACTTTTTTTTTTTTTTTTTTTTTTTTTTTTTTCGCGGAGAAAGTGACTTATTACTACCGCCCAGCCTTCAAGGGGGGCGGCTGAGCGGTTATGTTGGGTTCACCGTGCCTTACGACCCGGCGTTGAGCCGCCCGGAGAGATGTAACCATCGGGCGACCGCCGGGCCGAGTCCCTAACCTATGTACAACGCACGGCATACCAACCAAAACTCCGCGGTGGCCATCTTCGGCGCATTAGGGACGGCTGTGGGCTTCCTCTGACGGAAGTGTCTAAGTTGTCGTCCGCAGCCGCCCCTGCGCGGTGCCGCCTAGTGCGGCCCGTCTCCTGTTTGGGGGGGGCTCAGAAGCCCCCGCACACCGAAGGACGCTCTCAGCGTCAACGGCAACGTGAGGCCTACCAGCCACGCTGTCGTCCATCACAGGGATCGCAACAATGTGCCACTAAGAACACAAAATTAAAGACGGACAGCCCCCTGCCGCCCGCCTGCGACCCCCGGTGGCCCCTATTAGTCGCCTTTTACGACAGGCAGGGGATACCGTGGTGGAATTCTCCAAACGCCCCCAATCCACAGGGCGGAAGACGCCGGTCAGTCGTCCACCCGGCGCCTCCTACGTCTCGTCTGGCGGCGGGAGGGATCTCCACGCCTCCGATCCCTCTCGGCACTCTCCTTCCGCGAGAGGACCACCTCACAGAAGTGTGCCACCGCACGCCAGGACCTCCGGCTGTCGACCATGGAAGCGACCACGGCCGGCAGCGAGAGGTCTCCTCCGACGACTGCTCTGAGAGCGCTGCGCTCCTCATCCCAGGCTGGGCAGAACTCTAACGTATGCTGGGCCGTATCCAGCGGGCAGTTGTCACAGTGGTGACACACGGCCGACACCTCCTTCCTCACTACCCGCCACAAGTACTCACCGAAGCAGCCATGCCCGGCGAGCACCTGCGTCAGGCGAAACGTTGCCGCACCGTGGCGCCTGTCCAGCCATTCGGCAAAGACAGGACGCACTGCCGCGACGACCCTGAGCCCCGCTGACGGGGCCTCCAGCCTGAGACGCCACTCCTCCACGGCTAAGTAAAAGGACTTAAGCCCAAGAAGTGTAAATAAACTTTTAAATTTTTTTTAACTGAGTTTTAACCCCAGTTCATTATATTATAATATCTTATAGATGGACCAGCCCGAAATACAATAGACCACAATCGCAGCATTACCTACCCAGTAAGTTGTAATTCTCAGTCTAGTTTTTTCAGTCATCGTACCTGGCAACCCTAGCTTCAAGCCTATTACAGGGCTCTGGTAGAACCGATCACATTAAAACACAATTTATTTGCTTCTAAATTGTATTAAATGTCTCAGAACTCTCAAACGTATTTCATTAGCTAAATCGTTTTCAAATTGTTGGGATAAAATTGCTATTAGCTATATTTTGTAAAGCTATTTACTAGAAGTTAACAATATATTATTACGCAGATTCAAAATTACTTTGATCGTGTGCCGTGATTTTAAATCACCAATCTGAAATAATAAGCCTATATCTCAAAAACCTTATATTTCTAATTATTTAAACTAATTTCATTTTTAGTATTAGTTTTTTCCTTCTTTATAAAAGGAAAAGGCAAAAGCTGTCAGCCCTGCAGCCTAGTCAGTTCTTTAAAATTCAAAGACTGGAGCCTTGTTTGTAGTTGTGTTAATAATAAGTACCTGGATGAAAATATTATTTCAAGGTAAATGCCAACAGAATCAGCAGAGTTCCTTCAATATTTTCAAACAGATTAAAGCATCATACCTACTCACCGACTACAATACAGCGTTTTGACGAAACAAAATACATAACACAGCGTAATTGGAGAAGAGAAGCAGTTAAATAACTTATAATGAATATACTTGTAAACCTCATAGCCTCTGATAAATTCGTTATCAGAATCGACGTATTAACTTCCGTTTTTGCAATTCCTATGAACAAACCCAAATATTTACAAACATGAGATCTTTAGATAATAGGTACATAAGTAACTAATATGTTTTTGATGGACAAAACTTAATGAACAAGAGAGTAAGCAGCTGTGCATTCGTATGAGTAGAAAATATGTTATCCGTGTTGATCTAAGGTTCCAACACAGTTTCCAAAATGAAAATACTAAATTTAGTATTATAATAAGTAATTATTTATTCTCTAAAAACACAACTTTTTACTTAAATGAATTAATTTGTGTTTTTTTGCCTCATACAATCCCGCGCACTTTATTATCGACTATTATAGTTTCAATAAGCCACCACGAGACCGTCATAAACACGTCAAAACAATTTATTAAAAAATTATACATCCTCCGACGTCGTTTAAAATTATTGTATCTTTTGAACCATCCGCACAGTGATTTAAAAAGGTTTATTTGATCTGTCAGGTTACATTGGTTGTGATAACCTACCTTACGAGACCCTTCATGATGCAAGTTAAGTTTTTTCACGGTTAGGTCACGAAAAACCGACACCCTGAAGTTAGCTATAGTCAACATTTTAGTTTTGAATTTTGAACGTAGAATAAGGCGAATGATATTGAAGTTACTAGAAGAAGAAGAATACTTCTTTTGGCGCATTATTTAAAAAGATTTTTATCTTGTTACGCCAAAGAAGTATAACTTCTAACGCGTGTACATAAGTACACACACACTTTTTTATTTAGTAGCAATATGTAGTAGTCTATAAATTGATACAACAAAGCCTTGTGTCTGATGTGATTTGAATGTTTAGGGGACTAATTTTCACAAATCACTGACATTACCTTAAGGTTCTAAATCCACTGATTTAGGCTATGCGTTGTTAGTAAGTCCGTTAGTCGGTATAAAGAATTTTATACTCAATGAGAAGACTGATCTTAGGACTGTCTTTTCTTACTACAAACCCACCGAGAACCGTGTATTACAAACCCAAAGGCCTTAAAAACGGCTCTTTATTCCAACACGTTAGATTTAAGCGTTATAACATCAATAATTACAATGAATATGTCATTCTGTTTATTATAATAATATGCGCACGCATCTTTGCAATAGAAAAAACACAAGTGGTACTGACCCAGGTCAATTTGCATACAGAACTCTACAGCTATAATCACACAAATACATGTTAGTATATATAAAGCGGCGATAGCCTAATTGGGAGTGGAACGGACTGCCGAGACGAATGTCCGCAGGTTCAGAACCCAAGGGCACACAATTGTCGTTCGCTTTAACGGTGAAGGAAAACATCGTGAGGAAACCTACATACCTGAAAATTCTCCATAAGAATTTCGAGGGTATGTGAAGTCTGCCAACCCGCACTAGGCCAGTGCAGCGTGGTGGACTAAGGCCTAAACCCTCTCAGTTGTAGAGGAGGCCCGTGCTCAGCAGTGGGCAGTATATAATACAGGGCTGGTATGGCATGTTATGTTAGTATATTACTAGTGTTAAGATTAAATTAATGAAGTTATTGTAAAGTTTAAGCAGTGCCGGGACCCCCGATACACATCTGGCGCGCGCCCTCCACCAGAGCTTGGGAACTTTGTATATTTGCACGCTTAATATAATAAAACTATACAAGTTATAGGCTATTCATACAAGGCGAGCAGCTGACTGGAGCGAACTGCTTTTAGAGTTCCGTGCTTAAAGGTTTCTGGACGTATCATGTACTCGCGCAAAGGCTGCTCTATTTCTGACGGTAAGCAACAGTGTGCATTTATCAGTAGGCCTTAACTCAGCTTGCATGTTATTGCAGAAAGCGGGCATTATGTCACCTACCATCTATTGTTCTAGGGTTTTAGCAATGCCATTTTAGTACTTCACACAGTTGTGCTTTTTCCTTACGACGAGATTATTTCTGCTCGACACGATCTTTCATAAACAGCAGCAACACCATCCATTTCAGAGATACTTCCAACCCAGACGGATCCTTGTATACCTACAATAGCCCTACTATCTATTATACATAACTTGCGCGTTTCGTAATTTCATTAAATATAGAAAGTCAGGCCGACTGTTGTGTTAGCTAGCACTCCATGACGAAGCTATTAGGCAATGAAAAATATCGTTTGAAAACTCGGTTACCATTTGAAGTATGAATAATGCATGCTCCATAATGTAGGGATTTGTTTCATACTCGCACGGAACTTTAACAATTATATTAAAGTGCTCCTACCGCTCGGGCAGGCCGCTCGCGTACTGCAAAGTCAACTTTGAGTCGATACTCCGGCGAATGACACGATTGCGTACACCGAAATAACACAAAGGCGCATATGGTAAGAGTTGTGATTTAAATAGTAGATATTCTTTTCTTCTGTTGCATTAAATGTATATAATATAAAATATGAGAAGACATACCTAAAGTCGATAAAAGGAAACACATCCGCCTTTATACTCTTTGTACAGTCAGAAGCATAAATATCTGTACAAAATCAACATTTCAAATCGCCTATATACGCGTTAAGTTAAACTGAAACCTTTTTTTCTTTGTTTGAAGTAAAGTAAATCTCTTTAATTTTTTTTTTGTGAAGAGAAAAAAAAGATTAGTAAGAACAAAAAAGTATGTAGGCGATTTGCTGCCCGGCATAGCTGTAAACAAATCCCTACAGAGTATTTAGTATGTTAAGTGTTACTAACTAAAATGTCAATCCTCTAAGGACCCATTTACAATTTGCACGGAAAGAGCGGTTCATATTGGTTCCGCCATAATGATTCCACATTTTATAATAAAACGCAACTATCGGTTGGCAGTTTAATCCTCGTCCAAAAGGAACTAACCTTTTTCCGCACTTTTCTCCCTCACTCTTGCACGCCTACCCTATCTGTATCTCACGCGCACCGCGCCGAACAAGCTGTGCGAGTGCATATACTCACTTCCGTCCACGCCGCCGCAACAGCCGTAGCTGGTGCATAACTCGCATAAAACGCACATGTAACGCTAAATTGAACTGCTGAACGCTAGTTCTTGGTGTTGGTGACGTTATTTCGTGTGTGAATCAAGCCCTTTTTGCGTGCGCGTCGTGTACCTACAGCGACGCCATCGCCGGGACCGCGTGCGCCGCCTGATGCAGAATCGTCAAGGTAAGGTGTGCAATCCTTGATCCCCGAAATTCCTCATACGGCTGCCAACCCAACCGCTTCGCCGCGAACCAGCCCCTCCGAAGGGTACCCTTACATACAGTCCACGAACGCCAGGGTCATTGCTTGCCCAACGCACCGGGTCTTAGGACACGGCCAGGACAGTTTCGACTGTCCCAATAAATTTCCGCTCCTCTTTATATATTAACCCCTTAGATTTCCTCCTCTTCTCTCTTTTCCTCTTTTTTCGGAGGCCCATTACGTGGCGCCTCCAAGTATAGATAAGTAATTTTAATCAATGCATCGTTTCAAATCACGTTATCAATAGTACACAATATACTAATCGTCAGAACAATATGTAGTTACATTTTTTTTTCATTTCCCTCAGCAAAGTTGCCTCACTGCACCTGATGGTAAGTGAAGAAAAGCCCAACAGTATGTCCCATTCTTTGCACGAGTAATTATTAATACTTAGAATAATGGTTCGACACCATTAATGTATTGGGTTTTTTACTATTACATCAATGTTCGACACGGCTGTCACGGGACATCACCGATTTATTTAAACCTTACGCTGTCAATTTGTACGCTTCAGTATTTTTTTCTGTCTTTCGCCTCTTAGTTAGTTTTTGTATCCAGTTGGTTTTTCAAATTTATATAATTCTATTTCATAATTATGTTTTTGAATTTAAACATACAGTCCATTTTATTACATTTCCTACAAGATCGCGTGTGTTAACGCGTAGGTCTCGAATATCACCTTATTTGGCAAATGACGATTGAATGTTTTTTAAAAGCTATTATTGATGCACTATTAATAGCCAGCCTAGAAATAACCGCTTTTGTCTTTACTCAGTCGGGGAAACTCTAATTAACTAACCTTGACAAGTGGCGGATATTTGTCCACGAGACAAACAAGCGGGGCCCACGTGTGTGCAGGAGGACGAGTCGAGGAGTGCACCGTGTAATAAGGAGTCAGGTGTTTACACTTGTGTCTGTTCTCGAGCTACTGCAGCGTTGAGTCACGCAGTGTTCCCTTAACTACCGACACTGCATATGTATAAAATTAAGATCGGAACTAAAGCAAATATAAATACTACTGGTGGTAGGTCTCTCGCATGCCACGGGTCGTCTGTGTACGTACCACCGCAATGTCTATATCTATTGCAAAGCAGCAGTGTGCATGCACTGTTTTGTTCCGTTATGGAGGAATTATGAATTTTTAAATCTAATGTATCAGAGTGACGAGCGCAGTGGAGTGCCACGCAGTACTTTGTCAATAAAAGTTCTGTATGGTGTTACTACTGTATGTGGGCAGTCGTATCGCTTACAATAAGTCGGGCAGCATGCTCGTCTCATTCAAAAGCAATAAACAAAAAAATAATAAACAGTTCCCATGTAACAGATAGTAATCAAAATATGAAGGTATTACCATGCCCGTCTCTTTATTGAATTGTGGAAAAGCAATCTCCAGAATACTTTAAGTAAGATATCTTGATCTTAAATCAGACAAAAAAAAAATCCGGACAATAAGGGAGAAAAAATGGCCAACGACATTTGTCATTTGGCCAATCATCAAACGAGGTAATCACGCAAAAATCATTTCGACAAGAGCGAGTGGCAATTTGTTCGGGGGGAGGCGCTCTCGGCACCTCGGGCTCAAGAGGCAAGACAAAGCGGAACGGAATCAATCAACATAATGAGACGGCACGGGATGTCGAACATGTTAACATTATTACGTTATATCCTTACTGAGAAACATAATTTATATACACATTATAACAGTGTAACACTATTAATGAAATACCGACTTTTACTCCTAAAATTTTGAACTGCGGGGTCGCCAGTATTCAGTTGCTGGGTCTCCCCCCTTCCTCGACATGAAAGATGTATATGATGTTTCACTAAACTCAAGGTAAGTTACACAGGACCTCAATACGCATCGTTAATTCAAATCGAAGGGGAAAATTAGATAAAAGGTTACAAACAACAACAAAAAAACAAATTTCGCCTTGTGTGTTCGTCCGATGATGAGATAGGGAGCGAGCCTCGATATGCTCGCCCCCTATCTCATCCATCTATCCATATCATCTTCCTCCTCTTATTTCTCTTGCAAAGCATAAATATGTATATGTATGTATTTATATATAATATTATTGCATATATATTATAGTATTATTGTATTATATATTATGTTTTATATAATTTAGATTGTAAATATTTCACGTATTCAAAGTTTATTCATATTTAATAATCATATTTTTTTGTTATTTCTTCTAATATATAATTATATCTACGTATTTTTATATACACCTGCTTCTTCTCATCTCTACATCACCCAAAGGTAGACAGGTAGATAATGCCTAAGGCATTAAGTCCGCCTATGTACATGATTGTATATAAAGTTAAATAAATAAATAAATAAATAAATATCGGGCACAAATTCCAGACTCTGGGCTGATACTGAGCAAAAAACCCAACATCACATTGCCTGACCTCATATTCAAACCCGGGACCTCAGAGCGGTGGTTGTACTGCACACGCAATACAACTACGCCGAGTAGTTATGATAATAACTGATTAAATATATAGTTAATTGGTAAGGCTTTATTGTGCTAGTAAATTGCCTTAGTGGTCTAGTGAACAAGAGTAGTACCTAAGACGACTACATATTGTATAGTGCAGGCTTAAAGGGAGCGCTCTGAGCTTATGAATATTATAATTCATGTGCATACATATTTAACTAACAGCATTAATGCTAAGTCTTGTGCAATCACAAGACAAATCAAATCAATCAAATCTGCTTCCATGCTTACTCATTTACACGCACGTCTGATCACTCTAATGTTTTCTGAGTGTAAGTATTATTATTTTATTAGAATGACACACCAAGGTAGCTTATGTGATATAAAAAAATATTATAATTTTATTTTTATATTAAGTTCTCCATGATCGACTACGTAATACGAATGCGGATTGATGTTCCAAGAACTTCGGATCCGTTCATTAGATCAAATCTCCTTACTTACGCAAAGAATATCTTTAAGATTTGATATTTATAAATCTTAGTTCACTGTGAATTTTTTTTTTGAACATTAAACATACTCTGCGATATAATATCTGATACGGACTGAAGGAGATGCTAGTTCGAACACATGACAAGCACCCCACGTTATTTGTTCGTTTGAACAGCGAAGGTGAAATCATAAAGAAACCTGCGTGACCGAGGTTGCCTTCATGTGAAGTGAACTCGACCAACACGCGTCAACCCAATTATATGTAACGGTAGTGGCAAGATCTATCACCTCTCATTATCTAGTATAGTATGCCCGTGCAATTAGCTGATATTTTATTAACCGTGCTATCACAACGATAAAAAAAAATTACGTCATCTACATTTTGCCGGACTAGGCACTTGCGATTTTCGTAAAAGGAAACTACAGTACTTGGAGTTCTGTCTACGAGGGTGATAAAAAGCACATTATTTAAAAAAAACCCTTAAAAAATATTATGTTGTATACCAAAACAAGATATTATTATTGTGCTAATATTATGGTGACAGTAAAATCATGCGAATTCTAAAATCATTCGCAGTTGTGCTATCTGTAACAGCCGATCAAAGAGGCACACAATAAATATGAGATTTTCGTCGGTGTTTGCGAGCCGGTGTTCGCGACAACAAACTTCAGTATAATAATTCCGTAGTGAAAGCAAAGCGAAGAAATCTCGAAGAATCTCTATTCTGTTTTAAATTTTCTTATTGGATTTTTTCCTCTCTTGGAGCTGCCTTTAATATCTTCTACTGTGATAAAATTGTAAGGAAGGTGTCCGTTTATAAAATGAATTTCCGAAGAAACCTTTATACAAATTTCTAAACCAATTTTTTATTTATGCGTTCTTTGAAGTTATAGTAATATAGTTAGTTAGTGGTTAATATTTTTATGGTGTAGGTCTTACTTAGTAAATACCATTGGTTCTACCACCAAACTATAGTGCGCAAGCATTGTAGTATAACGGTTTGAAGAACTTTACCATGTAATTAATGGACTTTATGAACCTTCAAAACGTATGTCTCAGAGTGCGGGCATTGACAAGCCACCGACACTGTCAAGCAAACTTTAGGGTCATTACCAAGAGAGCCACATTCTCGAAATTTTATAATATACAAAACATCTCTCATCTAAACCGGCCCTACCCACCTTTTTATTTTATTATTGCATTGAATGACGAGACAAGCAAGCCGTTCGCCTGATGGTAAGCAATACGACCACCCATAAACAATAGCCACACAATCCAGTACCTTAAGTTACTAAGTACTGTGTGGCATTCCACTGCGCTCGTTATCCTGAGATATAAGATGTTAAGTCTCATTATGATCCGCAGTTACACTGGCTACAATGTGCTGCAAACCGAAATACAACAGTGCATGCACACTGATGCTTGGCAGTAGAAATAGACATTGCGGTGGTACCCATCCAGACGGACTCTTACATATAAGATACTTACCACCAGTAAAACCACCTGTAATACAAACAGCGCACGAGTTATAACGAAGGTATTAAAACGTCAATCCACGCCGGGATTAGACGTAGAGTTCGACACAGTAATAACTAAGCTTTTTGGGACTGACGTGGGAGAAAGGACTGACCGATAAAAACGCAAATATATGTGATGACAGGGATTAGGATAGTATTTAATGATGACTGAAATGAGGTTTATCAGATACAGCAAATTGTAAAATTTTATTTTAATCACTTTCATACTGAAGGGGCAACAAAGCCGTGGATCAACTGATTATGTGACTACCGGCGGAGAAATCCGTAATGCTCGAAGAATTGTGAGAATAGTTCTTAGGTATGGAGGTACCATATTCGATAAACAATACACACACGGCTTGGAAAATCAGAAGTGTGTGCCTTAGGTTTGGACCTCCGAGCCATGTCTCGGCAGTCCCTTCCATTCCCAACTAGGTTATCGCGCACTTCGTCTTCGTCACATGACGCGCGTGTCGTCCACACAAATATTCGAATTTCGAAACCAACAAACTGCAATCAAAATACAGTGCTTACTAGTTTTATATTGTTCAACAAATCTAAATAAACATTTTAATTAAATTACATGGTTGTAATTTTTTGTTGTTGAAAGTACAGAGTTTTCAAGTGTAAAAAGGAAAGGCACTAAACTACAACGAGACTTATTTCTATTTTATTCAGCAGCTTCTACACATAGCAGTAATTTTAGGTCAACAAGGTAGTCTTATGGCGACAATGCAATCGGTTATATCCAAATCAAAAGAGATGGACAGTTGTGTAAAGTTAAAAGTCGAGTTACTCCAGAACATAAAGAACGTTAAGAAGGTTACCGTGTGACAACCATTGTAAATGAAACGCAAGGCTATTTCAGTCCTGCAAATGCGAATATTGTGCAGCTTTTGAAGGTAATTATTAATATACTATAGCACATATTATTACGAAAATTTATCTCCAGGCGGCTATGTAATGTGCATTGTTATGACTAAGTAGGTAACTGATGTTGATATATTGTTTTTTTATTAGTTCATAGTCACATTGACGGGTGACGAATTTCCTATCCAACGAGGTGTTCGTCAAGGTGATCCTATTTCTCCTAAATTATTTTCGGCAGTGCTAGAAATGATTTTCCGCAATATAGACTGGAATAATTATGGACTCAACATCAACGACGAGAACTTAAACCACCTGCGTTTCGCAGATGACCTTATATTATTCTCCGAATGTCCAAGTAATCTAGAACAAATGTTACAACAACTTTCAGATGAAAGTGCTAAAGCAGGTCTATCTATGAATGCGCCCTGTGGTCTGGGGGCATCTAGAGAATTCTGCCACGGCATCCCCTGCCTGTCGTAAGAGGCGACTAAATGGGGTTTGAGAGAGTCGCGGGGCGAGCAGTGGGTGGCTGCTTCTCCAATTTATGCGAGGTGGATGACATTGCGGGTGGTCGGTCTCCTGCAGTCGTAAACGCCAAAGGCGTGGTTTGGAGGTCGGGGGCTTCTTAGCCCCCTCATTTAGAGAGGGGCCGTAATACGGCATTGCGCAGGGACGGTTCCGTGCAGCTATCTTCGTGCAACAAGATACCCCGGGGCCGTCCCGTATGCGCCGAAGAAAGCCACCGCGGGTTTTGGTTGGTATGCCGATGTAGGGTGTACATAGTGTTAGGGACTCGGTTCAATGCTCGCTCGGATGATGTTATACTCCCGAGTGTCGACATTGGGCCGTAAGATCGGTGAAACCAACATAACCATTCACTCACCCCACAGTGGTGGTAGCGATAACGCGTTTTTTCCCCGGGACAAAAAAAAAAAAAGAAGGTCCATCTATGAATACAGCTAAAACAAAAATAATGACTAACTCCTGCCAACCAGTTTCCATTAGAGTTAATAACGAGAAAATAGAAAATGTAACTGAATACATCTACTTGGATCAACTTATATCGACAAACGATACAATGAATAAGGAAATAGAAAGAAGAATTTCCAATACTTTGAGAAGGTATTGGTCTCTCAGCGAGATAATGAAAAACGACGAAATGCCCATAAAAGAAAAGAGGAAAATATACAATATGTGTATCTTACCATGCCTAAGTTACGGATGTCAAACATGAGCATTAACAGGGCAACTAGTAAACAAAATTAAAGTTTGCCAAAATGCCATAGAAAGAAGTGTCATCGGGGTAAAAGAAGAGATAAAGTAAGATTACAGAAAATAAAAAGAGTAACGAAGTTTAACAATATTGAAAAAGTATACAAGAAATTAAAATGGAAATGGACAGGGCACATGATGCGAGAGAAAACAGAGGAATGGACCAGAACAATAACTGAATGGTATCCGAGGGATGGGAAAAGGAAGAAAGGTCGACAGAACAAACGATGGGAAGATGACATCAAAAAAGTGGCGGGACCAGAATGGACCAGAATAGCAAAAGATAGGGAAAAGTGGAAATCTTTAGAGGAAGGCTTTGTCGAAGAACAAGCTGTTGAAGAAGCAATAGAACCGGTTTGCGATCAAGAGTAAATCATTTGTAATTATAAAACTTAGTATAAGTGAAACAGCAATAAAGGCTATTTAAATTTTTATTTTTTAATTATTTTATTTAGTCACATTGATGTATTTAATAAAAAAAAATCCCGCAAGTCCAAACTTATGTATTTGTGAATGCTACAGTAAGTTACGTTTTATAAATATTGAAAAAATACTTCAATTGCATTTGATTTCCATCACCGAATTTCCCACTGGCCCTCAAACTATTTCTTTGATAATGTCGCTGCCAAACAAATGTTCTTACATTTTTCGTTTCGCGCGTCCTCCTAACCAATAGAAACCCCTACAGCTCGGTCCCGCGCCCTCCCCCCGGCCTATACCCCCTGTCACATCGTCCACTTATTAGAGCATTTTTACGTCAAATATGCTTTAAGATGTGGAGGATTGCGGGTACAAAGCAATTGTGAGAGTGAATCTTGAGGTCAATGGATATTTATGGCACCGTGAGGTAAATGATTACCTACCCGTTTCATAGACCTCTAAAAAAGTGTTTGAACTTACAGTTACAATGGCATAACTAATATCATGTATACTGTTACATAAATCTGAAAAGGTTTTTGCTGGGACGTGCTAATCTGTGTAACTGCGATATACATTTAAATAATACCTATAATGAATCGAGCAAAGCCCACTAAAATGCAAAACTGAAAAAATATTTATAAATGGTTCATTAAAATAAAATATTAATAAAAAATATTCAAAGTGGGTATTAAGCAGTATCAAGGAAACATCTCAAAATTACTAGTGTCAAAAACTAAGAGCCCACAATATTCATAACCGCCGTTTGTTTCGAACCGTTTGTAAAAGTTATTTTTCGTTACTATAAACTATAAAATAGGACGTATAGATGGTTAAAAGTGACATAACCGTTAAAAATTTATGAATTTGCAACTTTAGAACGAAAATGACACAACAAAAAAAAATTGAAAATTGAGTTATCTTTTTGAAATGACTTAAAACTGGTGCTTTTTTTATAAAAATATAATAAAAAAGGGACTGATATAATAGTTTTGTTCTGCTCCTGCTTGAATATGGCTGTATTTGAACTATTGTTGTAATGAGAACTTCGTTTTAAGTCATTTTATTACAGTTCAAGTCATTTAGGACAGTAATAAGATAGAGGAACTATGGGTATAACCTGCGCCGTTGCCTTCTTTCGTGGTCTATAGTGAGACTCCATATAGGTATGAATCAACTCGAATTAAATCTTAATTTTATTAAATTCATATTAAACGATCCTCTGTCATCACTGTATGACTGCTCAGCAATTAGATTGCTCCAATGAGAAAGTGCGTTTTAAGTAATTAAAAACGAACGGGAGGTCGATGGTCGGTAAGACGACTTGAGAACTCTAAATATAAAGTGTTATTATGTTAAGAAGGTTACTAGTAGAAAGGTCGACGGAGAATCAAAGCAGGGTTGAGGTTCTTTTGTATAAATGAAGAACGAGACAAAGCGGTCGGCCTGATGGTAAGCACCATATCATTATCTTGGGTATTTCATCTCATGGTGTCATTACAAGCGGGTATGCGAGGTTAATAATGACAGGTACTCCCGAGCTTTGACACTGAATACTAATCTTACGGGTATTAGATAATTATCTATTGAATTAAAAATTTGAAAACACAATTCCATCAAGTAATATAATATAATTATGTGAGTTAGTAATAAACCGCATGTTACTTTAACGAGGTTTCGATTACCCGCGCCCGAATAATTAAAATAAAATAGATTAATTGAATCTTTCGCTTTTCCTTGCGAAAAACAATTATCCCAAGCCAAAACAGAAAAGTCATAGATTAAAAAAATTTACATTTATTTTTCACAAAAATAAATGTTACGTATAATTTAATCGACTTTCTTTATAAAATTAACTATTTAAATAGGTATCGTATCTATCGAAATGTTGTGACCTAAATTCAACCAATATCTCAAGAACTGTCCTGATAATATCAATCTCATGTGAAATTGTGCTTTTGCTTTCTTTCCCCCTCACTCCAGTCCCTACCCAAGGCGCGGTACAGCACTCGTGGCCAGACTATAATGTAAATTTATTTTATTTATTTATTTATTTATTTATTATTAAAGTACATACATATATGAGTGTAACAAATAGTGGCTTAGTCTAATAGTTTATTGTGCTAGTAGAGACAATATATTCGTGCGGCTGGTGCTTAAAAAAGGAAAACCTGAGCTATAAGCACCACCAACCTTCCATTGTCACTATAACTAGTACATGCTAAAGAAAACAGAGCAAGTGAAATACACTGTGAAATATTTATATATATGTAAATGTACTTGGATTACAGAATTTACAAATAAAAAATAAAAAATAGTAGTCAAATTTATAAATATTCTTTGGAAGCATAGATTAGATTGAGTCTTTTGTATTTGGTCGACTTATACATTTATGTGATGAGTAGCATTTATTCAAAAGTTGTCAAACTGGCGCTTAAGCTCCCTAACGACATAGAACACACGTGGAGACAGGCGCAATGCCAATTAAATTATAATTAAGTGAGCGACATTGGCATTCGGCTAACATTTGTAAAGGGCAATTCAATTTCAAGTAATGTTGAACACCAATAATACAAAATTACTCGTTAATGTAAGTTTCGAAGAGTCATTAAAATCTATTACATCTTCATCACAATTTTATCCAATTAAAAAGTCGACAAGCGCCACACAATTTTACGCCACACACACACACACGCGCGCGCCTTTTATCCCCGATGGGGTTGGCAGATGCGTAACTAGTGCACCCACTTTTCGCTGTGCGTATTCCTTCCCATGATGTGATAAGGGGTGAGCCTATCGCCATATCAGGCACAAATTCCAAGACTCCGGGCTGATACTGAATAGAAAAACCCAATATTACTTTGCCCGACCCGGGGATCAAACCTGAGACTTCAGCATTGCGGTCGTACCGTAATACAACTACGCCACCGAGGCAGTCACTTTTACGCCAATTTGTCTTAATGGTTGTTACTCACTGCTAGGTAACTTAAGAACAGGCCAAAGCGCTATGCTGTAGGGTAAAAATTGTCCAATATCCCTCCACCAGCAATTAATCACGTAGAAATGCGCTGTAGCCTAGTTCCGTAAAGTATAATAGTTTTGTTTCTGGTTACAAGATTGTCGTAATTGGATTTATACAAGTAACGTAACTGGATGTACCGGAAGCACCTCCGCATAGCTTAAGAATATTTAACCCCCGACAGAAAAAGAGAGGTGTTATAGGTTTATATCTGTGTACCTGTATGTTTGTCTGTGGCATCGTAGCTCTCAAACGAATGGACCAATTTTGACGCAGTTTTTTTATTTGAAAGCTGATGTGATCGAGATGGTTCTTAGCTATAATTTATGAAGATTTGTTCAGGCGTTTGAAGATTATCAGCACATTTCCAACTTTCACAAGTCCGATTGATTTTAAATTTGATGTACTGTGACTTCGGCAATATTTTTAAGACAATATGTTAAGCTTGAACTGATGCTGCAGCATCAAGTAGTCTGCGGGATAGCGAACTCTTTAGCAACTTATATCAGATATAGCGTGTTTGCGCTCATAAGGATGGTCTCAATGAGTAGGTGTTATATAATTGATTATCAAGGCCCCATGATGGAGAATAAAGTAATTTAAAAAGTATGAAATAAAAATGTATGTAACTCCCGACACAAAAAATCTTTATAAAGCAAAATAATAAAAGTGTCTTTGTCGTTTAAGTACCTAGTAATATTTTGAACCAAGCGTCCTCACGTCGGGGGACCGAACTCCGGACCAAGGTGATAAAATACTTCTTTAGCGGTCCCCCAACGAGGCGACGCGACGCTTTGGTCAACATATTACTAGGTAGATACTTAAATCACAAAGACACTCTTATTGTTTTACTTTTTAGAGATTTATTGTGTCGGGAGTCATTTAAATTTAATGTATATCGCCACACCTATAGCACAAAGGCAATACTGACAATGATATATTATCTTGAAGAGTTTGTAGTAAAGGAGAAGCTATTACAAGTTTTCCTTTGCCTGGGGAACAGACCCGATGGTGAGCAGAGTTCGTTGCCACTTGGTATCGTGGCATCAACGAGATACATAAGATCTTCTGTAGTAGCATAAGTATTTTTTAACATCAGACAGTAAGGTGCGTGTAATTAAATATACACCAATCAGTCACCCAAAACTTCATAGTCCCAAACTCGTGACACCATGCAAACCAATAAACATTGTGGAAAAAAACTGAAAATGTCCAATCTAATTTCATAAACTTATATAACACCAGCAAAAATTTCCATTACACCGAAACGCAATAGTGAAACCACGCAACTAGGCAGAAAAAATAGAATGTACACAAACGAACTCACACAAACAAGAAACCTAATCTAATAAAATCAGCCGGACTCTTTATGTGACCTTTGAGTGTAATTATTATTATTATTTACTAGTTTTTCATCCAAGCTTCGCGGGAATATATTAGCTGTTCAAAAGTGGGTACAGCCTTAACTTTGAATATGGTATGTCAATGTCCCAAAGTTATTCCCATAATCAGTTTACATATAAGTATTTACGGGTGAGGATAATGAAGGAACATCAAAACATCTTCACAAAGTTTCACGTTTATGATATCGCGATATGCGATAGTAGAGTTATTCTTGTGAAATACACTGACTTGTTACCTATTGCACATATAGCGTTAGTTGGCATTAGGCGTGCGTATTCCGTCCCATGATGTGATAGGGGTCGAGCGTATCGCCACATTGAGCACAAATTCCAGACTCCGGGCTGATACTGAATAGAAAAATTAGGATTTTTCTATTCAGTATCAGTTTGCCCGACCCGGGGATCGAACCCGAGACCTCAGCATTGCAGTCGTACCATAGTACAACTACGCCACCGAGGCAGTCATACCTAATCTAAAAATAAAACCATACTAACTGCAGACTGGTCGCACTCCTATAATCGGCGCACTTGGAGTTGACTCTCTAAGGACTAAGGAGTGCTTATGTTTCAATACTATACCGCCACTTAGAGAAACCGTTTACGGACCGACACTGGGCCGGAGTTAACGAACGAAACCACTCGCCCAACATATAGGAACTAATATAGTATACGGACTCCATTTTATTATAATAACTTTTTTATAGAGCCTATGACGGGACGAGCATGGCACTAACCTTTTTGTGTAATAGAATAACTGAACGATCGAACCGCTTGCCGCGCGGTAAGAGCGTTGACCGCCTCTTAAATAATTCCAAATCGTTGAATAACAAAATATGCGCTGGACTCATTGATGTATTAAAAAACCCAATGGCTGGACTAAACTAATTTTATCGCATTGTGACATCAGTTTTATGTGTCATAATGCTCACTAATTATACTGGATCTGAGGTTTTTCAAACCCTAAAAACGTTGCTTATACACTGGCGGTAGAAATAGAGAAATTCATTGTACGTACTCAGTAAGACTCGAGCATATAGAAAAAAAGAAAGAAAAACATTTATTGGCAACTATTGGGTGGTTTTCGAAGTAACGTGTGTATTGTTATCAATTATCGTTCGCTTTAACGGTGAAGGAAAACATCGTGAGGAAACCTGCATACTTGAGAAGTTCTCTGAATTTCGAAGGTGTGTGAAGTCCGCCAACCCGCACTAGGCCAGCGTGGTGGACTCAGGCCCTCTCAGTAGTAGAGGAGGCTCATATAATATGTGGGCAGTATATAATACAGGGCTGATTGCATTGCATTGGGTGGTTACAGTTTAATGACTTCTTATATTTACGCGAATGTTAGACATTGAAATAAAACTATTTTGCGGATTTTATCGCGGTTTTTTAATTAATAATATTTTCTCCCGACATTTCGTTTTCCATCGTGTGCGAAACCACGTAAATTGTATGGGTTGCCAAAAATACACAAGCCAAATGCTCCTCTACGTCCCATTGAGAGTCAGATTGACACGCCAAACTATAGACTGGCTCAGCACGTAGCTAAAGTGCTTTCACAACTCAGAGGAAACACTAGAGCATCTGTGAAGGATTCATACCAATTTGTCAGTGATATTAAACACCTACAATTAGCTGACAATGAAAGAATGGTTAGTTTTGATGTCCAGTCACTTTATACAAGTTTACCGTTACAAGACTGCATCAAAATTGTCTCTAAGAGGTTAATAGAGAACAACATCCCTGTGGAATATGCAGAACTACTCCAACATTGCCTCACATCTGGCTATATGTTGTGGAATGATCAGTTCTGGTGGTAGGTCTCTCATTATGTAAGAGGCCGTCTGGGTGGGTACCACCGCAATGTCTATTTCTACCGCCAAGCAACAGTGTGCATGCACTGTTGTGTTTCGGTTCGAAGGACATTGTAGCCAGTATAACTACTGGACATAATGAGACTTAACATCTTATGTCTCAGGATGACGAGGGCAGTGGAATGCCACACAGTACTTTGTAAGTCAAGCTGCTGGATGGTGTTGCTACTGTTTATGGGTGGTCGTATCGCGTATCGTGTATATCGTAAAAAAAAAGTTCTATGTACAAGTTGAAGGGGTAGCGATGGGCTCACCTGTATCTCCAGTAGTCGCCGATATATTTATGGAGGACTTCGAGGAGACAGCCTTGAACACATCCCCGGTCTCACCAAGGTTTTACAAACGGTACGTAGATAATACTCTCACAATTTTACCATCTGATAAAGTAACTGCATTTTTAAATCACCTTAACTCCATTAACAACAAAATCCAGTTTACTATGGAGTTAGAACACAATAAATCTCTTGCCTAGACGTTTTAGTCATCCGTAATCCCGATCAGTCTTTAAGCCACACTGTGTATCGTAAATTGACCCATACAGATAAATACCTGAACGGCGAATCTCATCACCATCCAAAACAGTTAGCTACCGTGGGTAAATCTTTGTTTCAGAGAGCACAAGGAATCTGTGACGAGAAACACCTGGGCGCTGAGCTGCAACATGTCAAGCAAGTTCTGCGCGATAACAAGCTCCAAATTCCACGCCGCCGTCACAGAAACCGAGTGAAACCAGCCACAGTCGAACGTGTCCCGGTTGTTACCATATGTAAGAGGAGTCACCGACAAGATTGGCTACATCCTGAAGCGTGCTTTAATCAAAACTTATTTCAAGCCACCTAAAAAGATTAGTCAATTTTTACCGCCTGTCAAGTGCCATATACCTCTACAAGAACCAGGCGTATACAATCGGCAAAACAAAAAGAAACGTAGGGACCCGCGTAAAAGAACATATAGCTGACGTGTAACACCGACGCTCTACGAAATCTGCAGTTGCTGAACATTCAGAACAAGGCTCCAAGCATTACCTTAGATTCGATAAACCACAAATCCTTGCCAAAGAACACCGATTCCTACCTAGGATGATTCGCGAGGCTATTGAAATTAAAAAACATCCAAATTTCAATAGAGAAGATGGTTGGAAGCTTGCACTAGCCTGGGATCCAGTTATACATCTTATTAAATCGGACCCCAAAAGACCAACTGCCAGACCTCAAGACACTGTGAGCTCTTTCTGCGTAGATCGGACCGTCATTAACAACTAATTTTTTAAAAATGTATAATTAAAAAATGAAGGTAGATATTGTAACATTAACTTTTCGGACCACCAACACCTCAGTCCGCCCCGTGACCACGAAGTGCTGCAAAGCCTTCGAAACGTCGGGAAAAAAGGTTAATTAAAAAACTGCGATAAAATCCGCAAAATAGTTTTATTTCAATGCTTACAGTTTTACAATAATAATAATATAGCTATAGAACAAAAGAGACAATTAAAAAAACAGCAACGAGATATGTGCCGCGCAATATAATGTTATTATAATTATAATTAATACGCCACAGAACAACTATCGTGGATATTTGTAATAATTAACCACGTTTAGGTATACATATTTCTCGTACACTCACCAATTATAACTATTCTTATCTTTATTGTTTAATATAAAAAAAATACATTTAAAAGTTAAAAGTTGCTCCAAGACAACTGCTGGTAAAGAAACTCTGCTAGCGAAATTTTAGAAACAAAAGGTTCCATTAAGGTAGATGTTTCAGACACGCAAATGAAGGGCCCGTCAGAATATAAGACTCTCTTCTCATTATCGTAACGACACCTCGCGGCATACACCGGAACTACTATATAATTCAATCTAAATAAACGCTACTGATATTTCTTTAATAGGCCCTTTTTTTTTTTTTTTTTTCGCGGAGAAAGTGACTTATTACTACCGCCCAGCCTTCAAGGGGGGGCGACTGAGCGGTTATGTTGGGTTCACCGTGCCTTACGTCCCGGCGTTGAGCCGCCCGGAGAGATGTAACCATCGGGCGACCGCCGGGCCGAGTCCCTAACCTATGTACAACGCACGGCATACCAACCAAAACTCCGCGGTGGCCATCTTCGGCGCATTAGGGACGGCTGCGGGCTTCCTCTGACGGGAGTGTCTAAGTTGTCGTCCGCAGCCGCCCCTGCGCGTTGCCGCCTATTGCGGCCCGTCTCCTGTTGTGGGGGGGCTCAGGAGCCCCCACGCACCGAAGGACGCCCTCGGCGTCAATGGCAGCGTGAGGCCTACCAGCCACGCTGCCTTCCATCACAGGGATCGCTACAATGTGCTAATAGATCACAAAAAATTAAAGACGGACAGCCCCCTGCCGCCCGCCTGCGACCCCCGGTGGCCCCTATTAGTCGCCTTTTACGACAGGCAGGGGATACCGTGGTGGAATTCTCCAAACGCCCCCAATCCACAGGGCGGAAGACGCCGGTCAGTCGTCCACCCGGCGCCTCCTACGTCTCGTCTGGCGGCGGGAGGGATCTCCACGCCTCCGATCCCTCTCGGCACTCTCCTTCCGCGAGAGGACCACCTCACAGAAGTGTGCCACCGCACGCCAGGACCTCCGGCTGTCGACCATGGAAGCGACCACGGCCGGCAGCGAGAGGTCTCCTCCGACGACTGCTCTGAGAGCGCTGCGCTCCTCATCCCAGGCTGGGCAAAACTCTAACGTATGCTGGGCCGTATCCAGCGGGCAGTTGTCACAGTGGTGACACACGGCCGACACCTCCTTCCGCACTACCCGCCACAAGAACTCACCGAAGCAGCCATGCCCGGTGAGCACCTGCGTCAGGCGAAACGTTGCCGCACCGTGGCGCCTGTCCAGCCATTCGGCAAAGACAGGACGCACTGCCGTGACGACCCTGAGCCCCGCTGACGGGGCCTCCAGCCTGAGACGCCACTCCTCCACGGCGGCTCGCCGTAGGGAGGCCCTCATGGCCTCCACCTCCTTCAGGGCCGGATGTTGCCCGCGACTGGACGCCTCCTCCCGCCAATGAAAGACATCGGAGAGGGATTCGGCGTCCAGATCCCAGGGCAGGAATCCGGCCAACAAACAAGCCGCCTCGAAAGAGACCGTGCGGTACGCCCTGATCGCCCGCTGCGCCAAAGCTCTCTGCGGAGTGCGCAGGAGGGCGACGCAGGGGCGGTTCAGGGAGTCAGCCCAAACGGGGCTGCCATAGAGGGCCATGGACCGCACGACTCCGTGATATAACCTCCGGCAAGGGATGCCAGGACCTTCCAGGTTGGGCAGCAGGCTGGAAAGAGCGCCCGCTGCCCGAGACAGTTTCGTCCCCAGTTTCTTGAAATGGGCGCGGAATTTCCATCGGCTATCTAAGACTAAGCCTAGATATTTCATATCTTTGCCGATGGGAATCCGCACCCCCTCAACCACGATGTGGGCACCGGCCGGTGGCCCTCTCCGAGGCCCGTGGAAACAAATGGCCTCGGTTTTCTCGAGGGCCACCTTTAAACCCAACCGTCGAATCCGACTTACTACTTGGCCGGTGCCCACCGCCGCCAAGTTGGCGGCGTCCCGGAACGTCCTGGCGGTCGCTGTGACCAATGTGTCGTCGGCGTAGCACGTCACGCCGACGTCCCAGAGATTTGCACCACGGAGCACCCAGTCGTACCCGATGTTCCACAGGAGAGGGCCCAAAACCGAGCCCTGTGGAACACCGCGCTTCTTTAATAGGCCCTGGGGTTTTATAAAATCCAACTAAACATAATAAACCCACACTATATAATGGTTAACTATAATATTCTACAGGGTCACAAGGGAAGAAATACAAGTAGATTAGGAAATAAGATACTGGAACTCAGGATTATTTAAAATAAAATTAAAATTATTGAATTAGTTTAGCTGGCAATTTAAATTAGGCAAAGAATCCAAAAAAGTGTTCAACGCCGCTAAAGAAGTTTTCACTTAAAAAATGTGCATATAAATATAAAACCATGAATTGGAAAGAAGATTAAATTACTTGTGTTTGATTAATTTCTTATTACACTGTATTACATACAACTCTTTTTTGTAGAGCTTTTTAAAATCGTTGTAATTTAAGTTAAAAAGTATTTAGTGTTTCATTTTTTTGTAAGTTTTAGTATTCTTAGGTTTTTAGTTAAATTTTACTTCAAAATAATAAAAAACAGTTCACAAAAACTACATTGTTAACGAAAATCATAAATCATGATGGAAATAACTTTGAAAAAGTAGCTCACAAAATATTACCAGCACACTAAATTCTCAAAATAATGTTCACGGGCGCAAGGTTGTCGGCAGAATGCTCTGAAACCCCGATTTCTACTCTTTATATAGGGATTTGGTCGGTGCTATCATTAGTTACTACCCGCGATAAATAAATTGACTGATAACAGTATGTTTAATAGAATCCAATACGAAAATAATCATTGTCATCCCATTGAATTTTGAGGAGTTTCCTACTGCATCTTTGAAATTCAAGATCAGCGTAATATGACCTACCATGTTGAAGCTATACTGAACCCAATAAAAAACACCTTCAAATACCTATTTATACCTATTTTAAGGACTTTCTCTCTGCATCTTCGAAGTCCAATCCCAAACCAATTAAATTAAGATTGTACCATTTCGATGTTATACAAAATTCAAAACAAAATTAATTAATAATTGAAATAATTATCGCTGAACAAACATAAAAAAATTACGACTAATTGAGTAACAGGAGGGCTGTTAAAAAAGGGATAAGTATAAGAAAGCAGTGCCTAAATAACTCAATTGTCCTTGTAGCCAAAACTATATGAAACGCGGCTTTATCATTTAACTTGTGAAAATCTACATGAGAGAAACCACATTGAATTATATAAAGTATGTAGAGTAGTTCAGTAGTTTTTCCGGTTCCAATATGCTCGCAGGCTGTAGCGGCAGCAACCGACATCTGGCTTTAATGTCTCATGTGCTCCTGACTTATAACAGACACAGTTTTCATTACTCATCTATTGTAGAGAATATCATATTGCTTTACCTTCTATTCGGTACTTCTTTTATCCCACAAAGAAATATGACATTCACAATGGGTTCTAAAATACTAGTAAAGTACTAACAACTATTTAAGAACAAATAAAGTATCTAACAAATAAACAATAATAATTGTCCATGAAATAATTTATACATATAAAAGGCTTTGTACAAAGTGCCTCGAGTGCAGAGTACGCGCCCGCTCTATGGAAATGTTTTTGATAGCAGTATTATTATTATTATTATAGCCTCTTTAATTCCATAATGAATGACTTATAAAACATGTATGTTATAAGATTAATTATTACATAATATGTGCATGCATAAAGTACTAATACAATAAATTATAAAGCTTTTAAATAAATAAATAAATTTCTAAGTAATAAATAATTTCTAATTTTCGAATTATCAAATTAATTTACCAAATTCGGTTTTATTATTTCAATATGGACCCCTCAACAGGTAAAGGCCTGATAGCAGTATAATCTGTATAAAACTTACTTGCCAATATACCATATGGGCTAAGAACTCACTCATGCAAATTACTATTTTGTTGATTATAATTTGAACAACGTTATTGGTATACCTAAATAGGTATTTAAGACAATTATAATTTTGATTTAATGATGTTTGTATTGAGTATAGTGGTAATTAATTTAATTAGCTCTTAATGACTATAAGATCGACATAGAGCATCCACCGTTCGCCCGTCGCTTTGCGCTGTCGGATGAATGGAATGTATGGCTTTGTGCAAAAGCCGAGTGTTAATCGGCTTATAAATGTGAAATGTGTTTTAATGTATAAGGAACAAATATTAGGAATATATTGCAAGATTTCGCGCTCTCACGCAAACAATTCACTTGGTAACTACGTTGTGGCGGCGCCGAAATCTCTTACTTCAAGTTAATAAGTTTCTTCACTTAAACACAATTAGAGACGACAAACTGAGTTCCAAAAAGTTATACTTGCAAAATGGACTAGAAAAGTAATAATTACTTACTTAGCAATCAGACAATGAGACAAATTAAAACTATATAGCCTAATCAGAAGTTGAGGAGACTTCAAAGACGAAGGTTTCAAGTTCGATAATGCGATTCGGTCGATCTTCAGCTATAAAAAAAATGAAGTAAAATAAAAAATAAATACCCTTTCTAGCCGATTTCGGCCACGGCGGCCAATCTCAACCGAGATCAGCCAGATACGCAGGAGATATTATAGTGCACAAGTGTGTGCGCAATACACAGGGTGCACTCGCTATTCCTTTACTCTCATAGTCCGGTGAGACGGCAATCCGACATGACCGGAGAGAGATCAGGCGCAGGACCAACGGCTTTACGTGCTTTCCGAGGCACGGGGGTATCACACCGCCAACTTCCTGACTCCGAGCTGCGACTGAGTAATTTTAAAGATGGAAAAACCCAGTCACAATGTTTTTTTCGCCCGACCCAGGATTCGAACCCAGGACCTCAGCGCACAAATTGTACTCATAACGCGTACGCAATACAACTACGCCACCGAGGCAGTATCAAAAATATAAGTATAGCAAAAAAATGAAGTATCCCGACCGCTGCCCCGGTGTGGCGCGGCGTGTGACAGCGCGCTAATAAATTCATAGTAATCGTCGTTTTATGTGCGAAGTTGCGACTCATCGGTCGTCCCCGACGTCACCCCCAGCTCCCCGCCCCCTCCGCATTACTCTTCATTTACACGCTAGAGATTAACTTAACATGAGTTTTTGCAAACGTCATTATCTGGATAATTTTCCCAGTTTAGTTTTCCAATCAAATATGGAGCATATTTTGTGCGTCTTTTTTTTGTATGAATGAATGTGAGAAACGCACATCGCTCATCTTATTTTCCTGAAACATCCCCATGAGTAGACACATCTGTCTCTCTTATTCAGTATAAATATAGTTTGTACTGAATAAGAGAGACAGATGTGTGACTACTCCAAGTAAAATCCGTTCCATGAGATAAGAGAAGCCGAAACTATTGCAAAATCAAATATAATTGGTTTACCGTCTCTTCTATCGAAACAGAGGCTTGACGGCTCACAATAACGCTGCCTCTGCACTAGTGATACGATTAACTTGAACCAAAAGTAGCCATATGGCGCGAAATGATTAATATAAATTACAATTTTGGCGATAGAACCCACCAATTCTTTTTCCTACATGTTTCAAGCAGGATGAAGGGATTACAATCACGTAACTGTAATCAACACAAAAAAAGAGTCGCGAGGGAAACTGTGAATAAGTGCCTCCCAACCCTCCTCATACAGTCCTGAGTAATGTGTGCCATTCATAACGACACGCAACCTTCAATCGCAGAAATGAATCGACTTTCAAACACTGTAGATACCGTAGCGTCGTAGCTGATCGTAGCGGGACTACGAAACCCGTAGAGCTGAAATGCAGTTCAATTAACTGTCAGCAAACAATTTAAACCACTATCGCGTGGTTGGAGTTTTTTTTTACGAAAGGGTCGCTACACTTACATACAAAAAAAATCCCCAACCACGCGATAATGGTTCAAGTTGTTTGCCGGCTGTTATAAACAGTGCACGTGATATAGCAATTTGATGTTGAGTTACTGAATACGTACAATGATCAAATTGTTACCTCAACAAGAGGTTAGAAATATTGACCCATTTCCTAATAAATAGGCCACTGGAACTCACTAACATACAAGAGAAGACTCATTTCGTTTGTTTTAGTTCTCTGTTATAACTTCTGAAATACAATAATACGAGTTAATTGGTTCAACAACAAATAAATTTTCGTTTATTAATGAACAATAATTATTAATTAATTGAATGAGACGCCTGAGAGGCGAGGACAGGCGGTGAAGCGATACGAAGCATGACCGACGAGGGAGGGAGGAACCGGCTGGATGGGCGAGTAAACCAGTGAATGGACGATTACACAACCTTGTGTCTGTAATGTCAGTGGACTTATGATGTTAACACCGGTGTTTGAAATCAAAAAAGGAAAAACACTAAAATAGAGAATATTAATATTTAGATTTTCTGTATTTACAGTATAAATAACTATAATTGATTTGTACAGTGGCGTGAGAGTACAGTATTTTTTTATTGAGTCTTAATAGGGTAGCACCCACCTTAATTGCTTACGATTTTAGGTTTTTGGCCACTTAAAGTAGTGACCACGATCGACCTACATAAAATTATTATTTTTAAAGTGACCGAATAAATTCTGTATAATATTATAAACTAGCTTTTGCCCGCGGCTCCACCCACGTTAAAAACTTTTCCGGGATAAAAATCCCGCTTTATATTTTCCCGGGATAAGTGGTAAAACTTTTACAAACTTTGAATGTCATATTTATTTATTATCGAATCAACAGCCTAAAAAAAGTTTCAAGCTTCTAGCTCTAAAAATGACGCATAAAAGTAGCCTATGTCTTTTCTCAGGCTCTAGACTATCTGTGTACCAAATTTCATTTAAATCGGTTCAGTAGTTCGGAAAGCGCGACAGATAGACAGACAAACAGAGTTACTTTCGCATTTATAATATTTGTAAGGATTATATCACTTGAGGCGCCACGTAATGGGCCTCCGAAACAAAAGGGAAAAGAGAAGCGGGGGAATTAAATGGGACAGACGAAACTGTCCCGGCCGAGTCCTAAGGCTCGGTGCGTTGGGCCAACAGTGACCCTGGCGTTTGTGGACTGTATTTTAGGATCCCCTTCGGAGGGGCTGGTTCGCGGAGGAGTAGTTGGTTTGGCAGCCGTATGATATATTTGAGGGATCAAGAATTTGCACGCTTACCTGGACGATTCTGCATCAGGTGGCGCACGCGGCCCCGGCGATGGCGTCGCTGTAGATTTACGACGCGCACGCAAAAAGGGCTTGATTCACACACGAAATAACGTCACCAACACCAAGCACTAGCGTTCAGCAGTTCAATTAGCGTTACATGTGCCTTTTATGCGAGTTATGCACCAAATTAAAGCGGATTAGCGAATTATTAGACAGCCATTAATGCGGCTGCGGCGGCGGCGTTGACGGAAGTGTGTGGCACTCGCGCAGCTTGTTCGGCGTGGCGCGCATGAGACAGATAGGGTAAGCGTGCAAGAGTGAGGGAGAAAAAGGTGCGGAAAAAGGGACTAAGGACAAGGATTAGGCTGCCAACCAATAATTGCGTTTTATTATTAAATGTGGAATCATTATGGCGGAACCAATCACTAATAGAAAGGTCTGTTTCGACATAGCAGCGCCTATGTTTGATTTTAACATCTTGATCATTATTTCTGAAAACACTACACATGCAGTTCCAGGCGTAAACGCTAGTATGAAATCTATAAGAAT
Source organism: Sphinx pinastri (assembly GCA_947568825.1). NCBI lineage: Eukaryota > Metazoa > Arthropoda > Insecta > Lepidoptera > Sphingidae > Sphinx > Sphinx pinastri. The sequence goes on from OX387615.1 coordinate 342,546, forward strand.
TTAAGTACGGAGCAGTAAATGCTGTAGTCCGAGAAAGGTCCGGGTGACCAAGAACGAACACATTAAATCAGTAGGGAGCCGACGCCAGTGCACACTATGCTAATAAGGTAGCGACACAAACATTAGCATAGGCACCATGCTCGGACGACGCGGCGCGGCGTGACGTCACAACACATGCGCTGTGGCGTCACATGCCACCACCAACAAATTAATAACATTCACATAGGAAAGGTTTCCATATAGTCATGTACATACATGTTTACACGAAAGTGCTTGGATTTACGAGATGCCACAATAATGAAAATGCTGAATATAGTAATATTTCTACTAGTGACTGACTAGAAGCACAAGGACATCTTCCAAAAGTTTAAGCTACTAGGTACTACACAAACCAGACCACAAAAGTTCCTACACTCTGCTTGATGGTAAAAATAATGAAAACAGTTGAAACCAGACGACGCGACGAATCTACCGCTTGATATATAAAAGAAAATGAACTGCCCAACCATTTGCTTGTCTTTCTTATTAAAAAAAACACTATTCGTGTCGTAACGTGGCGTGTCTCCTGTAGAACGATCAGACGAAGCTTAATTGACCGGCTCCGAGATGTTACCCGTCATCTCTATTAATGAGTCTGATCTTGAAAGTACACCAGGTAGAATCTAGATATTAACCTATGTAGAGACTTACCTACTATCGTAAATTATTATTTATGCTGGATTAGCAAATTGACTATCTATATTAATATTAAGTAATGATGTGGCCGAATAAGGCCGTTCCAGCTCTATTCCTCACTACAGGTTATGAATCGATTTTATGATATAATTTGAATATGAATATAAATTGCCAGCGTGCAGAACAGGACCGGGGTTCGTATCTGGGTAATGAACGTGGGAGGCGCAGCACGCTCTCTCCTGCGGGAACGCTACTTCACAGACTCTTGATTTTTTGGCCGAAGCTCGATTGCTATTACTGCATTATGGCTAAAGAGATAGATTTATGAGGCACAGGGTTTTTAAGAATTTCGACCACCAAAGAAAAAAGATGTATTTATAGTTTTATGAGTTTTATATACTACTCTATCTTATCATCGGTTTCTCGTTCGCCCATTATATTGATTGTTGACATAATAAAGGATTGATATGCATCACGTACCTTCAATTTTTTGTAGAGAACCCTCATGTAATCCGCATCCTTCATGTGTCCTTACTTTTTTTCCAAAGATATGTAGTACGTAACAAACACACAATAATTCAAAATGAAACTCCTGACCTTTTCCTCAGCAATCTGTGTTCCACTCCCCGTTGGGCTATATAGATATTTTTAGAAATCTTCTACCTGCTTTTATGCAACGTCTTGTTAGGTTGGCGTCACAAGCTTTTTCACGGATGGATTTGATAATATAGACTTCATAACCTGCTGCTTAACTTCAACCCTCTCTGAGGCATCCGTAATAGAACAACCACGCAGTGCGGTTTGAACCCATGACCAGGTCTACTACCTACACACCCTGCCATTAGACCAAACAGATGATAAATGTATTTATAAGTAAAAATATGATTTAATTTAACAAATCAATTTATTTATCCCAACGTGCGTCATGACATGCCCAAGCTAAATCCCCGAGCAATTATATACGTCAGCTGTTATGAATAATTCTATTCTAGATATTTTGTTTGGCAACTAATCCATATCCATTACGGGCGTATCGAGTACAAATTTTATAATCAAAAGAGATCAAAATATTTATTTGTTAAATAAAATGAATGTCATATACAATATTACTTTAGTTAAAAATTTTCATAAAATTTAAAAATGTATGTATCCCTAGCAGTAATTTACGCATTATAGTAAAGTATTCGTATCGAGTCAGTTGAAGTATTTCTCTACAAACGTTTCACATTATTATAGATACGTCAAAGAAGACATTTGTATTGTCGATTCCAAGGAACTTATATCAAATTCTTGGTCGATTGCCATACATTTTGAGTTTACTGATACCATGATTACACGATTTAGTATTCGAAGTTTACACCGCCCAGTGATATACTACCGTATTTTATTTTCAATTACATTTACGGGGTGCTGTTCAAATTTTCATATAAAAAAATACTTAAATGAAACCATTACATTAACGATACGATAACGCGTAAATTCGTGCTAGGGGTACTGAACTAGTTACTAGATGACAAGATTAGCGAGTCGCCGAGATACGCCGCTCAAAACTAATATAAAACGTATAACATAGAAGAATTCCACAAGGGTTACCGTGAAACAACGGATGTTACTTATCACTATACCCACCGCCTATAATTGCTACTACCTCTATCGACGTGGATGCCAGCTTTGATTTAGGAAGCGAGGATAATACTATTAAAACTCGTGAAAAGTTCGTTACGCACTGACGCTTTATTTAAAACTTATTAAAGGTGGTTATACAAAGGGCGCTTGCTACCAATTATTTCTATACTAAACTCTACATATCTTTTTACCATAGACTATACATAATAACAAATATTATCACATATAATTATTATAAACCTACATCTTAGACTGCAATGAATAGAACTCGTCTGCAAAAATACGTGAATCAGAAGAAAAAAAAGTATATAATTACTTAATCTATGAAAAATAACTCTGAGAGAGATTTAGATTTCAAAAATAAATCTGTAGACATTCGAGCATGGAAACCAGGTCAGAGCAGTAAAAACTAGGAACATCTTGCCGCGAGTAAAATAGATTTCCTTACGAGGCGGCGGTCGCGGCGGTATGAATAAATTATCGATTATTTTAAAATGCACCTATCGGGACGGACATTGCTTAATAGGTCCACGACGATGACAGAATAATTTAATGCGTTTATTTTGAATACATACACCTAACACACACCACACTCCTTAGATTAAATCTGCAAACTTTTAGTTAATAACTTAAACCCGAGTCAAAAAATACGTTCAAGTAATACAACATTGTGGGTGATGTTGCCATTGTTTATGGACAACTGTAGCGCTATTACTGTGCTGCTACTATGCAAACGAGACGCTCGCAACTCGACGTTTGCCCAATCTGTCAGCTGTATAAAAATATTAGCGTCATTCGTAATTATTTTCGAAAACTGCATAGTCATTTGCAGTCATATTTAAAAATAAAAATGGCATTTCGTGAGTGCACTATTTGTACGTTTACTTGTCCCTGTGGAAACGAAAATCTTTATATTCATGTATGAGTATATTATGTCAGTATTATACTATAATATTTTCTTTGTATATATGTAAAAAGATATAGTTGATTTAGAACTCTGAATTAACCTAAAAAATTAAAAATAGGTCTCTCTAATCAACTGTTTTTTACATTTTTGTACCAAAATCAACATTGTTTTATTAAAAATTAACATGAATAATTTAAATTTTATCACTTTTATTTCATTATGGCAAACTGACGTCTACTCAACCCTAAAGAACGTAAATAGAGAGTCACGATATGTAACATTTATTATTCATACATTCGAGGAGAATGGTTGAGTTTTCAGATTTATCGTAATAAATTATTATTAACATTGCCTCTCATTAAGCCGAGAAAGCCTAACGGGGAGAGAAATAGTCCGCGACACAGAGGACGCCTGTTCAATGCCACCAGGCACCGCACAATGACTTTCAAAAATTTCTTGTAATAATAACAAAAATATTAACGTCATAAGTATTATAACATGCCACCCCACTGCTAGGGGTGGACCAATTTTACTAATGAAAGGGTCTAAGTATTTAGTGCACCAAGCTAGCCTAATGCGGTTGCTACACATCACATACGTTTCATATGATGAACTCTCGGCTATGTAGGTTTACTCACGACGTTGTCCTACACATATAGCGAGCGATAATTATTTTCAACGAATACACCTGACCAACTCGTAAAGTTCCGCTAAAGCTAAAATACTAGCCTTGCAAAACTGTGTTAATCTTCTGTCGGGTCTATGAAAGGCTATATTATTTTGACTTGTCTCAATTTGAAAGCCCGAAACTTTGCCAATAAAAGTGGCCTGTTCGTAACAATTAGAAATTAAAGCAAAAGGCGAGCGGCGGACTACAATAACTCCACGAAACAATGACGGGTTGGAACCGAGCCGACTTATCCCCTTCCCATTATGGACATAATTGAAAATGTGCCTCGATCGCGAGGACCGCTCCATGAAATATTGTAGATATTTAAACATCGTAATTGTCTCGTCATTATAAATGTAAGACCTCAACAATAAACATGTTTTACAGTAATCAGTACTTTGTAAACTTGACTGCCTCGGTGGCGTAGTTGTATCGCGTACTCGTTACGAGTACGATTTGCGCGCTGAGGTCCTGGGTTCGAATCCCGGCTCGAACCAAAAATATTGTGACTGGTTTTTTCCATCTTAAAAATTACTCAGTCGCAGCTCGGAGTCAGGAAGTTGGCGGTGTGATACCCCCGTGCCTTGGAAAGCACGTAAAGCCGTTGGTTCTGTCCGTTGGCCTGATCTCTCTCCGGTCATGTCGGATTGCCGTCTCACCGGACTATGAGAGTGAAGGAATTGCGAGTGCACCTGTGTATTGCGCACGCACTTGTGCCCTATAATATCTCCTGCGTACCTGGCTGATCTCCGTTGAGATTGGCCGCCGTAGCCGAAACTGTCTAGGAGGATTACATTGTAAAGTTTAAAGATAATGAGCGCAGTGTGACAAAACATTTGTAAGCTTCTTTTATCGAATCTTCCGAGCTACATTAACGTGAAATACTCTGAGACTGGCAAAATGCCTTTATACAATCGTTAACGTAATGACATATCGTAGCGATACACTTATCGATAGGATATGTTATTCCCATAGGATTTATTTTGTTGTTTACGATTGTAGAAAGGCATCTTAGTTACGGGCTGGATAATGCGAATGTGCCTGTCCTATAGAGGCGACATATAATATAAAATCAAGAAGAAAAGTTTTAAGTTTGTTTGTAACGAGTAAAATCTAAAAGTAGTGAAAAGATTATATAAATTATGTTAGTCTTAGAAACTATGTTATATTTCAGTAACTTAGACTATATTTGACTGTCATTTGATTTTTTTCTTATTATGAGGTCCGATGAGTCTATCGCGTGGACGGGCCAGTGAGCAAAAACTATATAAAAACGTCTTCCTCGTGTTGATTTTATATTTCCGATCACACTGGTGTGCGTATTCAGTAGAAAGCAGACGCGGGTTGGCTCCTGAATAACAAATAAGGTGCTGACCTGATCTTTGCCTGCGACCTTCACTATATTAGTGTTTTTCTGTATACACGTACACATGTCGGTACAAAGAACTAAAATACGTGTACTTTTTTACAGCGAACTCGCTGACAGGACGCGACGCGGGGCATTTTCCGCTTTGTTAAATAGTAGTTTTGAACTCTTTGTTAGTGAAACTCTTAGCTGCTATTCTACTGAAAACGTCACAAAATTTCTGGCCAATCACGGAACCGAACCTATTGCCACAACAATTTATATCATAATATAGACTTCTGCTCGCAGCTCCGCCCGCGTGAATAAGTTTTTCTGTGATAAAAGTCCCGCTTTATATTTTTCCCGGGATAAAAAGTAGCCGTTGATACTGTAGTGCCGTTGATTACTCGTTGATAATGTAGCTTTATATTTGTAAAATAATTTTTGAAATCGATCCAGTACTTTTTGAGTTTATTCGTTACAAACATACAAATCTTTCCTCTTTATAATATTAGTGTAAATAGGTACAGAAAGAAAATGTATGTTAAACTATCTATACAAATAGTGCACGACAGCCTGCCTAGTTGGGAATGGAAGGAAGAAGAAGCGGAGGTCCACAGGTTCGATACACAAGGCATACACGTATGATTTTTCGAAGCAATAATATAAAAAAATATATCTATATGTTCATATTGTATATCAATAATTATAATCATCTCATTATTCTGATTATACTATTGTTTTATATTCGATATCAAAAGATAAATAATAAGTATTCACCAGGCTATAATATATATCTGTCCAATTTGTCCTATACGTGCCTAATTTATTTTCTGTTGAGATTTATCTTTAAACTTCAAAAGCTGTATCGTGCCGATTCAATCTATAATCCCGGCTGTTGTTCTGAACTCCAGAGCTGAGCCACTTTACATTTGAGATCAAAAGAATATCGGCGAAAGTTCCGACTCATTTTCAATCACAAAGTTTGGAAGCCAATACTTATTCAGCGGGCGTTGTTTAAATATTTAGATCTATGATGGTGATGTACAACTGACTGGTAAACAAAGCGTGTGGAGATGGAAGGTAAAACTGTCCGTTAATAATGCAAAGGTCGACTTTTCCAACCTTACAGTTTAATATAGACTAGCTTGTTTTTTTCATTCAGTATTATAAAAATACAGACAACGCCATTGAAAATTGGTTTTGTAAGATGATATTGTGGACAGATTGGTATCACTTGATTTACCGCAGAGGTAAAGCGCTCTCCGCGCCGACTGCAGCCACAGAGCCTCAACATTAGCGAACAGTAAAAGGCTAGTTGACTATTTTTTGTAAAAAACATTTATCAAAAATATATGCCATCTAAAATTTAACAGAAAAATATTTTTTTATGTCGGGGCAATAATAAGTAAGGTAATATAGCTTTGAAATTTGGTAGAAGGGGTAACTGTCAAATACCAGTAATATTAGACTGTGAGTTACATCTTCGTTATAAGTGGAAAGAATAACATCGATAGTTGTAAAATATTTATGTTCCATGTATATTCATAGAAGAGAATGATAAGTTACCGTACAAAGGATAGTAGTTTCATGGCGATGGCTTGCTTAATTTTAATATTTCATTATAATTTTACTGATGTGTAAAAGCTTCTGTCGCTTTCAAAACACATCGCACAAATTGAAATAATCACTACGATCACCTAAAAAGATCGCGCACATATGGGTTGTATAAGTTACTTTTTATATAACCGGTTATCCCGAGCCGTGCCTCCCAGCGGACATCCTTTTGTAATATTCAAACTCAGTAAATTCCAATAAACCCTATAAAAAAGGAGTAAACCAATTTCTCCCTCCATTAATTTGGGAGCGGACACTTCAAGATCCAACTTTTCACTATTTAAATAATTCCGAATTTATAAGCCGGCAATAATTGATGGCGATTGAAGCGTTGCTGAGAGGGGCTAGGGAGGCAGGCAGGGGGAGAGTCCTGACAGCTGTGACATGGTCCACTTCGTAAGCGCGGCTTTACGATTGTATCGTGCCAGTGGTGGATTGGAATGAGTATTGTAAGATAAAGCGACAGTAGTAAATTTAACTAACTTCTCAGATTTGGATAAAAATGTTTTCACACGTCTGTATCAAATAATTAAGTATTTATTATTAAAATTGATGTAATATATTAAAAGTGATGACTTATTCATCACTTTTAATACACACAAAACCTCTAAATTCTCCTTTCACTGATTATAATTTATTGACTTATCAATGTCCCTTACATTCTCCGACATACCATTTTTTCAATGGTCGACAACACGCTCACAAAATCCAAATTTCAAAATCCTAATGTTGCTTACATTTTTGTGCTCTCGTGTCACTTGCCTACAGCGGATAGGATCATTGTTCAATAGTACAAGAAACACCATAAAATAATTATTTTTGTTTTTAAAAGAATATTTCTGAATTATAAAACGAAGTGGAAGTGGACGATAGCCCAGTTGGGAATGGAACGGTCTGCCGAGACAATGTCCGTAGGTTCAAAACCCAAGGCATACACCTCTGACTTTTCGAAGTTACGTGTGTATTGTTTATGAATTATCGTCCGCTTTAACGGTGAAGGAAAACATCGTGAGGAAACCTGCAAACCTGAGAATTCTCCATAAGAGTTTCGAGGGTACATGAAGTCTGCCAACCCGCACTAGGCCAGCGTGGTGGACTAAGGCCTAACACCTTTCAGTAGTAGAGGAGGTCCGTGCTCAGCAGTGGACAGTGTTTAATACAGGGCTGGTATTATTATATATTACTAGCATAGCGCGCGGCTCCGCCCGCGTGGATAGTTAAAAGTAGCCTATAGCACTCAGGAGTAATGTAGCTTCCTATTAGTGAAAGATTTTTTTAAATCGGTCCACTCGTTCCTGAGATTAGCGCGTTCAAACAAATAAACAAACAAACAAACTCTTCAGCTTTATAATATTATTAGTATAGATTATAAAACGAATATTGCTGAATTATATTGTTTGTAATTGTACCCACGCTTTTGGCGAAGAGCCCGGTGCCAAGACAATAGTCGCCAAAATATCTTGCAGTAAGGAGCCAAGCATTCATCATTTTGAAGAGTATTATTTCAATTCACAAAAATACTGATATTTTAAAAGCTTTATGTTAATTAACCACTTTTCGTTTGGAAAGTCTCGGACTTAACATGTAAAAGAATATTATGAAGTATCAAGTGAAACTTTGCCCTAACAAAGACAGACGAGAACCTTATGAATCGTCATGTGATGTGTTAATATTTATATTGGAGTCTGGAACATCTAGAGCGAGTGGCAGCGACTCCGAGTTAGCCGTTAAGCATTCAGTTATACAATCAGAGTATAATTCTGGTGAACTAAGGGATTCAACATAATATTTGACTTACAGTGTTGGCATTAGGCATGGTAGGTTAGCTAGGTTAGGGCCTGTAGTGTCCTCACCGGTGAGGATCGCGACGCGTTCCTTCCATTATTTTATTATTATAAAAATGATTGTTTCTTTTTTTTTTATTTTATTTTTATCTTCTCTTTCCTGCCAGCCCGAGCTTGGCTTCATTATTTATTTTTCATTGATTTTACTCCCTATAAAAATGTCTGTAGTTATATAAGTGACTTTTTGTAATAATGATTATTATTAATTGAATGTATCTTGACTTATCATAAGTGCAATTATGTTCGCCTACGTGATGAATAAACTATTTTATTTTATTATATTTGGGATGCACTGAACTTATTACTAAATCCACTGAGAGCCCTGTGCGTAATAATTCTTATGCTATATAGCTAGCTTAGCTTATACCGTGTCAGGACAATAAAATCGTTGAGCGACCAACACACTGGAATGGTAAAGGAATAAACATTCGAGTCTTGTGTCACAAATATGAATCACGAGAGGCTTTAATAAAACATCCACAACCTTAATTTTTATTTTATTCCCCCTGACCGTTTAATGCGGTGTAACATACTTTGTCAAGCATGTGCAGAAAGAGTTTAGGGTAGTTTTACTACTGACCGCCTACACCGGCATACCAACCAAAACCCGCGGTGGCCTCCTTCGGCGCATACGGGACGGCCCCGGGGTATCTTGTTGCACTAAGATAGCTGCACGGAACCGCCCCTACGCAATGCCGCATTGCGGCTCCTCTCTAAATGAGGGGGCTAAGAAGCCCCCGAATGTGCTATAGAATTCGGGGCTTGCCTGCCTAACGGCTCATACACATAAACACGGCACGGCGTCGCGAAATATACGTCTATTGCGGTCCATTTTCGAGATTAACCGTCGTCGTGGATTTCCATGCCACGGCGCCGCGTCGTGAAACGGCGTCGCGTCGTGGGACGGCGCGACGCCGTGTCGTGTTTATGTATATGAGCCCTAACCTCAACCCGCTCTAAACTTATTTGACGATGCAAATATTTGTCTCGGTACAGTAATCGAACGTGCTGACTTTCGTTTTTTACTATTTGCCCACTAAACTATGGAAGCTTTGGATAATTGAATTATTAAATTCCCATACAGTGTTATCGAACTTGCAGCATAAATGGGAATTAGACAGCGTAAGACGAATTTGTTGTTCTACAGGCAAGAGTTTTTGTTAGTTACTAGACTTTAAGTAGTAGGAGGACGGCTCAACGCCGGGTCGTAAGGCACGGTGAACCCAACATAACCGCTCGGTCGCCCCCCACGAAGGCCGGGCGGTAGTGGTAACGCACTTTCTCCGCGAAACCAAAAAAAAAAAAAAAGGAGGACTTTATATTATTTGGGGAACCTTATATCTTAGAAAATACCTTGTACGTAGGTAGTGCCGTAAAGAAAAGCTAGTTATGTTATATTTTAGACGGAGAAGCAATGTGGTGTGGCAACAGCTACACCCCGGCCGTTTAGTAGCTATAATCTGGAGTCTGTAGAAATCGTAAAGCGGTTTCTGTACAATTTACGGCACCGAACTTTACAACTGACCCAGGGGCAATGGCCTAATAACACAACGCTGCTTTCTTATTTATCCCGAAGCGCTAATAAAAGGATCGAGCAAGATTCAGATTTACCAGAGATCGGCTATCGTCCTTCGTGATGAATGGAAATAGAACTTTTTAACTAACTTCTATTACCAACTTCCTATTTTTATTTATTTTTCACTATTCGTGCTCTCGGCCTAGTCCCGTTTGTTTGCCTGTGTCCTCTAAGCATACAAGCCAATCCAAGCAAAACTTTAAATTTATTTTTGAATTATGAATGATGCTTTTTATAAAACTACATGGTTAATTAATAATTTAATTTTACAGGTTTATCCCATAACATTTCTAACCTAATTTACCCTGCTAAAAATATATTTATATATTATAATTTTCAAAAGCGATTAATGTATTTAATAATAACTTAATTTGTTTAACAATAGTGTATATGGTAACCGGCGCAACATAATAACCCCGATAACGCAAATGAGTTCATTTCCCCGAACATTATCAGGGCTTATCTTGAGCCTTAGTTTAAGTTACGAGCTTGTTCCGCTAGCTCCTTCCAGATTATCGCCAACAAGGTAGTTGACTACTTTTTCTTAATACATTTATCAAAAATGTATGCCAGCCAAAAGCTAACGGAAAAATAATTGTCTAAATTGGGGCAATAATTAGTAAGTTATAAAGCTTTGATATTTGGTGGAAGGGGAAGTTGTTAAATAACAGTAATATTACACTGTGACGTCGTAAAAACTACTGAACTAATTTCGATGAAATTTGGCATACGTGTAGATCATGTCCTGGATTAACACTTAGGCTACGTTTTATCCCGGGAAAATATAAAACGGGACTTTTATCCCGGTAAAACTTATTACGCGGGCGGAGCCGCGGGCAAAAGGTAGTTACTTTATAATTCCAAGATTCTGTTGATGCTGCTTCGGTTCATGCATATACTATCGTGGCGTTAGCGCGCGTCAGTCAGCCGACGTATTACTTCCTTCATTCATTTAAATGATAAAGAATAACAAAACTCCTTTTTTACCATTTGACATTTACTAAAAATACGAGTATTGGCTTTAGCTTCAGAGCATTTACATTTAACAGTTTAGCGGGCGGATTATTTAGTGCCGCCGCGGCGCCGCCTACAATAAGGCAACGACCCTCAAAGGCTTATGGCTCGGTTGATAAGACGCCAATGCTTTGATCAATGAACGTATTGTAATCCCAATATTTAGTGTTCTAAAACCATCTCATGCTTGGTTTATATATGGTGGAGCGGCGGGTTTTATATCACACAGTTGTATCGCCTATGTCGATTTGCACACGGACTGAATCGACATAGGTGATACAACTGTGTGATATAAAACCAATATAACTGTGCAGTGGCAAGCTTTAAGCGTGGCAGTAAGAGGGAAAGGTTCTTACTTCCTACCCAGTCAAACTTTATAGTAAGAGAGTGGTACAAGGCGGTTAATTTGTTCGCCCGTCAAGAATCTTCACTATTATTTTAAACAAAAATGTAACTACTAATATTAAATTGTCTAATATTAAATGATTACTTTGCTGATTTTATAGATAACTGAAACTTAAAACTATGAAAGAACACTCACGAGTATAAAACTACTTTGGCCAATAACAGTAATTGAATTTTATTTTGGGTAAAGACATTGGTTTGCGAAACCCCCAGATAGAACACGTGATATATAAAATACGGTATCGTAAAAACATTTCCGTAAGAAATATAAATCGGATAATCTGGCTCCGCACACTGTGCCGCAGATGCCGCGCACAATGAACTACGAGCGAAGCAGCTTAAATTTCAGAGATTACACGGAGGATACATTTTAAAAGAGGTTTGGGGCAATAAAGGATTTGTTGTACGTGAGTGTTGCTAACTCAACGTCAAATGAAAAAAGTTGGCACACACTGTTCGTGTCGATTTAAACTTGGTCGCGGCTTTGTGCCCTGCGCTGTTATTGAATGCGGTTCTGGGACGGAGTCGGTGCCATCCGTGGGGGCGCGGACCCAATACACAAAACATTTAAATTCTCTATCGTGTAGAATAAATGTATTTTTAATGTGTATGATCTGTAAAAACATTATGGGTCAATATACAATTTAAAAAAAAATGCAAAAAAAATACTATTGCTAAAATATAATGGGTTCCGAAATTTAGGTTTTTTTTTAATAATAATAGTGGACATACCATTTGTTGCTTGAAATGTCAATCTATGATGAGACACCCCAGGAGCCGGTCCTGTGTCACATCTGTACCTGTCGAGAACAAAGTGCTTATTATAAACTTGGGTAAGTTGTTCGCAACTTCCTCTATACAGCTGGCGAAAGATGAAAATTCGTGCTAAGCACTGCTTTTTTTTTTTTTTTTGGTTTCGCGGAGAAAGTGCGTTGCCACTACCGCCCGGCCTTCATGGGGGGCGACCGAGCGGTTATGTTGGGTTCACCGTGCCTTACGACCCGGCGTTGAGCCGCCCGGAGAGATGGAAAACGTCGGGCGACCGCCGGGCCGAGTCCCTAACCTATGTACAACGCACGGCATACCAACTAAAACTCCGCGGTGGCCATCTTCGGCGCATTAGGGACGGCTGCGGGCTTCCTCTTACTAATGTCTAAGTTGTCGTCCGCAACCGCCCCTGCGCGGTGCCGCCTGGTGCGGCCCGTCTCCTATTGTGGGGGGGCTCAGAAGCCCCCGCGCACCGAAGGACGCTCTAAGCGTCAACGGCAGCGTGAGGCCTACCTGCCACGCTGCCGTCCATCACGGGGGTCACATCGATGTGCTTAAACACACAAAACTAAGGACGGACAGCCCCCTGCCGCCCGCCCGCGAGAGGTCTCCTCCGACGACTGCTCTGAGAGCGCTGCGCTCCTCGTCCCAGGCTGGGCAAAACTCCAACGTGTGCTGGGCCGTATCCAGCGGGCAGTTGTCACAATGGTGACACACGGCCGACACCTCTGTGCCTACGATACGACATAGATAGTCACCGAAGCTACCATGCCCGGTGAGTACCTGTGTCAATCGAAACGTAGCCGGGCCGTGGCGCCTGTCCAGCCACTCGGCAAAGACCGGGCGCACTGCCGCTACGGCCCTGAGCCCCGCTGACGGGGTCTCCAGCCTGAGACGCCACTCCTCCACGGCGGCTCGCCGTAAGGAGGCCCTCATGGCCTCCACCTCCTTCAGGGCCGGACGCTGCCCGCGACTGAACGCCTCCTCCCGCCAATGAAAGGCATGTGCTAAGCACTGCTGCCATGATTGCGAGCATGATACATCAACGGAAAAGTAAAATACGCAAGCAATATATTGAGATGAGATGATATACATCCCAATTTAAAATTTTAATATTTCAAGCCATGCTAACTTTGCAGGGTAGTGTCGCGCAGACGCGGCCATATTCTTGCATCAGTCTTATGACATAAACTCAAATTCATTCACAAAATAACCACTGTCTCCCGACGTGAAGTTGTAGCTTACCTGTTGCATTTCATATGGGTAACGCCCGCCGCGCCGAGGGCCATCAAACTCTATAGCAATAGCTATCCTTTTCGCTATCGCAATATCGTGTAGCAGTTTCCTCTGAGTATCGACTACTGATAAAGTTTATAAACAACCCGATACAAACGGCCTTTGACATTTAACCTGGAGGCAGATAGGTCAATCAGCGCGGGTGAGAATAGATTAGGTCAGTGTGTCAAATGGCACAGGTTTACTAAATGCAATGCAATGCAATCAGCCCTGTATTTTTTTTTTATTGCATTGAATGACGAGACGAGCATGCCGTTCGCCTGATGGTAAGCGATACGACCACCCATAAACAGTAGCAACACCATCCAGCACCTTGAGTTACAAAGTAATGTGTGGCATTCTACTGCGCTCGTCATCCTGAGACATAATATGTTAAGCCTCATTATGTCCAGTAGTTACACTGGCTACAATGTCCTTCAAATCGAAACACAACAGTGCATGCACACTGCTGCTTGGCGGTAGAAATAGACATTGCGGTGGTACCCACCCAGTCGGACTCTTACGTATGAGAGACCTATCACCACTTCATATGAAAGTTCAAAAAAAGTTAGTTATAAATGGAGGCGTCTAAAAATATTTTTTGAATGGATCCAAGATCCATATTTTAGCCCATACATATTTAATATTCATAAAGTTTGAGCCTGGTTAGATTTTGAGGTCCACTACCCACACAAAAAGCGGACATCTCCTTTGACTAATTTAAATTAAACTATTTTATCAGGAATCTTAGAAATAAAGATGTCTTTAATTTTTTATGAACTTTAGGGGTTAGATTAGGTTAAGGGGGCAATGGGGTCGTTAAAATATGGTCGTAAAAATGGGCTGTATATTTTATAAATAATTTGCCGATAACCGGCTATTACAACTCACTGTCGAAGACTGGGGTGTCGACAGGTGGTGTCACTAGTGTCGGTAATAGGAACCCATACAAAATTTTACGTAGTTTTGATTATTCGAATTTTGTACTGGAACCTTAATTTTATAAATGTTTTTACAATATAAGTTTATCACAAGATAAGACTATATTCTTATATTTTAGCTGATCAATTTTATTCTACACATAAAAAAAGGTATTAAAATTTTTAATCAAAGTATAGACCACCTTAAAGTGTCGAAGACTGGAGCACTTACGATACTATCTTGTGACGGCATCAGGAATTATAAAGAAAGAGTTCGCCATTTTTAAACCCATTCATTGTTGGTATTGAGCTATGTAAAAATCGAACATGGTTAAATACACACAATATTATACTCAATGCGGTTATTGGCTCAGTAGTGAATGCATTTAATAATAGAAACCGAGATAGTTTTCAGGCCTACAGCCCTCATTAAGATAACGATTGCAGATATTACCTCATAGTTAACAGATTAAGTATGCAGCCACAAGAACATTAAATAACATGAAACTGATACAATGTCATGTGATGCACTTTATGAAATGTCAAATACTTTACAATTATGGTAAGTTCTGGTTGTAATTACAAAATACATAGGCACGTGTATTGTCCCGTTTGAGCTCCCACAAAGTTTAGCACCAAACAGACATACCTCGCAACTCGAGGTCTAGTTATGACAATAGCTGGCGTTCGCAGACGCCGAAATTAACCCCATAGTTTATAGTTTAAAATAAATTTGTATGCCAGCTTTAGAGTTAATACAATATCAGTCGCGTATTGTGCCGTTGCTATTTGCTGGGCGCGGGCCTCTACGATTGTATTGAGTTGGGCCTTAAATCCACCTCATTGACCTAATGTGGATCGTCACCCCTCTCCGAGAATAAATCGTGAAAACATGTTTTTTTTTTTAAATAAATATCTTACTTGCGTCTATTAAATCATAAAAAAATGCGATTCGGTAAACTTCATATAACAGAAACTAACCTTTTTTTCGTTTGAGCATTAAAACGAATAGACATGTATTTCTTAAAATGGTGTCATTTGCAGACAGTAACCAAATAGCATTTTAAACCGCTGATGTCATCAACTACCAACACAAAAAAATCCTGCATTTTAGGTCTGTGTTACCTATTTTAGTCATAGTATCGGTAATTTATTTCGCTTTGTTTTCTCATTTATCTTCTAATTCCCATAAATAATCTAACAGGGAAAAAACTAAATGCAACAAAATATCGATTGATCATCGTCATCGTTTCTTCGTGTTTATAGAATAAAGGAAAAAAAGATGTAAACAACTGAATAGTCACATAATTTTGTTTTAAAGCATTGCTCGGCCCCGCGCTCACCAACGTAACATTAGATGCTAAGTCCGATAGTGGTCAGTAATTACACTCCAATGCCCTCAAAGACTGCTGCAGTGAAGTGAACCTAGAGGCTTACTTAACATTTTTGGGCGCCGCATTTCTTGGCACCGGACTACCCCACCGCGCCGCACGTGGCTCGTCTGTCGAAATAGAACCATAAATCAGAGGCGAAAGTGACGGGTACACCGGATTTTAATTAGGCCTCCCAGTAACCGATTAAAATATGAAAAGATATCAATCATACTCTGTCTTGATTTTTCTATAAAAAGAAAACGTAATGGTCTACTACAGATTTTTTAAGTATTGCGCTATTTTCCGTATATTCGGCAATCAGAAAAAAAGCTGCGATTTTCTTGTGTACGGTAATTTCTATTTAGTTTTAATACTTGCCTTTGTCTTCTTGTGAAAACATTTTAAGTGATTGCATTTTATAAACAAGACATTACAAAATTAATCAAAGGGCTCCAAATACCTGAATAAGAAACTGTAGCTGACAATCCCAGTGACTGATTACACACACTGGTCATACTCCTCGGGGGCTCGGGGGATAAACGGAATGGTTTTGAGCAAAGCTAGTGAGCAGAACATCCGATAAATACATTATACACTACGTTTACATGCTATGTGTGTGCATACGTCGAGACCAACACCTTGTTATTGTTGCCAGTGAATACTAGCCACCGTCGCATCGCGCAATCTGAAAAACTCGCCTTGACAGTGATCTGTTTTTAGGGCAGCCGATATAACTATATACACAAAAGCGTAAATAAAGATAGCGACCATCGATATGCAACGTACGTAGACATTTTATTTGGACTGCGCAGTTTCTACGATTAGCAATATAGGGAAATTACCGTCTCGCCATAACAACAATAGTGGAAAGTAATACAAGAAAAATGTCGTCCAGAAAAACAACAATGCATGAAACGTCGCGCGACAATCCGACTTAACACAGTTTCAGGTGCATAGTGTTTGAGGGAAGTGGCACTCGGGGCTAACAGAGGTCCCGCGGAGCCTCCCTCGCTCCCCCTCGCGCTCTAGCAGTCGCGCATACCGACAACAGCGCTGTAACAATTACCGCGCGCTGTTCCACAACCATTCAGGTCAAGGTGTTTGGAGATACCTTTAAGTGTGAAGAAAATTACTTGCGTTTAAGTTTGAACGAATGTGCCAGTGTAGATAAAGATACCGACCAAATTGTTTCCACATAACAGCATTCGTTATTCAAAATTCTGATATCCTAGTGCATATATATAATATATATATGCACTATATATATATTATCTGCATATCGGCAGACCTACCATCGGACAAGCGGTCTGCTTGCCTAGTTATATGTGCTAGTAGTATGTGAAATCTCATAGTGCCCAGTAATTATATTGGCTACAATGTCATTCAAACCGAAACGCAACAGAGCTTGTACTGTTTGGCGGCGGGATTAATTAAAGCGGGAGTACCTATGTACAGAAGGTCTAGCGCACACTGCAGCTAGCACTGAGCTTAATTCGCTGGTAACTAGCTTCAACGTCTAAATCAACGGCGTCTAAACGAGTGACTACCAGCTCATCACAACAATAACATAACCACGTTAAATGAAATCGTTGTGTGGGCAGACAATGGCGACTGCGACATCGCTGCAATGTATGGAATCCATATGAGCATGTTAATGGCTTTTGAATTTCAATACGAGCTATTTAACGGGGGCGCCGTGATTTAATCGCCTCGCTCCAATAACGCCATGTGCTGACGACGGTTTTATTTCGATGACCGATTATGATCCGATAGACTTTTATCGGTTAGGATACCGATGTTAGGACAACTGCATGTTTTAACGAAAAACGTGAAGAAATTTTGCGTTTAAGAGTTTTTAATAACATATACGTCACATATGCGAACATCTTATCTTATTGTCACTGATATAGCTGTCAATAAACCACTTGACACATTGCGGGGAAGCGCACGCGCGGCGACGGCGTATCGACCGGACGATTGGTAGATCAGTGGGCTTAGAATGTGATAAAAAAACACGTCACGTCTCCGTTTCGTCTTATTGGGATTGGTTGAGAGACTAACAAGTGACTGACGTATTGGTCTCTCGATCAATCACAAACATCAAAATTAAACGACATCGTTTTACGAGTTGCGTCTTTGTGTCACAGTCTAAGCCCACAGGCAACTTTTGCACCGGCTCAAGCCCCGCCTACTGGGTCAATTCGTTTGACAGCATCTTTTCTAATATACTATATATATACGGCGTGAGTGTATATGTGTGTATGTATATACATATATACGCAAAAGTTCCTGAACGGATATTAATGTAATTACTCTCGCGGATAGAGCATTTGTACACACAGGCTATATTTTACCCCGGTAATTTGCTCCTGTGAGAAATATTTTTTTTTATCGCACATACACACACACACAAACAAACACTCACGCCTTTTATCCCCGAAGGGGTAGGCAGTGGCGCAACTAGTGCACCCACTTTTCACCGTGCGTATTCCGTCTCATGATGTGGTGTGCGGGAGGAGCTGTATTCATTTTTTATTTTTACGCCATTTATATTAATGGTTCTCTAATTCTGGAAGTGCGAAGTCTAGATTAACATTTTATGTTTATTTTTATTTGGAATTTTTATGATTTATGTAAAAGTGTCCTATAGTGAAATATTATTTAAACTCATCTTTATGCCAGAATGTTAAAGCGGGGCCACCCGTCATTCGGGCACAAACTCTTAATCAAGAATTTTCTTGATTAGAAAATGAATTTAAATGGTATGTTCATTAGTTGATAACTAAAGATAATATGTTTGAATTGTATCAATATGTTATGAGCAGTCTGCGTTCGGCCTCGCCCCGGACGCCTTCTGTGCGAAATAAAATAAATTATTTAACGGGATCCGTGATTTAAATAATACACACACACTCACGCCCGTTATCCCAGAAGGGGTAGGCAGAGGTGCAACTAGTGCACCCACTTTTCGCTGTGCATCTTCCGTCCCATGATGTGATAGGGGGCGAGATATCGCCATATCGGGCACAAATTCCAGGAAAAACTCAATATCACTTTGCCCGACCCGGGGATCGAACCCGAGACCTCAGCATTGCAGCCATAGCGTAATACAACTAGGCCACTGAGGCATTTAAATAATATATTCGCAGGTAATTACTGGTGACCGACACTGAGTGCTGTTATTACTTCTCTACTATGCAATGCAATGCAATCAGCTCTGTACGATATACTGCCCACTGCTGAGCACAGGCACGGGCACGGACCTTCTCTACTACTGAGAGGGGTTAGGCCTTAGTCCACCACGCTGGCCTAGTGCGCGTTGGCAGACTTCACATACCCTCGAAATTCTTATGGAGAATTCTCAGGTATGTAGGTTTCCTCACGATGTTTTCCTTCACCGTTAAAGCGAAAGATAACTGATAAACAATACACACGTAACTGTGTGCCTTGGGTATTGAACCTCCGGACATTGTCTCGGCAGACCGTTCCATCCCCAACTAGGCTATCGTCACCCTACTATATGAATATTTTTAAAACCCCACATCAGACCCTAGAAAGATTTTCACAAAATTATAATTTATTAACAGCCGCCAAACACATTCTGAATCAACCGAATATGAACACTTTATTGTATTAGCGCAACATAATAATATGCACGCAACGTGATTTTGGTTCGGTGCACATCGATAAAGCCGCGAAACGGCTATATTTGTTATTACTTAAATAACAAATATTAATATTATTGTGAACTGATAACTTATTTTTAACAAATGTTTAGTTATTTTTAGAAAAAATATTGCCTATAAAACGTTTGAATTTCTATGAATAAAAGTATTTCAAAATGAGTTTAGAGATTACTCCTACGCACAAACAAACGTTTAAATATTACTTTTGCAAAGTGCAATGTACAGATGTATACAAGCTACAGCAGAGATCAAGTGCGGGTAGAATTTTATTTGCATTATTAACCTGCACGACGGTGGACAACAGCATTGTGTTTTAAAAACAACCTGCTATCAAAAACCATGAATCGATTGTGTAAATCAGCACAATTGTTTTGTCCCCTGCTATTTTAAAACAGACCTCGAATACAGACAACAGGAAAATAAAAAACAATTTACACCCCTCTATATATAAATGAATGATAATGAAGATATACGTGAATGGAAGCGACGCCGCCGGAAATACATTAAGCCCGCAATCAAAAAGATATCGCCGAAACATAAAGAACGCACTGAACACTGTATGTCAATTCTATTTCTTTGTAAATTGTGACAATCATGACATTTTTATTTGCCAACGAAGAGGCTGGTAGGGAAACCTTGGCTTCGTTTTAGATTACAAAGTGACTCGTTCAGTTGGTGTAGCACATAGGAGAAACCTTTTTCTAGATCTTGCATACCTTTGAACAACGATTTATCTTGACATTCTTGGAACTCCGATGCTGTTGACGTTTCTCACAATCAACATTATAATATTTAAGCCGATTGAACATTATATTTAAAGCCCGTAGACGAAAAGCTCATTTATTACATAGCCCACAATACACTTTAAGCAAAAATACAAAAGATAGTGCTTGGTATGATCCTTGGAAACATGAATTAAAAAGCATCGGTACCGTGCTACGATTTGAAAGACGACAAGCAAATCCAGCTACTGGGATACGACCTTTTCGCGGTTCATCTCATCCGTTAAGCCTTAGCGCGTCGGGCTCGGGTATGAGCTCGGGCAGTCGCCAGCTCGGTATCCTTGTAAGTAGGTAATAACTCCGGCTCCTCGCGATACTATTGCAATATCCATAAGCTCTAAATGTGTGATACAAGGAGCTATATCTTTTTCTACAGACCCTACACTTTGTAATATTCTTCTTCATTTTCTTCTTCTTCAGCCGTTAGAAGTCTACTGCTGAACATAGGCTTGCCCCAAAGGTTTCCAGACCAACCTGTCAGAAGCGGCCTGCATCCAACGGGTTTCTGCGACCTTTAGGAGGTCGTCTGTCATTTATGATTTTATCTCTAACTTATCACTTTATAAATTGTATAATGATGACCTTGCTAAGAAAATGAACTTATGTAAAGACAAAGACATTAAACAGTATAGTAAAGATAATGCAATCCTTAAGGTTTTATGTTTTTACTACCGAAATAAAAATTTGCAAGTCAAAAGCGTTTGTTTTTTTTTTTTTTTTTTTTAATCTTATTTTAAGGAGCTTTGTCGAATATTACGACCAAGTCGCTCCATACGTCCACTTAAATATATATCTACAGACTAAACATTCATCATAGTACACTTAAAATATTTTTTTAACAAAACCCTAGCCCCTTCTGACATAGGAGCCGACAACATACTATTAAAATCCCCTATATGACTAACTAAAATATGAGGTCCACTCCGTACACACTCCGACAAAATATGGTGTACATCTTCCTTCACTCCACAGTCAGAGCAGTTTGGTGAGTCTGACGCCCCCACAAGATATTTAAACATATTTGTCGGAATGTGCCCGGAGCGGAGTCTCATCACTGCCACTAGCTCCCGTCTGCTTAAAACACAATCAGTAATCCTTGGAGATTGTAACGGTTCAGGTTGTATCGTGCGGTACCAAATGCCTTTTTCTTGGGAACGTTTATCAAAGAACTCCTTCCACACCTGACTACAGTGACGCTTTACTTGTAATAACAAATCGGTATAATGAGGTGCCGGACTTAAAGGTATACCCTCCGTGCCCGCCTCCTTAGCCAATAAGTCTGCAGTGAGCGTTTGTTTTATTTGATACCCATAACATAGCCTCATTGCTCCGAAGAAGCACGTATGTATGCAATGTATTTCTTTTAGTTTTAGGCGATTTCATTATGTATTTAAAGGGTCAAGCATGCTTTCATCCTCAGAAAACTTTCATTTATTTTGTTTGTCCATATGGCAGACTCAAAAATATTGATATTGCTCTATCTATTGTTTGCAGTGATAGATTGTAATCATAATGCAAATACACCTATGACAATTGAGGTGAAAACAGGTTTTTTGCTCCATAAAAAATCACATGTGGCGAAAGTTTCAGCGCGATCAAGCCCCATGTCCCGGCAACGATACAGGCTTGCTTACGGCCAAAGAGACGATGTTAAAGTCTGGCACGCGCCGCGTGATTTACGGTGCCTATAGGGTGCCAACAGAAACCCTGTAACCTGTTACTACACATAATATTAGTAATTTATCGTAAGACTATAAGTCTGTAGGTTGCGGGTTGAAAATTTCACTAAATCCATGTTATTGTGGCCTGTGTTTCTGTGTATATGTAAAACAATAATGATAAAGACAACAGGCGTGGGTCACTGGTAACTAAACCTCGATGCGCGAGTGCTACACGTTCTTTATGGCTTTTTTTTTTTTTTTTTTTATGGTATAGGGGGCAAACGAGCATACGGTTCACCTGATGGTAAGTGATCACCGCCGCCCATGAACATCTGCAATACCAGGGGGCACAGAGATGCGTTGCCGGCCTTTTAGGTGGGAATACGCTCTTTTTTTGAAGGTCGCCAGGTCGTATCTGTCCGGAAATGCTGCTGGCGGCAATTTTATAATTTAAAATCGTTTCTCATAATGAAAGATGTTTGCTCCCGTTGTATGATACTTAACTCACAAGATTCTATCGTGTAAACTGTATTTTGAGCAAAGCAAACGTAATCTTGCTGTTGTTTGCTGATTGTGTGTACTTTAATAAATTGTTGTTTGCCTTTTAATCGCCTACTAACGTCATTCCAGCCTTTTAATGTTTACTATTTACTAGCTTATACAATAAAATTTACTATTTATAGCCGTTTGCCTGATGGATCCAATGTTATGTTATGTTATATGTAATCCAATGTTAGAGGATAAATATACTTTAATTCTTAATTAGTTTTATTCTATATTGCTATAAATGGAACGCCTGTGAAAAGTGTGACGCATCGAGAGCCATCGCCTCGAGCTGTGTGTTGTCAATCATTTGTAATGATTAAACATTGTTGACATCAGATGTTGATAATTCACAACACATACAAACGTTAATTTCGACATTCTGTATAAGAGCGCGTTAGCGCAGAGTAAATGTCCGCAAAGCACGATGCAACGCGGTAAACCGTGAGTTCAAATCCACTCCGACGACACGGGGAGTGCTTCCATACTTTTTCAATTTTAAATTTGTACTCGTAGCTAATAATCTATTCCAATGTCTGATCGTTGTCTGTTATAAGTAATATAAAATTATGAAGGTAGGATGCAACAGTAAAACAATAAATAAAATGTAATTACGTGGAGTACGAAGGGGCATTTGGTGACATGATGAACTAGGAAGCGCACGCACGCTGCGCGCTGGTTGAACTAGTGAACCGTTAGATTACACTTTGGCTATCATGTTGTGATTATCATACAATCAAGTGTTGAATATCATTTTGTTTGCATCTGATGATTCCGGTAGGGGTAAGTGTTGGCATTTGTGTTTATTCAATGCAGTGCAAGGATTTGGCCACGTAAGTGTTGTAATATTTTGTAATTGTTATAGCCTGTGGATACGCCCTGCACTTTACGGACATTAAACCTCCGTGCATACCATTAGTGATTGACGGTGTCGATCGTTCACAGTTTACGTACTGCTGAGTTAAAGACATTAGGTGAATTGTCCCGAGATTCTCATTGTGAGCTAGCAAACTTTATGGATTGGAAGGGTTCCGTCGTCCATCCGGTAAAACTCTCCTGGCGCCCTCAACTTATGTAATTCGCGATAGTCGCATTGTATTAATGCATGTGTGATAATTTAAATTATAAACTAATAATAATAATAATATAGTCATAATCTAATGATAATTATAATATAGTAATAATCTAATAATAATAATAATATAGTCATAATCTAATGATAATTATAATATAGTAATAATCTAATAATAATAATAATACACTTGTTGCAATGTCCATGTGTTTCTTTACCAACCTGGCACGTTACAAATGGCGCCCAACGTTAAAACTTGCATCCACTACCGACAGGTTGGTATAAACTAGTAAAATTAGAATAATAATATAATATGATATTTATTGTGGGGTATAAATTTTAATAACGGAATAAAAGGAATTATTAGTAACATGTAAGTAAGGAAATTATTATTAGTCATATGTATGTTATTACAGATAATTCACGTGGTATAAATAAATTGTATTAATTATTAATAGTATTGAGATTTTATTTTTTGGTATTATTAAATTATTAAGATTAGACGGGTAGGTGGTTATGAGAGATAAATAAAAGTGTAAAGGCATTGGAATTCATAGTAAACACTTATCATAAGATGGATCCTTATTTTTTGTTAAAGGACGAGTTAGAATTTGAACTTGCTTGCCGCGGCGTCCACATCAAGAGCGTTGTCTCAGTGTTAAAGAAATTATTAAAAGAATTATTGGTGACAGAATTAACGGGAGAACCTCCTTTTAAAGTGTCAGCACCGCGCCAAAGTTTTGAAAATCCTGCCGCAGAGTTAGACATTTGTACGTCCAAAATTAGCAATTTATCTCTTTACGTCGGTGAAATCACAGACAAACCGGATAGGAACTTATTTAGGAGACTTGTCTCAAGACTTCTTCATGTTCAAAACAGATTAGATTTCATAGTAACAAAAACTGAAGAGGAAGAGAACAGATTGTTAGTTTTGAAGAATAAGGTAAAACAGTTAGTTGCAAAATTGGAAGAACACGATGAAATGACAGTTGAAGGGAATTTAACGGTGGCGGACAAAAAGATTTTACAGGAAACTTTAGGGGAAGTAGGGAATAAAATAATAGATAATATTGAGAATGAAGTGGCTAAAGTAGAGTCCCACATTTCAAGAAAACAGTCCAAGCTCTTCAAGACATCAACAGTCGATGGTTTCGAAATAAAAAGGAAGCTAGTGCCAATAAGCCAGTGGGGGGTTAAATTCTCTGGGGACGTTGCTGGCAGTGTCAATGCCTTTATAGAACGCGTGAATGAGCTCAAGGATGCACGTAACGCTACAGATGAAGACCTTTGGAGATGTGCAATTGATTTTTTTGAGGGAGACGCATTAATATGGTATAGAGCAAATAAAGACTTTGCAGATAGCTGGGACGAATTGGTAATTCTTTTAAAGCGAACGTTCCAACCTCCTTTTTATCAAGACGAACTTTTAAAAGAAATAAAACAAAGAACGCAAGGCAAAGACGAGTCAGTTATGGTTTATGTAGCAGTAATGCAAAACATGTTCAATAGACTACCTATACGACTTTCAGAACGTGAGAAAATACATATCATGATAAAAAACTTACAACCATATTTTCAAAGGGCCATATGCAGAGACGAATTCAATTCGATTACAGATCTCATTAACGTCTTACGCATTGTGGATAGAACCAAAATAAATTGTGATCGCTTCCAAGAACCAACTTCTAATAAGAGTAATTTGGAACCAGATCTTGCTTATAAAAATAGTAGAAGAAATGAAATATGTGAAGTCAAGAAATTGGGAGAAGTCGAAGCCATAACTAGTAACGACAATAAAAGATGTTGGAACTGCAGGGAGCAAGGCCATATATTCAGGTTTTGCAAAATGCCAAAACAAAGACTGTTCTGTTATAAATGCGGTAAATTTGGAGTCACTGCACCCAAATGTCAATGTAAGGGAAACGAACTAGGGGACGCTTCATCGGTAGCCAAGTGAAGCGTTCCTTGGATAGAAACAGTGCTGAATGGCAAGATTGGCTGCATACCATACACGTTTTTTTTGTAAGTGGAGTATTGTGCCCTCTGGTATGTAAATTCAAAAATGATAACAGACCGTATATTAAAATAAGCATACTAGAACATGAGGTTATAGGAATGTTAGACAGCGGAGCAAATAGTTCAATTATAAACAGTAAATTCTCTAGTAAATTAAAATCATTGGGTCTTCAGTCGTATACCTTAGATCAGGGCACTATTGCCACGGCGGACGGTGTTAGGCATAGAATAACTGAAATCTTTGATGTTCCAGTGAATTTTGATAATCAGTTTCATGTAGTAACCTTGAGAGTTATGGACAGGTCAGTACATGATTTAATTTTAGGCAAGGAGTTCTTTGACATCTTTGGTATTGCAATAAAATTCCGAAATGCCTCTAAAAATAGTAATGAAACTCTTTGCGCTTCTTCGAATAAAGCAGCCATAATAAGCAAAGAAGAGCTCAAGGAGGAGGAAATGATTAATCTCAACAAAGTGATTGCGGAAATGAGAATAACTGTTGGGACAGGGCTAGGAAGAACTCAAGTTCTTAAGCACACGATAGACACAGGGGACAATAAACCAGTACATCAGAAACAATACAACTTTTCACCAGTAATAAAAAAGGAGATAGAAAAAGAATTAGACGATATGCTGCAGAAAGATGTAGTAGAACCTTCATACAGTGCATGGTGTTCTCCAATACTTATTGTAAAAAAATCTAATGGAGATAACAGATTGTGTTTGGATAGTCGCCAACTCAATAAAATCACCAAAAGAGATACGTATCCCTTGCCACAAGTTTCGGCTATTATAGATAATTTAAAAAATGCTCGTTTTCTTAGCACGATAGATTTGAAATCGGCATTTTGGCAAATACCACTGGATGACGCCAGTAAGGAAAAAACGGCCTTTGCTGTAGCGGGTAGGGGGCTATTCCAATTCAAGGTCATGCCTTTTGGGCTGGTTAACGCTTCGCAATCACAGCAGAGACTTATGGACATTTTATTTCAATCGCACGAGGATAAAATATGGGCCTATTTAGACGACATTATTGTATGCTCAGAAAGCTTTGAAGAACATTTAGAGCTTTTAAAGAAGGTAATGCACACCCTAAAAGATGCAAATCTTACAATTAATGTAAATAAATGCAAATTCGCAAGATCTAGTTTACGATATTTAGGCTACGTCGTCGACGAGGAGGGGCTCCGTACGGATCCGGAGAAAGTATCAGCCATCTTAAACTTTCCGAGACCGAAAAATACAACAGAATTAAAGAGATTTATTGGCTTGGCAAGTTGGTATCGAAGATTTGTAAAGAATTTTTCAATTGTAGCTGCACCTCTGCATAACCTAACGAAAGGCAAAAGGAAAAATAAATTTATTTGGCCTAAAGAAGCAGAAGAAGCGTTCAGAGCTTTAAAAACCTTATTGACCACAACTCCGGTGATGTCATGTCCGGATTATTCTAAGCCATTCATTATACAGTGTGACGCTTCGAACGAAGGGGTTGGTGCAGTACTATGTCAAAAATCAGGAGATAGTGAACAAGCAGTAGCTTATCTAAGCAGAAAATTAACAGATACAGAAAAGAGATACTCAACATCGGAAAGAGAATTGTTGAGTGTCGTTTATGCCATTGAAAAATTTAGGCCATACATAGATGGTCTACACTTTGAAGTTGTTACGGATCACAGTGCGCTGAAATGGTTACATAAAATGAAGGATCCACATGGCAGACTAGGAAGATGGGCAATGAAACTGCAGCAATTCTCATTCGACGTAATCCATAGGCCGGGGAAATCACATACAGTACCTGATGCTCTGTCTCGAGCTACAGTAGAACTAAACATTTTGGAAATCACAGGGAAGCATAAAAGTGATTGGTACAGTGCTAGAGTAGAAGACATAACTTCAAACAAGAACAAAAGTAATAATTGGACAGTCAAAAATGGGTTGCTTTATAAGAAAATTAAAATGAAACAGTATCCTAATGCAGAAAATTTATGGAAACTCTACATACCGGAAACCTTGAGAGCGGAGGTATTGAGTGCATGTCATGATAATCCAAAGGCTGGTCACTTTGGCATTCGTAAGACACTGTACAGGATAAAAAAAGATTTCTTCTGGCCCAACATGCTAAAAGATGTAAAGCGATACGTTAATAACTGTGAACTTTGTGCAAAACATAAGGTGAGTCAAGATAACCCGTTTGGCCAAATGGGTAAACACAGGGAGGTCTCGGTTCCTTGGCAAATAATTTCGTTGGATCTGATGGGACCATTTCCTAAAAGTAAAAAAGGGAATACTATGTTGCTAGTGATAACTTGTTGGTTTAGCAAATTTGTGTTAATGTTTCCTTTAAGGGCAGCAAAGGCGGATAAAATTGCGGAAATTCTAGAAAATCAAATATTGCTCTTTGGGGCGCCTCATGCAATTATTAGCGATAACGGGAAACAGTTTACCTCAAATATCTTTAAGGAAATGGCTGCCAAATATAATTGTAAGTTATGGTTCACACCGAATTATCATCCCCAAGGTAATCCTACGGAGCGGGTTAATCGAGTAATAGGAACAATGATTTCAACATACATTACGCATAGGAAACACAATGAGTGGGATGTTCATTTGGGTGAAATTGGCCATGCAATCAGGACAGCTATTCATGACACAACAGGGTTCACTCCCTCTTATCTGTTCTTTGGTAGGGAAACAGGAGTACTAGATGTGGGTATACCTGTGGGAACGGAAGAACAAGATTTAACTGAGCCACTAGAAGTAAAGTTGGAGAATTTTTTAAATCAGTTATATGAACGAGATCAGATTTATCCGGTGGTAGGAAGCAGACTGAGGAATTCACACCACATAAACCAGAAGACCTATAATCTCAGAAGAAAACCCGCTGATTTTGAAATTGGGGAGATAGTCTGGAAAAGGACTAAGTTCTTGTCAAAGGCAGACAACAAATTCATGGCAAAATTGGCACCTAAATTTGAAAAGGCTATAATAACAAACAAAATTTCCAGGAATGTCTTCAGGCTGAATAACGCGTATGGAAAAGACATTGGTACATGGCATGCAAAGGATTTAAAGAAATCATAAAAAAAAAAAAAAAAAAAAAAAAAACCTATTTTTTTTGTTTTTTATTTTATGGAGGGGGGTATTTGTAATGATTAAACATTGTTGACATCAGATGTTGATAATTCACAACACATACAAACGTTAATTTCGACATTCTGTATAAGAGCGCGTTAGCGCAGAGTAAATGTCCGCAAAGCACGATGCAACGCGGTAAACCGTGAGTTCAAATCCACTCCGACGAGACGGGGAGTGCTTCCATACTTTTTCAATTTTAAATTTGTACTCGTAGCTAATAATCTATTCCAATGTCTGATCGTTGTCTGTTATAAGTAATATAAAATTATGAAGGTAGGATGCAACAGTAAAACAATAAATAAAATGTAATTACGTGGAGTACGAAGGGGCATTTGGTGACATGATGAACTAGGAAGCGCACGCACGCTGCGCGCTGGTTGAACTAGTGAACCGTTAGATTACACTTTGGCTATCATGTTGTGATTATCATACAATCAAGTGTTGAATATCATTTTGTTTGCATCTGATGATTCCGGTAGGGGTAAGTGTTGGCATTTGTGTTTATTCAATGCAGTGCAAGGATTTGGCCACGTAAGTGTTGTAATATTTTGTAATTGTTATAGCCTGTGGATACGCCCTGCACTTTACGGACATTAAACCTCCGTGCATACCATTAGTGATTGACGGTGTCGATCGTTCACAGTTTACGTACTGCTGAGTTAAAGACATTAGGTGAATTGTCCCGAGATTCTCATTGTGAGCTAGCAAACTTTATGGATTGGAAGGGTTCCGTCGTCCATCCGGTAAAACTCTCCTGGCGCCCTCAACTTATGTAATTCGCGATAGTCGCATTGTATTAATGCATGTGTGATAATTTAAATTATAAACTAATAATAATAATAATATAGTCATAATCTAATGATAATTATAATATAGTAATAATCTAATAATAATAATAATATAGTCATAATCTAATGATAATTATAATATAGTAATAATCTAATAATAATAATAATACACTTGTTGCAATGTCCATGTGTTTCTTTACCAACCTGGCACGTTACAATTTACTTAATACTATTAAGAGTTTATTAATTAAATTACTTAATTGAGGTATCGTAAATCGTGTAAAATTACCACTTTGTTGTTGCATTCAGTACGTTCAGTGGGATTGATGGAGTTCTTATAAATTACACCGCTATCCAGGAACCTTTCCTCTTTCTTATTACTTTAACAATGCTCCCGCAATTTTTCTAGCAGTATGGATATTCGTGCCTAGCCTCTAATTGTACATAATACACATATGCCATATATTATATATAAGCAATCTTAAACTCACTGGTGCTAGGTTTCTCATATGTAAGAGTCCGTCTGGATGGGTACCACCGCAATGTCTATTTCTACCACCAAGGAGCAGTGTGCATGCACTGTTATGTTTCAGTTTGAAGGAAATTGTAGCCAGGAAATTGTTATTGTATAAAACAATACGGGTGTCCAACTGGAATTTTTAATTAGATCATAAAACTGTACCACGCTATTTATC
The DNA here is from genome assembly GCA_947568825.1 of Sphinx pinastri. Lineage (NCBI taxonomy): Eukaryota > Metazoa > Arthropoda > Insecta > Lepidoptera > Sphingidae > Sphinx > Sphinx pinastri. Next base: position 372,939 of record OX387615.1, read on the forward strand.
CTGAAACTTTAGATGTTGTCTCATAAATCATAATGTCATTATTACGCCGACTATATACACGGTCATTTTTACATTGCATTACTAAATGAAAACACTTATTCGTCTTTACCTCTTCTAACATCTTGCCAAAAATCATCCATGAATAACGAATATTATTGCAAAAAATCCCGGTTGTAGTTTTAAACTTTTTTGATTATTTCGTAGTTTAGTGCGAATATGGTGTGTGCGAAAGTGTATTTCTGAATGAAAGTATAATGTTGCTGCTGCGACGAATTATCTTAGAGCAGTAGTAGTGGCATTAGGGCGTGACTTAAAGTTACTTTTGATTGATATTTATTTTGTTCGAAACTTACACTATTTTATTTTACGTCTATGGTTAAAATAACTTAATGGAAAGCATTATTTTCGACAAGATAAGTATGTGATTTTATTTATTAACGCAATGTCAAAATTACCCTGTATTTTTTTTCATCAGTTTTGGCACACGGCTATTTTGCATCAACTTAAAAACCTATACAAACGAAAAAAACTTATACTAAAACCTACCACCTCCTATATAATTCAATAAATTAACGGGTATTTGGGCTCGTTTAAAATTCCAGCAAGTCCGAATAATTAACTTCGGCTATCAGACTTTCATGAAGCAGAACTTAATAATTCATTGAACGAAGTCACGACAAAGTGTTCAGGCAACAAATCAAGAATTCGAGCAGCGCGGCTACAGTCTGGGGTGAGCGGGGCGGAGTGCCGCGGGTGCAGTGACAGAGCATCTCTGTCGTTTGCATTTACGTGTATCAAATATGAATTAGTGGGCCATGTACTAGTGGGAGCAAAAACTTTCGCATATCCTGTAATAATGCATCGACCGTGGTATAATCAGAAGATCATTTTAACTTTGCACTCTGTGACAGCCTGCTTTTTAAAATAAACTTGATCATTTTTTGCTTACATTCTGGCTTATCTAGAACCGCATCATAATATTCAATGATTTCAATTAATTGTTTAGTAACATCCAAAGTATCGTTCATCACGGGTAAGAGGCTTAAGGCTATTTTCAAACTGAAAGTCTCCATGGTATTTAATTTTTCCTCACTCTTAACTACGGAACACAATTTTAAAATTTTTTTGTATAATGTTTCAACTTTTACAGATAATTCATTTAACAACTGTAACTCACTTGAGTGTAATTTCCCTTTACTAATATCCGATGACAACTTCTCACTTATAACAGTATATTCTTCATGCAAATAAGTTGCTTCCTTTAATTTTTATTTTAAAATATTTCCTTGACGCTTACTTGGACCGATTTTAATCAAATATGTTCTTACAGCTTTAAGCTTTGTTTACAATTCCTCTAAGTTTTTACTCATACCGGTCTAAACTATACTGATATTATTAAAAAGCCCATTTTTTTCCATTTACTTATCGCATATAAAAAAAGCAGTTTGGCACTTAGCTAATGTTCATAAAAAAATTACTGTCCGTAATAATACTCAGCACTAACCACAGCAAGATTTTCATATCATTTTCCTTTAAACATTTTGCGATCACGTTTGCACTATTTCACTTATACACCATTCATTTCACTTATGTGTTAAGGGGTATCTGCGCTGGCCTGCTGCCGCCGGAACCACGAGGCTCTCAGGTTATTTCGAAGAAGGTCCTCTTCCATCCAACGTCTATGACACTTGCGATAAGCCCGATATATGAAGACCATAAGGCCTACGCCAATTATGCAGCCTATAAGAGCTAAAATGATGTTTGCCGTATTTAAGTGCCACCTTATGTCCTCTGTAGATGCTTGATTGTTTCCTCCTGCGGCATTTTGGGCAATCACAATTTCCTCACGAGATTGAGTTTTCCCCATCTTTATATAGATATTAGAAAAACGTCTCGCGCTCCCGTTGTCTTACAATGCTGTCTTATACACATCATTTTTAATTTCTTGTGCAATACGTATATGGATTGGCGCCTACCCAGTGTCAAATTCGCGGTGCAGTGGGCTTAGAATGTGACAAAAAAACACGTCACGACTCCGTTTCGTCTTATTGGGATTGGTTGAGAGACTAACACGTGACTGACGTATTGTTCTCTCGATGAATCACAAACATCAAAATTAAACGACATCGTTTTACGAGTTGCGTCTTTGTGTCACATTCTAAGCCCACAGATCACTTTAGCAGGGTCGCCATGTACTAGTGGGATGTATGCGAGTGAAACCAATAAATGCTGGATAAACACTGTCTTTATTAATATGAATACAAGGCTTATATAGTACAGAGACTAGTACATAGAGTAATAATATAATAGGAGGTATCTACACACTATATTACTACTCGTAATAATGATAAAAAGCATCTCATCATTAGAAATATTAATAAGAAAACTTGAACACCTTGGTTATCTCCATAATCATTTCAATGATAATGTGTGTACGACGTCTCATCATCATCATCAGCCACACGACGTCCACTGCTGAACATAAGCCTCCCCTGAAGATTTCCAGACGGATCTGTCAAAAGAGGCCTGCATCCAGCGTGTTGCTGCGACCTTTATAAAGTCTTACGACTATTAGTACGACGTCTACCGGCCCTCAATAGGCCTGCGTGGTGAATAACAAACATAACCTCTCTGCAGTCGAGCGGAGAAGAGGCCCGTGAACCTTTACGATGTAAGTATACCATTTATTCTTCTGCAAATTACAGTGGTTTAAGATTTTATGATCTTTTTGTAATATTTGCGGTTTTGAAATACTACCTCAGTACTCAACACTAGTATTCCAATTGTCACCACAATACCTGCAAGGAATTTTAAAAAACCCGACCAAATAATGCAATACTTACTGGACTATGAAACACGAATAAATACACTCAAGTGATACCGTATTTATTTCAGTAACATAAAATTCACGCTTCAAATATAAAAAGAAATAGCGAAATTTTCATTGCTTCAAAGTTCAAATAGATAAGTTGTTTATAATACTCGTGAAATCTCTCTGCCGACGCTCCACAAGTTGCGATTCGTGGGGCATGCTCGTTGCCGATGTTGCCAGATATTCCTTTTGACAAATCTTGTTTTCATTAACCAAGTTTTTTTATTCAATAGAATGACAAGACAAGTAGTACAGGTGACTGATAGTAAGCAGTCCATAAACACTATCCAGCAGCCAGCTCACCACCCGGACCTTTGAATTATAACGTAGTTATTATGAGACATTAACATTTATTGGGCCGATTTCACCGCATCCTGATAAATGCTACTCGTTACATAAATGTATAAAAATTCACACTTTAATCTACGCTCCCAAATATATGTCAATAAAATGAGAACTATCTACATTAGCTAATTAATACGATAACATATAAAATTTACTTGACACCCGCGAAACTGGCCTTAAGGGACGATTTCACCGCTTGCTGATAAAGTCCCCGATAGCCTATTCGGAACTTATCCGCCATATAAACATCAATTTTTGGGTTCACAGGTCTCGAATAGAAATATTTGACAGAAAAAGTTACTAGTAATGTGTCAGATTTATTTGTTATATGTCAGCTAGTTATCTGAAACTCTATCAGAACGGTGAAACTGGCCCTAAGTCTCATAATATATTATTATCAGGCTCTGGTATCATCATCAGCCACGTGACGTCCACTCCTGAACATCGGCCTCCCCTAAAGTTTTCCAGACGGACCTGTCAAAAGCGGCTCTGGTATAATGTCATCAAACCAGAAGAGAACCGTGTTTGCACACTCCTGCTTGACAACTTCCATCTAATATTTCATTATGAATATTAGAATAATTTGTTTATAATAGACATGACAAAAGTAGTTTAATAATGACGACAGGTATGAAACGAGTCATAGACGCCCGGCTTTTATGTCATTCTTTATAAAGACTGGCAACATTCAAACGCTAGAGATTTTATCCCCAAAAATGTAATAAAAATCGTGCTTCATTTCCACATGCCAAGTTAAAAGGACGTGCCTTAACTTAAAGTGCTTCTGGCGGGAGTTGGGACCGACGGCGGCGCCTGATTCTGTCGCTCTATGCCTCTGCGATTCACTCATTACTCATACCTCTCTCGTTCACTCATAATTTTGTACAATTTGTGTAAAAGAGAAAATTATTTCGACTATTTCAAGATCTGCAATACTGAATAAGGCTTCATTGGACTTAAAAAAAGTTAATAGCGCTTGAGGCTGTAAGGTTTAATTGAAAGGGGCGGGATTAGCGGATTTGTTTTTATCTCGTCCAATGGTGTTGTCTTGTGTTAAGGCAACACTTATTAATTGGATGCGGTTCGTTTTGTTTTAATTATTGTAGCCGAGTATTCTCTATGAGCCTATAATACTAGAAATAAAATATCCTATCTTCTTGAGTGGACGGACTATGTCACTTTTTTATATTATTTAGATATGTAAGGTAGCCTTTTTTTTATGTCCCGCAGGAAAAATCCGTCTTATGGATACTTATCTTGAGCCTGGGGAGGGGAAGAATAGTTATGACGGACTTACCGGCGTTCCGACCCAGATGCCACCTAAATGACCTCTGGAACGGATCCCTCAAATTATGCCGGCATACCGACTAAAACCCGCGGTGGACCGCTTCTGCGCATGTGGGACGGTTCCGGGGGGTCGTGAATGCATCCGAATTCGCCGGACCCGTCACCGCGCTATACCGCTTCGCGGCTCGCCTCTTTGGACTCAGAGGTCCCCTTCTTTAATGGCAGCACGATGATTCCGTGCTGCCGTCAGCTTGAGATTGCGCATTCCCCGCTGCGCAGCCGCAACTCCCACTAGCTCCCTTTTAGTCGCCTCTTACGACAGGCAGGGAATGTAAGGTAGCCTAGGTAGACTGCCTCGGTGGCGTAGTTGTATTACGATACGACTGCAATGCTGAGGTCTCGTGTTCGATCTCCGGGTCGGGCAAAGTGATATTTGGTTTTTCTACTCGGCCTGATACTCAGCCTGAAGTCTGAAATTTGTGCCCGATATGGCGATAGGCTCGCAAATCATGGGACGGAATACGCATGGCGAAAAACGGGTGCACTAGTTGCGCCTCTTCCTACCCCTTCGCGGATAAAGGGCGTGAGTGTGTGTGTGTAAGGTAGCGTTGCGTCGTCCGTGAGAACAAAATTGGCTAGATCAATTTTAGTACCGTAACAGATACAATGAATGTTCTTAACTATTTAAAAGGAGGCGGACTATGTTTGCCTCCGGCACATCTTCATTGGGCCATGTCAAAACACTAAATTTAAAACGTAATAACGACCAAACAGAGATAGTCGCTTACATCTCTGAACAAACTGTTATAGTTTCATTAAACTCGTCGTAGTAGTTGCAAATTGTACGGGAATATGTCCGTCGACACACGGCCAACGCGTGGCCGACGCGTGGGGGATGCGCGGGGCACAATTCCATTAAAGTACTTCACATCCGGGCTCAACTATGAACCAATTAGGTGACGACTGCACTGACGACGGAACTGCCGCAAACAATAGGTACGTCTAAAGTACCGAGTGCTTGACTGCCTCCACTCTTTTGATATTCGCCACTGGACGCATTATGCATGACGCATTATGACGCTGTATGAGACAACGAATTCAAAAGTTCTTCTTTAAGAGAATTTCTGGAATAAACTTAGTATTATTCCCGTAAAATTATTTGAAAATGTAATAAAATATAATAAATAGTGGTTGATTTTTTTTACTGAATCGGTGGCGTACTTGTATTACGGTACGATTATAGTGCTGAAGTCTCGGGTTTGAACTCCGCATCGGTTAAAGCGACATTACCTTTTTCTGCTCAGCATCAGCCCGGAGTCTGCGCATGAAATCGTGTCCGATATGGCGATAGGCTCGTCACAACACATCATGGGACGGAATACGCAAGGCGAAATATGGTGCACTAGTTTCGCCTCTGCCCAATACTTCGGAGATAAAAGGCTGGTTTGTGTGTGTGTGTGTGTTTCTGTGATTTACATTTTGATGTAATCATTATATCACCACGACTTGACTTTGACTTGAAGCCATCGACTTTCTTGGATAGAGAAAAAGCGTAAGTGCGTTAGGTGGATCATACCATACCAGCCCTGTATTATATACTGCCCACTGCTGAGCACGGGCCTCCTCTCCAACTGAGAGGGTTTAGGCCTTAGTCCACCACGCTGGCCTAGTGCGGGTTGGCAGACTTCACATACCTTCGAAATTCAGAGAAATTCTCAGGTTTGCAGGTTTCCTCACGATGTTTTCCTTCACCGTTAAAGCGAGCGATAATTCACAAAGAATACACACATACTTTTTAGAAAAGTCAGAGGTGTGTGCACTTGGGTGGATCTATAATGTATACCTACTCAATCAAAATTGTTTCTTCATCGCTCAATAAAATCGCAAAATTCCTTACTTCCCTGGTAGATAGGACGTATAGGACTTCCTCGTATAGGACGGTCCGTCTGGGTAGTAGCATTGGATTAATTATAATTAGTATTAGCATGATAGTAGTAAGGGATTCACCGATACTGGAGCAGGTTCGACGGCCGGTCCGCGGCGCTCCGGCGGCTGGTGGCCGACGTTTTCGATTGCTCCAGTTTCGGCCCGCGGAATCCGTTTCATATCACCCGCGAGGTAGGTATGAACCACGAATTTGTTCATGGTCTACGGTTCCCTTAAGCTTGTACTTTTTCCCTGTTCGTTGTGCTTTTAACTTTCTACTTTCTATCGGCGATCCTTTTTTTTATTTGAAGGATGCAAAGGTCTTTGTCGCGTATTTCTATTAACTCGTGTTTCTACGCAAAAGCCGTTTAAAATTACTTAATAGTTACCCTTTACGCATTACGAGCATTGTTTATGATAGATAAAGCAACATTTTCCCTGTTTCGTTGTGTTATTGACTTTCTACTTTCTATCGGCGACCCTTTTTTATTTGAAGGATGCAAAGGTCTTTGTCTCGTATTTCTATTAACTCGTGTTTCTACGTAAAAGCCGTTTAAAATTACTTAATAGTCACCCTTTACGCATTACGGGCATTGTTTATTATAGATAAAGCAATCGTTACAATACACCATACCTTTCTCAAATTCTAGGTAAAACCCTTTGGGTCTTCTCATTGTCATAATAATTACGGTTCCCATTATTCACATTACCTGATATTACGTATTCAACGGAACATTTAAGGTGAAAGTCGAAACATGTTGGATCTTGTCTGCAAGGAAACAATACTCCCTCTCCATATAAAAGACCGACGCAAAATCACATGGTATCGTATTCCACTCTGTGCTCTGCTCGAAGTGTGATCTCCAGTTGTTTGTAACAGTGAAGTGATAGTAAAATTGTGAAAAAGTTAAATAGTGAAAGTGTTATAAAAATGAATGTAAGTACCTTTATATACTTTGATCTAAAAGTGTTGTAACCAGATGTTTCATTAATTGTTTATGCCATATGTTGTCCACCAGGTTAATACATTTTAGCTATCTTTGATGTATTATTAATTTATCATTGTTACTAATGTGTACATGTATACTTCGCATACCTATAAGTATTTATCATACAGTACTTACTTAACCGATAATTAAAACAGTTTCATTTCATTTTGTTACAGTTTTCTGAAAATACTTTCAAAAACTACTATTATGCTGAAGAAATCGACGAACCTAGTGATGAAGAAGGTACACTCGCTTTTAAAGTAAAAAAAGCGATAATAGCAAATAAAAGACCGATCGAATGCAACAGCATTGATGAGTTCTTCGAAAAACCAAAAAAGAAGAAGACAACAACAAGAAAGTCATCCAGTGTTGGTCGATCGACGAGCGGGGGTGTTTCATACATCCGATCAAACAGCGATGACAACAGTTCTGCATCACATCTCATAAAAATTGAGGTGTATGAAGTTAATAAAATAAAAAACATCGCACCGACGGAACATTGGAAACACGCTGATGTGCGAGTCAAATATTACGCGGAAACCGACAGTGATAAGAACTTGCAAAGTGTTAAGGACACTATATACAATATAACTAAACAGTTGGCTAGTAAGGACGATTGTGTGAAATATTTTATAGACACAGACAAATGAACAAAAGTGCCAGTGCGTGTTAATGTTTTAATATCATAACTTTAATCATATGCTTTGTACTACTATTATTGAAATAAGAAACTATTATTGTAATAACTGTACTTAAGAATCTACCTGTTTAAATTTAACTTACATTGTATTGTATTTAAACTTTGTACTCTTTTAAGTTACATACTTAATAGATTAATTTGTTTTTGATTCTAGAACTCTTTGTGAATTGTGTTATTGCTAAGTATTATTGTAAATAGTTATAAGTCTTTTTAGTGTTTTTTCATGCTCATGCTTACGATTGTAAAGTTATTGGGAACATTCATAAATTGTTTGGAAGAATTATAAGTATTGTATGGGGTTATTAATCTTCAATAAAGAAAAATCATTCATTCATTTTCATATTTCATTTATTCACCTCAAAACATGATTTAAATAAACCATTTAAAAACACATCATTGCATATTGTATTATCACTAAATAATACTTGAAAATCTTTGAGACTCTTACCATAGTATTTATAATACAGATACATTAAACAGTACTCTCCACAAACTATAGTAAAGTCATTTTGAATTCGACTTGTATTGTAATTCCACATTCTAGAATTTCTCGCTAAAAACATTCGGTGGTATCCTTGAGGTGGTCGACCGTATGAATCAAAGTACTGTCCAAAACCATTCTTATCTATGTGTATGGCGACCCAGTGAGAACCTGGTTTGTTATCAGAGTCTAAGTTGCTAACTACGTATGTAGTAGTTACCACATATATTGGTAGACGATTGGCTGCATATACATTATATTCAATACTTGGATCAATTTTCTTTAAGTAATTCTGTATTTCTATTGTATTCATTTTTATTCACCGTATCGCTGCAGAATCTTATCAGGTCGAATGATAAAGTGGTAATGTCTTATATAAGGTTAACAAGACACTATTATGGTACTTATCAGCCAAGTTGACTCTTGTTGTGGGGTTGCAAGGATTAGAGTAAAACAAAGAACTTAATATTTTATGAATTCGTTTTATTGGTAACTTAAATCAACAAATCTGAATTACATTATTCACGCTTAATCTAATCTTAAACAGTTAATTTTGTGTTCTTAACTACTATAATCTACTGAAATATTGCGGTTTTTATCTATTTCAATAACATTATCAAACTCCGCATAAACAATGCAATTAATAGTTTGTGATAAAGCTGTTTCAAAACGCACTTCTAATCTCACACTACCATGCTTTACAAGATTCCAATGACTTGCAGAGTTTGCTGATAAATCAGGTGTCAAATCAAACGCTAACATACAATACCCTTCAGCGTATTGTTCTCGGGATATCCCATTACCTTCATTGAGAAAGTGTATACCTGTTCCAGAAAACAATGTATGATATACTGAAGTAAAAATTTTGTTCTCAAATGAGGGTTGTAAAGCCTTTGATGGTATTTGTTGACCGTCTATATATAAACTAAAAGTATTGATGTCGTAATTTTGAAAGTTAAATGGGTTCTTAGTGAGGTTTCCATTGAAAGCAGCGTTATTTACAAATCCCACTATACACCTTTTAGGTAATTGTCCTAAGAAAATGTTATCTAGAGTTTTTCCTTGAACACCTGATGGTATTGTTAAAACTTTAACTTCAGCTCGAGTAATGGGGTATTTAGCTGTGGTAGAAGCTAAGACCTTTTGATGAGCAAGTAACACGCTGGGATTGATTCGTGCTCTACGAATAATCAAAGATGCATCCGTAATAGATACCTTTAATTTAAGGTCACCTGTAGAGGCCATGAGATTGAAATTTTCTCTAGAACGAATTAACTTAACACATATATCAACACCATTGATTAAAAATTTTTCTTGATTGAATAAATCACCATGTAAGTGACCAATCATTTCCATTTCTTTACTTTCACTAGATAATTCTTGCCTCTTAGTAAATCCTTTATTAGTATCATCGGTGGAATCCATTTTTCCAGCTGTATCTTCATACCATAAACCACAGGTGAGGTGAGATTTTTTTGCTGCAGGAGCATAGTTCAATAAGTTTTCTATATACGCACGATAAGCATATGTGTTATTGGGTGGTGATACAAGTTTTTGATTTAAGTAGACATCAAGTTGACTGAAGAGTGAGTGCAACCAATTATTCACCGGAGCAACGACTGTAGATGCGGTTAGTTTGGTGTTATCTTGATTTACTATTTTCGCTTTCAAGTGAAGTAACGTATGAGATAAATCTATGTAGTCATCTCCTGCTCCAGGAATTTGAAATTCTATAGGACCATCATCGGCAAGAGATGAAATTGGTTTATAATGGATCCAAATTCCACTTTCAATGCTAGTTTGAGTTGACGGCAATGCAAACAAATCCAATTCGGACTTTATACATTCACAGGAATGACTATGTAAAAAAGACATTTTGATTAATTGTTAGAAAATATGTCCTTGATTTGTTTTTGAGTAATTTTTGATTTTTTTAGAGCTTTCACTTTCGCGGTCAACGACGGACTGACTCCAGGTAGACGTTTTCGTTTTGTTATATATCCGGATCCAGACATATTGATTTTATCTATTTTTTCATCAGCCTTGCGTTTTAAGTTGGAACCAACTTCTTTAAGACGTGCTTTTATTGAATCTTCCATTGGTCGCGCACTAACCATATCTGTCAATAGACCAACACCAGCGCTCAATGCCTCTTTACCAACAGATCGAACACCGCTACATAATAATGGTAAAACTGACCTAAACAATCCCCCAAGAAAACTACCAATTCCATGTCCTTTTTGATAAGGCGCCCCTTTATATACCACCCCTATACCTGAACCAGCCTGATGAGAATAATAGCGTTGATAAGGACATATCATGTTGGAGCGTTCAAAATGCATTATAATTTTTTAAAATGTAGTTTAACACACACCGTTCCAAATTGAAATGGTATCTTTTGTCCGGTGCTTGACCTTATATCTATTTCAATGGTATCGAATTCTCTTCGCATTACCGATAAGTAATGAGGAGGTGAAAATACATGCATTTTATTGGCACCATAGATGTATTTTGAAGGATCTAATGGTATTACTCTCAGAAGAGGTGTCATTACATCACCTACAATTTGAGGTTCAACTATATCACAGTAAACGAATAGTTGAGATGGTAACCCTAAATGTAAATTAGCTGGACATTTAGCTAAATTCTTTTCAACAAGGTTTCTGTTTGGTTCAAATCCCAACTGTAAGCCTAGTTTAGGAGATAATGTTACAGATTTTATTGATTCGTCTAACACAGAAACAGAAACAAATTTAGATATATTATCGTAGCGGAATTTGATTTTTTCTCTTATATTATTTAATGCTGACAAAATATGGTTAATATTATCATAGTTTGTGGCAGGTATGTGAGTCTTATAATAAACTGTAGATAGTTTGTCTTCATTGGGCATTTTCATGATTTTTGTTATGTAAATAACATTCTCATGATCTTGAACAGTAAACATGGTGCATGGATATTGGAATTCAACGATTCCTACACACCATTCTCCTTCCAATATTATGGGTTTGGGTAATTTTGTTGAAAAAATTGATGTTTTGTTCTCAGGAAAATATTCCATTGAACTATTGCTAAGTAAAGTTAAATAAAAATCTTTAATCATATTTTTTTTAAACTGGAAGCTAAAATCCAACTATTAAATTTGTTTGGATAACCTTTCCACTTAACTAACACTTGTTGTCTGCTGCCAGAATAACGAGAGCGAATTATTTTATCAATCTTGTGTTCAATGGTGGGGTCATAAATGACCTTTTGTAATTCTCGTTCATAAAACGTTCCTACTATCTCCTCACCATCTAAATCTTTTATAGTATAAACGGGCCACGGAGTACGTTCTATTATAGAAGAAATCACAAATATTTCATCGCTCCAATTAGATTCATAACCTTTTTGGAATACGTGTTTATATTTAGTTATTCTGACATGGTCACCGACATGAAACATAGGTAGTATAGTTTTTGATGATTTTTCAGATTTTTCATATAAATTACTCCAAACTGTCATTATATTATTAGAATTAACATCTGAAGGACACATTTTAATACTAGAATGGAAACTATGATTGTAAGAGTGTATCAAATTCTGCAAAATATCAATATATTTATGTGTATTCTTGTGTGTAAAATAGCGCCACATCTTCATTTTTAGCGTTCTTTGAAATCTTTCTACAATGCTTGCTTTGATGTCTGGATTATTTGTCGTATAGTAATTTATGTTTTTTGTTTTAAAGTATCTTTGAACATCTTTCGATACAAATTCAGTGCCTTTATCAGATTGAATGTGAGTGGGTGTAGTATTAGCTTCATTAAATATACTGTCGAAACACTTTTTTACGGTTTCTGAATTTTTCTTTTTCAAGGGTCTAGCATATGCATATTTGCTAAAAACATCAATAACACAAAGAATGTAGTTGAAACCTTTATTATCTTTAGAATAAGTCCGCATGTCGCTTAAGTCAGCTTGCCAAAGTTCATTGAGATTAGAGAGAACGTATTTGTTCCGAGCGAATTTTCTATGTACTGGTTTGTGGAGTGTATACGTAGATTGGGATTGCAACCAGTTTTTAACTTCTTCCTTTTTCATTTTACCTTTCATAGCTTTTGATAATTTGTCGATATTGCTATATCCAGCTGGGTGTGATACATCATAATAAATTTGATCTATTTCTAATAAGGGGTCCATTTTTCCCAATCAATCTTTTTCTTAATTTTATTTGCGTGTTTATCTTCGCTCGTTGGCGTCAAATATACCTCTGTGTTTTGTGGCGGTTGTTCTTCGATGGCTTTTTGAAGTCGAGCTATGTACTCACGTCTTTTTGGATTGCCAATATATGTTAAAGGTACTTTTAAATCGTTTAACGCTTTAGCAAATTTTTCCCAACCAGGTGGGTCGTTGTTTTTTAATGGTCGCAGTGTATCGCTTACTAAATCGATAATGTTACTGTTAGGAATCACTTCATTATCTACAATCACTGTGCCAGCATCATTCCAATAAATTTTGTTTTTATTTAGTGACACCGAATTCAATAACAACTCACCTTTTTTTACATATGTTTTTGGTATTAAATTTAAAATTTGTTTTGTTGAGTAGGAAGGTTTTTTTTCGAGTGTAAAACTTTCTTGTTGCTTCTCTTCATCACTCAGTGTCTGACTGACAACTACATCTTTATTCTTGATATCATTATTTATATTAAAAAATTTCCAGCTTTCAGATGTGGGTTTAATGTTATCGTCATTTGAAGTTATTATAGGGAGTTCAATGGGACGACGATCTTCTTCCATAAAGTGAAGATATCTTTGTAAAATTTGTAAGTATAATTTACACTTTTTTCGATCATCCATATTACTGTCGAGTATTTTTTCCATTTCACTATCTAAACGAGAGGTAGGATTTTCATTTCTTTTTTGATTTAACTTATCTATTAAGCTTGGATCAACTAACAGCATTTTTTTGGCGTGTTCCATTTTTAAACTAGTCCACTTATCAATCCACTCAAAATAGAACCCAATATAATCGGAAGAAATGCACCACCTTTTTGAACTATAATATTCTTTCTTATTTTATTTGTACTTTTACGTACCAATTTTCGTAGTAGATTTTTGTACTTTTTTAGTTTACTCTTTGATTTTTCTTCAAGTTTTATATTTCCTTGTAAAACGTTATGAATACATTCACATATAAAATTAATTTCGTTTTCGTTACAGACTTTTAAAAGAGCTTGTTGATGTTTTGGTTTAAGTTTATAAAGAGCATTTAATAAGTGTTCATGCGTCTTTAAGCGTCGATCCATCATTTGTAAATGACGGGTATTGGTTGGTTCTTGACATATTTAAACTCTTTTGTGGGAATGTACACTGTAGAATGACCATCAGATGGAAATATCTTTGATTTAATTCGACACATGTCAAAAGTGTCTTGTTTTAGATCTATCATCAAATAGCCATGTGCTTCTTTTGTAGCATCTCTGTAAGCATCTTCTATGAATTTGCTATTTTCTGGTGATACTTGCCGTGCTAAGTAACGTATTTGAGTTTTATCACGTGGGTTTTTAAAATAAATTATGTAGTTTGAATTCAAAGAAATGTCTCTTTGTCCTTTACCTTGATGAAATAAATTTTGAGTAATGTAAAATACACTCAAGTTCCTATGATGACTACCTTTGGTAAATATGTCAACAATGCGACCATCAGATTCCCTCATGAGATCGTCGATAATAATAAGGTTAGCTTCCTTTCCATCAAACATATTCAAATCTGGTATACCCTGATAATAGTTTACATTTGGTAAATTATATAAGGGCTGCATTTCATCAAAACACCAAGTAATTTGATGAAAATTGGTGTTGCACACCTCATTAATATGTTTAATAAAGTTTGTTACAAAATTAGACTTTCCACATCCACTTGGACCTGCAACTATGGCAGTAAAAGGATGATAAAAATGAAACATTTTTAAATACACGTGTGAACTCGAAAAGCGTTTCGGAATGAATAAAACCAGAAGTTACGATTGAATGTATTATATTTGATTTTGTTTTACATACAAAGATTACATATACAAATACTTTGAAAAATGATCACATACAGTTCATAGCTGTTTTGAAAAATATTACAGTAAGAAAATTATTATAAAATAAAGTTAAATCAGGTATAACAAATAACTAACTACATACATTAAAATTTACATCTAATTTTTCATGATATTATACAAAACAGTTGTCATAGTAAAACAATAAAAAAAAAAAAAGATAGTACATAATAAAGACAGAAACACACACACACACACATTAACATACATATTTTCGTTGTACAGAAATCGTTGATAAAATCAAATGTCCTTTATTTTATAATGACCCCATGCAAGAGTATCTGTTGAATTTTCTATTAAATAACGTTTAGTGTCATTGTGTGATAAAGATATTTTATTAATTTTTTGTGTATATATAGCATGTTTAATTGATTTAAATCTTATCATTTCGCTGTATTGCGTTTTCTTTTCATATAAACATGATTTATAATCGGTAAGACAAAATTTTTTTGTTACACTTTTGTTAATCCCTTTTGCTTTACATATACATTTATTCTGCACATCCATTGCATACATTTTAGAGCGAAGACCTACAAACTCTTTAAGAATTTTACCGTTATTTTCGTCTTTAAAAAAACCTAACCGTTTTTTATTCAATAATGGTAAACCATATTGATTATTTGGTGGATAGTCGGACGTATCAAAGTAGTTGACTAAATCAAGTTTTATATCAGCATAATAATTTTGCGTAAATATTTGATATATTAAGCTATCGGTATCAGTATATAGTAACTTAATATTATCTTGATATTTTATTTTCATATAATCGTAATGGAAATCGTATAGTAATGTTTTAGATATATCTAAAATACAAAAACCGAGGTAAATTGGTTTATTATATAAAACGTTAGTTTTATTTAATTGTATTGCAACTAAGCTCTCTGAGAATATAGATAAACTATGGAATTCTGGTCTTGCTATCAAAGATTGAGCACCTTGAGTTTTGCCACGATTTAACCAATGATTAATTAATTTGACATTAACTCGTTTTCTTACATTTTCCATTGTTTTACCAAAAACAGAATTATTCATAAGTTTAAAAAAATCTTTCTCAAAATCTGAAGTGGCTAATGAACGCATATGAGTATTCAAGTCTATGTAACTTTTCAACCACGCGGATTGTTCAAATTTTAAAATTCTATGTACTTTAACCAATCGGAGACCATTTTTTAAACATTGCTTAAGGTTTCTATAATGAATGACGTAATTTTTTTTATTTTTTAAATTTGGGATCAGTTTCCTGTCTTTGCTGTTTCCTAAACATACGTTTTCTGGACAAAATGGAAAATCTGAATGAAAATCATGTAAATTTTTTGAATATTCTAAATCTACTTCCAATATTAAACCATGTTTGGCATCATCGGCTATATTAAAATCTGTATTTATATCGACCCATTCAAATTTGGCTGTTGGGAGACATTGGGACATAGCCCAACCATAAAGATTATTTGCGTCTAAGTACATCAAAAATGAAGATGGTTTATCTGAATCGTATTCCGACATAAACATGTTATTTGCCA
Organism: Sphinx pinastri; assembly: GCA_947568825.1. Lineage (NCBI taxonomy): Eukaryota > Metazoa > Arthropoda > Insecta > Lepidoptera > Sphingidae > Sphinx > Sphinx pinastri. The sequence continues at coordinate 389,146 of OX387615.1, forward strand.
CTGCATGTCTATTGCTGCATTGTGATATACCCCCCCGAATATTATTCGCTATAAACGTAACCTTGTCGATATCTGTTAAAAGTTCCAAATTTATTTTGGTAAAATTTAACATAGCATCCCAACTTAAACCAGGTGCTGTATAATAGTGGGCAGGATCTAAACCGTATGTTTTAAGACAGACATCCCTAAAGTTTTCAAATATATCTGCTAACAACAATACATCTGTTTTTAAATACAGGTCTGAATATTCACCCATGTTTTTACAATTAAAATGATTCCACACGTCTTGAGCATGATGGTATTCACTTTCTGTAATGTGACTATCATTTAAAGAACTATAAAATTGATCGCGAGTGGGAAGAGAAGTTATTTTTAAAGAATCAAATGTCGTCATGTATTCGTATGGATAAACACCTTTTCTTATTAAACGTTTAAAATCTTCTTCACATGGATATTTTAATTTGAGTTCACGAAATTGTTCAAGTAATAAGTTCTGAGCTAATTTGTTAAGGCTACTTGACATAAATTTAAAAGAATCAAGAAATCGTAATTTTATAACTCTGTTATTGATTTGTAAAACTTTAGAAAAAGAAATATATTTTTCCTTGTTCTCAGGAATAAGTTCAATGTCACCTTTCTCGAAATCAAGACCATGCACTATGAAATGAGCGTCATAATTACTTAAATTATGTAAAAACACTGGCACAAAATTAGGAGCTTTGTATTTCTGAGAGCATACTCTATGAGCTACACCTTCATATGCACCAGTATGCCAATTATATGATATTGTTCTATCCACGTTTAATTTAGTAGCACAAATGTAACAAGACTCACTTTGATTGATATTTATTTTATTTTCTTCAGTTAACGGTAATGGTGATTTGACAAAAGAATTCTTTTTACAAATATTTTCTAAATCTGCGTAAATGAATTGCATAAATTTTAGCGCACAATCTTGCCCTGTATAAGACCTATATACTGAAAGATTATCATCATAAGAACATTTAACATAATACCCAAAACTATACGTTTCATGTTTTTGGATATTAACAGTTGATGATTGATTTGGATTGTTAGAACAACTCTCTATTGGTTTTAAAAATGCTTCAAAGTCAGCATACACAACGAATGGAACTCTTAATTTACGTTCATAGTTGTTAAATGAAATTTGGTTTGATGGTATTAATTCATTAAACCAGTTTCTTTTTCTATCGTTTTCCGATGGTAAATTTGTACACACATTGAAACAGTCATTTTCTTGGTGTCGTTTTAAATTATCTAATGACGTGAAATTTAATAAACACCCATCACAAATATGAACTGCATGTTCAGAAGTCGATAACTGTTTAGATAATAATCTCGAGAGGTTTTTAATATAACAGAAATGACCTTTGGAACCTTGAGATATATACAATAAGTTTAAGTGAGTAATTTTACGGTGTTTCGTAAAGTGTAATGGACCCACAACTTTATTTGATTTGCTTATTGAATCATATTGTAATCCAAAAACATTAATACTTATACTATTTAATTTTTCAAACTTATGGATGTCATTAATTTTTATAGGAAACGATAGGTTATCAAATTTTAGTTTGTTTTTGTGTATTATATAAGATGATACCCTATTGGAACTATGAGTAGCTGGAAATAATCCTGACAAAACTGCCCAACGAAAGCATTCATGATCGTTATTTTGAACATTGATTACAGCTTTCTTATGTTTTATATCTAACGGTAGGTCTATGTATGAAGATCCACGCAATGGGTTAAATTTGTTGACATTCATATCCAAGTGATTTATTTTAACTAAACTCCATCCACTACCTTTTTTTTGGAAATTGGTCATTTTGTTTGTTATTTCGGTAATTATAGATGAGAAAATAATATCTTTGTCATCACCTTGACAAACAAGATAGTTTGAAATTTGAAAATCAAAAATATTGTGTAGATTTTTTGTTTCTTGTGTGAAATCCGCATTGAGAATAAAATTAACTTTTACAACAGAATATTCTAAGATAGATCGTTCTAGTAATGTATAAATTATTTTTTTAATATTTTGTAAAAATAATTCAGGTGATTCAAGCTGTGTATCAGAAACTAAACTAGATTGCACTCGATATGTAATAATTCTATTACCGAAAGCACTATCAATGAATTGAACATTAGGTAGATTATTATCTCGTCTAATTAAATTATTTTTATGTTTATTGCTCTTATAGTGACTGGTCATATATTTTTTTGACACATATATGTGACACTCAGGACATTCAATTTTATCATTATGCTGTTCTGTACTTACATTTAAAATGTTATCCAGCGACGATGTAGATGTCGAAGGAGCTTCAAGACGAATATTTTTTCTTCTCTTTAATGGATCCTCTTCAAACAATTCAGTTGGCGCTAATCTTTTCCTGCTGCCTTCTCCATTCTGCATAGATCTGATGGATAAGAAAACTGTTAAAAAAATGTTATCTCACGAAATAAATATGCTATGTTTCTATTATTTAAATAGATACTAACATTATTTGTTATTTACACTGCAAACAATATGCTTTCATTGATAATACACCATCAATATCATCCTCATCGGAATGAGTTTGTTTTGAGATTTTATGTCCACTACATGGTGTATAATAAGGAGAAATATCAGGATCTCCCAACATTGATTCTGGCAAAACATTTAATATATACCAAAACCGTATGAAACGATGATATTTATGTAAAATTATCTTTTTATCGAAACTCGCAATCTCACTCTGAGATAAACTAGAAATATCAAGTGAGTGGTACATTTTGGTTGCACTTCAATGTTAAAAATATAAACGGAAGAAACAAGTTGAATGATTGTGCAAGATGTTCGAACCATTATAAATACTTTAAGTGTATCCCCTCTTCATGGATTCCCAAAACATGTTGCAACTAGTCTTAACATAATAAAAAATGTTTTACTCACGTTTCGACTTGTCTTTGTTCCATTTTATCACAGAGCTCGTACAGTTCTTTGTCGTATTGCGATGACATCAGATCCATTGATTCGATGTTTTCGAGAAGTGCGACGAGTTCCATGTTGTATAAATCACAGCTTGTATCCATGGTAAGGAATGTCTCAGTATATTTTAAGTTATTTCAACGCTTATATACTACCCAAAACAATGTAATTACATTCTAAGCTATCCACTTTTTTCCAAACAATTTATGAATGTTCCCAATAACTTTACAATCGTAAGCATGAGCATGAAAAAACACTAAAAAGACTTATAACTATTTACAATAATACTTAGCAATAACACAATTCACAAAGAGTTCTAGAATCAAAAACAAATTAATCTATTAAGTATGTAACTTAAAAGAGTACAAAGTTTAAATACAATACAATGTAAGTTAAATTTAAACAGGTAGATTCTTAAGTACAGTTATTACAATAATAGTTTCTTATTTCAATAATAGTAGTACAAAGCATATGATTAAAGTTATGATATTAAAACATTAACACGCACTGGCACTTTTGTTCATTTGTCTGTGTCTATAAAATATTTCACACAATCGTCCTTACTAGCCAACTGTTTAGTTATATTGTATATAGTGTCCTTAACACTTTGCAAGTTCTTATCACTGTCGGTTTCCGCGTAATATTTGACTCGCACATCAGCGTGTTTCCAATGTTCCGTCGGTGCGATGTTTTTTATTTTATTAACTTCATACACCTCAATTTTTATGAGATGTGATGCAGAACTGTTGTCATCGCTGTTTGATCGGATGTATGAAACACCCCCGCTCGTCGATCGACCAACACTGGATGACTTTCTTGTTGTTGTCTTCTTCTTTTTTGGTTTTTCGAAGAACTCATCAATGCTGTTGCATTCGATCGGTCTTTTATTTGCTATTATCGCTTTTTTTACTTTAAAAGCGAGTGTACCTTCTTCATCACTAGGTTCGTCGATTTCTTCAGCATAATAGTAGTTTTTGAAAGTATTTTCAGAAAACTGTAACAAAATGAAATGAAACTGTTTTAATTATCGGTTAAGTAAGTACTGTATGATAAATACTTATAGGTATGCGAAGTATACATGTACACATTAGTAACAATGATAAATTAATAATACATCAAAGATAGCTAAAATGTATTAACCTGGTGGACAACATATGGCATAAACAATTAATGAAACATCTGGTTACAACACTTTTAGATCAAAGTATATAAAGGTACTTACATTCATTTTTATAACACTTTCACTATTTAACTTTTTCACAATTTTACTATCACTTCACTGTTACAAACAACTGGAGATCACACTTCGAGCAGAGCACAGAGTGGAATACGATACCATGTGATTTTGCGTCGGTCTTTTATATGGAGAGGGAGTATTGTTTCCTTGCAGACAATGTCTATTTCTACCGCCAAGCAACAGTGTGCATGCACTGTTGTGTTTCGGTTTGAAGGACATTGTAGCCAGTATAACTACTGGACATAATGAGACTTAACATCTTATGTCTCAGGGTGACGAGCGCAGTGGAATGCCACACAGTACTTTGTTAGTCAAGGTGCTGGATGGTGTTGCTACTGTTTATGGGTGGTCGTATCGCTTACCATCAGGCGAACGGCATGCTCGTCTCGTCATTAAATGCAATAAAAAAAAAAAAAAAAAAAAAAAAAAAAAAAAAAAGATCCAACATGTTTCGACTTTCACCTTAAATGTTCCGTTGAATACGTAATATCAGGTAATGTGAATAATGGGAACCGTAATTATTATGACAATGAGAAGACCCAAAGGGTTTTACCTAGAATTTGAGAAAGGTATGGTGTATTGTAACGATTGCTTTATCTATAATAAACAATGCCCGTAATGCGTAAAGGGTGACTATTAAGTAATTTTAAACGGCTTTTACGTAGAAACACGAGTTAATAGAAATACGAGACAAAGACCTTTGCATCCTTCAAATAAAAAAGGGTCGCCGATAGAAAGTAGAAAGTCAATAACACAACGAAACAGGGAAAATGTTGCTTTATCTATCATAAACAATGCTCGTAATGCGTAAAGGGTAACTATTAAGTAATTTTAAACGGCTTTTGCGTAGAAACACGAGTTAATAGAAATACGCGACAAAGACCTTTGCATCCTTCAAATAAAAAAAAGGATCGCCGATAGAAAGTAGAAAGTTAAAAGCACAACGAACAGGGAAAAAGTACAAGCTTAAGGGAACCGTAGACCATGAACAAATTCGTGGTTCATACCTACCTCGCGGGTGATATGAAACGGATTCCGCGGACGATATAATTTTTATTCGCGGGTGTTATCAAAGTAATCCGCGGTCGATATCAAATTAATCCGCGGTAGGTATCAAGTTAATCCGCGGTAGGTATCAAATTAATCCGCGGTAGGTATCAAATTAATCCGCGGTAGGTATCAATTTAATTCGCGGTAGGTATTAAAGTAATCCGCGGATTTATTCGCGGGTTCCGCGGGCCGAAACTGGAGCAATCGAAAACGTCGGCCACCAGCCGCCGGAGCGCCGCGGACCGGCCGTCGAACCTGCTCCAGTATCGGTGAATCCCTTACTACTCATGATTGTTTAGCATGCTAAGACAACAGAATTCAAATGCTTATGAAATTAAATGAGAATAGCAGTAAACTCCACTGCTACGGAGTAGCTACCACCGCAAAGTCTGTTTCTGCTGCTAGACGGTATTGGGCGTCATCATCTGCTTATATTATTTTTTAGTCCACTGCTGTATGTACATAGGTCATAGGCCGGTCTTCGGTGTGTGCATGCACTGTTGTAATCCGGTTTAAAGAACAATGTTGCCAGCGTAATAACTGCGCATTATGAGACTTAACAGTTGATGTCTCAGGGTGACGAGTGGGGTACGTTGGAAATAAAATTTCTGAATTCTTGATGATGTTCCTACTGTTTATGGGCGGCTGTATCGTTTACCATCAGCCGAGCGATATTCTCGTTACGTTCAGTTGCAATAAAAATAAAAAAGACGTACAAAATTTTCCTTTCTAAACATTTCCAGTAATGTAGAATAAATTCATTGATGAATTCAAGAGTTGGAATTAATTACGACTGTCTTGGTATGCACATTGCACAGTGGATTCTAGAATAAGCTACTTCTTGAGAGAAACCATTTGAGTACACGTAAGTTTACACCTCTGAAGCGTAATTTGCGCTTTGTATAACAAATCGAACGATGTGGCATTGTGTAATTGGTGCGTCGTGTCTGTCCGTCTGTCCACTCGTTAATGGAGTAGCGTGCCGTCCACTCGCTAATGGAGCAGTCGACTGTCCACTTCTAATTGGCTTGCACCGAGATAGCTAACAGAAATTCTCATAGAAGCTCGTGGAGTATCGTAATAACAGGTAAACATTTTTAGATCATGCGTTTCTCTTGTTCCACTTTACGGTGAGATGTGAAGTTTTTAGTTTGATTCTCAGCTCGTCCTCACTTATGTGGTCTCACATTATTTATAATAGCGTGGTATAGCTCGCGCACGATCAGAGTGGAATGCGACCTTTCTGAATTGAGACCGCTCAGTAGCGTCGGCAAGCTCACGACAATGCTCGAGAGATACAAATTAAATAAATACGAAAAGATTTTGTGGATTATTATATAATGAATGGGTTCCATCCTATTCAGATCGCGCGCGGATTATACTTCGGTTGAGCCAATTTTTTATAGGTACTGCAGACAAAACTGTCTATACCTCTTTTACGTCACTAAAGTTGACTTGAAAATTAGAACTCTACTATTAGGACTGCCTGGGTGGCGTATTGTTACGACAATGCTCTGTGATCCTGGGTTCAAATTCCGGGTCGAGCAGTGATACTAGGTTTTTCTGCTCAGTATCAGCCCGAAACCTAGAATTTTAAATACACACGTCGCAAAGCGGGCGCACTATTTGTGCCTATGTCTAACCCATTGGGAAAAATGAGAGCGCGTGCACTCGCTGTTTTTGCGTATATGTGTGTGTGTAATAATTTAAAGAACGTTAATTAAATGAATTCTAACCAATTACAATACGTTGCCTACTAGGCTTAAACGTATTGCTGAAACTGCGCCAGAGTCTGAATTACCAGATTACATATTTGTGCGTATCACACACAGTGTAGGCACATACATAAAAGCGCCGAACGTTTTAAAGGACAATGTTCTCCGTATAATTACAGAGAATTAATACAGTTGGTGTGCGCTATGCAGTGCCATCCCGAACTTTTAAATTTACAAATATGAGTAGAATTGTTACCGTTTATAGGCAGTCGTGGCCCATAACATGCTCGTCATTATGTTGAGTAAAAAATATTTCCAGTACCGCTAATAGCCTCGTGTTCCATCATTATGTACATTGTAATATTTAAAACAAAGTGCGCGGAGTCGTCGCTGCGTCCCGCGGACAGAGACAATAGCCGCGAACAATGGAACTCTCCGCGAGGAGGCTTAAACATACGTAGCTTTACTGTAGATGGCCACGCTGAGCTCGAGAACTGTTGTACACACGTATCTCCCGGTATAATCTTCACAGTAAATACGTTGATTGAATTATTTTAATGTACAATTGGCTCTATCTCTACAATCAAATAAATATAGAATAGAAAACACGAAAATCTCCAAATCATGTAAATCAAATACAACCAAAATAAAAAAAAATTACTAAATCAATAAAAAAGCTACTTTAAGCATAATCCTCATGAAAAAATAACAGCGATTAATTCCCTTAATCAAGAACATTAAGATCAAACGCAAGTTGGTACCCATACTTGTATATAATTCCAAATAAAGATTTCAATTACATCTGTCCAGTAGTTGTTTACAAGGCCAGCCATCCTATACGGTGTTAGTGTTGAAGGCGAGGGTGTCGTCTGTCGTCTTGCAGGTTAACGCCGCATGATGCGTGCCGTGGGCGGGATGTTAATAGCGCCATTTGTACTCGTCGAACACGACCGTACCTCCTTGGTTTGTATCTTGTACGCGAGTCCTTCTGTAGATACGCCACTTTGTCTATTTCCACAGTTGTGTGCAAGAATTGTCGTTTCTCGGGTATTGTAGACATGTTATATATGGTACTGAGTCTTATTTCGCATCTAAGTTCCGGAGAGAGAAGCTATTATTTACAACTGGCATACTGTAAGGTGAGGGAATTGTTCTTCTCGAGATTGAGTTGTATAAAAAAAATATCCACAGTGTAGACGTAAAAAGGTAAAATGCTACACACCGGCACTCATAACAAAGTATCTACCACCTAATTAAAATTATAACTTGCCTTCGGCTTTGTGTTCGGGGGAATCCATACAGTGATGTCCTGACCATCAATAAGCCGGGACAGCGTGTAAACAACGCGACGCGCGCCGCAATGGATGAGCAGACATTACACGCACATCGCACCAAACGATTGTAAATAACACTAACAAAAGAGCTTGTCTGTTTATTTTACTTATAATTAGTGTAAACAATACCTTGCCATTAGTCGGCTAACATTACGCATTATAGGGAAACCATTTCTGACATTAACTGCTAGCCTTTGCTCGAAAGTCGCATCTTTTTCGGAATAAACAATAAAATAGAGCATTTGTTACTCAGGGACATGTGTCCCATTAGCACTGATATCTTTGTAACGTTGCTAGGAACGTTAACTCTCTTCGTAAACGTTATCGTTTAAGTCAGTTTAACTACCAATAGAAACTGTTAATGTATCGTATTGGCTGGTTAAACTGTCACTAGTTTTGACGTACGTCTGAACGGCGCTCGTATAAATAAGCGTGCAATGTCACGCGCGCCCTTTTTCTATAATCTTCTTCGCCGTAGCAACACTACCAACTAACTGCGTGTTGCCACGCATACCGTTGTTCCCGCTGGGGTGAGTGTGCCAACGACTACTAACCGCTTCCAGGTATTCTGTGCATCTGGGCTCGTGAGCTATCACGAGTCGCTGGCGCGGAATGTAAGCCTAGCTTGCATTCCGACCCGCTGGGATTCTGATTCCAGGTTTTTTTTCTACGGTGCGGCGTTGACCGCCGTATTTCTACGGTACGGCGCCCTGACCGCCGTGCTCCACGCACGGAGTGCTGACTCCGTGCTGACCGCCTTCTCCACGGTGCGGAGTGCTGACTCCGCCACGTGCACACCACCATCGTCGTCGCGGGTGCTGACCCCGGCCACGTGTGCACCGTCGTCGCGGGTGCTGGCCCCGACCACGTGCTCACCACCACCATCATCGTCGGGTGCTAACCTCGACCACCTCACCACCGCTGCGCAGACCACGTGGCGCTACCATCTGCCCGGCGAGCTGCCGCCGGAGCTAGCCACGTGCATCAGCGTCGTGCCGTTCGCCTGAATCGGAGTCTCCGCAGGCCAGTGACTTGTTTGCATACCACCAGCAAACCGTACCGAGTGTAACGCGGAGGTGCAAAATAAAGCTCGTACCACGAACCTAAAACCCTGAGTTTCTCTTCTATCTCCTAACTATCTACCTGCGGCGCCTCACGCCGCATCTTCTATTACTGGAAAATTAGAATATTTTTTGTAAATTACCAGATATTATCCATTACAAACAGACTTACGAACTTAAGCTGCTAAATGATTGAAGTTTGATTTAAAATTAAGGAAACATTCTTTTAAGACGATTCGCAGATTCTAATCCACACTCTCAATTAACCTCTTCAATTAAATCGCTCATAGATAAGAACGAGAGAAAGAATGAAATTTCCATAGTTAGCGCATCTGCCAACCCACGTTAGGATATTAGAGATATGTTTTCAGCAATAAGATAAAATAAAGAGCAATATTATATTATCAAGTAATAAATAGATTTATGAGAAACCGAAACACAATTTAGTTTAAAACAATAAACCAGTAATAAATAAGCGTATCTCGCGCTTCCCACGAATGCTCTTGTATTTTATCAAACAATATTCAAATTTATAAATCAAGATGATCCCGAACAATTTACATTAAAGATAAACAACTATTGCCTTTGAGCCATGGTAATTAAAAGTAAATAACTGGAACTGAGTACATAACCTAATAAATACAGCCTTATTCTAAATTATGGAAAGTAAAAGGCGGTCAAAGTCTCAGGTTCCTTATCTTGCGGTAGGACTCTGCCCGCCCCTACGCCGTTATTGAAGACTTGCTCTACTGTCATTTTAATTGAAGCGAGATAAAAACGCCGAAAGTAAAAATCAAATCCTTTTAGGGGCAACATTATATTTTCCCTAAATGATATTTGAATAAGGTGTAGTCATTGCTGTATTGGGTTTTTTAATACATCAATGGGTGTAGTACGTAACTTCACCTGTACTGCTCAGGCGAGACCAACACATAAATCCGCACTGGACCAGCAAGGTCCATTCCGAATCCCCAAAATCACACAGCTTTTCCTAAAATTATGTTTTAACAGGTAATAATTATCGAGTAATAATATTTGGGGGAGGCTTATGTTCAGCAGTGGACTTCTATAGGCTGAAGAAAAAGGAGAAGGTAATAATCAATTATTAATATTATTTGTTTTTCGGAAGACTATTTTGTAGATCGAAATTTCCTGGCGTCAGTAAAACAATGTGTTGGCCATTTTCAAGTTAGAACGACTCCGAGAGGCTGTGACGAATGCCAGCCCTACATTGACAGCGAAACCCCGCGACTGGTACGGGACAATCTCGCAGAATACCAGACATTCGGACAGCATCGCCCTCGTCGGAGATTCATTAATTTGGGACAACCCGCAGCCAGCGTTTATTGGTACTAATGGTCTGTCAAGCCTCCCGCGACGCACGCACACACACGCGCTGACATTAGAACAAGTTACCGGCGTTACCCGCTTGGAAACAGCCGCATTCGTGAAATATGATTGTGTGTAATTACGTCCTCTGTATTTATATAATTTAATACGTAACTTTAGTACCAATTTCGTAAATGACTAGTATAACTACTGGACATAATGAGACTTAACATCTTATGTCTCAGGATGACGAGCGCAGTGGAATGACACACAGTACTTTGTAAGTCAAGGTGCTGGATGGTGTTGCTACTGTTTATGGGTGGTCGTATCGCTTACCATCAGGCGAACGGCATGCTCGTCTCGTCATTCAATGCAATAAAAAAATAAATGAGAGTTGCATGAAAAAGTTCCACTGCTCCGTATGACTATTTTGCACTTAATTATACGAACGACTCTAATCTATACTAATATTATATATAATATAGAAAGGTATTATAACCATTGGAATCAGTAGATATTACAATTCTTAGAAATCGATATCTCAACGTGAAAAGCGCATAAAAAATATGCTTGTGCATTTCAAGTTTTAACCGGTGTAGATTTTTATTTGGGCTTGGGAAAGTAGCTTAACTGCGCATGATGACAACTGGAGGAGTCAGATAAAGTATTTGTTGTATTGTAGTAACAAAATGTAACACTAGTAACGCCATCTATGTTTTCTCTTTGTACCTTGCTTATACTTTAAAAAAATACAGTCAGTCGTTAACCGAAAGTGTGCGTTTTAATAGGTTATGGGCGAATATATCCTTATTTTCTTAAGTAATATCGTGTTACAGTTTAAGAAAAGTGCTGAACTTTCGTGTAGATAATGGCTGTGAACTATTTACAAAGTGTTCCCAAGTTGAAAGGCAGGGAAAATTATGATGAGTGGAGTTTTGCGGCAGAGAACTTGTTAGTCCTAGAAGGCATGATGCATTACATCAAGCCAGTGCCCGATACTGAAACAAAGCCTGCAGAAGACGCAAAAACGAAGGCAAAGCTAATTTTAACTATCGATTCCGGATTGTATGTTCATATCAAAGAAACAAAGACCTCGATGGAGTTGTGGACAAAGCTAAAAAACATGTTCGACGATTCCGGCTTTTCAAGAAAAATATCTTTGCTGCGACATTTAATTTCAATTAGGCAAGAAAGTTGTGATTCATTGACTAATTACGTAACGCAAGTTGTCGAGACAGCACAGAGATTGAAAGGAACAGGGTTTGCAATTACGGACGAGTGGATAGGATCATTATTGTTGGCAGGTTTGCCAGAAAAATATTCTCCCATGATCATGGCAATAGAACATTCGGGAATACAGATTACCACCGATGCAATAAAATCGAAATTAATTGATTTGGAAGTTTCTTCTAATTACACTAATTTGGATACCAGTGGCGCTGCATTCGCTGCGAATAAATCATATTCGAAGTCACGGAACAGCATTAAAAAACAAAATGGCCGTACTGACACCCCTCAGTCACAAATGTCAAAAATGGCGGATAAAAAAGTAATTACGTGCTATAAGTGTAAAGAAAACGGGCATTTCAGAAATCAATGTCCTTTATTGCAGAAAAATAAGCAGTCTAACGCGTTCAGTGTGGTATTCCTAAATGGACAATGTAACAAAAGCGAGTGGTACGTTGACTCCGGTGCAAGTGCGCACATGACGTCAAACAAAGAATGGATAAACAATGCAAACTTTACGCCGAATTTACCAGAAATTACGGTTGCTGACAATACAAAGTTGCCTGTATTGTGTTCCGGAGATGTGCAAGTAACTACAGATCGCAACTATGACATCACAGTTAAGAATGTCTTGTGTATTCCAGAGTTGTCAACAAATCTATTATCGGTGAGCGAACTTATAAAAAACGGAAACAAAGTTGTGTTTGAAACTAATAATTGCTATATTAGAAATGTGAAAAACGAGCTGGTAGCGACGGCACATTTAACCAATGGTGTATACAAGTTGAATATAAAAACAGCAGATTGTATGTTAACAACACCGGCATTGGCGAGTGCAGAGACATGGCATAGGCGTCTGGCACACATTAATAGCAGCGACTTAAATAAAATGAGTAATGGCATCGTAGAAGGAGTAACATTACCTGCTCCTAGTTACACAAAGAAAGAGAACTGTGTAACCTGTTGTGAGGGTAAACAAATGAGACTGCCATTCACACATAGTAAACATAACAGCTCGGAGACACTACAAATAGGCCACGCCGATGTATGTGAGCCAATGGAAACTAAGTCCATTGGAGGTTCACAATTCTTACTGCTCTTTGTGGACGACTACAGTCGAATGACATTCATTTATTTCCTTAAACACAAAAATGAAGTTTTCCAGAAATTCAAAGATTATAAAGCTATGGCAGAGAATCAACAAAACAAGAAATTAAAGATTCTACGTACTGATAATGGTGGTGAATTTAGTAATAGTATAATGGAAAACTATTTAACTAAAGAAGGCATAATTCATCAAAAGACAGCAGCATACACTCCAGAACAGAATGGTGTCTGTGAGCGAGCTAATAGAACAGTAATAGAAAAAGCTAGATGCTTACTGTTTGATGCAAAACTACACAAGAAATTTTGGGCAGAAGCGGCAAATACAGCAGTGTACCTAAAAAATAGGTCTGTTACAGCATGCTTGATAAACAAAACACCATATGAAATGTGGCATCAAAAGAAACCAGATTTGAGCCATTTACGATTATTTGGAAGCCCGGTGATGGTGCACATTCCCAAAGAACGGAGATTGAAATGGGATAAAAAAGCAGAACAATATATTCTGGTTGGATATTCAGACAATGTTAAAGGATATCGGGTTTATGATCCAAAGAAAAATATTATTTCAGTAAAAAGGGATATAACAGTGATGGAAGGAAAACAAAGAATTAAAAGTCTAGAAGAAGAAAACGCTATATGGGTTCAGAATGAACAGATTGATGAAAAGAACTTAGTTCAGAGAGAGGAGACTGAAACAACACAGAATGCGCAGGAATCAAGTGTAGAGAGCAGAGATTCAGTGGGGGATATTACTATTCATGAATCTCTGGCTAGCCCAAGTTCTGATTCATCAGCTTATATGGATCCACATGAGACTAGTGTTGATTCTTCAATGGACTCCATTATATCAACAGATATTTCATCAAGTGAGCTCCAAACACTAGGTGGTGACGTAGTTGAAAATAAGAGAGTGAGAAGACCTCCAACTCGTTATGGTTATACAAACTTGTGTGTTTCAAATCACTTTGCAGGAGTCGAGGAGATTGTTTTCTCAGAAGCAGTGAATGGACCAGAGGCAGAACAATGGAAGCTGGCCATGCGTGAGGAGTTACAGTCATTTGAGTACAATGATGCATGGGAGCTCATTGATGTGAATAGTGCAAAGTAGGTGGGTTTTGAATAAAAAGTTAGATGTTAATAATAAAGTGAGATATCGTGCAAGACTTGTTGCCAAAGGGTTTTCACAACGTAGTGGAATTGATTATGTGGACACCTTTTCTCCTGTTGTGAAACATTCAACCTTGAGGATGTTATTTGCTCTCAGTGTACAATGGTGTATGGATATAACACACCTCGATGTCACAACTGCATTTTTAAATGGACAATTAAAAGAGAATATTTGTATGTCTATTCCTGTAGGTTTTGAATGTAGGGATAAGGGGAAGGTTCTAAAACTTAAAAAGGCTATTTACGGCCTGAAAGAATCATCTTTAATGTGGTACCAAAGAGTGAAAGATTGTTTATGTAAATTGGGTTTTAAAATTTGCAGTAATGAACAGTGTTTATTTATAAAAAAATATGATAATGTAAAAATAATAGTAGCTGTATATGTTGATGATTTTTTGATATTTTCTACATGTAAAGATGAGACAAAAAAATTAAAAACCGTCTTGAGTTCTGAATTTAAGGTAAAGGATCTAGGTTGTGTAAAACGCTATTTAGGCATGAGAATTAATTTAGATAAAAGGTCTAATACTATAACAATAGATCAACAGCAGTATATAGAGCAATTATTGTTTAGATTTGGAATGTTTAATTGTAGGTCTATGGATACTCCCATAGAATGTAAATTGAATCTTGAAAAGGCAGGAAAATGTGTAACAGATGTACCTTATCAAAGACTTATAGGGAGTTTAATGTACTTGGCTGTCATGTCTAGGCCTGATATAGCATATTCTATAAGTTATCTAAGTCAATTTAATAATTGTTATAATGAAACTCATTATAATCACGCTAAAAGAGTATTAAAGTATTTACAAAAAACCAAACACTATTGTTTAAAATATAGTAAAGATAATATAGAGCTAAAGGGTTTTGTTGATGCTGATTGGGCCAGTGACACCTTGGACAGAAAGTCATATACTGGTTTCTGCTTTACCATGTGTGGTTCTATGATATCATGGCAGAGCAGAAAACAGAAGACAGTTTCTTTATCAAGTACAGAAGCTGAGTATGTAGCATTATCAGAGGCTACTAGGGAAGCTATATATTTGAGAAATTTGATGCATGAGATTACAGGTAAATTATGTGTTGTCATGTTGCATTGTGACAACCAAAGTGCATTGAAATTGGCATCAAATCACCAATCATTAAATAGAACTAAACATATTGATATACGTTACCATTTTGTCAAGGATGCGATAAAACAAAATTTGATTAAAGTTAAATATATCTCAACTCAAGATATGCCTGCTGATTTATTTACTAAGGGATTATTGTCAAGTAAACATTACACTTTTTTAGAGATGATAGGTATTGTTTCTATTTAAATTTAAGTTTAAATGTAATGTATGTCATGATTTTATTTTGTTAAATATTTTGTTAAGTGGGGGTGTTGTATTGTAGTAACAAAATGTAACACTAGTAACGCCATCTATGTTTTCTCTTTGTACCTTGCTTATACTTTAAAAAAATACAGTCAGTCGTTAACCGAAAGTGTGCGTTTTAATAGTATTGAGTGATGAGATATACCGATGATTAATTATCCGTCACTAGTGAACAGGATATCTTTGCCTGTCTGGAACGGATATACATGGCTGATCACAGGACGCAGCGCAGTCACACGGGCCACCATATTGTGTTTTACACCTCGTAATTATACAATAATCGCTATGTAGTCAGATGCAAACTCTATCACCAAAAAAGCTTTTGTTCATGAAAAGTTACCTCACAAATTTAAATTCCAGCTGGTGGCTTGACTCGCCATTCAATAATAATACCTAGTAATAAAACATGCCGGGCATAGACACCAACGTCAGCTTTTTGTACCTTGTAAAACGGATCGCTTTATTAAAAACAGCTGCCAGCTAGCAATTAAATACTCGAACGCTTTTAACAAAATAAAATGCTTTTCTTGGTCCGCTACAGAGGTTTGAGCACGTCGAAACTTGATGAATTTCTTTTTAAATCACCGTCCCGTGTCTCGGAGTTTTAATTAAAGAACCTCTGATACTTTGGGAGAGAAATGAGGCTTATTATCATGCGGCAAGTTTTTACAGCGCCGCTTGGCTCACGTCTGACATTCATATGAATATGACAGATTTTTGACTTGTAGCATTCATTTCCCTCGTAGACGGAGATCCCGGAACGAGCTTTTAACCTACATTTGACTCTAAAGGTGTGCAAGTTTTTCGACATCATAAGACCTAACTGTCGTATCGTTAAATTCACACTTAAATCGATCCTTTAAAAATGACTTAAAAGCTTATATATGTAGGTTGATTATAATTGATTGTTAAAATGTGAACAATGTAATGTATAAGTAGTTCAGATCAAATTCTTAGTAAGTAAAAATCGTCATAAACATTAATTAACATTTACAATATATTACAACAATATAATACTTCACTAATACCTGGGGCGTATGAAACGTTCCTGGCGTGATCAGGAAAATGACAAGAGATTTTGGTTATTTATTTATTTTTCAACAAGTTTGAAGTCGGATACGTCAGTATCAGGTGAATATATATACCGCGTGGGGTAACAATTGAAATTCGTACCCGAACTACTTCTATAGTATCAGGAGTTTATAGCATAACCTAATGTTAATAAAATAATAACTCAACGGATAAATAAAAGTGTGAGAGGCTCTGTTCGAGGCACGTGGATGTCCACGGCGCGGGTGGGCAGCTGCAATAAATCATGCAGGCCGGAGACCTCACCACCCGCGCCCTTCACCCGCCGCCCTCGCACTCATATTGATTCACCCCCAAACGGACGCCGCTTTGTTTAATGCAATTATCTAACATGGCTTTTGTTATTTTTGTATCTAATTGATTTTATGGACACTGTATTCGGGGTAATCACTGAGCATAATGAGTATTATAACATCTAATGCCTCGGCGGTGAGCTTAGTACAATTTTTGCAGTACTAAGTCCTCGATGGAGCTAAGTACTGGCTTTGGGCTTTCGTAGCTCTTACCTTGCCTAACATGACATTGTAGGCCGGGAAAATATAATTTTATATGACTGACTCGGTGGCGTAGTTGTATTGCGTTTGCGGTACGAGTATCGAACTAAGATGTCGGATTCAAATCCCATGTCAGGCATAGTGATATTGGGTTAATTTCTGCTCAGTATCAGCCCGAAATAAAGGCTAATAAATAAATAAAAAAAAATCAGCCCGAAGCCTGGAAATGTGCGTGGTAATGGCAAAAGGCCCGCACCCTATTATATGGGACGTAACATAGCTGGCGAAATGTGCGTGTATACAATACAACCTCTACCTACCCCTGAAAAGGAAAAAAGCGTGATGCACGTATACATAGATATATGTTCTTTAACGATTCAACAAAATCTCTGGAACCCTCTGCCTAACCCTTCGGTGATAAAGGCTTGAACGTGAGCAAATGAATGACTTGCTCGACTTTTTTTTTATTTCATTGAATGACGAGACGAGCATGCCGTTCGCCTGATGGTAAGCGATACGACCACCCATAAACAGTAGCAACACCATCCAGCAGCTTGAGTAACAAAGTACTGTGTGGCATTCCACTGCGCTCGTTATCCTGAGACATAAGATGTTAAGTCTCATTATGTGCAGTAGTTATACCGGCTACAATGTCCTTCAAACCGAAACTCAACAGTGCATTCACACTGTTGCTTAGCGGTAGAAATAGACATTGCGGTGGTACCCACCCAGACGGCCTCTTAAATAATGAGAGACCTACCACCACCAGTGAACTTGTCCTTTACTTCTTAGTTACAGTTCAGAAAGATTGTGTTTACAGTCCATAGTCCAAGTAATTTATGATTAATTTTAAACTTATAATATAATGAATATAACTATTCCATCATAATTTCAACACACAGGACAACTTACCAGACGTCTGAGTCACTTCCATTTTCACGTCTTATACAATAAAACCAAGTCAATTTTCTCTAGTTGAAAATCATAAATTTCGTTGCTGACTTTAAGCGTTCCACTGGACAGCTTGATTCATAAGGTTTTTATCCGTCCACCCAAGCGGAAGTATCGTCGAGACTAGCCGTCGATCTAGAACTGACAATACGTTCCAACCCTCGCTAGATTTACATTCTGTGATAAAACAACGATATCTCATGTCGCTAGGAATGCGTTTAAAAAATAATATAAAAGCCGATTAAAATATAATACAAATAAGAATGTAAAAATATTTACTTCATGCCTGTTTTATGTACCTAATTGCGGCAAATATTATCTCCCCGTCGGGCTGCAACAAACATTACCAAAGCGTGATTACATTTATTTATGAAGCAGATACAAAATACTATTTGAATCTTGAGCAAGATACAATTTATTACAATAAACCCAAATGGTAATTACAATTCGTATTTCATTTTGTTATAATATAATACCTATCATTGTTATATACGTCTGACATCGTAAGGTTTTTTACTGACAGCCCTAGAGTTCAGAAAGCAATCAACCTAGCCGAAATCAGTAAGCTATGACGGCAAAATATATATTGGTATACAATATAGGTATGGACGGCCGGAGCTGTCGACGACCGCCTCTCGTTCACTATCCATCACGGTGGCGGGACGTAAACATCCGCTGTGTCACGTCCAACAGAATTTGCGTCAATATTGTTAAATAAAATAATGATAATATATTAACGTGCAATGCATCATTCTATAATTTTCCCATTCCTTCTTAAGCACAGTGCAGACGCTGGCAGTTAAAAATCTTTTCTTACTGTATAAGTGTATAATGTGTGTACCGTTGATTAAATTAAGAACTAAGTTTATGCAATTGTAAAGTTCACCAAGTGTATGTTTGGTGCAGTAATTGACATCTTATTTTGTGCGTGACACCTTCAAAATATTAGGTACCATTATATTATTTCTAGCATGATATTAACTATTCTAAACATAATTTCTCTGTTGCACTATACAATAGGAACACCTAATAATTGTAATTCAGTTGCGTCGCTGCATCATCTGTTTAAACAAAAATAGACATGTCCTTCCATGATTTTATACGTGTTTGGCAAGAGCTGACTTCGTTGAAAATAGAGCACCTGAAACCTTTCTAAATGTTCTAAATAATGGAAAAATTCCAACAAGTTTGTATATGGACTGCGTATCTCCTTTCGTCTTTTTACCCTATTCTAACTCATTGAAGGCCAGCAATGCATTAACAAATCCTACGGCAGTGTGAGCGATGGTCAACTTGGTTTCCAGTTATCCTCAAGCCTATTCTCGCCGACGAATATTCATGTCGACATAATATAAAAGCCGGCCAGTATACAAAGACCCGCAGGCTGCTCATTCATTATAGTCGCCGCGAATTACGAGCTGTCTGCTTCAAACCGCGTGATAAAACAGTGTTCGGGATGTTACTATTTGTGTATATTACCTTCGACTGCCTCGGTGGCGTAGTTGTATTGCGTACGCGTTACGAGTACAATTTGCGCGCTGAGGTCCTGGGTTCGAATCCTGGGCCGGGACAAAAACATTGTGACTGGGTTTTTCCATCTTAAAAAATTACTCAGTCGCAGATCGGAGTCAGGAAGTTGGCGGTGTGATACCCCCGTGCCTCGGAAAGCACGTAAAGCCGTTGGTCCTGCGCCTGATCTCTCTCCGGTCATGTCGGATTGCCGTCTCACCGGACTATGAGGGTAAAGGAATAGCGAGTGCACCCTGTGTATTGCGCACACACTTGTGCACTATAATATCTCCTGCGTATCTGGCTGATCTCTGTTGAGATTGGCCGCCGTGGCCGAAATCGGCTAGAAAGGGTATATTTTATATTACCTTATTGTACTATTCGCCTGGAATTATACTCAGTGTTTCCTTTTACTGGCAAAGAAACTCTGTGATGCAATATGATCATATTATAAGTAACGTGCAGTCAAATTATAAGTCGAATGACAGAGAAGTTCACTAGTACCCAGGATGATGTTAAATTGAAAATTCTGGAAATTTATAACTGCTTACTCGAGCCACAATGTGTGTTGTTCACATATTCGTTCGCTATCCGGTCGGCTCTAAAACATATCCGATACACTCCGATCCGATACCAAGCAGCAAAAATTATACTCAATACAGAAACAGCTTTATAAAATCCTTTTTACTTTTGAACACAACTGTTTTCTGGTAAGAATAGCATGTGCAGTGTCTGGGGAATGTAATAAAGCGGGAATGTGTATACAAACTATCGAGCATGCTAGCCGCAGTGATCAAATGTACTCGGATCATGTAGTAGCATGTGTATACCTACAATAAATGTTTTCGCCCAGTTACATACATACTACACTGATGCCTTTATTCATTTAGGCAAAGGCGCAACTAGTGCACCCACTTTTCACCGTACGTATTCCGTCCCATGAGGTGACAAGGGGCGGGCCTATCGCCATAACGAGCACAAATTCCAGACTCTGGGCTTATACTAAGTAGAAAACCCAATATCACCCCACGCCCCGTTACTGACGAATGTTATTCACTAGAGTTGTAACTAATGATAATTGGTCACTTTGTTACTAGCTCCAAATTATAATTTGGTGTCACACGTTATCCACTGACGAAATAAATCAATGTTTGAAAATTATATCGGTCCTTAATCGTTACGTTATATCTATGTCTATGACTGTATTCTAATATCAAGATATTTCGAACATTTGTAGCATGAAACATTTCACCCAAATCCAAACTTCGTAATCTCCAAAACAAGTACAAAAACGTGTGGTTTATTATAAGTATACCTACATGATCAAAATAATATCAGTAAGTGGGTCGCCTCGACCCTTGTTTAGGCATTCCAAACTCTCTCAATAAATCGAAAAAGTTGCGTTGTCTTGTGCCTGAAATTTGTAAAATTTACTTAACTAGAAAAGAAACTGCACGCTTATTTTTTGTTAAAACCTAACTGAGTGCTGGTCACTCTTCTAATGACAAACGCCATACCTGTCTGTATAAATCTTACTACATCAGAATTATCAGCAAAATCCTGCACGACAGTGTAATTTAATTACCTCCTGTAGAGAGGCAATGCCCATGTCAAAAGCAATCGATTAATATTATAGTTTTTAGTAAGGTTTATATTGTCTGTGTTATGGAAGGTCGCATCACTAGTTAAGAAGTCAAAAATGTAATCTGCCGTGTAAAATGTTTCTGTGAAAAATAAAACAATTAATAAGGAAAAACAGTATATAATTTAACAAGATCGACACCGTGCGATACAAATATAATAAGCCCACGTAACAGTGGTAGCAGAGCGTGGTTCCTTGATCTTCGATGCGCATATTGCGGCACCGGGCACACGTAGTCCTGTTGTGTGCATGTAATGGCCGGCGAGTTTTATGGAAAGGAGATTTATAAAGCACATTGCGATGATGCGAGAAAAATATTGCATTACCCCATTCGGAGGGTCAAATTTTAATACGTGGGCATTTAGAATGAGAAGTATCCTGCGGGAAAACGATGTATTAAAAGCGATTGAGGATGACAAATTTCACTGTGGCGAAAACAACGTGGCGGCGGAGGCGAAGGCCCAATCTATTATTATTGCTGGAGTGGCCGATACCCATATAGAATATGTAAAGAAAGATACGGCGTATGAGATGTTCAGCAACTTGGAAAATAACTTCAAGAAAAAAGGTGTCGGATCGAAATTATTTTTGCGACGAAAATTATCAGATATGAAGTATAGAGAAAGTGAATCGTTAATGAAACATTTTGTGGAACTAGAAAGCATATTCACCGAATTGAAGGAAGCAGAATCACCATTAAGTGAAGAAGAAAAAATCAACTGTGTTATTATCAATGCCGAGGTCTTATGAAGGAATTATCACTGCATTAGAGTCCCAAGAAGATGTGAAACTAGATTTTGTGAAAAATAGATTGTTAGGAGAAGAGGAGAAGAAGAAGAAATTCCATAGGAATATAAATGAGGAACAAAATGGCCATGGAAGTGCATTTGCTTGTTATATATGTGGTAAACCCGGTCACAAGAAGTATCAGTGTACAAGAAACGAAAATTCAAATTTTAGGAGAAGTAACTATAATCAAGCAAGAGGAAATTTTAACCAGGGACGCAGTAACAATAATTTCCAAGGAAGAGGAAATTACAATCAGGCATGTGTTAACAGCAATTACCAAGGAAGAGAAAACTATTACCAGGGACGTAGTCACAATAACTATCATGGAGGAGTATACAATAGAGGAACTAGATCTTCAGGGAGAGGCCATCAGTCATATGTGGTGGAGAATGCACCGGAGAATACAGTGGGGCACGGAGCAGCTTTCATAAGTCGAGTGAATGAGTGTAATATGGACATTAACAATAAACTAGTGTGGTATGTAGATTCTGGCTGTTCTGATCATTTGGTAAACAATAAGGAAATATTTGCAGAGTATAAAATGCTAGAGAAACCTAAGAATATTGCAGCGGCAAAAAATGGTGTAATGTTAAATGCAGTAGGTATAGGGAATATAAAGGCTAAAGCTTTTGTTGGAAATAAACCTTTAGAATGTACTGTCAAAAATGTATACTATGTACCAGATTTAAGAAAGAATTTGTTATCAGTGCACAAATTAGAAATAAGTGGCTTAAGAGTATCTTTTGAAAAAGGAAAAGTTAGAGTTTATAAACATAACAACTTATTTATGATTGGCAACTGTGATGGTTCATTATACACTATAGAAATGAAAGTTGATCTTAACTATAATTGTAATTATACAGAATCAAATAGTGAGACAGTTGATTTGTGGCATAGACGCTTTGCACATTTAGGTATGAACAATATTAACACATTACTGCATAAAGATATGGTAAATGGCCTAAATAATTTAAAAGGAAATAAAATTGAACATATGTTGTGTGAACCATGCTTGCTAGGAAAAAGTACGAGACAGCCATTTAATAGAAAAGGTTATAGAGCAAAGAAACCTTTAGAAATAGTACATACAGATGTTTGTGGGCCTATAACTCCTACTAGTAGAGACGGTTATAAATACTTCCTTACATTTATCGATGATTACACACATTTTTGTATAGTATACTTAATGCACAATAAGTCCGAGGTGTTTGAAAATTTTAAGCGATATTATTATTATGCAACTAAACATTTTAATACAAATTTATTGAATATCCGATGTGACAATGGTAGGGAATATGTATCTGGGGATTTTCAAAGATTTTGTTCAGGTAATGGTATAACAATACAATACACAGTAGCATACAATCCTGAAATGAACGGGGTAGCCGAAAGAATGAATAGGACCCTTGTAGAAAAAGCTAGGACAATTTTAGTTGATTCCAAATTAGGAAAAGATTTCTGGGGCGATGCTATATTATATTCTGCATATGTAACTAATAGAAGTCCAACAGTAGGAAAAGATAAAACTCCAAGTGAATTATGGGAAGGCAGGAAACCTGATGTTTCAAATTTACGCGTTTTTGGTAGTGTAGCATATAATCATGTACCTAAAGAATTAAGACAGAAATTAGATAACACCGGGAAAAGGATGACAATGGTAGGTTACAGTAGAACAGGATATTTGCTATATGATGAACAATCTGATAAAATAGTACATGCGAGGAATGTTATATTTGATGAACGCCAAAAGGAAAAGGAAGGAGAACCCATAGTTTGTCTGCCATCTGCATCCATGAATAAAGATGATCACTTACCAAATAATATAAATGTTGAGAAAAGTAGCGAAATAAATAATGAATGTGAAGAAGAAACTCAAGAATATAATAATACAGGAAATGAGAAACCACAAGTAAAGGATAGATCAAGTCAAAAAGTACAGACAGACAAAATTAATACAGAAGAACAAAAAGATAGGAATAACCAGGAACATAGGAGAATAAAAAGAAAAATTAGAAAACCAAAGTGGCAAGAAGAGTATGAGTTAAATATGGAGGAAGATGATAATGCTTTATTCGCTTTACTTAGTATGAACCAAAATGTACCGTTGAGCTATGATGAAACAAAGGGAAGACCAGACAAACTATACTGGGAGAAGGCAATACAAGAGGAACTTCAAATATTAAAAGAGAGTAAAACATGGGATATAGTACCTATTCCAGAGAAAGAAAAACACAAACTATTAGACTGTAAATGGGTTTTCACTAAGAAAATTATGGGAGATAAGGAAATCTATAAAGCGAGGTTAGTAGTTCGGGGTTTTAAACAAAAAGACAATTTAGAAGATATTTATTCACCAGTTCTGAAATTACAAACACTTAGAATATTACTGTCAATAGCAGTTCATAGAGATTATGATATACACCAAATGGATGTGAAGGGAGCCTTTTTATATGGTAATATTAACGAAAATGTCTATTTAAAGTCACCACAAGGTGTAAAAATACCTGAAGGTTATGCTTTAAAATTAACAAAATCTCTTTATGGGTTAAAGAAATCTCCGAAGTACTGGTATGAAAAGTTTCATGTCACTATAACCGAATATGGTTTTAAACGTTCACTAAATGATTATTGTTTATATATCAAAGGGGAATTATACTTATTACTATATGTTGATGATTTATTACTACTTGGGAAAGATATTTTAGAAATTGAAGAGGTTAAAGCATTTTTGTCAACTAAATTTAGAATGAAAGATCTAGGAAATGAAAATTTAACATATTTAGGAATATCAATTACTAGGAAACCAGGGGAAATTCATATTGATCAAACAGATTATTTGCAAAGTATTTTACAGAAATATGGCATGGATAATTGTAAAGGCAGTGACACACCAATGGAACTTAATTTTAAGTTAGATGAAAATTGTTACATTGATTTAAGTTATGAACATAAGTGTAGATCATTAATAGGGTCTCTTATGTATGCAACAGTAGGTTCTAGACCAGATTTAACAACTGCTGTATGTTATTTAAGTAGATTTCAATCTAGACCAAGTGAGGATTTGTGGAAAGCTTTGAAACGGATACTGAGATATGTTAAAAAGACTGTTAATTTCAAACTATTCTATTTAAAAGATAATTGTAAAGTACTGTCACCAATTGTTGGTTATGCTGATGCTGACTTTGCCAGGGATATGGATAGAAAATCAACTTCAGGATATATATTTCAAGTGTATGGAAATACTGTAATTTGGAGGTCAAGAAAACAAACTACTGTAGCACTAAGCACAACTGAGGCAGAATTAATTTCTTTATGTGAGGCATCTATGGAAGCATGTTGGATGTTAAAGTTATTGTCAGATTTAAGCATAAAAGTAAATTGCATAACGATTTTTGAAGATAATCAAAGTACTATGAAAACTGTAAGAAATCCTGATCAAAAGAGATTAAAGCATTTAGATATAAAATATAACTTTGTTAAACAAAAGGTAGAGGAAGGTATAATTAATGTAGAGTATGTAAACACTAGAAATCAGTTAGCAGATGCTTTGACAAAACCGATTAGTAAAAATAAGTTTGTGGAGTTTATGTTTGAATTAGGTTTGAGACATGGACATTGAGGGAGAGTGTAGAGAGGCAATGCCCATGTCAAAAGCAATCGATTAATATTATAGTTTTTAGTAAGGTTTATATTGTCTGTGTTATGGAAGGTCGCATCACTAGTTAAGAAGTCAAAAATGTAATCTGCCGTGTAAAATGTTTCTGTGAAAAATAAAACAATTAATAAGGAAAAACAGTATATAATTTAACAAGATCGACACCGTGCGATACAAATATAATAAGCCCACGTAACACCTCCTAAATGAAATTAACTGTTTAAGAAAATTAAGAATAGAGACGTGCTCGAATCTCGCTGTTTCTATAAAAATGTTGGAAGCGGCACGTTGTCTCCCCAGTACGATTTCCCGCGATTGTTTCGCGCCACAAACTTTGCAAATTGACAAATTATACCAACTACAAATGAGCTAAAAACTCCCGGCATGAAGTCATTCGCTTCGACGGCTGTTTACGTGATTTATAAACTTCGATACGACGCGACGTGACGTAAAAGAATTTGAAACAAGTTTAACAATGTTGTGCCCCGACAGCTAATCGTATTTGCGATAAACTTTGCAATATAATTATATTAGATTTATTCAGTAGTACTTCAATATTTGATCACGGCTCTGCGACTTCGCTGCACATGATGGCAACTGGCAAGGGCCATGTTGTCCAAAAATGGTTCCATATCTTTTATGTTAATTCATGTTCTAACTAATCACTGCTTTTTCTTCTTTAAGCCATATAAATTGCGAAAATAATAGTCAAAACCTTAATAAGGTCAATCACTGATTAATAATATTTTGGTTAGTTAATACCGATTTACAAAGTCGTTCCATGTTTTCAATGAGTAGCCATACGTACAACAGCACAAGTCGGTAAAATACTAGAAAATAAATGGGTTCAGGTGGATAAAAACTCGTTTATAGCACAGTAAGCAATCGCGGATGCCGCGCCGAGCCGCGTCACGACGGGCAGCTGCGCAGGATGGTACAACACCGACGATAAATGAGCTCGAATCTGCGAATTCGATTCCGCCGTGGAATTACCAAACTCAGGTTATGTTCATTTTTACCTTCGAAAATAATATTGAACTGAACTGAAAATACACGGAATTTTGTAATTAATATAATTTTCAATAAAAAAATCACTTTATCAGTGCAGTCTACGAACATTAAAAGAACTTCACAATACACGATAAGCGTAAAACAATAATGTTGTATGGAAATTAATTCTTATCTTTTAGCTATAACATGTCTAGCGGGATAAAGTTATTTATTTTACTAAAGCACACGCAGGATCGATAAGCCAGTGGGATAGATCACCCAGGTGAGTGACCGCTGCCGCCAGCGATTCAACGAGGGAATATAGGATGCGTACCTTTGGGGGACGAACCGTGGGAGAGGGGCTGGAACATAGGGAATCCGATATGCTCGTAACTTACCTTGGTTGCAGTAAGTAGATGCTGAGGGTTTTAACGGAACGTTGATGTTGTCACAATTCCTTTGCAGTCGTTCTGCTTTCCATCAGGCGAGTAACCGACGCGACAGCCGCTATTTTCTTACGAAGTCCACATTAGTCATTTATATTTCAATATCATTTGTCAGCGACAGTAATGCCCACTTCCTGTGAATTACCCGCCTGTTAAACTTATTATTCAATTCTATCAAAATACAAAAAAAAATCCACGCCGTCACGGCTAGTATTAAGTTTAACCCAAACCTAAGGGGATAAAAGTCAAACAGCCACTTAAACTTACAACTACAATATTCAGAAGTAAAATGGCGAAATTATACAGTAGACGTTGAGTACGTCTCTTACTCGCTAATATCTTTCAACAAAATATACCAAATAAATAAATTCAACAGTCGCACGCAGTCTCTGACCGCACAGTAAGGCGTCGCGCAGACGCCGTGCTTGTTGATTTATTGCTTATATTAGCGGCAATGAGCAGTCAATATTTATTTTTCATACAATTACTACGACACTGACAGTTGCTTCAAGTAAATTGCTGATCGAATCAATAATATGATAAGGAAATAGTGAGAGCTCCATTAGCGCCATTTTATATCATATTGTGTCTGGTGCAGTAAGTTGATAACGTACCCGGGCACCTCAATGTTGTCCCACAATTCAAAGTGGTGATGAATAACATAATAAACAGATATGATTAAAAACAGTGACGCAACTCAGTTCCTAACAACGCTGTAACAGCTAATGCGGCGCTGCACAGAAGAGCCGCTTGCAATCAGTTGAAACACAATGCATTTCCCGATCGTATAAGCGTGTAATTAATCCCCGGCGGAAACTCGATTATACCACCTAGCGCTAACTACACAGATGGATTGTCTTCATTGTGCAGCCGTAATAACTATTGCCTTTGCTCTTGGCATGTATTCTATTTACAAATTATAAACGTACGAACTTTATTCATACTTTGCACATTACCGAAAAAGTCAATCGTTGTTTTAACTAAAGCAGTATTTTAACCGAGACAAAAGGCAATCACTAGTTATTGTTTCTGTATATTCATAGAAATATAGAAAATAAACCTAAAATTGTCAACCAATTGTACATTCCATTCAAATAATCGTTTGTTCGTGGCTGTCAAACACACCAAAATATAAAATAGAAATCATTGAAAAACGACTTGCTGTTAATATCGAGGGGTGAAAGGCTATTTAGCTTAAGCGATTTTTTTAGGGATATTAAGTTATAATGTTATAATATATATTTAGATTCAGTATCATTTTTCTGATTCTAAATATAAATATAAATTTATATCACAAAAAAATATCGCTTACGTCAAATAGTTTTTCACCCCTCGATATACATTTTATTTTATCCTACATTATTCTTTATAAAATTCATCTTTATAATATGTATGTTGACTGACAAGGATGAGAGGTGCTCAAAGTCGAATATCTCATGACCGTAAGTATACCTATCACTTATGCCAGAATAACAAATATAAAAATAAAAGGCATTATTCCCGCGGTTTTGCTCGCTGTATCATCAATATCACGGCTATGATAGCTCAATACATTTATTGACGTCTCTATGAGAGCGTCGCGACGTCGACATTCATTAACTATCAATCACTCGCGTTGGCCCAAAAACATTCCACAATAACAAAATGATATTACGGTTTTTATAAATCATATCTATTAAGGTCTCATTCGTCTAGTGGGAGCGTATTTATTATATATAGGGTGTGAAAAAGAGACTCAACCCCTATAGACTAGCTTCCTGCCGTGTTGTACCTCACTGATCAAGAGGAGCGAATAGAGACAAATACCTCAGGAATTGATATTATAAAACGTTACTTCTTTGTAATATGAGTGTAGATAGATGTAAAAATGTATTCCTTAATACGTAAGCCCATATTGAAACAACGCGTATGGCACGAGATTTAATTAAACCAACCGCTGCGATGCGCCATGTTTAATGAAACAAAACAGTAATTAATTGAACGTTCAGTTTGTGCCGTATATTTTCCTTCGATTTCCTTATTTTCACAGTGTTTTTGAGACACCGATGAACGGTTTTAGAAATACTAATCCAATTCCAAAATACAGCATCGCATTACTCTACCTAACATCTCTTTGGGATATCAGAGTAATTAATACTAATCTATAATTCTATACTTATTATATAAAGCTGAAGAGTATGTTTGTTTGTTTGTTTGAACGCGCTAATCTCAGGAACTACTGGACCGATTTTGAAAATTCTTTCACTAATAGGAAGCTACATTACTCCTGAGTGTTATAGGCTACTTTTTATACTATTTATATTTTATAATATTATAAAGAGGAAATCTTTGAATGTTTGTAACGAATAAACTCAAAAACTACTAGACCGATTTGAAAAATTATATCCCCAATATAGAGCTACATTATCAACGAGTAATATACTTTTTATTCCGGGAAAATATAAAGCGGGACTTTTATTCCGGAAAAACTTATTCACGCGGGCGGAGCCGCGAGCAGAAGTCTAGTGGTTTATAATGGTCAATTATTTCAGTGGATAATGATATATCCCGTCATGCCGTTACACAATAATGTCTGCGCGTGTGGCTAAGTGTGTCGCGTTCCGGGAACACCCTATGTATGAGGCCAGCTTGGCAAACTGGCAAGAGGCAATCATCTCTCGTCATTGGACACTTTATCTCGTAACTGTTCCACTTACCAACTGAAACAGAGGGGTGCCGTGCCTTCGATACAAATAACGTTAGACTTCAGCTCGAATGAAAAGTCCTTGAATTAAAGCCCATTGAGTCAAGTCCTTGTGCTTTTATAATATTATGAATGGGATAAGCCAGCGCCGTTCCTGACGCGGCGGTCGGTCTTGACCGGTGTCCGGGACTGGCGGGCGGACGTGGTCCAAAAGGACTCGTTAAGCGAAATTAGTATGTAGGGCAGAACCCAGCTATAAATATTCCATAGATTACCATTAACACGGTTCCGTGCTCTTTAAGCGCTTATATTCATTACTAAAGTAATACTGAACATCGAGTGGTACATAAAACTCATAGATGGATAATAAAAGAAAGTAAAAAATCCATTTCAAGTCTATCATAATTGACTTTTTTAGAGCATTTAAAGACTGACTACTGATTTTAAAATCCAAGGAGGACCAAACTGCTGTTGAAGTAATTTTGGCCGACGACGGAGGCTGAACAAGATGTTCAGCAGAAGTTTTTAGCTGCTGAGGGGGGATATCCAACAGAATTTCAAACAAAATATGTCCTACAAGACAAACGATGAGATCCGGTATTGAGAACTTATCGGCTACCACTTACCGATGTTTTCCGGCTTCACCAGCTATTGCAGATCGTGCAGCTTCAACAGCAACACTCTTGCACACAATTGAAGAAAGTCTAAGACACTACAATTTAACGGTAACGTGTAAATGCTTCTAGTCCACAGCAGAGGATTCACCAAGGGTTTCTTGTCGCACAATCGAAGTAGAAGTGGCGCAACGGTTTTTTCCAAAAAACTGTCACCTAGTGTGAGCGCATCGCATTGGTAGGAGTCCATCGGCTTAGCCGATGGTAGTCGATTTCTCGCAAAGTTCGAGGTTAGCTGCGGACTCTGGCGACTCGACGGTTCGTGATAGACAAATATGAACTCAGTAAAGGAATCCCGATGCAGCACACATTAAATTGAAAATGATTGGGAAAAACGATACACCACGTCTTCATCAAGGCCGAAAATTGAGAAGCAAGAATTAAATGTTGATCTGCTACGCGCCACTGTCATAAATTCGCATGTGACTTAAAACTCTGACTACATTTCAGTATCGCAATATCTATATTATGCTACTTTATTACTAATATTATAAATAGGAAAGTTCGTGAAAATGTGTTAGAAGTAAACGCAAAAAAGTTGAATTGATTTGGATGAAATTTTGGGCACGCGTAGACCGTGTCCTAGATGTTAACATAGAGTAATTTTTACAAAAAAAAATGGTAAAAAACAAACAACTTTTCAAAGTTAATTACACTAAACAGGATAATTATAATTTGTGTTCCAAAGGTAGTGCAGTGTCTTGACATAATAAAAACTGTTGTATACCTGACAGTAGCATAAAAGGAAAACAAAAACTAGACGAGAAAATGCAGAGGTTTTATAGATATATAACAGAGCAACTTAAGGATTTCGTCAAACCGAGTACATGAATGCTCTTGACTTGATTAACTGCGTGTTTCATCCCAGCAAATTGAAGTCGGTTACACTTCACGGGTAAGCTGCATGAGTAAAATATTCGTTCATTCTAGTTCATAGCCCATATACGCTACCGCTAGACTAAGGAGGCGACGCGACACACTGAGAAAATAATATAAAGTAATAAAAATTGAAATCCGGAAATCCGAAATATAATCCGGAATGTATTACGTTCAGACCAGCAATAACAGATGAAAACGCAATGGCATATTAATCCTAAATCACGGCGGAATGAGATGAAGCGCGACAGGAACTTATTTGCGATGAACCTGGAATCCAATTGGGGGTGATCACGGACGACGAACGATCCGCGAATATTCCAGGCAGGCTTTAGCAAGTGCGCAAACGAACAGGCCACCTTGTAAATCATGAATCATTGCTATGAACACCTGCACTACTACAAGAATTATGGTTGCGTTGCCGATCTTTAAACGGGTATGAGTAATTTAAAGAGGCTATTATCCTCAATCTCCCGTAATTCCACCAAAATTACTCAAGTATAAATCGGCTACACCGGGCAATCCAAGCTACCTCAAATATATTAAAACAAAATACACATTTTATTAAACATTTTGCCTTTTTTTCACACAAGCTTACGTTAAAAGGAACGGTGCATCAATCGCCGAGTGAATGAATAAATGTATCACTGTTATTTTTTGCTTATAATCTGTGGATATTAGTTGAACCAGGGACTTTCTTCGGTACTAGATAATCCTCGGTTAGTCTTGGATTTGTAATAAGAATGAATTTTAGTCCGAGAACTAACTTTAATAGCGTAACAAACCAAGACTTTTTAGTCTTGGTTTAAACCCAGTACTAAGCTATCTTTTTGTAATAAGACGGATTGTGTAGTATCGCACATATCATTATACTAAGATTCAGGGTTTCGTTAAGGTCCCGAAACATATTAATAGAATTTTAATTTTCCTGAGAGGGTTTTAGGCCTTAGTACAGTGAAATAACAATCATGCAAAACTAGTTAGTGGGAGTGACAGTTGCAAGTATAAATATTGTGCCCAGCCATTTGAAGTGACGCAGTTTTATTTTAGTCATCGTTCAGTTCGGATCATTATTTATCTCGCCACAGAGCAAGACTAGTCTAGATCAGTATTCATATAAGTGTTAGGTGGTCACTATGTTAGTTCTGGGTTATTTCTCAAGGTAGTAAGTGAAAAAGGGGTTTTCAGTGCATCCTGACATAGTGATTGTGCTCTGAACATTCGACTACGTAATGAACGACCAATAAACTGGGAGTTGAAGAGGTTGTGTTCATTGTGTGTTTTATCAAGTATGCCCAAGTATACCTATGTCGGCAGTTACCCCCACTAATTTAAACTGTTTTTTTTTTTCTAACAGGTCCTGAACCATTTGCGAATTTACTTTTAGCGTACCGGACTTCATTGACCAATTAAGGCTGTAAGCAAATTATTACGGTTCCCTCATTAGAAAGACTATCCGGTAAAGGGCTGAAATCAAAACCCACGCAATTTGATTAAGAGTCAAACCGGATAGCAAATTTAGGAGTTTATTTGTAAATTCATTAAAGGTCACATGCTATGGTCTGCCTCGGCCGCGTAGTTGTATTGCAGTACGACTGCCGCGCTGAGGTCTCGGGTTAGAATCCCGAGTTGGGCTAAGTGGTATAGAGTTTTTAAATTCAGTTTTTTAAATTCATCCCGGAGTCTGGAATTCATGCCGATATGGCGATAGGCTTGCCGCCTATGACATCATAGGTTGGAATACACATGGCGAAAAGTGAGTGCACAAGTTGCTCCTCTGCCTTCCCCCTCGGGGATAAAAGGCGTGAGTGTGTGTGTGTGTGCCACATGATAATCAACGATGCATAGTCTTATAGAGTCTTTAATTTTCTTATTAATATCTAAGTAAGGAAACAAGCAGATAGTTCGTCTTACAGTTATTGACCTAGCTGAATCTGTATACTACCTACCGGTCTTCAAATACTAATTGTTTTTAAGATCCTTAGTAAATTAAGACAAAAATTGTATGCAGGTACGCCCTATTCGCGATGCCGAACCCAAGGAGGGTAAATTATAATTGTTTACCTGTCAGTAAGCATTATCAGCGAGAAAAACAACCTCAGATTTCTTCTGGAAAATAGGAAACTCGATATGACGTCACTACATACTTCTCAGCTTATTAAGCATGGAGTCCAACTTTTATATGGAATTTAAATGTATATGGCACTAGACTTCAAACTACCACACTCATAATAGTAAGCGCGCATTTAAGCAGTAGCAATACCACACAGGTATTTTTTTTGTTTTTTTTTTATTAGGTCTATCAACGGTTTCCACAGTATTAATACATCATATTCTTAATATTTCTTAATTCATATTTCTTAATACATAGTTAATCTAAAAGTGACAAACAAACTTATAGGTAAACAGCTTGCATTAAAAATAAGATTATAACTTAAAGCTAATTGACGATTACAAATTAAATTAAAATAGAAGTTTGAAAGAATAAATTAGGCATATGTGCCCATAGTGCCAATTTAAATAAAAGTAGAAACAACAAGGAAGAGTACAGTGTAGAGTAAAACAAATAATTTAAATAAATCTACCACCAGCAACAATGCCTGCACCATCAACATCCTCCAGTATGCATTTTCGGAAATTGTCAAGACTTTGGTAGTTGATGTCTGCAATGTCACGGTAATTATTAAATAGTTTGCTCAATCGACTAATTGGAGAATTTGTACCTATGACAGTGCTACGAAAAGGTGGAACTAGCGGTTTTATTTTAGGTCTAGGATACCTAAAAGGCACCCTAAAACTAATTTTCTCCAAAAGCGATGCACGATCAATTTTATTTCTTGACAATTTATAGAGGAAATGTAGATCCAAAAGATCTCGCCTTTTGGTAAGTGAAACTAATTTAAAATGTTTCAATCTATCATAATAAGAAAATGTTTTTTTATTAAGATTTGTTAAGCGAGCGAGATGCCATACAAACCTCTTTTGTATCCTTTCTAATCGCAAACAGTGAGTAGAATAATGTGGGCGCCATACGACACTAGCGTATTCTATAATACTGCGCACGAGACTATAGTAACGGATTTTTTTCGTTCGTGCATTGCGTTTTTGCCGTTTCTAATAAAGAAACCAAGCATGTTCGAATTATTTTTGACAACGTTGTCCATATGTTGGAATGTAAGTTTGCTATCAAAAATTACACCGAGGTCTTTAATTTGATTAACTTCTTCAAGACGATGAGCAGAAATACTGAACATGAAGGTTATTTGTTTAAGATTTTTTGTAAATCTTTGATAGAAGCACTTGCTTAGATTAAGCGACATTTCATTATCGGAGCACCATTTGGATAGATTATTAAGATCGTTTTGTAATATTGAAGACCACATTTCAGTACGCTGCACTCTGTATATTGAGAGGTTAGGTATAAAAATATAGTAGCGGGCATACCCCCCTAGACAAAAACTTGAATATGAAACTTACTTATTCCCTAGTGATAATATTATAGTAGATGCGCATTGTAACCGTTATCCTTACATATCATAAAACTAGCTTTTGCTCGCGGCCCCGCGCGCCTTGAAAAGTTTTTCCGGGATAAAAGTCCCGCTTTATATTTTCTCGGGATAAAAGGGGAAACCCAGGGAAGGACATAGACTACTTTTTATCCCGGAATAACATACCGGGATTTTTCCCGGAAAAGCGTTTTTCGCAAGTGAAACCTCGAGCAACTAAGTATGGAGATAGTTTGAGACCCAGGGAAGGACGTATGCTACTTTTTATCCCGGGAAAATATATAGCAGGACTTGTATCCCGGAAAATGAAGCGCACTAAAACAAATACTACGGCAGAAAAAAAATAAAAAATATTATGTTCCGCTACGTAGGCGAAGCCGGGTCGGGTTGCTAGTTAAGTATAATATCAGTGCTCGTCATACTATAATCAATCATGGCTACAATTCGACTATACTTTTCTATTACAAATAACTGCCACTGTCATGAACCAGTAATACGCATACTCACGCCTTTTATCCCCAAAGGGGTAGGCAGGGGCGCAACCAGTGCACCCACTTTTCGCCGTGCGTATTCCGTCCCAGGATGTGATATGGGGCGAACCTATCACCATATCGGGCACAAATTCAAATGTACCAGTAAATTGGAATAAAATATTTCAGAAATAGAGCAGGGTTTGTTATTCAATGTGTTTCTGTCGGTAAGGCGTCGACACCACGCGACATAGCTGCTTCACAATACAAGACACGTGTGGCCGCGGACGTGCGGAAATAAATGTTACCTCGGTTTACTCACGATTGTATGACACAGAGGATATCCGACGTCAGAATGGCATAGACAGCCTATTTATGTACTGTTTCTAACCTCAGTGTGTTAGTCTTGTACGGTGTAGAGCTACGCCAAAGACAGCTTTGTGCGAATAAGGTAACTCTTTAACTACCCAGGTAGCATTATCTCATAGAGAGCTTAAAGTGGCAGCTTTATCGCGTTTTGAAGTAAGATTGCCTTGGTATTTATGTCCGATATGTTCGCCCCCTATCAAATCATGTGACTGATATTAGTTCGTCAAAATGTAGATAGCCCAGCTGCGCCCCTCTGTCTAACACGTCAAAGATAAAACCGTGAACTTACGAGTCATAATACACACACACTCACGCTTTTTATCCCCGAAGGGATAAGCAGAGGCGCAATTAGTGCACCCACTTTTCGCCGTGCGTATTCCGTCCCATGATGTGAGCCTATCGCCATATCAGGCACAAATGCCAGACTCCGGGCTGATACTGAATAGAAAAACCCAATATCACTTTGCCCGACCCGGGGATCGAACCCGAGACTTCAGCATTGCAGTCGTACCGTATTACAACTACACTACCGAGGCAGTCATAATATATGTTATAAAATTGTTTTTAATGCTACTACTGCCAAACCTGAGCCTCAAACCCATCGATTTCGAAGCCCAGCCGCACTTATAATTGTATTTCTAAAAAAGATATTATTTTAACGCAGTTATTTCATTCATTTTATTAAAGGCTCGCCAAAAATTCACTTCGCCGCAGTCTCTCATCCAATCACCGAGATGTACAGATTTAAACCTATATTTTACGAAAGCTCACCGAATCGCTTTCCTTTTGAGCTTTTAGCTGAAACTTTCACCGGATTTCCACGCCAACTGTTGCAAGACCGCTGCCAATCTGGTGGCTTTTCGCAAAGTTGACGGTTTTATACCAAAAATAGCATTGGCACAAAAGTTACAATAAGCTTTTTATAGCAAAAGCCGAGACACGATAAACTGGAATTAAGTATTCGAAGGATAATGGAGGGGTGAGTATGGAACTCGGCAATCTAATATACTTTGATTTAGTTACCCTCCAGTCTCCACTCATTTCAAAAAAAATATTATTTAATTAAATGTTTCCTTTCATTTATATTTTTTTATCTCTAAAAAGTATGAACCCAAGTAAGTAGTATACTTGATTTGGTTTAGTTGCTATGACAACGCATCTACTAATGGAATTTGATGATTCATAGCTTCACAGTGCGTTCACTCTAATAACATTCGGGTTCCGTGGCTAAGAAACGCTCCAGACTGGTACTGCTAAACATAACATAATAATAATACCAGCCCTGTATTACAATATATATTATACTGCCCACTGCTGAGCACGGGCCTCCTCTACAACTAAGAGGGTTTAACCTTATTCCACCACGCTGGCCTAGTGCGGGTTGGTAGACTTCACATACCTTCGAAATTCTTATAGAAAACTTCTCAGTTATGCAGGTTTCCTCACGATGTTTTCCTTAACCGTTACTTTTTTATACTTGTTCAAAAAAAGTGATTCCATTGGACCTGATAGTAAATTTAGTGCGAATCTAACACCGAATATCAAGAGAGGATCCTTAAACATATCAACAGTTGTATCCGTTCCCAGGAGACAACTTGTCATCCAGACATCATTATTTGGAATTGCAGTAAGTGTTGTGTTACAATACCTAATTCTTTTTTTAGGAAATTTATTTTCACATTTACTTTTTTTTCTGGGTTCTAAGTCTTATAGCTTATAGAATTAAATGCTTACTGTATAACGATATCTTACCTTTATCTAGTTAGCACCTAATACAGAACCCAACACCGTGAACACTACACTGTCGCGACCGAGATCGAGCGACCGTATTGCTAGCTTTTATTTACCCCGTCTCAAAGTATTAAAGACAGAAAAATGAGGTTCTTTTCTGACACGCCTTACACACACACACACATACTCAAGCCTTTTATACACGTCTTTCATTTTATGAATGTCATTTCTGACTTGATTAGTGTGTTCGGGACTGTGGTTCGAGATAAGTCTCGTGTGGGCGAAAATTTAAATAGCGTTTTGACTGTGGGGTATCAAAAGCCAAGGTAAATATTTCCTTTCGTATCGCCTTCGATATTTGTAAAGGATATAACTACGTTCTGGAATCTGGAATGGAGTCTGGAATTTGTGCCCGATATGGCGATAGGCTCGGCCCTTATCACATCATAGAATGGAAGACGCACGGCGAAAAGTGGATGCATTAGTTGCGCCTCTGCCTACCCCTTCGAGAATAAAAGGCGTGACTGTATATATGTATGTATGCATAAACACGTTGTAGACAGCTTAGCAACACAAATAGGCGGGCTCAACCGGTGTAATACCACAATCTTAGAAAATGGCCGTGAAATGTAATCGGTGCGGTCAGTGTGATTGTCGCGGGTCCACTGAAGCTTTGCTTTGTAAAATCCATCCCTGCACTTAAAAATATGTCGGCAAGGCAGTTTTTTTTCATGACATACGTGTTTATACGAGTAGTGAGCCATTTGCTCGTTTCTGTACCTTCTGCAATAGAAAATTAACAGATATTGGTTGTCAATATAAGTTCGATAATTTTCGGCATAGCGAGGCTTTTGTGTCCGCGTGCAATTTACTGAAATAAGCCAATTAGGACGTCATTGTTGCCGCCAAATCCGATTGCGAAGGTAAATTGCTGCGTAGACAATATTGTGCTAGATCCCACACGATTCTTTCCAAGTGGAAATTGTAAGGCACCCTCTTTATTTTCACAATATTATAAAGGAGTCTGACAACATAGTATTTTAGATTTTATTGTAATGTCAAGACTGTTAAAGTATTACTTTAAATATAGGTGATTTTTTAACTTATTGTAAAAATAATGAGACACTCGCCTGATGTCAAGCACCACTATTTTCCATAAAGAATATCGCCTTCAGCCAGATTTTAATATAATAAATAATAATGTACCTGCACTGTTTAACGACTGAAACAAAGCGACAGTACACGCACAGACTCACGCATATACTATAATCCTAACACCACTCAAGGGTAAACAAATACTTCCACATTCTTACAACAAATCATATTATTCGTGTAACAAGCAAATAACTTTTGCCCATCAATAAAGACTGCGCCGAATAGCGCGAGTGAGCAGTGGTCATTAGTTCGTGAAGATTGGACCGTAAGCACTTGCTGTTGGCGGAGTGCCACGAGAGGAACATCTCAGTGACGTTAGAGACATATGAAGATTAATTATAATCCTCTCATTACTAGTGGCTACTCAGTTGGCCTTTGTACTGTGACGTACTGATTTAAATTTTTGTCATAGTTAATTAAAATTTTGCGAGTTTGTCGCATCTAATGACACCGGGTTCAACATTTATGTCGGATATAAACATAGTATCGCCGCTTAAGAGAACGTGCACGAACTATATATGGCAGCACAAACTATATAATGGTTTTTTATTAACTTTTATTACTTGAACCAATTGTAAACTTTGTTTCTGTCTGTTTTTTTTTTTTGTTTATGTTAATTATTATTATTTATCTGTTTTATTTATGCTTTTAGTTTGTTTACTGACTGGACATCCGTGCGACACTTGGGCTTCTCATTGAAAACGAGCGCTGCAGCTGTACCTATAGCAGCAGCATTAAGCTGAATGAGTAGCCCAATGTTGGGACATTAATTGTTTGTAAAAAATAATACTTTATTTTTATAACAGCCTTGTTCTGCCAATAATAAAACTCTTTTCCTTTCTTTCCTTCAATTTAACAAAAACATGATATAAATATCATTTTTTAACAATTACATAAATAAGTCCATTGCACTTGTACAAGTTTAACACGGCCATGCGCTAGCGGCGACGCCCGCACGCCTACTGGTGTGAATGTCACTTGCACGCTTGTGACGCGTAGTACTTCGTAACCATCTACATTGGTGCAAGCAACTTGCCCTTGCACCAATTTACTAGTTTGTATCTTTAAAACTAATTATTATTGTAAAATGCAATTTTCAGAATATGAAATTTAAGTTCGTTTAAAGCTATTGATGTAAAAAATAAAACAGTTTTCGTTAATTTATTGGTTGTATCAGTATATCTATACGTAGGACCCGTCGTAATGAGACATTTATTTCTAAAAGCTTTTGGAACTCATACTTATGTCAGGGTGTATCACGATAGAGTGTTCAACTGAAGCAGGTCGGCAGAGGACCTCAATTAGCATCGAATTAGCCCGATATATGTTGCCCGAAATTGGATAGTTTGAAAGTTATTTAGATTTTTGTATTTTTTTTATAAAAGTCGACTTTGGCACTTAACATCGTAATTAAAGCTAAACTATTAGGTCTACAGTCATGATATTTTTACTCAAATAAGAGAAACAGTTGGCCTTTCGATTAACTATAAAAGTTAGTATCAGTGTTTTATAAATTTAGAAATAAACAATAATCTTTACGAAATTTAATGAACTTCATAATTTTCCCCAACCTTTAAAGGGCTCTGGAATAAAAAAACCTTGATGTTTTTTTTCTAAAATCTATTTTAAAAACTGCCGTCATTTATAGGGAATTAGCGTTCCACATTTCACTAGAGTAGTCGTGAGGCAGCATGCCTAAAAATGTATTCTAATCGACGAACACCGAAATCAGCAATATAGTATCAACAAATTAAATGTTATTTTTCTCTGGTTTTAATATGAATATTTTTCGTCAATGCCTAGCATTGATAGGACGAAAGATTTAAATTGCACCACTCGATGGAAAAGCTTGCGGCTCTACCTACCAATGATTGACCGAGTTTATCGGGTAATCGAGCGATTGATTTTTAAAACAAATACAGTATATAACAAATAGTCGAGTTGATTGAAATAATCTAGGGAAGCGATGAATTAGGATGCTGGGATAATCGCTAAAATAAAATTGTTAACAACAAATTTGATGGCACTGATATTCTTTTACCATCATAATATAAACAACACACATGTTGGCGAACGCCTCCACAAGCTATGATTAGGAGGTGTAAGTGGTCATTACCTCGGTTACATGCGGGTCGATGGTACCTACTCAGCGCCACGATAGGATAAAAAAGAAAAACAAATGCGTTTCCAGCCCACGAGGAGTAGGGATATTGTGCTGCGTGCGGCATTCCTACTTACATTTTGTAAAGCAGTGATATACACTTCACGTCCACTTTCTACGAGTTCTGTACACACGTTTATACCACAAATAGTAACAGAAATCTTCCGATACGTCAAGTTAATTACTATGGAGTCTCATTATAAACTTCATATCGGGGTTAATTAACTTTAAAATTCAGAACTCAAATATTTAATGTATAAATTCAAAGTAAATTACGTAATTTTCATCGTCTGGAGTCTAGCTTGAGTAATTTCAATTACTAAAGAAAATATTACGTTTCATTTCTCGACAGTGGATAAATTATTCCAAGAAAGGCTTCAACCTACGATCACTGACTTATTGC
The DNA here is from genome assembly GCA_947568825.1 of Sphinx pinastri. Lineage (NCBI taxonomy): Eukaryota > Metazoa > Arthropoda > Insecta > Lepidoptera > Sphingidae > Sphinx > Sphinx pinastri. The sequence goes on from OX387615.1 coordinate 430,334, forward strand.
CGTATTTTCTGGGGATGTTACGCTACATAGTACAAAAAAAAACTAAAAAACACGCTTTATAGAAAATCCAACTAAAAAATAGAAAATAAATTTGAATTAAGAATAGTGAAAATAAGAAAAAAAAGGATTTTATTGTAAAATAAACGTGGGGTACTTTTTAAAATATTATCAAAATGATATATAATACTTCTACTCATATTATCTGTCAATAAAATATTTATAACTATTGTCACCATGCACCCCACGCTTTTTTTACAATAAAATTCATTTTTTTTCTTATTTACACTATTCTTAATTCAAATTTATTTTCTATTTTTTTGTTGGATTTTCTATAAAGCGTGTTTTTTAAGTTTTTTAAACTATTATTTATTTTTAATTTTTTAGTTCTGTTCTACTATTGTCCAACAAATGTCGCTAAAAAATATATAAATTGTCAAAAATCTCATTTTGCAAATTGAATAATGGCATAATCTTATCAAATTAGTGTATTGTTATCGATCCTCGTCAAACCTACAAAGTTTGAATAAAATCTGACCGTTTAAAGTGGGTCAAAATCGCGCCCAAAGGAGTCGGCGTCGGAGACCTACAAACATACAAGTGAAGCTTATATAACGCGTGTAAAAATCTCTTAGAATGACGTGGTCAGTGCCGGCTGCTGTTTGCCTCAGGTAGATACTCAATACTTTACGTTCTGGGTGGTCTCGCTACTGTTTATGGCTGGTCATGGCGCTCACCACCATAAAGTCTCGCAGGGTCTCCTCCTGACCTATCAAGCTACTTGATGTGTTTATGTTATATGAGCTGTAAGCTAAGAAGTATATCTTAGCTTACAGCTCATATAGTATTTAACTCAATATCGGCAACCAGTAGTTATGTAGTGAATGCGTGGCCACCCGTGCCACCGTGACTGGGTCGGTCCCGTCCAATCCCACCATAGGACTAATCCGCTCGTAATCCCGCCGCGCTCCCCACCTGTTGGCGGGAGACGCTTCGTTACCCACGAGCCTTTGCAACTCGATCACCACAAGGCACATACGATAAATACGTTACAGCATTATTGTTCATAAAGCCGAATGAAGATTGTATTTGAAAGCCATTTTCAAAAGTCAAACCAGACTACACACCCTTTACTGTATTAGAAGTTTTATCTTCATAACTATATACATTGAAGTTGTTTTATAAATATCTCACTACAAAGGACTAAAGTCAACTTATAGGTACTTTATTACAATTTGCTTTTTTTTAATGCATGAAAAAAATCTCTGTCGAAATATGCTTTGAGTTTAGCCCTGTGCTGCGCCGAGCTGCAATCCCTGCTAAATGCTGATCCAGCAATCGTATAAACGAACATTATAGATGCATAAAAGAGCATTATTTTAGTACTAAAACATGGCAATTGGTTAAGATGTGGTAGGGATGTGAGCGTGTCTCATACAGATACAAGAACCAGTATATTCGGAGTTATACAATAAAAAAACACTCTTTCGAAAAAAATAAGAATAACCCGTGAAAACTTAACGTAACGTAGTCTTATTATAATTACAGAGAATGTTTCTGAAAATGTTTGTTAGAGGTAAAAGCAGAAACCGTTGAATAGGTACATTGCATTGGGATGAAGCTTTTACACGGATTTAATCATTTATTTTATTATTGGCGCTGGCATCTGTCTCGCTTCGTACGGCTTGTACTAGAGGTCACTACAGTGATTTAATTGGACGATAAAATTTTACGTTTCGTTCTATAATATTAAATACCTATATTAGGAAAAGCCTTTCACGCGGGCGAAACCGCGAACAACACCACTGGGTGTATGCTGATGCAGGGATTTTTGTAAAACACAAAAAAACACGCAGGACTATATTATTAGTTGCATAAACAACATTTTTTGTTCTATGACTTTACAAAACATAATCTAATATATAAAATTCTCGTGTCACGGTGTTTATAGTTAAACTCCTCCGAAACGGCTAGACCGATTCTCATGAAATTTTGTGTGCATATCGGGAAGGTCTGAGAATCGAACAACATCTATTTTTCATCCCCTAAATGTTAAGGGTTGTCCACCCCTAAATTTATTTATTTTATTTTTTAGATAAAATTTGTTGTTTTTATTTTTTTATGATACAGCATTAAAAATACATACAACCCTAAATTTTCAATCCTCTACGATTAACCCCAATTTTTTTAATAAATTTTAACCCCGGTCGGTAACTGATGGCTAAACAACGTTTGCGGGGTCAGCACTCAGCTATCCCTTGGTCACGACATCACGCGTGAACGGCTGCACGGATTTCATTTCTTTTTTATGTGTTGGTTATTGTCAGGAGAAGGTACCTACTTATGAAAGAAAAAAATAAGAAAATTGCGCGGAAAATTAGAAAATTTAAGAATACATAACCACCATATTAAAAATGTAGCTTTAGCGCTTTTGACAATATAAACTTTTTTAATTCAACCTTAGGTGAAAACATTATTACATTGTTACATGGTTATATGCGTGTACACAGTGCCGGACTCCATGTTACACTACTGACACTCTCGAGTGACTGCACTCCGGATGCATTGTGCTTACATAGCAATATGGCCGTTACAATATAATTCTTCTTTGCGTGTGTATGTCACTGAACTCCTAAACGGCTGAACCGATTTTAATGATTTTTTTGTGTGTGTTCAGGTGGGTTTGAGAATGGTTTAGATTAACACTTGGATTCGGTAGGTGGCGCTGTACTCGGGTTCCAGGATTTTATTTCCTTTTTAGGGCAGGACAACATTTTTTTGTGTCTTTAGGTGGATTCGAGAATGGTTTAGATTAACATTCGGATCCGGTAGGTGGCGCTGTACTCGGGTTCTAGGATTTTATTTCCCTTTTAGGGCAGGACAACATTTTTTTGTGTCTTCGGGTGGATTCGAGAATGGTTTAGATTAACAATTGGATCCGGTAGGTGGCGCTGTACTCGGGTTCTAGGATTTTATTTCTTTTTTAGGGCAGGACAACGTCTGTCGGGTCCGCTAGCATTTATATAATTTTATCGAAAACAAACGTTATATTATTTGGATACATTTTTATCTGTGTATTTTCAACTCTTAATCATTATTTTCTTCAATCTTATCTAGTTATAACTTCGCTTAGAAGTACTTATTAAGCTTTAGAACAGCCAATTTAAATATTTTAAATTTTGTGTGAAATATTAAATAAATATGAATCTGACTAATAATTAAAAGTCATAAAACGAAAGTTTTTATTAATGACGTTATTTGTATCATCCTGCAAAATTTTACAAAAGACCCTGTATAATGAAATTATAAGAGGTCAATTTACCGGTTGTAAATTGTCACTGAAATGAATGTATTCATGACATAAGTTCTCTGCAATTATTTTAAATGCTTAGGAAGATAAGGCTGAGTTTGAAAAATATTTTAATGGAATAAATAATAGTTTAGAAAAACTAAAAAACACGTTTTATAGAAAATCCAACAAAAAAATCGATCCTTGATAAGTATGCCAAAATTTCGATTTAATCCGACGTTTTGAAGGGGGTCAAAATTACGTTCAAAGTTTCCGTTAAATACATAAATAAATACGTATGAAGCTAATAAAAGCGTGCTAAAATATTTTTACTTCCCTGTATTTCTCAAACTACTGTAAGCAAATGAAGTGCGAGTTCTTTCTTTAACGGCATTGTTAAGGAGCGCAGCTGTTGACCCACCATTTACATTTCGCGGAAGTTTTAGTTCGTAACGTCGTCGCTCGCAAACTTACTTCAGATAGCTAAAAGAAAAAAATATCTCCCTGTATGTAGTTGAAAACTGTGTATATTTTTTATCACTAGGTTTTGCTCTCAGCTCCACTTGCGATGGATTTCCAGCAATAAAACTCCCTCCGTTTTCTTCGCTTGGATAAAAAAATACCTCTTATATAACCTTGACAAAGACTATCTTTGTGCCAAATTTATTTCTTGCCATATTTTTTTTTAGTAGATTTGAATTACCAGACGATAATTTTTTTTATTCCCGAAGGGGTAGGCAGAGGCGCAACTAGTGCACCCACTCTTCACCGTGCGTATTCCATTCCATGGTGTGATAGGGAGCGAGCCCATCGCCATATCGGGAACAAATTTCAGACTCCGGGCTGATACTGAATAGAAAAATTCAATATAACTGTAGGGTACAGCTATAGCCCGTACCTCTACTTACTATTGCTGGGATTGTCGTGAGGGGAATGGCGATGCCGTGTTACGAGGTCAAAAAGGCACAATTGGAAATGAACAGCGTTTATTTTACACACACAATTATATACAGTATATGCAACCGTTACAACGTCTTCAATTGTCTTGCGGCGATACGTGGCTACCCGTAGCAGCTCCGTAGGCAGCGCACTGTAGCACGTAGCAGTGAGAGCGGCGGGCGGCGGATCCAACTGCATACGCTCCTTTCACTTACAAGTTACACAAGGCTTCTTTCTTGCAGACTTTTTCTTGCTTGAGGACTATTTCTTTCTTGCTGGTTTTTACTGGCTCGAACTGATTTTTCGGAAAACCGGGCTCGCTTAAGTACTCCAGGGCTATACCATAAGGAGAGCCCTGAATTTCAGGCCGTGTTCGATGGCCGTTATGTACTACGTAACGCGCACATATTCACTCGTTACGGCGTAGTTCGTTTATTTCCCTAAACTACTGATACCTGGGCACATAGGCATCAGGGGACTCTATAAGCTATACAAACACAAAACTTCCTATGTGCGCTGCGGAAAAAGTTATTCACATTACTTAAGCTAAGTTTAGTCACAATCGACGCACAAAGGAGTTAATTTGTTGGATAACATCGTTACTATTATACATATAACGACCCCGCTATCGTAGCGGGGTAGGCAAAACCCTATGCTAAGCTACCGCGCTCGGTTGGATGCCGGTATGTTGATACCGCGCGTGCGGGGGCGCGATAACGTCACTAGTGATAACACACGATTTGACTCGTGCTCTCGCTCATCGCCCGTCTCGCTCAGAGGGCGTGTAATACTCACTGCGCAGGCGTCGATACCGCGCATGCGCCGTGTATGTGATGTTCGTTTAGCGCATGCGTCCTGCACAATAACTGTGCCCGACCTGGGGATCGAACCCGAGAACTCGGCATTGCAGTCGTGCCACAATACAACTACGCCACCAAGGCATTTTAATTTATAATAAAATAAAATCTGATTTTCTCTACCTGAGAATTTATTACTTCACAATATACACTGAACTAATTCACATGCAACGCTCTTACAATATATTTACTGAAAGAAATTATGGTGGATGGATCGTATTCGTTTGCCAAAATGTTCACCTCCAGACACAAAGTAGCCCGACTAAATGAAACACGAATGTGCACATAGACATTAGACACCAAATGGGTTTACATACATAAGCTCACGCTTTTATCTCCAAAGGGGTAAACAACTGATGCAGCGCAATGCATCAGGCTTATTTCCACCCGTAGAACCACCATGAACTAATGAGATTTATTTGTTTCTCTTTATGTGTGTATACTGTGAACACGTTGTATTAGTTCCATAACGCCTCCTAAGATATTTTGGACTTTTTGAGATGACAAGCCTATCAGTATATTGAGACACGAATTGCAATTTCCAATGTTAGAAAAACGAGAATTTTTATTTTCCGTCCTAAAAATCCAATGCAGGACGGCTATCAGCCCAAGCAATCCACCAAAAAAAAAAGAAACTATGGGACTCGGTTTAAAATCAATTAGTATCGCGTATCTATATTCGAGCAGTTTGTTCTTTTCAACCACCCGAGCCAACACATAGATTGTATCAGTAGTTTAGATAAAAAAAACTTGAGAGGTGTCAAGGGACACTCGGATGGAACGAAGTTCCTTTCGATTAATTAGTGAAGGAATTGTAATAAAATGTTATTTATATAACAGAGTGTGTATATATATAAATATATAAATATTTTCCTATTTCCGTTCCAATACATAAGTTTCTAGAGAAAAAAACAAATAAATACGTGTGGCACTCGGAGACTACCGCGGTAAAGCTATTGCATAGCATTTTTATCACAAATTTTAATTGACTAAACACAAATTCGATCTTACGCTTACCACATAAAGTAGATTTTTAAACGCGAGCAAAGCACGTTTAGTCTTGTTATTGATAAATGTCAGCAACCAAAATAGAATAAATCAACAAAATTTGAAAAAAGAATGTTACGTTCGATTCTTTTGTACTAGTGCCGTGCCAACGCTGGGGAAATAGCTTCTACGCAATGTATTTAAGGTTCATTTTAGATTAGTAAGAAATGGTTTTAATGACTTTAATAAATAAAATAAATACAAATATACTCGTTTCAAGAATAATAGCTTCTACGCATTGTATTTAAGGTTCATATTAGTAAGACAATAGAAAAAAGTGTCGTGACAACTTTCCGTCCAGCCCCCTTTCACAACGCGCAATAAGGAACTTCGTTCCAAAAGCACTTCTTTACTATCTCTAAAATGGAAGTGATAAATTATCTGCACTAACAAATATATATGAACACTAGCCAAATATTAGGTTGGGGAAAAAGTTTCTTCGCATTTTATATTAAAAAAACTAAAGACATTTAGCTACAGTATATAGGTGACATTTTGTTCGATGACTTTCTGTCATGTTGTAGGTAGTGCCATAATATCATTGCTGTAGAAATTTTAGGACTTCTGATAAAAAAACGCAACAAGAAGTTTTGCCAGTCCTTTCTTGATGTTAATCTGACACTGCCGAAAGAATTCTGAAGAGACCGAAACGGGTGGAAATCTGAAACGCAACGTCAGGGCTACATAGTGGATACATTAACACCTCCCAACCAAACTCTCTTAATTTTTGCTGAGTGTCTAAAGATGTGTGTGGTCTAGCGTTATCGTGATGAAAGACCACACCCTTTCTATTGACCAATTCTGGCCGCTTTCTATCAACTTCTTGCTTTTATCTCATTAGTTGTTGGCAGTAGAACCGTATCAATGGTTCTGCCCAACAGTAAAAGCTTATAAGGAAAAATGCCCTTCCAATCCCACAGCATCACCTTATTGCGAGTTAACCCAGGTTTTGCCACAGTCTGTGAAGCATGACCGACCTTTGACCACGACCGTTTTCGTACGTTCTTGTCGTACATGATCCACTTTTCATCACCAGTTATCAATCTCTTCAAAAACGATTCGGTTTCATAACGTCTCAATAAAGAATCGCAAATGAGTACACGGTTCATTAGGTTTCTTTCATTGCCCAAATATCGAGCATTTGTGTACCCAGCTTATTTCAAATGGATCACAACTGTAATGTAGTCAATTCTCAGTTCTTCAGCTATGTTTTAACTACAGATATGTGGACGTTGCTCCACTTTTAAAAAAATGGCGTCCACTTTATTCGTTATAGGGCGACCAGATCGAAGTTCATATTTGACATCAAAATTTCCGGATTGAAAGCGCTTAAACCAACTTTATGCTACACTTACTGACACTGCATTATAATTTTTTTTCGCGGCTTACGGAGCATTTTTTCCTTTTTTATAATAAAATTTTAAAATGTATCGAATTTCTTCATTAGATTCCTCATTTTGACCAAATGAAAAATAAATGATAAATAGCTGAAAACAACACTAACGCCCATTATCCCCGAAGAGGTAGGCAGATGTGAAACTAGTGCACCCACTTTTCGCGATGCGTATTCGCTCCCAGGAAGTGATAGGGGGCGAGCCTATCGCCATATCGGGCACAAATTCCAGAGTCGAGGCTGATACTGAGTAGAAAACCCAATATAACTTTGCCCGACCCGGGGGTCGAACCCGAGACCTCAGCATTGCGGTCGTACTGTAATACAACTACGCCACCGAGGCAGAGGCTGAAAACAACATTTTACTAATTTCTTTATTTTTTTTGGAATGTTACTTTTTTAATGTCGTCAAAACCAGCCAGATACAAATAGTACAGCCAAAGAGATTTTATTACAAGTTCATACATACTATATGCGGATAGACTTTTTCCCCGATCTATTATTTAACTTTGTAGCTTTGTCGTATGTGAGTCTGTTTAGTTAACTACCACCACTTATACACATATCCACGTGTTCCTGACAAGTTTACGAGTTTTGTGATCCGATTGCCAGGATATTGTAGTAAGTATAACAACTTGCCGGTATATTTTGTAAAGTGAGAGCATAGTGAGCTGTGTTCTTGTTTGGCAGAAGCTAGTTTTGAATGAAACCTTTATGGGGCCTGGAAATAATTTATTCTTTTGTAGTCATAACTTAGGTAATACAAGTAGCTATGTATTTATGTTATAAATGCATCATATTATCAATGTTTCCTTCAAACAAATATTGTTTTATTGAATTCTTATGCAATATTTTACGAAGAAGCGTCTCATTCCGCGCGCATGTTCAATGTTTGCTGACTTATTTTATATGTTATTCCCGTAAGACATAAACATTTTCTTAGAATGTGTTTAAATAAATAAAATTGAGCATTTTTGTACGAGTTCTCCGCGAATATACGTAAAAAGGCAAGCTGGCATAATTTTATTCTAGGCCCTAGGGACATCATACAGACTGCTCAAGTGCAGTAGCGGCGCCTTTCTTGAGATTCTGCTAGTAGTGCGTTTCTAGGAGTTAACAATAGTCCACACTCGAATTTGATTTAGGTTTACAATAAATGTAGGATATGAGGCATTGAAATATATAATATTAGCGAAATAATCACAATGAACACGGAAAGAAACCGCATTTTCTGATTTCTTAGTCCACTATACGTCCGTTCTTTCATCGCATATAATGATGTTTGCGCCACCAAAACTAATCTTGTATTAAAAGGACAAAGTAGGGACATTTAGTACTCACCTGGTTCTCTGTTGCGCAGTCTATTATTTACTAGTCCGCCTGAGCAGGTAACTCCGCTTCGTCCTTTTGCTGGAATACATAAACGCGGTACATTAATAGTGCTGTTGTAATGTGTCATTTATTCGATTAAAATATGTGATTATGGATAGTCTTCTCGACGTCCGCAGAGCAGATAGCCGATAGCAGATCACGCCAATCTCTTATAGATATGAAAGAACCACAACATACGCTCAATACAAGTCTAAAATCTTTAAGTATTGTATTCGATGGTTTAATGTGACTCTATTTCATGCAGATAGCAGACACAGGCGATGTAGTTAAAGCCTTTTGTCGTTAAGCTTTGCTTAGAGCTTTGAAACTCGGAGCGAATGGAGCCAAATCTAGCGTACTAACACGCTTAGTCAAAGCGATAGCGAACGACGAAACTGCTTTAACCAGATGAGTGCAATAAATTACATACCTAAATATATACCTATCAAAATCGTTTTATGGGGATGATATTAGCTCACGACTATTCTACAGGGGTGGGCACTATTGCAACCAGTGTACTTAAACTTATCCTGACACGACACTGTAACTTAGACAACAAGTCCAAACATATTGTTCATAAAAAATAACCGTGCGTCTTTGGTCCTGCAACAGTCGCCAGAATGAGGCGGGTCTACCTCACCATAGTACTACATGTCTGTAGTACTACACGGCTTGTCTTATTAGAGGATTGTCAAAAACGAGCCACTATAAAGGATTTCCCATGATAGGATCCACATTGTATTGACTTTGTATTGACCACTTACTGGAGCTAGGGTATGGTAAGTGGGCTCGTGGACCTACCTTCTATTACAAAAAATCATCCCCAACAGAAAAGAGATCAATAGAGCAAGCTTAATTCTAAAATATTTCATACCGCAAAGAATTTACAAAAGCCAACAATAAATATGCCGAGACATCTTTTATCTCTCCCACCCTAATTGCCCAACAAATCCTTTGCGCCCACAAAGCCAACGTTTAAGGATTATTCCCTAAAACATGTTTCGGGAACGCGGGATAAAACGGAGTTATCAATAATATACTGCGCGCTATACGCGAGAAACATTAAGAGTGCCCTACATAGATTGCCAGCACGATATGCCTGGCCTGGCCAGAGTAGCAACGACAAATAAAACAAAAAAGTCTAATTTACCGTTGGATTTGATAAGTTCAGATTTTTTATACTTAAAACTGAAAGACCAGACAAGCAGCTTGACTGATGATAAACTATTGTTAATAAATATAGAAGCAGATTGTTATTCAGAATATTGTTGGTATAGTAACATATGGATCTCGTCACCCTTAGACATTCGATGTTAAGTCTCATAATATCAAGTAATTTATTGTATAACTTGCCACACTGATTATAGAAAATATTTAAAACAATGGTACCTTTCAAGATAGACTTAGGAAACTATCTTGATAGATACCACCAAGCACCCAGTAAATCCCGTATACTTTTTTAAAAGTCAACAATAGATACATAAATCTTCTGACATTGTAAAGGTTAATACGGGTGGTGTTTTTTCTTTCATTATCTCTAAATGAACCCCAGGCGCCTTCTGATCTAAAATGAAATATCACACATAAAATGTGTGCCGCTTTCCCCCCTAATCGTATAAGCAGGTTTATATCAAAAGAAATTTCGAGAATAGGTTTAGGTAAATGCCGTCTGATTGTTTGGGCATACTTACTGCTGCCAACGCCACGCCACGCGACTGACATACGATAATTATAACGATACGCTACTAAGTATGTATAACATACTTAGCTGCGGTAACCTGAGCGTCAATTAATAGATAAGCCTACAATCTTAGACATTGTATGTGTATTTTTACGAAGCGAGAGCCTCACAAAAGCAGTGTAAATCTATCTCGTTGCAATGTGTCCAAAACACATCCATGTCTTATACTCTTTAACATAATATATTTATGGACAAATAATATTTACATTCACTGCGTCAATTGTTGGCAACATTCAAAGACCGTGAAGACTATTTGAAATGTAAATCAAAGCAGCAAATCAGTCTGATTTGTTCCAAAGAATTATAAAAATTCTTTATGCAGTACTGGGTAATTGAAAATATAGCTGTAGAGAGTAATTTTGTGAAATACTGCAAAGCAAATAAATCATATTGTATTAATGTAGGATCGCGGATTGTTGAACGGCCTCTCCGTTCCTTGCCCTTTACACATAACATAAATATAAGCTCCGATGGGTTAACCAAAGGCAAGTTATATTCGTTTCATGAACTTATTCCTTTGCGAGAGAAGAGAAGTCGTTCGTTGACCCTCAGCTCCAGGAAGAATACTGGACTCCCATATTGAGCTCTCGGGTATTACAAGCCAATATTATAGGCAATGGAATAGGGGAGTGGGCTGTGCCCACCCTAAAGTTGTGTGGTGCCCACCCCAAGATGATAAGGCAAACTACCACTACTACTGCAATTATTTACTAAAACCACATCAAATCTGCAAATATAAAGACGTGGAAGTCGTTTTTAGAACAGCCACCCCTGAAAAATAGCTCGCGAGTGTAGTAGAATTCCTATTTATGTCGCTGTAAATCACGTGTATTTTACAATACGTCAAAAGCCGCCGCCATGGGCCACACATCGAACACTCCACACCGTTATCAATGCTATGTGCCATTCCGCGAGTACTGCAAGTGTATCGCGATTCTCCCCTCCTTTGTGTTTGGAATTGTGTATACATAGCTTTTAAAAGAAAATTGATTTCCTTTAGTGTTTGGTGCACAACAAGATGACGGTTTTTATCAATAAAATGAGAAAGGTTCATAAAGGAGACACGAAAGATGAGTTTCAATTCTCTTCAGACCTTAAAAACACGTTTCTTGTGTGATATTTAATGAATTTTATACCTGCGGTCTCATCTCAGTAAATTGAATTAAATAAAATATAACCGCAATATTATAAAAATGACAGAAGATTACATGTAAGATCCCTTGAAGTTGTTCAATGTTTTGCTATTTGCTTTAAAGAACATAAAGTTCTCGACTCTTGTATGTACGTCGCGTCGCAATCAGTCAATCCACAACGCGAACGTTTGAACGTCAGTATCGCAAAAACGATCGTTTACGGGCCAGAACAAAACAAACAAAACTAAATGATTGACGGGCTATCGCTTTGAAAATACAAGCACAATACAACTGTTACAAATCGTGCGAATGTAATTTATCGATCATCACATAATTACAATGCTTTTTTCTCCGACATTGATATATTCTCAGAGTGAGTACCTCGATTTAAGAAGGCGGTTATGACTAAAAATTGCAATGTGAGTAGAGATATAGTTTCAAATTGTAATACTTTCTTATATATGTAATTTAATCTTCCATATTTTTTATGTAATATGTTTTTAGGTTCAATCGATCTTGTTTTGTAAAAATCTAACCAGTAAGTTTTTTTTATATTTATTGGTATTCATTTCTGTTCACTTTCTTCTAGTATGCATTATCTTTTGGTGGAAACTGTTGGGTTTTGTTTTATATTTAGTTGACTATGCTTAGCCCGTCAACGCCCGCTTATATATAGCTATAAGCTAATTTCCTTATATAAATGGACACCGGTGTCCACCGCGGGCGTCCAAGGATTAGTTGTGGTTGTTCTGTGTGTTTCCTAAACATTAAACAAATAAATAAACAAGTAAGAATTAACGTTCAAAATTGTGTGGACAAGATCTAAAAACAGCACATTTTTAAAAGCTTTATAAATTGTCTACCTACTTTTGAAAATTAATGTGAATCATGCAGTACATGCTCCCTAATAAAATATACCTATTTTTATTTTATTTCACAAAAAACAGGTTACAATCGAGTAAATATAATACAAGTTGCTGCATATAAGTTCTTTAACATAAATTAACCCAAACCTTGGGTTCCGGAATTAAAATTAAGTATAAGTATGAGATAACATAGTATTAAAATACTGAGTATGAATTATTACACTTATAAGAGGTGCCAACTATAATGAGTTGCCATTATTATTTTTTAACGTTGTAGTCTTAATTATAAGGGTGGTACTACCTACCATCGCCGTACAAACTGAACCAATATTGCTATTATGTTGTGTTTTTCCGAATCAGATAAAGTTAACAACACCCATAAACCTTTTGTTCCCCAAAGTTCGGTAAGGCACTTTTAGTTCCTATTCATAGACAGCGAGTACTCCTACTTGCTATTTATAAAAACAATTGTCAGCCCTAACACAGCGCAGCACCACTTCTCAGAGCAGCTGAACGCCCCATTACCGCTAAGGGTCAAACAGATTGGCTTTTTTAGCGGACGACAAATGGTGCCAGACGAAACAAAGAATTGAGAGAATGGTTGTTTTGGAATTAATTAGAATGATAAAAATGTTTATGACTCAGTATTTTTAGAGTTTATATTTTGTTAAAAAAGTTCAGGAAAACATAACATAACCTTGCGCCTATATCACTGAAAAATAGAGGGATGAGAACCATGTTCGTATGGTTTTTACAATTTCTTAATTTTGGTAAAATCTACCGCGATACTGAACACATATTCTCTCCTAGGCAGTACACGACACATGCGCGTTTTAGATTTTTTAAATCTCCACATTTTATCTGCCCGACCTGGACATCGGATATAGAACCTCATTCTTCGCAACCCTGCCACTACACCAGTAACGCGATAAAAAGCTAATATTTGCGAATAAGATTACTAAGACTATACTCAATCGGTTTAGGTATTTAACTAAAGGTAAACAAACCATAAGAAAGGTATTTTACTTGTCCATTTCTCTTTACAAAATATGTCATTCCAAAATAAACTTCTTCGTAACCTACACAACACTTAGCACTGTTATTCCCATTTATTAAAGTTGTTGGGTTATTATAAAGTTATAGTTATTCATTAATAAGCGCGAACACAATTAATTATCATAAATTATAATACTTTTATAAAGGATCTCGATCTGTCAACTGTAAAAGAGCTAATACGACAGGCACGCTAAAAAAAAATCCAATGGATCGTAATAGATAACCCTAAAAAATTTGAGAGAACCGACTGTCACGTAGCACGCCATTAAAACTGACCGCCATTCAATTTAATCGGTTAACTAGACACCAATTATCGATACATTTCCGCATTGTAGAAATTTATTTATTTATCATATTTTTTGCTTTGTTTCTGATAATAAGTTGTCGTTAGCTATTTATTTTGTTTTTAAAGTGAATTTAATAATTTGAAGTGTTTGTTATACGCTGTAGTTTCATTGACACAACAGTCCTCGTAAATACCTTCGTAAGAAAATGTTGACTACCCGGGAATCATATCTCATTTTTTGTTTACCATTAGTTAAATACCTAAACCGATAGAGTATAAAAACTTATTAATTCTGCTTCAATAACTACTAAGAATTCTATTACATTACATTTTGCTAGCAATGCGTGGTATTTTATTACGTAGATTCATTGATTTATGAATGTTTTTTTTATAAATCAATGTGTAGATTATATTAAAAGCTATCCATCAAACGCTACATTATGAAATATTCACACACACACAAACGCGTACTTTTTTTTCCAAAGGGGTAGGCATACCCACTTTTCGCCGTGCGTATTCGGTCCCATGATGTGATAGGGGGCGATCCTATCGTCATATCGGGCACAAATTCCAGACTCCGGACTGACACTGAATAGAAAAATCCAATATCACGTTGCCCGGGACGCAGATCGAACCCGAGACCTCACCAATGCAGTCGTACCGTAACACAACTACGCCACCGAGGCTGTCATTATGAAATATTGTTGTAGAAAACATGGTAATTCATTGTTAACATTAACATAACACAGTAATGAACATGGATTAGTTGAAAACTAATGCACACTATTATAGTCACGAAGATTATAAAAGATGTATGTTCAAACTTGGAATATGTTGGTGTATATACAATGGTGTATGGATGTGTAATGCAGCGGGCATCGGTAGTCACTTGCGAACCCTCTGTTTGATTATTCAATCAAACATGGATCATGCCGTGCTCCCATTTTATTCATCACATAAAATACTTGAATGGGCTTTGAATTTTTGACCGGTTGAGCAGCAAACTTGTCTCATTAGCCTGTTGCATAAAAAAATACAAAATACAATTCACTCAAATAATACAAGTAACCGCATCAAATGCTCGAACGAATTCTTTATAACTTCAAATACGTAAAACATTCCGTAGTAAGCCTTGAACGAGAGACGAGTACATTGCTTTTCGACAGCCCAGTGGCGTGAAAAAGAGGATCGCTCGAGCTGTCGCGGGAAAAGCGGGACGAGCCAGTGCAAACTTCAAATAGAAACGACATACGCTTCTTACTTTAAATTTAGATATCGTATTATTCTAATTTAATATTGGCTATTTCATATTTTATAGTCTATGACTGTTCTGTACAAATTATCGACCACGCTTTATTTAACTGACCATGCGGTTAGCTTACACATACACAAACTGACTGACAATAACGCAAGATAATGTAATATTGTTAGAAACAGGAGCGATTTTGATTTGAGAATGCACTTCGATACGGCACACTTTTTAAAATGCTAGGGGATGTTCGGTATTGTCGATAATGATAAGTTTTTTTTTTATATTATACATCATTGTTTTGTAACATTCACTTGTAAAGCTAATATTTGGCAAAAACTAAATTACCTCCAGGCGGAGGAGAAAGCAAACAGGAGTAAATGTGTGTTCACTCACTCAGTGTGACTGCAGACGGTAGGTCTGTATCACGGTGAGTGCTTTAACCTTATCCATCCTCTCCTTCTTTTACAGAACCACACGTGCTGGCTTGCCAAACCAAAGCTTTGTGGTCTCTTCCATCCCGGCACGAACTAAAAGTTTCAGTAATTCATTTTTCTGCTGAACCATTAAGCTATGGAACGGTTTGCCAGCATAGGAGTTGCTTCCTTCCTACAACTTGGGGTCCTTCCAGCGAAGCGTGAAGAAGCAATTAAGCAGGCTGGCATAACTATTCCGACCGTGCGGTCGATATGTTTTTGGGCTTTTCTTCGTTTACCATCAGGTGCATTGAGGCCACTTTGCTGAGTCTTCGATAAAAAAAAAACATAGAATATATTGAACATCATTTTACCCCTTCGCAGAAAAAATACGTGAATTTGTTCGAGTTTATACCTAAATTTTCGTTGTCCGTATCAACTCTTAAGCGATTTGCTTTAATGTTTTACTGCAACATATTTTGGTTATTGACCTCGAATTTCGTTAAGATCACAACTGCCACCTCCACGTGACCTTCAATACTCTAAAAAGGCTTTATGCTATACTTCCGCCGCGTGAATCTAAAACCTCCCGCTTTAATAACGCATTATCCCTTTGATCCCCAATCCGCGTGATCTCAGAGGGTTCCATTTATTTACAAACCAAAGTAGCTAACAGCGCTAATATCGGCGTGCCGTAAATTCGGAAATGTTGATTTGATTTAAGCTTCTGTACAACACTTCGAATCTACACGAAGCAGTGTGAACCATAATATAAATTATTATAATATATTTATTATGCGGGACTAGAAAGTAATTTTACCTCACAGAATAGTAAGACAAGTGCAGTTCAGGAAACATCTGTCGATCTTCGAAAAGCATGCGATACGACTTATGTTTCCATAGATGTCATTCTTCACGCCAGAACAATACTGTGTTTGCACTCGGCTGATTGATTCATTATATACCTAAATAGACACTGAACGTTTCAAACGCGTCGAAAAAAATAGAGGCTAACAGTTGTCCACTAAATGAGTTCGAGTGAATTATTTTTTGTTGTTTTTCATGGATATAATTTTCTCCCCATTTTAATAGAAACCATGTAATAACTGCTATCATTATGCGCGTACACAAGGATACGCAGAATGATGCAGCGATAGCGTATTACACAGCTGTCACGCATACCAGCTTAAGAAAAGTTGGCCTGTTTGTTTTAGTTTAATTGCAGCGCGTCGCTCTATCTAGGTTTATAATTTATCAAAGCCAAGCAGTGATACTTAGCCAGTCATGCGTAATTGAAATGGCAAAAAACCTATTCGAAATTTATATTCAGGGAACAGCGAAGTTATTACTGTAATAGGAGAATAAAATAAACTAGACAAGATCAATAAACCGTTTAATTTCTAAAAGCCGTCTGCGTGGCATCTTGTCTAGTGCCTCAAACGCGAAATCTCGGATTAAAGCAAGTACAAAATACTTTAAATTTCTAACGACAGACTCAATGCCAAATCAAATTACTCTTCGAGTCTAGATCTTAATTGTAGCTGTGTTTAATGTGACCTAGGAGACGTCCTTCACCCTACCAATCCCAAGGTCAAAATTAAAGCGAAATAAACTATTAGAGGTTGAGCGTAAAGTGACGAAAAAAGAAGCAATCATATCGAAAAATGGGCACAGAGAATTGAACAGGGACCACTGAAAAACTATTTCTGCAGAGAAGCAGCGAAAAGTATTAGTATGTTTCGGTTTGAAGGGAATTTTAGAATTAGAATTAATTTATTTCCACAAAAACAAAATACAGGTAAATTTATGCACTATAAAGAGCATATTGACATAACTGTCTACAGGACAAAGTAATTAGTAACCCCCTGTGCCCATGGTAAGAATTAATATGTGTTATGGCCTGTGGGCACCAGGGACACTTCAAATAATACTATAAAGACAAAGATACAGTTCACTTAATATAGCAAAAACTTGAAGCAAAAAAAGTTCGCAAAGATTATTAACGAGGACGTGTGTTGTGTAAATTTTATTTATATATTATGTGTGAGTGAAGAGTGTATGAGTGCAGTGTTTGATGTGAGATATGTTGCAGTTTTAAGAAATTTTGATCAGTAATTCTGTTTTTTCATAATTAAGATCCAGAAGGCAGTCAATAATTTTCTTTTTGCATATGTATTTGGTCATTGAGTAAATTTTGCATAAGTTATTTATTTTATTATACAGGTGGTTTCCAATAATGCGGAAATTTCGCTGTGCAGCAGTAGTTCTATGAACGACTGAATGACAAATTCTGGAGGAATTCAGTTTTTGCAAATTAATTGGCTCTTACTGTAAGCTATCATGTTTCCTCATTTCCGTGAACGGGTGCTGCTTGTGTAGACTGGTCTGCCCTTTTCGCTTACTATATATAAGTATTGGGGGTATATCTTAAACTTAGATAAATAATGACACCTTGAAGATTTCAGATCAAATTATTACATGATTCCTGAGATAGTTATGCACTCGTGTTGGAATTTAATTTTTTTTTACCTATTTTGCGAGTATATAAATGAACTGCTCTAAACATAAGTAAACAAATACTGAATTGTATTTTTTTTTCTCTACATAATGCATTGTATTTAATACCTTGAACTGATTTTGAAAAGAGCAACACTAGAGTTTTTTGCCCGTCCTTCTATAGTGAGAACTGCTTTCCGAACTGGTGGTAGAGTTAATATTGACGGAATCTAAATAATGTATAACATTTTATGGGTTCGAATAAATTATTTCATTTCATTTCATAACGGTTTGAAGAACAAAGAGCTGCCTAACGGTGAGAAGTTTACATTCATAGTATAAGGCATCGGTGGGATATCTAAATGGTTTAATTAACATTATATTCAGGACGGCTCTTTGCGCGTAATTGAAGCAGGCTTGATTGCGGTGCACCACCCCATACAGAAATGCAATAAGATAGTATGGACTGACATAGGGCATAATAAACAGTCCTAGTTGTATTTCTGTCTGCAGAGTGCCGAAGTTTTTTGAAGACAAAGATAAGTTTGCGTACCCTTGAGGTCAGTTGATGAATATGTTGTTTCCATGTTAATAAATTGTCTATGTATATACCAAGGTATTTTATGACAGGAGAATGAACCAGGATGGGACAAGAGCAATTTGAGGAATAAGATTGGCATACATGGGCTCTAAGAACCGAACTTTGGGGAGGCAAAGAAGTAGATTTCAAGGAAAAAGTTATGTATGTTGTTTTTTTTAAGGTTCAGGGTCAGGAGATTCGCGGACAGCCAATTCATAACTTCCCTAAAAGCATTTTCTGCATAAATTTGAGTTTCAGTCTAATGCTAATCACGGCCATGTATGAGAAGGGCGGTATCATCAGCTTAAGCGAAAATTGAACAGTTGTGATATATTAAATTACACAAAGAATTTATGTAGATGAGGAAAAGCGTAGAACCCAATATAGACCCTTGAGGTACTCCGAAGTTTAAGGTGGTTTCATTAAGTAATATGGTAAGTACCACTGAGTCAATTATCACATACTGCGTTCGTTCATGGAGATGGTTTTTAAATATTTCTAGGCTATGTCCACGTATACCTAAATTTTCCATTTTTCTTAGTAAGAGTGGGATAGAGACGGTGTCGAAAGCCTTAGTCAGGTCTAAGAAAATACCTGTGCAGGACATTTTATCATCTATTTTTTGAATAGTGTGGTCAACTAAGGCAGCTACAGCATCCTCAGTACTTTTACCTGATCTAAAGCCGTACTGGTTAGCAGCGAGCGTCGTCTCTATCACCACTCTTGTATATAGGGTGAACCATAGCCTTTTTGAAGATTCTCGGCAAGACACCTGTGGATATGTAAGTATTGCAAATATGAGTCAATTTGGTCAATTTAGCCAGTGTAAATACTTTACATTATGACATTCAATCTCTCAGAATATCGAACGCAGCTTTTTAATTCAATATTTTATATTGGTGGTGCTTATCTCATCACTGTAACGAGGACTTTGAAAAGCTATACTGTAGTTCGATTGATTGGTAGAGGAAGTTATTTTTAATGCTTATGTGCAGCCATAGCGGTATTATCGTTGGATGGGCTGCTCGTATCGTCATGATTTTTTTTGTAACAACTGAATGACGGATACCGTAAGCCGCTTGCCACACTGTATCATATACTGCCCACTGCTGAGCACGGGCCTCCTCTACTACTGAGGAGGTAAGGCCTTAGCCCACCACGCTGGCCTAGTTCGGGTTGGCAGACTTCACATACCCTCGAAATTCTTATGAAAAATTCTCAGGTATGTAGGTTTCCTCACGATGTTTTCCTTCACCGTTAATGCGAATGATAATTGGTAAACAATACACACGTAACTTCCAAAAGTCAGAGGTGTGTACCTTGGGTTTTGAACCTCCGGACATTGTCTCGGCAGACGGTTCCATTCCCAACAAGGCTATCGTCCACTTAATAAATTGAATGCTGCATTTTATTTCATAGATCATAATCATAGCTGAAAACTATGCAACAAGAAAATAATTGTAAAAAAATTACTATGATTTACTACGGGAATAGTCAATGACCATGTCCCTTGTAGGAGAAAACTTAAAAAGTGAGAAGTATGGACCATGTATGGTTACAAACGCAACGTTGGACGTCCACCTGCAAGATGGACAGACGACTTGATAAAGGTCGCAGGAACGCGCTGGATGCACGCCGCTTTTGACAGGTCCGTCTGGAAATTTTTAGGGGAGGCCTATTTTCAGCAGTGGACGTCATATGGCTGATGATGCTGATGAAGATGATGGTCACTTGACCCTTTACGTTATAATCACCTTATAGGGGTATATTACACACTCAATAATATCGCCATCCTGGAATCGCGATATTATCACAAGATCACAAATACTGAAGTAGGTTATTACACGTATTAATATTATCATCAATATTTCCACTTCAGTAAGCCGTTGACTTTACTGGAGTATGGTTGTGTTTCTGAAATCATGGATAATAGATGAAAGGCAGTTTTTTGCGTTGAAAAGTAAACGTCGTAGAAAACATTGGGTAAAAGACAGAAGACTGGATTTTAAAACGAAACCAATACACTAATTTGAACATCACTCAAGAAATGCTCTTGGATGATGATTTGAACGATTATGCCAATTATTTTAGAATGAGTGAAGAGCTGTTTAAGAAGCTTTTAAACTTGGTTTCACCTTGTGTTACTAAACAAAACACACATATTGAGACAGGCTATAAGCTGTATGTTGAGGTCTTCATTTTTTTTAATTGGGTTTAAATTTTTTTTTTCTTTATGGTTCCATAAACACAAGCATGTTTCGTACAAAAGAAGAAACTCTTTTCAATCACTTTTAAGTTCGCCACTTTGTGGTGACTCGGCATCGTCGGGGCTCAATTCGATAGGCTGCTCACGTCCTTCCGCCATGACTGCGAGTGTATACTGACAGAAAATATCACGATGCACTTACACTGTCAATAATATTGAAGCCACGCCCCCTTAGTATCGTGGATTTCAAAATATCCGGATAACTTGTGATATTATCGCGATACTGCGATACGCATCAATACTGCATCAGTATTATCGTGATATCACGTGTATAGCGTGATATTATTGGCTGTGTAATATACCCCATTGGTCTAACAGCATCGTATTAAAACTGCAAATCTGTGATTTCTCTATTTTAATTTCCAGGGTGTTTTGAGAAAGTCGTCACATGTAAACCATAAAGTTGACTATGAATAATTAATTATCTAATTCGCTGTGTTCCAAATTTTAAGCAAAGCTTATCAACGAAACCACAAAATGCCGGCGTGTAAGAGATAGTCACGTTAGTTAGCACAAATGATACCCGTTTTCATTAATGGCACTTATAATAGTATTATTTAGAATTCACCGAACAAAGGGTGGATTGAAGTGTAGCTCTGAGGAGCTTAAAGGGAAGTTAAAAGTTTGCATGAAAGCTCTTGGTACATTTGGTACATTTATGCGTTTTACCTAGACTTCTCATAACACCAGCACTTTCACTTAGCCACAACTCACAAGCCAATGACTATGTGTTTATATTTATATTCATAATATCCTTCTTTCATTGCTTGGGTAGTAGGTAGCTCTTTGCGTATTCCTGTAGTTATGCAACAGAGTAGAAGCAATGTTGTATAATGTATACCGATTTAAAGAGTTTTTTAGGCAACATAGTTACTAGAGCATTAGAGTATTATCTTTGTAGATCGATGTTTTATGTGGTTTACTCAAACGTAACATTTATTTTATTTGGGTAACCTTGACTATGAATGTATTTAAAGTAAAAACACGTGTAAAACATATGGTACTTGTCTCGATCACGACTGAATCGATTGCAGAATGTTATGATAGCCTCGATTATATATAATACTCTTAGTTTTTCCGGCTCATAGCGAGAATTACCGCCATGTTGACCGAGGGTTCTGTATGTGTTAAATAATTTACTGGTGGTAGGTCTCTAATATGTAAGAGTCCGTCTGGGTGGGTACCACCGCAATGTCTATTTCTACCGCCAAGCAGCAGTGTGCATGCACTGTTGTGATTCCGTTTGAAGGACATTGTAGCCAGTGTAACTACTGGACATAATGAAACTTAACATCTTATGTCCCAGGATGACGAGCGCAGTGGAATGCCACACAATACTTTGTAACTCAAAGTGCTGTATGGTGTTACTACTGTTTATGGGCGGTCGTATCGCTTACCATCAGGCGAAAGGCATGCTCGTCTCGTCATTCAATGCCAGAAAAAAATTTAAGGCTTCTGCGCCTCAGTGTGGAAAATCAAGTCATTAAATATGGGTAAATTCCAGGTTACTATGAAGCGACAGTTGTGCATTAAACTTAATACAAGATTTCAGAATACCTAGAAGATAAAAATGCTAAAAAGTATTTTTGTGTGATTTTCTTTGGAATCATTGTCATTCGATCCAGTAAATTATATATTTTATTATCTTTATTCGTAGTAATATAATATAACTAACTAGCTTTTGCCCGCGCCTTCGCCCGCGTCAAAAAGTTTTTCCTGGATAAAAGTCCGGCTTTATATTTCCCGGGATAAAAAGTAGCCTATGTGTTAATCCAGGACATGATCTACCCGTGTCCAAATTTCATCGAAATCCGTTCAGTAGTTTTTGCGTGAAAGAGTAACAAACATACATACATCCATAAATCCATTCTTACAAACTTTCGCGTTTATAATATTAAAATATAATAGTATTTTAAACGCCTTGGGTATTACATAAACTCCAACTGTCTGTGCCTGCGGCGGCGTCATGTGCTGGGTCGGTCACTTCTCTGCAACATGGTTGAGGAGGCCGATGGCTGGCACTCGCGTCATACTCGTGAACGGGTGCTGAATGTGTGGACTGGTCTGCCCATTTCGCTTACTATGTCTAAGAACTAATAACGTATAATACTTATATTGTAATATAAAACTGCCTCGGTGGCGTAGTTGTATTATGGTACGACTGCAATGCTGAGGTCTCGGGTTCGATCCCCGGGTCGGGCAAAGTGATATTGGGTTTTTCTACTCAGTATCAGCCTGAAGTCTGGAATTTGTTCCCAATATGGCGATAGGCTCGCCCCCTATCAAAAAAGCAAGCCTAGAGTTTCTTGCCCGTTCTTCTCTGGTGGAAGCTGCTTTCCGAACTGGTGGTACAGTAAAACTTGACTGACACTAAGTAATCTTTAACATTTTATGAATTCGCATCAATGATTTCATTTCATTAAAAATGCGAAAGTTTGTGAATATGTTTGTTAAAAGAAAACACAGATAACGCTGCATGTTTACTTCACTTACACCGAGAAAGAAGATTCCCAAGGGCGGAGTCATCTAGTTTATAATAGCAAAACCAAGTCTTAGATATAAGCAGGATAAAGGTATATTAGGTGCAGTATTTTTGGCGCAGAACTCTAATGTTGGATGGAATGATGATTCCGCTATTTCCAGAAAGTGACAAGTGTTGACAACATTCTGACCCACTACGAATACATATTACAATATCTCATACATGCGAGGGTTTCAATATTTATTGCTTCAAGTTATGACGGTGTATCTAGGTCTAGTGCCGTTGAGAAACAAACGAGCTACTAGGTTATAGGCCAAGTCAGATAGCCATTTAGTTTAACCCGTTTAGAACTTGGACTGATATGTCGATAGTTTCACCTTCTAAGTCCATTATTTGTGTTGAAATTTTAAAATAGTGTGTGTACATAATATAATATTATATTCGTTATTTTATGTAAGTATCCCAGCCCACACATTATTCCAAATCACCAGCATTACTTACAATTACCAATATACTATATATATATATATATATATATTTACATCCAGCAACGCATTTGGCTTCATGCACACTGTGCATCATTACGGCGTCCCCCAGTTCCATTTAAATTTTTTAGGATGTCTTTGTGAATATTGCTTAGTTTTTCGATTTTCTGCTTCATGGGATATTTTATTTTCCTGCAATTTTATTTGGGGCAATATTCTTTTTGCCCCAAATAAAAACAATAGCAATTTGTGAAGCAATATTCACAAAGACATCCTAAAAAATTTAAGTGGAACTGGGGGACGCCGTAATGATGCACAGTGTGCATGAAGCCAAATGCGTTGCTGGATGTAAATATATATATATATATATATTTTATTGCATTTAATGACGAGACGAGCATGCCGTTCGCCTGATGGTAAGCGATACGACCACCCATAAACAGTAGCAACACCATCCAGCACCTTGACTTACAAAGTACTGTGTGGCATTCCACTGCGCTCGTCATCCTGAGACATAAGATGTTAAGTCTCATTATGTCCAGTAGTTATACTGGCTACAATATCCTTCAAACCGAAACACAACAGTGCATGCACACTGTTGCTTGGCGGTAGAAATAGACATTGCGGTGGTACCCACCCAGACGGCCTCTTACATAATGAGAGACCTACCACCAGTGAATATTGAAAGGCCAATTTAATAAAAGTTCTTATAAAGATCGCGGGACTGCGCCGTCAGGCCAAAGGAAATAATTTTCTACTACGCATAATTTGTGTGAAAAGGGTCAAAGTACGTTTTCGCTGTTATTGTCAGCATATTGCTTCTCTTGCTAGAAGACTTTCTTAAATTGACCTAACGCAGGCTCAAGAAATATCATGTTTTACTAGGTATGAATAATAATTATGTTAGCTAAAGGACTTTACTCTCCGCAAAAACAACTGCTGTTTTTTATACAGGCACGGCAAAATTGCTTCACGGCTCAAGACAGTGAATGGAGTGGTCTCAACGTCTGACTGACGAGAGATGAATGTCCCTCGCACAATTATGATATCCTATTCGAAACCTAATATTCACGCACTGATCCCGATATGTGGCACACTTACATCATACACCCTGCGTCTTGTGCTCGCGGTCCAGGCGAATACAAATATTCAGCCAACTTCAGCTTATCACATTATATATAAAAAGAACACAAATATTTATATACAGAACCGCGGCTGTGAACATCAAACACACGGAAATAAATACGGAAACTGTGCAATAGAAACTTTCCGAAACAATAGCGTATAGTTGAGTATTTGGAAACAACAATTATTTAGTTGCTAACACAAACGTGAGCATGGGAAACTGAACGGCTATTGTTATAGGGCCTCCACAGGCGAGAATTTTATTTAATACAGTAGGCGTTTCGTAGTTTAGATTGGAATAATTACATTAAAACTTGCTGATCTAGATTATCGATACCAATATACGTTTTCACGCCTGAACCACTCAACCGATTTTTATGAAATTATGTGGTAATTTAGCTTGCACCGTAAAATGGGTCATAGGCTCCTTTTTATCCTAGAAAAGTACACGGTACTTTTATCCCGGAAAGAAATTTCACGAGGTCGAAGATACTTACCTGCTACACCTTGTTTATTATAAACCCAAGTGTACTTAATCATAATAGTATTGATATTTTATACTATTTGTGAGTAAACGCTATTTAGCGAGCGCGCAGTCCGTCATCGCCTCATTCCGCTGGGTAAATAAAAGAAAACCATACCGAATGAAGAGTCATAATATCAGACATCATTTCACCACCCCCCTCCTCCCCCTTCCCAATATCATAACAGTACAACATACAAACATTTTCACAAAATTTTGCAATTATAGTATAAATAATATAAGGTGTAAAATGAGCAGATTTGTGTGCGTTATTGAATGAGCTGATCAATACCGACCGCCACCCTACAGGAAATTGATTTTTAAATTTCACGGCAGATTGGGATTTCACAACTCGCACAAGAACAAATTTTTGGGTAATCCGCATTTATTTCAGACCACAAGTCCGGGCGGAACTTTATGTCACGAATAATGCATATTGTATGAAAAGAACGTTGGAAAGCTCGCTGCAGATACCAGACCGCGTCAGGACGGGCTGAGACCCCCGAGGTCCACATTTGACATGACTGAAGGGTATTGATAAACGATACCTCGCGAGGGCGGGCTTATTGGAACTCCATTACTCATAAGTCGCGAGCGGACCCGGCGCTGAAACTGCCGAGAGGTCATATTTGTTGTCACCTACTTTCTTGTCACATAATAAGTTACCATTAAATTGAAAATAGATACTATTTTTTATGAAACTGAATAAAAGCAAGTCACTATAAACACCATAAGAACTAATAAAACTAAACAGAAAGGACTGCCTCCTACATTATGCTTGTCAATATAAAACATGATTAATAATATTATATAATAATCACCTGCAGTGTATTTTTCTTTTTCGCGGTGAAAAAACGCATTATCGCTACCACCACTGGCGGGTGAGTGGAACGGTTATGTTGGTTTCACACAGTCTTACGGCCCAATGTCGACACTCCTCCCGAGTGATAGCATCATCCGAGCGAGCATTGGACCGAGTCCCTAACACTATGTACGCCCTACACCGGCATACCCACCAAAATCCGCGGTGGCCTTCTTCGGCGCATACGAGACGGCCCTGGGGTATCTTGTTGCACTAAGACAACTGCACGGGACCGTCCCTGAGCGATGCCGTTGCGGCCCTTCTCTATACAAGGGGGCTAAGATGCCCCCGAACTCTAAAGGACCAACCACCCGCATTGTCATTCACTTCGGAGTCGCTTAAATTGGACTGAGCAGCCTCCCGCTGCTCGCCCTGCGACTCTCTCGAAGCCCCATTTAGTCGCCTCTTACGACAGGCAGGGGATGCCGTGGCGGAACTCTTTAAATGCCCCCGGAACACAGAGTACGAGGCGCCGCGCTGGTCTGTCTGATCGTTCTACTCGCGATCCCGCTCAGCGCTCTCCTTCTGCAAGATGACGCACTCGCAGAAGGAGACCATCGCTCGCTAAGACCTCCAGCCGCCAACCATGATACCTGTCAATGTACTGAATAATTCATTTTTTTATGTAACGTATGCAGTGCAGTGGTTTATAATTCAATTGAGAGATATTTGTAACGCTTATAATCATGCTGGGGATTTTTTCGTCCAATCATTCAATTAAAATACTTAAAGTAATTCATCCAAATAATCTAATTTAAGTTTTGAAAGAAGAGTACATGATGGATTGCATCTCCAAGTATAAATCACGAGTCCAATAGTATAAAGTGAGATGAACTGCGCGCCACTGCCAACAAACTGTCCGAGAGCTAATCGGATAAAGTTATTGAAAAGAGCGCCATAAAGCGGCGCTGTAACGTCTGCAATACGGAGGCGCGGGATTTAGTTTATGCTCCAAAATATAAAGGTTTATAGTTTATATTGAGGAAAAATATACGAACTTACAGATGGTACAGAAAAAACAGTTAATTATTTTTAATGTAGAAAAAAGAGTAGCGCAGGTGCTCATCTAGTGGTAAGCACAACTTCTATAATCATAGTACTATTACAGAGAACTTTCAATTACAATATAAGTGCACGGCGTCAGGCACTGCGATTCTCGCTTTAAGAGATCAGTTGTGAGTCTGCTAATACCAAGTAATTAGTTTGGTTTGAATGTCTTTCAAACTGGAATTCAATAGTGCTTATACATTACTGCATAGCCGTGGAGGTTGTCACGTCAAGATGCAACATAATTGAGGTAATAAAACCAAGAAATAAGTTACCAATATATTGAATAAATAAACAGGATACACAGGAGGATTCACTTATGCTAAATTATAATTAATTTAATATATAATTAATTTACTTACTTTTTAAGGTTAATAAATAACCTTAAAAAGTAAGTAGCCAGGTTCGGCCCAAATAAATAAATTCACAATTCGTCCATAAGCTGAGCGCCGCGCTCCACTATGCGTATAAGACCGGTAGCGAGACCTATGGGTGCCTATGGGTATGTAAGTGTAACGTCCGTTCACAACGATGCACGATGGTGGAAAACGACTGACGTCAGACGTGAGCGGTGAGGTAAATCTGCGTCGGCTTGGACGCGCGGTCTAAATAGTCGATAAAATTATCAACTAAATAGAAGAAAATCAAATTAATTATAATTAGTGTTATTTTAGAAGAAATTAATTTAAATGCTATTTTGCAAGGCTGATAAAGTAGTGGCATACAGGCGGATATTCGGATCCGAGAAACTAACTAACATCTAAATACCCACTAGGTGACCGCCGTACTCGTTTTCCTACGTTTTACCGTAGAAAGTATACCTAGAACATAAAATCCAAAACTTCATCAGGATAACAGTATACTTAAGTACTTAATTCATAAGCGTGTGAGGGAGTTCACGAATTTAAGTGCTCACTGTACCTACGTTTAAGTTATATAAAGTGTTTAAGAAGTGGAAATACTGACGTAAATCTACTCAAGCTTCATGTTATAAGGCCTGTAAGCTCCCCGTTTCTCTTAATAACCTCGTTTTATAGCATACTAGGTATTTCTCGCAGGTCTGCCTGCGTGAAAAGCCTTTCCCGCTACATATGTCACTAAAACTGTGCTAAAACACATTACACGGCGTCAGCCCCTTCTACATAAAAAATACACACACACACTCACGCCTGTTATCCACGCTTTTTTTACAATAAAATACACTTTTTCTTATTTACACTATTCTTAATTCAAATTTATTTTCTATTTTTAGTTGGATTTTTTATAAAGCGTGTTTTTTAGTTGTTTTAAACTATTATTTTACACTTATGGTTAAAGTAATTTACTATAAGGTGTTTCTTTCAAATTGACTTTTTCGCAGTTAAATTTATGTATTCGGTTACAAATTGACCATGTATATATAGATAGCTTTGCCCGCAGCTTCGCCCGCATGAAAGAGTTTTTTCTGGATAAAAGTCCTGCTATACATTTTCTCGGGATAAAAAGTAGCCGAAAACCTTACCAAGGTCTCAGAACTATCTCCATACCAATTTCATCGAAACCTATTCTGTAGTTTTTGAGTTTAACGCGTACAAACATCGCCACCCCTTTTTAGCCCCTTAGGGGATGAATTTCAATAAAATACGAAACACGTCTTCCATCAATTCTATTAAAAAAGGTTTATGCAAACTTTTAAATAGATTGGACCAAGGAATCACGTTGTCCCATACAAACTTTGCCCCCCTTTTTCACCCTCTTAGGGATAGAATTTCTGAAAATCCTTTCTTATCGGATGCCTACATCATACAAAAAACACACCTCTAAGTTTCAGGTCTCTTCGTTCAACGTTCTTCGATCAACGATCTTGAATGTTCAAATACATATTATCACTCTCTTATTTAAATTTTTGACGTTACGAGTACGATTTGCGCGCTGAGGTCCTGGGTTCGAATCCTGGGTCGGGCCAAAAAAAAACATTGTGACTGGGTTTTTCCATCTTAAAAAATTATTCAGTCGCAGCTCTGAGTCAGGAAGTGTGTGATACCCCCGTGCCTCGGAAAGCACGTAAAGCCGTTGGTCCTGCGCCCGATCTCTCTCCGGTCATGTCGGATTGCCGTCTCACCGGACTATGAGCGTGAAGGAATAGCGAGTGCACCTGTGTATTGCGCACACACTTGTGCACTATAATATCTCCTGCGCACCTGGCTGATCTCCGTTGAGATTGGCTGCCGTGGCCGAAATCTGCTAGGAAGGGATTATATTATTTATTATATACAAGTTTAGCGCGTTTAAATATGAGAGTGATAACATAATTTATAAAAATGCGAAAGGAAAGTGATTGGCGCGCGCACAATAATTCTTGGCGATTGAAAAATACAACTTTGATTTCTTATTTCTATCCCGATGGACATATGTCCGTACAGTGGTACATACCTATGTACCTCATATTTTTGTCCTAGACCTAGATGCTCCATCCAGCCGCAACGATACTATACGATAAGGTCACGACTTTAGGTCACAGACTTAGACCCAACCCTCCATCCTGCCTTCGATCTAGCATTCCTGAGCGTAGATAGTGAACAAACGGCGCGAGATTACCATAAACACGATGCGACGCTTCTTATTCAGAAACTACATATTTCCTATATGAACAGGAGACTATAAATGAATTTATTTATTTATTTGCATACTAAGTGTACAATAGTTGTTGTTACATTTTTTTGTGCTTATAAATTAGTAGCCCTTTTCAGACATTGCAAATTCGAGGGCGCTATATTAATAACAATTTTATTATTAATATAGTGTTAATAATTACTACCGTGTATATCAGTTCGCTCACATACTTTTTTATGTATTTGTGTTGAATCATTGGGACTACTTATATGAAACTTCCGCTTTGCCCCACTTTATGAATCAAAGTTTGAACCCTCCCGCCTCCTCAAGTGAAAGCTGCTACGCCCATGCACGAAACAAACGACTCCTTGGAATAATCCATTATGGCGGGCTTCTTACCTGACTTCCCCGGACTGAGAATAATGATTTTCACTATCTATAAAGTTATAGATATTATTTAGTAGATATTCTGAAAAAATTAACTCAAGGAAACCTACACATACGATATTTCTCCATTAATTCCAAAGGGGGGATATCTCACGCTCGAAAAAAAATATTCATAAAACGACATCATCTCTTTCTCTGCACAGTATTTCAATAATCAAAAACAAAATCAGGTTCGTGCTATTAACTCCGAGAGCCACCGCCGCGCCGCTATCACATGTCAGAATGCCACTTAAATTTGATTACACTCTTATTCTTAAACGAGCAGTTAAGCAAGGTGATTTACATTTATTAGCAATTTGTGTACATATAATACAATGCATGTATACCTAATGTATAGTTAAGACACTAAACAGACAACAAAGACGGGATGACGTCACTCACTACTCCCGGCTAATACACTGGAAGACATATAAAAAGTGTCGCGCAATGCAAATTGTTTTCCAGGCAATTGGCCCTAGGTTAGACCGCGGTCTGAACCAAAACAGAAGCGGGATGGTCGCGATGCGAGGGATACGAATGATTGTGTGATCCGGGAATTTTTGTTTCGAGAATGAGTGTTGAGTTAAAGACATTTTCTTAGTTTGCATTCACGACACATAAATCTTAATAAATTAGGGGTGTACGATTTTAAGGTACATTTATAATATTACCCTCTGCATGACATTAGTTAATAAACAATAAAAATATAAAGATAATAAATTATGGTCTCTCTGTGTGCCACATTTCACCCAAATCCGTTTAGCGATTACGGCATTAACATTGATAAGCATCTTTACTATCTATATCTTTTTTTAAATAACAAGATAAAAAACTTTTTAAATAACGCGCCAAAAGAAGTATAACTTCAATATCTTTCGCCTTATTCTACGTTCAAAATTCAAAACTAAAATATTGACTATAGCTAACTTCAGCGTGTCTGTTTTTCGTGACGGTGTGCGCGCGCATCGTAAAAATTTACTCTCATCATTTTTCCCTAACGCGCCAAAAGAAGTATAACTTCAAAAACTTATTAGTAAGACTTTTATGTAACCGTTGTCGTCGACAAGGCGTCACAAGAACCGCCTCGCTTTTCCCGAGCGGCTCCCGCTCTCGCTCCAGATGAAAGCGCTGGTTTATCGTGGCACATTGGCCTGCGACATCGTGGGTCAAACGGAGCATGCCCGACTAACTGCGAGCTAAAACAACGCTTATATTTTTATTGTTCGCGCCATTTTACGCTAACTGTATGTTTAAAATCACTTTACATTCAACGTGAATTTTTATTGTTCGTTTAATAGCAGTGTAAAATTGATTTTGTGAGGCATTGTTTCAGTTATGTTTAATGTATAACGCCTACTGCCCCCACATTAAAAATATAATAACGAAGCAAGTTGGCAAAAGGTTATATTCGTTTGTCGGGACTGAGGAGTTGATGACTGACTTCGAGAGGCGTCGGGGAAGCCGTGTCCGAGAGAGCCTACATAGAGTTCATGACTAACTTCGTTACGCATTATGTTGTTATTTATTATTTTCTTAGAGAGCATAGGCTAAGCCTCAAGCGGGGTCGAGACGACATTATGTAGGACGCCTGGTAGAAGCTATGATATTATATTGGGTGCTGCCTCTATGCGTCGAGGATGAGATAAAGAGAAGGATCATGGTGTATTGTGCTTCATATCATCATATCAGCCCTGTACTATATACTGGCCCATTGCTGGGCACGGGTCTCCTCTACTACTGAGAGGGTTAAGGCCTTAGTCCACCACGCTGGCCTAGTGTGGGTTGACAGACTTAACCCAAGACGGCTCCTGATCACTTACATTGTCGGCATTGAAGAGTGTTTGCGACACATATAATTAAAAGTGGACCAGAAGCTCGCTTTATAAATTATAAAAAAAAACAGCATAGTAATGCGTCAATCACCCTAAAACACTAGATTTCACTTTATCATTCATCATAATGTTCAGTTATCACATATTTTGTTATTGTATTGACCCTTCTTAGTGGTCATAATATCTTATAATGTATTAAGTACTGGCTTTCGCTCACGGCTTCGTTCACGTGAAAGAGTTTTTTCTAGGATAAAAGTCTCGCTTTATATTTTCCTGGGATAAAAAGCAGCCTACGTCCTTCCCAGGGTTTTAAACTATCCACATACGAAATCCGTTTTTTGATTTTATCACGTTCAGACAAACAGACAGACGGTCCGGGGGACTTTGTTTTATAATATGTAAGGAAGTTACATTGTCATAACAGACAGGGAACGCTACAATAATTGTAAAGATGGTATCAAAGAATTAAATCAGATATGAACAAAAACATCAGGTCCGAGGCAATCGTTCAAATTCAAATTAATATGATTGATGGAGTCGTGGACAGCGAACACGCAAGAGCTGTGCAAATATCAAATTGTATTTTGTTCGTTGTATGTCACCCGAAAGATATTAAGTTAATAGAAAAAAAAACAATACTAACGTAAAAACGGTAAGTTAAGGTTTTCATCTTTTGATAGGTGTCCGATTTCATAAAATCAAACAAACTAGAAAAATGAAAATTTTTAAGGACCTGTCTGCACTCACCTGATACATTTTGGATTTGATTTTCGTTATAAGCTTTAGGTTGGGCATCGAGGCACTTAAAATACGGTGACTTTTCAATATTATAGCAGCAAAAATACTTGAATAGCTCACAATTTGTATACTGCATATAAGTAGTTTTAACGTTGCAGGATAAATTAACTCAATATCGTCCCTATTTTCTTGAAGAAATTTATTTCCGTCAACATACACGACCTACCAACGTGTTCAACACCTACTAAGACAAGGAACTTGAAATATTGTTCAAAGGGCTCGTTTTTAATGAAATTTTCTTCAAATTATTACATAGTTGGGAAGTTACGCCTACGGACGATATCGAGAGCTCGGTAATGACTTATGGCGTGACGGGTCGGTTTTACTCAACTTAGCTGGTGATGGGGCAGGGCTGGACTAGAATCCAGACAAGTGTTATAAAATAAGCTCTACTTTTAAAACTCTATGATAGATAAGCGAGTCTCCCTGAACAGTAACAACTCTGCATAGAACTCAGAGTTACCAAGTATACATTGCACTCATTCCGATGTCCCGTAATGCCCAGTAATTTTACCCAGGCTACAATATCCTTCAGAATAGAAAATACGGACATCACTTTACTTATTTTATGATCCCAGATAGAAGTATCTTCTTGTTTTATATTTTATTTTTCATAGTTGCTTTTGGCTTTTATCTTTTATTTTATAACAGACTCTATTTTTTATCTAACATCTGTAAAACGGTGAAAGTTCTAAAGAATCGTCCAACCATGTCTAATACTGTCCCTTTTACTAAGTCAGAAACAATTTCGAGACAGGAAAATTAGATTTAAGATTTTCCTTATCTACAAATGGACGAATTACCTGTTCATGACCTTACATATAGGTATAATATATCACAGACACAGCACTACCACCACGCCTCCTACACCAAAAACGTATAAATAAAAATTCCCGGTAAGTGTTATCCACAACGTAAGGATAAAATATCTAAATCAATTCATCAATTGTAAACGTTTCAGACGGTGTCGATTAGCATCCACAGGTTAAATCATTTTCACGTTTGTCCATTTTCTGTACAGAAAAAAAATCTTACTATCTGACTGCCTCGGTGGCGTAGTTGTATTACGGTACGACTGCAAGGCTGAGGTCTCGGGTTCGATCCCCGGGTCGGGCAAAGTGATATTGGATTTTTCTATTCAGTATCAGCCCGGAGTCTGGAATTTGTGCCCGATATGGCGATAGGCTCGCCCCCTATCACATCATGGGACGGAATACGCTTGGCGAAAAGTGGGTGCACTAGTTGCGCCTCTGCCTACCCCTTCGGGGATAAAAGGCGTGAGCATGCGTATAAAAAAAATCTTTTTTCCAGGTTGAAGGATGTACCAATCGTTGATAAAAATTTTCAAGCTCAGGGGCATTACAGATACTGTACAGACGTAGCACTTACTTTCAGTTTATATACATATAAAAACTTCTCAACATATTAAGTCGTTTTGAGAAAAAGAGCATTGACGCGCAGAGTGCAGAGAAACAACAAAGCTATCCTATAAATCGAACCTTTTCAGGAGAACACTACTGGTGGTAAGTCTCTTGTATCTACGTAATCCTCCAAGCCAGTTTCGGCCACGGCGGCCAATCTCAACGGAGATCAGCCAGGTACGCAGGAGATATTATAGTGCACAAGTGTGTGCGCAATACACAAGTGCACTCGCTATTCCTTCACTCTCATAGTCCGGTGAGACGGCAATCCGACATGACCGGAGAGAGATCAGGCGCAGGACCAACGGCTTTACGTGCATTCCGAGGCACGGGGTATCACACCGCCAACTTCCTGACTCCGAGCTGCGACTGAGTAATTTTTAAGATGGAAAAACCCAGTCACAGTATTTGTGGCTCGACCCGGGATTCGAACCCAGGACCTCAGCGCGCAAATCGTACTCGTAACGCGTACGCAATACAACCACGCCACCGAGGCAGTCGTCTCTTGTATCTAAGGGACCATCTGGGTAGGTACCACCACAATGTCTATTTCTACCGCGAATTAATAAAGAAAAAACCGCTTAAACGTAAATACTGCGATGGTTACGATATTCTTCCTGAAAAGGCTCGAATTGTTCCATGTGAAAAAATAGGTACCCAAAATTATATTAGATTTATGGTTGTTCTCAATATGGCATGATCACAAATAGCATAATTTAGTTGTCCGACACTCAGTTTACGACTTCAAAGACTGCAAAAAAATAAGTTACCGCAATTTCTGTAAACTTCCTTCACACTTATCTTTACGGTCCGCTGGCACTTTTGTGTCGCCATCCGATAGTCGGATCTTGAGGTTGTTTCAGCCAAGTTTGTCAAATGTTTGTTAAACAGCCGATTTGCGCCAATGGTTGGATGGTCGCCAGAACTTTACCAGTTACATGTTAAAGAACGGAACGCAAGTGCAGTGTGGTTCGCTTGATGCTCGGAAATATTGCTATGAAGTATGAACACAACAGTGGCGTAGCTACCGCTGTATTAGCCGTATTAATGATACAGGGCCCCCGAGCTCTAGGGGCCCCTCTTAGCCCATACGCTAGGCTTAAGCGGTTTTTTTGCTCCCGCATAATAGGCCTCCGGGCGCGGGGAATGCGATGCGGTACAAACTAAGTGGCCTGTACTTAAGGAAAGTATAAATCTGGCGTTGGAAGGGCCCCCAACCAAATTTTGATATAGGGCCCCTTTATGGCATGCTACACCACTGGAACACATAAGGCATTTTTTGTGAACCTTGTCGCAAAGTATGCAAGAAAGCATAATATTTTAATATATTCAATATTAATAATAAGTTGCTCAACAAATAAAGTGGATCTCAAATTTATAAAGCATTATTCTCTTCGAATCAGAGAGATTTTAATATAATTATATTAACAGAAGATCTATTAGTTCAATTTCGCTGAATTATTAATGAATAGCGAGCGCGTTTTTTAACAGCACCTTAAAGTACGCCAACTGGTTTTAGATTCTTTTTTAATAGTATTTCAAATATAAGTTTGTGTATTTTTATACATTCAAAATGTATATAGCCTAAAATTAGAAACTACGTTATACTTAATGTTATACTTTTACGGTAACTAAATATGGCGGAGTACACACACGCGAATCGCGCGGTGTTATCGAAAAACTTGTTTTAGAATATAAATTGAAATTGACATCTAAAAAAAATATGAAATGAAATGAATATATATTTACGAAAGACAAAAATTTACAGTGGTAATATCCTATGGTCTTCACACTAGGCAAGCCTGTATCGTGAAGACCCAAATATAATCTTAGCCTAGTTGGCTACAGGTATACATTTCCAATTGACACTGTCTTATCACAAAAAATAATTTTATATTGACATGTAAATTATGTATCTAGAAGTATATAAATAAATATGCATACGTGAATAATAAGTTTGTAATATATAGTTAATAGTAGATATATACTATAACAAAAAATTGTGTTGAAACAAGATAAATAAACTACAATAAAATATTAAGTCTTATTAGCCATTAATTAAGTATAAGTTTCTGTATTTAATATTTATAAGATCTTCAGTATCCTCGTAAGTAAGTGTCATAAGCCATAATTTTATTACTTTTTCTATCTAGTCCTCCTCCTCCTCTCCCCAATCTTCAGGGTGTTCCACTCTCATTAGGGAATGAGCTGAGTATACTTGGTATGGATATCCGCTGTGATCTGAATCCAAGGAATC
Organism: Sphinx pinastri; assembly: GCA_947568825.1. Taxonomy (NCBI): domain Eukaryota; kingdom Metazoa; phylum Arthropoda; class Insecta; order Lepidoptera; family Sphingidae; genus Sphinx; species Sphinx pinastri. The sequence continues at coordinate 467,166 of OX387615.1, forward strand.
CCATCGAAGGCGTAATATCTGCCACATTACGCAGGGTTGGAATCCTGAACAAGGTGCGTCTGTTTTTCACGCCCGGCCAAATCTACCGCTTGTTTAAGGCATAGGTATGGACGGGTATGGAATACTGTTCGCACATCGGGGACGGTTCCGCCTAATACTTGCTCGATGCCTTGGATGGATTGCAGCGGCGGGCCATCCGCATTGTGAATGATGCACACGTGACGAGCAACTTGGAGTCGCTACAGTTGCAGAGGGATGTCGCTTCTTTAAGCGTGTTCTACCGTCTGTATCATGGCGAATGCTCTTAAGAATTGTTTAATCTGATCCCCTCCTCTCCTTTCCTCAGCAGAACCACGCGTGCTGGCATGCGAAGCCACAGCTTGATGGTTAAAACCATCTTGGCCCAAACCAACAGGTTCGCCAAATTTTTTCTTTGCCGCACCATCAGGCTTTGGAATAGTTTACCGGCGCGTGTGTTCCCTCCTTCCTATAATCCTGGGTCCTTCCACCGTAGCGTGAAGAAGCAGCTCAGTAGGCCGGCATGATTGTGTCGAATGGCATGAGATAACCATCTGCAGCCATGCGATACTCTATCTGGACGGCATCGCGCTTACCATCAGGTAAGGTGCAGTCACTTTGTCGTGCCCGATTAAAAAAAATAAAAGAAAACGGAACTTCGCTGACGTAACTTCATGCTATTGTTTTTTTTAGGGTCCAATAAAACACGTCCATTCCTGGTTAGCGTAAGGTTTGATCGACAACATTTCCTACAGAATAGCGTGATTTAAATGTTATATCCACTATAACAAGTTTTAAATGATGTTCATGGCCATGAGTAACCATGGACATATATTCAGCGATTATTTTAGTATCATCTCATTGGAGTACATGTTTTCTATAACAGGCACAGGCAGGATTGTTAAAATCGTTATTTAAAATGTAATGCATTAATTTTATTACAAGTACCTAGTTTTTTTTTCATTCGGGTAGAATTTCTAGGGTCCAACCACACCCATACTCTCCCTTCGAATTGCATCTATGGTTGTTTTAGTACTGTGAGTATTTAAGGGGAGTCAGTTTCGCACGTTTGCTGGCCTATCCTATATAAAAAGAACACCAGCGGCCATCCATACATACATATTATTGTGTGCATGTACATTAAAACATAAAATATAATTTCTGAAGCGTAGATCGTGCCTGCATTTACTAATCCGCCTCCGTAATTACAAGCGACGTAGAGGCTATTTGCTACATAACAGGGTATTTGCTTCTAAATTCGACATGACGTCAGCGACATAGCCGCCTATTTTACTAACAAAAAATTCGCCACATAAATTACTTTTACGCACTATTAATCAAAAAATTGTTTAGGAATTCCAATAAATTAAATATTATCCCCAAGGCCAATAAAGAGGAAAGATTTGTATGTAAGTATGTTTGTAACGAATAAACTCAGAAGTCTATATTACATAAAAGTCTCACAGACGCAGAAAATATCACGCCAAGATTAGTTATATTTCGAGAACTACAGCCAAAATAATGACTAAATTACAATAAGCACACCCAAAAGTCACGCATCTGACTCTTTGTTATACGAGACTATTGACTCTTTGTTAGTCACAAATGTCGTGCCATGTATTAACTGCGACGGACTAGCTTAACCCTGAGACCTGAAACAAATATTTAAAGGGACCAGCAATTCCCCCCCCATGATTGTGTAATTGTCTCTCTCTCTCTTTCGCAAGTCGCAACTTTACTCGTCTGCCCTGCCACGGAGGCTGTCGTAAGTAGGTATTATGTTGGTAAGTAAATCTCACTGCAGGCGTCACATCAAATTGAGGTTCTCAACCCGACCCGGCAATAATACAGGTATCTGAGGAAGTAATTCATTCTGTCATGTCATTTTATCATTATGCTGAAACTTTGATGCCAGCGCGGCGTAATATCCGGGATTATTTACAGCCGAATCTTTATTAATCAATCTGATAGACCTTTTGATGACAGGTTTTATAGAAGATGCTCGACATAACTTTTATATAGTAGTAATTATTACTTTACAATAGACAACAGGATTAATTGGTGATCATGGGTTTGATCTCCAGGTCAAACTAGTGAACAATTGATATTTCAGTTTTAAATAGTGAAAGGCTTATATTTAGGCCTTATATTTTAATAACATCAAAGGAGTGACTCGGTCGTCTTGTCATATTTTATTTATTTATTTATTCAATAGTTACACCATCGGCTTACCACTATAATAATACAGCTATAAATACAATGGTTATTCTCATTCAAGGTGATAAACCTTTACAGGTGTATACAACACTTTATATAAAAAAAAAGAAAAATCGTCAAATTCGACAAAAGCCAGGAATTCGGAAACTAATTTTATTACAATATCAATGAAAGAGAAAAAAAAAATATTACGTACAGTGATATTAAGAAAAACAAAAAAAATGCAATCATATAAGCTAGCACATTATCTTGAGGTCGTACAGAGTTACACACTTAAACATTATTATAAAGTCTTATACTTATACAATTGTTATATAGTGATTTGGTTTACATATATGGAGCTACACTTCTTACGAAACTGATGGACACTGCAAAAGTGGAAAATATCAACATCACCTTCGGAGCACAAATGGTTGTAGGACTTCACTAGTCGATTCAGTGGCGCATTATTTCCCAAATTGGTTCTGCTGCGAGATAAGGAAAACGTTTGCAATGATAAAGCTCTCGGGATGGTGCGAGGAACCGTAATATTTAGTTTTGACAATAAATCGGAAGAAATCATATGACCGTGAATTAACTTCATTAATATTATAATATCGGCCACTTTCCGTCTAATTTCCAAAGATTCCATCTTAAAATGTGATAGCCTTGACGGATAATCAGCTCGATATGGACACGTAATATCTTTATAGGCCAAAAAACGTGTAAAATTGCGTCGAACGCGTTCAATCCTGTCACTATGTACCTTATACATTGGATTCCATATTGGAGAAGCATATTCCAAGTTACTACGAACTAGGGAGTTGTATAGGGTAATCAAGGTACTAGGATTCCTAAAGTCTTTACCGACACGTTTCAAGAACCCCAGCAATTTCCAAGACGTTTGAATGATTTTATCAATCTGTGCAATAAAATTTAACCTAGAATCGACAACAACTCCTAAGTCTCCTATATAACTCCTAAGTTATATAGTTGTATAAAGAAAAATTCTCGGAGAGGATTTTGCCCAGAATAAAACAATTATTGTAAATTGAAAAGGCAAACACCGAAAAGGCGCAGCCAAGCTTTGTCACAAGGTTTTGCCCATACAAAATACAACAAAGGAATCGTCTCGTCATTACTGAACCATTAGTATCAGCCGACGTGCCTTCACGCCCACTGAACTAGGCTAGGCAGTAGGCAGTGGGCAGTAGGCACAGACTAAACGTGGGTGGATACAAAACGTCCATTATTTCATTTATTGACTTCAAACAATAGTAATAGAGAAACTTTATTAGTGCTCGGAGCTAAACTACTAACTTAACAATTACTATAATACATAACACTTTAAATTAAGGTCAATAAACGAATTACAGGTACTTAATCATTGCAAAAATTTTACTAAAGCAATATTTTGAAGAATTTAAAAAAAACATGAAAATTATCAAGCGATGATGAAGTACTAGAAAACTATATCTGACCGCATTCAAGTTCCTATATAGCTTAGAAAACAAATGAAAATCATAATATATTTATTTGAATTCGTTCACATTGAGAAAACAATAAGGCTATCTGCCAGAATAAGCATGTCTATTGAATACAGTGTACTGAGCCTACATTTATTGTATAACGAGAATAGATACTGAAATTCATTCATTTCTGCGCAATTGGTTCAGCTGATTGACTACTGAAACTGCGTAAGAATTTCGAACAAAACAATATTTCCAGCTGAATTAAAATTTATCGAAAACATCTCGATGTTATCAGAATACCATAAACATTGGGAGTTTTTAGAATTTATTAGTAGTGAGTTAATAAATTAACCATTTCGTAGCAATTGTTCAATATTAAAATTGTATTATTTCTTCTGTTAAAACGTCTGATTAGATTAATTATAAAAATTACGTTTTTTTTTTACTTTTATTATCTACATCCATAATTCATTAGATATTACTATCATTGCGAGATAATATATAGAACATATAAGAATAAGAAAGCCATTTTGTTATGAATATATTAAAGTAATACACTGAAAAGCATTATTATTTATAAATCACACGACTTTACCTAATCATCATTCCTTAAGTGAAAATACCAGTAAAAAAGCGTAGGAAAATAATATAAATTCTTACGTCTATAACATAAGCAATATATTATATTAAGTTATTATTGCGACCTGGCACTACCGCTAAACATGTTATACAGGGCGTATCGCGATACAGTATGCTACTGAAGCAGATCGATAGAGGACCTCAATGAGCAACCAACATAAAAGAATATTCCGGTTGCTTTCTCTTCTACATGTTTACAACATATTATGGCTCTCTATCTATAGTCTCTATGAACCCTATATAAGTTAGCGTAACAAGCATGTGACAAAGTACATTAATCTCCAGGTTTTGTCGTTACTTTATCTAGCCAAGATAAATGACAATTTAGTATGAGCTTAAACGCGCTAAAAAAGCGCCAGTTAACGTAATCCTACAAGAGTAGAGGAAGTTTTCAAACGAAACTCTTTAATTAAAGTGGCGTACAGACCGACTCCGACCGCACATCCTTCAAGTTCTTAACAACGTAAATTATACCTTAACAGAGTTAAGGAGCGTAAATAACGTCCCGTTTTTTTTTTTTTTGAAAAACATTATACAGACATTATGTTTATTGTTTTCAAAGGGAAACAATATTTCAATGAAAGGAAGTATCTATACGCGCAATATTTTAAAAAATATCTTAATAGTAAATAGTTTACATACAATGATAATTAATTATGTAAATATTAGCAATTCACAGGAATCCGGAGTTGAAAGTTTGTTAGGAGTTAGGACCTATCATAATATTATTTTGTTTTTATAATGAATCTAAAAGTTGATAGTGCACCAGGGTGGGACAATATCACCACTAAATATTTAAAATACATAAGTAAAGAAGTTACCCCTGTTATAGTCCATTTGGCGAACCTCTGCTTTAAATGGGGCATCTTCCCAATATCTTTAAAAAAATCTCTGATTACTCCTGTGTTCAAGGGTGGGGATAAGAATGATATAAACAACTACAGGCCCATATCAGTTTTACCTGTTTTATCTAAAATACTTGAAAAATTATTAAACACTAGATTAATACAATATATAAATAAATTTAACTTATTGTCGTCTTTTCAGTTTGGCTTTAGACAAGGTATTTCTACCGAGGATGCAATAATATCTCTAAGTTCAATGATTACTGAACAACTTGATAAGGGCAACAAATGCATAACTGTTTTCTTAGACCTAAAAAAAGCTTTTGATACTGTTTGTGTACGCATCCTTGAACACAAGTTGCAAAAAATAGGGATTAGAGATGTCCAGCTAGCTATCTTTAAAGACTACCTGTCAAACAGAACTCAAAAAGTCAAATTGGACCAGCATGTTAGTGATGAAGTAGGAATATATTTTGGTGTCCCTCAAGGTAGTATCCTAGGGCCTACTTTATTTTTAATTTACATAAATGACCTGTGTAATATGAACATTACACATGCAAAAATATTTTCCTATGCCGATGATACTGCTATCGTTTTCACTGGAGCATCCTGGAAAAACATGAAAGTAACACCGAAAATGGTATGACTCAGGTTGCAAAGTGGCTTAGAAACAATCTCCTCACTTTAAACACATCTAAAACAAATTACATTTGCTTTAGTATCAACAACCGCACACAACCTGATCAAGACTTTAACATTAAAATACATTCTTGTGATAGTGAAATAAATTATCAATGTACCTGCCCCATATTAACTAAAGTAAATCAAACTAAATACCTAGGCATCATGATAGACCAAAGGCTATCTTGGTATCCCCAAATTGAGTTGATTTCACTGAGATTAAGAAAATTCAATTGGATGTTTACCACTCTTAGACACGTAGTACCACAGAATAAACATAATCCAAATATCCTTTTAAATAGAATATATATAGCGTTAGTGCAATCGATAATAATATATTGTATACCGGTGTGGGGTGGAGCCCTAAAAACTCGTTTCCTTGAAGATGAGCGAGCTCAAAGAGCTCTGATTAAAATTATGTACTTTAAAAAGCGTTATCATCGTACGGAAAGTATATATCATATCAGTGATCTAATGTCAGTTCGAAAGTTATATATCCTACATACTATACTGAAATTTCACAGGACATTAATTTTCAATCCTGTAATTCCTAAAAGGAGAAAACACGAAGTTGTACAAGTCCCTAAAACAAAAACTGCATTTGCGAATATACAATTTAAAAAACGTTCTACCTATCTATATAATAAGATAAACAAAGAGATTAACCTTTATACTAAAACATACCGGGAGTGTAAAAGTAGTCTAATAATATGGTTAAAAATATTAAACTATAACGAAACTGAGTCCCTCTTAAACAAATAATTTTCAGATTGTGATGACAACAAAAAAGATTCACGTGTTATACAAAACAATTCCTCTTAATCACACACACACACACACACACACACACACACACACACAAACACACATACACACACTACACGACACAACTATATTTTTAGTAATTACTAATTACATATTAATAGATATGGAAGAGCGTAGTCTCCTAGCACAGGCATTCTTTATGCTTAAAAGGAGATTACCGTAATTAGCTAATAAGGAAAAATTGTGTAATAGTGAATAAAGATATTTTTTTTTTTATTTATTTCTCTTTATTTTCAATTTTCCTTTTTTTACATTTTTATATACATACTAAAAAAAACATTAATACATATTATAAAAATATAAAAAAGTGAATCACCCTCCGATGGCGAGGCTCAAGACCCAAGCCACCGGTGGTCAGGGATTCAAAGTGAGGAATCTCCTCACAATGCGTGCCGTGTCCAGAAGTACTGCTTTCTGCATCTGGCTCTTGGCCCAACGACCAATTGAGAGCCTCTGGAGGTGTTGGTCGAGACTCTTTGGTATCTTTGGTATTTATTTTATTATTATAATTATAATCTTAGTGTACAATCTTAGTTAGTGCAATTTCTGCGAGACTGCATAACCTATCAACATAACGAGCCCATTCCACCTGGACGAAACTACCTACAGCGTTGCTACGCGGAACCATACGAACCGAAACAAGCCGCAAACGGTTTATAGAGGATTTTCAATAAATAAATTGTTTGGTGACTCCCGGGAGTGGCCGGGCGGCGGGCCCGGGTAGACAAAGAGCCTCACTGCGTCTTACGATCAGCGAAGCGAGGGCTCTCGTAAGCGGTAACAAATTCAATTTATCTGCATTGCAAATTAAATCCCGTTCCGTAAAGATGTCTATTTCTATTTATGTTTCATAACGATATATAAATAAAGTTAAAAATGGCGCATATTTTTAATTTATTTATTTCATTTCATTTGTCTAGCAATATCCACGTTATACATATGATCATACAAAAGCTTGATAAAAATGGAAATCCGACTGCGCCAAATTATCTTAAGTTAGGATCAAATAAAATACCAACAGTGGCTGAATAAAATTGGAAGTTATGAACTGTTCTATTAACTTTGGTGCCCACCTGAGGCACACTTTGGCAAATATAATCTTTTTTTCTTCAATAATGTATTAATTGTTAATAATAATGGTGGCAAAAATGTTCACCACTAGCTTTTGCTCGCGGCTCCGTCCACGTGAAAGTTTTTCCGGGATAAAGTGCCGTTATTATATATTTTCCGGGATAAAAAGAAGACTATGACGTTCTCAGGGTCTTAAAATATCGCCAAACTAAATTTCATGTAAGTCCGTTTCGTAGTTTTTGAATGTATCGCGTTCAGGCAGGCAGACAGAAGCGTTGGGGGTTTTATAATATGTAAGGATGTAAGGATATTTTTTTTACATAATCATAATATTGATGATGGTATCTACAAATAAGACAAATATATATATAAGTACTATTTAGGTTCTAGATAGCAATAAAGGAATAGTCACATACATCCATACAAACTTTCATGATCATACACTCCTCACCCACATATATACACCCAAAAAAGATGACACTTCTCCGCGAGGTAGAGTAAAAACACAGATTTTTACTTTAATAAAACCTTGAAAAAGGGAGATAAGCTAGTATCCCACCGGCTCGTTGATGCAGCATACGCTAAAACACGGGCTCACATTGTATTTTTACCATTTTATTTGATATCTGTCGAATTATGACAACACGTGACGTTCCTCATGCATATTACATGGCGAGTGCCGGGCGCCGTAAAACACAACTTAATAAAGCATACGTTACTGTCAAAATGTGGATACGTACAGTTGGTCCATTTCCAAAAAAACTCAAATCAAATAAGCAAAACGACTAAAACGATGACTAAGAAAAAAATCTTAGTCATCTTTTTAGTCGTTTTCCTGATAGCAACCATAGTTTTTGAAACATCCTACCAATACTATATTTTTTAAAATTATGGAATTTGTAAGTGGACAGAAGTAATTTTAATTCTTTAGCCTAGGAACCCCCCCCCCCCCTAGAAAATTAGAAAATTACTCTGGCTACGCCCATGGAATTAGTAAACTTCTATAGCTATTTTCCGAAGTACTGGCACAATCTTTGTTATATAGTGGCATAGTAAAGAGCGTTGGATTTCTTAAATGAGTGAATATTATATGTAATGCCGATGCTGAAGCTCCAGGAGTCGGCTTAGAAAAGTTGTATCATGGGTGTGCTGATACGACACAGAACAACATAGTAGATATTAATATGGAAGAGCCATCTGTTATAATTACTAAGATTTATAATGTCAATTAATAAAAAACTTGCATTAAAATACGCATAGGAAATTTCAGGACCATTTTACTGTACGAAGTTAAATATTAATCCCGTAAAAACTTTTTTACGCGGGCGGAGCTGCGGGTAAAAGTTGGAAAGTTAGTATATATTATATTACTAATATTATATTACTAATATTATAATGTGAAAATGTTTGGATGTTTTTTAGAAGTAAACGCAAAAACACCTGAACCAATTTAGTTGAAAATTTGGTACAAAGGTAATCATGTCATCTCCTGAATTAACACATAGGCTACTTTTTATCCCGGTAATTTGCTCCCATGAGAAATGACAGATATTTTTATCTCGTTTTTTTAGTAGATGGCGCTGGCATCGTACTGTGTTTTAGGGACTTTGTAGCGGGAAAGGCGTTTCACGCGGGTGAATCCGCGAGCAACACCTAGTATTATTATAAATATTGGTACCACTTTTAACAAAGTTGTACCGTGATGTTATATAGGGACAAAATCGAAACTTCGCGTGACGATGAAAATGTGCACCAGTATTTACATCTGCCAGCGCCACACGACGTCAGGAAACCGCCTTGGTCTGCTGCTGCACTCCGTCACTATATACCAGGGCACTACACACAATTAGTCCACACGGTGTACGGATTTTGGGTGCTCAGACAGCCCAACTTATATAGTTTTTCAATTAATTATCAAGCGCGCCGGGGATCGTGCCGCCATAGATGCACCGACCTTGGTTACTATTCCATCCGTTAGATGACGCGGGCGCGCGGCCTCCAGTTGATTATCAAGAATGGCCCGTTTAGTTGGCGGCAAATATGTGCGAATTTGAATCGCCTTCGCTCTTACACACATACCACCATCACGCGAATTTAAGGATAGAATATTGTTATGTTACATTGAATATTAAACTACGGTTACGAAACAAAAGTAGACACCTAACAAAAGTTCAATTAATTTTCAACGTGTGCGTCTACCTACTTCTCAGTAATAATTAATGTTATTTATTGTTGTTGTTATTAAATATATATTATATTTAGCTTTTGTATATTTTTATTACGTTTCGATTTTCGACATAGCCACTTAATGCCTCCCTCCAAAATTAAATGGAGATATCGCTAATTTGTTTATCATCATAAAACTCGCTCAGTTTATTACACAAGATAGGAGCGCGGGTTGTTAAAATGATTAAAGTTATTCTTAACGCGTCTGCAATGAATGCTAAAGAGCCCTGGTTCTGACACTTGGTTGTTGATACAGAGCGCAGTAAATACTCGGCCACGCTCGACAGTCGACTATCCTAACCCGGATAGTCTACATTTTATAGCGCTATTGGTACTTCGCACATCACTCGAACACTTTTATTGTGTCTTTATTCGGCAATCACATGTTATATGGTATCAATGTGGTGTTTATCTATTATCATTCGCTTTAACGATGAAGGAAAACATCGTAAGGAAACCTACATACCTGAGAATTCTCCATAAAAATTTCGAGGGTATGTGAAGTCTGCTAACCAGCAGTAGGCTAGCGTGGTGGACTAAGGCCTAACCCCTCTTAGTAGTAGAGGAGGCCCGTGCTCAGCAGTGGCCAGTATATAGTACAGGGCTGATTACATTGCATTGCATGGTATCAATGCAAAACATTGCCAATTTAAATATAGCTTTAAATAATGAACGTGAGTGATAGTTGACGGTGGGTGCTACTGAATGCCCAGTGTTACAGTAATTAAATAGAATCCAGCTTTTATATGGAACCTACATTCGATAAAATCATAAAAAACCGTCAAGTGCGAGTTAGACTCGCATGCCGAGAGTTCCTCACAAATTTGTAATGAAATGAAATGAAATGAAATAATTTATTCAAACCCATAAAATGTTATAAATTATTTAGATTCCGTCAATATTAACTCTACTGCCAGTTCGATAAGGAGAAGAACGAACGAGCAACACTAGAGTTTTGTTGCTCTTTTCAAAATCAGTTCAAGGTCAAGTTACATAATTATTGTAGTATCTACACAAGTAAATCTCGCGACAAGCTTTTGTCTCTACATAGTATTAAACAAAGTTTGATTCAATTTAAAGTATATTTTTTTCTTTTTAGATCATTTAAATAAAAGCTTGTTTTCATAGTTTTTTTTTTATTTAACATTGGAGCGGAGTGTTCATTAATCAAGTGAGCAGAGCTATGTTAGTGAAATGAGACACTGTCCGGGTTGAATATCTATTAGCACTCAGAGAGTACAGCCGAGAATCCTGCTTAAATGTCACTAGGGTTTATGAAAGTGCATTGTCGCACGTGACCTTTGTAATATACTGCTTTTTTAAAAAAGGGGCAAAGAAGCACTTCGGTCACGTACTGATGGTCATAATATTAGTAATTTATGAACCATACCATAAAATCTAGATGTATCCGGTTAATGTTCTTAATTCAATCATTTTATAAATACCACAAGCGAAAGTTAATTCTAAGAAGATGGTGGTGGGAAAAAAATACTAGCAAACACACCGCTGAGGAACGCAACCCCGCCAGCTTGTAAATTGTAGGGACCGGATGGAAACCCAGTTGTAAGTCGTAATGCATTTCGCAATGGAAACCATCAGTAATCCAAACTGTCCTCGATACATTTTCGATTATACACATCTATAAATGGCTTAGGCGGGCTGTACAGTTTTTATCTGCAGTTTCAATGAGTCGGCTTTGCGTATTACCGCTATTACTGAGTACAATAAAGTCCAAATATAAGCGTTGCGACCACAGAATAAATGCTTTAGTCTTTATTCTGAGGTTGCGACCATCGGATCTGAAGACAAAAGACTTTAATCAATGTGTATTACCAGTGATGACATACGGCTCTGAGACGTGGCTTCTTACTATTGGCTGCCTAAGACGGCTCACTGTCACGTAGCGAGCTATGGAGAGGGCAATGCTCGGTGTTTCCCGGCTCAGAAATGAGGAGATATGTTGAGGAACAAAAGTCGCCGACATAGCCCAGTGGATTAGCAAGCTCAATTGGCAGTGGGCAAGTCACATAGCTCGTAGAACTGACATCAGATGGGGTATAAAAGTTCTCGAGCGGAGACCACGTACTGACAAGCGCAGCGTTGGACGTCCTCCTAAAAGGTGGACAGACGACCTTGTAAAGCTCGCAGGAACCCGCTGGATGCAGGCCGCTTCTTACAGGGTGGTTCGGAAATCTTTGGGGGAGGCCTATGTTCAGCAGTGGACTCCCATAGGCTGAAGAAGAAGAATCAACGGCCAACCAAACAATTGTTTATTTGCTTGTTTTTCGTTTTAAAACATGCGTGACAGTTTTATTTTACAAAACACTTATACTTCTAGCTTTTCTGGAAATTATAGATACTGTTACAAACTCGCTTAAAACTTCGTGCATATCAATTGTATTCCAAGCCATACAAATTAGTTGATAAACTCCTAATACCCAAACTAAAACACACATTAGTATCATACACGCATAGTATAATAGTTATTAGTAAGCAATTACAATGCGAACAAAATTAAACATTCATCAGCGGTGAACTTCCATGGAGTGGATTGATCCGGAGGTTAGGCGATCAGTCGGTCAATCAGTTGGGGAAAAATTAGGGTTAACTGTCGGCTGATATTATATACAAGCATTTGCGCGCGGCTCCGCCCGCGTGGAAAAGTTTTTCCGGGATAAAAAGTAGCCAATAGTATATTACTCCTAAGTAGCACTCAGGAGTAATGTAGCTTCCTATTAGTAACAGAATTTTAACCGATTTTGAATTATTATTTCAAAATCGGTCGAGTAGTGCCTGAGATTAGCGCGTTGAAACAAACAAACAAACTCTTCAGCTTTATATAATAGTATAGATATATATTATATATTCGTCGCTCCGGGACCAGTAATCATCGATGGTACACCTCTCGAACCTCGTGTCGAATATTCATGTTGTGCCTACCCTGATTACCGTTGGGAGCTCAACTCTCGAAGTTGTGGACGAATACGTCTATTTAGGTCAAGTAGTCCAACTTTGAGAAAGAGGTCAACCGTCGAATCCAACTTGGTTGGGCAGCATTCGGGAAACTAAGCAAGATCTTCTCGTCCAAAATACCTCAGTGCCTGAAGACAAAAGTCTTCAATCAATGTGTGTTACCAGTGATGACATACGGCACTGAGACGTGGCCTCAGACTATGGGCCGCCTAAGACGGCTCACGGTCACTCAGCGAGCTATGGAGAGGGCTATGTTAGGTGTTTCTCTACGCGATTGAATCAGAAATGAGGAGATCCGTAGAAGAACGACAGTCACTGACATAGCCCAGCGGATTAGCAAGCTGAAGTGGCAGTGGGCAGGGCACATAGTTCGAAGAACTGACGGCAGATGGGGCAAAAAAGTTCTCGAGTGGAGACCACCTACTGACAAGCGCAGCGTCGGCCGTCCACCTGCAAGGTGGACAGACGACTTGATAAAGGTCGCAGGAACACGCTGGATGCAGGCCGCTTTTGATAGGTCCGTCTGGAAATCTTGGGGGAGGCCTATGTTCAGCAGTGGACGTCATGTGGCTGATCATGATGAAGATGACACCTCTCGAAGTTGTCAAGGAATATGTTTATCTTGGGCAACTAATGCAGTTGGGTGGATACAACTTCAAATAGGAAGCCGATAGGAGGATTCAGTTGGGCTGGGCAGCGTTTAGGAAGTTGTACCACATATTTTCGTCGAATATACCACAGAGCCTGAAGATGAAAGTGTTCAAACAGTGCGTCCTCCCCGTAATGACGTACGGAGCCGAGACGTGGACACTGACTGTGGGGCAAATCCATAAGCTTAAAGTCGCTCAACGTGCTATGGAAAGAGCTATGCGGAGTCTTTCTGAAGGACAAAATTCGGAACGAAGTGATCCGTCAGAGAACCAAGGTGACCGACATAGCTCTGAGAGTTAGTAGGTTGAAGTGGCAATGGGCTGGCGTCATATGTCGCAGAAAAGATAACCGCTGGAGTAAACGTGTTCTGGAGTGGAGACCGCGTCTTGGCAAACGTAGCGTGGGACGCCCTCTGGCCAGATGGCGGGATGACTTACACAAGAGGGCCGGCAGCGACTAGATGCATAAAGCAGCAGACCGGGCTCTATGGCGTATCTTGGGAGAGGCCTATGTTCAGCAGTAGACTGCAACGGGCTGATGATGATGATGATGATATTATCACAAGGGTATTCACGGACGACACCGACTTTCCGCGTAACCCTTGACGCATAATTTTGATAAGCACATTTTATATGAACCTCTTTTTTTTTTTTGTTCCGCGGAGAAAGTGCTTTACCACTACCGCCCGGCCTTCGTGGGGGGCGACCGAGCGGTAAGTTGGGTTCACCGTGCCTTACGACCCGACGTTGAGCCGTCCGGAGAGATGTAAAACGTCGGGCGACCGCCGGGCCGAGTCCCTAAGCTATGTACAACGCACGGCATACCAACTAAAACTCCGCGGTGGCTATCTTCGGCGCATTAGGGACGGCTGCGGGCTTCCTCGGACGAAAAGTATCTAAGTTGTCGTCCGCAACCGCCCCTGCGCGGTGCCGCCTGGTGCGGCCCGTCTCCTATTGTGGGGGGGCTCAGAAGCCCAGCGCACCGAAGGACGCTCCCAGCGTCAACGGCAGCGTGAGGCCTACCTGCCACGCTGCCGTCCATCACGGGGATCGCAACAATGTGCTAAAACACACAAAATTAAAGACGGACGGCCCCCTGCCGCCCGCCTGCAACCCCCGGTGGCCCCTATAAGTCGCCTTTTACGACAGGCAGTGGATACCGTGGTGGAATTCTGCAAACGCCCCCAATCCACAGGGCGGGAGACGCCGGTCAGTCGTCCACCCGGCGCCTCCTTCGTCTCCTCTGGCAGCGGGAGGGATCGTCGCGTTCTCGATCCCTCTCGGCACTCTCCTTCTGCGAGAGGATCACCTCGCAGAAGTGGGCCACCGCACGCCAGGCCTCCCGACTGCCGACCATGGAAGCGACCACGGCCAGCAGCGAGAGGTCTCCTCCGACGACTGCTCTGAGAGCGCTGCGCTCCTCGTCCCAGGCTGGGCAAAACTCCAGTGTGTGCTGGGTCGTATCCAGCGGGCAGTTGTCACAATGGTGACACACGGCCGATACCTCTGTGCCTACAATACGACACAGATACTCACCGAAGGAACCATGCCCGGTGAGTACCTGTGTCAATCGCAATGTAGCCGGGCCGTGGCGCCTGTCCAGCCACTCGGCAAAGACCAGGCGCACTGCCGCTACGACCCTGAGGTCCGCTGACGGGGCCTCCAACCTGAGACGCCACTCCTCCATGGTGGCTTGCCGTAAGGAGGCCCTCATGGCCTCCACCTCCTTCAGAGCCGAACGCTGCCCGCGACTGAACGCCTCCTCCCGCCAATGAAAAGCATCGGACTGAGATTTGGCGTCCAAATCCCAAGGCAGGAATCCGGCCAACATGCAAGCCGCCTCGTACGAAACCGTGCGGTATGCCCTGATTGCCCACTGCGCCACTACACGCTGAGGATTGCGCAAGAGCACGACGCAGCGGTCGCTCAGGGAATCAGACCAAACGGGACTGCCATACAGGGCCATGGACCGCACGACTCCGTGGTAGACATTTTATATGAACCGGGCCGAACTTGCGTATTTACTTTTTATACACTTGTAACTAAATGCCGTCAATAGCAGTTCCGATCATTGTGATTTGATTAAACTATTCTGTCAACCCTTTTCCAATCTTAGAACAGTGTATCACGTCAATCTGTGGTTCGTGCCCTTTTACGTGCCTAGTTTGCCAATGACAAATAACGGATTTAGTTTCCATCCTTATCCGTTATCAAGTTAACTTGTTATGCTACACACTGGGTACTCTCGCGGCAAAATAATGGCTGTATAGAACGTCTAGTCGTTCAGGGCAGAGTAGAAGGAAATAGACCGCGTGGTAGGTCACCAATGAGGTGGATCGACCAAATTAAATCAGCAGTAGGAGGCCCTGTAGACGAATGTAATGTTTGGGCACAAATCATCGTGACCACGACCGTTCTTCAAGAGCGAAGCGAAGAAGAAGAAGTTACTCTGAATCAGTGAATAAACTAAAAAATTACATTTAATAGAAGAATATCATTTGCGTGGCGGGTATCAATTATGAGAACCTTTTGATCTCACTCAGTAAATTACTAAATAAGAAATGAAATGTTCATATACAGGGTGCAGCGTAAAGAGTGGATAATCCATTACCAGCGTGTGGGGGACCTCAAGGCTAAATAAATAAAAATTGTGTTCTGTAAAAGTGTCATAGCTTACGGTTATTGGCTAATTTCATTTTTTTTGGAAATTCGACGCCCCTGTTCACATGTTTTCTTATGCCATTGTCACAAATCAAAGAACACTTCCAGTCTGTTTTTTGGATACTATACACGTGCTATCAAACGTAATCTACAATTTTTGTGTCGTAAGTCTTGTTTGCCGTAGAAAAAAAAAGAAGCTATATTTTATTTAATTTTACTTTTTTCTTGTGCCACTTTGAGCTCTTATGATGTAAAAAATAATGTACTGGGACCTGAGTGCGAAGTTGATAAATAATTTGTCCGTCTTATTAAGTCTTATAGGTATCTCTAAATTATAACAATTTTTATTATCATGTATCTTGACCTGTCATAAGCTTTTTTTATGATGTACTGATTGTGAGCAATACGTCATTTTGATAACAATCTAGCCTTATGACTAATAAGTTATTTAAATTTAACTTAAACTTCTCATGAGACTATGACTAAGAATATGTCCAACACTTTTCTTATTGTCTCTATTAAGGGGAAGACACATTGTTCGCGTGATCTTTTTAACTAGCACTCACTGCACTATGTTGCACATAATGTTCACTACACTAACTCGAAGGGTTTTGTCTTCTTCAATCTTCTCGCTAGGCCCGTGTTGTCAATGAGCTGGATTGCCTCGGCGTCCACGTGATGATGAAGTCTATGTTCATGAGCTTCGGCATATTTCTTTACGATATTCGTATCGAAGTCCACTTTAAGGTCCCGATGAAAATCTTCATTTCTTACGTACCAAGGTGCATTTGCAATACCTTTGAGTACTTTGTTTTGGAATCGCTGTATTACTTGTACATTGCTTTGTTTGGTACAAACCCGCAACTGTATACCATAAGTCCAAACTGGCATCAGGACAAAAAAAAAAGTGCCTTCCAGCGAAGCTTTGCGTCAAGGGTCATGCCTAAGCATTTGGCTGTATTTTCATATAGTATGATTTGACCATTTATGTACAGTGGCTGATAAGACGGCCTTTTGTTGGAGAAATCTATATGAATGGATTTTGATTCGTTTATTTTTAAACGCTATTTTTTAGTCCAGTTGGTGACGATGTTGATAGCTCTTTGTACTTTATCCACGGCTTCTTCGTGAGTCGAACTTGTAGCCACAATTGCCGTATCGTCTGCAAAGGTTACAATGGTATTTTTTTCTATTTTAGGAATATCACAGGTGTATAATAAGTACAGGACCGGACCTAGTACACTTCCCTGTGCTACTCCAGCTTCTATATGTTTAATTTCTGAATAGGAGTCTTCGTGTTTTATTCGAAACGTCCTTTCAGAAACATACGATTCCAAAATTTCTGCAAACTGCGTTGGCAGTTTTTTTCTTCATTTGTATATGAGGCAGTGGTGCCATACTTTGTAAATGCTTGTGCCACGTCTAGGAAAACGGACGAACACAGTTGTTTCTCTTCTAAAGCTTCTATTATATTAGTTATGCGGTGTACTTGATCTATTGTAGAATATTTCTCTCTAAAGCCGAATTGGTAGTCGGCCTGTCATAAGTGCAACTATGTTCGCCTACGTGATTAATAAATTATTTCATTTATTATTTTAACACTTGAGAAGTAAGTACAATAAATATATCATCAACAAGTGAGATATTACATCTCTATACTCGCTAGATCTGGATGCCTTATTGCCTTTAACGATTATCTGCATGGAAATCCGACTTATGGTAAGACGTGGCAACCCTAGATGAATTAATGCGTCCTCGCCAGTCGTCGAAGCCTCAACTGTATTTAATCTATGACACCGACGTGAAGCTAACTCAGAGTACACAGAACAGCAGCAATAATATAATGATAAGTTCACTCACATGAACATTGACACTAATTATGAATTATAATTATTAAACGTCCTGTAATTGCTATAACGTTCTATAACCATGGTTGACCTACTGCATAATCGTGTGCGTAATATATTGTTTTGCTAATTCCTGACAGCACTACTATCTAGTTACTGGTGGTAGGTCTCTCGTATGCGAGGGGCTGTCTGGGTAGGTACCATCACAATGTCTGTTTCTACCGCCAACCAGTGTGCATGCACTGTTTTGTTCCGGTTTGAACGACATTTTAGTCAGCATAATTATTGTATCTTATGTCTCAGGGTGACGAGCACCGTGGAGTGCCGCACTACCGCACCGTACCACGGACCATTCAGTTGTTTCTGTGCTAGCAATGCGTTAACTTTTGAGTATTTAACAACTAACCAAGCATTAACACGTCACACAGTATGCCTCCTATTCTCTAATATCGGGGTTTTCATTAGAGCACAGAGATAGATTATAGACTGGAATAGCACACAGGTCACTTTTTATCCCGGAAAAATATATAGCGGGACTTTTATCTCGGAATTTTTTTACCACGCGAGCAAATGCTAAAAAGAAAATAAACACATAAACACAAACACGAAAGAATAGGCAAAAAATTATCATACATGCAGACAACAGTACAGTCACCTGTGGCTCTTTAAAGCTTTGATGGTGACGATTTTCGTTTATATCCTCGACGTAACTCTATTACATTGATTTATTTATTTATTTATTTATTTACACTTTGTACAGTACAGGTATAGTACATGTATAGTACAGGCGGACTTAATGCCTAAGGGCATTTTCTCCCAGTCGACCTTAAGGAGGTGCAGAGAGACGGAGGCAGGTGTAAATTATAAATAATGTAAAAAAAAAATAAAAAAAAAATATGAGAATAAATATACAATTATAATTATTTAATAAAATATATTATGTATATATACATATGCTACATATATAACTGTGTACATAAATAATTATTTAAAATATATACATAAACAATTACGTACATAAATAAATACGTATATTAATAAGCTAATGAGGAGAATCTGCTACTTCGGCGAGGAGTAATTGCCGAACTCTCATTTTGAATGCCACCCGTGTTGTACACGACCTGATTTCGAGTGGGAGTGCGTTCCAGAGAAGGATGGATTGGATAGCGAAGGAAGAGTGAAGGAAATCAGAGCTATGGGGAGGACACTTAAGAAGGAGATTGCTAGACGAACGCAGGTTTCTATCATGTGTATCACAGCGGTAAACAAAGTTGGAAGACAGATAAGAAGGAGGGGTAGGAGAGGTAAGAATAGAAAAGACGGTAGTGAGCGCACGTAACGAACGGCGTTGACGGCTGGGAAGCCATTTTAACTGTGATCGGTAAGAAGAGATGTGATCAAACTTACGAAGATTATAAACGAATCGAATGCAGTTATTAAGAAGACGGTCAAGTTTGTTGAGTAAATCTGCATTCAGATCAAAGTAGCACACATCACCATAGTCAATAACCGGGAGGATTAAGGTTTGCACAAGCATAGTCTTGGTTTTGGACGGAAGGAAATTCTTCAGGCGATACAGAGAGCGAAGAGTACCAATGACTTTCTGACTGACAGAGGTCACCTGTCGGTCAATTTATATAAATTAATGCTCTATTATAACGCTTTTTCCGTAACAATGTCGCGCTCGGAACTCATTATGACGACAGATAACGTACTGCACGTACGAAGGTTGAATAGCAACCACAGATTACTTAGAGAAGCATAGCAATTAGCAACTGAATCGCCGAACGGTGCGGTGCGTCGTCTGGACGAAGGGATTTGGTACGGAGCGCACCAAATTCGATGTGCAAGCGATCGAACCAACCGCACTAACAATAATAATAATAATTAACGGCGTACCGTGCGCTACACCATCGAATATGGTACGAGAGCGCACCGGGTTCGTGGTGCGGCCGCATCAAACTCGATCGCCTATTCATGCTTTAATAAATATATGCTTTAATAATATAAATCCTTAAAGTCTGCCGGAGGGAACGACACTGACTCAGCGATTTCACTAAATCAACCTTTTGAAAGCGTGGCGCCCTTCTGAACTTATATCATTATATTATTATGTCGCCTATGTCTTTAGTGAATAGACTGAATATATTACATTTTAACTATGTGATTCAATATCCGGGCTGGCTTTCAAAGTTAACTGTCTATTTACTGTATTTGCGCAATTTAACGGCGACGGAAAATATCATGGGAATAGCTGAACGATCTTGATATAAGATCATCTCGACATTGCGTTACTAAATGAACGTACTCGTCTTTACCTCTGCTAACATCGTACCAAAATAATTATTTATCCATAATTAACGAATATTTTTATTTTTATTTTTTGAACGGACGTTTATGTTATTTATGTAGTTTCATTCAGTGCCGCAATGTCAAAATGTCAATGATTTCGAGTATAAAATTTAAAAAAATCGCGTTAGGAGTCATAGGCCGAAAAACCGTTTTCATTATTCCAAACGAAGACAATGGCCCAGTCACAGGGAGACTTTAACACCAGATTAATATAATCACTAGCCTTTTAGTCTATCGGCACGGCATGTCACTTGCACTACGAAACCGATAAAATTCTGGGATTTAGTACCTGCAATCAAAGTTAGTGTGACAATTTTAAAGTAAATAAACACATGTAAATATCACAAAAACAGCTCTGCGTTGCGCTGCGTGCGAAGAGATTATTTATTGTTTTAAAAATATACTATTTCATTTATTTATAAAGTTTAGTTCTATACCAAAACTTAGAATAATTTCAAAAAGATAAAGTTTTAACTTAATACAATTAAAGTTTAATGAAGTTTAAGAATACTTTAAAGGGATTATTTAAGATGGATGATTTGAGAGTGCAAGCTTTCAAACATTTCTGCATATTAATGTGTCTGACAAACAATTATTCAGAATTAAGAAGGATTTTTAGTTGTTCATTCACGACGTGTTTTGACATTCTATCAGTAATTTATTTTAGACTAGCTTTTGCTCAATATTGCTGGTGAGTGGTGTGTCTGGCTCCTGCATGCCGCGTTAAAGTCTGTTCTCAGAATTACATTTTCACGATGCATTTTTCCAAGACAAAAAATAACCACTTTCCTAAGTAATAATCCAATGCTCATTCATAATGTTTCAAGGATGTAGGATTATTCAGCAGCTTTTTATGTACGTCCGTAAAAAAGAATATAATCAGGTTATCAAAGTAGGTACGTACGTAATAACTTCCTATATGAGCTATTGTCGCTTTTCTTTTCCAATAAGGTCGGTTCGGTTTTGTGAAGTCCGAACCTAATCTTATTTTAACGTTTGAACTATTCTTCTATTTTATATCAATGCTTAGATGTCGCTACATTTGGGGCGTAATCATCTTTTTATATCCCATAGTTCTTACGTGTTCACGGCTCCGAACGCACGAAATAAAAATAATCAAATCAAAATATAACCTTTTATAGTATTAACCTACTTCATCATCATCGTCAGCCACATAAAGGCCTATCGTAAAGATATCCAGACGGACCTGTCAAAAGCGGCCTGCTTCCAGCGTCCATGCATCTATCATTTTTACTGGTGGTAGGTCTCTCATATGTAAGAGTCCGTCTGGGTGGGTACCACCGCAATGTCTATTTCTACCGCCAAGCAGCAGTGTGCATGCACTGTTGTGTTTCGGTTTGAAGGACATTGTAGCCAGTACTACAGGACATAGTGAGACTTAACATCTTATGTCTCAGTATGTCGAGCGCAGTGGAATGCCACACAGTACTTTGTTACTCAAGGTGCTAGATGGTGTTGCTACTGTTTATGGGTGGTCGTATCGCTTAACATCAGGCGAACGGCATGCTCGTCTCGTCATTCAAAGCAATAAAAAATAAAATAAAAAAAAGAGAACTCGGATATAAAGGTTTTTCTTACACTTTATGCGTAGATATTATCCCGCAAATTTCAGTCTCAAATACAAGTTTAGATACAAAGGGGAATGCCCTTGGTCCATATATAGAAACTAAGATAATATAGAAGAATCTTAGTTTTACTCAAATATTAGTAAAATTAAGAGTGTTCAATGTATCTGGGACTTCGAAATATATGGAAGATAGTTTGAAGCTTTAAAAAGAAAAGTGAAGCAAAGCCACAGCTTAAAAGCTTTTATTAACAACCTCGGGGAAAGTTGTGGCAGGCAGTCCCGCCTTCGTCACAACAAAAGGAGCCGGCCACGTTCACCAACACTGAACCCTTACAAAGCGCAGCTAACTGAGCGCGTGGCCCCAACAAATAAACTCCAGTTTAGGCACTTTACCTCGGCCCTCGTATTTACGCCTTTTGTCACCTATTCGACCTGATCACTCTTAAGGGAATTTAGGACTCCGTTTTCTACAAAACGTAGTCCTCCTAGCCAGTTTCGGCCACGGCGGCCAATCTCAACGGAGATCAGCCAGGTAATATTATACGCAGGAGATATTATAGTGCACAAGTGTGTGTGCAATACACAGGTGCACTCGCTATTACTTCACGCTCATAGTCCGGTGAGACGGCAATCCGACATGACCGGAGAGAGATCAGGCGCAGGACCAACGGCTTTACGTGCTTTCCGAGGCACGGGGGTATCACACCGCCAACTTCCTGACTCCGAGCTGCGACTGAGTAATTTTTAAGATGGAAAAACCCAGTCACATTGTTTTTGGCTCGACCCGGGATTCGAACCCAGGACCCAATACAACTACGCCACCGCTCCGTTTTGTATAGTGATTCTAGCGGTACGACTTAAATTCATACATCGGAAAGGGCGTAATGCAGTATCATGCAGTACTTCGTAATATAAGTGTTAATATGATGTTTGTACAGTTTATAAGCAGGCGTAGCTCTTACCATCAGCGACAAACTCGTCTCGATTTGGATTTATTAAAAGTGCTTGTCCTGTGGGCTGTGTTTGACGTCGCTAATATTTCAAACGAAAATGCACAATTTAAAATATGTCTGCGATATATCAAAAGGCACTTTAAATAAATTGGATATTATGTGCCATCAAACACAGATCGAAATGCGCTGCGTGAAAAATATTTATGACAGTATACGTGAATTGTATGTAGCTATTAATATTCTACCGTCACAAACATACAAATCAATAGTGAAATAATTGATGTAGTTCGGGTGCGGTGCAGGGTGTGCCTGTATCACACAAGTTACACGCAAACTTTTTCCCCGGCACTTGCCGCGCATCGAAATAGTACGATGAAAATTAGACGCAATCTGTGGGGGTTTGGTCGCTAAATGAAAAACTCACGATTCATAGTGAAAATATAAAGTACATTATTCTTTTTAATTTATTGTAATGCATTATAACCGTTGTTACACTCGTAAAGAGTTTGATAAGGGTGCTACTAGTCAGTAGTAAGGGATTCACCGATACTGGAGCAGGTTCGACGGCCGGTCCGCGGCGCTCCGGCGGCTGGTGGCCGACGTTTTCGATTGCTCCAGATTCGGCCCGCGGGACCCGCGAATAAATCCGCGGATTACTTTAATACCTACCGCGAATTAATTTGATACCTACCGCGGATTAATTTGATACCTACCGCGGATTAATTTGATACCTACCGCGGATTAACTTGATACCTACCGCGGATTAATTTGATATCGACCGCGGATTACTTTGATAACACCCGCGAATAAAAATTATTTCGTCCGCGGAATCCGTTTCATATCACCCGCGAGGTAGGTATGAACCACGAATTTGTTCATGGTCTACGGTTCCCTTAAGCTTGTACTTTTTCCCTGTTCGTTGTGCTTTTAACTTTCTACTTTCTATCGGCGATCCTTTTTTTTATTTGAAGGATGCAAAGGTCTTTGTCGCGTATTTCTATTAACTCGTGTTTCTACGCAAAAGCCGTTTAAAATTACTTAATAGTTACCCTTTACGCATTACGAGCATTGTTTATGATAGATAAAGCAACATTTTCCCTGTTTCGTTGTGTTATTGACTTTCTACTTTCTATCGGCGACCCTTTTTTATTTGAAGGATGCAAAGGTCTTTGTCTCGTATTTCTATTAACTCGTGTTTCTACTTAAAAGCCGTTTAAAATTACTTAATAGTCGCCCTTTACGCATTACGGGCATTGTTTATTATAGATAAAGCAATCGTTACAATACACCATACCTTTCTCAAATTCTAGGTAAAACCCTTTGGGTCTTCTCATTGTCATAATAATTACGGTTCCCATTATTCACATTACCTGATATTACGTATTCAACGGAACATTTAAGGTGAAAGTCGAAACATGTTGGATCTTGTCTGCAAGGAAACAATACTCCCTCTCCATATAAAAGACCGACTCAAAATCACATGGTACCGTATTCCACTCTGTGCTCTGCTCGAAGTGTGATCTCCAGTTGTGTGTAACAGTGAAGTGATAGTAAAATTGTGAAATAGTTAAATAGTGAAAGTGTTATAAAAATGAATGTAAGTACCTTTATATACTTTGATCTAAAAGTGTTGTAACCAGATGTTTCATTAATTGTTTATGCCATGTGTTGTCCACCAGGTTAATACATTTTAGCTATCTTTGATGTCTTATTAATTTATCATTGTTACTAATGTGTACATGTATACTTCGCATACCTATAAGTATTTATCATACAGTACTTACTTAACCGATAATTAAAACAGTTTCATTTTATTTTGTTACAGTTTTCTGAAAATACTTTCAAAAACTACTATTATGCTGAAGAAATCGACGAACCTAGTGATGAAGAAGGTACACTCGCTTTTAAAGTAAAAAAAGCGATAATAGCAAATAAAAGACCGATCGAATGCAACAGCATTGATGAGTTCTTCGAAAAACCAAAAAAGAAGAAGACAACAACAAGAAAGTCATCCAGTGTTGGTCGATCGACGAGCGGGGGTGTTTCATACATCCGATCAAACAGCGATGACAACAGTTCTGCATCACATCTCATAAAAATTGAGGTGTATGAAGTGAATAAAATAAAAAACATCGCACCGACGGAACATTGGAAACACGCTGATGTGCGAGTTAAATATTACGCGGAAAACGACAGTGATAAGAACTTGCAAAGTGTCAAGGACACTATATACAATATAACTAAACAGTTGGCTAGTAAGGACGATTGTGTGAAATATTTTATAGACACAGACAAATGAACAAAAGTGCCAGTGCGTGTCAATGTTTTAATATCATAACTTTAATCATATGCTTTGTACTACTATTATTGAAATAAGAAACTATTATTGTATTAACTGTACTTAAGAATCTACCTGTTTAAATTTAACTTACATTGTATTGTATTTAAACTTTGTACTCTTTTAAGTTACATACTTAATAGATAAATTAATTTGTTTTTGATTCTAGAACTCTTTGTGAATTGTGTTATTGCTAAGTATTATTGTAGTTATAAGTCTTTTTAGTGTTTTTTCATGCTCATGCTTACGATTGTAAAGTTATTGGGAACATTCATAAATTGTTTGGAAGAATTATAAGTATTGTATGGGGTTATTAATCTTCAATAAAGAAAAATCATTCATTCATTTTCATATTTCATTTATTCACCTCAAAACATGATTTAAATAAACCATTTAAAAACACATCATTGCATATTGTATTATCACTAAATAATACTTGAAAATCTTTGAGACTCTTACCATAGTATTTATAATACAGATACATTAAACAGTACTCTCCACAAACTATAGTAAAGTCATTTTGAATTCGACTTGTATTGTAATTCCACATTCTAGAATTTCTCGCTAAAAACATTCGGTGGTATCCTTGAGGTGGTCGACCGTATGAATCAAAGTACTGTCCAAAACCATTCTTATCTATGTGTATGGCGACCCAGTGAGAACCTGGTTTGTTATCAGAGTCTAAGTTGCTAACTACGTATGTAGGAGTTACCACATATATTGGTAGACGATTGGCTGCATATACATTATATTCAATACTTGGATCAATTTTCTTTAAGTAATTCTGTATTTCTATTGTATTCATTTTTATTCACCGTATCGCTGCAGAATCTTATCAGGTCGAATGATAAAGTGGTAATGTCTTATATAAGGTTAACAAGACACTATTATGGTACTTATCAGCCAAGTTGACTCTTGTTGTGGGGTTGCAAGGATTAAAGTAAAACAAAGAACTTAATATTTTATGAATTCGTTTTATTGGTAACTTAAATCTAACAACAAATCTGAATTACATTATTCACGCTTAATATAATCTTAAACAGTTAATTTTGTGTTCTTAACTACTATAATCTACTGAAATATTGCGGTTTTTATCTATTTCAATAACATTATCAAACTCCGCATAAACAATGCAATTAATAGTTTGTGATAAAGCTGTTTCAAAACGCACTTCTAATCTCACACTACCATGCTTAACAAGATTCCAATGACTTGCAGAGTTTGCTGATAAATCAGGTGTCAAATCAAACGCTAACATACAATACCCTTCAGCGTATTGTTCTCGGGATATCCCATTACCTTCATTGAGAAAGTGTATACCTGTTCCAGAAAACAATGTATGATATACTGAAGTAAAAATTTTGTTCTCAAATGAGGGTTGTAAAGCCTTTGATGGTATTTGTTGACCGTCTATATATAAACTAAAAGTATTGATGTCGTAATTTTGAAAATTAAATGGGTTCTTAGTGAGGTTTCCATTGAAAGCAGCGTTATTTACAAATCCCACTATACACCTTTTAGGTAATTGTCCTAAGAAAATGTTATCTAGAGTTTTTCCTTGAACACCTGATGGTATTGTTAAAACTTTAACTTCAGCTCGAGTAATGGGGTATTTAGCTGTGGTAGAAGCTAAGACCTTTTGATGAGCAAGTAACACGCTGGGATTGATTCGTGCTCTACGAATAATCAAAGATGCATCCGTAATAGATACCTTTAATTTAAGGTCACCTGTAGAGGCCATGAGATTGAAATTTTCTCTAGAACGAATTAACTTAACACATATATCAACACCATTGATTAAAAATTTTTCTTGATTGAATAAATCACCATGTAAGTGACCAATCATTTCCATTTCTTTACTTTCACTAGATAATTCTTGCCTCTTAGTAAATCCTTTATTAGTATCATCGGTGGAATCCATTTTTCCAGCTGTATCTTCATACCATAAACCACAGGTGAGGTGAGATTTTTTTGCTGCAGGAGCATAGTTCAATAAGTTTTCTATATACGCACGATAAGCATATGTGTTATTGGGTGGTGATACAAGTTTTTGATTTAAGTAGACATCAAGTTGACTGAAGAGTGAGTGCAACCAATTATTCACCGGAGCAACGACTGTAGATGCGGTTAGTTTGGTGTTATCTTGATTCACTATTTTCGCTTTCAAGTGAAGTAACGTATGAGATAAATCTATGTAGTCATCTCCTGCTCCAGGAATTTGAAATTCTATAGGACCATCATCGGCAAGAGATGAAATTGGTTTATAATGGATCCAAATTCCACTTTCAATGCTAGTTTGAGTTGACGGCAATGCAAACAAATCCAATTCGGACTTTATACATTCACAGGAATGACTATGTAAAAAAGACATTTTGATTAATTGTTAGAAAATATGTCCTTGATTTGTTTTTGAGTAATTTTTGATTTTTTTAGAGCTTTCACTTTCGCGGTCAACGACGGACTGACTCCAGGTAGACGTTTTCGTTTTGTTATATATCCGGATCCAGACATATTGATTTTATCTATTTTTTCATCAGCCTTGCGTTTTAAGTTGGAACCAACTTCTTTAAGACGTGCTTTTATTGAATCTTCCATTGGTCGCGCACTAACCATATCTGTCAATAGACCAACACCAGCGCTCAATGCCTCTTTACCAACAGATCGAACACCGCTACATAATAATGGTAAAACTGACCTAAACAATCCCCCAAGAAAACTACCAATTCCATGTCCTTTTTGATAAGGCGCCCCTTTATATACCACCCCTATACCTGAACCAGCCTGATGAGAATAATAGCGTTGATAAGGACATATCATGTTGGAGCGTTCAAAATGCATTATAATTTTTTAAAATGTAGTTTAACACACACCGTTCCAAATTGAAATGGTATCTTTTGTCCGGTGCTTGACCTTATATCTATTTCAATGGTATCGAATTCTCTTCGCATTACCGATAAGTAATGAGGAGGTGAAAATACATGCATTTTATTGGCACCATAGATGTATTTTGAAGGATCTAATGGTATTACTCTCAGAAGAGGTGTCATTACATCACCTACAATTTGAGGTTCAACTATATCACAGTAAACGAATAGTTGAGATGGTAACCCTAAATGTAAATTAGCTGGACATTTAGCTAAATTCTTTTCAACAAGGTTTCTGTTTGGTTCAAATCCCAACTGTAAGCCTAGTTTAGGAGA
Organism: Sphinx pinastri; assembly: GCA_947568825.1. NCBI lineage: Eukaryota > Metazoa > Arthropoda > Insecta > Lepidoptera > Sphingidae > Sphinx > Sphinx pinastri. Next base: position 495,701 of record OX387615.1, read on the forward strand.
TAATGTTACAGATTTTATTGATTCGTCTAACACAGAAACAGAAACAAATTTAGATATATTATCGTAGCGGAATTTGATTTTTTCTCTTCTATTATTTAATGCTGATAAAATATGGTTAATATTATCATAGTTTGTGGCAGGTATGTGAGTCTTATAATAAACTGTAGATAGTTTGTCTTCATTGGGCATTTTCATGATTTTTGTTATGTAAATAACATTCTCATGATCTTGAACAGTAAACATGGTGCATGGATATTGGAATTCAACGATTCCTACACACCATTCTCCTTCCAATATTATGGGTTTGGGTAATTTTGTTGAAAAAATTGATGTTTTGTTCTCAGGAAAATATTCCATTGAACTATTGCTAAGTAAAGTTAAATAAAAATCTTTAATCATATTTTTTTTAAACTGGAAGCTAAAATCCAACTATTAAATTTGTTTGGATAACCTTTCCACTTAACTAACACTTGTTGTCTGCTGCCAGAGTAACGAGAGCGAATTATTTTATCAATCTTGTGTTCAATGGTGGGGTCATAAATGACCTTTTGTAATTCTCGTTCATAAAACGTTCCTACTATCTCCTCACCATCTAAATCTTTTATAGTATAAACGGGCCACGGAGTACGTTCTATTATAGAAGAAATCACAAATATTTCATCGCTCCAATTAGATTCATAACCTTTTTGGAATACATGTTTATATTTAGTTATTCTGACATGGTCACCGACATGAAACATAGGTAGTATAGTTTTTGATGATTTTTCAGATTTTTCATATAAATTACTCCAAACTGTCATTATATTATTAGAATTAACATCTGAAGGACACATTTTAATACTAGAATGGAAACTATGATTGTAAGAGTGTATCAAATTCTGCAAAATATCAATATATTTATGTGTATTCTTGTGTGTAAAATAGCGCCACATCTTCATTTTTAGCGTTCTTTGAAATCTTTCTACAATGCTTGCTTTGATGTCTGGATTATTTGTCGTATAGTAATTTATGTTTTTTGTTTTAAAGTATCTTTGAACATCTTTCGATACAAATTCAGTGCCTTTATCAGATTGAATGTGAGTGGGTGTAGTATTAGCTTCATTAAATATACTGTCGAAACACTTTTTTACGGTTTCTGAATTTTTCTTTTTCAAGGGTCTAGCATATGCATATTTACTAAAAACATCAATAACACAAAGAATGTAGTTGAAACCTTTATTATCTTTAGAATAAGTCCGCATGTCGCTTAAGTCAGCTTGCCAAAGTTCATTGAGATTAGAGAGAACGTATTTGTTCCGAGGGAATTTTCTATGTACTGGTTTGTGGAGTGTATACGTAGATTGGGATTGCAACCAGTTTTTAACTTCTTCCTTTTTCATTTTACCTTTCATAGCTTTTGATAATTTGTCGATATTGCTATATCCAGCTGGGTGTGATACATCATAATAAATTTGATCTATTTCTAATAAGGGGTCCATTTTTCCCAATCAATCTTTTTCTTAATTTTATTTGCGTGTTTATCTTCGCTCGTTGGCGTCAAATATACCTCTGTGTTTTGTGGCGGTTGTTCTTCGATGGCGTTTTGAAGTCGAGCTATGTACTCACGTCTTTTTGGATTGCCAATATATGTTAAAGGTACTTTTAAATCCTTTAACGCTTTAGCAAATTTTTCCCAACCAGGTGGGTCGTTGTTTTTTAATGGTCGCAGTGTATCGCTTACTAAATCGATAATGTTACTGTTAGGAATCACTTCATTATCTACAATCACTGTGCCAGCATCATTCCAATAAATTTTGTTTTTATTTAGTGACACCGAATTCAATAACAACTCACCTTTTTTTACATATGTTTTTGGTATTAAATTTAAAATTTGTTTTGTTGAGTAGGAAGGTTTTTTTTCGAGTGTAAAACTTTCTTGTTGCTTCTCTTCATCACTCAGTGTCTGACTGACAACTACATCTTTATTCTTGATATCATTATTTATATTAAAAAATTTCCAGCTTTCAGATGTGGGTTTAATGTTATCGTCATTTGAAGTTATTATAGGGAGTTCAATGGGACGACGATCTTCTTCCATAAAGTGAAGATATCTTTGTAAAATTTGTAAGTATAATTTACACTTTTTTCGATCATCCATATTACTGTCGAGTATTTTTTCCATTTCACTATCTAAACGAGAGGTAGGATTTTCATTTCTTTTTTGATTTAACTTATCTATTAAGCTTGGATCAACTAACAGCATTTTTTTGGCGTGTTCCATTTTTAAACTAGTCCACTTATCAATCCACTCAAAATAGAACCCAATATAATCGGAAGAAATGCACCACCTTTTTGAACTATAATATTCTTTCTTATTTTATTTGTACTTTTACGTACCAATTTTCGTAGTAGATTTTTATACTTTTTTAGTTTACTCTTTGATTTTTCTTCAAGTTTTATATTTCCTTGTAAAACGTTATGAATACATTCACATATAAAATTAATTTCGTTTTCGTTACAGACTTTTAAAAGAGCTTGTTGATGTTTTGGTTTAAGTTTATAAAGAGCATTTAATAAGTGTTCATGCGTCTTTAAGCGTCGATCCATCATTTGTAAATGACGGGTATTGGTTGGTTCTTGACATATTTAAACTCTTTTGTGGGAATGTACACTGTAGAATGACCATCAGATGGAAATATCTTTGATTTAATTCGACACATGTCAAAAGTGTCTTGTTTTAGATCTATCATCAAATAGCCATGTGCTTCTTTTGTAGCATCTCTGTAAGCATCTTCTATGAATTTGCTATTTTCTGGTGATACTTGTCGTGCTAAGTAACGTATTTGAGTTTTATCACGTGGGTTTTTAAAATAAATTATGTAGTTTGAATTCAAAGAAATGTCTCTTTGTCCTTTACCTTGATGAAATAAATTTTGAGTAATGTAAAATACACTCAAGTTCCTATGATGACTACCTTTGGTAAATATGTCAACAATGCGACCATCAGATTCCCTCATGAGATCATCGATAATAATAAGGTTAGCTTCCTTTCCATCAAACATATGCAAATCTGGTATACCCTGATAATAGTTTACATTTGGTAAATTATATAAAGGCTGCATTTCATCAAAACACCAAGTAATTTGATGAAAAATTGTGTTGCATACCTCATTAATATGTTTAATAAAGTTTGTTACAAAATTAGACTTTCCACATCCACTTGGACCTGCAACTATGGCAGTAAAAGGATGATAAAAATGAAACATTTTTAAATGCACGTGTGATCTCGAAAAGCGTTTCGGAATGAATAAAACTAGAAGTTACGATTGAATGTATTATATTTGATTTTGTTTTATATACAAAGATTACATACACAAATACTTTGAAAAATGATCACATACAGTTCATAGCTGTTTTGAAAAATATTACAGTAAGAAAATTATTATAAAATAAAGTTAAATCAGGTATAACAAATAACTAACTACATACATTAAAATTTACATCTAATTTTTCATGATATTATACAAAACAGTTGTCATAGTAAAAAAATAAAAAAAAAAGATAGTACATAATAAAGACAGAACTTTAAGTTATTAAAAACCACAATTAAAACACACACACACATTAACATACATATTTTCGTTGTACAGAAATCGTTGATAAAATCAAATGTCCTTTATTTTATAATGACCCCATGCAAGAGTATCTGTTGAATTTTCTATTAAATAACGTTTTGTGTCATTGTGTGATAAAGATATTTTATTAATTTTTTGTGTATATATAGCATGTTTAATTGATTTAAATCTTATCATTTCACTGTATTGTGTTTTCTTTTCATATAAACATGATTTATAATCGGTAAGACAAAATTTTTTTGTTACACTTTTGTTAATCCCTTTTGCTTTACATATACATTTATTCTGCACATCCATTGCATACATTTTAGAGCGAAGACCTACAAACTCTTTAAGAATTTTACCATTATTTTCGTCTTTAAAAAAACCTAACCGTTTTTTATTCAATAATGGTAAACCATATTGATTATTTGGTGGATAGTCGGACGTATCAAAGTAGTTGACTAAATCAAGTTTTATATCAGCATAATAATTTTGCGTAAATATTTGATATATTAAGCTATCGGTATCAGTATATAGTAACTTAATATTATCTTGATATTTCATTTTCATATAATCGTAATGGAAATCGTATAGTAATGTTTTAGATATATCTAAAATACAAAAACCGAGGTAAATTGGTTTATTATATAAAACGTTAGTTTTATTTAATTGTATTGCAACTAAGCTCTCTGAGAATATAGATAAACTATGGAATTCTGGTCTTGCTATCAAAGATTGAGCACCTTGAGTTTTGCCACGATTTAACCAATGATTAATTAATTTGACATTAACTCGTTTTCTTACATTTTCCATTGTTTTACCAAAAACAGAATTATTCATAAGTTTAAAAAAATCTTTCTCAAAATCTGAAGTGGCTAATGAACGCATATGAGTATTCAAGTCTATGTAACTTTTCAACCACGCGGATTGTTCAAATTTTAAAATTCTATGTACTTTAACCAATCGGAGACCATTTTTTAAACATTGCTTAAGGTTTCTATAATGAATCACGTAATTTTTTTTATTTTTTAAATTTGAGATCAGTTTCCTGTCTTTGCTGTTTCCTAAACATACGTTTTCTGGACAAAATGGAAAATCTGAATGAAAATCATGTAAATTTTTTGAATATTCTAAATCTACTTCCAAAATTAAACCATGTTTGGCATCATCGGCTATATTAAAATCTGTATTTATATCGACCCATTCAAATTTGCCTGTTGGGAGACATTGGGACATAGCCCAACCATAAAGGTTATTTGCGTCTAAGTACATCAAAAATGAAGATGGTTTATCTGAATCGTATTCCGACATAAACATGTTATTTGCCACTGCATGTCTATTGCTGCATTGTGATATACCCCCCCGAATATTATTCGCTATAAACGTAACCTTGTCGATATCTGTTAAAAGTTCCAAATTTATTTTGGTAAAATTTAACATAGCATCCCAACTTAAACCAGGTGCTGTATAATAGTGGGCAGGATCTAAACCGTATGTTTTAAGACAGACATCCCTAAAGTTTTCAAATATATCTGCTAACAACAATACATCTGTTTTTAAATACAGGTCTGAATATTCACCCATGTTTTTACAATTAAAATGATTCCACACGTCTTGAGCATGATGGTATTCACTTTCTGTAATGTGACTATCATTTAAAGAACTATAAAATTGATCGCGAGTGGGAAGAGAAGTTATTTTTAAAGAATCAAATGTCGTCATGTATTCGTATGGATAAACACCTTTTCTTATTAAACGTTTAAAATCTTCTTCACATGGATATTTTAATTTGAGTTCACGAAATTGTTCAAGTAATAAGTTCTGAGCTAATTTGTTAAGGCTACTTGACATAAATTTAAAAGAATCAAGAAATCGTAATTTTATAACTCTGTTATTGATTTGTAAAACTTTAGAAAAAGAAATATATTTTTCCTTGTTCTCAGGAATAAGTTCAATGTCACCTTTCTCGAAATCAAGACCATGCACTATGAAATGAGCGTCATAATTACTTAAATTATGTAAAAACACTGGCACAAAATTAGGAGCTTTGTATTTCTGAGAGCATACTCTATGAGCTACACCTTCATATGCACCAGTATGCCAATTATAAGATATTGTTCTATCCACGTTTAATTTAGTAGCACAAATGTAACAAGACTCACTTTGATTGATATTTATTTTATTTTCTTCAGTTAACGGTAATGGTGATTTGACAAAAGAATTCTTTTTACAAATATTTTCTAAATCTGCGTAAATGAATTGCATAAATTTTAGCGCACAATCTTGCCCTGTATAAGACCTATATACTGAAAGATTATCATCATAAGAACATTTAACATAATACCCAAAACTATACGTTTCATGTTTTTGGATATTAACAGTTGATGATTGATTTGGATTGTTAGAACAACTCTCTATTGGTTTTAAAAATGCTTCAAAGTCAGCATACACAACGAATGGAACTCTTAATTTACGTTCATAGTTGTTAAATGAAATGTGGTTTGATGGTATTAATTCATTAAACCAGTTTCTTTTTCTATCGTTTTCCGATGGTAAATTTGTACACACATTGAAACAGTCATTTTCTTGGTGTCGTTTTAAATTATCTAATGACGTGAAATTTAATAAACACCCATCACAAATATGAACTGCATGTTCAGAAGTCGATAACTGTTTAGATAATAATCTCGAGAGGTTTTTAATACAACAGAAATGACCTTTAGAACCTTGAGATATATACAATAAGTTTAAGTGAGTATTTTTACGGTGTTTCGTAAAGTGTAATGGACCCACAACTTTATTTGATTTGCTTATTGAATCATATTGTAATCCAAAAACATTAATACTTATACTATTTAATTTTTCAAACTTATGGATGTCATTAATTTTTATAGGAAACGATAGGTTATCAAATTTTAGTTTGTTTTTGTGTATTATATAAGATGATACCCTATTGGAACTATGAGTAGCTGGAAATAATCCTGACAAAACTGCCCAACGAAAGCATTCGTGATCGTTATTTTGAACATTGATTACAGCTTTCTTATGTTTTATATCTAACGGTAGGTCTATGTATGAAGATCCACGCATTGGGTTAAATTTGTTGACATTCATATCCAAGTGATTTATTTTAACTAAACTCCATCCACTACCTTTTTTTTGGAAATTGGTCATTTTGTTTGTTATTTCGGTAATTATAGATGAGAAAATAATATCTTTGTCATCACCTTGACAAACAAGATAGTTTGAAATTTGAAAATCAAAAACATTGTGTAGATTTTTTGTTTCTTGTGTGAAATCCGCATTGAGAATAAAATTAACTTTTACAACAGAATATTCTAAGATAGATCGTTCTAGTAATGTATAAATTATTTTTTTAATATTTTGTAAAAATAATTCTGGTGATTCAAGCTGTGTATCAGAAACTAAACTAGATTTCACTCGATATGTAATAATTCTATTACCGAAAGCACTATCAATGAATTGAACATTAGGTAGATTATTGTCTCTTCTAATTAAATTATTTTTATGTTTATTGCTCTTATAGTGACTGGTTATATATTTTTTTGACACATATATGTGACACTCAGGACATTCAATTTTATCATTTTGCTGTTCTGTACTTACATTTAAAATGTTATCCAGCGACGATGTAGATGTCGAAGGAGCTTCAAGACGAATATTTTTTCTTCTCTTTAATGAATCCTCTTCAAACAATTCAGTTGGCGCTAATCTTTTCCTGCTGCCTTCTCCATTCTGCATAGATCTGATGGATAAGAAAACTGTTAAAAAAAATGTTATCTCACGAAATAAATATGCTACTATGTTTCTATTATTTAAATAGATACTAACATTATTTGTTATTTACACTGCAAACAATATGCTTTCATTGATAATACACCATCAATATCATCCTCATCGGAATGAGTCTGTTTTGAGATTTTATGTCCACTACATGGTGTATAATAAGGAGAAATATCAGGATCTCCCAACATTGATTCTGGCAAAACATTTAATATATACCAAAACCGTATGAAACGATGATATTTATGTAAAATTATCTTTTTATCGAAACTCGCAATCTCACTCTGAGATAAACTAGAAATATCAAGTGAGTGGTACATTTTGGTTGCACTTCAATGTTAAAAATATAAACGGAAGAAACAAGTTGAATGATTGTGCAAGATGTTCGAACCATTATAAATACTTTAAGTGTATCCCCTCTTCATGGATTCCCAAAACATGTTGCAACTAGTCTTAACATAATAAAAAATGTTTTACTCACGTTTCAACTTGTCTTTGTTCCATTTTATCACAGAGCTCGTACAGTTCTTTGTCGTATTGCGATGACATCAGATCCATTGATTCGATGTTTTCGAGAAGTGCGACGAGTTCCATGTTGTATAAATCACAGCTTGTATCCATGGTAAGGAATGTCTCAGTATTTCAACGCTTATATACTACCGAAAACAATGTAATTACATTCTAAGCTATCCACTTTTTACCAAACAATTTATGAATGTTCCCAATAACTTTACAATCGTAAGCATGAGCATGAAAAAACACTAAAAAGACTTATAACTACAATAATACTTAGCAATAACACAATTCACAAAGAGTTCTAGAATCAAAAACAAATTAATTTATCTATTAAGTATGTAACTTAAAAGAGTACAAAGTTTAAATACAATACAATGTAAGTTAAATTTAAACAGGTAGATTCTTAAGTACAGTTAATACAATAATAGTTTCTTATTTCAATAATAGTAGTACAAAGCATATGATTAAAGTTATGATATTAAAACATTGACACGCACTGGCACTTTTGTTCATTTGTCTGTGTCTATAAAATATTTCACACAATCGTCCTTACTAGCCAACTGTTTAGTTATATTGTATATAGTGTCCTTGACACTTTGCAAGTTCTTATCACTGTCGTTTTCCGCGTAATATTTAACTCGCACATCAGCGTGTTTCCAATGTTCCGTCGGTGCGATGTTTTTTATTTTATTCACTTCATACACCTCAATTTTTATGAGATGTGATGCAGAACTGTTGTCATCGCTGTTTGATCGGATGTATGAAACACCCCCGCTCGTCGATCGACCAACACTGGATGACTTTCTTGTTGTTGTCTTCTTCTTTTTTGGTTTTTCGAAGAACTCATCAATGCTGTTGCATTCGATCGGTCTTTTATTTGCTATTATCGCTTTTTTTACTTTAAAAGCGAGTGTACCTTCTTCATCACTAGGTTCGTCGATTTCTTCAGCATAATAGTAGTTTTTGAAAGTATTTTCAGAAAACTGTAACAAAATAAAATGAAACTGTTTTAATTATCGGTTAAGTAAGTACTGTATGATAAATACTTATAGGTATGCGAAGTATACATGTACACATTAGTAACAATGATAAATTAATAAGACATCAAAGATAGCTAAAATGTATTAACCTGGTGGACAACACATGGCATAAACAATTAATGAAACATCTGGTTACAACACTTTTAGATCAAAGTATATAAAGGTACTTACATTCATTTTTATAACACTTTCACTATTTAACTATTTCACAATTTTACTATCACTTCACTGTTACACACAACTGGAGATCACACTTCGAGCAGAGCACAGAGTGGAATACGGTACCATGTGATTTTGAGTCGGTCTTTTATATGGAGAGGGAGTATTGTTTCCTTGCAGACAAGATCCAACATGTTTCGACTTTCACCTTAAATGTTCCGTTGAATACGTAATATCAGGTAATGTGAATAATGGGAACCGTAATTATTATGACAATGAGAAGACCCAAAGGGTTTTACCTAGAATTTGAGAAAGGTATGGTGTATTGTAACGATTGCTTTATCTATAATAAACAATGCCCGTAATGCGTAAAGGGCGACTATTAAGTAATTTTAAACGGCTTTTAAGTAGAAACACGAGTTAATAGAAATACGAGACAAAGACCTTTGCATCCTTCAAATAAAAAAGGGTCGCCGATAGAAAGTAGAAAGTCAATAACACAACGAAACAGGGAAAATGTTGCTTTATCTATCATAAACAATGCTCGTAATGCGTAAAGGGTAACTATTAAGTAATTTTAAACGGCTTTTGCGTAGAAACACGAGTTAATAGAAATACGCGACAAAGACCTTTGCATCCTTCAAATAAAAAAAAGGATCGCCGATAGAAAGTAGAAAGTTAAAAGCACAACGAACAGGGAAAAAGTACAAGCTTAAGGGAACCGTAGACCATGAACAAATTCGTGGTTCATACCTACCTCGCGGGTGATATGAAACGGATTCCGCGGACGAAATAATTTTTATTCGCGGGTGTTATCAAAGTAATCCGCGGTCGATATCAAATTAATCCGCGGTAGGTATCAAGTTAATCCGCGGTAGGTATCAAATTAATCCGCGGTAGGTATCAAATTAATCCGCGGTAGGTATCAAATTAATTCGCGGTAGGTATTAAAGTAATCCGCGGATTTATTCGCGGGTCCCGCGGGCCGAATCTGGAGCAATCGAAAACGTCGGCCACCAGCCGCCGGAGCGCCGCGGACCGGCCGTCGAACCTGCTCCAGTATCGGTGAATCCCTTACTACTCTAGTCCGCTTATAGTTCGCCAAAAATATTCTCTACCCGACCTATCGCTATATCGATAAATTATGACTCACTCACAATTCACTATCAACTCTGAAAACTTCACGGAATTCGACTGCACTATCCAGCGGTCAAAACATTATCCATTTCTAACCATACATTATCATTAGACTGTATAAAAATATACCAGTGCTTTATAGCCCATAGTTGAAAATTGTATTTGAATTCTTGAGACGATCTTTTGCCGGTGCGATTTGGTGCCGAGGCTAAAGCGATAAGTAAGTGTGCATCAGCCCTTAACAATTAAATGAAATGCTGAAGTTGATCGTACAACATTTTATGACAGGATTAAATAGCCCGGCGCGGCGGAGCTTAAAAATTGTTTCGACGTGATACTACGTAGTACTATTCAGTATTCGGTGCCACGGTGGTGATACTACTTACAAAGCATGATGGTGTAGTGTTATTACAAACATGTTAAAACGATATTTACATTTAACAACTGATGAAGATTTTTATCAGTGTTAAAGAACTGCACCTGTGACATCAATGTAAAACTTAGTGTGCGGTCGTTATCCCGTTGTTATCGTTATCGTTGGCATTCTCTAACCACGGAGCGCTCAAAGTTTTAAGCTCAAACGGCCTGACTGCCGGCGAGTGCTAGACGTGTGTACCCCGCGGGATCCTCGTCACCTCGGCCACGGTAATATTACCTATGCAGTATTATGTCTCCAGCCCTCTCCTTGAAATAATTACCTACAGCCGCGCGGTACGTAAACACGTGATAGGGCTGCCTGTCTACGGTATTTTAATTTAATCTAAGATACTTGAGTTTCTTTCTAGTTTTGAGATTATAAAAGATATTATTTAAAAAATGAAATTCTTTTTAAATCTTAATATATATAAATCTCGTGTCACAATGTTTGTCCTCAATGGACTCCTAAACCACTTAACCGATTATAATAAAATTCGCACACCATGTGCAGTTCAATCCAACTTGAGAGATAGGATAGTTTAAATCTCAAATTATAGTCGCAATTTTAATTTATTGCTAATTATTTGTCTGTTATTATTTGACAGTCACAATTATCTGTTAACTCCAAATGATTCTAACAGATGTCGATACCTTTCGACTGGGTTGAGTAAGTAATCAATAGATGGCGCTGCTATGGTAATGATAACAGATGTCGATACCTTTCGACTGGGTTGAGTAAGTAATCAATAGATGGCGCTGCTATGGTAAATCTACGAACGTGTCATATAAGCTACGGGTAGATTATGTATACTTTTTATACCGGGAAAATATAAAGCGGGACTTTTATACCGGGAAAACTCATTCACTCGGGCGGAGCCGCGGGCAAAAGCTAGTATATTATATATATAAGATATTATTCAACACAATCAGTTGAGGGTAACTGCTTCAAAATTGACTTGCAAGATTCCACCCGAACAAACATACATAGGTACATTGCACGGTAAATAAAAGCTTTTAAAAAAAAACATTTTTTTTATAAAAATAAGTCCGACATTCCCCTTGGAATTCTCATAATTATTTCATGATGATATTTTGTCTAATTCAATAATATATATAACTAGCAATGCGCGCGGCTCCGCCCGCGTGCAAAAGTTTTTCCGGGATAAAAAGTAGCCTATGGCACTCAGGAGTAATGTAGCATCCTATTAGTGAAAGAAGTGGTTCCTGAGATTAGCGCGTTCAAACAAATAAACAAACAAACTCTTCAGCTTTATATATTTGTCGGGTATATCCTATTTATTAATCTCTTTGAGGGTGTCTGAATATATTAAGTCGGGTAAGACAAAATAATAATCGTGCAATAACCAGTTGAGCTGTCAGACTAGTAGTGGGAGTGACAGTTGGGTGTATAAGAAGGGTGCCGAATCATATGAAGCAACTAGTTCCGTGCAGTTCGATACTAAGTAGTAACTATAGTGGTTTTCATATCGGTCAGTGCATAGTTAAGCGGTTACTATGTTAATTCGGGTTTATGATTGAGATCATATTAAAGTGGTTACTGAATAAGTCGAGTATAGTTGATATTGGTTAAGTAATTGTCTCAATTACCATGGTGTCGTAATAAGTAGAGTTAATAATGAATCCTGACGTGGTATTGTACTCTGTGAACACTTGATTACGCAATAATTGACCAATGATCAATAAATGGTGAGTTGAACAGATAATTCATTTGTGACTTTTATTATGGAAGCCTACGTATAACTATCGGCCGCCGCTGTCTGCGACATATTAGTATAGATAGATTGTCGATTCAACGAAGGTCGAGTTGTTTGTGAAGCCAAACGTTGCGTTCGTTCAACGCTTGTTTCTCTAGCGTGGTTTCGTTCAGCGATTGCTCGTTGTGTAGCCAACCTCTGCCTGTTTTCATTCTCTGTCTCATTGCCGCGCATGAGTCGCAGTCGTTTTGCAGTGGCAGACTGTCGAGAAAGTTGAGGTCTCTTTCTAGGCATTTCTTTATTTATAAAAAAAACGATTATAATTGAAAATCCCAATGGAAATTACTACAAAATAAAAAAAACCTAAAGATAACTAAATACTACAAATTCTAATTAAAGTATTATACGATGATGAGATATCGCTTAATACTCCAAAATCAAACCCAAAAGATAATTAAATACTACAAAATCTAATTAATTCAAATTCAAATCATTTATTAAGTAATTAGGCCCCTAAGGGCACTTTTACACGTCATTTTTACAATTTTTTATCATCTAAAGATTCTACCAGTGCTTCGGAAAAGCCCACTGACCTGAGAAGAAGCACCAAGAAACTCAGCGTAGGTCTTTAATTGTAATATTAGATGCTGAAATTGACAAAAGTAACCAAACAAAAACATTTTCGTCTAAGAAGTATTAAAAAAAATTTTGTTCGCTGAGCACAACCGTTCCGTACGGCAAGGCATCTCGCAGAGGCTACCGCCCCCTCGCCCCTCATGACCGCCCACCACATGTACATCAAACACTAATACTTACATTTTAAATACCGCGATATCTTTTAAATGAAACGTCCAAATTGAATAATTTAAAAGTTCTAGATAGGTATTGAATTCGTCTTGAATATGGAGTAATTTATTGTGATAAGGATTAGTACCAAGGTACAAAATAAAGAGTTTTTGAAGCGACGGCATTTTAATTATTTAAAATAATAAAAGAAAACACTTATTGTGAGACAACTACAATAGTTAGACATATGGTTACGCGATATTTTTTGTAGACAATTATGTATGACTCTCTTCTGTGTCTCTGCTGATAATGATAATTATGAAGATGAAGACAAATAACTTAAGGATACACTAACCAAAAAAATTGTACCAGTCCCTTTGGAAAATAATAAAAGCTTTCATTTTTATTTCAGAAAATTATATTTAAGTATCAGAAGGAAAATTTAGTTATAATGTAACCCGGAATTCTACAGAAAAGGTGCTAGAAAATTTCTCATGGTTTGTATCTATGTAATCCTAGTCATTCTACGTATTTAAAAATAAAATATTTTTTGATAGAAGTGTTTCATTTATTCTTACCGCATACCGCGAGTATGAGCGGAGCGATCATAGGCTTAGAATGGTCTAATGACTCGAACGTAAACCTATAGGATCGTCGGGGTAGTATCACGCTAGGACAACAGCTCAGGTCTATATTATAATATAAATAAAAGACTCCCATCATTTGGTTAGAGCAGCCTGATGGTCACTGTTGAGCGGTTAATCTGATTTCTAGAAAATCATTACACAGTTCCATTAGATTTTGGTTTGGGGTATACATTCACCGAGTCTGTAGTAGATCCTGAAATCAGGTGGAAATTTGAATGCTCCCTTATGTGGCAATGATTAATGATTTATTAAATCAGGAATTTAACATCCTTTCCTTTAGTAGAATCACAAACTTGCATGGACGTTTTGCGTCACAAACATATTACGGTAATATACGTACCTATTAAAAGCATCCTGCTCGTCATCCTAATATATTCGTTCTCAAGACTAAACAGCTCATATTTATCATACTTTGAGGTCCATTAGAAGCCTATATTTAGATATTATAGCGAGATACTAACCACATTTTATCGAATTTGTCAAAAAGCGCCTGCCCATTTTATGATAGCAATATGACAAATGTACGTTTTTTGCTATTTATTACTTTTTTTATAAATAAATGGTTTCATATACCTATTAATCCCTTACCATCTAGTGGGAGTCCCTGTTATTCGTATAACGTGTCACCATGCATATGTATTATCTTTTATTATGCTTTTATTCAATAAAAAATAGCTCAAATTTATGCGTTGCTAATAGACTTTCGTAAGGGCACTTTTAAGTCGTCGAATGAAATTACTAATATGATTCAGGTCTATTCAGTCTGTTCCATAAAATTATGAACCCTATACCAAGATATATTGAAATGGGACCACTTCGCGACCCTTATTTACTATTTAGTAAATAAGGAATTAAGGAAATACGCTCCTAATTTTCAGAGAAATCAGTGTACATACATAAAAAAAAATACAGACACACGAATTGATAACCTCCTCCTTTTGGAAGTCGGTTAAAAAATGAGCTTTTAATTTATATTACGACTTAACGACTGCAATGCTGAGGTTTCGGGTTCGATCCCCGGGTCCGGCACTGATATTGGGTTTTTCTACTCAGTATCGGCCCGAAGTCTAGAATTTGTGCCCGATATGGCGATAGGCTCGCCCCCTATCACATTATAGGACGGAATACGCACGGCGAAAAGTGGGTGCACTAGTTGCGCCTGTGCCTACTCCTTCGAGGATAAAGGACATGTGTGTGTGTGTGTGTGATTTATATTAATTTAAAAATTGTCTGCGATAAAGCGTATGCCAGTTTTATTGAAGACAAAAAATTGTTAAAGAGTGCAAGAAGTGCAAAAAAATATAGTTTTTGTAAAAATAAATGAGTAAAAAATATAACTTAGCCTATTTTTTATTCTTCCCATAAAATACAATATTTTTTTAAGCGCACTATATTTTTATACCTTTTTTTTAAAAAATACTATATTCAGACAAAAAAATGTTGGCAACCCCAGTGCGAAAGCAGTACGCAGAAAAACAGTGTGACCATTTGTGGCAGATTTCTGCCATTTGGGCAGATTTGGCATCTAGGTACATTTTAATAATGGCAGACTAAGCTGACGATTTTAAAAAAGTGGCAGAATTTGGCAGATTTCAAGATTATCTTTATTAATTTGAAAATACAAATAGAATTCTTACTTATAATTTTCTATGTCCTAATATTTACTTTATTCTTATTATGCATTTATTTGATTGAACTCAGTTAAAAACACGTTTGCCACTGACCAATGTTTTTAAAGACACAATTTTTAAACCCACAAAATGTTGTTTACAAAGATTTTGTATCAACAGTACACATTGCAAATAAATTTCCCAATATATTAGATGAAAATAATTCCCAAAAAGTCGACGACGAATTTCGTCAAATGACATTCGACAATAGTGTCAGCGATTTGTTGGAATCCGATGGAAGTAGCACCAGTGGGTACAATTTTAAGTATGAACAAATTCTGGGGAGTAATTGGGAAAATGCGTGATGCAAATGGAGCTCCAAAATATTCTAATATTGCAAACTTTGCAAAAGCTCTCTTATGTTTGCCAATGTCAAATGCCTCATGTGAGAGAATATGCTCCCAAATGAACTTGAATAAATCAAAAATAAGGAAGACGTTCCTAAGCAAATATATTGTATCCGCTTTAATCACAACAAAAGTAGGTATAAAGGAACATGGAGACTGTATCTCATTTAAGCCTACGAAAGAAATGATTAAAAAGATGTAGTTAAAATCAATGTAAAATGAACTGACCAAAACGTCAAATTTGAAGCAAAGTTTGACACATATTAAAAAAACTTTTTAACAAAAAACCACTACAAACCAAATAATAATTTAACTTTATATACGTATATTTGGAGTCGGTGCCTAATTTAAATTGGACATTCGTTTATTTTTTGTTAAAAGTTTTTATTTATTCCTTTTTTGTTAGTTAATTATGGAACGGTGTAAACAATACATAATATACGATTGCCGCATTTGCGGGTCATCTGCTGTTAGTTATTGAAGAGTTCCATTGTCTATCTCCGAAGATATTCATGAGATCCTAATAAATTATATACTTAAGCCTTCCCTGAAAAATATACATTTGATTATCAAAAACCCCATCCAAATCCGATGAGTAGTTTTTGAAAAAATCACGGACATACAAACTTATATATATACATACAGTTACATACATAGGTACGGGTCGAATACAGAACCTCCTTTTTTGAAGTTGGTTAAAAATAGCGTAGGAAATGAAAAAAAATGATAAATATTTAAGTTGAATAAAGGACTTCCTTTGAATACGTAGTATTTTATTTATTCATACCCATCTCCATGGATGCTATAGTTGATGGCATATTTTAGGCATACTCCGGAGCCAGGTTTGGCAGATTTTGCCAGATTTTTTGCCAGTGTCGGGCAGATTTGCCACTTTTGAGATGGTCACCCTGCAGAAAAACTGTTTTATACTGGCTCGGCCAGTGCCTGTGCTCAGGGGTGACTGCGCACTCGTCGTTCGCCGTGAGCGTATTTATTTTTGTTGCACGTTTGCATTTAATCTGTGTTGCTACTGTTTATGGGCGGTCATAACGCTTACCATCAAGCGAGCGGCATGCTCGTCTCGTCATTTAACTGCAATAAATATAGCTAATATTATGGAAAGGAGGAAACCATATTTTGGTAGCCTCTCGATACTCGTTTTCCTGCAGTACGCAAAAAAAAATCAACTGCAGGATTTCGTGTACTTGCTTGCAGGGGACACTGTATGGTCCGCGGGCCTGGAGTTTTCCAGCCTCATTTAAAACTTAAATCACGTAGTTAAAACAAAACCAAATCAAAGATGTCCGCTTTTTCTATGGGTGCTGGGCTTCAAAATCTAACCAGGCTCAAACTTTAGGGAGATTAAAGAGGCAAAACATGGAACATAGATCCATTAAAAAAATATTTTTAGACCCCTCCATTCATGACTAACTTTTTATAAAACGTTCATAGTAAGTGTAGTTTTCAAGCCAAACAAAATGACATAAATCTCAAAATCGGAGGTTTTTAAAATTCAACGAATTATTGCAAAAGGCTAGTTTTCAGGAGTTCTATCCAAATATGTATCAATTGTTATGTTTAGAATTTCAGGCCCGTTTTTGGACATGTCCTTTAATGCGTTGTTTGATGTTATTGTTGTTTTGTGTAGAATATAGGTAGATAGTAGACACCTACATACTTATTTTAATTTTTAACATACCGCATAAGTAGTGAGACCGAACACCAGTCAGTACCGCGCTCATCCATATGGTAGCAAACAGCAACGTAATACATCTTTGCAAACATTGACTAAAAACTGCATCGCGCTACACCGCGTCATCCTGAAAATATTATATTAATTATTAGGGTTATAACAGGCATTATGTTCTGTAAATTCAGTAGGTTCTTAATTACATTGTACTTATACAAAATACTTTAATCTGGAAGAACAGAATGCTGAGGCGCCATAAATAAAGTGTTGGTACCTATTCAAACGGCTTAAATTAAAAGTTCTAGGTGGTACAGATTGGTAGGTACCGTCGATTGGTTTAGTCGTCTGCATGGTGGACGGTGGTAGCTAGTCAGTGCGCTAATTTGTGTAGACATAATTTATTACAAGTGATACAACAAACAAACAGCAGCCACAAAGTTAGCGTCTCCACGCGACGGATGACAATTTGTTTGTTTGTAATTATTTCGGCCGCGTCGCCCCCACTGGGCTGTGTAAGACATTAGCGCGCGGAATTTTTTTAATTGCAAGCCGCGAAAAATGACAAAATAAATCTTTCTTGAAGTAGGTTTTTCACCTCCCACTCCAAGAAAATCACTTTATATATTGCCGTATTTTTTAGTTAATAAGTAAAATTATAAAATATACCCTGTAGTATACCTATGACCTACAACTGGCCGCATAAATATTCTTCTAATGAGAGGATAAAAGCCAGTATAGAGTTGTACCTACTATTTGTATAGATGCTTCAGTCTTAACTATACTCTTCATATAATTATTACGTCATGCAACTGTTTAATTCCTATTGAGAACTTTCCAGTATACAAGAATCCACAGAATGTATTTCCTTAATTCACAAACTCACACATAATTCGAAAAGTCACAGACACGGTCTTTGGGAAGGGGTTGAACCCCAACATTTATATCGTCTCGGTGCATCAATTACTGGTGGTAGGTCTCTCATTATGTAAGAGGCCGTCTGGGTGGGTACCACCGCAATGTTTATTTCTACCGCCAAGCAACAGTGTGCATGCACTGTTGTGTTTCGGTTTGAAGGACATTGTAGCCAGTATAACTACTGTACATAATGAGACTTAACATCTTATGTCTCAGGATGACGAGCGCAGTGGAATGCCACACAGTACTTTGTAAGTCAAGGTGCTGGATGGTGTTGCTACTGTTTATGGGTGGTCGTATCGCTTACCATCAGGCGAACGGCGTGCTCGTCTCGCCATTCAATGCAATAAAAAAAATAAAAAAAATTGAATAAAACCAGCTGGCAGCTACCGGTTGGGTTTCATCATAGGCTTAGCTAATAAGGTTAGGTTAGGTTAATAACTTAGGTTTCATTTCTGCCACCGCTCGCGCTCATAACGAAACTACCGGATGTGCACAAATGTATATTAAGAAAAATATTAAATAGCTCATTTAGGTTAATATTGTACACGAAAACAGTGAAATCGTACCTAACTTATTTTATCCGTTATATTGGGAAGGCAAAAGGTTTAAACCCATACAGCCTCGTCATAAGTGGTATTTTTGGTTATCTTTTTTTTTAACCTATGTAGTATGTCGCAGTAAAGCAGTGGCTACCTTACCAAGACTTTATCGAGGAGTTTTGGCAGCAACAAAAAGCACTTGATTGGAACAGTTATTTCAATTCACTTCATTTGAGCCCTTTAATAGAACTATATTGGATAATATACCACCATAATTATACAATATAACACTAAGTATCACCAAAATAATGAATTAAAACAAGAGCACCTCATGACACTTCCAAATTCCCGCCAAAACTCCTCGTACCTAACTTTTTTTATGGCTACAAGCACTGTGTTGCTTTGCTACGCCAGCGTACCTAACTTGAATAACAGTTATTCACTTCCCGCCATTTATATTTTTGCCATTTAGAGAGGAGAGGCAAAGATCATACTTTTGTACTAAGGCACACAGCCAAAAAATGTACTTATCAAAGCAAAATGTCCAAAAACGAGTCTAAAATTCTAACCAAGACAGTTTATATAGTATATTTGGATAGATCTCGTAAAAACTAGCCTTTTACAACAAATAGTTTAATTTTGAAGACCTCCGATTTTGAGATGTATGTAATT
Source organism: Sphinx pinastri (assembly GCA_947568825.1). Classification (NCBI taxonomy): domain Eukaryota; kingdom Metazoa; phylum Arthropoda; class Insecta; order Lepidoptera; family Sphingidae; genus Sphinx; species Sphinx pinastri. Next base: position 515,354 of record OX387615.1, read on the forward strand.
TTATTTTGCTTAAAAACCACACTTAATATGAACGTTTTGAAAAAAGTTAGTTATAAATGGAGGGGTCTAAAAAAATTTTTAATGAAAAAAATACATATTTTTGCCCGTTTAATATCCATAAAGTTTGAGCCTGGTTAAATGTTGAAGCCCAGCGGCCAGCATCCATACATCCATAAAGCGGACATCTCCTTTTATTGAGTAACCTTCCACGACGTAATAACCTAGGCACGAATTAAGAATTATAATACACTAAGGTGTTGCTCGCGACTTCGCCCACGTGGAAAGCTTTTCCTGCTACAAAAGTTCACCCTAAATAGTACATTTGGCAAATTACCGGGATAAAAGTAGCACTAGCCTATGTCTTGATCCAGGACATGATCTACCCGTGTGCCAGACTTCATCCAAATCTGTTCAGTTGTTACCGCGGCTACTTCTAACAAACCTTAGACCAATATAAGTAACAAACATACAAACATCCATTTTCACTTTCGCATTTATAATATTGGTTATATCTTAGAATAATAACACATAGAAACCGTGAACATACACGCTTAGTGAGGCAAGTAAAACTAGGCTAAATTAGCCTAGTAACCAAACATCCCGCGTCAGTGCTCAAGGCCGAATCGTAGCGCTATCAGCTCTCGATATTTTATTTTAAAATGATGGTTTGTGCAATAAACTGATGTCACAGTATCTAGGATAATTTTAAGAAACATTGTAACATAACATTTCACATGCAATTATTACGATTAATCTAATATTTTGACATAAAATAATAGCTATAGTTGTGTCAATTTAAGCTTGCCGGTATGACAATTCAATTTTTTCGCGACGCGATAACTTTGTGAGAACGTCTACCCAAAAAGTATTTATTTATTTATTTAAAAGGTACATCAACAGTACACGTATATTTAATACTCTAATACACTTTACTTAGGCTTAAAACTAATACATGTCCAATTACAGATGTACACAACATTACTTAAAAAATATATAAATTATCATAGTATTTTATTTTATTGGTTGTAAAAAACTTACAGCTAATACAAATGATAGTATATAAGATTATAATAGCGACAAAAGGCCAGTTGAAAGTTTTCACTTATAGGTTAGGTGTGTACCTACAAATACAATTTCTTAATAAAATTCAACCGTTAAAAATATATTTATCTAAGTTAAACAACGCATAGAACCGAACTCAGAGGAAGAATGCATCGCTCATGATTCTTTTAAGTTTTGGAATACTTGTGCAAAAAAGATCTAAGTCCATATCATACATTATATTGTTAAACTGATAGCTGACTCTTTTGAGGAAGGCATTTTTGCAGTAATTTGTGTTTGTGCGGGGGATATTTAGCAATCTCGGACACGTCATAAAATTGGGGTGCGGTACCGAGCTTAACCGCAGGAGGTACGGGTAAATAGTCTAATATTATAACTTTTGATCTAAAGGAAAGTCTACATTTGTTATTGAAAATATTTAGGGAATCAAAAAAAATGTCAATATTTGGCACTTTGGCACAGATTTCATTGTAGGTAGTGGATATTCTACGTATGGGCGAGTTATACCCAACATTTGTTCGGCTTTGTGGTAGGTGGAAGAGTTCAGTTCGCGGCTGTCTAGGCAGCCGGTATGGTATCGACAACCCAAAGCGCTCTAGCAAATGCTTGCACTGAGAAAACCCAGTAACACATCTGTATAAAAACATAAGGTCGTGTTGTTTCCGTCGATTGCGTTACGCAAACATGTTAAAAAAGAAAGACTAGTTAAAAATTCAACTATATAATTGCAAATATTAACCACGTTCTCCATAAATTATAGCAATGAGTATAATATTTATGTGCTAACCTTGAAATAATATTGTAAAAATATACCGAAATAAAGAATTTAATCTTGACTTTTAAATCAACGCGACGCCTTTACAATGTTGTATCCTTCAGTTCACGGGCGTAGCGGTGGGAAAGTTTTTAATCGTTTGGAAACGAAATATAAACAATTACTGACAAAAATCGAAATTTGGAAATTATATGCAGGATGTATCACGATAGAGTTTTCAACTGAAGCATGTCAATAGTTGTTGTTTAGGTACATATATTTATTAAAATATGTTTCAAGAGCATTTTTAAAACAGTCTAGTACAATGTATTAGATAAAAGTACAATATATCCTACTAATATTATTAACGCGAAAGTTTGTAAGAATGTATGGATGTATGGATGGATGTATGTTTGTTACTCTTTCACTCAAAAACTACTGAACGGATTTCTATGAAATTAGGCACACAAGTAGATTATGTCCTGGATTAACACATAGGCTACTTTTTATCCCGGGAAATATAAAGCGTGAATTTTATCCCGGAAAAACCTTTAACGCGGGCGGAGCCCCGGGCAAAAGCTAATTCGATATAATTATAATTTATTTTGACAATAATTATAATTAATGTTTTCATTTTTTGTAAAGCACCTGAGCGTACCAAAATTCATATAGCATTTCTAATGTAATTTTAGTAAATATGAGTACCTTATGCTACTGAATACGCATTAAGACTGTCGCACCGATTACCCGTTGGACGCAGCGAACGTGTCACAATAATTCTTGGGAATTCGTGTCTTGGGAGATGCCTATGTCCAGCAGTGGACTGTAACGGGTTGATGAGGATGAATGGAATATAATAATTATATAAAAACAGTGATTTATATAAAAATTACCCTTTTGACTATCGATTATAAACTCTCTGAACAAGAAATCGATATCACTTAAGAATCGATTATTTTGGGCAACCGATTTTTTGTTCTCTTCACTACACATAGTATGAAGTGAAGTGTCAATAAATTGTCATATCGGCAAGCTTAAATTGACACAACTATAAAGCAAAAACAATAATTCAAAAATTTTATAGACGCCATTATATCAAAATGTTGCCAAAAAAAAAGAAAATTGATACCCCAAATGTGATGTTCATATTCTAAAATTAATATATTTCTAAAATTAACTTATTTAATTGGTACCTTTGCATGTTTTGGAATTGTGTTGCCAGTATTATGAAAATATTATTTTTCTGTTGAGTTGATTTTAATTGACATTTCAAATTTTAACAAGCTTATATTATTATTTTAAATGAAAATAGTTCTAAAATAAGGACACCTGTATCTTTTCTTTTTTAGAAATTATGAAGTTATCATTTATAATTTTAACTTTTTTTTTCGGCAGACGTAAGCACTAAGCTTCAAATGACGTCAATTATACGGTTGAATGGTGAATGGTGATGCTGCCTTTTTTACTATGATTCGCAAAAAAACCGTAATAAAATAGAACCAGATACATTTGATATTATTGACATAAATAAAGGCATTCATTCATATCATCATCATAAAACTAGAATGGAGGCAAAGGTAAATACCGCATTCAACCGTTTAATTCACGTCATCAACGTAATTTGTTTTTAATTTGGTACTGTTTTGGTCATTCTAAGGGATTTATTTTATTATTTTTTATTTCAGATTTTTATCATTATAATTAAGGATAATGTACTTACTTACTGTGAACAATAATAATAATTCCATAATTAAATAATCCTAATTAAATAATGACTTAAGGTTTTGGGGAACATCCGATACCACTAGCAACATTATTTGCACCCTTGTGTGCGTGTGGCAGAACGTCAATACGTGTGGCCTACGCCTACATCAATGAGTTTTATGCTTCACACTTGACAGTTTTTTTTATATGAAACTATCATTCTTGGCGTTATTATTCTATGGGTTATATAGATAAATCAACAAAGATCACTACTCGACCACAGTTAAACACAGAATAATATACACAGCGTAGGTACGTCGCACTAAAAATCAAAATAATTTGCTTAGTTTACGTAAAAATATCCCAAAAAAAACCTTTAAGAAAGTTCAACACTAAATACCGGAGCCCGTTGGAGCAACTAGGCCCAACGAAGCCAACGTCAAATTTCCAATTCCAATTTGAAGTGATTGGCCGTATAACGTCAGATTTGAAGATCTTCACTTTTCACTTTATTTTAATCTAAGTACCTGCCTTTAATTTTTTAAATTTATATAATTTTATAATTATAAGCTGGCTGGTTATTCAGGGCCATAAGTTACCAATTACTATACAATAAAGAGACCAACCGATGGTGCTATTTCGTTACATCTTAATATATATAAATCTCGTGTCACAATGTTTAAGCTCTATGGACTCCTAAACCACTTAACCGATTATAATAAAATTCGCACACCATGTGCAGTTCGATCCAACTTGAGAGATAGGATAGTTTAAATCTCAAATTATAGTCGCAATTTTAATTTATTGCTAATTATTTGTCTGTTATTATTTGACAGTCACAATTATCTTAACTCCAAAGGATTCTAACAGATGTCGATACCTTTTTTTTTTTTTTTTTTTTCTCTTTGGCAAGGCGCGGTTTGCGCATCTGCCAGTGTCAAAGTGTTTAGAAGTTACATACTATATAATATTGTTTCTTTGTTATCCTCAGTAGTAGTAGTACTATGTCGAAGTAAAGCAGTGGCTACCTTACCAAGACTTTATCGAGGAGTTTTGGCGGCAACAAAACAAACACTTGACTAGCACAGTTATTTCAATTCACTTCATTTGAGCCCTTTAATAGAACTATATTGGATAATATACCGCCATAATTATGCAATATAACACTAAGTATCACCAAAATAATGAATTAAAACAAGAGCACCTCATGACACTACCAAGTTCCCGCCAAAACCTGTCGATACCTTTCGACTGGGTTGAGTAAGTAATCAATAGATGGCGCTGCTATGAATGATTCTAACAGATGTCGATACCTTTCGACTGGGTTGAGTAAGTAATCAATAGATGGCGCTGCTATGGTAAATCTACGAACGTGTCATATAAGCTACATTTTAAGCGGGACTTTTATACCGGGAAAACTCATTCACGCGGGCGGAGCCGCGGGCAAAAGCTATATTATATATTTCTTCTGTGCGTGTGTATGTCACTGAACTCCTAAACGGCTGGACCGATTTTAATTATTTTTTTTGTGTCTTCAGGTGGATTCGAAAACGGTTTAGATTTACAATTGGATCCGGTATATAGCGCTGTACTCGGGTTCTAGGATTTTATTTCCTTTTTAGGGCAGGACAACGTCTGCCGGGGCCGCTAGTAATTTATAAAAATAAATATGTTTTGAAGATAATATTCAATACAAAAAAATCTGTAATGAACATAACCTCCTAATTTTGCTTAAATAACTAGCTCCCATCTAAAAAAACGCATATTCTGGACACGCTGGGTATAAATAACATTCGGCCGTAACACATATTTTATCATTTATGTCATATTAAAAGAATATATAAATAAATTATTGCGCTAGTTCTAGTTTCTTTTTTATTCAGCTGTGGCTCTTGTGTCCATTTTGTACTGCCCCCTATAGTTCGTGCACGCTCCCTATAGGCCTTAGTCTACCACGCTGGCCTAGTGCGGGTTGGCAGACTTCACATACCTTTGAAATTCAGAGAACTTCTCGGGTATGCAGGTTTCCTCACGATGTTTTCCTTCACCGTTAAAGCGAGCGATAATTCACAAAGAATACACATAACTTTTTAGAAAAGTCAGAGGTGTGTGCCCATGGGTTTTGAACCTGCGGACATTCGTCTCGGCAGTCCGTTCCACTACCAACTAGGCTATCGCCGCTTAATATATATAATATATATATATTATCATTTATGTCATATTAAAAGAATATACAAAACAAATTATTGTTCTAAAAAGTTTCTTTTTTAACCACATGTGGCTCTTGTGCCGATTTTGTGCCGCCCCCTATAGTGCGTGCACGCTCCCTGATAGATATAATATTTATTTTATGATTTTAATAATATATAATTATGCTATTGGTGTACCACAATAAACAAATAAAAAGATCTTGGAACCATTAAATTTTTTATTAGACCTCTCTATTTATAACCAACTTTTTTAAAAACGTTCATAATAACATTAAGTGTAGTTTTAACGGAGGACTTTAAAATTATAAGATTTAATGCAAAGGCCTAGTTTTTGGGAGTACCATCCAAATATATATTATGAAGAACCTTGGTTATGAAATGAAATGAAATATGAAATAATTTATTCGAACCCATAAAATGTTATACATTATTTAGATTCCGTCAATATTAACTCTACCACCAGTTCGGAAAGCAGTTCTCACTAGAGAAGAACGGGCAAGAAACTCTAGTGTTGCTCTTTTCAAAATCAGTTCAAGGTATAAAATACATTGCATTATGTAGAGAAAAAAATATATACAATTCAGTATTTGTTTACTTATGTTTAGAGCAGTTCATTTATATACTCGCAAAATAGGTAATAAAAATTTAAATTCCAACACGAGTGCATAACTATCTCAGGAATCATGTATCATGTAGAATAGAATATCATGTAGAATAGTAATAGGTTAGAATTTTAAGCCCATTTTTGAACATGTCCTTTATAATTGGTACCAAATATTACCATTGGTACCATCTAGTAATAATATGCGTTAAATTACTCGACACCCAACCACAGAACTATAACAAGCAATAGAACCAACACTAAAATAACAGTTGCGAAACATCAATCTTATGCATCTCGAATAAAACAGCTTTTACACGAGAGTGAGTGAGCCAGTGAATACTACATAGTTTTTATTTATTTCTAAAGAGTCAGAGAAGAAATGTCAATTTGGGTACATTGTTATAATTATGCGTCTAAATCAAGAAGATTATAGCTTATATATAAGCTTCTTGGTCTAAATTAAAAATATGCGTGCTTTATATGTCATTTTTCGAAATGTCATGTCACATAAATTTAGTTGGATTGCTAATGTGTCTGATGTATTGTGGACGGTAAACGTAAAATTGATTTAAATATTCATTTACATTAATAATTTAACTAAAATATTATATAATTTATGTGTCGATACTGTGTCGAAATTAGTTTTAAGCATGGCGTGTGTGGTAGTTGGTTGTAAATCACATACAAGGCGAAAAGAAAATACGAATGAGCTGGTGACTTTTCATAATTGAGTTTTCTTGCAGAAAATGCATTTTTCCTTAATTATAAAATAAGTAGATGTTCAGAATATGCTTTTAAATTGTATCATCTACAGTTTCCGCATACAATTCGGTTTCTTTTATTGTATTTTTATTAAATATTTACAAATAATTATAGTTATCATAGAGATGTGACAAAGGAGTTATCGATAATGTTGAGGACTTTATACGTTTTATTTTAGATTCCCGAAAGATGAAATTACAAAAAATATATGGATACACCGCATCGCAAGGTTCAATTGAGCACCAAAAACGCACAGTCTTATCTGCTCTAAGCATTTCACCAAAGAATCAATTGTTCTCCATGATACCATATAATACGGACGATTGAAAATAAACGCTACTCCTACATTATTTTTACCTGAATCAACTAACCAAATGGAAACAAACGAAGCGGGACCAAGTGTCACAAATTACGACGTCAAAGAATTAAGACTATACTGTAAGGTAAGAAATTTTAAAACTGTGACACTGTTTAGTGGGAATGAAACTATCCTACTTCCTATCTTCTTTTTCGTAGGGAAAACGACAGTATCGATACCGTCCAGTCCAGCGGGGAAAGGCGGACGGTTATATTGAGCTCAGTGCTCACCAGGTCTTACGGCCCAACATTAGATCGTTAATGAACAACATGACATCCGATCGACTATCACTGGTGGTAGGTCTCTCATAAGTAAGAGTTCGTCTGGTCCTCGCAATTCTTAAGTGAATATTCTGTAGATGTCGTACACTACATAGCTGGCTTTGTCGTAAAAAAACTACGAAGGAACCTAAAATGCGAAACCTGTCTAGAAAGTTTATATAGTAATCACAAAGATTTGAGCAGAGTGTCACTAATATCAGTTAAAGATAGAGGAGGTTTGGTCACGCCATCTACGGATGTTAAAAAAATATGTGAAATTATGGAGAAATTCATCAGGGAACAAAAATCCAACAGTGATATTTCATTTCTAGGCACCAAAAAAATTATGATTATTACCAACAAAGTTTGTAGATCATTTATGTTTTCAAATATTTTTGAAAGTTTAATTGAACACTCATTTGAACAGGATTTTGGTGACAATCACAGAAACTTGTTGATTAAACTAATTTGCCGATTATATTTAACCATTCGCATTCATCATTTAACAAAAGAGGTATGCGAACCTAGTAATAGAATTAGGAGTTAACAAAAGCTATAATATTTAAAGGACAATAATTTTTTAAATAATTCTTAACTGTGAATGGCATAGATACTTATGTTATATTGAGCACCCACTCGCGTAACATGGATAGTGTCCATGTGGTGTTTACTGGTGGTAGATCTCTCGAATGCGAGGGGCCATCTGATAGGTACCATCGCAATGTCTATTTCTCCCGCCAAGCAGCAGTGTTTCGGTTTGAAGAACATTGTAGCCAGCGTAGTTACTGGGCATTATGAGACTAAAGGCCTGTTTCACTACTTCTGAGTAAATGCTACTCGTTATATAAATGTATAAGCTAACCAAATACAACAGTCACACTGTATATATTATTATGCCCAAATAAACGGTAATCAAATAAGTACAATCTACATTAACTGTTTAAGACGATAACTGTCAAATAAAATTTACTTAGAATTTTGTGAAACAGGCCCTTAACATATTAGATAATAGGATACAGAGCGTAGTTGAGTGCCACGTAGTACTTTGTGAGTCAAAGTTCTGTATGGTGTTGGTACTGTTTATGGGCAATCGTATGATTCACTATCAGGCGAGCGGCATGCTCGTCTCGTCATTTAACCGCAATAAAGAAAATAAATGTATTCAATTTTTTTTGTGTTGCAGTGTATATAATACGACGATTTTATGTTACTTATTTTATTATTAAATATTATGTTACAATTTAAACAGTGATTTTTCTCAGCATTCCTTTCAGTAAGCTGTGAATAGTTCCGTTGTCTTAGGTAATAAAAATCTTTTGTCCTTAAAAGTGTCGTATTATTTGTACCCTTTATCATTGGACCTACTTTAAGCAATTTCCATTTATTTTTCGTGTAAACAAAAATTAAACAAAAAATTTAATAACCCGACCCTAAAAATCTCCTGAGAAGTTAAAAATAAAATGTGTTTGTTTGACCTTTAATTATAAGTATCTAGTAATAATTTAACCCAAGCGTCCTCGCGTCTTGGTCTTGAAAATACCACTGAAGTAACAGTACACCAAACATACAAAAAATCGGCCTTGTGAAAGTAGGAAATGAGCTGATTATCTTCAAACGCCTGAATAGATTTTTCCAAATTATAGTTAAGAACTATCTCGATCCCATCAAATTTCAAACAAAAAAACCGCATTAAAATCGGTCCATTCGTTTCGGAGCTACGATGCCACAGACATACAGATACACACCTTAAACTTATTACGACCGTCTTTTTCCACCGAGGGTTAAAAATGAATGACAAGACCAGCAAGTTGTTCGCCTATCCATAAACAATAACAACAATATTGCACTCCACTCGGTCACCCTGTGATATTAGATGTTAAGGGCCGATTTCACCGTATGCTGATAAATGCTATTCGTCTCATAAATGTATAAGCAAACCAAACACAAATGTCACATTCTAATCTAGGAGCATAGCTGATTTATATTCATGTGAAAAATAGTGTTTATCAGGAACCGGTGAAACTGGCCCTTAATGTCAATTAAACTGGCTACTATATTTAAAGCTAAACACAACAATGATTGCACAATACTGCTTGGCGGCAAAAATAGACATAGCGGTGGTACCTACCCAGCTGGAGTTAATTGTTGTTGTTTAATTCTTAAGTACCTGGGTGACCGAGCCTTGCTCGGGTGGTTTTAAATACTATACATGGTATTTATTACTTTAAAGTAGGTCCTTATAATGTTTCCCATTTCAAGAAAATATTGACGACTGAAGTCAAATGAGTCGTTACCTTACTAATTTAAAAAAAAACGGTTCTTTTGTGGTTCAGATTTTATATTAAATCTCAGGTTTCATAATTTTTCCATATTGAATTACATCACGAGCATATACATGGTTCAATTCTCACCCCTTATGTCACTTAGTTACGAATTGATAAAAGACGAATGTCCTGTACTTATTATCATGGTTTAACCTTTCAGCTTTCGTATTTCTGGCAACACTGCACACATTCATTTTTTGTCTCTAACCTTAATGGTAGGGACGACAGAGATGACAGGTGACGTCATGGTCGATTTCGACCACGCCGATAGCTGACAGATAATTATATCCGCACCAAATTTGGTCTTAATAATATGTTTCGCGGTTTAGTTCCCCCCCCTTCCCTTCAGCTGTTAGAGGTTAAAAATATAAATATCCCATATTTATACTCGAGGTACATCTATATCAAATTTCATCATAATCGGTTCAACGGTTTATTTTCTTTCCTCTTTTAACCTTCTGTTTAGGGGTTAATAATAAACTGAAAATGTCATATTTACTGTCAAGTTACAAGAGGTACCCAAACCAAATTTAAATAGAATTGGTTCAGCGGTTTAATTTCTCTCCCCTTTTATCCCTTATTTTGGGGTTAGTGAAAAAATAATATCTCATATTAATTTTCAAGGTTCAAGATATCCCCAATCCCCATACTGTGCAATACAATCGGAGCAACAGTATTTCCTCCCCTCTATTAACCCCCTTAATTAAGAGGTAACAAAATAATATCCCATAGTTATCTTTAAGGCTATAGATATCCCCATACCAAATGTCATTACAATCGGTTCAGAAGTTTCGTTTCTCCCCCTTTTTGTCCCCTTTAGTCAGGAGTAAAAGGAAAGAATTAACATCCCATATTTATTTTCCAGGCGTAATATATTCGCATACCAAATTTTACAATCGGTTAAACGGTTTAATTTCTCCCCCTTTTATCCCCTTAATTATGGGTTAATGAAATAAATAATATCTTATGATTGTTTTCTAGGTTTGAGATATCCCCATACCAAATTTCTTTATAATCTGTTCAGTTACTTAGTTTCTCCCTCCTTTTACCCCCCTTAAACAGGAGTTACTAAAAAAAATTATATCCCATATTTGTTTTAAACGTTCAAGATATTCCCATACCGAATTTCATTACCATCAGTTCAGCGGTTTAGTTTCTCCCTCCTTTTACCCCACTTAAAAAGGAGAGAATAAAAATGTAACATTCTATATTTGTTTTTAACGTTCAAGATATCCCCATACCGAATTTCATTACAATCGGTTTAGCGATTTAGTTTCTCCCTCCTTTTACCCCCCTTAAATAGGAGTGAATAAAAAAATTAGCATCCTATATTTGTTTCCAAAGTTCAAGATATCCCCATACCAAATTTCATTACAATCGGTTTAGGGGTTTAGTTTCTCCCTCCTTTTACCCCCTTAAATAGGAGTTAATAAAAAAATGAAGATACCATATTTGTTTTCAACGTTCAAGATATCTCAATACCGAATTTCATTATAGTCGCTTCAACGGTTGAACATCTCCCCCCTTCGAACCTCACAAGTTTGGGGTTGTTAAAAAAACTGAATACCCCAATCTCATTTTTAGAGCTCTTTCTATCCGAATCCAAAATATCATCCAAATCGGACGAGCCGTTTCCGAGAAACCAATTATATATATATACAAGTTTAGCGCCTTTAAATAAGAGATTATTGTTGCAAATCGTCATTTAATAAACTATGAGTTGTTTCTGAACATCATCGACATTTTTTGATATTACTTTAATCGACTCTATCTCATCTCTAGCATAAAAAAGGTAATGTGAAAACTAGTGACAACCTTGCAAATTTCGAATGCATGAATGAGTATGCATCTCTTTCTGTCACCTTATCCAAGCCATAAGATAAAATAGTATCAAAATATATATAAAGTAGCTATTTTAGCGTTGGTTCTATTGCTTGTTATAGTTCTGTGCACCCAACAGAGCGGTTGAAATAATGTTGCTAAAATATAAAGTAAGATGGCGCTGTATTTTTTTTTAAGTAGAGTACATGATTACAGTCATTTTATATAATGAAATAAGTTACGATTTATCAAATATTAATACATTATATATACACGTTAATTTTAGAAATGAGTTACGTGCCATTCGGTCTCAACCAAGAAGCTTATTATATCTGTCTCAACCGGCACCAATAACAGTTCATTCCATAGTTCATTCTCAATAATATTGCCAATTCATTTCATATTCCATTTGTATTATTATCCTTTCCGTATTAACGTTCACCTAATCTTATCACGTGTTGTCATAGTATGATCTTAACAAGTGAATTCTTAAAATATATTTTAGTACACGCCCGAATGTGCATTTCCATTTAATAATAAATACACTATTTCGCAGAAATTACACCGATATCATTGGCAACATTATTAATTTGACAATTCATTCTTTTGTTCGGTCAATCGAATATCAATCAATCAGTCAAGTGAATCGGCTGTTGTTATCGGTCGTGTGTGTTTTGTCGTCCGTGTGTCGTTAATTTTGTTATTATTGTTTACCAAACTAAATAATACAATAAAAATAGAAAGAACTATTTCAAAACGGTTGCACTGTACGCTATCTTGTAGAATGCAATAGAAATTATTCGACGCAAGTGTGACTAGGCATCGCGGGTGATCTTTGAATAGTGAGTGCGTGTTGCAGTTTACCGTGGTGTTTTTTGTTTATATTTCTTATAAATGGCATCGTGGTGATAGTGCACATCGCCAGACCGCCATATCATCTTGGTGACGTTTGGTGGGCGTCCATGGATTTGTAGCAGGTACGAATCGATAGTGGTATGCAGTCTTACGGGACATCGGAATGCACCGGCGATGACAGCGGGTGCGTTGTGCGCTGCTCAGGCAGCGTCGGGGCTCCGCGTGCATTCCGGTGTATGGAGGCGCCCGGCGCCACAGCTTCCAGCATGTCGAGAGAAGAGAGTTATGAATTAACGTGCAGCGTGTAACGAGCTCATAGTTACAGTTAGCAGGCGGCCCGCTGGGGTCAACGACGCCGCGCCGACACATTACTATTATCGCGCTCCGGTGATCTCGATTATATTTGTCAATTCCGTGGCAACTTGTTGCATTCCTATTGGAAATAGTCATTAAACTGCGTCCAGCCGCTCCGTATAAAATCGTTTTACATAAATCAAATTTATCAAATTTAACTATGTTGCGTTATCAAACTAATAAAATATAGTTAAGTATCTCCTGACATATCTTCATTTCATTTTGAACTGACTATTAATTGGTAAGGCAGGAAATGATTGAAAGCCTAAAGTTGCCTGGACACAGAGATAGTAATTATATTCTTCACATTTCCAATGATTATTAAGGACTCCATTATATAATATTCCATCAGGGTAATTAAGTTAATAGTAAAGACATGATAGGAACATCTAATAAAGTAATTATTGTTGCCACCAATTCTAAACATTATTCTTTGTAATAACTGCCATCACAAATACAATTTGCCAATTTAGTAAAGCAATGCTTCTTTTGAGCCCTTTAATTTTGTACTTTGGTTTCTGTGTATGTGTGCCTGTTGTTTCACTTTAAAATATTTTTTCAGATCAATTTGTCTGTTTTTATTTTCTTATCTTACTTATATTATAAATGTGAAAGTTTGTGTAAATATTTGTATGTTTGTTAGAAGTAAACCCAGAAATAAATGAACATATTTGGATGAAAATTTGGCACATGAGTAGACCATGTCCTGGATTAAAACATAGCCTATTTTTTATCCCTGTAATTTGCTCCCATGGGAAATAGTGAAACTTTTGTATCTGATTTTTTAAATAGATGGAGCTGATATTATACATTATTTTAGGGACTTTTGTAGCTGGAAAGGCTTCTCACACAGGTGACGCCGCAAGTAACGCCTAGTTTTATAATATTATAAGAAGTTGCTTATATATTTTTATTTGCCCACTTTTAATATATTTATCATTGAGAGTTCACAATATGTAGCAAATATTTAACACGCCTTGCAGACAGACTAAACAAATAATGTTTCACTTGTTTCACCATGAACTCTAAATAATGGCTTTTATTTGTTTACTGGATTTCAATTCTCTATTATCCTGAATTGTACATAATATTATATCTGAAAATATATGTACACATCATCTAAAAATATCAAATCAATTCGACACATTTATTAACAAAAGTTCCTATCAAAACTACTAAACATATCTCTTATTTAAAGTAATTTTTTATTGTTTCATTTATAGTGGCATTTTATAAAGTAGAACCTTAGGAGGTTAAGACAGGTTTTCCTTTTATGAAATCAAGCTAACACATCAATAGTGATAATTTCTTAAGCCAGACTCAAGTGTAATGAGCTTGTAGCTTTGTTTCCACTGTGTGCAAATTTGTTTTAATTTTCCGATTTTTTTTTGTTTGCATAATGCTTGTGTTTTGTTTTGCCCACCACAGCTGTTTGAGCTTGGTGCCGATCCAGGATGATGGTGGAAACCATCCTCGAGTCCTCACAGGACTTTGGTGAGTATTGCTCACATGGTGTTAATTTCTAATAATAGTTATTCTATTTATTTTGATTTACAAGAGATTTTATTATGATTGGTTGAACTTATGCAGGTATTATACAATTATACTAAGTTTTAATCATAGATAATGAAGTAAATCTCTATTAATATAATAATAATAATAAAAGATATTTATAATGATAATTCGGTATGAATCTGATTTTAAACACTTAATGAGAAACATAAAGGTCTAGAGCATCATATTATGCTGTAATAGATTTCAATTATTATAATTATATTGAGCATATTATATACCCTAAGAGATACATAAAGTATTTTAGATACATCTCGAAACAGGACAGTCTGTTATTGAATCAAACATGCTTCATCTAAAATTGTCCTAGTTTCTTTCAAATGGCCACTTAAAAGATCCATGTAAGATACCAGTATGAACTATGAACTCATGGTTTTCATTAGTGTTTTATATAACAAATTATATTCTAATGCTGAGATTTTTCGAACATCCTTCAAACTAAATCTTAGTAATAAAAAAAAATGAAAAATACTGTAATTACTCTTTAAAAATGCATTTACAATTGAATTTAAGATAATAAAATATTTTTTTTATTTTAGTTTTGATCAAGTACCTGTATATTTAAATATTTTAGTATCTGTTCTACACAATACAAAACATTTCACTACTTCAAAGAGTCAATTTAGTCAAGTATTTCTCTTGTATGCTGATGCATATATTATATAATGCATGAAATATTGGCTTCAATATATCAATTATTCTATACATCTAAAATATTCAATTCAATTCAATTTTTAAGTTATGGCTCCTAAAATATTCAATAATTCAGCATTGTGTCTTGGCTACTTTACCGCCAACTGGCAGGTGATTTAAGCCATGTCACACTCTTGACATATTATTTGACAACTTTTACCAATAAGTGTTTAATAATACTCAAGTCTATTGTCACTCTATTATTAGTGGAAGCTGAGTGTTAATGTCTGTCGCATCAGAATGCACACATGTGCAATATTATTTCAATTTGCATGATTAGACCAGAATATATGTACTTTCAATATCTGCATATACATTTGCATAATTTGGCAATTTTGGCCGGTTTTTGCATATAATAGCTGAAATTATGGACTAGTGATTTTAATTTAAAAAAAACCTAATAGTAATATGTTACTTTAACCGACTTCAAAAAACGGAGGAGGTTCTCAATTCGCCAGAATCTTGTTTTTATGCATGTTCCCTGATTACTCGAAGACGCCTGAACCGAACCAAGAAATTCTTTCTTTCTTTCAAAGGGTATAATTCCCAAGTGGTCCCATTATCACCACGTCAAGATCTGTTGATAGGTGTCTGGAGAAATCGAGGGAAGAAAATTAAACCGCCTTCAATATCCACTAAAAACTGAAAAATAATATAACATTACCTACATACTGATTACCAATTTTGGAGTCTGTGCCCAATTAAAATTGCTAACGAGGCTAGTCACCGACTCAAAAATACATGCATATCTTAAGCATTTTCATCATCATCAGTCATCACTACTGTTCATGTATGATTGCGATGGGTTTTCGTGGGGTGACCAAGCCGCTTTTTTTTATTGCATTGAATGACGAGATGAGCATGCCTTTCGCCTGATGGTAAGCGATACGACCACCAATACAGAAGTAACACCATCCAGCACCTTAAGTTACAAAGTACTGTGTGGCATTCCACTGCGCTCGTCATCCTGAGACAAGATGTTAAGTCTCATTATGTCCAGTAGTTAAACCGAAACACAACAGTGCATGCACACTGCTGCTTGGCGGTAGAAATAGACATTGCGGTGTTACCCACCCAGAAGGACTCTTATATGAGAGACCTACCACCAGTGAATCGCTCGCTTGATTCTACTTTACAAAACACATAGTCAGCTATAATTCGCCGACAGTATAAGGGAACGTACTAATACTACGTGATACTTTCAGGGGGGGAGGGTCTTCAAAATACCACGCTTGATCACAGAGAGTAGAAAGAGGGGTGGTTTTCGTCACGTAGTTACTATCCTCTAAATGAAGTCTCGCGATTTTTCGAGCTTTATTCAAATATGGCGCGCAGCTTTCAAGCGCTTTTAAAACTCACAGGTGGCAACACTGACACACATGATAATATGGATATTTTTTTTTATTATTTATTTGCAGAGAATTTTTGTAAACCATATTTATGAATTACTACGTAAAAACTCGAGAGGGAGGGAGGGTCTTCTCATATACTACGGATGGTCACTTAGGGAAGGAAGGGTAAAAAATTTACAATCTCGGAATGCAAGTCTCAAGGAGGATGCTGTACTCTACGATATCTCGTAATTAATATCCCAAAACCCCTTTTATATGAATACGAGGATATTTAATTATTGAAAGGTTCATAGTACCTGTCGTCTGTTCTGGTGACAGGCATTAGCGTTAGCCCAGGATCCCAGTGGGGATTGATGTCAAGCAGGCAAGGGGTGGTAAAAACTAAGTCAAATCTTTTGTGTAACGCAGGTGAATAAGGGCAGGTTGCCTGCCTCTTACCAAAAACAATACAAAATAACTTGTTACTTAGGTCGCTTAGTAAAATATAATGCCAGGAAGTTCAATTTAAAATTGATGTTCTTGTTAGAGAACAGTAGGTATTCACCAGATTTTATGATGGTGATAATTTTTCAGGCATGTCGAACGGATCACTGCCACAATGGAAGCGGGAGCTGCTGCAGCGACGCGCAGCACGAACTCGTGCCACCGCGCCCCCCGTGGCTCCCCCGCCACCGCCGCCGCCGCCCCCACCGCCCCCGGACGATGACGAGGACGAAGAGCTGCGCTACGGGCCCGGGATAGTGAAAAGACTTAAGTCTCGCTACCTCAGCCTGGCGCTGCGTGACGCCCCGCGCAGACGGCCCTCTGTCCTGCGACGCGCGGCCTCCCTGGAGCACTTGTTAGACGAACGCCTTCCGCCCACTCCCACGCCGCGGCCCACACCCAGCTCTCGACCGCCCCGACCGGCATCAGTGGCCGCACCACCAGTGCCTCGTTCTTTCGCCACGCGCAGGGACTCCGTGAAGCGCGCGCGGTCAGTCGATGCCCTCAGCCGGCTCGAGCGGGATGAGCCTCCTCCGCCGTCACCGTCTCCTCCGCCTCCGCTCGCCCCGCGACCTGTGCAACACCGTGCCGCCAGACCACCACGGCGTCCAACGCCTTTACTACGCGAAACGGAGCGACCACCACCGGATCTTGTGCGTTCAACACTTCGCAAGTTTGAGAGCGCTCCGCCGCGGCGCACGCAGCCCGCGGCGCGGGTGTCAGCGGTGCTGCGCGGCCTGGAGCCTCTTCCGCGCACCTCCACTCCAGAACCCAATCCGATAGAATCACCAGTGCGATCACCCAGCCCACCACCGCTTGAATTGTCCGTGACTAAGGAGCCGGAGAATGGCGTGCCAATGTCTGGAGCTCGATTGGTGTCGCGAGCGGCGCTTGAGGGCATCGCTAAAGCTGGTTCTTCGACCAGATACTCGTTTGAGGCGCCCAAAGAAGGGTCACATCTGCCGCCGTTAGCCGCGACCAACACAGTGCTCGTGGGTCGCGCGCGTCGCGTTGGAGTCATCAGACCTATGCCGGCTCCTTCGCTTCGATCGGAGAACGCAACCTCACCCGTACCAATAGAGGAACCAGCACCTAAGATAGATGAAGCCACAAGGCGGGTTCCTTCGCCGCTGCCCGCCGAGAGCGAGCCGCCGGCGGCCGCCCGCGTGGAGAGACGTGACCCACCGCCGTCGGCGCTGGTGGAGCCAATACCTCGCGTGGTATTAGAGTCAGTGCGTGCAGAGTCTCCGCGACCAGTTTGCGCCAGTCCGGAGCTCAGAGCCGCGGAGCCTCCCGCGCCGCTAGTGAACGGTCACACTCCTGAACCAAAAGTGAACAGCATCGCGTCGCGTATCGGTGCGGCGGGTATTGAGCGTCCGTGGAGTGGTTCGGGTGAGAAGAAACCGGCGGAGACGAAAGAGGCGGTGGCGCGTCCGTGGGGTGCGACGCGGCGGACCCGCGCGCCGCCGCCCGCCGCCACCTCCGTTGTCTTTAACTTCTCCGACCGCAAGGAAGTGCCCGACTACATCGAAAACGACGGCCTCATACTGCGGAACAAAAAGAATAGGATCAAGGTGAGTCCTTTATCTGTACTATGAAAAAGATGTTAGTATGTAGACGCGTATCAATGTATCATATGCTCTTCACTGTGTATTTTAGTAAATGAAATGAAATGAAATGAAATGAAATAATTTATAATTTATAAATTATTTTAAAAATTTTAAAAAGTATTATGTTGAATGATTAATAATCGTTGTGACGTTTCATGTGATATTGTAAGTCATTTAGTCTCGGTGGCGTAGTTGTATTACGGTATGACTGCAATGCTGAGGTCTTGGGTTCGATTCCCGGGTCGGGCAAAGTGATATTGAGTTTTAAATTCAGTATTAGCCCGGAGTCTGGAATTTGTGCCCGATATGGCGATGGGCTCACCCCCTGTCATATCATGTGACTGCCTACACCTTCAGGGATAAAAGGCGTGAGTATGTGTGTATGAGTCATTTACGGTACATTAATGTTGTAAGTAATTAAAGAGGATATAGCATCAATATTGGGGTGCTGACTGCTGCCGGTCACTGCACTATCAGCGGCAGCATTCCGCGCTTATCGCCGTGGCTATGGTCACCACTGTCACAGGCACTCTTTAGCGGCTAACTGTAGCCGGTTATATTTTAGCGTGTCAACCACTGCTCGTAGTGTTTGTAAGCTGCTAGTGTTTCATGTGGCTAGTGTCTCTTTTTCCTCTCGACAATAGTCTCCACAGCGCCCATAACTCCCGAGGTATTGTGTTTGTTTTTGGCCGATGACCACTTACCAAATGAAACACGTAATCTTTATTGGATCAGTATCTAATAAATCAATCAATAGTTCGGATCATAACGTGTTCTGAAGTAGACGTGCGCATCATTTACTCGCTAATTCCATTGCTATCGGATATTGAACTTTCGACCATAAATTAACCGTACTTAAATATCATTTTACACTATTTTCTGTGCGAGTTTAAGTTGAGTGCGGTAACAGACCTCACCCCCGCAAGAAAGAGACAATTGCTATTTTTTGTCCCACTTGCTCGCTAATTACCGGTTTGAAGTCATCGAATTCCGTGTGTGATCTGTTACAAAATGTCGCGGTCTCAACCATCACAAGCCGCCGCTAGTGACAAGAACTTGGATACCCCCTCTCCTTTGGTGAATACCAAATCCAGAAGACAACCTGGCTTCGAGTTTGCATCCGCTATAGATCGCCTCACCAAAACTTTAAATAGCTCAATTTCTTTACTCCGTAATGACATGAACATAAAGCTGGAATCCATGACCAAAATTAATGACACTTTGGCAATCGATTTCAATCATTTTCGTGAAACTATGACAGTCATCAAAGACGAAGTTTCGGAGATTAAGGCTACCTGCAAGAACTTGAATATGTCTATCACGGAATTAGAACATAAACACCGACAGTGTCAATCACGAATTGACACTATCACTGAACAAATAGATTCGCATAGTGAACGACTGTGTAAAATTGAGTCAAATGAGAACTCGCCTGCATCGATTAACGAACAATTAAGTGGAATTCATAGTACCATTGAACACCTTAACAACTATATATCTGTTATGGAACAACGCGATCGACTAAACAACTTGGAATTGTCTGGAGTTCCGGAAATAAAGGGCGAAAATCTGTTTTCCATCCTTAATGCACTTTGCATAACAATTGGAGTATCAGTAACACCCAGCGATATTAATCAAATACATAGGGTTAGAAGATACCCAGGCAGTAACAATGAGTTGCAACTACCCTCCAATATTATTATACAATTAATACAACGCAGTCGCAAAAATGAAATCTTGGCAGCATATAAATCTCGGCGCGGCGTTTCCACTACGGATCTTGGGATCAACGGGCCTGCCAGACCTGTATTCATAAATGAGCACTTGACTCCACAGAATAAGTCACTTTTTAAGAAGGTACGAGAAGTTGGAAAGGGCCGTGGTTTCAAATTTATTTGGGTCAAAGATTGTAAGATATTTTTGCGTAAAAATGAAACTTCTAAAATAATATACATATCCAACGAAAATGATCTTATATCTAAAGTAAAATGACTATTTAAATATTATTATAATTATTTCTGCAAATTTGAAAACCTTTCAGTGTTTTTCTATGATGACTTGTTAAATGTCTTAGACGCAAGTACAGATGTTTTTGCGATGTATGATATTATGTACAACTCATCGTTCGTATATTTGGAAAAATATTTACATCGTTTCTTTTATTTATGTATGAGTTCTCTGACATATTACGTTCTCAAATTATTTATATTAACTTTTTTGTATGGGTTACGATTAATCACACTTTCTATTCCTCACGTTACTTATCATATTAAACCAGTCAAACAATTTACAAAATGCATTCATACAATATTATTGTGTTATTGTTATTGCAACAAACGGAGTACTTCAAGTTACTTGAATTTATTATTATTGTTATTAACGTTTCTTGTAACTTATGGCTAACTTTAATCTATCAATAGGTTATCAAAATGTTAGGGGACTCCGAACGAAGTCTAATGAATTTATAGCTGAAACAATAAATTGTAATTATGATATCATATGTCTCACGGAAACGTGGCTTACGGATAATTTTTACAGCAATGAATTATTTAGCGACAATTTTGTTGTATATCGTAAGGACAGAGATGCCATTGCTAGTGGCCGGTCGCGGGGAGGGGGCGTGGCGGTGGCGGTGCGCCGAGGGCTAGGCTCCATGCCTGCCAACGACGCACCGCCGAGTGTGCTGACGAGTTGTGGGTAACAATTCCACTTAGATCAGTCGGCGCACCGCATCTATCCTCGGGACTGCCATATACATCTTGCGCTCTGTCCACATCGTTGGCGCATGCTACCGCATTGCATATTATATGCGCGTATATTCCACACGGACCTAATCACCTAAGCCGACTTAGCGTTTTCTTTAACAATATTTGTAATTATATTGATCTTCATCCTACTGATATTTATATAGTATTAGGTGATTTTAATGTCACTAATGGCCTTTGGAAATTCGATCCAAAATTTAATGGTATGTGTTTGCTACCAAACGGTGAAGAATTATCGTCTGCGGTTGCAGATTTTATGAATCTTGCACAATTAAAACAATTTAATTCTATACATAATGCAAACCTAAGATTTCTTGATCTAGTGTTTTCTAATACTACTTGTGAAATTATTCGTAGCTCTCATCCCTTGACGCCTGAGGATGGACACCATCCAGCTTTAGATATTGACTTGTCCGTACTATATAATAAATCATTCAATAGCAATCCAAAATCATGTAAGCCTTTATTTCACTTAGCCGATTATGATAAAATCAATTTAGAGCTGCATAAGATAGATTGGTTTAAAGAATTTAAGTCGCGAAATGACTTAGAGTCTACTGTAGAATATTTTTACTCCGTTTTAAATAAATTAATACAAACATATGTCCCACGTAGGCAAACAGTATCTAACACTAGGCATGCACCCTGGGTCACGCGTCCCCTTATAAAGATACTTAACGAAAAACGAAGGTATCACCGTAACTGGAAACGTTATAAAAACCATATGGACTATTACACTTTTTCTCTTCTAAGACGTAGAGCTCAAAAACTTGAAAAATCCTGTTATGAAACCTATATAAAGCTATCTGAAGAGAATATAAGAAGAAATCCAAATTATTTTTGGAGTTATGTTAAGTCTAAGATGGGTAACCGCAGTATGCCACAAAAAATGAGTTTTAATGATATTACGACAAGTGACGGCGTTGAAATTTGTAACCTATTTAACAACTATTTTAAATCTGTTTTTATAGAATCTAGTGATCCTGTCAATGACGGTCCAGACCCTAGCTTGCCCTCTTCAGGCCTAAACACAGTGCTTAATATTAATAATATACATATTACTCCAAGTTTAGTTTTAAAACAATTAAAAGGTGTTGATGTAAAGAAGGGAGCTGGGTATGATGGTGTACATCCTTTGCTGATTTCGAAATGCGCAAATGCACTGTATGTTCCCATTACACATATTTTTTCTCGGTCTTTAACTTTGGGCCACTTTCCAGATATATGGAAAAAGTCTTTGATTTCTCCTATTCCGAAAAACGATAAAACTAGTGACATCACGCAATACAGACCGATTTCCAAACTATGTGTTTTTGGTAAAATATTGGAAAAAATTGTAGCTACTCAACTATCTTTTTTAGTCAGAAATTTTATTACATCTTCCCAACATGGTTTTGTCCGTGGACGATCTGTTGACACTAATTTGGTTACTTTCGTAAATTTCCTATTAAAATCTATGGATAAAAAACTTCAAGTAGACGTTATTTACTCCGACTTTTCCAAAGCCTTTGACAAAATTAGTCATAGTATGCTCATTAATAAACTTTTCAGAGCTGGAATACATGGCGATTTGCTTCGCTGGGTAAAATCATATATTATTAACAGATCTCAGGCCGTTTGTATAAAAGGTTTTCTTTCTGACTTCCAGAATGTACCTTCTGGTGTACCGCAAGGCTCCCATCTGGGGCCCATACTTTTTATTCTATATATTAATGATATTGAAAACTATCTAACTAATAGTACCAGTCTTCTTTATGCAGATGATACAAAAATCTTTAGGGTTATAAGAGATGAAACTGATTGTATCCGTCTTCAAGATGATATTAATAACTTAGTTCGCTACTGCTCCCAAAATCAACTATTTTTAAATCAAGACAAATGTTTTGTTATGAGCTATACTCGTAAACGTAATCGTATAGAATATGCATATAGTTTCAATAATTGCACACTTGCTAGAGTTGACCATATTCGTGACCTTGGAATCATCTTGGATGATAAACTGTCTTTCAATTACCATTATGACCAAATTATCAATAAAGCGTATCGACAACTTGGCTTTCTCCTGAGAGTTTGTAAACCTTTTAAAAATAGCAGCACTTATAAAATTATATACTATAGTTTAGTAAGGTCCATATTGGACTTTGGCTGTGTTATATGGAGCCCCTATTACTCATGTCATGTTAACAGAATTGAGAGAGTACAAAAAACTTTTCTTAGATCTCTCGAATATAGAATTGGATCTCAGTTTGTTTCTTATAATAATTGTCTAGCAAAACACAAAATGTTATCTCTGTCACTCAGGCGTCAACTACATGATGTGATGTTCTTATATAAGCTTATTAATAATGTCATTGATTCCCCTAATTTGCTTGAACAAATAAAATTTAAAGTACCCTTCAGGTCAGTACGTAAAACAAATAACTTGTTTGTAGTTCCGGGTTGCAGTACTAATTACACCTCTAATACATTTTTCTGTCGTTGTTTGACTGTGTATAATCAAAAATTATCTGATATTGATATATTTAATAACTCTATATCTAAATTTAAGAGAAAATTACAAGAGTTTTTGCTTAATGAATTATGAAAATATTTTTTCTAAGCACTGGAATGTTATTAAGTAACATTTATTGAAATCTGTTACCTACTTTAAAATTTAAATACTAACACCATGTCTGTCTTCATTCTAAATGTGATCCTTTTATTTGTAATAGTTTCTTTAAATTAAGTGTTGGCACTCAAAGTCTGTGAGTTGTAAACATTATACTATTAAGTTTTTGTGATGTATGTGACTGTTTGTTGTCCAAAATAAAATAAAATAAAATAAATAAAATAAAATAAATCCCTGAGGATTATAGCTCTATATAGATTTCGTTGTTAGTTAGACATTTGCTTTATTCACAGGTCATAATATTAATACATATGATATGACATTTGTGATGTTTATGCGTTATAACAAAAAATGTGGAGGAATACTCGTAAATGTGGGTGGTTCACAGGTTTAAGCAGTCACAGCACTATGAGCGTCGTGTTGTAACCACACGTTCAGTAAGCCCACAATATTGCCTATTTCACTTTCTACGTTACGTGCTGTGTTAGAATTATATTGATTTGAATATATAGGATCGCGTGTGTTCGCTACTGACACTGATACAACCGCGCCGCGCGCCACCAGATCGCCGCGACGCGACGTAGCTGTTCGAAAACGGACCGTAGCGATGTGACAAGTTCACACGTCGCATGCACTACATTTGATACAATGTGACGTACTGATAACAGAATATGCTCATTCCATATTCTTATATCGAGAAAGTAAATAATAATTAGCAAAATGTATACTGTGTGTATGTATGAATTCAATTTTCAATTACAATCTACAATTTCCCTGGAACCTCATGGAATATGAGCATGCCTCACTAAAGCGATAGACTATACACGTGCGTTAACGGATTTAAACAAACCGCGTACACTCATAACTTCAGCGGTAAGTGTTTACTAAATATAGAAAACATTTTTTTATTTTGTAACCTAGAAGCGAATCTAATATTGTACAATCACCCAATTTGGTGCAAGTACACTTTCTCAACATAAAACGTCCATTTTTCATATTTCACCAAGCAGGTGCGATCGTTTCGGAGATGTACAAAGTAAACAGCTGATAACTCGTATGTTTACTTTTTTACTAGTTGTAAGTTGCATGTTGCTAACAAACGACGGGCAAGTGATTTATTTAGAACCTTAAGGTGGTCAAGCATTTATTTTTCCGACTGTAAATTAACAGAACGAAGCAACCTGATTTAGCAATAGCTATTCAATCTCAAACCTATACCCCTATCACACTATTTGCCGGACCGGTCTCCCGACCCGCGTCTGAGCCTTTGTGCGCAACCGTGTAACCAGATTTACAAATCAAGTGCCGCAGGGTCGAATCTAGGCGGAGACAAAGGATACAGTGCGCTTCACGTCTACCCTGTGTAACGCCCCTGTGGACTTTTAGTTTGCTATTTTCAGACCGTTACGGTTTAAGGACATTGAAAAAATTATCCAATTCCGCCTTTAAACCGGGCATTGCACCAATTGTATTCTTGGTGCTGTCAGCTGTGACCACTCAATAATTATGAAATAATATTTGCCCCACTCCGAAAAAGTAAACTAAGCAGGTATATTATAATGCATTGGAACACAAACAATTTTTTTATTAGTAAATTGAACAGAAATATCCCTTCTCTCTCCTGAATCCGAGACTGGCCACAAGACCTGCGTATACCCTACGTTGGGACATTACCGTTTTAGATTTATGACGGCTGCGGTCTTTAGCAATCATATTTGTGGTAAATGCAGACAGTCGCTCGTGGTGATGCAGCGTCCAATGAGACGTCTTTCGAGAGGCAATAGCTTTGGTTCAATTTCCCCACAAAACATTCGTCTATGCTCCATAAATTTATTTCGAATCTGAGTTTGTTAAACTCTATCCAATACAAGACTTGTTAAGAGCGAAACAACAACTAATGGATTTTATAGCGACAATCGTTCTGACTGATCACAGGAAACGCTCCAGCAAAGTTTACTCACATCGATATTCTTTATATTGTATATTGAAGACAAAAGTCACAGGTGATAGGACCGTCTGGATAGATAGTAGGTATCCCAGGTGTGTCAATTCCTGCCGAATAGCTGTTGCATTCTGAT
This sequence comes from Sphinx pinastri, assembly GCA_947568825.1. Lineage (NCBI taxonomy): Eukaryota > Metazoa > Arthropoda > Insecta > Lepidoptera > Sphingidae > Sphinx > Sphinx pinastri. The sequence goes on from OX387615.1 coordinate 541,583, forward strand.
TCAAAGGCGTAGTTTCATATTCATTACTTTAATCGGCAAAGCTATTTGATGTGGGCAGTTGCGGTGCAAGGTATCAGGTTCGCGGCCAGCTCGTCATTCGCAGTATAAATAAAAATATAATTAGAAAATGACGATTAATGGTCGCGAGCGCGTATTATTCAACAGCTTGCGTAACGCGATTCATCCGTGTTCATCTTATTAGCATGGCGCGGCGGCGGCGCTGCGGCCCCGAGGCCCCGGGGCACTTTCCACCGGCCGCCGCATCTCGCCGAAAACGAGAGTGGACTCACCACTTTCACCCAACTAAATAAATTATTTAAATATACTCAAGTAAGTTATGCCTTAGGACTAACTCGTTCAGACGAGATTTTCGGAGACCCACGAGCGTTTCGGCAATCTATACGTGATTCGTTTGCTTTTGCGTTGCAATACCTTAGATAAACAGATAAACCTGCTGTTCGTTTACCTCCCGTATAAAACGCTCCATGCTCATCCATTATTGATATGTAAGCTACTGTGTTACGTCAACACTCGTGGGTGTGATGTGAATGCCGTTTTTCTGAGAATTTAGATCCTTAGTTTAAACATCTTGGTTCAAAATTACGTGCGTCGAATTAGCAAGTATAGTCCGTCCTGGCATGGCAAAGACTGTACTACACTTACTGATGGAGAGTATAGTACAGGTGTTTCGAATTAGAAACAACGTCTCTTGGCAGTCGCTAAAGTAATGCAATGAAAGGAGCTGTTTTTTTTTATATATATATAATTTATTGTATATTTTTTTATATCGGCACGTCTTAATGTTTAAAGAAATTTATTCCCAAAATAGACTACAGTCACCTACATGAGAATACAATTTACATAAAAGTGGACACGATATTGAGCATTGTTCACACATGATGCAGTTCCAACACATTCATCATATTATTGGGACTAATTTACGTGTAAGTGACCCCACTGCACCTGATGGTAAGTGGAGTAGGGTCCAAATAGAGTCGACTGACGAGTGATGATCATCCTTCGACAGTGGACCCAATTACGCCGGCCTGTTTCAAACCGGACATACACAGGCTTATTCGGGAACGCCATAAACTGGTGGGCGCTGTCCGGATGGATACGAACTGTGATACGAATGTCCAACCACCAACAAACGGTTCCAGTCTTATTACCGGTTGGTATGGAATAAGTGACGCTCCCGCCAGCCCTACATCGATACAAGTTATTGCTATTTATGAATTTACTCGATACCTGCTAACCTACTTTGCCATATAAATATTTTTAGGAAATATGATTTTTCCCTAGAATTTATTCTGAATAACAAATAAAATATTTTAAACATTACGGTTAACTGTAAAATGTGGCACAGTTTATGCGTCATATACCCGGAAAAATCGGTTATTATTTACCTTTACGACGCCAACAATATTTCTATTAGTAATGTAATGTAATGTAATTTTTACCTCAACTACAAAAACCGGTTGTTCACTTGATGATGTGCGCCACGCATGTCAATTATTGTAATCAGTAACAATATCAGAATTCCATTAATAATTAAAAATCAACACAACTTCATGATTGAATGAATAATATTATTTGATTTGAATATTACTAAATGCTAAGGCACCGATTCGGGCGACCGTGGTGATTAGTCTGGTGGTAATAGTCGGTCACATCGCGAATAGGCGCGGATACACTTTCACTGCGACCCGGCACGGTTCGACCCGTTATGGTGTGATTGACCATTGAAAACCCATACCTATTACCTACTGTACTTTAAATTTTTATTTTGATACTGTTATAATACTTACGCTTGTATACCTGAAAGAGTAGACAGATGCTAATTCGCTAACAGTTCACTAAGAGAAGGGATAGTTATTCACCTAAGTTTTAATTACCCCCGATCAGGGAGTTCTTCTACGGGATAAGACTTGCGTTTTATAATTTTTGCTATTCCCACTTACAACCTGGAGATCGAGTGCAGAACATAATGTTCCTCCGTGCAATTACACTGCTTCTAGATCTACAAATAATTTAGGCATATACATATATATAGTGGTTTCCTATCTGGAATTCGAGTATTCTATTGTATTCAGCGGCCCAGCAGCTGCCTGCTCAGATCGTATCGCTTCGTACACCAGATATTTATCGACCACAACTCTGATTTTATTGTTTCTCAATACTATTGAAACCTTTAATTTCTACCAATTAGTAGCAGAGCCAGCGACTCCATCCACGTGCCATTTTATTGGCGTAGCCCTTAAAAATCTTAGTATTATTAAAAAAAGCCAATAAGTTATAATTATTATCACTAGATACCGGATTATATGGATATTTGTATATGCACACACACACACACGCGCGCGCGCTTTTTCTCCCCGAAGGCGTAGGCAGAGGCGCAACTAAGTGCACCTACTTTTCGCCTTGCGTATTCCGTCCCATAATATGATAGGGGGCGAGTCTATCGCCATATCGGGCACAAATTCCTGACTCCGGGCGGATACTGAATTCCAGAAAAATCCAATATCAATACAAATTGGTTGCAAGCGGGACCTTTATTTTACTCCCGCAAATAGAAAGAAAAGAAAAACGATTTATTTGTACCTATACTGGTTTTAAGTAAAAATAAACTTAATTAGATTATTATCATCATCAGCACATGAAATCCACTGCTGAAAAGATGCCTCTCATAAAGATTTATAGATGGACCTGTCAATAATTATTATCTAAGTTACTTTTGACGTTTTTCGTGCATATTTTAAGCATTTTTCATGCGTATCTTCATACATATTTCGGGCTTTTTAAATTGCATATAATCTGATTTCTAATTATAAATTATGACTATGCAATTACTTCTTCAAACAATTTGAACGCCAAAGAAACAAAAAACTGGTTTATTCTTTGCTTATGTTGACAACTTTTATTTGTAATGTTAATTTGTATGTAGACATGTATAGTCAAGGGTGGTGGTCAGAGATGTAGTGACCTAATTATGTGTCGAGTTGAGATCCAGTGGAGCAGTGGATTTGAGCAGGTGGCTAGCGGTGGACCGGTTACAGACGCGTCGGCATGGAGCCATATGTTATGGTTTTATTTTCCATTCAAGTGTCTCGTTAATCGATTGGCAGCGTACTTATACTGTATATTTAAAAAAAAACAATAAGTTTGATGCCCAGGTGAAAGAATCACATTTCACTTTTAAATAAAGGAGAAACACACTTTTATTGAAATTGTAGGTGACCTAGTCGCGCCTGCTGTCTATCCCTCTCCCTGTGAGATTATATTATAGGTAATGGTGCATTGAAAAATATTAGCTTTAGTATTGTTTGCGTCTCAAGAATACCCGCTGCTCACGGATTAACCAACTTTCCCGAGCATAATTGGTTTGTATTTCTCCTATTATGATATACAATAATAATTTAGAATTAAGTGATTTTCTTTATATTTATTAGTGGTGTACAACATAATTAGTTTCGGAATTCCTGTATATTTGTGATGTCACATCACTCAACTGGCAAGTCTCTCGTCTGTGGATGGTGCACGCACTGTTGCGTCCTTGTTGCATCAGCCAGTGTAGTTACTGGGCATTGTGAGATTTACGTTGTCTCACCGTGACGAGGTGTTTTTGATGAGACGAGTGGTTTTGCTATTTATAGACAGGCGTAATAATTAATGCGAGCGATCTACTAGTCTCGACACATTAATAACCATTAGGAATAAACACTCGTGGTCGGTCGGCGACCGGAGCCCGGCGACCTCTCGCCGACTCCACGTTCACCTTGATTATAACAAAACGCATAATTATTGACCTACGTAGATACATCTAAACGCAAGCCTAGACCATAGCTTACAGTTTGCCTCCACGTGGCTGCCTGCGGTATACGCGCGGTGCGTTTGCGTAATACATTAGATCCCCTATTTTTAACGCTTTTTGACAATATTGTAACGTTAGCGTCGCAGACGTACAGTAAGTTTTAGAATAGAATGGTGATATTAAAAAATGTACGTATATTTAATTTCTATTCGCTTGATTAAAATATAAGTGCTTGGTAATAAAATGATTGACACACGGACTCGCGAATAGACATATGAATTTCCTTGCTTTGAAGTGTATGTAGGTTTATGAATAATATGGATAATACCTATGTATTTATTAATCATATTATATATTATTAACGTAGCAATTAAATACTTCCCTTTTAATCACTTACGCAATCGATATGTCACGCTGGATTATAAAATTTATTTAATTTAACATAGCGGAAGGCGCCCGCTCTATTTGCTTATCGTCGATTATGCCAAATGTCTTGTTATTGTAACTAAATCATTAATTACCCGTTAAGAGCAACAGTTTATGAAACATAATTTATTTTTATGGACTTAATTAATATAGTCATTTTCTTGTGCCATAATTATTTTATTATAATACACGTGAACGCACAAATAGGCGATAGCCTCGCCCCCTAGTCATGTGACAGAATTCGCACGATGAAAAGTGGGTGTGCACTAGTTGTGCCTCTGCTTACGCTTTCGGGGATAAAAGGCGTGTGTGTGTACACGCGCATAAACAGAACATAGACACCGTAGTTCGTCATAGTCTGGTAGCGATATGTTTATGTGTAAAAACATACACTGACAGTAACAGACCGTTGCGTGCAGATCCCGCCGCCCGCCGCCCACCGCGCACAGCGCCGGTATGACCGCACCTTTAATTAACGAACTATTCTGCGTGTGAAGCAGAGGACGCACTCGATAAATAAATCGTATTATTACAGTATAGTAGTATATCATTCTAACAACACTTGTTTTCACTTGTTTAACATTTATTTAAATCAAGTGATGTTTTTCTAAAAAATCACGATAAATCAAACTTATTTTTTTTTTGTGAAATCAGCATAAAAATGTATTGAAAAATGAGGCGCTTTATCAGATATCCAATATTGTTGTAGGCAAAAGTAGTAACGGGTTGGGTTATCTAGCTATCTCTTTTTTACGCATGTGGTGTAATGGCCGTTTATTTTCGGAGACGTTATAATTTGCATCGGATACTTAACAGTTAAGTACTCTTTCACTATATTTGAAAACTTCTAAACACCTACCTAATTTATTATTAAGCGGATTTAGTTTTTATAGTTGGGTTTTATTTAACGTACATTTTTGATAAGTTAATAAAAAATATTTTCTTAAGTACCCAGTTTTTTAAGATGCGCGACGCAGTATTCACCCTGCGAACGATCAATAACGTATGACAAACTGTTATAAAAATTGAAATTTTGTAAAGAAAATATTTTTCTTGGACTTGTCAGTTAAATAGAGTAAGCATATATTATAATATACGGAAAAATTAAAACATACTTACAATAAATATAAATAAATCACGTCATGATTTTTATCTAGTGCTTAGTGTACTCAATTATACGTGCTGTGTGTGTTACGTGCGTAACAAATTTTGCCGTTACGCAATAATATGCGTACTATAGTGTGACCGCACGAGCTGTACCGCGCCTAGGGTAGCTACGCGGCGCAGAGCGCACTCTGTCAAGTTACCTTCAACGCTGGCGGCTGCAACATGCCAAGCCAAGGGCTGTCCATGGCGCGGTACAGCACTCGCGGTCAGACTATAATACTCAATTCTTATTACATGCATTCTTATTCTACTTAAAATCAAGGGAATATCCCTATATACATATTATTTTCTTAACACTTCTATATGAAGAACCTGTAATTTATTATTAAGAACATTAAAATTTCGTAAAACATTACCCTCCTTCCGGGGCAATAGGGTAATAAAAATTAACGCTGACTAGTAAAATTATAATATTAGTTATTGTAATATCTGTAAACAATAGCAGTGCCAGCAAGGTCCAATAACATTGAATCACAAAGCAATAGGTACACAGCTTCGCGTTTCTCTCTTCGTATTGAGATATGAAATTGTAGTTTCGACAATACTCTGATGTCTTGACCTTGCGTTACGCTTAGCTCCAACGATCAATAAGTAAAAGACGAAAACCAAAACGTACAAAAGCGTATTGAACGATCTGAACATAAAATAAAAAATATTTAAAACAAAACCCTCCTCAGGCAGTCGATTAACATCCGTAAACGAAACTAAATATCTTTGAGGTCATTCCAATTCCCTTTACTCATCAGTCTCGCGAAGTAATCTGCTTTCTATAAATAATGAATCAGAAGCGTGGTCGCAAGCGTCCAACCGTCAAATGGATTCCACCAGAAATACCACAACCCGAATCGAACCGATGACCAAGGCGTGTTCCGTGTAATTTGACAAAGCGTACGGTGTTTTGAGAATTTACGAGTGGTAAATTGTTGTTGGTAATTATTGTGGATTTATTTGCAGAATTAGAAGTAAGATCATTTTTTGTTTAAGTAACTAGCAAGTTGCTGTCTTTATGACCAGCGACACGGCTGATCGATAATTGAACTTAGAATATAATGGCACATTGCCCAAATACGTTGTACTAGACTTCATTGGCGGTGACATATTTTTTTTTAGTTTTCCAACCCGCACATCCGTGTACGTTAACAGGACTAACAGGTAACTAGATCGGTAGTGAGGGGCGCGTCGCTGCGCAGGCGCATAAATCATACGTAACGGGCTGCTCTTGTTGTGTGCCGCTAATTAATAACATACACGCCGTGAGACACGTCGTGTCAACAATCATTATATGCTAACGAACTCTACTGCTGATGCACTTACGTATAAAGAAAATTGTCTATAAGTAAATTAGTTCACCTGTGTGATAACGACCATCTTACTAATGGTAACATACCCACTGTTGTAATACGTTCATCCAAATCACATTCCGAATTGATTGTGTCGAAAGGCATGAGATAACCATCTGCTGCCATTCGATACTCTATCTGGACGGCATTGCGCGTACCATCAGGTGAGGTGCAGTCACTTTGTCGTGCCCGAATAAAAAATAAATCTGTCAGCGTATATCTAATAATGCAAAATCGGAAAATGTTGTCGATATTTACCTACTCCGCTGTAGTTATCATCAAGTGCAATGTAAATTATGTTCGGATAAAAGTTATTGCTTTATTTTATTAACTTGTACTGTCCTAATGTTCAAAATCAGGTGACACACTTGCTCGTGTTTGCTTTCTGTAAATATGCATACACATTATTATAAAGCGAAAGGGCTTGTTGATAACGGAACGTTATCAGGCCGATTTGGCTGCAATCTGTTTGCTTAGATACATCATACATATTGATATGAACTCTTATCAACCATGTTTGTCATGGAATGCCATTAATGACGAAATATGTCCAAAATAATCATCCGCGCACGTCTTCGTTAAATGTTATGCAAACTCACAGAGTCGATGCGCAGTCGAAAAAAGCAATTGATCGAAATGTGCCCACAGATAAGAAGCCGTCAGCTATACATATACCAACTGTATAAGCCATGAAGGCACAACAAAGTTGTGTTTTTATAGCTGCATGTAGACAAAAAAGTATTTGGCCCACCTCATGATCTGTTGTGATCAGCTTCCGTAAACTTCCACGCTGCCAGATAAATTGTACAATTTAAATGCAGTACCAGGTGCTGTAGGAGCGCAGTGGCTTATAGGAGTTGAGAAAGGACATGGGTCTCGCTGACCGTACGAAACACAAAGATGGAAATTTACGTCAGTTAACAATGAGATCACATTCGAACCAGCTCATTAGTGCCGGTGACAAAATATTAAAAGCTTTTACACAAAAAGCCTGATTCTGCCACGTAAAACTCTCCTAAATGGTTAGTGGAGCATTCCGATAAGATTGTTGTTCGCCTGCCTTGTACTATAAAAAAAGCCACTGTGGCCATATTTTTCTCAGACAGAAACCTAACAAATTCGTTTAATATACTTACACCTTGTAAGTAGCCGACTTTACACTTAGTATTATAATAGTCACGTAATGACACATAGTTGTAGCGTTGGGGATAAACTCATTCTGAACTCTGTGGTGTCGCCAGCATCCAGTGAGGTCGACCACGAAAATGATACCGTTCCCTCAAACATGGAAGCGTGAAGTAACACCTAAGAGTATCGTGTGGCCTGTGAGAGTGATGGGAGCCGCAAACAAATGTCTCTTATAACTATCATTCTTAAAGGTTGGCAACGCATTCGCTTTGTTTTTGTCATTCTGATGATGGACTCTGTTGTGTGCCGGCTCTATGAAAATAAACCTAATCTTAATTTGCTAATAGTCTTTTAGTTTTAACTAAATACTGTATATTATATATAGCGTTTATGTATTAAACAATACCTAGTGATTACAACTAAAAATATACTACGTTATGAAAAAAAAAGAGGCAATAGTGACTAGTAAAATTTTAAAACTCAAAATTTTCTTTACAAGCTCTTGAATCGTCATGAATCTGCCACCGCTTCGGAATGTGTAAGAGTAGGCTTTATAATTTAACTAATGTTTTAACTGTTAAAACATTATTTAAATTATAAAGCTTACTTTTTTTTTTTTTTTTTTTTTTATTGCATTGAATGACGGGACGAGCATGCCGTTTGCCTGATGGTAAGCGATACGACCACCCATAAACAGTAGCAACACCATCCAGCACCTTGACTTACAAAGTACTGAGTGGCATTCCACTGCGCTCGTCATCCTGAGACATAAGATGTTAAGTCTCATTATGTCCGGTAGTTATACTGGCTACAATGTCCTTCAAACCGAAACACAAAAGTGCATGCACACTGTTACTTGGCGGTAGAAATAGACATTGCGGTGGTACCCACCCAGACGGCCTCTTACATAATGAGACCTACCACCAGTAAAAGTTACTGGTGCTGCGATAAACGTTGAAATACAATACATAACATTAGGATTGTAGCAATGTGCCCTGTGGTCCGGGGACATATAGATAGTTCCGCCACGGCATCTCATGTTTGTCGTAAGAGGCGACTGAATGGGGCTTCGAGTGAGTCGCGAGGCGAGCAGCGGGGGGCTGCTCAGTCCAATTTAAGCAACACCGAGGTGGACGACAATGCGGGTGGTCAGTCTCCCGTTGTCGTAGACGCCAAAGGCGTCCTTTAGAGCATGGGGGCATCTTGGCCCCCTTGTACAGAGAGGGGCCGCAATGGCATCGCGCAGGGACGATCCCGTGCAGTTATCTTAGTGCAACAAGATACCCCAGGGCCGTCTCGTATGCGCCGAAGAAGGCCACCGCGGATTTTGGTTGGTATGCCGGTGTAGGGTGTACACTGTACATAGTGTTAGGGACTCGGTCCTATTTACTATCAGAGATAAGTATGTATCTACCAATTTTAATACTTTTTTCTATTGTTTTACGAAAAATATTTATGCTAACGCGGAGTATAGTAGATACATAACAGATAATTAGGTATGAACTATGAAGTGATTTGCTTTATGTCTTGTTTAGGTGTTAATCACCTATCCTAGTAGCTGTTATAATGATTTGGGTACTTATACAGAACCACTGTCGTCATGCATAGGCTTCTATAATTTTTATAGCGTAAGTAATAGGCTAAAATCGAATTATCATTAGAAAGATTCACAGACCGTATTCATGCGTATTATTACCTTTATTTTGTGTCGGGTCCCTTTCGGCAAATCTTACCCTTCGCCACCGCTAACTAACCTCCATTGCTATGTTATGACCTCACAATGCCCAAATATAATGAAGGAAGTTGTTGGTTTTATTATAACGCAAAAACTATAATATACAATGTGAGATATTATATAAGCAACGTAATAGAAGATATTTAACAGAAAGTATAAGATACATTTTTTTTAAATCAATTTATCGTTATTAAATATGGCTTCGATAACAAATAAGTTTAATAATTTCCTCAATAAAGAAACAGATGTGCGTATAAAATTTGATTATCAATTTGTAGTTATGTGTTGGCCTGATTGTGCCGGCAATTAAGTCGAAACTAATGGCATATTACATAATTCTTTTAACAAATGAAAGAGGAGACAGGCAAGATACTGTAGGATCTTAATGTCCAACCGAGATAAGCTACTTATATATCTTACCTACTTCTTAAATGTTCTTTATGATTATAATTAAGAGACTCCCTTCAGTTAGAGGAAACATCAAACGGTCATAACAATGTTAGGCTAACGCCCCCTTATTGCGGAAACAAGTGTAACAATAATTATAGCCGGCGACGTCAACAGTAGCGCTTTCTCGCAAAACCACGTGCCCACGCACACAATGCCGCATTGTTTAAGAACGGTAACGAATAACGATTCGATTTGTTCATATTCTGATCAATTTACAAAAATGCAAATATGTCATGAAGATTTAAATATTTAATTAATTAATCTGGTCGTATAAAAGACGTGAGGCCTTTTTTATACTATATATTATGATGATAATCTATACTATATAATATCTATACTAATATTATAAAGCTGAAGAGTTTGTTTGTTTGTTTGAACGCGCTAATATCAGGTACTACTGGACCGATTTTAAAAATTCTTACACTAGTAGGAAGCTACATTACTCCGAGTGCTATAGGCTACTTTTTATTCCGGAAAAACTTTACCACGCGGGCGGACCCGCGCGCAATGCTAGTCTCTAATAAAATCTTCGGTCTAAACTAGCTACACCTAGAAAAATCCAGATTCAGGGGAAAGAGATTGGTTATACTCGACTCGCCGGGATTCCGATAGGAGCCAATGAAAGTTACAACAAGCTTATGATGAAATGAGCGAGTTACCCCTAGAAGCTACCACCTCGCTATAGACACCTGCTTGCCAAAAAAAGATGCGTTCCCACGGAGACGGTGAGAGCGCGCTTTGCATAATTAGAAAATCATATGAAGAAACAATTTATACATACAAGATATTATTGCTTATTGTTTGTCTTAGCATAAGACAATGTGTACGGAAGTTTGATTGTGATTATGTTGAGTTTTTTTTTGTATTAATTGAGCCCAGAACGTTGACTAGAGGCACTCACTTAGAACTATTGCTGATTTGACAAAAATTAAGTCATCTGTTCTGATTCTAAAGGTGTGATATTTGATAATTCTGCCGTAAAGCAGCACTGTGCGAACATTGTTCTAGTTAGAAGGCTATTGACGTAAGGGTTATTACTGGGCTCTACGAGGTAACACCTAATGTTGGGGCTTGAGCGAGCTATGCGGGATTTTAAATTTTGAGTTCTGGACAATGTTGCTACTATAAATCATCCGTGGTGTATATCATCAGGCCAGCGTCCTGCTCGACTTGCTATTAAGATTAAAAACACCATCGAACCCGATGCAGTCTTTCTTATTCAAATAAATGATGAACCACTGATGTTTTTTTTTATTGCATTGAATAACGAGACGAGCATGGCGTTCGCCTGATGGCAAGCGATAAGACCACCCATAAACAATAGCAACACCATCCAGCACCTTGAGTTACAAAGTACTGTGTGGCATTCCACTGTGCTCGTCATCCTGAGACATAAGATGTTAAGTCTCATTATGTCCAGTAGTTACTCTGGTCACAATGTCCTTCAAGCTGAAACACAACAGTGTATGCACACTGCTGCTTGGCGGTAGAAATAGACATTGCGGTGGTACCCACCCAGACGGACTCTTACATATGAGAGACCTACCACCAGTTCGTTACTGCGTGTATTGTGGGGTAAAACTAACCTAATCTAATAAATATTTTATGATACCAGTGTTACGTGGGCGTTAGTCTGTTGTAGGTTGTTACATAACGCTGAAGCCACACGACACCACGCGCTGGAGACGCCCACGTTGACATTACTGACGTCTGCTGCGTGGGTTGTTGTCGTATTTGGAAAGAAAATAATGTTTTACACTTCTTAAAATACTATATGTTAAATTTATTGAATTTTTTTGCGTATGCAGTTCCTTCTAAATGCTTACATAAATTATACTATAGTTCGGACAAACTAAGCTGGCCGGTATGACAATTCAATTTTTTTCCCGACGCGATAACTCTGTGAGAACGTCTACCCAAAAAATTCAAAACCGTGTCATGTCATACCGGCCAGATTAGTTTGTCCCTACTATAAAGGAATTTTTGTGTATCTGAGAAACCGGTACTCCAGTTTTTACCAAAATTTCTTGCAATGCAATGCAATCAGCTCTGTATTATATACTGCCCACTGCTGAGCACGGGCCTCCTCTACTACTGAGAGGGGTTAGCCCTTAGTCCACCACGCTGGCCCAGTGCGGGTTGGCGGACTTCACATACCTTCGAAATTCAGTGAACTTCTCAGGTATGTAGGTTTCCTCACGATGTTTTCCTGCACCGTTAAAGCGAACGATAATTGAAAACAATACACACGTAACTTCGAAAAGTCGGAGGTGAGTGCCTTGCGTTTTGAACCTCCGGTCATTGTCTCGGCAGACCGTTCCATTCCCAACTAGGCTATCGTCGCTGATAATTTTTTCTTAAAATTTCTTATTTACTACTTATTTTTAGCTTATGTTTGAACGTTGAGCGTCAATGACTTGGCTCGAAACTGAGACGTCTAGTGAAGTTGGAAACATTAGTACGTAGCTTATGTTACCCTACATAACACGCTGCATAATGATTTAAAATAATATTTGGAATTGTGAAACTGCTGACCTGTGTATCGATACGTTGTTTCACCATAGCATTGTCGTCGCTCACTTTAAGACAAGTACGGGAAAGAAGGCTTTTTGCAACAACTTCCGGTAGTATCCAAATGTAAATTAAAAAAAAACACTACAAACCAAAAAATAATTTTACTATATATTCGCTTAGTATATTTTACGTATATTTGGAGTCGGTGCCTAATTTAAATTGAACATTGTCTTTGCATATTTGTTCATGTATTTCCTTAGCTTAGCTGGCAATTTTAATTAGGCATCGACTCCAAATATACGTATAATATATCTACTAAAAACGGCGATAGCCTAGTTGGGAGTGGAACGGACTGCAGAGACGAATATCCGCAGGTTCAAAACCCAAGGGTACGCACCTCTGCCTTTTCTAAAAAGTTATGTGTGTATTCTCTGTGAATTTATCGCTCGCTTTAACGGTGAAGGAAAACATCGTGAGGACACCTGCATACCTGACAAGTTCTCTGAATTTCGAGGGTATGTGAAGTCTGCCAACCCGCACTAGGCCAGCGTGGTAGACTAAGGCCTTAACCCTCTCTGTTATAGAGGAGGCCCGTGCTCAGCAGTGGGCAGTATATAATACAGGGCTGGTATGGTATGGTAAATAAAAAAAATTAAATGTTGCAACAATCCTGATATATGTATTTAAATAGATACTTGTTATAGCTTGGTCGCAAGCCGTCACCTTTGTCCGAGACAAAGAGAAAGCTTTCGAGCTAATTGGAGCCACTTCCCGCCTTACTCATCCCTTTACAAACTTAACTCAGTGAAAGGAAGTGACGATTTTCATATATGCGTCACGGCTTTATCAATAAATTGAATGGCTTTGTTACACTGTGCGAGCTAGTATGCGAGTCGCTCTACACGCTACACGCTACGTATCATGTGAGCTCTAAGGACTTAACACAGTGTCAACCCACGTTATGCCATATAACTATAACTTTTGGGTGGTGTTGCTCCTGTGTTTGCGCAGTCGTGACGCTTACCATTACACAAGTGTCCTTATCATCTCATCTCTTTGTATACAAAATATATATCAGAATGTAAATTTGTACATAGTGCGGCATTCAGTGTAACAAAGGTATACCAGCACTCTGTGCACTTAATTACAAAATACGCATACTCACGCCTTTTATCCCCGAAGGGGTAGGCAGAGGCGCAACTAATGCACCCACTTTTCCCAATTTTTATTCCGTCCCATGATGGGATAGGGGGCGAGCCTATCGCCATATCGGGCACAAATTCCAGGCTCCGGGCTGATACTGAATAGAAAAACCCAATATCACTTTGCCCGACCCGGGGATCGAACCCGAGACCTCAGCATTGCAGTCGTACCGTAATACAACTACGCCACCGAGGCAATTACAAAATGTCAGGCGAATATTTGGAAAACGATCGTGTTGTGAATTTGTACACCGCTGTTATCGCTTATCCACAATCACCTCTGGCGTTATCGCTGAGTAAGCCACGGGGCCGCGTACTTGCAAGGACAATGTCGATACAGATTGGCGAATTGTGGGCAGAAAATCTTTTTATAGCAAGGGTAAACGAGCAGTATACACCTAGTAAATGATCACACAACGTGCTCATTGCTTAGAAAGAGGGAGATTAACGATATTGCTAAATGACTAACTATATTTACACATGCGACGAATTAGTCTCGCTTACCCGTTGTCTTAGGTGAACGACAAACGTGACAATGCGACGCGATGCGAAAATATTAAATAGTCATTTTATGTACTTGTGGCCTACGTTGTCGCCTTAATCAGTGTGCGGTGAAGTATTGGTCGTATTACGTCGCATCGCGTCGCTTCGCTATGTGTCGCGTCCCATCGCTCACCTAGGACAACGGGTTATCCTCTTTGCCCTTCGTATTCCCCTGACCCCCTCTTACCTCCTAAACGAAGTAAGTTGTTTTTATGGCAATTTATGACTGTATGTTAGGTCGCAATGTTTTGATGCGTCATCTAATCTCGGAATTTTAAAGTCATAATGCTTACATATAAATAACTGAAATGTACATTTTAGAAGTAAAATAAACAATTCATCGCCCCGCGGTAACGGTGATACCATAATGACTAACTGCGTTGTGTTGCCAGTAATGCTTTTCACATTGTCAGGACATACGTTAAAAATATAAGCTGTCTCCTCTTAGCTTCATTTATGTATTTGTTATCTTTAATGTGAATCTTGTGAATTTATAACATTATTGAAGCAAAGACGCGCCGTGCATTTGAACATGTCCACACCCTGCGCGTTACAGTGTCGGCCTGATGACCCATCCACCATCCTATGATCGCTTGTCTCGTCTCATATATGGCTTTTGATACGTTTTTTACGTCCGAACACAGTTGAATGACTACTTGACCTGATAGTAAGTACTATGTAGTCAAAGGAAAATATGTACCAGCGAATATCGGTGCATATAATATGTGCACTTTATTTTAACCATCGCGCCAACATTATTTACTCCAATGAGTATTGTAATAGCAGGAACTTAAGCCATTACTGGGATGTAAAATGGGGCATGCCTCCAAACGGGATATGTGGCAATTCTAACGAACGACAGAAGTCTTATTAAGTGGAGGTGTGTTGAAATCTTGGAGTATTCGCTGAATATTGCGAGGCCTAAATTCGGGGAACCATTTACCACGGCCTATTGGAATGTTCGTGCTAGTGGAAAATCTAAATCTACCTTAAACACTCCACTAGTAAGATCCGTATCTGATTGAAAAGTGTTAAGCGATGACCATCACGAAGAAATAGTTTAGTTTATGAAATAGATGTAATTGATAGGCTCTATCATTTTAATAAAAATACTAGGCATAATTCGATTACGTTTTGATAAATGTGTTGAGTAAGCAATGTTACCACAAAAGTATTTTTATCATAAAAAACTGCATTAGACGCGCGAAGTGGTGGACGAGGTGCAAGCCCAAAATTATTTTTATCATCTCGGTTTGCCGATGCTCGTGCCGAGTCCAAGAACCATTTAACACAGGGCTGATATAAAAATAATAACCATTGATTCTTTACGACCAGCCACTGGTCTTGGAACGGGTTTGAAATGGCGAAAAAACATCGGTCAGGCGCGGCGCGGCGCGGTGCAATCTCACGAGATTCTCCGAAAGGTGACTGGTACTCGCAGCATTCAAGACGAGATGTTTTTTGTTGCCAGCTCATTGCCAACATCCTTGTTGTATGTTGATTTATACTTTAACTCCAGATCTATATCTCATATCAGATTCTCCTCATTACTCTAGAGTTTAGAATGTACTTGTTGCTTGTGTGTTAGGACTGTAAAACCCGCGAAGGTAGTTACGATCCATATTTGAGTTTAGGCCCGATGTAACGATGAGCTGGGCCCCTTACACATCATGGGGTTTAACACTTATTAACAACCGTGACTTAAACAATGATTGTAGTAAATAATAATCTCAGTAATTTTTAGCAGTACTTGACACTGTGCTATCAGACGTTATCGCGTCCTTGGGGGAGATCGTATCGCAGTGACTTGACGCTGTTATCGTGTGTCATGCAACATTGGACATTGCTCACATGCAACACACAGGTAATGCACCAAAATGCTTCTCTCACAATTAACCTGTTGTATTTAATAAATAAATAAATAAAATGCGATGTTACATACCAACCGTAAGCTACACGAGCGCCATGTATACCTTCACGCTAACTGTCTCCGTGGCGACGGTTGAGATGTCTGTCAAACTAGAGACTGCGTATTCTATATCTATATGACTACGTATTTGTGTAATTCGCGAGAAATTGTTTCAGCCATGAGAGCGAAAGTCAATGGCAGTTGATAAACACGAGATTATTTTAATCTTTTGAGGTCGGAAACAGTGGTCTATTATTTTTCATGTTTTTAAACTTATCTTTGCAATGTGTTTAATAATAATTGCCTACTACGAGTTACGACCTGCTTATTCACTTCATATGCTCGGGGAAGTATCTGTATTTTTGTATCTTTGTCGATCTCTATCTGGATACAGTCGTGAGATCATGGTTTCACTTATTAAACATGTTATTGTAATATTATTACCAGGTATTCGTGTAATATATACTTCATTACAACTTATTACTTTAAGTGGTATCCGCAAAGATATCTGTTTAACATCTATATCATTACTTCCTCTTGCCAAATCGCCATCTGGCTTTGAACAAGCCGCACTATTGTTATTTAATCGCTCAGATATCTCCACTTCGCGACTAGATTTCAATTTTTTACTGCCGATTATCTCATCTGATAGTTTGTGTTGCATTGGACGGGCGTCTTGCATTAAACTCGCTAATTTGATCTCATACTTCAGATCACATTAATTGTTTCGGCTGTTTCTTTATATGGGGACTTCATGTCTCCGAATAGATTCAAAACAATATCCACACCTTTAAATCCATAATTAGACAAGTATTTATATCTTTTACCTGTAGGAACATGGAACATTTTTCTGACTTTAATATTATTTTTACCAATGATTAAATTATCGTGTATGTCCTCATTGATTTTATATTTTTATGCAATCTTTTTATTGTAATTTCGTTAATTTTGTAAAATAATAAATGATAAAACCAATAACTTTGGCTTGTGTGTGATCATGGCTGTACCGATATGCAAAGAATTGACTATTACTAATTGTCTGTTCTTTATTTACATAATATCATCTAAAGAGATGAAAGTTTTGACCACTAAATACATATCATCATAAGAAGGCTCGATACTAATAAAAATATAGTATTTTTTTTTATAGAGAAACAAGCCTAAGGAGATTACGTGAGTTCTTAATTCGGAGTGACGCGACGCGAGGCGGCAGCCGAATGAAATTCACATATTTCGTAACTAATGTGAAATATGAAATTATCATTTTTCTTCATAATGCAATCGTAAAAATCAAGCTATCTTCCTCGGCACGTTTCTTCATTATTACCAAATAAATATGAATGCTGCGGCTATATGTAAAATATGATAGAAATACACTCAAGTCTTGTGTCGTGTGGAAATTCAAGATGACGAAATAAACTTGTAATTATAATATAACTTGAAATAATCTTAATCCTTGAAAATATTGAGGAATTCTGTTATTTTCAATTTAAATTACAGAGGAAAAAATAATCCGACCCTATCGAGGCTAGATAACATTCTTTGATAATCACATTTACCTAGAATAATAGCTTTCAAAAAATTAATGCTGTTGATAGTGTTTTATTTAAATATCTATTATTTTATGACATATACATACTTACTTACCTGTATCACAAAATACTTTTTACACCGGCTGCACCAGAAGGACGGGACGTTTGGTGTCGTTATGGCCGTTCATATATCGCAACTCGCGTTGGGTCCCTCTACTCATATCGGTCCAGTTTTTTTAAAGTAATAATCCTTAACTACGAATGTGGTGCAATGTATTCAATTATATTTAATACTTCGATCATGATACATAATCGGTTGCGTAAAACTTAATTTTCGAACTTTAAACTGTTATTGTTCACAAATGTATTTACTGGTGGTAGGTCTCTCATATGTAAGAGTCCGTCTGGGTGGGTACCACCGCAATGTCTATTTCTACCGCCAAGCAGCAGTGTGCATGCACTGTTGTGTTTCCGTTTGAAGGACGTTGTAGCCAGTGTAACTACTGGACATAATGAGACTTAACATCTTACAGTACGTTTCTACCGCTTTTTTTACCACGTACTACAAAACTATGGAACCAATTGCCGCCAGCAACATTTCCGGACAGATACGACCTGGTGAACTTCACTAAAAGAGCGTATTCCTACCTAAAAGGCCGACAACGTATCTCTATGTCCCCTGATATTGCAGATGTTCATGGGCGACGGTGATCAGTTAGCATCAGGTGATACGTATGCTCGTTTGCGCCTGTACCATAAAATAAAATGTCTCAGGATGTCGAGCGCAGTGGCCAGTAGAATGCCATACAGTACTTTGTAACTCAAGGTGCTGGATGGTGTTGCTACTGTCTATGGGTGGTCCTATCGCTTAACATCAGGCGAACGGCATGCTCGTTTCGTCATTCAAAGCAATAAAAAAGGTGGTACATCATAGTTTTATTAGATCAGTACATTTATCGATTCTATTAATAGTTTACAAAACCACGGTTTTACTCACGTATTCTTGGTCAGAATCGCCGACCGTGGTTTTGTAAACTATTAATGTGATATGGCTCGCGTAAGTTTTAATAATATTATTATCGATTCTAGTTCCTAAACCACTGATATGATAAACAAAGCACATGTAAAACAGGTAAGCTCTCAACAATAAACATTTTAATAATTGATTAACGTAATCTGAGCTTAGTGTTGAACTCTCAAATTATTTGACCGCAAGAAAGTTATATAACACGTCACGCCTTTATCCCCGGTGGGGTAGGCATAGATGCATCTAGGGCACCTACTCTTTGCTTTGTAAATCATCCCATAATTGGATAGGGGCGAACTTATCGCCATATTGGGCACCAGGCTCCAACATAGCAATGATTAACTAAAACACTAATAAACAATGAAGTTTATTGATAAGGAATTATAATCCAATGGAGCAAAGCGTTACGTGCTAATTTGGCCATAACTCATATGTGACAGACATTCGCAATCATAATAGCACATAAATGGACGGACACGACACGTTGCACCGATGTGTTAGCACGTTGTTATAACAAGGACGACGAGCGAACAAGTGGGTCACCAGATGTGAACACCACTGCAAATGGACTTCCATAGTACCAATAATTAAATATATAATATAAGCAATATTGCGTTGCTGAGGAAGGTAGAGGCACAGGTAGAGCGGACTAACAATTGTTATATCAGGTTGTGTGTATGTGATTATTGATTACGAAGAATACCACAGAAAAACCCATACCTTGCCTAATGTAGGAATAAGCTTCTTAGGCTTTTATTTTTGGTCTTCGAGAATCTTACTAATTACTCATCGAAGTCCCTTCGACTTCCTAGAGAGACTAGCATGACTGCTGCATGTTAGAATAGACAAACCAGGTGTATCTACCCAGATGAACATTACAATAAGGAACACATCTACCGATTTGAACATTTAGTAGAACATTTTCCAACAAACCCACCCCATTCTTTTTGTCGGTAATTTTTAAACTAATTATAATTACTTACTTTAATAAATAATATTTATATTTAAACAAATACTGGTCACTTATGGGGTATAAAATTAAGTGCCATGATTAATGTTGAATGTAACACATTAAAAGGACAATTAGGAGGAAATACTGTTTTCATACTAATTATAGTTATTTGACGTCAACAGTGGAATGTACTTGAGTAAAATTGTTACAGGCTTAAAATAAAGTACATATTACACACAGTTGAATGACATTATAAATTAATTCGACGTTAACTCACTTTCAATTAGTGTTAAGGTCCAAATTCTCTAGCCTAGAATCCGGTACAGAGTCAAAAAATAAGAATACGTTAAAAAAATACATGTTGCGCAATGAAACGATACTTCAGCCTTGCTTTTAAAGCATTCTCGCTAGAAAAAAATCGTGTTAAAAAATAAAAACGAGCAAGGCTAGTCTAACTCATTAGGAACCTCATTCTGGAGTATTGAAAGGAGCCGGAACCAATCTCGAGCCAGCCGTATTGACGCGCGTTCAGTGTCGGTGCAACAATGCGCCCGGCAGGCCCAGACTGATTGCTTCCTACTAGCGCACAACGCATTGTCTATTTCTTATCTATTGCAATTGTGATAACAATTGACATTGCTTCAAGGCTTGTAATTATTTAATTTAGTAAGTAGACTTTTCCGATGGTCCAATAACTTATCAAGTGAAGCGCTTGCTCTCTTGACCCCTATACTAATTTAATTAATGAGTTCCTTGAGGATATATTACTAGTATTGTGATAAGGGCCTTTATAGAATCCCGCAATCAACTACGGCGGCCCTAGTAGATTTGCAAGCCGTGCACTACCTCTGTGATGGTCGTACCGACTGTTGCATAGATTCTTCTGTAAAAGCGTTCCATTTAGCGAAATATTCACAGCCACACGACCGATATGGTCGTGAGATAAATATGATTATTCCATGTTCATACAAATACTGAAGTTAGCGTAGCAACACACTGCAACCTATATAAATTAAATATAATTATTATGTCGAAGCCATCCCTCAGTTACGGCTGGGACGAAAAATATCTTTAACATTGAGAGTTTCGTTGTTACAAGAAGTATATTAAAATTGTAGCACGTCTCAGCTTGTTGGAAGAATCGCTGTTGGTCAATAGTGGATAACGTATTGGCCTGCGATCACAAACGAGTTATTTAATTGTTGGATATGAATGTTAAGTAACTGGCGGGCGGCAAGGCCGTTCAGACTACTCAGTGCTTAGTGTATGTGAGACCGCCTCGTTCGCGACATAATGTTTCATTTGATGAACTTCTGTAGACTGCAAGGGCACACTATTTTGTTAATGCAGTCCATGTCCTTCGATAGTCAACAGGATACCTACGCTATGTATCATCGCCATTTACTTGGTACAACATACACTATCTATAATAATATCTTCCGAAGCTCTCTATAGTTGGTTTTCAACGGTATATCAGCTGTAAGTATTTGTAATTAAGGTTTATGTTTTATTATCAAGTGGACACGATTCAATTACCGTATCAAACCTAAGAGATTTGAAAGTATGACTAATTTCATCAAACACGTTTCACACAAATAGTCTCGCGTGTTAAAACCACTGTACACAAATTATAATTGATTGTGCAAATCGAAATTTGGACAGAAGATCTTAAACAAACCGACATAGTAGAATTAAAGCGTCGTCGACGAGGTGTCGTAGAAGGCGTATAAGGTAATTAATTAAGACCGCCTCGGTGGCGTAGTTCTATTGCGTACGCGTTACGAGTATGATTTGCGCGCTGAGGTCCTGGGTTCGAATCCCGGGTCGAGCCAAAAACATTGTGTCTGGGTTTTTCCATCTTAAAAATTACTCAGTCCTAGCTCGGAGTTAGGAAGTTGGCGGTGTGATACCCCCGTGCCTCGGAAAGCACGTAAAGCCGTTGGTCCTGCTCCTAATCTCACTCCGGTCATGTCGGATTGCCGTCTCACCGGACTATGAGAGTGAAGGAATTGCGAGTGCACTTGTGTATTGCGCATACACTTGTGCACTATAATATCTCCTGCGTACCTGGCTAATCTCCGTTGAGATTGGCCGCCGTGGCCGAAACTGGCTAGGAGGATTACGTTACGTATAAGGTAATTTGATATCGAAGTCCTATAGTCTATACTCTATACCCACTGCGGTTTACCATGTTTACACGCATTATAATTTCCGAGAAACTCGGAACTAACTTTGAATCGAGCTAGGTTAGACATCAGCTAGGTCTCACACCAGCACCGGTAATGATTTGTCATTCCTGCAATTACTGCTGGTTAGGTCGATGCTGTGTTGCATCCTTCTAAAAAGTAGCGCTACTGATTTAAGCCTTAAATTTCGTCAGTCAGTGTTAACAATTTGAATACGTATACGATAGTGTTTAGGCGACAAATGAATGAGTCTCTATTAACTGGACAGTTGTCAGTTGATTATGAATGAATAATGTCTGCAGTTATGGATGATTTCCGTTCACGCTGGGCCGGAGCCAACACCTCTACTCCACTTTCCCCGAATATGACGGAAGCGGGCCCGACCAGTTCATGCAAATTTCAACTAAATGATGCCAGTATAGAATATTTTTGTTTTAAGTAATAAATGTTACGTTATCGTCCCCTCACTAGCAAAAGTTACGGTTTAAGCAATTACAGTTTAGACATTTTCGTTCTTAAATAAATTTACTCGATCAACCAAGAGGTACCACACCGATTAGTTGAAACATTGATTTACAACTTTTATTGGTAAAGGTCCCGCGTCCAAGCCGCGATGTGTTGTCTGCATATCTTATCTTAGTCCTTAGTTCTTACTAATATTATAAATGCAAAAGTTTTTGAAAATGTTTGTATGCTTGTGTGTTTATTAGAAGTAAACGCAGAAACAACTGAACGGATTTGGTTGAATATGGCACAGGGATAGATCATTTCCTGGATTAACGCATAGGCTACTTTTTATCCCGGTTGTTTGCTCCCGTAGAAAATAATGGATATTTTTAATCTGATATTTTACGTCGTACTGTGTTTTAGGGACTTTTGTAGCGAGAAAGTGATTTCACGCAGGCGAAGCCGCGAGCAACAGCGAGTAAGATATATGGCTATTGGTACACGACCGTGTGTCTTACACAATACGAGCGAAGTAATATTTGCACTTTTCCGTGTGCTTGTTGGAGCTGTCATAACAACGGGCAACGACCTTCAAAGGCTGACAATGAACTTTAAAGGCATGGGAATCCATGACGGTAGTTTAACCTTTAGCTGACCACTGCAAAGGCCTGATTATACAATACAATAAATGATGAAAAGAAGAACCTTTTTCGCATGATGCTTAACGCTACACTTGTTTATAATCAGTAGCAACTAGCAGCACTTTCCAAAATTAATAACAGAATGTATAGCGCTAAACTTCTTTTGTCACGTGTTAAGTCTCAAAGCGATAAGAAATTCGCCTGCTTTTTAACTGACTTCAAAAAAGGAGGAGGGTCTATTCCTACAAAATTATTCTGAGATAACTTGAAAGTAATCGTGGCATGACCTCTATTGTTTACAGAGATTAAGGGTGTATTTCCAACAAAGACGTACGATGTAGCTTAGCTGTAGAATCACTGTTGACTAAGAGTGACTGTGAAAATGAAATGGTACCATTGTACCATTGAAGCGATGCGCAACGGTTAGCTCCCTAGCACATCTCTGATGAATACACATCTTAAAGGGTGGCAGGACGCATTGAGGGCGGGTGGAGTTATTAGCTTCAGCGCGCCTGAATAGTTATACAATGTACTATTGATTAGTGTCGTCGTGTCGTATCTATGTTGATAACAGGCAAATAGCGGCTGCCGTCTACTATATTGGGCTCTTATCTAATGCTCCACTATTCGCGTTCTAGGAATTTCATATTGATACATGAATATCTTTATTGCGTTTTGATATTATTCGAACGTTTTTGGTTCATAAATATTCTAGATAATTGTTTTTGTTTTCGATACCCAATGATAGTACTTTGTGCCATTGCTGCCGGCGCCAGTAGGCGTTATTTCTATAATCGATACACTAATTTTATTTGTAATTCAAAAATAAAATCCAATGCATCTTCGGTTTCGGTGGCTAAGTTTATACATTGACTTTTTATTTGCTCAAAAATATGAATTCCGGCATGCGGTGACCGGCCTGGTGGCCGGACCAGCTCGAGACGAACCCGCGACCTTGGCGGATGAAAGGCGTAAGCGCCCGCTGTGGTCATCGCGTCCTACACACCACGCCTAGCTCGTCCGCCGATCACAAATCGAGTCTAGATGCAAATTATACCTATTATTTTAGTATGCGCAATTGTTGACCTGTTTGCATATATTTAGTGGGTACTTATTGCATTATGAATGGATACAATTATGAACTCTTTTAAGCTTGATTTGGATTTGCATCAATTTTTATTCGTTGTAGGCCTTGTTCCCAAAGGTTCGTTTGTACTCGGGAGGTATGCACTATGCCTTTATATGTGTCTGTCGTCAGACTTACAAGCACTGTTTTGTTCCCGTTTGAAATATATTAAAGTCAATATAATCTCCAGATATTTTGAGTCTTAACATTTAATGTTCTGGAGAGACGAGATTGAAGTTCCATATTATTGCTTTGTTTCCACTACCCTAATGAATTTATTTATGTACAATCAATACGTGTAGCGCTATATCGGCTCTATCCTCACGTGAGGGTGCGAGCTCACAGGCGGGAACAACGAGATCGATAGAGGGGAGCGTCCAGACACACTGTGCAAAAATCCACCGAGGGGGCTGGCACCCACTGCTTGTAGGGCTTACAGACTCCATAAGTACCTAAACTTGCTTATAATACTAATATTGAAAACGCTTATAAAAGGAAACATCAACTTTTTGTGGACGTTGTCTACTTCATAGATTTTTTAACTGATATCGTACAACTACTACGTAAGAGATAGACATTTTCTTCTATTGACAAATTCTTTATGTGTACAAAACCTATAGTCGTCTCGACCCCCGAGGTCCAGGTGGCAGCGCTAATTCAATTTGTCCTAAGAATAACCTTTTCCAATAAGCATACATAGATTATTTGCGTATATCACACGAATATCGCAAAGTTAAAACAAAATCTGTAAAACAGTCGTGTTTGCCAGCGAATGTTATGCAATTTGCACTATCGGTTTTGCGGTTGAGTAGGGTTGCTCAAAACCTGATAGCTAAATAAGCGAATATAAACAATTTTTAAAAGAAAATACCGGGCACGCTAAACCCAAAACTTCAGCAAGAGTCATACCAAAGTATTAACTATTGTTTTTATGTATACATGTCATCGATTGGAATTTGCGTTGTTTTCTTTCACAAGATATGAAATGCTCCTCTTTCACTTTATGATGGTTAGCGTCTCGTATATTGATATAAACTGTCACCTAGCAGTGTAACTCACGACAAATAACATTTCGTTTACGAATAAACTTTCCCATTTTGGCTGTAAAGACAAAGGAATAAGCTAATAAATGACAACACTTGCATACAATGAAAATATAATTTCCTTATATATTTTTATGCAGGCAAAACGTTTACTTACTCCCCTCACGTTTTTTTTTAAAGTAATGTTCAGATTTTTTGAGTCAATATAGTATGTAGTTGGTAACCCTAGTTGCGTGCAGTGATTCATGCTAACGAGTGTCCGTAGATGTGAACCTGCAAGGTTTCCGACCGGGCCGCGAGTCCGACTGATCATGTTACAACTATTCGCCGATTGCGAATGATCCGACTGGCCCGTGCGCGAACCTTCCAAAGGAATGCTTAAATCTAGCACATCTACAATCTAGATATATGACTCGTTTTATTTCCAATACATATGGATGAGTAGGTTTTGAAATCAAACGTACTCTAAAAAAACATGTGTTGCATGAAACAATTATTCGTAATAGCAGTGATGACAAACTGCTCTTTAAGCATAACAGAGGTTATTGTAACAATTAAACACTTTAATAATTTCACTCTTGTGTTTACGTTTAATGTATGTGTTACGTATGGTGTTTCCATAACAATGTATTGTAGCATTGGTGTCGTAAAAACATAATATCGAGTCCTACTGCTACGCTCTACACTCGAAGCCTTATGAGCCTGTGAACGTTTGGACATCTTCTATTTATTACTTTTACATTTAACACAGCGCTACTCATATGACCACCTGCTTTCATTCTAGGAGTCAAGAACCTCCTAAGTTGTATGATACAGATTCTTTATATTTCGCGCTGCACCTTCTTTGCTTATATCGGTTGTGTACAGTCAGCATCAAAAGTAGCTACACAACTATGGTGTTCATATGGTGCTACACATTTAACGGGACCTTCTTCTTCTTCTTCTTTTAATTTATGGCTTCCACCAATTATTTGTCGGTGATTTCGCCAATGTCAAGTAGATTATAGCAGGTACAAAACAATAAGTATAAACTCTGAATATTTTGTATCAGTTAGTCTAGAGAAGTTTCGGCCCGAAGTTACCAGGTAATTTAGATATAATAATATAAAAATATACTTAGACGATAAAAATATATATATTATGAACATTTAATTATACAAAAAATAGTACAGATAAATAAATAAAAAATGCAAGAAACTATTAAAGAGAAGAAACCTTTATAGCCCGAGTGGAAAGATAAGAAAGGGAAGAAAAAAACCAAAAAAAAAAAAAAAATATATAGATAGAGGTTATTACTTTTGATAAAATTGGAAAGGTATTTGATGCGATAAGAAAAAACCGAGCTCAATAAAACATTTACACTTACAGGACGAGGGAAATCTGAAGGTAGGACATCATAAATAGGATAGGAGATTCTGGGACAGTTGAAGAACAAGTGATCAACCGATCCCTCGTCCAGCCCACATTCACACAGGGAGTGATCACGAACGCGGATCTTATTTAGGAAAACAGGGGAGCAAACATGGCCTAACCGCAGACGGATTATTGCTGAAGTAATCTTTTTGTTAACACGCCTGTACTTAAAAAACCAGGGCCTAAGGGGAATATCAGGATGTAATATACCGTAATGGGTGCCCTTAAGAGTTCGCGAGACCTGCCACTGTTCATTCCAGGATGATTGAAAATCATGACTCAATCCAGAGAATAACGGGACCTTAATATTCAATGCAACTAAAGTAGTCTAAAAGTTGTGAGCATCCAAAGTTGCAATTATATCTGAGCACACAGATTGTCACATGTATCTAAGCAAACTGAAAGTGATTTCTATATAAATAAGTCAACAGTCAACGGCATTTTAGCAGTGCAGATATTCATAATGAACTTGAAAAAGAATATATTATCCTATGCCAATGCATTTAGACTCAGAATTAATTGAAAAAATTCTTTCGTCTATCTCTTTCATTTCTTGCATGACGTCAGTGACGTGTCTTTTGTTTCCAATTATTTGAAAACTGTCCGAAATAGAATGGTACGGTAATTGCGTTCTTCGTAGTAATACTATGAACTATCCCGCGGACCCGCGCGGATGAAATTGAAAATCTTGTTATATTACTTCTTTCTTATATTATATTATTATAAATGTGAAAAATTATGAATTGTTTAGACGTTTCAAGACTGCACTTTTCAAGTATATTATAATCAAAGCGGTCACCTTTATCAATAGTTCTAGTATTAGTTCTCTAATCATTGATCCATAATTTCAAAGGAAGAAGTAAAATAGTTGAAGGTGGTAAAAATGTTATGACCTTCACACCAAAATTCGATTTTATCAATATTTGATGGTATTGAAACCTCATTTATGTAAGAAGATGCTATGTGATTATTTGAAAAACCTCACCCGAAAGCAAACGTACCGCCTCATTGGACTCGTGGCAGCGTATTTAGACTGTAAATCCTGCGATCTGCGATCTCATACTATCGTAATTTTTGATCCAGTTTTTCAATTCGAAAACCATACGGAGTTGCTTAAAGTTAGAATTTGTACCCGAAATGGCGAGAGGATAACCATTTATCAATTGAAGCCACGGAGATCAGCTCTGCGAGATACGGGTTCACTGATTCTACCGCTGCCCTTACACCCTGGCGAACACAAGCGTGTGCGGTGTACTAATATTTTTACTTTACATACTATTATGTATGTAAAGTAAAAATAGCTACGAAATATTAATAATATGACTATAATCTATAACATATTTTCTATGCTTAGTTACATTTGATTACCTCAGTTGATCAGTGAATTGCGAAGATAAATTTGTGTAGAAGTATTTGACAAACGTGTGTTTAGATAAATTTGACACATAGGATGCCATCAACTTTTCGAATACTTTTGTTGTGTTAAAGTTTTTGGTTTTCTTAAGAGTGTAGAATTATTTGGGTACATAGTGCGCTCCTATATATCTGCTGCTGACTGTACATTCAATAGGTACTCCCACCCATAAAAACTCTCTATGGATGGGGGTATTAATTCAACGTAATAGAACTCTTAATTGTGGTCTATTAGTGTTTTAATCCCTATAGCCACTCACATACCTTGAATCGTAACCGGGACGGAAAACGGATATGAAGTGTAGTTGTTGTTACCATGTAGTGAGAATGACTATGATATTTATTTATTTATTTAAGGTATGGAAGACTTACAGCTATACACACCTAAATAACTCTGAACTAGTTGACTGATAGCCAATAACAAGCCTTCACTTATAGTAATCTTATAGCTAGAGATGAGCAAACAAGTACTGCAGCTAGTTAAACAATTTACAATTACAATAAAATATATATTGAAATGTCCAATGGCAATATGAGTTAATCGAAGGTGAGATAGCTGCCTTCAACCAATCTATTTATCATTTTCCATCTTACAAACCTATCGAAACTGAATAACAAATAATATAATATACTTTCAAGTGGTGTTTGAGCATAATAAGTGTTCACACATCGACGTGCGAACTAAACGATTACCACCGAGCAAATATTGGAACGAGGTCGGTGCGCCCACGTGTTACTCTTTATTCCAACCAGTAATGGCCATTTATGTTGAATAAACTACATCCAGTAAGACATAACATAAACCCACGTTCTCATCACCGAAGGGTTAAGCTCAGGCGCAGCTGAGGCACTCACGCATTGCCAAAACTCCAGCATCTAGTCCGTTCAGTCCAGCGACCAGTGTGACCAAGGACTACCGTGATTGTTAGCTTTCTTATCGGCACAAAATCGATCTTCGGAAAACCCAAGAGTGTTTTCGAAAGAAAAAAAATACACAAGTTTAAGTAACCCGATTTGGGAGCCAACCCCAGAACCTGACGGACTACGGCATACTACCCAAGCACTCTACTAGTCCTATGGGCTGAGTTTAATCTATACTTAATATTATAAAGCTGACGAGTTTGTTTGTTTGGTTGAACGCGCTAATCTCAGGAACTTTTATCCCGGAAAAACTTTTTTATTCCGGCGGAGACGCGAGCAATACTAGTTGATTATAACCTTGAACCCATACTGTCCACCATTCGTCAAAAATTAGCTCGGCGAACAAGTTTACTGCTTGTAGAGACAAGATGGAGCCTCTGGGCTTACCCTTTTGAACATAATATAGGTGTAAGCTTACGTCTTATTCTATAAGTTAAATAATAATATCTGCTCTGTATTACTTCGTCCATCAAGCTGTTGTAATGCGAGATAAATTTCATATACCTTCGATATTTTTAGAGAAAACTCTCGAGACAAACCGGGTCCATATCTTCGCTAAAGCTATTATAGCATATTACACTTTAGTTTAAAAAAAACCGGTCAAGGGCGAGTTGAATTCGCGTACCGTGTAAACTTGTTGGTAAGGTGTCTAATATATAAGTTCAATAGTCCGCCAAAATTAATTAAAAATATCAAATATGAAAAGTTGAGTATTAACAGTAAATTCTTTTGCTTTTTTGTTATTAAAGTACATATTTACGGTTTTCAGTTTTTTTTTCATTACATATGCTTGCTTCTTGCCAAATTTCATGATTCTAGGTCAACGGGAAGTACCCTATAGGTTTTGATTCCCTTGCTAAATCATAAAATATGCGGTCATATCTTTTGATCGGGGTGACTTACAAGTTTGATTTTTAAACAGCTGAAAGAGACCCTGTCCCGAGTATTTGATATAAATTTCAACTCGGTATATTTACGCATTCCTGAGAAAAAGGGTCTTGACAGACAGACAGACAAACGGACAACAAAGTGATCCTATAAGGGTTCTTTTTTTCCTTTTGAGGTCCGGAACCGAAAAAAAAATTAAGGTTTGTCACGAAATAAGAATTAAAATCTCTTTCCATATCTCATATTTTCACTCCCGATAAGCTATCGTTGCGTACGTTGCCGCGCTGTATGTAATTTCATTATATCTGCAACTAAATTACGTACTGATAAAAACAAACAATTTTGAATTGCGCAACAATAAATCAATAAAATTTGCCAAACGAGTAAAATAATGGCGATCACGAAATCGCACACAACGCCACGAGTGACGCGTGTGACGACGCGACGTGTAACGAAAGTGGCTCTATTGTGCTGTAGCTATACCGAGAAACTAACTTTATTGTTGAATGGCTTTGCCGAGAAACGATAAACACGTAGACTGAAGTATCCACTAGCCTACACTAACTTTTTACCTTGTTTGATTTGTTTGTAACAGTTTTATAATATTAAATGACATGATTAGGTAATATTAAAAATATCATAATCTGTAAACCTTATCGACTTTACTTTCTTTATTTCGATTTTCGAGTTACAAACGTGTTGAAAGTTAATCATTGTGTCTCGGTAAAAAGCAAAATGAATTCGAGTTGAAAACCGACGCGCATTCTATCATACTGATTAGTTGAGTTATTCATGGACGGTGTGGTGCACAGAATTAATTGAGAAGCGCGTGTATATATTGTTCTGGCGCGGCATCTAAACCTTTCGTTTGTCTGGTGGTCACGTGCGCGCGCACCTTCTTCGCGGTGCTCCGTCGTCGGCGCGTGTCCGCACATGTGGAACGCACGTGTGCAAATATCGCCCCAACGTAAAGCACCATTGGCGAATACGCGGGAATATGCAGACGTTGCATCGCGTTCGTTTTTTCAAATTATTTTAGACTCGGCGTTCACATTCCAGCCAGCAACACGATCAATAAAAGAGCTTGGGTTGCGAATCGCGAGAGGTTTTGTTTCATGTCATTTTGTAAACATAACAAACTGGAATTCCTTAGAGCAGTCAGTATTGGATTTGCCACACTGAATAATGCTGTTTTTTTATAATTGTATCATTGAATGAATGAATGAATCCATGCCGATTACGGCTATTATATTACGGTACGACTGTAATGCTGAGTTCTCGGGTTCGATCCCCGGGTCAGGCAAAGTGATATTGGGTTTTTCTTTTCGGCGTCAGCCCGGAGTCTAGAATTTGTGCCCGATATGGCGATAGATTCCCCCTCTATCACATTATGGAACGGAATACGAACGGCGAAATTGGGTGCATTAGTTGCGCCTCTGCCTACCCCTTTGGGGATAAAAGGCGTGACTGTGTGTGTGTATATTCAAAATAATTATTATTGGTCCTGAAAAATCTAACATTGACTAACTACTTGCAGATACATTAGCTTTTCAGAATATCTTACGTAAAATTTTGAATTAAAACCTATGATAATATGACAATATTAAATAGTGTAGTATCCGTGAAAACCGGCGCAGTGTCCACTACTTTTACTTTCGCTAAACAAGGTCATCGCTCGGAACGACGCGTCGTGCACGATGGACCGATTTTCCCCGAAACTTATCGCGAGTTCGACATACAGGATGGTGAATCAGTTCCTGTGTATGGTGACATATTTACTCTATATAACAATGGGGATTTGGCTTCCTCAAACAATATTAAGTATTAGATGCAGGGGATATTCTGAATTCTGAAAAATAAATATTTTATGTTGATAACCATGAACAACACATTTTTCTAAAGATTAATTATAAAACACTTTATTACACGCTTTATATTAGCTTCACTTGTATGTTTGTAGGTCTCCGACGCCGACTGCTTTGGGCGCGATTTTGACCCACTTTAAACGGTCAGATTTTATTCAAACTTTGTAGGTTTGTCGAGGACCGATAACAATACACTAATTTGATAAGATTATGCCATTATTGATGTGAGTAATTACCGTCCTATTAGTCTACTGCCAACTATGTACAAACTATTCGCATCCTGTTTAAACAAGAGAATACAACCAGAGGTAGAGACGCACCAACCCTTAGAGCAGGCAGGATTTCGAAAAGGATTCTGCACAATTGATCACATTCATTCTCTAGAGCAAGTAATTGAAAAACACCAGGAGTATCAACAGCCCTTATACTTGGCTTTTATTGATTATGCAAAGGCTTTCGACACTATATCCCACGATAGCATATGGCAAGCGCTAGACAATCAAGATATTCCAAAAACTTATATAAACATTTTAAAAGACATCTACAGCAAAAGCATAAGCCGCGTTAAACTCGACAGAATAGGGCCAACAATCGAAATATGCAGGGGTGTGAAGCAGGGAGACCCGTTATCACCTACTTTATTTATAGCAGTTCTACAACACATAATGAAAGACCTAAACTGGAAACAGAAGGGTATTAACATAAATGGGAAAAACCTTAGCCATCTTAGATTCGCAGATGACATAGTCCTCTTCTCAAGATCATCTAAACAATTACAAGATATGATATCAGAACTCTACGAAATAAGCAACTGTATAGGATTACAAATAAACACGTCCAAAACAAAATTAATGACTAACGCTCTTCAAACCCCTATACTAGTCGAAAACTTACAGAGCTTAGGATATGTAGAGAACTACATATACTTAGGAAAATGCATATCATTTAAAAATACCAGAAATAAAGATGAGATTGATAGAAGATTACACTTAACATGGAATAAGTTCTGGAGTTTGAAGGAAATCTTGAAATCAAAACTACCCTTAAGACTGAAAAGGAAAGTAGTGGATGGGTGCCTGCTCCCTTGTATGTCATATGGATCACAAACCTGGATATTCAACAATTATGCTAGAGACAAAATACAAAAGACCCAGCGTGCCATGGAAAGGAGTATTCTGGATATTAAATTGATAGATAAGAAAACATCAGTTAGCATTAGAGAAAAAACTAAAATTATAGACGCTCTCCAACATATGAAACGTCTGAAATGGAAGTGGGCTGGCCACGTGGCAAGATTAACAGATGGAAGATGGACACAATTGGTTACAAATTGGTCGGGTCCAAGAGGCAAGCGAAACAGAGGGCGTCCTAGAGAACGTTGGGTGGACGAAATAAAATCTAATGCTGGAGACGACTGGACAAAAAAAGCAGAGTCTAGAGCAAACTGGAAACTGTTGGAGGAGGCCTATACCCGCCAGGGGCCTTAACTAAATCAAAATATGTATTTTTTAATTTTGTGCATGTAAATTTTCTTTTTATAAGTTAAGGAAATAAAAAAGGCTTTATTATTATTATGTTGTATCTTTCCTGCGGGAAATCACGGCACGAAGGCCGGTCCTTTTGGAAGGCTTGCGTGGGGATATGGATCCAACACGTAGAGGCCCCTTTAAGATACGTTACTCTAGTTGGGGTGTGTACACCTTGTAGGTACTCTCTCTGTCTGTACTTATGGAAATACAGCCAAAGACAGCGCCCGCAAGGTGCAAGGACTATTGCGGAGAAGATGGGAATTATACCGGGTCTATGGATGGGATCTAGCTGGACTGGTTGCTGGGCTATTGATTGAGACAACGGGACGCCTGCCAAGTAAAATGTCTCAATCATTTGTATTCAAGGCAGACGGTGACTTGCCCCCCACTAGATGGGCATCCCAAAAGCGGCGCATGCCAAGGACGCAACATCGGTGTGGGTGGCTAAAGGGTGTCGAGAGGTGTGCACCGATTTCACCATCGCGGTTCGCTAACGCGTCCCGGAGCGGGTTTCCTCGCTATTACGCAGCTTGAGCACTTCCACCCTGGAGCTTCGGGTTTTAGCTCTTGCGATTTCCACCCCTAGCCGGCCAGTTAAGGCAAGCCAAGGGTCAGGGGGTCTCATTTAGCCCCCACGGAATCGGGGTACACGGTGTCGCCACTCACCGACGGCTCGCCACAAAGCCGCCCCTGCGGGTTTATTATTATTATTATTATGCCATTATTCAATTTTCAAAATGAGATTTTTGTCAATTTATATATTTTTTAGTGACATTTGTTGGACAATAGTAGAAAAGAACTAAAAAATTAAAAATAAATAATAGTTTAAAAAGAATAAAAATCGCGCTTTATAGAAAATCCAACTAAAAAATAGAAAATTTTGAATTAAGAATAGTGTAAATAAGAAAAAAAAATATTTTATTGTAAAAAAAAGCGTGGGGTGCATGGTGACAATAGTTATAAATATTTTATTGACAGATAATATGAGTAGAAGTATCATTTTGATAATATCTTAAAAAGCACCCCACGCTTTTTTTACAATAAAATACATTTTTTTCTTATTTACACTATTCTTAATTCAAATTTATTTTCTATTTTTCAGTTGGATTTTCTATAAAGCGTGTTTTTTAGTTTTTTAAGCTATTATTTATTTTTGTTAAATGTTGACCAATTTATCAATCTTTAAAATAGTTACATTAGTTTTTATTAGTTATTACTAAAACATTTTATTCACAATTTCAGGTTATTTGTATTTATTACAATAATTAATTACCAAGAAGTAATTATCAAATACCTTAAGATTGGCACTAACTCTATCGGTACGATTAATCGTCGATGACTCAAAATCAAGATTTGTATGCATCGCGACGACCATTAACACAACACACTAAATTACAATTTGCAATTGATAAGAAAAATTGGACACAATATTAGCAGTCTTGAGCGATACTGTATCAGGCATGGTTGTAAACGTAGGTAATCCGCGATTAAGATAGCGCGCTGTGTCGGCCCGTGGCCGGCGCCCATTACAGCAGTGTGGCCAGAGTGGGCATCCACGATACACTCGGGGAGTCAGGGATGTGACGTGTGCCAGTAGTGAGCGTGCCAACATGCCGTGCTGGCTGGACTGGTCCACTGTCGGCACATCATTAATCTTATTCAAGGTAGGAGTCTTGTACAACTGACTGACGACGGACCAGACAGCTCGTTTGACTGTATGCGTCTGCCTTAAACAGTTGCTACGGAAGTTTGAATTACAAAGTACCTACAGCATAAAAATTTACGTGTTGTCCTTAGATAATGATATTCTATTAAGTTTCATAATGCTCAGGTGGTCCAGTCATTCCCATTCAAACCAGATTGTATTCATGTTTTTCGGTTGAAATAAACAGCAAATCATAGAGAAGAAAACAGCTAAGATATATGATGTCATATTTAAATAGTAGGTATATCGTTCGCAAATTACCAATAAAATGTCCTGGATCTCCGGGTCTTGAAATTAGTTAGATAGATAGATTAAGTAGCTTTAAGTTATAATATTTATAGACCGTCTTAGGTACCTTACATTTTCCAAATCCAACGGAGTTGAGTCATACAGCTGAATCATTCGATATCATTGTTTGGTGTAAATTGTACGAAGTACACACACACACACACATTATACATACATACACACACACACACCTTTTATCCCCGAAGGGTTTAAACAGAGGCGCACTAATGCGTTAATTATACTGAGTATAAAAATATTCAATGTTTGTAAAACTTTGCTACCGCAATTTATAAGCAGAGTGGTGCCGCTGTTCAACAATCAGCGCAGGCCACGCCACTTGCCACTTTGCCACTGTTTCGTAGATATCTGATACTCTCCTACTGATAGCATACTTTATGCCTTCCTGAAGACCATCTAATACCTGCCTTTATCCCACTTCAAAGGGCAAATGGCACAAAATTAAAAAAAAATTGCACGTCTGTTCAACCAGTTCCGCGTACATGTCGAATGCCAATCACTTATTCGGCATTACATCTGGTACGCCAAGGTTGCGCGGCGGACGCCCTTCAACGCAGTAAAAGCACATGAAATTGTCCCATGTACGTGCATACTTTTATTTATGTTTGCAACAACGCTGAAAAGCATGCGATCCTCTAAAAAAAAACTGGGTATTATGATACTTAACGTGGTATGTATGACCTGCGATGTGTCAGATTACTGCTGCTGAGGCATTTGTAATACAAAGTTCTCAATGGTGTTCCTACTGTCTTTGCGCAGTCGTGGCGCCGGCCATCAGCCAAGTAACTGGCTCATCATGTCATGCAGTTGTAATTCAGTGAATTTGTTTTATGAAACCGACTACCAAATAGAAATGTAGAGAGGAGTTAAAATTAATACAAACAGTCTACTTTCCTTCGTAGCAAAGAAGTAGATAAAGTACCAAGGAGGTAATTATTAAGCATAAGGACATTAATAGCTGGAAAATCCATATGTAAAGTACCGCGGATATAGTACCTACTGTTGTGTACGTATTTAGTGTAATAACAGCATTAATAATATTTCGTACTTGTATAGACTATATGTGTAGTGTATAGTGTATACATAACAGCTGTGACTAGCCTACTTTCAGCATAACTGTAATATCCTTATAGTTATTTGTTTTATATTGTACTCGTGTTTCACGCTGAAGGGATTTTAAATATTGGGTTGGATATTGGACGCAGTTTAACAATAACCTGCCAATCTATACATACATACATACATACATACATATAAATAACATTGTAGTGTCTGTTTGTAATATTGAAATAACCGTTTTTTACTACATGTATATGAATATATATACGGTACATACACCAAAATAACATTTTTTATAATTTTTGTCTGTCTAGCTGTCTGTCTGTTTGTTTGTTCCGGCTAATCTCTGAAATGGCTGGACCGATTTTGACGGGACTTTTATTGGCAGGTAGCTGATGTAATAAGGAGTAACTTAGGCTACATTTATTTTAGTTTCCATAAAAAGCGGGACTTTTATCCCGGAAGAACCCTTTCACGCGGGCGGAGCCGCGGGCAACAGCTAGTGCACAATAAAATATTTTTTCTATAAGCTGGTGTCTAAAGTTCAAATATTTCTTCCATCTACTCGGTTGGTATATTACGGCTAACACTTTATAAAGAAGCGCTCCCCATGTCCTCCACTCCCGATCAGAATGATGCCGCAACATATGAGAAAAATAATTTGGCATAGACCTTGCTTACCTACCATTCGTCTAACGCTATCTCATTGGGGAATAAAGTCCAAGTAACTTGTAAGAAAAACTCACACAGAGTGTCGTAAAAATAATAAACAGATTTAAATGCATAACAATCTAAAGGAACGGCGCGGCGCGTGTCGTGATAACATATTAGTTCGTGTTAAAGGTCGACAAGTTGACAATAAACAAATAACACAGCTGACCCCGCGACATCCCCCGCGCATTGATAACAAATAGGGTCAACGCAGACGGACGGAATAGGACGAACATTAAATAGCAATAAAAACAGGACCTAATGCTCTTCGCACGGACTACTAAATGACGAGACGACCAAGTTGCCCCATAGCAAGGTGCTATAGAGCCCACAATATCAACAACGTCAGAACTTTGAATAACATGTTACACAGGCCGGAACGATTGTGTCGTTCAGTCATCTCTCGTCAACCGATACTCTATCATCTACCCTACTCCATTTACATTTTACCATCATGTGCCACTGCATCCCACTGGGTTCTCTTTGTCGTACCCGTATAAAAGTAAATCCATGGCAGTCCACTACGCTTGTCACATGCACAAAAAAATGAGTTTCCGTCCGTCTGCATTTTCATAAACGCATGTATGTAAGCCCTGCAATCAATATTATTATAGAGGGATAATAACAAACACAATAATTTATTAATTGTTTACGAACGGGGTCAAACCACTATCAAGTATGATAAAGCATTGTTTAGAATATAAATTCCATTAATTATAATAAAATCGTAACGTTTCCGTTTGAATAATACAATAAAGTATAAACAAATGAGTACAGATTCTAAAGACACACAACATTATTAAAGATTCGGTCACCAGTCAAATCGTTGTGCAATAATTCTTACTAAATAAATAACTTAATTTTTCATTTATTCAATGAGTTTACCTAAACTCATTGAATAAATGATTATGAATGATGATTATATATGATGATGATTATGATGATTATGATGATTATGAATTAAATACAGGTACCTACCTGTATTCATATTAATGCTTAATACAATATTAATTAGTTTGTTATATGCGTTATATGGGCCTAGTCAATGACCTGTAAAATAGGGACCAGTTGAGGAAAAAAAATATTGTTGACTTACAGCCTAAATTGCTTTAGAAATACGATAAATTAATCATAACCTAAGTTGCTTATAATAAAATATATTATTTTAAGATTGCATTTAAGTTCAGACTTTCGTGTACAGCTTTGGCATACAGGTAGATCATGCCCTGGATTAATACATAGGCTACTTTGTATCCCGGGAAAATATAAAGCGGGACTTTTATCCCGGAAAATCTTTTTAACACGGGCGGAGCCGCGGGCAAAGGCTAGTAAACTATAAATTGAATATCAATTATCTTAATATTTCTTCAGTTATTTAATTTAATACGTATTAGTTGTCAAGCATTTATTCGGAATATTCATTTCATCGGAAAATTCATATCGGATTCAGATCGCTTGATGCCGAAAAAATTAAGATGTATCATCATTTCCTCCCAGATGAAAATTTATGAGCTGATTGTTAATATAATGCTATAATCAATAAAAAGAATCTGCTATCAGTAAGTCGAGGGAAACATTGTCAGCTGATGCATTTAAATATGTGATAGAAGCTCTCGCCTAACACCTGCGTTATAACTTTCAAGGCTGATGCCGTCAGCCGTCGGGTGATGCTGACGGCTATGCCCCGGCATACACCCAGCTGACATATATATTTATTCATAGTGGCATATAAGCTAACATCAGGTAAATTTTTAGCTCAGAAGGAAATCACTGAAATTGAATTTTTTTTTACATGTTTGATCGACCAGCTGACCGTGTTACAGTCAGCTGATTACTTTTTTCTTCAAGGTATTGGGTTAACTACAATTCTCAAAAGTTTTTAGTTGAGAGGAAATGACTGAATATATATTTTTTTCTTCCTGTTTGGGAGGCTACCGCCGCTTATCGCCCCCACGGAACCGCAGCTGACGTTCACGAGGCTTTATGATACTATTGTCTCATGCGTCTCATCAATTATCGTTTGAGAGGAAATAACTGACGAAATTTTGCTCTGGCCCAGGGTCTAGTAGAGCCCCGCTGTAGAATTATATGTCAAGTAGTCTTTCTCAAAGTGGACGATAACTCCCTGTGGGCGCAGGAGGCCTTCAGGGCCGGCCGGTCCGTCCTACAGGTTTAAAATATCTTCATACCCAATCTCACCTAAATCTGTTCAGTAGTTACGCCTTAAAGGGTAACAATCAAGAAAACAAAAACACACATCATCGCATTTATAATATTAGTAAAATTCGAACTGAGAAAAAAAAATCACATATGACACACTATGTATATTTAAAATAATGAATTTTCGGGGGGCGCTAGAAAATAATTATTTATCTCAAAGTAAGCAATAGACAAAATAAGTTTGAGAAGGTCTATGATGTTAAGCACGGATGAACTGACACGAAATAACTTGCGTAACGTGATAACTGTCAGCATGGACGAATCCCTCTTCATAAAGATCGATACACGTTCTTACCATTCTACTAGAGATGTGTGTTCATTTCATGAGCAGTGCTGACCACTTACCACCGTGTGAGTCACCTGCTCGTGGAAGCTTTCAGCTATAGTAAGACAGTAATAATTCACCTCTTTAGAACGTAATATAGCGCCATGATGACATCCTGTGACGCGAAAATTACCGCGTCCTTTATCCTAGCGTCGTACGTCGACTATTGGCTCGTTATATTTATTTTATTTATTGCGAGTTTATGTAAAAACCACAGTGTGAATCATTTTATAATATTTATTTATATTATTAACAAGTTTTGGTATTCCGTGGTATATTGTGTAGTGTGTACTAGGAAATATTTTCAATATAACATTTAATATTAAGCGCGCTTTATACATAATGGAAGCAGGACCTAATCCCCATCACCTTCAGCAATGGTCACTATCGAGTCGGGTGCAATCCCACCAACAAACTGTAGCCGAAGCGTGCCGCGGCGCCATGTTAGTCACTATTGTATGCGTGTAGCGCATCCGCTCGTGTTTTTGACCTCGGAGGAAACGCGCGACACCGCGAGTGTAGTAGCTAGGTATGTACCGCATGCGTTTATCGAGTGCGCTGAGATCTTAATGGATGACAGAGCGGGAGCGATAATATTAATGATATTTATTGGTATTCGGGTTTGGACAAGATAGGAAATATCAATTATTCTTTTATCTCTACGTTGATTTGAGAGACAAAGCCTCTACTGTGTTAATTAGTGATTAAAAAGGTTTATTGGCGAGGCTCATCGTATAACTGTTTTTTACAGATTGCTACCTCCCGATTGGTAGCTCCTCTGTTACTATTACCATTACTACACGAAATTGCAGAGTTGTTTTAGTGCTAGGTGTTGAAGAATCGTCCTCCGCCTGACGCCTGCTCTTATGTCCGTGGGAGCAGGCGTGCAGCGCGCGGTCCTTGGGTCGGGCGGCCACGGTCACCGGACGCGGGACTGGATTCCACCGCGCACGGCGCGGTCCGCCACACTGCTGTTAGATCACTTTTTACAATTAACTCTAGACTTAAGGAAAAAAAAGCACAGACAAAAACGATACCTTGTACATTTAGAAAAAAA
The DNA here is from genome assembly GCA_947568825.1 of Sphinx pinastri. Taxonomy (NCBI): domain Eukaryota; kingdom Metazoa; phylum Arthropoda; class Insecta; order Lepidoptera; family Sphingidae; genus Sphinx; species Sphinx pinastri. The sequence continues at coordinate 582,174 of OX387615.1, forward strand.
ATCATAATGCGTGTTTTAACAATATTTACACTATGATTCGTCGACCCCGGATGTCCTGCAAATTGGCAACATAGGGCTGTCGACGCGTTTAGGTATTTGTTATTTTTCTTAGAAATATTTTTTCATAATACTTATTATAAACAATATTAAGACACTTATCAACACGAAATAATAATTTCTACGTCTCACTTATAGTACCTAGAGTTAACCTAAAGCCGCTGAAATACACCTGGCAACACCTTCCTACCGCGGCCGGCGACAAATAACGAGTTAGGGAAACGCGCCCGTCTAGCCACCCGTGCAAACATAACTTTTCTACACAACATTCCCCGCCGGGAAATCGATCTGTAACCTCTCGTCACAAGTTCATACACCAACATAACTTGTTCCGAGATTGTCGACATAACTGAACATCTCGCATCTAAATATTTAATGGTGAATAGAAAGTATCAGATTCCCTTGAAGGTAGAAGTATTTATGTAAATTACCTTCATTACCTATGTATTTAGTAACAAAAATGTTGTTTATTTACATTTAATGTTTTTCTTCCCTGAATATGATATAATAATAAATTGTATTACTGAATAACTTTTTCAGCTATAATGTAACAGAACGCTAAAACTATTTCTGTTCACGGAGTACAGTATTACGAAACATTTTCATTACAAATAGTTTAGAGCAGATTGTCACGTACTGACCGAGTTGTGTGTGACATCAGGAAACTAATTATCAACTGCGCCTGTGACCTGTGTTACTGGCACATATTTGAATCTGGGATTCAAATAATTAAAACCAATTAGTATTCATTGTTCACAAGTATTCACAAACCATCGGGTATCAGGTAAAACAAAAAAAATATTTACAGTAAGAAAAATGTTTTGCTGCTTGAGCTCCGATGCCACTGTCTCGTTATCAATCTGTTGTGGCTTGGTGCTCTATTCCTTGTATCCCTTAATTTAGAATATTTGTCAAATAGTCATGGTTCCTGGGTGTCAAATCTTCAATACGAATCTTGTATATGTAGGCTTTCTTAATGTTAATGGACACTCTGCATGCGTAGCGTCGTTATTCTGTCGTATAAATAATAAAATGTGTATAAAATTTCGCCGTGCTACGTGCTGTTTAAACATGTGAGGTAAACGAACGCCGTGTACATTGAGACCTTGACTCATTGGTTCAAGTTTATATGTATATAGTTTTAAATCTTAATTAAATCGCTGTCCATGTTCGTTGTGTATTTTCTTTGCCATAAATTCTATAAGATGCATGAATTCGTAAACAAGCCCCAATCACAATCAGATATTCCACTTCCATTTTTTTTATTTCTTATCCTTGGACTGATGTAATCATATCATAATCTGCAACTACACCAGCAATAATTATTATTTTTGCATGTCCAATAGTGATTGAAGTCAATTGCCTTATGTCGCTCATTAATTCTAAGTATTCCATGCTAATGATATACATATGTGTGTCGGCAGCCCGGCGAGCCCGGTGTGGTGGTGCTGCGGCCGGAGGCGCTGGCGCACGACTCCGGCTCGGAGGACGAGGCGGACTGCGGGCCACCGTCGCCGTGCGGCGTGCGCTTCGTCAACGACAACGTGCTCATCAACGGCCGCTCCTCCATGCCCACACGCCCCGACCGGGACCGCATCGCTAAGGTAACGCATACGCTGTTGCTATTGATGTTCACGATACTGCAACAAATATATTATAGTCCATCGGGTCTTGGGAGACTTCACTGTAGCAACGGTGGCTACTAGTCTGTAACTATTGTACACTATACAGCCGCACACCGGCTGCCAGATAGGTATACAAGGATCAACAGATATGTTGTCGTTAGCTTATAGCTACAATTTATATTCCGCTTGTTTTTGTAAAGTTCAAGCAACGTCCATACACATAATATCATGCAATAAATAACCAGATATCGTAAGAAAGCAATAAATCTACGTATAAATTAATGTCGCTGTGAACAGTTGTTCTTGAAGATACTGTGCGAATTATCGTTAAGGATTATTAGTTCTTTGAGTCTATACAATTCTAACTAGTTACAAGTAGTAATTAATTTTATAATAGAACAACGTAATGTTGTTACATATATTGACATTGCGTTACTAAAATTCATCATGAGAGATAAAATTTTATAAAGAATACACACTCAAGACGGATTAACGATTTATCTTTTTTACATAATTGAGAAGATAACAAAACGTTATCATAAACTTGTTATGCCTTTAAAAAAGTTATTAATTACGGAGGAATATTATGTGTTTTTCGTTTGAATTAAAAAACAGTAGAAGGCAAGGTTGGTTTTTTTTACATCAATGTTTGAATTAGATACTTTGTCATTTAAAGTCCTATTAACGTTGTCAAAGGGCAGACGTGTGAGGCGGGCACATCATATCTCGTCTGTCTGTAGTATAAAAAGTGAGATGGTCAATCAGTGACCCCGACCTTGCCACCGACTCCGGTGAACACTTTCATCGCAGCCTCGACCTCCACGTAACAACTCAGCGCGGCGGGCACTGGTCGCGGCGCGCGGCGTTCGGCACGCACGCGCAACCACGCGGAACGCACCGACAGAACGGTTCCCATAACTACAGGCGCCACACTCGTTTGTGCTCTGACTGAGAGACGGGCTAGCCTAAAAAAATGGTCACTTAAAAGGAAACCTGAAACAAACCAAAAAAGTGCTATACACCACAACATAAATTCTTCTAGAAAATGCAATGAAAATGCCGCCCCCTACTAAGTTTCCCTACACTTCTTGTATGTGGCTATCGTTGACTACAGAACAAGTGCCGTACAATAAGTACGTCCTAAATAGCGGATCTCTCCAGTTCAATAGCGAGCAAATCGGTTTGTAAAAAAATGCAGTGCGACGGCGAGTCGTGAGAAATGTCGCAATGTTCTGATCAGTCGCGGGCGGGCGGTGTGCGTCGCTCCGTGGCACTCGATCCTCCACGGTCGGGATTCCGCCGATTGTGCCGTCAAGGGTGAACACTTTACGGGACCGTTTGAAATCCGTTAATTTGACAACTTGTTTATCTCGCTTGTGGTCATAGGCGTATACACTATATAGAGGGGGCCGGGCCCACCCAAGAATTGTGTGGTGCCCACCCCAAGGATTTTGAAACTCCCTACTACTACTATAATTTATTAACGAAATAGTTTTTTTCATAGACTATCCCGCCCTCACACCCGCCACTGCAACTCCTGTAAGCCAGGATCAGCAGTGGCACGCATTTTATGACACCGAGCGGTGAAGCTCGGCGAGTCTCAGGGAACACTAATCTGTCTTTAACCCGCAACGAAATTAATCAAATAGAAAGATAGGGAGGAGTTGGAAATATTAATTGTCCACCTAGCCACCATAGCGAAACGGGCGACAAAAATAATGAACTAAGGAGGTATTTTAGCCTCAAGTTTACAGACGTTTACAACTAGAAAAGCCAGTTGTAAAGCACCACCGATAAAAATTTAATGAAAGGGTCCTATCATATGAGCTGTCAAATTTGATTCCAATAATAGGCATGGAAAAAACGCCGGAAAGCACGGAAATTCCGGCTAGTCTCTACAAGGTCCATGTAGTATACAACCCCAGATGTTGTTTGCATACTATCCAACATTATGTTGCGCTCATCATGCCAAAGACCACACTCCCAAAGTACGTGATGTGCACATTGTTCATATACGTAACCAGGTGTAGAGCAAGGGCACACCAGGAGAGTCAACCAGCCTAAATGAAAATAGTTTGTCTTTAAAATTACCGTGGCCGGTAAGAAATTGCGATACACAATGATCTATTTCTAGCCAAGTTTTATTTAGGCGATCGCAAATGCACGGAAAGTATTTATATAAATGACGCCCTTTCGATGATACGTCCCACCGATATTGCCATTCGTTTAACAGCTCATTGTGTACAGCAGTACAACGAAATAGTTTCCAAATCTTTAAGTAAGTAGACAGAAGTCATTTTATTATTTTAGTCTAGGACACTGGCCCCCATGGTTAGTGACTCTAGCTACGCCCAAACAAGTGGTCGCTACAAAGCCCACAATAGGGTAGTTTCCTAGGTTTGATTTTGTACATTATTTTAGATGTAACAGAAAATAATACGAAAAAGAAATTCTTCTGTGAAATCAGCATCAACATCGATTGAAAAATAAAGCAGTTATTCAATTTTGAAATATTCTTGTGAGCAAAAGTGGGGGCGTGGCGGGGATATCGCGCTATCTCTTTTGCACGCAGGCAGCGTTATGGCCGACGGCGCTTGGTGACGTCACAACCTAATATTGCTGTTATTTGACTACCCCTTCCACCAAATTTCAAAGCTTTATACTTACTATTGCTTTTAACTTACTATTGCGCCAATTTTGAAAATTCTTTTTCCATTTGATTTTGGATAGCATACATTTTTCATAATTCTATTGAAAAAAAATTAGTCAACTACCCTATTCCTTACGAATGCGAATGGTATTAAGCTGCAATATACGGTTTTATTTAAAAATACTTGTCTTAGTGTTTTGAATATTTTACGACATCCGTTGTCACGTTGAGAGTGGTGGTAACTAGGTCCATGTTGCACGGTGTAACAGTATTGTTGCACTTTGATGTGGACACGGCTATTGCATTTATTGCTAGTCGATAGTGTTTGTGATGAAAATAGAAACAAAGGTAAGAAAGACGAGACTGAGCACGTATTATTAAGTAAGTGAACGGCGCCCAATTGAGACGGTCGTTATAGAGCAGTAGGTGGCGTGTTATCAGTAGCTAGTGCAGGTGCAGGAGAGTGTGTCGAGAGGCCACGTGTCGATAAAGTATCGTGTACGATACTTTAAAGGTTGCACAAAATCTGACGTTAGTGTTACCGTTAAAGTTAACTTTAGCAGTGACAATAACAATGAGTACTGAAATTGACAATTCGTATATTGCACCATTGCCGTAATTGTTAAAGTTAAAGGTAAACGAGTGACCAGTGAAATGATGCTATATTACAATAACTTGCACGAGTAATATTTTAGCAATGGAAATGATTTAATATAACTATCAAAACTTGATGTAATGTAGATTCATTGTTCAAATTTCTATTATCTCTTAGTTTCTATCATAGAATTTCAGAGGAATTTTTGGCTCCACCAAACTTTTTGGATAGGCCCACTATCAGAATCGCTATCATTGCTAGAGCTTACATCCCACAATATTTAGCTTACTAGACATTTTACGTAGGTATTTAACAGAGTATTTGTATTAAAATAGGGCATAGGATGTTATTATTGCAAGTCGTTTGATAAATGACAATTGACTGTACAGATTACGATAACTAACGGTAACTTTAACATTAACCGCCCGAAACTGAGCGGTTTATGGTATTGTTATTCGGACGTCATTTTGATTTGTTTTTTTTTTTTTTTTTTTTCTCAATGGGCTCACGTTTGTCCGCTATCCGCCTGATGTAAAGCGATGATGCGGCCTAAGGTGAAGCACGCTTGCCCAGAAGAAACCGATTCACTCGCGACTTAAAGAGTCCCAAATTATATCTATGCGGAAATAGACACGATGGTAGTGAATTCCACAATTTGGCTGTCCGCACAATAAATTGTTATTTTATGCAACCCGAAAATTGCTTCACCGAAGATTTGACAGTTGGTTAGACCTTTGTTATTGTAAAAGTTATTTTCTGCAACCCACCGTAAACAGATAGTGATGACAAAGATATGCACTTATGCATGTAATCGCATTTCAGTACTTATATTAGATAAGCCAAATTTATCGACGGGTATGAACTAAAAAAATGTATTGTACCATTTTAATCATCTATCTCCAATGTATTTTCATTTCAGCTGAAGCTTCAATTCGATGACTCGCTGACGCGCACATTCGAGTACCCGTCGGAGACGTCGCTTTGCGAGGAGTCGCCGCGCTCGCCGCCCGCCGTGGCCGCGCACGCGCCTGCACCGGCAGCGCCCGCGCCCTCCCCCGCGCCCGCCCCCGCGCCCTACCCCGCGCCCGCCGACACGCCGCTCATGGCGCCGCTCGCCGCCAACACACATATAGGTACATTTCATCAAATGATATAATATTGTGTTGTTTTCACGCAAACATCATCCACTGTCATCAGTTTGGTACAACAGTCTCAGTCGGCCTTGATACAAAAATCAAAACAGCGACTGTAAGTTACTCTCCATAGAGTCAGATGCGACGCCGCGCCGCGCCGGCCGTTCGTAATAGTCGGTACTGTCGGTAGTGTGTACAGGAATGACGTGCCAACAGACGTCAACACGCATGTCGTAGGTACGGTGAATAGTCGAAATGCTTCACTAAACCTATTCATATGATAAGCGAAATCACATACCACTTAAAATTAAAAGTTATGCAGTGTTAGTAATTATTTAATTAAAAATATAAAAACATTAAATCATTTTTTATAAAACACCAAATTTTGAAATCAATCTATTATTGGTAACAACTAATGTTCACGAAATATTGGATAAATAACCATTTTTTATTTAACGATATCTGTTTAAAAACGAAATCTGTTTTCACATTTTTGTTATCACAAAACGAGAGCAATTTGTAATAATGTGTTTTGTAATTTATTTTCTAAACAGTGACGATACTGTTCCACAACTAAACTATTTGAACATTTTATTTTATCAATTTTCTACAACGCATTTTATTAATACGTTTTATATCGGTTAATACATTCTTTTTGTACAACTAAATGATGAGACTGATACCAATTTCATGCCAATGAATTCTACTATCAACTACACCATAACTTTGAACTACAAACTACTGCAATACGCTCCTCGCCCTGATACATTACTGATTAAGACTTTAACATTATGTCCAATGATTCCACTGGAAATCTCATATTGTTGTGATACTACACTATTGAAATATACTTATAATAACGCCTACGGGGATAATAAAATAGGCATAGTATATAATATGAATATGTTTGTAAGTGTTGCGGCGGCGCCTTCGTCGGCGGCGAGTGTCGCGGCTGGCGCCCGCGCCGCCGCTCGTGCCGCCGCTCGCGCCGCCGCTCGTGCCGGACCACACACTCGTGTGACCTGGGCTAGGCTCTACTCCATACGCGGCTAACGCACTTGCCACGATACTGTACCGAGATAGTAACCGCTATCATAGCTCTCTAGACTGCTATTAATAATTGGGCTACTGTTGTTGAGAATGTAAAAATATTAACTTTAAAATGATTACTGCCGCTGTGCATTTATTGGTTAAATGTTATAATTATGTTATTAGCACTTCTATTTTGTATATACTCTATATTTCTTTCCTTGCACTTAGATTATATTTATTTATGATGTTACCTATATAGTTCTATAGATTATAAAAATAAGCTGTAGGTATTTCCACGAACATGCTACGTGACATCAGTAGAAATTATTGATACGTTTGTAAAATACATTTTATATTATGCAAAAGCTATCGTAAATTATAATTTATATGAATCTTAGTCTATAATCACCTCATCATTGATCAGATATCTCGTTTAAAAGCGAAGTCGTGTATGTTCCATTAACACATGTCTATGATTGTTAAGATTTGATTAAAGATTCCAAAACTATGTGTTGAATCTGATAATCTAACACCGAAATAGATTACAATCTAACAGAGGTGGCGCCTCGGTTTTACTGACCGTCTGGTGACTTTATACATTATACAAATAATACATTATTAGATATGTATTATGTTTTATTGCTTACTGCTCAATCCTGACAAAACAAAGTACTTGGTGTTTGGTAGCCATCATCAACTTCGTAGCTTAAGCCCATCACTAAATGTCAGCCTCTTGAGCAAGCCTATTGAGCGTGTATATGAAGCTCGCAATCTGGGTTTACATATGGATAGTCATTTACGCTTCGAAAAACATGTTGCACGCTCAGTACAAAATTGTTTTTATAAATTAAAGATCTTATATAAAATGAAGCCATATCTTCAGGAAAGTTTGCGTTTACAGCTTGCGGAGTCCCTTATCTTGTCCAAACTAAATTATATGGACACTGTTTTTGGTCCACGTTTGCTAGCTCGGACACAAAGACTAATTCAGCGAGTGCAAAATGCCTGTGCCCGTTTTTGCTTCAATATACCATTGAGAGCACATGTCACACCTTATCTAAATAAACATAATATTTTAAAAATGAAACACAGACGCAAACTACATCTTGCATGTCTTCTCTTTGGGGTCTTGAAGCATAAAGCACCTAGCTATCTTCATAGCAAGTTGTCGTGGACATCAAGTCGCAAGTCATATGGGCTCCGCCAGTGTGTGAAACAGCTTACTACAAGAAGTCATGGCTCTGCCGCTTTTAGAGGCAGCTTCCGCTATGTTTCTACCAAGTGTTGGAACAACATCCCTCCACCTATAAAGAATCTGAAATGTGTTCACAGTTTTAGGTTAACATTAAAAAAAATTATTCTAAACCATCAATTAGCTCAGGAACAATTGAGACACGACACTAGTGCCATATGAAAACGTCAAATTTTATGATAAAATATATTTAAATCTGCACCTTACAATTAATTTTATTACTATGTATTATTATATTCCACACACATACTTCTCGTGTACTATTGCACGTCGGAAATGTTTATTTATTTATTTATTGGCTTTAATAGTTAGTACTCAAATTCATTTACTTACCTATTAGTTGTACTCCTTTGGCCTTTGCGATCTGGATGTCTACGCAGTGCATGTTTTGCGAAGGGGAATTCCTGATGCTCTCTAGTTTTCGTAGTATCATTATGCTCTTTGCTCTTTAGCTTTAGTTTTAGTTTTCTAAATTTACTATAATACCTTGTTGATTTTGGGTGATAGTTTTGACAGATGACAGATCACACTAAGGACGAGGGAAGTGTACAATCGTTAATGTACTACTTCGATTATCGATAGTTCACCTAGAACTTTGAATAGATAGTACAAATAATATACATAGATGTACCAAAATATCATGAGCGTGACCTGTCAGGATTGTCATCCTGGGTTTAACGGGGTACAATATACAATGTTTATGCCTTTGGCGCCCGTGACATCACAAAACGGCCCTACGGAAGATCAGCGCTGGTTTTTACCAGCTTATGCTGAGTAGGGGTCGTTTTTGTAACGAGCATATTTAAATTTAAATTAATTGTGTTCTGGAATAATTTTGTAATGTTGCTTGTTACAAATAAATATGTTTCTTTCTTTCTTTCTTTCTTTCTTTTAACCTCTCTTTTTTCTCTACAATTCGAGGGACTTATTTCCGAGCACTGGATTAATGGGCGAGGCTCGACAGCATACACAAATAGAATATAGTTCCAGCCCCGGCGGAAATAATCTGTCCACATTTGCAAAAAAAAATGGTTTTGAACCGGGGTTCAAGATTTTATCTGTTTCTGAGCTTTAGTTCATATATACGTTTGTGAGTTGGAATTAGCAGCGCGTATGTACGTTTGAATCAACCGATTAATTATAATCGATATCATAGTTTTATACCTATAATTTATATAGGCAATAAAACGTGATGGCTCGCTTCCGCCCCTTAATTTGTTTGTGAAATCTTACAGATTAAACTTAATAAATAAGATAGCGCAATATTATCTATACAAATATAACATTTAATAGACGTACGTGTATAATGTAAATTAATAATTATAATTATTCTACAAATTTCTGATTTACAGTACTTTTGTTACTTACATGTTTAGTTTTACAAATCGTGGTACGAGAGTGAAGTTTCAATTATCTTTAGTTGATGTACTTGAATGGCTCCGAGAACCCGAACCCCCACTCTCCCTGTTAGCGACCAACACTGCCGTAACTCGTAAGCTACGTGTACATAATGAGTAGTGTAGCTATATTAGTGCACGTGTGTTTAGCATCGGCGGCGCTGAGTCGGTACACGCCCAGCAAGACGGTCGCCGCCGCCTTCCAGCTCGGCGTCACGCGCACTGACGCGCGGCCCGACGCCAGGCCCGACGCCACACCAACCACAGAAGGTAACATTTAATAATACTAAATGTGCCTATATAATTAACATATTTTGTGCCTCGCTTTTTATTTATTTTTGACTCGATTACTTAATTTTATGTTAATTCCCAGGCTTTATTTTTTGTTGTTGTTATCAGTAATTTTTTGCGTTGCTACCAATCTTTTAAACCGTTATAAATCAATATTTTATAGCATGAAATATGGTGAATAAGCAATTGTATCTGGTGAAAGTGGAAGCCGCCTAACTCCTGCAATACTAGACGAAACGTTATGGCAAGGCTTTTATTTTGTCCTATCATGAGCCCGAGAGATAATTATCGTCGCCTGATCGAGCCGCAGCTGCAACGTGGAAATCTTAAAAAAATAAACGGACCTGTCTGAATTTTCTTGAAAATTATTGTTTTGTTTTATTTTTCTTTTATAAGACTTATTGATAATGATTGTATGTTATGTTTGCAGGTGCAGAGAAGAGCGCGAGTGAGGCCGGCTCGGCGGAGGAGGCGGGTGCGGAGGCGGAGGCGGGAGCGGAGGCGGGTGCGGGTGCGGAGGCGGAGGCGGGGGACGCGCGGCCGTGCGCGGCGCACGCGGCGCGCTCGTGGTCGCAGGCGCGCACGCACCACACCGACCTGCTGTTCTAGTGCCACCACGTGCGTTACTGACGTTACTTATACATAAACAAACTATAATCAGTAAGGTCTCCCTCCACGGTCTGCACTCAGTGGCGGCCTTAGGGAGTGGCGAACGAGGTATCAACCCAAAGCCTCGTAATTGAAAGGGACACAAAAAAGCATAACCTTCCTCCGGCAATCGAGAAAATAATCGCGCAAAGATTTATGACATGATATTGAATGACCAACGATTTATAAGACACTATTTGGAAAAAAGCGTTCCTCGACTTGTGAGTTTTGTCTATTGCCGCGCCGATATTTTTGTTGCAATGCTACGAATATTCTCGCGAATACATTGTTTCTGTAATCTTAAAATACAAGTATGATCGGTTATAAACAACCAATGACCCAGCGATAACTTAATCTGAGACAACTTCTCCTTTTTAGTATTAATATTATCTCAATGCCTCGGTGGCGTAGTTGTTTTACGGTGCGACTGCAATGCTGAGGTCTCGGGTTCGATCCCCGGGTCGGGCAAAGTGATATTGGATTTTTCTGTTCAGTATCAGCCCGGAGTCTGGAATTTGTGCCCGATATGGCGATAGGCTCGGCCCCTATCACATCATGGGACGGAATAATGGCGAAAAGTGGGTGCAACTAGTTGCGCCTCTGCCCACCCCTTCGCGGATAAAAGGCGTGAATGTGTGTGTGTGTGTATTATCTCAATCGTGTTAGTTATTATTGACGATGAGATGAAAGTAAATAGTAAGATATCATAATAAACTATACTATTCTTGTACCCTTGCAGACGCATGCAGTGCCGCAACAGGAGTATTAAATGAAGCCAACAAGTTATTTATGTTCTGTTTTAAAACGTGCTTCCAAACACGCGCAGTCAGCGCGCGACCGCGACCGCGTGTAGTCGAACTAGTCGACCACGGACGGCAACAGGCGACCCAACTCAAATACGTTATGAAAGCTTTGTGATACGAATAAAACCATTAAAAGAATGCGTTAACAAAATAACTCTGAATCAAATAAAGCAGTGGGCATAATATTGTAGCGTTAATATAGGCACAAATCTTGAGTGACAACTTTTAAAAGGAAAAAAAGTTGGTACCGTTTGATAGATCATAGAGGTCCTTCACAACATGAATCAAATAAGCTTACCTTACTAACTATTGACGGCCGTACGATGTCGAGTTTCTCCTGTTTGTGGAGCGGTGTGGAAGGAAAACATCGTGAGGAAACTTGCATATCTGAGAAGTTCTCTATAAGTATTTCGAAGGTATGTGAAGTCTGCCAACCCGCACTAGGCCAGCGTGGTGGACAAAGGCCTAAACCCTCTCAGTTGTAGAGGAGGCCCGTGCTCAGCTAAGGGCAGGATATAATACAGGGCTGGTATGGTGGTGTGGTGGTGAGGCGGCCACAGCCGGTGTCACGGTGCGTGCTGTCGAGAAACGATTGGCTAATTTATGGAACCCTAAACTTACACCATGTCTATCATCGCCTCTACTTTTATGTAGCGCTCAAGATCTGTGCCTATACAACACAACGCATCGGTGCGGAGCTACGTAATATACTGTATGCGACTGACGTTGAATATAATGAATTAAGTAACGTTTAATTCTCGCGTGTAGCCAAATACCAAGTACCGCCATGTCAATGTGTAATATAAGTTTACATAGAGATTAATTATTTTCATGTTATGTAAAATTAATACGAATTGACCATTTTATTTGAGATGGTATTTACTCGATACAGTTTGGTGGAAATAAACTCGATAAATTTTGCTCAAGTGCTCTGTGCAGTGTGCAGTCCATAGATTAAGAAACACCGAGTCATATCTGTAAGTACTTAACGGCTATTCAACATGAAACGAACGTTGACTGACTAGCTGATAACGACATCAATTAACATTTTTGACAACTTTTTAAAAATCCAATGTGAAAACAACATTGTTGTTCGTCTATGACTGACCATAGACAAACGGACATGTGCTATTGTCTCTGACACCAGAGAGCAATGTGATTTACACTCATTCCAAATCATTCCTAAATTTTGTACGGCATTTACCGACAATTTTTTTACGATTTTTTACAAGTCTTTACAAAAATATTACGTAAAATGACCGTTTATAAAGTGCTAGAATTAGATTTTGTATTTTATGAAGCGACGCTGGTGGGAATTTACGTTTTATATAGTCTTATATTATTTGTAAGTATTATAACCGTGTGTTTGCTTCTTTAACGATACTGTCATGCATATCACACAAGGAGTTTTAATGGAGCTTGAGATTTTAATATCAGATATTTTAATAAAATAGTTCTCGTTAAACTGGCAACACCGGTGAAGCCGTGCCTACGCTAAATAGTCACAGCGATGGTACAGCCCATAGACAAATATTAGGTCCGTCGAGCCCGACCAGAGACAATGTAAACTGACCGTCCCCAGTCTAAACAGGGGGGAGCACGTAGAACTTTTCGAGGGTTTAACTAGGAGATATAATTAAAACATGTTTATGCAAACACACATCGCCATTACAGGCCCCATTAAAAGAAAAGTGAACTAAGGGGTGTGAAAACGGGTATTAGACTCTCTCTTAGATAAACCTTTAAACCAGAAGCGCACTGTTTAGTGTGGTGACAGCCAATACGTGTCGTTCTAAATGGTAAACACTCGCTACAAAACGTTTTGATTAAATACACACGCATCAAACAATTGGTCTGTGGAAGTGCCGTGAGCGATGCGTGGAGGACGACGCGCGTGTCTCACACTCGCGTGCGACGCAATAATTCGCGTTTGTACGAGACGGTGTCTAATTAAGCAAGTGCCTAACGTGTGGTAGCGAGGCTCAAGCATTTATTATCGACTTATAGTAGCGTATGTTATTGTGTATCTTGTGTACGTATCGCTCGGCACGCTGTGAGAGTGTCATATCGTTAGTGTTTTGTTTATTGTATTGCGCCCGACACGTACGTACAGACGCGCGCCGGGTTGGGGGGCTGGTACTGAGGATTTCGTGCCTCGATATTTTTGTTTGTATTATTAAATCCATCAGAACCTTATTCTGAGAAAAAATATCTCGCTGTCAATTAAGGTTCATGGGGTAAAATAAAAGGCCTAGGTATCCTTTTCAATGTTGCAAGGACAAATAACGTAGCCTTAGTAGTAAGATTGCGTTGGGTACCCTTTGAAAACGCAGGAGCTACAGATTTCACGGCTGGCTCGTTGTTAAGATATAAAGAAGCCATCAATTTTTACGAAGGTACCATAAATCAAGGCAGTAGATTTAATTACTCTATTGGTCGTCGCTCGACTGCCCCGCTCGCCCCCGCGGCGCCCCCACCCCGCCCCCCGCCCCCACGGCGCCCCCTCCCCGCCGCCCCCCGCCCCCCGCCCCCCGCACGCTGTACGCACGCGCCGGCCGACACTTGCCAATGCCTAGTTATATTGATCTACACATATTATACATTTAGTTGGTAAGTTGGTACAAGGGTGGTGACCCGCGGCACACGGTCTGTTATAGTCGGGTTGTGTGTTGTAAAGCTGCGTATACACGTGCGGCTGAAGCAACTGAGCAAGACGAGACGAGTCACGTTTCAAGAGCGATCTCTAGAAAAAATGGATTGAACCAAACGCAATTTGAACGAACCACTAAAATCGACGACTATTGACTTCATAGTTGCCGCGAGCTTCCACCCTCATTGATTATAATATTGATTTATGATAATGTACTGTAGGCATTTTTGTTATAAAGTAAACTGAGGTTCGAGTCAATGACCTCATAATATAAAATTATATGAAATTAATTTAACCAAAAACCTTATAATATAGTTCAAATTACACAGTACCGATGTATTTAGAAAAACACTGCCTAAAATATTGTATGACAATAATTTTAGATTCGCTAGTATTGTGATCTCGTTGATTCACTCTCAGTTGAAACGGAATGACATTTATTTGTAAAGCGGGCGAGCGCTGGTTATTTTAGTAGTTTGTAAATTTGTGATGTCCTCGTGTAGTATCGGTACAAATGGCAAGCAGGCTGTTCTGTTTGTATTCATAATTTTAAGCATGGGACAGGAGGCGGCGGCGGGCTCGCGCCCCGCCCGCTCCCGACCTTATTGTAACCGCAACGGAGCTTAGTCATTGCGCTGCGTGCTACTTTATTATCCATATTAGCTGTATTGATGCTGTAAAGGCAATAAAAAATATATAATACAAATATACACGACTTTTATTTATTAAGTACTAGGTGTTTCTCGTGGCTTCGCCTGCGTCAAAAACCTATCCAAGGGCGGATTTCCCTATAGGCCGAGTAGGACCGGGCCTAGGGCGGTAACATTTAGGGGGCGGCAGAACTTGCTCGTCTTTGCGGCGGGTGCAAAATTATTTACGGTCGAAAATGAACGAGGACAGGTTGAACGCTCTGGCTATCCTCTGCATCGAATCACAGTTGCTACGGTCTGGAGATTGTGATGATTTGTTAAACAAATTCGCTACTCATAAAGCCAGGCCTAATGACAATTTGTGAATAACGATTCATTGTTACTCACAAATAGAAATGGTAAGAATCAGTATCTGAAATACACTGATTGAGATAATTAAATGATTTACTGACTATCGTTTTTTTTTTCATTTTAATTTAATTTCTAAAGTTTATTTAATTTTTCATGCTTTACAACACAGCGGGTCGGCAATCTTTCGTAGGCCTAGGGCAACCAACGTATCAAATCCGCCGCCTGAACCTATCCCGATATAAAAGTCCCACAGGTTACTTTTCCAGGATAAAAGTTAGAAAGCTACTTATCATTCTCTTATTTAAACGCGCTTAACTTGTGTATTTATATATAAATATTATAAATGTATTTATATATGTGGGTAATTGGTTTCTCGGATACGGCTAATCCGATTTGGATGAAATTTTGGATTTAGATAGTATGAGCACCAAAAATGAAATTAGGGTATTCCGTTATTTAACAACCCTATACTTGTGGGGTTAGAAGGAGGGAGATGCTAAACCGCTGAACCGATTATAATCATTTTTTTTGGGGGTATCTCAAACCGAGAAAACAAAAGTAGATTTTTTTTTTTACTAACCCTTAATTAAGGGGTAAAAGGGGGAGAAATTAAATAGTTGAACCGATTTCATATTGTAATGAAATTTGGTATGGGGATATCTTAAGTCTGGAAAATAAATATAAGACGTTAGGTAATTTTTTTCTTTAACCCCTAACTAAAGGGGGTAGAAACTAAACCCCTGAAGCGATTATAATGAAATTTGCTATGGGGATACCTAGAACCTTAAAGATAACTATGAGACCTTAGTTTTAACCTTAACTAAGAGGGTTAAAAGAGGGAGAAAATACTGGTGTTCCGATTGTATTGAACGGTATGGTTTTTTATCAACCCCAAACTGGTGTGGTTAGAAGACTGACTGACTTTGACTGCCTCGGTGGCGTAGTTGTATTACGGTACGACTGCAAGGCTGAGGTCTCGGGTTCGATCCCCAGGTCGGGCAAAGTGATATTGGATTTTTCTATTCAGTATCAGCCCGGAGTCTGGAATTTGTGCCCGGTATGGCGATAGGCTCGCACATGGGCTATCACATCATGGGACGGAATACGCTTGGCGAAAAGTGGGTGCACTAGTTGCGCCTCTGCCTACCCCTTCGGGGATAAAAGGCGTGAGCATGCGCGCGTCTTTTATCAATTCATAACTAAGTGAGACAAGGGATTAGTCTGCTCGTGGTGTAATTTATCATGGTTATACTATGAAACCTGAGAATTAATATGTGATAGGTATTCATTTTTAATCAACCTCTAAGAAACGATATGAAGGTGGTAAAATTTGAACCGCTGAACCGTTTTATTTTTTAACCGACTTCCAAAAGGAGGAGGTTATCAATTCGTGTGTTTGTATTTTTTTTATGTATGTACACCGATTTCTCTGAAAATTGGGAGCGTATTTCCTTGATTCCTTCTTTATTTAGTAAATAAGGGTCTCGAAGTGGTCCCATTTCAATATATCTTGGTTTAGGGTTCATCATTTTATGGAACAGACTGAATAGACCTGAATCATATGAGTAATTTCATTCGACGACTTAGAAGTGCCCTTAATAAAGTAGATTAGCAATGCATAAAATTGAGCTATTTTTTATTGAATAAAAGCATAATAAAAGATAATACATATGCATGGTGACCCTTTATACGAATAACAGGGACTTCCACTAGATGGTAAGGGATAAATAGGTATATAAAACCATTTATTTATAAAAAAAAGTCATAAATAGCGGAAACGTAGATTTGTCATATTGCTATCATAAAATGAGTAGGCGCTTTTTGACAGATTCGATAGAATGTGGTTATTATCTATCTATAGACTTCTAATGGACTTCAAAATATGATAAATATGAGCTGTTTAGTCTTGAGAACGAATATATTATGATAACTAGCAGGATGCTTTTGATAGGTACGTATATTAGTGTCTAACGTAGTGTTTATATTCTCTTTGATTAGTGTAATATGTGTGTGACGCAAAACGCCCATGCAAGTTGGTGATTCTACTAAAGGAATGTTTAACTCCTGATTTAATAAATCATTCATCATTGCTACATAATGGAGCATTCAGATTTCCACCTGATTTCAGGATCTACTAGAAACTCGGGGAATGTATACACTTTGACTTTAATTTGTCTAATCTAACTGCGTATGATGTTCTAGAGATTAGATTTATCACTTAACAGTGAGCATCAGTGGCAAGCGCAACGTGGGACGTCCTCCTACAAGGTGGACGGACGACCTTGTGAAGGTCGCAGGAACCCGCTGGATGCAGGCCGCTTTTGACAGGTTGGTCTGGAAATCTTTGGGGGAGGCCTATGTTCAGCAGTGGACTTCTAAAGGCTGAAGAAGAAGAAGAAGTGAGCATCAGGCTGTTCTACCCAAATGATGCGAGTCTTTTATGTTATAATACAGACCGGAGCTGTTGCCCTAGCGTGACACTACCCCGACGATCCTATAAGTTTACGTTCAGAGTCATAAGACCATTCTCAGCCTAATATGACCGCTCCGCTCATTCTCGCGGTATGCGGTAAGAATAAATAAAACACTTCTACCAAAAAATATTTTATTTTTCAATAAAAATTCAAATAGTATATGAAATGAAATGAAATTAAATGAAATAATTTGTTTATTCGAAATGAAATAATTTGTTTATTCGAAATGAAATAATTAATTCGAACCCATAAAATGTTATACATTATTTAGATTCCGTCAATATTAACTCTACCACCAGTTCGGAAAGCAGTTCTCACTAGAGAAGAACGGGCAAGAAACTCTAGTGTAGCTCTTTTCAAATTCAGTTCAAGGTATAAAATACAATGTATTATGTAGAGGAAAAAAAATACAATTCAGTATTAATTGTTTACTTATGTTTAGAGCAGTTCATTTATATACTCCCAAAATGGGTAATAAATTTTAAATTCCAACACGAGTGCATAACTATCTCAGGAATCATGTAATATACCTAGAATGACTTGGATTTCCGTAGTATTTTATATTTTTGCTGCAATCTTTCCAACTGATCGTAGTCCGTAAAACGTAGCCGGGCTTGAATGGAAAACAGTCATCAGAATCCATAATAAAGCGCAGGTCCACTAAATATTGCAGGGTCACCAAAATCCATAAAACGTAACGTAACACCGGTCGTCGGTAACAGTCACAATAATTATTCACATAAAACACTAAAATACTTCGAATCGCACAGTAACTTCTTCTTTTTAACCGACTTCCAAAAGGAGGAGGTTATTAATTCGTGTTTGTATTTTTTTTTATGTATGTGCACTGATTTCTCTGAAAATTGGGAGCGTATTTTCTTGATTCCTTCTTTATTTAGTAAATAAGGGTCGCGAAGTGGTCCCATTTCAATATATCTTGGTATAGGGTTCATCATTTTATGGAACAGACTGAATAGACCTGAATCATATGAGTAATTTCATTCGACGACTTAAAAGTGCCCTTACGAAAGACATTGCACATAAATATAATCACACGAACGACAGTGTATATAATATTGGTAGTATTTAAACTTCCTTATAACGCATGCGCAAAGTATAAGTTATTTTTTACATTAGAGTGGTTTTTGATATCGGTACTATTTTTTTAAAAATGTTTTTATATATTACATCTTCCATGGTTTATCCAATATCGAGTTATTTTAGCAGATACGAAACAATAAATACTGATTTCTAGAAATCATAAGTTGTTACAATACCAGAAACAGAATAAGTTTTGATAACTTGTCACAACATTGCGTCGATAGCTAAATTACAAAATTGCAGAAGGTAAACGTTCCAATAATGATGGTATGATTGATTTAAATTAACAAATAAATATTACTATATTGTATACAATAGGCCCTTGCGCCGATATCAATATAAAAATAAGCCAAGTTGAAAAAATACTTATTTATCATGATTTAGAACAAGAGTCGTATGATTCTATTATTATTTTTGACCGGGTAATTCTATAATAGATGCGTAAAATGAAACGGCATGTATCTGAACATCTAATCTTCAAAATCTAATAGGTCCCAACGACGCTCGCGTAAATCCACTTTTAGCATCGTCGTGTCCCCTACTATTATTACTACTTACTATAACTAAGTATTAAAAAAGTGAGTATAATGACCTTTTCATATAAAATTAAATTTAATGGCAGTTGTTTCTTACATACCATACCAGCTTTGTATTATATACTGCCTACTGCTGAGTACGGGCCTCCTCTACAACGGAGACGGTTTAGGCCTTAGTCCACCACGCTGGCCTAGTGCGGGTTGGCAGACTTCACATACCTTCGAAATTATTATAGAGAACTTCTCAGGTATGCAGGTTTCCTCTCGATGATTTTCCTTCGCCGTTAAAGCGAGCAATAATTCACAAAGAATAGACACATAACTTTTTAGAAAAGTCAGAGGTGCGTGCCCTTGGGTTTTGAACCTGTGTGTGGACGTTCGTCTCTGCAGTTCGTTCCACTCCCAACTACGCTATCGCCGATTTTTTACATAGGCGTATACATATAGAGAGAAGTGCGTGGTGCACACTCAAAGGATTTTGAGGCAGCCTACGACTACTTCATTTTTTTTAAACGAACAACATGTTCAAATCTTCAAGTACGCAGAAGTCCTTTTTATTTTTTAGTGTTTGTCGCTCCCAATGGAAAATGACTAGCTACTATACGCGCATGTTATCTTATGCTAAATATATTGCTTTTAATTTTGAGAACTCCGTAGGTAAATTATTGCACAATACAAATTGGCGGAACATTTTGTAAGTAGGATAAAATAGATGAACTTTTGGGATCATTGGGTAATAGGTAGACTGTTGAGGTGCAAATAGCAGACACAAGACGTAGGTATTTAAGGTGTACCTAGTTAAGTAATAAATATTCAACTAAGTACAATTAGATAGCACACACACACTCACATCTTTAATCCCCGAAGGGGTAGGCAGAGGCGCAACTAATGCCCTTTTCGCCGTGTGTATTCCGATGATATGACAGGGGGCGAGCATTTTGCCATATCGGGCACAAATTCCAGACTCCAGGATGATACTGAATAGAAAAATCCAATATCACTTTGCCCGACCCGGGGATCGAACCCGAGATCTCAGCATTGCAGTCACACCGTAATACAACTACGCCACTGAGGTAAGTCGTTCGTATTTGTGTCTGCAATGCGATTATAATATAATTATTTAATAGGTATGTATACATGAGCTAATAATTAATATACATGCATATCGAAATGTGGGTGTGTCATCTCTGCCTACCCCTGAAAAGGAAAAAAGTATGGATGCTATGTATGTACGTTAATACAGATTGCGGGTTTTGCAGTCTTGCATAAGACTTTAAACTAGGTTTTAAGGCATGCGCAGTAACATTCACGTAAAAGACGTAAGTTTGTTGCAAGTTTCAATCAATACGACTACGACACAATGCATGAAGAGTGGAAACTTAGCCTTATGCAATTCCAAAATTTTGTCAGTCTAAATTTGTCTATGGTTACCTCATTATTTGAGTAATATTTTACAATGATTCATCTTCAAACTGTCCTATCCTTGATCCTATCACAAAACATACAAAAAAATTATAGCCTTTTAACTTTATGAGAATCCAAAGAGAATAACAAAACAAATATTTTGGCGCAGGTGCGCAGCAAGACGAGTATTTAGTACATAGCCTCGCTCGTTTTAACTTGTAGGTTTTACATCGTACTAGAAAGAGATAAATAACATTTTTAGTTACTTGCGACAAAAACATGAATCGGAATTGTGAAACGTCAACCGAGTTCCGAACCGAGTAACGAGTTGTAAACCCATAAAATCGTAATATTTAATAAAAAATACTGTAGGAAAATTACAGTGACACCAAGATTGGGTGAAATTTTAAAGAATAGTGTGAGATTTCGCCATTTACTTATCGCAGCACCGAGACGAAAGTAGAGTTTAAATTGTAGAATAGAAACCGTGCGAAACAACGACAAATTATTTCCGTATAATTTCAGTGCAAAATGTGAATCGCAGAAAGTCGTCATACCGCTCGCCACTGCCCCTCGTTGTTGACGCAAATCGCCGAGTCAGAGCATTTTTTGTTGTGTTTGTTGACACACAGGTTTACGTAACGCGCGGCGCAGCGGAGAATCTTTATCTATCCTGAGGGCTCGCCTCTACGCAATCGCAGCCGTTCGTAAATCAGCTGATTGGTGATAGTGATGAGCGCGATGCTGACAGTTTGTTGGAGGGCCCTAAGCGGGCGTTCGCTGGAACGATGCATCTCGAGCGTAGTAGAGCTGCCAAAATTGCCAAACAATAGCGTGGAGAACGAGCCGGTATTGGGGTACCGCGCCGGCAGTGGCGAGCGCGCCGAGCTCGCTGACGAATTAAAGCGTACTGCCGCCGTCACCGAGGAGATCCCCATCGTCATCGGTGGACAGACCATCAAGGATGGTGAGCCGCAGTACCAGGTGATGCCGCATGACCACTCGAGAAAGATCGCCAAGTTTTATTACGCCAGCGAAAAGACGATCCAGAAAGCAATTGAGGTTTCGGTGGCTGCACAAGTTCGCTGGGACCGCACCCCCCTCAATGAGCGTATTCGCGTATGGCAGAATGCTGCTGAATTGATGGCTGGGGCTCACCGCCAAAAACTTAATGCTGCCACCATGCTTGGACAATCCAAGACAGTAATTCAAGCAGAAATTGACTCTGCCGCAGAACTGATTGACTTCTTCCGTTTCAATGTGTCATTTTTGAAAGAAAATGCCAAATATCAACCCATATCAGAGAACCCAACTGTGACGAGGAACTCCCTCAGATTCCGTGGTATTGATGGATTTATTGCTGCTATTAGCCCATTCAATTTCACTG
The DNA here is from genome assembly GCA_947568825.1 of Sphinx pinastri. NCBI lineage: Eukaryota > Metazoa > Arthropoda > Insecta > Lepidoptera > Sphingidae > Sphinx > Sphinx pinastri. The sequence goes on from OX387615.1 coordinate 604,210, forward strand.
CCATTGGTGGCAACTTAGCTTATACACCTGCACTTATGGGTAATGGAGTAGTGTGGAAACCCTCAGACACCGCTCTTCTTTCCAACTGGAGGATTTTCAATATAATGAGGGAAGCTGGCCTCCCAGATGGTGTTGTCAACTTTGTACCAGCTGATGGGCCAACCTTTGGGCGTGTCATCACAACATCTCCTTTCCTTGCTGGTATTAATTTCACTGGGTCAGTCCCAACTTTTAATTGGCTTTGGAATGAAGTTGGTAAAAATCTCAATCGCTATCACAACTATCCTAGACTGATTGGAGAGTGCGGAGGCAAGAACTATCACTTTGTGCACCCCTCCGCTGATGTGGCCACAGTCGTGAATGCCACTATTAGATCTGCATTTGAATATTGTGGACAAAAATGCTCTGCTTGCTCAAGAATGTACATTCCCAAGTCTCTGTATGAACCCATAAAAGAAGGCTTACTGGCAGAGCGGGCCAAACTGAAAATTGGTGACCCCACTGATTTCTCTGTATTTACTGCAGCTGTTATTGATAACAAGGCTTTTGCCAGAATCACAAGCTACATTAAGGATGCCAAAAAAAATCCCAAAAACAAAATCCTTGGAGGTGGTGAGTTTGATGGCAGCAAAGGTTACTTTGTGCAACCCACTATCATCGAAACATCTGACCCGCATGACAAGCTTATGACAGAAGAGATCTTCGGGCCTGTGCTCAGTCTGTATGTGTACGACGACCATGACGTAATGAAGACTGTGGCACTTGTTGGGTCTTCAACTAAATTTGCGTTAACTGGCGCAGTGTTCTCCAAGGACGTGAACTTCTTACAAATAGCCCTTGAGGAGTTGAAAATGACGGCAGGCAATTTCTACATCAACGACAAGTCGACGGGCTCGGTGGTCGGGCAGCAGCCGTTTGGAGGCGGGCGCATGTCTGGCACCAACGACAAGGCGGGCGGGCCCAACTACGTGATGCGCTGGACCTCGCCGCAATCCATTAAGGAGACCTTTGTGCCCCTGCGAGAGATTGACTACCCCTACATGCGGGACTAATAACCTCCATTTAATATTATATTATTATTAAACTTTGAGAAATATCAGTACAATAATACGAATATCTTGAATAATAATAACTAGTTAATAGTATGATACCTAGGTAATAATGATCCAAGTATCACAAAATTATTTGTTAAAGTATTATCATATGTTTTATTGTATTACTGTGATTCGACATTATGTAGACTAGTATGTGTGTGAGTGTATCACAGTCACACACAGTTGTTATGATGTTATTTACCTGATCATGTCTCGCGGGTGAGATTGCTTGTTGCGTGCAGGATTAACACTACTTTGTAATGTGATGTAATTATTTGTGTTATTTATTATTTAATAATTTTATTGTTGCGCCGCGTACACTTCACTTGTCGACCATTTGGGACTGTCGTTATCTCTGACAAGCATTATTTGCTTTTGCTTATCTGTTTATTCCATTTATCTGCTCCACTCTCTCACATCATTTGTTGCATTTAACGCTTTATATTCTACTATCCTAATCCAATGTTTTTTTTATTGAGAATATAAGTATTATGTTTATTCTAAGTCTATCTGGGTGCTAGTTCCCACTGTTTTCTTGCGGATGTGAATTTGTTCTTGAAAGATAAATAATACTATGTGACTCTTATTTACATTGCAGTTTTCATTTCACAATGTCCTTGTCACAAACCTTGGTATCTAATACATTATTTTATTTTATTTATTTATTTTATTTATTAAGTACTAACACTACTAACGTAATTTAAGTTACAATCTACTAATAAAAATCTAACAAAATAAACTTATATGTAAACAGCCACAAACTATCTTCTTATATGTATGGAAACAATAAAAGGCTTAAATAAAATAAAATCTAATACATACTACAATCAATTCACTTCACATTAAATCACCTTTTAGGGTTCTGCTAAGTCGAGCAATCACAGCTCAAACCAATTTATTACTTTACAGACACAAACCAAGGCTAGGTGGCACGACCTAAGTCTATACCTAGGTACCTACCTACTCTATTAAATGTCGTTCAACTAGTTATTATTTACCTCCTTATACAACATTTTGTTACCTACCTACCTACCTGTTATGTAGGTACAGTGAGCCACAAAAGTAGCTGAATAAATTCAATATTTCAAGCCCTAGGTCGGCCAGTGATATTAGCTTTTCAGTAGGTATCAGTCTTGAGTCTGGAATTTGTGCCCGATATGGCGATAGGCTCGCCCCCTATCACAATATCATGGGACGGAACCGGGCCAAATTAAGAATATCAAGGCCGCTAGGCATGGCCCCTTGGGGCTCCTTTTCCCTTTCCTGACTTTCCAAAATATTTTTTCTACCACTACCTAATTAATCAACTCCAAAATAATATGTCTTGTTAATACTTAACTTAAAATTTGTTCCAAAACTTATTGCAATAAAATGTAAAAGAAGGCGGCGATAGCCTAGTTGAGAGTGGAACGGACTGCCGAGACGAATGTCCGCAGGTTCAAAACCCAAGGGTACGCACCTCTGCCTTTTCTAAAAAGTTATGTGTGTATTCTCTGTGAATTATCGCTCGCTTTAACGGTGAAGGAAAACATCGTGAGGAAACCTGCATATATGAGAAGTTCTCTATAGGAATTTCGAAGGTATGTGAAGTCTGCCAACCCGCACTAGGCCAGCGTGGTGGACTAAGGCCTAATCCCTCTCAGTAGTAGAGGAGGCTCGTGCTCAGCAGTGGGCAGTATCTAATATAGGGCTGGTTTGGTATGGTAAAGAACTACACGGTCGGTTCTATCGGGCCTGTTGCATCCGTATGTTGGAAACGTTGAAAACGTTGAAACGTTTAGGTAACCTTTGTGGGAAAACTAAGGGTTTTGTCTTTGCAATTATGAACGAAGTTATGAAGTCGAAGAATTATAGGAAATACATCCTGAAGGATGGTACGGTCGATATCTGTCGGGCATGCCACCGTCCCGGTGAATCAATCAGGCATGTGATTTCCAGTTGTTCGTATCTTGCTAACGAGTACTTGTATAGACACAACCTAGTAGCCAAGATCATACACCAGCAAGTTGCTCTTCGGTATGGTCTTGTGACTCCTGAAGTGCCATATTACCAGTATGCGCCTCAACGATTATTATTATTATTAACTCTCCGACGCCGACTTCTTTAGGCGCGATTTTGACCCACTTTAAACGGTCAGATTTTACACAAACTTTATAGGTTTGTCGAGGACCGACAACAATACACTAATTTGATAAGATTATGCCATTATTCAATTTGCAAAATGAGATTTTGTCAATTTATATGTCGGAGACAAATAGATGGCGCTTCACTAAAATAAAATAAGTTTGTAACAACTGACAACAGATGGCACCACATTCGAATGATTATTAACGGAAACGTCAAGCGAGAAGCTTGAGTGAGGTCGCCACTGGACTAGCCAAACTAGTTTGACAATTGAAATGTCACCTGAGGCCTATATAAGGTCTAGCTCTCAAGACAAATAGTCAGTGATCGAGCGGGAGCGCAAGAGAGAACATTGGATTGGCCTGTCTCGTGACGAACTCGCTGCGTTATCCGTCCTACGTCATGGAAGAAATATTCATAGTACCAGCTTTCTTCGACATCAGAAGTGGGATAAACAATCAATGCCCACAGAAATGGATTGTGCTCACTACATATGTACGCTATGTGGAATACATCGTACGATGGAGATATTTGACTACCCGCAATTTACGTGAAGAAAGAAATTGCGCTAATATCTGAATAAGAACTAGCCTACAATGTGAATAAAAGTGGACGCTATGTGTAACATGGCCATCGTCTTCTTAGCTGTGAGGATATTTTCTACCTTAGACAGGGTTGTTGGCAATGGTGTCTACATGTACGGCAATTGGGAAACTAGTGCTGAAACGTTCCTGAAGGCGTGCCGTTTATGGTGTGACAAGCACCGTGGTGTTGATAGTGACAGGACTGACAGGGACATCCGTGATTGCATCAGTAGAGGAAATCTGGTATCGTATTACCCATTACCCTTGTGTGAGGGTTCTGGTTTCTTTTTATTTCTTGGTTTGCAAATAGTGAGATCTTGTTTAACAGGGGGCATGTGCAGACATGGATTAACGATTAATTCGTGGTTATTGTTGGTATAGAGCCGTCCTTAAACTTAAGGCCTTGGAGAAAGAAAATACCTGTTGTAGTAAACAATGACTGTACATGGCCTTGGTTGACAAAAGTGATCTAGGTGTAGGTATAGTGTTCGGTTTGAAGGAGTGCTGGCCTTCCTTGGTCAAGGCTTCGAATCGCAATACTGCACTGTTCAAAATTTTGGATTAAGAGCGCTACGTGCGATAATTTTGAGGTTGTCATGTTAAGATGACTACTGAATTTCTGCTCAAAGATTGATGTGAGACTTGACTAAAGTCTAGGATAGGGTGAACGGTTTGATGCTGTTGTGATATTTTTGATTGCAGAACTGAAGATCCTTGCAGGTTAGAAAACTGCATAAACTGTGACTATTGAAGAGCCTCTGTGGGATCCGTTGGTGGATCTTAGCTGCGGTGATACAAGATGTTTGGTATCGTATCACCCGTAACCCTGGTTTGAGGGTTCTAGTTTCTATTATTTTCCTGTACCCGTTGCAAGTATTGGAATCTCATTTTACCATTTGGTAAATGACTGGTTCATGACTTGAGAATCGAGATGATGTCCAACTTACATCGCAGGTAGATTTCCCTGTTGTAGCAATGGGATGGCTGTTTAGAAAGTCTGACACGAGTCTTAATGTAAAGTCAGAATGGGCCGAGCCTTGTAATGCTGCTGTGTTTATTTTCTGATTGCAGATATTGGAAATCACTGCTGGCGGTGCCGCGTGTGACATGTCCGTTTCGGTAGGACGGTGTGCGGTGTAATGCAGCTGGTGAGCAGCTTCCGAGAGAAGATCTCCACAGATCGTCAATGACACTCACTTCACTTAAATAACTATTGAGTTGTATTCAGTTTGATCACTTACTGACGGCTGTGTTGCCGAAGAGTTAACCGTAATTTCTTCTCACCACGTGACACTGGGAGGTGATGGTGAGGGGGCATTTTGAGGGTGATGTGTTATCCTTGTAGCGTTGGTGCGCTAGCAAGATGAGCCGTTGGTGCGGCGATGTGTTATCCTTGTTGCGTTGGTGCGCTAGCAAGATGAGCCGTTGGTGCGGCGATGTGTTATCCTTGTTGCGTTGGTGCGCTAGCAAGATGAGCCGTTGGTGCGGCGATGTGTTATCCTTGTTGCGTTGGTGCGCTAGCAAGATGAGCCGTTGGTGCGGCGATGTGTTATCCTTGTTGCGTTGGTGCGCTAGCAAGATGAGCCGTTGGTGCGGCGATGTGTTATCCTTGTTGCGTTGGTGCGCTAGCAAGATGAGCCGTTGGTGCGGCGATGTGTTATCCTTGTTGCGTTGGTGCGCTAGCAAGATGAGCCGTTGTTGCGGCGATGTGTTATCCTTGTCGCGTTAGTGCGCTAGCAAGATGAGCCGTTGGTGCGGCGATGTTTGCATTGGTGTGCAAGCAAAATGAACTGTCGGTGCGGAGATGTTTGCATTGGTGTGCAAGCAAGATGAACCGTTGGTGCGAAGATGTTTGCATTGGTGTGCAAGCAAGATGAACCGTTGGTGCGAAGATGTTTGCATTGGTGTGCAAGCAAGATGAACCGTTGGTGCGGAGATCTTTGCATTGGTGTGCAGGCAAGATGAGCCGTTGATGCGGCGGTGTTTGCATTTGTGTTCAAGCAAGATGAACCGCTGGTGCGGAGATGTTTGCATTGGTGTGCAAGCAAGATGAAGCGTCGGTGCGGAGATGTTCACATTTGTGTGCAGGCAAGATCAGCCGTTGGTGCGGAGATGTCTGCATTGGTGTGCAAGCAAGATGAACAGTTGGTGCGGAGATGTTTACATGTGGGTGCAAGCAAGATAAGCCGTTGGTGTGGCGGTGTATTATTCTCATTTGCGTAGATGCATAGATGACTTGGGCCGTTCGCGCGGTGATGTGTTGTTTGCGTTGGTGCGCAAGGCGAGATGACCTGTTGGTACGATGAAGTGTGTTGAGGTATGGGGGTGACGAGCCGTTGGAGCGGCGCTTAGTGCAGTTATTGTTCTTTGAGTAAATGAGACTAATCGTTGGCAGTATAGTGATCCTTGTTTGTGGAAACAAGATAAGCCATTGGAAAGATTATAATAAGTGTGGTTGTACTCATGAAAACGTGCAACTAATAAAAAATTGGTATAGTAAATTAACTTACTATGGTAACCTGTGCACACGGTCACAGAGTTGACGCGTGGCGCATGTGTCGGTCACAGGGATGACTCTGTTGGCGAGTCAATTATGCTCACAGGAATGATTGTTTTAGTTTTGATTATGGTCACTAGGATGACTATAGAAATAATTTTATATCACGGTAGTAATAAGTGTTAATTGATTTTATTCTTCATGATAAGTGTGGTGACAGTGGCGAGTTCGGTAATAGTGATGAGTGAATTTTGGTTCTGGTAGAAGCTCGGGTAAGGACTCTATCAGCTTTATTTCGCTCGACCGTGCTAATACTATTGTGTAGTCGTGGCCCAGTGGAAATTCGGTGTCTCTCGAGGCAACTCTAATAGTCCGTGGGTTGCGGCTTGCGTTTGGCACTGGTCGAGGCTGTGGTTTGTAGAGATCATACTATATAGTGCTCCACGAGATGGATATGCGTTTGTAAGATGCGATCCACGGGATGGACACGCAAGTGAGAGTCACGATCCACTAGAGGGTTATCAAGACAGCAATACGCTGGTTGGCTGCGAGAGTCGTGGCACAAAAATGGAAAACTCGTTGTTGCGTGTCCTAGTGGGGAACGCATGATGGAGGCATATCCCGGGAGACTTGTGCTTGGTGGCACAAGTGGGTAGTAGAACGCCCGATGAAGTCATGTCCTGAGAGGATTGTGCTTGATGAAGGAACAATGTCTGAGCGTTTAGTGACGTTTGAAATTGTCTGGTAAAGTTAGCAAGTGATGATATTGTTGACAGTAGAGTTTGATGCCTAATCGAAACTTAAGTTGAAGATGGACCTTCAGCAATTTTGACATTCTATCAACTGTATTGTAGTGTGTGCCTGGAGTATTCTTTTGAAGATGATTGTGCTTTGTGTCAATCAGAGTAACACACGGGGACGTGTGTGTCGCAGGATGGCCGTGTCGGAGACAAATAGATGGCGCTTCACTAAAATAAAATAAGTTTGTAACAACTGACAACAGATGGCACCACATTCGAATGATTATTAACGGAAACGTCAAGCGAGAAGCTTGAGTGAGGTCGCCACTGGACTAGCCAAACTAGTTTGACAATTGAAATGCCACCTGAGGCCTATATAAGGTCTAGCTCTCAAGACAAATAGTCAGTGATCGAGCGGGAGCGCAAGAGAGAACATTGGATTGGCCTGTCTCGTGACGAACTCGCTGCGTTATCCGTCCTACGTCATGGAAGAAATATTCATAGTACCAGCTTTCTTCGACATATATATTTTTTAGTGACATTTGTTGGACAATAGTAGAAAAGAACTAAAAAATTAAAAATAAATAATAGTTTAAAAAAACTAAAAAACACGCTTTATAGAAAATCCAACTAAAAAATAGAAAATAAATTTGAATTAAGAATAGTGAAAATAAGAAAAAAATGTATTTTATTGTAAAAAAAGCGTGGGGTGGATGGTGACAATAGTTATAAATATTTTATTGACAGATAATATGAGTAGAAGTATTATATATCATTTTGATAATATCTTAAAAAGCACCCCACGCTTTTTTTTACAATAAAATACATTTTTTTCTTATTTACACTATTCTTAATTCAAATCTATTTTCTATTTTTAGTTGGTTTTTCTATAAAGCGTGTTTTTTAGTTTTTTTTTGTTAGTTTAATTATAGAACGGTGTTAACAATACATCGCAGCAAACGCGGGTCATCTGCTGTTAGTTATTGAAGAGTTCCATTGTCTATCTCCGAAAATCTTCATCAGATCCTAATCTATACTAATATTATAAAGCTGAAGAGTTTGTTTTGTTTTATATATTTTTTTACATACCATTGAATGACGAGACGAGCATGCCGTTCGCCTGATGGTAAGCGATATGACCACCCATAAACAGTAGCAACACCATCCAGCACCTTGACTTACAAAGTACTGTGTGGCATTCCACTGCGCTCGTCATCCTAAGACATAAGATGTTAAGTCTCATTATGTCCAGTAGTTATACTGGCTAAAATGTCCTTCAAACCGAAACACAACAGTGCATGCACACTGTTGCTTGGCGGTAGAAATAGACATTGCGGTGGTACCCATCCAGACGGCCTCTTACATAATGAGAGACCTACCACCAGTCAAAAAAGTTGTTTTTTTGTTTAACGCGCTAATCTCAGGTATTACTGAAATGATTTTGATAATTCTTTCACTAATAGGAATCTACATTACTCCTGAGTGCTATAGGCTACTTTTATTCCGGGAAAATATTTTTATCCCGGAATAACTTTTTCCCGCGGGCGGTGCTGCGAGCATCACCTAGTAAATTATATACTAAAACCTTTCCTGAAAAATATACATTTGAATAACTAAAACCCCATCCATATTGGATTAGTAGTTTTCAAGAAAATCGCGGACATACAAACTTACATACATACGGGTCGAATACAGAACCACCTTTTTTTGAAAGAGATATGTCATCGTGTACCTAACGAGTTTGTTAAATATAATTTTCCCATATTTTTGAAGGGCCGATGCCGGGCCCCTAGGCGGTAGCCTAGTTTGCCTTTAGGCTAATCCGGTCCTGGGACGGAATACACACGGCGAAAAATGGGTGCACTAGTCGCGCTTCTGCCAAAGAGTGCTTCTACTTACACCTTCGAGGATAAAAGGTGTGAGTATGTGTGTCTTTATGTGAAATAAACTAAAATCTAAATGATACAGTTTATTTTGGTAAAGAAAAAATAATTGCTCCGTGTTCGTAAGACGCGGCGCGCGGCGCTTCGAAGTTTTGAATTTGTTTAGATACTTTTGTGCCGACTGCACCAATATATTATCATGTATGTGTGTGTCTACTCAATACTCGGATATCAAAATCATGCAAGAAAGATTACTTACTTGGTTTTATCAATAATATTGAAATGGTCGTTTGGGCGTTATGCTTGAAACAATCGCCTTTTTTTTTAAGTAAGCCTTGCTCGTCGCTAATAATAATATTATTATTGACCTTGAGTAATGGCCTTGACCCGTGGGAATTTGTACCTAATAAATTTATTTCATAAAGTATTGAAATATTCGCTACAAATTGTCATTATGATAAAAAAAAAACAAAAAATATGTTTATATTTATAACTGTAGACATAAATGCAAAATGAGGAACTAAACGCTTTTATTGATAAGGAGCATGACATGTGTCAATGTACCGCAACTACCACAGATGCAAAAAATGCAATTGTTTCTAGAAGCGAGTAGAACAAAATAACGCGTTTTATAGTTAGCTCAGGCGTTTAAACACTAAATTCAAGAAAATGTCGAACGTATTTGGCTTAATTGTGTCCGGACGGTTGGTGAGTAATTCATTTTGGTTTAAGTTTATGTCAGTAAGACGAAAATAACTCATCTTGTGTGTTCGTTTATAAGGAGTAAGAAAGCTTTGGCTTTTATAACTTTACGGACATAAAAATAATATTATTACAAAGGTCTAATGATTTATCATCAGCTGTCAACCATATATCTTTAATTATCTGGATTATAATATCCCCATAATGATACTAAAATTATAATTGTAGCAATGCTTTGTCCATATTATTATACCTTATTACTGCAATCTATATGGTATACCTCATATTATGCTGATCTTGTATTCTCTTAAACATTTTGGTTGTACACGCATTATTGTTCTACACAAGCAACAGCAATAAAAACCATATAGTGTAATAAATTATTGCATATAACAAAGGAGTGCTTATATTAAATTATGGTCCAGGTCCCTGGGTCACAAGCAATTTTTGTTTTGGAACCTACAGGGAATGCACAATGTCTACCATGGAGAATTTCAGCCCCTAAATGTAATTAAATTCATTAAAATCAATAAATTGTGAATAAATTGCATATATGGCTTGTAATTTAATATTAGAACTACTACTGCAATACAAATGTTGCAATAGATAATGGTAACCAATTTTGTGCCCTTGGTGACCTGTCCCTATATAAATTGAATGTAGTTATTCCAAAAGTAACATAAAGGATAACAGTTTTGTGATTAAAAGCTGGTTTCAATAAATTTTTATTAACATTTAATACTTTTTAGTTTTTGAACTATAATAATTATTTTCAATATTTTTCACTCGATTTTATGTAAAGCAATTAAATAGCTTAAAGCGCTATTTTCATCTTTGTCAAAAACGAAACTCACCAATGACAGTAATCATATTCAACCCTCGGATGGATAGGGTAAGATATTCTTATCTATCTTAGTTTATAGAAACACAGATAACCACCAAAAGTTACTATTTTAACAGTTAGATATCTGTTAGTAAGTTATTGAGACCGACAATAAGTCAGAGTTGAGCAAGATAAATTATTTTATAGTTTTTGGTTTGTTTTAAAAAGCAAAGTCAACACAATGAGTATCATTTTATACCATTTTTTGTTTGAACTTTCAACTCTGGCTCCTCTACAAGTAATTTTAATATTTTGGTTGAAGTACAACATTTGTGCAGAACGTACAAACAGAAAAAGAGAGTATAAATTTTAAACCAAGAGTTAAATAACTTTAGGCAGAGGGGCCTCAGGTTCATCATGGCTAATAAAAATTTATTTTGTCTCATAATGTAAACATCGGACTGGATTACCACCACATTTCCCAACCTAACTAATTACCAGCATTCAAATTGAAGCATAAACTACTATATGAAACAGGTACAAACAGACTTCACACCGCTGTCGGAAACTCGGTTCCTGGTAACAATAACGGAGGCGGACTCCATCAACCACGTGGCGGTGTTCCTGACGGGCGCGGCGCCGCTGCCGCCGGGCACCGCGGGCATGGTGTACTGGAGCTGGCCCGACCCCGCCGCGCCGCCCAACTGGCAGCTAGTCGGACATATATCCAACGCCAAACCCTCTACTATATTTAAGATATCTAATTTAAAGAAACTTCACGAGTTAACCAGTAAGTATTTATTGGTTCATAGCTCGCGCATCATTAGGCGGGTTGCTTAAAGCGTAGTTCATAAAGACTGTGAAAATGGGGGTCTCTATTGATACCTACAATAGGCGGCCTGCTTGTGCGTGCGCGAGCCTTCAATATATACAGTTGAATAGTCTCTTTAAGTACTAGTTGGCGATAAAGTCTAATAAACTAATATGGGTGTTCCAGATGAAAACAAATTCATAAGCACATTCGGGCAGCAGCAGATCTGCCACAACGCGCAGATCGGCATATCCATCGAACCAGAGGCCAATGTGCGGTTGTTAGGCTCTTTTATTGTAAGTGATAAAGATTACTATTACATTACTCAAGAAAACAAAGAAGCTAAGAACCCAAACCATAAATTAATATTTTTTAGTAAGTTACTTTTTCTCATAAGTTATGTTATTAGAACACATTTACAAACTATGCATATTTGCAGGCACAAGAAACAAACAACTATGTAACGTTCGCACAAAAAATGTTGGAGAACCTGGTGAACTTCGTGGCGTCGTTCTCGGTGACGCAAGACCAGATGACCCCGACGCCGGGCGTGTCCTACATCCCGCTCAACACGCTCCACACCTGGTATCAGAACTTTGAGCGGCGGTTGCAGCAGAACCCTAACTTCTGGAAGAATTAGAACCAGCTTTCAACTATATAGGTACCGCTTTACCCATCATATAGTTCCCAGTCTCTCTTATACACAACACCTGAACCGGTCTGACAGCGCCGAAATTTTGAGCAGATATTGACGTAACAATTCGTGGAACAGTTTGCAGGTATACGTGTTCCCCCATGCTATCATATTGGTTCCTACAAAGAAGCAATCAATTTGGTTTAATTGTGGCTACCATAGAGACTTATTGTCGTAAGAGACGTCATTTGCAGCGCTGACCCTTGGGATTTTAACGCTTTGTTGATGACTAAACACAGAGTAAAATTTACGACGCCTCGATCTCCTGCAGATACTTCAAATATCTTGGGTAAAACTGTACCACTCACCACCAAATATCAATCAAATGTAACGCTGATTATGTAGTATTAAGTATGTGTGGTTTTATTTGATGAATTCATATGTACAGCGACGGAATGCTTATGCAAAATGGTTTTGTACATGATGAAATGGAGTATTTGCTTGTTTTTAATAGTGTACATTTTATGCGCAACATGAACATCAAATACTATAAAGATTTTTATGCGAAAACACCATTGTTTCTCTTCATCTTTTCTCTATTGTTTGAATCTTACCATCTCTATCAGACATGTAAGCTTGTAACATGCAATTTTTTTCTTTGCATAGCTTTTAAATTATTTAAATTATTGGAGAAGAGAGAACAAACAAATAAAAGTTAAGCAATAATGCCTCTTTACACTGACCAATTATTGCTATATTTTTTTAATATCTATACAAAGACTCGCATACGTCAACGCGGGCGAATGTTGCTTCGCCATTGCGCATGCTCAGACGGAGTAACGTCTTTAAAGCAATAATTGCGTACGATTATTGCTAGCAATAATTGATTCGTCTAAATGAGGCTTAAATAAATAGATCCAAATGCCCTATAGTAATATGTAATGTAGTGAGGATGTGTATGCAATAACAATTCACGGTAGTAGACTTTGTTTGCTCGATTACTTCGATTACTTGGACACTGCAGAGGCTAGGCATTTTCCAATACTTACTATGATTAAGATAAGATAATATTAAATTATAACCTTTTTAAAATAGTAAAACTTTAGCCGTTAGAGAAAGGCTATAATATATAGAAAATCAATAATTATTATTTATAAATCTGTAATAGTAATAATGTGTGTAATAATGGGGTTTAATTTAAACTCGATTATATAGTGTCTTTCAGTAACAGTATGAGTGACTCAGAGCGCAGGTGCAGTGTACCTACCCTTATTTGAACAGTAACTACTCACTGTATCGAATTGGCGATGGACTTGTCACTGTGCTACTGTCAAATGTATGCACCAATATTATTGTATTGGTTCTGAAGGCACGGTCCAGTCACCGATGAGAGCCGCTCACAGTTACTGATAGACTCTGCATATTGCAACTCAATGTCGACGCCCTGACCAATTCTCTGTATAAATAAGAAACAACATTAGCTCACGTCCCCAAAGGACAGGGCACAGCCCGCGGATGTGCTGAGTTTAATAAATAATGACACCAAACTATAATATTATATCAGTTACCGATACAGACCGAGTACAGTACTGCCTGTTAACATACCTGTGAACTATGCCTTAAACAATAGATTATATATTATAATGCAGCATGTTTGAATGTTTGTTAGAAGTTAACAGATAAATTGCTAAATGGCTAAGATGACATTCTCTCAAACAGATAGACCCAAGTCCTTGATTAACATTAATTGGGCTATTTTCTATCCCAGAAAAGGGAATGCAGGATTATTATTTAGTATATGACAATGCACGGTTTTATAGTACAATAATATCGGATTTGCAATATTTTTGATTGCCGAGCCGCCACTGATCGTGGTATGTAGTGGAGGCAATAAAATATGAATATACATGCATTATAATAATACTATTATAATCCGCGCGCAATGGGAATGGGATGGAACCCTGTCGAAGTAAATAAAAAAAGACGATGCCCGAGCAAAGTACCGTTCGTAAATTACTGAAATTTTCTAGTTCTTTTTAATTCTTTTTGTTTTGTAAAAACAAAAAAGGTGGTAATTTCAGCAGATGTTCTCCTATAATATGTACCTACCTGTGTATAAAATACGCATATCTGTACTACGTAATTATAGTCATATAATAATGCACACAATGCGGCTAATGATGATTATGATGAATAATGCACATAATATTTTTATATTTATTGAATTTGTGATCTCTAGCATCAGCGCGAGTTTGCTGACGCTACCCAGCGGTGTCAGTTCTGAAAGGTCGCATCCCATTTGCATTCTGATCGCGCGCGGATTGTACCTATTTTGTTCTCTTTGCTACAGAAATGGTAACTACTTCACAAAAATATCTGTGGACACACTGTGACGCAGTGGGCTCCCCGGATATTTTTCGTAAGTAGTAATTAAACGAAACTAGAAAATGGTTTTGTAATATTTACGTAGGCAATTATATGCGTTATTATTTTATATCCATAAAGTAACAATATTGAATAACATTTGTTTCTAATTTACATCTCATATGCGCCGTTGATATATGTAAGGTCTAAGGAAAACGAGTATTATAAGTAAAGGCGCTTAGTTTAACCGCCATCATCATGTAAAATACAAAGAGCAGTCAGAAATTATAGTTGTTTCAAAATGGAACAGAAATAGCAACTATTTTTTCTCTGTCTTGGAAAAAGAACGAAAATGTTGCCATTTCGAGGTTTCTAATTGAGTCATAGTTCTACCAAATAATTTGCATTCAAGTTGCGTTGCTGATGGTACAAGTGAAGCGAAACCATTCGTTATAATTTATCTGTACAGTAGACATAAAGACTGCTTAAAATAAAGTTTTGTTTTTTATAAAAATATATTTTGGAAATCTTAGCTTCGTTTATTTATGTTATCCGTATTGGAGAGCCAGGCGCGTAAGCCAGATTTCTCCTCCTGTTGAAAGGGTATTTTGACCTATATCCTTTTAAATCCTGCCCCTCAGTCACTAGTTGGTGTAAAATAAAAACAACAATATTTTGGTATTGAGTTTAATCAGAGGTTGTCAACAATGAGGTAACACAACGTCTTCTGAACACAAGTATTAAGGCACTTGCAGTTGCACGCCGCGGCGGGCGGGCGCGTCCGCACTGCACCGAACATACTCTACTTTGTACTGATATGTAACTAATTCTGAGATCTCTTTACAACTAAACAACATTAAATTAAACAACTTCGTGTCCGAGCGTAACTTAAGGCTTCTGACGTCACTTCTGTATTCCAATGCACAAAATACACAAAAGGGATTAATAACATATTCTACCCGTTCAGATATTAAGAGCACACTCACCACTATACAATTTGTATATAGAAATGGTCAAATGAGTGGAAGACAATGCTCGTTACAGTTACGAGTGTGAGCGTTGCTTGGAGTGATCTTATAATGCGTAGTGCGTACAGAGTACAAATGTGACGGGCAGACTGACAACCTTCCATGCTATACACTAAAGTACTATGATAAATAATTCGCAATAACTGCCACAAGATACCATAAAAACGTATGCTGTAAAGTAGACGACGCAGCACTGCCGCAACATAAACTACAATCTTTGACAAGGTTACGACGCGAAAGTCGTCTACGGTATAGGCCAATAATTAACGAACTCTAGAGGCATTTCCGAGGCCCGCTTCATGGGAACTATGGCGAATCATAAAAATACCTCAAAATGGAAGTACTAATGCATTGTTTATAAAATAAATACTGAAAAAGACTCCGATATTAAACGTTACACAAATTCATGTCGCTTTTCTTTTATAGGTACTACAATTATAATCTGAGCAATTTGTTACAGCTCTGAAGACGCGAGGGGGTCAGGGAGAGTCCTGAGTCTGCATTCACCTTTCATAACTAATGTCATTACGAGGAAAAGACCAACATTCCGCCATGACAAATAACTACAACATGTTATACATATATCATTTTTGCAAATTCATTTTTGAGTTTCAAAGACAGGATAACTTAATACTAAGAAATTAATGCATTTTGCAATCAAATTGACTAAACTCAGAAATATAGAATCATTGGAGATGACGCCGGGAGCTGAAGTACCCAAAACCAATTTTAATATTTTTTGTTATAGCTCATAGAAACCTACGTAAATCAGTGGTTCTCACGACAAGCCATGTATTGAGCAAGCAACACGATGCTCTACATCTGTGGTGACACTGTCGGCAGCGCGCGACAATATTAACTTAGGAGATCTTGAAATACTACGCGATCCTCTCGACCACCCATAAAAGAGGTAGCAGCTTCAATCTATGATCTCCAAATGTTTGTTCTGAGTTCATGTTTTGTTATTTATTATACCCACGACAAGAAAACTCGAAGTAGGTATTATTAGGTAGGTATGCATGGCCATTAATTATTTAAACCTTTTGGTAAATTATTGCCTGCTAAATACATGGCTCTGAGTCCAAACTACATAAACAGTTCATTACTAGATATGCTGTAAATATTAATATATTTACAATTACATGTATCAATGGCTCCCAACAGGGGAACATCACAGCCGTTTGATTCATCAAGTATATATTTTTATGATGGCGTAACAACACAATGGATTAACATTATTCTATGAAGAAGCACAAAAGCATGCTAATTTTAACATGAATGCGTTAAACATTATGAGGCTACAACAACTTGCATATGGGGCATTCCACGCGAAGCGGGCTCACAACAAATGTTAATGACACAGGTATAACATGTATATAATTGAAACCTTGGAGCAATGCAACAAATGATAGAAAACACTGATCTAAAGTATATTGTTTGATTAAAAGTTTTCGCGCATCGGCACTGTAACCGTTCTAGCTTCCAAGCGACTTCCTAGCCCATCATGAAGCTTGGCTACAATTATCTACACAATATTAGCTATTTTGAACCCCCGACAAATAGCGGGGTTCTGTTCGGGGTGTGTATCTGTGTACCTGTATGTCTGTCTGTGGCATAGTAGCTCTCAAACGAATGGATCAATCTTGACGCGGTTTTTTTTTTCTTGAAAGCTGATATGATCGCGATATTCTTAGCTATAATTTATGAAGATCTGTTCAGGCGTTTGAAGATTATCAGCTCATTTCCAATTTAAAAATCCGATTGAATTTAAATTTGGTGTACTGTGACTTCGGCAATATTTTTAAACATGAGCTGATGCTGCAGCATCAAGTAGTCTGCGGGATACCCAACTCCTTAGCAACTTATAGCAGATATAACGTGTTTGGGCTCATAAGGATGGTCTCATCGAGTAGGTCTTAGATAGTTGATTATCAAGGCCCCACGATGGAGAATAAAGTAATTTAACAAGTTTGAAATTAAAATAACCCCCGACACAAAAATCTCTAAAAAGTAAAACAATAAAAGTATCTGTCGTTTTAGTACCTAGTAATATTTTGAGGCAAGCGTCCTCACGTCGGGGGACCGATTAGGGTAGTTGACTACTTTTTTTTAAATACATTTATCAAAAATGTATGTCTTCTAAAATCTAGAGGAAAAAGAATCTTTAAAATACAATCAATAATAAATGAGTTATAAAGCTTTGAAGTTTGGTGGAAGGGGCAGCTGTCAGATAACGGAAACAGCAGAATGTGACGTCACCGGGTGTCGCCTGCCATAGCGCTGCGTGCGTGCGAAAGAGATGACGCGATATCCCCACTACGACCCCACTTTTGTTCACAACAATATTTCAAATATGAATAACTGCTTTAGTTATCAACCAATTTTGATTCTGATTTTACAGAAGAATTTATTTTTCATATTATTTTTTTATTACATTTTTTTTTATTGCATAGAATGGCGAGACGAGCATGCCGTTCGCCTGATGGTAAGCGATACGACCGCCCATAAACAGTAGTAGCACCATATAGCACCTTGAGTTACAAAGTACTGTGTGGCATTCCACTGCGCTCGTCATCCTGAGACGTAAGATGTTCAGTCTCATTATGTCCAGTAGTTACACTGGCTACAATGTCCTTCAAACCGAAACACAACAGTGCATGCACACTGCTGCTTGGCGGTAGAAATAGACATTGCGGTGGTACCCACTCAGACGGTCTCTTACATATGAGAGACCTACCACCAGTATACACCAGTGTACATATATAATAATGCACAAATTCAAACATAGAAAACAACCCTATTCCGGACCAGGGAGACGAAAATACTTCTTTAGCGGTCCCCCGACGCGACGACGCTTGGGTCAAAATATTACTAGGTACTTAAACGACAAAGACACTTTTATTATTTTACTTTTTAGAGATTTTTGGGTCGGGGGTTATTTTAATTTTTATTTCAAACTTTTTAAATTACGTTATTAAATTGATTGCCTCGGTGGCGTAGTTGTATTGCGTACGCGTTACGAGTACGATTTGCGAGCTGAGGTCCTGGGTTCGAATCCCGGGTCGGGCCAAAAACATTGTGACTGGGTTTTTTCATCTTAAAAATTACTCAGTCGCAGATCGGAGTCAGGAAGTTGGCGGAGTGATACCCCGTGCCTCGGAAAGCACGTCAAGCCGTTGGTCCTGCGCCTGATCTCTCTCCGATCATGTCGGATTGCCGTCTCACCGGACTATGAGAGTGAAGGAATAGCGAGTGTACTTGTGTATTGCCCACACACTTGTGCACTATAAAATCTCCTGCGTACCTAACTGATCTCTGTTGAGATTGGCCGCCGTGGCTGAAATCGGCTAGGAAGGCATTTTATTTTTAAAAGAAAAAGTATAAACATCAATATGATACCTGCTAACTTTGTGAAATTCAAGTCTGAAATATTAAAATACTTATTTTGAAAATAAAATCAATTTCCAAATATGCAATTAAAAAGCTCATTCAATAAAGTATACATTTCACTACTTTATTTATTTTATTTAACTTTTAAAAACTTGAAAATGGGTTTCGAAGTGGCGCATACCAGCCGGCCAATCAAAACTTCAAAGTCCTTTAACTCGTAAACCAGACCTTATACTTCAAAAATATTTTGTATCTGGACCGAGGACACATATTATAGGTGTAACATAGTCAAATCCGAAACTATCATTTTTTGTGTGCCCGCTTCACGTGGAATGCCCCATATGTTGTTGAAAAAGTGAATTAAGTAATATACTGGTGCACAACCAGTAAATCCGTTTTTTTTTTATTGAGCAAGCATTAGCAATCGGGCATGCAGCGGGAAATAGCATGCTATGTATTCAGTTTTAATATATGAAATACAATAAGGCTCGTGTTTCAACCAACTAATGTATTGTATACATATAAGTTTTAAAGCTATTATTGTACATTATTATTGATAAGGCGTGTCGCTGTATTGTTACGCCACTGAGGGGTTTGTGTATAACAGGCATTCACTATTGTATATAGTTAGCTATGTAATATTAACCACGCGGTTGGCACTTCATTATTGATATTTAAGTCACATCCACACTAACGAACTGTAATGGATATAGTAACCAGTGTGGAGGTGGGCTCATGGAAATTATTACATACCCTACTTCATTGCTAAGGTGACCAAAATAGTTGGTGAAGTGATATTACGATACTCAGAGGTTCGAAATAATACTAGTAAAGACTAGCAGTATCGAGATGATGAATCAATATGTGCATTGTTGAGTTGGTTATAAGACATAGCTATTGGTTACTGTAACCGCTCGCTTACTATTCGCTAGTGTGGACACCGCTTTGGAACTCGCAGTTTTATTTAATTGAACCGCATTCTATATTTCATAATAAGTGTTTGCAATAGTATATTGTATTATAATATTGAGTTAAATAGAACTAAGGAAGACATACTAATATTTATTACTAAAACATAACATTTAAGCGCCCGCAGCACAGTGTGCAAGTAGCTTTAACCGTCGATTAACTTACCAATAAACATTTTACTCAATGATTAATCTAGTGTTTTGCCCTCGAGGCATATAACGTAACTTAGAAAGTGACAAATCTGAGATTAAATCAATGAGTGTTCAGTTTTATTGGCTAGTTTAGTCTTTAGAGCTAATATATTAAGTACGAATAGGTACAATTGGCAGTGACTGTTCGTTATTATTTACGACGAGTAATATTTACTGACACAGTGTATCGAGAGCTAAATAAATATAACACAAGTTTGGCCGGTCTGAAGTCACAATAACCCATTAATATATGAATAAAATATTAATGTAATTAGACGTACTGTTTTTTTTGAATATGCTGTTGTTATAGCCTTTAAATAATGAATAAAAAATAATAATGTTTATAAAAAAATCGTTCGATATCTGCATATCACTTCAGATATTAAACCTAGCACAAAGACTAAACTTTATTCTGATTGGTCTATTTCCGCAATCGATCATCATGATTTAAGGTTAATTATTAATTTCGGTCGTAAACATATGAAAACAATTGCGTCATGGCTCGTTGCTAACTTCAGACCGAC
The DNA here is from genome assembly GCA_947568825.1 of Sphinx pinastri. Lineage (NCBI taxonomy): Eukaryota > Metazoa > Arthropoda > Insecta > Lepidoptera > Sphingidae > Sphinx > Sphinx pinastri. The sequence continues at coordinate 624,568 of OX387615.1, forward strand.
CATAAACATTGACGCCTGCACATCTCTCTGCCATTAAACATTTGTCACATGACATAATATCTATATCGAACGCGGACCCACATTAAATACTTTTGTTCGAAATGGCAACAGATCAATTTGCCCAGTCATCTCTCTAGCTTCCTCTTTCAGTTATGGGCATAATACCATATAATATACTAATCAGGCAAAGAGTGTAACATTATAACAGCTGCTTTACTAAATTAAGTAATTAAATAAGCAGGTAAAATACAAAAATAAAATGCTTTACTTTGGGCAAAATCGCGGTTGACTATAAAGGGGTCAAACTGATAACACCCCTTTTGCGATGAGGGTTATAAATACCTTAGTCTTTATGATAAGGAAGATATCACGAGTGGTCGTGGCTATATTTAGTGGCAGTTTTTATAGCACAGCAAGCAAACTGATCACTTGATAGTATGTGATCACTATCGCCCACGACGAAAAACAATCGTGAGCACGTTGCCGACCCTTGAGGTTTAGAGACGGTATACGTGGCCTCGCCGGTAATCTCACTGTCCACACCAAGCGCAACGGAAATGTTGGTAGACGCGGGTTTCAGCAGGGCGCGGGTCAGCAGGACGCGCGTCAGCAGGGCGCGGGTCAGCAGGACGCGCGTCAGCAGGGCGCGGGTCAGCAGGACGCGCGTCAGCAGGGCGCGGGTCAGCAGGACGCGCGTCAGCAGGGCGCGGGTCAGCAGGACGCGCGTCAGCAGGGCGCGGGGCTGAGGAAGGGGTGGAGGAGCGCGTCCGCGGCCGAGATGCGCGTGCGCGGGTCGGGGTCGAGCAGGCGCGCCGCCAGCGAGAACGCGCTGTCCGGGAACCCCGCCACAAACGCATGCGGGTCGAAATCCTCCTCCTGGGGACGAAAAGGGACATATAATCAATGTATCCAACTTTTACTATACAAGTAAACTAAGTTTTTGTTACTGTCATTACGTTCGAATAAATACAAGTTTTAAAATTTGCTAATATAGCCATATAAGCAAACTTTTAAAATTGTTTTTAAGTTTATCTTTTTTATTCCTAAGAGACTCGTATTTGGTAATGAAACAATAGTGTGTACTGTGTACCCTCTTAGTGTCATCCTTGCAGAGGCACTGCGTGTCGGGCAGGCGGCAGCGCAGGCAGGCGGCGGCGGGCGGGTGTGTGGTGGTGGCGGCGGTGGTGGTGGTGGTGGTGGTGGTGGTGGTGGGGGCGCAGGGCGGCGGGTGTCGCAGGCGGGCGCACAGCTTGCGCAGACACAGGCCGCGGCGGTGCGATGACGTCACCACGTGGCGCCCCAGCGAGCTGGCCGCACGCTGCAGCGCCGCGGACCCCACCTGCACAGTGCACACACTATCATGAGTCTCGACACGGCATTCATTACGCTGCACTGTACCCACGGTAAGCACAATGTAATCCAAACATATCATTGATTAACAAGAGGCATTGTTTTTTGAAATGTTTGCATAAACTTAACAGTCTAATTTATAAGATATACATTATACACTAGGTAATCTCGAAATAGACGACATGAAAAATAGTATTTTTTTTTTAATCAGCAACGTTTTCAGTAGTATCATTATGTGGTTTGGATCACTGACCAGGTCTGCGAGCTCGGCGAGGGCGGAGACGTCGTCGGCGGCGCGGAAGAACGGATACCGAGCCGACAGCGCGCTCGCCAGCACCACGCCGCACGCCCACATGTCCACCGCCGTGGTCTGGTGCGGGTACTTCAGCAGCACCTGCAAGCCGACAACAATAACAACCTTTTAACCATTATGTATTTACAGAAAGATATATACTTTATTTTTTTATTTTATTTTATTCTGATCCTCCTGAGACCCAAGACAAGTTAAAGTATTCAACCCACATTTTATGAGTGCTACTTTTTAAAGTAAGGTACCACTGGTTGTTACAAAAATACTAGAAAAAAAAATCCTCCCCCTCCCTAATTGACAGTAGGGATGGTATCACGAGTGATACCTTGGGTTTGCATCAGTTTAAAACAAGATTTTTCCACATGTTATGTTTAATTTTAATTTACATCGAAAAAATACAGAATGATTGAAAACTTTATAGCAAAAAGTTATTGGGAAGTATGATACTCATAGAAGCATATTCTATTAACATTAAAGCATAGAAATATATTACATTCCGAGCATTTAACGAATGTCAAATTCCTACAACCTTTATTACGACATTTTGATCTGTTATTTTGGGTTTCCTTAGCACAGGTTGGTAAATGTTTTGCTTCTTTCACTCTTTTTGCTGCGTGAGGTAAAGGCTCTATAAGTCTTTGTTTTCTGGTAGAAGTAGAAGGTCTCTCGTTTATTAAGGAAACAGGACTGGCACGAGCGCTTCGAATGGAACCAACGCTGAAAGTAGGGCTTTGCTGCATATTACGTGTCACGCGTGCTAATTGTAGGCTCGATAGTGGCACTGATTGGTGTGAATCTGAGTAAATTAATTGATTTACCAAGTCCAACCTGAAGTCCAAGTATTAGAGTATGTCTTTTCTAAGGCATCCTGATTGTGCAGCATCTTGTCGATATTGCAACCTGCTGCTGCTGCCAAGTCAAAGAAGTGAAATATTGTTCGGATGGTAATTTTTTCCGATTCTTCCTCGCATGGGATATATGCCAATTATGCGCTACAAACATTTGTACTGGTGGTAGGTCTCTCATATGTAAGAGTCCGTCTGGGTGGGTACCACCGCAACGTCTATTTCTACCGCCAAACAGTAGTGTGCATGCACTGTTGTGTTTCGGTTTGAAGGACATTGTAGTCAGTGTAACTAATGGACATAATGAGACTTAACATCTTATGTCTCAGGGTGACGGGCGCAGTGGAATGCCACACAGTACTTTGTAACTCAAGGTGCTGAATGGAGTTGCTACTGTTTATGGGTGGTCGTATCGCTTACCATCAGGCGAACGGCATGCTCGTCTCGTCTTTCAATGCAATAAAAAAGAAAAAAAGCATTGTACATTCGGCCATAATTTCAAACAAACGGATATCAATATAATGAGAAAAGTAATCTAAGGAACTTTTGACAATGACGCTAAAGTCGAATGATACGTCCAATTCTTCATCTGGAGTAAAATCAAAGTTTTCTATGTGTTTCCATCGTAAGCTCAGGTTCCTAAACGACTGAGGAAATGTGCGTAAAGATGAAAAAGGTTCGTCGTCCGAATCATTCCATTCTTCTTCATTTTCGAGTGGAGTTTCCTGGTCGGGTACTCCCTCTCGGCATTTTTCGAGGTCTATTTATTTATCACTGTCTTTCTCTTTCATATCTGATACGTTGAAATTGATCATCTGCACTATTTTAAGATTAGACAGAGGACCTGTAAAAATATTCCCAAATTATTCTGAATGCCCAAGGTATCACATATGATACTTGCAGAAAAACTCGAACTATACACAAAATAATTACATTTTCCTACATAACATTTTTACTAAATGTGAAATTAATATAGATTTAACAAGAATTAAACAAAAAGGCACAAAGATTTAAGGGCGCATTTACAAATTTCCATGGTTTTGAGGTACCATTTATTGAATCAGGAGTCACGCTTATGAAGAGATCTTGGTATATAAATAAAGATTAAACATTCCTCTTTGCTTATGACATATAGAAATTGTATGCTCCCATACAATATTAACACGTAAATACGTTTATTCTGGAGCAATAATCGCTGAAAATGACGAAAAATAGGGTCTGAATCGGAACCATTATACCTAAGACTAATGAAAATTTTAATATAAAACCGAAATAATATGCTGGCTTATATAGTCTTCTTGCTTTATGGCTAAATATTTTTAAGTAAATTTAAATACTTTTCCAGTTATGAGAAAAAATATAACCTGAATTGAATTTCTTCATACATTTTCCTATTTCGGGCTGTCATTCCGCGCTGAGACGCGGCCGAGGAAGCACGGGTGTACAACTTTTTTTCAAAATTTAAATACGTAATAAATTGATCGCGATGTCATTATACTACGAATAAAATAGTTGATACTATTTCAAATTATTATTTTTCAAAAAGCAAGTATGAAAATTGAATATTACAATAAGTCAATGCAAATTTGATTTAATTAATAAAAAAATCATTTATTTTAATGCGAATATTTAAATTTCATAATCAAAATGGCGGATGTATTTTTATATTTACAAAATCGACAAGTTTTGCAGTGTATGGTATTTACTATTTATCTATTTATGATTTTTAGTATCGGTGATTATTTATTTTTAAATTTTACGAGGTTTAGTTCGCGTTTTTGTCCGCCTACAAAGCCTTTCCCGCTACAAAAATATCTAAACACTCACTACTACAGTTTAGCCACAACTACTCACTGGGCATGACTGCTTCGGTGAGTAGCTGTTTCGTATCGTAGGTACGGAGGTGTCGGCTGTGTGTGCCATTGTGACAGTTGCCCGCTGGCTAAGGCTTAATATACGTTTGAGTTTTGCCCAGCCTGGAATGAGGAGCGCAGCACTCTCAAAGCAGTTGTCGGAGGCGGCCTCTCGTTGCCGGCCGTGGTCGCTCCCATGGTTGGCAGTCAGGAGGTCTGGCGTGTGTTGGCCCACTTCTGCGAGATAGTCCGCTCGTAGAAGGAGAGTGCCGAGAGGGATCTGGAACGCGAGGATTCCTCCCACCGTCAGAGGAGACGTTGGAGGCGCCGGGTGGTCGACTGACCGGCGTCTCCCACCCTGTGGATGGAAGGTGTTTGGAGAATTCCACCACGGTATCCCCTGCCTGTCGTAAAAGGCAACTAATAGTGGCCACCCGGGGGTCGCGGGCGGGTGCCTTCTCTAGTTTTGTCTTTTTAGCACATTGTTGGGACCCCCCTGATGGACAGCAGTGTGGCAGGTAGGTCTCACGCTGCCGTTGACGCCGAGAGCGCCGAGATGCGCGGGGGCTCCTTAGAATAAAGCGTGGTATATTCCAGGGTCAGGCTACAGGGTACAGCCTGAGACCATTGTGGTTCTGCATGGCCCTGAATCCTCTCAGTACTCTGTTTTTGGATTCAGGGTTAGGATACCGTCTATGGAGAGGGAGTGAGCCTATATCTCACTTGCTTTACATGGATGATCTCAAGTTGTTTGCATCAAAACAAAATAAAAATGATTGAGTCGTTAAAAATAACTGAAAGATTTAGCAACTCAATCAATATGGAGTTTGGTGTAGATAAATGTGCGGTTATCCATGTGAAGCGAGGAGAGGTCGTGGTCTCTGGTGACATACAAGTCTTAGAGAGTTAGATCCCTTTCTGAGACGGAAACTTACAAATATCTGGGTATGCCTGAGGCACCTGGTATTATGAGTGCCGACGTAAAACAATCGGTGAATGACCGTTTCTTCGGCTGCCTGATTTTTGTTGAATACTTTTGTATTTAACAGTTTTTTGTTAGGTGGAAACAAGATTTGTGGTTTCAACGGTTGGGTTATGCCTGTACTCATGTACTCTTTTGGTATACCCAGAAAGAAGGACTCAGACTGAATTGGACGCCCTGGATCGAAAGTTCCGGACCCTACTGACTGCATATCGTATGCATCACCCACGGTGGTCAGTGATGAGGTTATACATCCCGCGGAGATGTGGGGCCGATGCTTACTTAATGGAGTTGCATAACCGCGAGGTATGCAATCTTAGGGATTATATCCTCCACAGCGAAGTGGGCATGTATAAGATTGTAGTCATGGTGGATAAGGGATTTATCCCACTTTCCTTGGCGAATGAGAACTGGCGAAACCCTATGGCGATGGGCATTAGGGAACGCGAGGTGATATGGAAGAGCAAAGAACTATACGGTCGGTTCTATCGGGGCGTTCAGCTCGCATCCGTATCTTGGCTACGTTTTGGTAACCTTTTTGGAGAAACTGAGGGTTTTGTCTTTGCAATTATGGACAAAGTTATAAAGACGAACAATTATAGGAAATATGAACAATTATAATACATCCTGTAGGACGGTACGGTCGATATCTCTTGGGCATGCCACCGTCCCGGTGAATCAAACGGGCATGTGATTTCGGGTTGTTCGTATCTTGCTAACGGCGAGTACTTGCATAGACACAACCTAGTAGCCAAGATCTTGTGTCTCCTGAAGTGCCATATTACCAGTATGTGCCTCAACCAGTTCTCGAAAATGATCATGCAACGCTGTACTGGGATCAATCTATTATCACGGACAGGCTACTGTTGCCAATAAGATATTGTATTGTAATAGTAGATCGATTGGCGCGCCGGGCAATACTTGTTGACGTCACCATTCCGCATGACGATAACCTCGTTAAGGCCGAAAAGGACAAAATGTCTAAATGTTTAGATTTGGCACACGAGGTTACCGACATGTGAGAAGAGCACTCCACAATTATTGTTCTGATTGTCGTTTCTACTCATGGATTGATACCAATTAGTCGTTGGGTCAAGAGCCAGATTCAGAAAGCAGTACTTCTGGACACCGCAATGTCAATGTCTTTTTCTACCGCCAAGCAGCAGTGTGCATGCACTGTAGTGTTTCGGTTTGAAGGACATTGTAGCTAGTCTAACTACTGGACATAATGAGACTTAACATCTTATGTATCAGAATGACGAGCGCAGTGAAATGCCACACATTATTTTGTAACTCAAGGTGCTGTATGGTGTTGCTACTGTTTATGGGTGGTCGTATCGCATACCACACGCATTGTGAGGAGATTCCTCACTTTGAATCCCTGACTACCGGTGGCTTGTCTTGAGCCTCGCCATCGGAGCGTGATACACTTTTTTAAATTTTATATGTATTAATGTTTTTTTTTGTATATATAAAAATATTATATAAATAAATATTTGTATATGAAAAAAGGAACATTTAAAATAAAGAGATAAAAATATCTATTACATGATGAAATTATACTAATAATAATTATTAAATATAATTGTAAACATTCGACAATTCCAAAAAAATAAATATGGATGAGTAAAATAATAACTTCAAGTATTAAGATTAGCTCGTTCCAATGGAAAATCTAGTTTAAATCGGTTTCGATGTGTGCGCGTGTTGCAAAGCGCGTTCTTGTCATTAAAATATCTAAAATCGAAGTTGTCAAAAATGTAAATGCGTCCTTAAACAAAAACTATTATTTACCTTTACGCGATTTCGCCATGACGGTTAATGCAGAATATTCAAACTTGCACTGACCGCAAATAATTTAAATATTGATACCTGGCAAAGCAGCGGTGATGGAAACATTCACGGAGTAAAGATAAGAAGGAGAGACAATAGCATCAATTTACTAAGAAAACCAGTGTCGCCAAACTCACACATGCATATTATTCACATACTATCATCTCTTCATTATGATTGGCCGAAATGAGCAATCGCAATAAAACTCATAACACAAAATAATTTGCATTAAATTAAACGTTATTCCCATTGCATAAAATTCATATTATAAAAATCAACACGAGTTCATAAGACATTTTTTCTTCCGTTTGAAATTTTGATTTTAATTCGATGTAATACCGCTATTCCACGCTAGATGGCGTTTATCATAAAAGCTCTTATAGTCTTTGAAATAAGAGATGTTATTGAATGACACACAGTGCGCTAGCCTGTCGGAAATAGTGTTGCACCCATACGATACCTTTTTGTAAACTTATCGATGGTGTTTGTTTTATAACTAAAAATCACAAATAACATTAATAAATGAAATGGACTTATCACAAAATTATGTTAATTGGATAAACACTGGAAAAGTTGTTGGTTTGAATAAAATTTTAACTCAGTAAATAAAATTTATTTTAAATTTTAAGGCTAGATTTCAAATTCCTAATTTAGAATTTCAATACTGTAGATATGTATGTTAAATTACATATATCAGCTACACAGCTAATATAGCTATTTTGCAATAAATTATAATCAGTATATATACTTATCATAGTGATTTCACTGCTGGGGTTAAGTAGAGTGAAGTCTTGGAAAAATGTCAACCGGCAAAGGGAGAAAATATCCTTTGACAGTCGGCACAATTATGCCGGCCTGCTAATTGCTTCTTTACGCTCCGTTCTAAGGACCCATATCATAAGACATGAAAACATTCATGCCGGCAAACTGTTCCACTTTAATAGCAAAACTACGAACTTCTTAACCTTTTGATACCGGCTGCGATAGAAGAAATCACTTAGCAGTGGTTTCGCAAGCCAGCACGCGTGGTTCTCTCAAGGAAGGGTGAGGATGGGTTAAACATTTATTCAGAGCACTCACCGAGATACGGACGATAGAATACACTAAGTGAGGCAATGTATTGACGTAACTGCAGTGGTTCCAAACTGTATGGTGTTTGTACTGTTTAGGAGTGGTCGTATCGCTTGCCATCAGGCGAGCGACATGCTTGTCTCGTCATGCAAAAGCAATAAAACAAAAACTTATATTTTGATTATTTTATATTTTAATCTATTAATAAATAAAATAAAATACTTTATTCATCACGTAGGCGAACATAGTTGCACTTATGATAAGTCAAGATACATTTAATTAATAATTACTATTATTACAAAAAGTCACTTATATAACTACTGTCATTTTTATAGGGAGCAAAATCAATGAAAAATAAATAAAGAAGCCAAGCTCGGGCTGGCAGGAAAGAGGAGATAAAAAGTGTGTGTGTACTTATGAACACGTGTTAGAAGTTATACTTCTTTGGCGTAACAAGATAAAAATCTTTTTAATTATCTTTCGCCTTATTCAACGGTAAAATTCAAAACTAAAATGTTTACTATAGCTAGCTTCAGGGTGTCCGTTTTTCGTGACGGTGAGCGCGCGCATCGCAAAAATTTACTTTCTTCATTTTTCCCTAACGCGCCAAAAGAAGTATAACTTAAAAAAACGATGATATTTTATCTTATTCTTATATATGCTTATTAAACGAGCAATTATATATATCTGAATCTCGGAAACGGCTCCCAACGATTTTCATGAAATTTAGTGTGCAGCGGGTTTCGGGGCGATAAATCGACCTAGCTAGGATTCATTTCTGATTCAGGATTCGGTTCTGCAATCGCTTTTAAATATTTATGTCCACTTTTTTTTTTAAATTACGTCATCTTCTACAAAATGTTCTGAACATATTACAGAAAATTTGGAAGGAAATCAATTTAACCTTCCCATAGCATTAATCCATCTTTCCTTTATAAATGGATCTTTTGGAAAACTGTAAATAAAAAATCTTGTATTATTACATAAATTAATTATAGCAACCATAGCTATGCATCACAAGCGGATCATGCATCAGATAACTTTTCTTATTTTTCTGTATAACATAGAGCTTCAGTGAAAAATTAATAAATATCGATAATATTTTATCGACCATGCATGCACTAATTGAGTAGCGGTGACATTATGAATTGGTGACAAATCATTCTAGAACAACTGATTTTCGTTTGCGAAAATTAACCATATGCTGAAAGCAATAAGGAACATTTTAAATTGTAATTATTGTGCCATTTTTGACATAGAAAATCAATATACATTTTTCAATTAAACAGTAATAAACCAGAAAATATTACTTACCGATGGTACGAAATACCTCCGTGGGACACATTTTTGCTACTACTATGGTTTCTGCATTCCAGAATAGCACAATAGGGCATTTTAATATTTTTAAATATTTTTTCTAATTATTGAAGCTTTGACAATGCGCAATGACGACTGAGACCGCTCAAACGGTGAGTTAGTACTGCATTTCTAACTAGTGTATAAAAGGTAACGCCCACTTACTATTTCTACTCTCTTTCTCTGTTCTGTGGAAACAATAAACGAAACCCTACACTCGCTATTAGACGACGAGTTACATTAGTATTGCAACAGATGGCGTTAAAAAAATCTAAACTAAAGGTATCACTTGTGATACCGGGGGTCTCAGGAGGTAATAGGGAAACTAACAGCTAGGTTACAAATAAATTATAAGTCATTACGTATTTATAAAATTTAGAGCCAATTATAAGTTTTCACAGAAGTATTTTAGAATATAAGTAAAAAAAATTAGTCAGTTGAGAGACAGCACACCAACGGCCAGTTTACTTAATGACTTCAAAGGCAAAAGTTAGCTGGTTACTTGTACCAAAATTGTAACTGTGATACTTCTTGTGGTTTTACTAAGCCTTTACCATTACCTATACAGTCCATAAAGAAACCATAACATATACAACATTTATGTATTTTACTGTAATATTTATTTAGTGTGTAATTCCGTATTTAATGGGTAATGTTTAAATACGCGTAACAAAAATCAATAATGTTGATGTTTTTAGTATCGATACTGTGTACTGAATGGTAAATAGTATAATATATATAAATCTCGTGTCACAATGTTTGTCCTCAATGGACTCCTAAACCACTTAACCGATTATAATAAAATTCGCACACCATGTGCAGTTCGATCCAACTTGAGAGATAGGATAGTTTAAATCTCAAATTATAGTCGCAATTTTAATTTATTGCTAATTATTTGTCTGTTATTATTTGACAGTCACAATTATCTGTTAACTCCAAATGATTCTAACAGATGTCGATACCTTTCGACTGGGTTGAGTAAGTAATCAATAGATGGCGCTGCTATGGTAAATCTACGAACGTGTCATATAAGCTACATTTTAAGCGGGACTTTTATACCGGGAAAACTCATTCACGCGGGCGGAGCCGCGGGCAAAAGCTAGTAGTATAATATATTTTGAGTATCGACATTAATTAGGAACCAAATGAGTGTCGTGTGTAGAGTGTAGTGTGTGTACCTCTGGCGGGCGGAACCCCTGCGTGCCGGCGCGGGGGGCGCGGGGCGCGGGGCGAGCGCCGCACGCGCTGCACACGCCGCCCACACCCGCGCACGCGCACGCACCCGCACCCACACTGCCGCCCACACCGCCCACACCACCGCCACTTGCTCCTGTCCACGCCTGTACACATAAAATAATTATCATATTTATTGCATCATATTTTATCCTAAAATCTGTCAAAATCGCTATTCAAAACATCATAACACAAATTAATACAACATTACAAGTTAATATTCTTTAATAATAACAGACATACTTTTTGCTACATGTTCCATTTCACACAAAGATATCGTATCACTATTAATATCACAAGTAGATAATAATATCTAACTCATGGTTATATTAGTAGCCAAAAAACATAAACAAATCAATGTTTGATAACAAGTGTAATCAAATGCTAAAAACATGATAACATTACAATAACTCAGATGACTAACATAATATATCTTAAACATTATAAATGACCATATTTATTATATGTTATAGTAATATTACAAATGCGAATGTTTGTATGTTTGTTAGAAGTAAACGCAGAAACAGCTAAACGAATTTGGATGAAATTTGGCGCACGGGTAGATCATTTCCTGGATTAACACATACTTTTCATCCCGGTAATTTGCTCCCATAGGAAAACATTGATATTTATAATTTGATTCTTTAAGTAGATAGCACTGGCGTCTTACTGTGTATTAAGAATTTTTGTAGCGGGAAAGGCCGTTCACGCGGTCGAAGCCGCGAGCAACACCTAGTTGTTTATAAGTTTTGCATGCATTTTATTGAAAATGAAAATTATAATGTACCTTAGAGACGTTAGCCAATCCTGTTAATGTTTTGGAAGGCACTACGGCACGCGAGGGCGCCGGGGTGGGAGGGGCCAGGGGCTCTTTTGGACCCATGGTTAAATCCAGGGCAGCTTTCTTTGCCTCCGGGGACGAATAGTCCTGCAAATGGATCATTGGTGAAAATATTAAAATACTTATCGTTTTTTGCCGATCGACATGTTAGGTGTTCTGTAGTCTGTACTAAGAATCAAATACACTGCACTCACTTTGCCGTGCCAGAAAAAATCATATACTACAACAGCATCTAATGGTAAGTAATCACAACCAACCATGAACGTCCACAAAATTGGAAGAATATGTGTGTTACCAATTGCCAATTTCAGTACAAGAAATTGGCTCTACAATGTGTGTTCAATGGTTTTCTGTGAGATACTGTTGTCATGCCAATATATCTTTGAATACATTGGTATTATTCATTTTTAACAATATTAATATTTGTGTAATAAAGAGAAGGAAGCCAATTTCTGTTCATTATAAATTAAATGTATTACAAAATAAATAGTTCAGTTTTAGTATTGTTTATCCCTGCATATCTGCCTCACGTGTCATTACCTCTTCCCGTGGCCGCTTCCTGTTGTTGATGTGTGCGGGCGGCGGCGCGGGGGGCGCGGGGGGCGCGGCAGGCGCGGGGGGCGCGGCAGGCGCGGGGGGCGCGGGCTCCACCGCCTCCGCGGGGGGGCACAGCCGCTGCGCCAGACCGAAATCCACCAGCAAGTACCTGAAAATTATAGAATAGTAGCTGTAGGGGCTGTATTTACCTAACGGAACCTAAAGAGATTTCTAACAGAGGCTTAATTAATGGGCAATATGTAACCGGTACTCTAATTAAATGATTTAAACATAGTATTTTTTGGGGGATTTTCATTAATTTTGTAAAATTGAAGCGTAACAGGCGCGAAATTTCTGTAAAATTATGTACAGTACATTTTCTACTGTAAAATACACATTAAATAGTAATTGAGTGTGTACAATATCCTTGTGGTGAGTGTTCACCTCTTGTTGTCGCGGTCGTAGAGGAAGTTGCTGGGCTTGACGTCGCGGTGGATGACGCCAAACGAGTGCACGTGCCGCAGCGCCACCACCAGCGCGCGCATGTACTCGCGCAGCTCTGCCGCGTCCATCTCGCTCACGTACTCCTGCACACAAAACACATGAGTACATCACACACATACACCCTAACATAATCTGTTATACCTATACTTCAATGTATTTTATATCAGGTTTAGTTACTGCAACGCTAGGGTAAATAAAAAAATTACAAATAACAGGTTTCCTTAGAATTAAAAAGTTAGAACAAAACAAAATTAAACATTACTTTATCTTTCTCATGAATGTGTGAGTTGTAATAAAAATTTACAATACCATAATTAGTAATTTGCATAGTTAATAATATTTTTATATGCATAATATTTAGTTTTTGTATGTTGAATGTAAAAATATACTATATTATTTATAGTGGATAAAGGCAATCTGCTCTAAATTTGTAATGGCAAATAAATAACTTATATACATATTTTACACATTATTTCACTAGTGCAAATGAATACTTACTGAAAACTTCCTATGAGGTATATAAGGCATAACAAATACTATGGTGTCCAAGTGGCGAAGGCACAACTCCACACCTATCACATTATCTTTGCCCCTGTAAACAAATAACTAAGTAAGTAAATACATCCAATTATAATCAATGTTAGTCTTGTGTTGGTTATATGTACATAGCATGATATACCCCAATGTATTATGTCAATAATATAAAAACTGGCAGTTACTTTTTCGAAAGGAGATTTAATCCATTTATAGATCATATAAAATTTTAATCAAATTAATATTTAAAATTTCTAATAGAGCCCACAAAATTTTTGGTATGTAAAACCATTTAGATTTTAGATATGTTCAAAGGAAAGTGTGTCAACATAAACTATTGAGGACATAGCTTCAATCTTAATTTTCACACTCTAGTTGGTTTGACCTACATTATTTACACTGTTTTGGAACAAATACTGTTAAAACATTCAATGGTTTTGTGAAAACATGCTCAAGGTACAAAACTGGTGAGGTCATGGGGAGATATATTATGTATGTCAGCATATAACCAGCCTGATTCTCTTACCCCATGTCCTGCAAACACCGCAGTTCATGCTCAATCCTGGCAGGATGTGCAGTGGGGACAAGGTGCTTTATGGCGAACCATCTCTTCTCAGAGTCGGGCAGTGTGGAGTGCTGCCTCAGAGAGCCCAGGTACACTGAGCTGAAGGTGCCTTCACCAATCTTACGGTGCACCTCAAATATCTTGTCTAGCTTTGGTAATTTGTACAAGAGTTCAATAATTTGTTGCTCTGGAAAGAAATATATTTACGAATGGGATGAGGGACACAAAAGAAATGTTTTATGACTACTTCAATTATTATATTATAGAATCGATAAAACGGATATGTGTCAATATTAGCTTTATTTAGATTCTATTATTTGCAAAATTTTAATTTAATCTGATCATGATGTATGCATGGTAGGCCATGAACTGTGATAGGACATAGTAGGTCAGCGGGCCTACCCGCCCGCAATAAAACCAGACAAGTGCAAGTTGGACTCGCGTACCGAGGGTTCCGTATTTCGCCAAAATTAATTAACAAATTAATCAAATTTGAAATATTGTAAATTAGTTTTATATCTTATTAAAGTACATATTTACAGATTTTTGACTTTACATGTGCTTAACCTTGCCAAATTTCATGATTCTAGGTTAACGGGAAGTACCCTATAGGTTTTGATTACCTTGCAAAATCGCAAAATATATGACAAACTGGAAGGTTGTCCCTAGACAACCTTCCAGTTTATTTAACTCATTAAAATCCAGCTTTTGTCTATGGCTTCACTTGTGAGTTACAGTGAATATCAATAGATTAACAGCATTATTTTTATTGCACATCATAAGAATTGAATTGTTTATTATATTAAACTAAACAATTGAATATACCTACCTACAATAACACAAATTGATCCTATTATTGTGGCAAATTCATACCAAAGTCTCACCAAAAAAAGAAATGATTTATATGCTATGTAAAAAAATAATAAGATTAACCATTTTATAAAAGGAATTAGTTATCACTATATATTTTGGTATTAAATGAATAAGGAGAAAAGTATAAGAATATAATGAAGCTGCAGCAAGAAAAATAATTAATTCTCTATACATCTGTTAAAACCCAATATCAATAAAAATATGTTCTCACTACCTTGACAGACTGCAGACCATAATAATATAAATTTTTGTGTATTATAAATTTCTTAAAAATAAAATAAGAATTTCTAAGGTATGTGAAGTCTGCCAACATGCTCTAGACCATTGTGGTGGACTAAGGCCTGAACCCTCTAAGTAGTAGAGGAGGCCCGTGCTCAATAGTGGGCAGTATATAATACAGGGCTGGTATGGTATGTATTATAAATGTATGAATGTCAAAATTTGGATACCCCACATAAAGAACGCAATTTCAAAGCTTAATGAGTCACTTTATTGAATATTGTAATAGCGCGTGACTCCACAACTAGCCTGAAATAAAACCTTCGATATTCAGTGGTAAAGCTATACGATGATGACACAATGACCTTATATTTCGTGAACACAAGAAAACAAGTGAAATAACCTTAAAATTTACAAATATGTTAAGAATGCAACCGTATACAATAATTATTAACAGGTTAATACTACTAAGAAAGTAACATAAAAAACACCTACTTTCGACGTCATCCTTTGAATTTGAAGACAGATCTTCATTTTTCTTTTTGAGAATTTCATTAAGCCCGTATTTCCGAGTCTGCAATATTTCTTTTTGCACTTTTACTTCAATTCCCCTTATTCTAGACATATTACATAAATTAACATGTTTTTCATAAAACTACATGCATCTCTATTTTTATCGCGTTTGAAAATAAAAGTTTACGAAACAATTGACAGAAGACGTTCAGCTGGTATTGAACAGAGACAAATAAACTAGAATTGAACCAGTTATCAGAGTTTACCAGAGAAAAAATAACAAGAACAAGGTTATTTTATCCATAGACGTTTTGCTTTTGGTTTAATTAGAGTTGCTTCATGAACATGTTCCAGCAATCATCAATGGGCAAAATATACAGGTCGCACAGAACCACAGTGGAATTATTATTTCGGTATAAATTATTTCTATTCCATCAATGCACAATGATATTCAAACTGTGTCTACATAATTTGATTTGCGTTCATGGTTTACCTGGGTGATCGAGCCTGGCTCGGGTGAGTTTTTAATACCTACTATACATGGTATTTATTACTTTAAAGTAGGGCCTCATTGATGTAGGGTTTTTAATACATCAATGTAGGACCTAATAATATTTTCTATTTTAAGAAAATATTCACGACTAAAGTCAAATGAGGCGATACCTACAGTTACCTTACTAATTTTCAAAAAAAGTGTGTGTGAACTTATGTACACGCGTTAGAAGTTATACTTCTTCGGCGTACCAAGATTTAAATCTTTTTAAATAACGCGCCAAAAGAAGTATAACTTCAATATCTTTCGCCTTATTCTACGTTCAAAATTCAAAACTAAAATGTTGACTATAGCTGGCGTCAGGGTGTCGGTTTTTCGTGACGGTGTGCGCGCGCATCGTAAAAAAAATTCTCTCATCATTTTTCCCTAACGCGCCAAAAGAAGTAAAACTTCAAAAAAATCAGTTCTTTAGCGGTTCAGATTGTTAATTAAATCTCAGGTTTCATAATTTTTCCATGTTGAATTACATCACGAGCAGATACATGGTTCAGTTCTCATACGTCGTCTTACTTAGTTACGAATTGATAAAAGACGAATATTCTATATTTATTATCATGGTTTAAGATAATTTTGTCCGCATCTTTGGTCTGAATAATAGCTCCGAGGTTTAGTTTCTCCCCTCTTTAGGGGCCCCAAGTTAGTGGTTAATACATATGAATATCCCATATTTATAGGCTTACTCAAGCTACATCGATATCAGTTTTCACCATAATCGGTTCAACAGTTTACTTTCGTCCCCTTTTAGCCTTATTATTTAGGGATTAATGAAAACTGAATATGTCATATTTATTTTCAAGTTTCAAGAGATCCCCAAACCAAGTTTAAATACAATTGATAAAGCGGTTTAATTTCTCTCGCCTTTTACCCCTCTCATTTTGGAGTTCTGAGACTGCCTCGGTGGCGTAGTTGTTTTACGGTACGACTGCAAGGCTGAGGTCTCGGGTTCGATCCCCGGGTCGGGCAAAGTGATATTGGATTTTTCTATTCAGTATCAACCCGGAGTCTGGAATTTGTGCCCGATATGGCGATAGGCTCGCCCCCTATCATATCATGGGACGGAATACGCTTGGCGAAAAGTGGGTGCACTAGTTGCGCCTCTGCCTACCCCTTCGGGGATAAAAGGCGTGAGTATGCGCGCGCATGCGCGCATGCGCGCATGCGCATTTTGGAGTTCGTGAAAAAGTTAATTTTCAAGGTTCAAGATATCCCCAATCCCCATACTGTGCAATACATTCGGAGCACCAGTATTGTCTCCCCTCTTTTAACCCCCTTAGTTAAGGGTTAAAAAAATTATCCCATAATTATCTTTAAGGTTTTAGATATTCCCATATCAAATTTCATTACAATCAGTTCAGGAGTTTAGTTTCTCCCCCTTTTATCCCCTTTAGTCAGGAGTAAAAAAAAAGAATGAAAATCCAAATGAAATGAGAGTTAATAAAAAAAATGAATATCCCATATTTATTTTCGACGTTCAAGATATCTCCATGCCAAATTTAATTACAATCGGTTCAGCGGTTTAGCATCTCCTTCCTTCTAACCCCACAAGTTTGGAGTTGATAAAAAAACTGGATACCCCAATTTAATTTTTAGAACTCATACTATCCAAATCCTAAATTTCATGAAAATCGTTGGAGGCGTTTCCGAGATTCAGATTATTTATATATATACAAGAATTGCTCGTTTAAATATATAAAATATGGCCAGCAGACGCTACTTCGACTGGGTCGTAAATCACTCAAATACGTTTGTCCGCAAAGCATCAATTTACACACCATTCGACCGCGCTAAATGGAGACGGCCACGTTCAGTCTTAACCGATCCAGATGATGACATCACTCTGGCCATCCGTCGTAAGATCGAGTTTTAAAAACTCTTACACTCAACACGACCGCGGTTCCGTCATCGCCGCGTTCCCTGTCGCTCCCCCGACCACCCTGACAGTTCAGCCCACGTGCCGACGAAATTAATGGATAGGATTAGGTTAACCCTTCAGCATTCCTTCACACCAATCTTTCCCACTAATCGTTGATGTCTCATCCTCTTTCATCCTCTTCCTGAGCCGAGGTTAGTAATCCGTTAGTGGGTTGCCCAGCATGATCACTTAATTTAAAGGATTGCGAGCGCCTAAGGCTAAGAACTCACGAAGCGGTTTTCACCCGCGTCAGCCGCGATTGCGAGCCCACAATTCCTGTAAAATGCAAATATATATGTCAAAAATGAATGCATATTTCGCAACGCGTTTTGCACCCGCGGCGTGAGCGATTGTACGCGGTACCCACTGCATCGGCGCGGCGGGCAACTAGTAGAATCGCTTTTTTTTTTTTGTTTTGGCCCTAACGGCCAGTAGCCTGACGCGAGTCGGCTTTTCTGGCCACACCGGACTTTCGGGTGAACGCTTTAGGCGCTCGCAACCCTTGATTTAAGTAACCATGCTGAGGGCAACCCACTAACGGGTTACGAACCTCGGCTCAGGACGGTCACTGGGAGAGGATGAGACATCAACGATTAGTGGGGAAGGTTGGTGTTTAACCTAATCCTATCCATTTATTTCGTCGGCACGCGGGCCGGAACTGTTAGGAGGGTCGGGGGGACGACGGGGAACGCGGCGAGGTCCTCGGCGGCGAGGACGGAACTGCGGTCGTGTGGAGTGTAGGAGTTTTAGGAACTCGTTCTTACTGCGAATGGCCAGAGTGATATCGTCCTCTGGATCGGTTAGGACTGAACGCGGCCGTCTCCATTTGACGCGGTCGAATGGAGTGTATATTGACGCTTTGCGGACTAACGTATTTGGGTGTTTAACCGCCCGGTCGAAGTAGCATTTGCTGGTCATGTGCATGAAATGCCTGATGGTCGGCATGTTAGTATCCACGTGGAGGTTGCGATTGCGAACGTACCGCGGGGCACCAAGAGCGTGTCGAAGAAAAATGTTTTGCAATACCTGCATACGCTTAAGACGAGCAGGCGGTATATGGGCGAACACGGGCGACGCGCATGTCATGATCGGTCTAATACACGTGGTAAAGATCCTAATCTTGTTGCGGATGGACATTTTGCTTTTCCTATTTATGAGCCAATGCAGTTGGCTCATCGTGAATTCGGCTCGCGCGCGTACCGCATTTACGTGTGGGATGAAGGTCAACTTCTGATCAAGGGTCACTCCTAAATATTTGGCTTTGTCCGTCCAGGGGATTACCTGGTTGGACATGCGGACTGAGTTGTGAGGCACATGGACTCTCCTTTTCAAAGTAAACAGGATAGCCTGGTTCTTTGTGGGATTGACGGTGATTCGCCATTTGCGGAACCACTCACTGAGCTTGTCGGCGGCAGCCTGCAAAGTGCGCACCACATTGTCGGGGTCTCTACGTGAGGCGTAGATTGCGGTGTCATCGGCAAAGAGCGCCAGATGGGCGTTTTTCGGTTTAGGGATATCGCTGGTGTACAGCGAGAAAAGAAAAGGTGAGAGGGCGGAGCCTTGCGGGACTCCAGCCGTGATGGCGTGACGGGAAGAGAAAGTACCCTCCACGCGTTATTTGAAACCGCGATTCGACAAAAAATCTCGTATGATGTGCACGAGTTGAGTGGGCACGTTGAGAGTGTACAGCTTGTAAAGCAAGCCGTTGTGCCACACCCTGTCGAATGCTTTTTCAATATCGAAGAAGAGAGCACCGGTGGGCATGCCTATCTTGAATTTGTCGTAAACGTGCTCCGTGATGCCGAGCACCTGATTTACGCAACTATGCCGAGCACCTGATTTACGCAACTGTGCCTAGCACGAAAACCAAACTGTTCGGGAGGGATCAGATTGTTGTTGTGAGCGACTATTTTGAGGCGGTCGAGGACGATCCGCTCGTAAATTTTGCCCAGAGTACTGAGCAGACTGATTGGCCTATAAGAGGACGGTTCGGATGCGGGTTTTCCCGGCTTATGTATACCTATCACAACTGCCTCCTTCCAGACCTCTGGGAAGAGGCAGTTTTGAAAAGCAGCATTGAATATGATGACCAGATGCTCCGGAAGCATCTTAATCATACGGGTAGGGATCCTGTCGCCCCCGGGGGCTTTTCGTCTTTTGAGCGCCTTGATCAGAGCGATGACTTCTTCGATCGTCACCGGTGCAAGGGGATCGGGCGGCGGCGGGTCGACATCCGGGTCGACGACGTTGGCGGTATCGGTATCGTTTATCGGTCGCGAAATCGAGTTCGGTGGAGGCCGGACCGCGTTCCTACTTTCGACGAGTGAATTAACCGCAACAAGATGGTCGTAGTCAATAGGTATTGTTGAGAGGGAACATTGAGACTCCAGACTGTCGGCCAACAGTTCCGCTTTCTCGTCGTCGTCAAACGCCGGGCGTTGATTCGGACGATTGAGCGGAGGCATAGAGGTCACATCGTTTCTCCTGAAGGAACGACACAGCTGCCAGAAGGCCTGGTGTGTCGGGTCGAGTTCGGCTAAGCGAGTTTCCCATCTCGAATCGACGACCTCTTTTATGCGACGTCTAACCTCACGTTGAAGGAAGCGCGCAAGACGTCGTCGTTCCGGGGTGGGGCTCGTCGCGCAAGCTCTGAGCGTAGCGTTACGCCTCCTCACCACCCACCGCACGTCGTCCGGAATTTGCCATTGACTGTGAACAGTCTCTGGCACCTTCTCGGAGCTTTCGCTCAAGACGTTTTGAAGGTGGTTGGAGAAGGAGCGTATCGCGCCAGTCGTTTCTTCAGGAGTCACGATGTTGGTCGGAATCGCGGAAAGATCTGTAGATGAGGTGTCCGCGAGCTTGGTGCCTAGGAGGCGCCAATTCGTTTTCACCTTCATCGGAACGTTAGGACCTGTGTTAGATGGGCCGTTTTGGGGAACTAGATCTAGGATCACAGGTCTGTGGTCAGAGTCTAACTCTTGCAGCACCTGCAAGGAACGCACGCGAAGGCTTACGTTCCTTACTAGCGCTATGTCGAGTATGTCGGGTCGGTGATGACCGCGGCAGGCGCAGCTAAAAACCGCTTCGTGAGTTCTTAGCGTAAAGCGTTTACCCTAAAATCCGGTGTGGCCAGAAAAGCCGACTCGCGTCAGGCTACTGGCAGTAGGGCCAACACCAAGAAAAAAAAAAAAGCAATGAGAGGTGTCAAGGGACACCCGGATGGAACGAAGTTCCTTTCGATTAATTAGTGAAGGCATTGTAATAAAATTTTATTTATATAACAGAGTGTGTATGTATATAAATATTTTTCTATTTCCGTTCCAATACATAAGTTTCTAGAGAAAAAAACAAATAAATACGTGTGGCACTCGGAGACTACCGCGGTAAAGCTATTGCATAGCATTTTTATCACAAATTTTGATTGACTAAACACAAATTCGATCTTACGCTTACCACATAAAGTAGATTTTTAAACGCGAGCAAAGCACGTTTAGTCTTGTTATTGAAAATGTCAGTAACCAAAGTAGAATAAATCAACAAAATTTGAAAAAAGAATGTTACGTTCGATTCTTTTGTACTCGTGCCGTGCCAACGCTGGGGAAATAGCTTCTACACAATGTACTTAAGGTTCATATTAGATTAGTAAGAAATGGTTTTAATGACTTTAATAAATAAAATAAATACAAATATACTCGTTTCAAGAATTATAGCTTCTACGCATTGTATTTAAGGTTCATATTAGTAAGATAATAGAAAAAAGTGTCGTGACAACTTTTCCGTCCAGCCCCCTTTCACAACGCGCAAGAAGGAACTTCGTTCCAAAAAAGGTCTTAAAAAATTGGCAATCCTAGATGTACTGTCAAACGGGCAAATAAACTCATACTGTCAACTGTCAAGTGTCAATAAAAGTGACAATCATGACAAATATCAAGATAAGAACTATATATTGAATTATTGAATTGAATTGAAGAAGTCGGGACTGAATTCTGTAAAGCAATCAAATATTATTTATTTTTAGCGCATAAGAGTAGTATTTTTAATCATGTTCACGAGAAAAGTAACATATTTGTCTCAGAGTTCATTCAGAATCGTAAGTATAATATATATTAATGTTAAAAGTAGCTTGAAGGTTATGAAAAAAGTTTTGTTTATTGTTGAATTAAAGGATAGTGAAAGTGGCATGGTTTGTGCGTTTTTTTAGGCGACTTACGTAACTAAAGGGCCCAAACCGGAGATTCCTAAGAATCCTTTAAGTTCTGTTTACTCGGCCAGTAATCAGAAAGATAATGGAATAGTTTACGACAAGAAGCCCTTCAAAATGACCCTGCAAGAAGGAAAGACGTACAGCTGGTGCTTATGTGGACGCTCCAAGATGCAGCCCCTGTGTGACGGCACACACAAAGATATTTACCTTAAAATCACACAAAGGTAATTGACGCTATGTATAATTTGCTACTATATTTCGAAAAAATCAGCTTTGGTTCATGCAGATTCCTACGCAAAATCACTATCTTTTTATTTTTGTAACATATACTATTTATGGCACATATCATTTAATCTCATTATTATGAATTAAAGGTGTTGTAGATAACTTTCCTGTTGAAACAATAAAAGGTAGTTCAAACTTATGAGTTCATAGAATTGTTAGTTATTTTCTCTTCTTACATTAACAAAACACTTGTTACTTTTCTCAAACTAAAAGTAACCAATCACTATGCAGCACTCTTCGATTAATTATATGCGTAGATAGAGTGATGCGCTGCAATGAAACTAAAACAAACAGGCCAACTTTTCTTAAGCTAGTATGCATGACAGCTGTGTCATACACTATCGCTGCATCATTCTGCGTATCCTTGTGTGCGTGCATAATGATACCAGTTATTACATGGTTTCTATTAAAATGGGGAGAAAATAATATCCATGAAAAACAACAAAATTGAATTCACTCGAACTCATTTAGTGGGGAACAGTGCGCCTCTATTTTTTTCAAAGCGTTTACAACATTCAGTGTTTATCTTGGTATATAATTAATCAAAGGCAGCACCATGTTACATGACACTATGCTGCAAGCTACAATCATTACACACAGCCATCCTTAGTAATGGGTTCCTGGAAAATATATATATTCAATTTCAAATTACTTAAAAGTTTTCTAGTTATTGATAATTTTGTTTGTAGATATATGGTTGTAAGCTACACTTTTATTTTATAGTGACTAAATATGTTCTATTTTCAGGCCAGTAAGATTTACAGTAGAAAAAACTAAGGACTATTGGATTTGTAACTGTAAACAAACCAAGAACAGACCATTCTGTGACGGGACACACAAGAACAAGGAAGTTCAGGAGGCACCTAATATTAAAGTTTAACAAACATGCTGATTTCACATAAAACCCTTATGATATTATTGCTATAGTTATTATCATTTAAACTACTCAGCGAAGCCAATTTACTTTGCTGAGTTAAGATTAGTTTCATATTAGTTTTTTTCAATACATTATACTAGATATGAAACTTGTTTTTTTATATTTTTCCTTAATTATGTTATCAAAATTGCAAAAGAAAAACGAAAAGGAGTAAAAGAAATAAAAGTTATTTCAATAGTTTTATACATACAATGGACATAATGAGACTTATTATCTTATGTCTCAGGATGACAAGAGCAGTGGAATGCCACACAGTACTTTGTAACTCAAGGTGCTGAATGGAGTTGCTACTGTTTATGGGTGGTCCTATCGCTTACCATCAGGCGAACGGCATGATCATTACTCGTCTCGTCATTCAATGCTATAAAAAAAGTTAATCGGACTCCATCAAAGGACATTTCCAAACACGGGCTTAAAATTCTAACTAAAATACCTTATATATCGCACCACCTCGGAAGTGAACTGACCACCCGTCTGTGCGACTGCATACGTCCCCATTAGACATACATACATACATATATATCGCATCTTTAGTACGAAAACGACACAATAAAAAAAAAACGAAAATTGAGTTATCGTCATAAAATTACTTAAAACAAGATTTTAATTTGAATATTTTGTTTTGGTTTTGAATAATCTTAGTTGACAGTGTTCACAAACTACTACATCAGGCCCGTTTAACTCAGCGAAAAAAAGTAACACAATAGCGTTACGCAACTATCGCACTTTTCACAATTTTTCCATACATTTTATAAATAGTAAACTCGTGCATCTCTTTCTACACTCTGACCTTTATTAGTGTGTGTGTTATAGTAAAAGCTGTCATTCGATAAGAAATAAACGTCAGATAGTTTTGAAACAATGCGTACACCGCCATTTTATATTGTGGTTAACCGCTGCTCTGAGTCGCTGTCCGTGGCGTGCAAATTTGTGTTGCAATTCGCAATTTCGATTTAAAGGCGGTTTTCATTTATTCGTTATCTTATTAATCTCGTTTATTGTGTGCGAATGTTTTTGTAAACAGTACTTTATAAAAGCAATCTTAGTGTTTACCAGTTCAAACGTGTAATTGTTTTCTTCGTATAGTTCGATTTATTTTGATAATATAATGGGTTATAAGTGCTGTGTTCCCGGGTGCAGTACTCGAGGCCGGTGTTTTAAATATTTTTGTGTGCCTTTCACAAATAAAACAAGGTGGGAAGTGTGGTTGAGGTTATGTCCCTTTTTACAAAAGTATCCTCCCACTAAACGTGAAGGGATCCGTTTTTGTCATAAGCATTTTCTTGCCGAACATATTAACCAGAATCTAAAATTAACACCCAATGCGATTCCCTTATTAAACTTAGAACCTTCTGATAAACAAATAAACCCAGGTTTGATATTAGAAATTTCACCCACTAGTAGCGTTACTGAACCCTTTATTTTTAAAGTCGTTTATCCTTCTGTGTGCTTAGTGCGAGTTTTTCTAACGCCTCGATCGCGTTAAAGTTAACGTGATTTTGTATGGCATTTGATCAGCGCCGCCTAGTGTCAACCAACAGAAACATAATTTGTGAGTGCGAGATTTGTTTATGTGACTCTGTCGATAGCGACGACCGAATAAATACACGAGCGAGCAAGTTAACGCGCGTAAACCGTGCTTTTGCGAGTGCGAGTTGCCAATTTTCCACTTTTGACAGTTCGAACGGTTAACTTATTCACTTACGCGGTGGTAAAGTTATTCACCTAGGTTTTAACAGTGAGAGTGGATTGTAAATCACTGTATTTTATTAGAAGTGTTGTGTTTGTGGATTTATGGAGTTACAAATAGTCACCGCGCATTTTTTCTGCTTGGAGGATGTTTGCAAATGCTGGGTCCCAAGATATAACACTTCTTATTTTCTTGCAAAGGCCCGCAGTAAGTATAATTAAAATTTAGTAAATGATCGCGCGAACACTGAATTTAGCAAAAGATATCGGCTTTCAAAGAAACTATTTAGATTTTTGTTTAAAGAGTTAGACGCTTAATAATTAAAAATATTCTCAGGGAGTTACCTTGGAAGTACCTAAAGGTATGGGTATAATATGTAATATCGCATTTAAAATTCATAGCCACTTGTATTGTCCATATCCTAGCATAAACTTTGTTATTGTAGGTCCTCACAGCACTATTTTTATTTTGCATCGGGTTCTTACCAGCGGCCCAATGGATAATAATGATTCCCAAAAGATGCGCATTATCTATATTGAAGAGGTAACCAAGGCTCTGGTACGAAAATATAATATAAATTATAATTAATAAATACATTCGATTTCTAAACACTGCGGTTGCTAGGCGACCAAAATTTACAATAACATAAACATTCAAACTATGTTTACTTGACATTTGATAAGTGAGACGACGTATAAGCCGGCCTCTTTGGAAGTACGAAACTATACGAATAACATAGGCAAACAACACACCTATTTAATTTTGTCGGTTTATCACATTCGCTCTCGGTGCTGCCAATATAAGAACAAAAACTAACGCGCTCACGGTGAGTAAACGCAATACGATTCGAGAACTATGTTTGTCACTCACACTCACACGTAGTCACTTTACGGCGTGACTAACGTATGCTCGATTAACGCGATGGTAAAGTTACTCGATAGTTTTTAAGGAACTCGCACTAAGCACACTGAAGTTACTCGACCTACTATAGAACAAAATTGTACTAGTGTACAAATAGATTCTGAGCTATCTAGCGCGGTAAAATCAATTCATGCTTCATTGAATGAAGCAAATAGTAGTACTCCCCCTCAACTCACCGCTAATTTACCTCAGAGTACGGAATATTTTCCAATATGTATAACCCCATCCACATCAACCACCACTGCTGTGTGTAATGAAAAATCAATTCATGCCTCATTGAATGAAGCAAATAGTAGTACTCCATCTCAACTCACTCCTATTATACCTCACAATACGGAACATCTTCCAATATGTATAACCCCATCCACATCAACCACCACTGCTGTATGTAATGAACAAAAACTAAAAACTCACAGCCGAGTAAAACGTAGATTAGTTAATCGTATTAGATTAAATCCTGGTGAAGCTACCCCTCGTAAACAAATTTTACGCACTTCAATTAACATTTTAAAAAATAAATTACGTCTCTTGCAATCAAGGTATAAAAAATTAAAGACTAGATTTGACCTTCATGCACCAAAAACAAAGATGTTTTTGAAAAAATATAACATTTTAAGTACATATGGGAAGTTATTAGTAGATTCACAATTACGTTTGTCTGGTAATTCATTAAAAGGTCGCCGTTATACAGATGCAGAAAAAGTCTTTGCTTTGTCATTATATAAGTTAAGCCCTAAGTGCTATGGATTTTTACGAAAACATTTAGCATTACCATGTAAATCTCGAATAAATTCTCTCCTCAGCAATATTCCTTTGAGGCCTGGTATTAATGACTTTATATTTAAACATTTGGCAGACGCTGCCTTGGATAAACCCGAAATAGACAGGCAATGCACATTAATGTTTGATGAGATGTCCATTAAAAAACATTTAAATTTTAATTTCTTTACTGGGGTAATTGAAGGTTTTGAAGATATAGGTTCTGGTAAACGTACTAGCAATGTGGCTGATAAAGCTTTAGTTTTCATGTTACGGGGTTTGTTTTCTCCTTGGAAAATTCCAATTGCATTTTATTTTGCTCGAGATGGGGTTAAAACATTTGTTCTAAAGAATATTATCAAAGAAATAGTATTTGCAGTTTTTAAATCAGGATTTGTAGTAAGAGCTACAATCAGTGATCAAGGTTCTGCCAATGTTGCTGCTATTAAGTCATTAATATCAGATTCTAATGCTGAACTCTTACGTAGTAACAAATGTACAAATGATAACTGTTATAAAATAGGCCCCAACCAATTATACCATATCTATGACGTACCTCATTTATTGAAATGTTTTCGAAATAATTTTCAGAAAAAACATCTTCTCATTGGCAACCAAAGGGCAAAGTGGGAATATATTGAGACCCTTTATAAAGTGGATGGTTTTGGTGGCAGAGCAAGAAGCACCAAACTTACTGAGAAACACATAAATCCAACTTCATATGACAAAATGAAGGTAATTAAATATACATTATTCTATTACAGTTCTGTTTATAAGTCTTGACTGATTGACAGAAGGTGTGCAATAGGAACATGTTGGATTCTACGTTGAAACAGATTTCATTAATCTCTACATATATGTATTATCTATACTAATATATCGGTGCGACTGCCTCAGTGGCGTTGTTGTATTACGGTACGGCTGCAATGCTGAGGTCTTGGGTTCGATCCCCGGGTCGGGCAAAGTATTATGGATTTTTCTATTCAGTATATCAGCCCGGAGTCTGGAATTTGTGCCCGATATGGCGATAGGCTCGCCCCCTATCACATCATGGGACGGAATACACGAGGCGAAAAGTGGGTGCCTTAGTTGCGCCTCTGCCTACCCCTTCGGGGATGAAAGGCGTGAGTATGCGTTATACTAATATATAAAGCTGAACAGTTTGTTTGTTTGTTTGAACGCGCTTATCTCAGGAACTGCTGAACCGATTTTGAAAATTCTTTCACTAATAGGAAGCTATATTACTCCTGAGTGCTATAGGCTACTTTTTATCCCGGAAAACTTTTCCATGCGGGCGGAGCCGCGCGCAATGCTAGTACATAATAAAATTGTAACAGGCCAATGTCTGTACATTATTGTTTTTTTGGATTGTGGTGGCTTTTGGAGTCAGTTTTTCTTTTGTTAAAAGGTTCTGTTTTTTTTTATTTTTTGCTTTTTTGTTAGTTATAAAAGACATCTTCTTGAATCCAATGCAAAGAGAATAGGGTAGTTTCCTGTATTTGATTTTGTAAATTACTTTATATGGAATAGAAAATAATACGATTTACTAAACTCAGCATATACCATACCAGCCCTGTATTATATACTGTCCGCTGCTGAGCACGGGCCTCCTCTACAACTGAGAGGGTTTAGGCCTTATTCCACCACGCTGGCCTAGTGCGGGTTGGCAGACTTCACATACCTTCGAAATTCCTATAGAGAACTTCTCAGATATGCAGGTTTCCTCGCGATGTTTTCCTTCACCGTTAAAGCGAGCGATAATTCACAAAGAATACACACATAGTTTTTTAGAAAAGTCAGAGGTGCGTGCCCTTAGGTTTTGAGCCTGCGGACATTCGTCTAGACAGTCCGTTCCACTCTCAACTAGGCTAGCGCCGCTTGTAAATAATAGTACACTCAGTATATGTTTAATTACCATATTCTTGTGAAAGTGCTGTGTGTTTTATATAGATTTCTTTATGCCATTTAATAAAATATCATGACAGATAAAATAATCATACCATTAATTAAAATTGTCTATTTATTTATGAACTAATATGTATATTATAAACATTTCAGGTCAAATTTGCAGCCCAAGTTTTTAGCAGGCAAGTGGCTTCATCACTAGAAATCCACATGAAGTCTCTGCTATTTCTCCAGGATCATGATTACATAAGTTTAAATGCAGACATTGAAAATGGTTTATTCACAGCAGAAATGGTTCTATTCATAAATAATTTGTTTGATAGTTTAAATGGTTTTGGCCATTATGGGAATAAGTTAAAACATGCTCTTTCATGTAATTCTGATCACATTGCATTCTGGAATGATGCTGTGAAAAAGCTATCTTCAATGCGTTTTGACGCTTCCAATGAAAGGGAAGGGAAGCCTTTATCACTAAAGCATTTTTTGCATAATATTAAAACAATAAGACATTTATGGTCAGATCTACTGAGAATTGATGGTGTAAAATTTTTAAGTCTTAGACGTCTTAATCAAGATCCAATAGAAAACTTTTTCGGTCAAATAAGGGCACATGGTAATTTCAGTACAAATCCTAATTGTACTCACTTTGTATCGGCTTTTAAAACCTTGCTAATTAACAACATTACTACTGGTAAATCTTTATATACTAATTGTTCTAATGATGATGACAAAATGTTGGGTACATTAAAACATTTAGTCAGCCACCAAAAATATGGTTCATACACTGAAAATATTCATTGTGATGAATCTAACTTTATAGCAAATACTATACCTAACGAGAATATATTCCAACATAAGGCTGTACCATATATTGCTGGTGCAGTTTGTCGTTTTTTGATGTCCAATTTGAACTGCAAAGATTGTGATAATTGTACAAAAGCACTATTAACTCAGAGAGAGTCATTTCACGAACTAATTCATTTAAGAGAGTATAGCTCTAATATAGACAGGTTATATTATCCTTCTGATAATTTTAGTCAAATAGTCTGGCAGAGTATTTATATTATTGACAAAATGATGCCATCTATTTGCAGTGTTTATGTTTATTCTGATTTAATAGGTACTTTAAAAAAAAAAATTGACACTGCGTGGTACAATTGTAATTCACATAAAACAGCTCTTATTAAAGCTTTTTGGGTATACATGATTAGAATGCAAGTTAAGCAATGGTGTATTAATTTTAATAATAGAATGAATAATGTTGATTCTAGGCCTAAAGATGTAGAAATGGAAACTCTAATCCGTGAAAAAGTCACAAAAGGATTGAGTTATAGATCAGTAAGAAGGCGTAGTACCTAATCACACTTAATTGTAGTATGTTTTTTCTTCATAGTATTTTGTCTACGATTATTACAATTATTGCAAATTAAATTGTTCTTTCTTGAAAGTGTATTAGCCACATTTTTATGGTTTTAAATTAGTTAATGTCTATAGTGTATAGTATAGTAGGTTAAGGGTGGCTCCTTGTATTGTGTAAAGTCATAGTGGTAGTCTTCAAATTTATTATTATTTTGCTGACTGTTAAGGATTTGTTTTTTTTTAAATCCTATGTGCATAGTTATGCTCTTACACCTTAAAATGCACCTACCAGATAATTGTATGTATAAAGTTGTATATTTGAGTGTATCTGAAATTGTTTATATTTCTATTCATTTATAAACAGTAAATTTACCTTTTTATTAGAATTATATATTCATTATAGTGTATCCAACATTTTTTTTTAATTTTTATAGCATTTTTACTTGCAAATGTGCCATTATATGATATTGCGAAATATAACATTATGCATGGAATGCTTTTCGTGAGGGAATAATTTGTAAATGTATATTTAAGTATAATTAAGCATGTTATGTTTTTTTGTGTGTTTAAATTAGTTTATGTGCATACTGTATAGTAGGCTAAGTGTGACCACTTGTATTGTATAAAATCATTGTGGTAGTCTTTAAAATTATTAATTAACCTTTTGCTGAGTGTTGAGCATTCATTTTTTTAAATCCTATATGCATTATTATGCTCCTACACCCTAATTCATTTTACGTATTAGATGACTTTTTCAACTAAAAAGTAATTAACATTACCTTAAACGTTATTGTATAGAAAAAGATGTTAAAATTAGAATCTTACCTTTTACTATTACTGTATTATATTACTAGCTTTTGCTCGCGGCTCCGCCCGTTCGACAAAGTTTTTCCGGGATAAAAGTAGCCTATGTGTTAATCCAGGATATGATCTACCCGTATGCCAAATTTTATAGAAATCCGTTCAGTAGTTTCGGAGATGTCCTGTAACAAACAAACAAAAACAGACGGACAGAAAAGAATTATAAAAATCGCTGATTTGTTTTCATTACTCTTCTTTAGTCGCCCCCATTCTTTATATCACATTTCTTTAAATGTACAGACACCGGTACTACTGATTTATTATATGTATAGATAACATTATATTATTATAGATAAAAAAGAGGTAGACAATAACTATAAAATTGTTACTTGTAATTACTATTAGATGAGTAAGACATAATATTAAGACTACTTACTGGAAAAATAAGATTATTTATTAAAAATAATAGTAACATTGCAATGTTATTTAAGCACTAGTGTATTAAGGCTCGACGACAATGATGAGGTGTCGGATCCCTGGGTTGAGGGAAGTGATATTGGGTTTTGTTAATCAGTATCAGCTCGGAGTTTAGAATTTGTGCCCAATATGACGATAGGCTCGCCACCTATCACATCATAGGACAGAATACGCACGGCGAAAATTGGGTGTGCTAGTTGCGCCTCTGCCTACGCCTTCTGGGATAAAAGGCGTGAGTGTGTGTGTGTAGGACTATAAATATTATTTGTTACCTATAAGTTTGCATGCCGTTAAATAAATAAGTAATTATCAAAATTAGCCTACTAGAATCTATATTATTGTCGAATAATCACCTTTCTACAAAAGTAGTATTTTTTGTGTGTTTCCACAATTGTTCATATTTTTATTGATTTACAATGTGCAGAAATTCTTAATTTTACCTTTTTGTTTAATATTATATTTTCATTATAGTGGATCGCAACAATTTTTTGTAGCATTTTTACTTGCAAGTGTGCCATTAACATGATATTGCAAAATATAACATTATGCATGGAATGCTTTTTGTGAAGCACTAGTTAATTTGTAAATGCATATTTAACTTTAATGGGGGCTCCCGTTTTTGTGCTCCCTATTTGGCGCCAGTACAGATGTAAAATTTGTTATTACGCTCTTGGGAATAGATTTTAGATTTAAATTATTTCTAATACCGTACAATACAATTGAATAAAACATCAAACACGCCGCAGTGTTGCATAGTGTCGATAAGTTCGGGAAAAATAAAATTGCACCTCTTTGATAGCTCCGCTTTTAAATCATTCATTGAATCATGTCACATCGCATGTAATTAATCGGGTATTGCAAAATATTCACAATCCAGTGTTGGGTTTTGTATGTTGGTCTTGATTTATATGACATAATATCATTTAGCGGAAGACTAGTAAAAGATCATTTCATTGCATTTTGCCTTTATAATACCGAATTGTAAAGATGAAAATTAAAATAACGTTTGTAAATGTAGGCGACTGCACGCTGTACACCATTTATTTATTCATTTCCTCTTTTTTGGTATTTGCTTATGCATGTCCAGGTTTTTAATCCCTGTATTGATCCTGCAATCCTTGAATTCATCCGATTTTATCGGTGCTGTGCGTGCACCAGCTTATGTAAGCTATCTGACTACTATGTACACAATATGCTTAAAAAAAAGAACAGTAATTGATGACAAAAAAATAAGCCCGGAGTTTCTTTCTGCCTTTCTTCTTCGGGTAGTCATCACTTAGGTAGCTAGGGAAAGGCTGGTGGGTTAGCTAGGTTAGGGCCTATTTAAATAAAAGCATTGTTATTGGCCAGCCCGAGCTGGCTTTTATATTTTTATATATAAATTTTATTCGCAATTTTAAATGTATGTAGTGATTTAATTGTAATAGTAATAATAAAATTATCTATTTTTTTTACGTATTTACGTATTTTTGTAGCTTTGTTCAGGTATATTTTATCGTACAGAAAATGCAATTTTTCAAGATGCCTATTATAAAGCTGCAATTATAATAATTGAATTTCGCGGGTTATTGGTAGGTTCGGAAATAATTATAAATTGGGCGTGAAAACAAAATTTACATAAATAGTATAATAAAAATAAATATTTATAATTCAAGAAAAATATTTTGTTTTATTTGAGTCAATATTACATGTGTCGGAACCACGATTAAGCCATATACTCATTATAGAGAAAATTTAATTTTAGGTGATAGTATGAACCTGGCCTTAAGGACATCCCTAATTATTTAAAGTTTACTATTTTCCGCAGAGTCGATTTTTAATACGGTTACATCTCTAGTGTTACGGCCATATTTATTTTTAAACATAACCTTCGTGCGAAAGAGAAAAAACAGCACATAAGGCAATTGACGCGGGAAAGAAAGAGAGACCCAACTATTCATGAATTAATTGTATAACAGACTATAGACATAAAATGCATGCATGTGAGGGTTTCCTTATCGTGTTAAAAAATATGTATGAAGTTAACCGTCTCTCTAGTTTATTTGTCTCTGTACTACATTAAGTAGTCCTTACCTATATACAAAAGTACTCTGTGGTAGTCCTCAAACCAATAACCTGCTTGTTATATTTCTGTGAAGTAGTCAACACCAGAGACAAATAAACTAGAGAGACGGTTAACTTCATACATATTTTTTAACACGATAAGGAAACACCTACAAGCATGAATTTTATATCTATAGTCAGTTATACAATTCATTCATTTAAGTAGTTGGACCTTTCTCTCTTTCCTGTGTGAATTGAACTTTTAAGTGTTTCGTTCTCTTTCGCACGGAGATTATGTATAAAACAAAATATGGCCGAAGCTCTAGAGACGTGCCGTATCGGTAATCGGTAAATTTCTGACAATACCGATCATTAAAAAAAATAGGGATGACTTTAAGGTCGGGTTCATACTAAAACCGATAATGTATCGGTTTCCTACAATGAGTATACGGCGAAAGCGCAGTATGAATTTTGTTGAAATTTACGACTCCTTTAAGTAAAATAAAACTAAATAGTAGAGTTGAAACATTTATTTTATCGTATTACTTGTAATTTTATTGTCGCGTCCTATTTACAATAATTTTCGAATCAACCAAAAACCCGCGAAATTCAATTTTAACTTAAAATTGCAGTTTCATAATTACTTGAAATATTGTATTTTCGTAACAACAAAATAAAGGACATGTCCAAAAACGGGCCTAAATTTCTAACCAAGACAATTTATATATATTTGGATTTTTATATATACTCCTTAAAACTAGCGTTTCACAATAAATCGTTTAATTTTAAAGACCTCCGATTATGAGATTTATATAATTTTATTTTGCTTAAAAACTACCCTTAATATGAACGTTTTATTAAAAGTTAGTTATGGAGAGGTCTAAAAATATGTTTTAATGGATACAAGTTCCATATTTTTCACCTTTAATATACCTAAAGTTTGAGTCTGGTTAGATTTTGAGGCTCAGCACCCATACAAAAAGCGTAAATCTTTCTTTATTATTTTTACTATTACAATGAAACCATAAAATAAATTTTAAATCGCGAATTAAATATTAAAAGCACAAGAATACGAAAGGAGACAGCTCTGGCTAGCAGATAAAATATATATGAACAGGTATTGTTATTAAAATGAGAGTGGTTATGTACATAATATCCACGTAAAGAAAACCAAAACAATGTTAGTAACCAGAAAAAAGCTAGTTCAGGCTGGCAGGAAAGGGGGAAAAGATTTAAGTATCTATATTTATAATAAAATTATATCAAGAACGCATTGCCCTGTGCGCACCGGTTTAAACTATATAGGTTGTAACCTAGCTAGCCTACTAGCCTTTCGCTAGCTACCCTAAGGATGACGACCCGAAGAACATCAATTGTCTTTATGTTACAATCATTTTTTTTTCAAACTTTTTTACCAGTCTTTCGTATACAAAGTCACTATAGTTATATAAGCTCATGCACGCACATCTTCGTAACAATAGGATAACATTCAAGAGAAGGGATTTAATTCTGTACTATAAAGAACAAAATTCTAGAGAAAATTGAATTAAAAGTGAATGAATGATAAATTCATGGTGTAGTATACATTCGCCTACATTTAAATTTATTGTAAATTTCTGTCGATACAAAATTAATAGCATAAAGGCAAACGCAAAAAAATAGTCGTTCGGTCTTCTTCTTCTTCTTCAGCCTTTAGAAGTCCACTGCTGAACACAGGCCTCCCCCAAAGATTTCCAGACCAACCTGTCGGAAGCGTCCTGCATCCTAAAAAACTAAATAAATAGTAATAAGTAAATAAACTGTGTACAGCGTGCATTCACCTATATTAGCAAATATAAATCAGAATAATTTAGTAGTTTAATATTTAGTAATTTAACAATTTAGTAGTATAGTGACACATTAGTAAGAAAAAAATGCTACAAAAGACAAAAAATTAGATACTCTATAAACAACTACCATATAGTAATCTACTTTATATGTTTACAAATATAATATGAATTAAAAAGGTAAAATCGCAATTTTTGCTATTGTAAATTAATCGAAATATAAAAATATGAATAAGAAAAATGAGAATTTTTTTTTTTTTTTTTTTTTTTTTTTTTTTTTATTGCCTTAGTAGGCAAACGAGCGAGCGGTCCGCCTGATGGTAAGCAGCATCCGCCGCCCATGGACTAAAGCAATGCCAGAGGCAAAGCCAAGCCGTTGCCTACCGAAATTTTGAATACACTCAAAAAATACAATTTAGTATAACATACTTAACTAAACATAAAAATAATTAAGTACACATTGACCAATTGTCGTCTTGCGAAAAGCATTCCATGCCAAAAATGATATATTTTGCAGTATTATGTAATGGCATGTTTGCTAAAATGTTACCAAAATCATAAAATGGTGGATACACATTAACGACAACACAATATGTATAAAAATACGTCCAATTCTGGAAACACTAAAGAAACTATTTATTTGTACAAAGGTTACTTTAAAACCATAAGATGCTTAACTCCTTAAAATAATTATATATTCACAAATTCCCGAAAAGCATTCCGTGCATAATTTTATATTTTGCAATATCATGTAATGGCACATTTGGAAGTGAAAGGCTACAAAAATCAGAAAATGTTGAGTATGCTATAATTAAAACACAACATTCAAATAAAAGGTAAAATTACTGTTTCTGCACATTAGTATATCAATTAAATATGAACAATTGTGGAAACACTCAAATAAATACTATTATTTTGTACTAAGATGATACTAAATCAACAATTATCTAGTAGGTTCATTTTAGTTATTACTTATTTATGAATTTGCAAGAATCAGTGTAAAAAGTATATAGTTTGGATTTTAAATCACACATACTCACGCCCTTTATCTACGAAGGGGTAGGCAGAGGCGCAACTAGTGCACCCACTTTTTGCCATGCGTATTCGGTCCTATGATGTGATAGGGGGTGAGCCTATCGCCATATCTTAAATCATGGGTTTTAAATCATTTATGCTTAACAGTAAACATAAGGTTCATAATAAAGAAGACTACAACTATGATTTTTTATACAATACAAGGAGCCGCACTTAAGCTACTTTATAGTATGCATAATAACTAAAACCACAAAAATATGGCTAATACACTTTAAATTAGAACAATTTTACTTGCATCAATTATAAAAAAATGTGGACAATATACTATGAAGCAACAACACAATACTATTAAATAAATAAATGAAGAGAGATTAGGTATTACGGCTTCTTCCTTCTAACTCAATCCTTTTGTGACTTTTTCTCGGATTACAGTTTCCATTTCTATGTCTAGGCCTAATACAATATTGTTTATTCGATTTTTTAAATTAATTCACCATTGCTTAACTTGAACTCTAATTGTGTATAGCCAAAAAGCTTCAATGAGAGCTGTTTTATGTACAATTATACCATGAAGTGACAATTTTTTTTGTAAAGTACCTATTAAATCAGAATAAACATTGCAAATAGATGGCATCATCTTATCAATAATATAAATACTCTGCCAGACGATTCTACTAAAATTGCTAGAAGGATAATATAGGTTATATTTATATTAGAGCTATACTCTCTTAAACGAATTAACTCGTGAATATAGTGCTTTTGTACAATTATCATAATCTTTGCAGTTTAAATTGGACATCAGAAAACGACAAACTGCACCAGCAATATATCGCACCTTTCGAACGAAAACGACACAATTCAAAGTAATCGAAAATTGAGTTATCATAAAATGACTTAAAACTGGTCCCTTTTATATAAAATTATAATAAAAAAGGGACCAATATAATGGTTTTGTTCTGTTCCCACTTGAATATGGCTTTTTTTAAACTATTGTTGTATTGAGAACTTCAAGTAATTTTACGACGAAAACTCAATTTTCAATTTTTTTTAATTGTGTCGTTTTCGTTCTAACGTTGCGAATTATTATGGTACAGCCTTATGTTGGAATATATTTTCGTGAGGTATGGACTCTATGAAGCTATTTTCATTACTATGAAGATTTTCAGTGCATGAACTATATTTTTGTTAAGTGACGCTTTTTTTAATGTACCCAACATTTTGTCATCATCCTCAGAACAAAGTTTACAAAGATTTATCAGTAGTGATTTTGTTAATTAACAAGGTTTTAAAAGCCGATACGAAGTGAGAACAATTAGGATTTGTACTAAAATTTCCATGTGCCCTTATTTGACCAATGAAGTTTTCAATTGGATATTGATTAAGATGTCTAACACTTAAAATTTTTACACCATCAATTCTTAACTGACCACATATGTCTTATTGTTTTAATATTATGCACAAGGTGCTTCAGTGATAAAGGTTTTCTTTCCCTTTCATTGGAAGCATCAAAGCACATTGATGAGAGCTTTTCACAGCATCATTCTGGAAAGTAATATGTTCAGAATTACATGAAAGAGCATATTTTAACTTATTACCATAATGGCCAAAACCATTTAAACTGTCAAACAAAAGTTTTATAAAAAGAATAATTTCTGCTGTGAATAAACCATTATCAAAGTTTGAATTTAAACTTAAGTAATCATGATCCTGGAGAAACAGCAGAGACTTCATGTGAACTTCTAGTGATGTAGCCACTTGCCTGCTAAAAACTTGGGCTGCAAATTTGACCTGAAATGTACATAATATAAATACTACATTAGTTTATTATAATAGACTATTTTAAGTCATAGTAAGATTGTATAATCTTTTATGAGCTCTTAGTATTTTATTAAATGGCCCAAAGAAATCTATATTAAACAGGCAGCACTTTCACAAGTAAATAGTAATTGGGTACTGAGTTTATTATCCACTTTTATTTAAACACGCTAAACCTATATACAGGATCATTTTAAAATAGTTTTACTAAATAAAACCACATACTCATACCACTGCTAGCATCATATCAAAAATCATTCATCAATACGAATATTTTCGCCAAAAATATTTATTTATGTTTTCTGAGTTTTTGATCAATTTGTTTTTAGTTACACATTTTTATTTTACATCTATGTTTTTTTCTAGAAATACAATATTAAACTGACCATGTACAGTCAGCAGCAGATACGCACTGTGTACCCAAATAATTTTACACTCCTAAGAACCCGAAAACTTTTACACAACAAAAGTATTCAAAAACTTGTTAGCATCCTATGTTTCAAAATCATCTAAACACTCATGTCGAATAGTTCTAAACAAACAAATCTTCGCAATTATCTACACAACTAAGGTAATCAAATGTAACTAAGCTAGTTCGATACATTAAACACAATAACACGAATGGCAATGCCCATTACATTGTGAGTGTTTTAATAATGTTCTATTAACCCATATGACTGCCTCGGTGGCGTAGTTGTATTACGGTGCGACCGCAATGTTGAGTTATCGGGTTCAATTCCCGGGGTGGGCATATTATATTATCGGGATATTGGGTTTTTCTAATCAGTAGTAGCCCGGAGTCTGGAATTTGTGCCCGATATGGCGAAAGGCTCGGCCCTATCACATCATGGGACAGAATACGCACGGCGAAAAGTTAGTGCACTAGTTGTGCCTCTGCCTACCCTTTCCGGGATTAAGGTGTGTGTGTGTGTGTGTGTGTGTGTGTATGTGACAAAGTTTTATTGTATTGTGATCAGATTTTTTGTTGCAATTCTTACAAGTGGATTTTTTTTAAATAACAAATTATTCTCTTCGTTTATTTAGCATTCTCATTATTTTCGCATAACTACTTAATCATTTTTTTTTTCTTAAAATTTGTTTTAAACCCATGCGGCTAGAAATATCAATAAATATAAATATCTGATAACAGCTTGTATATCAGCCTGAAAAGTTTACTTCATGCTTATAAAACCCCCAGCATTGTGTAATTTTCAGTTTCGGTAATATCACATTGCGGTAAATTAATGTAGACAGCAATTAAAATTTAGAATATAAAACACCATAAATATTTAGTTATTTCCAAATTACAGACAGATATGCTAGTCTGACTTATTTGTATAGATTTCTTTAGTATTAATAATTAAACATTTTACTTATATGATTCTATAACTGTCATTATTCAATCTTAAAACAAATGACACCTCTCTGACGTCTCGCACGAAATGACAAAGATGAAATAACATTGCTGCTCTTCTATTTAACGAATGTAGAAACATGCCAGTCGTGATGTTGCCGGAAATATACGAATAGTATGTGCGTATTCAGCCATTTTTATTATTTTTATGTTGTTCATCAATAATTTTGATTTTAATGTGTTCAGTAACATATGTGGCGGGAAGTTATCAACGACATTTTATTTTTGGTTCAACCATTTCCGTGGGTTTGTTTTGTTAAGCGACTTTTGTAGCTGACTTTACAATATCAGGCCTTGCATTATAGGTACACTATTCCACTACTGGGTACAGGACTGCTTTATTCATACATGGCAGTTTTTTTTTCTCCACTATTTGGGTGTAAGCAGAGGTTTAATATAATTCACCAGCTATTTATATTATTAGGTCTCATGTAATTAAGGGCGATCTCTCAGCTAGTATTCTGATTTAAACATTTATAAAGTTAAATTACTTTTTGGTTCGTAAGTTTTAAAGTCGGTTTTATTTTTTGTTAAACAGTTTTTATTTATTGTTTTTTGTTAGTTAATAATGGAATGGTGTAAACAATAAATCATCGATATACGATTGCAGCATTCGCGGGTCATCTGCTGTTAGTTATTGAAGAGTTCCATTGTCTATCTCCGAAGATCTTCATCAGATCCTAATAAATTATATACTAAAACATTCCCTGAAAAATATACATTTGAATAACGAAAACCCCATCCAAATCAGATCAGTAGGTTTTAAGAAAATCGCGGTCATACAAACTTATATACATACATACATACTCCTTTTTTGAAGTCGGTTAATAAAAACCGTAGACTTTCCATGTTTATGCGCGTATCGCATAAACGTCACTTATTATCCTCGCACCTGTTCTAGTAAACACGACACATCTCTAAGTTAGTCTCACTGTTACAACCTGTAATTTATAGTTTATAATAAAAGAAAAATGAATATTCATTTTCAGGGTTCAAAATATCTTCTTCTCTTTCACAGTAATCGGTTCATCATCTAAATTTATTTTCTATTTTGCCCACTAGTTCCTCTCCTCTTTTAAACGTTGGTTAGAGTCGTAAAATAAAATTGAATATCTCATAATATTATTTTTCAAAGGTTCAAGATATAATTATACCAAAATTTCAGCACTATCAGTTCAACGATTTAGTTTCTAACCACTTTTATTTCCTTAGGGTATATTAAGAAAAATAATATCTCATATTCATTTCCAAGATTCAAATATCCATAACTAGTAATAAAAATCAATCAAATGTATCGAACTAACTAACTGCTTAGTTACATTTGATTACCTTAGGGTGGGTTGCAGAAAATAACTTTAACAGTAACAAAGGTCTAACCAACTGTAAAATTTTCGGTTAATCAATTTTCGGGTTGCATAAAATTAACAATTGTCAAAATGACGTCACGAATAACAGTAACATTAACCGCTCAGTTTCAGGCTTTATGTTTATGTTAAAGTTTTTGGGTTTCTTAGTAGTGTAGAATTATTTGGGTACACAGTGCGCTCCTATATATCTGCTGCTGACTGTACCTATATATTTCTATGTCAATGCAATGCAATCAGCAGTGTTATATATAGTGCCCACTGCTGAGCATGGGCCTCCTCTAATCCTGGGAGACGTATTTATTTGGGTATGTAATTAGTTTCTCAGAAACTGTTAGTCCAATTTGAATGATATTTAGGTATGTTAATCTCTCAAACCTTGGATGGTTGATTCACCAGAGTGAATCCAGAGTATTACAGGGTTAACCTTTTGACATCTAGGATCTTAGTAAATATTATTGAATTACAGCAACCCAGTGCTTGTAGCCATATAATATAGAAAAAAAGTGATCTGTACAAATTTATATTTATTGTTTTGTACCTGCTATAATTACTTGACATTGGCGAAATCACCGATAAATAATCGGTGGAAGCCATAAATTAAAAGAAATAAATTATTAATTAGAAGAAGAAATCTGTTTCCATATGGAATCAAATATATTCCCATTGCACATCTTTCGTCAGTCAGTCAAGAGTTTATAAAGAGAACTGTAATAGAATAGTATATGTATATTTACCTTCATTTTATCATATTTATATGGTCCTCAGTTAGTTTGGTCTTTTTGCTTTGCCACCAAAGCCATCTGCTTTGTAAAGAGTCTCAATATACTCTCACTTTGCCCTTTGGTTGCCAATAAGATTTTTTTTCTGAAAATTATTGCAGAAAACATTTCAATAAATGATGTACATCGTAAATATGGTATAATTTGTTGGGGTCGATTTTATAGCAGACATCATTTGTACATCTGTCACTACGTAACAGTTCAGCATTAGAATCCGATATTAATGACCTAATAGCAGCAACATCCACAGAACCTTGGTCACTGATTGTAGCTCTTACTATAAATCCAGATTTAAAAACTGCAAATAATATTTCTTTAATAATATTTTTTAAAACAAACGTTTTAACTCCATCTTGAGGAAAATAAAATCCTATTGGATTTTTTCAATGAGATTCCCTATTGTGTGGTATATTAGGAGAGAGGTGAGATGGAATACTACTTTGTTTATTACATACAGCAATAGTTGTTGATGTGAATAGGGCTAAACATATTGCAAGAGGTTCCCTATTGTCTGGTATATTAGGAGAGATGTGAGCATCAGTGCTGTTTGCTTCATTCAATAAAGCATGAATTGATATTACAGTGCTAGACAATTCAGAACTTAGATCTGTTAAACTATTTTCATTAACGTCAGAGAAGTAATTTCG
The DNA here is from genome assembly GCA_947568825.1 of Sphinx pinastri. Classification (NCBI taxonomy): domain Eukaryota; kingdom Metazoa; phylum Arthropoda; class Insecta; order Lepidoptera; family Sphingidae; genus Sphinx; species Sphinx pinastri. Next base: position 666,716 of record OX387615.1, read on the forward strand.
TTTTGTTTTGTTTTTGTTAACGTATCCCGGCTACTTTTATTTATTTTGTAATTAAAACTTAGTATCTTAGTTCGCACATTTATAACAATATAGCTTGTAAGGATGCATGTTTTGGATTACTATCTAGCCCTAGATTACTCAATTCTGATGTTGTGAACTGTAATGGTTGTAATCTGTTATGCATCTTAAATAAAGAAATAAAGAGAAAAAAGAGTTCTCGTTAATGTTTGGGAATAAAATGTTTAGTACAAAAACGTATGCGATTGCGTAAAATGGCAGAATACTTTTGTAAAAATGGACATAACCTCAACACTTACCACCTTGATTTGTGTAGGACGCACAAAAATATTTAATACCCCGGCCTCGAGTACTGCACCAGGGAACAGAGCACTTATAAACCATGTTATATTATGTAATAAAATAAATCGAACTACACAGGCGAAGATAATAATTACACGTTTGAACTGGTAAACACAAAGATTGCTTTTAAAAAGTTGTTTACAAAAACACTTGCACACAATAAAGTAGATTAATTAGATGCCAAATAAGTGAAAACGGCAAATCCTAAATTGCGAAATGCACCACAAAATCACAAGGCGCGTTGATTCAGATTTCAGAGCAGCGGTTGATCACAATACAAAATGGCTGTTTCAAAACCACAGACTGCCAGAGACCAGAGAAGCTTTTTCCATTCGAATAACATCTTATACTATAACACACACACTAATAAAGTACGGAGTGTAGAAAGAGATGCAAAAAATTCACCATTGATAAATGTATGGAAAAATTATGAAAAGTGCGATAGCTGCGTAACGCTATTGTGTTACTTTTTGCCGCTGAGTTAAACGGGCCTCAACACTAGTTTTAGTTTATTTGTCTCTGTAGTCAACTAGATGATCCGACACCAGTGTTGCCAGATGTTTGGCGGATGAAGTCGCCGAAAAATCATTATGAAGTCGCCTCAAGTCGCCGCATCGTATATGGAGAGGCGAAGGAGCAAAAAAAAAAAACCTCCCAGCCGCCGACGCGAAGAGCTAAAAAAAAAAAAAGGTCCCCAATTCCAATTTCTGTCATGTTTTGTACTCTCAAAGCTATAAAAATATCCTCAAATCCGACAAAAACAAGGTTTATAACACAAATTTTCCAAAGTAGCCCAAATTGGCGCCTGAGTGCCATTCGCGTAGCCTAAACGGCGACCAGTCGCCATTCACAATTTTTGGTCGCCCCGACACCCTCCGAGGTAGCCTAAATGGCGAAAAGTCGCCTAATCTGGCAACACTGATTTTATTTATTTCTGTGGAAAAGACTATGTTGCCCACCTAATTAATTTTAATTCTTTAGTGTATACCTCTGTATACCATAGGTGTATACTTCGTAAGTACAGAATTTGAATCTTTCCTCATATTACATAGGTTAGAGCATTTAACATTTAACTACATAGCCTAGACTTGTCGTTAATACAAACTTGAATTATTTAAATTTGACCGTCGAATTTCGACTGGACAACTACCAGTAATCTATATTTATATTTATTTATTTATCTATTCTAATATAGAGCTGTAGAGTTTGTTTGATTGTTTGTTTGTTTAGTTGAACGCGCTAACCTCAGGAACTACAGATTCGAATTGAAAAAAAAAGTGTGTGTGTACTTATGTACACGCGTTAGAAGTTATACTTCTTTGGCGTAATAAGATAAAATTCTTTTTAAATAACGCGCCAAAAGAAGTATAACTTCAATATCTTTCGCCCTATTCTACGTTCAAAATTCAAAACTAAAATGTTGACTATAGCTAACTTCAGGGTGTCGGTTTTTCGTGACGGTGTGCGCGCGCATCGAAAAAATTTACTCATCATTTTTCCCTAACGCGCCAAAAGAAGTATAACTTCAAAAATATTTTTATGTTGGATAGTCCATTTGTCGAGGAAGGCTATAGGCTATATAACATCACGCTACGACCAACAGGAGCGGAGAATCAATGAAAAGTGTTGCAAAAGCGGGATAAAAATATTCTTTTTGAGAGCTTCCGTTGCGTGCGCTGGGTAAACGGTTTTTTTTTAAGTAGGCGGAGAGGACGGAACTGCGTTCGTGTGGAGTGTAGGAGTTTTAGGAACTCGTGCTTAATGCGAATGGCCAGAGTGATATCGTCCTCTGGATCGGTTAGAACTGAACGCGGCCGTCTCCATTTGGCGCGGTCGAATGGACTGTATATTGACGCTTTGCGGACTAACGTATTTGGGTGATTTACCGCCCGATCGAAGTAGCGTTTGCTGGTCATTTGCATGAAATGCCTGATGGTCGGCATGTTAGTATCCACGTAGAGGTTGCGATTGCGAACGTACCACGGGGCACCAAGAGCGTGTCGAAGAAAAATGTTTTGCAATACCTGCATACGCTTAAGACGAGCAGGCGGTATATGGGCGAACACGGGCGACGCGTATGTCATGATCGGTCTAATACACGTGGTAAAGATCCTAATCTTGTTGCGGATGGACATTTTGCTTTTCCTATTTATGAGCCAATGCAGTTGGCTCATCGCGAAGGCGGCTCGCGCGCGTACCGCATTTACGTGTGGGATGAAGGTCAACTTCTGATCAAGGGTCACTCCTAAATATTTGGCTTTGTCCGTCCAGGGGATTACCTGGTTGGACATGCGGACTGAGTTGTGAGGCACATGGACTCTCCTTTTCAAAGTGAACAGGATAGCCTGGCTCTTTGTGGGATTGACGGTGATTCGCCATTTGCGGAACCACTCACTGAGCTTGTCGGCGGCGGCCTGCAAAGTGCGCACCACATTGTCGGGGTCTCTACGTGAGGCGTAGATTGCGGTGTCATCGGCAAAGAGCGCCAGATGGGCGTTTTTCGGTTTAGGGATATCGCTGGTGTACAGCGAGAAAAGAAAAGGTGAGAGGGCGGAGCCTTGCGGGACTCCGGCCGTGATGGCGTGACGGGAAGAGAGAGTACCCTCCACGCGATATTTGAAACCGCGATTCGACAAAAAATCTCGTATGATGTGCACGAGTTGAGTGGGCACATTGAGAGTGTACAGCTTGTAAAGCAAGCCGTTGTGCCACACCCTGTCGAATGCTTTTTCAATATCGAAGAAGAGAGCACCGGTGGGCATACCTATCTTGAATTTGTCGTAAACGTGCTCCGTGATGCGGAGCACCTGATTTACGCAACTGTGCCTAGCACGAAAACCAAACTGTTCGGGAGGGATCAGATTGTTGTTGTGAGCGACTATTTTGAGGTGGTCGAGGACGATCCGCTCGTAAATTTTGCCCAGAGTACTGAGCAGACTGATTGGCCTATAAGATGACGGTTCGGATGCGGGTTTCCCCGGCTTATGGATACCTATCACAACTGCCTCCTTCCAGACCTCTGGGAAGAGGCAGTTTTGAAAAGCAGCATTGAATATCGCGGTGAGCGTTAGGACCAGATGCTCCGTGGTAAAGATCCTAATCTTGTTGCGGATGGACATTTTGCATGTTTGGCACAGCGATAGATTATAGTATAGAATAACACATAGGCTATTTTATCTCGGGAAAATATATAGCGGGACTTTTATGCCGGAAAAACTTTTTCACGCTGGCGTAACCACTATAAAAAGCTGGATAAAACAAAAGTATGGCTATAAAACTTTCTTTTTTATAGCGCATATTTTACCTAACGCCTTCTTATTATATGTTTTTTGCTCTAAATTCCAATTTAATTTATAACTATTCATACTAAGTCGATTGAAAACGTGTGTTCTTGAAATCTTGAGTATGACTGAAGGTGATTTTGAGTGATTGTGTAATGCCAATTTGTTTTTGTCAGTCATTCATTATTCGCTCCATTTCCATTCGATTCGTTACATTATTCGCTCGTCAATCATGAGTAATGAAATTTAATGCCGGTTGTGTGAGTGGGCGCCTAACACTCAAATGTATCCTTTATTGAAATATCCACAGAAATATCAACATTCATCTTATTACAGGCAACACAGACCAGTAAACTGTCAGAAGGGAGAAACGTCGCGGCTCGGTGTTCCGGTGGGTATCTATTATCTGCGTATCATTTTAATATTCCAATAAGACTTTATTACTGACCAGAGTATTGAGACGCACAGACGAGTGGCGTGCGCTGTGCAGTGGTCTAGTGCTGGAGAATTTCATACATAAGTTACTGTTCGTTTGCCGATAGGCGATCGTAGTGAAACTCGGGAACAAATCAGCAATAATCGAGGATGGAGGGAGAAACAAAGCTGTTCACGCGCGAGGAGCTGAAGTGCAGGTGCAAACGCAACGACGCGGTGCTCATCATCCACAACGAGGTGTACGATGTGACCAAGTTCCTCGCCGACGTAAGTATTCTCTATACATATTTAATTGCGCTACGTGTTCCGCTGCCTTTGGTGATTGCGCGTTATCTAGATTAAATGACATGCAAATATAGTTTTTTTTACTGCAATTAAAACTCAATTTAAATTAAAGAAAATTATTAAAAGTATTTAAACATTTTGTGAGTTCAGGTGTATCTTTATTTAAACCATTTGGTTTTGATTATTTTTGCTTGACCATTTTTAAATGGGTCTATATAAACTTTCGGCACTGAGTGTAATTATCGGCTTGTCTGAAGTCTTAATAGCTCTAATGATATTTAGGATAAACTTTATAATTATAACAACTTAAAGTTGTTTTGTTTCAGTATTATGTTCTTTTAAGTTGTGGGTGCTGCTGCTATTTATGTGCAGTAACTCATACTCTTGGGCGAATGTCTTACTCGTTGTCTCAGGGCGGTATTAATAAATGCAACTCAATTTGGCTCTGAAGTGCGATATCAGCTGAGACATTGTCAAATTAAGGTCAGCGTCTTAGAATAGTTGCTATTTAATAAACCCATATTAACAGCAGCTCAAGTGACAATATGTGATGGATTTTGACAGCAAAGTTTTGTTTATTTAGCAGCACTTACTCAGCCGAGAACAAACTCTTAAATGACAGCTTAAGCTTGGTTTATTAAATAGTTTAATACATTAAATGTCTACTTGAGATTTTACTCAAACGTGAGATTAATTTATTAATACCACCCTTCGTATCTTCTTTGTTTTTAACCGACGAAAAACGGAAGAGATCCTCAAGTCGACGTGTATATTTTTTTTATGGATGACCACGCATTACTTTTGACAGATAGCCCGATTTTAATAATTCTTTTTCTGAAATTGGTCCCATGTAAATTTGGAAAAATAATCTACCCTAAGGGTGGGAAAAAAGGGGTGATTTGATTGTTTACTCACTGATTTTAATGCTGAGTTGTGTATTATAAGAATTAAGCATGTACTTTATAGCCACAAAAAATTATACAATAAAAACTTCTTAAAAAAAATGAAACCGCCGATAAAAATGAAAAGCAAAAACTAATAAACATTTCTTATTTAACCTTAATAACTAATATATATGTATATTTGGAGTCTATGACTAATTTGAATTGAACATTGTTTTAGTATATTTGTTCGTGTATTTGCTTAGCTTAGCTGGCAATTTAAATTAGGCATTGACTCCAAATATACATACTTATTAAGGTTAAATAAAAAACGTTTTAAAAACTTTTATAAAAAGATTTAGGTAATATACACACATACAGGTACACTCACAGAGAGCGCAGAGGCCCAACTAATGCACCCACTTTTCGCCGTGTGTATTCCGTCCCATCATGTGATAGGTGGCGAGCCTATCGCCATATCGGGCACAAATTCCAGACTCTGGGCTGATACTGAATAGAAAAACCCAATATCACTTTGCCCGACCCGGGATCGAGCTCGAGACCTCAGCATTGCAGTCGTACCGCAATACAACTACGCCACCGATCTTTCCACGCCGTTGTACTATCGGTGGGGGGGGGTGAGCTACGTATCAAATAGCGGAACCTTGCGGAAAGGGGCTAATCCACATTGATTAAAACTTTCCAGTTACTATTTATGTATCTGCTATTAAATCCACAATAAAATTAGTTATATTTGTTTCAAGTTTTCTGCTGTATTAACATAAAATCCGTCGATGTTGTAATCTTTCTTTAAAATCTTGTGATTACACATCTCTTTTGTCTGCTGTATCTGGGTGAATATTTGAACATGTGCATATTACGCGGCCCTAAGTAAACAACTACTTAGTCAAATATTATTTAATGTTTTTTTTTTATTTTACTTAAAACTTCGTTCCTGGGCTATATACAGATGTGCATAACATACCCGTATTGCAATAAATATAAAAGTTATCTTCAAAAACGTGCCTCAAATCTCCTTACCATCAGTGTCCCAATTCCCAAATGTTAGCAATCCATGCACGAAAAGTAGTAAAAATATTTTGAAGATCGTATTTTTTTAAATTATTCTGATAAAACAATACATGCTCTACAACCTACCTAAATGATACACGTTAAAGAAAACGTTTTTATTATTTTTGACCACTTTGAAAATTGTCCCAACACTGGGCTAACTACCATTTGTTGAAATTGTCAAAGAGTTAAACCTTAAATGGAAGGTGTCAGTGCCTGTTTCGTTAACTCAACGGCTCAGGCTCAGTTTCATCTCGCGACTCATGCTGGTTACACGTCAAGAACTAATTAAACGACAGTTGTAGCTCGTATTTACCGTCGAGAAATAGAGTTTGGCACAAAATTTTCTCCTTGCCATTTGAGCTTGCTGTGGTAAGTCTGTTTTGCTAATTTACGATTCGGATTAACTATAATTATTGTCATCTAAAACTAGACTGTTATATGATTTCTTAAATTTATAAAGTAGTATAAAGAATGTGTTATAAAATAAAATGTAGCAAAACCTACTTACCGTTGCTATAATTACCGTGTTTACCGTTTGAATTTAGGTCAACGGTAATTAGGAATCAAAAATTGTAATTAAAATTGCGTAAGATTGAAGTAAGAAAAGTTTATTAAAATTTACATAGTGATAATATTATTGTATGTTATATTGTGTTTATTAAAATATAAGATAGAGAACGTTATTTGATCCCTTAAAAGTAATTGGTAGAATACAGAGTTATGCAATTAATGGTTTTATTACTTCTTATATTAGCTCACTAATAGGTTTACATAAATCTAGTGACAACTCTCTCGTATGTGAGAGTTCACCTGGGTATATACCACCGCAATGACTATTTCTCCGCTAAGAAACAGTGTGCACGCACTATTGTGTTCCGGTTCGATAAAAATTGTAGCTAGTGTAATTACAGGGCATCATGAGACGTAACGTCTTATATCTCAAGATGACGAGCGTAGTGGAGTACCACACAAACAGTACTTTGTAATTCAAAATTTTGTATGGTGTTGCTACCGCTCATAAACAGTAGTTTATGAGCGGTCGTATCACTGACCATCTTATTTTTTAAGATTAAACAATCTGATGCAGAAAGTCTAGCAAAAACCGATATGGCGATAGGCTTGCTATCACAACATCTTGGGATGGAATACACACGGCAAAATGGCTCTGGTGACCGACCGATGGCGGGACTACCATCGTAGTCATGGCGCAGCTAAACGCCATAGAAGGCTGATTATGGGCAACAGCATAATCAGTGTGAGAAGCTGCACTCGGCACTCGTCAACCCGAATGCCAAGCGTGGCGAGTATTGGCAAAACCTCACAAATATGAAAGAAAACACCAAAATCAGGCCACGGCAATCTCGCCATTCCTGGCTCCGGTAGCGGCCACGGTAACGACGGGGTAGGGTGTGCTAAGAACCCCCGCTTGAGATCCCGCTGCCACCCCCGACGAGGACTGGCCCTGGTAATACACAACATTTGCACGTTGAGGACCGACGAGAAGAGTCTCGAGCTGAAGGAAGAAATGGGTAGGTTACACTGGGATATCTTGGGTTTGTCAGAAGTCCGAAGAAAGGGAGAGGACACGATAATTCTCACGTCTGTTAACCTACTTTGGGAGGGCGATCAACAGTCCCAAGGTGGTGTCGAAGTTTTCATTCGTAAGTCTCTCATTAACAATGTTATAATCGTCGAGAGTGTGTCGAGCAGAGTAGCATACCTTATACCTAGAATATAAGAGAGATATTTGCTGAAGGTCATACAGGTATACGCGCCGACCACGACACACCCGGATTAGAAAGTAGAAGAGATGTATGAGGACATTAGTCGGGCCATACATACCTACGAAACCTACTTTAATGTTATAATGGGGGACTTCAACGCTAAGCTAGGCAAGAGAAACGAGGAAGAGCTGAGAATGGGGGCAATTTGGGTATAGGTAACGTAACCACAGGGGAACCGTGGCTGACCAATTTCCTGGAGAAACAGGGACTCTTTTGCAATGAACTCTTTCTTTCAGAAGCCGCCTCACAGGAAAGTGACCTGGTTAAGCCCTGGTTCGACGAGAAGCGAGATAGATTTTATCTTGACAACGAAAAGACGGATATTCGATAATGTCTCCGGTTACATGCATATTGAATATCAACGTCAAATTAGAAAGATCTCGCCTGATGAATTCTACGCTCCGCCCTACTCCTGCTCATATCCAAAACTTAGAGAGCATTTAACTCGACTTGGCAAACCCTTTCGATTGCCTAGATATTTACGCTACAGTGGACGAGACTAATGGCGAGTTGGTAAAAGCTGTCCATATGTTAGGATCTAAATTCTTTAGACGTCGCTGTTTTTGTTTATGATATAGGGGCAAACGAGCATACGGTTCACCTGATGGTAAGTGATCACCGCCGCCCAAGAACATCTGCAATACCAGGGGGTACAGAGATGCGTTGCCGTTCTTTTAGGTGGGAATATGTTCTTTTTTTGAAGGTCGCCAGGTCGTATCTGTCCGGAAATGCTGCTGGCGGCAATTAGAATTAGAATTAGGCTGTAGGGATAAACCTCAGCAACTCTCGACTCTTACACTCGATCTCATGGCCAAACGTAGATCTATACCATTGCAGTCTTCGGAGGACGCTGAAGGATATCGGCAGCTCAACAGACAAATAGGGAAGTCCTTGCGACACGACGTCCGTGCTTATGGTACTGTAAGCATTAAGAAGACGACTAAGCAGAACAAAGGCTCCAAAGTGTTCGCAAAGGACCTGTCTGTTGGGCAAAGCCAAATGGCCAAGCTGAAGACGGAAGACTGCAAACATATTGTCGACGAAAACAGAATTATTAAGGGTGATCGATTGTTCTCGAGCTCAGGCTAGATGACTTCCACCCTCCCAAACAAGCTGGATTCCGAGAAGGCTATAGTATCGTAGACCACGTTAACACGTTGCGGCTGAATTGCTGGAGAAATTTAGCACTGTGCCCAAAGACCTCAGCCGAGTTTCTCAACTGGTGGGCCCTAAAATTAGCATGGACATCAACATCTTGTCCAATTTTCGTATCACGCATATGCCAATTACCGTTAGGAACTCAACTGTCGTAGTTGTCGAAGAATATGTCTATGTAGGACAAGTCATCCAGTTAGGCAGGTCCAACTTTGAGAGAGAAGTCAATCGTCGAATACAGCTCGGTTGGGCAGCGTTCGGGAAACTAGGCAAGGACTTCTAGTCGAAAATACCTAACTGCCTAAAAACAATAGTCTTTAACCAATATGTGTTACCAGTGATGACATACGGCTCTGAGACGTGGTCTCTGAATATGGGCCGCCTAAGGTGGTTCACTGTCACTCAGCGAGCTATGGATAGGGCAATGCTCGGCATTTATCTACGCGATGAAATCAGGAATGAGGACATCCGTAGAAAAACGAAAGTTGCCCTCATAGCCCAGCGGATTAGCAAGCTAAAATGGCAGTGGGCAGGGCACATAGCTCATGGAACTGACAACAGGTGGGATAGAAAAGTTCTCGTGTGGAGACAACGTACTGGTAAACCGCAGCATTGGACATCCTCCTACAATGTGGACTGACGACCTCGTAAAGTTCGCAGGAACCCGCTGGATTCAGGCTGCGTCTAACAAGTTAATCTGGTAATCTTTGGAAGAGGCCTATGTTCAGCAGTTTACTTGCAAAGACTGAAGAAGAAGAAGATGTGATTTTTTTATATTTCTTTTCTAATTACCAACCTCGTAATAATAATTACCATTTAGCAAATACTTAATACCGTATGTCATTTCTCAAATCCAAATTCCGACCTATATATAAATTGATTGAAATACTGTGCGTTTGATTTATATAGAATATAAGTACTATAAACTTTAAATTGAATCGATAAAAATCGCAATTGGGAGCAATATTTGTCAAATTTTTTTAACGCCGAATATGTCTATGTTCTAATATTCACCCATCTCTGGAGTGAAATATAGCAGATTGCATCCGGTTATTGCATTAAGCGCTCCGATCTGTCAACTCCCGTGGACTTGTTCAATTGAACGCAACGCGGCTGTACTTCGAGATTATGTTTTACTAGCTTTTGCGCGCGGCTCCGCCCGCGTGGAAAAGTTTTTCCGGTATGAAAAGTAGCCTATAGCACTCAGGAGTAATGTAGCTTTCTATTAGTGAAAGAATTTTCAAAATCGGTCCAGTAGTTCCTGAGATTAGCGCGTTCAAATAAACAAACAAACTCTTCAGCTTTATATAATAGTATAGATAGTATAGATTATCTAAAACTAATTTAGTTAATATGCTTGAAGACACCAGGGTTATTAAAAAACTAAGGATAATAACTTTTAAAAAAAGATCACGTCTACATACGGTTTTTTAATGCTGCTCCTACAAATATTAATATTTTTGAAATCTTTTTTTGTTAAATATTGCCAAATAGTTAGGTAACAGATTAAGATAGTAAATTTCTTCACTATCTTTAATTTATATGATAAAAAGACAATTAATTTACTACTTTTAGTTTCTGATAAGTAAAACCCAACTTTAAAATACGTTTCGTGTAAAAAAACGTACTATTGTATAAACGTCCCATCATTTTAAAAACTTCTGTATTTCATAAGGATCTTAAAATTACACTACTAGACCTTAGGTCCGGTAAGGCGAAGTCACTGCCATTCCAAACCAACTTTCAGTTTAACGACGTTTGTCTGAATTTTTGTTGTATGTTCTAACAGTATCGAGATTCGACATCGACAATTCCTCGCACATAACGTGTTTTGTCGGTGTCCGCGGACTTTGCCCTAAATCCCTTCAAAGTGAAAGCAAACTGATTTGAACTTCGTAAATTTAAACTAATACTCAGTTGGCAAGAAAATTTTTGATCATATAACAGCTACACCAGATTCACCGCTCGGAAGCTGCAATATTTAGTGATCCAGTCACGGGCAAAATAAATTTATCCCCTCGTAGTACTTAATGTAATCGCAAACAAAGATAATATGGCGTCCGTCGCATCTCGGAAGACGTCAATTACTACACAGTACACACAATAAAAAATAAAGTATACTCAGTGTCGAAACACAATATCGAACCGCTACCGCCGTAGTGAAGGTCAGCCATTACTTATATTATAAAATTGAACTATGGTCTGCCTCGGTGACGTAGTTGTATTAAGCTACGACTGCAATGCTGAGGTCTCTGGTTCGATCCCCGGGTCGGGAAATTTGTGCCCGATATGGCGAGAGGCTCGCCCCCTATCACATCATGGGACGGAATACGCATGGTGAAAAGTGGGTGCACTAGTTGCGCCTCTGCTTACCCCTTCGGGGATAAAAGGCGTGAGTATGCGTATGCGTCTCAGTCAACAGTGCTTCGATCTTTATACTACAAGATGTCTCGTAAAAATGCTAACTCGGCTAGGAACACCTTCAGGAGGAATACCTTTTTTATGAGGTTCAATGCTTTATTCCGTACGTTAAAAAATATCACACATTACTTTAGGGCTTGTCTTCGTGGACTCCACAATTTTCTTTTGTCTTCTCCCAGATAAGGAATATTTAAATTACATCATTACATATCTTTTTTTTATAATTTAAAGTCGTTTTCCATGTCAGTTCTTGTGAATTACGCTCGACAGACCGTAGCTCGTGACGTTACAGTGCGTAATCGGATATGAGAATACCAATATTCACATTTCGCATATTGTGCCTAACAGCCAAGCTGAAGTTATGGTTTGGTGCGGAAACCTAACTGAACAACTGTTCCAGACCCGTGTAAAAGTCTATACCCGGAGCAAAAAGAACAAAAACACATCAGGTCTTCATCCCCGAATGGGTAGGCAGACGTGGAACCAGGGCAACCACTTTTTGATAAGTGTGTTATATGTTTTGTTCTATGTTTCGGGCTGATACTAAGCAGAAAAATTCAATATCACTGCCCGACGCGGGGATACAACACAGGGAGGATAAGCATAATTTACCAGGGACAGTTCCAGAAATTATACCATTACAAAATTACAAAGTCTACCTTTATAAAATTATGTATTGGTATATATTATTTTTTAATAGATTTTGGTTAAACTTACCGAACAATATAGAGGTATAAAAATTATATTATCAACTACTTTATTTCAGTGGTTAATATTTTTCCCATCTCAACTTTACTTCCTCTCTTGATCAATTTATTTGTCGTTTTATAGTTCGTGTGACCACTGGCTGTCAGGATTTTAGCCCACCCGCATACATACATCATTGTAGCCAGTATAACTAATGGACATAATGAGACTTAACATCTTATGTCTCAGGATGGCGAGCGCAGTGGAATGCCACACAGTACTTTGTATGTCAAGGTGCTGGATGGTGTTGCTACTGTTTATGGGTGGTCGTATCGCTTACCATCAGGCGAACGGCATGCTCGTCTCGTCAGTCTATGCTATAAAAAAAAATACGGTTTCTGAACGATTGCTGTCATTTGTGAATAAATCGGAAGAAACAGCTTAACATGGTCGTCATAGCTCGGATGGATACAATAATAATATAATCTTGTAAGCTAAGCAACGGCAATAGTGAATAAACAACAGAAAATTAGAAATCTACCTGAGTTAAATACTAGGGTGGCAGATCTTAATAAAAATAAAATAAAATAATAAAATAAAAATAAAATAAATAAATAAATCTTATCAACCTGTGTGTTACAGTGTCTGCAATCATTTTGCTCAGTTCTACCAATGAGTAGGTTACTGTCTAAAACATAGCTTTTCATGTTAGGCGGCTTAACGAAAAGCTTATTATAAACAAAGTGACCCAGACCGGACCAGGTTTGGCACTATTTGCAAACACATGAAAATTGTCGAGCAATTTGCAATTCCGTAAAGGAGTTCAGCGTTCACAATACAGGTACAAAATTCAACAGTACGTCTAATGTCTAATTTTATTCGAGTGAGTACTACTCGCATCTGTTGTAGACATCTAGATGCCATCTCAATACTATTTTTGATAACATGCTGAATCTTCTTTTAACAGTGCTAAAGGTTTTTTATTCCTTATACGGACACGGCAGAGTGACCCCACTGCACCTGATGGTAAGCGGTGAGGTCCAGATAGAGTCGACTGACGAGCGATGATTATCACATTAGTCGACACAATTATACCGGCCTGCTTGAACCGGATATACACAGGCGTCAGGCTGATCTCGGAACGTGGCACACTTGCGTGGGCCACTATGACGGGTTTTAACTTTTAACACGTTAATATGTACGGTGGTCGCTATCCAGGCGGATATAAAATATATCCCACGATTTTATACGCTTTTACGGGTTTTGACGTCTTAGACTCATAACTACACCCATAACAAAAAGTATATATTGTTTTTGCTACAAACGCACAGCGACAACTATAAATGTAATAAATATTCTCACGTGTTGTTCTTATTTTTTCGCGCAGTAGGTATATAAATTATAGACGCGCGGCTTCGCCCGCGTGAAAAAAGGTTTCCGGGATAAAACGTAGCCTATGTGTTAATCCAGGACATGATCTACCCGTGTGCCAATGTTTCATCTAAATCCGTTCAGTAGTTTTTGAGTTTATTCGTTACAACTTACAAACAAAGTTACATACAAATCTTTCCTCTTTATAATATTAGTATAGAATCCTAAAGGCTTCTCGTGGTTTCGTCCGCATTTAAGGCCATTCCCGGCATAAAAGTAGCGTATAGCACTCAGGGATAGATAGTTTTCCATTTGTGAAAGAATTTTTAGAAACGTTTCAGTATTTCTAGAGGTTAGCGTGTTCCAAAAAACAATCAATTTTCAGCATTGTAAAAATAACATGTATAATAAAGTATGCAACTATTTCCTAATCAAGCTTTATTACAAGTTCATCATATTGTGTGAAAGAATGTGCAGTCTCTCAGTCCTCAATATAAGCTAGGTATTTGGTATTCGATGTTCACAGCCCCCTTGCATATTTAGGGCGCGGCGCGGTGGCGCGTCGGTGGTGCTCGGAGGAATTTCTCATTTCATCGTCTCTGACCGAGCCGATGGGAATTCTTTGTACGCTTTTATACGAATTACGTAGACAAATGTCTGTCGGAATCTTGGCTGGATCTTATAATTTGCAGTATTTTTCATTCACATAATATTTTATCATTAAATAAATACACTCGTCTCATGTAAATAGTAACACATAAAGATAATCCACAATAATTATGGTTCTTATTGTTTTTAAATTTGATATTCCATGAACAACATTTAACAGACTAAAATCAAAATGTTAATTTATAATTTGATTCCGAGTTTCCGTTCAGTAGATGTGATGTACTGTCTTCTATGTTGTATAAATATATCATTTTCTATCCATCCTCTCTCTCCGACGAATCAATAATTCACTCTACGGCCATACAATATTTATGAGAATTGAGAATGAGGTAAACAATACTGTTATTGGTTACCTTCACGGGACTTTGTATTTCTATATCAGACTAATTGTAATTACCGATTAGTTAAGCTTAACTGGTATCGATGTTGTCTTCAATCAATACTTATTATACAATACTATCAACGATAAGGTTACTAGTTACATTTAGCAGATAATATACATAGGAACAATGTAGTGTAATAAGGTGAAATGTGGTTTGTAAACTTTTATTGACATTTTAGTCCTTCGTACAATTTACTTTGCGGAAAACAACTTGCTGAACCAAACCTTCTGGCTTCTTCTGTTCACGTGTTCTCTCCTATCTGGCATATTGACAAGAATTAACTACGCAGTTCGGATTTTCAGTCTGCGTTACCCTTACCACCAGGTTCTGTGAAGTCACTGCCGCGCCTAAATAAAAAAAAAAACACTTTTATAGAAAATTCAACTAAAAAATATAAAATAAATTTGAATTAAGTATGGTGTAAAAAAATTAATAAATACAAATTAAGTGTAAATAAGATAAAAAAATATTTTATTGTAAAAGAAAGCGTGGGGTGCATCGTGTCAATAGTTCTAAATATTTTATTGACAGATATGAGTAGAAGGATTATCATTTTGATAATATCTTAAAAAGCACCCCACGCTTTTTAAACACGCTTTTATTTTACAATAAAATACATTTTTTAACACGCTTTTATAATTTGAGACGTATATATGTATGTAAGGGAAACTTTGAACATGATTTTGACCCCCTTCATAACGTCTGATTAAGTCGAAATTAGTCATACTTATCAAGGACCGATGCAATGACAATTCAAAATTTTAAACTTTAAAATGAAAAATAAATAATAGTTTAAAAAAACTAAAAAAAAACCCGCTTTATAGAAAATCCAACTAAAAAATAGAAAATAAATTGTAATTAAGAATAGTATAAATAAGAAAAAAAAATTTATTGTAAAAAATAGCGTGGGGTGCATGGTGTCAATAGTTATAAATATTTTAATGACAGATATGAGGATAATCATTCTGATAATATCTTAAAAAGCACCCCACGCTTTTTTTTACAATAAAATAAGGTTTTTTCTTATTTACACTATTCTTAATTAAAATTTATTTTCTATCTTTTAGTTGGATTTTTTTCTTAGAATGGTGTAAACAATACATCATATCTATATACGATTGCAGCATTCGCGGGTCATCTGCTGTTAGTTATTGAAGAGTTCCATTGTCTATCTCGGAAGATCTTCATCAGATTCTAATAAATTATATACTAAAACCTTCCCTGAAAAATAAACATTTGAATGACGAAAACCCGCAGCAAAAAAAAATCGCAGCCATACAAACTTACATACACCCGCCCTTATACCCATTTTATTGCACGTATTTTGTGGTATCGAGTGGTAAATCTCGGTTGATCTCTGGGAGCACTAAATTAGTCTTAACCCGCAACAAAATTAATCAAATAGAAGGATAGGGAGCAGTTAGAAATATATTTTCCATTTCACATTCTTAAGGGTTGTTATCGATAACCTTAACTTTACTTTCCCTCTAGAAGTTTGATTAACCGACTGTTTTGTTTGTTTAGCATCCGGGTGGTGAGGAGGTGCTTCTCGAAAAGGCGGGCCAAGATGCCTCCGAACCTTTCGAGGACGTCAGTCACAGTTCCGATGCCAGGTAATCTAAAATTACGTTGTATATTATTTTTTGTATTTTTGCGTTTGTTGTACATACATACATGTATGGATATGCAAGCACTTACAAAAAAAGTGTGTGTGTGTGTGTATTAATGTACACAGTACAGACGTATGAAGTGAAACATTTTCAATCAATTATTTTTTCACTGTTTTTATAATAATTATTGCAATGCAATGCAATCAGCCCTGTATTATATACTGCCCACTGCTGAGCACGGGCCTCCTCTACTACTGAGAGGGGTTAGGCTTTAGTCCACCACGCTGGCCTAGTGCGGGTTGGCAGACTTCACATACCCTCGGGATTCATATGAAGAATTCTCAGGTATGTAGATTTCCTCACGATGTTTTCCTTCACCGTTAAAGTGAACGATAATTATTGATAAACTATACACACGTAGCTTCGAAAAGTCAGAGGTGTGTGCCTTGGGTTTTGAACCTCCGGACATTGTTTCGGCAGACCGTTGCATTCCCAACTAGGCTATCGTCCACAATAATTATTGTATTCCATTAATACGGTCACATTATTATTATTATTTAAATATATTTAAATACTAGCGGCCCCGACAGTCCTAAAAAGGAAATAAAATCCTAGAACCCGAGTACAGCGCTACCTACCGGATCCAATTGTTAATCTAAACCATTTTTTATAGTAATGTTACCATCCTATAAATATTGGCATTAATATTTATACGATACTAACGTCACTCAATTGTTTGAATGAAACTCTCCACTGACACTTAAACTTATGGTATGGTATTAAAGTGCAAATTGACTTTTAAGTATTATTACGAATCGATTGTATGGAAGTACAGAAAAGTGTTGTTTTTAGCCTTTTTAAGGCAATTTTTTAATTTTTTCTCCGTAAGAACCATCCTCGTACTTCAAGGAATATTCTAAAAAAAGAATTAGCGAAATCGGTTCAGCTGCTCTCGAGATTTGCGCTTACCAACACATTCAGCGATTCATTTTTATATTATAGATTATTGTCTGCTAAATTGAATCACATTTTTAAATGATGGTTAATTTCAATAAATTAACATACATTTACTAATACTTACAATCAAAAGTGAGGTTAATATAAAAATAACTCTCACAAGCCGAATAAGCCGTTACTCTAATTTAAATTATAAGTGACCTTTGGACTGAATCAATGACAATGCACAATTTGTACTCGGCATTCTTATTACAGTGACTTGACTGCCTCGGTGGCGTAGTTGTATTCCGTACGCGCTACGAGTACGATTTGCGCGTTGAGGTCCTGGGTTCGAATCTCGAAAAAACATTGTGTCAGGGATTTTCCATCTTAAAAATTACTCAGTCGCAGCCCGGAGTCAGGAAGTTGGCGGTGTGATACCTCCATGCCTCGAAAAGCACGTAAAGCCGTTGGTCCTGCGCCTGATCTCTCTCAGGTCATGTCGGATCGCCGTCTCACCGGACTATGAGAGTGAAGGAATAGCGAGTGCACCTGTGTATTGCGCACACACTTGTACACTATAATATCTCCTGCGCACCTGGCTGATCTCCGTTGAGATTGGCCGCCGTGGCCTAAAGTGGTTAGGAGGATTACGTTACGTTACGTACGTATTACAGTAGCGTAAACACTACTCTCACAATTTTGTATGTAACACTAATTTTCAAATTGGCCTAGAGGCATTTCGATATGCGCCGATCTAATGAATTTGGCTTTGAAACCTAGCACATGTCAATAACTATTTTCTTATTTTAAATTTCATATTATTTATAATTGCGAAAAATAAATATACATGTGCCATTGATACGTAAATAATGACCCTAGAAGACGGCGCCGTGACAGTCCAAAGTGACAGAAAATGTGACGATTATCGTGTGACGGTTTTTTGAAGTTATACTTCTTTTGGCGCATTAGGGAAAATGATGAGTAAATTTTACGATGCGCGCGCACACCGTCACGAAAAACCGACACCCTGCAGTTTTTTTTTTATGTAGGCGATCCTGCAATCAACACCGGGGAAAACCTGCGAATGCGATACTGGAGTCCCCCGGCTTGACGACTGTAGAGTGCAGGGGCCTGGGAAGGAAGTGGAGAGGAGTATGGACGGGAAAGTGGGGGAAGGGAGGAAGGTTCCCAAGATGGGCGGAAAGAGAGGGTGCCAGGAAATGTTCGCGGGCCCTTTTAGGCCTCAATGTGTTATCCAACCAAGAGGTATACACACTGAACTGTGTGCCTCGGCCCGCGACTAATGTTCCCCCGCGCATGGGCGTGCATTGGGTGTGAAGACCCAGCGCACAAGAATCGCCTCGGGGGGCGGACACCCTGCAGTTAGCTATAGTGAACATTTTAGTTTTGAAGTTTGAACGTAGAATAAGGCGAAAGATAATTAAAAACATTTTTATCTTGTTACGCCAAAGAAGTATAACTTCTAACGCGTGTACATAAGTACACACCCTTTTTTTACATAGATTTTTCCCGTAAGTCGATAAAGAAGCTTCACTTCAAAAAAGATTGTTTCAAGTTTGATCTGTAGTTTAGGCATAAAAATGACTCAGTTTTTCTATGAAAAATATGTGATGAACAAGCCTGTGTTTTGACTCTGTAATAAGAAAAAATTGACACAATATTATGTAGACGGTTTGGAATAGGGTATATCAGGAAAAATGCAGTTAATTTAAATTACGACCGCATCTTTACAAATTAAATTAGGAGGCTAGTAATTACCAAATCGTTTTTCAAATTATAACACTACTTTGAAGTAGGCCATTGCTCTTTCAAAATGTAATTGGTTTGGTTTATTTACAAAGGAACGATAAACGAATTGATTTGAATGTTTATTCAAATTGATTGAATTGATTGAATGATTGAATATTGATTCTAATTTCTTTATACGTAAAGTAAATCTATGAATACTTATTTTCAACTATGCATCGATTCAGAAGCAGCGAAAACGTGCTTCGTGATTTTGAAGTTATGCTTCTAGAGAAGCAGTGTTTTTAATTATTGTTTCACATAATATTATCTCCAACTGCACTGTGCGTCCCGACGCACGTTGCCGTGTAGTGGCATTGCACCCGTGCAATGCCACTACACGGCAACGTAAGTACTTGCAATCGTTGTGAACTATATTAATAACTAATAAGTGATTACGTTGCCATGTAAGAATAAAAGAAAATATTAGGGAATGAGCCATTAGCCTAATTTTGAGTGTCACTGTTTGATGAAACAAAAACTCAGCGGCGGACGTGCGCCGTAACCGGGTCACTAGCGCTGCGGTCTAAGAAGTTTAACTTCTTTGTTTAGTTAGAAAAGACTAGAAAAAAAAATACTGTTGAAAGCTACAGTCCGACTAAAGTGCTTTAAAATAAATTAATGTGGGAGAAAATATAAATTAAAAGATCGCGATAAAATCCGCAAAATAGTTTTATTTCTATGTCTAACATTCGCGTAAATATAATAAATCATTTTTTAAGTGCTTTAATTCAGCGTTATATTTTGTTGTAAAGCGATTTAAAATTCCGCCTTATTTTAATTCATGTGGAGTTTCTCATACTGCGGAGATGAGAACATAAAACATATTCTCGTTTTCGAACCTGCGTTAATCTATACTCGATACCGCTACGCATCTAATACTGAATGTCATTAACGGCGTAGCCAGGGTCTGTCGCGTTCGAGGAATTATTCCGATATTGCACACTCTACATCTCATAAATATAGTTATTAATTGAATTAGAATAAAATAATGAGACGAGTACATTTAAAGGTCAATGTTCAAGTTCCAGATAATTATTTTTGAAGTGAAAACTTCTTTAGCGACGTTGAGCACTTTTGGGATGGGTATAAAATGTTAAACTCACGTCAGGATCACGTGACCCCGATCGAATGCTATGACCCTTAAATACAATGCGTAGTCTAAGCTATAACTAATTCTTGAAACGACTGCATTTTTATTTATTGACGTCATTAAAACCACCCCTTACTAATATGAACCTTAAGTAGAATGCGTAGAAGCTATAATTCTTAAACGACTACATTTTTATTTATTTCCCCAGCGTTGGCACGGCGCGGCACGAGTACAAAAGAGCGTAACATTCTTTTTTCAAATTTTAATTTATAAAGAAATAGTGAAATTGTCATTTTTGTGTACGATTGCGCAATAAATAAATATTGTATTTAACATGGAGAATAGATATAAGATGGAGATATAATAGCACAAATTTACTAAGAAAACCAGTGTCGCCAAACTCACACATTCACATATTCACATACTATCATCCCCTTCATTATGATTGGCCGTAACGAGCAATCGCGATAAAACGTATAACACAAAATCATTTGCAGTAAATTAATCGTTATTCCGATTGCATAAAATTTACATTATAAATGTCAACACGAGTTCATAAGACATTTTTTCTTATGTGAGAAATTTTGATTTAATTCGATGTAATACCGCTACTCATCGCTAGATGGTGTTTATCATAAGAACTCTTAAGCTCTTCGAAATAAGAGATGTTATTGAATGACATTCAGTGCGCTAGCATGTCGCTAATAGTGTTGCACCCATACGATACCTTCTTGTACACGTATCGATGGTGCTTGTTTTATAACTATAAAACTTTAATAACATTAATAAAAGAAATGGACTTATCACAAAATTATATTAATTTGATAAGCACTGGAAAAGTTGTTGGTACTATTTGGAAAAAAATAATAATTCAGTAATTAATTTATTTTAAGTACAGATTTCAAATTCCCAATTTAGGCTTTCAATACTATAGATATGTTAAATTACAATATCAGCTACACAGCTAATATACGGAGAGTCCCATTGAGGGACACACATGGCACAATATATAGTATTTTTGAAGGAAACCTATTTAGTCTTCTCGTAGTGTTGATCATTCATTGGTGGTAGGTCTCTCATATGTAAGAGTCCGTCTGGGGGGGTACCACCGCAATGTCTATTTCTACCGCCAAGCAGCAGTGTGCATGCACTGTTGTGTTTCGGTTTGAAGGACATTGTAGCCAGAGTGACTACTGGACATAATGAGACTTAACATCTTATGTCTCCGGATGATGAGCGCAGTGGAATGCCACACAGTACTTTGTTACTCAAGGTGCTGTATGGTGTTACTACTGTTTATGATTATGGGCGATTCGTATCGCTTACCATCAGGCGAACGGCATGCTCGTCTCGTCATTCAATGCCATAAAAAAAACCATTTTTCGTTTACCTATAAATGGATCTTTTGGGGAAAATGAAAATAAAAAATCTTGTACTGTTGCATAAATGAATTATAGCGACCATAGCTTTGCATCACAAGTGGATCATGCATAGACAACTGTTTTGTATTTTTCGTATTAAAACATAGCGTATCAGTGAGTAATAATTATCGATAATATTTTATCGATCATGCATGCACTAATTGAGTAGCGGTGACATTATAAATGTGTAACAAATCATTCTAGAACAACTGATTTGCGTTTACGAAAATTAATCATATGTTGATAACAATAAGGAACACTTTAAATTGAGATTTTTGTGCCATATTTGACATAGAAAATCAATAGATATTTTTCAATTAAATTGCAATAAACCAGAAAATATTGCTTACCGATGGTACGAAATACATCAGTGGGACATATTCTTACTATGGCTATAATTTTTGCAATCCAGAATTGCACAATAGGTCATTTTAATATTATTAAATATTTTTTCAAAATATTTACGCTTTGACAGTGCGCAATAACGACTGAGACCGCTCAAACGGTGAGTTAGTAATGCAGTACTAACTAGTGGATGAAAGGTTACGCCCACTTCCTAGTTCTACTTTTTTTTTTTGTTCTGTGGTATTTAACCACATAAATGGTAGTACTTTTATACTGATAAATAAATTCGTGCGAAATTATTCCCTAACCATTCCAAAATATTCAAAAATGCACATCGTTAATATTCAAGTTTTCACTTCTGTCGGTACTCCCGGAGTGCAACCCGTTGTTTTTTTAAACTAAGTCACTTTTTGACCTACTTTCTCCTAACTTAAGTGGTCCTAAAGGTGAACACGTCAAAACTGTGTGATGACGCAATAATAAAATAGGCCGGAGTGACGTCACGTCGCGCGTCGCGCCCCCTGCTTGACATGCCATTAGGGTTTCCCTAATTACGACACCGTGTTGAAAATGTGCTTGGATATTAATGTATAGGGCTTATTTGCTGGTGATTGGGTATCGATTATATTTTTTTATTATCTGCCTGGACAGCGACAACCTTGTCAGTTGTCACAATGATTACGCATTATTGCCTGCATAGTATTGGTTCCAACTAGTCTGATTCGGAGTCAGTGCGCACATCTAGTAACATGGGTTGTATAATTCTGAGGACCATCGTGTGATTATCAGCAGATAAATGTTGAAGGTTACATTTGAACTACATTCATCTTAACATCAGGTTCACTGCAGCCAGTTTGAGGTGGCATGATAAAATAATTGA
The DNA here is from genome assembly GCA_947568825.1 of Sphinx pinastri. Lineage (NCBI taxonomy): Eukaryota > Metazoa > Arthropoda > Insecta > Lepidoptera > Sphingidae > Sphinx > Sphinx pinastri. Next base: position 689,596 of record OX387615.1, read on the forward strand.
AATAAAACTATATTGCGGATTTTATCGCGGTTTTTTAATTTGTATGTTCTCCCGACGTTTCGAAGGCTTTGCAGCCTTCGTGGTCACGGGGCGGACGGAGGTGTTGGTTGTCCGAAAAGTAAATTACAAAAGATTTAAAAAAAATATTAGCTGATGGCCCGATCGACGCAGAATGAGCTCACAGTGTCTTGAAGTCTGGCAACCGGTCTTTTGGGTTCTGATTTAATTAAATGTATGACAGGATCCCAAGCTTATGCAAGCTTCCAACCATCTTCTCTATTGAAATTCTCATCATCATCCTAGGTAGGAATCGGTGTTCTTTGGCAAGGATTTGTGGTTTGTCAAATCTAAGGAAATGCTTGGAGCCTTGTTTTGAATGTTCAGCAACCGCAGACTTCGTAGAGCGTCAGCTATATGTTCTTTTACGCGCGTCCCTATATTTCTTTTTGTTTGGCCAATAATCTTGTATACACATGGTTCTTGTTATATAGCACTTGACAGGTGGTAAAAATTGATTAATCTTTTTGGGCGGCTTGAAATAAGTTTTGATTGAAGCACGCTTCAGGATGTAGCCAATCTTGTCGGTGACTCCTCTTACATATGGTAATATAACTGGGACACGAACAACATCGGCAGAAAATGCAAATTAAAAAACCGCGATAAAATCCGCAAAATAGTTTTATTTCAATGTCTAACATTCGCGTAAATAGAAATCATTAAGATTAAATAATGTTTTTTATTTAATTGCTTATTATTCTTCTATGAACCAGTGAAATTGCCTCGTATCGTTTCCCAATCGGCACTAATGACTATAAAATGACAATGAACTGTTGGAATCGGAAGTTGAACTTTACTCCGAGATAAACAACATCATAATATTTGTACAATATGCATAATGTATAGGTAGTAATATAAAAGCAAACATTTACAAGGCATGCCACTTTATTTTAAATTGCACAAGAATAATTATAGTGATTATAATAGTACAAAGAAAATGAAAAATGTTTTGACACGTGTATTAGTTACTGCTTAGCTGGTACTGCCACCAATCAGCCAGTGTGTACCCATTACTGTGCTCAGTACAATGGGGTAGGACGCGAACCCACATATTGCCTAATGGGATTCGAGCCTAGCGCCCCGCAATTTGCTGACGTAATAAACCAACTGTCTGCTCCCCAGGGCCCTGATGAAGAAGTACAAGATAGGCGAGCTGGTGGAGTGCGACCGGGTGCAAACCAAAAACTCCTTCTCGCCTACCTGGAGCAACGACCAGGCTCAGGAGCAGGGCAAGTGCGTTATCGGCTAGTACCACTACCATCACCACCACCACCACCATCACCAACATCACCACACACCACAGCAATACAACGTCGACAATAGATTCAATGCTATAGAAATAACTAATGTAGGAAAGTAATTCCATCCATCTTTTCTCTGCTAAGGCACGCAAGATTATTTTAAATGAATGCTTGTAACGACGGTGATCACTAACTATCCATCCGGTCACATTCTTTCTCTATATATTTATTGGTTAATGTTTTGTAGGTAATTCGTGTTATTTGGTTGATATAAGCGTGTTAAATGTTTATGAAGTTTTTATAGTTTTAAAAAAACAATTGCTTGACCTAGGGTCTTTAAACATGGTTTTTTGTGGACGAATGACAGGACCTTAGTCTATTCAATGTAAAAAAGTTTAATGCATAATATAGTCAAGGGAAATATATTATTATTTATTTAGTGTTTTATGTGTGATAACTACTTTATTTGATTTTATTTATTTCACTTCGACGTTATGAGATAGACCTTCATATTATAATTATATTGGCTGTGTTTCGAAAGGCAGCGTGTGAACCCCGAGCGAGTCAAATATTTGCAGTATCATGCGCAAATATTTTGTATCGGAGGTTGGAGTTGTGGTACGTAGTAAGTACAGTCCGCGGTAACTGACTCGCATGAGTCATGACTCAAGGCTTGTTTTCTAAGGGATAATAGATGCAACTCAGTTTCGCTCTGAAGTGCAGTATCAGCTGAGACCCTGTAAAGTTAAAAGCGGCATCTTAAGGTAGTCGCTTTTTAATAAACCCACGTTAACAGCAGCTCAAATGACATCTTAAGTGACAATATGTGACGGATTGTGACAGATAAGTTTTGTTTGTGTAACAGCGCTTACTCAGCTGAGGACAAACTCTTAATGACAGCTTAAGCTGGGTTTATTAACTACATAGTTCAATACATTAAATGTCTACTTGAGATTTTACTCAAACGTGATCTATAGATTTATTAATACCGCCCTTAGAAAGCTAACGTCGTCTTAACTCTGGCTCCAAAATTATTCCAGAAATTATTGGTTTCTTTAGACAACATTATCGTATTGATGTTTAACATTATGAAAATATTAAGGAGCTTTTAAAAGTGTTGCGTCACTCGCATAATACATGTATATTTTAATAATATTTTTTTACTCGGACAAAGTTCTGTCTCTGTAGGATCAGAGTGTGTGGCGGGTGAGTGTTATAAGTTGTATTGCTGTGTCAATATTAAATTCGTCTCGATCGCTGTATACGCAGTAGAGATAAGTTTTTTTTCGTTTTCCACCTTCAGCTTGTTTACTAAGCATTTTGTGATTAGTTTGTATCTATATCTAATATAGTTATGTACTAGGAATAATATTATTACAATCGTGACAGGCGACACATTAAGTATAACATAATAATTATTACCTTTCTTATAACGTAAAAGAAAAAAAACATATGTAATTCCTTAAAAATAACAATTTTCGTTTGCGTATAACTTTCTTATACATTTTATGAAGTCTGTGCTTGGTTAATGTCCTCTACTATAAAACAGGTAAAAACGACGACGAAAACAATCTCTACTTTTCAAATAATATAAGTAACATTCATAGTCATATATGTATTATGTATATATATAGGTATATTTTATTATGCCTAATGTTAATTGATAAAGCTCATCATATTAATCGCGCTACCACATAACATGTTATATGTCTTGATCTATATTTTTGAGTATATAAATCTCGTAAGTTTACTTTTGACCACAGTAATTCAATTTAATTAACAACTAGAGAGGTACTGGTAATGCGTCTGCGGTCAAAGTAAAGATGAGATCTTAAAGTTGCATCCTCCATTTAACTCCTACTTGTTCAATGTTCGCCTTTGATAACGCTTTTAACCATAACAAAACTTCCGAAATATAACATTATATGTATTATCAACGTATTATTTTCTTCTGAGTGTATAATTAATGCTTCTATGTGGTAGCGGCGCCCATTTTCGCTCATGTCTATCATTGTTCATTCCAAAATATACATTCTCGAATCACATATATTTATAGAAGCACATGGCACTGTGTGATCATTATACGCTCACATATGTAGGTACTTACTGTTGTGAAGATCTGCGTAGATATAGCTTGCTTTAAGAAGTATTGTAGTCGGGTAGAGTTTTTGCAGAAGGAGGCTTGTATATGAGTATAGCTCACGTAGGCAAGTATATACGGCCATTCTTATATTATAATACTCACAGATGACTGGTCGTCTGTGGATATCGTAATGTCAGAACGGCCTTAAGTTTGTGTCCAAAGCCACGTTTGACTTTGTTAACAATACACTAGGTTATTTAAACAATAATTGAAATACAAATGACAATAGTGTTGAAGCCGTATTTTTGTAATATGCCCAGAAATCTCAAATATTTTTTATGTTAGATTTTATTTTAGTTCTATAATTAATAATAGTGTGGCGTAGAAGTCGGTGCTATTTTCCTATATTTTATATAGATCTATGCTTGTTATAATATACAGTTTGCTAGTTACATTTTAGGGCAAATCTAAGGTCACAAACATTTAATGTGAAACAATAAAAATATGTACAATAAATGCGCTGGTTCGTTAGTTGATTGTATTGTTTTAACTTCAGTTACCCGCGTTAATAGTCGCCCTGGGTGTTAGTTACCCAGCATTGAAAGATTTGTAACACAAACTTATTAGTACCTTAATAGTTATCATTAAAAAAAACTTATTATTCCTCAGGGGTTGATTTTATACAAACTTACTTTTAAGAGTATCTAAATTTTTTACATACTCAAATAAGTATATTGTGTGGTTATTTGCCAGTGAGTTAATTAGTGTATTAGTTCGTCTAAAGGTGTCGGATTATTTTATGAATAACGAGCATTTACTTATTTTGTGGAAACGAAGAAAAAGTCCTTTGGATACCTTTTAAAAATAACCCTGTTAGCTAAGAATTGTCATTACGATCAGTGTCTGGGGTCATTCTGACCCCGTGTCTAACTAAAGGTTGTATGTTGTGACCTTTGATGCGTATTTCTGTAAGTCAAATAGTCAATCGGTGCTCTCGACTCTGTTAAAATGCGTCATATTTAATAGTGAATAAAGTACATTATAGCAAAACAGTAATTTCATTGTTACCTGTACACCTTCCATTTGTCACACAGCTCCATGTGCCTTTTTGCTAATTTTTTTATCAACATCCTAATTATCCTGTTTTTTTATCTTTTATTTCAAAAACACCGCATAGTGCATGATATAGTTTATTTGTTTCTATAAAAGCGTTAATCAATAATTTATATTCAGAATCCTTTGGAAGCACATTTTATTATATTTATCGTAGCTGTTGCCCGTGGCTCCGCCCGCGTGAATAAGTTGTTCCGGGATAAAAGTCCCGCTTTATATTTTCACGGGACAAATTACGGGGGTTTAGCTTATAGCACTCAGAAGTAATGTAGCTTCCTATTAGTAAAATAATTTTCGAAATCGGGTCGGTAGTTTACTGAAACTGGATTAGCTCCTACAAATCTACAAACACAAACTTTTCCTCTTTATAATATTAGTATAGATAACGTAATAGTGCGATATTAATTATAATCAAAGTAACTCACACTGCAAGTACTTATTATTACAGGATAAATCAGTTATTTAAAATAGAGGTCATACCAATTTCCAAAAGAAATATAGATGTATCTTTAAAATTAAACTATGGCCCTGGTTTATTGCCCACTTTGATTAAATGTGAACTCCAACAAAAACCGTTTTATGCTTTTACTTTTCGAAAAACAATCATACATAATATTACGGTACGGTCGTGCCCCGCCAAGATGAGCCAAGCGAAGCGTAAGGGCACTACCTAACTTTTATTGAAACGCTTCGTAGTTTTTTGAACCCTCATAACTTGGGTTTGGATTATACCAAATAAACAAAAATGTCGGGATATGGTGCCAATAGTGAACTTATTAAACATAGAAAGTTTCAATTGCATAGCTCTTATACTTTAGATTTTATTGATATCTAAAAATCCCCGATTTCGTCATTGACTCACTCACTGATGATCAAGATTCTTAGGGTATTTTCTGAAGTTCTAGAAAGCTGAAATTTGGTATGTAAGCTAGTATTAGTACACAAACAACAAATTTAATCTAAAACTTGGAACTTTTACCCGTCAACCCCTTAAACTAGGGGATGGAAGTTTGTATGAGACTTCCGCAAATTTTGATGCTAGAGGTCTGAAAACTGATATAGGGCCTCCTTGTTATAAATAATAAAGCACATATTAAAGGATTTTTAGTAGATCATCCCCTACCTTTTAAATTAAGGGATGGAATTTTGTATGGGTTTAAACTTAATTTCATGCTAGAGATCTGAAAATTATACAAGTACACAGTCTCTTATTACAAATAAAAAATACGTGATTCAGGTTTAAAGAAATAAAATAGCAATTACCAACTTACAAAAAGAAGTGAAATCCCCCCAAAAATATTTTCATATAAAATGTAGGCAAGACAAGATCATATGGCTTGCGCTGGCAAAAAAATCTCAGATCTCACGTAGAGCCAAGCTTCTAACTCTACACGATCTAATTTCACAAACCCTACACCTTAGTCAAAATATGTGGCTTGGACGTTTCGTTACTACAAGAACTATTGTATAACAGAAAAGTGATGAACAGTGAACATTTCTTGTTGTGTAGAGTTAGAAGCTTGGCTCTACATGAGATCTGATAACTTTTTGACCGTGGTAATGTTTTTGGTGAAATGTAAATGTTTGGAATCATTGTCGATTTTGGCAAAATAATGACGTGAGCAAATTGCAGTTATTCTGCGCTGTTCTGATTTTGGACTTGGAGTTAAGTTGAAGTCGTCCCTGTAGAGTATAGACAATAGACATCAATCTGAGTACGACTTTGTGAGGTCTATTAACCACGTGAAGCCAACTAAACTAGATATTATTCATGCATTTATTTTTATTTCGCCCATGGGTCTTGTAAGAATTTAGCCTATCGAAAGACCATGCTGGCCTTGCGTCCTGACTACTTATGGGTGTCTTCATAGTTATTTAATTCCTGGTAAATCTGCCTCACGCGTGAGTCCGTCTGGGCAGAAACTAGCCTTGTCTATTTGATCCGCCAAGCAACGTGTAAGTACAGTTTTCTTTGATTAATTATATACCTAGACTAGCATTGCGCGCGGCTCCGCCCGCGTGGAAAAGTTTTCCGGGATAAAAAGTAGCACTCAGGAGTAATGTAGCTTCCTATTAGTGAAAGAATTTTCAAAATCGGTCCAGTAGTTCCTGAGATTAGCGCGTTCAAACAAACAAACAAACTCTTCAGCTTTATATAATAGTAATAGATAGACACTGAACGTTTCAAACGCGTCAAAAAAATAGAGGCCAACTGTTGCCCTCTAAATGAGATCGAGTGAATTATTTTTTGTTGTTTTTCATGGATATAATTATCTCCCCGTTTTAATAGAAACCATGTAATAACTGGTATCATTATGCGCGCACACAAGGATACGCAGAATGATGCAGCGATAGCGTATGACACAGCTGTCACGCATACTAGCTTAAGAAAAGTTGGCCTGTTTGTTTTAGTTTCGTTGTAGCGCGTCACTCTATCTAGGTATATAATTAATCAAAGACAGTTTTGATTGGGTTTGAAGGACATTTTAGACTGTGTTTTGTAATCACTATACGTTATCAGACTTATAATCTCGTATCTCAGTGACGAAAGTATTGTTTGCAATTTCAAAGGTAAATTTCACAATCCACATAACAGTATTTGATATCCTTTTGTTACCGACACCTTCAGTTTTAAAACTATGTAGGTACATACCCTAATACCTACTATATTATGAAACCGGTAAGAAAATACAATGTAAGTACAACAAAAATACTAAAATAATACAATGTAACTTTATTTATTATATAGTATATATTCCTAGTATTGCTCACTTTGAATGTGCTAACAGCTCGTAAACAATCCTTTCAAAGATGAATGATTGCGTGACCTTTAGTCCCAAAATAACCGCAACGTCACAGAGCATCGCGTGCAACACGCAAGCTTGGCTCACCTTAGCTCTTTGTTCGATGGACTAAAGTTAGGATGCAGAAAGCTTCATACTGGTAAATTTAGTAAGGGAAATCAGTCGTGTGAGGCATTCCATTTGGGTACAGTGACCCACTGTTTTTCTGGTGTCAAGCCACTTGCCAATTGGGTTGAAGGAAACGCAGGAGCAGATTTGGTACTTTCCGTCAAACTCAATATTTTGCAAGAATGAGATCTGTGGAGGTGATTCAATAATACCGTAGTGTAGAAAAAAACTGTGAAGAAGAAGTGTAGACGGAACTGTGTACTCTATAAATATTAGTTTAAAAAAAACATGCTTTATAGAAAATCCAACTAAAATAGAAAATAAATTTTAATAAATTTGAATTAAGAATAGTGCAAATAAGATAAAAATGTATTTTATTAATATAAAAATAAAAAAGGGATTGATTAAGATAAAATTTTACAGTCATATTCCATATCCGAAATAAATACGCAAGTTCACACGCAAAGATGCTATTGTACTCACAGATCATAGAGTATTATATTACTGGGCATTATGAGACTTAACATCTTATATCTCAGGGTGACGAGCGCAGTGGAGTGTCACGCAGTACTTTGTAATTCAATTTTTTGTATGATGTTTCTACTGGTTTAGGCGGCCGTATCGCTCACCATTAGGCGAGCGTAATGCTCGTCTTGTCATTCAACTGCAATAAAAAAACATACTGTATATTATGTCATTGAGTCTTACTCACTGTAATCCGAATTATGTCAGCGTGATAGATGAAAGTTCTTTTAGTAGCTGTTGGACTTGGATAATTTTATTCATAACTAACGTCTCGCCCGCGTCAGTTTTTCCGGGATAAAAGTCCAGCTATATATTTTCCCGAGATAAAAAGTTGCCTATGTCCTTCCCAGTGTCTCAAACTAACTCAATATCAAATTTTATCGAAATCTGTTTAATAGTTTTTGAGTTGATCGCTTTCAGATAAATAGACGGACAGACGCGGCGGGGGATTGTCTTATATGTAAGGATAACTTTAAATCCAAGGTCTCGTATCTCAAGAAAAAATCAAGATAACATTGACGATAAAAATAGACTTGGTTGAAATAACTTTGTATGTTAATTAATTAACATAAGCACATAAATCTATACTAATATTATAAAGAGGAAAGATTTGATTGTTTGTTTGTAATGGATTAACTCAAAAACTACTGGGCCGATTTTGATTTTTTTTCACTAATAGGAAGCTCCATTTCTCCTGAGTGCTATAGGCTACTTTTTATCCCGGAAAACTTTTTCACGCGGGCGGATCCGCGAGCAGAAGTCTAGTATGTTTAATATATTGCTTACCCTACGTTGTATATATTTTAACCGTGCCCAAAATAATTATGCACTATATATATATATATATTTTATGGCATTGAATGACGAGACGAGCATGCCGTTCGCCTGATGGTAAGCAATACGACCGCCCATAAACAGTAGCAACACCATCCAGCACCTTGACATACAAAGTACTGTGTGGCATTCCACTGCGCTCGTCATCCTGAGATATAAGATGTTAAGTCTCATTATGTCCAGTAGTTACACTGGCTACAATGTCCTTTAAACCGAAACACAACAGTGCATGCACACTGCTGCTATATATTATAAACATTACCAAAGAAATTAAAATTATAGTGTTAATTCCATGGGCAGTTTTAGTGCTTCCCACCAAGCGAACCATCGACTCGTCTCGATTGTTTCACTATTACAAAAATCAGTTCAGTCTAACTGAAACATCTGAAACAAAACAGCAGAAATACCCTGACGGATCGCTAGCCCAGGGCCGCATGAAAAAGCCACATTATTGGCAAATCTTTTTGCGGCCAACTCGTGGCTTGATGACTGTGGTATGCCGCCACCGTCGCTGCCTGATTGTGGACACGTTATGCCCGATGTTCGCATCAGGCAATGCGACGTACGGCGGGAGCTGCAGTCACTAGACATCCATAAGTCTAGTGGTCCGGATGGTATCCCAGCGATTGTGTTGAAAAAGTGTTCCGCCGAGTTGTCTCCCGTGCTGACGCGCTTATACCGCTTATCCTTCCTGTCAGGTATTGTGCCGCAATCTTGGCGAGAGGCTAATGTGCAACCGATCCCGAAAAAAGGAGATCGGTCAGACCCTAACAATTACGGCCCAATCGCCGTAACTTCAGTGATGTGTAAGGTAATGGAGCGGATCATAAATAGACAGCTGGTCCGCTTCCTGGAGGATCACTCCTTGATCAACGACCGACAATACGGCTTTCGATCAAAACGGTCAACGGGTGATCTTCTGGCGTACGTGCTACATCGCTGGGGTGACGCGATTGATAAGCATGGCGAGGCTTTAGCCGTGAATCTCGACATTGCTAAGGCATTTGATAGGGTCTGGCACCGTGGAATTCTCTCCAAGCTTCCGGCATATGGGCTCCCCGACAATCTGTGTAAATGGATCTCTAGTTTTCTGCATGAGCGTAGAATACGTGTCCTCATCGATGGACACGCTTCGCAGCTCATGACAGTTAATGCTGGGGTTCCACAAGGCTCTGTTCTTTCGCCCACCCTGTTTACTCTGCATATCAATGATATGTTATCTCTCGGTAACATTCATTGCTATGCAGACGACAGCACGGTGCACGGGCGATATTTCACCGGGTCACCAGGTAGCCGGGGAGTCACTGATAGGCAGCGTGAGAATCTTGTCATTGAGCTCAATCAGACCTTGGATCGTATTTCCGTTTGGGGTACATGCAACCTGGTTGAGCTCAATGCCAAGAAAACTCAGGTATGCGCGTTCACGTGCAAAAAATCCTCGTTCTCTCCCCTCCCCAATCTTCAGGGTACTCCACTTGCAATGCGGAATGGCCTCAATATCCTGGGCATGGATATTCGCTGCGATCTGAATCCAGGGAACCACATCGAGGGCGTAATATCTGCCACTTCTCGTAGGGTCGGAATCCTGAACAGGGTGCGGAGGTATTTCACGCCCGATATGCTTAGCCGTTTATACAAAGCGCAAGCGCGGCCGGGTATGGAATACTGTTCGCACCTCTGGGACGGATGCGCCAAATATCTACTCGATGTCTTAGATGGATTGCAGCGAAGGGCTATCCGCATTGTAAATGATACAGACGTGACCAAAAACCTGGAACCACTGCAGTTGCGTCGGGATATAGCCTCACTCAGTGTATTCTATCTTCTGTATCATGGGGAGTGCTCTGAAGAATTGTTTAACCTTATCCCTTCCTCACCTTTCCTCAGCAGAACCACGCGAGCTGGCTTACAGAACCATAGCTTCGTGGTCTCCTCCATCCCGACCCGTGCCAAAAGGTTCGGAAATTCATACTTTTGCCGTACCATTAAGCTGTGGAACAGTTTGCCGGCACACGTGTTCCCTCCGTCTTACAACATGGGGTCCTTCAAGCGGAGCGTGAAGAAGCAATTAGCAGGCCGGCATAATTGCGTCGACCGTTAAGGGATAATCTTATCCCTTACCGGTTGACATTTTTTTTGGACTTCACTTCGCTTAGCATCAGGCGCGGTGAAGTCACTTTACCGAGCTAAGTAAAAAAAAAAAATCTACATTTATAATTCAAATGCACGTAACAAAAGAAATTCACTTTTTTGTGTATTAAATTATTGACGTTCGTTCAGTATTCCCTCCTTGGCAACGACCCACCCAAGGCGAAAATGTTCTTGACCCAGTTTTTTCACTTCGCTGCTGATTCAGTCATTCTAAGCATAGTAAACTTATCTGTACTGTGACCTAAGCATTCGTCGGAAAGCAAGCTGCTGTTTAAACAAAAAAATCCTAACTGTAGGTAATGCCTAAAATGTATCATAGACTGTAGGATGCACTGATGTTTTCGGGACTCAAATTAAAATCTTTATTTTTAATGATAAATTACAACTATATCAACCTAATTTTACATGTATTGCCGTTTGCCGATCCTTAATTTTTATGTATTTATTTATTATAAGGAAAGCTTGCAGACTAATCCTTACTAATGTTATAAATGCGAAAGTAACTCTGTCTGTCTGTCGCGCTTTCACGCCAAAACTACTGAACCGATTTAAATGAAATTTGGTACACAGATGAAAAAGGACATAGGCTACTTTTTATCCTCAGACAATATAAAGCGGGACTTATATCCCGGAAAAACTTTTTCACGCGGGCGGAGCCGCGGGCAAAAGCAAGTAACTTAACAAATATGTTATACTAGCTTTTGTCCGCGGCTCCACCCGCGTGAATGAGTTTTCCCGGGATAAAAGTCCCGCTTTATATTTTTCCGGGATATAAAGTAACATATGTGTTAATCCAGGACATAATCTACCCGTGTGCCAAATTTCATCAAAATCCATTCAGTAGTTTTTGCGTGAAAGAGTGACAAACATCCATACTTACAAACTTTCGCGTTTATAATATTAGTAGAATTATGATGTCGTGATTAATTAGCCAATTAACTACAAGCTTTCACAAATATTAACTTCATTTGCACCAAGAACAGCTACAAAATTCATAACTGCTTTAACATAATAAAAATTATAGTAATTAGGTACTAATTCATTGCAACGTTTTCAAGAATAAAAAATTGTTCACTGAGGTTTTGTTTCATCACATAACTACTCGTGCAGAATAAGTCCATATCTAAATTACAGGGAAGCTCATTAAATTTTCTGATGGCATGTGGTAAGAAGGCATTGTGCTAGATAATTCGTTTAATATCAAATATAGATTGTAACACGAATCGCAAACTTAATCCAAGGTGGTTTGTACGGAGTCCTATTTTAGACAAGAGTTGAGGGCAATCAATGTGACCATTAGCAATGCTAGTTAAGTAACATATGTCGTTTATATGACGTCTGAGATGCAGTGGCAGTATGTGATACCTTTGACAGCGGCTAGTGTAGTCAAGTGATGTTATTTGTGCTTTATATTTATTTATGCACTTCACATACAATCAATGTATATAGGCGGACTTAATGCCGTAGGCATTCTCTACCAATCAACCTTAGGGTGGTGCAGAGATAAACAAGGTAGGTGCATCAAAGTTATCTGAAGCGGTAAACAGATTCAAGAAAGAACATATATTATACGATAGATATACATATTAAATAATTATAAATATATTAAATGTAGACATAACTAAAAATAAAGATATAAAAATAATAAATATATAGAATACATACGATAAAATATAAATATATAATGAGTTAAGGAGGTGACTCTTCCATTCCATTCAGCAATAGTTGTCGTACCTACCCTTATTTTGAAGGCAACCCAGGTATTTCATAATCCAGGTAACGTAAAAAAATCTTTTAAATGTTCTCAATACGCGATATATGTGTCATATTGCGGGTTCCACACTTGTGATGCATACTCTAGGACTAAGAACAATACAAAATTTTAATACATTTCAGCGTTTGAAAGTCGGCTGCAATTCTCATTATAAATCCTAACGCTTTAGAAGCTTTGTTTACTATATAATCAATGTGTTTATCAAAAAAGAGTCCACTATCATGTATAATGCCCAAATCAAGAATTTCATGAACTACTGTTATATTAGCATTGTTAAGAGTATATGATAATTTTATTGGGTTTCTCCTTCTAGTATAACTTACTTGGGAACATTTGGACACATTCAGCTGAAGCCTGATGTGGTAACAGTACGTAACAAATCTACCAAGATCTTCTTGTAGAAGACAAGTATCACCAAATTCCTTAATTGTCTTTAAGGTAGTAAAGGAATCATAATATATCATGCATAGAGCATAGGGAAGAAAGGAGTACCAATCGCCAAACCCTCCGACTAACATGTTCTGTGTGTTATTTGCACGTTGGTGTTGTTTGACAGCTGGGGGTCCTGGCTGACGCCGCTGCTGCTGGGCATCGCCGCGACGCTACTCTACAGGTACCTGTTCGCGTAGTGCCGCTACGCAACGCCACGCCACAGCCACGCCACGCGACGCGTCTCTCATCGAATACAGAAGCAATAAAACGCAGACTATTTTGTACTAAATGCATTGTAAGTTAGCCAAAACAAGATATTTTTTTAAAAAGATTGATAAGGATTTTAGATCTTGTGTGTAAAAGTGCTATGTCAAAAAATATGGATAATTGTCTACACAGACGACAATAAGAGGCTAAAACGGTTGGTACTGCTTATTATGTTTATACGTAATATCATATATTACTTCGTTTTCTCGGATCTGAAAGAATAATACCTATATCTTATGGAAATTACAATACAAACTTAATACTGCTTTGTTTTGATATAAATAATAGTCTTTTGTGCGCTACAAAAACTCCACGTGAATTCTACATTGTCAGAGAATACATCGCACCTTTAAGACGAAAATGACGCAATTCTAAAAAAAAAATTGGTTTATCGTTATAAAATGAATTAAAACTGGTCCCTTTTTTATGAAAATATAATAAAAAAGGGACCGATATAATAGTTTTGTCCTTTTCATGCTTGAATATTGCGGTGTTTGAACTATTGTTGTATTGAAAATTCCGTTTTAAGTAAATTTATGACGATAACTCAATTTTCGATTATTTTCAATTGTGTCGTTTTCATTCTAAAGGTGCGACATATTCGGGTAAAGAAAACGAAATATGTTACAATTATTTTGTCTGCACAAAGTGCAACAATGGCCATTCAATGTATTTACTTGTAAAACTAAATATAGGTACCTAATACGCCTGTAGCGTAACTGCGTCCCAGACGAAATCGCCTCCAATTAAGAGAGAATTTTCTATAAACTACTGTAATGCATAATGTTAAGCAATATAAGTACTTATGGCGGTGCACGATACAGTGAGACAGTTGCCTATAATAGTTATTAAAAAACAAAATCGTGCATCGTTTGATGCCTAATTAGCTATTCATACGTACAACCATTTTAAAAACCGGGATTTGAAATGGCCACATTATTTTATATTCTTGCGCTTACGGAAGGGAAAGTGACTAATTACAGTCTCTGGAAATAGCTGAAAATGAGTTTACTGTAGAAGAAGGCAGAATCAGCAGTTGCGCCTCTGCCTACCCCTTCGAGGATAAAATGCGTTAGCCAGTGTAAGAAGCCGAGCATTCGTCCCTGAACTTTTGTTGTACTGGGACTTTTTGTGTAATTCACTACGCATACTCACGCCTTTTATCCCCGTAGGGGTAGGCAGAGGCGCAACTAGTGCACCCACCTTTCGCCGTGCGTATTCCGTCCCATGATGTGATAGGGGGCGAGCTCATCGCAATATCGGGCACCAATTCCAGACTCTGGGCTGATACTGAATAGAAAAAATCCAATATCACTTTGCCCGACCCGGGGATCAAACCCGAGACCTCAGCATTGCAGTCGTACCGCAATACAACTACGCCACCGAGGCAGTAATTCACTAATATTCCGATATTTCGAGTAAGTGGAATCGGCATTGGATATGTGTATATCTGTGGACTTTGATATAAAAAAAAGTTGTAATTTCAGCCTGAATTCTTTGAACAGGTTGTAATAATGTAGAAAGTGCTTTGACGTCGCGTGGCGGAATTGTGTCACAAAGTCCCATTTGGGACACAAAAAAATATTTATTTTGACATCGTTCTTGCTGCCTTGAGCCACGAATATATGCTATTGCTGTTTAAGTAAGGTGTTATAAAGACTACGTTAGATGTGTAAGCGGAAAATGCATTTTTTATTTACTTTAACTATGGGTTATTGTTAAGTCGGACAATATTTTTCAGCAATGTTGCATTCGTTGGTGTGACGTTACATTATTTCAAGTTATGTGTCGGCAATATCTGTAGATCCAGATTCCCGGTGGAACGTGTGCAATGTCTGTCGCTGTCACACTCTCCTATCACTATGCGGTTGTCATATCTACTTGTTTTACATGTATGAATAACCCGGGGCGCCTAGCGCCTACAGATATTGCTGACTAGCAGTAGACATGCTCAGCCTCTACGTAGCTATATTGATTAGTTGTATCGTTTATTTAATTCATGTTTTACTGTAGCCATATGAGTTCCTCGCTTTGTGGGTGAGACCAAGTAGTGCTGCCAACATAAATGTGTTGAAATACTGTAGTGAAATAATGTATGGAGCATACCGCGACCGGTTTATATGCTTTTGTTTGTAAGCAAAGTTATTTTGTGGTAAGTATATATTTACATGAATGGATGAGGGTATTTTTAGGTGCTGACTTTTAATAATTCGCCTAGCTTGCGAGAGTTCATGTGTTTTTACCTATATATTCTACAAAATATGTCAATTATAACAAATTGTCCATTTATGTATAGATGTTTCATATATTTTATAATTTTGCACAAATATATGTTTTACTGTATCTGTTGTACCTAAGGCTTGAGTGCACAAGTGGCCTGTACTTGTCAGTTTAAGTCTATCATAACTCTGAATTTTTGTTCAATCGTCAAGGAAAATTACATCAATTTCATTGTCATCTGTTGATAAATGATAAAATCCAGGCACAATGTTTTACTTTTTTGGATACTTACTACAAATTGAAAAACTATATTTAGATCATACTGATGTACAGTCAGCCACATAAGTTGCTGAACAAATCCAAAACGTCAAATCGACTAAACACTCTTGTGTTTTTACCAATTTTTATTTTGTCTTCACAAAAATAAAATAAAAGGGATAAACTTTACTTCACTCAAAGAATATTTTTTTTTCAATTAAACTTAACGCGTATGGATGATTTGAAATTTTGAATTTGTTCAACTACTTATGTTCCTGACTGTACATGGAGTATCAACTTGACCTTTTCCTCAAGTCATATCAAGAATTTTAATAACTATAATTTAGAAGTTATTTATACCTACAGAAAATCGGTATGCACAGTGCAAGTCATTCATGTCCAATATAAATATATCAAATGTAAAAAAAATACCTGCATCATGCATGTCATGTGATATAATTTTAATTAATATTCACCAGTAAGTTGTTCCAAAAAGACTAATTGATTATGGAGAATTTAATTAGAATAACAACTGGAATTCTAGACACTTGTAAAAGTGCAATTTCTATTACAAAATGTTTGTTATTAACAGTGTACTACGAACATAATTCCTCAACTACTTATAATAAATAATGTATCCTACTATAGTAGGGACAAACTAATATGGCCGGTATGACATGACACGGTTTTGATTTTTTTGGGTAGACGTTCTCACAGAGTTATCGCTTCGGGAAAAAAATTGAATTGTCATACCGGCCAGCTTAGTTTGTCCGAACTATAATATTATAAACGCGAAAGTTTGCAAGTATGGATGTTTGTCACGCAAAAACTACTAAACGGATTTCGATGAAATTTTGCACACGGGTAGATTATGTCCTGGATTAACACACACATTTTTATCCCGGGAAAATAAAGCGGGACCTTTATCCCGGGAAAACTCATCCACGCGGGCGGAGCCGCGGGGAAAAACTTGTATGGACATAATTCTGAAGACCGACGAAGGGAAAAAGAGTTGTTTTACCGATATTAGATATGACTGCACTGTTCGCAATTAGCATCAAGGTAGGGAAGTGATTAAATAAAACATTTGTTTTTCTTTTTTTTATTGCTTCTGAATGACGAGACAAGCATGCGCTTGTAAGCGATACGCCCGCCCATAAGCAGTAGCAATACCATACAGAACTTTTAATTACAAAGTACTGCGTGGCACTTCGCTGCGCTCGTCACCCTGAAGCATTAGATGTTAAGTCTCATAATGCCCAGTAATTACGCTGGCTACAATGTCCTTAACACGGAACACAACAGTGCATGCACACTGCTGCTTGGCGGTAGAAATAGACATTACGGTGGTACCTACTCAGACGGTTCCTCACATACGATAGACCTACCACCAGTTTATTAAATATGTACGATTATACTATGTAGATTGTTGAATAAAGGCTATTTGTGCACTTCAGTTTAAAGTTAACTTACTAATCACTGTTATAAACTCCAAGTAAGGAAGAACAGTTCTGAAAACGGACACCATGGGTCATTGACCCCGGAACAGCTGATTGCATTACTAATTACTGATATGCAAATGTATGTTGAAAATATTACCATATAATTGTATGAACCCATATGGGTTCTTTACATTTCAACCCTCTTCAATATGTCATTATTTTAAAGATGCCTGCATGCTAAAGTTGCAATACCAACTATACTGGCTTTTTTGTGCAACTCCATTGAAATAAAAATCCTAATTGAATATAAAAACATACATTTACTTCTTGATATATGTGATGAATATCTGTAGACTGCATTGGAATGCGCACTCTATTACTATCACTGAAACACTCTTATTGTAAATTTCATACTTTAATTGTCTATTCACCAACCAGAACTTGTTTATGTACTTATTAGAGCTGCTCAGTTATACGATAGGTCCACAGATATTCAATTGCCAGTGTCACTATTCTAGAGTCTCAATATTATCAGTGACTAGTAACAGCTTCAGTTGTGATGTATGTATGTTTAATTTATAACAGTTATTTGTACATTTTGCATATTATTTGTATATTCTAAAGTGTTGGATGTAAAGGTGTATGACTTTTGTTACATTATACATAAACCATGGAAGATGTATTTCATTTATTTTCACAACCTCTCACAAATCTTACATTATTTTAACAGGTAACAGTCTTTAAATATTTATCTACTTATAATAAATAATACATAATTTACCTTCAACCATAACAAGATACACATACTTCAGAACTTTCAGACCTGCAATTAAAAAAATATTAGTGTCTATCACTCTGCAACTTAACAATAAATAAATGAATCAAATTATATATTTTATTAGATCATGAATAACAATTTATATAATTGTGCACAGAAATAAATATATTAGCTATTAATTAAGTTTAACTAAGATACAATTACCTACCCACAATTATTCTTCAATCACATATGAAAATATAATGTATAAAATCAAACATAGGAATTTACAAATTGTGCGATATAAGCCCATAATAGTTTATAATACGACAGCTTGTATTTTAATTGGTCAGGATGATGTGTGACAGCTGGGTGTATTTGCATTTTTTTTAAATATATTATATCTTACCCGAGCAGCATACACTGGCTGCAGTAGGTCAGAGTGCAGAGAGAGCAGCTGTGCTGGCAGTTTGCACACAGCACCTTTTCACAATAGCTACACCCACTCTCTGATCTACCTCCACAGTTGCATAATTTTGCCTCAGTTCTGTTTTCTATCTGGAAATAATGAAGATAATAATTTCAGTTGTATAATATTCTACCATATTAAAGGCAAGGCAAGACAAAATATATTATCCTCTCTACACATTGGTATTGGACATTACTTGGTAATGCTCAGCCAACATATATGTCCAGCTTTAGAGTGTTCCTTACTTAAAAAAAGGGGAAGCCTTTGTGTCCACACATGTGGGTGTGGCTTGAAATTTTTTTAAAAACATGCTTCATAGAAAATCCAACTAAAAAATAGAATATAAATTTGAATTCAGCATAAAAGCGTGGGGGGCTTTTTAAGATATTATCAAAATGATAATCCTTCTACTCATATTATCTGTAAATAAAATATTTATAACTATTGACACCTTACACCCCACATTTATTTTTTACAATAAAATACATATTTTTCTTATTTGCTCTATTCCTAATTCAAATTTATTAAAATTTATTTTCTATTTTTAGTTGGATTTTCTATAAAGCGTGTTTTTTAGTTATTAAACTATTATTTAGTTTTTAATTTTTTTGTTCTGTACAACTATTGTCCAACATATGTCATTGAAAAATAATCGAAAGCGCCATCTTGTGACAAGTGGCATTTTTTTACAAATAAGAGTAGCCAGTTCAGTTGTATTTCTATTATGGTCCAACAGATGTCACTAAAAATAAATAAACTATTATTTATTAATTTTTTAGTTGGATTTTCTATAAAAGCTTTTTTTTGTTTGAAATATTGAATTGTCATCGGTCCTTGATAAGTATGCCAAATTTCGATTTAATCCAACGTTTTGAAGGGGGTCAAAAATCATGTTCAAAGTTTCCGTTACATAGTCACATACACATACATAGTCTTAGTCACGTCCGTCACATGTACATACATACATACATACGTATGAAACTAAAGCGTGTTAAAAGTGTGTGTGTGTGTGTGTGTGTATTAAGGTACACACATACAAAGTGAAACTTTTTCAACCAATTTATTTTTTTCACTGTTCTTATAATAATTATTGTATTCCATTAATACGGTAAAAATATTATTATTATTATTTATTTATTTAAATATTGTTGTCTGCTTAATTGAGTCGTATTTTTAAATGATGGTTAATTTCATTAAAATAATATACATTTACTAATACTTACAATCAAAAGTGAAGTTAAGATAAAAATAATACCAAAATCACAATCACATGATGATTTTTCAAAACAATAAAAAAATAATCTCTCACTTTCACTATTTATTTAAATAAATTGCAATAAGTGTAGCAAACCATAATATTTAAATTGTTTGCGCTTGTCGACAATAGATGGCTCTGTACAGTTTCACCTAATTACTACATCGCAATGTCAAGATTCTCTTCGAAAAAGTGTAGCAAACCATATTATTTAAACTGTTTACACTTGTTGACAATAGATGGCTCGTACTGTTTCACCTAATTACTACACCGCAATATTAAGGTTAAAGTGACAGAAAATGTGACGATTTTGTTTAACATAGATTTCTCCCATACACCGATAAAGAAGTTTCACTTCAAAAATGTGTACGCAGTTAAAATGGCCCTGGTATCAACTTTAAAAAAAAAAGCTCTTAGGGCCTTATTAATAAATGCAACTCAATTTCACTCTGAAATGCAAATTGCAATATCAGCTGAGACACTGTCAAATTAAGGTCAGCATTTTGAGATATTGGTTATTTAATAAAACAATCTTAACATCAACTCAAATGCCATTGTTACAATATGTGACGATTTTGACAGCTAAGTTTTGTTTGTGTAACAGAGCTTACTCAGCTGAGAACAAACTCTTAAATAACAGCTTAAGCTTGGTTTATTAAAAAGTTCAGTACATTAAAAGTCTATATGTAAGTGAGACTTTACTCAAACTTGAGATTGATCATTGATTTATTAATACCGCCCTTAAATAACATAAATCTATTAATCTATTCTTCTTAAAAAGGCAAATTAAACTAAATTCCAAATTAATCAATTAAACAGTTATAATAGTAGTTGCAAGAAGATAATTTTTCAAAGTTTACTTACAATATTTCCAGAATGCAACAGGCTTCCATCCTTAGCTAAAAACAGTTGTTTCATTTTATCTTTTCTAATAGTTTGTGTATCACAACTGCTGACAATATCAATGCCAGTTACTTTTTTAGCACCTTTAAACAGCATATTTAGTGTTTTTTCTACAAATTAAGATATAACATAGAGATAACAACTTTAAAAAAAAAGCGCGGGTACGCTGTATTAACTTTCCACTTCTTACCGTAAACGTCTTTCAAGCGATACTCATTGTTGTTGAATTGTTTTAGTCCTACATGGACTTTGCTTTGAGGTATATAATCTTCCGTGTAAGGATTTGCTCTTTTAGCCATTATTCTTGTTTAGATTTTATTCAAGATGTTTTTATTTTGTGACAAGTCACTCTTCAGCGGAGTTTAGGTTTAGCGTTATTTTTATTTTCCGGTGGCTGTCGACTCGCGTCTGTATGACAGTATCAGAGACAAATAAACTAGAGACAGTATCAGCTGGTGACGCCATAGACATAAATAGAGTTGTAACTTGTAGCATTCTGCAAGCATGCATAAGGTATAGTGTATACATTTTTAAATAACACAAATTATTATCTTCAATTAAGTTTTATTATTTTAGATACATATTAAAATATCATATACCTACGTAGTAAAAAGTAATGAAAAAGTTATGGCAATTCATCAAATTGTATGATTATTTTGAAACACTTTTTGTAATAACTTATAACATGGCGACACTGCCAACAGGGCACCTTCGATCGATGGGTTGCTGTCAACAATTTTTTTCTAAAATTTTTATAAAATAAATCGTATCCGATACGTAGTGGTTCCTATCCAACAGCCCGAGCTTTGGACACGTCAATGAATTATTACAGTCACCTGCGCGCATCGTTTAACAAATAATAGTGAGAGTGAAAGTATATTGTGTGCGCCTCAGTTTTGTGATAGTGACGGGGCTGGTTTCGGTAGAAGCATATGTGATCGCTTCCCTGCCGAATGTTACGTAAGGTGTGCTAGCGCGCGGCATGTCGTGGATGAAACAGCGGCAGGGCGCGGGCGCGCCGCCCCCTGGGCCCGAGCGGCAGCCCTACGCGACGCCTCAGGCACAGGTGAGCCGCGCAGGTTATATCTACATAAACGTAAACAATGACGTGGTCTAAAAGCACTCGCAAACCTATTGCGGTCACTATCATATTATGTTTGATAAACTGCCTTGATATTTTCATCCTTTGAGAAATTACATGTATTGAAGGCAATCATTGCTATTTAGAATATCAATAGAACTTGTTCCGTCTAGTGACTAATGAAAGTTCATTATATGACCTGTTAGGAAGGAGTATATGGTTAGTAAGCAAGAGTATAGTATGTCAAGTTAAAATGGTATCCAGTTTTGCAATTTATTTTTGATCAATGGCTAATAATCTTATTTGTTACATCTTCATTCACTTTGCTATTTAACTCCCAATTATAAATATGAGAGAGAATTTACTCAAGGACATAAGCTGTTAATTCACTGCAGAAATAAGGTTCACTTCTCGAATTTGAGCATAGAAAATACAAGAAGTTTCATATTTAGTTCTGCTTTATATTTTCCTGGGATAAAAAGTAGCTTATGTGCTAATCCATGACATGATCTACCTGTGTGCCAAATTTCATCAAAATCCGTTCTGTAGTTTTTGCGTGAAAGAGTAACAAACATACATAAATGCATACATTCTTACAAACTTTCATGTTTATAATATTAGTAGGATAATCATATTATTATATTTCATATTTAACAGTCTGGAAGACCTTTGGAGCATACATTTTAAATTACCTTATGTAAATTATAGTTTACAATGCTTATACTAGGAAGTAAGACTTAGAGCTGCATAATGCAACTTTCAAGTTTACATAACAATCATTGTTATACACTATACAGGGTCATTTTGACATTTTGTTAATACTCTGCTAACATTGTGCCTAAAAATTATCCATGAATAATGGAGATTTTTGCCAAAAATCCTAGTTTTAGTTTTCTGAGTTTTTGATCATTTTGTAGTTTAGTGTGAATATGGTGAGTGTATTTCTGACTGCAAGGGTGATGTTGCCGCTGCGACTAATTCTCTTAGAGTAGTATTAATTTAATAACTTTTAACCCTGGTCGGTAACTGATTTCAAAACAATGTTTGCGGGGTCAGCTAATTTGTTATCTATGTTGTAGCTAATCTCCCTGAATTTAATTATGCTTTACTGAATACATAAAAATAATTACTTTGCTACCCAAACCAAAATGCATAATTTTTTAATCATCAATTCTGAAAATAACCATGTAATATAAGTGTTTTTTAATATGAAAACTCCTGCAAGTTTTATTAACCTGATGTAGGAATAGGATATTTGACTCATTTTTTAGTTCTTTACATTTTTCAAATATCTACCTCGTATAAATTGTAACAAATTCAACAATGTATAAATTCTATTTCTACCGCCAAGCAACAGTGTGCATGCATTGTTGTGTTTCGGTTTGAAGGACATTGTAGCCAGTGTAACTACTGGACATAATGACACTTAACATCTTATGTCTCAGGATGACGAGCGCAGTGGAATGCCACACAGTACATTGTAACTCAGGTGCTAGATGGTGTTGCTACTCTTTATGGGTGGTAGTATCGCTTACCATCAGACGAACGGCATGCTCTTCTCGTCATTCAATGCAATAAAAAATAAAAAAAAAACACTTCAGAAAAATTTATTAAAATAGGATTAAAAATTAACAAGTTATAATGAATTTATGCCTTAGAATTTTGATAAAATGGGTAATACCTGTATGTGACGTCATCAGGAATTACGATGGGTGCGAAAACATGAGATAAAGCAATATTCCCACTACGCACCCATTCCTGCAAATGGTAATATTTGAAATTTGAATTTCTGCCTCATTACTTACCAAGTCTAATTCCGTTTTCACAGAAAGGCTTCTTTTTTTTGGTATTATTTTTTGTACAACATCAAATATAGGAAAATACTATATTGGACTCAGTATCCCATGGTTCTAAGCAAGTATTTTGATAGTTAAGTAATTAGGTAGTAACTTATAAGGTTAAATAAATTCTTAAATTTTTAATTGGAATTGTTGCAGACATTTGGGAACCAGCAAAATATGTACCCAAACTATCAAGGTGGAACTGGTAATCCTCAACAACAGTACTGGCAGATGCCCCAGCCTCCCCAGCAGGCTCAGTTAAACCAGCAATATGGACAATCCTACCAGCAAGAGTATCCAGCCAATGCCAACCAATTCTATCAACCCCAAAATCAATATAATCAGAATTACAACCAGTACAATCCTCAACAAGGGTACAATAATCAACATCAAAACTTCTATCAGAATCAACCAATTCAACAACAGAGTTTTACACAAAAAACTAATTCAGATGCTTGGGAAGACAACTGGGATTGGGGGTGGGATGAAGCATCAAAGTTACAGGGTCAAAAGTCACAAACAATGGTGCAACATCAAGCACCACCTCAACAGCAGCAGCAGCAGCAACTGCAGCAACAGCAACCACAACAACTTCAGCCACAACCACAGTTGCAACAACAACCGGTGTTTAACAATGCTAATGTAATTGAAGAAAGTTTTGGAGGGAATGACAGTTGGAACTGGTCCATTGAAGAAAAGAGAGAGGCAAAGGAACCTTCTCCACAAGAAGTGGTTAGTGAGGAATCAGCTTCAGTAGCTGTCAGTCATCCACATGTCAATAGCACAGGCCATGAGCCCCATACTGAAAACAGTGTGCCAGATATTAACCAACATGGTGAAGAAGTTAAATCACTGAGTGACAGAGAAGCCGTTAAGGAACGTTTACCAAATTTAGCTATAGGAAAACGATTCCATTTAGATAATTTAACACCTCAATGGTCTATAGAGTCCCAAATGTCCCAGGAGTCTAGTGATGGACCCTTAACTCAGTCTGAAGGCACTTATAGAAGTGAAAATCAGTCTAGAAACTCAAGTAAAAGTAGCCCAGGATTAAATACAGACAACTCTAATTTTAATTACTCCCAACCCAGGTTGAATGAATATCATCAAAATAGTGAGTGGTCAAAATCAGATGACCTCACATTGGTAGACAGTTTTCAAAACAATAGCAGACGCCAGAGCCATGATGAATTGGCAAATTCAATGCAAGAGATGAGGTTAAATAATCATGAGAACTCTGTGGAACTATCTCAAGAACAAGTAAACGAAAACGCCGAGGTAGCACACCCGTCGTCGGCTGTTTCACCGGCAAATTTTCCACCTCTTGTATCGTCAAACTCGCAATTTCAACCAACTTTGCCTCCTCAGGCAACAATACCAGTGAGTCTCCCTCCACCACCTTCTACATTTATACCACGACCTCCGTCCTCATCTGGATCATTACCTAGGCCCCCTTCTTCCAACTCTCTTCCACGTCCGCCTTCTTCCTCTGCCCCATTACCGCCACCTTCAAGTACAACTTCTCCTCCCCCACCGGCCACGATACCGGCTCCAGCGGTGTCTGCATCATTACCTCTACCACCTGCATCATCTGGTTCATTACCTCCTCCCAATTTTCCTCCACAAATTTCTTCAAACAACCCATTCAAGCACGCTGGATCATTTTCCCATAAAACTACATCAAAATCCAGTGCAAGCCACATGCAGTTTCCTCCGCCGATGTCCAATACGAACATAGCTGCACCACCTGCGGTAAACAAAGTACCACAGCACAGATTGCCGGTGGGATTCGAGGCTAATTTGGAGACAACTCCGGATAATTCGGAGAGACCTGATCAACCGCAAATGACCGCTTTTAGACAGATGCCGGTCGCTCATCAGGTTCCTGAAAATCTGGAGGTCGCGCCGCAAAATGATAGAAATGAATACCTGCAAACGGCGCACTTGTCTGGCAGTGATTATGGTGAAAATACGGACTTCAGTCGTAATATACCGCCTCCCGGGTTACGCAGGATGGTTGTGGGTCAACAAGAGTCCGAGTATAGTCAGAGTTTAAATATATCTGGTGACGAGCCCCCTCCAGGCCTAGCCCGAATGGTTCCGGGTCAGCAGACCGAGGCAGGAAATGTTTATGATCAATCTAGTGGTAATTACATGGACCGCCATATAGATGGGCAGCCAACTGATAGCAGTAACAGCGGCCGCTACAGACAGGCGGACGGACAACAAACACCGGACAACTATACTCAGCCTTCGTCCGTCGCGGGAACCGATAGGAGACCTATTGGGTTAGACAGAATGGTTCCCGGTGAGCCTAGTAACGATGAATACTCTCAATATTCTAGTACAAATTATGGAGGTAATGAACAAAGGGTTGTGACCGGCGTAGACCATGACTTCGGTCTGACAATCGACGCTGGCCCATCAGATGTCAGAGAACAAAACGTAGACGGGTCAGACTACTCCGAACAAGCACCTAGAAATCCACCTAGGAACGTTATAGGTGCACGGGAAACTAATGATGTATCTCAAGACTTCGTAGGGCCGCCGGAAGAGAACCAAAGGGAGGGGATTATGGAGGGAGAGAACCTGCAAGATTTGAGCATCATAACATCGTCAGAATTAACGTACTCGCGGGAACAAATGATGGACGGTGCCAACACCGTCGTAACCGACGCCGCGATCGATAGGAAAACGGACATTTCCGACTCCATGGAACACCCAGCCACCAGCTCCAGGAGACAGTCTGTTAATCGCGCGAATACTTCTGGCGAAGATTCAGAGAGAGATCGAACGTTTAAGTCATCGCCAAGGAGAGACAGACACAAATCATCCAGAGACCGAGACAGGGATAGGGATCGGGAGAAAGATGGTAGATATCCAAGAGACGATAAGAAATATGAAAGGGATGATAGAAAAGCAGGCAGGGACGAGAGACACCCGGAGAAGGAACGGAAAGATAGGGACAGGGATAGGGCCCGCGATCGAAAGGAAAGGGACGAGAGTCCCGAGTCGCGCCGCCACCGCCGCAGCACCAGGGGCCACCGGTACGAGACCGAGGATACCGACTACTACAGCGACAAAGAGAGGGATCGCAGGTACACACAGATCACACAAATATTTATGACCTGCTCTTAACTTTAGTCATTTCACTAATATTTATAATATCGCTACATTAATCTATTTTTAATTAGGAAGTCCATTCCTTTCGTAAAGGTCGGCACCCTCCTATAATACCCCTAGCGGTGGATGTTCAAGCTTGGTGGCGAATGACGATGAATAACTAAATTGTTTCTCTGCTCAATTTTCATTTTATTAATACGAAAAATGTTGCCCTGTGATAACGTAATATTGCAACATTGTCTGTAATAAAATTACTCTTGAGGAAGTGACGCTTCGTAGATTGTTACGAATAGTTACTGGGACAGTTTGAATGTTAAATTGTGGGTGTGTATCAGTTATACATACCTGATACCAGTTGAGTGGTAAATGACATTTTAAGAGACCATAAGCACACATCGCACACACACACACTCACGCCTTTTATTCCCGAAGGGGTAGGCAGAGGCGCACCTAGTGCACCCACTTTTCGCTTTTTAAGTATTTTTCATTATAATATGATAAAGGTGCTTTTATTGTAGGTATTAAGTGGATTGCGCCATTGGCTTAACCTTTATCTGTGCCTTTGTCGATCTGTATTATACATGTGTTTATTGTGCAAATAAAAATTACCAAAATTCTGCCGGTCAGGCGCTACAGAGAAGGCTCGTACACGTCGTCGCGTCCTCCCCGGCCTGACGACAAGGAGCGCAGCCGGCGGTACAATACGATCGAGCGCGAACGACGCTACGACGACGAGTGGGACGGCAGCCGCAGCCGCCGCAGCGACCGGCATCGCGACCGCGACCGCGACCACGACCGCGACCGGTACGGCCGCTACCGCCCCATCGACCCCACCAGGAAGCACGGCAACCTGAGGAGGGACAGGGAGGAAGATAGAAGGCGAGGTCAGTTTTGGTTGAGATGGGAATTTAATGATTTTTTAGTATATTAAGTGAGTTAGGATACTGCCAGGCTACAATTAACGGTTACTTACAGTTGCAACTGGCAATCGCTTATGCCATGTCAGAGGCACTACCAAGACGTAGATTACGTGGATTCTTTATTTTATACTAGTATTGCTCGCGGCTCCGCCCGCGTGAAGAAGTTTTTCTGGGATAAAAAGTAGCCTATAGCATTCAGTAGTAATGCAGCTTCCTATTAGTGAAAGAATTTTCAAAATCGGTTTGGTAGTTCCATAGATTAGCGCGTTCAACCAAACAAACAAACTTTTAGCTTTATAATATTAGTATGTATATTGGTCAGCATCAAAATTGCGACTAAAGAATTTGTTTTCACGTTATCATTTTTATGCGCTGAGCTTAACATTATTTATGTAACAATATCAAAGCATTACTCTGAAACAGCATAAACGTGGTACTTTACATTTTACTGGGTTGCGGAAAATCACTCACGTCACATCATCGAGTGACGGTTCTTCCATACAATCATTTATAGACATGACCGGCTGCCTGCCTGTCACTCTCTATAACAAATTATCCTATGCAAATTTCGTTAAAAAAAACTCCACACAATGCGAGAGACAGTAAGAAAGATCTAGAATCAAATCGAGTTGTCCTGCTTTCTTGACTTCTTGAGCCGCTGTTCGAGACGTGACTAGGCGACTACTCGTTTGTTACAACACATTGTCTGATGCAACACGACGCGATTTGAACACGGTGCAGTCGGAATCGTAATTAAAACGTTATTCATTTTTGTATATTTGTATATTTTTTTAGTGATTTATATTATACGGCACAATATAATAATAATAATAAGTTTATTTGGCACAAAAATTACAATAAATTTACACTAAAAACATAGGCTTTAAAGATTTGCGACATTAAGCAAAGTTAAGCCTCCATATGCCGAACTAGGTTAAATACCTGTATCTCAGCACATAGCGCCGTTCCCCACAGTTTTACAATAGCCTCACGAATTCATTTAATAACTATTATAATGAGACTCAAAAATGACGCTACAAGTATAGTGAAACCTCTCTGAATGTGTGTGTGTGTGTGTGTGTATGTGTGTGTGAGTGTGTATATGTGTGAGAGAGAGGGTGTGTGCATGGTTTATAACTTGCCCAGATAGGCATGAATTTGTAAATAACAAAACCAATAACTCATAATTATCACCTTAGTATTCAACATAATAAATTAAATAAATATTTTTATATGTAAATACCTATGAAAAAACATAGGAATAATATTATTTTAAAACTGTCAAAAGTTCTTCTGTTTCGTCGTATCCCAGCGTTAACAACCAAGATAATGTTTTCATTTTGCATAATGTTTTATTTAATGCATATATAGAAATTAGACGATTAACTTTATTGTAAATAAATGGTCCAAAAGAACAATAAAATTTCCGGACAAAAGACGTATAGTAAGGTTTAGATACTTCACAGACTCTGTTTTTCATACGGTTTATATTCTTGTGGGGTTCAAATTTAATGTCACTATGTTGCTTAACGATAATACCTAAAATAAATAACTGCCTGACTGTAAGAACTTTACAGTTTTCATAAAGGAGTTTGGTTGGGTAAAGAAAAGGGCGATTGGTGCTAACCTTAAGTATAGCACGCTGGGCGCGTTCTAAACGTATCAGGGTAGTGGCAGGAGCGCCACCCCAGGATGTTATACAATACGAGATCAGCGATTGGCAGAGTGCGTGATAAATCTGTATTATAATTTTATGATTAGCAACGCGTCTCAGACTTTTAAAGACTGTAATCAATTTACGAACTCTTCCAGTGACTAGCTCAATATGACTCTTGAAGTTTAAATGTGAATCCAAAGTAACACCTAAGTATTTAATTTTGTCAACATGTTCCAGTTTGTTACAGAGGCAATTGACAGACTGATAGGCATAGCAGCTGTGAGCTACTAAATTTAGATTTTCAAATTCGTAACCATTAGTACTTCGAATAGAAAAAGTCATATACTTCGTTTTGTCGGCATTGAGAGTGAGAACATTTTCGGTCAGCCATCGGAATACGGTGTTAAGGGAATTTTGAGCAGCACGAAAGACTTCATGCCAGCTATCGGCTGAGAACAAGAGTACGGTATCATCCGCATAAGAAACTAGTGAGCAATTCAATAATTTCAGGGAACACAACTCATTTATGTATATAAGAAACAGGGTAGGTCCAAGAACACTACCTTGAGGGACTCCAAAGGTAACAGGTAAGCTATCACTTGTGTAAGCACCAATTACAGTAGATTGTCTTCGATCAGAGAGATAACTTTTAAATAAGTCTAATTGAGTGCCACGCACACCTACAGCTTCTAGTTTTCTTAATAGTAAAGGGATAGACACCGTATCAAAAGCCTTAGCGAGATCCAGAAATAGCGCTACACATTTTTTACCTTGATCTAAATTAATTGCAATAAAGTTAGTAACCTTATGGACGGCATCAGAGGTAGACCTAGCACTGCGAAATCCGAATTGATTATTGGAGAAATAACTGTTATTTTCCATATATTTCACAAGTCTAGAATTAATCAATTTTTCTAAAAGTTTGGAAATTGCTGGCAACAGTGAAATGGGTCTGTAATTGGTAATACGGTGCCTGTCTCCAGCCTTGTGAATGGGAATAACTATTGACCTCTTAAGGGCATTTGGGAAAACTCCAGTATGAAAACATAGGTTAAATATATAAGTAAGGGGTGTGATAAAATAACTTTTAAATTGTTTTAGCAAATAATTAGAAATCTTGTCCCAGCCCACTGCACAATCGGATTTAAGACCCAGGATCAGATTTTCAACCTCCTCACAATCAGTATCCAGCAAAACAAATGATTTCATTGTTTGAGCGGAAGAGTTTTGAGATGCGCTACCAGCACAGCCCACAAGTCGCTCCGCTAAATTCTTCCCAACGTTAGCAAAAAAATTGTTGACTTCGTTAACAGAAGCCTCTGGAGTTGTACCTACCTTAAGAAGCTCAAAAGGGATATGTTTTTGTTTAGCTGTGTTAGTGATAGTTTTGATAACCCGCCAAACCTTTTTATTATCTTTGCCTGCATTAATCAACTGTTCTTTTTCAAAAGTTGTTTTAACCTTATATAAAAGGGAATTACAAAAGTTTCTATATCTTGTGTAAGAAGTCTTTAAAATTTCATTATTCGGAGATTGTTTTAATTTATAATGTAATTTGTCTCTATGACGCATGCAACGCAAAAGACCTGGTGTGATCCAGGGCTTTATAATTTTTTTACGTCGGGCCAAACGAATTTTACATGTATTTTTATTCAAACATTCTAGTATTAAGTTTATAAAATAATCCATCGCCTGGTTTGGATCTGATAACTGAAATAAAGGCTCAAAATTAATATTTGCGATATCATGTTTTAGTTGATCATAATTTATCTTGGTAATAGTATCGGTAGCATAAACTCGTGGTTGCTTCTTGTGGATAGATAGCAATACCGGATTATGATCTGTAATAGTCGTCCGGATAACTATGGTAGTCGTTATATATTTTGATTTTAGTAACACATGATCTAGGCAGGTCCCACTAGCATCGCGAGTTATAAAACTATGTGCAGGTAATAGAGAATGCGATGCAGCTAGATTTAAGTACTGATCTGCACATCTATGAGATTTATCTGAATTAATAGCAATATTTATGTCTCCAATCACAGCAACACTATCAAATCCGCTCAAATTATGTAGATTTTGATCTAAAGAGTGCAGGAATTTATCAATATTAGCGTACGAAGGAGATCGATATAGAGCGAGAATTGCTGTATCGGATCCAATTTTGATGAGTAACGAATTTGCATCAAGAAATAATGGCTCTACAACAGTAGACTTTATATCAGTCCTAATATAAACTACAACACCGTCATTTTGCAGTGGGTTATTACTGGTAGAAAATGATTGATAGCCCTGCATTACTGGAATGATTGGTGCATGTGATAACCAGCACTCGGTTAATATAAGTATATCTACGTTGATTTTTAATCTTGCGAGGAATATTTCAAGTTCAGGTAGGTTAAGGTTAATGCTACGTATATTATGTGTAAGCACGGTGAGAAAAGAGGGTTTGTTGTAAAAATAAGTATGACATTGCTCTACCTCACATGTAAAGCTGTTAGTAGGCCCAATACTATCAATATCATCAATAAAATCATTTAAGTTATCGAATTCAAAATAAATCTAATATATACGACCAGGAAATAATGGATATCCGAAGATATCGCTGTAAGAAGCATAAGGCAAATAGAATCATTGGTTTTGTAGGCAATCATAATTAATAGTGTTGTTTGTGTGTAGAGTAAATTAGAAATGGAAAACAATTCTAAATAACAATGTTTTTTTGCTAATAAATAGGGATTAACAAAACTATAAAAACTCTTAGAATAATAGAAACTCTTACTTAATGCTAATAAACATATCATTAGTCATAAAGTTTGTTTTAACCTCTCCAAATCAGTTTCATTATCAATTCTAATTTGTGGCCAATTTTCAGACTTCCGAAGATAAACCACACCACGCGAAGTCCAACAATATGCAAATCCATGTCCTTTTTGAAATGTACGGGCCATAAAAAATAATTTCTGTGATTTTTGAGTAAGAGTTTCAGCAACAAAAACAGGTTTGGCAGGACCGCTCAATTTAAAATGTGTAGTATTTAATTTTTCACCTTTGTTCTTGCTTTTATTAAAAGATTTAATGGCTCTCAAAATTTTTTCCTTCTTTATCACGGAAGCAAGTTCAACGATCACAGGTTTGGAGGAGTCTTTAGCAGAAACTCTGTAAATATCCTTGATATCCGAGTCAATAATATCTAAATTGATTGATTTGCCCATTTCTACAATTAGTTTGGATAGTTCTTCCTTAGTTTCGGACTTCACTGAATTTGTTTTTGGGATGTTACGGAATTCGAGACCAGATGAGCGAGTCTTACGTTCCAAAGAATCAATTTTTTCCTCGAGCATGCATATATATTTTTTGTCAATTTTTCTCTCCGTTTCTAAGGATTCAATACGAGATAAAAATTCATCATATTTGCTAGAGAAAAGTTCAACCGCCTTTGAAAGCATACTATTTTGCTCCTGAATGTCGAAAACAGACCTCTGAAGATCCTCAAACCGTTTATTTTGTTCCGCGGACAGGGATTCAAATAATTGTTGCATCCTTGCCATAACTGTAACCTCACTGTCCTGAATCGGTTTCCTTTTCTTGCGTTCGGTCACGTTCATTATTGCAGAATTAGGATCATTTACTTGTAAATCTGCAGGAATCTTTTCACGTGTCTGTGATGTAGTATCCGAATAGTTTGGCATAGTTGGACTGTTGGGTGTGCGCAAGTTTGGTGGGGAGCGTCTCAGGGGCATGCTTCAGATACAGTGTACCAGGGCAGCAGAAATTAAAAAGATGTCGCACAATACAAACAATGGACCTTGGATAGGGGGCTCGCTTAACTGGTCGCTATCGACAATTTGGTACAAAATTTTTGTCCCTCAATTTTAACTTGACCTCTTCAAAGATTGTCTTTGTCTCTTTGTGCGTAATTATTTAAGAAATTAAAGTATTGTTATTTCGAGCTGTTTGCCTGGTACTTTGTGTCAGGAAATACAAACTGTATCTGGAATTTAACCTATGCTCACCGTTTATTAAGTGTGTTAGCAAAGGAAAGCAAATTAACTTGCCTATCTATATTCTTGTTCCTCACCGTTGGGCGGAGCTTGCTGATGTTGATAGCTGCTAAAGTACCAGGCGCCAAAACATGCACAATTTGACTTAGACTTAGAGTGCAAAGGATGACCAGTTACTTATATTTTTCTTCGTCGCCGTTGGGCGGAGCTTGCATAAGTTGGATGCTTCTTGAGTACCAGGCGCGAGACATGCACAGTTTGTTTTAAAAAGGTACTTTCTCACTGTTATGCACTCCTATTTTTGTGTGGATTTATTTATTGAAAATTAAATTTAAATTTTTCTAATTTTGATTTGTAACAGGGCTAAAGACGACTGCTCGTGAACGAGGTCCGAAGGGAAGGGGATTATTCATTATCGCTTAGGTACAGTTTTTGTACTCTGTATGATTATGAAAACTGAACAAATTGCATATTTACAAAATTTACTGGAGTTGAAAATATGTTGCTTTATTATACTGTGATAGTATTTTGTATTAGAGTTGCTAGTTCATACAAAGCTAAGATAAACTTTTTGCAATGCTTGCCCGTCTGATTTGGTTTCCGGTCTCCTATGCGATGTCTAGTTTCTTACTTCCACCCATTGGCTTATCTACAAATGGAGGCCGGGTATAGTATAATATTCACGAAAAAAGTGACTGTAGTAAAATAATAATAAAATCATATTTAAGTCAAAACTAAATGCCACTATGGCGAAACACTGTGTGTGACGTCAGTATACGCGACCGCAGAACACATCATAAATTAGCGAATTTCCATACACGCCACACAATAGGACTTAACATCGTCTATGTTCTACTGACATAACATTTATGAGCTACAGAATATCGATGAATTTACATAACTTTATTAAAATCAAATAGCTCTATTTATAGTACAAATACTAATAAGAACACATCATCACTATTGTCTTCATCAAATAGCCACGTATTTTTATCGTATCATAATTTGCGATCATATTTGAATAATTTTATTATCATTTCTAGTTATGAACACCTAATTAGGATTCTGACAACACTGTTATTTAACTATGAAGATGACTATAAACATCGTGTCTGCCC
Organism: Sphinx pinastri; assembly: GCA_947568825.1. Classification (NCBI taxonomy): domain Eukaryota; kingdom Metazoa; phylum Arthropoda; class Insecta; order Lepidoptera; family Sphingidae; genus Sphinx; species Sphinx pinastri. The sequence continues at coordinate 724,033 of OX387615.1, forward strand.
CGAAGCTGCGTTATCTGATGCAGAAAACCCACAACATGACCTATGACGTCACCACAGCTGATATTTCCTTGCACTTAATTATTTTGCGTATTCCCGTTTTTTATATGTTTTTATCAGCAAGGTGTTCTCCCTTTTTCACGCTCCATAATGCCGATGACGTCACTCCTGCATTGTGACCCCTTTTTCTATTTGACAATTACCCTTATCAAAGCTAAACTAACTAACTTTACTTTTTGGGTGGATTTAATAGAAAATATTCCTATTATTTATTGGCGATTACAAATTTATATAAAAAATTCGAAGATCCTATTCCTTGGGTGTATGTATGTACTATGTATATTGTTTGTATGTTTATGTATTTTGTTGTCGATTAACACATTTAAATATTTATTTATTTTTTCAGTTGTGACGTTTTCGAGCGATGCAAAAATTAATGATTGTAACAGAGAAGGTACAGACGTGGAATATATGCCTGGGTGTGGTATTCATGTACTGGCACACACACTATAATTATATGCATGTTTTTTTTCACGACACTACTTCTTATTCTTCTATTTGTTGCATACTAACTATATTTTCATTATACATACAATTTAAAAACACTATATTTACTTATCTGTTTTTCAAATTCGTCCTAAAGTGATTTAACATTTCATAAATTAGGGTGAGCAGAGTTGAATGTCTTCAGTGCAATTTGCGAATAATGTGTTATTTCAGCTTTCGTTAAAAATCATGCTATCATAATGAAAAGAGTGTATTTTTGTGAGTTCTTTGAATTTATTGACAAACATTCTAATACCAGTATTCGGCTCGAAGGATCCAAACACAAGTTGTGTAGATAAATACGTACAATAATATTTATTTGCGCAGACCGTTGATTTGAAAAAGAAACCAAATTCATTTAATATATTTTATATTTTTTTCGTGCCTTAATTCGCGCTTTATTTGTCATTTATTCATTATAAAATTATTATATTATCAATAAGTATAAATAAATAAGCTCATTTTAATTTGGAGTTACATTTATTGCCTAGGCGACATTACTGAGTTGTAATATATATTTCACAAACGTCATATGTGGGTATTCCTCTTTGCACTATTGGTCTACTTCATATTTTTAAGGGAGCTGGCTATTTTGTCTATGGTAAAATATTTTTTAAGAGTCGAATCTGAGAAGTATTTTGAGACTTTTGCTAAATAGTGTTGAACTTCGTTAGACCGTATCAATTATTAATCTTCTTATCTATAATATAAAAATGAATCGCAAAATGTGTTGGTAAGCGCATAACTCAACAACGCCTGGACCAATTTGGCCAATTCTTTTTTTAAATGTTCGTTGAAGTCCAAGGATGTTTTTACGGCGAGAAACATTCGAATAATTGCCAGGAAAACCCTAAAAACAGCCCTTTTCTTTTTCCCATACAAACGTTTTCTAACTAAAATGTAGAGTCAATTTGAACTTTAATACCATACCATAAAGTTTAAGTGTTAGTGGAGAGGTTCCGGGAAGGCAAAACAATTGAGTGACGTTAGTAAATCTAAAATTAAATTAAAATAAATCTGAAATTGTAATTTTCACTGTGATTTTTAGTGACTATTAAAAGAATTTTAGGTGTTTTATTATTTTTATTTTTTGACATAATGTAATTGTTGACTTATTAACTTTCTTTTTTATCTTACTAGCTGACCCGGCGTCCCGAATAGCAGAATAAGTATTAAAAAAAAAACGACTGTTAGGCGGTACGAAGTTCGCCGGGTCAGCTAGATACAGCATTCAAAAATACATACAACCCTAAATTTTTACCTTTCTACGATAACCCCCTATTTTTTTAATAACTTTTAACCCCGGTCGGTAACTGATGGCAAAACAACGTTTGCGGGGTCAGCTAGTAGAATATAAAAATATGTCCACAATCTGACGCTCAGTACAAATATAGGTTAACAATGGATTGCAGAGCTGTTAAAAATATTTTTTGGTTTTATAATAACTACCTTAGTGTTTGTATTGCAGGGCAATTGATAAGTGTCACTATCTCCATAAACAATTTACAGGTGGTAGGTCTCTCGTATGTAAGAGTCCGTCTGGGTGGGTACCACCGCAATGTCTATTTCTACCGCCAAGCAGCAGAGTGCATGCACTGTTGTGTTTCGGTTTGAAGGACATTGTAGCCAGTGTAACTACAGGACATCGTGAGACTTAACATCTTATGTCTCAGGATGACGAGCGCAGTAAAATGCCACAGAGTACTTTGTAACTTAAGGTACTGGATGATGTTGCTACTGTTTATGGGTGGTCGTATCGCTTACCATCAGGCGAACGGCATGATAATCCCGTCATTGCTATAACAAAAAAAAAACGATCACATCAGTTTGTATTGTCGTGATTCATCTATAGTCACTGAGAGATAGTTGCAATATATCAGCTGATAACGCGCTGCTAATGTAACATCGTATCGAAAGAGGCTACCGAGTTTTGTTATATCACATTTCTGACAATGTTTTATCAATAGCATAAAGATAAGTTATTTTCTTACTTAGCCATATTTTAAACTACTGCGCCCGTTTATAAATATAAAAGTAGATAAAGACATTTAAGAAAAAGCTGGATGCTGTAGTAGGCTAATACAATCCTAATGTGAATTTAGCCCACGCGACCGCTTGATACGAATGAAACTTTATAAGAATTCATACTAGCGGCCCCGGCAGACGTTGTCCTGCCCTAAAAAGGAAATAAAATCCTAGAACCCGAGTACAGCGCTATATACCGGATCCAATTGTAAATCTAAACCGTTTTCGAATCCACCTGAAGACACAAAAAAATTAATTAAAATCGGTCCAGCCGTTTAGGAGTTCAGTGACATACACACGCACAGAAGAAATATATAATATAGCTTTTGCCCGCGGCTCCGCCCGCGTGAATGAGTTTTCCCGGTATAAAAGTCCCGCTTAAAATGTAGCTTATATGACACGTTCGTAGATACCATAGCAGCGCCATCTATTGATTACTTACTCAACCCAGTCGAAAGGTATCGACATCTGTTAGAATCATTCATAGCAGCGCCATCTATTGATTACTTACTCAACCCAGTCGAAAGGTATCGACAGGTTTTGGCGGGAACTTGGTAGTGTCATGAGGCGCTCTTGTTTTAATTCATTATTTTGGTGATACTTAGTGTTATATTGCATAATTATGGCGGTATATTATCCAATATAGTTCTATTAAAGGGCTCAAATGAAGTGAATTGAAATAACTGTGCTAGTCAAGTGTTTGTTTTGTTGCCGCCAAAACTCCTCGATAAAGTCTTGGTAAGGTAGCCACTGCTTTACTTCGACATAGTACTACTACTACTGAGGATAACAAAGAAACAATACAATATAATAATATAGTATGTAACTTCTAAAAACTTTGACACTGGCAGATGCGCAAACCGCGCCTTGCCAAAGAGAAAAAAAAAAAAAAAAAAAAAAGGTATCGACATCTGTTAGAATCCTTTGGAGTTAAGATAATTGTGACTGTCAAATAATAACAGACAAATAATTAGCAATGTAACAAACACAACAAGCAGCGCCACTTTTATTGGTTTTATAGCCAAGTTTATCCCAAGCTACCAATAGATGGCGCCACAATAGAATTGCATCGCGCTATGGTTTACTCCACTGCGATAATATAAGAAGGCATCGATGTCATTTCATCAGTGAGAATTCAGCCATGAGACTTGAGACTCGGAGTAGTTTAGTTCACGGCCCTTCCGCCTTAAAGCTTCAGCGTGCGCTTTCCTAACGGAGACACTCGCCGGACTTTACCTTGAAGTTGCCGTTTTTTGTTATAACCCAAAATATCGTGCTTCCGGATCAGCTTCCACTGCGTGGGACTGCTTTTGGGACGCGACTAATAACAAACTGTTCTTCTCATCAATAAAGTTGATTGTCGCTCACATCTGTGTTTTACCATCCCGTGACTTGACGTAACCTTCAGACTTCCGTTACAGCAATAAATTAAAATTGCGACTATAATTTGAGATTTAAACTATCCTATCTCTCAAGTTGGATCGAACTGCACATGGTGTGCGAATTTTATTATAATCGGTTAAGTGGTTTAGGAGTCCATTGAGCTGAAACATTGTGACACGAGATTTATATATATTAAGATGTGGTTAATAATTTCATTTGTTCTAAACTGCATACATTGTCTCGTACTAGGTGGAATGATATTTATACGTAGGTACCTAAATCTTCAAAATAGAATGCTCACTAAATCCATTCGGCGAAGCATAAGCGCTTCTTCTGATACTTAAAATGTTACTTGGCGGCAGCGACCATATAGCCTCTAGACGTCGTATAACAGGCGATCGGTTTCGGGCAAAGACATTAAACAGTATAGTTATAGACCGGACATCGGGACCAAATTTTTCGTCCAAAAGTTATTACTAATTGGTAATAAGTCGCTGTCTTATCTGACACATCCATGTGACAAGAATGCAATTTTGTACAGAAAACAATATTTTGGAATGAAATATGCCAATTTGCGCCTTACGAAAAGGCTCAAATTTTTTGTATGAAAATTTTCCCAATGTCCTCTTGTAGCGAATGCTTATATTTTGGACACCCCTAACCCTCGGACTCCGTCCCCGCACCCGCGGCGCCGCTCGAGGCGACTCGCGACACGAGCCCCTGCGCCACAGTCAGTGCTCGCTTAACCAGCGCAGAGGCAATGCGTGTTCCGCGGTCGCCCCGCGCCGGCCGTCTCGTGCGTGGGGCGCATTTTTGTATTTTCGATTTAAGTCCAAATTGTAATGAGAATTGTACCGCTTTGGATAATATACATATTTCGTATATATGTGGGTTTTACTATCCTGAGCGCTATACTCTCTATATAATATTAGAACTCTGGTTTCGGGAAACACATCTGAGTAATAGATCAGATGTAGCTTGTCGTTCAATATCTTCGTCAGTTGCGACCACAATTGTGAGCTGTAAACACTTCGACATTATCGATTTAATAAATATTATAATCGCCCCTTGCACAAAACAGTGGTGTTATAAAAACAAACAGACTGGGTTTTAAGAAAAATAGCATTATTTTTGATATTTATGTCAATAATTTGACTTAATTCATTTTTAAAAATTATCGAAATTCATCTTATACCGGCCAATACGTATTTAAAATTTTAGCATTGAAGAACGCTACTGTCAAGTTATATTTGCATTTCTTTCTGACTTAAGTGCATTTTACGCTATCTCTATTGTTTAGTTGTTTAGCATTACATGACCAGTGACGCACCCAATAATAATTGTGTTTCTACGGGTACGTAAAACGTAATGATGTTGGCACGGCCGATCGTAATGCTACCTGCATTACCCGCTTCCTCAAACTTCAGGTAGTTGACAAAATTCATTTGAAGAGAAATATTAGGCTTTAGGTGTCTAGGGGCTATATATTCGCTGCTTGGCCGCGTTGTTCACTTACCATTAGTCGTCAGTCACTCCTCTGTCTCCTTTTAAAAAAAATGTACATGATTAGTGTGACTTATGAAAAGCATAATGCTAAAACAATAATAGGCTACCAATCTACAGATTGTATCTGACAAATCTAGGCAAAGTTAAAATCCAAACCGTGTATTGCTTGCAGGTGATCAGTTCTCGTCGCCGTCGCGGCCGGACTCGCGCGAGGCGACCGTCACCGACGACGACCTCAACGAGTCGCGGCGTCGCACGCGCCGGCAGAGGACCACCGACTACTACGATGGTGGATACCTTATTTATTCCAGAAGAATTTGCTATTGCGAGCGATAAACGATTTTTCGCATATGAGAGTTTATTTGAATATGCTGACACCTGCTATAGTTTTCATGAGGCATAAGTCAATCACACCCAGTTTTCGTCAGCTATATTCGGTATTATGGTGCCGTGCGAGGATGTGTAGCAAGACTGTCAAACGGTTTGTCATTTTTCCGTTGACCCTTCTCCATGCCTGCGTTGAGCGAGGCTGTGAAAATGTAGTGAAACTATTATAGAATTTTACTATTGCAATGCATAGGTCCTTTTGATATAATCTTACCAATTGCCCATAAAACGTATCTTGAGCGATTAAAGTAAAGATGTGTGTATTGCGCAGGTTACGGTGGCGGCGGGTACTCGGACCCGTACCTGGTGCAGCGGCAGCAGTACCAGTACTACGAGCACCTGCGCCTGACGGACCCCGCGGCCTATATGGTGCTGTACAAGCAGCTGATGGCGGGCCAGGCGCCGCCCCACCCGCCCAGCGCGCAGCGCCTCTACGGGGAGGGTATGTCACATCTTAATATATATAAATCTCGTGTCACAATGTTTGTCCTCAATGGACTTCTAAACCACTTAACCGATTATAATAAAATTCGCACACCATGTGCAGTTCGATCCAACTTTAGAGATAGGATAGTTTAAATCTCAAATTATAGTCGCAATTTTAATTTATTGCTAATTATTTGTCTGTTATTATTTGACAGTCACAATTATCTTAACTCTATCTAACTCAAATGATTCTAACAGATGTCGATACCTTTCGACTGGGTTGAGTAAGTAATCAATAGATGGCGCTGCTATGAATGATTCTAACAGATGTCGATACCTTTCGACTGGGTTGAGTAAGTAATCAATAGATGGCGCTGCTATGGTAAATCTACGAACGTGTCATATAAGCTACATTTTAAGCGGGACTTTTATACCGGGAAAACTCATTCACGCGGGCGGAGCCGCGGGCAAAAGCTAGTTTATTATATATTGTTTTTTTTGAGCAATGCAAAGTGGCTTATCTCACAATATGCAGCCTTTAATCATCTTAGGATAAGCAAAGATCTTCTGATTACGGAGTACTTCAAGTATATTATCGTGGAAGACATTGTGTGCTGCAATTCGACGCGTTGACAAAAAAGTTATCTAAAATTATCTGAAAATCGAGAACGGTAGAGTTACATTTCAGAAGTACTGGACCCATGCTATATTATCCGATACGACCCATTAAAGCAGGTTTTTTACTAGGTGTACACTGAACAATCGCTATACAGGACACTTTTAAGAGAAGTGCAAATAAGCGCAGCTACCTGAGCAACTGTAGCTACAAGAAAGTTTACCTAGGAGACTGTCCATAATTTTGAAGATGTGAAGGTAATAGTGTGTGTGTGCAGGTTACTCGGGCCTGTACGAGGGCGAGGAGCGCGGCAGCGTGCACTCGGGCCGCTCCAGCACCACCGGCCTCAAGGGCAACGACACGTGAGTCACCACTCACCACTCACCACACACTACAACACATGCGCACCACTCCACACCACACTGCTCCTGCATTACCCACGCCACGACACTCATCACATGGCAACACCCAGCAGAAACTTCACCGACATGTCAACAAACTGTACGCAAAGGGCTATACTATCATGAATGCATCTCTCATAGATATACAGTGTTTTGTCTCGCTTCCACCGACTTTAAAATCTCCCATCATAATACGCTCAGACCTTTCCCGGAACAATAGTCTCACTGTCATTTTCCTGTGTGAAAATTCTTTAATCATTACCCTGCAAGATAATCTATAGCATGATCTATCTGTTTAAATTCTAAATGTTCCAAATCTATCGCGTTAACTTCAAACAAACATCCAAATATCTTCAAAAATCGCATTAGTAAGTATAATATCAGTAAGCGAGAAGACAAAACGCTACGTAACTATTAGACATATACAACTTTATTAGTAGGGCATAAAATATCTAAGCCAATGCGCACCACACTGCTTTAACGCGAGTCACAATGCTGTAGTCAGCAGCATAAGTAGCTGAACAAATTCAAAATTTCAAATTGCCTACATACTTTTGTGTTGTTATTAATCTTTTTTTTCTCTTCACAAATATAAAACAAAAGAGATCTACTTTACTTCAAACGAATAAAAAAATGTTTCAGTTTAACTTAACGCGTATATAGGCGATTTGAAATTTTGATTTTGTACAGATACTTATGCTGCTGACTGTACACTACACATGTAAGATGCCATCCTGCGCACACTTTGTTTTTACTTTACATCGACACATGACACACTACCCCATCATTACACAGGTACACAAAACTTGTAATACGTCATTGCATTGCAGTTGTTTTACTATAACACGTGGATCACCTCTTATCGATATACTTGGGAGTTACCGACTCGCCTTAACACAAATGACATAAAATACGCCATACATACTGCATCTAGCTTTACGGCCGTTTTGAACAAACGATCCCAATCTTAATCTTCAATATGTTCACGAGAATAAATCAATCAAAATATCATTTGTAAGCATGCCAAAAATACTTTGTTCTCATTGGTCCATTTTTTCCGATGAATCGATAAAAGTAAAGTAAGTATTTGGAATAGTTTGTTGAAAATGGCGGATAGATAGCGGAAGCTTTACGTACGTTCAAACAAAAAATTAACATTTACTTATGACGTTTATATCGGCACTTAACTTAAACACTCGATATATCACGAGATAGTTAAAAAGCTTTTGTATATTCAACGTCAGAAACAGCTGTAAGATATGTACCGATGCAATCGATTAATATGTCGAACCCTTTACTGCGTGAACACTAGTTAACAGAAACACAGGGAACCATCACAATAATAACTAACTTCACACACATTCATTACTAATGTACATAATGTTTTGTAGGGGTTATTTAAATGGCAATAACTCATTTGAAATTGTAAGTTGCTAACATTAGCTGTAACAGGCGAGAACACTAAGCGAGCAATCTGCTTTTCTCGCCGTTCGGTTGTATATAAGTTTAGGGTTTCATCCATATTTGATTTGGTAGTGGAAAGTTTTATTATGAAGAATTTTCGTAATGTTAAATTGCCATTTAAGTAATTTAAAATTAATGCAATACAGGTGATAAAATAGAAATTAAAAAAAAATATTCTAAGTTATTTGATATTATCAAATTTTCAAATATTTTTTTATCAACCTGTATCTGTCGTGTATACTGACGAGTGGCTTGTGCTTCATCACATCGCATATGCAGGCCGCGGCATACAAATAACAGCTCCATGCATCGAGCCATAGCTAACAGGCATAATTAAGGCAACACTCCAGAGCTTACGGAATACAAAACATATAAGTGGAAGTGTCATTCGAGGAGTTCTGCATTATTCACATACAATTATTACATTCTTGATGTATTATTACTTGTATATGCTTAATATATTAACAGTACCTACTAGTTCAAGATTATCCTTAACAGAAACCAAACCAGATATATTATATATATACAAATAGAGAAAATATAACTATATACTCAGATGGGTCGTTAGCTCGTCCGTCTTCGGAGGCAATAAGAAAAACAGTAAGCCTAATTTTGTTATAACACTGCGATGTGCTTCCCGTTTAATTATGGTTGGTGATGTGTAGCTCTTCCATATATTGTTTTTATTCCGGGTATTATGATCCATGTAAGAGTATTGTGTTGGTGCATGGAGTTGTTGCGTGAGGTGTGTTGTGTTGGGCGCGGTGCGTAGGTACTACGGCGCGTACGCACGCGACGCGGCCGGCTCGCTGCGGGACGCGCCCTCGCTCCGGACCGACCTGTCCGACAGGTATGTACTGCTGCCCTACTGCCCTACGGCCCTACTGCCTCCACTGGCCTGCCGGGTGAACGTTTACATATCACTTGGAGTCTTTTTCAAATGAACTGACAAAAAAGTATATTTTTAAAATTATTTATTTTATATTTTATGTAGTATTTTTTTTTAAGAAACACAGATTCGAAAGACTGTATAAAATCTGTTTTGATTAAGGTCTGAGTTGAGTATATCTAAACATGTATACCAAACGCCACGCGCATACTCATTCCTCGTAGGGTATTAGTCGTCTAAAGCACTTGTACATTGTGACTGTGTGCTACAAGCTGGATGTACTGCCTCTGAACTGATCTGTAGACCGCTGATCTCAGAATTGGTGTAAGGCAATTCTTGCTGCTAAATGCTAATAACTAGTTTATGTACAGTATGGTAAAATGCTTTGTGAAGGCAAAGTGATCTGATTTACATAAGAATTATTTCCACGATAGAGGCGACAATATCAGACACTAGTTTCTACAAGCTGCTCTGTTAGTTATTAAATTAAAATATAACCTCAGTTACTCAGGGGCAGTTTAGCTTTATATTAGGGTTATTTATTTTATTTCAGTTCCACAATAACAGTCAGTGGAATTTTGGATTAAAAATCTTCCCAATATATTATTAAATGATAAAAAAAATGCTGTTTCACCCAATTTAACAGCAAGGACCGCGTCATGGTGCATCGGAAACGATAGTGTTCTGTTATATTGTCGCCTGTTTACCAGGTGTAAGTATTATGAATTTAAGTCGTGTTAGAATTGGGTTGCATGCCAAAGAGCATAAAATCACTCATAGACATGAACAATAACTAGTATTCATTACATTTGCATATAATATGCATTCTCATAGCACGAATCAATATTAATATCATATGGAATGCGGTGTGAGCCTCAAAAAGATCGAAAATGAAATATATTTTGTGTAAAATAATTCACTGTATATTGCTGCTATACACCAACATAGGCAAATACTTGCTGTAAATATCTATATGAAGCTTAATGTATATTTAAAAAAATCATTGTAAATTTATTACGAATATATTCCTGTTTTACGAATTGACAGGGCTGAGCTTATTGACATATGAAACAAACCAATCGCAGGGAACTCTTGTTTAGAACTGAAATATTTCTTCCAATTATAAACTGGGTTTTCTAACTTTCAAACCAGAAGTACATATATTGGTATTACATCTCTACTGCGCTGCCAAAGTAACAAATAATTGATTAAAATTATTTTATGCTTCTACATTAATGTTGTCATCACAATTTGCAACTTTTTCAATCCTAAAGACTTTTAAATTTTAATAGACCCGTAGAAGCTATAAAAAGTGATCAATAAATTATTTTTAAAAAAGATGAATGTGAATGTGTTAGTCTGTAGTGATGTTGGACATGATGTTGCGCGTGACGTTGTAGGGACCTGAACACGGACGCATCGCTGAACCTGCAGTTCGAGGAGTCGACGGTGCGCTCCGAGCGGATGACGCCGTACCGGTTCTCCACTGCGCATGTCAAGGTAAAACTGTTACCTTATGCAGATATTGGGTATATAATTAAATAATCCTTATAATAATGTGGTCCAAACTTAAAAAAATATATATTTGCCCACTAATATCTAAGTTAAGCTGAAAACTGACATATAAGGTAAATATTCACTTTATTTATACCCTCCTCGTCCTAGGCAGGGAATACTCGTTTAAGCTAGTCACACAAGTCAGTTCATCCGGCGCCGGACGCGTTAAATGTCTCGTATAATACTCCAGATACGGTTAAACTTGTAATGCAAACGCTCGGCCAGACTGGGCGGGATTGTGAAGTATTTAATCGATATATTTAGCAACTGATTTGTTTAGTGAGTAGTATTGACCGCTGGTCCTACGTGTGCGTGTTGCACTTGCAGGGCAGCATCTCGTCGCGTCACATCGTGGTGGTGCGTCCGTCGTACCCGGCGGACGGGCTGCCGGCCACGGTGCAGGTGGTGTCGCTGAGCGCGGCGCTCGCGCGGGACCCGACCCACGCCGAGCTCGCCGCCTACCCGGGACCGCTCGTCAAAGGTACCCCCACTACCCACTACCCACTAACCGGACTCACGCTTCTATTCAATACGCCAGGATGATGCGAATAACGGAAAAGATCGATCGATTAGTATGACGCCTCCGGCTTACAAAATTCGGGATTATTTTACTCCGCTCGTCATCATGGAGGAAATTTTGGATATCGCATTCGTTGTAAGAAGCGAATGTAGTTGCTTTCAACTTTCTCATATTCCCGATTCGCTCGCAACTTAAATTAAATGTAACGATCTAAAATTTTACTGACAAAAATCTTTACATTGTTTGTTCTGTTGCTACTAGTATTTGGTAGGCGTTTATATAAAACATATGTAAATGTATGTATGTGTTGTGCAGGCGTGACGCACAAGAAGAGTGTGATCTCGTACTGCATGTCGCGCGCCCGGGACAGCTGCGCGCGCGACCCGCTCGGACACGTGCTCGTGTGGCAGCTGCTCGCGCTGCTGCTCAAGCAGAACGGGGTACGCACCACCACCACCACCACCACCACCACCACCACCACCACCACACCACCGACACTACTCAACTCGATGAAATAACCAAAACGCGTCTCACTCAGCCTATTTAGAGAAAGCTGGCACATTTACCTACTATCGCACACCTTCCGGGGACTCAGCAGTCCCACCATCCACATCAGTAAAGTTTTTTTTTATTTCATTGAATGACTAGACGACCATGCCGTTCGCCCGATGGTAAGCGACACGACCACCCGTAAACCCATAAACAGAACAACACCATTCAGCACCTTGAATTACAAGTACTGTGTGACATTCCACTGCGCTCGTCATCTTAAGACAAAAGATGTTAAGTCTCATTATGTCCAGTGGTTACTGTACACTGCAATAACTATTGTTTCCAGTGCATTCACTTTACCATGCCAGATTTATAAGAACTCTTACTTTAGTTTAGGTCGCTCAAAACAATACAAACTAAACTTTCAATAATTAAATGCGTTAGTAATTATAATATTATGACTACATTGGTAGGTGGTCGTTGGCTCGGATATAGCTGAGCTGCTGATGAAGAACACTTGCGAATATGAACACAAGCCGACGCCAGCCAAGACCAGTGCACACAGTGGTAAGCCAAGTATACAATACAGTATGTCTGTTGTCAGTTGTGGTTTGACAATTGTAATGCTCGACCGATTTTGATGAAACTCAATATGATTTTATAAAATAAAATAGAGCCAGGATATTTCATAGATTGTAAGCGGGAGTGTTGATATCGAAAAGAGGAGGAAGAGGTTAGTGTTTAAAAAATCATAAGTGTTACATGTAAACAACATATCGTAAAAACAAAATTGTAATTCCGACCTAGAGCCTAATTTTAGTAATTAAACCTGATTTCTTATATCTAATTCTCACCGGATTCTAAGTAAAAATGATCTTTTTCAGAGATTCTCCGTGAGTCGTCCATCTCTGGCGAGATCCGTGAAGATGAAGCGAGAAGTTCGTCGCCCGACCAACCCTCGCTCTCCACTTCGGACATTACACGTGAGTGGAGATTTGTTTATTGAATTATTTGCTGACGAATCACCGAGAAGACTATATAGTAGATGATCTTCTTTTTACCTTTTCTCAGTTCATTTTGGGAGTTGACACAACTAATTTTTATTGTATATTGCTGAAAGCATGTCGCTTAGGTTTGACGTAAACCCCTTCTAGGAAAAGGTCATTAAGGAAGGTAAAGGATTGATATTTTGAATAAGGTGGGATTTTTTGGTATTTCACTGATTGCATGTAACTGCACATAGATTTAATATCAACTAGTTATTTATGAGTTAGCTTAGTCGAATTATGGCCAAAATTTATTTTATCACGCTTATTGTTATTGCAGATCAAGAGTCCCCAAGCTCCCCCGGACAGCCCGTGATGGACGAGAAGGCTGCTTTAGATAGGTTGCGTGAGTTCCTCATCTACGGCAACCGGATGGAGGCGATAGGTAAATCAAACTTAATGTGTTTTCTATAACTGCTATATGGTTAAAAAAAAAGGAATCAATGCCATTGTGTCCGAAACATAATATATTCACCTACTTGTCAATTGTACTGTTGTATTTGATATAATTTTGTATGAGATAATTTGATAGTGTAAAATAGTTGTATCAGTGTATATGTGATGTGATGTGATTGTGTTGGGTGGCGACAGAGTTGGCGATGTCGCACGGGCTGTGGGGCCACGCGCTGCAGCTGTGTGCGCACGCGCCGCGCCGCACGCGCGCGCTCGTGTCCGCGCGCTTCGTGGCCTCGCTGGCGCGCGCCGACCCGCTGCACACGCTCTACGCCGCGCTCGCCGGCGCCGCGCCGCCCGCCGTCACGGTACTAGTACTGCACCCTGCACCCTGCACCCTGCACACGTGCGTGGCTCATTACGTTATACAATCTAAAATATATTATGTTGTTCAGTGCGTGGCGGACGAGCGGTGGGGTGACTGGCGCCCCCACGCCGCCATCCTGCTCTCCAACGCGACCGCGCGCCCCGACCAGGACCAGCGCACGCTCACGCAACTCGGTCGGTACCACCAATCATAATAGCAACCAATTTCACCTTCGCTATGTGTAACATATCAAATGATATATTTAACTTGTCTCCTCAGGCGACAGTCTATCCTCCCGCGGGCTGATATACTCGGCGCAGTTCTGCTACTTGTCGGCGGGCGTGCCGTGGGGTCGACACCCGCTGGCGCCACTCGCACCGGCCGGCCCCACGCCCACCACGCCGCGCCTGTCGCTGCTGCTGGCGGACCCCAAGATGACTACGTTGGCACAGTTCGCCACCAATGAGGCCATTTTCGCCACAGAGATCTACGAGTATGCGCTTTCACTCAATCAGGACTATGTCATCACTGAGCTGCAGGTATTATATTTAGCTACAGATATTTTATGATCGTATGAACTTAACTGCAATTGAACTTTTTAAAAAAAATAGGTGTTGTGGTGTGATGGTGAAAATTGCTAGTCACTGGTAGAGCGAGTTATATTTTTAGTGCAAACTTTTCTTGTGAAAATATTATATCACAATTGGACTAGCTGTAAGAAATTAGGGATTAAACATAGATAAGGGATAACAGTAAGAAAGGAGTTGGTACAGCTGTATATATTAAATGTGTGTGTGTCAGGTGTACAAGATGGTGATGTCGACGCGGCTGGTGGACGCGGGGCTGTACGAGCGCGCGCTGGGGTACGCGGAGCAGGCGGCGCGCGCCCTCACTCGCGCCCCGCAACACTACGCGCCGCGCCTCGCCGCCTCACTCGCGCACCTCGCCGACAGGTACCACCACCACCACCACCACCACCATACACTATACACATTAACACTTCACGTCATCGACAGAATCACAAATATTTGTACTGTCGCAGGTTGAAGTACCACGACCCGACGCTGCAGGAAGATCCACCACTGCTAGACGAAGGTCCCGACAGCGGCGAGCCGTCCCCGCGGCATCACCAACAGTGGCTCGACGACGTCAAGAACGTCGCGCACATGCTCAACGTAACTAACAACGTTAATAGCTATAAAACAAATGGATTGAAAGATATTGTGGAGACTTTACACTTACATTTGTGTATTATTTCAACCTTTAACCTTTGCACCAAAGCCTATATTAATGAAATTTTGTTTTTACTTAATGATTGGACACACCACTCATCAATTAATTAAAGTATATTAAAATCAACATACACTCTGTATACTAATACAAAATCTTATGAAGTGGTGCATGAATGTACGATATTGTAATATATTTTTTTATCATACGCCTTCGAATTAGCAGAACATGTACCTTTTGTTATACATATTAGTTTTCTTTAAATTGGCATGTTGTGTTAACATTTGAGTGTGTTGTGTGTAAGTAAGTATGTGTGTGCGCATGCGCAGACGGAGCAGGGCGCGTCGCAGGAGACGCCGCAGCACCAGCCCTACGACTACGCGCAGAACCCGCAGTACGCATGGGGAGACCAGGTCAGTCGTACAACACGTTATACTACACAACTTATCTTACTAATATTACAAACGCTAATGTATGACAAAATGTTTGAATGTTCGTCAGAATAAAACGCAGCACCCGCTGAATATATTTCATCCAAAAAGGTATCTTTTCTGATGAAATTTCCCACACGGATAGACCAGTCCTGGATTAACACAAAGGTTATTTTTTACCCTGATAATTTGCCCCTGTGGGAAATATTTGTCTGATTTCTTAAGTAAATGGCACTGGCGTGTTACTGATGACGCTTTAGATCGCTACAGTGAGTTAGGTATTTTTTAGCGAGAAAGGCTTTTCACGCGGACGAATCCGTGAACAACACCTAATAAAGGATATTTCTTCTGATATATTATTACATCGTTCGAGTGCCTATGTTCATTTCTATTCTGAACTTATTCCCTAGCTGCTTTGTTTTCGTTTTCAAAGACTAAAATGTGGCGGAAGATGTGAATGCCATAACACTTTAAACCGACTGCGTTAAATTGCTTACATTGTGCCATAGTTCTTTATCAGTACACAACAAAGTACTTTTGTATAAACAAGTACTAATGCCAGTATGGACTTGTGGTATACAGTTGTAGTGTTCTACCAAACAAAGCAATGTACAAATAATACAGCATTTTCAAAACAGAGTTCTAAAAAAAAAACACATTTTCTAATGGTGACGGTCGGAAGTGTACTGAGTACTAACCCATAAGCCAACGCTTATATTAGTTTTAGTGGGGTCAAGACAATGTTCGCTTTGAATGTATTTATAATATTGTAATGTTCTGTATCCGGCAGGCGCAACAGTACCAACAACCGGTACAGCCGACGTACGGCGAGCCCACAGAAGAGACGCCGGACTACGCGGCGCAGTACTACAACCAACAGGTGCCGCAAGTGCCGCAACAAGTCGCGCAACACCTCGGCCAGCAGGAGCCCGAGCAGCCCGCGTACCCGACCTACGACGAGGACTGGCACCGCACGGAGGAACACCACGCACAGTCATATGCGGACCCTTACTGGCAGGGGGACAACAGCTACGGATATGGAGAGGTAAGTTATTTGGGGGGATGTGGTATTGTTAAACTGCTATGTAAAACAAGTGGTTCTAAAATGGGTTTTAAGTCAACAGGGTTCCGCGTATCGGTGAAATTGTATCCCAAAATATATTGTGGAATGGGCTTGTAATGATTATGAAATTACGGTATTTTTCTAATCTTCATAGAAATTACTGATATACAATTGAATATTAGAGTATTTTTCAAAAGAAAGTCGATTACATCAGTTCATATATTAGAAGAAGTATTCAAGTATCAGCGGATAACTTGGTCACTTCTTTTAATGTCGTTCAAGTTTCATGCCGATACATATATTTGACTCAAAAATGCAAAGTGGACTTGTCAATATCAAAATGTGTGAAGTGTGTGTAGCTATCATCGATCCAATGCTGGTGGTCATTGCAGGCGTGCATCATGATCATCCACACAGCATTTTTGTCATTGTATATGGATTTGTCCGTTAAAGTCGACGAGCGTGCGTGAGACTTCATGCTCAACTGAGCGGGACATGACGGCATAACAGTTTTATATAAAGCTAAAAATATTAAACTACGCGAGCGACCCTAGCAACTATCAGAACGGCTTGTTAAATACCGTGACATCCGTGGACGGCATAATTCTAGCGACCATCAAAATAATCAATATCTCTCGATTACTGTATATGGTTTCTTTTGCACTGTACTTGCCATATAAGAAAACCGGACAAGTGCGAGTTGGACTCGCACGCCGTGGGTTCCGTAGTAACTAGTTTTTTTGTTAATACATTTACATAAAATAGGTACATATTTACGGTTTTTAGATTTTTTCCTTAATATGTGCTGTAAGACATTGCTTCTTGCCAAATTTCATGATTCTAGGTCAACGGAAAGTACCTTATAGGTTTTGATTCCCTTGTGAAATCACAAACTATGCGACATAAACGGAAAATCTTTTGCTGGCGTTGACTTATAAGTTGTAGATCCGAGTATTAAAAGAGTCTTGACTTACAAACAGGGGGACGAACAGACGGACAACAAAGTGATCCCATAATGGTTCCTTTTTGAAGTACGGAACCCTTTTTTTTTTTTTTTTTTTTTTTTTTTTTTTTATCGCGGGGAAAAAACGCGTTATCGCTACCACCACTGGGGGGTGAGTGGAACGGTTATGTTGGTTTCACACAGTCTTACGGCCCAATGTCGACATTCGGGAGTATGGCATCATCCGAGCGAGCATTGGACCGAGTCCCTAACACTATGTACACCCTACACCGGCATACCAACCAAAACCCGCGGTGGCCTTCTTCGGCGCCTACGGGACGGTCCCGGGGTATCTTGTTGCACGAAGATAGCTGCACGGAACCGCCCCTGCGCTATGCCGCATTGCGGCCCCTCTCTAAACGAGGAGGCTGAGAAGCCTCCGAACTCTAAAGCACGCTTTTTGCGTCTACGACTGCAGGAGACCGACCACCCGCATTGTCGTCCACCTCGTAGTCGCTTACATTGAAGTAGTTGAGCAAGCAGACCCCCACTGCTCACCCCGCGACTCTCGCCACCCCATTTAGTCGACTCTTACCGACAGGCAGGGGATGCCGTGGCGAAATTCTTTAGATGCCCCCGGACCACAGGGCACGAGGCGCCGGTCAGTCGTCCACCCGACGCCTCCTTCGTCTCCTCTGGCTACGGGCCGGATCGCTCTGCTCACGATCCCGCTCGGCGCTCTCCTTCCGCGAGATGACGCACTCGCAGAAGGAGGCCACAGCTCGCCATGACCTCCAGCCGCCGACCATGGCGCACACCACGGCCGGCAGCGAGAGGTCTCCTCCGACGACTGCTCTAAGAGCGCTGCGTTGTAGGTCCCAGGCTGGGCAATCCTCAAGAGTGTGTTGGACTGTGTCCTCGCGGCCGTTGCCACAATGATGGCACACCGCGGACTCCTCCTTTCCGATCCGACACAGAAACGTGCCGAAACACCCGTGGCCCGACAGCATCTGTGTCAGACGGAACGTCGGCGCACCGTGGCGCCTGTCTAGCCAGCTTAGGAAGACAGGTCGTACTGCCGCGACAGTCCTCAAGCCCGCACTCGGGCTCTCCAGCCTGGTATGCCACTCCTCCACGGCTGCGCTGCGAATGGAGGCCAATTGGGCCGCGACCTCCCTTGGAGCCAGTCTCCGCCCGAGACTGAATGCCTCCTCACGCCAGAAGAATACTGACGAGAGGTATTTGGCATCCAAATCCCAAGGCAGAATACCGGCCAAGACGCAGGCAGCCTCGTGGGAGACTGTGCGATAGCCCCTGATGAGTCGCTGCGCCACTAAACGTTGCGGCTTGCGCAGTAGAGTGACGCATCGAGCATTCAGAGACCCGGCCCAGACGGGACAACCGTATAAGGCCATGGACCGCACAACTCCAGCATATAAACTTCGGCAAGGGTTACCGGGACCTTCCAAATTTGGCAGCAGGCGACTGAGCGCCCCTGCTGCCCGCACCAGTTTCGGCGACAACATCTCAAAATGGGCACGGAAGTCCCATCGGCTGTGCAACACCAAGCCCAGATACTTCATTGTGGAGCCGATGGGAATCCGCACCCCCTCCACTAAGATATGGGCCTCCGAAGGTGGCCTCTTCCGGGGCCCGTGGAAATAAAGGGCCTCCGTTTTGTTCAGGGCCACTGAGAGGCCCAGCCGCCGAATCCTGCTCACCATGTGCTCCGTACCAGACGAGGCGAGCATGGCAGCCTCCTGGAAGGTCCTAGCCGTCGCTGTCACCAAGGTGTCGTCTGCGTAGCAGACGACAGCGACGCCTTGAAGGTTGGTTCCACGGAGCACCCAATTGTAACCGATGTTCCACAGGAGAGGGCCCAAGACTGAGCCCTGTGGAACACCGCAGGTCATTGCTCTTCGGTGCCACCCATCAGCGCCCGGGTACACTATATACCTGTCTGACAAGTACGCTCGGACCAGACGCTGAAGATATGGTGGCACCTCGTGGTACCGCAGTGCTTCGTGTATGCAAGCCCAGGGAAGAGTGTTGAACGCGTTGGCGATGTCAAGAGACACCGCCACGATCACTTCACCCCGGGCGATTGCATTCTCCGCTTGTGCCTTGACCCGCAAAATCGCATGGATTGTAGATCGGCCATGCCGGAAACCGAACTGGCAGTCTGCCAAGTTCGGTCCGACCCTCTCGAGGTGCTCGACGAGGCGAGCGTGAATAATCCGCTCGAAAAGTTTACAGACCTCGTCGAGCAGCACGATAGGCCGGTAGGCCGATGGTGACTCTGCAGGTCGTCCCTCCTTCTTGAGCAGGACCAACTTGCCAGTTTTCCACCGAGATGGAAAAAGGCCCTGCTCAATGCACGCGGAGAAGAGGCCGCGGAGCCTCGTATCCAGATGCTTGACGGCTAAAACCCACGTACGGCCGGGTATGCCGTCAAGACCTGGGGCAGAGTTTTTACTCCGCAGCCGAAGCACTACCGCCCTAAATTCTGCGGGCGAAACCTCCGGTATATCTCCTGCCGAACTTTGCGACGATGGCGACGACGAGTGTGACGCCATCGGCGGGGGAGTGACATCCTCGGTGGCGGGGAACAAAGTCACGACAACCTCTTCCACAAGCTCGCCCCGGAGACTCTGCGTCAGCGGGGGCGCCCATGGACGGTACCTCTTCATCGCCACACGGTACGGGCGCCCCCACGGGTCGCTGTCGAGAGTACTTCGGAACTCTTTTTGCGCCGCTGACTTTGCCCTCACTATTGCCACTCGCAGCGCTCTTTTGGCCTCTTTGTAGAGGCCGTGAAGCAGCCGCTCCTGGTCCTCGTCGCCGGGTAAACGAGTCCGGCGACGTCGGTGCCTGCCAACTCGGCGGAGGGCAGCTACGCAGGATGTGCGCAGCTGCGTGAGCTCCGCTGACCACCAGAACACCTGGCGTTTCTCAGGGAGGCGTCGTACTCGGGGCATAGCCGCGTCACAGACATGTGACATCGTCGCCCCGAACCACGCCGCCTCCTCTTCAACCCGTACTGGCCCGTCCGGCACGGGGATCCACGCCTGGGCCAGAGCAGCCTCCTTCAGGGCCTCGACATTGAGGCGCTTTAACGCCCAACGTGGGCCGTCCGATCGCGGGGCGATCATGCCACCGCGAGACCGGGGAGAAGGGGGCAAGGCGACGTCGAACCGAATATATCGGTGATCCGACAACGTCTCCTCGCCCACCAGGACCCTCCAGTCTCGGACACGGTGGGCAAGCGCTAAGGTGGCGAACGTTATGTCCACCACCGAGCCGCCATTGTGCCGCACGCACGTGTCTACCGACCCGGAAGTACGGAACCCTAAAAATAAGAGTATTTTTATCTCACTGAAATCATTAGTTTACCTATCAGGTATCACCAGATACTGTTTCAATAATATAAACCCTGAGGGTATTGTGCCGCGTCTCATTCGCGGCTTGTGCTGAATGGGACCCGTTTCGCACTCACACCATGACGTTCGTGACGATACACTAGTATTGCGTTTCCTATTTTCTGTTAATAAATGTTTTTTTAGTTTATTTATTATTATTTTATTTATTATTATTTTATTTTTGTTTGCTTTTAATTTGTTTGTGTCATGGTGTTGTGCGAATAAATGTTTTGTATTTGTATTTAATAAGCTGTGAAATATGTTTGTATCGAAACTGTTGTGCCGCGCCGTCATGCCTCGTCAGTGAGATTAAATGCCACGCACAGTGCCGCTTGCTATCGCTAGCGAGTCATCTCGCTCGACTTCTCTCACTTGTGTTCGTTCCGTGTCCGAGCGTGCCCGCACCGCGTGCCCGTACCGCGGCGCACGTTCGGACACGACCACCAGTGACTACACATGTTGCAATGTTGGAAATAATATATGGAGTTTCTGTAAATATAATAAATAGTAAATACCCATATGGGTCCGTACTGTCCGCCTTGTGACCGATGACCATTGCAACGTGTATAGTCTGTCTAATGTGTTGTGTGGGGCCAGCGAGCCGCGCGGCCGCCTCGCGCCGGTCCGGTAGCCGCCCCCGCCCCCGCCACTGCCCCCGCGCCCGCCCCCTCGCCGCCCTCGCCCCCGCCCCCGCCCGCCGCCCGCGCCCCGCCCGCGCTCAAGCCCGCTGACGCGTTCGAGCTGGTGGAATTCCACCGGTCACCAGCGCTGCGTCGCAGAATACACCCTAAGCCGGATGCCATCAACGTGGGCTTCGCCGAGGATAGCTTTCGAGGTCCCACCACTCGACAGAGGACGGTGTCGCGCGGTAGTAGCGTCGACTCCGCCGGCAGCAAGTCCTCCCTTAAAAAGATGCAGCTCTCGGACCTCGACATTCAGATAGCGCACAGCCCGCAACTAGGCATGCCGGCACGCCCGGACAAACCTAAAATGATGTACTCATCCGAAAAAACGCCGTATGGACGCGTGATATCGCACACGGTGGACTCGTGGGCGCGGCAGACGGTGCACGTGAAGGACGGCGTCTACAAGCCGCTAATATTCGGCGGCACCTACCCCATAGAGGTGCCGGCCTCGCCGCCCGAACAGCCTGTAAAAGCGATACCCCTCGTTGATGTAAAGAGTACCTTAGATCCGGAGACGCATCGCCGCGAGCTCCGAAAGACCATAGAGAAGAGCCTGGACAAATTCGAGGAGATGATGTCCAAACGGGAGCGGAGTACGGACGCGCGGCGCAAAGCGTTCGGCAAGCGCACGGTGCAGACGTTCGACATCGACGCGCCCGCGGAGCTGGAGCCGCCCCCCTCGGCCCCCGCGGCCCCCAGGGCCCCCGACCACAACTACTACATGTCGGGCCCGCACACGTTCAACATCGACGAGCCCGTCTCCTTCATATAAACACAGACGACGCACAGTCGCGTCGCGCTCCCGTATCGATAACACACTCTGTGATAAATAACGATCTGATTTTAAATTATTCCGAGAATTAAAAAAAAAAACAAAATGTTGAAAACAATCGGTTTAGTGTCGGCAGCGGATTTCGTGAAATTTAATATTTGGTACATTGGCAGGCAGTGGCGATTTCCGGTAATAGATTTTTTATAAAATTACGTAAACTAAAAAATTTAATATATTTTATTCTCATATCCATATTATTATTATCGTCCGTTGCCGATTTGAAGTATGATAATTTGTTAGCTTTTATATGTTAGTTGTATTTTGTTTGTATTATCGGTGTTATTTATTGTTATAGAGCTATATAGGCTATATATGATTGTTTAGAAAATACGTGTGATTTTTGTGTAAATCCATAGAGACCGTACTAAAGATACCAGGATGAATGACATACAGGGAGAATAATTATAAATAAATATTTTAAAAACGCTCTAAGATAAAAAAGAAATAAGTGTTTTAGTTTGCATGACGTACTCACTCGAGATATGGCATAAAATCCAGTAGATATTGGAATATGATCATTTGCAAAACACAACATGCAAAGAGAACAACATCAAATCCACTATTGAAGAACCTGAAGCAAACCGTTATTGAATGGGATCCTAAACATTACGGATTACACCAGGACGTCACATATTACGACATATTACCAGAAACGACACACGACACGCGCGCATTTACATCATAACAGACTCGCTTTCACGAGTGTGCTTTGTGTTGTGGTTATGTTTTAACGTAGGCGTCAGTGGCGACGTTAGAGGGGAGTGGCGGGCGCGGCGGACACAACACAATGTCATTTATTTTATAAAGGGGTCAATGCTACTCACAACTAGTGCAGTTCTACTGTACTCACTTTCGACCAAAAAATTTCACTTGCATAAAGGTTTCACTTTCTTTGGGAAAAACTAAAATCGTCACTACCGGTGGGGGTTGTCGGGGCGGCCGCTACTCGCTCTAGCGATGCCACAACGCACTGTTTTATTTCATTTACTGCATTATTATTATTATCGTAGTGCATTATAGATAGAATAATTATTAGTGAATGCTATTGTTTTATTCATGATCTCCTAATATCATATCTTCTGAAACTAATGAAATTTCTCAACGTTTTTCATCCATGCTGACGTTCAGATTGCTATTTTCACTTACATGAACAATTTTCATACGCTGTGTGTAATTATTGTAATATAAAGTCTGTTTACACAGTGTGAGCTGCTGACTTAGCATTGGACAGTTACTGCTAATTACTTCACATGTAGCTTGAATTGCTACGGCCATTTCTCAATGACTGATTGATGAACATGGGTAATTGTCACTGCCGAATCAAAAATGAAATGTTGCAATGAAAATGGGAAGTAAAAAAAAGAAAATAGCGCAGAATATGGTGAACCATAATATTGAGCACCTGATGATGGTACTGACCGACTACCATAGCCATACGATGCGACTACAGTGACTGTCCAGGCTAATTCGTACGCTAGCTCGCACCATGTAATTTCACCAATACTTTCATACCTATCGTCGCAGTCGTGCAAAATTCATCAATAATTGCACGCTATGTTTACCTTTTTGTCGCACACTTTTTACGACGATGTTTTCAGAAGTTTATGAGTTACCCACGTTTAAAATAAATCCGAATACATGTATGGAACCCTGTCCAAATAATTAAATTTTGTTATTTTTATAGTAATTAACCCCTTTACTGATACATACGCTTACATTACAATATATCTGCGAGGGGTACAAAGAAACAGGTAGTTTACATACGGCACGCCGTATTTATTTCCGTCCTATGATGTTATAGGTTAGCCTTTTGCACTATCATGACAACTTATAATCATTTGGCATATATTTTTTACAAGAAATTATTTAACTTTTAAATATTTTTTACAAGTGAGGGGGTTTATTAACAGAATAAACCCTTGTGTTCACTAGGCAACATTTGACTAGCCACACATGACTTTCAACAAGTCTGGTATTTATTGCCATCATGGCTGCAGCCACATTATATTATGATGAATCGCGTTTGGGGGTCAGCCGTCAGCTAGAGCATATCCAGTGAGACAGAACACCTTTCGACTTGTCGAACTTTCGATGGTCGTCATTATTTGGGTTTCACCGTCACACTCACGACATTATAAAAAAGATACTATAAACAATAGTTGCCTAGTGTATGCAAGGCCTAATTTAGCTCTCTATGTGATTATTTTTTAAAATTATTCTGCTTTTTTATGTTAATTTTACGTACTTATTAAGCACGCTTTTAACATATTTTTTCGGTGCTCAATTTGCATTCCTTCCCGCCCCACTGACGCCAAGATATCACGAAACGTTTTTTATGTTGTTTATTTTTATTGCCACCTCATTGTTATTTATTTATTCCTATGATTTAATGCTCTCGCTTAACGTGCTTCACGAAGCTACACGCGTCAGTAGAGATGTTTAAGTAACTGTTAACAGTCTGTACTAGATTAAAGGTGACTATATAAAAACGGACTTAAAATGATCTTGCGTTGTAATCGTGTGCTTAAGCTAGGACAAGTGAAAAAAACTTCTATTAAAATATAAGCCCGACGCAAATGTTCTTTTTATGCAAAAGAATATCGTCATCAAATTAGAATGACTCAATTAACTGTTTATGAGTCGGACTTGTAAAGTTGCTTTCATGGACGTTATGACAAAAAGCTTTTTAAATTTAATTCAATAAATAAATCGAAGTTGATATCACATTACGGCCGTTTTTAGAATGTCATTTTGTTTGTAATCCTTAACCTAGTACAAGTAGGTCGATGGTTTAATAGTAACGACAGTGGATTAACTACACGTTAGAATTAAGCAAAATATTGTCCAAAAATTGTGATAAATTCGATGGCAGCAACATTAGTAGGAGTTATTCGGCGGCTAGTAAGGTCGGTCGGGACCGTGCTGGTGTGAGTAGTGGTATCTTGGCCGCGGTGCGGGCCGGGCGACTGGCCCCGCGCGGGCGAGCGTAGTCGCGTATCGGTGGGCTTGCGGCAGGCGGGCGCGGTGGGCGTGGTGGGCGCGGTGGGCGCGGGGGAGCGGCCCGACGGGGACGAGCCGCGGCCCTCCATCACCATGCCCGGCGGCAACACCAGCGGCAACGCGTACACTGACTACGATGACGACAGACCGCCTAGTACAGAGGTCAGTATAGTTACTCACTTTATAGCCATATACAATACTATCTTTTACCCGCCTGGCTTAATCCCCTAATAACTAACACCATAGACCAAACGCTGGCATTAAAAAAACTAAAGTTATGGTTTCTAATGCATACCATATTCTTTTCTTTTAATATCGATAACTTTTTCAAAACACAAAGGACGAGGCCCTTGTCCTATCCTAATGATGATAAGTGATAAGCCATAATTTAACAAAATATACACTATTGACCTCCTTCTACTCCACCTTGACATCTGCAGCAAGCAGACGACGACACGCCGGACTCGCCGAAGCAGAAGAAGTCGGCAGGCAAGAGGGAGGAGCAGTCGCGCGACGGCAAGGGCCGCGGCTGGTTCGGCGGCATCTTCACCAAGCTGTCCCTGCGCCCGCCCAACCAGATGATCCTGCCAGACGACAAGAACCCAACAGTGAGTCGAAAGCAAGTGATTAAAGTACGCGAAATGCCCACCTTGATGTAGTTGTGGAGCTAGTGGGAGTGGGGCTAGTTCACGTTTGTGTAACGAACTCAGAATCGAGCTTTTGTCATGCAAAAGCTAGATCATGCACCCGATATCCACTATTATTGACTCGTCATTCCTGTGGATTCTAATTTCTAGCACTAGCCTAGGGTGTTCTGCCGACCAGGTCGATAATGGTATAGTTTAGTGGGGTAGAGGAAGGCGAGTATAACTCTACTCACATATGACAGTAACTTGAATAACGTCTTAATACAAGTAGATGCAAAGGAGTAATTTCAAGCTAGCTGGCACTGTTTAAAGCCGTAACGATACCTTTGCACTGAGCTAACGAGTTCATCGAATATAAGCGCGGGCAAGTAGTTTTTCATAGTAGTATTGTATGTTAGTAGAAAAAAAAAACTTACTCTTGAGGTGATATTGTTAATAATGACAAATGTATTTAGATTTATAATGTTTCCTAACATTTCTATTCAAATCTAGTCACAGATGGTAATGTGTTTTGGTGCATAGACATATTCGATACTGAATGAAACATAATATAGATGAAATATTATACCAAATACTTCGTCGGGTTTTATATTCAAGTTCAATGGCTGGCTGCAGACTCAAAAAGACAAATAAAGCTAACTTTGTAATTATCATTTATCAATATTTACGTATATTGTATATTATGATGGAGTAGTTTTATCTCTCTATGTATATGTTAATTTCCTGACCATTTACCGCCCATACCAATCTTTTTAATTTATTATAATTATGTTTTCTTATAATTATTGTCTACAAGAAAATTTTATAAATGTTATTGCGTTAGGAATCTGATTTTTTCATTATAAAATAGCAATATAGTGTTTTTCTACATAGTAATGCGATCTATAATGTTTCTATGTTATGTAAAGTCATGTCAAGTATATATGTATACATTTATATGTACTGTAGCATTTATCTATACAATGTATAATAGTGGGTGTAATAAACGAGTGGTATTTAGACAGAGTTTTATTGTATACTAATTTCTCTTGTAGATTTGCATGTAACTATTTTCAAGGCTTATGTAGACATACAATATAAAGAATGAAATATACTTTAAATGTAAAAAATTATAATAAGCAGAATGCAGACGTAGTAATTGAGATGATCTGATAAAATTCATAGTGAATATTCAAGCTCTTTCTCGCAAAATATTGATTTGTACAGAGGTCAAATATCAAACTAGATTGTGACGTCATTAATTAACTAACAAATCCGCTTTAACACATTTAAAAGTAATGACATAATTTTTCTTAAATTAATTATAAAATTTGTTGTAGTTATTAGAATAAAAAATATTATTTAGCGTCCCTATTGGTATGGAGTATGAGCTGTTACAGTAGAATCAGTGTTCATAATATTTGGTAAGTTACATAACCTTCGTGCGTGTGTTGTAGATCGTGTGGGACGAGCAGAAGAAGCGGTGGCGCAACCTGGACGGCGACAGCGACGAGGCAGACCAGCCGCCGCCGCCGCCGCCCAAGATGGCGGACCTCGTGCCGCATCTCAGGTGGGACAACACACCACTCGGTCTTAAATTACCGCTCCTACTTTCACTTTACACTTTCAATTTCGTAAAAATACTAAAAAAAACTCTCTTTAAAGATAGAGATGAAGATATCTAGATATCGGCTAATAATGCGTTCTCATATTTTCGCTTTTACACATCCTGAACTTCGGCAAGGAATGAACATAATATCATTATAATTATTTTGCAGGAGTAGTTCTCCGCCGCTGCAGACGTCTGCAGCGACGGCCGCGCCTCCCACCGCGCCCGTCTCCAACATATTCAAGATGCAGAAGGGAAGACGTGAGTGCACACATACACATAACATAATAATATGTTTTGATAAGTATGGATGGATATTGTATTATAGCTCATTTTAAGACTCAAAGTCGTCTTTAGAATAAAACTATTTGTCCTTTTCCAGAAAACGATTGTTTAGCATTACAAATATGTATACTGTTGTGTGTTATGGCAGACATAAAGAAGTCGTACGTGGATGTGTTCAACCCGAGCGGCGCGGCGACGCGGGCGCTGCCCCCCGCGGCCGAGGTGCTGGGCCCCGCGCCCCCGCCGCCCCCCACCACCTACTTCGTGCCTGCGCCGCCTCCACAGGTATAATACGCGTCATGTAAAAAGAGCGCTGGAAGAAAGTGCATGGGTACACTCGCGCACGAAAATATAATGTATTTAAATATAATTAAAAACATCTTCGGGTAATAAAGACATTACCATTTAATATTTTGCGCAGATGTGCACAAACAAAGTAAAAAAATAATTTTCTAAATCATTTTGAGCCAGTCCGTCGAGGCGAACTCATGTTCTCTCGTCGTCCGTAACACATTTCGTAATTAAAAACTTTTGTGCGCGATGGTTGGTATTTTGAGAGCGAACGTAACGTGGACAAAACGCGGGAACCAAAGGTCGACTAACGAACCAATAGCACGCCCCGCGCCTCCCCGCGCCCCCCGCGCCGCACCTCACACCACCAAATAGATCGATAAATCATCCGCCGCGCAGGTGGAGCGCCAGCGCTCTGTTTACATGAGGCGACCTATACGCGACACACACTTTTCACTGACCACCACGCATAGGCTTACTCAATGTATCAAGGCAATTGGAGAATACAGTATATACGCTTTTTATCACTGAATTTTGAATTCACTTTTTGCCATTTGTATTCCGTCTCATAATGTTGGAGCGAACCTATTGCCATATCGCGCAAACCCCGGGCTATTACTGATCAAAAAATGCCTAGAACACTTTAACCTGGCCGGGGAATCGACACTGGGACCTCGGCGTAGCAGTCGTAGCGTAATACAACCGTGCAAATTAATACAAATTCTAGTAGCGTAATAAATTCAGTTCAAATGGTACTTTTCACACCTTTTTACTGTAAGTATAATGATTGACAGTAATACTCCCCTGTTTATTCCCAGAGTACCCAAGTGTCCATACCTCTCTCCCTCACTCCCACACCGCCCCCTACTCCACTAGTATTCGAGGTAACTTAATGTCGTTTTATTTATTACATACTAGATATTTTTTAGAGCTTCGCCCGTATTAAAATCCATTAACGGGATAAAAAAGTAACCCGTAGACATCGGAAACAATATAGTTTCGTATAATAGTGCAAGATATTTTTGAATCGAAGCAGTAGTTCCATAGATAAGCGTATTGAAACAAACAAAAACTTTAGTTATATGCAATTAGTATATTATGTAGATTGCAGACACACTTATTGTAGATCATATATTATTTTGGTATTATACTAATTTTTTCTACACATGCTGCAGGACGCGGAAAATTTACCCAATGGTCACTAACAGGTAAATATTACGAGAACAATTTAGGATGCAGTGATGAACTCTTAGAAGCGGATCTTACCTATAACCAAAAAGTCAGGCCTTAGTGTCTACAATCACTAGTATAAAAAAAAACATTTGTAATAGTTACAAAGTTTTCCTAATATTAAATGTAATGTTTAAAAAAAATTAAATGCCGTATTATATAACAGGGGGGCATCTACGATCCGTCTCAGATGCCGGCTGAGGACGAACAATACCGCAGCGGCATCTAGCGACGGCTCCGAGCGTGCAAACAATGATCTCCGACAGATGGCGTTTATGATCCATGATCACATATCGACACTTGTGTCTACCCTCTCTTCACTATAACCTTATTTTCACGCTATGAAAGTTGAGAATCGAACGTGACAGCAGCTCAAATGTTATTTGTATTTGCAAAGGAAATTATGTGAAGTTTGTTTGTATATTTGTTTCACAGAATCGTATCTTAGACACCAAGCAATTTGTTTTGAATAAAATGGAATTTTAATAATGCAAATATATCTAACATCGTAATTAACTGATTTTTCAATAGATCTCGTAGAAGTAAACAATATGATTTTTAATGAATTACCAACATTTTTGGTGAATTTTAAGTCTACGACACATGTATTAAAACCGTTCATATTATAATGTAAAAGCTCTGTTTACAAATTCTGAGAGATGAGTTGAAAAATACGTTGAACATAATAAACATACCGTGAAGATAACAACGAATATATATACGATTATAGTATAGAATACGAAATGATATTACAAAAGTAAATATAGTTTCTCGTTAGTTGTAACGCGGGGGTTGCTGAACGCACTTGTGTTTGACTATTAATAATTGTAAGGTCATTCCACGTTACTCAGGCGACTGGTAGGTGTCCTTCCCGTCTCTGGAAAACTCTTATTTAAATGTAGAGATCTACTGACGCTGAGATTTATACAACGTACTTGACCAAGAATTTTGTAGTATTTTAAAAATGTATTCAATTTAAATTCATTTTGCTGTTTCCGACTTGTTAAAATTGGTTTCTTAGATCCCACTGATAGACATCAAAGTGCTATGAGTAACTCTATGTACCAGAACGGTCCATTCCCGATTATATCTATCTTTTAACAGCGTCTTAACTAACGGAGGTTGTCTCTTTCATACTTATAGCATACGACGTAGGGTAAAAAGTGACAATAAAATACTACTTAAATGATGAGACGAGTTTTGTTATGAACATTTACCTCCAACATTTTAGCTAGTCAATGTTTTATCCCTTCCTACTTTATATTCATACTTTAAAAGTGAAAGAGTTCACAGTAATTAGTGTAAACGCTGGTCTAAATAAAAGATAACAGCTTATGTCAAACTTAATGGCTTGAAGTTAGTCACGAGCGACGTCGTGTTTTCAAAAATATTAGAGGCCGTACAGAGTGATTACAACTTTAGATCAGACATAAAGATTGGCGCCAGTTAAACAAGTTTAAGAATACAAGCGCGTTCAGAAGCAGCCCGCTGATGGACGAACGACGCTCCTGTGAAGCTTACCAACTAAGTACTATTAGTTCAGGTTTAGTGACGAAATGTGAACGGAACGACGCGTTCGATGCATCATGCAGCACTGCGCCACAAACACACGGATGTCGGCTCACCCTGTCAGTCTGGGAGGGATTGTAATTAGCAAATACCGGACACGCAAAATGTGAACTAACAATGTACCATAAAATGAGTGGATAGGGCAAAGGGGATAATGGGACATTATTATACAAATAAACTGACATGTAATCCACATAATGATTATTCTGTACTCAATACTGCAGAATATCTATATTAAACTTACTTAAAAATAAAACTTGGCTGACCCCTGTTCACCCCCTTGACTGTACTCATGTTGGATATTACCAATACTCAAGGTCCATTCAATATGTCGAGTATTGGTTGTTCTGTAGTATAACAAAATCAGATGAACGGGATGCCATGTTGTTGTGTGCGCGAGTGCTGCGCGCTCTTATTGTTCTAGTTGTGATCAACAACGTTAGTTTTGCTCATTTAATGTTTTCGTTACATACTGAAGGCTTATCATAGTAATATTTGTCATCAATATATTTGTTTCGGGACTGGGTGATGAGGTAAAGCCCCTCGTAGATGATACCCACGACACAGCACGTCTTGTAGTGTGGTTCCATCTATGTGATACTTTCGGACATATTTATAAAAAAGCATTTGCGCAAATTCAGGCTGTCGCTTTCAAAAACTACTAAATCCTTATCATTTCTTATCTTCTATATGACATGTATACCACCTTCATTCTTGGCGCAAGTGTATTTCTTTCGTAGATATTTTGTTTAAATTATATTCCTATGGACTATTTCAGTTCAATCATTCAATTAGGTTTGTAGATTAAATGTATTATTATTATTAATAATTGCAATTTTATTATTTTTTATTATCGTCTTTATTTTAGATGTGCAGGCAAAGGGTTAAATTTTAACGGACATTATGTAAAAATAATCGCGCTAGCACAATGTATTAGAATTAAAAGTATATATTTTATATAATTTGAATAGTTTGTAAATTTCATTATTATATTAAATTCCTACAAAAAATAAATATTTTTAAAACATGAGTTGACATTTGCTTCCGGTCTGTAACAGCGGGTATAGGAATGAAATTCTTTGTCTGTATTCCATTATCAGTCGGTGCAATAATTATTTTTACTATAACTGTAGACAATAACGCGATACTCTCGCTCATCGACATTTCCATTTGTATAGAAGCGTGTACAGATTATTGTATGGTCGCGGGGACAGGTTGTGTAAAATGTTAATGCCTTAGTGAAGCGGTTAGGGAGGGTCCGAGGGAGCGTGTGTAAAAAGGCTTGTTGTCTGTATATTAGACGCGAAACTCGACGGCAGTTGATGCACTATTAGTTGTCAATGTATTATAATTCAACGTATGGAATATATTTAAATAAACTGTTTATGTTACGCTTTATACTGGTGTTTTATTTCTTACAAAATATTATCATAACTAGTATTATTCCATGTCCTTATTTAAAATAGTCGCTATCACTTTTTTTATTATATTATGACTTGAGAAAAGATATAAAAGCCGTTCGATCACAGTTCTGGTGGATAGTTCATTGTTTTCGTGCCGCAGGGAAAGTGTTAAAAGATAATCTACTGCTGGTGACGATCAAATTAAATAATTTAGAAATCTAAAGTAATAGGGAAAGTTAATGGTCACTGGTTTTAAACCATATTTTTAGGTTTTATCTTGCAAATATAGGAACCCATTAGTGAAAGTCCGGTTGATCAATAGTGAAAGTCTTTTATTTTATTTGTTCCTAGTATTTAGTCAACAATATCTAATTATTAAAACATACATAGGAGATTTTTGCATCCCTAGTCTACCTATGTAGGTAAATATAAGCATAAATAAGTATCCTGTGCACCAATTTAAATTATGTATATTACCACGCCAACCATTGTAGTTCCAGAAATGTAGGCACTTACCTAAACAAGCACCTACACACTTTTCAAAGGATTTTCTTAGAATCTGTTGATTCTGGCATCTACTAAATATGGTATGCTATACAATGTACATAGTTTTATTAATCACGAAAATTCTGGCACACAACTGGTTATTTATAATCACATTCTTAAGACCGTGAATCCGCTCTCGGCACTAAATGTCATGGTCGTCTGTATCGCCGCGCAGCGCCGCCAGGATCTGTAGCGTCGCCGACGTGATGCTGCCTACCACGAACACGGCCATCACCAACGAGCATATCAATATTGCCTTATTCATATCGAGTTCATATAATATTGAAGCTAAATTAAAATTTTTCGTTTTAGCTGCTTCTGCATTGGCAAATCTTATGACAATTCGATGGCATTTTTCTTTCAGAAATAAGGTTACAATGCTCCAGTGTTTCAAAAAATTGAGAATAAAACAATAGTATAATTATTACATATAGGTATGTATAATTATCGAAGTTATGCGTAGGTACAGTGTAGTTATTAGGAATGTGAACCACTTGGTGATGCATGCATGATGCAGCATACCTCATAAATGAACATATTTTTTTAAGGGAGGTACCATGTAAAATTTAAGGTCCCTAATTAATGGTTTCTGTCTTTGATTAATTATATACATAGACACTGAACATTTCAAATGGGTCGAAAAAATAGAGGCGAACTGTTCCCCACTAAATGAGTTCGAGTGAATTATTTTTTGTTGTTTTTCATGGATATAATTTTCTCCCCGTTTTA
The DNA here is from genome assembly GCA_947568825.1 of Sphinx pinastri. NCBI lineage: Eukaryota > Metazoa > Arthropoda > Insecta > Lepidoptera > Sphingidae > Sphinx > Sphinx pinastri. The sequence goes on from OX387615.1 coordinate 757,940, forward strand.
ATAGAAACCATGTTATAACTGATATCATTATGCGCGCACACAACGATACGCAGAATGATGCAGCGATAGCGTATGACACAGCTGTCACGCATACTAGCTTAAGAAAAGTTGGCCTGTTTGTTTTCGTTTCATTGCAGCGCGTCACTCTGTCTAGGTATATAATTAATCAAAGGTTTCTGTGATCTCGTGAATGATTTGAATACAGGTCATGTGCTGCTACCAAATCATAGGATAGACATGATGCACTAGATACACCCGTGTCTAATTCTTGGCATCGACTTCTTGGGTGATATAGGCTTGATCATAGAGAAAAAATCGATTGACGGGATAGCGAAAGCATTCAAATCACCGGGCCGTGTATCTCTTTCAAATTACATAACTATACTAGCTTTTGCGCGCGGCTCCGTCAGCGTGGAAAAGTTTTTCCGGGATAAAAAGTAGCCTATAGCACTCGGAGTAATTCCTATTAGTGAAATAATTTTCGAAATGGGTCTAGTAGTTCCTGAGATTAGCGCGTTCAAACAAACAAACTCTTCAGCTTAATACAATAGTGTAGATTATTTCAGGTTATGAGCAGTTCCAGACAAGCATTTTAAATAAAACTATTACATAGGTATCAAAACATTTATTTGGTACCAGTAACGAAATCCAACCAGTCCCTAACCTCGGCGATGTTGACATAGAGCTGCGGGTCGCACGTCACGCCGCACTGCTGGTTGTCGCTCATGAGGCCGAGGAGCGTGGAGCCCCGCAGCAGCGGCGCGCCGGCGCAGTAGTGGCAGGGCGGGCCGCGCGGGGGCAGCGCGCCGGCGCACAGCGGGCCCGGGCCGCAGCGCCCGCGCCGCACCGCCGCGCCGCCCCACAGGTGCCGCAGCGACCAGGCCTCCGCCCCCGCCTCCGTCTGCGCCGGGCACTGCGCCGGCGGCAGCGTGTACACGTACACCTTGTGCAGGCGCTTACCGAGTGGGCCTGTGTCGATCGTTCTGAAAAACAATTATGGCATAGTAAAACCAAGTTTATTCTGTTATGCAAAGATCTGTGTGTTAACATATTAAATACTAACATTAAATAATAAAACATACCTATATGGTCCAAATCCCAGTATTGTTAATCTCTCTCCAATAGTTATCATAAAATAATCAATCAAACTGGGCAGCTCCACTGCATACCCTGAGCCCCTCATCAAACTGTCCTCACTCTTCAGGGCTGTTAGATCATAGCTTTTGTTCACACCCTCATACATTGGATGAATTTGTACATCGGAAATCACATGCGTTCGTCTTTTTCTTACTCCACCGTAATCCTCCATCATCACAAATGAATCTAGGGAATCTACTTCCTCGATAGCTTCGATACAGCTTGCAGACGTTATAGTCCAGTATTCTGTAACTATTGTCAATGTGCAGCCAAAAATAATGTCTCTGGGAGGGTTTACTTTAACCAGAGCGAACACATATTGCTGGTGCAGGTCCTCAGCTTCCTCTCCATCTGATTCATCCAATACAAAGTCAATATCATCATCATATTCATACATTGGCTGAAGATTCTTTGTCACTTGTATATTTCCTCCAGGATCTAATATAACCGATTGATTATTCAAACTGTAATCTGAAATTTTTATAAATTCAGTGTCCATCTTATTTATATCTGGATCTCCTAGTTCTTCGTTTGTGTCAGAATAATCTGTAGCATCTGTTGTAGTTTCATCATACTTGTATGTAGTATTATATTCATAATACTTGATGTATGCTCTAGTCTTCTCAGAAGGTTTCCATGTGCATTCAGGTGCCAAAGTAAAAGGTTTGTTGTATGTTTTAGTTGATTTAATGGTAGTCTTTGTTTTAATTTTTGATGTAAATGTTGGTATTTTTGTAGTTTTAGTCTCTACATTATAAAAACTTTCAGTACCACTTGAGCAAGCCAAAAAATGCAGTATCAAAAAGACCAAAAACCCAAATATTAGAACTAATAGGAAACCTTCTAAAATACTCAGAAGTGCTTCAGTTATTGTGAATGATTTACACCAACCTTTGAATTCTTTGCAACAAACATGGCACATTATTTTATACTGTCATTCATTGTTGTTCCCTTTTAACACAGCATGACCATCTGGTTATATAGGTTTTAAATTTAACATTCAAAAATATGTTTCTTTGCTAATTCATGAATTTTATACAGTTTCAGCTTCGTATGTCTCAACTTATTTTTGATACAATGTAAAAATAAAAAAATACATCTCCACTCTGACTAGAACATCCAGATGTCTTTGGAAAAAAATTCTTTTATTGCTTCAATTCTTTTTTTTTATTAGTTTCTGCAACAACAGGCAGTGGTCTCCTAAAGGGTCTGTCTCTACAGCCAAATCGCAACTGTCCAGACTCTTTTTTTCCACCAAACCCCCCGCCTAACCGTCTGGGCTTCCAACCATGCATTAACCTCCCAACCTCCCACTCAACAACAATCTCTGCCCCATCAATATATTCCCTTTCCATTGTGTCGTATGCTTTTTGTGCATTGTTTGTATTATCATATTCAATAAAGGCATATTGTTTTGATTTTCCAGTAACAATATCCCTCACAATACGACATTTTAGTATTCTCCCATATTTGCCAAATTCTGCGAGGAGCGTATCCTGCAATATTATAATGCAATTTACTAAGAGGGAGCTTAGTCTTTTACTCTTTATTTTGAAAGAAAACTCCCAATATCTCACATACTATCCTTGCAAAAAAAATTACTTATAGGATTGTATTTCATCATCATAAGCCACAGGAAGTCTATTGCTGAACATAGGCCTGCTCTAATTTCCAGACCAACCTGTTAGAAGCAGCCTGCATTCAGCAAGTTCCTGCAACTTTTATCAAGTTTGTCTTTATGAGGATTGCACTTTATATTGGTTAATTATTATGAGTTAGGACTTACTTCTGTAGTTCTAGGATTAAGCCTCCCCACAAATAATGTGTTTCTTGGATCTCCTTTTAAAGATTTATTTGGTGTGTACTTTGAGTTTATAGCTCTCAAAATCGCGCGGTCATGAGGCTCCGTGTCGGTGCCTGTTGATACAAAAAATATCAACTTTTCTATTCATTCAATATAAACAAAATTAAGTTTATAAGTATGCTCACCATCAATAGATCCGTTTTTTAATGGATCATACACTTTAGTAGCAAATTTATTAAACCTTTTCTCAGGGGGCATTTTGGAATAACTTCTTTTAACTAAACTTAAGGTTTTTTTAATTGATTCAATAAGAAATTTATCTTTCAGTAGTATTATAATTCTCTTTGAATTTATCCAATAAAATCTTCGATCAACATATTGTTGATCGAAGTTCATCGAAGAAAAACATTGATTCTTTTTTAATTTTTTTATAAAGTCATTTGTGTTGACATTTTGCCAATGTCAAGTTTGGTTTGTCTATTTTATTATCTGTAGTATGTCGAAGTAAAGCGGTGACTACCTTACCAAGACTTTATCGAGGAGTATTGGCAGCAACAAAAAAACACTTGATTAGCACAATTATTTCAATTCACTTCATTTGAGCTCTTTAATAGACCTATATTGGATAATATACCACCGTAATTATGCAATATAACACTAAATATCACCGAAATAATGAATTAAAACAAGAGCACCTCATGACACTTCCAAGTTTCCGCCAAAACTCCAAAATTGTTTCTTTTTTTTTTTTAATGGCACTTGTGTTCACATTTTGCCAATGTCAAGTTTGGATTGTCTTTTTTTATTATCTGTAGTATGTAGTGATGCGACTCGAGTCGTGTTTTTACTCGAGTGACTCGAGTGAGTTTGCGAAATTCGTACTCGAGTGAAAAAAATATTGACTCGAGTCAATTTGCACTCGAGTTGCCGAGTCAACTCGGCGCACCGAGTAGACTCTCGCTAAACCTTACTTCACTAGTCAACTGTCAAGTGTCTTCTTCTTCTTCTTTTTATTATGGCTTCCACCGATTAACTATCGGTGATTTCGCCAATGTCAAGTAATAATAGCAGATACAAAACAATAATTATAAATTCTTAGAAATAAAAAGTTGTCACCATGTCAAAAAACAAAAGACGACCCCCTGTCAAGTGTCAAGTGTCAACGTCACAAACGTCATTGCTGTCTATTTAGGTAAACATTTTTAATTTTAATACTCGATGAGTGGCGAGGCAAGTGAGCAGGGACATGGTGTGGCTGGGGTAACGCATTTTTTCAAAAATGTGGCATGACAAAATTCAATTTACCATATACAAATAGCCAGTGTAATGAAATTATGTATTATAAAGAACCCTTATTTTGGCCCCACTCTTTTTGATTTTTTATTTTTAGTTATTTGTTCGTTTTTTATTTATTTATAATTAATTAAACAAATGTTCACCCTTAAGTTGGTCCCCCTTACTAGATATCTTTATTTGTATCGCTTAGATTAGTTAATTTTGATCAATTATCTTTTTGTTTGACCACTATTGATGATTGTTCGATTATAAAAACAATTAAATTCTTTTTTTTACTTTATTTATTAATTATTTTTTATCTAATACGCAAGCCATCACCTCACGCCTATATTGCGCATGCACCTGTGTTGTCAGTCAGCTTGCAATGGCCGTATTTACTAGCGTTTTGTTAACGAGTGCGTTTATACTGTATAATTATTTCTTATGCAAATTAAAAAAATATTGAAAACTTCAACAAAAAATGTCCGTGAAGACGGCCAATTAGTCGTTAAAATACGATCAGCGTGGTTTTAATAAATTCAGTTATTTTGAATGATATTGAATTGCGTTCTATATTCACAAATATACAACATTGATATAAATACATGGAGTGATTATTTACTGGTACATGAGCACTTATTGGGACTTTTACCTTATATCATTATTAAGTATTGCTTAGACATTTAAGTCACAATTTTAGTTTATACTTTCCAGCAATACACTTGAGTATAATAATTGTATCGTTAAATTTATTAAAAGCATGCCAACGAATTACAACTCCATAAAATTTACCATTATCGGAACTACTTACAATATTTCCTAATTAGAATTAAATACATTTATATTATATGGCTGCTGGCGCATGCCTGACAGCCTCGGTGGCGTAGTTGTATTACGGTACGACTGCAAGGCTGAGGTCTCGGGTTCGATCCCCGGGTCGGGTCAAGTGATATTGGATTTTTCTATTCAGTATCAGCCCAGAGTCTGGAATTTGTGCCCGATATGGCGATAGGCTCGCCCCCTATCACATCATGGGACGGAATACGCTTGGCGAAAAGTGGGTGCACTAGTTGCGCCTCTGCCTACCCCTTCGGGGATAAAAGGCGTGAGCATGCGCGCGTGCGCGCGCGCGCGCTGGCGCATGCACAGTATATGTATGCGCATATAGCGGCGATAGCCTAGTTGGGAGTGGAACGGACTGCCGAGACGAATGTCCGCAGGTTCAAAACCCAAGGGCATACACCTCTGACTTTTCTTAAAAGTTATGTGTGTATTTTTTGTGAATTATCTCTCGCTTTAACGGTGAAGGAAAACATCGTGAGGAAACCTGCGCATATCTGAGAAGTTCTCTATAGGAATTTCGAAGGTATGTGAAGTCTGCCAACCCGCACTAGGCCAGCGTGGTGGACTAAGGCCTAAAAACCCTCTCAGTTGTAGAGGAGGCCCGTGCTCAGCAGTGGGCAGTATCTAATACAGGGCTGATGTGGTGGTGGTGGCATGCGCAGTGTAGGCGTGAGGTGATGGCTTGCTTATTAGATATAAAATAATTAATAATTAGGAATTTAATTGTTCTTATGATCCAATCATCAATAGTGGTCGAACAAACAATAATTGATCAAAAGTAATTAATCTGAGCGATAAAAATAAAGATATCTAGTAAGGGGGGCCAACTTAAGGGTGAATATTTGTTTAATTAATTATAAATTTTACATTCGAACATTAACGAACAAACGACGAACAAATAATTAAAAATAAAAAAAATCAAAAAAGTGGGGGCAAATTTAGTGAGCAGTATTATAATATGCTATTAGTTGAAATGTACTATATTTTTATTTTTTCTGCAATGGGCTTAGGCCTAGTAATCTTAAAAAGTACGAGTTGGTAAGTGGCAACATTGACAAAGACCTGTCATTAGTATTTTTATTTCTTATATATCGCATAATATTATTAATTTTATTTCAGATTATTCTCAATATTTTATTTATATTTATACACATATTTATACTTATGTTATCACGATTTAGATTTTTAGGTAGGGTTCAATTCTCATAACCGCGTCGAGTTTTATTTCGGTATAGTAGTGAGCATAATATAATTTGTAATTTCTATCGATTTTTTTTTGTTAACTTTAGCATTTTTCTGAATCATAGATAACAAAACGCGGACGTTAATCACTTTTAGTTATATGTATTCCAAGCGTAGCTTCTCAAGAAATCTGAATTAATAAAGGTTTTATAAACTGCTATGAAAAATCTCACTCGAGTTGCATAGCGGGAAAATACAATATATTTAACTCGAGTGACTCGAAAACTCGAGTATAACTCGAGTAACGCACTGAAATTACTCGAGTGACTCGAGTCATAAAATCCTATTCGAGTCGCATCACTAGTAGTATGTCGAAGTAAAGCAGTGGCTACATGGTGGCTACCTTACCAAGACTTTATCGAGGAGCTTTGGCGGCAACAAAAAAAACACTTGATTAGAACAATTATTTCAATTCACTTCGTTTGAGCTCTTTTATAGAACTATATTGGATAATATACCACCATAATTAAGCAACATAACACTAAGTATTACCAAAATAATGAATTAAAACAAGAGCATCTCATGACACTTCCAAGTTCCCGCCAAAACTCAAAATTGTTTCTTTACCAGAAATTTTTCCTGTTCCGTAGTAGTGATGTAACGAATATCCAATTTTCCAACATTCGCGAATGCGAATATGGGAATTTTATTTGGCAGTTTTGGCACCAATCACGTACGTTTAACGTAGTGGTTATATTTTCTTTGGCACCAAAAGAATTTATCGTACGTTACGTGAAATTAGCTGCAAAGTGACCCCACTGCACTGATAGTAAGCGTCGTGAAGTCCAGATAGAGTGTCCTGTTTGAAATATGTCAGCGACATTCGTTCTCTTACGAATCTGTTCATTTCCAATTTGATTGCGCAGACAAACACCCAGCATCTTCATAGGTCGCTGAGTGACTGTCACCCGTCTTGGGTGGCTCATAGTCAGAGGCACGTCTCAAAGCCGATAAAGATATCGTGCGACGCGGCAGTGACTAATTTCGGAGATCTCTGTGTAGTGGAATAGCCTTCGTGCTCTGGTCTTGTACTTGGACTGACATGATAGCGTTGTAGTACAAGCACCTCAGCCCTTTAATGTACCGACAGCCAATGTGGCCCTCCGGAGGAACTGCAATACAGCCCAGGTCTCGATCGAATTAAAGTCCTTCTCGTAGTCCACAAACGCTAAATAAAGTGGAAAGTTATATTTCTCAGTTTTCCTATATAAAATTGCATGAATGTGATATATGGTTGAAGAAGTCACCGCTCTGATCAAGGCGCTCAAAAGACGAAAAGCCCCCGGGGGTGACAGGATCCCTACCCGTATGATTAAGATTCTTCCGGAGCATTTGGTCCTAACGCTCACCGCGATATTCAGTGCTGCTTTTCAAAACTGCCTCTTCCCAGAGGTCTGGAAGGAGGCCGTTGTGATAGGTGTTTACTGGTGGTAGGTATCTCTTTATGTAAGAGGCCGTCAGGGTGGGTACCACCGCAATGTCTATTTCTACCGCCTAGCAACAGTGTGCATGCACTGTTGTGTTTCGGTTTGAAGGACATTGTAGCCAGTATAACTACTGGACATAATGAGACTTAACATCTTATGTCTCAGGATGACGAGCGCAGTGGAATGCCACACAGCACTTTGTAAGTCAAGGTGCTGGATAGTGTTGCTACTGTTTATGGGTGGTCGTATCGCTTACCATCAGGCGAACGGCATGCTCGTCTCGTCATTTAATGCAATAAAAAAAAAAAAAAAAAACCATAAGCCGGGGAAACCCGCATCCGAACCGTCCTCTTATAGGCCAATCAGTCTGCTCAGTACTCGAGGCCATATTTACGAGCGGATCGTCCTCGACCGCCTCAAAATAGTCGCTCACAACAACAATCTGATCCCTCCCGAACAGTTTGGTTTTCGTGCTAAGCACAGTTGCGTAAATCAGGTGCTCCGCATCACGGAGCACGTTTACGACAAATTCAAGATAGGCATGCCCACCGGTGCTCTCTTCTTCGATATTGAAAAAGCATTCGACAGGGTGTGGCACAACGGCTTGCTTTACAAGCTGTACACTCTCAACGTGCCCACTCAACTCGTGCACATCATACCTACGAGATTTTTTGTCGAATCGCGGTTTCAAATATCGCGTGGAGGGTACTCTCTCTTCCCGTCACGCCATCACGGCTGGAGTCACGCAAGGCTCCGCCCTATCACCTTTTCTTTTCTCGCTGTACACCACTGTACACCAGCGATATCCTTAAACCGAAAAACGCCCATCTGGCGCTCTTTGCCGATGACACCGCAATCTACGCCTCACGTAGAGACCCCGACAATGTGGTGCGCACTTTGCAGGCCGCCGCCGATAAGCTCGGTGAGTGGTTCCGCAAATGGCGAATCAGCGTCAATCCCACAAAGAGCCAGGCTGTCCTGTTCAATTTGAAAAGGAGAGTCCATGTGCCTCACAACTCAGTCCGCATGTCCAACCAGGTAATCCCCTGGACGGACAAAGCCAAATATTTAGGAGTGACCCTTGATCAGAAGTTGACCTTCATCCCACACGTAATTGCGGTACGCGCGCGAGCCGCATTCGCGATGAGCCAACTGCATTGGCTCATAAATAGGAAAAGCAAATTGTCCATCCGCAACAAGATTAGGATCTTTACCACGTGTATTAGACCGATCATAACATACGCGTCGCCCGTGTTTGCCCATATACCGCCTGCTCGTCTTAAGCGTATGCAGGTATTGCAAAACATTTTTCTTCGACACGCTCTTGGTGCCCCGTGGTACGTTCGCAATCACAACCTCCACGTGGATACCAACATGCCGACCATCAAGCATTTCATGCAAATGACCAGCAAACGCTACTATGGGCGAACACGGGCGACGCGTATGTCATGATCGTCCAATACACGTTGTAAAGATCCTAATTTTGTTGCGGATGGACATTTTGCTTTTCCTATTTATGAGCCAATGCAGTTGGCTCATCGCGAATGCGGCTCGCGCGCGTACCGCATTTACGTGTGGGATTTAGGTCAATCTCTGATCAAGGGTAACTTCTATATATTTGGCTTTTTCCGTCCAGGGGATAACCTGGTTGGACATGCGGACTGAGTTATGAGGCACATGGACTCTCCTTTTCAAAGTGAATAGGATAGCCTGGCTCTTTGTGGGTTTGACGGTGATTCGCCATTTGCTGCAAAGTGCGCACCACATTGTCGGGGTCTCTACGTGAGGCGTAGATTGTGGTGTTCTCCGCAAAGAGCGCCAGATGGGCGTTCTTCGGTGTAGGGATATCGCTGGTGTACAGCGAGAAAAGAAAAGGGGAAAGAGCGGAGCCTTGCGGGACTCCGGCCGTAATAGTGTGTCGGGAAGAGAGAGTTCCCTCCACGCGATATTTGAAGCCGTGATAGAAGTGGACGATAGCCTAGTTGGGAATGGAACGGTCTGCCGAGACAATGTCCGGAGGTTATAAACCCAAGGCACACACCTCTGACTTTTCGAAGTTACGTGTGTATTGTTTATCAATTATCATTCACTTTAACGGTGAAGGAAAACATCGTGAGGAAACCTACATACCTGAGAATTGCCCATAAGAATCTCGAGGGTATTTGAAGTCTGCCAACCCACACTGGGCCAGCGTGGTGGACTAAGGCCCCACGCCCCTCTCAGTAGTAGAGAAGGCCTGTGCTCAGCAGTGGGCAGTATATAATACAGCGCTGATTGATTGATTGATATTTAAAGCCGCGATTCGACAAAAAGTCTCGTATGATGTGCACGAGCTGGGTGGGCACGTTGAGAGTGTACAGCTTGTAGAGCAAGCCGTTGTGCCACACCCTGTCGAATGCTTTTTCAATATCAAAGAAAAGAGCGCCAGTAGGCATACCGATTTTGAATTTATCGTAAACGCGCTCCGTGATGCGGAGCACCTGGTTTACGCAACTGTGTCTAGGACGAAAACCAAACTGGTCCGGAGGGATCAGATGGTTGTTATGGGCGAATATTTTGAGGCCGTCGAGGACGATCCGCTCGTAAATTTTGCCTATCGTACTAAGCAGGCTGATTGGCCTATATGAGGAAGGTTCGGATGCGGGTTTTCCCGGCTTGTGGATACCTATCACAACTGCCTCCTTCCACACCTCTGGGTAAAGGCAGTTTTGAAAAGCAGCATTGTATGTCGCGGTGAGCGTTTGGCCAGATGCTCCGGTAGCATCTTAATCATACGGGTAGGGATCCTGTCGCCCCCGGGGGCTTAACGTCTTTTGAGCGCCTTGATCAGAGCGATGAGTTCTTCGATCGTCACTGGTGCAAGGGGATCGGGCGACGGCTGGTCGACGTCCGGGTCGACGACGTTGGTGGTATCGGTATCGTTTATCGGTCGCTAAATCGAGATCGGCGGTGGCCGGACCGCGTTCCTACTTTCGACGAGTGAATTAACCGCAACAAGATGATCGTGGTCTATAGGTATTGTCGAGAGGGAACTTACATACATACATAAACTCACGCCTTTCTCCCGTTGGGGTAGGCAGAGACTATGGAGCGCCAAGTGCTACGATCCAAGCATACCTCTTTCGCCTCCTCTACAGTCATCAGTCTCTTCATACATGCTCGTCGGTTACGAGAACTCCTTATTTGGCCCTTCCTTAGGAGGTCGTCAATTTGGTCCATGAAGGTACGTCTAGGACGTCTCCGTCCGACGCTACCACTCACTTTCGCGACATAGATTTCTTTCGTTCCTCTTCTTTCATCCATCCTTTCAATGTGGTCAAACCACCGAAGCATTCCTTTCTCAATCCTAGTCACTACATCCTCTTTCAATCCACATTTTTCTCTTATCACGCTATTCCTTACTCTATCACTTACTTTCAGCCCACACATACTTCTCAAAGCTCTCATCTCCACTGCATTTACCTTACTTACATACTTGTTTTGCCACACCCACGACTCACTTCCATACATCAGTGTTGGCGCCAAGACTCCTTGGTGAATAGCTAACCGAGCGTTATTCGCAATATTTTTGTTATTCATAATCGAATACAAGGTGCCATTAACACTATTTCCCATTTTTACTCTTCTTTCAATATCTCCGTCACACTTTCCGTCTCTAGTGAACATGCATCCTAAATATACAAATTCGTTCACTTGTTCCACTCTTTCATCTCCTATCACAATCTTGCACTCGGTTCTCGATTCATCCCTCTCCATAACCATTACTTTTGTCTTTTTTACATTCACTTTCATACCTTTTCTCTCAAATGCCTCATTCATAATATTAACCACTAGCATTACGCGCGGCTCCGCCCGCGTGGAAAAGTTTTTCCGGGATAAAAAGTAGCCTATAGCACTCAGGAGTAATGTAGCTTCCTATTAGTGAAAGAATTTTCAAAATCGGTCCTGTAGTTCCCGAGATTAGCGCGTTCAAACAAACAAACAAACTCTTCAGCTTTATATATTAAGTATAGATATTAAGTATAGATTTGTTGTAACTCGCACACCGACGATGCAAGGAGTACTTGATCGTCGGCGTACAAGAGACACTTAAACACTGATCCTCCCATTCTTAATCCACAAACAGACTCTCTCAAATTGGTCAAACAACTGTCCATGAAGAGATTGAAGAACCATGGTGATGCTACACAGCCCTGTCTGACACCGCGTTCGATGTCAAACCAGTCCGTGCAGGTCCCATTTACTCTGACGCAGGCACTCGAACCCTCATATAAGGATTTGAGCGCCCGAATCAGATTGCTCTCCACGCCATACATGGACAGAGTTGCCCACAGTTCATTCCTCACCACTCGATCATAAGCCTTTTCCAGGTCAATAAAGGCGCAGAAAACCTTTTGGTGTTTCGCTAAGGTCTTCTCAGCTATGCACCTTAGGGAAAAGATTTGATCCATACATCCCATCCCCTTTCTAAAACCAGCTTGTACATCCCAAATTTTCGTCTCTGTTACACGCACCAGGGAACATTGAGACTCCAGTATCAGCCCGGAGTCTGGAATTTGTATCCGATATAGCGATACGCTCGCCCCCTATCACATCATGGGACGGAATACGTATGGGCGTAGGCAGCTTTCAACTCAGGGGGAAGGTATTACATCTCAAAGCGGAATTTCAGGCAGGTAGTTCCAATCAAGTACCTACATATGAAAGTATGTACCTACTCATGGACGTATATAAGGGGGGTTTTGGGGGGTGCGGACACCTTAGTTTTTTTTTTCTTGTGTTGAATGACGAGACGAGCGTGCCCGTCGCCTGGTGGTAAGCGATACGACCACCCATAAACAGTAGCAACACCATCAATGTCCTTCAAACCGAAACACAACAGTGCATGCACACTGCTGCTTGGCGGTAGAAATAGAGCTTGCGGTGGTACCCACCCAGACGGACTCTTACATAAGAGAGACCTACCACCTATAAAATCAACTTACAACAAAAATACACAAATCATGAGGCAGCAAGAACCCACGCTACACCAATGACATTTTGGTATCCTCGGCCCCTCCCTATGTGAGTGTTATAGCTATGCCCGCGTATGTACTTGTATTTATCCAGGAGAGCAGTTGCCCTCCCCTGCCTTCTCTTGGTTACGCCCATGTACATTATTATTACCCGATTTTTTTACCTATTATATTAAAATATCTGTAGTTTCATTAAACTTCCATACATAATTATATTATACTGGGCCCGGGCTGTGGAATTTGCATTCTAGCGCAAATAATACAGAGTGCTGACTTTATGAAGTTAAGTTACTTACTTTGTTACTTTAAGTACATAATAAACACTGGTTAATTTTAACAGTGATGGAAAATATTTTAAAAGTCCTGCATATTGTTAAGGAAGTTCTTCATAGGCATTTCAAAGGTATATTAAATTGAACCAAGTGAAATTAAACTAGGGCAAAGAAAGGCCCTCGCGTTATTAGAAGGGATCCATGCCCAGTATTAAGAAATTGAATATAGGGCTCACAATTATTTAAGTATATAATTCAATGTTTGTCTTCCTTCAGCAATACATGTTCAAAATAAAGAAAATGCAGTTATATTTTTTCTCTTTTAGTACAATACTGTAGATTTTTTATTTATATAATACATAATTATAAATGCTTAGGATCAACTTAGTTTTAGATTGAAAGCAACAGGACAGATGTATCAAAATAAAACCCAGGAGTTATAATAAAAAGCATGTTACACTATGTTATATCTACCAGAAAATATCTTTCAATATACTCTTTGTATGCAATACTACTGTGCACAGCTATTTTACACGAATCTGTTTTCAAAATGAAAATAGACTAATAATAAACGAATAATAAAATCAAGCTTTATTTAGCTTTATAAAATAGGTGTTGCAAAAATTGGCCACAAAATCACATTAAGGCAACTTCATGTCAACATGAAAGATGTCTGAAATTATATATTCTGTTATTATAGTAACAATAAACAAAAAAAATATCATTATAGTAGGTATGAGAAACATGTTGTAGTCTCATTGTAAAATATCTATCAATACAACTAAAACATATTTTGTATACTTAATATAATATTTTAAGAAATAAGCATCAGACACGGAACAGGGTAGTAGACTGAAATATATTATGATTTAATAAGTGGTTTTTACTTATAATAATGTCAGGTAAATTTAAATCATTATTATAAAACATAACTTTGTTTACTGCCTCGGTGGCGTAGTTGTATTACGGTACAATTGCAATGTTGAGGTCTCAGGTTCGATCCTTGGGTTGGGCAAAGTGATATTGGATTTATATATTCAATACAAGCTCGGAGCCTGGAATTCGTGCCTATTATGGCGATAGGCTCGCCCTCTATCACATCATGGGACAAAATACGCACGGCGAAAAGTGGGTGCATTAGTTGCGCTTCTGCCTTCCCCTTCGGGGATAAAAGGGGTGAGTGTGTGAGCGTGTGCGTGTGTGTGTGTGTGTGTGTAACGTGGTTTATAAGCACATTTTTGATTGATCCAAAGAAAAAATCTAATGTATGAAAGTCAGTACAATATAATGATTATATTATATAATAAAAAAATACTTGCTGATAATTGTATACATTTAATACATTATCAGGATTGTGCCCAGATTTAACACAGTGTAATACCCTGTCAGGCCTTATAATTTGTCACTTTATTGTCTCACATATCATTTTTTAATGAGACTATAACATATAGTTTATCTTCGAGCTTACTATCAAAGCATGCCAATACATAGTTGTTATTAATAGTTATACAAAGATAAAACAAAACAATTTAGCAGTATGCTGTACCTTGTTTGCCTTATCATTATAAAAATAATCTTATCAGAAACTGGAAGTGAGGGTAGTTTTGTACATTTGTCTTAATTTAATAAATAGGACCTCAATAGTACCAAAATCCTGATTTCAAAGTCTAACAACACTCGCTTCCTGTTCCTTATTAATTTTTAAGTAGGTGAACACATAATACAGACAGGGTAGTTAATTCAGTGCCATTAAAAAAAACCTATGTAATTACAATAAAGCAGTATACAAACAGTATGGTAATGATCATATGGATTTTTCTATGATAAACTGATATAAACCCAAATGTCCTAAATAATTGTGTTAAAACATTAGCAATTTGGTGCAAGCATGTGCTACGCGGTGCCCCGCAGCGTGCCGGCGCAGAACCTCGCCAGCAGCCTTAGTGCCCATTCGCGCCTGTTGACATCGTGCTCCACAACCGGGTGATTAGTCCATGACCTAGTACTGGCGTCACAGCTGATCTGAGTACCAAAATAGACACACCTATACCTACTCAGGCTCATTATAAATTAAAATCCAGCTTGGATACAAAAACAAAAGTGTAAAATTATATTTTACAATAATTACTACTCTCTCATAGACGTTATTGCTTATTTCGTTACAACCAATAGCATGGAAACTCTCTTTTAAGCTATATTAGAAACAATTAGTTTTTCCAATTTGTACACAAACAGAATATAGGTATAGGTCCCAATGAAAAGGTACATTGGAACCAAGCTGTACCAAATCAATGTAAAATAGCTGCCTATACCAGTATGAAAACTGTTTGCATGGAGCATTGACACAATCCATTTGTTATAATTTTTAATACATAAGTTAATACAATAAAATAATGGAATTTTTAGACACATCTAAAGGTACATACTGTCCTCACTGTGTCACAGTATGAGTTCCGAATTTTGCTGGAGCATGCCACTAGGGCCCGGGCTAGTTCAGTGAGGGAGAGTGACCATCATCCCAGACTACATCAATGCTGGGCCACTTAGTCTGCAAGCAAGTGAGCATAGGGTCGGTGGTCGCGGCGCGCATGGGGCACTCGAGCAAGGCGGCTCGCCCAGTTCTGAACGCAACACGCCCGCCGGGGTTGCTCCGTGCCAGCCCATTGTAATGGTGCAAGGTGAAAGTATCAGGCGCCCCACGCTCACATCCTGGGAAGAACTCATCCATGAATGCACTCAGAAGTATTATTCCCAGGTTTTCAGAGTCCAGTTTCCGCCTCATCAATTCTACATATTCAGGCTCACTGACTAGGTCGGCCGCACACAATACATCTTGCAATGCTGCTGATGGTATAAAGTTGTTGCCCTCGGGGTCAAATGATCGAAATATTCTTTCTGCAGATTCTCCAACTGTCTCTGGTGCAGCCAGCCGCCTCTCCAGTGAGAACAGTACTGTGAGATGGGTTTCTGAGGCCAGCACCCACACTGGGTGTTTGGGATTTTTGTAAAATGATCCCACAGTGCAATACTGCATGTGCTCCATGATTGTCAAGAAACCTATGTCATTTTGCCTTTCTATACCCCGTAACCGTAACCCACCTACTACCTGATCATGGTCCCACACATGTGCCACAGCCCTTCCAGTGAGCATCAAATTAATGAGTCCTTGTGAACCATAACCATATATAGAATGTATCAGGGGGTCTGACAGCTCTGACAGTTCCGCCTCCACTATGTCGATGCCTTTGCTGAGTATGACACTGTATAACAGTAACAGAACACCATATTTATCCTTCAATATCCGAATGTTCCTTGTGTAGAATGCTTCCACCTCAGACAGAGTCTGAAATGAGTGTACTTGAATACACCGATGGAAGTGTTCAATAGTATCACATGACTGTTCGTCCACACTGACGCTGTTGCCGCCGCTAGTGTCCGCGTCCAGGTCGGTCTTGCGGTACACCGCCACATTGTACTTAGGCGCTAGACACTGGCTTAATATTGTACACACTGCTCTAACAAGCAACGAATTGCACTTCTCCGAGGTCAAGTCTTGAAAACTATGTCCTGGAGTCTCTGACAACAGGATCTTGAGTAGGAAGCCTTGGACTGGTGCGATGGCGGCGCACGGACCGCCTTCCTGTTGGATGAGCGCGCTCGGCTCGTCGGTACTGAACTGGAAGCCCTGCGCCCAGTGGCGGAACACGTCCTCCTTCACGTGCTCGCCCCACAGCAGGCGGCGCGTGCCCGCCAGCTCGCGCTCTAGCGTCGCACTGCCCGCACTCATGTTCTCTTTATCCGTAACTGTTGCTGAACTACTGATTTCGGTCGCGTTCGAGCCGTTCAACATTTGCATAAGTGCCCCCAAGTTCACTACACCTGCAATCAAATCGTATTGTATGAAACATACGTCACACACGAAATGTATTAAAAATGCGTAATGACCGTAGGAACGGGAAAATAATTAATAAATTAATGTAAAACTACGGCCACAAAAAGAGCATAACCACGTAGTACTTACTGCCGATATCCAGTGCATGACTTAGCACGTCTGATAATTATTTTAATATTTTCCGATGCTGATTGATCATCTGAATCGTTTCAAATAGCATTATAAACCTTCCATAAATTGTTAATAAAAACTTTTCGTCAGAAAAGAAAAGAAAAGCTTACGACATAAAGGCTGCCATTTTTTTTTACGAAACAGCAACATTTTGTAATGTCATGTCTATCGTCATTCGTCATTTATTTACCGTCTTTTTTACAAACTATGGTGATTATAAAAAAAAGAATTTTATTAACGATCTTCTAAATAGCTTTTATTTAAAGTCATGACAAAATATATTATGTGTCATTGCTGCTAATTGTTATTGTAAAAGTAAATTACAAAAATAAAACTGTTTTTGTTGGTAACTATTAAAAATATATATTTGAATTAAATTTTGGCGGGATTTTTGAATAATATGTGTTATTTATATATTACTAGCTTCTGCTCGCGGCTCCGCCCGCGTGAATAAATTTTCCGGGATATAAGTCCTGGTTTATATTATCACGGGATAAAAATAATATTTAACATCGGTCCAGTAGTTTTTGAGTTTATTCGTTCCAAACATACAAATAAAAAATATTTTCTCTTTATAATCTCAGTGTAGATTTAGAAGCATTTTAGAAACACAGTATTTAGTATTTATCAATGTTTAGAATATAGGTAATTTTTTGTCTATTTTTTTTTACCTTGCATCACTTGAATTCGTGGGACATAAAGCGGGGTTTACATTAGCAAGAAAATTTGCAGAAGTTATGTTGCGCAAGCTATTTTTACCGTGTAAACAGTCACGGCAAGCTGACTTCTGCAACATTTTGAAGCTTGCAGGACTTCTGGCAAGTCGCATATGTAAACACCATTTGTGCAACTTGCGCGAGAACTTGCAGTTTATTCTGCGTGGACATAAATGTTTCAACTTGCTGGGCTAGTAGAGATTTTTTTTTATATAGTTCAATTCTGAAGCAGCTAAGGTCTCAAAGACTATACTCTTCCTGTTTGAAGGACATTGTAGCCAACGTAATTACTGGGCATCATAAGACTTAACATCTTATGACTCAGGATAATAAGCGCAGTGGAATGCCACGCAGTGCTTTATAATTCATAATTCTTTTTCATGATGGTACATTTAAGACGATTATTTTATTTACAATCATCATCCAAACAATATTATATTGGATTCATAAAATTTAGGCGAAAGGATTGCGTGCCTTGTCATTCAATTTTATGAAAAAAAAAACATGGCAAGCAATAAATATACCTCGAGTAATGTAAACAGTTTTGCAAGAAGTTGCGCATAATACATATTGCTAAGATTAGACTAGCAAGTTCTTTCAGCAATAACTTTCAGATGCGTTTACACTAGCCGCAATATTTCTTTAGCAACACGCTTTTGCAAGTGATCCACCAACTTAACTTGCGCAAGTTCTTGTTAAACTGTTTACAATACTCGAGGAATATTTATTGCTTGCCATGTTCTTTTTTCATAAAACTGAATGACAAGGCACGCAATCCTTTTGCCTAAATTTTATGAATCTAGTATAATGTTGTTTGGATGATGATTGTAAATAAAATAATCGTCTTAAATGTACCATCATGAAAAAGAATTATGAATTATAAAGCACTGCGTGGCATTCCACTGCGCTTATTATCCTGAGTCATAAGATGTTAAGTCTTATCATGCCCAGTAATTACGTTGGCTACAATGTCCTTCAAACAGGAAGAGTATAGTCTTTGAGACCTTAGCTGCTTCAGAATTGAACTATATAAAAAAAAATCTCTACTAGCCCAGCAAGTTGAAACATTTATGTCCACGCAGAATAAACTGCAAGTTCTCGCGCAAGTTGCACAAATGGTGTTTACATATGCGACTTGCCAGAAGTCCTGCAAGCTTCAAAATGTTGCAGAAGTCAGCTTGCCGTGACTGTTTACACGGTAAAAATAGCTTGCGCAACATAACTTCTGCAAGTTTTCTTGCTAATGTAAACCCCGCTTAAGTCTATTTATAATAAATATTTCCCGGATTTCAATTTTTATTTTACAGTTCTTTTACTTTTATTAAATTTATTTACCTTAGTATTTTAATAAATGTTTTAATTCACGTATTAATATAATTAATCAATGAAACTTTTCAATAAATTATTGTAATTTATAATTGAATTTATGCACTAAAAAGAACGACTCGAAAGATCACTCTCCCAACATGAAGAATTCAGCGATTATTGCTACACAAAAAAAAATTAGTAGTTGCATCACTGTATCTAGATTCGACATAGAATTTGTTTTTAATCAAATGATAGTTTGTTATTGATGAATTTTATTTAATACATAGAAAAAATATATATCATCGTTGAAATAAAGGTAATTCAAGATTATGAGATATAATATATTAAATGATACTAGTAGAAATTGAGTGTTTTTAATGGCCACTTTGTAGTGTCATCTGTCAATGTTCAGCCAATTTATGTCATTTAACATTTTTGTCAGTCAGTCGCGATTTTTGTTTTGTGATGTCCGTTTTCAAATTTTTATTTTTGTGACACCTAAAGCTTTGTGTTTTTCGTATGATTTCGTTTAATATAATTAACACGCCGGAGTTATTATTGAGTGAATTATGTTTTGACGAATTAATGTTGATTTGATGTAGTTCTTTAGTTTTTGTATGTGTTTTTGTTATTTCGACATTATGACGGTGGATGTTGTTTGGGGGCGACGCGGCGCTGTTGGACTGGCAGGTAGGAGCAACTGCAGACATTGTCCTTGTTCATCTGTTGTTCATTTTGAGACATATTTTTTACAATAGAATCATTATTAGTTATACGGATGTGTATATATTTAATATATTTCACCAGACAAGTGATGAACTGCGGCTCACATGTGAAAGGTTTTGTGAAGGTAATTACTTTTGTGGCCATGTTATCATATGCTATTGCTTCCTATAGACCTCGTTCATATTTTTTAAAAACCGAGATACAAGTCTTAACAATAAATTATTGTTGGTAATTTCAAATCAATGAATACTAATGCGGATTTAGAAGAAATGGCGAATATCCTGTACCAGTTTTTTATATTAAATAATTCTACATTACATACTTCTTGTCTGTAAAAAAATTTATTCTCAGCTTCGTTCGAAATATTATGTTAATAACACCTTACTAAAAAATGACCAAGATTCCGCTTGCATAAAATATTAAAAAGGATTATTGTAAAATCGGCTCCTCAGTTCAGTGCCAAGTACTTCGGTTTTAAATCGTGTGGTTCTGTGTTAGATTCCCAGGTAGGTCAACTATTGTATATTATATTATCTTCAATTGCCTGGCAATGTAATATTCTCCGAATTCGCGATAGGCACGCTTTGTTTCGAGTTCCGCGTCATGTACGGATTTAAGCTAGGCGAAGTCTGGTGGATGCACCAGTTGCGCGACCCAACTTGCGCCTATGCCTACTCCGTCGAAGCACGGCGTGAGTTAGAGATTGAAACTGTAAATGCAAAGTAACATTTATTTAGAGGTCGTCGAGTTTGATACCCAGATCCAACAATCCTTAGTGGGATTTCTAACATCTTTCATGCTTCTGTACGTCCAGTATGGAGTGACTGGTTTACCCCTGATCGTGAATATGATAGAAGTTTGTTTCTGATTTTCCCTTAACCTCAAGCAATGGTTCAAGTTTCCTCATTCCAAAAAGTAGTAGTGTGCTAATACTCACGTTTAGTAATTGACAAATTAGAAGCCAAATGATTTTTGCATAAATCGTAAGTATGGCGCGTCGTCTTGCTAATCAAAGGTATTACAAATTGTACGAGGGATGAGGGAGAGCGCAAAACTATCGCGGTTTCTAACGGCACAATACCACGGTGGCTGCAGATGGATGCATATTACGTACTATGCGTGCCTCGTTTCCTGCCTCATAGTGTATTAATGACCTGTATTTTTCGTTCAGGTATCAGTAATAACTGATATGGTATAGACTGCTGAGTCTGTGTCGCACACTCTTGCTTTGGGCTAGCTATATGCGATACAACTGCTATGCGCCCACTTTTGACATCACGATTAGCTCCACCTGGCTAGTACCACGACCTCAACGAAAACTGACGTGAAAATCAGCTATAGTTTAATTATTTCGCGGTTTCCAAATATTTGCGTTGGATGTATGAATATAATCAAAGACGCGTACCAAACAGGAATACAATACGGGTACCAAGTACCTATTTCATTGTAAGTATACGGTATCATTAAACACGCCGAACAGCAGTGTAGAAGAACTGTTGTCCAGCTAAGAAACATCATAGACAGTCAGCGCCGATCTTAGATATTCGAGCGCCCTCGGGGAAAAAAATCGTTGAACCCTTTTCCGGTGACCTTTTTTAAGTTCCTAGTAACTTTTGCTCGCAGCTTCGTCCGCGTGAAAGAGCTTTTCCGAGATTAAAGTCATGCTATAAGTAGCCTATGTCCCTTCCCAAGGTCTCTAACTATCTGAATACCAAATTTAATCGAAATCCGTTCGGTAGTTTTTGTGTTTATCGCGTTCAGACAGACAGATAGAAAAATGCGGCAGAGGAAAAATCCTTTCTTTCGATGAAGACTCGAATCACGACCTGTGCCGCCCCCTAAAGCTGGTACTATAGACAGTGGTAGACATCCCAAGAACTCATCCTGAGACAAGACGTCAAGTCTCATAATGTACAGCAAATTCACAGCTGTAATATCCTCCAAATCGGAACACAACTACTAAGCGACTACTCCAAACATTATAAACTACAGAAATTTGTCTTATCACAAATTCATACCTATTCTATTCATAAATCATACCATTATATGGATGTATTGATATACTTACCTATATTCTGATCATAATGCACGTGATCAGTTATTAAAACAAGCATCATTCTAGTAGACTACTCCCGAAGTCTGTATCAATGCAAGTCACTGAGCCCGATGAACAGATCATTACTGTTTTTAATGACAGCCGTGTGTGAATATCGCAAGACGTGATGTTTACTATATTTTTAGTCTGTATTAGGAACCTTAGACATGTTATTCCCGAGTGCATTACAACGGACAAACGCGAGCGGTGTCGCGAGCAAAGGCTATTAATATGATATTCATGATTCTTCTCAATTTACATCGTTACGGTTAGAACAAATGTTCTGAATTCGGGGACAGGTCACTCACATTATGGTTAGCGTCACGAGTGCCCATAGTAGTCACATGACATATAACTTTCAAATATCTATACTTCTATACTAATCTACTAGCGGCCCCGGCAGACGTTGTCCTGCCCTAAAAAGGAAATAAAATCCTAGAACCCGAGTACAGCGCTATATACCGGATCCAATTGTAAATCTAAACCGTTTTCGAATCCACCTGAAGACACAAAAAAATTAATTAAAATCGGTCCAGCCGTTTAGGAGTTCAGTGACATACACACGCACAGAAGAAATATATAATATAGCTTTTGCCCGCGGCTCCGCCCGCGTGAATGAGTTTTCCCGGTATAAAAGTCCCGCTTAAAATGTAGCTTATATGACACGTTCGTAGATTTACCATAGCAGCGCCATCTATTGATTACTTACTCAACCCAGTCGAAAGGTATCGACATCTGTTAGAATCATTCATAGCAGCGCCATCTATTGATTACTTACTCAACCCAGTCGAAAGGTATCGACAGGTTTTGGCGGGAACTTGGTAGTGTCATGGAGGTGCTCTTGTTTTAATTCATTATTTTGGTGATACTTAGTGTTATATTGCATAATTATGGCGGTATATTATCCAATATAGTTCTATTAAAGGGCTCAAATGAAGTGAATTGAAATAACTGTGCTAGTCAAGTGTTTGTTTTGTTGCCGCCAAAACTCCTCGATAAAGTCTTGGTAAGGTAGCCACTGCTTTACTTCGACATAGTACTACTACTACTGAGGATAACAAAGAAACAATATTATATAGTATGTAGCTTCTAAAAACTTTGACACTGGCAGATGCGCAAACCGCGCCTTGCCAAAGAGAAAAAAAAAAAAAAAAAAAAAAGGTATCGACATCTGTTAGAATCCTTTGGAGTTAAGATAATTGTGACTGTCAAATAATAACAGACAAATAATTAGCAATAAATTCAAATTGCGACTATAATTTGAGATTTAAACTATCCTATCTCTCAAGTTGGATCGAACTGCACATGGTGTGCGAGTTTTATTATAATCGGTTAAGTGGTTTAGGAGTCCATTGAGCTTAAACATTGTGACACGAGATTTATATATATTAAGATATATTAATAATAAAGAGGAAAGATTTAATTGTTTGTTTGTTTCTAATGAATAAACTCAAAAACTACTAGACCGATTTTGTAAATTCTTTCAATAATAGGAAGCTACATTACTCCTGAGTGCTATAGGCTACTTTTTATCCCGCGAAAATATTTTTATCCCGGAAAAACTTTCACGCGGGCGGAGCCGCGAGAAAAGTCTAGTACTTTATAAAGTAATGCTTGACACCGCGCTGACGTCTTCATCCTGCTCTTTGGGGACAGGGTCGCGCCGTCTCTATGTGCTAAGTGTGCGGCGCCGGAATCCGGATGAAATGCCAACGTTAATTATTGAGATTATATTTGTTATACTACAACATATTCTTTATAGTTGAGTAGGTAAGAAAGTAGGTACAATACAAGACAAGACAATACTCACGCCTGTGGTTTAACTTTACACTACTTTAATTTTGACCTCAATGTTTATGAGCTTTGTGTTAAAATCAAAAGAACCGCCGCAGTGGCTACAATAGCCAACTATAGAATATCTTATTATAAACGCCTTTCAAAAGGTCATTTTCTAAATTAAAACTTATAAAAAAATATCTGCGCTCCACAATGAGCCAAGAAAGGTTAACTTTGAATAATAAAAAATATTAATGTCGAAACAGGACGACAAAAATCAAAGACGCTTCATAGATTTCGCACACAGGCGCTGTCTTGGGGATCGTTTGAAGCGGTTGCTATAGAAATCCTAATTATCCTTATGATCGCAATTTAAAGGTGACGAGATGCGTAGAAAGCAAGAGAGATAACTTACTTCAAGGCGGATGTTGCGTGAGATTATGTGCGTGTAGTGTATAATCATAAGAAAGAACTCTGTAGAATGAGACATTTACCATCAATATCAAGCATATTGTATTCACTATACAGTACAGTATTGTACTTCAACCTTGGTGTGCTGAGATTGCTGAGATGGGATATCTTTGTTATGTTAAAAATGTCCAACGTAGCTAACTAACGTATGAGTCAGCGTGTGTAATGCATGTTATGGTAATCAGTCCGATGTGCCGCTCCAACAGATATGATAATAGTGTGTGTGTTAGATTTCTATTGGGTTTTGTTACTAAACATCGTCTCATTGCTCTAGTGGTAGATGCGCTGTGACCATAAGCTTACGAGTATACTCTTTGATTTTAAGACTAGAATGCACGATTTAATGTAAGTACATGAAACGAAAATTGTAGATCAATGTCGCACAAAGTGGAAATGTATATTTTCTGCTTTGTCTACATCTATGTTATATCTACGTACATTAGATTTTTTTTTATTGCATTGAATGACGAGACGAGCATGCCGTTCGCCTGATGGTAAGCGTAACGACCACCCATAAACAGTAGCAACACCATCCAGCACCTTGACTTACAAAGTACTGAGTGGCATTCCACTGCGCTCGTCATCATGAGACATACGATGTTAAGTCTCATCATGTCCGGTAGTTATACTGGCTACAATGTCCTTCAAACCGAAACACAACAGTGCATGCACACTGTTGCTTGGCGGTAGAAATAGACATTGCGGTGGTACCCACCCAGACGGCCTCTTACATAATGAGAGACCTACCACCAGTATTAAAGCATGATTGGTAGTTGTTTCTAAAACTGACTGTCATGTATTTTCCAGTTATTATTGTATGAATATTTGTTAATCTACATTAACAGGCGTTTCTGTGTAATCGGCGGCGTGTGAAGTGAAAATTTGCAAGTTTCGGTGGCCGGCGGCCCCCCTCTGTTTCTGAAATGAAAGCAGCGCGTTTTATTGTTTGTGTGTATGTGTGTTTGTGTGTGTGCCGGCGCTCGCGACCGTTGGAAAGTACCATTTAAGCGTGTGCCGAACTTTCTTTGAACCAAAGGTCGGCGTTTATCCTTGTTAGTACAAAACCTATTGGTTTTGTTTTCCGTAATACACGCTCTGTGTTTAGCTAGTAGGTGGTCTCTTTTATTGGAAAGGCCGTGCCGTCGGTCTAGTTATAGTCTCCCTGTATATTTCTGATACAAATCTACCTAATTGTAAAATATAAATCGCTCAGAGCTTTGCCTTGTAAAGTACTGCATGGTGATTGGTACCGCATTGCACTGCACTCCCGATGCTTAATTTTAAAGTGTCCAGTAAATACACCGGCTTCAATGTCCGAACACAACAGCACTAGCGTCATTTTGTTTACATTATCTGTTTGACGCCATTTATGTAGGTCGCAGTAATGGTTTATCAGTAAACACCTGCACGTCAGGTTTGACATTGACTGGGGTCCGTGGCCAGCAATGAACCGAGACAATTACGGAGCGCGATGACACCCGACAGTCACGAATTACAATCCTTATTTAAATAATAGCTGTGCTACTCCATCCGCATGGCATTATATTTGCATTGTTTAACCCCTCCTCATCGTATTTCTTGTCAATACCTTAGTCTCTGTTCAATTATATGAGACCTTTCCCGGCATAAAAGTAGCCTATTTCTACTCAAGGATAATGTACCTTCCTAAAGAGCATGAAGACTAGTAAGTGCACGCACAACCATGCTGTATTATTCACCAAGTCATTACACAAAACGGATACAATTGGGATCTATTTTTTATATCAAGAATAAAAAGGGAACAGTGGTTCATTAAAATGATGGTTTCGTACCCGGGCGGTCTGTTTCGCGTAGTTACGGCAAAGTACACATTACACGGCACCACGAAGCTATAAAATCAAATATTGATGATTTTCCGTCTTGTTTGGTGATTCTGGCAGTATCAACTAAGCCGTCGCTGTCCAGCGTCCCGACATCTCTATAGTTTATACTCACACTACCCACATCTTAAGTTTCACCCACCGTAATGACTGATGATTATAATCAAACTTAGACTGCTGAAGAATATATTTTATAGCAAAAAAATAAATATGACATAAACTGCCTCCTTATGTTAATGATGCGCGGCACCCATAGTAGCAATTCTCAAGAAATGGGGATCAGGAAATAGGAGGTTTTTAAGCCTGTGGCATTCTCACTAATCGAGTTAATACCAGTGTGCCCTCGCCGAAACGAACCTAGTTGATCGATCACACTCGTTACCGATGCGGGAGGAATGCGCCGCCGCCAGGTGTCGCCCATTACGCATCCACATTACTGCCAAAATGGCAACACTGCATTCCGTCGTTGCCAGAAACGTACATGAATTTTACCATTACATGTTTTATAGTTTAAATTGAGTATAATTCATTTAAGTTGTACAGTGTGGAGAGTGATTCTGTACTTTGTACATTACCTCAGGCCTGTAATATCGAAAATCATAAAATTTTCCACGTAATTTTTGATAATGTATATTTTACATGTTATAAATTACCTGCATTGATCACATTGAACTCGAGTCAAGAACCTTTGCTTGGAAGCCTTTTTCTAGATTGAAAGATGTAAAATCCGCCATAGTAGACTACTAAATGTTTCGCGTTCCGGGATCAGCCTGTGTATCTCTGGTGTCAAACAGGCCGGCATAATTGTGTCGTATGGCGTGGGATAATGATCTCTGGTCACTCTATTTGGACCCTACTCTTCTACTATCAGGTGCAGTGGCGTCACTTGGCCGTGATCGTATAAAAGAATTACTATAAAACAAAAAGACCTTTTTATCGGTTCAGTGATCTCAAAGAATACAAACTACATTAAAAACTTCACCTCTTTAAAATAGTATAGGTGTTTCTATACTCTTTTAATGCCATTTGTTATAAAGAATCATCACCCAAGTTGGACAGCTCTGCAGTCTGTGAAGCACATCGCTTTCACACGCTTCGACTACCGCCCTAAGCTCTACTTAACTTAAAATCACTCGGCCGTCTATCTGATTTATAATTTGGTAAAGTTTTATTTATGTGTTTGTGGTTAATAGAAATATTATTTATGCGTTAGTTCACTTGATAAAAGCAGGCGATGCGTGTCGCCCCATTACTGCATCTCGCAAGTAACAACTTAGATAGTAAATTTTTTTTTTTTTCTCTCTGGCAATATAGTAAATTATTATCCTGACGCAGCAATGTACTGACTAGCCTGACGTCTGAACGAACCAATATTGTGCGGATTTACTCTATTATGTGGCTGCTAAATTTTATCCACTCGAGTATTAAATATTATGTCCGGTACACTCCCTACAGAATGTTATTAAAAAAATATATATATATTTAATAAGCAAACTGACATAGAATACATAGTGATAATTAGGTAGTTTATTATATAAGTAATGCTAATGCTTATAAGTAATGTAAACACAAAACAATATTTCACTGGGGGTTACAGGCTAGGCAGTACTTAGATGAAAAATTTAATCAATGTGAACAAAAATCCCCTAAATTAACATTTTGGGTAATTCCGTCATTAATTTTTTTAATTGGTTGATAACATTTTTAAACCCTTTGTTTATTATCGGCGTTGTCATAGAAACTTCGGGGTGAGGAGGGAGTTATCGATCGCACGACTAGGGTCTTAATGAAATAATAACAAAAACTCGACCACTTATTCAAAACTACAAGTCTATAATGTATTTTTTCAATGATCCTTCGAGCTATACCGTTTAAAACAATTATCGAGACCTATAAAGCGAATTCCTACTTGGTTAACTCTAAATAATGAAAAGAGTTAAGGAATAGATCAATTTTATCCGGTCTTAAGCTTAGTTATAGGTCTTCACCTCAGCCTTAGTTACAATTCGGATAACAATAGCTCTATTTGTACAATATACCGGTACTCAGTTGTGACAACGGAGTATGCGCGAGATGCAGATATAGCGGTATCGTGTGAAACCATTGTGATATCAACTCATCTGGAGCGTTAATGGTGCTTTATACACATTCTCAAATACATTAGCGTGATAATCTGAGACAATCACGCACCACGTTCATTGGCTTTGCATCATCATGC
Source organism: Sphinx pinastri (assembly GCA_947568825.1). Classification (NCBI taxonomy): domain Eukaryota; kingdom Metazoa; phylum Arthropoda; class Insecta; order Lepidoptera; family Sphingidae; genus Sphinx; species Sphinx pinastri. The sequence continues at coordinate 786,187 of OX387615.1, forward strand.
TCCTCATGAAATGTAGGTAGAAGAGAGAGCTAATTTTAAGTCTCTATTTCCTCGAGTTACATTGGAAATATTTCTATGCTATGCGTTCTTCAACTAAGATTTCAAAGAAGGCCTCGTAGAATATAGTGTTTCTAGTATTGAATAGACTTCAATTTCATTGATATTCAGTTCGTGTAATGTCACGCAATTCCTCTAATCTTGGAAGACCCGTTATTGTAATATATCTGTTTTTCCGACGAGTATCGCTGTGAGTTTTTAAATGATAAATAATAATTTCATCGACAGATGTAACCGCGGCACGTAGAGTGCAGGTGTGCGTGGTACCAACTACCTGCGTTCATTAGACATTCTCAGTCAAAAGCCGTGTCCTGTTATAATACACCCAATATGGCGTTAGTAACGAACAATGAACTCTGCGTTATACTATACAAATTGAAACATTGTGTTTAATGGCGAAATGCAGACTAATAAGTGAATTAAGTGACAACAACGACAACTTGAGTTTTCAATGCGCCGATTTTCATCTTTTGGTTGCATCAAAATGCGTGCTGTCAAACCTGGCTCATAGAAGTCGAAGAGGCGGGCGTGAATACGGGTGCAATAAGTGATTGAAGCGTTGGTGCTCACCAGGGAACATTGTTTATGTTCGTACAAAACTCTCGCCCTCATCTCCCGCACAAGCTCCCCCGCGCTGTCTAGACTAGGTGGTAGGTCGTCTACGATATGTCTGGGTAGGTACTACAGTTATATGTATTTGTGCTGCTATAGGGTTTTAAGCATAGTTCGTTTTGGAAGGATGGTGGTTTTGGAGGTCTGCTTAAAAGAGCTATAGGAGTTTAATTATGTTTAAGGGCGTCGAGGGCTACAAAGCAAGGTAATTTGGGTTCTTTATGGCATTACTACTGCTAATGGAGGGTCGTGGCGTTAAATCGTGGTTTGCTCTTGTTCAATTGTTTCCCGGACTCAATTACTCACTTATGGTTTTAGTGTTGCCAACATTAATGTTTCTTATAGAAATCTTGTAACCAAATATGTTCCAGATATAAGTAAGTCTATGGTACAATGACTGTAGGTCTTGCACTAGGCGGTGGTAGCAAGTGGTGACTGTATGTAAATGAAAGCTGCTCGGTGGGCGGCGATGTAGAACAATGAACGCGGGACGTTGGGCAACGGCGGCGGACGCACGGGCTTGCGAAAACAAGACCGAAATTACATTCGTTGGGTCTTCTTACTGGTGCTTGTGTTGCCAGGTTGGTTGTCTTAAAAGCTAAGTTTTGTTATGAAGAGATGAGCACGTCTAAAGCCTAATGATACGCACCACGCTTGACCTAAATATATTATCGTCATTGTAACAATCCTCTTCGGGTATGAGATTTTAAGTATTATAATTGAACCGTGAACACCGTGAATTATGTAAAGCATAATGCACTTATTATGGTGTTGGCTCACTATTGCATGGTGGTGGAAATCGATAAACTAGCTATTGAAATAAAAGACATAATATTAAAATATCACTTGATTTTTTTTATTATTATGCCAATGTTTCAGAAAGAACTTATTCATTAACACAAATTATAAATAATTTTGCGTGTCACCGAATCTATAGCTTCCTAATTACGTTAAATATTTTATGCCGTGGGTATCAAGTTTAATGAAGGTTAACATCCTACTATCCTACTATAATATTATAAACGCGAAAGTTTGTAAGTATGGATGTATGGATGTTTGTTACTCTTTCACGCAAAAACTAAGGAACGGATTTAGATGAAATTTGGCACACGGGTAGATTATGTCCTGGATTAACATATAGGCTACTTTTTATCCCGGGTAAATATAAAGTGGGACTTTTATCCCGGGAAAACTCATTTACGCGGGCGGAGCCGCGGGCACAAGCTCGTATATATCATATTTGTAAAAAATACAAGGCATATTGTCTCTACGCGGGATCGAATCTCTCTCATCATTAAAATTAAATAAAAAAGTACCCTCGGCTTCTGGTTTCGTAGCAATCTAATTTTATAGTAATAAAAGTTTCTTTTGCCTTTGTCGTAAACAATATCAAATAATTTGGTGTTTCTTTGGACAATAACCACATTAAACATTTGCAAGACAAATAAATACACTAGAGTGGCACAACATAGTTTAAGCTAGTTTAAAAGCCAAAGTTTATATCCATGCAAATAAAGATTTCATTCATTCCATTCATTCACCACGCCACTGAGTCACGTCACGGTTACGAAATAAACTCGTTTCGTACGCACAATACTTTGTGAAGATACACGTGGCCAATTTGCTTGGTTATGATTCATTGTACCGTTTATGGGTGTAATCTACTTTACCCTTGCATGAGGGGTGGAGATTATATGTTCATTTATACCACTTTATCGTTGAATTAATCTAACTTTACTGAAAGGTTTGCTCGTGGAAGAGCACCCTAAACGTAGATTCCGTATGTAACTGTTGTTTATTCTTCAAATTCAATAGTCCTAATCAAAAGCTAGTTCGAGTTGTAATTCGTCACAGCCGGAGTATATCCTCGTTGGTGTGTTTTGTAGTTATTTATTCAGCACACCGTTAGTCGTAATTTTATCTATGTGAATAAATAAATAAATTTGTTTCGCGTTAAAACGTTCATGACTCACTTGTGTCTGAATGTTAGTTTTACGATTGGCATTTGGCACGCTCTATTTGTGCTATGAATTTCTCGTGATATGTTTATTGGTAAAGCAAAGTAAGTTCGTAGTTAAGTGATACAAAATTACAAGCCAGTGATTGCATCAATACGCTTATTAAACCACTGCAACGTTGTGTAGTAGATAAAACCGATTTAATAAAAGTATGTTATGTTTTTTAATTATTTAATACACAAATAAATTATTAAGTAATTAATTATTGTACTTTGTAAACCCCGTATGCGCGGTAATATGCATAATATTGTTATTTGTGGATGTTTTCGCAGATCCCAAATTAGGCTAATATCTAGTATCTTTTCTCAAAATAGTCTTTTATAAAATTACTTTGTACGGAGATGTTTTCCTAAAGATAAGTTACGCATACAATATCAGCTTATTAATTATATGGCTTTCCGTTCACATTCTCACGATTGTGAGGTGCCGGCGAATATTTCACAACCTCTGCAGTCTGCAGTCTACTCCTGGCGCCAAAACAGACACTTCTGTGACCGTCGCAACCTATTTAGTTAATCATGAACCTATGTTAAAAACTATGCTTTCTTGTTTTGTGTTAAGAAAAATAGTTAGTTAGTTAGTTAAAAAATAGTTTCAAGAAGAGATTTTAATTTGTTTACATTGCTGTGTCGCTAAGGCGCTCATTTGACAAACTCTCGAAACACTTCTAATAGCCTTTCCTTGTTAACGTTTTTGCCGATAACAAGGGCAACCAAGGCTGGCCACTTAACCACACTTACGGCGCGAAACATTCATGATCTTGCCAGCTTAATGGCGCACTTTTGCCAAGTGTCGCCGAGTTCTCACGCACAATTTCAATGTCGCAGTTTTTGTGTCTTCTTGCGGGCTCGAGTACCGTGAGATGCAATAAAGGTTGGCGCAAACCACGCACAAAACAACACGGATAGTTGTAGGTAATAAAAGCACCGGTATATAATTCTTTTTATGAATAAATTTAATTATGGTCAGGTTGCTTGGCCAGTGATAAGCGCTCCGCCTGGCTTAGCAGTATTAAAAACTAAGCAAAACATTTAATAGTGGCAACGTACTGTTTGCCACTTTACCGCACTCGTCACATTATGACCCATTAGATGTTAATCCTCCTACAATCTACTCTACTCTACCTACAATCATGTCAATACAGTTGAATTTAGCTTGCTAAAGTTTTCGCAAGAAGCGTAGTTGAACGCCGACGTTTCCTCGCAGAATATGTGTTGCTATAATATTCATGGCTATTTGAGTAGTCTGCGCCTTAGACACGAGTCACGAGATGCGATAGCTTAGTGGAGTGTTTGAAGCCGTAGGCGCCACGGCCGGCCGAGTGCTCGTGCGGTGTCGAGTTTCACTTATGTGCTGTGTTTTTTATTAGATTATGTGAATACCATTAACGTGGTGCTTGAGTTGCATTACTTGAGTTACATTATGGGATAAAATTAGGGGATTTTTATAAAAAAGGGACATGGCTTCATTGATTCCCAACTCTCATATTTTGAGGTTTTCGTGTGGGATTTTAATGTTAATATTTTTTTTGGATTATGCATTACAAAGCGATATTGATTTTTTCTGTTCATTTATAATTATTAGCCCGAAGTCTGGTATTTGTGCCTGTTATGGCTGTAGTGTAATATGTTTAAATGTTTACTCTTGTATACTATAAACATGATGCGCAACATAATTATAGTATACAAGAGTAAACATTTAAACATATTACACTACATGGCAATGGGCTCGACCCCTGTAACATTATGGGACGAAACACACAGGTGAAAAGTAGGTGCCCTGGTTGCACCTCTGTCTACGGTCTACCCCTTCGGTTAGCGCTTCCCAAACTATAGGTCGAAGGGAATATTTGGTGGGCACTGAGAAATAGGACAATACATTAACAGATCGAGTCAACAGCCGAACGGTCGAGAAAAGTATCTAAAATTCTCGTGTTAATAATGGTCTCATTACTCGTGCAACCAATGGTGAGTCCAGAATTTGGAAGTTTTTGTTAGGTGTGTTGCGGCCCAGTGAACTATGGGAACTGCCTTCGGAGACAAGCGCGATGTGTGCATTACATTTAGAAAGAATGAAAGTACTATCTTCGTATAAAAAACAATAACACTATGCACATAATAAACACGGTTAATTAATAAAATTGAAATAAAGTGTAACTTGGTGATCCGTACATAATTTATTAATTATAATAGCGTTAATTATTTCCTTTAACACTTATCGTTATAAAATTAATTAATGAAAAGGAAACAATACAATAATAGTAGCATATTATAATTCAGTGTACATTTTCCTCGAACAATCTATTTCATTCAATTATGAGCGAGTACCAACGCGATTGTTTTCAATTGTAAATTGTAATTATTAAAGTGTAGTCTATCCCGGCTAAGTTAGCGCCGACAATCTTCGATTAAAATTATACAAAATTACATACATGATACCTAATATTTAGAAGTGAATATTAGTTATTATATGTATTAACACGACGAACGAGCAAGCGGGTCACTTAAAAATGATCCTCAATGCCCATTCACTATGATTTGTGAATCATAATGCTAATGGTATCGCGTGTCATTTACAGACTTATGGAAAAATAATGTATTGCGAAATGATAGCGGATTTATTGGTTATTATCTTACTGATTGTTCGAGCCGCAACCGCAAATGTTATTGTGTCGATATTTTTTGTTGAATTACGTACAGCGTGAATCTACGTCATAATACTTATAGTAATGTGTAAATTGTAAAACTAAAGTGCCGTTGTGTGTTCGGTTTTTCGTAAATCTTTTACTTAAGGACTCCTATTAAATATGAAGCTTGATATACAGACTGGAGTCTTAGTACAATGTAGACCAACGAATGACTGTGTCCCTCCGGCTATAACTGAATATAGTTGATTGAAAGCGTTCGGCCTCACGGTCAGAACACCTCGTGATGTGGAGCTAACCTTTTGCTGTTACCTTTTTCTTTATTAGTTATATTTCCGGACACTTGTATAGTTATATTTTTTATTAAGTTCAAATTCAAATCATTTATTAAGTAATTAGGGCACTTTTACACATCATTTTTTACAATGTTTTTTATCGTCTAAAAGATTCTACCAGTGCTTCGGTTCTGACTTGATACTCTAAGAAAATGCTTTTAGCCAGTTTTTTATGCGTAGATTATCCATCTAGAGAAGCTATGTGTAATATACCAGTAAACCTGAAATGACAATTGACATTTAAAACTTAGTTGCTTAATATAAATTTTGGCATAGTCATCCAGAATTGCTTTTCCAATTAAAATCCTTACAATAGAATGCATTACCTCACGGATGTCATGCCGACATCCTTTATCTATCTATGACAATATTCTGAATATTGTTCTTTTGATTTCTTTCAGTTGATTTCTTTCCTCAGGAGAGACACCTGATGATTCTCACTGGACATAATTATTATTTATGTCAGAACGTTCCTATCAGTCATTGTAGTATCAAGTTTGCTTTATAAATTATATTATGTTGTAGCAGCGACCATACAGACTGTTGTAGGTAGGTACAGTGTACACTGTTCAGTAACGCACAGCAACTGTACCGTGCGTGTGCCACATCGCAATTGTGTTTATGATCTCTGCACGGTGAGTTCATTGTATTTTTTAAAGTTTAAAACTAAGCGTCAGCTTTGGTCTAATTCCGGATAAAAAAAAGTATGATACGCCGTACCCGGCACCTCTTGGATTTATTGCTTGAATTAAATTTTTGTTTTATTCAATAGTCTGAAATACTGGCATGGGAACTCTAAAAGTAGTATAAATAAAACTCTGCTCGTCAACTACCGGGAATGTAAATAATTGTTGCGATCAAGGACCCAAATACAGTCTTAAATTGAACTAGGTACAAATACATAAACGCTTAGAGCATAATCGGAAGAAATATCGTTCGATCTCACTGTAAGTTACCTTTGGTACAATCTGACTATCAATATTACCTAACGCCCTCTCTAGATAACTGTAGGCAATAGGACTCAAGGGAATTTCTGTACTTTCTAAAGATGCATTAAGTATTTACTATAGACGCTGGTATATTTTCAACAGCAATTAATTATAAGATTAACAATATTGAACCGATGACAATGCAATTCCAAAGGCGAGTGTCGTTCCTCTTGCCGCCAACGCCGTCCCCTCTCCGGCGACCTCCACGCCGCACCGCCCCCGCGGTCAGCGCGGCTCGTTCGGACATATGTAAACGGTGTATGTAGTGTATTAACATGGCCCAACAGTGGTTACTTAAAACACCATAATAAAGAACGTGATATGTTATTTGTTATCTTGATTTATGAAAGACTAAATCTTTTGAGAGGGTTTCGGAACATATTATTTCGTGTAGTAATCTCCAGGCAAGAATTATGAAATGTAATTGATCTTTCGTATACTGACCGAAATACAGCGGCGATTTGTCTCTGTCTTGTCATCACGCACACGATCCGTCGCAAAATGCAGCCATACGTGCTATATGGTCACGCACATTGGTCGCTGATCGCTGGGCGTTTATCGAAATACGAGTATCTGAGACGGGCCGAAGGTTTTACCATGTAGGAAATCTATGTAAACTAGTGTATTTTCTGTAAAACATAAAATGTCCCTTTTTCTCCGCTAACTAAAATTGTTGATGCAAGCTTTGTGTGTGCTACTCGTTGCAATCTGGGTGTATGTTGATGAATAGGTAGGTAAATATTATGCAGAGATACAAAATGCGGATTTTATGTTGCACCGTGCAAGGTATTGCAGAACATCGTTTGCTGCAACCGACATGTCATTATGGCAAATGAAGGTAAATGAAATTTGACTTAATAATCTCAATACGAAGCTTGGTCGTGACCTACGCTTTCTGCTGCCATCGCTTTTTAGTTCACTTCGGGTCGAAAGTTAATCTAATAAAGTTATGATAATATTTTAACATCTACCCAGTTGACATTGGCAACATAACCGATGAAACAGTGGAGATTTTTTTAAAAGAAGAAGAAGACCTACGCTTTAAAATAATATTGTGTAACGCTTTAAAAAAATTGCGCTATGTGATTTACTTGGCGGTCATAATATTTCGCCCTTTTTTTCGCTCGCGGCTGTCCTATACGTATTAGGTAACAATTAAAATAATTGTGCGAGCATGAACCGTGGTGCCTGCTAGCTAAGAATATGTGAATAGCTATAATCGCGTGTAACCGTGTGTGAACACGGGTTGTAGAAATACCTCGGTCGTGCGTGTTCTAAAATAATATTACAAGATAGTAATCTCGTCAAGCCACGCTGTCTGGTAATCAGCGGCTCTCACGACGCGTGGTGTAATCAACACACTACTTATACTTACTCATATAAATTAATAAAGTAAATCATAAGATTTAACATGGTTTGTAAAGCAAGAAGTAATTAAAACACCCTACCTTTCTACTAAATGAATTGGCTTGGATTAAAGTGTTGGTGTGCTCAGAGATTCGGAGTTCGGATTGAAGATGCCTTACAAGAGCTACAGTGGCGGGCGTACGGGCAGGACTGTTTGGGTTGAAAGTGGTTACTCTTTTTGTGATTCTTGTTTGTTATCTGGCTGTTGTGTAGAGCTGTGGTGACCATTTGGTGTGGTGACTAATGAAAACGAAGGTAACAATACATAGATACAGAGAAACAAATAAATGAGTCTATTAATTACTGAAAGATTATGTTCCGTTGATGAAAGTTCATGGGCAATGGTAAACAATTTCAGTCAGGTGACCCTTCTTTGCCAGCTTTTTGCTATAATTTATTTTTCTTAATGTACCGGTAAATTTATAATACGTTATAAAATAATCAATTAAAACGAATAGGTACTAACGGTATTGCAATCTAACGTTAGGCAACAATTATTGTTTATTGCGCAAACTCGTTAGCGGCCACTTTCCAAATTTTAAGCAAACACGCCAAAACCTTTCGTGCACAGCAAATAGGTTACAACCGTGGAAATTTAATTGTTTGTTTCTATAAATTTATGGGCAAATACATTTCGTCTGTGGTTGATCAAAATGTGTTTATGAATTTCAATTCAATCAAAATAAAGTCAGAGGTGCGCGATCTGTAATCAGACCTATATCTGGATTCTGGATAGCCCGCTCCATCATCGCAAACTTAATATTTGAGTATTGAACTGAACTCATTGATTTCCCCTGTTCAATCACTGCCTGCCACTTTTCTTGGGTCCTTAGTGTCCCCATCTGAGCGAGGGAGACTCCCCCATTCACAAAAACGTGTGGCGTCCAAATTTCAAATATTTCTTTCATTTTCATTTCTACATCGGTTTAAGTTTTATTTAGCCTTTTTAAACCGATAATTCACTTTAGACAAGTGCGGACTCCAGACAAATCGGTTCGTAATATAATATAATACGAGTGGTACGTGCCGGTTGTAACGTTTGGTACCCGCTTAAACGGGAATAAGAAAAACCACGTCCACAAATAAAAGATATATTAAAAAAAAAAATAACAAGGGGGGTAGGCTCTCTGCCGTCTGGTTCCGCTAAGTGGTACCGTCCTGGGAATGGTGTTTGACGTCCGGGGTCTTGCACGAGGGAGACACGGCAACCGAGGTGTTGGTCTTGCGTCCGGGGTCTTGCACCGGGGTGACTCGATGACCGATGTGTTGGTCCAAGTCGCGACGTTTTTTTTCAAACCGTTGACGTGACCTCAAACGGTAATGTTGCACCCTGTAAAATACGTCCACAGGAAATTCATCACGGTACATAAACCGGAATCGAACCCAAACTCCTCACAGACGGCACTCGTAAGCAGTTGGTGAGGTGTTTATACTAAGCATCAGAACGGTGATTACTCTACAAGCATAAAAAGCTAATGGCCAAAGTAATGGTGATGATGGTGATACAAGCTATTGAATAAAATCATAAGTGTAGGTAGTTGTCAAAAAATTATAACGGAAGATATCAGCTTCTTAATAACAAATTTACGTTAATTTAAAATACTAAATCTATAAACATCTATACTACTCTAGTAACGCAACACAAATTGAGAAGTATGATGATTTGATGAACAATGAGCCAAGCTAATGATCAAAAAATAATTGGCAGTTACATGTAAAATACCTTGTTCAACACTTACCCATCGGGGTGCAATTCCAAACTAGGTGGAGGTTTCCGTAAGCTAGTAGTTATTATTTAAATAGAAACAAATTGATTCCGCTATAAAATATAATTTACACGAGCGCGTGAGACGACACATATGATATACGTGAACGCAACTCGTGTAATCGTCCGTTACAGGGGACGATCGGGCGGAAACTGGCCCGTGGCTGCGCATACGCCAGTTGCTACGTCATTTAAAAAGTAACGGTACAAGACGGCGCGCTGGCGCGGTGCGGTGCTAAGCGTAGTGTTGAATATGATTTTAAAATGTATAATATAAACTGTATTTAGTATAGGATTTTATGTAAAATAATAATTGTTTTAATTTATTTATTTATAGGTAAAAATAATTGTTTTGACTAGGTAATCTAGGTTATTAAGGCTAAATAAAATTTTAATTATAATATAATTGAGTACAACGTTACATTACCCCGCACGCCACTGAAGGATTTTATTTCCTAAAAAATAAAATCCGCACTTCTAGTCTCCGTGATAGCATTTACTCATTCAAAATCCGATCTTTCATTCTTCGCGCAATCAAACAACGGCAGTTACAATAATACTGTAGACTGTCGTACTCCTAACATTTTCAAGGTAACCAATATCTAAAATCAGTAACCTATGCTACACCTTTAAGTTTAGTGGGTGAAAAAAATGTGACTAGTGGAGCAATGCAAAGCAAAACTCGATGATTAAGCTTGTTCTTACTGTGTGTTTGTACCTATTAATTTTAAATCTTTTATATGCCATGTTCCCAAATTTTTACCTGACATATCTGCTAAAACATAGACTAGGGGAGACTTCTTTTCAATTATCCTACATTTAATGAACTTGGGGGCCAGCTTTTTGCTAAAATGCTTGTCCTTGTTACTTAAGACATACGCACGTTTCAAAACGATGTCTCCTGTCTTGAATTCTACAAATTTCCGACGAAGGTTGTAGTGTGTAGAATTTTTTGTGTGGGCACGCCAGAGCTTTACTTGAACATCGTTGAATATTTCCCTATGACAACCTAAGTTTTCCGCATAAATGGCGCGAGGAAGAAATAAAACTTCATCTCCTAATTCAATGTCAATATAGTGCGTACCGCAAGTTACTAACTCTCTCCCAAAAACTAGGAATGACGGAGTGTAACCAGTCGCCTCATTCACTGAATTATTGATTGCGAACTGGACTTTAGGAATAAAAATATCCCAGGACCGATGGTCGTCCTCTACAAATGTTGACAGACATGTGATGATGGTTCTGTTATATCGTTCTACGGTGTTTACTTGTGGCGTATATTTTGGAGTAAAGAAAATATTTGGAATATTATACTGTTTAAAAAGAGATTCCGTGATTCTACTAATAAACTGACTACCGTTATCTAAAAATATTGTTTGAGGTACTCCATGCACAAGGAACACTGAGTCTTCTAATAATTTCGTTACTGTTTGAGAGGTAGCAGAGCGTAAAGGAAATATTAGACAAAATTTTGAAAAACAGCAAGTGATAACTAAAATATAATTATTCTGTTTACGGGTTGTAGGCAAAGGGCCCATTAAGTCAATGGAAAGCATCTGAAAAGGTCTACAACATTGCTTAGGTCGACCCATTTCACCCAAGGTTTGGTGATTTTGAGCTTTATACGCGAGACACTTGTCACATGAGCCCACGAATTTGACAACGTCTTGATGCATACCTGGCCAAAAATAGCGTAACGCAATCCGATGATAGGTTTTAAAAACCCCTAGATGGCCGGCCGTAGGTTCTGCATGATTGTCTCTAATAACCTGGTCACGCATTTCACCAGGTACAACTTCTTTCCATGAAAATTCAGGATCTAAATGGTGCTTGTTTTTCGTCAGTCTAAATAAAGTATCATTTTTTATTAAAAAAATTTGGAAAATTTTGAGGTTTCGTGAGACAAGAGTTGAAAATATTTTTATACCAAGAGTCGGAAGTGGTAAGATAAAAACCTGAAGTATCCACTAAGTTTATTGGAACGGATCGCGATAATGCGTCGGGAATAACGTTGTCAACGCCACGACGATGTTTAATTTCGAAATTGAACGCGGACAGCCGAACTCCCCAACGAGCTAACCTTCCAGTAGGGTTTTTTAAGGAGAGGAACCATTTTAAAGCACTGTGGTCCGTGTAAACAGTGAAAGGTTTCCCATTCTCCAAATAACACCTCCAATGCTCCAGAGCTGTCAGAACAGCTAAGGCTTCACGCTCTGTAATGCTGTAGTTCTTTTCTGCCGCTGACAATGATTTGCTCATGTAAGCTACTGGGTGCTCTTTACCATCTACAACTTGGGTTAGCATAGCGCCTATACCATAGTTGCTGGCATCAGTGTGCACTTCAAACGACTTGTCATTATCAGGACAGGAAAGTACAGGAGCAGAAACCAAGCATTCTTTAAGCTTCTTAAAGGCCGCGTCGGCTTCAGGAGACCAGACAAAAGGTGGTCCTCCCTTTTTATTCGACGTCAACTTGTTAAGCGGGCCTGCTATTGTGCTGAAATTTGGTACGAAACGACGATACCAGGTAGCTGTACCGAGAAAGCGTTTTATTTCCTTACGACTCGTAGGTGTTGGGTAATTTAAGATAGCTTCTACTTTTTCTGGGTCAGTACGGAGACCACAACTATCGACCACATAGCCCAAGTATTTGAGTTGAGTACGAAAAAACTTGCATTTCTCTAGGTTAATTGTTAAGTTCGCATACCTCAACTTCTCCAACACACGCAAAAGGAGTGATACGTGTGAATTAAAATCATTACTAATAATGATTATATCATCAAGATATGCGAAAACTTTTAGGTCAAACTCTGCAAACAGTAAGTCGACTAATCTTTGCTGAGAGGCAGGAGCATTTGTCAGACCGAATGCGGTGCGCTTAAAACGAAATGTGCCACGAGTTGGTACATAAAATGCCGTCTTATCGCGGTCTTCGGGAGCGATTGGTATCTGCCAGAACGCTTTGGACAAATCAATACTAGTTAGGTACCGAGCATCACGAAGATTGTCCAGAATTTCCGAGACATAGGGCAAATTGTATGCGTCACGTTTTGTCACCGAATTCAATTTACGACTGTCGAGGCAGAAACGAGGTTCGCCATTCTTTTTATTGACAATAAGGACTGGGGATGACCAGGCACTCTCACATGGTTCGATCACATCTAAACTTAACATCTCGTCTACCTGTTCAATTAGGATACGCTGCTTCTCCGGCGACATACGATAGTATCGTTGACGGATTGGCTGAGCATCTCCTGTATCAATACGATGCGTGATCAACTTTGTTTCACCTAATCCCCTAAATTCAGCAGATATGTCCTTGAACTGGCTAATAATATTATCAGCTACAGATTTTTCCGAATCACTTAGTCGGTCGTAACCTTGAATAAAGGAAGAATGTTCGATTTCGAGGCTAGCATTTAAGGTGGCTACATTCGAAAAGGTGACGCTAGACAAGTGTTTTGGAAATATGTTAAACTTGAGCCAGAAATCTATTCCTAATAGAAAATCCACGTTAACGTCCGGCACAACGTAAGCCGTAACAATGTGAAACTGATTTTCAAAATGTATTGGCAAATTCATGTAGCCAATACTAGTCATTGATTGACCACCAGCCGCTGTAACTGTTATGCACAAGTCCGTATATAATTTCAAATTGTTCTTTTCCAAAAGCTTGTATATATTGTTACCTATGAGAGTTACTGCAGAGCCAGAATCTAGAAGACCAATGAATTTTAAATGGTAAATTTGTATTTTGGCATAAGGCCTCGGGTCATTAACGGGTTGATTTTGCAGAATTGTGTGAATCCTATATGAGTTAAAATAGAATTGGACAGTTTTTAGCCATTGTTTCCAATCGTCACTATCAAATTTATCACACTTGGTGTCACAATTCTGCAAGCCTACGCGTTTTTTGACATATTTGCCTTTTGCTTGTTGCAATTAGGACATTGAGGTGTCTTAACGCCTTTACAACCACAAACAAAACAATGAATATCCTCTTTATTGGCTGTGCATTGCCGTAAATTATGGGTATTATTACGACATCTGGGACAATAGAGTGTTTTAGGATTAGAATTTTGAACTGTGTGTACATAATTTTTATGATTTTTATTTGTATTATTAATATTATTGTATGAATGTTTGTTATAATGATTAAAATTAGAATTATATTTAAAATGTTGGCTATTTGATTTATTGGCAGAATGGTTCATGTAAGCAAATTCCGGTGCTAGTGTTTCTGATGTTTTCTTAGGTGGTTCTTTAAAGCCAGCAAGACGTGCTTGTACGTTTTCGTAATTTCGACATAAGGACCCTAACGTATCAATATCTGTAACTTCTGGAACTGAAGCTATTGTACTCGCGTAACATGGTCTTATGTTATGAAGAATTATTTCCAGCTTGTCTTCACTTGATAAAGATTTTGATAAACGAGAAAATAGACCAGACATTACAGATAAGTATATTGTTATATTTTCTGATTCACCTTGTGTCCTAGCTCGTATTTCACTGAGAAGCCTATAATCGTAATCGGCTTGATCAAAGTCTTGTTTAAGCAATGCAAGAAGCTCATCCCAGTCAGACACGCGATCTTTAATAGCACGATACCAATGCAGTGCATCCCCAGTAAATATTTCTGTGCAAAGCGAAAGTAGTTTTGTATGAGAAATATTTCTAGCCTTACTAAATTCAGAAATACGTTGAATAAATGCACGAACGCAAGTTTTACCATCGAATCTTACTTTACTAATTTCACCAGCTATACCACGCTCACAGGTCACATTAATATTTAAAGGTGTAGTATCTAATTTTGTCTCAGAGCTAGAAGTGGAAGCTAAAAGAGGGTCGAGTCCTTTATCTTTAACAGAATTATAACATTCAAACAATATTTTAAATTCAGATATAAGGGCTTCACGTGTACTGCGTGATGGTTCATCACACATTATTCTATTAAGACGATGGTATAAATGATGGAGGAGGTTTTGAACCCGTAATAGAGTTCTTATCTAGTGAAGAGTCCAAATAAGCCTTTACTTTAGTGATGACGTCACCAGCACCTCTTAAGTCATCAGTAAGTGAAAGTGGGCTATCTAGAATATCCTCAGAAGGAAATAGTGGACCTAATTTTGAAATCTGCTTCCTCAGTTCCTGAACAGTAGCAGCAGGTGTAGTGCCCCTAATTTGTACTTCATACTCTAATTCTGATTTTTGCAAAGACAAAAATTTTACTGGGTAAGCCATTTTAATATTAAAAATATTTAATGTTAAAAGGAAAAAAAATAAAAGCACAGCAATAAGGAAGTTGTTGAACAAGGTATACTAATCTACACCGTTCTGTTACAAAAAAAAACAAATACGTTACGGTTGTAAAACAACTACGTTACTAGAAAAAAACATAAAACCAAAAGCGAAAAAAAAAAAAATGCAACTAATGTGTATTTGGAAGTCACAATAATGACAATAATAATGCTATCAGTGAGCAACGATAATTGATGATACTAACTACCAATTGCACCTTAGTTGCTAGCAACCAAAAAAAAAAAACGTTTACAAAAAAAAAACACAACACAACTACATTACGAAGCAGAAACCAGACTTCAGTAGAACCACGTTAAAGGCGCCAGTGTAACGTTTGGTACCCGCTTAAACGGGAATAAGAAAAACCACGTCCACAAATAAAAGATATATTAAAAAAAAAAATAACAAGGGGGGTAGGCTCTCTGCCGTCTGGTTCCGCTAAGTGGTACCGTCCTGGGAATGGTGTTTGACGTCCGGGGTCTTGCACGAGGGAGACACGGCAACCGAGGTGTTGGTCTTGCGTCCGGGGTCTTGCACCGGGGTGACTCGATGACCGATGTGTTGGTCCAAGTCGCGACGTTTTTTTTCAAACCGTTGACGTGACCTCAAACGGTAATGTTGCACCCTGTAAAATACGTCCACAGGAAATTCATCACGGTACATAAACCGGAATCGAACCCAAACTCCTCACAGACGGCACTCGTAAGCAGTTGGTGAGGTGTTTATACTAAGCATCAGAACGGTGATTACTCTACAAGCATAAAAAGCTAATGGCCAAAGTAATGGTGATGATGGTGATACAAGCTATTGAATAAAATCATAAGTGTAGGTAGTTGTCAAAAAATTATAACGGAAGATATCAGCTTCTTAATAACAAATTTACGTTAATTTAAAATACTAAATCTATAAACATCTATACTACTCTAGTAACGCAACACAAATTGAGAAGTATGATGATTTGATGAACAATGAGCCAAGCTAATGATCAAAAAATAATTGGCAGTTACATGTAAAATACCTTGTTCAACACTTACCCATCGGGGTGCAATTCCAAACTAGGTGGAGGTTTCCGTAAGCTAGTAGTTATTATTTAAATAGAAACAAATTGATTCCGCTATAAAATATAATTTACACGAGCGCGTGAGACGACACATATGATATACGTGAACGCAACTCGTGTAATCGTCCGTTACAGGGGACGATCGGGCGGAAACTGGCCCGTGGCTGCGCATACGCCAGTTGCTACGTCATTTAAAAAGTAACGGTACAAGACGGCGCGCTGGCGCGGTGCGGTGCTAAGCGTAGTGTTGAATATGATTTTAAAATGTATAATATAAACTGTATTTAGTATAGGATTTTATGTAAAATAATAATTGTTTTAATTTATTTATTTATAGGTAAAAATAATTGTTTTGACTAGGTAATCTAGGTTATTAAGGCTAAATAAAATTTTAATTATAATATAATTGAGTACAACGTTACACGGTTCGTAAATCACAGTCGGTGGCTGCAAGTAACGTTGGACGTTCACGTGGATGGTGGAGTGAACTGCTTACGGTACCGTTATGAGACGGTGGTGTAAGTTGCAGGCGAGGCTGTTGTGTCTAGTGCGGTTTGGGGAAGCCTATTATTACTTGCACTACCGACGCGACGTCCAAGACAGCTGCTGTCAAAACCGTGATTTCGGATGTGTTTTTCGGACTCATTATTTACATTATCCTACGATAATAATAATAAATAAGCAGAACCCAATGGGCCTGTAGCCTGTACCTACACTGAAAAAAGGAATAAAAAAGAAAAGGGGTGACGTAGACAGTCCCGATAAGAGCAGCATCCTAATTCCTCGTATTACACACTTTCTTGTAGTCGTCAAGTAAGAGAAATATTTTACTAATTAAATAATATAAGCTATATTTTATTTTTGATATGAAAATCTGTATTGCGGGATACTATCGCTTTTGAATTGACACAGCCGACGCGATATCACCACATTTCTCTTTTACACAATTGTAATTTTTCTATTAGTGAACAGTAACGGCCATTGTTCTCTAATATTCTATAACAGCGTGACTCCGCTACTCTCACATACACAATATAAATTCAGTCCTGTATTCCCGAAGACTTGGGCAGAGTGGCAACTAGTGTTAGGACTGTTCGTAGAATACGTTTCCGACACAGGTGTGTTTCCGTCCGTGTGTTTTCTGAAACCAAGCGGGCGTTGTACCAGTTAAGAATTACAGTTATTGGAATCTTTATCCCGATTTATATTTTTTTCACGATGCGCAATATTATATTTGACATAGATTGGTTGCACTTGTCTCTTGCTTCTGACACCAAAAATACCAGACTCCGTATGGTTATCGAACCAAACTATCTGTGATTGTTGTACATTTATAAAAAACGTACTTAAAAATAGCCTATCTCGGATTCAAACCTAAATAATCATAGGTTTCTCAAAGTACGCTACTACTAGACTACTAACAAAATGCTAACGTCTTTCTACCACAATAAGTTTATTTTTCGCTCTATTGTCCCAAAGGCCGCGATTGCAGTAATGTCTGCGAGAATCAATTAAATATGAAAGACTTTCTAATCTGATCAGAATTAGTGCCTCAGAACAATTCAAAAGGCCTTTATTAATGTCCTTGTGCGAATGGGTGTATTATTGAGGCCGCGAAGTTCTTATTATCTTTGTTTTTCTTATAACAAGAATGAAAAAATGTGTAAGGTGTAGATCTATCCTTATTCATAAAAATATCAGTTACACGACGGTTTTACCCACCGCCGTGCCGCGCCGCGTCATTAACTTCGACAGTTCCTTTTTAAATCACAATGTCACAGGTAACATCCTTTCTGTGCAGTGCGCTTTAAGCACTTTTTGTATCGTGAGTATAATAGATGACACAGCCAAAACGCTTTTTATCATCGAAGCCCCTTTTTTGCGAATCCTTAAAAAAATTAAACATTTTCAACACAATGGATTTTCAGGTACTTCTCAGGTACACGATTATTGAATGAAAGTGTTCCAAAACTTAGTCATCCCTTAACGGGCCAGTGTTCTCTGAAACGAGGTGGTTGCCGGAAGTCAAGGACCCATGAGTCACTCACCGGCGCGGTGCGGTTCGGTCGGTATCCACTATGACGTCACCGCGGCGCAATGCGCACGCGCACTCATACCACCTCGCCAGTTATTGTTTATGGCTTTATGGGATGTCTTGTCTATGGTTCATTACTAAAGTTTATTGTTTCTTTAATGGCCCTCGTGTGGTTGTATAAGATAATGATAAACTTTTAAAAATAATCTGTATGTGTGTGTATTATGGATGAGCGGCAGCATGTAAGTGACATTAGTTCTGATTTGATTGGTATTGTGTGTTGTTTTCGCCTTGCTGGTTACGCAACTCATGTAAGATGTAAGTTTCTAGATCTATCTATGAAAGATACTTTTTACCCAGAATTGTTTTATTAAGTCAAATTAAATCTACATTTTATTGAAAAGCAAGTATTTCTTGTGAACAAACCAACGTTTGGCTAAACATATTGCTTAATTTGTAAATAGTAATTATAATTATTATTTTAAACTAGTAGCCAAACGAATAAAGAAACTAATTCATAATGTAATTTTATGCTTTAAAATTATTACATCTAAGATTTCTAAATTATAAAAGAAGTTAGTAAGAACAACAAATCATTTTCAAACCACAAAATAATTTAGGACTCTTTGCTAACTTTAAAACACGCGAAGAGGTTGCACCTGTGGTTCCAGATATTAATGAAACGATATCTCGTTAAAGCAAAGCCTTGATACGAGCGAGCCGGGTCTGCTGATCGCAGGGCCAGAACCTTTGATAGTCATGAGTCTTGAGAGCACTGAACTATGGTAATGGACCTAACACCACTTGTGTGTACCAGATGTGTTTCTCGTATCAATTACATTACTCCCTTGACTTGTCAATCCTGAGAATTGACTGCTAGAGCCAATGGATAGACATCGGCCTTTTTGTTATTTGTAATGCTGGGTCATGCCACCTCCTCGGCGATGCACTAAGCGGCTCCGAAGCGTCACGTATCTTAACTCGGTCAATATTTACCAAATAAAAACTTTTTCAGTATCGGTGAAAGACTTTGGGGTTTGTTTTGTTGTTCATTGTTGTGTTATAATTGAATTATGAGATGAAAGTCAAGCTTATACTCATAGACCTTCTCATTGTATACAGATTACAGTAGCCACCTAAAAGATGAAGATGAATAATGCCCAGGAATATCACTGGCGTTGCTATCCTTCTAACTAGAACACAGTGGTGCCTCCACACCACCTAGAGACTAGAGAGTAAAATGAACTAAAAAGGTGATTCAGAACTAAAGAGCTCATTTAGAAGGACTCTTGTTTACAAGAGACCCACCATCTAATAAATAAAGAATGTTTTAGAGAGTTTATGATTTAACATTAATTTAAGAGTAAATTTGACGTTGATGTTGAAAGCTACCTCATGCCAGTCATTCGAATCAAAGTTATAATTATTATTTTATTCATGCTCGCAACCAAAAAGCCAAATTGCCTTGTAACAAATTTTGACCAAAATTCGTCTTCACGCGCGTTGCTTATTGAATTGCTTGAAGTAACGGGCTATTGTTTCAACCTCGCCGTTTACTTAATACCACATAATTTTGCACCTTCGTACTTTTTGCTTACGATTGCTTTTTTAACAACTCCGTAAAGATTCTCACGTAGAGCGATCGTATCGGGACGATTAACATTCAAAATTATATCTTCAGTTATGATAATAGCGCGTAATTTGCTTTGACAATTAAAATGGGGTTAACAGCTATTGAGATTTCTTTCTTATTGTGTTGTCCAATATTCCACCTTGTTGCGTTGGATTAGAGACTATCGGCGATTGTTATTGTGATGTGAATTTGCCGCGCTGTGTTGCAAGGTGTAGACGCGACGCCCACTTGTATTTTTATCCACATTGTTATGCGTGGCCATCGTATGTCCATAGACGGATGTTCGTGTGTGTGATTAACATGCTTATATGGCATAATACCTACACAGTTCCAAAATTATTGTATGAATAATTTTTCGCAATTACTTTTATATGTAAGTCCGCTTAGGTAGGTATAGATAATTTCATCCACGACGAGCCGCGGTCTGTGGTACCAATTTTTGAGCGGAGATTTCGCGGGTTAAGAAGACTGATTGTTTATCATAGCATGTGTGTGTACTTATAGGTATTTAGTGTGTATTTACCTTTGTTAAATGCTCAAGGTATTTACAGAAATAAACTACAAACGGGAGGTTGGCCATTTGGACTGTAACGGCTCATACACGACACGGCGTCGCGTCGTCCTACGACGCGACGCCGTGTCGTGTTTATGTGTATGAGCCCTAAGTGATTAGGAAAATTATTACGGCGCGTCATCGTGGATGACATTATCTATATCAATTACCAATTACCACCGTTTTGTCGATTTCTGCAGACCAGCAGAGATTCATTGTAGTTTGATTTGAGGGAACGGACATCTAAAATGGATTGTTCTTACAGAGAAGAAAACGAATTTCTCGTGCCTACAAGTGTCGGGTATTTGTATTGTACAATCAGCCTTGCGTTAGGTATCGACGTCTTCTTACGAGAGAGGTAATCTTTCGTCCACCAGACTGGCCAAAAGAGGGTCGGTAGATCCACATGCCAAAATCTTAGGTACGTAGCAAAGCATCGTGAGAAACTCGACGCTTTCATGCACAGGACCGTAAAAACTACCATTCGTCCTTACAACATGCCTGCAAGTATTAAGTGAGCCATATTCAACAAGGGTTCCACGTAATCACATCCGTTATCTTCATCTCAGCAGTACTTTTCACTCCTCACTCAGCTATCGCCGTATGTACGTTTGTAAGAACACATTTAACGGTAGCACCAACGCGACGGTTGGCTGGATGAGAAATCTTCCTGAGGCATCGTGGCGTGAAAAGAATTCACGTCAGCGAGTCTAGACGACAGTCAGACGGGCGCTGTGTGCACTAATTAAGGCACGACCTGGCTAAGTCACTGAACTTTACTTTGTAGTCTATGCTGAATGCACTTTAATCCTTCAACGCCCGGGGTGGACACCGGTGTCCATTTAGATAAGGAAATTAGTTTATAACTATATATAAGCGGCCGTTGACGGGTTAAATTGTGTTTTTCTTCGCTTTAATAGATAGATGCTGAAGGATTGAGAATAATTTCAATGTATTTTTTTATATGATACTAGCGGACCCGACAGACGTTGTCCTGCCCTAAAAAAGAAATAAAATCCTAGAACCCCCCGAGTACAGCCCCACCTACCGGATCCAATTATTAATCTAAATCATTCTCTAATCCACCTGAAGACACCCAAAAATGTTGTCCTGCCCTAAAAAGGAAATAAAATCCTAGAACCCGAGTACAGTGCCACCTAACGGATCCAATTGTTAATCTAAACCATTCTCGAATCCACCCGAAGACACAAAAAAATGTTGTCCTACCCTAAATAGGAAATAAAATCCTGGAACCCAAGTTCAGCGCCACCTACCTACCGAAGCCAAGTGTTAATCTAAACCATTCTCGAATCCATCTGAACACACACAAAAATCATTAAAATCGGTTCAGCCGTTTAGGAGTTTAGTGACATACAGAAGAATTATATATACAACCTCTTTGACTATTATTGCAGCACGCATTATGTCAATGTTATGTCAAACGCCTTAAGGTTGAATTAAAAAAGTTTATATTGTCAAAAGCGCTAAAGCTACATTTTAATATGTATTCTTAAATTTTCAAATTTTTCGCCCAATTTTCTTATTTTTTTTTATAGCATTGAATGACGAGACGAGCATGCCGTTCGCCTGATGGTAAGCGATACGACCACCCATAAACAGTAGCAAAACCATCCAGCACCTTGAGTTACAAAGTACTGTGTGGCATTCCACTGCGCTCGTCATCCTGAGACATAAGATGTTAAGTCTCATTATGTCCAGTAGTTATACTGGCTACAATGTCCTTCAAACCGAAACGCAACAGTGCATGCACACTGTTGCTTGGCGGTAGAAATAGACATTGCGGTGGTACCCACCCAGGCGGCCTCTTACATAATGAGAGACCTACCACCAGTAAGAGACCTACCACCAGTTTTCTTTCATAAGAACCTTCTCCTGACAATAACAAACATAAAAAAAAAAACGAAATCGGCCCAGCCGTTCACGCGTGATGCCGTGACCAAGGGATAGCTGACCCCGCAAACGTTGTTTAGCCATCAGCTACCAACCGGGGTTAAAAATATAAAAAAAATAGGGTTTGATCGTAGAGGGTTGAAAATTTAGGGTTGTATGTATTTTTAATGCTGTATCATAAAAAAATAAAAACAAATTTTTATCTAAAAAATAAAATAAAAAATTTAGGGGTGGACTACCCTTAACATTTAGGGGGATGAAAAATAGATGTTGTCCGATTCTCTGACCTACCCGATATGCACACAAAATTTCATGAGAATCAGTCTAGCCGTTTCGGAGGAGTTTAACTACAAACACCGCGACACGGGAATTTTATATATTAGAGATAATTGGGACAGCCCTGGGCAAAAGCCTTTATTATGACTTATATTATTGAACGTGGACTATATTTTACAAAGGTGTTTATGTTATACAGGGAAATACGTTTATAGATTTCTGTCCAAGTCTAGATCTTCTCCAGGCTTAATCCCGTAGTGTTTCGCTCCATCCTATATTATGTGGTAAGCTGTAAGGTGGAGAAACTACTACGCCGGAGAATAACTGGTTGGTGGTCACCATAATGCTCATATGAGCATTAATCTGTATATCTACACAGATAGTCGCAAATTGTAAAACATAGACTTTTTCTCGCGGCTCCGAGCGCGTGATTGAGTTTTTCCGGGATAAAAGTCCCGTTTTATATTTTCCCTGGATAAAAAGTAGCCTATGTTACTCAGGAATAATGTAGGTTTTTATTGGTGAAACTATTTTTAAAATCGGTCAAGTAGTTTTTGAGTTTATTCGTTACAAACAAACAAATCTTTACTTTTTATAATATCAGTATCGATAATAGTATTTTAACTTATAATCCTTATGCACATTTTACTTACGCATGTTACAGAATGATTCAGGATTATCGGTCGGCTGCCTGATGTTTACCCCCTGTGAGGGATACAATCAGTGGCGTATTGTATAATATGATATTACAGAAATTCGTTGCTGAGGCTTTGCTGCAGAGCGACGTCTCAGCGTGTTATCTAACGGTTGTAAGTTGTAACACCGTTGCAGTCTCACTTCGCTGTTCTGCTGCGCTGGGCATGGCGACAGATGAGATTTCTACGAACATATCATCAATGTAATTTTACTGGTGGTAGGTCTCTCATAGGTAAGAGTCCGCCTGGGTGGGTACCACCGCAATGTCTATTTCTACCGCCAAGCAGCAGTGTGAATGCACTGTTGTGTTTCGGTTTGAAGGACATTGTAGCCAGTGTAACTACAGGACATAGTGAGACTTAACATCTTATGTCTCAGGATGACGAGCGCAGTGGAATGCCACACAGTACTTTGTAACTCAAGGTGCTGGATGGTGTTGCTACTGTTTATGGGTGGTCGTATCGCTCACCATCAGGTGAACGGCATGCTCGTCTCGTCATTCAATGCCATAAAAAAAAATGTATTACCTAAAGGCGCTAGCAAATGCAACAAATTTTAAATGCTGTATTCACTATTCGCCGCTGTGATTCGTCGAGTATAATTACGTGTCGTGCTTCATGGTTTAATAGCCGGCGAGTCATATCGCACATAATTAATTCCAGATGCCCTACATTCCGAATCCGAAATCAAGTTTTATTGATCAAAGTTAGGGTGTCTGAAACCAGGGAGTTTCCGATTTTACGCACCTACTTTTCTTGCTTTTATACCTATATAGAATAGATTAGAAACCCAGGACCCCTAATCCACAGCCCATATACATATTATGCTACAAAAATAGTAAATTTGCTCGATCTCCTGAGCCATATTTTGTATCCCTAGTTAGGAATGTGATCCTAATCCTCAATAAATTTAAATAATCATTGCTTTACACCACCCATGTGATGTTGCATTAGAAAGTAGTCCACCGATATTTCCTTGTTTGTAACGTTGCACCAGACCACTTGCACAACTTCAATAAATTGAACTGAGACAGTCCTCAGCTTTTCTTCAATAACTAGTGTAAAAGTCTTACATTTAAAAGTAAAAAATGAACCCTTTCTGTGAGTAAAGTTTGATAAAACAAAGATAAAGATCTGTGAGCAGCCAACATTTTTTTGTCTGAATATAGTATTTTTTTAAAAAAGCCATAAAAAATATAGTACGCTTAAAAAAATATAGTATTTTATAGGAAGAATAAAAAATAGACAAAATTATATTTTTTTATCGTTTATTTTTTATAAAAACTATTTTTTTTGCACTCCTTGCATACTTTAACAATTTTTTTGTCTTCAATAAAACTGGCATAAGCTTTATCGCAGTTAATTTTTAAAATAATATAAATCAAAAGTTCATTTCTATTAAAGATATACGTGCTCTATTTTTTTTTTGTTTTATTCGTTGAAACACGAAACGTCTTCTAGTCAAGTCAAAGAAATGAGACTAGACAAGTAAATTTTATTTTTTTAATTTTAGTGTTTGTAGGGACTCACACACTTGCGCAGCTATGTAAGTGCACGTACGTAGTTGTGCGGGAACGTTGTGTCACACCATGCCGCCCATATATAAGCGACTAGCATTGCGCGCGGCTCCGCCCGCGTGGAAAAGTTTTTCCGGGATAAAAAGTAGCCTATAGCACTCAGGAGTAATGTAGCTTCCTATTAGTGAAAGAATTTTCAAAATCGGTCCAGTAGTTCCTGAGATTAGCGCGTTCAAACAAACAAACAAACTCTTCAGCTTTATATATTAGTATAGATGACGCCCTTGTTTATTCAGTACGTTTGACAAATTATTACTATTACCATCTAAGTACGCCGCTGTATATACGTACTCATGAAGCCTTAAACACAAACCCATACTATCGCCATCTTTGGAGTTTAATATAACAATGTAGAGCATCATACTCCCATACCAACAACAACCTCTACAGTGTTGCAATATATAAACATTGATCTATTGTACTGAAATAGAGTATTTTCGCGTACTATATATTTCTTCAACATTATATAGTACGGAGTCCCAAAATACAGTACAAAAAAAATGAGAGGTGTCAAGGGATACCCGGATGGAACGAAGTTCCTTTCGATTAATTAGTGAAGGAATTGTAATAAAATTTTATTTATATAACAGAGTGTGTATATATATAAATATATAAATATTTTCCTATTTCCGTTCCAATACATAAGTTTATAGAGAAAAAAACAAATAAATACGTGTGGCACTCGGAGACTGCCGCGGTAAAGCTATTGCATAGCATTTTTATCACAAATTTTGATTGACTAAACACAAATTCGATCTTACGCTTACCACATAAAGTAGATTATTAAACGCGAGCAACGCACGTTTAGTCTTGTTATTGATAAATGTCAGAAATGTAACCAAAGTAGAATAAATCAAAATTTGAAAAAAGAATGTTATGTTCGATTCTTTTGGGGAAATAGCTTCTACGCAATGTATTAAGGTTCATATTAGATTAGTAAGAAATGGTTTTAATGACTTTAATAAATAAAATAAATAAAAATATACTCGTTTCAAGAATTATAGCTTCTACGCATTGTGTTTAAGGTTCATATTAGTAAGATAATAGCAAAAAGTGTCGTGACAACTTTTCGTAAGAATTTTATCCGTCTAGCCCCCTTTCACAACGCGCGATAAGGAACTTCGTTCCAATACTATATATTATAGTACGGTTGGCAACCCTAGAGTCAGTGACAGACACAGTGTTAGTGTAGTTTATACAAGCCGCGATAATTCTAGCAACCGTCGAGAGATAGAACGTCTCTCGTGAATCGATACTACAATATCACTGAGCTAAAGCTTGAGTCACTTTGCTATTCTAAAATAAAATTGAAGAAACAGCCAACCGTAATTATATTGTTTTTCAAATAACCTCACAATCTCCATAACTGAGACCCCAAATACCACAACGAATAAAATATGCAATGAAACACGAGCTAACAGCACTTAATCTACTACCTTTTGCGAATTGAGCTAAATGGCCAAGTTCGGTTAAGGTGTTTTTGTACCGAGCGTTGTGCCCTACATACAGGCGGAATCCAGGTCATTGCAAGCGCTGAGTTATCGACCAGGTGCTGGCGGACACGTGGCCATCCATTTGGATTATCGCACTGCACCCTGCTGCAGATGTTGCCTTTTGGAACTTCAGGTTATTGTCCACGATTAAGCAGCAGCGCCCGGACTGCGATTTTGTAGTTACTTATTGTTAATTATAATTAATTAATTCTTTTTATGTATAACCTATTCTCAGACCTATCAAGTGTGAATATAAAATTTCATCAAAATCGGTTCAGCCGTTTCGGAGGAGTATGGTAACAAACACTGTGACACGATTTTTTTATATAATAATATATAGATGTATAAAGTCATGTCCTTGCCCCGCCAAGCAAACTCTGATGTCGTGACATTTCAGGATAGCATGAAGCTTCATCCCTTATTATATTATAGAAGACCGTTTATCTATAAAAAAATTGTGTCTTGTAGTGAGTAAATTAGAATGATTTCAAAAGAAGCTAACTTTTAACAGGCTAACTTGGTGACTCACTTTTGTATTGTTTAATATTAACTTAATTAGTAACTTAACTTTAAAAATGATTCTATTGTGTTAATCACCCGGTCATTGTCACGCTTTTGCAGTAAATGGCAAATTATTAAATGTTCTTATTTGAAAATCAATAATAGTAAAGGTCTGCTGAAGACGAGTTTACATATTATACACACACACACACACACACACACACGCGCGCGCGCACGCACGCACGCCTTTTCTCCGCGACGCGAAGGGGTAGGCACTAGGCAGAGGCGCAACTAGTGCACCCACTTTTCACCGTGCGTATTCCGTCGCATAAAGTGATTGGGGGCGAGCCTATCGCCATATCGGGCGCAAAATTTACATATTGTATATCTACACAATATAATGTTTAACTGGTTCATTATAATATCATGTTCTTAATAAGACATAAGGAAGACGCTCGGCTACTGCCAAGCGCCACGACCAGCGACTATATAACCCCTAAACTCCTAATAACAGACGATCCGCTTCGGGCAACACATCTGACAAGAAGATCCAATGTAGCTTACCGTTCAAAATCTTCAAGTCAGTTGCGCCCACAACTGTGAGCCGTAAATACTTCCGTGTTGGCGAATGAATAAATATTGCAATGGCCCCAT
This sequence comes from Sphinx pinastri, assembly GCA_947568825.1. NCBI lineage: Eukaryota > Metazoa > Arthropoda > Insecta > Lepidoptera > Sphingidae > Sphinx > Sphinx pinastri. The sequence goes on from OX387615.1 coordinate 813,700, forward strand.
GCACAATACGATGGTGTGGTAAAAATAGCCATAATTCAAATTTTCAAAAAAATGGCATTATATTTCACAGGTATGTCAATAATGACACATAATCATATTTTATTTAAAATTTTACGGAGTTCATCTTATACCGGCCAAGCATTGAGGCCCGCGCCATCTTATTATATTTGCATCTCTTTCCGACGAAAGTACTTTTAAATGTTCTATTTCGTTTTGTTGTTGAACATTATAAGTAAGTGATGCACCAAAAGGATTTGTCGATAGTTATATCGATAAAATTAATGTTATTAGGATTATTTTTTATTTTATTGTTTGTTGACTTTACCGATTGTTTTGAGTTATTATTTGTGTTATTCCTACAAGCCAGCCCAAATATTCTTGTTAATATCGATGAGGCTTACTTAGCGTCATCTGTCATTCGACAACATAAATAACTTCGTACCTTTTGAAATATGAACGACAGTTACATTATTTGGATATTGTTCATATAAAAATACTAAAATCGCGATAAAAAAATGGGAGGGTGAGGGTAGGAGGGTGAAAATTTGGGAAATAGGTATTAAAATATTTAAAAAAAACACTGGATAGGGATACCCTAATCACCTAGCGACCAACGACCAATTCCCATACCTACAAAATTTATATAAAAACATCATAAATATCGATCGAGTCGGAGGCGTGCGACAAACACCGTGACAGGAGATTTTTATATATTAGATTAACTTTATTATACTTGATAATGGCATACATCATAGAATAAATAAAAAATAAGAAGAAGAATGCCATCAGTATTTATTTTAATTAAATAGGTACCTTGACAGATTTTTTATTTCTTTTGTGCTTTAACAGAATTATTTTTAGATTATAATATGTTACTTACTTTGAGTAAAAAGACGTTTAATAAATAATTATATTACTATAAAACCTTATTAAATAAAAGTAATATCGATAAAAACATCGTGTTTTAATTTATCTTGTTCATCCCTAAGCTATGTTTCCAACCAATCGTAATGCAGTACCCCGCTTCCTCATACCTCAGGTAGTTGACAGAATTAATTTGAAGAGAAATATTGAGCATTAGGAGTCTAGGGGTTATATAGTCGCTGGCCACGACTGGTACAGCGCTCATTATCGTGATATTTCACGTAAGATTTAAAAGCTGCATTCAAATTTTTTCCTTAAATATTATCGACCAAATACTTTGAACTGGCGAAGGCGTGTCTTACGGATCAAGGTATATACAAATCAAGGTCGCGTTCCATTTCACTGAAAGCATAGCTGAAAGAAACTCCGACACAAAAGGTTTTCAGCTATTATAATCGACAAAACCTCCGAGTTGCGGCGGATGAGCATAATTGTTTAGTTTAACATTGAGTACGGGCAATTTCTCTGGTTTATAATATAAAATGTGTGCATTTTGCATCGAATCATTTATATTTAGGTCTACTACATCACATAATAAAGGATTTTCTTTTTTTATTCAACTAAAGATGGGACATGCAGGTCATTTGTCTGACGTCCGTAGTCAATAGCAAACTCATAAATTCACTCTAGTCACTGATGCATTAGATGTTGCGGTTCACATATGAGTCAAATACTGTTACTACATACAGTGTCCTTCGAACTGCAACTCTTGCAAGTTGCAAGCTACTACTTTGCTGCAGAACTATCTACAAAGTGGTAGTACCTACTACCCAACTGAGACAAAGTCTCGTACACACCAGATACAATAAAGTGAACTATAATGACATTCAGTTCATCATGGTTTGATGATATCGCTCTTCAGTTGTATAAAGATACCGTGCCAGGGCAACAACTAAATCTCATTTGTTGTGAGTACATAAATCTCTACCGACGGTAACCTCTACATTATTAAGTCTGTATTGATTTATTGATTAGAAAACATGTAAACTTATTCTGAGTTTGAACTCTACTCGTCTGCATACAATGATCGATCAATTGTAAGGCTCCTTCACAATTCACAAGTTCAGATTTGTTACTTGAATATAGTTATGGTGGGGGTCATTGCGCCGAAATTTGCTTGACTTATAAAAGTTAGAATACCAATGTATATCTTGTATCTTTATACTGATGAAGTTCAGAGTTCCTGCTAGGTAATTAAATGATTAGATTTTTTGAGTTTCAATATTACTGTTATATACGAGTTACATGGGTTTGTGTATGTATGATATGGACGGAAAACTCGCAAGAAGTTACTGCATTGTTTGTATCTCTGACTTTACTTTGGTGATACAGGCGTGAATGTATTTATAATATGTATGTTATTCATTTTGAAAGATATTGCATAGTTCTTGTGATTACCAATAAATTCATAAACATGTGCCGTGGGTGCGACACGTGGGACGCATGCGCGATTCAATGCCAACTCTCGTGCATGTCTGTTTTGTGCCTAGATAACGCTAGACTAGTAATACATTGAGTAAACATCATTCTACATAACATGCCAATAATTATTTGATGATTCGATAGATGCGCATCGTGTAGTTTATATAACAATTTAGAGTTTGTAGTCTTTGACTTATCATAACTAAATGTTTACAACCCTTTATTATACCTCTTGTAATACCAGCCTCCAATATTGTCATACAAAAACAAAGTTGTTACCTTACTTTAACTTTCTATTGACAATAGTGGTACCACCTCGATCAATATCGCTGGGAAGAAGAAGCCATTAAATAAACTGCATAAGCAACACAATTAATTTAACAATAATTTGTTATTGTTTCAGGCTGCTACATACTCCTGACAATATTCCTGACATGGTCCCCGCGCGGGGCGCTGGCCGCCGTGCCCGTGGGACCCTCGGACCGGCCCGAGGCGTACTTCAACGGCAGCTCCTACATCCGCCTCTCCAGGCCGATCTCGCTCAAGCAGCTCGTGGGACTTAGCTTCAGGACGTGTGTCGGTTAGTACATCCATCCGCATCGTTAACTAGTATTACACGTAATATAATATGGTGGCATAGTATCACATGTGGGTATATTGAAATAAAACACTTTATGGATTTTTTGGCGATAAATTTGTTTAATTTTTACTCCCGACGCGACGTTTCGGTTTTATTTCAATGTCGAACATTCGCGTACATATAAGAAATCATTATATTATATGTGGGTATACTCAATTTGATGATGATAAATTATCATCGTCTATACGGTGTTAAAAAACGCCACAGTGGTTTATTTCTGTGAGTGGCGTTCTGGGGTAACCCTATGTACTCAGTAAGATTGGGAATATTTAGGGTCTCAACATCGCTTATTGATAATTTTTTTTAGACTAGTTACATTAAACTTCAATCACATTCAGATTTCAGAGTATTTACTTCGTTGTGGGAAGATAAATCTCATCCAATGAAATCCACAGTGCCTTGCAGTGCATCGTAAAACTTCTGGCGTTTATACAGCTTATGAGTAGGCGTAGCTCTTATCACCGGCCGAGCCACCTGCTCATTCATGTCCTTCAGTTGTATCAAATTGATGTAATCAGTATGTAAATAGATATTTACGGAGAATATTTAATTATACATAAATAAAGTATGCATTATTGTAAATATTTGATCAGCTGTCTCTAGCGCTGACGGGTGAATGTAATCGTAACAACAATTGCAAGAGAGTTAATTTTGAATGACATCGTTTATGTATTTGTGGAATTGCTTATTAAAACATCAAGTAATATCAGGGGAACTATCACGTTGAACATTCTAATGAAGTAGCCCAGGCAGTGTGCCTGATGTAAAGACATACTCGCCTCATACCTGTTATCACAAACATAATGGGGTAGAAACAAGAAATAGCCTGACGATCTGTCGAGATTGTATATTCGTGTATCCTAGTTAATCTAGCTATGCTTTATTATTTCACAATATTTCGACGCAGTAATCATTTCAACTAATACATGCATCATCAGCAAACATTTTCCGCAACCACGCGGCCAATTACATCGAAGTTCGCGTAATCGAGTTGCAAAAAACATCAGCCACCGAGCGCTCTCGCCAAATATCTTGCGACACGCTGTTTGATTGATGTCTGCTGACCAGTTCTTGTGGGCCGCTGCTGCAAGCGGCTTTTTGTCAGCTCGCCCCTGCCATACCTGCCAGGATTTTGGCGGGGCACTCACCCTCGCCAGTGGAATAAATCATAAAATTATCAGTTTTTGCCGTGTACATAATTATTGTGCGCTTTATTTGGCCGTGAACTCTACGTCTTGTGTAGCTGAAGATTTAAAAAAACTGGTTGTCAATCAATTTATATTCTACACAAGGTTTTTTGGAACGCACAAACAACGTTACATGATGTAATGAGCACTACTCTCTGTTAAATAACGAGAGGTTGTATGCTCGCTGATGTAAACCTACTAGAGACATTGGGAGCTAGAGTCACCATCGCGCGCGCCACTGGTGACAAAGGCGGGCGTTCCTGACGTGGGCCTTTTCCTTGGTCCTCGATCAGCAATCTTACATTACGAAGATTGTTTTTACCACAACCATTATAACATAAAACATTGTTAAATGTGACAAGTATTATGATGTGGCATTTGCTAGAAATACAAGTATAAGTACTTCAGTTAACTAAGCTGGCACGTTCATACTTCACAGTACTCCCATCAGTACAATTTTAAGAAATATGTTAAATAAAAATATTATTGTATCTTTCCTGTAGAAAATCACGGCACGAAGGCCGGTCCTTTTGGAAGGCTTGCGTGGGAATACAGTCAACACTTAGAGGCCCTTTAAAGATATTTTAATATAGTCGAGATATTGTAACGTTGCAACATGTACACTATCTCTGTCTGCATTTATGGGGGAAGTACAGTCAAAGACAGCACCTGCAAGGTGCAAGGAGTATTGCAGAGTAGATGGGGAGTAATTGGGTTTATGGATGGGATCTATCTGGACTGGTTGCTGAGCTATTGATTGAGAGAACGGGACGCCTGCCAAGTAAAATGTCTCTTTTTTATTTATTAATTATTATCGATGTAAATTGAGAACAAAACAAGTCGTTAAGTATATTTTTTAGTTTGACGATGCGTACTCGCAATATGTCTTCTTTCCATGGATGACTGACAAATGTTGATTCACATACACTGCACACGCGCATCATGTGAAAGTATTGTACGCGCCAGCTTTAGGTAATCGACATATGTCTATATACATATTACATTAAATTTTATGTGCAACAATTTCAAGGTTCGAACGAACAAGGGTACGAAGTGTAATTCGAATAATTTCAAAAATGTACACATTCGTTGCCTAATTAATGAAGGTTACATGACCTTCATTATTTTTTTTATGAAATTCACAAATTCAAAACCCCACTCATTATGGACTTAATCTTCAAATAAGCTTATGATTCTTAAATCAATGAATGAGGAAATGCTCTAGGAGCTCTCCTCATGTTATGCTACTTACCTAGTACTAACGTAAACGTACCCAAAAATTTGGATTGCAAAGCTGTGCAAGGGACTGCATTTCATTCGCGTGAGACATAAGAATCATGTTAAGGCAATTTTGTACCATTAATGAAGTACTTGACTAATTTACTACGCATGGCCGTATCATTGATTTATGTGCAGACATTATGTCTCAGTGGCGAAGGGTGAAATTTTTCAAAAGGGAACCCGAGGCAACCTATTTTTGCCTCAGTTAACATATCACACAGTATTCACGGTATAGGTCAATTTAACGGAAAATTAAAACTTCGACAGTGGATTAGTCTAAATTGTTACAAGAACAACATAAGTATTAGAAATATAATCACGATATCTAATACCTACATTTGTTTATTAATTTGTTATAACTTTCTTAGTAAATGTAATTTCTACTAACAAAATATATGTTATTCGTCAAACAGACCAGCAGTTAACGTGTTCATAAATACCTCATATTATCGATATAAATAATCAACGTTATTCGTAAAGTTTTACTTGGTATCGACGTGCCCTTTAAATTCAGAAAATATCATAATTATTTACTTCTAACAAACATTTCATGTCTGAAATTAAAAACTAATCAGATTTACAAACAAATAATATACTTACGTGAAAGGAGACGCTACACTAGTCACAAACAGTAATTACCATAACAATGCACTACATTAATTTGTATTTACTAATTAAAAAACAACTTCTAAACAAAAAACAACACATAACTGTCAATAAACAAATTGAATTTGACAATTCACAGACATCGTAAATCGGTATCATAATAAATTATGACGTAAAAAGTGACAAAAATACATAGTCGGTTAACATGAAGCCGAGCAGGCTCGGGTTCCCTTTGCCCATATATTTGGCGCGATTCCGACGCACAGCGAGAGATAGCAAGTCATAGAAAGTCTTAGAAAGTGCTGCCACCTATGTCCAATAACATACTACGACATGAACCCGGTGGCCAGCGGGTTACCTCGCGCCCGTGGCTCCACAATTTCACATTGGTAACGGAATTTCTAAGAAAAAAAATACAAGGCGCGCCATCTAACGTTACTTAAACATTGTTTATTAATAATACGTTATACGTTAATAACACATCGATATCGATTATGTTAACAAACAACAGGCAGATGGCCGATAGATGTCATTATTTAGTGATCATTATGTTAGTTATAACGATTATTATTGTTTCTAGCTTAGTATTTTCTAAATTTATAATTTACTTATCAAATATATTGTGAAGTACCCAAAACCTAAAAGGGAAGCCGGTAGGAATCGGGTTATATGGACGCTTCGCCACTGTTATGTCTGTACTGTAAAGGAAACGGAATCCCCGCCGCTTCCACCCACCGCTGCACTACCAACCGCCCCGGAGGGTTGCCAACTCGGAATTTAATAGCATTTACCTGGTAAATACTGAATTCGGTTTTGGATATAATATGTCCCTTTTTCAGTAAAACCTTGTTTAGTCCATACATCTTAATAGCACTTTCCGATAAGAATTGGCATATTATAATTCATAGTATACCTTTCCTGCCAATATTAATTCTTTCCATTGAACGGCACCAACATAGTAAACAACTACAAACTCTTGACAGTCTATTGTTCATTGACTTTGGTGATCACTGATCACGTTCTATCGGGCGACTTCCCTGCTCTAAAAGGTGGCCTTCCGCTAAAAAAATATCTCGATTTGCAAATTAATTAATTATAATTCTCAACATAATAACAATATTATGTAAAGTAATTAGTTTTTTAAAGAATATTTTAAGTTATTCAATAAAATCTGGTTTCCGGCAAGTAAATTCTTATGAGCATATGAGTATGCGTAAAATATCCTTTTTTGGGCATAATTACTCCTTAAGTAGTATGTCACCCTCACTTGCATATAATCTCCTTCCTTCGTTTATCCGTTGGTATTCGGAGTGACCATAATATTCCATACTAGTTTTGCAATCACATGAACCGAGATTACACATCCAGTGCCATTTCTAGTACGCAACCGTTGGCCAATAACATTACTAGTTCATTAACCATAGTAGATTGCTATTACGATAGTTGAAGTTTTGTTTTTTTTTAAACAAACGGTTACGTTACCCTTCATCGTACATAAATAAATACGTAGGATAGTATTTAAAAAATCGGCTATAGGGTCGCTCTCTATCACATTATAGGACGGAATACGTACTAGTTGCGCCTCTGCTCACCCCTTCGGGGATAAAAGGCGCGTGTGTATGTGTGTGTTTTCTCTGTCACAGTTTTTGCTGTTGCGTATAAAGTAATGTTCATTGATAACATTTGTTGTAGTTTTGTCTGTATGTTTTAATGGATGTGTTGGCAACATTGAGGGCGCAGTGGGCGGCGCGGCGCGGCGTCTTGCTGGTCCATCGATTGATTTGCATCATGGTATCGGGGAGAAAGGCGGTGCACATTAACAATTATGCACGCGTGCGTTAGGTGCGCGGTGCGTTGTTGTTTGGCAACAGGCCGACCGGTGCGGGTCAATATGGTGGACCGGTGCTCAATACACGTTCCAAAGCTTTTAGCGATTTCAGTAACATGTTGATAATGAATACTTACTGTATTTTGGTGGTTAAATCATTGCGAAAAAAGGAAGAAGTGTTGTTTTAAGATTATTAATACCACTTTCATAATACATTCATTTGTAATTTGAGTAATATCATCATTACCAATCATACTGATAAAGAAAGGACACTGCATTGGCAATATTTATTTACGTCTCAGTTTTATACGTAATATCTAATAAATAACTGACCTTTTGACAAGTTACAAGTCACTCTATAGGCGCCACACCTAACCAAAAATATCACCTGGAATTTTTAAATTCTGAAATAATGCGGGCCACTGCAATGCCTTTTTTAAATGCGGCAAATAAAAATGTTACCATTCCTGATTTTGAATTCCATTCTTTATATTTTGTACGAATTAATTTATGTCTTTTCATGTGTGTACATTTAGGTATAGTAAAAGTAACGTTTGTGTATCACGTTCTCATTGACCGCAGACTCGGACTCGGCGTGTAACGCGACTGGTATTTATTCATTCATTTTTAGTACGCTAGCTGCTCGTACCATGTCTTCCTTCTCCTTTATAACCAAAGTAGACATTGATTACAGCTTGTGGTATACAATTATTAATTCTGATGTAATTGATGTTTATTTTCCTCCTTTTCAAACTATCTTTCTTAAGTTACTATTTTTTTATAGCTAGATGGTCCATTCAGTTCATTGCATACAATGAAGAATGATAATTATTAAGAAATGCACGACTTTCATTCTATTTAGTTTTTGTTTGGAAAGTAGTTATATGTATATATATAATATATCATGCAGCATGACATAGGAAGACTCATTAGAACGTAGCACCGTGAGAATTATGTTGATAGCCCACTTTCGCATTCATTAACCAAGTTCAGGTAGTGATGGCGCTACTGGTGCTGTCTTCCGGGTTTCATCAACGATATATCATATATTCATAGCCACGATGTGATATACCGTCAATTCTTTCACTGTTTAGAAGGAACTTTATATTATATTTTGCACACGACTAAATAGAACAGTGGATAGCCGCCATACCTCATTCTGACGATTGACGTTCTGTCAACCATATCCCAAGCCAATATTTTTCTGACTTTCATTGAAAGATACAATGTCTTTGATTTTTCATTTTTATGTGGACTACATTGCATTAAAAATCAGATGCAGTGAAGTCGTTGTACCGGATCAGAACAAAAATAAATCCGTGCTTAAAAATATCTTGTAACAATAACCCACTTCTTACCTGCCAGTTGAAAAAAAGGAAAACTACATTTGTACAGTTATTTCGTGTCGTTTACTTCAAACAGTTACTTGCAAGCATAAAGAATTCATTTTACCTCAAGAGTTCTTGGCTCGTGCGTGTTAGAACGGGGCATTACAAATTTAAACCAGATATGGGCGTGATTCATACTAAATTATTATCATAAATTATTCCCTTTCCGCAAAATGGGGGTCAAGTCTTACATATGATCCCTAGAAAGTGAGGATATGTTTCCTTTTTACAAAAATTGAAGTGTTAAGAAAGTATTGAATGATATGCACGTCCTTCCGTTAAGTTATCCCGGTTCGGTACTAGGGTTCACCTTCCTGCTAATATATATTCATTCGGTCTCCTCTGTGTTAAGAACATTGGTTCCAATAGCTTATAAAATAATATCCATTAAGATGTTTTAATGACAGACATCATTTAGTATAAGGCTATTCATTTATAATTCTCTTCTACTCATTTGTATTGACATACACATATATAGCGAGCGCCTTACATATATTGACATACGTTCAACTTGGCTGGCTAATAAACCACGTTTTGTTACGCGAGACGCTGTTTTACCTCACATAAAATATTTGTTGTTTTACCTCGCTTCACGCCTTCTTCCATTACATTACTAGGAATTTGACAGCTGTCAGTGACAGCAGATATCTATGGTCGCAGCGAATTTTCTATAACCATGCCATAAATCAAGTCGGTACTATCTCAGCAACGATACATCTCGTCACAGTTTGATGCTGACTGTAATGATCATGCCGTCTGCAGCAGACCGTTACATTATTTTCCACTGGGTTCGAATTCGTCGCGTCTCACCACTCGCCACGTACTACCGTTACACCATGCGCACTTTCCACCATATTTCTTAATACCTTAACGACTTTTAAGTGTATAAAATAGTTACATTTGCTTTAGAAATTTCAAATCGGCATGTATTGTATTTTTAATACTAAAGTAGGCTCGCCTGTATTTAGTTTTGTAGTTGCCAGTTTATTTATTAATCATATTCATGTCATTCATTACATATTCATTTCAATCTATGTTTTATCATAAAATATTAGAATCTCTAATATAATCCTACACTGCGGAAAAAGCCATGCGGAATTTTATTTATTTATTTATAAAGATACACTAAACATATAGCTGACAACAAAAAACAAAATTACAATACACTGGATCTAATGACCAGTCAGAATCCAAATAGAAGTGTATACAAATTATCTAAATTACGTGACACGTACAAGTTTGATTAACAAAACACATAATTAATTAAGGACGAAAAAAAAAAGGATGATTCTTATTAACTAACTATTATTATTTAGCAGCACCGTTATTATTAAGACACGCGAAAACAATCCTCTTGTACATTACTCTTGTGGAATTAAACTATTCAATAATTTACTTTTACAAACGTTGTACATGAAGTCTGTTAAAAGACCGTGTATTGAACTTCCTAAAAACTCTTTTAGACCAATATTTACACAATGGAATTACATCAATACTTGGTGAATTCTAGGTGGCGAGCTGTTCTCTCAGCGGTTCGAGGGGCACACGCTGCACGTGACGGCATTGTTTGAGCAGGTGGTGGTCTCGTGGGCACGACCCATGCAGCCACACCGCGAGGTGGGCCTTCCCAAGGAGACCCTCGACAACAGGTGGCACTGGGTCGCGCTCAGATACAAGCCCAATCCGCCTTCGCTGCTGCTTGAAGTGGACCGAGATACACAGGTAAGAGATTTTAAGAAGATAGTGGTGCAACTGGGAATTCTAGTGGTAAATTATAATCAGTAGGTACCTACCGCTTAATTAAAATGCTAAAAGAATCGCGGTAGATCTGCATATAAGGAAAACATTGAGAACTGGGATTGGTTCTTTTTTGGGTTTCTAGAAATTACACTGACCACATGTAAAGTGATAATAAGCTATTACTTACAGCCAGTGTTTATAGGTAGGTACTGTTCAGTTAAGGTTTGTTATTGTTTATTATTGTTTATTAACTATTGATGGTTTTCTTTTGCATTTCCTTTTTAACGTACTATTTCATATTCACCACGAGGAAACCATATGACATTTACCTAAACAACCTTCAAATTGACTTTGAAAACTTGATTTTCCTTATTTTTACTCTCAATCAATATGGTAGGTATATCACGCCAAAAACATCGAATTTTGGCAGAAATACATCTATGTATGTATGGTTCGCATAACTTTTTTTTACCGTCATATGATAGGGGGCAAGACTGTCGGGGTATATTGTGTATGCTCATAGGAGTGTCACGCCTTTCATTAATAAATTTGACTAACACGAATACTAGCTCGTATCACATACTACGTATACACTTGTCTTCACATACCTCCGAAAGTGTAATTGTAAACTTTCGGGTATGCTGGTCAATCATTGTGTTTGCTTTCATCCTTAAACATATAAAACGAAACTCTTATTCAGTAATGCAAAACTTTAAAGGAAAGATTTAAAGAATAAAATTAAGCCGATGTTTTTATCTCTGAATTTTAACAACATTAATAGTTATAATCTTCAGTTGTGTATTTGTTATTAGTTATCAAGTATTCTATAAGGAAATCAACGGTTTTCCTTTTAACAACTCATCAGCTAAGGTCGTATTGCTGTCCTTTTGAACCGAAGACGTTTTTTATTGCCTATTTTGGAAAATCCGTATTGAATTTAGGTATGTGATCAGCGTGTTGATAACACACTTATCCTGTGAAACTGCTGGTATCCAGAACGTGCAATCAAAATCTTTGTATTTTTCGATTTGAATATGAGATACGTGAGTTTTTAGTATTGTACGAGGTTCGCTCCCAATAGCAACGAACTAAATAATATAGTAGTTTCATCTGTACTTACCGCTTTAAAGATGTGGAAGTAAAGTTGTGTTATAAGCATTTATTGTATAATCTAAATATATGACGATTGTTGCTTCCTCATTAGATAAATAGAGAAATCAGAAAATGTTATACATAAATCCTGATTAGCCACTTTCATGTCCTATTAATATACCTTTAGTATTGACTTCATTAACAATACTTTCGTTCCTCCGCAGGTGATATCGAACGTGACATGGAACCCGGAGCTGCTGTCTCCCGGGGCGCTGGAGGCAGGCGGCGCGGTGGTGCTGGTCGGCAACCAGCTCAGCGGCTGCATCCACGAGGGGCCACAGCTGGAGTTCCACGCGGCCGGCACGCAGATCAGGAACGTTGAGTTTGGACACTGCCCGCTCACCACTGACGATTGTATGTTACATTTTTTGAAGTTATACTTCTTTTGGCGCGTTAGGGAAAAATGATGAGAGTAAATTTTTACGATGCGCGCGCACACCGTAACTAAAAACCGACACCCTGAAGCTAGCTATACAACATTTTAGTTTTCAATTTTGAACGTAGAATAAGGCGAAAGATATTGAAGTTAAACTTCTTTTGGCGCGTTATTTAAAAAGATTTTTATCTTGTTACGCCAATGAAGTATAACTTCTAACGTGTGTACAGTCAGCAGCATAAATATCTGTACAAAATCAAAATTTCAAATCGCCTATATACGGGTTAAGTTAAACTGATTTTTTTTATTGGTTTGAAGTAAAGTAAATATCTTTTATTTTATTTTTGTGAAGAGAAAAAAAAGATTAGTAAGAACACAAAAGTATGTAGGCAATTTGAAATTTTGAATTTGTTCATCTACTTATGCTGCTGACTGTACATAAGTACACACACACTTTTTTATACATGCGCAGCAAAGTGACTCTGGGGTCTAGTACACCTGATGGTAAGCGAAGTAGGGACCAAATAGGGTGTCAACTGACTAGAGATGATTACCCCTCGCCAGTTGACAATTATGTTGGCCTGTTTGATACCCGATATCCACAGGCTGATCACGCTACGCGACACACTGGCGTGGGCCACTATGGCAAATTTTAGAGCTTGTTTACGATATTTGGACACATAAAGAATACAGTAATCATACTAGTATGATTCCCAAGGGCCTGAGCTTACGGATGCGCTTGGAAGACGCCCGTTTCCTTGAGAAGAATTCTAATGTCCTGGGTGGTTGTGATTTGTTGCAAAACTCGTTTATTTGCTCAATGAGCCGCACATTGCTTCTCATAAAGGTTGACTACGTACCATAAAACTGTCATTTCTCACCCTTTTGACCTTCTATACAAACCATTTTTTTTATTTCTATCCCGTATAACTTAGGTTCTAATATGTTATTTATGCAGTATAAATAAAAAAATATGTTTATTTGTTTCAGGTATAGATAGAAAGGACGTGCTTAGGATACCCCCGAAAGACCACTGCTACAACGAGCCTTGCATGAGGCACGGAACCTGCATTTCCAGACATGACAGGTGAACACTAATCATTTTTGATACTTACCTAAGTTCTATCCATCTCTTTGGGTATATATTCGTTAAATTGTCAGTGAATATTATCTATAGCCTATCAGATATTTACCTGCTTATATCACCTGTCGTGTTTTAATGGAAGTTGCCAACGAACGCGTGATCAATACGGCCACCTGTACAAAGTTTCGCCCATAGGGAATTGTTTAAAACGTTGAGACGTAATATGGAATAGTTTAGCGCTTGTGCAAATGTGAAGAGGTAACAGTGATGCGTACAGGTACGAGTGCCACTGCACGGCGCGCTACACGGGCAACAACTGCGAGGTGGACGCGGGCGACCCGTGCGCCTCCGCGCCCTGCCTGCACGGCGCGCGCTGCGACGAGGACGCGCGCGGCGACTACTCCTGCCACTGCACGCCGCACTACCACGGTCAGCCAGCCTTGCTGCCGGACAACATCACTTATATTCAAATATTAATATTCATTTTATACAAAATGAAGTAGTAGAGCAGCGACCGTGTTCAATAAACGATCTCAATCTAAATATCGAGATTAAATCCATCAAAATCCGTGAAAAAAAACTTTATTCTCATTGGTGAATTTTCGCGATGGATCGAAAAAACGATTGAGACCGTTTATTTAAAATAACGGTAAGCGTACTATAAACACACACTTTTTTGGCAATATTAACGAAATATATACGAAAGCACTGCCTGTCCATTCTTTTTGTCTAAGGGCACTTTTGCAGTCCCTAAGCAGTCACTAGTAAGTACCTACACCGTCTACGCATTCCTCAGAATCATGTAACGTTACGTATAGAAACGCAATCCATCACGCACCTTACTTACTAATACAGTAATTAATTCGTTTCGCACAACTGCAACAATCGGCCCAATAAGGCTCGCGCCAAACGACCCGGCTCTATAACCCGTTGTTCTAGGTGAGCGATGGGACGCGACACGTAGCGAAGCGACGCGACGCGACGTAATGCGACCAATACTTCACCGCACACTGATTAAAGCGACAACGTAGGCCACAAGTAAATACAATAACTATTTGATATTTTCGCGTCGCGTCACATTGTCGCGTTTGTCGTTCACCTAGGACAACGGGTAACCTAATTTTGTAGCCATTATTTCCGAACAGTCCGCATAGCTGGCGTGCTTTAGCGGTCATCGATTGCCACATCGAGACAAACTTCTGCATGATCAGCTGATTTGTTTATGGCCTGATATCGACGTGATCCGTACTATGACTGCCGCAGTAATCCATTGAATAATTTTTCAATTAGTTATAACAACAAATATTTAAACGATTATTAATGAAGGCACACTTCACTTTATTATTATGTAATTTGTTTTATTTAAAAACAGTCGATAGCTTGTGGCACGCCCAACGTACAGACAAGTTATTTGTCGCTTCACGTAACATTCGTGATAGTTATTGAATGACTCGGTTCTTTCGAAGCTATCTGATTGTGCAAAGATTTATTTGATATTTCACGCATAATTCTACCGCTTTTTATAGAATTACGTCACGTTACACACGTAGAGATAATTTCCAGTTTTATAGCATAGTTCGGCAAACGATCAAGTGTCATTGACATCTGATGGTAAGAGATCTCAAACGCTCATTATCACCCACAACATAATATGAGAAGAGATGCATGTGCAAAAGTTCCAGAAGATGAGAGTGGGTTGCGGATTTTTTTTTTATACTTTTAAGTTAGTATAAATAGGGATATTGTTATGCTACTACTATTCGATGTACTCAAGTTAAATATAAAAAAAAACTTCGTGCATTTATAAAAAGAAGGTAAATTTTTAAATTAGTCATCTAACGTCCGTGTACGTCCGGTTTCTGTGTACGTTTGCAGTTTTGGACCAGTGCCTCTTTTGCAAAATAATAAGATTAAATAAGTAATATTGTTGTATAGGAACGAACTGCGAGCTGGAGGAGTCGCTGGACCCGCAGTGCGTGGCGGGCCCGTGCCGCAACAACGGCAGCTGCAGCGTGCCGCCCGGCGCAGACACGTACGTGTGCGCCTGTCCACCGGGTAATGTGCACTTTGGGCTATATTTTTATTATAAACAATCGAGAAAAGTTGAGCAGCTGAGCGAAATGTGGAGTTAATTTAAGTAATTAGATTTTGACGGATTAAAGTGTTTTTAACAGTGTAATAAATGAATGACGTGTAATGTGATCGCCTGTCAGGCTACACGGGCGTGAACTGCGAGACGGACGTGGACGAGTGCGCGTCGGCGACGGGCGCGTGCCTCAACGGCGGCCACTGCGTCGACGCCGTCAACAACTTCACCTGCGACTGCAGCGGCACTGGTAAACAACTCATTATTGGACCCATTCAGTGAACAGTTTCAACTGTAGCACTACCCTGATGTTGATGCGTTGCTATTTGCTATAACTGATTTAGAAGTTGATCATAATGTAAGATATGAAATGAATACTTAACGGTGAGTACTTCACGCAGGGTACATGGGCGCCCGGTGCGAGATGAACGTGAACGAGTGCGAGGAGGACAGGAACATCTGCGGGCACGGCGTGTGCTACGACACGTACGGCAGCTTCGTGTGCGCCTGCCAGCCGGGCTACACCGGCGAGCGCTGTCACAGGGTGAGTACTCCAATAATTTACTTTATTGTTGCATCGGTGTAGTTATACCAGATCATTACGGTTTCTACACCTGGATTGGTTATATTTAAATATGGTTATAAATAAAGACGGCGCATAGCGGATTCACGTTATTTACAGTTGCGTCGTTGATGCGTCGATGAGGGTTAATTAGGTTTTGTCTATACGCTAATATAGGATTGACAGGTAACGATAAGAGCTGGCAAATGTGTGTGGTGTGTGCAGATGTCGGCGTGCGCGTCGGGTCCGTGCGGCGCGGGCGGCGCGTGCGTGGAGGAGGCGGGCGGCGGCGGGTTCCGCTGCGTGTGTGCGCGCGGGTTCGCGCCGCCGCTGTGTGTCGCGCCCACGCCGCCCACCCCGCCCACGCCGCACACGCCGCCCACCCCGCACACACCGCCCACCCCGCCCGCCTGCGACGACCTCGCCTGTCCGCCGCGCAGCCACTGCTCGCTCAACGGTGAGTACAATGTCAGCTATCGGCATGAGCCCGCTGTATCAAATTATTTACTCCTATACTTGAAATTATATACATATTGGATTACGTCAATATATATCACCCGTGATTTTTAAAACAGGTATGCCGAATGTAGTGACCGGTGTTGTGATTTCCAAGCAAGTGGCTTGCATCTGTGACGTTGGATATTATGGTAAGCAGTTTATTACAAGATTAGCCATAAGATATACAATAATACTCAATAGGAAATATTTATTTATATCAATAATTTGCACACAGGTGCCCCAGGACCATCTCCCAACTGCACGACCCTAGACCAGGTCTGCGAGGCGGGAGTCTGTCTCAACGGAGCCACGTGCACGCTATCCTCCGACCACTTCAACTGCACGTGCGCGCCCGGGTACAAAGGTAAGCAGGGGAGGACGCAGGATACGCATGGGGGACAAATTAAATACAGAGTTTTTAGTATTTGCAGGGTTGTTAAAAATGTTACTCGGTATTGACATCATGAGCTTTTGAAGTGTAAAAATGTCCATCT
The DNA here is from genome assembly GCA_947568825.1 of Sphinx pinastri. Taxonomy (NCBI): domain Eukaryota; kingdom Metazoa; phylum Arthropoda; class Insecta; order Lepidoptera; family Sphingidae; genus Sphinx; species Sphinx pinastri. Next base: position 830,968 of record OX387615.1, read on the forward strand.
GCCTAAAAAAATCTCATAAAATCTCTACATTACAGGTTGTGACAATTTTTTTTTTATTCTCTGAAATAATAAATATTATTGTTTGCTTTTTTTTTGCCGTAAACTTAAACTTCTAATTTGCGTGAATGATTATTACAATAAACTTTAGCCCAAAGCTGAATGTGTAGAATATTGTGCAAACCCTTTTCCGGTCAAAGCATAAGTATAATATTATGAATTTTGTTAGAAATGTACCTCATTAATATTCTCAAGCATTTCATACCGTTCAAGCCTTGAATGTACCGTTTCTTTTGTTTCTATAATCTGTTGTGCATGTCTATTACGATTTGGACCGTACGATTATTATTATTCTCGCATACGTAATGCAGTATATTAGGATAGTTTTCATCTTATGACTAAAATATCGTGGTCCAAATCGTATCGTTGTTGTGGTGTGCGTCCTGTGATGTGTGTGTTGCGACGTTAGGCGTGTACTGCGAGCTAGCGGCGGGCAAGGCACTGGCGGACCCCAAGCCGCCCGAGCGCTGCGCCTCCGCGCCCTGCCTGCACGCCAAGAACTGCCTCGACCTCATCGTGAGTACATGACGCTTCCGTTGCAGACCATACACATTACACGCTGCTTGCACGTAGCTTGATTGTTTTAGTGTTTTAGCTATGTTGCGGTTTATTCATGCACTATTTAAGGTTGCAAGCATTCTACGTGAACTTTTTCATAGATGAAAGTTAAGTACTTTCACAATTTACACAATAATTAAACTAATATGTTTGTACCTACACAGACCCAATATCACCGTGCTAATTGATACTTTTAGATTTGTGTTAATAGATGTGTTGACTATATTTTCTAAATATAAATTCCATTAAATTATGTACCGAATGTGAAAGCTATGGCGTGAATATTTTAGAAAAAAATCGACAATGACATACGCGTTGAAATACTGTTTACTAGACAAAAACAATTGATCTTGACATCACAAATTGATCTGTTATATATGAAATTTGTAGAATACCTACTTTGCAAGAAATCTTCGATTTCAATTATAGTTTTGTTTTGCATTCTCACTGTTATTTGTCACAAAATATAAATATATCAGTCAACATTATTTTATATACAATGTACTAAAGTGTACACTGTACTAATGTAGTAAAGTGCACACTACATAGATAAAACACTGGTTAATTTACGCCCACATCATATGCTACAAAGTTGTAATATCGTAATTGAGCTAAAGCGCTAATCGTGTATGCTCGTGCCCCAGTCGGGCGGGTTCCGCTGCGAGTGCGAGGTGGGATGGACAGGCGCCAGGTGTGAGGTGGCGGCGGGGGCGGAGTGCCCCCGGCCTTGTCTCAACGGGGGCACATGTCGCGACAGCGCCGAAGGGCCCGTGTGCGAGTGCCGCGCCGGGTACGCCGGCCCTGCCTGCGAACATGCGCTCGACTGTCGCGCCACATCATGCCCTCATCATCAGGTAAGCCCAATTCCGCGGCCAAAGTTATTGTATTGAAATTATGATTTTACTTTATTATTCGTTTTTAACCCTTATCTGTGAGCTTAGAATGTGACAAAAAAACACGTCACGTCTCCGTTTCGTCTTATTGGGATTGGAGAGACTGACGTATTGGTCTCTCGATCAATCACAAAAATCAAAATTAAACGACATCGTTTTACGAGTTGCGTCTTCGTGTCACATTCTAAGTCCACTGTATTTAATATTTAAGTGCAAATATACGACTAATGTTTTCGGGCATATTGCATCTTGACAGGAGTGCGTGGAGCAAGGCACTACTTGGCGCTGCGCTCCCGCTGCGTCGGACTCCGCGTGCGCCTCATCACCTTGTCATAACGGCACATGTCTCGCGCTGGACTCGGGACTCTTCCAGTGCCAGTGCCCCCCAGGCAATGACGGTGAGTACGGCGCAGTATTGTTATTTTCATGGGGCAACTTTATTTAGCCCTGGCATATTTAGAAATTTTTATGTCCGTCAACTATAATTATGTTATTGTTGTAGTTCTTGTTAATTTAAATAGAATCGAATAAAATATCAAAATTGTATTATTCTGTATATTAAAATGGCAAGTCTACCACTTTTTCTATCTATACTTAATATTATAAAGAGGAAAGATTTGATTGTTTGTTTGAATTTAATAGGTTCCGAAACTACTGGACCAATTTGAAAAATTCTTTCACCATTACAAAGCTACATTATCAGCGAGTAACATAGGCTACTTTTTATCTTAGGGAAACATAAAGCGGGACTTTTATCCCGGAAAAACTCATTCACGCGAGCGGAGCCGCGATCAGAAGTCTAGTAGTTAATATAATATTAACATCCTTCTAATAAACGAGAAACTAGTTAACTTTTACGATTCAAGATAGCTGGAGAGATAGTAGAGGGGCAGACTGACTGTGTTAAGTTTTTCATTCACTTGGACTGCCTCGGTGGCGTAATTGTATCACGGTACGACTGAAATGCTGAGGTTTCGGGTTCAATCCCCAGGTCGGGCAAAGTAATATTGGGTTTTTCTATTTAATATAACCCTGGAGTCTAGAATTTGTGCTCGATATGGCGATAGGCTCACCCCCTATCACATCATGGGACAGAAGACGCACGTTGAAAAGTGGGTGCACTAGTTGCGCCTCAGCATACTCCTTCGGCGATAAAACGCGTGAGTGAATGAATGTATGTATGTTGGATAAAAAAAAATACGATAAAGACTTTAATAAAAATTCGTGATACACAAACTTTTATTCGCATATTAATTATTTACAGGATTATTACGATGCATGTACATTACACACTGTTATCAGTCATTGTTAACGCCCCCCTTTATCAAATTTCACATTAACTTCACTGGTACAAAGTCTATTTGTCCTCAGAGAACACTCTGCCCACCATATAAGCAGGCGTGTCGCGCAGTCGCTTGCCCTTCAGGTTAACAGAATATGGCAGCAGGGAGGGATACCTTCGGTGTATCCCTCTCCCCTCTGGCGTCCAGGCTCGGACCTTACAAGCCATTCGCATTTTTGCAGTTACCGATACCCAGGCTATAGATGACAGAACTATATCTCCACAGCACCATTGAGGTCCCTCCCCTTGGAACTCGAGTAACGTGTGAAATTCCTTTAAACCTGGCCAGTTTTTGAGTCTCTCAGCCCCACCAGTGGGCGCCGCGAATAGCTCCGTCCCTAGGAATTTTTCGTAAACTACATCAGCATCCACTGTCTTTGTGACTGTAATAGGCAAACTGTCTGAACAGAATATAGTGAAACGGCATGGCGTTTCGCCTTCGACGAAGTCCATGCGGGCAAGACCACCGATGAATATAGTCGATCCTTCGTGCAAATAATAAGTTTGAGGCCTGATTAGCTTCTTGGAAATAGTCAGAAGCAATTCTTCTGTACTCAAAAGTGATAGGACTTGATCAGGGTGTATGACTCCAGGGGTGTCGTACAGCCACTTGCTATTAGCAAAAAGCTCATGTTTTTCGTCCATAATCATACTTTTTTTATCGATTAAGCCGTCACTCGCCGGCATCTCACCCGACATGGAGAAAGTGCGACCGATGTGTCCGATCAGAGCGGGTGCTTCTGTCGGCACTTTTCCTCCAAGTTGTTCTTTACGTATCTGCTTCTCAGTTTGCATGAGTTTAGCCACGGATTCCAGTCTTTTCGTCCTCTGGTGTATCTTCCAGCCTGAGGGTCTGTTGATGGGAAACTTGAGGAGGTTCAGAGTGGTTCCTGGCCACCTGCTTACTGTCGCTCTCTTGATAATGTCCACAGCATGTACTTTGCAGTAGTCCGATTGCAGAAGAGCATTGAACAATGAACTCTTGCCCACATTTGTAGTGCCAACAAGGAATACGTCGCCTTTGTAAAGCCACGTTTTGAACATGGCTGATATAAGGTTTTCAACACCATATCCAGTTTTGGCAGAAATGAGGGCTACATATTTGATATTAGCTTTTCCTAGTTTTGTCTTATTTATTTCTGTCATGAGGGATTCTTTGATTCGTTTTAGGTATCCTATACTGTCACCCGGTATTAAGTCTACCTGCAGAAAAATATATTTCTAATTATAATTAGTGTTCTGAATACAAAAGTTATACTAAATATGTAAACATATTATTATCATTGTTATTTGCATATAACATACATTAAATTAACAATTTAATTTTCTACTTACGTACCTTATTTGCAACAATAATGATGGGCCTTTCAGGGCCTATAATGTCCACAATGCCAGGCCATATTGAGCATGGGAAGTCCAACAAGTCTACCATGACCAACACCAATGATTTCACACGTCTGAAATAAATATAATAAGTGATAAATGTACATGGAGTAGAAACAAAAAAAAATTCAATTAACTTTTTCAAACACTAAATTAATAATACCAATTTTTTTGAAAGACAAAACTGTTTATTGAATCATTTCAGAAAATATTTTATTAGTAATGCATTAGTGTGATTAGTGCACTTGCTCACCTAATAGACTGCAGTAGCTTCTCATACTCCTCAGGCTGTACACTCACATCCAGTGCAATATTGTATTCCTTGAGGAAATGGCAGCGCTGACAGTCCATTAACTTTAAATCTGTTGTAGAACTGTTTTTGAGGATCTCACTTGGCAAATAACCAGGTATTGCGGGGTCGCTGCAATGTAGGAGTGCACCACACCCACCGCACGGCACAGATGTGACCCTAGCAGACGGGTCTGGGGTGCCATAACACTTTTGCCAGTTGATACTGTCTTTTTGTTCCTCGCTAGATATTAACATGCTATCATCAAAGTGTTCATAATTTGTCATCCATTTGTTAATGGTAGATCTATCGAATTCTTGCGAGTCTATATCCTTGTCGACGGGTTTCTCGATTTCTTGGAAAGCGTCGGCGGTGTCGTCATATTTAACCTTGGTTGTGTTTGAGAAAGGCAACTGGTAATCCCTTTTGGGCTCTGTAGCCGATGCTTCATTTTCCTCCTTCAACAACCTGCCTTTATCGACGTAATACTGCAGAGCGATAGGCAGAGGGGGCAAAGACTTCTCTTTATACTCACTCACTTGCACTTGCTTCGCCTTCTTTATCGTTTTGACATAGTATTTGAAATGACCTAATTCCAATTTCTCATATTCTAAGTATGAGTTAAATGTGATTTTATCCTTATATTCTTGGAGTAAATACTTAAATTTCTTAGTATTATCCAATTTCTCTTCATTTTGAGCAGCATTCGTTGTGCAGTGCCGGTAAATTGTAGCGTGTTTCAAAACATTATTTTTCCGACATAACCTCAAAACTGTAGGCAATGAATACAACATGGCGATGAATCACACAACGCTGCCATGAAATTATTCAAATATTATCACAATGCGTGTCCATTCCCATTACAATTAAATAAACAACGACTAAGATATTAACAAAAACAGGTCACGATTCAAGATTTGTTTTGACAGACTTTACTTCAAATCGGAGTCCTGTCAACAGCGAAATGTCAAATGTGCACACTTGTGTAGTGATGTGAATAATACCGGTTGTTACCGCTTAATTTCGTAATTGATTTATACATCGCATATCGATTTTACGTTTTATGCTTTTGTTGACTTTATCTTCATTATGATGTATAATTATAATTCAAATGTTTTATTTAGTTACGGATGTAGATTTATGATAATAAAATGAAATGTCGTATTTTTTTTCTGCAATAGAACTAATCAATCTATTACAAAGAAACCTATTGACGTATGTTTTTCAAATAACTATGTTAAGTAACACTGAACAGTCAGACGCCGTTAGTGTTACTCATAACCATCATAGAAGGTGACCGCGTTTTAAAGTTTTTAGATAAATACATCGCTGTTGTATTTAAAATGTTTAGTTGCGTTTTTAAATGACCTAATATCTGTTGAAACTATTCGTTATCATGTGACTTGAAATATTTTTAGGTCCTATACATCGGTGTAAACTTTTAAAAATTATGAGTGAATAATCAGGATTTTCGGTCAATACTTTAATGTGCGATAATTTTAATTTGCTTCGTGAATGAATTCGTTACACTCAATTATGATGTACAGAATATTTATTGTTTTATTGTTTTTAAACGGTAAACTTGTAATTTAAAATAACTACTTAATTTAATATACATATTCCGCCTTTTATGTGTTTGTATTACATTTTAGGAAGATACTGCGAATTGGACATAAACGAGTGTGAATTGAAATCCAACATATGTAACCACGGTGTATGCATCAACCTCGTCGGCTCTTATCAATGCTACTGCAGGCCAGGTACGCATTTAGAAAACTGTTTTATCTTACGTATTTCGACACTAGTTGTTTATTCGGAATTTCATTAAACAGGGTATACGGGCGACAGTTGCGAGCAAGATATAGACGAGTGCCTCTCCTCGCCGTGTAAAAACGGTGGCACCTGTCAGAACTTGGAGAACAACTACGAGTGCACATGTATGGAAGGATTTGAAGGTCAGTAAATAATTATGTCAATTACATTGCATGTTGTTTAAGGTTTTGCGATAATTTGAATGAGTTGACGTCACTGCAGGGAAGGACTGTTCGATAAATATAAACGAATGCGAGGCGAACCCGTGTGCGGCTGGGTCGACGTGTGTGGACGGCATCGCGAGCTACTCGTGCGTGTGCCAGGACGGGCTCACCGGCGCAAACTGCGAAATCGACATTGACGACTGCAAGGTGGGTTTTACTACTTATTAAGTGAAAGAATAGAATGAAGAACGCTCTTGGGTTTTATCTTATATCTTTAGATTTTAGGAAGTTAATAGTGTTATTGCTAACTAATTTCCCATACTTATTCATTATGAGGTTTTTTTTTAATGCATTATATGACGAGACGAGCATGTAATTCGCCTGATGGTAAGAGATACGACCCATAAACAGTAGCAGCACCATCCAGCACCTTGAGTTAGTGACTTTCCACTGCGCTCGTCCTCCTAAGACATAAAATGTTAAGTCTCATTATGTCCAGTAGTTCCACTGGCTACAATGTCCTTTAAACCGAAACACAACAGTGCATGCACACTGCTGCTTGGCGGTAGTAATAGACATTGCGGTGGTACCTACCCACACGGATTCTTACATATGAGAGACCTACCACCAGTATTGTATTTAAGTATATACATATGCATTATAATTATACATTTTTAAGTAAATTACGTTTAAACGCATGCAACTTATTAACTCGAAAAATTCTTTCGTACCCTCATTCATGCCAGAAAAATGATTTTTAAATAACGACAACGTAATCCAACCTTTTCAGCAACTACGAGTGGCTATAATCATTTACCTGAGACCAATTTTACCAAAACAATTTCTGTACGCATTCATATGAAATGAAATGAAATTTATTATTACAAGTTAAAATTTAACAAATAAATACTCTTACAGATGTACAAGAAATCAACTACTACACAATATATATATTTATATATATATTTTATTTTATTTAGAGTATGCCATTGACGGCTGTACTAGTATTAACTGTGTCACAGCCGTCAGCGTCCTTCACCCTAAGCAGTTTAATATAATTAAATGATGCATTTAATTGTAAAAGTACATGTAGTTATATTAGCCGTTATACAAAAACAAATTCATAAGTAATAAATAATAAAATGTTTATATTACCACAATACAAGTAGGTACATGATACATATTTATTTATTAGTGTTAGTGTGTGTGGTGTGAATATGTGTGTTTGTGTGTGTGTGTGTGTGTGCGTGTAGGAATGTGTGTGTGTGTGTGTGTGTAGTATGTTAGTAATTGCGTATAATTTGCTCAGTGTCATTATAATTTTTATTTAGGAGCCAATTTCGTGTTTTGTGCTTACATTTATTTAGGGTAAGGGGATAAATATAATTTTCAACGTTTGCAGTATTATATATAAGGTTACTATTCACGTAATATTGTCGGCGAGCAAGTGCCGTCCTATGAGGAATAATTGAGAAAATTCTGTTTCTATTTCGCTTTACTACCGGTTTAAAGTCCGTACTTTTGTGTTTACGAAGTATAATGGCTAAGATGAAAAGCTGACGAACCGTCAGTACGGCACACTCTTTGTAAAGGGTTGCAGTGTCATAACGACGAGGTTTTCCCAATATGACTTTTAAAATCCCTCTTTGGGCACGTTCTAGTGGCATTAGTGTAGTCTTACCAACTCCTCCCCATACAACAATACAGTACTGCAATAAACTCTGAGCTAGAGCATAGTACACGCAAAATAAGGTGTCACGATCTGCAGAGTTTCTGAGTTTTCTAAATATTGGTATCAATTTTCTTAATCGAGGGGTTAAGTTATGGATATGAGCAGACCAACTTAAAGAGCTATCTATGAGGAGCCCAAGGTATTTTAAGACATTGGTTTGGATAAGCCTGGGACACGAACAAAAGTTTTGTAGGTCGCAGGCGTGCGCCTTGATATCAAAGTCGGGAGGTAATTTTGGGTGGGGTTGGTGGGAAAAGGCAATACATCTTGTTTTGTCTACATTCAAGGTCAGTAGATTTACATTTAGCCAACTTATTACCTCTTTTAGCGCATTCTCTGTATGCTGTTTTGTCTCGGTCCAATCTCTTCCATTAACTATTAACACTGTATCGTCAGCATAAGTGATGATGGAGCAGTTAGGAAGAGATTTTTTACATAGGCTATTAATATACAGAAGAAAAAGAGTTGGGCCTAAGACACTACCTTGGGGCACACCAAAGTTCAGGGACGCCTCTTCACTTAGATGTTCTCCTATCTTGACGTTTTGAGTACGATTTGTAAGATAGGAGCGGAATATATCGAGAGCAATACCCCGTATACCAATAGATTCCATCTTAAAAAGGAGTAATGGAATAGAGACAGTATCGAAGGCCTTTGATAGATCAAGGAAAACGCCTATAACTTTCGAATTTCCATCAAGATGTCTTACAATAGTCTCGGTAAGCAATAAGGTTGCATCTTCAGTAGATTTACCTTTTATAAATCCAAATTGGTTGTCTGCAATTATATTGTTATGCTGAAGGTAAGATATTAGTCTATTATTGAGGAGTTTTTCATATATTTCATTTGTTTTTATATCACGGTTATGCTGGCAATCAAGCGAGTCATCTGATGGTAAGGGATCTTCACCGCCTATAAACACATCCAGTTCAAAAATTATAATACACTGCCGGCTTTATAAGAAGGTAATATAGATTAAAAGTGAGGAAGAGATTTTTGCACATCCGGAAATCACAAAATTATTTCATAAACTAAAAAAGAAATTGTGTCAGTCCCAACCGTGCCAGCATGGCGGGCGCTGCGTGGACGGACTGAACAGCTACACGTGCGACTGCGCCGGCACCGGGTACATGGGCGAGGACTGCTCTGTGAACATTGACGAGTGCGCGCCGCAGCCGTGCCGGCACGGCGGCACCTGCATCGATGACGTCAACGACTACCACTGCAACTGCTACCCCGCCTATAGTGGTGAGTGGCGAACTTATAAACACTGTATTTCTAGTTTAACATTACTCATATAGTGATGAGTGTAATCAAATCAAAATTATCTTTATTTAAATTGTTTTTTATAAACTCTTTTAAATCATCACGAAGCTACCACCGCTTCGGAACGTGCTAATGACAGTATGTGTTTTAGCGTTTTCAACAGAAAACAGTGGGCTTAGAATGTGACACGAAGACGCAACTCGTAAAAGGATGTCGTTTAATTTTGATGTTTGTGATTGATCGAGAGACCAATACGTCAGTCTCTCAACCAATCCCAATAAGACGAAACGGAGACGTGACGTGTTTTTTTGTCACATTCTAAGCCCACTGATAGCCAGTTCCGTCGTTAACGACAATTACTTAGTTAATAAAATGCCAATTATAATCGATTGTTAAGATCTATTGTTCTCCAGTAGGGCAGTAGTAAATGCCGCGTGTCGATTGCGGTCGCCGCGGTTAGCCGCCGTTTGACACGTCCTATACATAAATGGATGACTGCGCGTATTCGTGACTCACACATGTGCTTATGTCATGCAAGTGTCTCATTTTTGCCGGGCATTTGTATGGTACGAGTTGCCGTGAGCAATTCTGGCGTGTATTATGATCTAGAGCCCTATTTACAGTTATCATAAAAAAAAAACAATAAAAAATATAATGTATGCGCACAAAATTGGAAAATATATTACTTCAACATAAACATGATAGATTTTTCAAGTTTTTTATTACGTTATTAATGATTCAAAGAGAACATTAAATATTTATAAGATAGGTTTCCCACAGCCATCTCATAATGCCGATTGAATAAATTAAATCACCGTGTCCTACACAAATAATGTCAACCCGCATTCATTTTTTCTGACATACCGATATGGCTACAACTGTATGTTATAGTAAGGACAGTTTTGTCCAAATATAATAACCCAGAGCCATCGGGCTGTTTTCCCGAATGTACGGCTGATCTTGGAGGTACTGGGGATACTATGGAAGATTTTTCATATAGTCCATGGCCGCAATCACGTCGGAGATTCCTCACTGCGAACCACTTCAGCCAATTCGTCAAAGACTACAGTGACGTACATAACTGTTAACACACATCACATGTTAGGTAAAAACTGCGAGTTGGACATAAACGAGTGCGAGAGTGAGCCGTGCAAGTACGAGGGCGTGTGCCTCGAGCGCAGCAACTCCAGCCTGTACCTGCCGCCGGACGCGCCGCCCGTACAGGTCGGCCCACAGGACCAGATGCTGTTGCCCGCCGTCTTCTACCAGCCTTTCTCCTTCGAAAATGCTAGCGGGTGAGTGTTACATTGAAATAATCTATACATATAAAAATTTCGTGTCACAGTGTTTGTTACCATACTCCTCCGAAACGGCTGAACAGATTTTGATGAAATTTTATATTCACACTTGGTAGGTCTGAGAATAGGTTGTTATCTATTTTTCATCCCCCTAAGTGAAAAGGGTGGCCCATCACAAAAAATAATTTTTATTTTTCGGACAGATTTTTTTCTTATTTTTATGATGGGGCATTAAAAAATACATACAACCCAAAATTTTCTACCTTCAGTCATCCTCTATTTTTTAATAACGATATTAGTAATTTATAACTTTTAACCCCGGTCGGTAACTGATCAATTATCTCTCATCAGTTATTCCTGCTAGGCGTCTGCCAGTGTCACTTCTCATTCAGTAAACATCTTGGATTAGGGATGAGATCGAAGCGCCGGTCACTTGTGTAATAAAGCGGGAGTTTTATCCCGGGAAAACTTATTCACGCGGGCAAAAGCTAGTATAAATATAAATTGCTAATGTTGCCAACATTGGCCATGTCACTGATGCTACCATTGTGACTGCTTTGAGCACTCCATTTTACTCCATAAATGATGGATTTAAATGTTATATTTATAACACAATATATTTTTATTAATAAAGCGCCTTTATAAAAATTACCAAACTGAACTTTCGTTCGTCTATTCACACCGTGTTAAAAGCAAGTTAAAAAAATAGCATTCTCGTTCTTTTTTAAGGAGATATTTAATTATTTTCATAATATAATTTTATCCTGCGTTATAATCGTTAAATAACGGTATTTCCGTTGTTATCGTAACCCGCATCACTAATGTAATTTCAGCGGCAATTTCAAGGAATGGTACATTTTATTGGACAAATGTGGTAGGTAGGTCTAAAAACGAAATAAAAAATATATCTACAATTTTGTATACACCATTTCTGTTTAAAAATGCACTAACTATGTTACTATATTAATTATATCCAGTTTCGAGTGCGTTTGCCTGTTGGGCACGACGGGTTCTCGGTGCGAAATCAACATAGACGAGTGTGCGACGCAGCCGTGCGGCCACGGCAAGTGCATCGACGGCATCGGTGCCTACTCCTGCGACTGCCACGCCGGCTACGAGGGAGACCACTGCGAGATCGAGATCGACGAGTGTCAGCGGTGAGTTTGTTACACATAGCGGAGCAACTGATTTGAATGTTACCTTCTAGTCCTAGATGTTAAAGTGGTGTGTCCGTGTGTAGATACCAGCCATGCGAGCACGGGCGTTGCTACGACGGTCGCGCGTCGTACCACTGCGTGTGCGCGGCGGGGTGGGGCGGGCGCAACTGCTCCGTGGTGCTGGAGGGGTGCCGCGACTCGCCGTGCCGCCACAACGGCACCTGCCACGCCTGGCTGCGCGACGAGACCGAGCACCGGTTCAACTGCTCCTGCGCGCCGGGCTACTACGGCACCACCTGCGAGAAGGTACCCAGTACCCAGTACCCAATACCCGATACCCAATACCCACGTAACAGACTTCATGCCTTACGTCCAAGGTTCAAATGTGCCATGCAGTTTCTAATTAATAGCTTTGTTCATAATATGTACCGTCAGGTGGACGTTTATTCTTCTCACCTTATAAATGTACTAGGAAGTTATGTTTTTATATTGTAATATTTTTTTCTCTTATAGATAACCACAATGTCCCTGGAGAAGAGTAGCTACGCGGAAGTGAACACATCCCGGGAAGAGGGCTACGACATATCGTTCCGGTTCAAGACGACGCTCGGCAACGGGCTGCTGGCGATGGGGCGCGGGCTCACGTACTTCTTCCTGGAGTTGTCCAACGGGCGGCTCAACCTGCACTCCAGCCTGCTCAACAAGTGGGAGGGCGTGTTCATCGGCTCCAACCTTAACGACAGCAAGTGGCAGAAGGTAGGATGGGTTGTTGATGTTTTGGAGTTTACTCAGAACTAACTTTTTCAACTTCAAGGAAGAATTATAAACTATTTCAAGACATGGTGTACCTCATCTATCTGTGTGCTAAATGTTACTTAAATCTGTTCAAAAGTTTTATGTGTAGCAACAGGTTAAGGAATTTTCAAATCAAGATAATTTTGACACATCCATTTTCAACTAACCATTTCTCTTGTGCAGGTGTTCGTAACGATAAACTCATCGCATCTGGTGCTGGCCGCAAACGAGGAGCAGACCATCTACCCGATCAGCCAGATCGAAGCGTACAACTCGTCGGTGACGTCGTTCCCGACCACGAGACTCGGCACCGCCGGCTCCTCGCTCGCCACCGTCACGCACGGACCTAACTTCTTCGTCGGATGCTTCCAAGACGTCGTCGTCAATGGACAGTGGGTGAGGTGAATTAGATTTATCCAACGATAAAAAAAGGAGTTTTCATTTAGCAAGATATATTTTATCGGAGATTTAGTTTTGTGAAGTAATGGTTTGATAAGTACAGTCAGCAGCATAAATATCTGTACAAAATCAAAATATCAAATCGCCTATATACGCGTTAAGGTAAACTGAAATATTTTTTTCTTCGTTTGAAGTAAAGTAAATACCTTTTATTTTATTTTTGCGAAGAGTAAAAAAAGATTAGTAAGAATACAAATGTATGTAGGCAATTTGAAATTTTGAATTTGTTCATCTACTTATGCTGCTGATTGTACAATGGATTGGCACTGGACAGGTGCTGCCGTCGGACGCGAGCGGTGTGGTGGGTGGTGGTGGGGAGGAGGGCGCGCGCACGGAGCTGCGCGGCGTGCTGGCGTCGTGTCCGCGCCGGCCGCAGTGCGCGCCCAACCCGTGCCAGTCGGGCGGCGTGTGCGAGGACGCCTGGACCAGCTTCGTCTGCACCTGTCCGCGCCCGCACCTCGGCGACACCTGCCAGTACGGTCAGTCACTGCTCACTGCACACCACTACACACCACTACACACTACATTATGTTCGCCTCCTTTCTTTGAGGATTATGGCTCCACCGTTATAAAGGTGATTTTGTCATGGTAATCTACTATACCATTTAAATTTGTCGATGTGTTATCTTGATGTGATCAGCATTTTGTCATTGTAAATGGATGTTAATATTTATAGTTGTGTACTATCAAGCAAGAGACTATCTCGTGTTGTCAGTGAATTATGTTAAAAGCTATACTAGTATGTATGTGGTGTGCCCCTCAGACTACGTGGCGGCGACGTTCGGGCAGGAGTCTGCGCGGGCGCGGTCGGTGGTGCACGTCACGGTGTCGGAGGAGGCGCGCCACGCGGTGCTGGCCGCGCTCGACATCTCCATGTTCATCCGCACGCGCAAGCCCACTGGACAGATATTCTATCTCGGATCGCAGCCACGGTATGACATTATCATAGTCATAGCTAAAAATTGGTCATAAATCTATACTATAATATATAGAGCTGAAGAGTTTGTTTGTTTAAACGCGCTAATCTCAGGAACGATTTTGAAAATTCTTTCACTAATAGGAAGCTACATTACTCCTGAGTGCTATAGGCTACTTTTTATCCCGGAAAAAATTTTCCACGCGGGCGGTGCCGCGCGCAATGGCTCAGTAATTGCGTACTATTATTGCTAGCAAATAATTGAACCTTCTAAATAAAGCTTTAGACAAAATAATAAAAGACTAATAGAAACGTATAAAACATTATTATCAGGGTTTATAAGGTTGCATGTTCGTTGTGCAGGTACGGTCAGACGGAGGAGACGCAGGTGGGCGCGTCGCTGGCGGGCGGCGAGCTGCTCGTGCATCTGCGCTTCAACCAGACGCCGGAGAACTACACCGTCGGCGGCACGCGGCTCGACAACGGATACCTGCATCTCATTGAGGTACCATCCTCTATTCTAACCGAATATCATCTCTGAAATAATACGGAGACCAATAACTTGCATTTGTACTAAATATTTCTATCACATACGTGATACAGGTACATCGCCATATTGGACACAAAGTGAATAGAACTGCTCACGCATATTTTATCTGCCAGATCTAGAAGTCAAAAAAGAAGTTAGAACACCGGACCTGATGGTGTCTAATTAAAATAAATAAATAAATAAATAAAATAAAATCATTTATTGATCAAGTAGGCTTATAAAAAAGCACTTATGACAAGTCATGACAAGGTAGAGACAATAACAAAGGTACATATACCAATTAAATAATTTAAAGTACCTAGATTAAATAATGAACAACCAGCACGGGCTGATAGGTACAGAGGACACGGACATTGGGGACGGGAATAGGGCTAGGTAAGGAGAAGTGGAGCTGATATAAAAGAAAGGGAAGGAGTATCTTTACATTACGAGGAAAGGAAACGCCACGGTCCTCGCCGGCGAGGATAAAAAGGTCCTAGCCTAGCTAACCTACCAGCCTTTCACTAGCTACCTAAGCGATGACGACCCGAAGAAGAAAGGCAGAAAGAAACTCCGGGCTTAATTTTTTCGTCATCAATTGTCATGATTTTCTTCATTGTTTTTCAAATGTATATTTGACAGTATTATTATTACACAGGTTAATGTATGCATGAATGTAGCCCTAAGATATAAATAAAATACTATTTGGAAGCAACCAAATAGAAATATATTGGCGTTCATGATGCATTAACCCACGTTTACAAGTCATTAATAGTAATAGATACCTATAGATCGGTCGTCACTATAATTAAACAATGTCAAAATGTCTAAAAAAATTGAACTTAAATGTCAAAAAAAAAAGCAAAAATATAATATTATGGACATAGCCATATAAATGTCATATTAAAATATTTTTTTTTTTCATAGGCGTTCAATGTGAATGCTCAGTGCCTTGGTGCTGTGCCGGCAGGACTGATTCCAAATATCCTTATCATTTAAATAGTCTGTCACTTTATAGTAGCCTCTAGAAATCAATACACGTTTAACGTAAGGCTTAAATTGGATTTCAGGCAGATTTATTACTTCAGAAGGAAGCTTATTATAGAATTTAATGCAGTTGCCCATAAACGAATTACTTGTTTTACTCAGTCTAAACTTTGGAACTGCAAGTTTGTTTTTGTTCCTTGTATTTATACAATGTATGTCACTGATTTTTATAAAGCTATCTAGATTTTTGCGGACATACATAATGTTTTGGAATATGTATTCAGCTGGCAAGGTTAGTATATTAATATCTTTAAAAAGGTCTCGAAGAGAATCGCGAGATTGCAAATCATAAATAGCGCGAACAGCTCTTTTCTGTAATATGAAAATAGTCTGCAGATCAGCTGCAGAACCCCATAGCAAAACACAGTACGACATAA
The DNA here is from genome assembly GCA_947568825.1 of Sphinx pinastri. NCBI lineage: Eukaryota > Metazoa > Arthropoda > Insecta > Lepidoptera > Sphingidae > Sphinx > Sphinx pinastri. The sequence goes on from OX387615.1 coordinate 847,042, forward strand.
TACTATGAAAGTAAGCAAAATACACTAACCTGGCCGTCGCCACGTCTGTCAGTTGCCTAATCTTTCTAATGGCGAATACAGCGGAGCTTAATTTACCAGCTATTCTATGTATATGCGAACTCCACTGTAGCTTAGCATCAACTGTTATTCCAAGAAAGACAGTAGAAGGAACAAGATCTAAGACATTTCTATCTAATACAATATTAGAAACTTGTTCAGTATTGTTCAGTAGGGAGAATTTAATACATTTGGTTTTCGCCGCGTTCAAAAGTAGATTATTTGTGGAAAACCAGTCTGAAATGAAACCAAGTGTTTCATTAGGCTCTACAAAAGCCTCATCTTTCCTATTGATCTTAAAAATAAGTGACGTATCATCAGCAAATAAAACTACATCTGCTTTTTTATTTATCATGTAAGGTAAGTCATTTATATACACTAGGAATAAGAACGGTCCTAATATGGAACCCTGAGGTACCCCTATGCTAACTGGAGATCCTATAGAATTAATATTATCGATGTATACTTTTTGATGCCGGTCTGAAAGATATGATGATACCAATTGAAGTGCTCGACCCCGAATACCATAGAAATTAAGTTTCATAATGAGTGTTCTGTGGTCAACGCAGTCGAATGCCTTGGAGAGATCACAAAAGACTCCCAAGGCATCCTGTGATCCCTCCCAGGACTCGAATACAGCTCTAACTAAAGCATGACCGGCATCTTGTGTAGACCGGCCCTGGGTAAAACCAAACTGCCTATTATGTAAAATCTCATTTTGATTAAAGTGCGACAGCATTTGTAGTAACATTAGTTTTTCAAAAATTTTGCTTAATGCTGGTAGTATGGATATCGGTCTGTAATTAGAAGGATTGTTTAAGCACCCTGATTTGAAAATTGGTACAACTTTACTTATTTTCATGAGGTCCGGAAATATGCCGTCTTTAATACAAAAATTGAAGATTTCCGCTAATATTGGGGCAATCCTAACTATCACCGACTCTAAAGCTTTAACTGATAACCCCCAAACGTCTTCAGTGGTCTTTAGTTTTATGCTTCTAAACGCTTTGACAACATCGTAATTACTAACTACTTTAAATTCGAAATTGTGTTGCGAGCAATTGACATTACGCCTGAGCAGAAGTTCAGCGGCTTCAGGTGACGATGATAGACCTTTTGTAGTTTCAAAGGGAATGTTAGTGAAGTAGTTATCGAAAAAATTGGCAACGGTATTTTTATCAGAAACCAGTACGTCATTTATATTAAGAACGATTTCTTTGTCAGTCCTAATTTGGCCAGTTTCAGAATTAATTATTTTCCACGTTGTTTTTATTTTATTATCCGAATTACCTTTAATGTGTGTATGTATTTAGAACCACTTGTGTTTTCACAGGTGGTCCGTAACTCGACCCTGGTGCAGGTGAAGCTGAACGGGACCGAGTACTTCCGCAAGTCGATATCCGGCGCCAAACAACTCGACGCCGAGGTGAGTTGTGTTTTATAATGACATTTAAACAAATTTGTTTTCATTGATTCGCAACTAAAAATGACTACAAATAGTTTTTTCGTATATAGAAATTCTGTTAACATCATTCTTAGCTGATACCACGTAGACGAGACTTGTGTTAGTGTTATGTAAGCCAATGTACGTGTTGGCTGCATGTATTTATCAGTGGTTTGTGTTAGGTGCTGTACCTGGGCGGTCCGCCGTCCGTGCTGCAAGGCCCGGAGGCGGCGGCGCTGGTGTCGGCGGGCTCGGCGCCGTCGCTGCCGTCCCCCGCTGCTCCCGCGCCTGTGCCGGCCAGCACTGCCCTGTCTCCCCTGTCGCCGCTGTCCCCCCTGGCGCCGTCCCCGTCGGCCCCCGCCACCCCCACCGCCCCCGCCGCCCCTGCCCCGGCTCCCGCAGCCCCCGCGCCCGCACTTCCGCAGGCCATCACCTCTACACCGCCCACCACGCCTGCCACTGTCGACGATCAGCCCGACGACTCTGCTTACTTCAAAGGAGTCATTCAGGACGTGCAGGTGTTTATATTATTTAATTACGTTATTATATATATTTCCTCTTTATACATTTTCTTCACTGATCTTGATTATAAGTACTAAATATATGTATATCACGTTTGTTGATGGTCACTAAAATAGTGCCGTCCCGTCCTGGATATACACCGATTGAACCCTGAACGCAACTCCCTGCAGGTGTCTAACGGCGTGAACGTGACGGTGGTGGAGTTCTTCCCGCTGCGCGTGCCGGGGCTGCAGCTGCCGCGTCCGTTCGGCCACGTGTGGTTCGACCCGGCCGGCGTGCTGCGCGGCGTGGTGTCCGACGACGCGTGCGCATCGCGACCCTGTCTGCACAACGCCACCTGCACCACCACCTGGAACGACTTCACGTATGTGCCACACACAGTACAGTCACCAGCATAAATATCTGTACAAAATCTAAATTTCAAATCGCCTATATACGCATTAAGTTAAACTTAAATATTTTTTTCTTCGTTTGAAGTAAAGTAAATACCTTTTATTTTATTTTTGTGAAGAAAAAAACAAGATTAGTAAGAACACAAAAGTATGTAGGCAATTTGAAATTTTGAATTTGTTCAGCTACTTATGCTGCTGACTGTATATGTATCAATCTATTGGGGAACTGCAAACGTCTCTTAGTTTTGGTTTCCGGGATCGATAAGTAATAATTGAATGAGTTTTTGATTATAAGAAACACGTATGTTGTTCGGAATTGGAGTATGTGACCAATTTCATAATTTGCTCTACACCCTTTAAATAAAAATAAGACTCCGTAATTGAAGGTGTATAAATTGGTTACTTGTTCAAGGATACACGTAGAATAATTATATAATGTAGTTACCTTGCCTTGACGTGTGTGTGTACAGATGCGCGTGTCCCCGCGGCTACAAGGGCAAGCAGTGCGACGAGGTGGAGTTCTGCCAGCTGCAGGGCTGTCCGCTCAACTCGCACTGTCGCAACCTCGACGCTGGGTGAGTTACAATGTTTAAATTATTTAACGACGTGAAGCTTACTTACGAACGCTATAAATAGTAACGTTGACTTACTCCCTTTGAAGAAACCTATCGTGAGGTAGAAGTTACTCTAATAGAAGAGTAGATATTTGGATGTTTAAATGTGATGTTGATTTTATATGTCATCGCGGTATGTGTGTTGTGTATCATGTATTGTGTATTGTGTAGGTACGAGTGCGTGTCTAACGCGACGTTCGACGGCGTGAACACGACGCTCACGTACAAGCTGCGCGTGCCGCGCGGCGTCGGCATCGCCGCGGACGAGGCCTACGACCCGCCCGACACGCTCACCATCACATACAGGCACGTAACCTAGTGGTGCCAATCTATACATTTACCTTACTTCTAAACTTAGTACAATACCAACACTATTATTTATACCATATACTAAATCGTCTTCAGTGTGTCGCGCATAATGTCTGGCTTAATGAAAGAGGACTCGTTTTAAGCTATTGCATAGCTTCTTTCGCGGGCCTTGAGCGTGGAGACCGAATCCAGAAATTCCGTAACGAAAATAACCTGACATCTTTTTTATCTTACTAATATGAACCTTAAATACAATGCGTAGAAGCTATAATTCTTGAAACGAGTATATTTTTATTTATTTTATTTATTAAAGTCATTAAAACCATTTCTTACTAATCTAATATGAACCTTAAATACATTGCGTAGAAGCTATTTCCCCAGCGTTGGCACGGCACGAGTACAAAAGAATCGAACGTAACATTCTTCTTTCAAATTTTGATTTATTCTACTTTGGTTGTGATGACCATTGCATTTCTGACAATTATCAATAACAAGACTAAACGTGCGTTGCTCGCGCTTAAAAATCTACGTTATGTGGTAAGCGTAAGATCGAATTTGTGTTTAGTCAATCAAAATTTGTGATAAAAATGCTATGCAATAGTTTTACCGCGGCAGTCTCCGAGTGCCACACGTATTTTTTTTAATACTGAGATAAATATCTGGCCGTGTTTCGTAATATTTGCTTTGTTACGAAGTCATTCGTAGTTGCGTTTATAGTGTATAGTAGATTGAATAAAAACAATTAAATATTAGTACTTCGTGTTAGTGTGTTCACATGGTGTTTCATACAGGACGAAGGCCGGCGGTACTGTGTTCCGCGCGGAGAGTGAGGAGGAGAGCGCGGAGGAGGGCGCGTGGTTCAGCGTGGGCGTGTTCAAGGAGCTGGTGTCGGTGCAGTGGCGGCTCGGCGGGCGGCTACCACGGGCCCTGCGCATGCGTGCGCATAACTCGCATCTGCAGTGGACTACCGTGCGGTTTACCTTCCGCAGGGATCAAATTATAGGTATGGCGTGATGGTGGTGTTTACTCAGACAGGGAGGGGGATTTGGTTTTGTTTTTTGCTATATGGTTCCAGTTAGTTTTGTATAATTTTAGTTGATAAATGTATTTTGTAACCATGTGACGTGTGACGTGTGACGTGTGACGTGTGACGTGTGTATGTTGTCAGGCGCGTTCGTGGACGCGGAGGGCCGTTCGTCGGTGGGCCTGTCGGGCGCCATGGACGTGCGCGCGTGGCAGCGGCTGGTGCGCGAGGGCCGCCTGCACCTGGGCGGGGCGCCGCGCGTCCGCTCCGCGCCTGCCGCAGCCTCCACCTTGCCGCCCACACTCGCGCCCACTGCACTCGTGTGTATCGCTCGCCCCTACTCTCTACATACAATACAATTCTGTTCACAAACAAAATATATATGAGAGATGTGTTGTGACTTGTGCATAATATACATACTATATTTTTTTTTCACTCAATTTTTTTTAGACTGATGGTTCCACGGATCCTAACACTTGGGAGTACACGGAGGGCGAAGAAACTCCAGGCGATAATTTGGAAGGCAAATATTTCAAGGTAAATAATTATGATTGCAAAATATTGTACTGTATGTAGGAAAGAAAAGATAGAAAAGATACTGGTCTGCTGAATTGTTTAGATTGTTGTGTTGTGGTGCAGGGTTGTGTGGGCGCGGTGCACGTGGGCTCGCTGCTGCTGCCGTTCTTCACGGAGGAGGAGCTGTTCGTGGGCGCCGCCGCGCGTCTCCTCGCCGCGCAGCCGCACTACGCGCTCGTGTAAGTTGCGACAACTTTATCAAATACAGTTTCATTTCAGATTCAAATATTAAATACTTCACCAAAATATTTTTACCTATAATTCTTTTTTAGATTGCCTTTATTATAACTTTGGTTGGCAAATAAAGATATTTAAAATATAATAGATTTTCTACGAAATTTCCACATGTATTAGTACTTGAATTAAAATTGGGTTGTTTTAAATTGGTTCTTTCCTACATCGTGTAATAATTTTACGGGGTGTTATGTATAACCTGGTGTATAGGAGCTACAAGTGTGTGTGTGTGTGTGTGTTGTGGAGCAGGTCTGGTCGCGGGTGGGGCGCGTCGCAGGGCGTGGAGTGCGTGCTGTGCCTGGAGGCGGACTGCGCCAACGGCGGGCGCTGCGCCGACGTGCGCTCCTCCTACGCATGCGCCTGCCCGCCCGGGTACGCCGGCGACTACTGCCAGGTACACTACACTACTACCATAGCTACGCTTTTGTTATCTCCGATACTCTACTATCTCATCATTGCAATTTCTATACTTCATGCCTTCTTCAGTTCGCTGTTTCTTTATCAAGTGATCGTGATTTATTATTAGTCCACACGTTTGTTTACTTACAATCTATACTTATATTATAAAAAGCAAAGTTAATGAGTTTTTTTGTAGGTTTGGAGGGGTTAATCTTGAAACTACTTATTTTTATGCTAGGTGAATATAAAGCCGGACTTTTGTTTCGGAAAAACTTTTTAATGGGGTTGGAGTCATTGGTAAAAGCTAATCTATACTAATATATAAAGCTAAAGAGTTTGTTTGTTTGAACGCGCTAATCTCAGGAACTACTGGACTGATTTTGAAAATTCTTTCACTAATAGGAAGCTATATTACTCCTGAGTGCTATAGGTTACTTTTTATCCCGGAAAAACTTTTCCACGCGGACGGAGCCGCGCGCAATGCTAGTCTTGTATAAAAGTATTATCTTCTTCAATTTTACTTATTTTCCATTTAGATTGACATAGACGAGTGCGCGTCACACCAGTGCCAGAACGGCGGTACGTGTCAAGATGGAGTCGCTTCTTATACCTGTATATGTCCCGAAGGATTTGAAGGGGAATTGTAAGTTATCAGATACAATCTCCTTAACATAATAATTTTAAAAAAATTGCATAAAATGTTTACCTATATTCACATTGGATGAAAATATTATTAAAAAAGTATAGGGGCTGAATCTGTGGGTCGTTATACATTAGCGTGGTCAGTCCACCAAACCATGAAGTGTTGTATGTATTGTCAGATGCTCCGTGGACGTGGACGAGTGCGTGTCGTCCCCGTGCTTGCACGGCGGCACGTGCGTGAACACGGCGGGCTCGTTCCAGTGCGCGTGCGCAGGCGCGTGGCGCGGCCCCACCTGCGCCCTGCCGCACGCGCGCTCCTGCGCACACCGGCCCTGCCATCACGGCACCTGCACCGACACTGAACCCGGTAACTAACACTGCATTACTTCACTAACCGTTTTTTTTTTTTTTTTTTTTTTTATCGCGGGGAAAAAACGCGTTATCGCTACCACCACTGTGGGGTGAGTGGAATGGTTATGTTGGTTTCACCGATCTTACGGCCCAATGTCGACACTCGGGAGTATAACATCATCCGAGCGAGCATTGGACCGAGTCCCTAACACTATGTACATCCTACATCGGCATACCAACCAAAACCCGCGGTGGCCTTCTTCGGCGCATACGGGACGGCCCCGGGGTATCTTGTTGCACGAAGATAGCTGCACGGAACCGTCCCTGCGCATTGCCGCATTACGGCCCCTCTCTAAATGAGGGGGCTAAGAAGCCCCCGACATCCAAATCACGCCTTTGGCGTCTACGACTGCAGGAGACCGACCACCCGCAATGTCGTCCACCTCGGAGTCGCATAAATTGGAGAAGCAGCCCCCCACTGCTCGCCCCGCGACTCTCTCAAACCCCATTTAGTCGCCTCTTACGACAGGCAGGGGATGCCGTGGTGGAATTCTCTAGATGCCCCCAAACCACAGGGCACGAGGCGCCGGTCAGTCGTCCACCCGGCGCCTCCTTCGTCTCCTCTGGCTGCGGGCGGGATCGTTCTGCTCACGATCCCGCTCGGCGCTTTCCTTCCGCGAGATGACGCACTCGCAGAAGGAAGCCATCGCTCGCCATGACCTCCAGCCACCGACCATGGCGGAAACCACGGCTGGCAGCGAGAGGTCTCCTCCGACGACTGCTCTAAGAGCGCTGCGTTGTAGATTCCAGGCTGGGCACTCCTCGAGAGTGTGTTGGACCGTGTCCTCGCGGCCGCTGCTACAATGGTGGCACACGGCGCACTCCTCCTTTCCGATCCGACACAGAAACGAGCCGAAACACCCATGGCCCGTCAGTGCCTGTGTCAGACGGAATGTCGGCGCACCGTGGCGCCTGTCAAGCCAGCTTAAAAAGACAGGTCGCACTGCCGCGACGGTCCGTTACTTCACTAACCGTAATATACCATAAGAGACTGCCTCCTAATTGCATATTATTACTGTATCAAATCTAAATCACTATAATGATAGTCGACATTGTCAAAATATCCCAAATAATTCGGGTATGTATAGAAAATAAATGTCTTCTATTACCTTAACTAACCATTATAAGAAGTGATCTGTATAAAGCACGTTATTGTCCAGACCCGGTGTCGGGCAACCCGTTCAAGTGTTCGTGTGTGGAGGGGTACGAGGGCGTGTACTGCGAGCACGCGTTCTGCGAGCTGACGCCCTGCGTGCACGGCACCTGCTACAACGACACCGAGGTAAACACGCAACGCACTCTATACATCTTATATATATTCTAATCGCACTCTAATATGGTATTTTTTTAACGTGTATGGGAATGATTATACTTGAGATTAATGTTATATATTTACATGTCTTTATTGTTAATTATAATTTTTGTCATAATTAATCATTTTGGTTTTTAAAGAATTTGTAAAGATATTTATTGTTTAGGGAGGTTGAATAGGATGATTGTTATGTTTCATTAGTTTTTCTTGTTTTTAGTATTATAGCGGCTCACGGCCGTCTTCAATAAACGATTTTAATCATAATCTTCGGTCCGATCTTGATAATAAATCAGTCAAAATAAGTTAATTGTAAACATAATATTGAATAAAAATTGTTCCAATTTCTTAATTTTCATTATGAATCGAAAAAAGGTTTATTGGACACGGTGATTAGTTGAAAGTTAGTGAACGATGAGTTAAACAAAGTTCAGTTTGGTTGAATTATTATTTGGTTGTTGTATATTAAATTTTATAGGTTTTTTTAGTATTTGAATGTTTGTTTATTTATAAAATTGTATACAAAAAGCTTTAATTAGTTGTTTTTGAAAGCATTTTATGCAGTATTGTGGTAGATGTGTATGTGTGTATGTGTGTGTGTGTGTGTGTGTGTGTGTGCAGGGCGCGCGCTGCGTGTGCGCGGAGGGGTGGCGCGGGGCGCGCTGCTCCGAGGAGCGCGACGGGTGTGTGGAGGCGCCCGCCTGTCTGCACGGCGGCCGCTGCGTCACCGCGCACAACCAGCTGCTCTGCGACTGCGCCAACACAGGTACTCCACTCCACACCACCAGGCTACGCGCAGCGACGGACACTCTTTATTCATTCTAGCTCATCGCTATAAAAATTCTATGGCCAGTGCCGACCTTACCTATCCAGGCGCCCCGGGCGAAAAATTCTCTTGCACCGGTGACATTTTTATTTATTTCCCAAAAACCTTTGCCACCCTTCTTAGAACCTGGCGCCCGGACGACCGCCCAATCCGCCCTACCCTAAAGCCGGTACTGACTATAGCACTACTACAACACATTCCTCGGCCAATCATAAAACTTAAACAATGAATATCTGCTTCTAAAAATAACACTTTCATTCCATCATTCATCATCCCCCAAAACATATCAAAACTTATTAACCATCTTCCCATCAAACTCTTCAACAATAATCTTCGAACCAGCACATCTCACGGTCTATCTATAAAACAAATACAAACACCTGCCGGAACCCACTTGTACCATATAGTGTAGTATTCGATAGAGTATCTTATCGCGCGCTATCGGCACGGTAATCTAGCTCAAATAACCGCTGATTACGATAGCCTAGATTCGCAACGGTGCTCAACATTTACACTGTGTTCTCACGGATTTTAAATAACTTACATACAACATACGTACGTACAATCACGCCTTTTATCCTCGAAGGGGTAGGTAGAAGCGCAACCAGAGCAACTTCTCGCCATTTGTATTCCGCCCCATAAATGTGACAGCCTATCGCCACATCGATACTGATATTAACTGATGCGCGAGACATCTCATCTCATGTTGGTCGCTTACAATGCTAGTTTGTTTATGTATTGATAAATATAACCAGTAAATATGTTAAATCACCTCTGGGCCGTCTGAATGCGCATGCGTCATTATTATGAATGCTGAGCGCATACACCGCACATCTTACCCCCTTGTTAGTACACTATGAATCATCCTCACATTGTTTATGTAGTTCTGGTACCACTGCACGATATGTCGGCCTGTATGTCACCATCTAGGCACATCTCGGAACAATTACGTCAAATGAAAAAATAACAACATTGCAAGAAAATGCACACGAAATAAAGTGAAGCGAAAAATAATTTACAAACATAAGTTCATAACTTTATATCCAAAGAGTATTTTCGTTCCTTGATGTGAAATTTCTGTTAATTTTATTGTTTATTTTATTTGGTAATCCAACAGCATTTTACATATATATATATATATATATATTTTTAACTAAATAATAGCTACATATACAGCCAATTACAGGATTACACCGTATTTTTATGTACCTAGTTGCCATGTTACATGCATTATCTAAAGCTAATTAATTATTGGCTAGACAATAAAATATTATGTCCGTGTCCGTGTGTCTGTGTCCGTGTGTGTGTGTGTGTGTTTGTGTATGTGTGTGTGTTTAAGTGTTTCGATGAATATTAATGATGTCCTTTTTCATTTTCATTTGCTTAAATGAAATGTCTAAATCTGTATAATATTTATTAAAAACTCGCGATATCCTACAAATTATTGAGTTCTGTGCATAATTACTATTTACTTGCGGTATATGTAATAATTGAATTACGTTCTATAAATATAAAATACTTAAAACAGAGAAATAATATGTCATACATTTGATTTAGTCACCCTGACTCAATACATGTATGAGTCATAAGCACCTTGTGAAGACGTTGTAAGCTCTACGGCCCATTTGCCAAAATTAGGACGCAAATAACCTTTATACCCAAGCTGATGGGCTGCTTATTTATTAAAGTTTCTAACAGGTTGGCGTGGAAATACTTAGGGGAGGCCTGATTTCAACAGTTTCCTTTCAAAGACTGATGACGATGTTGAAATTAATGAACCATCGCAAACAATATCTAGAGCTTGTTTCTGAATATTAAACATTCAAAATATTTAGATCAATAACGATGAAACTTCGTTCTGATTGGTACATTTCTGCGATCGATCCTTAGATATGGATTAAGATTGTTTAATACTTCGGCAATAAGCGAACGTTGTATAACATTATTCAGTTAAAAAAAATACTACATACTTAACAGCATATTGCGTTATTCAGTCTATTGAAAAAAAAATACTACATGTAGGAATGTACGCTTTTTGTTTTGAACTGATTTTAATTTATTCATAAAGTTAATCATTTCAATGGTTTTACTTGACGTCAAATGCGTACGTGATAGGAAAATAACGCGTGGTTATTGATGACCAGGGAATGTATTGTAAAGTCCTAAATTTAATTTTATTGATTTTATGTAGTGGAGTTTCCTGTATTATTCCCTTAATACCTATTGTAAACACAATGAATAAAATGTGTGGTCTAATGAATCAGATCCTTTATTTTTTTTATAGTTGACGTCACGAGCCCACCGTACGCTCGGTGGTAAAAGCCACGCTTGTAAACAGTAGCATCATAACTATGAAGAATAAAACTTTTTAAAACCATTTAGAATATTGGCAATAATGTTAATTGATAAATTTTGATTTGATCGATGCCATCTGTTCATTTGCAAGTCTATTGTTCTTGAATAAATAATTTAAAATTTCAAACTAATTAAAACACTGAAATAAATTATTTCAAACGAGCTTTTGCCCGCGGCTCTGTCCGCGTGAATGAGTTTTCCCGGGATAAAAGTCCCGCTTTATATTTTCCCGGGATAAAAAGTGGCCTATGTGTTAATCTACCCGTGTGCCAAATTTCATCGAAATCCGTTCAGTAGTTTTTGCGTGAAAGAGTAGCATACATCTATACATCCATACATCCAGACATCCAGACATCCATACTTACAAACTTTCGCGTTTATAATATTAGTAGGATATTTTTTAGGCAAAGTGCTATTTTTAGGCCCATCTAAAATATGACTATCGAGAGACTTTTTCACTACTTGACATTTTATATCTTTTGCACTACACTTCCATGTCCAGTGCAGTCCATGTCCTAATACAAAAAAGTTACAATTGTTATTGAACCGTTAATCCATGCCTATTAAACATTACCACTGCTAACTATTACGTTGAACCAATTAAACCAAGGTCTCACTTCGCGTCACGGATGAGTTCAGGAAAATTGACGCAAAGTTTGTGAATCAGTGGCCTCGCGTCGCGTCGAGCGGACGCGCCCGCGCTCTGCTAGTGCCCAACTCAAAATGAGTGTTTCATGACCCAAAATGGGTGGTGCAAGGATACTGTGAGTAGTGTGAGTGCAGTGAAGGACGCAAGCATGTGGACACTTGTGGCTATTGTTTTTATTGGTGAGGTTCATATGTTTTTCGTCGAGCGGTAATGTACGGCAAAAGTTGATATTGAGTCTGTGATTTCATGTGGAATATTGGGTAGTTCAAGGAAGACTTAGTCCCTCGACGGGTGCTAGAGCTATGGTTACTGGATGTGCATTGTATACTGGATCCCGGGCCGTGGTTTGCGGGAACGAGCCCCCGCATGACGCATAATTCATCTTGTGTACAGTGATCGCTATACAGCATTGATGTGCCAATTTTAAGATACCTATACACTTTTTACTCTGTGTGCATATTCTCTATTAGCGAAAGAATGCCTCAAATTTCTCAAGATATTGGACTTCGTATTACTACTGAAGAGATTTCAGACAATTTTAACTATTTTCCATTGGCCAACTTCCAACATTATCTACTGACTAATTATCTTATCGAAGGTATCTTTATAAATACATATAATATCATTCACAAAGGATTTTGTTACAATCGTTTATATGATTTTATATGCATTTACAATATGACCATTGCACTAAACATATTATTATAATAATATGTTTAGCATTTACCGCATAGGAAATCAATATCTGCTGTTATGAAAGTTGGTGACAATGTTTGTATGCTTGGAGGATTGTAAGGAACAAATTCATAAACGGCTGAATGGCTTTAGATGTAATTGGCACACAGATATACCCAATAATGATATAAGATATAGAATCCTTCTAACCTACATAAGTGTAAAGTACGCCTTTTATTATAGGGACCTTCTTTTATGACGACAAAGCTGCAAAAGTGTATATTATATTTGTCGTTATCTAGATTTTAATAAACGCCATGCGCGGCAAGCAGTTTGCAGATTACACCGCCGAAATTGATTGATTCTCTAATCGCTACTCATCAGGAATGCTGTCTGTGTGCATTCTAATATTTATGTATATATTTGCGACTCAAAAAGTGCTTTATAATTCAAAATCAAATATTGTTAATGAATATTTGTAGGGATGACGTTACCCTAAATCGAGTGAAAAATAAATAGCTTCTTGTAACTACTCTGATTCAATATCCATAGCACTGACTAACGTAGTTTATAAATATATACCATACAAGGCCGACAACGCATCCACTACGCTTCTGATAGTGCAATTGTTTATGGGCGGCTGTTGTTGACCCACATGCTTGATTACCCCCTTTACTATAAAAAAGATCTGCGATTCCTTGTTCCTGTATCCCAGAAAACCCGCACAATTTGTCACAGAGAATTACAGTTTTGTTTGGAATTGAAAAAATTATGTCCTTATATGGAAAGCGGTTAAAATTCAACAATTTCCATAGGGAATGCCATTAAACAATTCACAGGAAATTATAATGGTTATTGACATTGTTTTCAGTCGTTGTCTCTTCGATTTGACCCAAAAAATATTTTCCTGTTAGGAAAGTGTGTCCGATGATAAAACATCCTTCATACTAGCAATAAAGTCAACGTCACGATAAAATTAGCAAAATTAATTATGATACGCGTCACCTCAGATGTTTTCTCTGATTGCTGATACACGTTATCTTAATGAACCGCAGCAGGTAGTGATTATGTACGTGACACACATTTCCGCAGACTGTAAATACTACTACTGCACAGTATATAAACTAAATTACATAGTATGTATACTACATTATAATCATTCCATGAGTATTTTGTCTAAAACATGAATGGGTCGTCTTGGGATGATATATCTGGTCTCATGTATAAAACCGAAGTTAAATGTTAACTTTGTTGTTTTATGTCACACATTCAATGAGATTGGCGCAGATGTATAATTTCTGACCAATTTGCTCTCTCAAAGATTATTAAAGTGTCCAAAACTCTGCCATAATACCACACCTATGCCCATGGGCGCCGGCGATCACTCACCATCATACACACAATCGTTTATCATTCACCATCAGGTGTCACGATTGTTGGCCAACCTTCTGCTATAAAAAGAACTCGTTATCAGTTAATATTAGTCATTCAATGTCAACGACAAGGTAATTTTATTGCAACAATATTAACATGTTAATGCTCCATCGATTATAGTTTTTGTGCAGCTATTCTTGTTTATTATTGGGAAAAACTTCCTTCTTCTATTGTTGATTGTGCAATTTGTATTATTGTGAGGCGGAAATACAGATTTTACACTTATACCTTAGGTACTTAGTATTATGTAGATATGACGTATGGGGCCCCACCGATTTTGGGATCTAATCAATCATCCGCGCGGCATGTATACCGCTGGATAAAAACTGGGCTTTAATTACCTACAGACTCGCTCTAGACCTGAGTTACCAGTCTAAAACTATCCTAGATACATATATTTATGAATCTGAAAATAGTGAAATCAACTTGTCCTGTGCCTTCCGTCAACTTAAAGTATGAAAACAATAGCTGTTTGAATTACCATTTTCAGTTTGTCCAAAAATATAGCAGATACGAATAGTAGGTATAAACAGTAGTATTGATTGTGTGTTATGTGTTGTTGTGTTGCAGGCTGGACGGGCGTGCGGTGCGAGGTGGACGTGGACGAGTGTGCGGCCGGGCTCGTGAGCTGCGGGCCCGGCGACTGCCTCAACCTCGAGGGCAACTACACGTCAGTACTCTACTCCTCTCTTTGTTATTGTTACAACTGTCATTGTACGATTGAAAAGTTTTGATATGCTTTTTAACATAATTGTCAATGTTTTTTCGTCTTTCTCATCGACTGTATATTTTGGCTGGATCTAATTTTTATTTTACAGATAATTATCGTGATTTCTTGTATACTTCATTGGTTTGAATAGAATGGTCAGGCAAAATGATAATCGAATGTAGTTTGGTTATAGTTGATTTATATGTTGTAATGTATATTCCAGATGTCTGTGCACGCCCGGGTTCTGCGGTAACGAGTGCGCGCTACTGGACCCGTGCTTCGAGCCGGGGCCCAGCGCCGACGGCGAGGCGGTCAACGGCACCGGGCCCTGTCTCAACGGCGGGCGCTGCTCTCAGCGGTGCGGCGCCGCCACCGACTACTACTGCCACTGCGCGCCCGGCTGGACCGGCAAGAACTGCTCGCAGGCCGGCGCGCTGCTGGCGCCCGAGGCTGCGGGGGGCGGTGTGGGGGGCGTGGGGGGCGCGGCCGGCGTGGCGTGGGGCGTGGGCGGCGCGCTGGTGGCGCTGGCGCTGGGGGCCGCCGCGCTGGCCGCCCTGGCCGCGCAGGCGCGCCGCAAGCGAGCCACGCGCGGCACCTACTCGCCCTCGGGGCAGGAGTACTGCAACCCGCGCGCAGAGATGATGCACAACGCGCTCAAACCGCCGCCAGAGGAACGACTTATATAGAGGTTACACATCTTCATCGATCTATTATCTGACGAGGTTAAACCACACTGCAAACACAATCGTTAAAGATTACAACCCTAAATGGTATTCTATTTGCCGATTTAAATTTGCCGCTTAGTTATTTTATCTTTAGCGGCGAAAGGCGTCGCCGCTGTAGAGGAACAGATGGATACGTTCCTCTATGGAAAGGGAAGATTCCCAATCAGGCAGATGTTGCGCCTGACCGACCGCGGCCCCTCCGATGGTTCCTACTCGGAGGTGGTATATATACTTCGCTTCGCGCGAATACGGCTATCGCAATTTCGGATCGTGCATTGCCATCTGGTGTAATTTTTGGGCGTTACTTTCTGATTGTCAATACCACTGCAGTGTTGAGTCTTCTAGGTGTCGACTTAATGTAGTAGTTCCCAGCCATGTTGATAGGTAGCGGTGTTATCAATTATGCCGCCACATATCAAATAATATCTCCTCTGTCACACCATAAAATATAATTTGCCAATGAATTACATAATTCGTTCTAATCGCGTTTTTAAACATGGCGCGTGTGCGTTTTGTGAATACAAGCATGAAACCATATTGTACACAATACTTAATACCTGGACAAGTCAATCTCCTAAAAATAAGTAATTATTTATCACATAAATAAATTAACCTTCTAAATCTTTTATTACAGGGCCACATAGATAAATAAAAGAAAATGAACAAATAAACGAAATTAGATGAAAAACACGAAAAGAAGTCGCATATCAAGCAAAACGCCTGTGCGAGTGTGCGCGTTTGTGACAAATGTTTATATTATATGTGTGTGAGTGCGGCTATGTTGTACCTGTACGAATGACGTCTTTGGACGTTTAACAGTGTGATACCCATCACCTAACTATAAGGAAACCTGAAAAATTGGCGGAACGTACTATGGCGTCGCTCGACGGAGCGTGGAAGAAGTAGTTTCGTCTCAAAATGATTCTTGGGATAAACGTGTGAGCTTATGTATATGTGTGTTGGTAACGGGTTTTCGATATAGGAGAGGTTGAAATGAGTATGTAAATGTAAATTATATAGTTTTAAGTTTAACGCGGTGACTTACTTAATAATAACGTGTAGACATTACCGCAACGACGCTAACGCGTACCCATTAGCGTCTTTCATCGAAGACAGTAACAGAGAACTCTTATTTGGAATAAAAAAAAATGAACTACTAGTTAAAATTTAGACTTAATATGAGAGCGTGCATTATTTACAAATCTACTTCTAGTTGAATTTGATTGATATTTGTATATTAATTATGACATTATGCCCGTCTTTGCGGACATTCTTTATTGGAATTTTTACACTCCAAAAAAAAAAGATCAGTAAGATGTCGCAACGTAACTTAGTGCATTGATTTATCGTCAAAACAAAATCCCTAGTGGTCAATAAAAACGGGCATAAAGCTACTGAATTTTAAAACTAACTATTAGACTTGGACATTCCTTAAATTATTATATTTCAAGTAAATGAAATCCGCCTCTATTCTTCTTAAAAAGAGTGTAAACGATGTACTTAACAATTTTTAAGCGGGTGTATAGACATTCCACGATATCTTTAAGAAAATTACTTATTAATAGGTCTCTAATTCTTCTTTTTACCAAATTTTACTTATACTTTGTGGATCTATGATGTGCAACGCATATTGAAGCTGTGTTACGCCCAATTCTCACATTGTCAAGTTAAACAAATTTTGGTGAGAAGCAGCTTAAATCGAAATTATAATTCTTATTCTTGATTAAACCTATACATTCCATGGATTTTGAATAACACATTAAGTTTTATATATAAAAAGTCTTTGTGCTTGAAATTTATCTCAAGCAGTTCTGAAATCAAAGTCATATATTTTGTTACGTGATGGTCGGTAGCGAGACCAATTGTATTGTATTTATAAATTAGGGTAAGGCATTTTGCAATCGTGTTTATAGTACATAAGATATATAAAACAGGTATTTGAACTTACGCCGTCCTACCGTCGCGACGAGTTGCTCCTGTCGCGTCTGTAATAAATGTAACTATAACTGTGCTTTCCAGTATTATTTTATTTACATTATTAGGAAAGATAAAAATATAGGTGATTTACACCGAGAACGTCCCATTCCGTTCTTAGCTTCAGCAATAATAAAGAAATGACGTCTATGAACGATAAGGGCTATTCCCTTTCTTTAATTTAGTTCTAACTACAATTTAACTAATTCTTATGTGAAAACTTGATTTTAAACACATTAGGAAGCTAACTTGTCGCAACTGTATAAATATATCGGTATAATACGGGACATAATGTAGTTTATATAATCCGTAGAAACCACGCCGCGAACATTGACGCGCCTCAAGCAATAATATCTTAGTATTATACTTAAAATAAGCTCTGTAATTAGTGCCTTACAGAAACTTTTCATATATTGTACATAATGTATCTCATTTTGACAATAGCCTTGGAATGTATTTTGGACGTATATGTACGTCGTATTGTATATTGTATAAGATGAGTAAACTGTAACCTGGGTAACGTCGCTGAATGTCGCGACGTGGTCGCACGTGGACACACGCGACGAAAATTTGTGGACTGTACTATTTGTTTCAAATAAGCAATACCTTTTTTTTTATCTCGGGGGAAAACGCGTTATCGCTACCACTACTAGGGGGATATTAACTTATATTTTATTCATCTATCAACTTTTGTGAAAAGTACCAAGTAGAATACATACAAACTAACCAGTTGGTAAAGTTCTGAGATACAAGAGACTAATAAATATCTGGTAAGCAATTTTTTCAGGCAAGATACAGATTTTTATGATATATAAAGTGTTTGTGTACCAATATTATATTATCTGTATTCAATATAAGTACATAATTATATTTTGGATCTTTTTAGAAAGTCTTCATTTATTTTTTTACTAAACATATTTAATACAGTCCTTCCTATTTTTTGCTATCTATATAGTACATGCCACAAGCGTCGTGCATTGTCCGCGTGTCTGTTAGTTTGTAAGTTCTAGGTAAGACATGATGGAAAGCGTGAAAATTCTAAATTACATTGTAGTGAAGACGATCTCCGCCGCCACAGCGCCCGCGCGCTCTGACCACTCGCGCCGCCCTCCTCGCACCACTCGTACTATATGTAGTGTGTAATGTAATCAAACTAAAACTATTCTATTTTACTGTAATGTGGTGAAACATGGGGTTCTGGCTGCAGAAAAGACAGCTATTCATAGATATAGTACTAGCCATGGTAGTTTAGTATTAATATTGTGTACATATACAATAAGAAATATATCTACATAGCAGTTAGCACTATCTTCACGAGTGTATGCAGTTAATCCTCTGTATATAGATATCTCTACGTGTAGTGAGGGCGCGGTGTGTAGTGTAGTGGGTGCGGCGGGACGCGGGACGCGGGGGGACGTCAGTGCCTTACATACAAGTCTGTATATTGACATATATAATATCGTAGCTATACACAAACTGTAGTGATGGTTCCGGAGGCTCTTTAATGCTCAGTGTTATAAGTGAATTTACGGCCCCAGAGTCGACGTGGTACGTATTGTACCAGTATTGTCTGGACAAAGTGTACTTAATCTACAATTATATCTCTGTGTGTAAACGGTTCGACTTTATTGTGTAACTTATGACTATTTATTCTAGGACTTAATAGAATTTGCAATGCTACGAAAATTAAATTTTTATGAATTCTAATTTGAATTAATTTCGTGTAGGTGATTGTGCAGTTCAGAAGGAAATTACAATTGATATGGATTAAGGGTAACGGGGCAATTTGAGATTTACATCTTAAGTCCCAGAGCGATGAGAATAGTGCAACGAGCAGTACTTGGTAATTTATAGATGATCCTGTTCTCGTCATACTATGGAACACTCATGCGCATATTATGTTGAGTAAAATGTTTTACATTGCAAATTCTATTGAGGTATATGTAGGACGACTTACTTCTAGTAAGTATAATGCTCCTACTGTTTCGATGCTACATGAAGTCGACCGCGTGTTGTATTGTGTATATTGGAATTACCGTAATATTTATATCTTTATATGCAACTTGTAAGACTAATTCTTATTACCTTACTACTGTATTAGAGCCGGTGATTGTACATTTTTGCTGTATTATTAAATTTTATGATTATCAATTGGATAACTAGTTTCAAATAAAAGTTAGGTGAAACAAGCCGGATTAATTTATTATCTAGAATACTAGTTGTAACTTTACTCAGTTGATGATGGGCGTCATCTCATTTTGCAATATCAACTTGTTTTCTAATTAAATTGTATATAATTTTACATAAAATTGATGAGTAGTTAAAAAATATATCGACCAATATTTGATGCTCACCTAACTTTCATTTGTAACGAATGCGTATAAACTCTGCATGTTCCAATATTATTGTTGTATTAGCAACTCTGTATGTATTGCGTGACCGTCCGTTCAACTATTGTACAGCCCCAAATCTTTTCACTATTAGACGTAATTTTAAAATCACTGTATACAGATTATTAAGCATGCTATTAACTAACGAATTGTAAACATAATCAAATGACTTAAATTTAACTTATTTTGTAGAAAAATGTCATATTGTGTACGGCTGGGTTTTCGCTAGGAGCCGATCTGCTTATTTATTTTTATACATAGAATATCAGGAAAGTGTTATTTTGAGTAATATAATAAATCCTCTGATTAATTATATACCTAGATAGACACTGAACGTTTCAAACGCGTCGAAAAAGAGGCGAACAGTTCCTCACTAAATGAGTTCGAGTGAATTAATTTTTGTTGTTTTTCATGGATATAATTTTCTCCCCGTTTTAATAGAAACCATGTAATAACTGAATACGCAGAATGATGCAACGATAGCGTATGACACAGCTGTCAGGCATACTAGCTTAAAAAAAGTTGGCCTGTTTGTTTTAGTTTCATTGCAGCGCGTCACTCTATCTAAGTATATAATTAATCAAAGATGAAGAGGCTGCGTTATTCGTCATTGTGGATGTTCTATGAGGAGCCGCGGCCCAGCCAGACCGCGTTTAAGTATTTATATTGTACATAGTTATCAGTGCAGCAGCTAAGTGTGTCGGCGAGATTACCTAACGTTACCGTCCACTACACACGACAAAAACGTGCGCTGCGACCGCGCGCTTCACGGCCTGTTATCACATTCAATATACATCAATTTTGAATGTTGTTGGTCTGTGTTTTTTGCACTCTGTGACCATGTAATCAGACCATATTATGTATTAATTGTCAAAGTAAGTGGGCCAGCGATGGCAGCGCGTTCGAGTGTGAGTACTGCGAGATGAACATTTCCTTCAGTGTTTTTACACCTGGCCTATTGGCGTTTACTCAATAAACTACTATCTTATAAATTTGTGTCTTCATTTTGTACCCTTTTGATTGTATAACTTTCAATAATTTATAGAAAATTATAACATATGATCTATGATTTTGTAGGGTAGTTTGTCCTACTTGTGAATTAAATTCAGTGACGGATTCAAAGTGATTTATTGGACCGAGTACAGAGTATGCGAGTGTATAAGGATACAGTTTGTGAGAGAGTGAAATAAAATGCTTGATACTTATATATAAATACACAAGTTGATTGTGGTGGGGCTGCTAGTGAACCTTTTTGGTCACTACTCACTTGTACGTTGAGTGCTGCATTGTTAGCAAGCTCTTGAGTTTCCCACGGCGTCTGGTATGTGGAATGTAAACTGTTTGTGATTTATATGAATTGTTGAATGCGCCGCTGTTTCGTTTCCAAGTGGAGTGTTGACGCCACAATTTTAATCGAGCCTTGAAGTAACCTTTATCATCATAATATTATATGCCCATGTGATGTAATCGTAAGTACTTGATAATTTCATAGATGTAATATTACAGAATTCGTCTTACCAAGGCTAAACCTTGATTTTCTGTAGTATGCTCAGGTAGTATGTATACTGACTAACTCTATGACCTATAGAAACCACAAAAACGCAAGATGTTTTCATTATTCGATCTTTGCCGGTTTGTTGGCCGGCCTTATAAATGTAAGTACCAGGGTATCATACAACGTAATGTTATATTCAAACCCCCGAGACGGTTGAATTTATTTCTCCCATCTTTGAATACAGTCAGCCGGCCTGCTAGATAGATAGGCTCCGGTAGATATCTAAATACGTACAACTTACTGTACAGAAATATTTTGGTAGGTATATTTTACATAAAGGTATATTTTATATTATACCAATGGTTTTATCCTAGTAGAAGTTTTGCAAATACGTCAAGATTTATCACAGCCTCTAATACTAAATACCATCATAATATCTAATATGATTATTATCGAAGTCATGGTTAGTGGAAATGAGACAAATGAATATATTTTTAAACACGTCCTTTATTCAAATACTGTTATGTACAGGATGTAAGACATATACAATAACAACGCATGGCCCGGGCCGGGGCGGGCCGCGCGGTGCGGCCCGACACCTCGCACCCATGCGCCTCTATTGGTAATATATTAATAATATAACGCGTGACCATGCGTTTGACAATTAACTCTGCATTTTGCGAAGTATCCCATTAAATAAACAATCACTATACCGTAGACAGAGTTGTTATTCGTTCATCAAACGCAACATCACGCACATTCTCATTCTAAATTAAATATAGGATATGTGACGCGAAACGTTCGGAATCAACCAATTAATGAGCGAGACGCCACGACTTGCTAACATTGTTTTTAAACTAATCATTATTTTTGTCAATACAACATACTACGGTATAAAAAAATAATTAATAATAAAAACTGTTGGAAGACTTGTGGAATACTCGCAAGCGTCTTCCTTGTTTGGCTACCAGCTCTACCAGTCACAACGAGGGGGCACTAGAGCTCTAGGTCACTAGACATATCCTATAAATTAATCTCGAACGCGATAAACACTATCAACGGCAAGCCACGCGCTCAAGCTACGCAAAGGAATGACTTAGATTTACCTCCTCGCACTATTGAACAACTAACTAAAGAGTCCCGCGCGAGGTGGCGCTCCGCCTGTTTGGCACCAGCGGGACTGGAGGGGTCGGAGCACGGGCCGGGCTAGCACCATGTCGTGAGCACTCGCGAGTCGCGACACCACACGGACGACGCAATTATACAAAACATCACAACAACAATGTTTTATAAATTGCGTCTATCGGGAAGTTCTGGGGAATTTACAAACTGGAATCAAAAAATAAAGTGGAGGAAGCACGGACGCTACTCAATATATAGGAACATTCAGTCGTCGTGTAGTTCGTCGTTCATTTAAAAATATAAAGAGCCTACTTACAATTAAAAACAAAATAATAATTTTGTAAAATCATACAAAAGGTGGTGACCACGCGAGCACAACTCGCCGCGCGGCACCGCCCTACAATCGTAATAATAATCAACATTATCTAGTTATACATTGTAAAACAATCAGTTTTATGGCATAATTTATGTTACATTTAGAAGAAATAAATATGCATTGTGTCGACATCCGCAGCGGGACATGTAAAAGCTAACAGTTCGAGGCGCGCCTCGGTTCAGGTATCACTCAGGTATTCTGCGAATCTCACGTTAATACTGTCCTCGTCGCTCCGCCTCGCACACCAAGCTACAATAAATAACAATACAGACTAATCGCACGTCGCACGCGTCACGTGACACGCACCACGCTGCACGCTGCATGCACCACGCACCACGCCATATGTGGTACACCGCATGCAGCACGCCGCACACGCACTGCACGCATCATGCAGTTTACGAGAGAGCATCATAAACGGTCAGTTACAAGAAACTTTCGCCACCCCAGTTTTTAAACAGCCATTAACCGAACAATATTCGCATTTTCTAAACTTTAATTACGTGGTTGGAGATCATATTGCTTTGTTTATTTCATTTCAAGAGAATGAATGGCAACATGTTAAAAGTTTCTTGCAGCTATCGGGTAACATTGCGAAGGATGCGGTCGTTGAGTTGGCAGCACTGCGCCGCGCCAGTCCAGGGAGCAGTATTCAGGGTGAGGTCGTTTGTACTCAGTACTGTGGACACTGGCGGGCGGCGGGCGCTGGTCGCGTGTGCGCATGTGTGACGTCACACCTCGCAAGGCCTCGCGTCGCCGCACTCTCACGCCGTTGGCTACCTGTAAATGACAGAGACCAATATTTCAGTCGTTATTATTAACAGTTAGTTCATATATATAGGGCGCCTTCAAATAACAAGAATACGTTATATAACGTTACATAGCGTATTATATAACATCAAAGCAAATCACTTTACCTTCCTTTGCTATTGGCGAAGTAACTACTAGTCAACGTAGCGACTGCCTCGGTGGCGTAGTTGTATTGCGTACGCGTTACGAGTACGATTTACGCGGTGAGGTCCTGGGTTCAAATCCCGGGTCGAGCCAAAAACATTGCGACTGGGTTTTTCCATCTTAAAAATTACTCAGTCGCAGATTGGAGTCAGAAAGTTGGCGGTGTGATACCCCCGTGCCTCGGAAAGCACGTAAAGCCGTTGGTCCTGCGCCTGATCTCTCTCCGGTCATGTCAGATTGTGGTCTCACCGGACTATGAGGGTGAAGGAATAGCGAGTGCACCTGTGTATTGCGCACACTTGCGCAGTATAATATCTCTTGCGTACTTGGCTGAACTCCGTTGAGATTGGTCGCAGTGGTCGAAATTGCTTAGGAGGATTTCACTAGTCATCCTTCATTGTGGGTGTTCAATGTTTATAGGATAATGTTAATTTTATAGGCTAACTTATCAATTGAAATCTCGGTCCGTTTATGTTTTTAATATCGGGCATGTTTATTTATGAGTAGGGAGGTGATTCGGTGTTGTGAGGATGTGGTGTGTAGTGTGTAGTGTATACCTGTTGTCGTGTGGATGCAGCACGACGCGCTGGTAGTCTCTCCGCGCGAGCTGCTGCCGCTGCCGCGAGCCGAGCTCCGCCGTGCCGTCGCGCGTGATGAACAGCTGCAGACCCGACGCTGCACGACAATATCACAACATTAACATTGCTTTTTTTACATAAGCATTAAAATACGAGTCATACTCAAAATCTATACACGACTTTGTGATATATAAAGATTTTCATTATAAACTAAATAATAATTATTCCCCATTCCACAATGCCTTTATCGACAAATGAAAATGTACAAGTACTATTAATCGGTGAATTAAAAAATAAGGTGTTAAAATCAGTACTTACTCTCAGCGGAGTCGTCGACTGCGTGCTTGAGGTCGGTGGCGGCGAGCAGCTCGTCGATTAGCGAGTCGGGGTTCACGCGCGTATTTTCCACGCGACAAGATACTACGTGCTGTGGAACATAACAAAACAACTCAATATTATTATTTTTATGTTATGAATTATAACTGTATTTTGTTGAAGTTCCATGACATTGTCTAGACGCTGATAATCTTCGGTTCAAGACATGTGGTTACAGTAGAGCCCTGAATCTATACTATTATATAAAGCTGAAGAGTTTGTTTGTTTGTTTGAACGCGCTAATCTCAGGAACCGCTGATCCGATTTGAAAAATTCTTTCAGTATTGGATAGTGCATTTATCGAGGAAGGCTACTAATAATATTTTCAAAAAAAAATAGGGATCCTTACTAAAAGTCCAATAATGTAACCCAAGGTGTAAAAAAAATGACCCGAAAAAATCCTTACACGGCGTGCGCTGCGAAAATTATTCATTATAGAACAAAACAATGTACTACCACTTTGCAGAACATATAATTGTCTACAAAAAATATCGCGTAACCATATGTCTAACTATTGTAGTTGTCTCACAATAAGTGTTTTCTTTTATTTTTTTAAATAATTAAAATGCCGTCGCTTCAAAAACTCTTTATTTTGTACCTTCGTATTAATCCTTATCACAATAAATTACTCCATATTCAAGATGAATTCAATACCTTTCTAGAACTTTTTGAATTATTCAATTCGGACGTTTCATTCAAAAGATATCGCGATATTTAAAATGTAAGTATTAGTGTTTTAGCCAAATAAGTATTAAGTATTGCGCGCGCATGTATAAACTACATTACTCCTGAGTGCTATAGGCTACTTTTTATCCCGGAAAAACTTTTCCACGCGGGCGGAGCCGCACGCAATGCTAGTGTAATATATATATATTGATATAGTGAGTGGTGAGTGGTGTACCTGCGCGTCGTCGGGCGGCGGCGGCGGCGGCGCGGGCAGGGCGGGCACGGCGGGCACGGCGCTCAGGGCGCTCAGCGCGGGCAGCGCGGCTCGCTTGCGGCGCTCGGCGGCCGCGGTGGCGGCGCGCGCGCGCTCCAGCGACCCGCCCTCCGACGCAGACGCAGACGCCGAGCCCGACGACGGGTTCCTGCGCAACACAACACACACACACACACACGCCTTAATACAAACACTATTACACACGGCTTGAGCGTAACGCGATCCACAGGCGATACAACACTTTACACCAAAAGATAATGCTGCAGCTAATTTATTGTCGCTATTCTATACCATAAATATACGAGAAAATGATTACCTATGTTAAAACTCAAAATCTTTATCAAACTTATTGCATCACCTGTAGTTCGATACACTCAGCTAATATTATGTCAACCACATAGAAACAGGAACACTTCACAGACATCATTATAAAAAAAAACAATATTCAACTTAACGATATAATTTTCACACTAAAGTTAGTTATCGGCTAAAAGCTAAACTCGGCTCAACTTAGCACCAGCAGCTGTGAGAATTTATATTGAAGTATGAATTAAATACAAAACCCACAAGACCCCATATCAACACCTTAGGACAGGTATCTAATAATATTTGCGTATTTAAAAATAAAGAAGAAGAAAAAACCTCCCACTTGACCTAATTAATCAGTCATAACAAGCGCTACATTGTGTTATTATAAATGTCCCGAGCTGAGCTAACTAAGCTCTGCTCTCAACCGATAACCTGCTCAAAATTCAAATCTTTGACCAGACCAAAAGTAGCATGCACACACAGGCCCACGCTCATTATGGAGACGTTAGTCCTGCACTTCTATATTACTTTGTAACCAACGCTTCTAAGAAGCCCGCCAAAACCCAAAGCGAATAAAAAAGCGGGGAGAATGCAGCCCAAGATATTATATTACATAGTATAATGATTCATACATAATTATAGAGAAGTAAGAATATAATAATCATGCAAGAAATCACAAACATTACATGTAAATTTTTTATTAAGTCATAACATATTATTGTCTAGCTATATGTAAATATAGAAATATATATCGGTTCAATATAACATCCATCAAAATATTAATTGCAATAAAGAATAATCTGTAAACATTCAATTTGTGATTAAGCTGGTGTTATTTCTCCTTGGCTTTCAAACTATTATGACATAAGGAAAAAAACACAATTATTACTGAAGTGAATGTTTACAGGTAGGAGGGTATATTATGTATCACAATAAAACATGTGTTCATTAAATTACAACAGTGTTTAAATAAAGGAGTCTCAAAATCATATTTACCCATACTGGCAAATGAATTAAATTAATGTAGCATATAATAATTACAGGTATAGGTTAATTCTACATCAGGAAGAAAAAAAACTATCGTAATATATTCAATATAATCATAATTTAACGAACACAAATCACATACATAGGTTTCTAATAATTATATTTTTAAAACAAAAGGACGCAACTATGTCTTAAAGTAACTCTTAAATACAAGAGGAAAATACTAATATGTAACTATACATCATCTATACTAAATAATAGAATACAAAAGAGTATGGTAAAGACTTGTAAAGTAAAACGGGGTGAACAGGATTAATGCATGAGGTGAAAAAGATTCAAATTTAGATTGCCACTGTTACATCGACAAAACTGTTAATATTTGCGGTGTTTTTGTTGTTGTTGTAAATACAGTTTTGATATTTTTCACTCATAAGTAGCATTCACCCTATTTTACGAATAAATTTAGCTTAAAGTGTGTATATAAAAACATTTACATAAATCACGCGTGAACGGAAGCTGCGAGCAGGGGCCATCGACACGTCGACAATACAACACTAACATCGACACGCGACATCTAATGTGCGCACTCACACCTCTGGGAACCACAACCAGAGTAGCACGTTTAAAATCAAAAGTAATATTGAATTTAAATATTATTAATTTGTTGAAGTTAAAATGCGTTACTACGTCCAGTTTAGTTCCGAGTCGCGTTCGTGCGGCACCTAGCGCATTAGTAACCGGACTGACAGCGCGGAGCTGGGCCGGCGCGGCAGCGAGCCCGGGCCCGGCGGGGCGGGGGCGGTGGCGGTGGCGGGGGCGGGGGCGGCCGTGGGGCCAGGGCCGGGGCCGGGGCCGGGGGCCGCGGCGTGCTGGTCCCGCAGCGCCGCGCACGCGCCGCACTCGCCGCCACCCTCCGCGCCGGACCGTCTGTCCCAACCCAGCCACTTACAACTTGCGCACCAAATATTATAACCAGGTAATCCATCATTATAATACTAGCAAATTCCTTATCACAATCATAATAAAATCATTGTTTACAATGTTACAAAAAGACAAATGAACAACTTCCATCACCATTTTAAATCACGTACATTATGATACAATATTCACAAACATCACATAATAATTCTAATATAGGTAATCATGGTCCATTATGTCTTCAACATTACAAACACGTGAATTAATTAATAACAAATTCACATTAGATGATACAAAAGTAGATGAAATGAGAGACAGTACGAGAACATTGAAAGAACAGCTGAATCAGTAGAAGTAAGCCCGAGGTCCTGTTAAGCGCCACCCGCAACCACATTAGTACGCGGACGATTGGATTCCGAGGGGGATGGGGAGGCGGGAGGGAGTGCAAGCAAGCCACGCAGGGAGGCACTCACCTTATGTGGTCCGTGTAACTGTGCCGCAGGGAGGGCTTCCACACATCCTGCCGGCCTCGATCAACCCTCTGCATCACACCTTCAATCACATCCGCTTTGGGAGTGGACGTTAACACTATTTCCTCGTTGAGTGTGTGATTAGAGAGGCTGCGGAACCTGTGCCGGATGTCCACGGGCTCGGAGATGCCCAGCTCCGCCTCGGGATCGGAGGGGATGCAGTAGAACTCGTCCTCGATGCAGCCGGACAGCCGGTTGGCGGTGGACACGAGCGAGCACTTTCTGTGCGCCAGCGGCGTCAGGAACGGGAAGTTATTAAACAACTCCTCGTTCTTCTTATTCTTATCGAGCAAAGCCGGGATGGTGTTGAGCGACTTCTGCTTGAATATCTGGAAGTTGGTGAGCGGTTCGACGGCGGCACTGATGACCGCAGCCGCTGTTTTCTTCTTCTTATCGAAGTACGTTGGCATCGCGAAGGAATTCTCGTGTCCGTTCTCTATTAAGGTGGAGTCGGGGGTCTTATACTCCTCGGGCGAGGGCGAGAGCAGAGCGTGCCGCGGGATGACGTCGGGCGGGCCCGTGAGTGTGGTGTTGGGCGTCAGGAACACGTCGGACGTCTCGCTGACGACCGTCTTCTCCAGCAACAGCTTGGCGAGCGCTCTCCCTGTGTGCTTGCAGGTTTGGGAGGGGACATATAGCGTGGTGGTAGTGGTGGTGGTCCGCTCTAACCGAACGCTGCGGACGGCGGCGGGGTGAGGGAGATGGGGGGTAAAAAGAAAACAAATAAATTAATAAAGCGGATAAATACGCCGCCGATATACGATAGAGTTAGTGACGTGCTAACACATATTATGTTAACGAGTACAAGCGGGTACTGTACACTGTACAGGGGCGGCTCTGTAGCGCTTAGCGTTGGAGAATACGGTACAATACTAATAGTGATTCAATTCACATTTCGGACATACAAATTAATGTGCATTCATCGATCCAAGAAAGCCATGTTGATTACTCGGGACTGGAATTTGAGTTCGATATGGCAATAGATTAGCCACTTACATAATGTGACGACGCAATGGGGGTAATTATCAAACTAATGACAAAAAGGATGCACTAAGGAGCAAAAAACGTCACCGCCTTCAAAGTGAACGCGTGCGAACGAGATAGCTATATGATTTCACCCTATTCCACGCCAATATTTTTAGTATTCTTTTGATGCATCATGTTCCTTCTACCATGATGTTTTTGTTATTGTTCCGTATAACATAATTTTAAATGTCATACGGTAAAATACCCTACACTCGATAAATGTAGCGTAGCATCTTATCTTCCACATCTCCCTAGAGTCTTCCTTATTTCCCTAGACTATCGCGCAGACTAAGAGATGTGGACGAGACCAATTCCATTTTTTTGTATATCAAGTTTTTATATAGTCCCTAAACACAGGCACACATAACAATTATTATTTACCATTGTTCATGCATTATTGGAAAATTTACTTGATGGTAACTTACGCTTTTAACCAGTAGATAACGTTAAAAAAATATATAAAAACACTAGATACACGCACCACAAAATTTTTAAAAGATCCAAACAGAAAAAAGACACAAAAACATCACACACTTTTCATTTACATTTCAAATAATAAATTATTTGTCAAGAAAATTATTACTGTTATTGATCGCGTCAAATACTGTCAATATTTTTTTGCAAACCACGCATTTTACACAGGCATAAAATCCTTCAAATAAAATGTTTACATATTCGTAAGAAGTGCGGAAGCGGTGTGAAAGCCTTGGTACGGGCGACATGGGACTCACCTGTTGTGATGCGGCCGCGTCGTGTCCCCCGCGGAGTCCCCCTCGGAGCTCTGCCGCGAGTGAGCCGACGCGGCGGACGAGCTGCCGTATCCTGACGCCTGGAACGCACACAAGCCCCTTGTACCCATCATAGTGTAGACTTTTTGAAAGAATCTGAATGATCAGACGGCTGCCATCACTGAAAAAGTAGGTACAAAAACTTGTCTGTACCTTACTACTCATGTCGCCAGAGGTGTTGGATGAGTTCCTGGAGTGCGTGTGCTGCTGCTGCTGCAGGCAGGAGGCGCACGACGTCGGTACCACCGCGGCGACCGTCGCGACGCTCACCGTCAGACCTGCAACCATTTCAAATAAGGTTCAATATTCCGAACTATACGGCGAGTTTTGTAATCCCTGATCGACTGCGTTTTGATGAGATAAACTAGCCAACGTCTGCAAGTTAATTCTTATTTTATCGACGATGTTTTGTGAAGAAGAAACACATGATTTGAACAGTATACTTTAGAGGTGATACTCACCAGGATGGTCGGGTATGGAGATGGCAAGAGGCGACTCCTCGGAGTCAGGGGATGGCAGCTCACACGACGGCACCAGCGTCAGCGTCTGCGACACACCGCCCTCTGGAATCAACAACATTGTAATTACGACACCAGTCAATCGGCATCATTAGTATGAAATCATTTATCGAGTAGACGAAAGGCTATGAATTAGAATTATATGAGTTCGATTAGATAAATAAAACTGACATTATGTCGCAGGATTGGATCGCCAAGAGAAGTTGGTATCAGACAGGGCAGCATGTATTGAAAGGATGACGTTGAATGTGACAAGAACAAGATGGTGACAATGCCTATGATTGCATGTTGCTAGTAAGACTGACCGTAGTTCTTCTTCTTGGTGAGGGAGCCGAAGCCGGAGCTGGCGGTGGAAGAGGCGCAGTCGTCGTCGGGCGCGCTGCCGCCGCCGCCGGGTGCACTCTCCGACCCGCTGTCGCCGCCGCCCTTGCTCTCCGCTACTTCCTGCTTGCGTTCAGGACTGGAAACATAATGAAAAAAATATTCGAATAGTGCCTTACGAATGTTTTTTTGTCATGTTAGGAGACCTGTAACCATCTTTATTCCCCAGTTTATTTCCTGGAGTTAAATCCCCCCAATTCCTCCGATGTTGTATAATTTATAAGACGGACGAGTATCAGGTCCTCACACACAATTTCGATGCGTCTTTGCTATAAAAAAGTCCTGTTGAATCGTTCATACATTTTATTCAGCTTCAATCAGTATGAAGAATCATACAATTATTTAGATCTACCACTTAGTCGTTAACTGAAAGTGTTGTAATCTTACACTTTGAATAGCGGATCGCCGGAGATCATGTTCATCTTGATACGCAGCCGCAGCACGGAGTTGTCCTGCCGCCGGTGCTGGTCGTACCCCTCGAGCAGGCAGCGGCGCGTCGTCTCGCCCGCGCCCGCCAGCTCCGCCAGGTTCACGTCGCAGAAGCCCAGCTTCTGGTACGATCTACCTCCTGCAACATACCACATATTATGAACAGAATCTAAAATATTAAAAAATATTAATTAATATTAAATTTTAAACACTCAACAGACATAGCTAAGTAAAAAGATAATCTTGTGTCATTGTTTTCAAATACGCCAGATTAACGCAACACCCGAAGCAAATAAGTGCAAAATCAAACAATTGGCCCGTCTAATCTTCGTTAAAATGAAATGAAATGAAAACACTTTATTGTAGGTACCTACACCGCATACAGCAAAAAATGTTTTCCTATTCTCCCAAGTATAAAGCAGTTCTCATTATAATTTACAGAATTGTACTTCGGTTATTTTACGAAGAGCTCTGACAGCTGCGAAACAATCCATTCTTCGCAAAAACTGTTTTATTGATCAATATGCAATAAATTATATTCTACTAGCATTGCGCGCGGCTCCGACCGCGTGGAATAGTTTTTCCGGGATCAAAATCGGTCCAGTAGTTCCTGAGATTAGCGCGTTCAAACAAACTCTTCAGCTTTATAATATTAGTATAGATATATATACATATAATAATAGTAATATATATAATAATAGTATAGATTATTATTATTATTATATTCTATGATGCAACCAACGTAAAAAAAACAATAGTAATCGTCTTTGTTAATTACAATACTCTACACTTAAAATTAAAAAGTCCATTTTGGTTTAGAGTAATGCTGGATCATTATTGAGCAAATACTTACGATTAATCGTTTTGATGATGAAGATACCATATTAATATAGTGTGTTCATTTTAAATTGTGTTATTTGAAATATAAAATAAAATAAGTTATGGATAAATGTAACATGGTTAAATCAATATATTGAGCTTCAAAACATCAAGTCGATTTAATTATAGTCATATTTTCTATCGATTCTGCATAAATATCGGTTTAATTTGCGATCGATTATAATTTCCCATGTCTATGATATTTGAATTGTCACCTGTCAGAGCTCTTCGTAAAGTAACCGGACTATAGTTCACTAACTACAACGAACAATAATAGATACATAGTGACTTGATTAAAAAATCAACTGAAAACAATGCAATTACCGTTCAACTTGAACTGCATTAGAAAAGTTAGTGGGGTAGTTTTAAAACGTCACATCTCGGTCAGAGTGGGCAAAGTTGGCAGTGCGGAAAAAGTTTCGGTGGGCGGGATTTGCAACTCCGACGTTCCTCCGTCCTCGCTCGGTAACACTTGATAAATGAGTTTTCTGATACTGGTACGATCGCAACTTTTTAAGTTCGCGTCATTAAAATTTAAACTAGCAATTAGGCAAGCCGGCATAGTTATCGCGACAATCGAAAGACGAGAGTCATTTGCCAGATATAAAAAGGCGATGTCGACTCAGATATGAAACGCCGTGGATTCGATACTCTCTTGAAGGGAAATGTTTTTTAAGGTCCTAATTTTTTTATAAAATATTTTGTTCCTTTATCCTTATCTGGATATATTGTAAAGCCCTTTACTAATTCTCACGACTGTGTTTGTGTGTGAGGATGTAGTTTGTATTGTATACATACCCTTGCACTCCTTGCGCACGGAGACCCTGAGCAGCGCGCGCTCCAGCACGCCGGTGCTCGCGTTCGCGCACATCTTGCACATAAACGAGAACTGTGCGTTCCAGCGCACCGCGTGGTTGCGCACCTCCTCCCTATAACAAAAAAAAACATTAGTTACACATAGTTCACTTACTATAACATAGACATAAAAGGCCGTGCAAACCGACCTCTACAGTAGTGCTGACCTACCCAAGGATCCCGGTAAGCATTTCTTTATTCTCAAATGCCGTTAACTAACTTTTTAGGAAGTAGGTGCTAGTATGTTCAAAACTAGGAGAAGTGACGACGTCTCAGCAGGAGTACTGACCATTGCGCTAATCACTCTAACTGCAGAGAAAAAAATACCGAGCTGCAACTTTTGTTGAATAACAACAATTTATTTCGACCCATTTTAACAAAACTTTAGCAAAATGTGTGAGTTGCTATTCAGCAAGCAGAGTGTGGACTGTGGAGCCATAAAACACGAAAAGAGTTTCAAATCGCGTCACTGAGCGCACAATCAGATTACACGATGGCACTCACTGTCATACCGCGGCGGTACCAAACGTTGTGTTATTTCGTGTGAAAGATAATATTAAAATGTTCGTTTTCTGACGCAAAAATTACATTTTAGGGTATAAAGCTGTTTTAACATTAAATATTGTTTTATTTTATACAAGTATAGTAAGACTATATTATAACCTTCATCAAACTTATTCTAAAGAGAAGCTTAACAAAACTTATAGAAAAGCTTTTGCCGTAACTGTAGCTTTACATTTGTAAAATCCTTTCATAAAGTGTGTCCACACTTTATTTGCCGTACATCAATGCTAAGGACTCCTAAATTTTAGTAAAATGTAGATGACTAAATAACATTAAGCTTAACAAAAAAAGGTTCGTATGAACAGTGAGGCGTACATTCTAAACTAACCAACGGGCTAATCAGTATGCGACATTCCTATTTTCTTTAAAAAAATACGAAACTATCACCAAATTGTGTATTTTGTAGAGAATTACGTCCAACGCAATAATAACGTTTCCTTCGCAAAGAGCACAAAAGCGATTCTCTCGTGCAGTGGTCTCGGACGACAAAATGTGAAATCGGTAGAGTTGCCAAGTAAAATCGGCATAGGTGGATCAAAAATCGGTATTTGCTAAAAAAAACAAGCAATATTAAATAAAATCTCTTTATTTTAAAACTCTAGGGACTATTATTCCACCAAAAGATGGTAATTTCAACAAACAAAAGTCACGCGTACACCCTCCCCCCGTCATCAAACAAAGTTTGCCGCCCGTCTACAAGTGCTGCCCCGTAACATATTTAACCAAGGAATTTCCCGTAAAATGTAAAGAAAGGGGATATCAACTTGGAATTGCTGAAAACCGGGAGAATCTTCTGGCTTTCTTAAAATCGTAGAAAAATCGTTTCATTTCGGTAGTACAGACTCCATATTGGTAGAAATACCGAAAAATCAGTAAGTTCGAGACCACTGCTCTCGTGAGCAGTACTAGAGTTACAGAGATATTGCAAGTTATAAGAGCAACGTGAGGAGGGGGCATGCCATTTGGCTCACCATGCGATGCCGCCTTCCACCCGCCGTCTCCGCAGACAGCGCGGCTAATGGATTGTGCCTCTCATGAAGTCGGCATTGTGAGAGAGGGAATGCCGCGTGGGCTGACTGCATTTTACATTGAAACAATTCTTTTAAACACTTTATTTCGTTTCGTTCGTTGAGCAAATGGTGAGATAGCCAACTGGTATAATTCAAAGTAATAAAACTAGTGCAATATTATCTGTATCAAGCGATCTGCGGTCAAAAAACGTCGACACGACATTGCCTTAGAAAAATCTGAAAAGGTTTATGAAAACATTGTCTATTTTCGCCAACAGTGCAGAATTTACAGTATGTTTAATATTATTTTTTCTATACTAATATTATAAAGAGGAAAGATTTGATTGTTTGTTTGCATTGAATAGGCTCCGGAACTACTGGACCGATTTGAAAAATTATTTCACCAATATAAAGCTCACCAATATCAGCGTGTAACATACGCTACTTTTTCTCCCGAGGAAATATAAAGCGGGACTTTTATCCCGGAAAAATACATTCACGCGAGCGGAGCCGCGAGCAGAAGTCTAGTAGTTTCATAAAATTACTAGCATAATGTATACCTCGCAGATTATAATAGACACTTAATAAACATAATGGCGCCATGCAATTGCGGGGGTGGACAGGATACTTCCGGCTCCCCGGGCGGGCGCATCGCTCGCTTTAAAAGCGCACAACTTCGCTTGCAATGCACAAACAGCGCATTTTTCATTTCCTTCTCTGGGAACGTTTATGAGAGCCTGCCACAGATGCAATTATTCTCAACAGTACGGTAAAATGAGTTTTCTCTGTTTGTTTATGTGAGACTAAAAATATTATACAACGATAACATGAATAAACAAAATAGACAATATTTTGCCACTACACACAGTAAGTTCTATATAGTTTTTTAGTTATTTTATCTTAATATATTTCTTGGTTCTTACTGTAATTATAAATGAAAAAGTTTGTAAGTATGTTTGCGTTCGCCGTACAGTGTACACATTTGGATCTAATTTGGCATACACATAAACCATGTGCCGGATTGACATAATATAAGCTATTTTTTTATCCCGAGAAATTACACAGAGGCGCTTTAATTACGTCGTGAGTAACAGTTATTTACATATTTAATACGTTTACCTATCGTCACATCGACATCAAACACACAAATTATCTTTCAAACACACAATACTACTACGGAACAAAGTTGCATCATTTACTGTTTATATCTACTATGACAACGCTAGACAGAGTTGAGACCGCGGCGTGCTCTCGTGCCATTTGCCAGCGCGGCCGACAGTAAGTGGAGGCAGTTAGTATTCGGGACCCGCGGGGAGGGGAGAGTATGCCTCTTTGGCAGCACTGCACCACAGTAATTGCTTAAATAAGAGTAGCGCTCTAGGCTCGCTGAATAAGTGGAAGATATTAGGGAATTTTTAACATGTCTCTTCAACAACAAAAAAACCTAATGTTTAATAATAACGGATGAAAATGCAGAACCCGAAATTGAATATGCAAAAGCAAGTTATAGGCCAGTCGTATATAATAGCTAATAAAAATATTTTCCTCGTATAAAAAGCTAAGTACCTGGATGACCGAGCGTTGCTCGGTATTTATTGTTTTTGGTAAATTGTGTTTTTAGAAATTATATTTAAATACAAATTAATTACCTCAAACCAAACACTCATTGGCTTAGCGTTGCTTAACAACGCCATCTACTGTTGTGTTGTTAAAGCAGTTAGTTGCTCCCAATTAGAGTCAGGAAGAGTGCTTAACAACGCCATCTAGTATCATATTTTCACTTAAGTTGAATTACTGAAAACACGGATAAAACGACACTTTCTAAAAATGAATCCTAGCTAGATCGATTTATCGCGTCCGAAAACCCTTGCATACATAATTTCATGAAAATTGTTGGAGCCGTTTCCGAGATTCAGATTAAAAATAGGTATATACATATACCTATACAAGAATTGCTCGTTAGAATATATTAGATTCACGGTTTAAAACGGGTATAATACACACCAAAGGGACTGAAAAATTAAATTTTATTATCCCAGATTGCCTTAGTAGGCAAACGAGCATGCGGTCCGCCTGATGGTAAGCAGCATCCGCCGCCCATGGACTAAAGCAATGCCAGAGGCACAGCCAAGCCGATGCCTACCGGGCAAGGTAGTCTTACACAGTTTTTCTTTTTGCATTGTGTGTAACTGTAAGAGCAAACAGAGTACTATAATGAAGAATATAATCTAGTTTCTTATAATTAATGAATACTACCAACTCTTAATAAACTGCCGCGGTGGGGTAGTTGTTTTACGGTACGACTGCAATGTTGATGTCTTGGGTTCGATCCCCGTGTCGGGCAGTGGGTTTTTCTACTCAGTATAAGTCCGGAGTCTGGAATTTGTTCCCGATATGGCGATAGGCTCGCCCCCATCACATCATGGAACGGAATATGCACGGCGAAAAGTGGGTGTACTAATTGCGCCTCTCGCTAACCCTTCAAGGATAAAAGGCTATGTCGTAATAAATCGAATAATTTTAACGTATAAGGGTACTACTACAATTCTAAAAAGAAAAGTTATAAGAATTTTATTGCACTAGGATCGTTGAATTGATACTAATTCGTGCCGACACGTGTTCACAACTTGGAGTCTGTTGGTTGGGCACGGTATTTGCCGTGAATAGGGGAGAATTAGGATATACATGCGTTGAGTTCCAAGTGGTGTGTCTGAGTCTCATTAGTCTAGCAATCAACAATTATTACGAGTTTTCAACCCGAAAATCAGGCGTTTCCAGCGATTGAATTTTGTACCTACCTGGCACAGTAACATGCTTGCTCCACGTCATCATAGATATTAAATAAGCTCGCCGCATCCCTATCGATCTGAGAATGCGTAAAAGCTTATATAAGTTCTTCTTTACCAGTTTTCTATTTAGAAAAAACTTTGATCTACAAACTTCTTTTAACCCGGGCTGCACCGAGAGGCTCCACTTCTTCTATAACCTTTACTTTAATAGTGTAAATATATTCAAATGCAAATATATCTTATTTCAATAGACCATATTTTTTTAAATTAATTCGAGCTTCGGTGTTGTAATTCTGTTGCCAATATATTAAAATAATTTCAAGATGTATTTCAAAATATCGTAAATTTTCCCAAGGTTGCAACAGTGGCACTAAGAGTGTCATCACACGCAAAAATATTATTGATTATATTAAAAGAGAGTGGAACAGTGTGGCAACTGACAATGTTGCATGACCTCTGGCAAAATTGCAGACAATCATCCGAAAGTCATTTTCTTGGAGGTTATGAAGATTTTTATCTAATATACAAATGCATTCACCCACAAGGTCACTGACTGTTATTACTATGATTTCTCTCGTCTTGCCTGTTTCCCCCTGGATATGTAGGCAGAAATGCAAATAGTGTATCCATAAGTTACTTCGATATCGTCCAAAACCTTATGTAAAGTATTGTTTGATTGTAGAACTGTTGCATTAATCCCTGACACCTCAGATGTTACATATCATAGTTCCTTAATAACTACACTCGTCACAACTCACAACTTCCTCCAGACAAGAGCACAAAAACAATTTTTGATTACCCACCCCACGTAAACCAAGCCTTCGTATGTTTCACAAACTAAACACTAGAACAATAAGAAGAGTCGATTCTGCAAACAATTTAACGAGTGGTATCCGATAAAAAGAAAACATCCTTTCCCTGGACGATGTACTCGCGTGTTCAGAACAATTTGAAATCGCAATTTGTTAATCTCGTAATGTTGGGCGGTCACCGTCGGGCGGCGAGCGGGCCGCGGTGGTCGGCACGCATTTCCGTCGTTCATGATAAGTGATAAGGGTAAACACCACCTTAGCGTTTGAGATAAGTGGTTCAAGGTTCTTTTGTCTTTTGTCTTTTGGGAGTTATTGTTGGGGACGAATTAATGACATACGAATGTATAGGGTTTAAACAAATATGTACAAACAATAGATAGTCACGAACAAATATGTACAATTATATTATTATTATTACAGAACCAGGGTTAATTTAGGAGGTAAGGAAGGCGATTTGGGACTTAAACAGATGTAATGTCTGAGAATCATGAGACAATGGAATTTCTTATTTATCTTTATATTAATACTAGCTTTTGCCAGCGACTTCACCCGCACGAACGAGATTTTCCTGGATAAAAGTCCCGCTATACACTTTCCTGGGATAAATAGTGTCTCGCGCTATCACCATACCAGCCCTGTATTATAATACTGCCCACTGCTGAGCACGGGCCTCCTCTATAACAGAGGGTTAAGGCCTTAGTCCACCATGCAGTCCATGCTGGCCTAATGCGGGTTGGCAGACTTCACATACCTTCGAAATTCTTATAGAGAACTTCTAAGGTATGCAGGTTTCCTCAGGATGTTTTCCTTCACCGTTAAAGCGAGCGATAGTTCACAAAGAATATACACATAAGCTAATTTAGACAATATCACAACAACACACAACTAAATGTCAATTAATAACTTTTACCCGAAAGCCAAATTTCTCACAATACAGCTACACAATCAACGGATCGCAACTCAAAAGAGTGGATGAAGTTCGCGATCTAGGAGTAATTCACGACTCAAAACTTACATACAGCAAACACATCGATCAAATTTCCAATAAAGCTAATAGAGCGATGGGAGTTGTCTTAAGAAGCTGCTCCCAATTTACTAGTATTAAGGTATTCAAAATTCTTTATTGCTCCTTTGTGCGTAGCATCCTTGAGTATTGTTCCCAGATATGGAATCCCCAATACAATATATATATAAATAGGTTAGAATCAATTCAACGTAGATTTTTAAGATTTGTACAGTACAAATGCAATAAACACGACATACATTATGAAGAGAGGTGCAAGAGACATCATATGCTTCCTCTTCAAGAGAGACGAAGAATTGCAGACATTATATTTCTGGTGAAAATAGCACAATCCTATGTAGATTCTTCGTATCTACTTTCTAAAATAAATTTAGCTATTCCTACTAGGTCTCAACGATACCCAACGATTTTAATCGCATCCCATTGCTCTTCCAACTATAGAGAAAACTCCTATTTGAATAGAACTGCAAAAGAATTTAATAAAATGGTTGACTTCGCAGAACTTGATCTTTTTTCAACTAAACCACACATATTTAAATCTCTTCTACATAAGCACTGGTTCGATAACAATTAGTATTATTTAGTAGGAAAGACGTTCTCTGCTACTATTGTAAATTTATTCACTATGTTATTGTAAATGTATTCACTATGTTATTTGTACTTGTTTCCTTAGTTTATATTAGTTAACGAATAAGGTCTATAGAGCAACATATATGTGAAAACGTTAAAATGGTGCTAGTTTTTATAATTTGAAGTTTATATAATAGATGTTAA
The DNA here is from genome assembly GCA_947568825.1 of Sphinx pinastri. NCBI lineage: Eukaryota > Metazoa > Arthropoda > Insecta > Lepidoptera > Sphingidae > Sphinx > Sphinx pinastri. Next base: position 887,142 of record OX387615.1, read on the forward strand.
TAGTCACTGTTAGTTTTCCGAATAAATAAAAATAAAAATAAAATAAAAATATTTTTTTTTTTTTTAGATAAGTTAGGAGGTGCGTGCCCTTGGGTTTTGAACCTGCGGACATTCGTCTCGGCATTCCGTTCCACTCCCAACTAGGCTATCGCCGCAATCCGCATCGAAATCCGTACGGTAATTTTTAAGTTTATCGCGTACAAACGCGGCGGGCGATTTTATTTTATACTATACATACTTTACCACACCTTTTACCCCCTAGGGGTTGAATTTTGGAAAATCCCGTCTTAGTGAGCACCTACGTCCTAAAAGGAACCCCCATGCAAAATTTGAGACACCTAGCACTTGTAGTTTCTGAGATTTCGTGATGAGTGTCTGAGTGAGTGACGTTTCGCTTTTATATATATAGATGAATTCCGTCTCCGCCAAAAACGAACAAAATCCCTCGCGTCCTAAAGATCAGAAAGTTGGTGGCTTATGATTAATGAATATAGTTACAAAATATTTATACTTATGGCCTCAAAAACATTATGCTTCACCGAAATATCCCAAGATTTTGAACGGTATGTCCCGCTTCAGTAATGGGGGGATGGTAGCCCTACAGCCCCGAGAAACTCTTTTAGTATTCTCTTATTTTCACCAGCGGACACACAAACCCACCGACCGACGCTCCTTTATCTAAACACTTTATCGCCCAAAGGAAAACAACGCACGTGTTTTAATTCTATTACATTTACCGGGAAACTTAACGATGTCTGTTTGTCACGCAAATGTGCCGGGTAGTACGATTTTCATTGTCACGTACAGAAATTGTTTACCCCATAATAACTATTAATTAATTACGTACAATAAGGAAATTGAGGTATTTAACGTGAAATATAATTCAAATTACCTTTGTGTAGTGTTGATCGATAACAATCATTACATTTAAAGTATTCACATGCCTGCTTTTACTCTACTATCGCAAAGACAAAGACAGTTATATTTTGACAATGTACATTATGTATGTTCATACATACAAAATATGGTATTTTTGGCAAAAATGGTTGTTTGACCTGTTATCAGTCTACGTATTACATTATTGTTGTCATTATTATGACTCAAAAAATTACTACAAAGGTTCTAAAGTCAAGGTAATGACCATCTGAAAATAAAATAAAATTTAAAACTATCTATTTAGTCACTCGTGTTTTAATCGTCGTGGGCGAAACGTGGGTGCATTAGTTGCGTCTCTGCCTACCCCTTCGGGGATAAAAGGCGTGAGTGAGTGTATGTAGTGTTTTAATTTGTTTACTTGCTTTTTCTGTCTTATACCTTCTACCTACGGTTCTATTTTTAGACGAAACAAAACATTGTTGCATTAAAATGAAGAATAATAATAACAGACTATTACCGTTCACGGTGCACTGATTCCGGTATTTAATTAATTTTATCTGGGCCCTTGCACGGACTGTACCCGTCACGGGCACGCTTCCTCAGTCAAACGTAAAGAACCTTACAATTATCTTCCATAAACCATAATTTTATTCAAAAACAATCAAATTAACATTTTGTGTCTGGTGAATAGGGTCAAAAAACGCATTTGGGCTTATTTCAACAGTAGTAACTTTGTAATTTAAGTAATCCTACACTCGATGGATAAAACCTCTTTTAACTGGACTCGGTGGCAATTACACTGCCCCGGGTGTTATGTGCAGTGGATTGTAAGTAAAATGTCCACCAGGAAGATGCGTTGTATCTATTGACAGTCGCCATAATTAGTGGGAGCCTGCAATACAACAAGGATCTCCGCGGGATTGATACGGAAACTACGTAATGTGACATAAACATAATGTGGAAACGCACGCATTCTAATCTTCACGCTGTAGCGGTAAAAAAGCAAACTGCACTGAGATTTTTGCAGAATATGTTTAAACCTTATGCCGGCCTGGCTAATTACTATTTCACACTAAGCTTATAGGAGCCAACATTATACAAAGAAATAAAGCACGTACGGGCAATATGCTCCACGATTCATGATGCAGCAAAAATACCTTGTGAACTTCCAGACACAAGTATATATACTGTGGTATAATAAATTATGCAATGATTATATAATAATGTTGTAATATGTACATCAACACAAAAAAGGGCTATAATTTTGCGGATACGTTGATTTTTACAGCGGACGCTAAACCACAGTTATCTCTTCCGTCCAGCGCCGTTGCATCACGTCACATTACTCATCACACCAATAATTATTGGCAATGGTTTTCGGTTCCAAAACAAGTAATTTATAACGTTATCAAAAATTTCACACCGATGACGACAGGAAACGATTCAAATTATTATATAAAATATGATCATTCATGCTTCAATCGCGTCATTGAGTCCATCAAAAACGTGGCGATAAAACTAACTCCTAGCCAGCCAGAAAGATTTGGATCATACATAAAGAACAATGAACAAAATGCATTGTGTAAGATCGCAGTAGATATCACATTACAGTCCATTACACGACATGACATAACTCGGTGTGCTTATTACGACGATATCCGAATGATATAATGAGTTTTGGCGGCGAAAGGGCGTCGCCGCAGTAGAGGAACAGATGGTTACGTTCCTCTATGGAAGGGGAAAATTCCGTATCAGGCAGATGTTGCGCCTGACCAGCCGCGGCCCCTCCGATGGATCCTACTCGGAGGTGGTATATATGTTTCGCTTCGCGCGAATATTGTCATCGCAATTCTGGATCGTGTGGCGCCATCTGTCAATCGTCGATACCACTTCGATGTCTGATCGATGAGTGTCGGGTCATCTAATTGACAATTTACTGAGGTAGTTCCCAGCCATGTTGATAGGTGGCGGTGTTGCTAATTATGCCGCCACATCACTCCCCCCCGGAGACCGGAGGTCGAAAGTTCAGTCGTGAATGCTTGCGCCAGTGCCAGAGAGTTGATGCCCCAGTGAGTCGGGGTGTAGTTGATGCCCCAGTGAGTCGGGGTGTAGTTGATGCCCCAGTGAGTCGGGGTGTTGCCGTTGCCCCAGTGAGTCGGGGTGTTGCAGTTGCCCCAGTGAGTCGGGGTGTTGCAGTTGCCCCAGTGAGTCGGGGTGTAGTGGTCCCAGTGAGTCGGAACCGTGCGCAATTGGCCCTAGTGAGTCAGGGCTGTGCGCGGGTTAGTCAGCTCCTTTGAAGCGAAGCTGAGTGTTGCGTCTCTGCGATGACTTCGGTGCGTCACGTGGCTGTACCGCGACAACCGGCGAAAGCTGCCTGAAGAAGGTCCGACTGTAGCGCAGTTATGCCGTGACGTTGGAGCCGAAGACCGTGCAGGAGTGCTGAAGGTACCAGACATGCATAGGCAGCATGCATGTGGTAACTTGATGGCGAGAACGCTAACTGGCTGGGCGAAGTGACGACTGGCTGGCTGGAAAGGAAGTGGCAGATGGCGATGCGATGTGATGCGATGCGATGCGATGCGCTGCGACGATGATGCAGGTGCGGCTGGACTCGATGATGACGGTGCGATGATGTTCAGCGTCGGGGGTCACCACTTTGGCGGCGAAAGGGCGTCGCCGCAGTAGAGGAACAGATGGATGCGTTCCTCTATGGAAGGGGAAGATTTCCAGTCAAGCAGATGTCGCGCTTGACCGGCCGCGGCCCCTCCGATGGATCCTACTCGGAGGTGGTATATATGTTTCGCTTCGCGCGAATATTGTCATCGCAATTCTGGATCGTGTGGCGCCATCTGTCAATCGTCGATACCACTTCGATGTCTGATCGATGAGTGTCGGGTCATCTAATTGACAATTTACTGAGGTAGTTCCCAGCCATGTTGATAGGTGGCGGTGTTGCTAATTATGCCGCCACAGAGTAATCGCACTCGAGATTTACCGTCCGTGGTAATGACTAATTACCGATTTTGGCAATTAACAACCATTTGGCACGTTCACTTGTGAAAGAAAACTGTTGTATAATAATTTCAACCATTTTTGACTGTACGGAGAGGCGAATAATGTGTTCGCCTGATGTCAATTTTCATGAATGAGCTCACTTACATGTAGAGTGTTTTACTATGCAGAATTTATTTATTTTTTAAACAGTATATTTCAGGTTTTTATAAATTAATGTTGTTTAGCCGGTTCAGCCATGTTATGTACGAACAACTTAACAGCAGACAATATTATTATATTTTATGGGTTTGGGTATTTTTTTGGAATCAGGACCAAGAAAGTGACACCAAGTAGACTAAACGGGACGAAAAGCAAACATTATCTTAAACATGATCTCGTATAATAATTTAAAAAATATGTTTTTAGAGTAGAGGGGCAAATGAGTAAATGTTTTGCTTGATGGCAATGATTTTCAATAAATATAAGATACATACATAGTTCTAGCAGGTAACCTAAACAATTATTTGCCAACAATATATTATATTATGCCAACAAATTATCTGTAACATTATTTAGATCATAGCAATACAACGCAGACACTCATAACATTCACTATTTACCACTATCTTGCACGAGTACAACACAACAAGGGAAGTTGTAATTCATAATACGCCAAAATTGTTGTACACACAGTGCCTGCATTATGTAACCTTTGCTTGCTTTCATTCGTTACATGAAACTACGATAATTAATTTAAGTTCTGACGATTTGCACCAAATACATACTTCGTAATGAAATATTCATTTATTCTGACCAGTGTTCGGAGTTCTATTTGGACTGCGTTCCGCTCACCATCAGGACTCAATAGTCAGTTTGTCGTAGCCAGTTAAAAATGCACTATACCGTATGATCTATTTGCGACGTGTATGTGCGTTGCAACAGTTCGTTTGCACATTGTGCGGAACTGCGCGAGGCAGTGGGTTACAACACACGTCCCGACGCGATGGTGCGACCCCATTCCGGTCGGTTTACGAGCGCGGCGACCGGCGCGTAGGGGACTTGGGGAGGGGGCTTCAGGATTGTGATACAGTGGAATACGCTTTCGGGATAGTAATTCGAGTCTGTTGGAAGGATTATGTGTAGCAACCTGGAATAAACAGACGGCTTAATAAGCCCCGAATTAAGCTACACATCATTTGTACCGCATAGATATTTTTTAAAATAAATATATTCAAAAAATATATTTAATAAATTATCAAATAGATTAATGATTGGAAGACATTTTAATTTTCTGCATAATAAAAAAAAACTAAATTCCTCAAAAAGATAATTTAATAAGTAGAAGTGTATAAACCCTCTTTAGACGAGTATGGCTGCCGATACGCCTAAACCTTGTCAATAATAGAGTAGGCCGTGCCCACAAACGGGACAGTACCTATTGTACAGAACATTATTAATATTGTTTTTAGGTAAATGGAATGTTAAATACATATCTAGCGGGAAATATTTACCTATATCACCCAAATAAACATATTACCGAACAGTTTACACAGAATAGATTAAAAAGCGTGTTTTACTGAGAAGAAAGCGAAATTTACGATGTGTTAATTATCGATTTCATTCAAAAACAAACACGTCGTCAGTTGCCAGTCGTTGATCGTGTGTAGTGTGTTGGTTACATGAGCGAATTGCTGAACCGCCAGTGGCGAGTCTCTGTGAATAACTTGTATAAATTAGTTGTCGCCTCGGTCGGCCGGTCACACAATGAAGAGAGGCTGTGAACGTTACATTAATAATAACTTTATATAATACTAGCTTTTGCCCGCGGCTTCGCCCGTACGAAATAGTTTTTCCTGAATAAAAGGCCCGTCATACATTTTCCCGGGAGAAAAAGTGTCTCGCCTAAAACCTTCCCAGGGTCTCGAACTATCTCCATACCAAATTTCATCGAAATCCGTTCGGTAGATTTTGAGCAAACTTTGCCACCCCTTTTTACCCCCTTAGGGGTTGAATTTCGCAAAATCCCGTCTTAGTGAGAACCTTCGTCCTAAAAGGAACCCCCATGAAAAATTTGAGACTCCTAGCACTTGTAGTGTCTGAGATTTCGTGATGAGTGAGTGAGTGAGTGAGTGACCTTTCGCTTTTATATATATAGACAATAACTGTCTAGAAGCATCATGTCACTATTTGTCAAATCCTATCATAGATCAGTTAATGCTGGTGCTAAAATATTACAATTATGACTATCGTCGTTAAAAGAATACAAGGTAGCCGGGCCTTTCGGTTGTTAATTATAATGAACGAAATTAGTAGTGGTAAGTGGCTGCACTACAGTAACTGTCTGGATAAACTTGTTGCTAGCTCGCACCATGTAACCAAGACGTAAGACTATAAAATTTGCAGTATGATTCTGTTTGAAGTGGAATCTGGGTGAGTGAACGGGCGGAGATCTGGTAAACAAACTCAATTAGATATGGGGAATTAAACGGGTTACGTTCGGGAAACTATTACGTGTTTTGCTTCCAATAAAACATTTTGTGGGTAGTTAAAAGTTATGTTTTTTAGGTAAACACAGTGCGAACTAAATGTAATGCTGACCAAATTGAGACATTATAATATTATTTCCCGTCTAGCTTACTTGTATAATGGAACTCTTAGAATCGTGCCTCTATGGTTTTACATATTGCGGTAGTGGCTATTTTAGAACGATTTATAATTTTTTTAGATCTTAGGAAATCTTACAGTCAGCCACGAAAGGGCAAAATTTCAAATATAAGTCACTTTTCTAATCTCTACCATACAATATAACCACCACGATCGGGACGACCGCTAAATGCACCAACAAAACCAGTTATATACTTAGTATGTATTACTGGCTTTATTTTATGTCGTGAACTATATTCTGTATGCTATTTTAATAGATTTTATTATGCCCAAGAGGGGCTGACGTCAGGCGGTGGGTCGTAAAACCGAAGAGCCAAACCTATTACATCTGTTGTATTTGTAGTAATTCCACGTTATTACTATGATACCCACATAGCGGGTCAAGGTTGGGGTGAGGAATTAACAAACACTATATTATCGTATATTTTTGACACAATTCAATGATCAGACCAGAAAATACATTGCCAAACTGTAAATCCAATGCCTGCTCATGAGCGCCGCTTAGAAACTTGTATACATATGTAACACGTTACTTTTTTATGCTTATCACCCTTTTAAAACGATAAATGGCAAGTCATGATGTCCAATTTACTTGACAACAATGTTCTTAAAATGCGGGCATAATTACTACATATACATCACTACGTGGCAGCAAAAGAAGGCGCCGATACTTACTCCAACATTCACGCTTAAAAATAGCGTTCAAAAATTTGGCTAAATAGCACAACACGATCACGCCCACTTTTCGATAATATTATTATCATCACAATAATCGCTGTTCAATGTCGGTTGTGTTTTCCGTATATGATGTATCGAGCCCAAGGGCGACAGATGCAGCGACCGGTGTCGGGTGTCGAAGCCACATTGCCGCCGTCCGGGGCCATCCCGTCCATTGAGCATTCCGCCCACGTACCGCGACCAGGAAATCTCCAGGCCTTCGATCGAAACGGTCGAGGCGGAAAACCATTTTTGAGATAAGCAGAGGCTGTATGATTGAGTAAGGAAAAACGAGAAGGAAACGATTGTTTCATGAATATTTCACCGTAGGTGTTTTGTCTCCCTCTAAGGAAGACAATTATTTGATTGATGAACCAATCTTTGCTGACCTACTCTGTTAACCATCAATATATTATACAAACATCGTAATATAAACAATGAATGCACTACTTCCGGGACCGGTGGAGGCCGGTCGGGTGGTACTTGGCAGCGATGCCAAACAGTTGGGGGCAAGGACTCCGGTCCGAGGTACATGACTCATTGGGATAGCTCAGTCTTGACCTTTATCACGATGACATCTTTTGTAGTATTGACTGAGTAATAAGATGTTGAGTATTTTTAAAATAAACCTCTATGATAAATGTTGATAAAGATGGATGTATTATGCATCTAATATGAGATTAGGTGACTATTTACTAATTGAACAAAAATGTCACCACCTTCTTTAAAACCACGCCATGGTTCATGAACGAAGATAGTTAAATATAAATGTCTTGAGATTTTTGCGCCATCCACAGCTTTAACATTTTAAGAGTTATGAATGAAGTATCATTATTACAACAAAAAGAACAATAAAATAAAACAAACACATTATTAACAACCCATACAAATCCTAGAACAAAAAAGGCAAGACTATTTAAACAGCGTGAGCCGATTTGATATGATTAACTGCGCACCTGGATTGTGTTCGCATTTGTGCAACTAATTCCAGATTAAAACTGCTCATAACAGACCAAAACCCGAGTACCTAAATATGAGGTACGAAGTCAACGTGCTCATTTCAATTTCCACCGAAAACTTGAAGTTTAAAGGTTGAAATTATTTGAGCTGCAAATTAGGCCAGCAGTTCGGCAGTGTGTCCAAAATATTCACACACAAATAAGAACTATCGGAGTGTAAACAATGCGTGTTTCTCGCTATGAACTTTCATAATTAAGCAACAGTGGTTTTAATATGAAATTTGATTCTGTTGAATAATAATTTCATTGTTAAAAATATAATAGTACAGATATCATTAGAGGTTAGAAAAGGGTTGCACACTCGGATGGGAATTGAAAATTTATTATTATGCAAGTAAATATACGTAATCCTCCTAGCCAGTTTCGGCCACGGCGGCCAATCTCAACGGAGGTCAGCCAGGTAATATTATACGCAGGAGATATTATAGTGCACAAGTGTGCGCCCAATACACAAGTGCACTCGCTATTCCTTCACTCTCATAGTCCGGTGAGACGGTAATACGACATGACCGGAGAGAGATCAGGCGCAGGGCCAACGGCTTTACGTTCTTTCCGAGGCACGGGGGTATCACACCGCCAACTTCCTGACTCCGAGCTGTGACTGAGTAATTTTTAAGATGGAAAAACCCAGTCACAATGTTTTTGGCTCGACCCGGGATTCGAACCTCAGCGCGCAAATCATACTCATAACGCGTACGCAATACAACTACGCCACCAAGGCAGTCTAGTAAATATAATATGAACTGCTCTAAACAAAATAAAAATCTATATGTATTTATTTTTTGTATTATACACTGTAATTAATTTATACCTTTGATTTGATTTTGAAAAGAGCAATCCTAGAGTTTCTTACGCGTTCGTCTCTACTGGAAAGTGCTTTCCGAACTGGTGGCAGAGAAAAAATTACTGAATCTAAGTAATGTTTAACATATTATATTCGAATAAATGATTTAATTTAATTTAAAGCCAATCTAAGCCTTATAAACTCTAAATATCATAAATACATACAATGAAATGATAAGGAGGATGTAGAGATTAATTTCATAAGAAGATGAACAAAAGACTCAGGACATTATTTCGACATAGACATGAATAACAGAAGTGTCTATGTCTTATGAGATTACAGGTTCGACCCGGTATTGTAACAAAACCTTACCTATTGGTGAGATGTGTTGAAAAATACTATAGATGGGAGGGAAGAGGGACGCGTCAATGAGAGGGAACACGTAAACAGGAGCGGGGCCGCGGTTCCTCAGTACCGAGGGCCGCTGTAGGAAACGCTGCAACAGCAGGATGCAAGCCACAAATTGGTTTATTAAACTAATGTACACGCAGAGTCCGCTTCACGCTTTTGAGTTAGGCGAAAATTATTACTGGTACTACTGGTCACGTAGAAGTTTATTAAATAATAAATATGATTCGTGAATTATGTCATTACGCTGAACTTATTTCAATGCTGGTTTCACTATCATATAATTCGAACCTACAACATTAATAAAGGCTATACAATTTCAGCAAGAAGTTCGTGGAGGGAGTGATTAATATATTAGTAATTTATCTATTTATATCACTAATATTATATTAGTATTAGTAATATCAATAACATTTATAATAAATTTACTATTACTATAATGGCTCTTCCATACTAGTTCCTACAATACATCTAAGTACCCAAACATTGTTTCATCGATTAGATTTTCGGGCACAAGTATCCAGTTGCGTACTCAGTAACACATGTTAACGCAACTGCGGCCTTCCTTATTTCCCGCGCGGAATTGTGTCGGTGCATTTAACTACTACGAATAAATCATTTAACGTCGGGAATGTTGCTACGAGCTGGAGCTGATGCTGAGTACTAGAGCGGATATATTGGACGTCGTAAAACTTTAACATTCGCAATGGGTGGTAAATGGTTGGTGGTATTAAATTATTAGTACTCGTTGGGAAGGTGTTATAGCTTTCGACTAATATCTAGTTGAACGGCTGCTTTAATTTAGTGTTGGGTTTGTCAATAGGCCGTGGCCTGGGAGGCGGCATAATTTAAAGTAGGTGCGCTATAATTAAGGTCAACTAAGGACCCTTTTCTCTAGGTCACCTCCCTATTAAACAAAATAACATGTTACGAACCTTTTTTTTCTCCCGCACAATAGGCACCAGGACGCTGGACATGCGGAGCGGCACAGAGTGGCCTACACTTGAGAAAGTCTAAGTTCGGTGCTGTTTACAGTTGTGTAGTTTAGTATACGGACGTCGGATAGTGAGTGCGACCGGCGCATGCGCAGTGGACAATTTGAAAGAAAGAAAGAAAGAAAGAAATATATTTATTTGTAACAAGCTAGATTAAAAAATAAGAATTACAAACTTAAAATTAAAATTGCTCGTTACAAAAACGACCCCAACTCAGCATAAGCTGATAAAAACCAGCGCTGGTCTTCCGTTGGGCCGCTTTGTGATGTCACGGGCGCCAAAGGCACAAACAATGTACCTTGTTACACCTAGGATGACAATCTTGACAGGTCACGCTCATTTTTACGATGTCAATCTATAATCGGATAGGTACATTAAGGATTGTACACTACCCTCCTCCTTATTGTGACCTGTCAAAACTATCAAAACTATTACCCAAAATCAGCAAGGCATAGTGGAAAACTAAAACTAAAGGTAAAAGCAAAAGAAAATTATGAAACTAAAGAGCTAAGGAGCAAAGAGCATTATTATTTTCCGTAATAATACTCTTTGATTACATGAATGCTACGGAAACTAAAGAGCATCATGAATGCCCTGTGCAAAACATACACCAAAAAAACATGGGCATATGAGTAGACATCCAGATCGCAAAGGCCAAAGGAGTACAACTAATAGGTAAGTAATAAAATGAATTTGAGTACCAACTATTAAAGCAGAAAAGTAAATAAATAAATAACAAAAAAATAAAAAAATAAAAATTTCGGTGTGCAATAGTAAATAATAAATATGTATGTGGAATAAAATGATATATAGTAATAAAATTAATGGTAAGGTGCATATTTAAATATATTTATATATGTATATATATGTAATAATTTATTTTATATGGCACTAGTATCATGTCTCAATTGTTCCTGAGCTATTTGATGAATTAGAATTTGGAACCAACTACATATTTGGCGACAATTTAAAATTCAACCGAATAGCAACTAAAGACTTACAATTACACTTGTCATGGGAGCTATTTTATATTAAGTGAACACTCGACTTCTGAAAATAGCGCAATCATTGGGCTTTACGTTAAAAATGGCAGAATCCCAACGGTGATACATAATGATCTCATCCCGGCGAATGAATCACATATTGAAATATCCGAACAAAATCATACGTTTGTATGGAATTTTCATGTATTGTAAACGTGCCAAGTACTTATTCTATCATTTTGATGAGTTTTGCAAATATTGCACCATTCCAAAACGCGTCTCGTTGATACTGGAAATTGGGACTTTCCTGATAAATAACCATTAGATATTCCCGTAACAATTTATTTTAAAAAAGGCGTCATGTGATGTATATTATCATAAAATAAAAGCTTTTTCTAGTTAATCGCTCAATACCTAAGCTACTTTTCACTTATTTGAAACATTGCAAACGAAAACATTTTCATGAAATGATCTGGACAGTTTATTCCGGAAAATGACTGTTACGCCAGCAAAAGAGCTGATTAAAAGCAACTTATTAATAAAGGCTTAACAGTACCTAAATCTAAATTTTCCTTTAATTAAAATATGTACTGCCAAATAGCGATTTCATAAACGTATTTACCTTAAACATTTCCGTTAAAGCTATTACTGGATATAAGGTGGTTTGATCAATTTCTTATAGATAACGCGATAAGCTCACGCAAATCGGCATGTAATTAATGCAGAAAATCGAGAGTGCATGGTATCGAACCGTTGCACTGTGCACGGAGTCACCTGCGTGTTTATAATATTATGTAATTAGGTATCGCGTGCCTTCATTTGAATTATTATCTATTAGATTTTACGTGGAATTTATGTGAAAAACGTCAACAAGTAATAAATTTTCAAATCGCCTTATTCGATTTCGACTGTGAACTGTGACGCTTTGGGTTTGACGCCTAGATAGATAATACAAGCTGACTGACTTTCGATCTCAAAAGTACATTTATGTTGGCCATGATTGTAATTTGCTCCCGAAATTACAAAATGCTCGCCCCCATCAATTCGAATTCTCGAAACGTAACTGCACAGATGCTCTACCTTCGCCTCCAGGTGTAAAAACATGAACATCATTCCGATTATCGACTATGGTGATGTGTGTTATCTTGACCTGAATGCAGATCTTCTCAATAAACTCGACCGTCTTCTTAAAAGTGCATTCGATTCATTTTTAATCTCCGCATATATAAATACGTTTTTTTTTATTGCATTGAATGACGAGACGAGCATGCCGTTCGCCTGATGGTAAGCGATACGACCACCCATAAACAGTAGCAACACCATCCAGCACTTTGAGTTACAAAGTACTGTGTGGCATTCCACTGCGCTCGTCATCCTGAGACATGAGGTGAGACATTAAGTCTCACTATGTCCTGTAGTTACACTGGCTACAATGTCCTCCAAACCGAAACACATCAGTGCATGCACACTGCTGCTTGGCGGTAGAAATAGACATTGCGGTGGTACCCACCCAGACGGACTCTCACATATGAGAGACCTACCACCAGTTCTACCAAGTTTCCTCATATCGCTCTTTTCTCAAATGGCTGCCCATTCGCCAGCGTCGCAGTCTGCGTACTTTAATTACACTCTTTTCAATTTAAATTTTATGGGTATTATCGAAAATATATTTCTGTATTTATTGACGTAGTGTTTACCTAATATTAATATGTTAATTGAATCGGTACTATGATCCAAATTAGATTCGTGCACCTACTATGTTTTTTTACTTTGTGCAGAGACGCACCATTCCAGGTTGACTGGTAGAGAATGCCTTCGGCATTAAGTCCGCCTTTACATGTTTTTGTATGAAGTGCAAATAAATAAATAAATAAACAGAATAATATGAACTTATTATTTCGTTCACTAATATCGCAAGATCGTGACGTGTGCATTGTTAATGAGCGTGCGACGCGTGATGCGTGGCGGGTCTGTGGCTTGTTGCCAACCGACGTCACGCCACGCGGCCTCCACCGTCGACCTCCACCTTTGTTTTCATCTGTTTAATGTATCTCATAATAAATAATGACGTATTATAAATCGACAAGATTGTTACCACAAATCATTCATAATTTTTTTTATAGACTTCTGCATCCCATATGAGTACGCTGCATAATGTTATGATCAATGATGATAAATATAGATACTACAATTCAAATACAACGTCGACGAGAGACGTAACTCTACATGATTGACAGATTATGCCGGTATATCTTACAAAATGTGTACATCATTTTGATATATTATTACTGTCTATGGTGTATTTTTCAGTGTGCATTTATGTATACGGTGGTCGGTGGCCGCTATCTTCCGCTATCCGCTGCCCGGTGAAATACAAAATAACACCAGCAGCCTTCAAGCCCTTCAAAAACAAGACACCCATAATTAAACACCCGTGCATCTCAATCAACAGTGTTGTGACGCCGGTAACGCTACGTGCATGTGACGCGTGGCGCGGACGTGGCGCGACGCCAAGAGACGCTCACACCACTCACTGAGCTTCCGAAGTGCGCCTTCATTGTGACTAATTTGATCAACGTTGTTCGCACCTGACGATCAATTGTTCTTAATTACCTACCGCCCGCTCTGTATTATTGCAACATTGAAATTGAGATGATAATATGTAAGTCACGCCTTTTATCCCCGAAGGGGTAGGCAGAGGTGCACAAGTGCACCCACCTTTCGCCGTGCGTATTCCGTCCCATGATGTGATAGGGGGCGAGCCCGTCGATATTCTTAAATATTTATTAGTTATTACGGTCTGAGCTCTCATAATTCACTATCCATCCAATTTCATAAATATTACAAGCAAATTTCCGTTTCTCGCTTTCGAATTAACTAGATAATATCTAAACGCAAACAAACTCAGAGTACAATCGCGCATGTTTACTATTTACCAACAGAACAACGGCCACTGAGCGACAGTGGAACGGTACCTACCACAACGATACACCCAACTCCCAAAGAACACAACTGGGTCGGGTGACTCACGAGTCGCGAGTCACGAGTACAACAAACCGCTGTGCCGTGATACTGTTTACTATGTACCAAAAATACACCTACACTGGTAAATAAAGAACGACACACGCAACAATCTTACATAAATCTAACTAAACTAAGACAAGTTGTGGATATTAACGTCGAGGTAGTACAATTTACAAATTACAAGCATGCGCAGCATTGGACGTCCAAGTGCAAGGTGCAAGGTGGACAGAGGACTCGAAAAAGGTCGCAAGAACACGGTGGATGCAGGCCGCTTTTGACATGTCCGTCTGGAAATCTTTACGGGAGGCTTATGTTCAGCAGTGAACGTCATATGGCTGATGATGAGTACAATTTAACACTTAAAAAGTTTACATAAGCGTATCATACAATCATAACTAGAGCATCAATTTTAATACGGTCGATATAAAAAAATATTGATAGTGCAGATGGTCTCAATTAATCCACGGTCCAACAAATGACCTGAGAAAACACTAGAATCCAACGACTCACAGTCATAATAGGCAAGCACTAAAACGATGCGGTAATTTCGTTTATTTATGCATTACGATAGTTTGTTCTAGGAATATTGCCCGAAAACCTTACTCATCAACAAATAGTGGTCCAAAAATACAATTCTTAGGTAAGAAGAGCGGATGATATGATGCTATTTGTTCTGATGACGGCAACGGAGGCGTGCATCAGCGAGTGAGTCTACACGGCGCTATGCCAAATGTAGAGCCATGGTGCTTGGGAAATTAGTAAAACCGGTATTCTCCTTTGACTTGCCCTTATCCCATTCTAAAGTGGGGTCACCACAACACACTTTTTCATGTCGCAAAAACTAAACAAAAACTAAAAGTATGCGGTGCCATGATTTTTTGGTATACTTTAAACAGCACAGTGGAATTTCAATGGTAAATTGGTTATTGAATTATGTCTCTCATTTTGAATTACACATTATTCTGAGGTATCAGGCAGTGCACGAAACTTTATATGTTAAATCTGACAATGCTTAGTAATTACATTGGCGTCAACCATACTCAAACAGAAACAGAGCTTGTACATTGCTGTTTAGAGGAAGAACCAGACAAAATATCTTGGTTTTAAATATATGATTACGTAACATTGAAAGAGTCGAGAAAAATGAGACGTACATAATGGAGTTATAGTTAGCAGACCGCATAACCACAAATGAACGAGTGTTCGAATAGTGTAATAACACACTGGTAAATCATCGGGATGACTGATTGATTTCCCGCTATTGTAAGGAGATATCAATACGGTCGTTTCCTATGTTTGATTTTGTAAATAAAATCTTAAATCTTATTATCTAAAAGAAAATAATACGAAAAAGAAATTCTTCTGTGAAATCAGCAACAAAATTGGTTGAAAAATAAAGCAGTTATTCATATTTGAAATATTGTTGTGAGCAAAAGTGGGGACGAAGAGGGGATATCGCGCTATCTTTTTCGCATGCACGCAGCGTTATGGCCGGCGACTCTCGGTGACGTCACAGTGTAATATTACTATTATTTGACACCTACCCCTTTCACCACATTTCAAAGCTTTATAACTTACAAATTATTGCCCCAATTTTAAAAATTATTCTCGCGTAAGATTTTGGATGGCATACATTTTTGATAAATGTATTAAAAAAAAGTAGTCACATACCCTATTATGTCATGTCAGGGAATCGGATTACAAGATCACGACGTAATAAGACAGAGCTATCAGTAACTTTAATACGGAAATATAATCATTAAAATCGTTTAAATCAATTGTACATAACTATCAATAAAATATACTATGCAATATGTATATACAAGTCAATGATAATTTATATTCTAACAATTTAAAGTTTTTTCTAATGATTTTTTTTTCTTACTAACTATATTTTCATGCGGTCAATTGACCTTTATTTCTAAGAGGTAACAAAGAAAGGAAAACACTAAGAAATTATATTATAGTGACGTATGAACTGACATGTGGTCTTTTTTACATACTTCAGATAAACTAAAAAAAAACCTAGAATTAGTGATACGAGTGTTCCTTCCTACCTGTAATAGTATGATCACCAGGAGATGCAAGGTCTCTGCTTGGACCTCATGTTATTTATGTAATTTAATAAGGAAGATACAAAATTAATATTTATCAATATTTTGTGGCTAAAATGTTAAAAAAGCATAAAAGAAGGGCCACTACAGTGTTTTTATTTTAATTAATATCGATTTTGAATAATAATTACGAATACAAAAGTTAATGTTCACATGGTTGTAATTTTTTGTTGTTAAAAGTACAGAGTTTTCAAGTGTAGAAATAAAAAGGAACTAAACTACTACGAACTAATCATGTATGTATGTATGTATGTCTAATGGGGACGTATGCAGTCGCACAGACGGGTGATCAGTTCACTACGAACTAATCATAGTGGGACTTTTATTTCTATTTCATTCAGCAGCAAAACTACACATAGCAGTAATTTCAGGTCTTATGGCGACAATGCAATCGGTTATATCCAAATTTAAACTAACGCACGGCGAAAAGTGGGTGCACTTAGTTGCGCCTCTGCCTACCCCTTCGGGGATAAAAAGGCGTGTGTGTGTGTGTGTGTGTTCATAGTAACATTGACGTACTTATTTATTCAAAAAACATATCGAAAGTCCAAACTTATGCATTTATGAATGCCACCTTCGAACAAATATAAGCGGTGCGACGTCACTAAGCGTGTAGCTCCGTTTGCGCGCGAAAATGTAAACTGGCACTTTCAAACCGCAATTTTTAGCAATAAATTATAGTATTTTAATTTTTAATATACTCGTGATCTAGTCTACATGAAATTCATTCAAATGAAAGCGAAAATAAAAATTTGCATCTTCCCTATTGTATTCCCTGCCTATCTTTCCTAACAGGTATTTTGAATTTATACATACATACCTAAATATTTATAATCTTTCATTTCGACCTTATCCGGAATATTTTCAAGGGTGAAAACAGAACATCCTGCCAAAGGGCACCTCTGGCAACACTGCCCGTAGTGTGTGGTCTGGGGCGTCTTACCTGAAACAAACAAGTTATATGAGTAAAGTTCCACTCGGTCCAAGGGCGGCACATTATGCACGAGTATCATCACATTCTGTCAAGATCCCAAGTTAGTAATTTATACTCATTATAAACGGAAAAGTTTGTTGGTTTGTCGTCTGATCAGCATTGGAGCAAGTACAACAAATAACTATGATATTTCGTATTGATGTAGCTTATGGGCCGAACAGTGACGTAAGTAGTCTACTTTAATTAAATGTAAAATACACTTCATTATTTTCGGCTTCGCCCGCGTGAAAAGCCTTTCCCGCTACAAAAGTCCCTAAAACACAGCACGATGCCAGCGCCATCTAATTAAAGAATCACATTAAAAATATTAATTATTTACCATGGGAGCAAATTACTGGGATCAAAGGTACTCTATGTGTTAATCCAGGACACGACCTACCTGTGTGCCACATTTCATTCAAATCCGTTTAGTTGTTTCTGAGTTTACTTCTAACAAACATCCAATCATTTTCGCAGTTATAATATTAGAATATTATTATGAAAAATCTGTATTCTAATGGGTTAAGAGAAACAATATGTTTTTTTTTCAACAGTTTTAATTGTTCGGAAAATAATTATCTGTACATTTCAAGTTAAACACTTATACCTGTCAACAAAATATAATTTGTGGGTACGCTTTACATTCATAATAGCAATTAATTGATTCTTAATTGGCGAGATATCCAAATCAACGCACATTGTAATCGCTCCACTTAACCCAATTACAAAATCAACAAATTAAATTAAACATCGAACTGTTGATTAGATTTCGTCGATCTCTCTTTAAAAGGAAAATGCCCAACAAATCTGTAATGCTTATTATACCTGCGATGATTTTTATGTTAAAGGGTGTGCTGAAGGCTGAAGCGCTTCAAACGCATTAAAACGCGCGTCTTCACCTCATTTACAAAAACGTCTTGTGCATGCCCTTAGAAATTATAGCATATTAGCAATAAACGCAATAACCATTTGCAATCAATTATAACTATAGACGGTACGTTATTCAATGCATTTAATGTTGTTCACAACACCATAAGGACGCCTTTGTGTTGTTACACAATTAGTCGTCCCCCGGGGCAGCAGTCGGCACCGCGGCGCGACTCATTCATTACAGCCAGCCAATAGAACTAGAATTAATTGTAGCCTAGAACGACTAGAAACTCAATTTATAATACCGTAATGTTATGCGACGGTTATTGTTATTGACGACAAGAATTAGGAAGTGTTTGTAGTAGAAAGATGTAATTATCATTATGTACGTTTCAGTTCACACTTGTAGCCTTATAGAGAAAGGCAGAAATGTATCTCGCGTACTCACGGTTTGTCTAGCCTAATTTTGTCGCATAATAATATCACACAAGCCTATCGCTACATTAAGCAAAAAAATCCTAACAAGACACATGTGTTTTAGGATTTAACATTTTAGATTTCCTGACTCGGGCTTTGATTACTTACCTAATTCACTCTCTCTCCTATCAGAGAATTATCTCAAACATCTTAACGATTCGATATTTCATTATGATTTTCGAATCATGAAGCCACATATCAATAACTTGGTATTTGTATGTACCTTTTATGTAAATCGCGTTATTGAGGTGCGTTACATTATCAATACATTTGGGCGCGCTGCAGGCGCGGGGTAACTGGGTCGCAAATAATTACTGCGACTTACGCATAGATAATACAGCTGCGCCACTTAATTTTTATATTATGATATACGCTTTGCATTTACTTAGGTCAATTGTTTATTTAAACAAAATAACGCATACAGTTCAGGTGGCTTTGAAGAAAGAATTTAACTTCGGTTTATTTTTTAATTCTAATCAAATGCTAACAATGCGAGCACATGCTGCTACGGGTTTCAGTGCAATTAAACTACAATAAAACTTAAGAAGTAAGAGAACTATACGTGTAAATTATGTGGGTCACTGATTACTGATTAAAATCTGCAACCGGCGTGTTATTTACATTGCATCGGATTATGATAACATTTTGTAATGTTCTCGAAAATATTACACAATGCTATGTAAATTGCAAACATAGTTATAGTAACATTAGGTTTCGTTATTCTTTGAAACACTTAGGTAGTAAGTTGGTAGTGAGTATATTTTTATTTATTTCTAAAATATTGATTGAATCAGTTCTTTACTTTTTATATCCGGATATGGTAGCGGTTCCATTATTCCTAATGGTGAGCGCATTGCTGTCCAAATATAACGTCGACAAACGATGGAAGTTGTTCTCAACAGTTTCCGCGTGATACGGTGCAAAAACTTTTCCAATTACCGAGTGCGGAGCCCACGTGGTCTTGGCACGGCGAACGTCATTTATTTCCGACGTTTTGGCAGATTTTTTATTTGTTTGTTTACCGCTTCTAGTTTTATCATTTCGAATCCATATTTAATACGGTGGCATTTTAGTTAGTTGTGAATTGTTTTTAAATTTCCAAGGTCGTATTCAATTAAACAAGTATCGTTTAAGCTGTATCTTATATACTTGTCTTCGTTGAATTAACTATATGTAAATATGGTACTAGGACAGGAACGTTATAAATCTTCTTAAATATGTGGCGGTCATATCCTACTTAGGTAACCGATTTCCCTGTTTACTCGTAAACTGACATAAAAACAATAAAACAACTCGCCAACATCTTTGCACAAGATAGAGGAAAACCCGCACCGCAACACGCAAGATATAAGCAATAGAAGTGGATTCTCGGAACGGGGCAGAACGGCTGGCGACAGCTTCGCAATTATAAGTGATGTCATTGGAACTTGGCCGTGATGTCACACGGACACATGTCGTTAGTATGGAAATTTCATTTTAGGTTATTAAGTAATTTTTCAACCGAAAATAACTACAATTTATGCATTGCTAATAAACTTTCGTATGGCCACTTCGTAAATCGTCGAATGAAATTACTCGTATGATTCCGGTCTGTTACGTCTGTTACAATAATATGAAAAGTAGTGAACATCGTGTCATGTCGGCATCATTTGAAGGAGGACTGGTAGAGAAGCAACCAAAAAATCTATTGCACAATTATTACCCCTTTACGATTTACAAGACTTTTTTCTTATCTTCATTGCTCAACCACAAAGTTCGCGAACTTTCCGACTAAATTCACACTCCGAGCGGTCCACATTGAAGTAGATCGTCTCAAATACCGCATGAAGGTCACAAATTAAATGGCAACACATCGTCCCGTCCAATTACCGGCCGGGTACCGTCTCAATTGAGATGGTGCGAGGCCGGCTGACCACTTGACCTCCGGGAGTGCCGCGCTGCGGAGGCGACCGTGCAGCGACGGTGTGGCGACCGTGCTGCGACGGTGAGGCGACGATGAGTGACGCCCACAGTCGCCGCTCGTTTGTTGACCGCTGACCGCCGCGTCCTTGCCATTTACAGACGATCAAATATAATAGTTGAACACTATAACATATAATAGTTGAATACCGGCTGCGTTGAACTAGTTCTGAACAACTTTATGGTTGATTGAGAATCACACGTCTTAATATTTATAAATTACTAGACTTCTGCTCGCGGCTCCGCCCGCGTGAAAAAGTTTTTCCGGGATAAAAAGTGGCCTATGTGTTAATCCAGAACATGATCTACCCGTGTGCCAAATTTCATCGAAATCCGTTCAGTAGTTTTTGAGTTTATTCGTTACAAACATACTTACATACAAATCTTTCCTCTTTATAATATTATAGGTATTATAGTATAGATAATTAAATTAGGTAATACCAGTCACATGCCCTACAGGCCGCTATGATACAATTCTGTATGGCAAATATCAAGAGGCTTTACATCTCCTAGGCCTACACAAATATTTGCGGATCACAAAAGCTTGTTTAAGGGGATCGAATATATCGAACCTTTTCAGGAGGAACATTACAACCAATCATGCGCACATTACATATACTAGAGCCGACTTTTTCGTATTAATTTTAAAATGATTATGGTATATTTGCAGAATTTAGTTATAAAAATACTAAATTTAATAAAGAAATAAGCGTTTTAGTAGAAGTGCGAAATGTGAGTTACGATGTTCTTAATAAAAAGGCTCAATATGGCCTTACAACCAATTCATCTCGATAAACGGAGGAGGTCAGATGAATCGCGAATAAACCCGGGACCGTAAACTAACTGAAATTTCGTAATAAATTCCTCCGGCTTCTTGTCGCAAAGGGAATCCACTCTTTGATGTTGCCCTTTAGATAATAGGATGGAGGTCTGCACGGCTTTCGTAACGTAATTTATATTAATAATACACGCCACACTCAATCGACGAGATTTATTTTCAATAGACTTCTGGTCGCGGCTCCACCCGCGTGAATGAGTTTTTCCGGGATAAATGTCCCGCTTTATATTTAGCTTTATATTGGTGAAAGAATTTTTCAAATCGGTCCAGTCGTTTCAGAGCTTATTCAAGGCAAACAAACCAACAATCAAATCTTTCCTCTTTATAATATTAGTACCTATAGACAATATTTTCAACAGTTTCCGCTAGATGATTACAAATCAGTAACAAACGGCAACGCAGATAAACGTCTTAAAAAAGAATATCCGATGTGAAATTAAAGAAAATAAACTCGTTGAACCAACTATTTAGCGTCGGAAGGTGGGAAGACAGTCTATCATAGAGCCGAAAAAATATTGCGTAGTGTATACATGATACAGGTTAAATAAAATATTCTTAACAGCCGATGTAACTGAATGAATCCTATCAAAATTAAGGCCAGGTTTGATTCTATCCAAACCTCGAACTAAAATAATTAGATGCATTTACGTGGCATAACGAATAAAGGGATCACTGAACCGCAGTGGCAAGTGTATAGGCAGATATATCTCATTGGTAATGTACACAGCTGAAGGTAAGGTGGTAATTTGCGCAATTGCGACAAGTGGATGATTACATAAGGTCAAAGAACGCGGGTTATTCTTAAATTTGATAACATCGTTCTGTAACGTATATATAACCTAATTTGAAGTAGATTATTCTTGTAGAAAATTTCATATCATTGCTTATGTAAACTATCAACACAAAATATCTTATTTTTTAGTAAAAAAAAATTACATATTATATATTTACATTACATACCCAGCCCAGTGCAAGTGGTCCCAATTATGCTCTTTTGTTCGTATCTTATTCCTTTTAAAACCCCATATTTTTTAGTTAAAAGAAAAATATCTGTGTTCGACCTCGGTTAGGTTTGTGGAGAATGTCACGTAGAATATTGCCAACTTTCAAGAAAGACATTTATTAGAAATTATTTTTTGTAATTTTCGATTCGGTTTTGTGTAATTTACCGATATGTAGGTATATTATATTATTATTTGTATAGGTGCATGTTTTGTTCTTGTAATAGATAAACTTAACGAACATAGAAAATATGTAGATTCTGTGTAACATTAAACACCGCAATGAAATGAAAAACAGAGCTTATAGTTATATTGTATTTTTCAACAACTTTTTTTTTGTCTCGCTACCGCCACTGGGGGGTGAGTGGAACGGTTATGTTGGTTTCACCGGTCTTACGGCCAAATGTCGACACTCGGGAGTATGGAATTATCCGAGCGAGTATTGGACCGAATCCCTAACACTATGTACACCCTACACCGGCATACCAACCAAACCCCCGCGGTGGTCTTCTTCGACGCATACGGGACGGCCCCGGGAACCCCTACACCTTACAAAACACCAATAAATCCGTTAATGTCGAAATAATTTCACAACATGGCAGCCCCGACGGCGAGGCGTTGACATTTGAGTTGTAGCCCTTGACCCGCGCGGGCACCAAACGCGGAACTGCTAATTGGATCTTGGACTTAAACGCGAAGCCTCAGCGCCCCGCACCCTTCGCGACCGACTGACATACATTCATAATTAATGTTTTAGCTAACTATAATCACTGAGCAACACGAGGTTTAACAATTTTTACACATTTACCAATCAACTTAATTAAATAGCCTTTAATGAATCCATGTTAAAATCATTTCTTCACTGATCAGTGTTTATTGATAGGACCGTGTAGTAAGCAGTACTAACTAAATACCTTAAAATTCAAAGTCCTGAGTAATGTTGCTATTCCTTTCATAGCGTTTGCCAATGATTCGTCTCGACATTCGATTCAATAAAAAAAACTATAAGGAAGTATGACCTCAGTGGTATGTTTGTGGTCAATAAATCTTTGTTTACAAACGATTGGCCCCGGGTCATTGCTTTTTCAGTCTTTAATTAAACGCATAGTGCTAAATTACTTTTTTGATTTTTTTTCTTCAGGCTTTGTTTCTTAAGGATATGATTGATCTGTCGATGATGTAAACTATCCATTAATGCTTCTAATAGAAATTAGAAGATGCAAAATAGACAGAATTCACAGGAATATCACGTCAATTTACGTATGGTGACGATACGTTAATTAATTCATAGTTTTCCTTCTATCAATGCGTGTAAAGATGACTTACCATCATATAGGACGTCGATCAAAACGAGCTATCTACGCATATTGGTACGAATGAGTCTAGTCCACTACCAAACTACAGTCAATGCGCCTTATAGTAACAAAAGTTATGTCATAATATAGTATTAAGCTCGGATGAGTCGCGGAGACGTCAGACGGCCCGTCGCTTCACATCGCGTCGGTGGGAAGCGTGGGATCCGCTGAATCACACAATGCGTTCGTTTGGTTATGTCATGTGAATAATGCCGACTACGAAATAGCTATGTTACGCGAGGTGGCCTTCGCAGTTCGCTTTTGTATCAGTTATTTTTCGTATGTGTTTGAGAGATTGGATTTTCCTATCCACCGCTACACTATGCGTTGAACAGTTTGTTTCAAAAACTGTTTTCTATTTTTAAATTGATTGACTATGCCATAAATATATATAGGTACATATTCATACAATTTACTATGCATTAAAAAGGGACATTTATCCGAATTTACCTTGTAAATTCAAAAATACTTACAAATACAGGTAATGAATAACAATATATTGAATATTTACTTACATAAATTGGTACTTATTTTCATAATAAAGTTCTTTCATGCCTTTACAAATCTGTTTATATATACTAATATTATAAAGAGGAATTAGATTTGTATGTAAGTTACATTTGTAACGAACTACTTTTTAACCCGGGAAAATATTTTTATCCCGGAAAAACTTTTTCACGCGGGCAAAGCCGCGAGCAGAAGTCTAGTGTATAAATAAAAGTATTTTGCTTTTCTGAATCAATTAAAGTATAGAATCATTATAAAATTATGTGATTACAGTGGAGTTGAAGTTTGACCCGAAGCTTATGCTCGATAAATGATAAGGATTAAGAGACGGCTATTAATTCTTTAAAAATATTTTTTGCCCAATACCAATTCAATTAACGTTTGAACTATGGAACCGCAGCTAATTTCAAAATAATATTATTGGGTAGGTACACGCCGATCCGGTTCACAACATATGGCAAATAAGTTTTGCCGGCGGCTCCGCCCGAAGAAAGTTCCTTTAAGAATTCTTCAAAGTTCATTCATCCCACTGTGTGCTTTTTAGGAGCAATAATTATTATATATTGAATTAATGCAGGATTTAGGTAAGATATGCATTACTCAGTACTTGGGGATGACTTTGCAGACATGTAGTGTATTACAGTGCGTACGCGCATCCCGCGCCCGCATTCCATTGGTCAACGAGCACAAGGTCGCACAAGGCCATCCGATCCATGATTGTCATCGGTGGTGAAAGGAGGACACGCAAAAAACTAACGAATACGGCGTAAGTTTCTTGGAAATTACAATTACAAAAGTAGGACGGAATAATTACTTAAATCGCATGTTATTGTATGATGTATCGTCTTTGACCTGGAATTTGAATATATTTTGGATCAGTCAAAAGGTACTTGAGAAAACTATAACAAAAAACAATAATTTTATCAAATAGGTATGGGTAGTTTTCTTAAAACTACCTATTTGGTTAAATTATTGTACTATTATTTTAGTCATAATATTTTTTTAACTAATAACACTACATAAATTACGCGAAAAAAAACGCAATAAAAAAACTAATACTTGATTTATTGTCGCCAACGTTTTCCTCATTCATGTAGGTATATCAAAAGTTGACGATAACTAGACCGTCTGAATTTCACCACTAACGTAATTCATAAACAAACGTCCGAAATCAGATATACATTAGTTTCGGTTATGATACAATTATACCGATTCAAAGTATCGCAAATTGCACGTCTGTGTGTCTGCGAGGCGAGGCGAGGCGCGGCGCGGAATGGACTGCGTTTTGCAACCAACGCAGCAACGATCGACAGTCGCCAGTTGTATAATATAACAATGTTACGTAAATGCACTACATTTGTACTACACTACACGTTAATTTATAAAATATAAAAATATTTTGAGTCATTAGATATGTCTCCTAAAGCAAAACTATCTAATTTTCTTTCATGAATTCGTGCAAAACAAAGTTGAATATACCGAATATTAGAATTTTGTTCAAAAGACAAGTATTATAACTATACCCTTGGCTGTAAACCCTTCTACAAAAAGGACTCTTGATAAAATTCGTAAAACTTTTGAAAACCAAACTATGAGAGAAATCTTTTTATTATTTATCTAATAGAAAAATGTCCGTGCTAACTCGACATTTAAAAAGTTATATGAAATTTATGAAAGTAAAATTGTAAAAGGAGTGATCGTTCTCGGGGGGAGCAAAGTACTCTCTCCTCGAAGGAATATTTCGGAGTCTGAACGTTCACTGATTATGAATAAATGAAAGCTTCCCGGGGATACAAGTCTCACGTTTTATTCAATTCTTGATCTTATTTATTGACGTGTGAAAAAGCAAAATATCGCAGAAATTTAGAGATATCTTTAAGTAGTCTGTACTAGCGTATAGTACAATGTCCTTTTTATCGACCATTAATTGGTTTATAGTAGGACGTGCACAAGCAGTTAAATGATCGGCTGTTGGATGGCGCTACACTGCTGTTACTGTATCAAATAGTACATTACGCACCGAGGGAGAAAAGTAGGACATTCACGCCGGCGAATGACCCTGTTGTCACCCGAGCCGAAGGCGAGGGTGACAATCGCGGGTGGGGATGTCCTACTTTTCTCCCTAGGTGCGTATACAATTTTTTTCGTCCGGGATGAAAAGTTCACTTTTAGTCCCTGTCACGCGGGGCAAAAGATATAAACACGCAGTTGCTAGGTTACCGGGAGATAAAGTAAAGTACGCGCATGCGTACATTTGCCATCTCACCGGGAGAGAATCGGGTACTTTTGTCCCGCGTGACAGGGACTAAAAGTGAACTTTTCATCCCGGTTACGAAAAAAGACAATGTATACAAGTGCACACACACGAGACCATATCCCCGCGGTCTCCGTATAAAACCGATTTCTGCCATTAGGCTCACAACGAAAATAATAAAACCTCTAATAAACATAAAAAACACAATTACAAGTAATTCAGTGTGTTTGTAAAGAGACAGTTGTTGTATCTTTTATTAGTTTCAACCAAGTGTTGAATGTATCCCCAAGGTGAAGCCACTCAGCTGATCGTTGACTCATATCGACCTCTAAGGCGTGCTGGATATTGCCGCTTGCAAAATATACTGGTATATACGAGTAGTGCGATTTTATTTAACTGGGAAGAGAGATAGTGTTTAAAGGAAATTTAAGGTAAATTATTGTAAGATTGAGGAACCATTAGCTTGTCAAAACAACTGTGATACCTATAGTAATTTTTTTGGCCAAACGTGACCTGTCCATAATTCATAAACATAACAACAATTTTGAGACAGCAGAATTTGGTCAAAGTTGAGAATGTCCACTCTCCCCTTCAATTTCTTGCCCTTGGTAATTAATACATACATACATATACACTCACGCCTTTAATCCCCGAAGGGGTAGGCAGAGGCGCAACTAGTGCACCCACTTTTCGCCGTTATTCCGTCCCATGATGTGATAGGGGGCGAGCCTATCGCCATATCGGGCACAAATTCCAGACTCCGGGCTGACACTGAATTTTAAAAAACCCAATATCACTGCCCGACCCGGGAATCGAACCCAAGACCTCAGCATTGCAGTCATACCGTAATACAACTACGCCACCGAGGCAGTCAAAGGTAATTAATACGTGTGAATTTTTCTGAAAAGCTAGCATTGGCCGCCTGACGTTGAACGAATATTTATTTATTTATTAAACACAAAACAGGTTACAATCAACTATGCTTCAAACATAATATATAAAACAAATTGCAATATTTAAAACAATATACAATATTCTATTATTTGTAGTTCTGTACGTGTTGCCGATATCACGGCAGCAGGGGGTGGTTGTCGCAAGTGCAACGAACCACCGTCTCTATAACCCCCTTGTTATCGCTGATTCTCTGCCACGCATTCGAGTCGTACCAGCATTTTACCGTACTAATTGTTTGCATAGCTAACGATGTCTCTTATTAAATATAAGTTATAACAACGGAATTTGTATGCATTGTTATTTTGTTAGGTTTTCGCAAAACCAGCACGACGTTACGACTTATTGCTCGGAATAAAAGTTATCAAATCAACATAAATAACTATTATGTTCCTTAGGGATAGTGCTTTCTAACCGAACAAAGAAACACTACACACAAAAACACCATCATAATACCTTTGAAATGACAAAAGAACAGATAAACCTGTTTAAGTTTACGTGAGTCGGCGTTTTAATTGGCATTAAGCACTTGCGCCCACGGACGCGATAATGATCGGGTTCAGCACACAAGCACGGGTTCGAGAGCCTGGCGGGGACGGCCGGGTGCGGTGCGTTGACCCGCCAATTCTGGACGCAGCGCATTCTCGCATAATCCGAAACTCATCTCGTCACGTTAGACACGTCCCCTCCGTGTCCGATGTGATGAAGAATGTTTGGATTATAATAAAAAAAAAACAACACAATGATTGAAAATGCTTTAAGAAAATTTAATTCGTTCCATATTATGTTGGCAAAACAACTTTATTTTCGACATTAAATTGGATGGTATTGTAAAAAATACCGTGTGAATTTGCTCCCCGCAACATGATTTGTTTGAACGCGTTATCTCTGGGATTGCTAATAACTACTGGAACAGTAGTTAAAAATGTTTCAAAGTATAAATCTATATCTTCTCCGAGTGCTAAAGGCCAAATTTATTATTTTTCTGGCAACGGCTTTTTACGTTGGCGCAGCTTTGATTTTATGTTTAGTATTTGTATAAGCTACAAAATATATTTCAATCTAAAATATTTCACTATGAAAGTCACCTTTCTTTACAACCGTGGAAACGGTTCCACGGTTGTAAAGAAAGGTTACGGTTACGGAACCGTAGACCCTTGTTATCAGCATTACAGTAAAAATGAACATAGATTTCGATAAATCATTGTCATATTAACCACATTAATAAATCAGTTTTTAAACCTCGCAGTAATTAGAATGTTACTTTGTATTTAAACAGATGTTTATGCGTAAGTAAATCTATTAACTGAAAGGTGTAAGAGATACAATTAAAATAGAAATGGAGGCTACTGGTTCAAGGCCGGTACGAGAATATCGACTGGAAAGGGAGTGCTGAGCGCTGACACCATTCACCGCTGTACGGTCCTCTCGAATATCGTGGGTAAAAGTTGTAGCGAAGATTCTAGAATCTTGATTGTTTCTAATTCTATAATTAATTCGAAAGATTGCATGTTTGGTAAAATTAAAAATAAAACTTTCGGACTGAAGTCTATCTTTGAATTTTCAGCAATCTCAATATCAAAGCGGGTTACCTTTTAACTTTAATTAGAATTAAACGCCAGTATAGCCTCGAACTTTTTGACAAAGACATATCCGCTAACAGCAAGAAGCAAGGTACATATTTTGAACCCACTTTTACTCGAGACCATCAATCTAATCGCTTATAAACATCCGACTGTAAGCACGACATGCAAACAAATATCCTTAATGCATCTCAATGACAATGAACGTCTCCGTCATTTCCCAATCCGATTAACCCTTCAATGTAGTTAACAGCGTTACAAAGCACCGCGAGCAGAGCCGAGCCACCCAATTAACACGTACACATGCAACCCCATAACCTGATTAACGCGCGGCCATTTCATTCACCATGAAAATAAACAGTGCGTCCGCGCGGTATCTGGGACGGACTTGAATGCGAGTTATTTTTTAACCTGACACGGTATAATAACTACTGGACATGATGGTATATAATTTTTTTATCAAAATAAAATATCGACTCACAAGATAAGTGTTCTGGAGCCTTAAAGTCGCTAGATTTATACCGGCTTGCCTTACTGGACAAACCACGGGCTCAACACGGAACCTGACGGTTAGTAAATATAAAATACAATCTGTATGTAATTGGCGTAAATAGTAAGTAACCAGTACTCATTAATTTGTGGATACAGTTCTTAACCTGCTAATAGACCGTAGGTCGCGGAAAACTTCATAGCATCAAGATCCACTAACAAAAGTTGCAATACAAGCACAGCTAGCTCAATCACCCAATTTCCCAGAGGGCCCTGCACGCCACTGTTCCCAGTATGTGGGCCACATAAAC
Source organism: Sphinx pinastri (assembly GCA_947568825.1). Classification (NCBI taxonomy): domain Eukaryota; kingdom Metazoa; phylum Arthropoda; class Insecta; order Lepidoptera; family Sphingidae; genus Sphinx; species Sphinx pinastri. The sequence continues at coordinate 917,288 of OX387615.1, forward strand.
GGTAGCACTCGTGAGCCGGCGCCTCACAACGTCGCGTCGCGCAGATAGTACACGCCCACGCAGGCCGCCATTCAACCGGGTTCATTCTTAGCTGGAAAACTAACGCTGCTTACGTCACTAGCGGACGAACAATGGGAATTCGTTTAGGGGAATTTTACTCGTAATATTTAGTGAAAGTCATTGACTACTTAAACAATGGGAATTTATTAAAGGGGACTCTCATAATATTCAGTGAAAGTTTCTATGGATTATAGCTGCATCTAAATTGTTTTGATAATTGGATCTCCTTACTTGAAAACGTTTTTAATTCTCATTATTATCATGGTTTCCTGGATCACTTTAAAGATAACCATGAAAATTGATGATTGATGGTAACTTTAAAATTAAAATTTAAAATAACATTTTGTATCTATCACTGTTTGTATTATAATTGTTTTTTTTTCCTTGGTTCCTTTGTATAACACTGATTTGTAATTGGTTTGTACTGTAAGTAATGCATGCTGAAGTTTACTGTAAGGAGAGAAACACTGCTATCTTATGCCGTAATATTGCAATATGTAAAATAATGTGTATTGTGTGTATTCTCTGTTGTAAAATCCCAATAAAAAATAAATAAATAAATTGTTCTACGAAGTTCATCCTTTCTTCAAATAATTTGCCAGTGGAGTGAAAAGCAAGAATCTAATGTATTCAATCGCTTGAATTACCTAAAAAATCAAGATGATTCACAAACATGATTTAGCCAAAATTTCCCTGAACACAAACATTTCTCTAACTTTACCACGTTCCTACACGCACGTAACGAATTTCACCCGGTCTGCCCACCCCGCTCCCTCTACTAAATACGAAGAGGGGTGTCTTCGCGACGCCTTCAATATGAGGAGATTACCGACCGAGATAAACGCATAACGGGACGCGCCGTCAAAATGTAAAATGGGTGAATACGTGACGCGAATAATGACTTGTATTAAATATACTGTCACAGTAAATGGAAGGGTATTGAAGGTGACAGCCTCCACCGCGTGGCGGGCACGTAGCCGGCAGGGAAACTAGGTCGCGGGATCCACACAAATGCTTGTGGATTTGGACAATTTTTTTAGATTTGCTGTTGATTTGTTGATTTGCAGAAATTACAGGCTCCTGTACCAACAATACATTTGTGTGCTTGGATCATGAGCCATGACTATGTGTGACTTTGGCATGCATAAATATATCACACATAAACGGGAAAACTGGACAATGGAAAGTAACAATCAAACCGAATCAAACAGTTTACTTCTCTCTAAAACTCATCTACGATTTAAAAACCAATAGACACCAAAACTACTAGTCTTCGTTTAATAAAACATAAAAACCATGTACCTACCATTATCATAACATAATCTAGACAGGCCGAGTCTAGACTAAACACTGCGCCGGTCGGAACGTGGTCCATTCATGTCGAACGCTTACGTCCATCTGGCTAACAAAGCGTCGTTCGCACGTACCGGGCACGTGCGCACGCGCAACACCACGCCGCGCCTCAAGGGCCGCGGACATTAAAAATAGATAGTTCATTAATAAAGTATAGACAATAGACGTGTTTTATATTGATTACCTACCGATGTGTCTAGTGCGGAGGCCAGATAGTTGTGTCTACTGTCTACGTGTTAAATACATTATTAACTTTATATCTATGATCTAGTAACAGTTGATGTGGTGATGAGGGTCCGTGTTTCATTCCGATGACAATCTGTACTTGAGGTTTTAGATGCATTTTAATATGATCATCATTATAACGGAAGGAGTTATAAGCGATAACATTAATTTTATTTGACCTACCGAATACCCATCGGCTAGAGGGAACGTGCACGTCTTAACCTCTGGCATCTGGTGGCGCAATCTGGATTCTCCAAAACATAAAAATAAACAAATCAAATGGTGTAAAATTCTATCATGCACGTTCCCTATAAAAGTGTAAACATGAGTAATAATCATGACTTGTTATAAACAAAAGAATTTTCTTGAGCATTATTTATTAATAAAACACATGCAACACGTCACAATAAAGCAGCTAAGAATACACACGAGTTGAAAAGTTACTTCGACCGGGTAACGAACCCGTTACACTTAGAAACAGTCTAAATTGTAGTTTCTATTCATAAATCGCAAATGAACAACAAAGAAATATACAAACGAACAGCAATATTAATGAGGATATTGACTCTACTACGTAAAGTAACAACACTAATCTTGTATGTAAACGAAAGTAAAAAAAAAACATTATTACTACACTAGGTGTTGCTCGCAGCTTCATTAAAACCCAATACGACGCGTGCGCCATCTACTTAAAGAATTAAATTTAAAATATCCATAATTTCCCATGGGAGCAAATTACCGGGATAAAAAGTATGTGTTAATCCAGGACATGACCTACCCGTGTGCCAAATTTCATCCAATTCCGTTTAGTTGTTTCTGCGTTTACTTCTAACAAACATACAAAGATTTTCACAAACTTTCGCATTTATAATATTAGCAAGAGTAATATGACAAATGTATTACAAAGTATTTTTCTTTCAAATTGACATAGTCTAAGATCCCGCTGCAAGATTGGTGCGTTCATCGATTTTTTATTTAAAACCAAATTTTTATGTTTATTTATAATTAGGAGAATATATATTTACTAGGGTGCCTATCAAAATTTGGCCGCCATTATTTTTAAATAAATTATTTTTAATTGATTTTTGGTAAAAAATTTCGTTTATTTCATTTTTAAATAAAATGACGTCTACATCACGGTAATTAATATGAAGATTCTAAAAAATCACGGTTGCCGTTGCGCACCTGGCCGCACCTCTTTGCAGCCAGGTGTAAACAGGTATGATTTCGATAAATTGATACGTTTATAACGTATATTTATTAATTATATGTCAAATTGAAGCTAATTTTTTTCTATTATTTATCATATATGGTTGCTTAATTAAATCTGGCCGCAAATAAGGGTTACTGGCTGTTAAAGATGATAAATATTTAAGGTAGAGTGAAAGAGAGTTAGCGCGTAACGTCATTTGTCAGACAAGGACAGCGGTTGCCGGCTGTGCGACGCTTTTAAGCCATTGCGCATGCGTCGAATGTTAGTGTCAAATGTGTTATCAAAAAAATTAGGCGCAACTTTATGTCTTGGTCTTCCCGCTTTTCACGCCTACACGGGTTGCGACTACACGGCTGCATTTTTCAACAAAGGGAAACTTCGACCCTTGAATCTATTTATTAAAGATCCAGAAATTCAAAAGGTTTTTGCGTCTTTAACGAATGCTACTGACATCTTTAATGAAAATAAAATTGATACAGTCCAAGGGTTTACGTGCCTTATGTATGGAATCCCAAAGTGTCAAAGTGTAAATGCCGCACGATTTTTATTATTTAACAAAATGTACGCTTCAAAACAAAATAATGAAAAATTTATGAAGAAAATTAAAGATTTATACTCGACGCACATTCCACCGTGCTGGAAATCTTTGAAACAAAAATTGCTGCGGACAATCTTTGTTAATTCGATGTGGTTAAATGCCACTTAACCAGACTGCATCAAATTCAGCCCAGAAAATAATGGCTGGCTGCTACTAGATGGTTTTTTAAAACCAATATGGTTCCTGGGAGACTCGACTCCAACGCAAGTTAATAATGTGCTATGTGGATCCATGAACAAAGCTTCCAATAATGACGACGATTCTGATATTTGTAGCGATGAAAGTGATAGCTCCGATGATAATATAACTGAAAGCTCCGATGATTTAGATTTTTAAATAAGAGTTACGGAAATATAAAATATTTTTTTTTAATTTTTAATTTACTTAAATGTTTAATTAATATGTAACAGACGATTAAATACTTGAATAAAATCTAATAAAATTTTCAAATAGTACTTTTGCAATAAAATTTTCTTTTACTTAAGTCACCTTGGTTTTAATTTTTTATTTTTTAAATCAATATTAAATATCGACATTCTAATTAGCAAATTGTCTAACTCCATTTTAGAGAATCTTCTATTTGTACGAAAAAAACAATTAGTTCAAAATTTATTATCATTTTAAAAAACCATTTAATATCATTAATATCTAATAGATATATATATATTTAAGTTTGAATCATTTAAATAATTTGTAATTGGATTATTGCTACATCAAAATGTTAAAAAAATCACCCTCTAAAAAATAAGGAATTAGACAAATTGCTAATTAGACCGTCGATATATCAAATCAATATTCATTTTTTGTTGCAATTTTTAAATTTGTCATTTTGAAAAAAATTACATATTTTTTGGAGTATTTATTATAAGTCGTCTCTATTACTCCCCGGTGGTTGAGAACACTAACATTCGACGCATGCGCAATGGCTTAAAAGCGTCGCATAGCCGGCAATCGCTGTCTTCGTCTGACAAATGACGTTACGCGCTAACTCTCTTTCACTCTACCTTAAATATTTATCATCTTTAACAGCCAGTAACCCTTATTTGCGGCCAGATTTAATTAAGCAACCTTATATGAAAATTAATAGAAAAAAATTAGCTTCAATTTGACATATAATTAATAAATATACGTTATAAACGTATCAATTTATCGAAATCATACCTGTTTACACCTGGCTGCAAAGAGGTGCGGCCAGGTGCGCAACGGCAACCGTGATTTTTTAGAATCTTCATATTAATTACCGTGATGTAGACGTTATTTTATTTAAAAATGAAATAAACGAAATTTTTTACCAAAAATCAATTAAAAATAATTTATTTAAAAATAATGGCGGCCAAATTTTGATAGGCACCCTAGTAAATGTATATTCTCCTAATTATAAATAAACATAAAAATTTGGTTTTAAACAAAAAATCGATGAACGCACCATTCCTGCAGCGGGATCTCGTACTAACATTGGACAAATATCACCGTTCCTTTAAATCATTTAACGATTGTTATATTAAAGAACTAGGGACCCGTCCCTGCTTCGCTTCGGTAGCAGAACATTATATTATGCTTTTTTTTCTGCCATAGTATCTGTTTTAGCGCGCTTCATTTTCTGGAATAAATGTCCCGCTATATATTTTCCCGGGATAAAAGTCCCGCGTTATACTTTCCCGGGATAAAATAGCATCTCATGTTCTACTTGGGTCACAAACTATCTCCTTACTTATTTTCTAGAGGTTTCCCTCGAGAAAAACGCTTTATCGGGAAAAAATCCCTGTATGTTATTCCGGGATAATAAGTAGCTTATGTTGTTCCCAGGGCCTCAAACTATCTCCATAATAAATTTCTCGTCGTTTCAACAAAGACTTTTCCGGGATAAAAGACCCGGTTTATATTTTCCCGGAATAAAAAGTAGCCTAGGCTCGCCCCCTATCACATCATGGGACGGAATACGCTTGGCGAAAAGTGGGTGCACTAGTTGCGCCTCTGCCTATCCCTTCGGGGATAAAAGGCGTGAGCATGCGTGAAAAAGTAGCCTAAACCTTCCCTGGGTCCCAAACTATCTCCATACCAAATTTTATCAAAATCCGTTCGGTAGTTTATGAGTTTATCGCGTTCAGATAGATAGACAAACAAACAGACAGACGCGGCTCGGGGAGTTTGTTTTATAATATGTAAGGAAATATATAAGGTAATTTATTTTAAAACTGCAGTAATTTCGAATACACATTTACAGATATATGACCAAGTTACACCTACGTAAACATTTTAAACAGGCACCATTTGTCTAAATTATTTATGGTGAAAGATTTCCACACGTATGAACACATCCGGTGCGCACATTCGGCTGTTATTATATTGTCTTGTGATGTAACGCGTTGATAAGGGGCCGGATGTTTACGCCATTATAAGTGCGTTAACGAATGCGCCGGAGCGGTGCGAGGTGTCGCGGGCGCACCCCGTGCTAAAGCTGCCTCCATGCTTCTGACACAAACCGCAACACAAACGCACAAAAGTTTGAAAAACCCCACGTATAAATTTTGCTACACAGATGGAATCTTGACTACCAGGGCGGTATACTATATCACGGCTTTGTAATCGCTTTCTATATGGCACGATTTTGTAACAGTGCGCGGGGTCACAGCACTGCTTAATCTGCAAGCCTGGCAGAAATGTGACAAATCAGCGAAGTTAACGTAGTGTATGCAGTATTTAAAACGCATTTACGTTGTAGGTATATTTTCAGTAAATAAATAGGCAACAAATAGGTAAATCGAGGTAGAACGTAAAATACTATGATAATATTAACAATATGTATATTTGCAACTGTGATTTGATTTACGTCGACAAAAATTGTATCCTTAAAATTCTCCAGTCGCACAACACATCGACACTGTGCAGACGGCTTTATGCTCTTAATAAATTCCTTTCATGCATCGCGCTCACACAACTATTAAAGGGGTCATCTTCAACGGGCTGTTGTCATAGTTCTATTTTAAACAAAGATACGGTGCGTGAAATAATTAATTTCCAAACATCTTGGGAGCCGAATATTACACGTGATGTATGTATGTACCCGGGAAGAGGCTTCTTGATAGGCCGTAATAATTCTGTACCAATTACGATGTTTTCCATCATAAATAAAACTAGTTATTATTGTCAGTGAATACACGCGTACTTGAAAAAACAAACAATTCCTTGTCCTAGAATTGAACTTGCGACGTGTTTCATGACAATCCATTTCCATGCATTTTTATGCTGCCACTGCTTATTTATAAGATAGTAGAAAAAAGCGCTGAAAGCATTCAATTCACTATTAACATGGAATAGCGTCCGGGTAAATTATACGAGAGATGAAATCTCTTCACTAACATACCCACGGCTTTTTATTATATTCTGAATAGATACTCTGGAAAGGAGCCATATTTTTCATAGTAATTAAAGCCAACAAATACTAGTAAGCACAATGGTGCTTCCGGCATTCAGTTAATAGATGAAACTACTAGTAACTCTGGTAGACTGGTCATAAATGTCTTTGTTTTATGTACATTATTTTATACTTATCATAATTATCTTGTTAAATATTTTTCTATGAAAACGACATAAAGATTGGTCGTAAAATAGGCAAGCTATTAATATTTTATTTATTTTCAAAGACTTAGTTCTTTTTTTATTCTTTAAAAAACAATGTATAAAATGAGCTGTAATTTTCAGCCTCTGACAGTTTATTAGTTATTCTCCTGGAGGACCCATACTAAGAGGTCAGAGATCAGAGAACTTGAGACAAACGTAGCGAGAAAATAATCCAGCCAACCAGTATTAACCCCAAGTTGTAGAATCTAGGCGATTTAGTAAGTTCTATGTTTCATTAATTCGACTTCGGAGTGACGTTGTTTAGAACTATGGGAGGAAACGACGTTTATTTGCTGTAACTAGTACCTACAACTCAAGAAGTAAGTACTCATTATGGCAAAAAACATTCAAGCGATTCAAAAACAAATGATCATATTTGTAAAGTAAAATATGTTGTGCCGCATAACTGTTAAGTTGAATTGATTCACATTGTGCCTTCGATCGGAATAATGTTTCGTAGTAAGTTCGACAGAATAATTGTACGCATTTATCGGAATTGATGTCTCTGTACCAATTAATCAGTATATTTAGGGTTCCGTTCCTCAAAAGGAAAAAAGGAACCCTTATCACTTTGTTGTCCGTCTGCCTATCTGTTTGCGTGTGAAGACACTTTTTCCCAGGAACGCGTAGAGATAGCAATTTATATACTCGCGTCTACGCCGCTACGGTCTCTATCAGCTGTGAAAAAATCAAACTTGTAAGTTAACGCGATCAAATGATGTGACCGTTTATATCGCATATTTTCACATATTTTGCGATTTCACAAGAGAATCAAACTTATAGGGTACTTCCCGTTGACCTAGAATCATGAAATTTGGCAAGAAGCAAGGTCTTACAGCACACGTAATGGGAGAAGTTTGAAAACCGTAAATATGTACTTTAATAACAAAAAAAAAAGAATTTACAAACTCATAGAATAAACATACAAACCTTTTAAATTTTATTAATTTATTATTTAATTTTGGCGAACTATTGAACTTTTATACTTAGAAACCTTACCTACACTACCTCGGTACGCGGGACCGACTCTCACTTGTCCAGTTTTTTTTTGGTCAAATATAAAACATTTATAAGACATATGTCATCAGGTTGCTGCATTCAGAGGGGCAGCGGGCAGGTCGACATCCTAATAGAAAGAAAGAAGAAAGAAACAAAAGAAAAGATGATTTATTGTTGGAACAACTTACACAATTAATAATGAAAATATAAAAAAGTTACAAAATTTAAATATTGAAGGCAACAATGGGAACCCTCATGCAGCTTATTGCTGCAGTACAGTCTAAGCCCAAGGTGACATAACAGACATTAAGTCAGTGTGCCGAATAAATAAAATATACATGCTATGTGATAAATTAATATACTGATAAGAAGAAGAAGATGGTTATAATTTATAATTTATAATATTTATGGATAATCGGGATGGATTTAAAACAATATAAAACATGTGTATGCCGCTATTGCACCGTTAATGATCTTCAAATTCCATTACACTATGTGATCTAAAACTAGAAGGTATGAAGTGTAAACTTTTCTTAAAAGCTATTGATTTTGAGTTTGTAATAAATATTTTATATAGTGATGTTTAAAACTAAATTTACTGTTGCGTGTAATACGTGTGCGATACTGGATCGATAGCGGGCAGCGGCAAGCGAGGAGCTGCCCTCCTAGAGGACTCATCGACGCGTTTCTTTCTTTCTTTCTTTGTTATGATACAAAGATTTTATCATAAAAAGTTTTTATTCATCTGTCATGTGGCAAACTAACCATTAAAACTGTTAATTTTAAAATGCACAGACACATTAAATACATACAGTACTTGCACTTAATTTAACACTTAATTCTTGTGACTTTCAATCGAAATATCAAGACACCAGTTCCTTATAAATTTGTTACCACTCGACTCTAGTTACTAAACCAACACGGCGATGGCCAAGTTGCAAGCTAAACATAAAGATCATTTAAACTGCAATATCCTAATACCTTAAGGCTACAAAACGGATATTAATCCCAGGCAAACCCCTAATAGCTTCCACCCCGGTCGGATGCAATCGATAATCAATTAAGTTACGCTATCGGGGGAGCATCCCCTCGCTAGTTGCTGAAAAGCGTTGGATGGGATAATTACCTGCTTATCTAGGATACATTGAAGCACTACATTACGGCTAGACGTACACGTAGACACTGACTTGGCAGCGTGGTTGATAAGGATAAAGACGTTTAGAACACTTCGCTAACACGGGAGTATTCGACCAATAAAAATATCACCCAGAACTTTAAGAAAATACTTCATAGCTTCGCACCACGGTCGCCAGATAAGATGTTGCTTATCATCTCTCAGTACTCACACTAGAAACAATGTCAATAATATCGGAATCCAACAGTCCTACTAACGGTATTTAGCGGCAGAAATAATCAAGGTACCCAGACAGAATCGCATGCGATAGGCATACATAATTAAAGATTAATATCGTGCAAAACATGCTTCATATTTTGTCATTATTATTAAACACCGAGCGTACACCAACGCATAAAAACATAACAAATCACATTTTATCAATTTCAATAGATACCAAAGATAGTGTTGTAGATGCGTCATAATAACGCAGCGCCCACGCCTCACTCGACAGTGATTACCTGCAGTTTTTGCGGAGAGTAACTTGCTCGTGTTAATTTTCATTAAATATCGTCAGCTAAGCGACGCGATGCGTAGGGAGCGAGAAACACATCCAATTTCTATTGTAATCGGACATAATTTTCTAATGCTATTTTGATGATTTGTTGTAACTCAAACTCTAATAGTAAGTGTTTCAATCAATGATCTTTAGATCCGTGCCAAATTATAGCTATCTTCAAGTACTCTGACTGGGCCGTGTCCTTGAAATAATTACCTACAGCCGCGCCGTACGTACACACGCGATAGGGCTGCCCGTCTACAGTATTTTGAATTAATCTAAGATACTTAAGTTTATTTCTAGTTTAGATTGTAAGATATAATTTTTAAAGAATGAAATTGTTTGTGAATGAAATAAGAAGTATTCGATTAAAATACATGTGTTTTTTGAGTAGTAGATTTAATAAAAATAAAAAATAAACATTTATAAATATGAGACTGAAAAATATTTGCACCTCGACTGAGACGTACGAAAAGCTTTATTGTTAAATTTAATAGTATAAAAAATCCGCATTCGGATAAAAAGTTTAATTAAATATACTTTTGGGAAACATGGACAAGAATTCAAGCAACCAAAAACAGCATAATATAGTCTATAATTGCTCTTTGCCATATAAAGTAGGTAATAAGTATAAATATACTTATTTAATTCAAATATTCACAAAATGCACGCTTACTGCTTACAAAACAATCACACGGTTCGTCACTGCGGCGCACTCGCGACTGTTTGTGTACTTAATGTGTACCAAACTCGAGGCGCGTAGTTATCACTCGCGTTCCGAGCGTTTCTATGAAGATATTCTACTGTATAGATATGTATACTGTGTCCGTGCTACATCCCAGCTTTATTTGTAGAATAAAATATGATCATATTTTATTATGGTCTGATCTGGTTTGTAACTTTCGTCAAAGAAAATGAACTTTCCCGAAACCATTCGTGCGATAAATCAATGCTCAATGAACTTTCCCAAAATTCATTTTTTTTCTATATGGTTATATACGAACCAACAATCATGTCGTCGTCTGTTTATACTCTTTTATTACCTGGAAAAGAAGAAATACAAATTAACATATCAGGTATGTAATAAATAATACTAACAACCATTAGGGTTCACAAGAAAGAAATTATTTCAAAAGAATCTATAAATCTAATGTAATCTAATGAACTATCATTAAAACAGACCGGGTCACGCGATGTAATGCAAGACAAGACAATTATTCTCCCCGGGCCACATCCATCATCGCGCCGTGACTGTCGACGGGTAAACAAAGCCGGATCGACTGGCTGACAGTTGCTGCGACGTATCATTAGTTATCAGAAAGATCACAACTGTATACTTATAGCGGATATTATATTTTACCCGACTGTATAGCGACCACAATCAACATGGTAAACACTGTTTTTTTTTAAAATCCTGGTATCTAGTCTTAATATAATGCCAAATAACGAGGGTTTTATGTGACGCGTCCCTCAACGATCACCAGAATTATGCTGTGTGCTTAGAATGTGGCAAGAAAACACGACGCGGCTCCGTTTCGTTTTATTGGGATTGGTTGAGAGACTAACTCGTGACTGACGTATTGGTCTCTGGATCAATCAAAAACATCAAAAATAAACGACATCGACTTACGAGTTGCGCTTTCTGGAGACATTCTAAGGAGTCTGGCCCGTTTTAGTAGGTGTAAAAGGGATGACACATACACGCGTCTTTTTCATGTATACGATTAAAGATAGTTACGAGTTAAATCTCTATTTAGTATGGCTCCATTAAACTAACAAAAACAAAAAATATACCTACTAGATTTTGTAATTTCCTCGAGAGTTTAATTTTATATCCTTGAAATTCTACATTTTACGTATGGACAATGGAACCAATTATAATTTTCCGAAAACATTATTCGTGAAACCTGAAAAATAAACCTCTGTATAACCAACTTTCGCGTAATGAATGTTTAATTGCCATGCATAGGAAATTCAAAATTAAATTTTAAACGTTTCTTCTACCGACTTAATTGGTTCGTCATAAAGGCGTTAAAATTTGCCAGACACCTACAAACACGTATTAAAGAGAAATTCTAGGAGTTTTTTTGTTATTTCCAATTTAAAATTGATAAAGTCTTGAGGATATTGAAATCACCGAATTCAGTCTCGCGTTGTGAATAAAATATATTTGCCATTATTTAGGCAATTTTGTCAACGTATTATTTACGACCATAGAGGGGATTATGGAGCAATTGAATGAGAAAAATATTATAATAGGAAAAGAGAACCCTAGTTCTGAAAAAGCTTGCATAATGTATTTATTCTAATTTACCGGATTTCCCAGTAGGTCGTTGCATTCGAGTCTTTCAAAATATGCACGTAAAAATATTAATTTTTTCATAAATAAAATTTTACAATTTACAAACTTAGTCATTATAGAAAAAACTAAAGTTATGCATTTCTTTCAAAAAGTGTCCAAAACTCATAACATAAAGGTCAGACATAACAACAATACAATAAGTGACACCAATCATACTAAGTTTCTAGGAATAAACATAGATAGTAGATTGACATGGAAAGGTCACACAGGAATGTTATGTATGAAATTGCATAGGTACTCATATGCACTCTGTCAACTCTCAAAAATAGTTGACAAAAAGGCGGTTTTGATTGCATATCATGGGTATGTTGTCTCGAACCTACGGTTCGGTATAATATTCTGGGGCAACTCTTGTGAACATCAATCAGTTTTTGTAGCCCAAAAAAGATGTATTCGCGCTATATGCGGCATTAAAGCTAAAGATAGTTGTGTCCCCTACTTTAAATCACTTAAACTTTTAACTTTATCATCTATATATATATATGAAGTCGCTATGTTTGTAAGAACTAACCCTCACTTATTTATTATTAACTCCCAAAAACGTATTCGTAAATTAAGGGGGGACAACCTTTTAAGTATTGAAGTTTCAAGAACAGCATTAAAATACAAAAGTATTTATTGCATGGCCATCAAAGTGTTTAATAAGTTACCTGAAAACATAAAAAATCTTAACATTATATTATTCAAAAAAAGACTACACAACTTACTTACAGAAAAATGTTATTATAATATCCAAGACTATTTACAGGATACAAATATAACTGCTAATATATAATGTCCCATTAAGTACTAAGACAGTAATATACATGTATTGATTTATGCCATTTACATTTATTTAGAATAGAGCTAAAAGTTTATATTTTTGTTTAAAATACTATATTAATAACAAACTTTATTCTTAGATTCAGGTATTTTATGAGTGGTTCTGTTAATTAATTTTGTTCTAGATCTAAGGATTTATTTTACTTTATAAATATTTATATGCTCTTGTAGCAGATTTCGGCGATCTGTAATTATGTAAGACCAATAACACCCGATTTCATAAATAAATAATTTGAATTTGAATTTGAATAAAATTATTAAAAATATATGCGTTTAGGCGAAATATTCTACTTCTTGCCAAGCAAGAGTTGCACTAGATTGTTGGTTAAGTGCAGTTCAAATACATAGCTGAGCTCTTAAAGCTATTCGTTGGAATAAGCCACTGTATGGATTTTGCAAATGCGTACTGTTTATTATTTTAGTTGCAGGTTAAATAATAAATATGAAGTATATCAAGGAAATCTCCAAAATAAAAATTTCTCCCAAAATAAACAGATATTTTAAATGGAACGTAGTATCTAGTTATTTATTTATTAATAGTCACAAGAAACCTAACGCAAAATACGTGAAAAACAGTAAAAAAGTAAACACATGTGGGTAAAAATCAGGTGTATCGAATTACGCACGGCCGAAATGTGCTCAATAAGCAAATCCACTCGGCCGCCGCGCAGCCACGGATTCAAGTACATTTAGTATGAAGGAAATTTAAACCTATACATAGTATCAAACGACAGAAAGCCTGCTAGTATTGTAAGAAAATGTTTTATTTTAAAATATTTTTTTCATGGGCATACCGCATGAATTATTCTTTCTAATTATTTCTCGGAGTCATACACTCTTGGCGGAGTGGTCTTGGTCTCATTTATGAACAATAAGAACATCACACCTATAACAGAAATACAGGTAACATTTCAGGAGACTAAAAAATAAATTAACAATAATATTCTCCGTATGTTCGGTTTCCCCAAATATTATCACAAATCCGTGCCTGCCACTACCCGTCCGGCCACAAATCCTCGGTCCACTTGACCACACATCGGGTACAAGTTGTACACGTAGAATCGAACCGGTTGTGTTCGGAACACAGCCGCGAACAGTTACCACAGCCAGTAACGCAATAACTTGATTCCGACCGAGCGTTATTTTTTCACTTGACTGCTTTATACTTGTACCGTTTTAGTTTCGTGTTTTGTCGCAAGTTAGCATCACATTAGAAGTTATTTAGCCAGTGTAAGTGCTGGTCATTACGAGCCATCATTGATGTTTCAAAAGGACGATCACAATGAAATGTATTAAATACAAAGTAGTAAAGTCACATAAAGAGGACTAACTGAGATAGCTGCTTTTAACATGCCTCATGCCGAAGGGGTAGGCAGGGGCCAATAATGAACGCCAATATATTTTTATTTGGTTGCTTCCAAATAGTATTTTATTTATATCTTAGGGCTACATCCATGCATACATTAACCTGTGTAATAATAATACTGTCAAATATACATTTGAAAAACAATGAAGAAAATCATGACAATTGATGACGAAAAAATTAAGCCCGGAGTTTCTTTCTGCCTTTCTTCTTCGGGTCGTCATCGCTTAGGTAGCTAGTGAAAGGCTGGTAGGTTAGCTAGGCTAGGACCTTTTTATCCTCGCCGGCGAGGACCGTGGCGTTTCCTTTCCTCGTAATGTAAAGATACTCCTTCCCTTTCTTTTATATCAGCTCCACTTCTCCTTACCTAGCCCTATTCCCGTCCCCAATGTCCGTGTCCTCTGTACCTATCAGCCCGTGCTGGTTGTTCATTATTTAATCTAGGTACTTTAAATTATTTAATTGGTATATGTACCTTTGTTATTGTCTCTACCTTGTCATGACTTGTCATAAGTGCTTTTTTATAAGCCTACTTGATCAATAAATGATTTTATTTTTTATTTTTTTATTTTATTTATAATGTGTCGAATTTGTTGAGCTTAATATCACCCTTTTATCAAGAAGGATCGGATTTCCAAATTCTAATTCGGGCAACTTCTGTATATTTGGGTTTCGTACCTCAAAAGAAAAAAAGAAACCCTTATAGGATCCCTTTGTTGTCCGTCTGTCTGTCTGTCTGTCAAGGCCCTTTTTCTAAGGCACGCGAAAATATATCAAGTTGAAATTTATATAAAATACTCGGGTCTACGGTCCCTTTCAGCTGTATAAATCTACCTTGTAAGTCAACGCAATCAAAAGATATGACCCCTTATGAATCAAGACCTATAGGGTACTTCCCGTTGACCTAGAATCATGAAATTTGGCAATAAGCAAGGTGTTACAGCACATGTAATGGGAGAAGTTTGAAAACGGTAAATATGTACTTTAATAACAAAAAAAGCGAATTTACAAACTTTTTAAATTTGATTAATTTATTTATTAATTTTGACAAACTATTGAACTTATATACTTAGATGCCTTACCTACAAGTTTGTACGGAACCCTCGGTACGCGAGCCCAACTCGCACTTGTCCGCTTTTTTAATCATGACATTACCTATCGATTGCCAGATTTGAAAATCAATTCTAGCACAACCACATTTTACAGCCTAAGTAGCTCCTACTGAGACTTTAAGCGATATTAAATGTACAAAACACTAGATTGTAAGTAAGTATACCCTGGTGCCAAAGCCGCATCGGTGTCTGTCAAGTGGCGTAATACAGTTTATTGGCTTGACGTTCTACGAGGACGATACAACACTACGATACTGTAAATGGACGAATGTAAACTTAACAGCATTGGTGAATAAGTTTATTATAAAGTTGGAGGTTTCTAGAGGATTTAGTTTAACTTTAATTTATGTTCAAAGTTACTTTTTATCACGACGACGCGATGTCTATAAACAACTTTAAGAGTTGCGATAGTGCACCGTCTATTAAAAAAATCTGTAGGATATAGTGAACTTTAAACGCTATGACATACAGTATGATTGTTTATGCCGTCTAGCTATCAAATCTGATGAGATTAATGGCATCTAATCCAGACAAAACACTTCAACAACAGATTACATTTATTTAATAAATGTTTCTTTCTTTCTTTATTACAAAATCGCGCTATGTTTAGCTGTTCTAAGCTGCAATAACAAGTAAAAAACGGCGCGAGCAAATCATTTAACGAGAACTTGTTTTTTTGCTCGTCGCACGTTTTTTTCTCATCAACAGCCATACACAAAAAGCCATCTGCGCGTTTAAAATAACAAGCGAAGCGCCGGCGCATGCGCACACACTACACATAAACAGGCTCTTTTGTCCGTGTGTCTGTTTATTTGAACGCCTTTAGAGAGAACGGTTGGTATTAAGACGTTTGAAGTGTAAAATTGAGGATAATTTCAACGGTTGTAAATAAGGAGTGTTGTACAAATATTGTACCGTAAAAGGCTACGCGAGGTTTTTGTAGACATGAAATGGTCTCGCAACATGTGGAATGGTGGTTTATAATTTCGCCCTATATGGTACTAATATCGATAGGCTGTAGTTGAAAAATCTACTGTTATCGTATAAAATGGATTATAATTTGCGTTTCCAATTCTATAGGTATGTAATACATTTTTTTCACTGACATGTAATGTCAGCTAGTCACATCGACTGTATACCGAAATAGAAGGCAATTTCATTTCATGCGTACAGTATTCACCGAACTTTTAATATCCCTCCCTAAGTACTACCCATCTATCCTAGTCTTCTAACAGGCCCCTATAGAATATCTAATAGACAAGAATATCTCATAGATAATAGACTGGTAGAGAATGCCTATGGCATTAAGTCCGCCTTTACTCCACGTATAAAGTGTAAATAAATAAATATCCTAAACGAACTACGTTGTCCTTCACAGTAAATTCTATAGCGAGCCGCACCACAGTCATTCGCCATTCCGTCTTGAGCAGCCGACTCGGACGGACCTATTGTTTGCCATAGCGCCAGCTGTGGCACACATTGTTCCCTCCGGGTACCTGCTCGGTCGGATAGTAGCGACCTCGCTACGCGTCAAAGCCGACGGGGAACAATAGGACTATTGTCCTATTGACTACCTGAAAGCTTTTCGGGCTAAACCGCGTCCTTCTCAGGACAGGGTTTCGCCCAAACTCACGTCTAAAGTATTTATTGCCCCTTCAGGGCTAGCTCGGTGGTTAACCTACCGGTGTAAACAAGCCGAGCTAGCGGTGACCCGGCCACGCGCTGAGCCCCTTCAGGGCAAAGCAAAGCCGGACGGGTGCGGGTTTGGAAGCTGTGGAGACACACCACAGTTTCCACCGCATATCGCCTTCCCTACCTTACCCTTCCCATAAATCCATCCCGTGTATCGGTTGAGCGTGCGGTCCTCGGACCAATACCGCTTACGGTACACGGATTGATAGGGACCCTTTTGCACAATAAGATTGGCAAAAGGGAATACAAGCTTAGGGCACATCTATTTATAAGTACAACCCCCCTCGCCTATACCCGGCGAGGAGGGCCACACACGCACTCAACCCCGGGCACTCCCACCCGGGGACTTAGTCAATCCTTTTCCGCGTCCGCGATCCGCGACCGAACGTTTGTGTGATAGCCGCCTGGTTTCTTGTGCGTTCTTTGACAGGCGGAACACACCCGGGGTTAGTGAACGCACACGCGGCCCCCAAAAAATTTAACTATAGGCTCGGTATCAGCCGCCAAAATGGCTGACTCCGGGCCTATGGACCCTAGTGCCGAGCGGTTATCCGCAAATTGCGCCCCAACTACCGCGTCCTCGACTGTCCCCATCTTCTCTAAAAAGGAGTTGATGGAGACAATCAAGGAACTGTTTCGATCGGACCTAGAGGTCCGCAAATATGTAATAACTTTGGCACGCGAAGCCAGGGAACCGTCCGAATCGTCGGACACCTCGGAGTCATCCGGGATCTCGACCTCCTCCGGAACAACCGAGACCTCGACCTCCTCCGGGACGACCGAGACCTCGGAGGGCTCCGTCGAGTCCGTCGATATGGAAACGGACCCTGACTTAGCTATGGCCCCAACCCCCGCCTCCACCGCGGTAAAACGCCCCATCTCTCCTTCCTCTTCCTCCTGCGGCTCACGGGCGGAATCATCAGCGTCGGAACACGACGATGACGGATTCACGACCGTCAAGAGCAACAGGAGGAAGAAGCAAAGGAGCATTAACGCTCCCGCGCCTTCTTCACCCTCTGCGCCTTCTGCGCCCCCAGCGCCCCCTGCATCGGCGTCGACGTCGTCGCCACCGCCGCCACCAACCCAACCTAAGGGGAACAAAAAACCCCCGCGGCTGAATCTTCAGTTGCCCGCCAACATGTCCATTCCGGACATCTTCGCTGAGCTGCGCCGGCAGCATATCGCCATCGCGTCCAATTCGTGGAATAAAATCCACAAGCTTCTTGCTCTGCAGCCCGCCTCAATCGCGGACCACAGAGCGCTGACCAAATTCCTGGATTCCAGGAAATATCATTATTTCACCTTTGCTCTCCCGGACGAACGTCGCTTCCGCTACGTCATCCGGGGGATTCCTGTTCAAATGTCTGCCCAAGAGGTCAAGGATGGCCTCCTTGAGAAGGGCATTTCTGTATTAGAGGTGCACAGGATGCACCGTCAATCCCGTGCCTCCCGGCCGGGCATTCAGTACGAGATGGTTCTCGCCATCTTAAAAACCTCAGACGATGTTAAACGTCTTTTTGAGATTAAAGACATCTCGGGGCTAGGCGGCTTCACCGTCGAAACCCCACACAAATCTGGACAGGTAGGGCAGTGTCACAACTGCCAGAAATACGGCCACAACTCCCGTGGCTGTCGCCTCCCCGCCAGGTGCGTCAAGTGCCTCGGCGAACATGGCACACTAGAGTGCCCCCGTCCCAAGGATAGGACCCAGTGCACGGAGCCCCCTTCGTGCACTAATTGTAGGCAGACGGGCCACCCCGCCAACTATCGCGGTTGCCCTCGGGCCCCCAAAAAACAGCCCAGAGCTCTTAAAGCTCCAGCCCCTCAGGCCGCACCACCAGCCTTTAGGCTGGCCCCTGCTCCGGTGCGAAACCCGTGGTTCCCACCCACGGCTCGCCCCGACCCCCGTCTTGAGGCCCACAGCGGAGTCACTCCCGCCACCCCGGCCACAACCCAATCACCCTCTCACTCGACCTCTTCGGCTACCGCGGCTCCCCCTTCGGAGGCAGCCCAGCCAAATCAACCCAAAACCAAACCCAAATCCAAACCCCAACCTCCAACCCGCCAGGTGGCGACGACGCCGGCGTCGGACAACTCGGCGGAAACAGTCTCCGCCCTCCTATGCTCTCCGGAGATCATGCGTCTCCACGGCAAAATAGCCGAACTTTCCGCTCTCCTCTCCCGCTCTGGGGACGAAGAGCATATAATCCTTGCAGAAATCTATCAGACCCAGAATAAAATTTACTGGGCTATCAACAACGCTGTGCGCCTTCCGTCGTCATCATAAATGGCGAACAACAGCGCAGTGCATCCCCCTAAGCGGACCAAACCTCGCTCCCTCAGAGTGGGGTTTTTCAACATTAATGGTATTCGCGGCCAGCGTGCCGAACTCTCTGATTTTGTCCGCACAAATAATTTAGACGTTTTCCTCATCCAGGAAACGTTCCTCAAACCCGCCCATCGCAGTCCCAATATCCCCAATTTCAACCTGGTACGCAACGATCGTACCAGCGGCCCGTTTGGTGGCACCCTCATATATTACAAAAGGTCCCTGCACTGCATACCACTAGACCCCCCAGATAGCTTGAGGAACATTGAGACTTCAGTTTGCAGGCTAGCTATGACAGGACATCCGCCGATCACCATCATATCGGCCTATCTCTCGCCCTCTAAGGAGCTTCACTCCGATGAGCTCAAGACCCTATTGGAAATGGGGGACTCCGTCATTCTGGCGGGGGACCTCAACGCCAAGAACACTCTCTGGGGCTGCAACTCGACCACTGGGAGAGGTGCCGCCCTGGAGAGCTGTCTTGAAACAATAGATATGAGCATACTGGTTCCTTCTGAACCTACCCACTATAGCCATGTTGACAACCACCGACCCGACATACTCGACATAGCGCTCGTAAGGAACGTAAGCCTTCGCGTGCGTTCCATGCAAGTGCTACAAGAGTTAGACTCTGACCACAGACCTGTGATCCTAGATCTAGTCCCCCAAAACTGTCCAACAGACACAGGTCCTAATGTCCCGATGAAGGTGAAAACGAATTGGCGCCTACTAGGCACTAAACTCGCGGACACCTCATCCACAGATCTTTCCGCGATTCCGACCAACATCGTGACTCCTGAGGAAACGACCGACGCGATACGCTCCTTCACCAACCACCTGCAAAACGTCCTGAGCGAAAGCTCCGAGAAGGTGCCGGAGACTGTTCACAGTCAATGGCAACTTCCCGACGACGTGCGATGGGTGGTGAGGGTGCGTAACTCCACGCTCAGAGCCTGCGCGACGAGCCCCACCCCGGAACGACGACATCTTGCGCGCTACCTCCAACGTGAGGTTAGACGTCGCATAAAAGAGGTCGTCGATTCGAGATGGGAATCTCGCCTAGCAGAACTCGACCCGACACATCAGGCCTTTTGGCAACTGTGTCGTTCCTTCAGGAGAAACGATGTGACCTCCATGCCTCCGCTCAATCGTCCGAATCAACGGCCGGCGTTTGATGACGACGAGAAAGCGGAACTGCTGGCCTGCAGTCTGGAGTCTCAATGCTCTCTCTCAACGATACCAGTAGACCACGACCATCTTGTTGCGGTTAATTCACTCGTCGAAAGTAGGAACGCGGTCCGGCCACCGCCGATCTCTAACTCGCGACCGACAAACGATATCGTCAACGTCGACCCGGACGTCGACCCGCCGCCGCCCGATCCCCTTGCACCGGTGACAATCGAAGAAGTCATCGATCTGATCAAGGCACTCAAACGTCGTAAGGCCCCCGGGGGCGATAGGATACCCACTCGCATGATCAAGATGCTCCCGGAGCATCTGGTCAAAATCCTCACATCAATTTATAACGCCGCGTTTTCTAACTGCCTCTTCCCAGAGGTCTGGAAAGAGGCAGTGGTGATAGGCATCCACAAGCCGGGAAAACCCGCATTCGAACCGTCTTCATACAGGCCTATCAGCCTGCTCAGCACGCTGGGCAAATTATACGAGCGGATCGTCCTCGACCGCCTCAAAATCGTAGCCCACAATAATAATTTGATCCCTCCTGAACAGTTCGGTTTTCGCACCAGGCACAGTTGTGTCAATCAGGTGCTCCGCATCACGGAGCACGTTCATGATAGATTCCGCGTCGGCATGCCAACCGGCGCTCTCTTTTTCGATATTGAAAAAGCATTCGACAGGGTGTGGCACAACGGCTTGCTCTTCAAGCTGTACACTCTCAACGTGCCCACTCATCTCGTGCACATCATACGAGAATTCCTGTCGAATCGTGGATTCAAATATCGCGTGGAGGGAACTCTTTCCTCCCGACACTCCATCACGGCCGGAGTCCCGCAAGGCTCCGCCCTCTCACCCTTTCTTTTCTCGCTGTACACCAGCGACATCCCGAAACCGAAGAACGCCCATCTGGCGCTCTTCGCTGACGACACAGCGATCTACGCCTCACGTAGAGACCCTGACCAAGTGGTGCGCACTTTGCAGACCGCCGCCGACCAGCTCGGTGAGTGGTTTCGCAAATGGCGAATCACCGTCAACCCCACCAAGAGCCAGGCCATCCTTTTCACTCGGAAAACGAGGGTCCAAGTGGCTCGCACCTCAGTCCGCATGTCCGACCAGGTCATACCCTGGAAGGACAAAGCCAAATATTTAGGAGTGATCCTTGATCAGAAGTTGACCTTCTTGCCACACTTAAACGCGGTACGCGCGCGAGCCGCATTCGCGATGAGCCAATTGCATTGGCTCATAAACAAACAAAGTAAAATGTCCATCCGCAACAAGATTAGGATATATACCGCGTGCATTAGGCCCATAATGACGTACGCGTCACCCGTATTCGCTCACGTGCCGCCCGCTCGACTTAAGCGTATGCAGGTGTTGCAGAATAGATTTCTCAGATACGCTCTTGGTGCCCCGTGGTACGTTCGCAACCGCAACCTCCACGTGGACACCAACATGCCGACCATCAAGCACTTCATGCAGAACATCAGCAAACGCTACTTCGATCGGGCGGAAAAACATCCGAACACGCTAATCCGCAAAGCGTCGATCTACACTCCATTTGACCGCGCCAAATGGAGACGGCCGCGCTCAGTACTAACCGATCCAGAGGACGACATCACTCTGGCAATTCGCGAAAAGAACGAGTTTTTAAAACTCTTACACTCCACAAGACCGCAGTTCCGTCCTCGCCGTCGAGGACCTCGCCGTGTTCCCCGTCGCCCTCCCGACCCCCATGACAGTTCCGGCCCGGGTGCCGATGCAGACAACCCGAACTGATAGGATTAGGGAAAAATCCTTCCCCCCCACTAATCGTTGAATGTCTCATTCTCCCCTCAGCGACCGTCCTGAGCCGAGGTTCGTAACCCGTTAGTGGGTTGCCCTCAGCATGGTTGCTTAAATTCAGGGTTGCGAGCGCGTCAGCGTTCACCCTAAAGTCCGGTGTGGCCAGAAAAGCCGACCCTCGTCAGGCTACTGGCAGAATAGTCAGGGACAAAAAAAAAAAAAAAAAAAAAAAAAGTCATTCGCAAGTATCCGCCAATAGCAAAAACTTCAGAGCGTCCCGTTGACGTACGATGCGCAGGCGTGGTATGGCTCGGTGGCCACGTGCGCGTGCGCGCGGCACCTCTCGCGTGTTTACACTATTCACACAAAATAAACTATAGGTGTTATTGAAAGGTAAAAGAATTCGCATTATCGACCTGGAGCCCCGTAATAGTTAGGCTAAAATTAGAGCTAAGACAAGGTGCTGACGACGACATTTAGAGATTAGTTAAGACATAAGTAAATCATAGACCAGACTAATTAGGTAAGTCCAACTTGTTGTACCCTACTACACACAGCAAGGTAATGTGTGAAGTTTATAATTATTACATTGATTAAGGTCTCTCTCGCCATCGCTCTCCAAAGCACCACCACACTGGAGAGCCATGGATGCCGGTCCCAAGCCCGGGCAAAAGAGGAGGGAACAGGCTCGTAATACAATTCCTCTCAGGAAAATTGCATTACGAACCACAATATAACATATTATACGTATATACATATATAATATAAACAAATATATATTTAAATATAAAACCCAACCCCCTTAAACCATGCATAAGCCGAAGAGAAAAACACTACCCCAGGAGGGTACCAACGCCCAGGGCGTTGGAGAATCCCTCCCTGGTGCCGCTGAATCCCCTAGGGACGAGGCGACACCGGGCTGCTCCACGTATTCTGGGGGGAGCAACCTTATGCAACCAGCAACGTCAACCTTAGACGAAGTCATAAAAGGAGTGAAGAAACTGCTGGAGTCACCTTCGAAACCGATGGGTATCGAAGGTGATAACACGGGCAGTAGTACGCCACAACCGAAAGGAAGTGGAGGAAACTGCCCGTTACTAGCAACGCCACAACCTGACGGAAGTGGCGAAGCTGGTTTCAGCAAGGTCCTCTCCAAAGGACAAAAGAGACGGTTAAAGAGAAGGACAAAGGTCTTGGCTGCGTCAGCCGAAAAGTCGAATCCTGAAAAGGAAACGACTACGGATAGACGGGCCAAGACAAAGAGACAGAATACAGACCCTGAGGAGCGAACGCAGCAACGCCCTTCAAAGCGCCCCTACCTGGGATCGACGGAGGGGCCGCGGAGTTCCGCTAGGGAACAAAGCGACCTCGCCCTGATGATCCACAGGATGGATGGCGCTCAGATGGACGAGGCATGCGCCGCTGTCGTCAGGAAAAAGGTATCCGAGTTTGTGGGCGTCGGAGTGAGGAACAAAATCGGCGGAAGGAAGATGTCCTTCGCCACGTCGGGGTTGGTGTCGGAAGGATTCTTCCTTGTGACACCGATGACGATCGAGGCGAGGGACTGGCTCCTGGAGCACGATTTTGGGAGTCACGACGGCGTCCCACTCGGAATTAGAAAACTAGACAGGACCAGAGCCTCCATCTGGTTGCCCGGGAAAAGAGAGGAACATCCCGACAACCCGATGGAGTACATTATAGCACAGAATGACCATAGAGAGGACCTGAGGGTGGACAGCTGGACTCTCATCACCAGGGACTCGCTCCCCGCTGGAGAGAGACTGACGGTGGGAGTCCCGCAGGACATCCTCAATGAGCACAAGGACCATGCGTGGATCAACTTTGAAGCTACGCAGGTCCAAGTGAGATTCATTAGACCCACTTACACGAGAACACAAGACACCAGGCGTACGGTGGAGGAATGCGCCATCCAGAACGCGCCAGGCAAACCCGCCCAGAGGGTGCCGGCTGCGGGGAGCGTGCAGACTGCCACCCGAGCCGAAACCACACCGGCAACCGAACGGCCCCAATCGGACGCCCCGAAAGGATCCAATGCAAGCAATTGTATGGATCTCGAGGGGTGAAAGAGCCGGGGACAGTGAGGGGGCTGCAGGCACAGTACACTACACACTAACATACACAACAACATGAACACACACAACACAAAAACAAATACACAAAACAAAAACACACAAACACTAAGGATAATGCAGCTTAATATGCACCACTGCAAAGAAGCTACGGCTGAACTTTGCGAATATGTGGTGTCAAAGAACATAGATCTGGCCCTTCTGCAAGAACCATACGTGCACAACAAACGTGTGGCGGGGCTAGGATGCCTGGGAGGAGACCTAGTATACTATCACGGTGAGGAGAACCCCAGAGCATGCATCTTCGCCAGCAGAAGGATCAGATCTCTAGGTATTATAACATGCGAATGTTCCAGAGACTTAGTGGTGGTACAACTTGTACTACCTATGAAGGATAATTTAAAGAAAAGGATCGTGCTGATGTCAGCTTATATACCAAGCGAATCAGATTTCGAGCCGCCTACCACAGAACTCGAGGAAGCAACAAGTAAGTACACAAGTGGGGGCATCCCCTTCATAATAGGCTGTGATGCAAACTCCCACCATGAGGTGTGGGGCAGCACAGACTGTAATGTGAAGGGGGAGCTCCTGCTAGAATATATAGTAAGCTATAATTTAGAAATCCTAAATATAGGCGATACACCGACCTTCGTGACCAGAGCCAGACAGGAGGTCCTGGACATCACTCTGGCCTCAAAGGAGATAAGCACATATGTAAGGAATTGGAAGGTTGACACAAATGACTCCTTCTCGGATCATCGCAGAATCACCTTTCAGATAGAAAGTAACATAGAAAAGTACAAGGTACGAAATGCCCGGAAAACGGACTGGGTGTTATTTGACAATTATATTGGAGAGTACACGCAAATGCCGCTTGAGGGTATAATAAGGACAGAAGATATAGAAAACAGAGCAGTAAGGCTGGAAACAGCAATACAGGAAGCGTACCACAAAGCATGCCCCCTCCGAGAGGTGACAAACGGCAAGGGACAAGCGTGGTGGACAAAAGCACTAAGTAAGGACAGAAAGAAAACAAGACGTGCCCTCAGAGTGGCGTTAAAAAAGAACGACGACGCCAACTGGGACCTATACAGGGCACAAAGGAACAAAATGCGCAATAAGTGCAGAAAGGAAAGCAAGCAAAGCTGGAACTCTTACTGCACCGCTATTACGGAATACCCGGAAGCAGCAAGGTTGGTAAGAGCCTTAGCCAGTGATAAGACATGCAAACTGGGGAGTTTGAAAATAGACAACGGACTAATAACGGATCCCCATGTGGTGCTGAGAACAATGATGAGCGCCCACTTCCCTGAAAGCACGGAACCCACAAAGGGTGAGGTGACGGGGGGGACCAGCATTGTCCTCGGTGACGCCATAAAATCTGTTCTTAGCGAGGAGCTATTAAGATGGAGCATCTCGTCGTTCGCACCATATAAGGCAGCTGGACCAGATGGGATTTTTCCCAAGATGCTACAACAGGCACTTAAGTATATCAAGGACGACCTTCTAGCTATCTACAGGGGATGTCTGGCAATCGGATACATACCAAAAAGCTGGAGGAAAGTAAGAGCTGTCTTTTTACCCAAGCCAGGTAAGAAGACATATCAAGATCCTAAATCATTTAGATGCATTAGTCTCTCGTCGTTCCTACTAAAGGCACTAGAGAAACTAATAGATAGAAACATACGAGAAGAAATAGGGAAAGGTAGCAAGCCACTGCATGCAAATCAGCATGCATACATGGAGAACAAGTCTACAGAGACAGCTCTCCACAACTTGGTGGCCACAATCGAGAACACACTGGAGAGGAAAGAATCAGCAATTGGGTGTTTCTTCGACGTAGAAGGCGCCTTTGATAAGGCGACATCAAACGCGATAGAATCCTCATTAAATAGAGAAGGCATCAATCCGTTAATAAAAAAATGGATTATGAACATGCTGAATCAAAGACTAATAACAGCTGAATTAGGTGACATAACATACACGGTTAGGGCGAACAGGGGCTTTCCGCAAGGGGGCTGCCTGTCTCCCCTAATGTGGTGCCTGCTGCTGGATGACCTCATCAAGGAAATAAATCGCAGGCACATATACATGCAGGCGTATTCCGATGATGGGGTTATCCTAGTAGTGGGACAGGACCTCAATATGTTGTGCAGTAGATTAAATATGGGAATTAGGATAGCCTTACAGTGGTGTAGGGAGCGAGGACTAAACCTCAATCCAGACAAAACTAAGGTGGTTCTATTTACCAAAAAGAGGAAAAACAAAGATCTGTCACCCATCCTAATAGATGGCAGAAATCTAGAACTGGTAAAAGAAATCAAATATTTAGGAGTAGTGCTGGATGACAAACTACTGTTCAACTCGCACATAAGCCAGCAATGCACAAAAGCTAAAATAGCTATGATGCAATGCAACAGAGCGATAGGTAAGACTTGGGGTATGAAACCGAATATAACCTACTGGATATATAAGGCCATCATACTCCCAAGACTACTCTACGGAGCCTTGGTATGGTGGCATAGGGCGACCATCAAAGCAAACTATAAGAAGCTAGCCCAGGTACAGAGACTCGCTGGGCTTATGACTACAGGTGCACTAAGAACTACTCCAACAGCGGCACTGGACACAATTTTAGGATTCATACCGCTGGATCTGGAGGCTAAAAAGAGAGCATTAGAACAATGCTACAGATTAAAGTCCTATGGACTGTGGAAAACTACTTCCACAAACAAAGGACACAAAGAAGTAATCAACACACTCCAGAGAAAAATGTCGATGATCTGGAGTAACAACGATTTAATTCAGAAACAAAAGATCTTCGACAAAAAATACAGAATACATATAGGACCTAGAGAAAACTGGGAACTTCCACATGACCATAAGTCGGTGGCATGTTTCACAGATGGCTCAAGGAAGGAATCAACAGGATTGTCGGGGGCTGGAATATTCATAACCACGCCACCCAACACAAAAGAAACCACAATAAAGCTAGGCAGATGTGCGAGCGTATTCCAGGCGGAAATAATGGCCATTCTGGAATGCGCTGATCGCACTAAGCAAATAACCAATAAGGAAATCAGCACAATACTGATTTATAGTGATAGTCAAGCAGCCTTAAAGGCACTTGACAAACCAGAGACAACGTCGGCCCTAGTGAAAGAATGCAAAAGCAAACTGAACACACTAGCAGCCGACAAAGAGGTCATCGTCGCCTGGGTACCTGGCCATCAAGGAACCACAGGAAATGAGAAGGCCGATGAGCTAGCGAGAGAGGGAGCTGATGAAACATTCATAGGACCGGAGCCGTACTTACCTATACCGGCAAAAGTCACGAAGGGAGTAATCAGCAGGAAGATAGCTACAGAAACAAACGTCAGATGGAGAGACATGAAGGGCTGTCGCCAATCTAAAATCTTCATCAAGACGCTAGACAAGAAGAAAACAAGAAGCCTACTCCAATTCAGAAAGGAGGACATAAGAACCATTATAGGAATCATGACTGGACACGGTACGCTGAACAGGCACTTAAAAATAATAGGTAAGACCGAAGACGCCTCGTGTCCAGAATGCGGAGAAGAGGAGACCAGCATCCACTTTCTGGCAGAGTGCTCAATGTACTCTCTGCCAAGATGGGAGATACTTGGAACAGACAGACTGGAAATAGCACAACTACAGGAGGTAAAGCTAGGAGACATAATAAGGTTCAGTAAGGCAACAAAAAGGTTTGTAAGAGTAGAAGGGGGCATACTGCAGGAGCACCAGTAAAACCAGTGCTTCAGGATGGAGACTGTCACGAATAGCCAAGGAAAGGGGAGCGACGCTATGTCGGACTGGGGGACGCCGCCTGGGGGGTGGGAGAGTATGTGGGCAGACTGGGCCTGGCAGCCTGTGTGGCCCTCACCGCATAGGCTGAGCGCTGCCCCCCTGATGGCTCCTGCTGCAATGATCATTCAAGGTCAAAGTGGCGGGACCCTCAGTGGAAGGCGGTGCTGGGCAGAGATCGGTAACCTGGAAGGTTCACACCTGGAAGGGAGCCACGATGCCTCTAAGGTCTAGCTGTGCCACAGCCGAAACTCCCTATGGTGAATGCGGCCCCTGGGAATGATACCTGCGAAGCGAACCGAACCAAAGCGAAAGTGGCAGCTCCACCCAAACTGGGACTAAGGGTGAAATAGTTCCCAAGGAAGTGAACTGATCACCCGTCTGTGCGACTGCATACGTCCCCATTAGACATACATACATACAAGGTCATATTAGATGTTCATTCTTGTAATGGCAATAACATTGAGTGTAATGTCCTTTAAACCGGAACACAAAACGTGTCCCCTGGCGACAGTCTGTTACACACCAATTTTTGGAACGAAGTTCCTTATCGCGCGTTGTGAAAGGGGGCTGGACGGAAAAAAATCTCAAAAGTTGTCACGACACTTTTTGCTATTATCTTTTTTTTTTTTTTTTTTTTTTTTTTTTTTTTTTTTTTTTTATTGCATTGGATGACGAGACGAGCATGCCGTTCGCCTGATGGTAAGCGATACGACCACCGATAAACAGTAGCAACACCATCCAGCACCTAGACTTACAAAGTACTGTGTGGCATTCCACTGCGCTCGTCATCCTGAGACATAAGATGTTAAGTCTCATTATGTCCAGTAGTTATACTGGCTACAATGTCCTTCAACCCGAAACACAACAGTGCATGCACACTATTGCTTGGCGGTAGAAATAGACATTGCGGTGGTACCCACCCAGACGGCCTCTTACATAATGAGAGACCTACCACCAGTTATCTTACTAATATGAACCTTAAGTACAATGCGCAGAAGCTATAATTCTTGAAACGAGTATATTTTTATTTATTTTATTTATTAAAGTCATTAAAACCATTTCTTACTAATCTAATATGAACCTTAAATACATTGAGTAGAAGCTATTTCCCCAGCGTTGGCACGGCACGAGTACAAAAGAATCGAACGTAACATTCTTTTTTCAAATTTTGTTGATTTATTCTACTTTGGTTACTGACATTTATCAATAACAAGACTAAACGTGCTTTGCTCGCGTTTAAAAATCTACTTTATGTGGTAAACGTAAGATCGAATTTGTGTTTAGTCAATCAAAATTTGTGATAAAAATGCTATGCAATAGCTTTACCGCGGTAGTCTCCGAGTGCCACACGTATTTATTTGTTTTTTTCTCTAGAAACGTATGTATTGGAACGGAAATAGGAAAATATTTATATATTTATATATATACACACTCTGTTATATAAATAAAATTTTATTACAATTCCTTCATTAATTAATCGAAAGGAACTTCGTTCCATCCGGGTGTCCCTTGACACCGCTCATTGCTTTTTTTTTTTTATTGCCTTAGTAGGCAAACGAGCATGCGGTCCGCCTGATGGTAAGCAGATCCGCCGCCCATGGACTAAAGCAATGCCAGAGGCACAGCCAAGCCGTTGCCTACCGGGAGGAGAGCACTCTTTTTAAGCCTCGTTTAAAGAAGGACAAGTCATAGCGCTCGGAAAACACCGATGCAGGGAGTTCATTCCAAAGTTTGCACGTGCGCGGCAGAAAAGACCGCTAAAAACGCACCGTGCTACTACGAACGGAGTCCACGTAGTACGAATGAACTCCACTGCGATGGCGAGTGGTGCGATGGTAGAAAGGTGAAGCGGGCACCATTATAACAGTTCCTCAGAGCACTCCCCATGGAAGAGTGCGGTAGAATACACAGAGATCCAATGTCTCTCCGCATACCCAGCGCCTCCACTCTGTCCGTAAGATTGGGATCATCGACGATGCGAAGTGCCCGTCGTTGTAAGGAGTCAAGTGGGTCAATACGCACACCATTCGCTAGTAATTAACAGTAACGCGTGTTTCTGGCGGTCGGTGTGTCGATATATTCACGCTTGGCCGGCGGCGGGGCAGATAGCGCGACATGCCGCCCGGCCGGCCGTCAAACGTGCCCCGACGTGGATTTACACGGACGTTTGACTATATTACGATATACCCGTCGCTCTACAGCTCAGTAATCAATTAGCCTAGCTTGTTTGATTTCACGTTACGATTTGTGGTTATTGTTCGATTCGCGAGGCTTTGAGTTTAAAGAATACTGCAAATTCTACTTTGTTCCTACATTATCATAGTACTGTGAAGAATGTTTCCATGCACTGGTTCCTATATACGTACATAAATAAAACCTATATTTGGACTACCTCGGTGGCGTAGTTTGTTTACGGAGGTGTTCGGGTTCGCTCCCTGGGTTGGGCAAAGTGATATTGGATTTTTCTACTCAGTATCAGCCCGGAATCTGAAATTTGTGCCCGATAAGGCGATAGGCTCGCACCCTATCACATCATGGTACGGTGTGTGTGTGTGTGTGTGTGTGTGTGTGTGTGTGTGTATTTGGTACATATGCCAACACAGTAAAGGGCAACAACGCACTAATCTCTCTGAATTTCTACATTTTTAAACCTCTACTACCCATCACCTGCCTTTCTCTTCCATATAGACTAATCTTAGACCCAAGTTACTTAAGCTTACATCGGCAGTCTCCGAGGCCCGATCCGAACTTCTGCGACCTTAACCGTGGATTCACTGAGCTCGTAACGAGGCTATATTGGGATCCGCTGGGCACGGCCGCGCTGACCTTTAGCCCTAGTGTTAATAAACGTCCTAAACATACTACGTTTGTGCTAACTGAAATACTTAGCGTGGAATGATTTGTAAAAAGTAAACATGCAAAGCAAAGAATTCTGTATATTTAGACGCTTCAGCAGCTTCGAAATATTCGGGAACGGCAGGGTTGCCTGTAGTGTTTAGGTAGGTAACTATAAAGGAAGCTTAAATAATCTACAGCAAAATTATAATATAGGGTCAAGTAGAGGGGTATAACTACCGTTTAATAGAAAACCGATAGATGTAGCATTACCGTTGCGTTTCGTACTGTTAAAGATTCCCAGAGCCAAGAAAAAAAACATAAATCTCTATTCTTTCTTAAAGACCGGACTTTCTTCTAGAAGTGAATGTAAACTAATACCTACATAAGTTATTACCGTCACCCATAAGCATCCACAGAAAAATCAAATCAAAAAAAATCATCGACGCGTTGTCGCCATCACGCGCTGGTTTTTGACACGCTTTATTATGAACATTGTTTGAAGACATCGATGCTTCGACGCCTGTAGCGATGGTAACACATCAATCTCGTCCGCGTTTCGTAACATTGTCAAAGACAGCGTAAGGCCCCCGGTTTCATTTTCCTCACGAGCATGCCGCGACGCGACGCCCGCGGCGCCGTGTTCGCAATTAATTAATAACTAACAACCAACACTGATGAGTCGTTTAATCGCTTGCGTATAAATGCAGATAGATATCTTGTACACTGACATAAGTTAGCATGAATTACAAGATTCATACAAGCTATCACGTTATATGTCGTCGAAGAAGGTAAAATCACCTTCATGCGATTGATACGGCTGATTCTCGTGTGTACTCTGAGAAATATTATTACTACAAAGTCCCCCGACTGTGGCACACTCCGCACGATTATTTCCTCTAGACCCCATACAGAATATAGGTCTATAATTAGGTTTATAGATGAAACCTACTTGTCTATTCTTAAACCTATAATATACTATGTATATTATGGCTACTTTTATAATGTCTATTTCTAATTATACTATATTACTATCCATCGCAAAAAACACTAACATACCTCGTTTCACTACTTAAGGTTAATAAGTTAATAGTATACAACTCCAGACCGGCTTCGTTCTAAGCCAGTGCGAATGCATGCAGGCATATATTCTAAGCATGCAAGTTACAACTCTGTAGGCACCACGCTCCCAGAAAAAAACATAAATTCACTCACGCAAAGATAGCCCTATCGCAAATACCTTGTCGTTCCGGCAACTTTAGGCTATTATAGTATATGAAAAATCGTCGTAAGGCGAAGACGTCTCGAGAGACGTAACATATGAAGACTGTTGCAGAATAATGGCGGTGTGATTAAATGCGTGACCTGCTGGAACATGTGCTTATAGTGAATTTACCAATAGGGAATAAAAAATTAAGAAACCTTTCCAACAGTATCGCTTAAAAAAATAGTAGACGGTGAGATGGCGTCAAGTTTTTTCGAGATACGAATTTTGTCGGGCCACCGTCTTACCCGTAGTATCAAAATAGTGTGCATAATGTTAAATCGGTACACTAGAGAAACAAGTCAACGGAAACGAAGATAATGAGTCCCCCGTAACACGGGCGGGTGAATGAAAGTGAAGAGAAAACTATTGGTCTCACGGCTCGCTTGCGGTGCCGTCGAAAGTGCTCATGCGGGTGGTAAATCGTACGGGCCTACCTCATTGAAGTGTAATATACATTCAACAATCACAAAGTCCTGACCGTACTGGTTAAAGTCTTGTGGGTTTAAGGTTAGACAAATATTCATTTCGAAGCGGGAACAGAAGTCGTTATCTCTTGTTATTGCAGTCGGCTCAGTGCCAGCTACGTTGCGAAGGATGTGTATGGCTGTTTAAACTGGGATAATACATGTTTATTATAAAATATAATGACGACTCGAGCTCGTCTCTCGCATGATGGTAAGCGCCACGCTTGTCTTTGGACAGAAGCAACACAAATCAGAATCTTTCATTCTCAAATTATTCCACGTAAGTAAATAAACAGTGGTGAGCTAAACACATAAATAACATTTATTGATAAGGCACTAAACGTTTGTCAAGTTTCCGACACTAAACAACCGTAAACATAGGCGCGGTAAGGGCAAAACGTCCGGGCGGCATTGTCCCTCGTCACCGCAAAACAAATAAGGGCAAGGAAACGCACCCCCGGAATTGGATTACGAAGACGTGCGCGAAAAATACGCCAAATTTACCACCACACGCATTGAACAGGAAGAGACAATGGTTATTTTGCCAACGTGCGTGTTCTTCCTTTCCTGATTACATCAACGCGAACAATAATAACTTATACCTGAATGGCGTAAGGTTAATACCAGAGCCAGAAATACCCACCCAGAAAAAGAAATATTACTTACCAGGGTTACATATTTATTATTTATGTAGATTATAAATGTCTTGATACTTGGTAAGTTTTTTCGATTTAGAATGTCGCTGGAAGCTAATTTTGTAGCCAGTGTCTCTACCATTCAAATTAAAGACTCGATCGTATCTAAGCACAATAACCACCCACACGCACACAAGCGTGAAGCGTGCACCGGGCACACATCGCGTGATCTCGCGGCACGAGTGCGATGGAATCGCGCGGGGTAATGCACTCCGGCACGGCTGGTGGACGCCTGGACGGTGGTAATTACTACCATTACTTAGTTTCACGTACACATCTGTTTAAAATCAACATAGTGACAGATTGTTCATGATTATTTTAGAAACTGTCAGAAAGCACTTGGATTTAAATATGTATTTTATTTAAGAATATCATCTAAACCATTTTCCCCCTATTTTTTTATTTGTAATCTTAACATATCGTTATAACGAATTTATGCAGTGGTGAAAGAAACCAAGTTTTCTTTCTACAGGTACCTACAAGAATGCGTATTGAATTGTTAAATGCGTAGTAACCTCATAAAATGCAAATCACCCAAAAACTCTTCATACGTGGCAACTTGAAACTATTAATTACAAAAAAAACTCTACAACAATGGAACAAAAAACCCGTCCACCCAGATATCTTCAATTAACTGCGGTTATAACAATTTTATGGCAAAAAGCGAAATATACTTATGTAAGCAATAAAAAACCTACGCACGAGACTAGTCGAAAAAAATAAACTTGATATGTATATCTAGGAATATTCGAGTATGTTTAAACAGCAGCATAAGCATCAGAAACATAAGAACATCCAAGACGCGTGTAGGTCCCTAATAAAAGTCCAACACAGTATCCCACGGGAAAGCGAGCACACGTGAACAAAGCCAGTGAAAGTAAAACGTCGATTGGGCAGGCGAGGAGCGACGTCAGTGCATCATCTCGTGCGCCGCAATGCATATGAGGCCGTCCGCAATTATCGAGGCGCGGCGTAGGCAAGCAGCGCGGGCGAAAGTACTCCGTTCACACGGGAAATGGATACAAACCCGGTGCCAGAGATTAGCGCTAAACCTGAACGTGCACTATACAGTACTTTAATTAATATTCAATACACTGAACTGACAACATGCGTTTTTATCCGACAATAAATAAAGAATGCCGTATCGTTAGTGTCAACTTCAAGAGTTTTTGTTGTCACAAATTTTTCGGATCTACGTAGGTGAACTGCTTGTCTGTAATTTTCACGCTTGTTGCGTTTTTTGCTAAAAATAATATCCTAAAGATTAAACGAAACCTTTCTACGCCCATTACCTTAAAGGCAACGTATACACAGTTCCTTTAGCATTGTGGACGTCACCATCACATTGCCTTTAACCTCGTTTGCTTACGCTGAAAATGACTAATTACAAACGCGAAATAATCCGTCATAGTAGTAAGCGTGTCTTGCGGTTTGGGGTCAGCTAGTGGATATCCAGTTGCTTCGTGCTACAGACCGGTAATAATTGCTAATAATGCAATCACAACCAATTACTGATCACATGTCAGTCAAAAAATAATAGTACAAAATATGGTAAATATTATCTATGAGCAGTCGGTGGTGCTTCTAGTCTAGAGTTCGTAGCGTGTCATACAATTTAGCAAAAATGAATATTATGTATTACAGAAATATATTTTTTTAGCGTATCTATACTATATAGATCTCTCAATACCTAGCAAAGGCCCGACCAAATTCTTAACAAGAGGGTGTATAACATAATCGTGCTGATCGCTGAACAATTTCGAGTTAACTGCAGACCACCGCGTAAAGATAAGCTTGGGTCTTACATACAGATGTGAGTTGTTATACAAAGTTTGTATCAGATACAATCTAACGAGACAAGACGTCGTGTCTGGCAGCTCTACCTTTTCCGGCGGTCGACCAGACCCTGGCCTCCTCGCCGAGCCGACTCGTTAGCGACCTTGGATACCACGTGGTGCAATGCGGCCGCCAATGCCTTGGACGACCAGATAGCGCCACTAGGCAGATCCACGCATCAAGTATAAATACAACCCTATTTATAGAACGTCGCGCTACGACCACAAATCTGTCATGTAATACGCATTTGGTATAACGATTTAGGCATAACAAAAACAAATATTGTGTCAAGTGGCAAATATTTAAAAAAAAGGAAATGAGCTAACTGTAATCCAATCAATAAGTCACACGATTTCAAATTATTTATTGAATTAAATAATTGGCTTATAACACTTCATTATCGTTTTAAAATGTGGTGAATGAATAAATAGTTGACCCATGGTTGTTTGGTGATCCTCCTCGCTTTCTGTTGATGGACACACTGTGTGAAACTTACACATGTGAATGTGTACACGCCGTAGAGAGTTCAACGTATGAGACATCTGTTTACTGTTAACATTTAAGAAAGAAGACCGCATCTACGCAACCGAAGTTCATGGTGATTAACAACCAGTCATCGGCGTGCTGGAATATTCGGAATACATCTTGTTAACAAATGCCAGCTTTGTTATAGCGATCAACGCACATAGTCTTTCATTGTAAGGCATTATAATTGAGCGACAATTACTTGAAACATTATGTCATATAATTACTACAAGGTTATATTGAGTGGTTTTCGAAATCTTAAACTTCATTACACGAAGCCATTCTCTAATTTCAATACTAACCGTAAGCACTCATGCACCAGTCTCGTTAACTGAACAAACTATACAAAACCACAAACCGATTCATGGAAACCTTCCCCACGATGAACATCGAACGCCTTATAAATTCCACAGTGGCGTAACAAAAGAACACAAATGGCAACAATGCGAACAGATATCGCGCACAATGCCATCACACTGCACGCGTTTGTTTGTTGACAGACAAACGGACAGGCAAAGTAAAGCTATCTGCGGACAGGCGTTCGTTGTTTACGTTCCAATTTGATGGAAACGTTATATTATATACTAACCATTTGACTCGATGAAACTATGGGAAATCAGTGAACTGTAAAGGCTTGGAGGTTCTATTTATTTAATTTATAGTAACTGTATATGTAATTACTGTAACCCTCCGTTGAATAACTAATATTTCCCAAACTAATTCAATTATTCTGGTAATAACGTATAATGTAAAATAAAATTGGTAATAACGTTTAATGTAAAATAATAGTATCTATCAATCGACGCGTGCGCATCCGCATTTCAGATATTATAGCGGTGTCTTGCGTCAACGGCCAACGCTCGACGTTAACCGTCGAATTCCTCATAGCGATGTTAATAACAACTACTATTTGCATATGAAAATTTATAATTTGTTAGCACGGTAGTGTTTTTGTTACGATTGGGTACGGTTTGTTGTTGACTCGCGGACGATGGACGGTCAAGGCGGCCACCTCACTACGCCGGTTTGGGGCAAGTACTTCCGCTCGTTACTAACAAGAGTACATTGAAGTAATTTAAAGATATTTTTTATGGAATTTTATGTAATTTGAATTATAAAACTTCGAAAGTAGAGACTTATGTTAGCGACTATTATAATTACCATATATTTTATTTAAGTTTTATAAGGAAGTATCGGCCCCTTAATGTGCGTGTTCGCATAATACAAGATGGTGTATTGACCCATTTGTCATTCACTTTAGTGATTCATTCATATCGGTCACTCTAACATTCATTCATTCATTCACCCCCACCTGAGAACACTGGTCATGCGAACACGCTCATTCGAGGTGCAAGTCTTGTAAAGTAAACAACTGATAAAGTGTTTAATAAAAGCGATTGTGAAAAGTAGAACTGAGGTGTTATTTACTGCAAATTGCTAAAAGTTCAGAAGAGGGATAAAACCAAAACACTGCGGTTTTGGTGGACAAGTCGACGCCCATTTATTAAAGGTCAAATTGCAAAACATTTTTTTTTTCAATATACGTTTATGCAACAAATAGGTATATCTATACTGACATTACAAAAAGGAAAGATTTGTAACGAATAAAATTCAAAAACGATTGAAACAATTTTCGCTAATATAAAGCTGCATCATCAGCGAGTAATCAGTAATAGTTTCATATCGGTAATATAATTTCATAAAAAGGTGACATATCCCTTGAGATTTTATTATCCGTTAACTTCAATAAAAAAAAAAAAAGTTATTTTAAATTTCATAACAGATAATTACATAATCATGATGTTTCTTTTTTTTCTTTTCTTCTGTTATTACCCTCTTTCTAAAGCTTAACTGTTCTTGATTCGTTAGCAGCATATACTTGTTTGTAAATATTTTTCAGCTACGCAAGAATTATGCCGAATCACCGATCACGTAAGCGCGTGAGAGACACCAGGGGATCCGCCGTTGATTCTGATTCGGAGACCCCATCAGAGAGGCGGCGTAGCCGTAAATCTCGGCATAGAAGTTTACGGAGCACAGAACGAACGAGGCGATTAAACTCGCCTAATTCTGCAACACGTCACGAGCCGACGTCAAGACCGAGGGCCAGTACCAGCGAGATTGCGGTGGAACGGTGTTGCGAGAATGAACCAAGTGGATCGGCAATACCTGGTAACATCCCGTCGCCGGTATTGGCAGGTACTCAAAGTGCTGGTTTAGACTCTAGTAATTTAGTTAATATATTTCAAGAAATTGTTAAATCTATACGCATGGTGGGTAATTCCGAGAGATACCCTACGCTAAACGTAGTGCCGGAGTTTGATCCCTCTAAGAGAAATCAAACTGTCGATGTCTGGCTCACTAAAGTTAACGAATGTGCAAAGATGTATAATTGGTCAGAACGACAAATAATTCATTATGCTCTGCCCAAGTTAGCCGGGTTTGCCCAGAAATGGTATCAAGGGCTGCCTAGTTTATTATTTTCTTGGACAGAGTGGCAACAAAAACTTAGGTTAGCGTTTCCTAGTGATGATAATTATGGTCGATTACTGACTGAGATGCTCGCCTGTAAGGCACGTTTTGGGGATAATTTGGAGGAATATTATTACGAAAAGATGGTTTTGTTAAATAAATGTAATATTTCTGGTAAAAATGCTACGGACTGTATATTATTCGGAATAGAAGACAGATCGGTCAGAATTAGTGCCGAAGCTGTTCAATTTAGTGAATCCGATAATGATAAAACTGTCATGAATATTTCGAAAGAACAAAATAACGATATGAAATATTTTAAAAATGCAATAATTGATGGGCAGAGTATGCACTGTTTTATTGATTTTGGTAGTCAAATAACTATGCTCCGAGAAACCGAATCAAAATCATTGAATAT
The DNA here is from genome assembly GCA_947568825.1 of Sphinx pinastri. Lineage (NCBI taxonomy): Eukaryota > Metazoa > Arthropoda > Insecta > Lepidoptera > Sphingidae > Sphinx > Sphinx pinastri. The sequence goes on from OX387615.1 coordinate 956,101, forward strand.
ACACTCATCGGTTACTAATTTACCTATACTAAGAGGATTCGGAAATTCTGTAGTTCATTGCATAGGGAAATGCGAGATTGATATCGAGATAGATTTAGTAAAAGCCCGTGTAGAAGTATTGATAGTTCCTGACCACTATTTAAAAGTACCTCTACTGGTAGGTCAGACGTTTACTGAACAAAATCATATAGTCGTGTATAAAACCAAGGATAAATTGATAATTAACAGCAAAATGACAGAAAACGTAAAAGATATTAAACTTTTTGTTAGTGAGACGGTTACAGTAGTCGGACGTTCTGAAGTAGCTATAGATGCGATACCACCGTACGATGGGGAAATTCTGGTAGAGCCTGGGTTTTGCAGTCTGCCTCAGAAGACATATATAATAGTACCTGGTATTATAGAATTAGTTAATGGAAAATCAACCGTCCTATTAGACGGGCTAATCAAAACTGGTTTTACGTTGAATAAAGGCACTCTCTTAACTCGTGCTCTTCCCGTATTTCAAGTCAAGAGTTATAACGTAAACAAAATCGAACAATGTGATGGTTCTTATAGTATGCCCATAGATAGTAAAATGATATCTGTAAGTGACCAAATTAGCCAAAACGATCTTTTAGGTCTAACCCACCTGTTAAATGAATACAGGGATTGTTTTGCTTTTTCAATTAAGGAGTTAGGTTGTATTAATAATACTGAGATGGAAATTAAATTAACCGACAGCACACCGGTTGTTTATCGACCATATCGTATGCCATACGTGGAACGACAGATAGTCCGTGATATGGTACAGGAGCTAGAAGAATCCAACATAGTTAGACCGTCAACTTCTAGTTATGCGTCTCCTATACTCCTTGTGAAGAAGAAATCTGGGGAGTATAGATTGTGCATTGACTATAGAGCTCTCAATAAGATAACTATAAAGGAACACTATCCGCTCCCCAGAATTGATGACCAACTAGATAATTTATCTGGATACAAATATTATACGTCCTTAGACCTTATGTCGGGCTATTACCAATTGTGCATGTCTGAAACTTCAAAACACTTGACAGCGTTTGTAACGCCCGATGGGCATTAAGAGTTGAATAGAATGCCCTTCGGACTTGTCAATGCACCATCAAATTTCCAACGAGCAATTAACAACATATTAGGCAATGCAAGATTTAAGGAAGCATTCGCCTATATGGATGATATAATAATTCCTTCTAAAACCATAGAAGAAGGGCTTCACAAATTAAAATCAACCTTAGACTTATTCCGTGTTGCTGGCTTAACACTTAAATTATCCAAATGTCATTTTTTAAGGGAGTCCATAGACTATCTCGGATTTGAAGTGTCTGCCGAGGGTTTGAGACCGGGTAAAAATAAAATTAACGCTGTTGATATATTTCCACGTCCAACCGATCAGCATAAAGTCAGACAGTTCCTAGGGCTCTGTAGCTTCTTTCGCAGATTTATAAGAAGCTTTTCCTCAATAGCCCGGCCACTTACTCAGCTCCTTAAAAAGGACTCTAAGTGGCAGTGGCTTGATGCTGAGGAGAATGCGTTTGTTACATTAAAAGGCGAATTGATAAAACGTCCAATTTTAGCTTTTTATCATCCTACTTTTGAGACCCAACTCCATACAGACGCATCGAAAATAGGTATAGCTGGCATACTATTACAAAGAGCTAGTAAAGACGCGCCATTTAATGCAGTGGCCTATTATAGCAGGCAGACCTCGCCAGAAGAATCCCGCTTTACCTCTTACGATTTGGAAACTTTAGCCGTCGCCAGTTCATTGCAGAGATTTAGGACTTATCTACTAGACATATCGTTTACAATAGTAACTGACTGTAATTCACTGAGGGCGACATTGGAAAAGAGAGATGTTTTACCTAGAGTGGCAAGATGGTGGAACATCATGCAGGAATATGATTTTAAAATAGTTTACAAATCCGCCTCCACTATGTCCCACGTAGATGCGCTTAGTAGGAATCCCGTTGAAACTAATTTTGCCGAAGTAAGATGTGTTGAGAGTACAAATTGGATAGCGACAGTACAACAGAGCGACCCCGAGCTTCAGCGCATTATTACTATATTAAAAGATCAGGAAACAAATAATATATTAGAAATTAAAAACAATTTTATAATTAAAAGAGGATTGTTGTATAGAAAGACTGATGCAGGGAATCGCTGGGTTGTGCCAAAAGGGGTTCGATGGCAGATACTAAAGGCCCACCACGATGATATAGGTCATTACAGTTTCGATAAGACATTTGATAAAATTAAAAGTAATTTCTGGTTCCCTAAAATGAGGCGGTTCATAAAGAAATATGTTAATTCTTGCTTGGAATGCGCCCACACAAAGATTCCAGCTGGTAAAAGAGCCGGCAACCTTCATCCGGTACCAAGTCAATCGTCCTTTTCATACCTTGCACATAGACCATTTAGGACCTTTTGTGCGAAGCAAAAAGAGAAATTCATATCTGCGTTTAATTATTGATGCATTCACCAAATACCTCATTTTAGTACCTGTTAAAAACACGAAATCACTTAATTCTATATCCGCTTTAAAAACATATTTTCATACTTTTGGCGTTCCCACGCGAATAATTTCTGACAGAGGCACTTCATTCACATCTAAACATTTTCAGCAATATTTAAATTCATTAGGCATTAAGCATGTCATGAATGCTGTAGCGACACCACGGGCCAATGGGCAAGTGGAGCGCTATAACCGCACTGTTTTAGCTGCCTTAACTGCAACCAATCACAATAAACCGGAAGAATTATGGAACGAAAGTGTATCGGAAATACAGTGGGGCTTAAATAATACTCTTAATAAAGGAATCGGAAAAACACCAGCTCAAGCATTATTTGGTATTGATATAAGGTGTTGCTGTAGATATGAAGAGGCTGCAGCAACGCAGATTTATAACTAATTATGATTTATTTACTTTGAGGCGAAGACATGAAGGGGCTTCGTCCTCGTATTACAGGCTCAACAAAAGTATGTTATAATTTTAGCAATACTGTAAACATGAAGGGGTTACAGTATTGATGTAAGGTGTTACTGTAGATATGAAGAGGCTACAGTAACCCAGATTTACAGCTAATTATGGTTTATTTACTTTGAGGCGAAGACATGAAGGGGCTTCGTCTTCATATTACAGGCTCAACAAAAGTATTTTATAATCTTAGCAATACTGTAAACATGAAGGGGTTACAGTATTGATGTAAGATGTTGCTGTAGATATGAAGAGGCTACAGTAACCCAGATTTAAAGCTAATTATTATTTATTTACCTTGAGGTGAAGTTAGTTCATTTACAAGTGTCTATAAGTAATATAATATACATGCTGATACTGTATAACGTTATATAAGAATTGAGAATGTAATTTATATACATATCATGTAGTTAATGAAGTTTAATGCATTAATATTGTCTTGATTAAAATGAATATTATAATATGTATAATGAATTGTAATTTCGGGCAACTGTAGACATGCAGGGGCTACAGTGTGTCAGTAAGTAGTTATTATGGATATGAATTTGCCATAATAACATATTCTCTAATTGAAACTATTATAATTATTGTGCTGGGACATGAAGGGGCCACAGCATAATATACATATAACTATATCATGGTAAGAACACATGGTAAAGTTCGATATTGTTGCCGGTGTCGTGGACATGCAGGGGCCACAGTACACCAGAGTTATTGTAGACATGCAGGGGCTACAGTAATTCCTTCAATATCTTTACATTATAATGTGTATTAGTAGTATTGTCGCTGTCGTGTTGTAGACATGAAGGGGCTACAGCATGCTTGAGTTATTATGGATATGTAGAGGCCAGCGTAACTCCTTCAATGCTATTAGTACGAAATGAACAATTGTAATGAATTAGTTGATTTATTTAAAAGAAAAGTTACTTCATAACCTAAATATTTACTAATGTAATTATAAGTATACCTATAGCTCATATAGGTAGTCCTTATTAAGTCAAGTAATGTACTTGTATTCGTTATTATTACTGCTCTTGTATTTTATTTTAGATATTGTTGCCGGTGTCGTGGACATGCAGGGGCCACAGTACACCAGAGTTATTGTAGACATGCAGGGGCTACAGTAATTCCTTCAATATCTTTACATTATAATGTGTATTAATGGTATTGTCGCTGTCGTGTTGTAGACATGAAGGGGCTACAGCATGCTTGAGTTATTATGGATATGTAGAGGCCAGCGTAACTCCTTCAATGCTATTAGTACGAAATGAACAATTGTAATGATTATAATGTGTATTAGTAGTATTGTCGCTGTCGTGTTGTAGACATGAAGGGGCTACAGCATGCTTGAGTTATTATGGATATGTAGAGGCCAGCGTAACTCCTTCAATGCTATTAGTACGAAATGAACAATTGTAATTAATTAGTTGATTTATTTAGAAGAAAAGTTACTTCATAACCTAAATATTTACTAATGTAATTATAAGTATACCTATAGCTCATATAGGTAGTCCTTATTAAGTCAAGTAATGTACTTGTATTCGTTATTATTACTGCTCTTGTATTTTATTTTATTATTTTTTTTTTATTTATTTTTTTTCCTTTTTTTTCACTCTCCATTTCTCCTTTCACGGGACGTGAAGTCGTCAGGAAAGGCCGACTGTTAGCGACTATTATAATTACCATATATTTTATTTAAGTTTTATAAGGAAGTATCGGCCCCTTAATGTGCGTGTTCGCATAATACAAGATGGTGTATTGACCCATTTGTCATTCACTTTAGTGATTCATTCATATCGGTCACTCTAACATTCATTCATTCATTCACCCCCACCTGAGAACACTGGTCATGCGAACACGCTCATTCGAGGTGCAAGTCTTGTAAAGTAAACAACTGATAAAGTGTTTAATAAAAGCGATTGTGAAAAGTAGAACTGAGGTGTTATTTACTGCAAATTGCTAAAACTTAATTTTATTAAACATCAGTCCGGCCATATTTAAAAGGTCATATGTGTATTTCTGAAGGGTACATAGTACGTTATCAGTGAAGATACGTTTGACGAAGCCGCAACTCCGACATTAAGCACTAAGTAGCAAATCGCATTTCTCTTTCTAGATCGCAAAACTCACATTAGTTTTTTCTGACGTGGGGATCGAACCCCTCACTAATTTCACAACTATAACCCAACGTTCTCAATATAGCGAGACGAATAACACAAAAAATAAAATTAATATTTGGCCCTGTCATCCCATTCATACACGGGCAATTCAAACTTGAGAAACTTATCAGACTCTACTTACGTTTCTTCCTACTTATTCATTTCATTAACAACGACTTTGTGTTTGACACTATCACTATAATTTGTAAGATCGTGGAATACATTGGGATTGAAAATTATTTGGTTTCATATTACATATAGCCCTGACCCTCATTATGATACGAATATTATGTAGGCGCCGACAAAGAGGTAGCACATACAAACTGGAACTTCGGTCACTCATATCGAAAGCTCAGGGAGCAGTTAGCACACTCTATAGTTGGCCATATACAGTCTAGACGTAAGTAAATAGCCGTGTCCTCGGCGTGGCCACCGCATGATGCGCAAGGTTGATGGAGACTGGCGACTGTAGGGAATATGCATACATTTTTTTTATTTGTTTAATCCAGTCTTTACTTCGTTATAATAAAGTAAAAAATATAAATATTGTTGAAAGTGTACTAATTATTTTTTAAAATAATATATAAAATATCGATTAAATTTGACGTGTTTAAACGCCCCCATTTTTCGCGCGCTTCGGATGACGTCACAGAGCACGTTCAGTGTTATTTACTGTATGCAAAGAGAGTTATGATTTAAGGTTTTTCAGTTTAAATCGCTGTTAAGTTATGGAAGAAGCTAAAAAACCATTTTATAGATATTGCATGGTACCAATGTGCCAAAAAACTATTAGAAGTACACCAGATAAAGTGTTTTTTTCTATTCTAAGAGATACGAAAATATGTAAACAATGGTGTTATTTTATGAGAAGCGATAAAGTATCTTCAATATCGCGTTTACGCTGTTGTGAAGATCATTTTAATGTAAGTATATTATATTTTGACAGTTAAAATGGTGTGAATTGGTCAGAAGTAAAAATAAAAGTTGAAAGAAAGCTCAGTAGAGCATAACACACAAAAATATTCGATTTGTCATCTATTTCGATAGGTATCTATTTCTCCATCAAATACTTTAACACTTCACACACACAACATTCATTAAAATGTAATAAAGTTAGGTGAATGTTAACAACATTTAAAGTTATGTTTAGGTACGTATTGCTGTGTGCACATATTATGCATAATAACCGATTTAATAGATAAAAAATATCATATGTTACAATAATTACTATTCCACTTTTACTCCTTTGAGCGAGGTGGACGTAAAATCATGATATGATGCAAAATATGTTGTAATCATAAAATGATATACTTGTTTTGATAGATGATCCGGTTGTGCTTTGACAAAACCACTTTCTGTCACTGTTCTTAATAATCCCTAGTATCATTATGTATCAAAATCACAGTAGGTAATAGAAAACACTACAGGAATATAAATTAAAACAATTTTTCCTCAAATACGACTAGCAAAGTATGAATATAAATGCCATAACGTGCTCTGTGACGTCACTTTACGTTTCGACCAATGGTGATGCGTTTCGTGAATTTATATTTCGCGCGCATAATTTACGCTTTTTACAAAACTTTATGCAAACTAAACAAGAAAATAATGGTTTAGGAGTAACATCAGGACCACAAAGTATCAAGGATAAAATAATCAAGTTAATTAAAATCACTTGCATATTCCCTATTGTCGCGAGGAGACAGCGCGGTAGCTGATCGCCGGACGCCTCCGCATTCCAGCACGGCGCGGAGTGGCGGCCCCCTATATAACTAGCAATTTCCCTCCGCTGCGGTCGTCCGCTTAGCTCTTTGACCCATTTCGATGTTTGGATGCATACCGTTTTAAAGTTATTGGGTTATATTTAGGTTTAGACCTCCGATTAGAAGTTAACGATATTTATAAATAGCGATAATTCAATAATCAAATGAAAATAACACTTTACAATAAGTTAAAAGGCCCATATATACATTTAATTATTACAAGTGAAACAGCTGGGGGGAAGTAGCTAACAATCCAATGTTACGTCAAGTCTACGATTAGCACCACGACTATACAACAAAAAATTACTTAAAATTTTTTGAAATAAAAAAACTGGAGATTTTTATGTAGTTGTCAGGCTTCTAAACTAGGTCAAAACCGGCCAACTGGTACATACAACATACAGCAGCCCTCACATGCCACGTCATGCCAACAAGGCCGTCACTAGCTTTGTAACTGGCAAGTTCGAGCGTGACAGATTGTTTTCAGTCTTTTACATGCTCACCACATCGCCATTCCGGGGGGCACGTGCGTGAATGAATAATGTCGGTGACAGGGCACTTCGCAGATTGTTAGTTCAAGGTGTTTCAAATCTTCTGTAGTCAGTATACGTAAGAATCATTTTATTATTGTAAGATATGGATTCATGAGAGTTATAACTTATAAGTTATCGTTGTTTGTGTTACTTCAAGTTATTAAAATACAAAAGTGAATTGAGAAGTGTTTGATATATTTCGATGTCGAACCACCACCATTCATGTTTAGAAAACCCCGACATAGCGACTCGTTCTGGCGTCAGTCTGTCTATGCCGTAAGGCAGTTCGGCATAATTCTGACGACCATCGCGAAATGTCGCGGTTCGTATTGGTTGACATTATATTTAAATTCTGTGGCAATTGATGCGGTTGGGTCAGTGCCTAGCCAGGACATAAATAAGATGATGTGTTGATTAATAAAAAAAAATAAGACGTTTTAAAATAATTTGCCCACATATGGATGACTACTCGCCACGATTTAATAAACATACCTTATATAATACCAAAAAAATTAAATATTCTTAAACACTAACCCTGTTCCATTATTAAACATCTAAAAGAATACACTTAATGCTTTGATGTTTATTTTTTGTCAATTTTTTTTATTGAAGGTTTATAATTCAAAGATATTGCACATTATTATGCGACAAAAAAGAGATTATTTCTTTCGGAAGTAACATGCAAGTTCAGCAACTGGAAACCTTTAAGACGCGAACGGAAGACCATTCCGACTCTTAAGGGTCCCATCGTTCCAAGTTTAATTGCGATTTGCGATCCGCCCCCGCATTAAGTAACTCTGATTAGGAGTAAGTGCTGTGATCGTCGATTCTCGTCACTGACGATTGCTCGGTAATCTATTTCGGGTGAGTCCTGTGATGACGGGGTCACGGGGATCTCTCTGATAACGCGCAGAGGAATGCTGATTGGGAACCGAGTCAAATGTTAATGTTTTCAAGCTTTGATTTACGATAATTTATCGTCTGGCTGTGATGGGAATACATTTTATATTGAGAAAAGTTTACAAATCTATTTGCGAAAAATATGTATTAGCGGGTTTAGTGAACTTATGATTACAGTATTTATTGCATTTTTGTAACAATAAAATCAAACTTAACATTCCCGATCTACAAAATTGAACACAAAACCTTACGATCCAAAGCGTTAGTACGCTGACACTAGACGAATAAGGCAATTAATAAGTACAGCGAATCTATTAATAACTCAGCAGCATAAAGATCAAAACGTCGGAAACAGAAATTCCTATAGCGAATTACACCACACTTGACCGAGTTTCCCGCATCATAGCCATGTGAACACATAAAAATTACACGGCCAAAACGAAACGAGTGCGCTATCCGTCGTTCGTTTAATTTTACGGTCAATAACTCGCAGCAGCGATAGCCTGGAGAGAGAGTGGACTACTGATACCGAGGTATCGGGATTGATCTCAAGATATGCGCTAACTTTTAAAAGTTACATATGATTGTGTTTATCGATTTATGAAAGAAAAAGGTGTATAATTTACAACTAGTATTAAGCCTGTGTGATGGAAAGGCATAACTTCTCTAGTTATTAGAGGACGTCTATAAGAGACAGTTGCGCTGTTGTATTTTGTGCGGTCAGCGAGTTTGTGACCATTATAAATTCATGGGCAGCGGCGATTAATCACCACAAGATGACCTACATGCTCGTCTGCTTAACTTCTGCTATGAACAACAACAACATTGAAGATAAAAGACCAAACATGCCCGTACAAAACGGTTTGTAGGTCGAATTCATAAAATTTAATTATTGGTATAAACTACTTAGAGCAAACTATGGAACTGTAGTGTTTTTGGTATTATTTCATGTTGACAAAGGCAGTGATCGTTTGAGCAATTAAAAATTACCCAAAAATTAAACACGTAATCTATGATACGATGACTTGTGTGAAGGCTACAAAGCTATAACTCTACGCAGGGATGTTTCGGTTTGGGTAAAACCGATATTGTTTAAGGATCGCGAACAGAGTATTCAACTTTCCGCAAAAGGCTCATTTCCCGCTACTCTACGGATTGTTCCTATTAGACAATTACGAACAGAAGACCTAATACTATGAACAAACAGTTGTACAACATTCAGTTGTACAAAAACAATTAAGCCACTATCAAACGATTAAACGAAAACCTATTACAAATTTCCAGATACTCTTCTGTGCCCATTCGATAACAAAAAATATATTTTAATGCTATCTAGAGAAGGCATGTAATTTAAAAGCAATAAAAGCTACTATTACGCATACATTAGTTTTTATTGGGTCATAATTTGTTAGAAAAAAACATGTTCTATGCAAAACACAGCACATAAACTATGAAGCACATTACCGTCTTGTTGTTGCTCGTCTAGTGGCCCATAAACAAAAAGTCAAACTGGTAAAGACAAAGTTCGACACCCAAGGGGGCAAATCGTAATTTATGCAAGGTCCAACAAAGGTCCGCAATGTATTTCTTTGAGAGATGTAGGCTCTAGGTTGCCTTAAAGCTACATTCTCTTATTATTGGTGTGATTATCTCAGTGGGGTATTTATTTATTTATATGGTACACCAACAGCGTATATATTATAACAAAATTAAGACGTCTAAGACAAAGCAATTATTAGTGGCTGATATATATGCCCAGTACAGGTATACGCAGATATATCAAAATTATTTGTATTGCGGACTCGGTAGTCGGTACTATACTGCCATACTTTAGGTCGCGGGTTCGATCCTTAGGTCGGGTGGTGTGATATACGATTATTCTAATTAGTATCAGTCCGGATTCTGTTGACTGATCAATGGCAATGGGTTTGCCCCCTATTATGTACAGGACCTACGCCTGCAGAGTCTGGTGTGATGTTAAATGAAGCGCAATTTACAACCAGTCCGACACGGGACCGTTGCGTAACCGACACGGCCACGACTGCTCGTGAACCGGTCGGTTTGGTAACGTTTCGTTATCGGAGTCGTGATGAATACTTAACGTTAAACGATTCACAACGGTTCATATGTGCGTCATGGTGTTATACGTACAAGTTAAGACTTATTGTACTTCAAACATTTTGGGTGGACTGAAGACAGTCACAAAAGGTGTGAGTGATAGCTATTTGATTGATTTGATTTCAAAATGTCTTTATTAAGCAAAATACAATACAGCGTACACAAATAGATCTTATTCTAAATATGTATTACAGATTTGTGCATAGATATTACTGAGGCTAGCAAGCGCCTTTACGAACATATTTACATGAATTATAAAAGAAATAGTAACAGAACTTAAAGTATAATACATTGCTATTTTAGTAAATATGCAGTCTTAGTGAGACTCACATTAATTTTACAATGGCGTGTACTTAACGTACAATTTAACGATAAAACGTAGAAACAGAAAAAGTAATATTATAACGAAGATAAATACAATATACTTAAAAATTTAAAACGGGTAGATTTGAAAAATAAGCGACCACAAGCGCGGTAGCCGCCGGTCAGTCGGTAAGCGAGCTATTGTTATGAATATGGTTCGCCAAGAAAGTAGTGATGGGGCAATCGGTATCGATTGTATGTTTGCGAGTACGATAAATTTCTAAGTCGACTTTTGCCTATGGTTGAGACAAGAATATTCGGATGGATTGGATTTTTGTATAGATAAAATCGACGCGACAATTTTAAAATAAAATCTCTTAAAATAGGATATTTGATACTGTGGTGTAATTTATAAAGGTTGGCCTTGAAAGGGGTGTTGTAAGCAGTTTTAAGGGCTTTGTTCTGGACAACTTGAAGCTTATTATAGTTTGTACCTGTAAGACAGCACCAAGCAGGCGCAGCGTATGTAAGACAAGGCCTAACTAGCGTTGAATAAATACGAAGTTTCGTTTGTGCACTTAAAATGGACTTCCGATTAAGTATAGGTTTTAGTGAATTCAATGCTTTCAGACCTTTATTTCGTAGAATTTCTGTATTTTTATTCCAGTTGAGTTTGTTGTCTAAGACTATGCCAAGATACTTCACTGACTTGCTCCAAGCAATTGGAGCCCCATTGATAATAACAAATCGAGTAGGCGGTGAGCGTTTTCTGGTAAAAAATATACCTTCCGTTTTACTTGAGTTTAATTTTAATTTCCATTTTTGAAAGTATTCATTAAGTAGTGCTAAGGACCATTGTAACCGACTAATAATGACATCAGCGTCCTTGTCAGATGTATAAGTTGCAGTATCATCTGCGTAAACGGCAAGATGTGTATGCGGTTGTTTAGGAATATCATTTAAAAATAAAATAAACAAATAGGGACCGAGAATAGAGCCTTGGGGGACACCTGCTGTTACTAATTTGGGTTTGGAAGTGAAGCCATTTATGTGTACAGAGAAAGAGCGATCGAGAAGGTAATTTTGAATCAGCTTAACAATACCTGGAGGAACTTTATGATTTAATAGCTTATGTAACAATCCATGATGCCAAACTGTGTCGAAAGCTTTTTCAACATCAAGGAGAATCATGCCCGTTGATTTACCTGAATTTAGGTTGTGTGCAACATGTTCAGCAACTCTAGCCAGTTGCTGAACTGTAGAATGAGTGCTACGAAACCCAAATTGTTCTGGGATTAGGGCATTTTCTGTAAATTTTGCAAGTTCAATCAGAATAATAGCTTCAAAAACTATTAGATAGCTATTGTTTTCAGATAATAATATAAACGAATTGAGAACCCCGTCCTTTTTTGGAAGTTAGTTAAAAAAGGGTGAGAGGATTAACTAATATCAAGCCTGACAGTGGATTTAAGGGTGAATACTTTAGAGGTGAGATGTCTCTGAAGGTACGTATCGTATCTCATACAAGGTACCGACAAATATTTGTAGACATAAATAGCTTTAGGTTTCCAGAGCCGGTTGCTTACAATATTATAATATTTTTCATCCATTGTATTCATAAAATACAAAATAGTGACAATTTAAGATAGATTATTTATTATACGCTTGAAATTCTAAAAACCGACAAAAAAACATTCATCATGATCTTTACAGTCAAGCTAAAGTAGTCAACATGTTTATTAATTCTTGGCAAGTTTTTGCAAAGTAATGACGTCAATCTGTTGACTAAGTATTAATTTGTAAGAATGTAGTTAAATGGATTAAACGCTCAAGATGATAAGCGCAAAGGAATTCATAACGTTTGATTCCGAGAATGTCCGACCCGTCAACAACCAAGCTGTGTTGGCACGCCCTCAGTTCAAACTGATACTATTGTAATCTTTATGTACAAAATTCTAGATTCAGTCATAACAATATTATGTAATGCTTATAAGCAATGCGACGCTCAAGTCATGTATCAAGCACATTGCCGATGAGTAAAAATAGAACGTGAACATTAATATAGACTTCACAAATTATTTTTACAATATTCTCATAACATTTTAGAAAATTATGTTCTAAATTTCCAATGTAACGTATCAGCTGACAAAGTGACATTTTTGACTTGGGAATCTCGAATTTGTTATCATACAACACCCACATTTATTTAAAATACATACTCTAAGAAATCAGCTAGTAATTAGGTCAGTATCGCTTTCGGATTTACGTTAACCTCTACAGCCTGGCTGCTTGTGATAACGCGGTAGTGTAGTCAAAATACCGCGGTAAGTGCGCGTTGTGCCGGTTATCTGCGAAAGCGCTCCTCTCAGCGGTATTCTGAGATTTAGCGGCATTCGCATTTTTCATACCTAATCGAGAATTTTACTGGAATAACTCGCAAATTTGGGATTACCCGTTATAATGTACGATGATATAGCTCTTATTCACTTTGACAGCTATGAATTCTACTGAAATTTTAGATGTTCTGTTAATCGGCGCCGTGGGAATGTCTCAGAAATTAAGCATGCGGCATAATTCACAGCTGGCAACGGCTTGCCTGTGTGACCCTACCATTAACAATATCTTAAGAGTTAATGGTGATCAACAGGGAAACCGTTAGATCATCTGCCTAACCAATAAAATATACTATGAATTCATCAGTAGTATTTAATATTTTAAGAACTGCCACGGGGCACGTAGTTAACATAGTAATAATGGCAATTAAAACGAACCTTATCCGAATGGAATACGAACTACGACCCAAAGTAACAGCCGAGCGTCTGCAAGAACACGATTACAATAATAATGCACAGGAGGAGAGTTCCAAGTTCATGTATTATGTAACCGTCGCGATAAAAACGACCCGTCAGAACTCTATGGTAATTTTATTCATCTATTCTATCCATCATCGCGCACTAGGTTCGAGCTAGATCCTGAATAATAGCGAATGCTCAATGGAGTTGAATTCACTAACTTTAGTGTAATGAACAGAGAAGGCTGATAAACTGCGGAGATAGATGCGGTTAACATATTTGGTAGACAATCATGTCATCGTCTCGCAAAACGATTTGAACATTAATACGGCAGATTAATGTGCGATATCAGTGGTAGGTCATAATCCGTCTCTTCATCAATGAGTTTTATAATCGTTAAATTCCGTTATATATCTTTGACAATTCTGAAGTTTTTTTGTCAAAGCAAATAATTCATAACTTTACTGCATTTATCATAATATTTTGAATTGACTATATTGTAGATATTCAAATAACAGTAAAGAATATTATTTAGCATCCATATTTTACATTGATGTCAAGGCACTGTTACCAACCTGCTAGAATGCTCCTGGAAGTTGCCGCCGTCGAGCAGCCGCACCTTGGCGAAAAGAACGGCCGACACAAAAGGCACCTCGGTCAGCTCCTCGAGACAGCACTGCACCTCAAACTTATACCGCTTCTTCTTCATCATGAAGGCCATGACGCCGGCCACATCGGGCCTGGCAGACCGGCCTGCACCGCCGCCACCGGCGCCCGTCTCGCGCACTCACTACACTCACTGACACCACACTACACTTCACATCAGAGTCAGCACGGGGTTTAAAAAATTCCAACTAAACTTCCGGAATATTTATGTGGATAAATAAAGCGGCGTAGCGTGAGCGCGTCGCCTGCGATGCGAGGTCGGGTGGCGGATCCGAGCGTCGATGTGGCGCATAGCTGCCGATGTCATTAGTCTGGAAAACAGAGTTGATGGTTAACGACATTAAGATAGCGTTCAACATTTTTTTACGACCGACGAGACCGTCTTTCTGAACGATGATAAGTTATGTCGAGTTGAGATATAGGCAGTTTTTTTCGTAGTATTGGACGACTGTTTTGTTTTTTAAGTACCTACTAAGTACATTTCACGCTCCTAAGTATTCGGGATAAGAATAACCTTACATATTCAGAATAATTAACAGTTCAAATGAATAATCTAGCATACCCACTTAATTTTATAGAAATTATTACAAAACGTATATTAATGATCCATCTATAAAATTTATTGGCAACATTATATAGCAATGGTTATTACGACGCATTTTAAAACGTATGAAACCTTAAAATCCCCTTGGCCCAGTGAAATATTGCCGGCAGATTGTGGATTAGCGCCAATAATGAAGCCGAAGTAGTGCAATCGTGTTTTTTTTACAAGGCCCCTGTACGCTACGCGCGGGGTCTCGTTGGAAGTGGTAGATAGTTAATCAGTCACTAATCGGAGCTGTTTTAGCTCCCGACGCAAGACGAGGGGAGATATTACCCTTATTTTATACAAAATAACATATCGCAGAACATAATTCATGCTAAAAAGATTCTTACATCATGTTTGCGCCTAAATTTTCGGAAATAAGTACGTAACGTTTTTTAACATTGCTTTAGATTTATCAAAACCCGTCAATAGGATGTATAGATTGATGAGCACACTTCTATACTATAGAATATGATTTAAGTTCTATAATACCGTTTATACTGTTTATAAGCAGACAACTAGGCGAGCAACCTCCTTCACTTGTCACAATACAAACATCTACCTATAAAATAATTAGCTACATCAACAACCGGAGGATAGCTGGGGTACAGACCGAGTTATCAACACTTCAGGGACCGTAACTAAGATTACTTTTTATAATCGTTAACGTTAAAGTTATGTATAAGAATGGCATATCGTAGCGATAGACTTATCGATTATTCCCATACATTTTTCTTCTTGTTTTCTACTAGCGTTAACTATTGTAGAAGCCCTTCTATAATAGTTTATTTGGCTACGGCCTTATATTCTTTACTAACCGAGTTCACACAGAAGGATAACGTAGTATGGTAACAAGTACTAGGAACCGTATAATTACGTATAATACAATCTCGTAGAGACGCGTCGCAGGGATCCATCTCAATTGGAACTATAAATTGTCCACTTTAGATGCTAGACAAGGCCGATAGCGAATCTATCTGCCTCCGAAACGAATAACATTACAACCACAAACGAGCGTCTGGGGCCTCTTTACAGTATTATATATTTTATATAGTATTTTCTTGTAAGTATATTTACGATGCGGTATCCATAATAGATAATTTTTATTTGAAAAATAGGGTTGTGACATTCAGTATGGTTTAAACGTAGCAGGATACTTGGAATTTTTAATAGAACAAGTAAATTGGAAATTAATAAAATTGAAATCCAAATGGATTATGAACATAATATTATATTTGTGAAAATCTCTACATGTTCAATTGAGAAAATAAACTAATTAGCTATATCAGGTTACCCTAGAGACAGAGTAGTGTGCCTCATTTCGTAACACTTGAAATCCCGTCATCATTCCGAGTGGCACAGGGCACACGGCATGTCACAATGCGTATGCCTTGCGTATGTCTGTAGCACCGCGGCACGCAGCTCCATTCAACGCAGCCGGTTTAATTAAAACATCCTTTTTGACAGCAACGGTAACTGCGCCGCATCGTGCGTCGAAACGTTGGCACGTGCGAGCTTCAATACACACGCAGATTACGTGTGTCAACTATCAGCATTATGTCACGACGTTTTGTTAAATTACTTACCCTATAAAGCTGGTGGGTCTATGCTTTCATTACTCGATCAAAGCAATGTAATATAATATAAACTAGATAATTTTACTCGAGTTAATTTTCCTTCGGCTTGTCTTATCTGTACTAATATTATAAAGCGGTAAAGTTCGTTGGGGTGCAGACTGCAGTTATTTTTTTCGTCACTTATTTTCCGATTTTGAAAACTATTTATCACTAATAGGAATTTCCATTATCCGGAATGCTATAACCTTATTTTGGTTCCGCGATAGGAAGTTTACGTTACGTTAAGTTTACTCTTCAATTACCACAAAATAATTCAGCTAGCAATTAGATTTTTACCCAAGCCAGTCTAGCTAACAGAAATATCGATTAAAGATTAGAACACGAGCCGAACACAAGGTGGGTGAACTTCGGGGAATTGGTACATAATACATAGAACAAAAAGGCTATGTGTACTGGTAAAAACTCACATGTTTGGCAAAAGATGGAAGCACGTGGAACGGTGCCAGCTCTAGCACACCACCGTATCGGCTCACATCGCCTGCAACAGATACCGGCATTAAATTATATACCAAATTGGAGAGTGGAATAAAAATATTGGAGACTATAGATCAACAAGCAATAAATTTACTTAGGACTGACTTTCCCATCGGTAAATATTTTTTGTTGAACTCAATAACTGAGTTTTGACGTGATATTTTCGTAGTCTGTCAAAATAATTATTAGTCTGATTATTTTTCCGAGCCAAATATCGACCAATAGAATTGCACCATTCGACGTCACGTGGTACAACCTACATGGTATTATACTGACAATTTTTTTTGAATATTTTCTCTGGTCGTTACTATATAATAAGAAATAATTTTTTTTGAATATTTTCTCTGGTCGTTACTATATATTATGAAATTCTTATTTGTTGACTGTTCATTTCATCTCATGGTGCAATTCTATTGGCCGACATTTGGGACGGAAAAATAATCCCCCGAATACCACACGAGCTTCAAAATTATCTGGCATTTCCCTCAAGGTTCCCTGCAAACAAATGAAGTCGTCAAGTTTTTCAGGAAAAATCACTCGCGCTTCGCGCTCGTGATTTTTTAACCTGAAAACTCCTTCATTTGTTTGCAACGAACCTATCGGAAAATACCCGATAATTTTGAAGCTCTTGTGGTATTATATGTGATAATTGTTATCTGATGACTGACTATGAGACTACACAACCCCCAGACTCTGAATAAACGTTTGCGGATCTCATTTGTCTCGATGCGGCGATCCGGCCGCGGATTCAATTACGTAACTCCATTAATTGATTACATCCCATACCCCGAAAATAATACTGATAGGAAATTAATCAGAGATTAATAAGGAATTGCCGCGTTATTGCCGGTGACACTCGAGGACGTCACAGTTTGATATTACTGTTATTTGACAACTACCCCTTCTGCCAAAATTTCAAAGCTTTATTACTTACTAATTATTGCCCCAATTTCGAAAATTCTTTTTCCGTTAGATTTTGGATGTCGTACATTTTTGATAAATATATTTTAAAAAAAGTAGTCAACTACCATATTCAAATAAAATACATAAAACTACTACCAAATCAACATATCGATAAACAATTTCCAAAATAAATTTATTCGATTCACACACTAACTAGTTCGGCTACACACCTATGTTTATGCAAATGGCTTAATTGAATTAAATTATTTCCCAGAACTCATTGTACGTTCTGAACGATTCGGAATTATTTTATAACATAATAAATGACAAAGTTTAAGATGTTTGGGGGTTTGTAATCGAATAACGCATAAACCGCAAAATAAGAGTTGCATGAAATTTGAAGCAAGCGTAGCCGCATGCCAATAGTGATGGAATAATAAATGAACACCTAAATATATCAATCAAATACATAAATCATTCAAACATATATGGATAATATTTAAATTTGTACTCGTATTTATCAATTACAAGTTAACCAAATCCCGTTATAAACATGGCCGCATCATCACAAAAACAACAATTATATTGATTAACCGGACTTTACCTAACAACACACGACTCAACATAATCCAAGAGAGGATAAAACCAAACCTCCAAGAATAGCCCGCAATAACTAGCACAATAAACGCATTACAATCGCGATAAGCCGCCGGTTATTAACTCCCAACGCAATGGACAGACAGACAATTACACTACAATTTACTATGCAAATCCGTAGAAATCCGTCCAAGGATGCGGGCGGCGCTATGATCTTCGTTCAAGTGTACACAAACCAAGTAAAATCGGGAATAATTGCGTGGAATTACGTGATGTTGGGCAATTTTTCATGACCTTCGCGTGGTGAGGCGTCGCGGCGCGTGCGCAGCGCCGCAAAACCTAAGGGGAGAGCGACTGCGCCCAACCAACTGCACGATTTGAAACGACTCAACTAGAGGAAGATACGAAACAAATTGAAAATTACTGTCGAACCCGTTGACAAGGTGTTACGTGAACGATGCTCCTCCGGTTCGAGGCAGTTAACTATCTAGATGTATCGACTAATCTTACTAGATTATATTCTTAATTTATATCATATAGGAATTCGTCAGAGTAGGTGTCGTGACTTTATTTCCGCTACCAAACAGTGTTTAAGCATTGTCGTGTTCTGGTTTGAACAACAATGTAGGTAGCGCAATTATCCTTATATGTATTAGCATAAGTAAATCTCTCATTACGAAAAGGAAAACCAAATTATACTTCGATTTTAATATATCTCATTGTATCGAGACTGAATTTCAAAGAGTCATTTATTAACATAAATTACAAAGTGACTCTGTCTTTCACGAGAAAAATCGACACGCAAATAGGCATCATAACAACAACGATCTGACACACCAGTGCGAAAGCCTGTACGGTATTTACAGGCTCATTACCGACTCTATTTCGATCCCGGCGTACTTAGGGCCCCGCGCTGAACCCGTGTGCCCAGCTCTCAACCTGCCCAGCTGGCCGGTTGCCAAACATTCCCAGCGTCACCTTGGAGCCGACGCTCATAGGGCCCCCATGCCATGGGGAATGTGATTTATAGCACATTATACGCTAAAAATACGTCTGCAGATTGTATGCGTGTGATGGAATCCGGCAAGTGCGAGTGAAAGCTGACAGACTGCGTTGTACAGTTTACAAAAAAAACAACCGTTGAAGCAAGCTTAAAATTACACAGAAAACAAGAATTTTAAAAAGAAAAAGTAGGCAGTCAACTTCAATTTAATTCTTAAGGTTTTATGTCTGAGAAAAACAAACCCCCAAATCTTCACTCAATTCGTTTTTGTAGATATTTTTATTTAAAATTATATGATCGAATGTAAATGATGACTAATAATATATTTATCTTCTATACACAAATTTATGTTGCTGAATATATAAACTTGTATTTTTATTATTGTTAATACCCAGCGGTTAGTTTAGAGGTTCCAAGTAAAGGATAGAGATAAAGTAGATACAATACAAAACATAATACGATGATGCAAAACACAATAAAACTATTTAAATGGTACATATTCTGCGATAATTAATTACCCAATTTATTATATTACTTCCTGGCGAACAAAGCCCAAAAAGATAAAGCATTTTCATTTATTTCGCACCATTATTTTATTCAACACTAGTTTTTGCCCGCAGCTCCGCCCGCGTAAATGAGTTTTCCCGGGATAAAAGTCCCGCTTTATATTTTCCCGGGATAAAAAGAAGCCTATGTGTTAATCCAAGACATAATCTACCCTTGTGCCATATTTCATCGAAATCCGTTCAGTAGTTTTTGCGTGAAAGAGTAACAAACATCCATATATCCAGACATCCATACATCCATACTTACAAACTTTCGCGTTTATAATATTATTATAGTAGGATAAACTGCTTTAAATGGATATTTTAAATAAAATAACATAAAAGTAACTTAATATGGATATGGGTACAGGGGCCTTAATAAAACATGACAATTTAAATACACAATACATAAAGAGCTTTTGGGCCGAAAGCCGATTTAAATATAGAACCTATAGGTAACTTATTATCTTACTTGGTTTACTATTAAGAAACGTATACCAAATCGAAAGTAATTTTTTATCACATTGCTCACCTGCCCCCTTATTCTCTATGACAGTGTTAAACTCGTAACGCAACCGCGTTACGTTAACTTCGTGTAATTAGCACTTAAGTATTTTGTGTGGCCATTTCCAGTGATAAACGCGATGAGTTACGTTACGAGCTTGTTACGAGCGGTGAAAATAATGTGCGTCATAGAGAATAAAGGGGCCGTAGACATGCTGCCACAACTTATGTATTAAGCAACAGTAAATCGACTCTGGTTTGGATTAAGCACTGGGTGATGTTTATTACTTTATAATACCCTTAAAAGTGAAACACATGACTCTATACTTTCAGCAGAAATAAACAATCAACAACTGTCTATTTCTACCGCCAAGCAGCAGTGTGCATCATGCACTATTGTGTTTCGTTTTGAAGGACATTGTAGCTAGTGTAACTAAAGGACATAAAGAAACTTAATATCTTATGTCTCAGGATGACGTGCGCAGTGGAATGCCACACAGTACTTTGTAACTCAAGGTGCTGGATGGTGTTGCTACTGTTTATGGGTAGTCGTATCGCTTACCATCAGGCGAACGGCATGCTCGTCTAGTCATTCAAAGCAATAAAAAAAACCACTAACTTACTCATACGAACAACCTACTCTAGTAAACATAAAAGCACAATAAAAGACAAAGTAGATGTTCATTGAACAATATTGTCAGCACGTGACGTGTATATGTGGGTTATGAGTCAGTGTTATCACTCGAGGTCCCCGGCTGCCGCTGGCGCCATGGCGACTGCTGATAATGATGCAAATGTACTTCTAAATGCTAACCAATATTCAATGCAAACGTCATATTTTGTATTGTATAAATTATTTCTTATTTTTTTCTAGCCTATAAAATGTCATTGCTATATCTTGGTCGAATTTTTATGACGTGGATAACAGTACAATAACTCCAGTACTAATTTGTGGTTAGGAGCCTTGATTGTTAACTAATAAGGTATGCACTATGGAGGCAGGTGAGGTCAATTGTTTTCAAAAGATGTCATATTGATAAGAACCGCACACACCCTTAATTATTAATAAATCTCCTACACAAAAACTAAAAAAATACTTTAAACTATAGGATAAACATAAAAATTCAAGGTAACTAGTAATAACAATTATTTGAAACTACTTTTGAAAACTCACAACCACGCAAGACTTAAGAAAATCTATGACTTCATTCAAACTTTCATATAATATATCATGCAAATTTAACGATATTTTATCTCGAAGGCAAATTTAACAATGCACCGTCGGGATTTCCTCTTCGGATAAAACGAAAAACGCTTGCAAGTTGCAATATTTGCAAGTATTAATGAAACAGCTATTTTCGTTGTATATTTGAAAGAAAATTCAAAATGTTGTGTGTGTTAAGATAAGGGATGACGTGGGCTCTCAATGTAATCTTGAAACAGAAGCGGGCACAAGCATTTTGCACTCGCTGAATAAGTCCTTGAGTTCTGGCTAGTAAGCGAGGGCCAAAGACTGTATCCATGTAGTTCAGTCTTGATAGGACAAGTGATTCTACAAGCTGTAAGCGCAAACTTTCCTGCAGATATGGCTTCATTTTGTATAACACCTTATATTTATAAAAACAGCTCTTAAATTTTTAATTATTTTATACAGCCAAGTATTTTGTATATAATGCTGGCCTATTTGATCTAAGACTGCTTACGTGTGAAATAGTTGGAACACCACCTAAACTTTAAATTACACAGCTCATTAACTTTTTCACATACCCGGGGAAAATACACTGATGATAATAAACGCATCATTTGCGCTAATTGCGAACAAAAAATATCAGCTGTCCTGAATATATTTCCGTTCCGATTGCATTTTCCAACGCCCACGCGCTCGCATTTTTTATCACCACATTGGGATATTGAGTAATCATTGATACCGCATCTTCGCCAATTGTGTTTCAGGATATATGACCCCATAAGGATACGAACACCCTTCAGAATTCACTTGCCTCACCTGAAGCTTGTGCTTAGACTGACCATTTCACATTCTTGGTTCGAATTTTCCATGTCATAGGAAAAAAGCCCCAATCTTGTAGCGATTGAAATATTATGGTCTGAATTCTGATAAATGAGCACATAGAACTATTGATTAAAAAGTATTTATTTTCAATTTACTGGGTTGACTTACCTACAGTTGACTCCACAACGCAACTATTCAAAACTGCCGAAATAAAACAGATTTTCGTACCGTGTCTAAAATTGTTTTTAGCCTTATAACTCTACCAACTTCACTAGTAAAGTATACATTATCATCGTAACTAAACACCTTGAGCAATTGAAAGAAAAATAAAGATAACTTCGATCCGATAAGTTTCACCTCGCTGCCGGCCACAGTTTATAAAGTGACCAAAAAGTCCCGTGTCAAAGCAATGTTTTCAACACGAGCGTTGAATTGCTAATGCTGAAGGGTTAATGGTCACACTCAGGACGATTCGGTTGTCATGACCGACCGTTGATGAACCGAGTCTGTTTTTGTCAGTAGGTACTTATCTCCGCACGCGAAGTAAAATCCCTTTTCTTGTTTTTCCTGTTTGTGTATATTTATAGTGACTGTATACTATATTAAATATTTTCATACGGATGTCGAAATGTACCTCTACTACATAAAATGGACAGAATTAGGTAGAGGAATAAAAAACTGATGCTTAAATAATATATATCTATATGCTTAAATAAAATTAATAAATAAATACCTATAAATGAATGTCCATATAAGGCCTTCACTATCATGTGTGCATGAAACACATACAATTAACAAATATGAGGCATGATATTTATAATTTTAATTATAAGTTAGCCATTATTATAAAATATGATACGGCCCCGCTGACCAGCATCCGTTTATAAAACACGGTTAATAATTACCAAGTAAAGCTTCTTATTATTAAATATTAATGAATAGAATCTACCAGGTAAAACAACAAAATTATCCTAAAAACCATATATAAAATATATCCCAGCCTCTCGCTAAACCATGCAGGCACATGTACTTTTACATGTCCAGTAACCGCTAACAAAGACATTAATTTCAGGAATATTAAAACTTGTTCAGATAACTTTTTGTCAGCTACAGTTTAATTCATCGATTGCTCTACGTAGACGTACGTAGGGTATATTCTTCAGTGATCACTTAGCAACATGTGAACTATTTGCTTATTATCTGACCGGCTAAAAATCAAGTTCATCTGCCCCGAGCGCTCCGCACCTGACGGTTCCGGCGCAGCTCAGCCGAGGAGCGCGTGACGCAACACCAGCTGGAGCGTGCTGTGAGGCCAATCGATTACTGCAACACGACACCACGGAAAAAAACGCACTTCTCAGCGTTTTTCTTCGCCAGAATATGGTTTTAGCAAATGAAGAGGTTAGAGAAGACACGTTAATGCTTACACTTTTTCTTCTGATCATTTAATCTAAGACGATGTTTGCGCAAGTCCATTTTACGTAGAACCTATTATCCAACGGTTAATAGTTTAAGGTCTATGATGATGATGATGGTGAATAAGCTGTAAAGGTAGAACAAATAATAACTAAACATAAGAACAAGGATAACGTAACTAATCCAGATGCAAGCGATGAGGCGCCAGTTAACAATCTTATTTGCATAAATTGTTCATCGGAAGTAAACGTTGTATAAACATGTTATTATTTATATAATTTCCTGAGCAATTACCATGGGGTAAAATTTGTTTCCCACACGATAACACTCAAATAATCCCCGTAGACAACGTTATTAATCTTAATGTTACCGTGGAAATGACTATACTTAAATAATAAGAAAACCATATAAGTTAAACTTTAAAAAAAATAGGTATTGTCGTGCTGACACATTTGATGCATAGACTCATGACACTTAATAACACTGCCTTTTGTCATACTAAGCTGAATACCGATCAGACGCCAGTTTCAATGAAATGTGATAAAATTCTTATCTTAATTAGTCAGGGCTATCTCGAACCTCTCCTTGCATAATGAGAGACTTCTCCACTCTCATTTTCAACGGCTGTGTTACCAAGTTAAAAAGATTCGGTTATTTTAAAGGCAAAAGTTCTCTACCCTAAAATGAATTCAACCCTTTTGGTGATAAAGCTGCGTGAGACATTCAGTAAGGCTGTAGATAACGCGGTGACCGTCCTCTGCACGGACTACGGTGACATTCCTGACACATTTCACTTCTCTAATCGCCCTCCGCGTACAGACGGAGTAATCTCCAACCGTCGTGTTAAATGGGAAATTTAGTTCTATTTAAATAATTAATTCAGCAAACACAAATAATTGTTTGACATTTTCAAATAAAAGGCTATCAAATGAGATTGTGAATTATTGTCATGTGTTTTATTTTTTATTATTATTTGATTTGCAAGTCTATTAAAAATTTGCAAAATGAAATAGGCGTAATTTCTTTTACTGCTATTTTCATCTCACATTCGACAAAAAGGTAACTGCCGACTGATACATTAGCGAAATATCTCTTAAATTTCACTAGCTTTATTTCACACGAAAAAATAATCCCATAGAGACTCCACGCAACTTAAATAAACCCACACGAAGCTGCACGGACCGGTCGGCGCATAACAACTGGTTGCATATGATCGATCGGCGGCTGGCGAAGGAGCGAAGGGTGCTCCGCCCGACGCCGCCGTCGCCTAATGTTGTGTGAACTCACGGATCATTGCACAGGTCTGGCCTACCATTATAAACCCACTGGCATGTTATAATTCCTTTTTTGTATAGTTTGTAAGCGTCTAAACAACTGTTTTTATAGCAACGACAAACCCGCAAATAACTAGCCTGTTGTGCAATGATGTCCACCATTGACAAACATAAACGAATCGACAATGCGCTGCTCATCTTTCAGAAAGAATTGGGGGTGAATTTTTGACCTTCCGGCGAACCACTGATTTTAGGAAACACGTAAAGTTGCCATTTTACATTTTTTATCCAACGGAGCCGCTTAAATTGAAGCCGTACATCAATGACGTAGAAAAATCTGACTACAATATAATAACCATATTTAAAGGTATCAAAGCGGATATAAGATATTATATCATTACTTGTCACATGAAAAATAAATTATCAAGACATAAAAGATTTAAACAAAGAAACGATCATACTATAATGGCAAAACAAACCAAATTATTTGCGAATTACATGTTCAAGTTGATTGTACTGAACGGTTGTACACTACCAAGGTTATTCGTAACTTTTGTTATTCAAAACAGAACCGTGAGATGTTACATCAAAACTCAAAATGCGGCAACAGTGAAGCCATAGAAAAAAGGTGATTTCCATCATTTGATTTTAAGTATTGCACAGAGTGGCAAAAACAACGTTGACCAGCGAAGCGATGGCCGCCAATCACAGTGACAGAAATTAGTTTAAAGGCTTTGGTACACAGCTGTGCTGGGTCCACGCAGTGGCGGGACATCATCATCCCATCATCATATCATATCATCTACCCGAACTTCTGTGAGAGATATTTTTTTTATATTCGCGAATGAAGCAAATCACTATGCCTGGTGGAAAGTTACCCATAATGTATATGAACGATGTTGAACTTTAAATTCGGATCCTTGCGATAATAAAAGTTAAATCTCACGTACGGACATATGTTTATATTCAAATAAAATTTACTAATCGCCTTTTGTCTCAACCACTGTGCCTTGCCATATCTAAAGTGACGAGCGAACTGTCAATAAGAGGCGGATAGTTTCGAGGCAATCGACCGACACCGACCGCCGCGAATTACGGGACGATGTGGACTGGAACGGACTAATGTGTTGGAATGAGAAATTATGACACTCGCATTAACTTCGGAGTGCTTTTGAGTTATATTTGGTACAGCAGGAGCTAAGTTATTTCAGTCATATTTGGCACGGTACGGCCTAAGTTATGATGCCGTGTCCGGCTCGAAGGACCATGAATTGTCTAAAGCTCTTAATTTGGCGCTTCATACTACGTTTACCATGTGCATACAGGATGTCTTACAATGAGAGTAAGAATAAAGTAAATACAATTATAGACATTAAGTTAACCACACGGGCAATGAAGAGGTGTACATAAAAACATTCCATGGAAAACGATTACCAATAGTGTTAATAGTATACAGATTAAAGCCCATAATAAAATTAGTCGAATGTTAAGTCATTGTGTTTTTATCGACGCTGTAAACTAACGTCCGCAATGAACGTTAATTAAGAATCTTTGTAGTACCATAATACTATTACATCATCGCCGTAACCTCATCCTATTACCGCAACACTAATTGTATCTTGTATGGGATGTGGAGTCTGGATTGTATAATGGGTATATAGTATATCCATATATCATACACCTAGTATATCATGGTTTGTGTGACCATGTGGACTCGCAGTCAATTTAGCATGACAAGGAGTAAGTAATAGGGAATGGACACGTAAAATTTACGAGCCGCGGAGAAATACTTAACTTATGAGGTTTCTGAAGTACTATTATCGGCAGTTTATCTATTCGTTAGCGCTATTGGTTCGATAAACCATGAAACTGCGTTTCTGAACCACGCATTGCAAGATAACCTCAGCTTAAACTTACTTTAATTTAACTGACCAATTTTTGCCGTTTATCTATCCCATAACTATTTGACGTGTCATTTTGTGACAAACGACGTCAACTTGTTAGACATTAGTTACAATATAGAGGAACATAATCGACACGGCCAATCATAACAGTTTCAGCAGTATTATACATTCTCAAATTTTAAATAAAACGGCTTAAAACACAAATTCGCAAACTATAGTGCGTTTCAACTTTAAGTTCCGATGGCGTGATGTTGGCAGCAAGGTATATGCAGTGCTGCTACATCACACAAAATGTGTTACCTTCAAATAAGGAATATTTTTTTTGTAATGGGAACACGTCTTGTCTAGTAAAAAAACACAAATATTTTCAAATCAAATTAAAAAATATATAGGTAAGCGTAAACTATGTACCCAATTTTCAAACAATTTATTATTAAAATCTTTGAATTCTGCCGTAAGTACGTAATAATTAACCAGCTTTGTAGTTTCCAATAATACTTTTTTTTTCTAAGATGTATGGTGCAGGACAACAAATAGTTGTCACGAAATTACACTATGGAATTAATCTGCAACTTACGGAAGTAAATCAAACACTATAAACATAATTGATGAGTGGGTAGATATTTAGCAGCTAAATCAACTTTAATATGTTTATCTACTAAACCATTATTAACTAAATTTATAGATTTAGGATAATACATTAATAAATAAAACAAGACGAATATTTCTTTATCATAATGGAATGACATTAGTTTTTTAATGAGGCATGGAGGTAAGTAATTATTAAAAAGCAATTATGAGAAATCGGCACAAAAAACACAAAACATATTAATTAGCATATAAGACATTGTATAATTACACTGGCAATTTATTTATTATAATGATTCCTTACGTTTACGCGAATGTTAGACATTGAAATTAAACTATTATAACGGATTTTATCATCATCCAGTGATAAATAACAAATTACCACAAAATAAAAATAAAATAATGTTTAGGCGTTGATCTTTGTTAAAATAAGTTATTTTTGTATATAAAATAACTATTAGTTACGAATTTTAGTAATAAATTCCATTTTAAAGTCGACTGATAAAAAAGAGCCACCTAGTAGCAAAATAAGGAACTGGTTATTGGTTTCATAGTTATCGAATGCTTAGTTATATGTTCAGATACACAGTGGAAGTGAACCGACGTTTTGCTTACGTTTAACTTTAATGGATCAACAGTTATTAAAAGTTTAACTGGGAGATACAGAAACCTCATTATTCCTTCCTATAACAATAGGTACAACTCGCGTAGACTCAGCCCTACACCAGTTTTAGTACTTCCTACGAGATTGTAGATAGACTATAAAATAAAATGCTGACTCGTCTACGGTCCCTAAATCCTCTTGGATTTTGACAAAATCCAAGAGGATTTGAATCGGTTTATCCGGATCTGTTACAGCACTATATGCAAAAGTTACAAAATCTATCCCTTTTTATTAACTGTAGACATTCATTTTGTCTACATACGACTCAATAAAACGCTTCAGTGGATTTATGAGCATAGATTCTCCATTTACCCGGCCGGGATGACGTAGCTCCGTAAAGCCGGCCCGCCATAACCGTCCGTTCCGGAGCAATTGGCGAACGAGTTACGAGGTAGGCGGCCCGGCCAATCCGCGCCGCGCCCGTGGCAATCATTCCGGATTACTGTAACCTTTGGCAATGAGTTGTCACTCAGAACGTGACAAACCCGCTCTTTTGTCGCTTTGATGAACTCGTTTTATGTGATCTCATGGCTCTGTGTGTGTGAAGGGATTTCGGCAATATGCTGCGAATCGACCGGATTATGTCGGACTAACGCTTTATTTTTATTCCGAGATATTAAAAATCCTTTTTACCGCATATAGGTTATAACTATAGGAAACAAATGTACCCTTTTAAGTTATCTTAAATGTACCTATTTAATTTAATGAATTGGTCTTAACAATTCCTTTTACTGGTGGTAGGTCTCTCATATGTAAGAGTCCGTCTGGGTGGGTACCACCGAAATGTCTATTTCTACCGCCAAGCAGCAGTGTGCATGCACTGTTGTGTTTCGGTTTGAAGGAAATTGTAAACAGTGTAACTACAGGACATAATGAGACTTAACATCTTATGTCTCAGGATGACGAGCGCAGTAGAATGCCACTCAGTATTTTGTCAGTCAAGGTGCTGGATGGTGTTGCTACTGTTTATGGGTGGTCGTATCGCTTACCATCAGGCGAACGGCATGCTCGTCTCGTCAAACAAAGCCATAAAAAAACAAAGATATTACACGAAAGGATATACTATTTGTATACATTACATGACAAAGCGACCTCTAAAAGATTGTTCGGCGACTGATGAAAATCGCAACTGGTAAGATTGATATACCATTTTGGAGTCACTTATACAACAGGTAGTTGATTGACGGATATGTTTTTAAAGTAACCAGTAGCATTCTGTTGAAAACTCCAATCAAATGTTTCTCAATAGGAAGTCTTTACATAGCTATAAATTAAACCAAACTTGGAGTAAAGAACTTGCACAATTTATGTTTGCAATAGTTTCACCATTAATCTAACAATAATGTCTTCAGTCTTGTGGCCGTTTAATAAGACTGTAAAATTGTTGAAGTAGTGTGTTCCATATCCAGATAGAACGATTAAAATTAGACTTTTTCTATACAAGAAACTACACAAGTTACCTCGGAATCGCATTAATACCTGATACTAATAATGACATAAATTATAAAGAGGATTTTTTTATTATTTTTGTATGTTTGTAACGAATAAACTCAAAAACAACTGCACCGCTTTTAAAAAATATTTAACCAATATAAAGCTACATTATCAGCGAGTAACACAGGCTACTTTTTATCCCGGGAAAATATAGAGCGGGACTTTAACCGCGGAAAAACTGAATCACGTGGGCAAAAGTCTAGTACCTGATATAGCAATAGGCTCACAAACTGTTTAATTATGGGACAGATGTAAGTTGGAGATCAGTGATCGCCACTCTGTCTTCTCTATGGGGGGAGAAGGCGTGAGCCTATGTTTATTAAAAATAATCAAATTCATATTTTTTATAAGTCTATTGTACTCTGCCTAGATCGCGTCTCTCCTAACCATAATTTAATATGAAAATTCCTACACCCATTAGCACCCGACATAAAAACTTCAAACAATAAAGATAACCGTCACGACTCACCACGGCGCATTACTCGCTCCGCGCCATATAGCATTACGTGAACTCACATACAAACGGCTTAATTATAAAAAATGCTGTTAAAACGCGCGGCAAACTAATTAACAAGCGAATTGCTCCCAAAATTTGGCTCGGCAGGCGGGGCTAACCCCGCTCGCTAGTGACGGCGAAACTTTGCGAGCCGAATTTCGGTCCCGGAGAAACTTAGCTGCCTTAAATTCCTCAAATTAGTGTGCATACATTTCGCGATACCGCAGAATGTATGCTTGTGTGTTAAAGTAGTTGTTTCAGGAAATTATCTTGAAATAGGCGATCTATCTCATTAACGTTGAAATTAGTGGTTATTTCGGAAAAGATTTGCCCTTGAGGTGAAAAAGCATTATGATATGATAAATTTAAGTTAGAGCACAGAGGTACAGTAATGAGCTATCTTTGGCAACTTTATTGCTTGGGTAAAAAATCTCCCGATTTATTTGATGTCAGAGTACTTAGCATAACTACTGAAATCCAGATTTTAATTATTTCAATCATTAATGGTTTCTTCGCCTTCTGTCACATAATCAGACGGGAATAAGGTTAAAACTTTGAGTAAATTAGTTGTACATCTGCGTACACCATCCATCAAATCCTTTTAAACATAACAAAAGCTTATTCTTAATAACAATATGTGATGGAGGCCGTAATCCCTAAATTTTGCCGACACTGAACCTACAGGAGACTTTATCTTCCGAATCATTTCGCAAATTGAGCACTCACGGCTTCGAAGCTACCAAGCCGATATAATGTGGGCCGATATCGCCGACATGTTACGAGTTACGACTTTCCACAGGCTATGGTCGACAGCCAAGACGGCAATTTGCTTTAAACGACCTCTGTGTAAAACAACTTTTTCTGCTCAAATGCCACTTGTGATGTAATAACCTTTGATTAATTATATACCTAGCTAGAGTGACGCGCTGCAATGAAACTAAAACAAACAGGCCAACTTTTCTTAAGCTAGTATGCGTGACAGCTGTGTCATACGCTATCGCTGCATGCCTCTATTTTTTTCGACGCGTTTGAAACATTCAGTGTCTATCTAGGTATATAATTAATCAATGGTAATAACTATAATTATGATATTATAGTGTGTGTTTTGTACCCGAACGGTTTCATTAACTATATGAAATCAGAAAATTGTTGTACACTATATTTGTTTCGTAAGTAGAGAGACGCTAGCATCGCCTTAGTTCAGTTTGTATTCCAAGTATTGTATTTAAAGTCCTGTAATCCCGAAAAATCTACTATTATTGTACCCCATTAATACCGGGATATTCGCACGGGCGCAGAAGCAAGCAAAAGCTAGTCGATAAAACAAAAAAGTATAATACAAGGCGCAATAAATATGTTCAGAGATACGCGCCTGCGGCTTCGGTGACAGCCCACACCGTTTTATTGTTGATAATTGCACACTTGCAATTTCTAAAGCGACGATGGCGCAACCTCACGGGTGGGCGAGTGCATGGGCCGCGCAAGGATGTGGGATGGAAGTAGCTGACTAATGGCAATTTAGGATAGATATGCTAATATTCCATATTGATATCGGATTTGAGAATCACCGTGTGCATGTACCCAATGACTTCAATGTTTAAGATATTTAAAGTATTTTAATTTAAACTTTGTAATGAGAATATTTTCAATGAGATTGGTAGATGAAAGAAAGAAAGAAAATAACTTTAGAGAGATCAAAACATAAAACGACGAGATACGTCAAGTCACCAAATTATAATGTTAAGAAGATGCATAAAATACTCGTAGAATAAAATTGAACATCATTGACACATGCGTATTCCTAGCACATCCTTGGAGTAAATTTTCTTGATGACAACAACATTTCCCCAGTAGCAGCGTGTAGATTTCACGCAGAGCTGGAGCCTGGTCAGTGGTCACTGTGCGCAGGGAAAGTGGCTGACAAATGATCTGTGACCGAGCGCGGTCGGCGAGATGGAGCCGCCGGGATTGTTTACAAGTTACGTGACCGTTACATCTCATGCTCAACTGACCATGGTAAAAGCAGGTACGGGGAACTTTAATCCCAAAGTCTTACAATGGAGTATTATCTCAAAGTCTCAGTTTTTCGAGAAGCAAGTCAAATAACTGTAAAGAAATGCGTTTCTAACTTTTGTTCTATCTTATTTAAAATGTAAAGAAAAGTGTTATACCTATATAATAACTAGCATCGCCCAATTAATGAAAAAGTTAAATGCAATTTAATATCACACAAGAAGTAGTTTACGCGCGTTTTTATCAAACTCATTGTAAATGTTAAACTGTTCGAAGAAACTTTGGTTGATCAATCTACTTTTCACGTGTTTTAGTATTGACAATAAGTGATAAAATCTATGAAAACAAAAGTAAACCAACAATTCTTACGAACCGTTAGCATATTTCTTTTTTCTTGCACGGCCTAACGATTTCACTGCACCTGATCGTAAATGCAATCCAAGAAAAAATACGATCAAATAGACACACAATGGTAGCCAATTATACTCGTAGGTATGCTCAATAGCTTCTTCATATTCCGCTCAAAGAACAACAAATGTTTATGGGGAATTGAAACAGCTGGGGCTACTACAGTTACGGGTGGTCAGTTCGCATTCAAAGCATAACCAGTTCATTTCCAGTGCCGGCCGATTACGCCACGCGCCGCGCCGCCATGGAGCATCCTCGACGCAATTATTGCCAAACGTAATTACGACGCATTAGCAACTGCAACGGAACCGCACGCATCGAAATAAAAACAGCAGCGCATACTACACGCATAAATTAGCTCACACTTCCTCCGCTAACGTTTTTATTTTTAGTAAATCAAAGTTAATGAACATGTGCCTTTTTCTGCAGCCTTGGTTTGGTTAGTCGTATTTCTTATGTACTTAGCTGATAAGTGATGCGAGAGATTGGATAGAGAACAATAATAATAAATACAAAATTTACACACATATTAGTGTTTTGGGTTCGTATTTACGCCATGTTTACATGGCGCTTACGGTCAGACCACCGCGACAACCTTCTCTACTCGTCACTCAATTGTATAAATGATTGTAAGCTATTAGTCTGATGTATCTGGTAAAAGATGGTAGAAACTGGTTTGAATATTGAAAGTATGGCTTCATGTGTTAGTAGTGAAGGTGCGATGATGAGATAAAACGTTAGAAATACTTGCACGAAAGACCATCAACCATCACTAGTTGGAGCAGATATAGAAAGGGCGTTTTTCTGATGGTAAACGGAGAAGGACTTGTGGATATCTTGCCAGCCTATGGGGAAAGTAGACTGAGAGAGTGAGAGACAGATTTTCAGAATCCTTAGACATAAACAGATTTAGAACATTCAGTATTCCTGCAAGGTATATTAATTTAATCTTACTGAAGAGCACAATATTATGTTATGTATCAATCGTCGCGCGATATGCGACTGATAAGATATCGCATAATCAAGCCGTCGATAATGACGTCACTGAACTCTTGACCAATCAATCAACACTTGAAAACACTTTGTTACCCGGAAGTCATACACGATGAAATTACAATACTTGTAGATAAGGATTTGAACAACAATATTGGCGGTTACAATTTTTATCACCCGTAGAAAGCAATATCTGCCATCTGCAAAGTTGTTCAAGCTTCAAAATAAACGACGCATCTCTAATTACGGTGAGATGGCATTAAGCCGCGCTCAGCTAAACGCATGATACCTTACAAATACTGTTATGTAAGTTCCAGAAAGTACTCATAGTTGCCAATGTAATTACTGAGCATTATGGGAATTAACAGATGACGTTTCAGGGAGACGACTGAAGATCGCAGTAAATTCACGCAATACTCTAGTAAACTTAATAAATCTATATAAAATATAAACTATAATTTTACTCATGGTCAACGTAACTTCCTTTTAGTTAAAGATTTTTTAGAATCGTTACGATCATTATGCTTCACAAACAACTCACAAACTCTCCAACTTTACTCCTTTATAAAATTTGTGTAGATAAAAAAGAATGGAAATTTTCATTACCAGTCGCATAATCCCGAAACTTACAGAAAGGTCATGTGACTAATAACCTGGCGATTAAAGGATTTAGTGAACGTAGTTAAGTTTATTATCGGAGTAGCCTTGTAGGCGCAAGCGTTGTGCGTAGCTCAATTGAGCAATACGATGCCGCTCGTATCACTATTGTAAGTCGGTAAACCGCGACTGATCCTCTGGTTACAAGACACTCAATAACTGCTATCCACTCCTTTCTCAAAATTTAATTAATCCTATAAGATAAACAACGTAGCTACGATTATCCTTTTGATAGTTTTTTTTTTTTTTTTATTTATTTATTTAAGGAAAACTTACAACTAGCATAACAAAAAGTAGTAAATATAATAAAAAAGAAAAAGGTCAATTAAAAGTTTTCACAGATACAATACAAAAATATGAAACAAAAATAGGCAGATAACCAACCTAGAGACCTAAGTAGTTAAAGTAAATGCACATTAAGATACGTGAAAAAAAACATTACACAAAGTTTTCTTTAATTTGGTACAGTTGAAGTTAAAGAGATCAATATCAACATCAGAGGAAACAACATTAAATGATCTGCACGCTCTTATTAGGTACGAGTTCTGCCGATATACAGATTTAGCAAATGGAACATACAAGAGGTTCGGTTTTCTAACTTTAGTACAAGGTGTGCGTAGTCCGATTTTGCTTAATAGTTCAGGGCAATCAACCGTGCCATTGAGAATATTAAGAAGATATGCTAGATCAGCTATTCGCTTACGCTCCTGCAATGGAAGAATATGAAATTTCTTACATCGAGTAAAATAGTCATTGAAAGAATTGCCTGAGCGGTATTGCAAATACCGTAGAAATTTTTTTTGTACCTTTTCAATTTGGTTAATGTAAACATTGTATTTAGGGTTCCACACTTGCGAGGCATATTCAAGGTGGCTGCGGACGAAAGAACAATAAATTATTTTGAATGTCTTAATGTCATTAAATTCTGAGCACAGTCTAAAAACAAAGCCGAGTGCCATCTTCGCATATAATCACTAATATTGCCAATCAATGCAAGTCAGTGACCGTCTACTGACTGCTACAAAAAACTTGCGGTGTAAGTTGTAACTCGCTACTTTTATTTGCTTGTTGCCCACCGAGCTATGATGTGAAATTACCACTATCTACTCTCGCCCAGTGACCACTCAATCCAAATATTAACAGATCGTGTTACATATTTATGAAACTCTATAAATATTCCCTCGTGCGTGTAATAACACGAATCACCTTGAAAATTTTTAAACAAAACTTGTGTAAATTATCAAAAAGGTTTCAAACGGGTCGAAGTATTATGTAAACTATAATTCTGAAAATAAATTGTGAAGTGTGGTTCTGCCTAAGTTACTTCTGTTACCACAATAAGAAATAATCTTAACAAATTAAATACTTCAAATTAGCTAGATATCACCCGAATTCATCTTATATCTATACTAATAATATAAAGAGGAAAGATTTGATTGTTTGGATTTTGTAATGGATAAACTCAAAAACTACTGGACCGATTTTGAAAATTCTTTCACTAATAGGTAACTACATTACTTCTGATTGCTATAGGCTACTTTTTATATCGGGAAAATATTTTATCCCGGAAAAACTTTTTAACTACCATATATTTGATCAAAATATCATAAGAATATTATTTCTTTTCATCTTACATATTGACGCAATATCTTGTACATAGAATAAGAATCAAATCATAATTACAAAGAAACGTTATTAGTCAAAAAGAAATATAGCCCATTTATACCTAGACTGAGACCCACATAGGTGATCGAATCGAGTATACAATAACTCGATAACGATATTATCGTATAATTTAATTACTAGTACTAGATTATTTTTATCTGAGACAAAATCTACTTAGAACTCAGTACTCACAATGGTGTGTTACATTAAATGATAACATTGTGTGACTTGTCTGTACTTAATATCTAGAACTGAGACAATAATGTATACTCATTAATGTACGTGTAAGAAATAATTATTAATCTGTAATATGATTGAGTGCTTGGGAACATGCTATTGGAATACTTTTTGTGGATGGTATGTTTATATTTCATATTATAACACGAGTGTAACCTCTTAAGGGTAGGAACTACAAAACTATTGCTTGCTATTGTTGTTACTATCTTCTTTACGTCACCGAGACAAAACACTGATTAAGTTAATCTCCGATTACACATATTTATTGGTGAAGACTGTAATTTATTCACAAACTAGCACGGATAATCTCAGCTTATCGTTAACCATAAAAGGCCTTCCATAATGGCGTGCACTAGGACATAAAATGATCTAGGCAAGCTTAGCCCACCCGGCCAGTACCGAGCAAATCACCTGCGCTCGGGATTAAATCCACAGCCTATTAGCCAGCAAGGAGCCCATTTGCAGAGATAAATCCATTGAATACAAGCCGTATATTGAAAAATATTAAAGACATCAACTGGACTTTCAATATAGGTATTGTAGGTTCTTCAGGCTAAGCCTGTCCTGTTCTGTATATTTTTCACTTATACAAAATAATAGGAGATCAAAAGACTCTAAACTTTGATGTAAAAATAACTTCTTTTTTTTTTTTGAATACATTGAATGACGAGAAGAGCATGCCGTTCGCCTGATGGTAAGCGATACGACCACCCATAAACAGTAGCAACACCATCCAGCACCTTGAGTTACAAAGTACTGTGTGGCATTCCACTGAGCTCGTCATCCTGAGACATAAGGTGTTAAGTCTCACTATGTCCTGTAGTTACACTGGCTACAATGTCCTTCAAACCGAAACACAACAGTGCATGCACACTGCTGCTTGGCGGTAGAAATAGACATTGCGGTGGTACCCACCCAGACGGACTCTCACATATGAGAGACCTACCACCAGTGCATGCAGTAACTCCATTGCGCTTTGCACCTTGAGATAACGAGTCTCATAATGTCTAGTAAATAGACTGGCTACAATATCCTTCCAACCAAACCATCCCAATGCTTGTACGCTATTTGGCAAGAGAAATAAAGAATCGGTGCTTTTAGTTAGACAGAGTATCCTAAATAAAAGGCCAGACACCATTGTGCTGTAGAGTTAAATCGTTTTGTATCCATCAATATTGGAAACAGAAGAAACATAACATCCCAGTAAGCGCAATCTTTGGCTCTTTCATCTAATTAGGTACTTTCCGCCTTCCATCTTACCAAAAGGCCGGCAACGCATCTCTTTGCCCCTTGGTATTGCAGATGTTCATGGGCGGCGGTGATCACTTACCATCAGGTGAACCGTAAGTTCGTTTGCCCCATATATCATTAAAAAAAATATGCAAAAAAGAAACACGCGACAAGTTTTTGAACATTCATTGTCGCGTGAATATTCGACCAGACAGCGGCAACGTATTAACCGATAAAAAATAACCTAAAACCGCACACATTCTTGGGTGCAATAAACAAAGACGTCTACGCTGTTGTAAACACTACTCTAATACTTTAAAAATAAAGTTGGGTATCAATAGCATGTAATAAAGCGGATAATACGGATAGCAAAACAAACAGCGCGCCGCGGATGACAAGCGGCCAGGCTGGTCTTGTCTAGACTGGCTGCACGAGACATTCGGCTACGGAGCCAGGTTCATTGACACACATCGCTCGCGGTTCTCGCGGCGGTGTGGTGAGCCGCGGGACACGCCAGCTCTGACTAAAAAGCAGCCAGCTTTGAGATTCCCTATGATTTGTTTCCCTACATCACTCCGAGAGGGAATGACGCTACCGACTTCTGATAACTGTATTTAGTTTTCCTTACATCAATTAAACAGTATCTAGACATATCAAATCACATTAGACTAGCTTGGTAATTACACTTTCCTAACTATTATAAATACCTGGACCTACTTGAATTTTGAAAATTCTTTCAGTGATAAGAATCTACATTATATCTGACCACTAGCCAATACAAACTTCTTATTAACGCGGACAAAGCAATAGATAAATCAAGTAATTACTAGTAAATCATAAATGTGTACTGACAACCCCGTTTAAAATCACTTAGTATACCCACCTAGATGGTAGAGCGATGACATCACCCGCGCTAAGTGGTCGGACACACGAATTTGATACCAGCAAATTGAGCAATTTTTTTTCATTCAATTCTGTATTTTTTGTTCAATTCGCGTAGGATGTGGCAACGCCAGCTCAAGTGCCTCTAGTTATGTAAGCTACAATTCCTGTGGTGAAATGTTTGAGTACTTTGTTTTTTTTTCTATGGATGGGAACATTTTATCTATTTCTACCGTCTAGTATAGTTTAAAAAGTATTTTAGTTTTAAAGCCCCTATAATTATTAAACATTATGAGACTTATCAGCTAAGGTCTCGAGATGACGAGCGCAGTATGAAACATAGAAATAGGTAGAGATGCCATTATTAAGGAAAGTCGCGGCGCTTGAAATTGATATTTGTTCGTCTCATCTTTAATCATTAAAAAACAACATCAAACATATAAAATAGCAGTGAATGGATTACTAACACTTTCCTTTTAAAGCTTTATGTTTTGTAAATACTAAGAGAATATGAAAGGAAGTCATGTTACATAAGATGCAAATAACCACGTGAATTAGCCACAACCGCAAATAAAAACATTTATATTGATATTATTTCCTAGTCTACATAAACAAAACCCAAGACTCGTTATAAATATACCCAACAGATACTCCCGATTCACACTTGTTTTTTTGTCTCAATGCAACGTGAGAAACGAACACGCAACCTTCCGTGTCACAAATTACCCTAACTCGCTGTGCTTCAACCATCCCTATCACACCATTAACCCTACAACAACTGTCCCCAATAGACCAGGTAAAAACCACATTAAAATATGAGTCATAAGGCACCCCTCGCGGAGCTTCCCATGGGCAACCCTCGGGTGCGCGTGTCTATGGATACGTGACAACAAACGGGCCCGGGCCGTGCCGCGCCGCATCGAGGTCACCTGCTACTCGCGAGGGTCGCAGCAGCGGCGGCTAACGGTCCCGCGCGCACCAAATTACCACCAATTTGTTTTTGAACAAGTGAACTTGGCAAGCGTGGACACAACCGGATGTGAACAGATCTTGGATCAAGGTCAGCTGCTAAGGCGAGAATAATCTCACCATCGACCATCAATAATGATTGGGCGTTGTATATTAACTATGTCGTATATAGAGATAGTCAAAATAATTACTTACTTGGTAAGTGAGAGTAGTGTAGGTAATGTATGCAGTTGGCTGAGTGGCGTTGCTATAATTGATGAGCAGTTAAGACGCCTACAAACAAATGAAAACCTTGCTAATCATATTATAATTCAGTTATAGTCCAACAAAAAAAATATGTTAAAACTGACATTACAAATCGTTAGTAAAGGATAAATCGCCGATATATTTAGGTGCAGTAATTTAGGCAATCAACACCTACCTATTTAACAATCCTCATCAGATATGCATAGCGACGTGCGTACGAATAAGGAATGCAAAATGGAGGAAACAAAACTGTCGGTCGGAGGAATCCGTGTCATACACATCGAACTCAAGGGCGCTCGGGCGAGACGAGCCCGCTGCACCGCTGCGCTGTCAACCGCGATATATAGGACGAAATGAAGACGTGACATTTAACGGTTAACTGCGGGGCGGTGCGACCACAGGCAACAATAGGATAAAAAAACTGTCACTAATAGTCTGACCTAACGCCGCATCAACGAACGCTCTACTGTGGTGAAATATTCTATAAATTTCACTTTGATAAAAAAACGTAGAATGGTCGAAGTTAAGTTTTTCTTATTTATTCTGGACTATACAAAAACTATATTTACACAATAATATCTACGTTTATTGTTTGCAGTAATAGTTTACATTTATCATCGTGCCGCTGAACAGACACTGAAGCATGATTCATCAAATACAACAATATGAATAACACACACTTTGATAATATCAAAAAAGTGTGCGGCAGCATATTAGAAAAATATTACATTTTATAATTAAAATTTTTGTAACTTATAGTTTCCAAACTTGGTAAGTTGTGAATACTGAATAAACATTGCAAAAAATAAATATATTTTTTTCGTCCGGGATGAAAAGTTCACTTTTAGTCCCAGTCACGCGGGACAAAAGTACCCGATTCTCTCCCGGTGAGATGGCAAATGTACGCATGCGCGTACTTTACTTTATCTCCCGGTAACCTAGCAACTGCGTGTTTATATCTTTTGTCCCGCGTGACAGGGACTAAAAGTGAACTTTTCATCCCGGACGAAAAAAATTGTATACGCACCTAGGGAGAAAAGTAGGACATCCCCACCCGCGATTATTCGCGGGCGTGAATGTCCTACTTTTCTCCCTCGGTGCGTAATGTACTATTTTACAATGATAAACAAAAAATGACAATCATTGAAAATTTATCTCTGCTATTCAGGTAACAAAAAATATTTTTTTAAACTTTTTGGTGTTATTAAGATGTGATTTTGACAATACATCAATTCACGCTGGACAACTGCGATCGATTACCCAGTTATTAAAACCCCTTTTAAAAGAAACAAGACCTAAGACCGTGTGGAAGACAGAATATATTTTTTAAACCTTCATCTCTTAATGCTAGTTAGTAAAACATAGTTACAATAAATCGCTGTTAATGATGATAAAACTGTATAACAATGCGCGCGCACGCAAGCGTCTCATCTCCGAGTCTCACGGTGGTTCCGAGCGCGAACAAAAGGCGGAAACTGCGTTATCGGCAAACATTGGCACAACATACAATTCAATGGCCAGTCTGTTAACATGACTATTGAGACTCGGCGTTAGGTACTGCCAAAACATCTCACTCTGGGTGTTGTTTAGCAACAGTGCTACAACACAATGAATGTTCAAGTCTGGTATTTGTAAAGTTCAGAAATAATTGTAACAGTTTATAAAGAGACGGATAAAACTAACAGTCATCTCAAGTAATTTTTATAAAACTGAAATCGATACCTTTTTATACTTCTATAAAATTACATTTCCCGAAGAAAATCACATAACAAAACTGACAAAACATATATTTTCTACGATACTGGCAAAATAAATTGTACATCAAACTGAAACAAGAGCGTCCGATTGCAGTAGGTGCCTACCACATGACATTTGACATTTTCATGCTAACCTGTGGAGCGTGGCCTACGCCTTAGCACTCAGTTGCAATAGAAGTTCGTATCTCATAATCTCGTCGCTCGTCGGCCGGTGCGCCGACTTTGACCACGTCGCGCGCACAATGCCGAGGCCGAGTTAATTCGAGACACACGTTTCCCGCGCACTTTTTTATTATTGTTTCCGCGATTTTGTCTACGCAAACCATCACTCAGAACTGTACAAGGAAATTGTAATTGAATTGAAACAACGCGCACACTCTTTCAAGTCACGTTTTATGAGAACTGTCTTCGTTGCTAATGATGTCTTTTGAAACTCTTCAATAAAATATTAAATTGCAAATTACCTTCTATTTCTTCTTGTTACTTAAACAAAATGTAACTAACTAAAAGGGAGGCAGAAAGGACGATCTGAAAATCTTTAAAGACGGCAAAGACAAAATTGTTCAAGAAATCTTCATTAGACAAAGGAATATCATCTATGTATTATTAACATGACAATTCGACCCGCAGAATTAGACCGCTTGCTTTTCACAAAAGTTAATTAAGTAAATAAAATTGATACAGCTACATTGTGTTGTCATCTGTCGTGTTGTCAAGGCGATGGTTGCGAGTCGCGACTTAACCGAGTGCCGGCAGAGCGTTTGCGCTTGCACAAAACATCTCACGGCTGTTATCGCGTCTGTATCAGACGTCACAATAGAACGTGTCGGCCGATGTTTGCCCAAGTGTCGGGTGAACAATCCGACTCGCACATTACACCGCGCGGAGTCGACACGTCGCCCAACGACGGGTGCAAATTATCTTTATTGCTACAAGAAATGGCGACAAATTTTATATTCTACATTTCCAGTAAATTTTCTTTACGACCGACTTTATTGGCTTCAGCTAGGAATTACTTTTACGAGCAATTTGAGGAATGAATTTTGGTATTATTTAGAGTAAACGACAACCTAGATTGCTTTTATGAAAGTAATTACGCAACGTAATGATGATTACTGAATGTTCACGTGTCAACTTGTAAACAAATCCTCAAATATTTTTGAATAACTATCGTTGTAAAACATTGAAATTTATGGTAGGTTATGGTTTAAATACATAATAAGATGAATGATGCCTTTGAAAAAACAATATGGCAGGTTCGGTAAAACCAATTACAAAACCAGCCAACTGATTACTGAAATACATTATGCCGTGAATAATATTCAAGTATAACATTAAAAATGTCTATATTAGTTCACAAAATATCCTCACATACGTTGCATGCCGATCTAGATTTCTCTAAACAGTAGACAACGATCTAGTCTATTGTTTTTATCGTAATTGTTCGCAACACTCAATAGCCTAACCCCCACACGGCAATGACATTGTCGCAACATGTTTTCGTCACGCGACGCCCGCCGTTTACGCTTTTGGCGACCTGACGAAGGTCATTGTCACCTGGCATACATTTGAAGGGTTTAATATTTTATACGTTCCCAGGCCTACTGCGTCTTCGCAAAGGGTTCTTGTGAAAGGCTTTCAAATTAAAGGAACTAAAGGACACGATTATTATAAGAAATAAATCTAGGGGTTCGAAAATTAAATAATACAATACAAATGCCTCCAAATTATTACGAACCGAAACAATGAACAAACGGACTATCGCATCCTAGAGACCGATGACTTAGTAATATAATAACGAAATGTATGATTCCATCTACCTGTGATATTATTATTATCATTTCTTACCCTTTTCACCCCGTTATTTCAAATTACTCATGTTGTCTACTGTGCATGCTGTGACAACTTGTAATTAAAGCAACATTTAAGCTATTTTACGAAACCCTATTCTAACAAACTAGTAATCATGTATGTTTTGTAAGTTGTTCTATATCAAAATAAAAAAAAAAATGTAATAATAATTTATGAATTTTTTATCGGCGGATACAGACGTAAATTTAATTAATCATTCATTTAATTAATGATTAACCCAGCTTTACGATTAAACTTAATGTTTTCCTTCTAACCTCGAGAAACAATGTTTAAATGTTTAATTTTTGTAATAATGCATAATCGCCTCCAGAATTATAAAACAATTTCAAATAGTAAATGCAATCTGTAAGGTAATTAAGATAAATTAAACTTCGGCATTGTCGATCTAGCTTTAGTCATGTAATCACACTATATTCAGGCTGTTCTAAATCGGGACAAATACCACGCCGAGCAAACAAAATAATGTTTTCCGGAATAATTTATAAGATTTACTTTTAATCAGAATTTGTACACAATTAGTGTTATGATAGGCTGACATGTCATCATATCATTGGATGGAATATTACCTCGTCAGAGTGTCTAGCTGCAATGTAACAGATTATCCCTCCATTCCCTTCGAATATACAACGGAATCTAATTTATGTATAAATTGGCACTCATTCAGAACATTACAATCTAGAGGAAATCTACTTATCACACACGATCCACAATACCAAGCGAAGTGAGCAACACTCATACACAATCTAGTCCAGATTACAACATCTATACAGACTCTACCGTAGAGCGACACGCCACGTGACAACAATAGTGTTGATGGAACCGTTTAGCGGCGGCCACGTGACCGCACGCATAAACTTACAGATGGCTACGTACTACGTTACTATGTTGCAATTCGCATTATTTATATTCTACAGGTCTATGCATAATGACTATATATTGAGGACTATGAAAGATAGGGCTCTATTTTTGTTTCACTATGCCGTCATAGTTACGTCTGTCCCCTGATTCCTCCTCATTGTCACCTTCTGGCACAAAGTATAATCGCACAAGTTTATGCTTAGTATCTCTTCGTAATAATAACAAATAATGTCCTGGAGTAAATGTCGTGGGTGTGAAGTGCAGACAATACATGAGCCACGGAGCCGTGAAATTTAATGTTATAACCAGGTTTCGATCTACGACAATTACAACATGAGGATGGGTCAGAAATGTTGGTAGAATCTACAGCGTGTGTGGTCATATAACAAAATGCGGTAACATTTTGTAACTGAACG
The DNA here is from genome assembly GCA_947568825.1 of Sphinx pinastri. NCBI lineage: Eukaryota > Metazoa > Arthropoda > Insecta > Lepidoptera > Sphingidae > Sphinx > Sphinx pinastri. The sequence continues at coordinate 1,000,627 of OX387615.1, forward strand.
GAGTGAATTAACTAATAATTATTAACTGATATGATATGTAAACATAACGTGGGCAGACACTTCACTAAATTATAATAGATATGCCGTAAATAATGTTATGTCTACTGGAAATATACATTAAACATAACCGATGATAAAACTGATATAACTCGTAATAACCCTTTTTTTTTTTCGCGTGGAAAAAACGCATTATCGCTACCACCACTGGGGGGTCAGTGGAACGGTTATGTTGGTTTCACCGGTCTTACAGTCCAATGTCGACACTTGGGAGTATAGCATCATCCAAGCGAGCATTGACCGAGTCCCTAGCCCTATGTACACCCTACACCGGCATACCAACCAAAACCCGCGGTGGCCTTCTTCGGCGCATACGGGACGGCCCCGGGGTATCTTGTTGCACTAAGATATCTGCACGGGACCGCCCCTGCACGATGCCGCATTGCGGCCCTTCTCTATGCAAGAGGACTCAGATGCCCCCAAACTCTAAAGGACACTTATGGCGTCTACGACAGCGGGAGACCGACCACCCGCATTGTCGTCACTTGAATTGGAGTGAGCAGCCCCTCACTGCTCGCCCCGCGACTTTCTCTAGGCCCCATTTAGTCGCCTCTTACGACAGGCAAGGGATGCCGTGGTGGAATTCTCTAGATGCCCCCAGACCACAGAGCATAACTCGTAATAACCCTAACGCGTTATTAGCCATCTCATGTTCCGAAACCTCAGAAAGTTTATCGTTGACTATAGTCCTTTGTTAGCCTATTACTATTTTAGCAATTAAAAATAAAAGCATTAAAAATATTTCTTGAGGGACTTATAAGAAAATATTCTAGCAACACTTTAGAGTTATGCGGTAGGGCATTTGACAACATACCATCAAAAATATAAAAGAGGCTGCAAACGTGTCGTCGGCGCGGTTAGGTCCGCCATAAAAACAAAGTCCTCGGCTCAGTCGTCATAGAGATTCGATAAAAAAAACCTAGTGTATTCACAGTGAAATAAAGTTTATCAATCCGTGAATAGTGCGTCTTCTTTCACATTACGTGTGAAGGTATGAAGTAACGTAAACAAATCACAATTCAAAACAACCTACTTTTCGAATCATAAGAGTCTTCGTGCGCTCTGTGTATGGTTTTCGCGCCCACATTTATACATACAAGTATCAAACTATCGCACGTTTTAGTTGCGACAAAAAAGCGTCGTCAGCTCTTTTAAAAACAAAGTTTGCATAGGCTCTAAAGCTCAAATTTGATTGTCAGACCCGAGGAACAAAACACCCTGATTTAACAAGACAAATTACTGTTATAAATTACCCGATTGAAAACTATGAAAAAATTCTTTGTCCAATTTGCAAGTAATATTTTTCATTAAAATTCCAATATGTGACATGGCCAAACTAAAGGCTCCTTTCTACTTAAATATCATTCAAATGCTAATGAAAAAGTCTTAAGTGCTACGGCAGGTTGTTTTTAAACCATTTGTAAGCGACAAAATGTTTACAATAAGCATAGATTCACTAAATATATTATTTTATAGCTCTCCCAATCTTATTAAACTGAGAATATAGCGAATAAAGAGCGATGTGACGGTTATTATTTTTACAGAATAAATGATTACGAAAGGTATAAGAGTGAGGCTGAGCAAATAAACTTTAAGCCGGCCAGAAATATTGACTTAAGTTTTTTAACTCACCAGAAACACAACCCACACAAATATGAACCAATAAATACTTAGTGACGTTTACAGGAGGCTTGCAACAACCCGCACATATTCTAATTACTTTACTCCGACCTTCATTATTCTACATAACAATGGATGCCTTTATTATCGTCCTATATTGTTTCTTTGAAACAGCGTTATTATTCATTGCTTTCGCTTATCATACTTACTTCAAAACTATAATATGAAGAAAGATATCATATTAATTTTATTTAATCAACACGATTCAAACGCTCCTACCATCTCATTTCATGAGTTACGCAACTGTCTCTCCACTTAACCGCCTGATTAGGCAATACTACTGTTATCAATTATCATAGTGACGTCACGATAACCGCCTGGCGCGGCGAAGTGGCAGGCGTCCGGGGCACGGACGATAAAACGTGACCCTGTCCCGCATCAGTGGAAACTGCAAGAAAAAATGTGTTGGCCAACCGACATCGCGTTTTTGTGTCAAGTTCTCCGCGATAGATAACCGCGGGGAATTTTTATTTACAACTGCAGCAATTATGCAGTAGGTAGAATTCCAATCACTGCACAGACAATCAGGTGAACTAATTAGGGTCCCATATCAAGGGACTAAGCCTCAGGCAACATTGAGTGGAAATTCCAGTTCCGGACAAAACAATTAATCCACATCACGCCGTTTCCCCCAAAAGTAAAGGCAGAGGTGCAGCTAAGGCCACTTTTCACGACATGTGTTTCGTGCTATGATATGGTAAGAGTCGAACCTATCGCCATATTGAGCACAAAGTCCAGACTCCGGGCTAATACTGAGAAGTAAACCCATCATCCGCATCTACGCCTCCCGATACTTACTGTAAACATAATTGTTTTAGTTTTATTTTATTGGTTGTAGAGAACGTACAGCTAATACAAATGATTATAATAGTGACAAAAGGCCAATCAAAAGTCTTCTCTGATAGTACATTGTACACCTGCTTTAAAGATTGGCGCCAGGTACACGAGTTTTACTTATCAATGCACTTACAACTCGGTTATTAAGTCTTAAGCTATCTCTGAAGTGCATATATTCCACAGAGCACAGGCTTTGTCTTACAATTGGAGTACAATCCATCCATTCTGACCCAAATCTCTCAAGCTGCATAATCCTCAAATTCCCTCTGCGCAGCAAAGCTTCGAAATCTATTGTGTAAACTAATGATATAACAAGCTGTGTTTGAATTTGTTGTTTTTGGATTATAGCTAGAGAACGGTTAACGAACGACTTTAATTTCTGAAAAGGCCATACTTATAGCTATGATGACACGTAACGGAAAATGCGTGAATATGTTAACATATAGTTTAAATATACGTATTACTAGCATTTGCCCGCGGCTCCGACCGCGTTAAAAAGTTTTTCCGGGATAAAAGTTCCGCTTTATATTTTCCCGGGATAAAAAGTAGCCTATGTGTGAATCCGTTCAGTAGTTTTTACGTGAAAGAGTAACAAATATACATCCATACATACATTCTTACAAACTTTCGCGTTCATAATATTAGTAGGATAATATCGCCTTTGCTAAGTCACACTGTATAAGAAGAGACATTGACACAAGGAGGTCGTGTTTTTTTTTTTTATTGCATTGAATGATGAGACGAGCATGCCGGTCGCCTGATGGTAAGCGATACGACCACCCATAAACATTAGCAACACCATCCAGCACCTGGAGTTACAAAGTACTGTGTGGCATACTACTGCGCTCGTCATCCTGAGACATAAGATGTTAAGTCTCATTACACTGGCTACAATGTCCTTCAAACCAAAACACAACAGTGCATGCACACTGCTGCTTGGCGGTAGAAATAGACATTGCGGTCCGTCTGGGTGGGTACCAGACGGACTCTTACATATGAGAGACCTACCACCACATACAAGTGCTGGCAAGTGATAGCCAAAGTTCAGCAATCTTTGCAACCAAATGAAACGAAGAGCAAATCTACCACAACACAGGCTGCTCGATAATGGTATCATCTTCATCGATCCGACCTATGTACAGTGTACACGCTGGATAAAAAACTACTTAGAATGAGGTTCTACTTTTTTTAAATAGAGCATAGTCACAGGTCACCATTTACAATGGCAGCGGAGGAGCGATTACGGCGCTCGTGAAAAAAGCTAAGTAACTGGCTCAAGGGCACTTCTATGTGGTACTGGCCTCGGTGTGGACAATTAATGGTTCGAAGGCACTGCAAAAACGAAATGCACTTTTTCCACTTCATCAGGTTTAACTATCGCGTATTAAATGTGAAACTGGCGTGTAAAGCAATGGAGAAAAACATCAATTTAAAATTGCTAATGGTTAATTACACTCTCGATTATGTGTTAATGTTATTAACGCTATCCACTCATTTCAATCGCAAACATCTCACGAATTCTTCAAATAAGACTAAATTATATCTTTCCAATAGCTTATGAAAGAAGCAACAAACGCTAAAAAAAACTTTAATAAACGATATCAAATTACATCAAATCAAATTCAAAATCCGTGAATAGAAGGATTCTTTACCAATTACCATTACGATATGAGAATAAAACATTATCGAACAACCACAGCGTTGCCTTCAGATTTCAGTATAGACGTTCGTGGGATAACACGGCGGAAGTATCACGGTGGTGCGAGATGAGGTCACTGTTGCCTCGCGGGCCGCGGGATGGATCTATGTGAATAATTGCGCATGCGCATCGTACCGCGGTGACCTCACGATGATGCACGCTCGTGACGCGATCCTCGTCACGCATTCCACGCGACCGAGGGTCGAGAGACGGATAGTTGTTTATTTATATTTAATCTTAATTATCATTTACCTAACGATATGGACGGGGCTTAATCTACGAGCCAACAATAAAACATGTTTACATCTCGTTCGATGAGATGAGGAAATTACACGGTAAATATAGGTTCCAAGCCCCGCGACACTTTATACCTAGTGCTTCTGTTTACGACGATAATATTATATTTTTTCATTATAATGGAATGATATACATTTTAGTATTATGAACACTGTGCTAAAGTAATAGTGGATCCTGGTTAAACCACAGGGAAAGACATGAGAAGTGAGTTATATGCAATATTATGACCGTATGAAATGCGAGGCTGTTAATTCAAGTACATTTACTATCAAAGTTACTCTGATTGAACTGTCCCATTCCTATTGTAAACAAAATTGACTAGGTATAACTGGACACTATATAAATCTGAACCGAAGTGGTATCAATTACTAACATGTCATACCAAAAGGTACAAATCTATAGGTTTAGACACGAGAAATCAATAAGAGTACGACAATAGACAGTTAGTCACCGCGATGACGCTGTCCACAGCTGATCGTACGACCTTTGGGCAAGGCATCGATCGCCTACGCGCGAGATGCATTCTTAATATAAATAGTAAGTACATAAAGAAAGTCATGAATGGCAAATCATATTAAAGCAATCATAGAGATTCCAATATTGCTATCAGTAGCAAATTAATCTGTATCAAGTCTGCAGGCCAACATTATGTCAAAAAAAAAATGAATAACAGAAAGTCCTCCACGAAAATGTCTTATTTATTTATTTATTTGTTATGGTACACCAACAGCATATATATAAAAAAATCTTAATATAAAGTGTACATTTTATTCTTCAGCTGCCACAAAATATTTGCGGCAAGATGGCTACAACTACATAATATTATTGTAACGCGGAAAGATAATTTACTGAATGGCTAAAATATCCATTAAGGAATAAAAAGGACATCAATTGTTATTCCTGGATACCACATAAACACACATATTATTTAAATATATTTCGACGATAGGTATAATATGTGGCGGAAATAGGTACCACGTCAACCATAAATACCACACCTGCTTTCCCCATTACACGACTACTTACTGATAAAAACTTCAATTACAGTAAATATACGGAAAAAATGGTCAGTTTAATGTGCTTTTATTAATTAGTTTTACTATAAAGAACTCCCTCCTTAAAATGGGAGTGACTCGTGATTCCACCAAGTTGGTCGCATGTCGCTTAGGATTTATCATTGCGCCGTATTGGCTAGTTGAGTACCCGTGAGCCAGGCTCTTGCGAGATTCCTCCTTTATTGTGCTTCGGCCAAATAAATACCAATTCTATATATTCAAAGGCATCGTAGTTAGGGACAAGCAGAAGAGGAGTACTTTAACACAATTATACTGACGCGAGAACTGGGTTTCCCCTGAGATTTATTCAGATTTTAGGAGATTGGGTTTCGCGTGTTAAATGTTACGAATTTATCATTGCGTTCAAAGTCGGTTAGTGACATCGCATCTATAGAGGCGATGGCGTCACCATCCGGATCTTCAAAAACATGTTCTGAGCAGAGTGAATCACGACTCATTTCGAGTGAAAAACAAAATCGCATTCTACATGTCACACTAACGTCGTGATTTAAATAATTTTAAACGATAATCATACGTTAAACAACCAAGTCACGATTGACAAAAAGGCATAACGAGTACATTTTCACGACAACGTACGCGAGGCACTCACGAAATATCGTAAAGATGACACTATAACTGCAACTGGCGTGCATGCACGTGTATGCAATTACGCTTTTTGTATAATGTCCTTGTTGTGGTACGACAGTTTAGAGCGGTACCTGATTATGATGATTTAGATTCCACGTGAAATTTTTCAAACACAAAAACAACGGCTGTATGTGAATTGTCATACAATGAAACATCAAAAAATCTTTAGTAAATAGTACCTAAGAAATCTCATCTTGTATTAGGAACTAGAGTCCACCATCATTTATTACGACACCTCAAGAAATGCATGCAGTTTGTTAAAGAAAATTATAGGAACATAATATTTACAATTTAAATTTAAATCGTGGGAACTTAGTGACAGAATATGAACACGTGGTTCTAGAATATAGGTATAAAAGTGCATTAAATCTAATAAATCGTCCTCGAATAATTTGAATAATTAATATTAATAAAAATGCAGAATCACAAATTTCTCTGAAAATGAATTCCATAAAACCTTGTCATAGTAAACTACTATCCCCGCAAATCTATTCAACCGTTACTGCACGCCTAGGTATCCATAAATCAAAACACTTTCACAATATAAAAAAACACTCGCTTCCCAATGAGTTTTCATAACAAACCGCAGGCCTATACTGGTATTACATATATTCCTAAAAACTGGTTTACGCATACGAGTGAGTATACACTTCCAATGTACGAGCCGAAAACTCGTTCCGCATGAGCGACGCGCCACGACGCGGTGCGACTAGGGGTCGCAATACCGGAATCCTTTTTCAATACCGGTATATTCGGTATTGACCTCAGATGAATCCCGGTATACCGGTATTTTCGGTATTTCCGGGATTTGAAGAAATTGTAGGTACTATACATATAAATTAGTAATTAAATAGAGACAAGCTTGTTCAAAACATATTCAGGAGAGAACGCATGGTTACATTGGTTCCCGGTAACCCTTGCCGAGGTTTAAGTATACGCTGGAGTTGTGCGATCCATGGCCGTATACGGCTGTCCCGTCTAGGCCGAGTCCCTAACTGCTCGATGCGACGCTCTTCTGCGTAAGACGCAGCGTTCAGTAGCGCAGCGACTTATCTGTGGTTATCACACGGTCTCCAACGAGGCGGTCAGTGTCTTTGCTGGTACCTACTCTGCCATGAGAATTGGATGCCAAACATCTATCTTCAGTATTCTTTTGGCGTGAAGAGGCATCCCGTCTCAGGCGCCGACTGGCCCCGAGGGAGGTGACAGCCCAATTGGCGTCCATCGGCAATGCCAGCGTGGAGGAGTGGCATACCAGGCTGTAGGGCACGATTGCTGGCTGATGGATCGTCACGACATTGCGATCTGTTTTCTTATGTCGGCTTAACTGCCGCCACGGTACACCGAAATTCCTTCTGACACAGATGCTGACGGGCCACGACGTCTCGTTTCTGTGGTGGATTGGAAAGGAAGAGTCCGCCGTATGCTATCATTGTGATAATGGTCGCGATGTCTAACACAATTTCGAGGAGTGCCCAGCCTGGGATCTACAACACAGCGCTCTTAGAACAGCTGCTGCTTTTTGCCATTTTGTTTGCCATGGTCGGCTGCTGGAGGCCATGCCGAGCGATGGCATCCTTCTGTGAGAACGTATCTTGTGGAAGGAAGCGAACAGCTTGGCGTGTTCAACCCAGCCGCGTGCATATTGGGGGGAACTATCACGCCCAGCTAAGCATGACAGTTTCTATGCGGCGTCTCTCATACATTGTCATAGTAATTGGCACGCCAAGACACACGCACACACGACACCACGTCCAGCTCCGCTTCCTGTATGGCGAAGCCTTTAGAAAAGGCTAGTATAGAATGTTAAATATTACAGATAGGTAAGGGGTGAACGGTGGTCAGCTTCGCTTATTTTTGAGATGACCGGTAATCTGAATCGAAGACTGGATTCTGGATAGTTGATTGTTATTTTGGGACTAGAAAATCAACCAAAATTGAGGTTTTTAAAAGGGACGAAAGTATAACAGCGAGTAAGAGATTTTATCAGTTACAGTGAGTAAGAGATTTTGTGTATCTGGGATAAATTTTCAACACAAATGGTGGTATATGAAAGTGACATTGATTGCCAAGTGAGTGCAGGTGAATGGGGCATTACACACCTTTATGGACAGTCGGAAGGTGCCCAAAAATGCACAAGTGACTGACAGAGTTATTGTCGACTCTTATATGTGGGAGAAGGAGCATAAAAGTTAAAGCACTGAAAATTAGAGCGTTAAGAATCATGTGTAGGTGACTATGAATGGTAGAGTACGGAATAGGTAAAGTAGTGATAGATCTGTGTGGAGTCAAAGGGGATGTAATGTCTAAAGAAAAAAACAAGTATGTTGTCGTGGTCTGGCCATTTGAAGAGGATGGATTATGGTAGGCTGAAGAATAAGATAGTACTTATATAAGGCTAGTATGGATGGTACCCTAAAGTGGCGATAATACATGAGGAGATTAATAAATATAGGTGAAAACAAAGAAGTGTGCAAGAATCGTGCAAAGTAGCAATCCTTAGTCTCTGCCTACCGCATTCAGAGGCATTAATATATGTATTAATAATTTAATTTAACAAAATTCGAAAATACCGAAAATCCCGGTTGTTGTAAAATCAATACCGGTATTTATAAGTCCTTTATTTGGTCCGGTATTCCGGTATTTTCGGTATCCGGGATCCCGGTTTGCGACCCCTAGGTGCGACCAAACTAATTATACGAGAAATACGCGCGACCTTCATCTACCTTTAGGAAGACTATGGTAATGCTAATTCATATGAAATGTTACTACGCTATGAATTATACTGATGGTAATTAGGCTGTAAAACTGTCGAGGTAACGAGCTCGATTTTCAACTATACCAAAGTATAAAATTTACTTTGTATCCAGCTGAAAATATGTCCTGACAATCATGAGTTTCCTCATATTATTGCGGTATAAGTGAATTCGCTATGTAACATACATTGCATAATATATAACAAGGCCGAATGGATACGTAACAAAGTTTAGTCTATTTCTGCACCAAGAGGTAGTGCCGAAACACTGTTAGGTTTTGGTTTGGAAGAAAAAGAATTCACGTTCAGGATTTTAAATTAGATAGATAGATAGACAACACTTTATTTTACACCACTAACATACAAAGAAATCAGCATACTTATTAGCTAGATATAGCTAGTGTAACAATAGGCGGTCTTATCGCTAAGAGCGATCTCTTCCAGACAACCATAGGATGAAATCACTTCTACGGAGAATTTGGAGTGTGGGTGTACTTATATTTACCAATAAACTTACATACCCAATGCACGCCCATGCGCGGGGGAACATTAGTCGCGGGCCGAGGCACACAGTCAGTGTGTATACCTCTTGGTTGTGTAACACATTGAGGCCTAAAAGGGCCCGCGAACATTTCCTGGCACCCTTTTCCTTTCCACCCATCCTGAGAACCTTTCTCCATTCCCCACCTTTCCTTCCAACATCCTACTCCACTTCCTTCCCAGGCCCCTGCAGTCGTCAAGCCGGGGGACTCCAGTATCCCATTCGCAGGTCTCCCCCGGTGTTGACTGCAGGATCGCCTATCCAAAAAAAAAAAAAAATAAACTTACATAATAATACATAATTATAAAATACATAAATATATACAAATTATATTATATTTATAATTATATAAATATAGATAAATAAAAAAAAAATGTGCATAAAATGAATTAAAATATAAATAATAATTTATGTTAAAACAAATTAATCGCAAAGCAGCACGAAAAGAGTGGTTTAAAAAGCAGCAAGACTGTCCCAATACAACCGCTGGCTACGGCCAGCCTAACAGCTATTCATCTCGGTTTTGAATGCGGCCTAAACTTGGAAGGTCGATATAATTATGTTCTTTACGATAAACCGGCAGAAAATAAATTCTCGTAATTACACAAATGTACAAAAGGAGTGATCGTTATGCATTAAAAGTAGCATTCACCATTAACGTAAATCGGTGCAGCGCTAGAACAATGGACAGCAATTACTGCGTTCATAGCTTCACCGTGTAAAACTATTTATAGTTGTTATCCGTACTAGTTCCACAGGATTTGTGACAGTTACTAGGCTTCCCGAGAAACCAGGATAAAATTCTGACGTTTACTGACCGGAATAGAAAATGTTAAAATCACAAAATATCAAATTAGCTTTACTCTACAAGACTAGTTTTATAATTTACTCGTCACGTTTAGCGGTGGTGTCCGTGGTCAAATATATGGCTAATGCCTGATGGTATACCAAAGATCTGCGAAATAAATCCTTGAACACCACACGCATAACGCATAATGAAGACATAACAAGGCAATTTCAAATCCAGGCACATCCTCATCCTCCTGATCAATATTACTAAAACGTTACCAACGGCCACGCGGCGACCTTGGGCTGATGAAACCAGACCTTGATGAGTGTACCGTTGGCTTTAGAGGTCGGTGGGATTGGATACAGCTAATAATTACATAAACCTAATTTAAGACTGAAGTTATGCCTTCAACTACGAGGGATTCTAGATTCCAAAACAAATATTTGCTTTTTTCACCAAAAAAAATATTGGTACAACGATGGAATCAGCGACCTCTGTGTACACAGCCAGCTCATAGCTCGCTATGCTATGAAGTCTTAAACTACAACAGAATTCGAATTCCCATGGGAAGATTATAAAAACAATGTGTCTTTCAAAGTTCTAATTTAAATTCGGGGGCATACACGTAACTCTCCTTTTCCCGTGACAATATAAATAAGTTTAAAGTACACAATAAGTTGCAATCGACGTTGGTTTCCTGTAACAATTGTCCGAGGAACCTTCGTCTCAATAGGTCGCATGTTGTGAAGTCACCGTGCGTCCGATGATTTTTTCCGCATCTCACCAGACATTAAGGGCGAAATGCGCAAGTACAGTATGTGCAAACAGAGAACGTATATTGTGCTTAAATTTAATCTACATCAATTCATTTCATTTTATTTATTCCAAGAAAAGTGTCACAGAGGCAGAGGCACGGGCCAAAGTTGAAATATGTAACTGTGGCAAATCCTATGGTGTAATTTTTTGTGAATACCGGCCACAACCAGTTTGAAAATATCTAATGGCAGCTATATTTATTATACGCTCTTCTTCCATATTTTTTTAGTATTAAATGCTTAATTCGGAATTACTGCAAAACTTCTAAACTTTACCTACCATAAAAAAAATTATTGTCTGGCATTCTATACTACATTATAAAGGAAAATGAGTTTTTGATCAAAGCTTTGACGAATTTATGTCACTAAGTGGGTCCATTATTTTCTCTTTACGATAACATTTCATGTGGAAAATTAGAATAAATAAGTATAATAATTTATGAAATAAATTGGAAAGACTTATTCCTCTTATCATCTATTAAATAAAATACATTGATAAAAAAATATGGTTTTGTAGTCGAATAGTCAAATAATGAGCAGGAAGTTAAACCTGGTCCCAAGTTACAACCCAGGGAACATATAGCAGAAACAATTTAATGCAGTAATGTTTAAATAGCCGCTATCTGTTATAACTTATAACATTAACAAGTTCAAGGTGATAACACAAAAGAGCCTTCTGTTAAATACGACGATACATTGCGTTTGAAGATAAAGTATGAAATCAATTAACGTCATAATAACATTGTCTGTCTCGGTTTTTATTTCCATTGCTCACTCGAGTACGAAAAAAACATCCAATGTGCACATGTCTGAAGAATGAACGACACACGATACGCGTGAATAGGCGACATATGTTCAGTGTGCGCTTAGACTCGCTGTCTAACTTGTAAGCCAGACCTATTGCAGTCTAAATAAAATAAAATAAATAAATAAAAATAATTAATTGCCTTCAAATTAACAAATACCAAATAAAAATAAGCAAACAAAATTAGTGAAGGACAAAAGGAAATGACTCAGCATGAGCTGACCGAAACTAGAGTTTAGATCAGCGCTGGTTTTCAGTCACCCCTACCATATTATATTATGCATTTGCATCATTAAAGAGGTAAAGTTTGTGAGTTTATAAGTAGGAATTATTCTGTGGAACTAGTGAGCCGATCCTGACGATTCTTTCACTTATAGAAAACTATACTTAGGGCCAGTTTCACGGGTTCAAAAAAAGAGCGTATTCCCACCTAAAAGGCCGGCAACGCATCTCTGTGCCCCCTGGTATTGCAGATATTCATGGGCGGCGGTGATCACTTACCATCAGGTGAACCGTATGCTCGTTTGCCCCCTATATCATAAAAAAATAAAAAAATAAAATATATATTTGACAGTTATCGTATTAAACAGCTAGTGTAGATAGTACTCATTTTATGTCAAATTATATGGGAGCATACTTAGAAGCATAGATTGGAGGATGACTTTTGTATTTGGTCAGCTTATACATTTATTTGAAGAGTAGCATTTAACAGCAAGCTGTGAAATCGGCCATCAGTGAAATACGCTACTTTACGGTTTTCTCGCGATTTTTTGTTTGATTTTTACTCCAGATGTTTCGAAGAGTTTACCGTCCTTCATAGTCACGGGGCGGGGTATACACAGTACCGGTTTGAGAAGGGTTAGTCCAAAAATAGGTCGCTAGAGAAAAGGGCGCCGGAATATCTAAGGCCGACCCTGGCTATACTGTTCCTAAGAAACGCAGCCTGTATTCCTTTTAATATTTTGGGTTCAAATAAATTACTTATTTAATTTCAATTAAATTCTCAAAAATATTTTTTTACAATTGTCGTCATCCAGATCTGAATATTAGCACTCAAATTCAAATATGAAGGCTATAATTTAACAACTACTAAGATACTAACTTAATTGCGATATACTCCACAAGTTATACATATCAATTATTTAGATTAAACAAATTCCCACGTCGTTAAATATTCCGATAAAGTAAAGACATACAACCCACGCTGTACACACTCAAGTATAATTGAATTAAAAGTCTCCGAGCGCGGCAAGCGACGATTTTGCTACGGAATGAGAGGTCGACGTTTCGTGACGAATATTTTTTGGCACGCACAGTTATTACTTATTACATTTTAACCGAAGGAATGTAGTCCAAAAACAATGAAGACTAACAAAAGAGATTGCGTCCCTCGTTCGGTAGTCACATATATGCCGGCGTGCCATATATACAACAAAATGATTAAAGAATCCAAAACAAATACAATAAAAAAAAATTATAAACACAATTTCAAAAAAAATTGATTACTTGGATATTGAAAACATGCTTAAGTAACCGATACATTTGCATATTAATAATAGTCTAAATCTTTGAGAGTTATTTTACTGCCCATACAAAAACACACACACACACACATACCCACTACTAATGTATTTGTTGTGACTCCCTACCTGGCTTCTCTAACATTAGTTTCTGTAATAATAGTAGTTGTTTAATAGTGAATATATAGTTGCTATTTTTTTTCTTTTTTGTGGCAATTAACTATGAATAACGTTTTTGAGAAGAATCTGACTCCCGGGATACAGTTAACACTAGTTCGGGAGTCATGGGATTCGAAATAAAAAGCACATTTATGTAATTATGGCAATAAAGATTTATTATTATTTATTATACTGAATATACACCAAATATCATAGAATTTCGTAACCGTGGGAATATTTAATATGGAGACAAACGCTGAATATATGCGCATATTTATTAAGCCAGAGCCATAGCGAAAGAGTTATCAACAGGTGTTCAGACTTAAGTAGTGTTACCTAAAACTTTCCCATTACGGCCTGACGACTTGCGTACGAGCTAGACACAAGCTCTACCGACAATGGGTATCTTTACTTGTTGGTAGGATGTTTGTACCCGCCCAGATAGGGAACACCATTTATAAGGCGTAAAACCCTTCATAGCGGCCCATGCAAGTGTGGCATGTTCCAGGATCAGCCAGTGGATATCTGGTTTCAAATACGCCAGCATAATTATGTCGACTGGCGAGGCATATCTCTAGTCCCTCAACACTTTATCTGAACCCAACTGCACTTACCATCAGGCACAGTGGGGTCACTTTGCCACGCCCATATAAAAAAAAACTTGTAACCTGTTAACAATATATTTGGAAAATTATTAAATTTAAATATTGATAATAATGTAATATTATTTTCTATATTAGTAGCTTTTTCATCATTTTGATAGAAAATTTGAGGATAGTCTCAACTTATTACAGGACAATGTTCAAAAACTGCATTATTTAATATTGAATATTATGCCTGGCCTATGAATTTGGTTCACAATCTTGGCAACCTAAAACATTTCCAGGTAAATATTGAAGTTGCATAAAATGCAATATTCCAGCTGTAAAACATTAATCTGGTGCCTATTAATCCACATTGCAGTAAGTGTAAACACCTAAAGAATTTGGGTTATACTTCATCTCAAAGAACAATGAATGGTAGACAAAATTGGTGATTTAAGTTATAATATAATATTAACACAGGTAGAATCTCAAATGTTATGAACTATACCAATCATTCTTTTCTGTATAAATTTAAACTGAAGTATTGATTTAATTGTAGGGGAGTATTAGAATGAATTAATGATTTAGCCTTAGATAAGATTATATTACATTACCTAATAAATTCTTTTAGATTTAATAAATCAAGAAAAAATAATATTATGTTATAAAAAACATATTCAAAACCAGGGTTCGAACATATCCTATATCTATAATGTAAAAATGAATCGCAAAATGTGTTGGTAAGCGCATAACTCAACAACGCCTAGACCAATTTGGCCAATTCTTTCTTTAAAATATTCGTTGAAGTCCAAGGACGGTTTTTACGGCGAGAAAAAATCGAATAATTGCTGGGAAAACCCTAAACACAGCCCTTTTCTTTTTTCCCATACAAACGTTTTCTAACTAAAATGTAGAGTCAATTTGAACTTTAATACCATACCATAAAGTTTAGGTGTTAGTGGAGAGGTTCCGGGAAGGCAAAACCAATTGAGTGACGTTAGTATCGTATAAATATTAATGTCAATATTTGTCAATATTTATATGATGGTAACATACCTAAAAAAAAAATGGTTTAGATTAACAATTGGATCCGGTAGGTGGCGCTGTACTCGGGTTCTAGGATTTTATTTCCTTTTTAGGGCAGGACAATGTCTGTCGGGGCTGCTAGTTTATTATAAATATCAAAATATAACAAGTTTGATATATATCAATTTTGTATAAAAGCCTATTATTATTTCATTGTATTATTTATGAATACTATACTTGGGAAGTAAAAATACAGTAACAAAAGCTAAAAATTCCTTAATAATATAAATATTTTACATCATTTTTGTTTGAAATATATTATAAAAAAAACATTTGATATATATCATCGAACCTAGTTTGATATATATCAGATATAAATTGGATATATATCCATTGATATATATTCTCGAACCCTGTTCAAAACTGTTACTTATCGATAAAAAAGTCATAAATATGTATGAAATTTAATTTTACATAGTCATCTGTATTTTAAATGGAGGTAAAAATGAATAACCTTATTAAACACAATATTTCAACACATTGTATTGGAAAGTGGTTTAGATATGAGCGTATTGATTTACATTATGTTAATATGATTTGAATTATAAAAATATATATATAATATATTATCACTATTTGTAGTTAGGTACAAAGTAATATGTTGTATATTTTTTTACATTATTAAACATTAATTCATTAAATCACTATGTAAAAAAAAACTTAAAAATAGTGTGAATTAAGTTTTTTTTAACACACTTTTATTTTATAATATAAAATAAAAGTGTGTTAAAAAAAACCAATTATAGCAATAAAATACACAGTAATCATTTGTTTAAACTCTGCCGCCATCGCTCTCCAAAGCACCACCACACTGGAGAGCTATGGATGCCGGTCCCAAGCCCGGGCAAAAGAGGAGGGAACAGGCTCGCAATACAATTCCTCTCAAGAAGAATTGTAATGCGAACCACAAATATAAAATACTATAAGTATATACATATTTATTTATAATACATACAATATATATATACATAACCCCCCCCCCCTTAAAATCATGCAAGAAAAAAATGACTATTTATTACCCCAGGAGGGTACCAGCGCCCAAGGCGTTGGAGAATCCCTCCCTGGCGTCGCCGAGTCCCTTCGGGACGAGGCGATGCCAGGCTGCTCCTCGTATTCTGGGGGGAGCAATCTTGCGCAACAGAACCTCGAAGAGGTTATAAAAGGTGTAAAGGAATTGCTGGAGTCGCCTTCGAAACCGAAGGGTGTCGAAGGCGACAACACGGGAAGAAGTACGCCACAACCGAAAGGAAGTGGAGGAAACTGCCCGTTACTAGCAACGCCACAACCGGATGGAAGTGGCGAAGCTGGTTTCAGCAAAGTCCTGTCCAAAGGACAAAAGAGAAGACAAAAAAGAAAGACGAAGGTCTTGGCTGCGCCAGCCGAGAAGTCGAATCCTGAAAAGGAAACGACTACGGCAAGACGGGCTAAGACAAAGAGACAAAGTACAGACCCTGAGGAGCAGACGCAGCAACGTCCTTCAAAGCGCCCCTACCTGGGATCGACGGAAGGGCCGCGGAGTTCCGCCAAGGAACAAAGCGACCTGGCACTGATGATCCACAGGATGGATGGCGCCCAGATGGGCGAGGCATGCGCTGCTGCCATCAGGAAAAAGATCTCCGAGTTCGTGGGCGTTGGAGTGAAGAACAGAATCGGTGGAAGGAAGATGTCCTTCGCCACGTCGGGGTTGGTGTCAGAAGGATTCTTCCTGGTGACACCGATGACGATCGAGGCGAGGGACTGGCTCCTGGAACACGACTTTGGGTTTCACGACGACGTCCCACTAGGAATCAGAAAACTGGATAGGACCAGAGCCTCCATTTGGTTGCCCGGGAAAAGAGAGGAACATCCCGACGACCCTATGGAATACGTAAGAGCTCAAAACGATCACAGAGAGGACCTGAAGGTGGACAGCTGGACTCTCATCACCAGGGACTCTCTCCCCGCAGGAGAGAGACTGACGGTGGGAGTCCCGCAGGACATCTTCGACGAGCACAGGGACCATGCGTGGATCAATTTTGAAGCCACGCAGGTCCAGGTGAGAGTCATTAGGCCCACACACACAAAGATACAAGACACCAGGCGTACGGTGGCGGAATGCGCTATCCAGAACGCGCCAGGCAAACCCGCTCAGAGGGTGCCGGCTGCGGGGAGCGCGCAGACTACCACCCGAGCCAACCAGACTGCACAAGACACCAGGCGTACGGTGGAGGAATGTGCCATCCGGAACGCGCCAGGCAAACCCGACCAGAGGGTGCCGGCTGCGGGGAGCGCGCGGACTACCACCCGAGCCAAGAACACACCAGCTACCGAACGGCCCCAATCGGACGCCCCGACGGGATTCAAGGCAAGAGATTGCATGGATCTCGAGGGGTGAAAGAGTCGGGGACAGTAAGGTTGCTGCAGGCACAAACACGAACACACATACACACACAACGCAATGGACACACACAACACACAAACAAATACACAAAACAAAAACACACAAACACTAAGAATAATACAGCTAAATATGCACCACTGCAAAGAGGCTACGGCCGAATTTTGCGAATATGTGGTCTCAAAGAACATAGATCTGGCTCTTCTGCAGGAGCCATACGTGTACAACAAACGTGTGGCGGGGCTAGGATGCCTGGGAGGAGACCTCATATACTATCACGGTGAGGAGAATCCCAGAACATGCATCTTCGCCAGCAGAAGAATCAGATCTCTAGGTATTATAACATGCGAATGTTTCAGAGATTTAGTGGTAGTACAACTTGTACTACCTATGAAAGACAACTTAAAGAAAAGGCTCGTGCTGATGTCAGCTTATATCCCAAGCGAATCAGATTTCGAGCCGCCTACTATAGAACTTGAGGAAGCAACAAGTAAGTACACAAGCGGGGGCATCCCCTTCATAATAGGCTGTGATGCAAACTCTCACCATGAGGTGTGGGGCAGCACAGACTGTAATGTGAAGGGGGAGCTCCTGCTAGAATATATAGTAAGCTATAATCTAGACATTTTAAATATAGGCGACACACCGACCTTTGTGACCAGAGCCAGACAGGAGGTCCTGGACATCACTCTGGCCTCAAAGGAGATAAGCACATACGTAAAGAACTGGAAGGTTGACACAAATGACTCTTTCTCGGATCATCGTAGAATCACCTTCCAGATAGAAAGCAACATAGAAAACCACAAGGTACGAAATGCCCGGAAAACGGACTGGGTGCTATTCCACAATGAAATTGAAAAATACACTCAAATGCCGGTTGAGGGCAATATTAGTACAGAAGATATAGAGAGCAGAGCAGTAAAGCTGGAAACAGCACTGCAAGAAGCGTACCACAAAGCATGCCCCCTCCGAGAGGTGACAAACGGCAAGGGACAGGCATGGTGGACAAAAGCATTAAGCAAGGACAGGAAGAAAACAAGACGTGCCCTCAGAGTGGCGCTAAAAAAGAACGACGACGCCACCTGGGATCTATACAGGGCACAAAGAAACAAAATGCGCAATAAGTGCAGGAAGGAAAGTAAGCAAAGCTGGAACACCTACTGCGCTGCCATTACGGAGTATCCGGAAGCAGCAAGGTTGGTAAAAGCCTTAGCCAGCGACAAGACATGCAAACTGGGGAGTTTGAAAATAGACAACGAACTGATAACGGATCCCCACGTGGTGCTGAGAACAATGATGAGCGCCCACTTCCCTGAGAGCACGGAACCCACAAGGAGTGAAGTGACGGGGGGGCCCAGTATTGCTCTCGGTGATGCCACGAAATCTGTTGTTAGTGAAGAGCTAATAAGATGGAGCATCTCGTCGTTCGCGCCATACAAGGCAGCAGGACCGGATGGGATCTTTCCCAAGATGCTACAACATGCACTCAAGTATATCAAGGAGGACCTTCTAGCAATCTACATGGGATGTCTAATAATTGGATATATACCGGAAAGCTGGAGGAAAGTAAGAGCTGTCTTTCTACCCAAGCCGGGTAAGAAGACATATCAAGATCCAAAATCATTTAGATGCATTAGTCTCTCGTCGTTCTTATTAAAGGCACTAGAGAAACTAATAGATAGACACATACGAGAAGAAATAGGAAGAGGTAGCAAGCCACTGCATGCAAATCAGCATGCATACATGGAGAACAAGTCCACGGAGACAGCTCTCCACAACCTGGTGGCTACAATCGAGAACACATTGGAGAGGAAAGAATCAGCAATTGGGTGTTTCTTCGACGTAGAGGGCGCCTTTGACAAAGCGACATCATACGCGATAGAATCCTCACTAAATAGAGAAGGCATCAATCCTCTAATAAGAAATTGGATTATGAACATGCTGAGTCAAAGATTAATAACAGCTGAACTAGGTGACATAACGTACACGGTTAGGGCAAACAGGGGCTTTCCGCAAGGGGGCTGCCTGTCTCCCCTAATGTGGTGCCTGCTGCTGGATGACCTTATCAAGGAAATAAATCGCAGGCACATATACATGCAGGCGTATTCCGATGATGGGGTTATCCTAGTAGTGGGACAGGACCTCAATATGTTGTGCAGTAGATTAAATATGGCAATTAGAATAGCCTTACAGTGGTGTAGGGAGCGAGGACTAAACCTCAATCCAGACAAAACTAAGGTGGTTCTGTTTACCAAAAAGAGGAAGAACAAAGATCTGTTACCAATTGTAATAGATGGCAGAAATTTAGAAATAGTTAAAGAAATCAAATATTTAGGAGTAGTGCTGGATGACAAACTACTGTTCAATTCGCACATAAGCCAGCAATGCACAAAAGCTAAAATAGCGATGATGCAATGCAATAGAGCGATAGGTAGGACTTGGGGTATGAAGCCGAATATAACCTACTGGATATACAAGGCCATCATACTCCCAAGACTACTGTACGGAGCCTTGGTCTTGGTATGGTGGCATAGGGCGACCATAAAGGCAAATTACAAGAAACTAGCCCAGGTACAGAGACTCGCTGGGCTTATGACTACAGGTGCACTAAGAACTACTCCAACTGCGGCACTAGACATCATTCTAGGATTTATACCGCTGGATCTGGAGGCTAAAAAGAGAGCATTAGAACAATGTTACAGATTAAAGTCCTATGGACTGTGGAAAACTACTTCCACAAACAAAGGACACAAAGATGTAATCAATACAATTCAAGGAAAAATGTCGATGATCTTGGGAAACAATGATCTAATTCAGAAACAAAAGATCTTCGACAAAAAATACAGAATACATATAGGACAAAGAGAAAACTGGGAACTTCCACACGACCATGATAAGTCGGTGGAATGTTTCACAGATGGATCCAGGAAGGAATCAACAGGATTGTCGGGGGCAGGAATATTTATAACCACGCCACCCAACACAGAAGAAAGCACAATAAAGCTAGGCAGATATGCGAGCGTATTCCAGGCGGAAATAATGGCCATTCTGGAATGCGCTGATCGTACTAAGCAAATAACCAATAAGGAAATCAGCACAATACTGATTTATAGTGATAGTCAAGCAGCCTTAAAGGCACTTGACAAACCAGAGACAACGTCGGCCCTAGTGAAAGAATGCAAAAGCAAACTGAACACACTAGCAGCCGACAAAGAGGTCATCGTCGCCTGGGTACCTGGCCATCAAGGAACCACAGGAAATGAGAAAGCCGATGAGCTAGCGAGAGAGGGAGCTGATGAAACATTCATAGGACCGGAGCCGTACTTACCTATACCGGCAAAAGTCACGAAGGGAGTAATCAGCAGGAAGATAGCTACAGAAACAAACGTCAGATGGAGAGACATGAAGGGCTGTCGCCAATCTAAAATCTTCATCAAGACGCTAGACAAGAAGAAAACAAGAAGCCTACTCCAATTCAGGAAGGAGGACATAAGAACCATTATAGGAATCATGACTGGACACGGTACGCTGAACAGGCACTTAAAAATAATAGGTAAGACCGAAGACGCCTCGTGTCCAGAATGCGGAGAAGAGGAGACCAGCATCCACTTTCTGGCAGAGTGCTCAATGTACTCTCTGCCAAGATGGGAGATACTGGGAACAGACAGACTGGAAATAGCACAACTACAGGAGGTAAAGCTAGGAGACATAATAAGGTACAGTAAGGCAACAAAAAGGTTTGTAAGAGTAGAAGGGGGCATACTGCAGGAGCACCAGTAAAACCAGTGCTTCAGGATGGAGACTGTCACGAATAGCCAAGGAAAGGGGAGCGACGCTATGTCGGACTGGGGGACGCCGCCTGGGGGGTGGGAGAGTATGTGGGCAGACTGGGCCTGGCAGCCTGTGTGGCCCTCACCGCATAGGCTGAGCGCTGCCCCCCCTGTTGGCTCCTGCTGCAATGATCATTCAAGGTCAAAGTGGCGGGACCCTCAGTGGAAGGCGGTGCTGGGCAGAGATCGGTAACCTGGAAGGTTCACACCTGGAAGGGAGCCACGATGCCTCCAAGGTCTAGCTGTGCCACAGCCGAAACTCCCTATGGTGAATGCGGCCCCTGGGAACGATACCTGCGAAGCGAACCGAACCAAAGCGAAAGTGGCAGCTCCACCCAAACTGGGACTAAGGGTGAAATAGTTCCCAAGGAAGTGAACTGATCACCCGTCTGTGCGACTGCATACGTCCCCATTAGACATACAATCATTTGTTTAACATTCCATTACCTCAAAATTCAAATGAATGAAAACAAACAGAAAGTGTGATGTAAGCTAAATGAGTACTGAGTTAACGTTCCATACATATCAGTGCATTTATTTGATATCAGCAGTTTTACCCAATAACCTGGTCAGCTGTAATTTGACTTCTTTTGTTATATTGCATGTTATACTGAGGATGATAAGGCACGCACAGATTATATTGAAAACATCACCAGCAGGTGAATTATTTGAACACAATTAATATAGACTTTAAATGAAAGATTATGTTGTATTTGGAATAGTTAGAAAGCTGCCCCATTTTTTCAAAAGTTATGAACATATCAAAGCACATGGAACAACAGCCAATACTTGTATACACTTATGCCTGCATCACATTAGACAAGTTAAATAAAACAAATAACAAGATCATTATCGACATTAACTGTAGAAAGGCTTGATTATAAAGTCTGTTAAAAACTGACAGATTGCTATGAAAATACGTTGTGAAATCGAATTTATAACTTTATCTGACAAGAATTGGGTCCTCGGCGCGTCGTGTGTAATCTAAACAGAAAGCCCAAGCAAATTAGGAAGTAAACAGTTGCCAGTCACGCAAGTCAACCAACCTTCCTACCCGAGATCTAGAAGGCGACGACTCGCGTCCCTCGGCGATGCCAAACGCAAATTAAACCAACTCTACATATTATGCATTTCTATTAACATTATTCTAGACTCGTAGAAAGAATACAGCGGTAAAACAACTTACCAATTATAAGTTTCACACGAAATAAACTGTTCTTTAGATTTAGGCACACCTACACGACTATTTTGTCACCGTCTTGCAGCCACTATAAATAATATTACACAAAAACTTTCACTATCAAATATAAATGGGGAAGAGTTAATTCCAGTAGGAACACAATAAAATGGAACACGAATATTGTCAGGCGAAACTTACGCCACCGAAACGTTCAATCAGCCATTGCTCGGCTCGCTAGACAAGTCGACATGACAGAAAATATGTCGTGTCGTTTGTATTTTTTTTCTTTAGATTGCCAAGAAAAAATTAATATATTCTACTTTTTTGGTAATAGGTCAACAACAAATACATATACTTATAAATAATTCAATTATTATTAGTATGCCATATTTTTTAAATGACTAACGAAAGGGTTGATATTAATTTTATTATCAGTTCTTATATGAGCTACCGCAAAAGTTGCTGTCGTTGACAAAATTTGTGGTAAATTAAATATTATCTTACGTGACAGAACATAGTTATTTTGTGTTTCGGAAACTTAATATTAATTTGATTCTGATTTGCAAATTAAAGTAACAACCACTCATTGCTGATATTTCATAGTTCTTAATCATCTATGTGTATTCAAACTAGCTTTGCTATTAAGTTCTACAATAATGAATAGTAAATTTAGGACATGTATTTACAGTAAATAAACTATATTTCAAGCATCGTAATGTAAATCTACACTAATATTATAAAGAGGTAAAGTTTGTGAGTTTGTTTATAGGTTTGTAATGACTAATCTAGAACTAACGATCCGAATTCAATGAAAATTGGTAAACTTTCTCACGCAGGCAGAGCCGCGAGTTAAAGGTAATATTGAACATAGGATATGTCACATGATGAAAACATTTATTATGCGTATACTTTAGGTCTAAAACGACAATAATGTTAAATATAAATGTATGATCCAAGATCCACTAAGATTTAATTTCTTAAAGTGTAAATCACAAATATTGTAGCAACTAGGCACTAGCATGGATCTCGCACTAATGATCCAATAGTGAAACATCTTTAGTTGTAAACGCAATTTTTTAACTACTCTTTAGTAGAATTCTAACAATGCTGGCAATATCTTATGCTATCTCGCTTTTACTTCACGAAAATTATATTTACATCTTACTCAAGCTTAGACGAATTGTTTACAGAGATAGGGAACGTGCCCGTCGTAAGCATTGCCATCTAGTGGCGCAATCGATACTTGGCACTGGCACTTGACGACTCATTTTCAGCCCATCGATACATGGCATTGACGTACAATATTCATTAAAAGGATGAAAAATAACATTTAATTTGTTGGTAATGTATCGCTGTGTATCTCGATGCTCCAAAATATAAAAATAAACAAATCAAATGGTGTGAAATTATATAATGTTCCCAAGAATAGTATCTGCCTAAGTACTTACATTCCATGGTTATGTAAAAATCGTCAAAAATAATAAAAGCTGTATAAAACATACATAATTATGAGTTCCAAAAGCATTGAGAAATGTTTCATTACGTAATTTATAAAAATAAATATGTTTTGAAGGTAATATTCAATACAAAAAAATCTGTAATTAAGGGAACATAACCTCCAAATTTTGCTTAAATAACTAGCTCCCATCTAAAAAAAAGCATATTCTGGACACGCTGGGTGTAAATAACATTCGGCCGGAACACATATTTTATCATTTTTGTCATATTAAAATAATATATCAAAAATGATTGTGCTAGTTCTAGTTTCTTTTTTTATCCACCTGTGGCTCTTGTATCGATTTTGTGCTGCCTCCTATAGTTCGTGCACGCTCCCTTATTCTCTTTGGTTACTATAAATGTACGTAATTTCGTATAGAATGTTATATTATTGCTAATAATTTTTCTTTATTCATTGTAATAATTACATAAGTATAAAAAAAGATGGTTACTATTAGTCAAAAATGTTCATCGAAATAATATAATATTGAAATCACAGATTTTATATGATACCTACTCTATAAAATATAGATTCGTAAATTGCTGATTTTAACAAACAACAAAACGCAAATGTGTAAGTTTCTTGATATAAAGCGGGGTTTACATTAGCAAGAAAACTTGCAGAAGTTATGTTGCGCAAGCTATTTTTACCGTGTAAACACTCACGGCAAGCTGACTTCTGCAACATTTTGAAGTTTGCAGGACTTCTGTTAAGTCGCATGTGTAAACACCGTTTGTGCAACTTGCGTGAGAACTTGCAGTTTGTTCTGGGTGCAGATAAAAGTTTCAACTTGCTGAGCTAGTAGCTAACGTTTTTTTTATTTATTCCATTCTGAAGCAGCTAAAGTCTCAACGACTATACTGCCAAGTTATAAGTTTGTAGTTTGACCGATATGTCTATTTTTGCCGCCCAGCAGTAGTATACATGCACTATTGTCGTCCTGTTTGGAGGACACTGTAGCCAACGTAATTACTGGGCATCATAAGACTTAACATCTTATGACTCAGGATGATAAGCACAGTGGAATGCCACGCAGTGCTTTATAATTCATAATTCTGTTTCATGTTGGTACTTTTAAGACGATTATTTTATTTACAATCATCATCCAAACAACATTATATTAGATTCATAAAATGTAGGCGAAAGGATTGCGTGCCTTGCCATTCAATTTTATGAAAAAAAAAATATGGCAAGCAATAAATATTCCTCGAGTAATGTAAACAGTTTTGCAAGAACTTGCGCAAGTTAACTTGGTGGATGACTTGAAAAAGCGTGTTGCTAAAGAAATATTGCCGCTAGTGTAAACGCTTCTGAAAGTTATTGCGCAACATATTGCTGAGAGAACTTGCTAGTCTAAACTCAGCATTATAATTCTCTTTGACGGAGTTTTGGCGGGAACTTGCAAGTGTCATGAGGTGCTCTTGTGTTAATTCATTAGTTTGGTGATAATTAGTGTTATATTCCATAATCATGATGGTATATTGTCCAATATAGTTCTATTAAAGAGCTCAAATGAAGTGAATTGAAATAATAGTCCTAATCAAGTGTTTTTTTTTGTTGCCGCCACTGCTTTACATTTTACTGCGACATACTACAGATTGAAGTTATTTATTCTGTGCTACAGATAATAAAAAAGACAACCCAAACTTGACAATTGACATTGGCAAAAAAAATGTTGACACCTCGGCAGTGTCGCCAACTTAGGGGTTTTGTCCCCAAATTTAGGGGGAAAACTTTCTAGGGGTTTTTTTATAGGGAAAATTTTTAGGGGTTTTAAAATTTCGCTAAATGACAATAAAATAATATCTAAGTATAATATTTTCCTATGATTTTGATATTGGAAAATGCATATATAAATGTTTAAATATTAACACTATACTCTATGCTTGCTTTTTAAGCCCGTTTTTGTACAATATGTCTTGAAGAAGTATGTAATTGGTAGATCCGTGTATAATTGTAAATTGAAGGTAGATTTGTAACACTAACTTTTCGGACCACCAACACCTCAGTCCGCCCCGTGACCACGAAGTGCTGCAAAGCCTTGGAAACGTCGGGAGAAAAATCAAATAAAAAACCGCGATAAAATCCGTTATAATAGTTTAATTTCAAGATCCCGTAGGGTTTCGTCGGTAAAAAACAAATGAACCAGACACGTAATGAACGTTGAACCAAGTTAACTGGTAAAGAAAAAGTTGAAAATACGGCGATTTTTTTTGCTTCCGCCCATTTTCTTCGTTTAGGGGCTTTTAGGGGTTTCTTGAGTTGCCTTAAGGGGTTCAAATTTAAAATGTTGGCAACACTGCATATGGATAAATCATGGATGACTTTTTGGCGGGAAGTCAAATAAGGCGGTTCATTTAATTTTGCAAAATAACCATTTATTAATAATTCAAGTATAAAACAGCTAAAAAGCACTTCTTTTGACTAAAAATACAATAGCAGTCCATCATGAGTCCACATAGTGATGGGGAGGACCCATCCAGCACTAAAACTAAAAAACGAAGATATGCCACAGCTAAAGATCCTCCTGAAACAAATAATCAGGATAAGTACATAACATACACTAAACAAAATTATAAGCGTTTATTTATTGAAAATAACAGTCACGAATATATCGTATATGTCGAATCAACAGAAAGGGAGAAAATAGGAAATAAAAATCCTATAGCACTCACTAATTTGCTCACAGACAGTGTTAAGGGCATAGTCGGCGTGCACAGGATCAATGCACACAAAATAGGTGTGACCTTTAAAAAGGCTGCTGCAGCCAATAACTTCTTAAAAATGGAGGAATTCCTCATTAAAAATAAAATGAATGCTTTCATTCCTTCTTACCTAACGGAAAAAATAGGAGTCATCAAGTTTGTTCCCACAGATTTAAGTAATGAGGAAATATATAAAAACATTATCTGTGACTTCGAAGTAATATCTATAAGGAGATTTATGAGAAAAGTAGAAGGCAAACTTGTCCCGCTCAACACAGTATCTGTAACTTTTTCGTGCAGTACCTTGCCACAGCATGTCTACATAAAATTATTTAGATATCAGGTCCATATGTACATACCACCTTTACTACAATGCTATAAATGCCTTAAATTCAATCACTCGGCTAAGGTGTGTAGAGGCACACAAAAATGCTCATCCTGCGCTGGGCAACATTCCTATAAGGAATGTGATGTTGAAGAGTTAGTTTGTGCAAATTGCAGCGGTAATCATTTGGCCATTTCAAGAGAATGTCCCATTAAGAAACAAAAAATAGAAGAGAAAAGAAGTAAATATGTCAAACAGCCATATGCCACTGTGGTGAGTGCACCCTCTATCATAAGTAATAAAGATTTCCCTTCATTACCTCAACAGCCTGAAAAGAGTAAGGAACTTAATGTTCAACAAATAGCCAACAATGATATAATAATTAATGCAATTGTAAAGTCACTAATTACATTAGGTAATACCACAGATGGTCCTATAACAAATAAGAAAATAAAAGAAATATTTTTACGCAATTTAATTTAATGGATAACTTTATAAATATTTTACAATTTAATATACAAAGTTTACAGAGCAAAAAAGGCTGCGGCGTGAGGCGCCGCAGGTAGAT
Organism: Sphinx pinastri; assembly: GCA_947568825.1. NCBI lineage: Eukaryota > Metazoa > Arthropoda > Insecta > Lepidoptera > Sphingidae > Sphinx > Sphinx pinastri. Next base: position 1,028,438 of record OX387615.1, read on the forward strand.
AGAGAAAGAAGAGAGAAGAGAAACTCAGGGTTTTAGGTTCGTGGTACGAGCTTTATTTTGCACCTCCGCGTTACACTCGGTACGGTTTGCTGGTGGTATGCAAACGAGTCACTGGCCTGCGGAGACTCCGATTCAGGCGAACGGCACGGCGCTGATGCACGTGGCTAGCTCCGGCGGCAGCTCGCCGGGCAGATGGTAGCACGTGGTCTGCGCAGCGGTGGTGAGGTGGTCGGGGTTAGCACACCCGACTGCGATGGTGGTGGTGAGCACGTGGTCGGGGCCAGCACCCGCGACGATGGTGCACACGTGGCCGGGGTCAGCACCCGCGACGACGATGGTGGTGTGCACGTGGCGGAGTCAGCACTCCGCACCGTGGAGAAGGCGGTCAGCACGTGGCTGGGATCGGGGGTCAGCACTCCCGACGCCAGCGGAGCATGGAGTCAGCACTCCACGCCGTACCATAGAAACCTGGAATCAGAATCCCAGCGGGTCGGAATGCAAGCTAGGCTTGCATTCCGCGCCAGTGACTCGTGATAGCTCACGAGCCCAGATGCACAGAATACCTGGAAGCGGTTAGTAGTCGTTGGCACACTCACCCCAGCGGGAACAACGGTATGCGTGGCAACACGCAGTTAGTTGGTAGTGTTGCTACGGCGAAGAAGATTATAGAAAAAGGGCGCGCGTGACATTGCACGCTTATTTATACGAGCGCCGTTCAGACGTACGTCAAAACTAGTGACAGTTTAACCAGCCAATACGATACATTAACAGTTTCTATTGGTAGTTAAACTGACTTAAACGATAACGTTTACGAAGAGAGTTAACGTTCCTAGCAACGTTACAGTACCCCGCCGAAAAGACCAGGATTTTACTTATAACTGAATATAAGTAAAATCCGTCTGTCTACCTAGCATTCATGTTATTTCACCCATTCATTCCATCCTCTAACATACATCTTTCTAACAAACTGTCTAGCATCAAAATATATGACCCGAGACCCTATCTAACAGAAAGTACTTTATAGTATTAAAGGACTCTCCTAAAACAACAAAAAGAATAATTGTATCATACTACATTATTCAAAATACCAAGTAGAAGGTGTTATTAAAATGGCAAGAGATATTATGTATGTTGCACAGTTGTAGTGTAGTGAAGTTAATTAGTTAAATGTTTGTATAAGTTATAGTAATATAATGTAGTTAAGTGTATAGTTTAGTTAAGTGTATAATTTAGTTTATTAGTAAAAATATGGGTTGTTAAATAAGAGTTTAATAATTTAAATTGTATATAAGATTTGTAGAATGTATAGTTTAACATTTATAATTAGTCAGTTTCAAGTCTTTGATATGCCAGGTACCAAGTGGGTTACCATTCATATCAGCTAAATCATACACTAGAGGTGATTTTTTAAAAATAATTTTACATTTAATATATTTAGGAGCTAGTTTTTTACTAAAATGTTTATCTTTGTCACTTTGATAAAATGTTTTTCTCCAGACTACGTCACCAACATTAAATTCTGCAGGTTTCTTTCGCAAGTTATAGTTAGCACTATTCCTCTTATGAGCTTGCAAAAGTAAAGACTGTACTTTGTTAAATATATTAGATAGTACGCCTAAGTTTTCAGCATAATGATCTCTAGGTATGTAAACAATGTCCTGATCCACGTTAATGTCTAAGTAGTGTGAACCACAAGTAACTAGTTCACGACCATGCACTAGGAATGAGGGAGTGTAGCCAGTCACCTCATTAACAGAGTTATTAATAGCAAACTGTATTTTGGGAATCAAGAGATCCCATACTCGCTGATCATTTTCAATGAAGGTGGAAATAGCGGTCATGATAGTTTTGTTATAGCGTTCGACAGTGTTTACATGAGGAGTATATTTAGGTGTATAGTGTATGTTAGGAACTTTGTACTTTTCTAACATCTGTTTTAAAGTGGAGCTAATAAATTGCCTTCCATTATCCATAAGAATGGTTGATGGAATGCCATGTACAAGGAAAACATTTTCTTCTAGGATTTTAGTTATAATTTCTGCGGTAGCGCGTTTTAAGGGAAAAAGTAAACAATATTTAGAAAAACAACAAGTCACAACAAAAATATAACAATTTTGCTTTCTAGTACAAGGTAGAGGTCCAATAAGATCCATACTTAACATTTGAAATGGTCTGGAACATGACTTAGGTCTGCCCATTTCACCCAAAGTGGAGTGGTTTTGATGTTTGTGAGAAATACAAATATCGCAAGAAGAAACAAAATCGACTACACTAGCATGCATGCCTGGCCAGTAGTATTTTTGTGCCAGCCTTCTGTACGTTTTGAAAATACCAAGATGTCCAGCTAAAGGGTTACTATGGTTTTCAAAAATAATAGGGGACCGAAGTTCTTGAGGTACAACTTCCTTCCATTCAAATTCAGAATTTAAAACACATTTAGATTTCATAAAACGATAAAGACGATTATTTTTTATAATATAGTTAGGAAATGAGGTTGGAGAATTTTGACAACCGTGAAAGATATTTAGGTACCATTCATCAGTTGTATTTGTAGCATTTAAAGAAGTATCTATAGTACTAAGCTGAATAGGACACGAACGAGACAATGCATCAGGAATAACATTATCCGCACCTCTACGGTGTTTGATGTCAAAAGAAAATGCAGAGAGACGGACACCCCAGCGAGCAAGCCGTCCTGTAGGGTTGTTAAGGTTTAGAAACCATTTTAGAGCTGAGTGATCTGTGTAGACAGTAAATTTTTTACCAGTTTCCAGGTAACATCTCCAGTGTTCTAATGCAACTACGACTGCTAAAGCTTCGCGTTCAGTAATGCTGTAGTTACGCTCCTGAGGAGACAGTGATTTACTCATATAGGCAATAGGATGTTCTACGCCATCAATAGTTTGTGTGAGTAAAGCACCGACGCCATAGTCGCTAGCATCTGTGTGAACTTCGAAGGGCAGATCATAATTAGGACACGACAATATGGGAGCTTGAACGAGACAATCCTTTAGTTTAGCAAAAGACTCTTCCGCCTCTTTAGACCAAATGAAGGGTTTAGCCTTCTTACTTGTAGAAGTAAGTTTATTGAGGGGTCCAGCAATTGAGCTAAAGTTTGGAACAAACCTACGATACCAAGATGCAGTGCCTAGAAATCGTTTGACCTCCTTAGGGTTGGTCGGTACAGGAAAATTCAGAATGGCATCGACTTTTCCAGGATCGACTTGTAGACCATTCGAATTAACAATATAACCCAAATACTTAAGTTCAGTGCGAAAAAATTGTGATTTAGAAAAATTAATAGTTAAATTAGCAGATTTTAATTTATTATGGACTCTTAAAAGCATAGACATGTGATGATCAAAATTAGGTGAAACAACAATAATATCGTCCAAGAAAACGAAAACACAATTCTCAAATTCAGGCCCATAGAATAAGATGTCAACTAACCGTTGTTGAGTAGCAGGCGCGTTAGTAAGGCCAAACGGAGTAGTTACGAACCTGAACGAACCGCGTGATGGAATATAAAATGCTGTTTTATCGCGATCACACTCTTGAATAGGTATTTGCCAAAAAGCTTTCGATAGATCAATAGAACTTAAATAACAAGCATTACTCAAATTATCCAAAATTTCTGACATGTACGGTAATTTATAGGCATCTTTTTTAGTAACAGAATTTAATTTACGACTGTCTAAACAAAATCTCAATTTACCATCTTTTTTAGGAGTTAGTAAAACAGGTGAACACCAAGGACTCTCACAAGGTTCTACAACACCAAGCGCTAACATGTCATCCAGCTCGTTACATAACACGCGTTGTTTTTCCGGAGAAAGTCTGTAGTAACGTTGTCGTATAGGCGGTGAGTTGCCTGTGTCGATGTGGTGTGTGATGAGATGTGTTCTGCCTAGACCTCGCTTTTCAGCAGAAATGGAACTAAATAATTCTATAGTGTTATCAGCGTTTAGACGCTGTGATTTAGTTAAGTCATCATAGGATAACAATTTAGTTTTGTTATCATTTATAAAAGAAATACTACTAGTTGTAGAATTACCCATGGTTATTGATTGTAAATATTTAGGGCAAATTTCAAATTTAGTCCAAAAATCAACACCCAAAATTAAATATGATGACACTGTAGGTATCACATAAGCTTTAAGAATGTGAAAATTATTTTCAAAACTAACAGGAATATTTATATAACCTATGGAGTTTAAAAGTTGGCCGCCCGCGGCAACAAAGTGTGTATCAGTAGTATCCGGACACAATTTAAAACCGGCTGATACCAATAATTTATGTGAATTGTTCCCCAGTATAGTCACTGAAGATCCAGAATCCAATAAAGCACAAAAAGAAATTTCACCAATATTTACGTTAACATACGGACGCGAATCATTATCAGGTTTACGTTCCCAGATTGATGTAATATTATAGGTAGAAAAAAATATTTTAATAGTGGAAAGCCAACGTTCCCAGTCTTCTTTATCGAAATTATTATTTTTAGAAGACACATTACAACAATCTAGCGTTAAAAGTTTTTTTGGACTCGATTTAGAATGACACTTTTTACAATTAGGAAAAATAACGCCCGTAGTACCACATTTAAAACAAATCGGAAACCTATGTTGTTTACAATTAGCGAGCGTATGGTCATTAGTACGGCAGCGAGGACACTGACTACCTGAGCGGCTTTTGTTCTCGAGCGATAAGCGGTCGACCGGTTTACTTGGATTCGTAGATGTATATATAGGGTTAGTTTGTGTGTTTGTTTGTTGAATATAATTATTAGATTTATATGAATTTTGAAAACGTGTAGATTTATTAAATTGAGTATTAGTATTTTTAGTATATTTATAATTAGTGTATGCCAAATCTGGGGCTAAAGTGTTATTAGTGATAGGTGGTGGTCTATGATACTGTGCAGTCATACATTGGACATTTTCGAAATTTTTACAGACTAAACGTAGATCTTCAATAGTGTAAATTTTAGATGAGCAAGCAATAACATTAGAATAACAAGGCCGAATATTATGCAATAAGATTTCTAATTTATCTGACTCAGATAATTGTCTAGATAGACGGGAAAAAAGTTCAGACATTATAGATAGATAAATAGTTATATTTTCAGATTCGTCCTGTGTACGGTTGCGAATTTCTGAAACTAGGCGATAGTCGTAATCGAATTGACCAAAATCCTCAATTAACAATTTAGATAATTGGTCCCAGTCATTTATTTTATTTTTTATGCTGCGGAACCAATGTAATGCATTACCACAAAAAATTTCGGTAGCAAATTTTAATATATCGGAGGACGATATACTTCTAGAAGTTTTAAAATCATTAACTTTTTGTAAAAACAATCTAACACAAGTGGAACCATCGAATTTCAATAGTCTAAAATCAGACATACGAATGCGCTCGCATAAATAAGGTGCAACTTGACTATTATCGACCGATGTGGGTAGATTAGAATCAACACTCGAGTTCAATTTGTTGAGTTTATTAACTAAAATGTTATAGTCACTTAGGATTGTATGCAATAATTTTTTGTCATCGGAAGTGAGAGGTTTGATTCTACGAATTCTATGATAAATATGATTGGATAAAGCACTACTACGTTTAAAAATATTCGATTCAAATTTATTTTCTAAGTTTAGAATTTTAGAATTTAATTCAGCAAGGGATAATTTTAGATTATTAAAATCAGTATCAATATCGAGACCAGACTCATCGATATCTTCGGAGGGATATAAAATTGAAAGCTTATGTATTTGCTTCCGCAATTGTAATACGGTATTACCCGGATCTTCACCACGGATAATAACCTCATAGCTTAGTTCGTTTTTATTTAGTAGAAAGAAGGTAATAGGGTGAGTGCCCATTATAGAAAATTAAATGGATTAGTGACACGAAAGTACAAATATTTTTTTTGATAAAATAATATGGGAGGGTAGTCGGACAAAAATTGCGAACAATGCACTAAAACACGATACAGTTATAATTTAGATTTTTTAAACACTTAACACTTTCACTTATTAAAGAAATTGACTCACCTGTTCGCAATTAGTGTTACCGTTCGCTTACACAGTGTAGACTGTGCAACGGGACTGTGAGGAGTACCGAGTAGTAATTTGGAGATGCAAAAACCCACGTAAACCTAAGTTAGGCGCCACTGCGGCGTGAGGCGCCGCAGGTAGATAGAGAAAGAAGAGAGAAGAGAAACTCAGGGTTTTAGGTTCGTGGTACGAGCTTTATTTTGCACCTCCGCGTTACACTCGGTACGGTTTGCTGGTGGTATGCAAACGAGTCACTGGCCTGCGGAGACTCCGATTCAGGCGAACGGCACGGCGCTGATGCACGTGGCTAGCTCCGGCGGCAGCTCGCCGGGCAGATGGTAGCACGTGGTCTGCGCAGCGGTGGTGAGGTGGTCGGGGTTAGCACACCCGACTGCGATGGTGGTGGTGAGCACGTGGTCGGGGCCAGCACCCGCGACGATGGTGCACACGTGGCCGGGGTCAGCACCCGCGACGACGATGGTGGTGTGCACGTGGCGGAGTCAGCACTCCGCACCGTGGAGAAGGCGGTCAGCACGTGGCTGGGATCGGGGGTCAGCACTCCCGACGCCAGCGGAGCATGGAGTCAGCACTCCACGCCGTACCATAGAAACCTGGAATCAGAATCCCAGCGGGTCGGAATGCAAGCTAGGCTTGCATTCCGCGCCAGTGACTCGTGATAGCTCACGAGCCCAGATGCACAGAATACCTGGAAGCGGTTAGTAGTCGTTGGCACACTCACCCCAGCGGGAACAACGGTATGCGTGGCAACACGCAGTTAGTTGGTAGTGTTGCTACGGCGAAGAAGATTATAGAAAAAGGGCGCGCGTGACATTGCACGCTTATTTATACGAGCGCCGTTCAGACGTACGTCAAAACTAGTGACAGTTTAACCAGCCAATACGATACATTAACAGTTTCTATTGGTAGTTAAACTGACTTAAACGATAACGTTTACGAAGAGAGTTAACGTTCCTAGCAACGTTACAAGGCTTATTGCAAAACCTATTACAAGAAAAAGATGTGGATATATGTCTACTTAATGAAACTTGGCTTAAATTTGACTCCAGAATACCACATTTTCCAAATTATAATTTTATCTACAAAAATTCTAGGAATTCTCATAATGGTGTAGGCATATTGGTGAAACATAATTTAAAATACAGTGTGATCAATACAATTTTTTACGAATCCATTCAAAACATATGCATCTCAATAGAAACTAAATCTGGACCTATCACAATATTTTGTATTTATTGTCCTCCCAATAATAGATTTGACTCGGCAAAACTAAAAGATCTCTTCAAGGGCATTTCAAAGCCATGCATAGTGATGGGTGACTTTAATGCACATCACTTGGCTTTTGGATGTCAAAGTAACAATAATAGGGGAATATGTCTGTTTGATATTATAGATGAACATGATTTGTGTATTATGAATGATGGTTCACCAACTACTGTACCATATCCTAACAGGCAAGCCTCTGCTATAGATCTAACGCTTGTCAGCTCTACCATTGCTAATTTATGTAACTGGTCTGTCCATGATGATGCTTTAGGTAGCTATCATCTTCCAACACTACTTGAAATAAATGTTCAACCTTCTTTGTATGTTTTAGCTTCTGATATCAAAGAAAGATATATTTATAATAAGGCAAAATGGGATGATTATCACTCTCTTTCTAAGAGCTGCTTTTCATCATTAGATTTAATTAAGGATAGCCCACTCATCTTATATGACAACTTTGTTAATATATTAAATAATATCAGAGACAAAACAATACCTAAACAAAAAAATAAACCGTCCAGACATATTATGAGAAAACCAGTACCCTGGTGGAATGCAAAATGTAAAGATGCAGTGCAAAAATCTAAAGATGCATTAAAACAGTACTTTTTGTTACCTACTATAGACAATTGGATTAATTATAAAAAGCTAGATGCGATTAAAAAGAAAACTCTTAAAGAAGAAAGTATTACTTCTTGGCATAATTTATGTAATAGTCTTAATAGATTAACACCTGTATCTAGAATTTGGAATTACATAAAAAAATTCAAAAGGATAGGAAGTAATCCCCATAACAAAAATTTTAATGATGAATGGATCCCAACTTTTTTAAATAATTTAACACATACTACTCAAATGAATCAAGATAGATTGACATGTTTATTTAATAGTGGTAAAGAGAGTGAGAAGAATGCTTTTCTTAATCATAATTTTAGCATGGATGAGTTGAACATTTCTTTAAAAAGTAGAAAAGATACTACACCAGGCTTGGATGACATACCTTACATGTTAATTAAAAAACTAAATATGAATGCAAAAATTAAATTGCTCAATATATTTAATAGATTGTGGGAAGAATTAATAATACCCATATCTTGGAAAACGCAATGTATAATCCCAATTTTAAAACCTAATAAACCTATTAATAATGCGACCTCATACAGACCAATTTCACTATCATCTTGTCTAGGTAAACTTTTTGAAAATATGTTGAAGATGCGTTTAGATTATTTTGCCGAGTCTAATAACTTAATCCCTCAGATACAGTTTGGATTTAGAAAAAGCAAAAGTTGCTCTGAAAGCTTTGTAAATTTAATAGCAGATATCAAAAGTGCTAAGCTAAGTCACTCTAACATGATTTGTGTCTTTTTGGATGTAAAGGGTGCTTTTGACAATGTAAATATAGAAGAGCTTATACAAGTACTACATGATATTGGATTACCAAGTAAAACATTAAGATGGTTATATCAATTTCTAAGTAATAGGACTTTGTATGTAAAATACAATAATAAACTACATGGTCCTACATTTGTTAATAAAGGCACAATGCAAGGTGCAACATTGTCACCACTTTTGTATAGTTTATATACTTCTGAAATTCTTAAATATGTCGACAACAGTAACATCAATATCCTGCAATTTGCAGATGACTTGCTTTTGTATAGCATTGATCAAAATATACAGACTGTAATTACTAATCTAAATACTGCACTTGATCAGTTGTACTATTATTATAATAATAAACTTAAATTAGACATTAATCCAGACAAAAGTTCAGTTTTAATATTTAGTAAAACATCTCCAACAAACATTACAATAACTTATAATAATGTTCAGATTCCTGTAGTAGCACAGCACAAATTCCTAGGTGTTACAATTGATAACAAATTAAAATTTGATGTTCATTTAAAACAAATAACTAAGAACGCTTTAAGAGGCATAAATGTCCTAAAACATCTAGCAGGAACATTTTGGGGATCTGATCCAAAAACTATGAATATGCTATACAAAAGCATTGTCAGAAGTCATTTTGATTATAGTAGTTTAGCCTACATGAATGCTAACAGTACTCTTCTTAAAAAATTAGATGTTATACAAAACATTGGATTGAGACTTGTTTGTGGAGCGATGCGCTCCACACCAATAAATTCATTAGAGGTTGAAACTTGCATACCTCCACTGGCTTTACGACGATTGCAGTTAGCTGAGAGATTCTACTTGAAAATATTATCCTTAAATCAAAGTTCTTTATTGAACAAACTTTCTATACATTCTGATATTTCTCAGACAATTCCTGCAATTGTTTTCTCGGCTTCTACATTTATTAATAGGACTTTACCCGAATATCGAACAATTTTCACATATGTGAAAAATAATTCTCAAAACATAAAGAAACATGATATGTGGCCAATGTACACACATTCATATAAAAGTCTTGTTAGCTCTTTAGCAAATATTTTTGTTAATAATATACATAGCAAGGAGGAATTTTTAGAATTCAAGGATGGAAAAAAAGATTACTATTTTATTTATACTGATGGGTCCAAGACAAATGACTATGTAAAATCAGCATACTTTGACCCACAGACTGGCCAAACTAAGTGTATTAAAATAGATGTTAACTCTAGTATCTTTACAGCAGAAAGCTATGCTATTTATTGTGCATTAGAATATGTAAACATCAATATACATAATGTAAATAATATCCTAATTATATCAGACTCAATGAGCGTATTGTCTGCATTAGCACATGTAAATTTATCATTTAAGCTAAATTATTTAATTTACAGTATTAAGAGTTTGTTATTGAGAATGATTCATATCAATGTAGAATTTCTGTGGGTTCCTTCACACAGTGGCATTTATGGTAATGATATAGTTGACACTGCTACGCACGAAGCCCATGATGAAGACCATTCAGAGACATTAAAATTACCATTCACGGACTATTACAACATCTTCAATATTAAGAACAGATCCTTATGGAAAGAATACTGGGATATTACTATTGAAAGAAAAGGCAAGTGGTATGCAGATATCCAGAAAACTTTACCATCGAAGCCTTGGTATTACAGCTATAAGTATACTGAAAGAAAATTTATTACCATGGTGACACGCATGCGACTAGGACACTGTTTAACACCAGCTCATTTGAACAGACTCCACATTAACAGAGATAGCCGTTGTTCGTATTGTACACAGGAAAACGCTGATTTGGACCATATAGTTTTTAAGTGTCCAGCATTCAAACTAGAACGACTGTTATTTGCAAGTGACATTTGTGAACGAAATAACAGTGATAGTGAGGTAGAAGAAAGTGTTCCCCGCCGCATACAGGATTTGTTATCTAACGAAAAATATTATGCGGCATTATTTATGTTTATTTGTAAAACGGTAAAAAAGATTTGAACTCATTGACTTTGAAAAAGATTGTTTAGACTAAAGAAAAAAAAATGAAAATGTAATATAAAGTGGTGTTAGTATTAAGTTTCCGTCTGAAGGACTTGTATCCATGGACAAGAATAAATTAAAAAAAAAAAAAAAAAAATCATGGATGATGGCAGAGACAAATAAACTAGAGATGGAACGAACTTCAAAATACTTTAAAAAGTGATATATTTATGTACAATCTTTTTAATAATGGTGAAATTCCGTGACGCCGCCTCTGCGTTTAGGGCGTTAAATGGGTTAATCTGTGTGTACAAACCGCCCACGGTACCTGTGAAACAAGTTCAGCACACAATAATAACTAATCTTTGCAGAGGTTAGTTCTTCCAAATAAATCAAAAGTAAATATATACAGAGTGTGATTAGTCAGAACGGCATAATTATGGCCATCGTGGGGACATACGTAATGCGTCGGTGGTATATTTTGCTTTGAGAGACTACCTTGCACTTACCAGCGGAGGTGCAGTGTAGGTTTTTTGCCATGCCCAGCTTAAAGATAGTTAATAAGTAGTAAAATGGGGAACGAGAAAATAAAATGTTAACTAATATAAACCCCCTTATTTTTACCATTGAATGAAACAGTAAACTGATGTATCTGAATAAAAAAAAAAAAGAAAGGAAATATTCTTTGCTTACATTTTATTTTGTCTGTCCTATACATTGAACCTTTTAAATTCTATATATAAACACAAAATTATTTCAAAAATCTATAGTGTTGTTTAAAAAATTATTTTTAGACCTGAATGTGCTTCCTGATCGTCCTCTTGAGAAGCGAGTAGAAATAGTGGGAGCAACTAATGAGCCTATGACTGTTAAGCTGGTACCGAATTATGCTGATGATCCCCTGGTTTGTGGACCAAGGTACATCCATGAAGACTTCAAATGCAGTTGGGCTACATACTTGGGACTTTTCAGCAGTGGAGTTTTGTGTAAGATACTTTTATAAACTGTTATCAAGGAAATGTTCTGGGAAAATCTATAGTTATTTGAGATTATTCCTAAATATTGTTAATATAGACAATAATTGCAAGTTAAATTTTGAATTTACAATATCAAAGTTGTTATACCTAAATTAAGGGCGGTATTAATAAATCAATCTCACATTTGAGTAATATCTCAAGTAGACATTTAATAAACCAAGCTTAAACTGTCATTTGAGAGTTTGTTCTCAGCTGAGTAAGCGCTGTTAAATAAACGAAACTTTACTGTCAAAACCATTACATATTGTCACTTAAAATGTCACTTGAGCTGCTGTCAATTTGGATTTAATAAATAGCGACTATCTTGAGATGCTGACTGTAATTTAAGAGTGTCTCAGCTAATATCACACTTCAGAGTGATATTGAGTTGCATCTATTAATATGGCCCTTAATCTTTATCCTCTCATGTTAGACAGAGGCCACCACTATTACATGACAATATGTGATAATAAAATATTATATCCTTTACAGTATTAGGTCTCAATGAAGGTACAACACTTACATACAATGTAAATGTAGCAAGGCCCACCAGAGCCTATAAAGTCCATGGTCAGCTGGGTAAAGCAACAGATACATATTTCTGGAATGGCAAGACAATTGAGAGATCTACGTATAAGCATGTGACAAGAGAGAATATAGACAGAGTAGTGGCTCACATACAAGCGGCCCATCAGAAAGCTATGTATGAGTAAGTATGTTGATTTGTCTTTGTTTAAAAAGATAAGGCCCATATATCATGAAATAGGAGAGTTTCTCAGTTTCTTTGCATGATAGTGATAACCAGATAACAAAATCTTTCTTGCCATAATGCCAATGAATAATGAATAATGTAAAATATTTGGTCAAATTACTTTAACTTCAAGTTTATTAATTGTAATAAAAGAACAATAATATGTTGATAATGAAATCTTTTCACTATAATGAATAATCCCATTTAAGTTGTATGAGAGTGCCTCAAAAATATATTTATTAATGATTTTTTTATGTTTTAGATTAGCAGGTGTGGATATGAATTCCCAGACTATGTATGAGCTTGCTTCACAAGGACCAATCAGACCTGCTAACTCCAAAATTCCAGTTTTGTATGGCATCAAGTGTGTGCATTTTGATTCACCTAATTTTACATTAGGTAAGTTGCTTTTGGTTATACTGTGATGACATATTCCGGAAAAACTCGAAAATATAATGACCTAGCCTGGGATATTAGTCACATGTAAAAAATGATTTTAAAAAAGTATAGATATGCCATACCCCAATGATATTTCAAAAACATAGATATGACTTTAGCAATAGCTATTCGAAGAGTCGAAAGTAACCCAATTGGGAGACTTTTATATTTGATATGTAAATTACAAATACTAGCTGTCTTTTTATCCGTACTGGGTTACTATGTCAACTCTTTCAGCCGACATGTCAATGTTAAGTATGTGTGTGTGGAACACTATTTTCATTTAATTTGTTAGGGTATGGCGTATCAATTTTTTTAAAAGTCATTGCCATATCCTAACAAATTAAACGGAAAAAGTGTTCCGCACGCGCATTCTTCACATTACGTATCTGAAAGAGTTGATGTATTTAAACCAGTATGAACAATAAAGACAGCTAGTATTTGTCATATAAGTGTAATGTATAAAACTATCGCAATAGGGTATTTTACTATATTCGATTTTAACAATTATTCCATATGTTATAGCAAGTAATAAGAAAAAGAATCCCTTCCGTAAAATCAGCAATAAAATTGGTTAAGAAATGGAGCAGCAATTCATATTTAAAATATTGCACATAGTTGGGATAGCACGCTTACTCTTTTTCGCGCATCGTAATACCTGATCACTTCAACTAAATATAATTCTCTTTTTAATTTTTTGGCCTTTAACCCTTCTATCAGATTCCAAAGGCTTATATCTTGTTGAACTTTTACTAGATTTTAATTGTGCTTTTTCTACATTTTTGATAAACATAATAAAAAAATATGAGTAAAATAGCCTATTGGGTTACTTTGACATAATATCTACCTTTTTATTATATGGAATATTATGAAACAAAAATTATGTAGTTGAGTTATAATATTGTTGTATTTATAGTGTGTTTCAACACAATATGAAGTGATAGAGGGTAAGCATATCCCCATATCTGCCACCAATGCAAGACTCTGGGCTGATACTGAGAAGAAAAACTCAACATCACTTTGCCCAACCTGAGAACCTGAGAAACATACTCAATACAACTAGGCTGACAAAGTAGTTTTACTACACACTTTTAAAGTGTGATTATAAATAATTTAACATAGCTATATTATTTTCCAGAAATCCAAGCAGTTAACGAATATGACAAATATCTCTGGACCCTAGTTCATGACCTGGGTGTCCAGCTTAAAACATCAGCATACTGTACTGGTGTGCAGTGCATACGGCAAGGCAAGTTCAACCTCGGGATGGCGCTGCTGCGGAAACATTGGCAGCTGGAGCACATTGTAGACAACACGAATAAGTGCCAACAACTTCTTGAAGAGAATGATAAATTACTCAGACCAGAGTCTGCTCTATTAAGTTTATAGATAGTTCTAAGAATAGTAGTGTAAATATACACATACACGCCTTTTTATCCCTCAAGGGGTTGGCAGAGGCGCACCTAAGCACCCTCATTTCGTAGTGCGTATACCATCCCATGATGTGATAGGGGGCAAACCTATCGCCATATCAGGCACAACTTCCAGACTCTGGGTGGATACTGAATAGAAAATCCAATATCACTGCCTGACCCAGGGATTGAAACTGAGACCCAGGGATTGCTGTCGCATCGTAATACAACTATGCCACTGAGGCAGTAATGAAAATAAAGGTTAAAATGTTTTGATCAATATATTATATGAATTATACTGTATACAGTGTATTACTCTCAGCTAAGATTATACTATACCAATAATCTAGACAAGAAAATACTTTGTATCAAGATACAATACTGCCGATACTACTACAATTCTGCCTTCATAATTTATGACATATTAAATTACACACACAACTATTTCTTTGTTATCCAATCTATCACTTATTATCCTCATTTTATTCACTGTCGACCTGAAAGTCCCGTAAAAATCAGCTGGCATTAGATGATGGAGGTGCAGGAGAAGTATTTGCTTGCTTTTCCATCTGCTCGATCCTCTTGTGTCTAATCATGTTGGATAATATCCCATCGAATGAAGTAGTCTTCTTCTTTGCAGAGCCTCTCAGTGTATCTTCTCCCTCCCTCCGCACACGCAATCGTAACGAACTAACCTCGTCCATAAAATCGAAGTCTGATTTCTCTTCTCTTATCGGAGACTGCGGTATTTCTGGCTGGTTTTCCTTACTAACTGGCGCTGGTGAGGGCTGTCGTCTCCCTGGACACTTCCACTCCAAGCTTAAGGTGCCACTTTTGTCAATGCTCTTGTAAAGCTCTTCAAGTTCTGATGGGTCAGGCATCCAATTTTTCCCAATAAATACACCGCTTTTTGATAATTCATCGTCTGAACAAGGAAGGTCCCAGTCGTCGCCTTGTAATTCGGTTCCCATGATTTCAGTAATTGCAAATTTTAAGATAAATATTTGTTTTCTACTTTGTTTTGACATTTTTTTTTTATTCATTTATTTTTGTCCATGGATACAAGTCCTTCAGACGCATACTTTGTTGTTTTTTTATCCTTAGTAGTACGTCGTAATAAAGCAGTGGCTACCTTACCAAGACTTTATCGAGGAGTTTTGGCGGCATGAAATAAACACTTGATTAGCACAGGTATTTCAATTCACTTCATTTGAGCCCTTTAATAGAACTATATTGGATAATATACCACCATAATTATGCTATACAACCTTAGAGCATGTTAAATGCTCTAAAATAATGAATTAAAACAAAAGCACATCTCAGTGTTGCCGTTTGACGAAAAAAAAGCGCTAAACTCTTTCAAAAACGCACTAAATCTTGTGAAAATCTGGCTAAATAGCGCTAAACAGTTTTATACTTTATTTTTCTTGGGGGGGGGGGGGGGGGGGATGCTAGCGTGAGCAGTGTAAATCACTAGACCCATATTAAAAAAGCGCTAAATCCGTCTCGAAAAAAGCGCCAGTTTCCACCAGATTTTTTTTAGCGCGTACTTATCACATAAAAAGCGCTAAAGACCCTTAAAAAGCACTAGATCTAGCGCGAAAAGCACTAAAACGGAAACACTGCTTCTTCTTTTAATTTATGGCTTCCAGCGATTATTTGTCGGTGATTTCGCCAAAAAAGCACATCATGACACTTCCAAGTTCCCGCCAAAACTCTCCTTTTTGACATTTATGACAGGAAGTGCTGCAAGATTAAAAAAAGCAAAAATACCTTGAAAATATTTTGTGAGTTTGTGTAGATCTAGGGCCGTTGCAAAAGTCTACAATCAAAATTACTTCTATCTTATTGTTCTGAGCTTCTATCTACGACTATTTCCTAAGTGATTTATCAACAATGTTACTAGACTTTACTTATATTCTAAAATACTTATCTGTGGAAACTTATAATTGCTTGCTTTCTACCGCCAAGCAACAGTGCATGCACTGTTGTGTTTCGGTTTGAAGGACATTGTAGCCAGTATAACTACTGGACATAATGAGACTTAACATCTTATGTCTCAGGATGACGAGCGCAGTGGAATGCCACACAGTACTTTGTAAGACAAGTTGCTGGATGGTGTTGCTACTGTTTATGGGTGGTCGTATCGCTTACCATCAGGCGAACGGCATGCTCGTCTCGTCATTCTACGCTATAAATAAAAAAAAAAAAAAAAAAAAAAAAAAAAAAAAAAATTGGCTCTAAACTTTTATACGTAAGCACCTGTAATTTATTTGTTACCTAGCTGTTAGTTTCCCTAAAAATAAAAATAAAATAAAATAAAAATAAGATATAGGTATGCATCATTATTGTATCATCTATACATATAAATAAAATTAGAGTGTCAGTTTGTAATATTGAAATAACCGTTTTTTTACTACATGTATATGATATATACACGGTACGTACACCAAAATAACATTCTAATCTCTGAAATGGCTGGACCGATTTTGATGGGACTTATGGCAGGTAGCTGATGTAATAAGGAGTAACTTAGGCTATTTTTTATCCCGGGAAAACTCATTCACGCGGGCGGAGCCACGGGCAACAGCTAGTTGTAAATAAAGACAAAAAGTGCCTGTACGTTTCCAATCTCCTTTGCCTTCTCGTTCATGGAAAAATGTTTTTTTCTGTTTACAGTTTACACACGTGTTTATGACAGCTCCATACAATATCTAAAATATTTGTGGTGTTATTAAAAGTAAAAAGTTAATTGTTAACTTTTGCTGCAGATTGCTTTAAAGTTCTGTGTTAGAAGAATTTCAGGAGGCTAAGATAGAAACTTAAAGTAATAAATAACAGTTTCAGCTTGACGTTATTAAAATGTCCTCATCTTTAGACAGCGAGCCTTCCGAAACAGAAAATGAAGTTAATAGGTATAAAATAATTAACAATAATCATCGTTACTAATATTTAACAAAAGCAATAAGTAAATTCCAAAATTGAAATAATTATGTTTTACAGGTTAGGGGATTGCGAAGTATGTGGGGCTATTAAGGCTATATACACATGTCCAAAATGCGAGGTAAAGACTTGCTCACTAAACTGTGTGAGGATACACAAGAACGAGCTCGAATGCGACGGCATACGAGACCGTACAAAGTTCATAAGGATGAAGGATTTCAATGATACGGATCTGTTGAGTGACTACCGGATGTTGGAGGAGTGCGCGCGGTTCGTCTGGAGTGTCAAAAGGAATGAGAACAAGAAATACACAAGGATTGATAAGGACTTGCCTATAGTATGTGTTCTATACATTGATTAATATTTTATAGTGAAAAGTAACATTATACTTCGGTTATTTTATGAAGAGCTCTGATAGCGGCGAAATAATCCATTCTTCATAAAAACTTTTTTATTCATCAATATGCAATAAATTATATTCTATGAGGCAACCAACGTAAAAAAATCAATAGTAATTGTCTTTGTTAACTCAGTGTTGGTCGCACTCCTATAAGCAACACTTTTGCTCACTACGGGTGAAAAATACTCATATTTTTTTATGTGTTCATACCTAAACAATATTTAGTTAAATGTTAAATAAAAGTAAGTAATCATCGCCTTATCTATTAAATAATTAGATAAAAACTACAATTATATTGCAGATAGTAAATTTTTTTTGTGACTACTACTGCAAACATAAGAAATTATATTTATTATTAAAATATTTCTATCTTATATCTTAATTTTTTATAAAAACAGTTTTAATTTTCATTTAGGAACATAAATCATGCACATTTGTTATATTGTACTTCTCAAAATCACCTTTGAAATAACAAAATAAAATTATAATAAAAACGCAACAATCAGTCTAATAGTTTTAGAAACATTAGTTTTTTTTATACTGATTACTGAAGATTACTAAATATTCTGGAATAATATCCAGTATCGGTGAACTTGGTGGCACATTAGCACCTGCAGTTGCCGGTGGAGGTTCGTGAAAAAATTCACCTTGTTCTGAGTTCGTATTGTGTTCGCTGAACTCTTCAAAATCTTCAATTTCAGAGCAACTACTATCACTTCGTTCCGAATACTGTTGGATATCTTCGTCAGTAACTTTACGGCGCGCCATAATAAGGTCTAATTACAAAAATAAAAAGTATTGATTTCCTAAAAATCTGTATAAGTATAATCGCTACGGGTGAAAAATACCCATACTCACTGTACACATCCTCCGTTCGAAAATGAAGTAATTCTCTTTGGAACTGACTGTCGAGCCGCGAGTACCAAGTCATGGACACAACTTGAAGCTACCTATAAGCATGGCGCGCTGTTATTGGATAATCAATAAATATACACAAAAATGTACGCGGCTGGGTAAATTTTACCCATAGCGCGCAACGCCGAGTTAATTACAATACCACAAATAAAATTAAAAAGTCCATTTTCTTAAATATAGTGAAAAACGTGATATGAGAATGGAACGCAAATTTCTTAGAGCTGGATCATTATTATGCAAATACTTACGATTAATCGTTATGATTATGATGATACCATATTAACATAGTGTGTTCACATTAAATTATTTTATTTGATATGTAAAATAAATCTAATATATAAAATTCTCGTGTCGCGGTGTTTGTAGTTAAACTCCTCCGAAACGGCTCAACCGATTCTCATGAAATTTTGTGTGCAAATGGGGTAGGTCTGCGAATCGAACATCTATTTTTCATCCCCCTAAATGTTAAGGGTAGTCCACCACAAATTTTTATTTTTTAGATAAAATTTTTTGTTTTTATTTTTTTATGATACAGCATTAAAAAATACATACAACCCTAAATTTTCAACCCTCTACGAGCAACCCCTATTTTTTTAATAAATTTTAACCTCGGTCGGTAACTGATGGCTAAACAATGTTTGCGGGGTCAGCTATCCCTTGGTCACGGCATCACGCGTGAACGGCTGGACCGATTTCTTTTTTTTTTGTGTGTGTTCAGGTGGATTCGAGAATGGTTTAGATTAACACTTGGATTTGGTAGGTGGCGCTGTACTCGGGTTCCAGGATTTTATTTCCTATTTAGGGCAGGACAACATTTTTTTGTGTCTTTAGGTGGATTCAAGAATGGTTTAGATTAATAATTGGATCCGGTAGGTGGCGCTGTACTCGGGTTCTAGGATTTTATTTCTTTTTAGGGCAGGACAACGTCTGTCGGGTCCGCTAGTCTATACTATCTATACTAATATTATAAAGCTGAAGAGTTTGTTTGTTTATTTGAACGCGCTAATCTCATGAACTACTGGACCGATTTTGAAAATCTTTCACTAATAGGAAGCTACATTACTCCTGAGTGCTATAGGCTACTGTTTATCCCGGAAAAACTTTTCCACGCGGGCAGAGCCGCGCGCAATGCTAGTTATGGATAAATCTAACATGGTTAAATCAATATATTGAGCGTATATCACCAGCTTTTAAGACATCAAATTAATTTAATTATAGTCATATTTTCTATTGATTCTGCATAAAAATAGGTTTAATTTGCGATCGATAATAATTTCCCATGTCTATTAATTTTTGAATTGTCACCTGTCAGAGCTCTTCGTAAAATAACCGAAGTATAATTGGTGTTACTGTGTTTATAATTTTAATATTAAATCAACTATTGGGCATAATATGTACATATTTTCCTATGTATGTGCTGTCCATATGTCCTTTAATGAACCCTATTTTCATATACCATTTCCAGCATTTATTCAAACTAAAAATGGCAGCAAGGCAAAGAGGAATTGTTCTACAGTTCTTAGCACAAAACTTTACAAGACACAAAATGAACACAACTAGATATAATTACAAAAATAGAATAATAAGCTGGCGAGTGGAGTGGGTGTTCCCTAATGTAGAGAAAGGACCACTAAAATTTGTGGATGAGAAGTGTCCAGAACATACAAGGTTGTCTGAGATCTTGGACAAGTACTTGAACCCTGATGTGGTGCCATTTGAGGGGTCAAACACTCTGGCATATTACAAATCTGTGGGATTTAGTGGGGTCAAGATTTTACTTAGAGGTATGTTGAAAATTTTACAGTTAAAAAAATGTTGAAACGGTAAAATATTATTATGATATATGTAATTTTATTTTTGCAGCAGAAAAGGTGAAAGGCTCAGCAAAAAAATTTTTTGAATTGGATTCATCAGAAACACTTGCTGAGAATTTATCAGGGAAATGTATAGTGGAATTTCCTATTATTTTTGTTGTCTTGAAGGACCATGCATATAACTTTGAAATAATTAGTTCAGGTTAGTGAATTTTGTCTTTCTTAAACACCCTTACTCAATACTAATACTTACTTTTTTAGCTTGCAATACTATTAGTACCTAAGTAATAATACTTTGATATGAGAGATAACTAATAATTACAACATAGTACACATATCTTTTTTGTGATACTTACAGATGATGAATATGACAATGAAGAAAAGATGACAAATAGAAAACAAGCTGACAGTGAACAAACTAATGGAATTATAGAAAACCAAACTAAAGAAGAAAACCCACAACCAAGCAATCAGATTTCTAACAGGAAACGACCAAGAATGCTTCTAACAGAGAAGATAGCCAAAGAAAAGAAGGTGGCACTAGAGAAAGAGCTGAAAGCAGAAAGAAAGAAAAGACCCAAGAATCTCTTGTTTACTACTGGATATTCATCAGAAGAAAGTTTAGAAGGTGACACTGATGAAGAGACTAAATAATACTTAGAATGCAGGTGAAATAGGGAACATTTTCTACAATATAAATAAAAAATATATGTGAATATTTTAAGTAAGAGTAAAATTAAATATACTTGTGTGTTTTCTGTTAACACTGATGTTGGTGTGGCCTAGATGGCTATATTTGGAGTGACGCTGTTTTATAAAACATGACTATACATAAAAGTATTATACACTGCATAATATGAGCAAATTCACACTCTCATCTACATAAACTCAGCTTTGCAAGTAAATAAAAAAAAATCTGATGTATCAATAGTTTTATTGCACCTGTATAGCAAGGAGCTGGGTCTCAGTCAAGACAAACAAGAAATCATTTGTTGCATTGATTCCTAGCACTTCTCCATATTTGTCTATATTGAAGACATGTTGCACGCCAACTTTTATGGGCCTCATGACACCTGCTGTACGCTTCCTCAACTGGCAATCTTGGTTGGTCGCACTTTGATAAATAAATATGTGCCTTGACGACTCACATACAACACTGTATGAAAAATTTGGTGGGCAAGTAACAAATTTCCTGTTCTGCTTTGATGACTGAATATATCCAAAAGCCATTAAAGTTCCCTGGTGTTTCATGGGCCAAGTATCAGAGTTTATTAGTTGGGCATATGGCTGCCATATGCAAGCATCCACATCATGACGCAGTACTAGAGCTGGCACCTCCTGTGTTTCCAAGTTTATGTTGAAGAGGTACTGGTGTACACTGAGAGGGATTCTGTGTGTGATTTGATGTTTTGATACATCCATACGAACTGAAACAAAAAAAGAATAATTTGTTATTTAAGTAATATTTGATAATATTATTATAATTATAAGTCTAGTGATCTATTCTTACCTAAGACAGTGTCCTCTTCAGAAGCATCGCACTCCTCCAGTTCCAGTGTGTTCAGCCCAGGCACAGTTTTATCTGCTTCCACTTCAGTTTCAGAGCACAAATGAGCCAGCCGCCTGTGTGCTTCTTCTACCAAGCTGACATCCAATATCTGTTCCCCATTACTGTCTCCACCCTCAACCAACTCATCCCACAGCATGCTATCAGATTTTGTTACCAATATGTCTATCTGTCCATTGTCTTGTATGTTCCAGGTAGTTAGTGTACTGTCTATTTTGTTCCTTAACTTTCCATCAAGGAATACCTTGTCTGCATAACTAACTTTTATTGATAAAGATGTGACATCTACTAATACACTTTTCTTATCAAACTTCTCCCCTAATTTCAATGTTATTGTAACATCTTCTGTTGTTTGTAGCCATGTGTATATAATTGTTTTTGGCTCCACAGTTACTGTTTCGTTGATTTCCTCTTCAGAGTCTAATGTGAATTTAAATGTGTTATCAGATGCAATGTATATTGCACTGAAACTATTTTCTATAGCTGCATAATGCACTATTCCTTTGCCTTGTATTTGTCTGAAACTCATTTGCTTCCAAGACTGTCCATCAAAGTCAAATGTGACCCATGTAAGCACAGAGTCAAACTGCTTCTCATTCTGTTCTACTGACTGAAGTAAACAATGCAATGTTTCTACATTATCTTTCTGTTGAATTCTGGTATCAACTATGATAAAATATTTACCATCACCCAGCAACAAACTGGACTGTAATGTCTGCCATGTTTGGTTTCTGCATGTAGGACGGTTGCGCGGGCCGGTTTCAACTATGTGTAAGTATCCAGTACCATCACTAACTGCCGCCAAACTGCTTGAAGGAAACGCAAGGCACAAGTTGAAATGACCAGATTTTCTCTCAATGTGAGCCGGAATATCATAAACTACGTTATGTTGAAACGTCTGATTAGTGTTTTCAAAAGTGACAAGCCGGATTTGTTGTTTGTTATCTATGTAGTAATAGTTGTAAGAATGATCCCAGTAGTCCAGTACCAAGTGGTTGTGTAGAGCGAAAAGCTTGGCGTGAACAAATGAATACTGAACCTCGTCTGGATAAACTTTGTCCACAGGCGCAGGGAGTTCTAAAGAGTAGTGAGGTAATGAATGCAAATTTAATTTATAACCTTCAAATTCGTGGTCCAGAAGTCGCCGGTTGGGACGTAATTCAACGAGCGTTGATGGCATGTTGCTATGCAATGGAAAACGATTTTCTTTATGGAATAATTCGTAAAATCGACGAATAATAAACACTACACGAAATCGTTTTGTTTTGATAATGTCAAAATACTAGTGTCATATTTGATATTCTGAAGCAAAGACAAATAAACTAGAATGTTCAGAAGTCAGAACTACTCGGAACACAGAATATAAGTTCACATATATAGTGTCTGTTATGCTTCTGTATATAGATATACACATATACTGGGCACTGGCTGCAGAGGTATATATTTTCCGTAGTATTATATAATGCTCTTTGGGCATATTTTATACCCTACGGGATTCAGAGTACCTATGTGATTCGTGTACTTGGAGCATTTCGTGTATGACGACCATACAGCCAGAAAATGTATCATATAATTTATCAATATTTGTATTTTAGATTTTATGAAAGAAAACGAGTTGGAGTTTTGGCGGGAACTTGGAAGTGTCATGAGGTGCTCTTGTTTTAATTCATTATTTTGGTGATACTTAGTGTTATATTGCATAATTATGGTGGTATATTATCCAATATAGTTCTATTAAAGAGCTCAAATGAAGTGAATTGAAATAATCGTGCTAATCAAGTGTTTTTTTTTGTTGCCGCCAAAACTCCTCGACAAAGTCTTGGTAAGGTAGCCACTGCTTTACTTCGACATACTACAGATAACAAAAAAAGACAACGGACAACCTTGGGACTGCTTGGGACAACCCAAACTTGACATTGGCAAAATGTGAACACAAGTGCCATTAAAAAAAAAAAAACTTTTGAGTTAGTATTTCCCGTTACCCGCGTTATGTTTTTTTTTTATATTTTAGCACATACATATTTTTAATTTCGATGATTAAGTTGTTATTATAATAAATAATATCATCGTAGTAAATATACACTATACATAAACAAGTATAATGCTGAGTTTAGACTAGTAAGTTCTCTCAGCAATATGTTGCGCAATAACTTTCAGAAGCGTTTACACTAGCGGCAATATTTCTTTAGCAACACGCTTTTTCAAGTCATCCACCAAGTTAACTTGCGCAAGTTCTTGCAAAGCTGTTTACATTACTCAAGGAATATTTATTGCTTGTCATGTTCTTTTTTCATAAAACTGAAAGACAAGGCACGCAATCCTTTTGCCTAATTTTTATGAATCTAATGTAATGCTGTTTGGATGATGATTGTAAACAAAATAGTTGCCTTAAAAATACCAACACGAAATAGAGTTTTGAATTAAAAAGTACAGCGTGGCATTTTATGGCACTCGTCATCCTGAGTCATAATATTTTAAGTCTTATAACTCCCATTAATTACGTTGACTACAATGTCCTTAAAACAGGAACACAATAGTGCATGTGTACTACAGCTTGGCGGCAAAAATAGACATATCGGTCAAACTACAAACTTATAACTTGGCAGTATAGTCTTTGAGACCTTAGCTGCTTCAGAATGGAACAAATAAAAAAAAAACGTTAGCTACTAGCTCAGCAAGTTGAAACTTTTATCTGCACGCAGAATAAACTGCAAGTTCTCGCGCAAGTTGCACAAATGGTGTTTACGCATGCGACTTGCCAGAAGTCCTGCAAGCTTCAAAATTTTGCAGAAGTCAGCTTGCCGTGACTGTTTACACGGTAAAAATAGCTTGCGCAACATAACTTCTGCAAGTTTTATTGTAAATGTAAACCCCGCTTAAGCGGGGAGTTTTGGCGGGAACTTGGAAGTGTCATGAGGTGCTCTTGTTTTAATTCATTATTTTGGTGATACGCATGCTGGCATGCTCACGCCTTTTATCCCCGAAGGGGTAGGCAGAGGCGCAACCAGTGCACCCACTTTTCGCCAAGCGTATTCCGTCCCATGATGTGATAGGGGGCGAGATACAGCGAGATGTTTGGTGATACTTAGTGTTATATTGCATAATTATGGTGGTATATTAGCCAATATAGTTCTATTAAGGAGCTCAAATGAAGTGAATTGAAATAATAGTCCTAATCAAGTGTTTTTTTTGTTGCCGCCACTGCTTTACATTTTACTGCAACATACTACAGATAATAAAAAAAGACAACCCAAACTTGACATTGGCAAAATGTGAAAACACAAGTGCCAAAAAAAAAAAAATAGTATAAGCGGGGCTTACATTAGCAAGAAAACTTGCCGAAGTTATGTTGCGCAAGCTATTTTTACCGTGTAAACTTTATTCTCAGGTGTAAACAGTCACGGCAAGCTGACTTCTGCAACATTTTGAAGCTTGCAGGACTTCTGGCAAGTCGCATGTGTAAACACCATTTGTGCAACTTGCGCGAGAACTTGCAGTTTATTCTGCGTGCAGATAAAAGTTTTAACCAGTGTTGCCAACAAGATTTTTGAAAATCCGCCGATTTCAAATATCTTGCGATTGTAAATAAAATAATCGCATAAAAAGTACCAACATGAAACAGAATTATGAATTATAAAGCACTGTGTGGCATTCCACTGCGCTTATCATCCTGCGTCATAAAATTTTAAGTCTTATAACTCCCATTAATTACGGTGGCAACAATTTCCTTAAAACAGGAACACAATAGTGCAAGTATACTACTGCTTGGCGGCAAAAATAGACATATCGGTCAAACTACAAACTTATAACTTGGAAGTATAGTCTTTGAGACCTTAGCTGCTTCAGAATGGAACAAATAAAAAAAATACGTCTGGCACTCGGAGACTGCCGCGGTAAAGCTATTGCATAGCGTTTTTTATCACAAATTTTGATTGACACAAATTTAAACACAAATTCGATCTTACGCTTACCACATAAAGTAGATTTTTAAACGCGAGCAACGCACGTTTAGTCTTGTTATTGCTAAATGTCAGAAATGCAATGGTCATCACAACCAAAGTAGAATAAATCAAAATTTGAAAAAAGAATGTTACGTTCGATTCTTTTGTACTCGTGCCATGCCAACGCTGGGGTAATAGCTTCTACGCAATGTATTTAAGGTTCATATTAGTAAGATAAAAAAGATGTCAGGTTATTTTCGTTACGGAATTTCTGGATTCGGTCTCCACGCTCAAGGCCCGCGATAGAAGCTATGCAATAGCTTAAAAAAACGTTAGCTACTAGCTCAGCAAGTTGAAACTTTTATCTGCACGCAGAATAAACTGCAAGTTCTCGCGCAAGTTGCACAAATGGTGTTTACACATGCGAAGTCCTGCAAGCTTCAAAATGTTGCAGAAGTCAGCTTGCCGTGACTATTTACACGGTAAAAATAGCTTGCGCAACATTACTTCTGCGAGTGTTCTTGCTAATGTAAACCCCGCTATCCACCAAGTTAACTTGCGCAAGTTCTTGCAACATTGCACGAGAAATATATAGTGCTTGATATTTTATTTTTTTTGACATGGCAAGCTAACCTTTTGTTTGATATTTATGATTATTCTGCCATTCAATTGAAAAAAAAAACATCTATATTATATACTAATACTACTGAAATAGCTCAGCCGCTCAGAGTTGCCAGATCAGGTGACTTTTCGCCATTTAGGCTACCTCGGAGGGTGTCGGGGCGACCAAAAACTGTGAATGGCGACTGGTCGCCGTTTAGGCTACGCGAATGGCACTCAGGCGCCAATTTGGGCTACTTTGGAAAATTTGTGTTATAAACTTTGTTTTTGTCGGATTTGAGGATATTTTTAGCTTTGAGAGTACAAAACATGACAGAAATTGGAATTGGGGACCTTTTTTTTTTTTTAGCTCTTCGCGTCGGCGGGTTTTTTTTTTTTTGCTCCTTCGCCTCTCCGTATACGGTGCGGCGACTTCATAATGATTTTTCGGCGACTTCATCCGTCAAACATCTGGCAACACTGCAGCCGCTCATGGCGGGATTTTTTGACAAGCAAGAGGAAGAGCAAGTCTAGTTCAGAGACAAATAAACTAGACTAGTTTAGAGCAACTACGAGTTATCTAGAAACGCAATATTCTTTAATGTTTAAAACTATTTGGAATGCCATTTGTTAAGAATCACGACTATCCAAAGTTACCTTTTGGGGAAGATACACTGCTAGTAGGTACATTTAGGGTTGTTATTTTAGTTTATATTTAAAGTTTTATAAAATACGTATATACCTTCCATATTCGAGCAATAATTATTTAATTTTATTCCAGAGTGATTTCTATATTTATTACAATTTACAAGACTTGATGTCTGAAAGTCTACCGTTTAGCGAAACAAATAAAAGGTGCAGGACTATTGGTATATTGCAAAGTATTAATGGCAATTTTTTCTTGACTGATGTAAGTTTAAATTTATATAAATTGTAATAGCTTTAAAATTTCAATTGACTTGGTTTTAAGTTGATAATTTTTGTATAGTGTAAAGCGTCATGCTAGAATAAATAAGGATACACTTATTGAAAAAATATTTAAGGGCCTGCAAATTCTACCCTCGTTAGACAATTGTAACTTATCTTTATGATATAATTTGTATTGTCACAGAAATAGGTTGATATGGATGACAAGGTAGACTTTTTTCACCATTGCTAGCTAGTGTCATTTTCCAGGGAGGTGCCAGTGTCCTAGACTTAAAAAATAAAGTAACTTATGTGCACTTGTAGGTATAAAAATATTATTCATTTTCAAAAATTGTAGGAGTAGTAGGATGCTTCAAAATCAGTATTTGAAAAGTTAGGAGATAAATAAAAAAAATAACAAAATTATTAGTAATAATTCCATAAAGAAGTTTTATTTCAATGTCAAACATTTGCATAATCATAAGAAATCATTATATAATGCTAAGTTTAGACTAGAAAGGTCTGACAGCAATATAAGGTGCTAGAACTTCCTTATACATTTACACTAGCAATAATTCAATAGTGTTAAATCTAGACGCATGAGACTCTACAAGTCCTGCAAGCTTCAAAATGTGTAGGAGTCAGCTTGACATGAGTAAAAATTACATACAGAAGTCACTTCTGTAAGCTTACTTATCTAATCCTTGCCTTGGTCATCTAGAAAATGTAAGTTTTTCCCCAATTTTCAGTTAGATTCACCATGTGTGCATTCAGAGCATGTGGTACGAGTATCTATGATATACATGAAGTTACCACCACAGTCTACAGTAGTGCCATATCCAGTGCAAGTGTTTGGCTCCTTGCAATGGAGGAACAGACCAGTTATCTTTGCTAAATTACTGCAGGTAATGTTCATTATCAACTTATAGTAATAAATCTAAAGTTATGATGATTTGCAAATACATTCAGAACTGTATATTTAAAGTTCAACTACATTAGGCTACTTGTACTATGAACTTTTGCCACATGTTAATTTGTGTTGCTAGCTTAATTCCTCAACGCCCACGGTGGACACCGGTGTCCATTTACATAAGGAAATTAGCTTATACCTATACATAAGCGGGCGTTGACGGGTCAAAATAAACATTATTTCTTACAAATACCATTTTTTATAAATGTTGTACTTTTATCAAATTATTTTTATTCAATGTTCAAAATTTTTCAATAAATTGGTCAATTAATTGTATTGTACCTTTACTACCTTTCCCATACAATTGTTCATCACCTTTTGTAATCATTATTATAAACTTATTTTCAGGTACTAAACCCACCAATGGCTATTCGATTGAGAGACACTCTCCAAGCTGTCACCAGTAAACATCTAGCCAGAACAGATAATGAGGAATACCAGGAGCATACAAATGAGTAGTCATTTCTCAATATGTTTGTTTTTTGCAGAATATATATTGTAGTATTAAAAATTCTGAACAGAGCAACCAAAAGAAGAAGGGTAAATTGAAAAACAAATAAAAAATGATGCATATTTATTAAATCTTAAATAAAATACAATAACAATAGTGACAAAATTTATAACATTCCTTCACCACGGAGCACAGCATTATAAAAAATATATTGGCTTAAATATGCACTGCATTGGGTCATTACAAATGAAGCTAATTTTCAAACACCTAAAATCTCTACATTTGTAATAAAATTGCTCACAACTTTATTTAAATAGATAGCATGAAGCGTAACAAGCGCCACAATTCCACGAGTGTTTATATTTAATTATATGATGGTTGGGCGACCTTATTGCGATATCGAGGATGAAGTCTAGCCTCTAGACTTTAGTGTGGCTCAGGTGTTACTTGGAACGAAAATACTTTTTCATTGCTCAACTTGGGAATCAAATGAAGGAACTCATCACTTATATGTGTGCTGCCATTTAACCAATTGAGTTAGTTTTTTTTAAATGTTTTATAAATTGATATTTAATTACATAGCAATGAAATACTTATCATTAAGCCTGGAATACCAACAAGAAAACACTTGTTTAGAAACACCAAATTACTACTTTTCCATTATGCTTTCACCTGAGATAAAAATAAATTTAAAATGGTTAATGAGCATGCTTAATTACCAGCATGTGTGTATGTTCTAGGCATGACAGGTGTTATATCGTAATATACATTTTGGGTAGGATGATGGGTTATTGCTTGTGTATTTAAAGGCGTCACAAATGTACGTCAAAGAACATTTCCTATTTTATCTATATAATTGTAAAGGATATAAAGTCTGCTATTGTACCCAGCCACAGACTGCCCATATTATATTTGTTGTTATACTAATGTTAAAAGTTCCAAATAAATGTAACTAGTATCGGTAGACTCATGCAGTATGTCATTGTTTTTATTTGAGATAAAGGCAGACATCTTTAAATAATTTTCTGGTAAGTGGGTACCATATACATAGAACCATTTTTTTAAAATTGACTGTTAAATTAGAGATAATGTCTCTCTAAGGTAACTTTACTCCCAGCAACATCTAGTGAGCTTAAAATTAAAAGCCCACATTTGCCACGTTGGTATTGAAGTAGCATTATTACAAAAATTATGCCTACCCGCGCCCTGCTCATTGCCGTATCTAGATGCCTCCAATGGCAAACTGTATGAATCATTACATTGCTAGATGATTGCTAGGGTCAATTATGTGCTAAATAAAACATACATGTCGATAGTCTCAATATACATTTAAGTTTTACAAAATAATATTTCTTATATCATTCAACAATACAAATGCAATTTTAACTAAGGCTTTTCGTCTAGAGCGAATTACGCGGAATTAATTATGACAATCGAATATTGCAGTAATAAGCTAAGTTTCGACTAGCAAGTTCTCTCGACAATATATTGCGCAAGAACTTCCAGATGCGTTTACACTAGCGGCAATATTTCTTTAGCAAAACGCTTTTGCAAGAGACCACCACGTTAACTTGCGCAAGTTCTTGCAAAGCTGTTGACATTACTCGAGGAATATTTATTGTTTGCCATGTTCTACTAATCGTTGATGTCTCATCCTCTCCCAGTGACCGTCCTGAGCCGAGGTTGATAACCCGTTAGTGGGTTGCCCTCAGCATGGTTAGTACTTGAATCAAGGATTGCGAGCGCCTAAAGCGTTCACCCGAAAGTCCGGTGTGGCCGACACGGCCGAAAAGCCGACTCGCGTCAGGCTACTTGCCGGTAGGGCCAATAACAAAAAAAAAAGCCGTGTTCTTTTTTTCATAACACTGGCAAGGCATGCAATCCTTTTGCCTGATTTTTATGGATCTAATATAATGCTCTTTGGACGATGATTTTAAACAAAATAATCGCCTTAAAATTATCAACATGAAACAGAATTTTGAATTACAAAGCACTGCGGGTCATTTCGTCATTCTGGGTCATAAGATTTTAAGTCTTATAATACCCAGTAATAGGGCAGTAACTACTTTTTTAAAATACATTTATCAAAAATGTATGTCTTCTTACATCCAGAGGAAAAAGATTTTTTAAAATACAAGCAATAATAAATTAGTTATAAAGTTTTGAAGTTTGGTGGAAGGGGCATCTGTCGGAAACAGCAGAATGTGACGTAACCGAGTGTCGCCAGCCATAACGCTGCGTGCGTGCGAAAGAGATGACGCGATATTCCCACTACGCCCTCATTTTTGCTCACAACAATATTTCAAATGTAAATAACTGCGTTAGTTGTCAACCAATTTTGATTCTGATTTTACAGAAGAATTTATTTTTCGTATTATTTTCTGTTACATATAAAATAATGTACAAAATCAAACATAGGAAAGTACCCTATTACGTTGGCTACAATGTCCTTCAAACAGGAACACAATAGTGCATGTATACTACTGCTTGACGGCAAAAATAGACATATCGGTAATACTACAATCTTATAACTTGGCAGCATGGTCTTAGACCTTAGCCAAACAAATTAATAAAAAACTTAATCTACTAGCTCAACAAGTTAAAACTTTAATCTGCACGCAGAATAAACTGCAAGTTCTCGCGCAAGTTGTCAAATAGTGTTTACTCATGCGACTTGCCAGAAGTCCTGCAAGCTTGAAAATATTGCAGAAGTCAGCTTTCCGTGACTGTTTACACGGCAGAAATAGCTTGCGCAAGATAACTTCTGCAAGTTTTCTTGCTAGTCTAAAAGCCCAGCTATATTTGTAATTTGTTTTCTCGACTTTATTTGAACCTTTTCAATTTGACTTATTAATTTGGAATTTGAGCCGAGCTCGTGGGTATTGAGCAATAAATGGATTCCTCCTCCGTTTATTTGACACATTCTAAGCACACAGGTATAATTAGTTACAAAGGAATTTGAATTCGGGGAAACTAATCCCTAATGTAATATCTCTTGTTGTTTGCTTTGTCTACATTTCGCATGTAATTCGTCCAAACGAAAGCTTTATGAAAAATGACGTTTTTGACAGTTGGTTAAGTTTAACAGCGATACTACACGTCATTCTATTTTCAGATGTTCTACTAAAAGTACTGTCAAGAACGTCATTCTCTTATTAGAAGACGCGTAATGTACATTTTGGATCACCATTATCACAATATCTTAGCAACTAGAGTACCCAGAAGTAGAGGACAATAACGAGAAGAATGACAGCACCAGCCGTCGCCTTCACCAGCATCGACTTGGTGTTGAGGTATGTCGCATCCTTCTTGTACTTCTGAGACATCATAGACAAGTTCTGTGTCTTTGTGTCCAGCTCTGGAAAATAAATTATAACACTAATACAATATTTCAATATTGGTGTATTCAAAGAGAAGTAGTAGCGTCTTTGTCTACCCCTTTAGAGTAGCAGGTGACGTGATGATAATAAATGTAGAATAGTGTAAAATCCCTTACCTGAAAGAATAGCCCCTCTCTGCAGCACATCGTCGATGTTCTGCATCATGATGCGCTGCACGTCGCCAAGCTGCCCGCCGAGTTGCGCGGCGGCCCCGGCGCGTCGTGCGCGTGCGCCGCCCTCGGCGTACTGCCGCCGTGTACGCTGCATCCACGTGTCGAACTCGATGAACGTGTATGGACGAGTTACTGTGTTCACCTGAAATCATAACAGTCATTATATTATACTTTGAAGCTGGTTACATGCTGGTAACGCAAATATTTCATCAAGTCAGATTGTGAGATACATGTGGCAAAAAACCACTGTCGTGGCTTCGGTCCCCATACCGTCATGGCACATGTTTGCCTCCATGAATTTGTGATTCAGGGATTACCTGTCGAATCGAAAGTCTTCCGAAGGTCCTAGATTTCTGATGACTACAATAATTATAAATTGAAGCATGTGATCAAGACTATGTGTATAATTGTTTAATAATATGTCAACTGTATGGCCATTTATGTCTGTTTGTAAAGTGGAAGTGGATGTTAAATTGTTGTAATAACCACCAAGGTATGGAATATGACTGAATTCCGCCACGGCATTCCCTGCCTGTCGTAAGAGGTGACTAAATGGGGACTAAAGTGAGAATCGCGGAGCGAGCAGTTGGGGCCTGCTCGCTCGACTACTTCAATATAATAGCGACTCCGAAGTGGACGACAATGCGGGTGGTCGGTCTCCTGCAGTCGTAGACGTCAAAGGCGTCCTGTAGAGCTCGGGGGCATCTTAGCCCCCTCATATAGAGATGGGCCGCAATGCGGCATCGCGCAGGGGCGGTTCCGTGCAGCTATCTTTGTGCAACATGATACCCCGGGGCCGTCCCGTAGGCGCCGAAGAAGGCCACCGCGGGTGTTGGTTGGTATGCCGGTATAGGGTGTACAGTCAGAAGCATAAATATCTGTACAAAATCAACATTTCAAACCGCTATTATACATTTAATGACTGATTCCACTTGCCTCCTAACAACAAGTACGTCAAACTATTCTGATTGGTCCAATTCCACTTTGAAACTGACAGTTATACAGTTTACTGCCTGCAAAATTAATTTATGCAATGTGTCATAGCTAAATAGGATTCAAACTGGGACATGTTGTTATCAGTTGCTGTTGACCTGGTATGACTTTACTGATAATATCATCATCATCAGCCATATGATGTCAACTGCTGAACATAGGCTTCTCCTAAAGATTTCCAGACAGTCCTGTCATAGCGGCCTGCATCCAGATTACGGATAATATTAATCTACCAATTAATAAAAAATATCCTTCCTAGCCGATATAGGCCATGGTGGCCAATCTCAACAGAGATCAGCCAGGTACGCAGGATATATTATAGTGCACAAGTGTGTGCGCAATACACAGGTGCACTTGCTATTTCTTCACTCTCATAGTCCAGTGAGGCAACCAATAATAATTAATAAATTCATAGAAGAAACACCAGTACTGTAACAAGATTTGAAACCAGTACAAATTGGCAGCCTATCACATTCAGGATTTTGAAATACCCAGTTACATAGACGAAACTTGCAGTGCATAATAATGTAATCTGGTTGTGTAGCAAGAGGCTATAGGTTCATACGTGGATTTGTGAAAAATTACATTTAATTTTAAATTTCCTCATCCCAATATGTCTTTCTACAGGATTATAAGTATAGAATATTGAGCTTATTACCAAAATTGCTAAACACACTGAAAATTCTTGGATCTGACTTACAGATATTAGAACTGTCATTGTGTCTCTTCGTTTGCCTTTTACTCTTAGAAGTGAGAAAATACCTGGTAACATTTTTGTTGTAAATTTTGTAAAAAAGGAAAGATTAAGCTCATTCATAAAATAATTGTAGCAATAAAATATTAATTTTCAGGCCATAATATTAGTTCCAGGCTATCAATATGTAATAAACAGCAAAATTAAATGATTTGTCATACAGACCCTTTTCCCGTATTGTTGAAAGAATTCTTGTGCAATTTCTTCTAAGTATGCAAATGCAAGTCTCTTGCTGTAGTTCCTCTCACAAAGCACCAAGTAGCAAATATCGTTTTCAATCAAATAGCTGCAGGAAGAAATAATTACAAGTTATTTATTTCTGGGTTGTCAAGCATATGTTAGAATATTAATAAGCAATAGGTAAAAAATACAATAGGTGAAGCAAGTTGCATAATGTTTGCATGAACTATAAATAACTTAAAGCATAAAATAAAACTAACAAGCGGTAGAACTCACTGGAAGAGATAAGGTCCAGTTTCGATGGAGCATCGCATCGGCGACTGTGGACCTAGTTTTCTAAACAGCATTTTAGCCTGATTCTGGTACTCGAGAACATTGCACCCGCTCTGCGAACCACCATAGCAAAATAAATTGTAAAATCAAACGTAAAAGTAACTATAAAGTAAATAAATAAAACATAATTGATAAAAAGTAAGCCGTGCGGAACACGAGTATGTAGTACTTTACATATCGTCACATTATTGAAGTGGGTGGTTGGTAGGGTGAATTTGTATGTAATTGTTTGTTGGTTCAGTACGAGAAGTGTCTTCTGCAGAAAATTGAATAGGTCTACCTGCTCGTCCTCCTGCATGGTAGCGGCCAGAGGCAGGCCGTCGACAACCCTGGCGATCATTGTCATTAACACCATTTTTGTTATTTGTAACTGTTTCTTCCGTTAACATATAAAAACACGTATGTTCAAATATACAATTCACTGAACATTCACTGTTTTTTCCTTCTCATTATTAGTGAAATGTAAAATGATGTAAAACAAGACGTCCTTTGACAGCTGATCATACACGTCAAAACGTTTGACATGTCAACAACACGTCAGAGTGTTGTCTATGGTACATCAAGAACGATATTTGGATGCGTTCAATAAAAGATAACAAATTAAAATAGCAAACCAATAATGTATTCCTTGAGATTATTTAAAATAATACATAATGATTCCTTATGTTTACGCGAATGTTAGACATTGAAATTAAACTATTATAACGGATTTTATCGCGGTTTTTTATTTGATTTTTCTCCCGACGTTTCGAAGGCTTTGCAGCACTTCGTGGTCACGGGGCGGACTGAGGTGTTGGTGGTCCGAAAAGTTAGTGTTACAAATCTACCTTCAATTTACAATTATACAATTTAAAGATGTTAGTCATTGTTTGCGGTCCGGTCTACGCAGTAAGAGCTCACAATGTCTTGAGGTCTGGCAGCAGGTCTTTTGGGGCCCGATTTAATTAGATGTATGACCGGGTCCCAGGCTTGTGCAAGTTTCCAACCATCTTCTCTATTGAAATTAGGATGTTTTTTGATCTCAATAGCCTCGCGGATCATCCTAGGCAGGAATCGGTGTTCTTTGGCAAGGATTTGTGGCTTGTCGAATCTAAGGTAATGGTTGGAGCCTTCTTCTGAGTGTTCAGCTACTGCAGACTTCGTAGAGCGTCGGTGTTTAACATCAGCTATATGTTCTTTTACGCGGGTCCCTATATGTCTTTTTGTTTGTCCAATATAAGAGAGGCCACAGTCGCAATCTATCTTGTATACGCCCGGTTCTTGTAGAGGTATATGGCACTTGACAGGTGGTAAAAATTGACTAATCTTCTTAGGCGGCTTAAAATAAGTTTTTATGGAAGCGCGCTTCAGGATGTAGCCAATCTTGTCAGTGACTCCTCTTACATAAGGTAATACAACTGGGACACGATCAACTGTGGCTGGTTTCACTCGGTCTCTGTGACGGCGGCGTGGAATTTGGAGCTTGTTGTCTCGCAGTACTTGCTTGACATGTTGCAGCTCAGCAGCCAGGTGTTTCTCGTCACAGATTCCTTGTGCTCTCTGAAACAAAGATTTGCCCACGGTAGCTAACTGTTTTGGATGGTGATGAGATTCACCGTTCAGGTATTTATCTGTATGGGTCGGTTTCCTATACACAGTGTGGCTTAGGGACTGATCAGGATTACGGATGACTAAAACATCTAAGAAAGCAAGAGAGTTATCCTGTTCCAACTCCATGGTAAATTGAATTTTATCATTAATGGAGTTGAGATGATTTAAAAATGCAGTTACTTTGTCAGATGGTAATATTGTGAAAGTATCATCTACGTACCGTTTGTAAAACCTTGGTGAGACCGGGGCTGTGTTCAGGGCTGTCTCCTCGAAGTCCTCCATGAAGATATCGGCGACTACTGGAGATACAGGTGAGCCCATCGCTACCCCCCTCAACTTGTACATAGAACTGATCATTCCACAACATATAGCCAGATGTGAGGCAATGTTGGAGTAGTTCTGCATATTCAACAGGGATGTTATTTTCTGCTAACCTCTTAGAAACAATTTTAATGCAGTCTTGTACTGGTAAACTTGTGAAAAGTGACTGGACATCAAAACTGACCATTGTTTCATTGTCAGCTAATTTAAGGTGTTCAATGTCGCTGACAAATTGGTATGAATCCTTCACAGATGCTCTAGTGTTTCCTCTGAGCGGTGAAAGCACTTTAGCTACGTGCTGAGCCAGTCTGTAGGTTGGTGTGTCGATCTGACTCACAATGGGACGCAGCGGAGCATTAGCCTTGTGAATCTTAGGTAACCCATACAGTTTAGGCGGTTTTGCACACGATGGAACGAGTAAGTCTACGTCTAGATTTAACTTATCGGAGTGATTCTTGATTAAAGAGCTAGTTGCCTTTAATATTTTGTTAGTCGGGTCTGTTTTGACTATTTTATAAGTACTTACATCCGATAAAAGTTGTTCGATTTTGTTGTTATACGGATACGTTGGATTATAACAACAAAATCGAACAACTTTTATCGGATGTAAGTACTTATAAAATAGTCAAAACAGACCCGACTAACAAAATATTAAAGGCAACTAGCTCTTTAATCAAGAATCACTCCGATAAGTTAAATCTAGACGTAGACTTACTCGTTCCATCGTGTGCAAAACCGCCTAAACTGTATGGGTTACCTAAGATTCACAAGGCTAATGCTCCGCTGCGTCCCATTGTGAGTCAGATCGACACACCAACCTACAGACTGGCTCAGCACGTAGCTAAAGTGCTTTCACCGCTCAGAGGAAACACTAGAGCATCTGTGAAGGATTCATACCAATTTGTCAGCGACATTGAACACCTTAAATTAGCTGACAATGAAACAATGGTCAGTTTTGATGTCCAGTCACTTTTCACAAGTTTACCAGTACAAGACTGCATTAAAATTGTTTCTAAGAGGTTAGCAGAAAATAACATCCCTGTTGAATATGCAGAACTACTCCAACATTGCCTCACATCTGGCTATATGTTGTGGAATGATCAGTTCTATGTACAAGTTGAGGGGGGTAGCGATGGGCTCACCTGTATCTCCAGTAGTCGCCGATATCTTCATGGAGGACTTCGAGGAGACAGCCCTGAACACAGCCCCGGTCTCACCAAGGTTTTACAAACGGTACGTAGATGATACTTTCACAATATTACCATCTGACAAAGTAACTGCATTTTTAAATCATCTCAACTCCATTAATGATAAAATTCAATTTACCATGGAGTTGGAACAGGATAACTCTCTTGCTTTCTTAGATGTTTTAGTCATCCGTAATCCTGATCAGTCCCTAAGCCACACTGTGTATAGGAAACCGACCCATACAGATAAATACCTGAACGGTGAATCTCATCACCATCCAAAACAGTTAGCTACCGTGGGCAAATCTTTGTTTCAGAGAGCACAAGGAATCTGTGACGAGAAACACCTGGCTGCTGAGCTGCAACATGTCAAGCAAGTACTGCGAGACAACAAGCTCCAAATTCCACGCCGCCGTCACAGAGACCGAGTGAAACCAGCCACAGTTGATCGTGTCCCAGTTGTATTACCTTATGTAAGAGGAGTCACTGACAAGATTGGCTACATCCTGAAGCGCGCTTCCATAAAAACTTATTTTAAGCCGCCTAAGAAGATTAGTCAATTTTTACCACCTGTCAAGTGCCATATACCTCTACAAGAACCGGGCGTATACAAGATAGATTGCGACTGTGGCCTCTCTTATATTGGACAAACAAAAAGACATATAGGGACCCGCGTAAAAGAACATATAGCTGATGTTAAACACCGACGCTCTACGAAGTCTGCAGTAGCTGAACACTCAGAAGAAGGCTCCAACCATTACCTTAGATTCGACAAGCCACAAATCCTTGCCAAAGAACACCGATTCCTGCCTAGGATGATCCGCGAGGCTATTGAGATCAAAAAACATCCTAATTTCAATAGAGAAGATGGTTGGAAACTTGCACAAGCCTGGGACCCGGTCATACATCTAATTAAATCGGGCCCCAAAAGACCTGCTGCCAGACCTCAAGACATTGTGAGCTCTTACTGCGTAGACCGGACCGCAAACAATGACTAACATCTTTAAATTGTATAATTGTAAATTGAAGGTAGATTTGTAACACTAACTTTTCGGACCACCAACACCTCAGTCCGCCCCGTGACCACGAAGTGCTGCAAAGCCTTCGAAACGTCGGGAGAAAAATCAAATAAAAAACCGCGATAAAATCCGTTATAATAGTTTAATTTCAATAAAATAATACATTTTATGTTGGTATATATTTAAGTATTAAATTAAAAAATCTAAAATAAGTGTGGAACATAAAGGATTATTTCATACCTAATTATTTATAATTTGGTGTTTCACCGACAGATGGCGTCATAACAGGTTTTATGTGTACTTAAAAAAGAAAACAGTTTTTTTTACCTGTCTGATAAATGACTGTTGATTGCTCAGCTTTGGCTACTTGAAGAGAATGTTAGAGGTCCTATGCTCTCGGCATATTCCTTATTCTGTAGGGTGCAAGGATTGAAATCGCTATATAATAGCAAGATTGCCTTTGATGTATGATATGATATCTATGATTAATGATGCTAGATAATATATTTATAATTACTTATGTACCTACTTATTTTTTTTCTATTACAGAAGTGCGAGTACCTGAACCTGAACCTGCGCCTGAGTAGGCTTCTTCATGTCTGATTTCTCTAATAGCGCACCCTGTTTAAATGGCCAATCTTGCATAATAATGTTATACTTACTCTATGACAGCTGCAGCCCGGCTAGCATAAAACTTAAAAAACACATGTATCTATGACTGAGTAGTTGTAAATACTCAAAGATCTATGAACTGAACCCTTTGCAACAATTCTAGTGTGTTTCGGTCGTAGAAGTACCAGGATAGCACAACTGATATAGGTATAGCGCGTCTAACCTATCTAATGATGGTAGTGTTTATCAATTCTCAGAAATTTAATATTGTCGGTACAAAAGTACCAGGCTCTCATACAATGATTAGTGACCAAATTAACTTCGAAACAAGCTTCCATATATTTCCCAGAACAGCGGGAGCAGGCTCAGGGTGGCGGTTGCCAGATGAAAGAATTGGGAGAATTTTGGGGGATATACGTTGGGTTTTTTTTGGGAAATTTATGATAGATAGATTATTTCCCATAGATTCCTGAATTAATATTGTTCGTTACTTTTAAATGAGAATGTTTTGTTCAGCCTAGGTGACAGGCATTGTTAGGAAACCGCAGTGGTCGGCCCCCCGAGGCAATTCTTGTGCGCTGGGTCTTCACACCCAATGCACGCCCATGCGCGGGGGGACATTGGTCGCGGGCCGAGGCACACAGTTCAGTGTGTATACCTCTTGGTTGTATAACACATTGAGGCCTAAAAGGGCCCGCGAACATTTTCTGGCATCCTTTTCCTTTCCACCCATCCTGAGAACCTTTCTCCATTCCCCACCTTTCCTTCCATCATCCTTTTCCACTTCCTTCCCAGGCCCCTGCAGTCGTCAAGCCGGGGGACTCCAGTATCCCATTCGCAGGTTTC
The DNA here is from genome assembly GCA_947568825.1 of Sphinx pinastri. Taxonomy (NCBI): domain Eukaryota; kingdom Metazoa; phylum Arthropoda; class Insecta; order Lepidoptera; family Sphingidae; genus Sphinx; species Sphinx pinastri. The sequence goes on from OX387615.1 coordinate 1,068,680, forward strand.
CCCCGGTGTTGACTTCAGGATCGCCTACATAAAAAAAAAAAAACCGCAGTAGTCGGTAACAGAGACAAATAAGAGTCGGTAAAGTACTACCGTTCCAGTTGTAAACAGGTACCTACAGTAGGTATACCTACATATACTTAATTATTTTTATGTGTTTGGCCAGTTTTTAGTCCCATTCTCTTTGCTATATTTTGTTTGTAGATAACGGTCGTCGTTATCATGTTGATAAGTTCATTTTGTGTAATTATGATGAGAAATGAAATTATGAGGGTGGTGAGAAAAAACAAGAAGTTTGTATTTTATTGTGGATATTTTATTAACATTATCATCATGCATCAAATTTATGTGCTAACTCATTTACACTTATAACTAACTATACATAGAAAAATAACTTAACTAAGGGGCAGAAAATACATTATTTTGTAAAATTAAACAACTAAAAATTACAATTAAAATATCGGACTTTAACTGCATAAAACTAGAAGCAATTATAACGCAAGAAAAGTAATCAGTGTACCGCACTCTCTCAGAACGGTCAATTTTATATGAAGCCAATAAAATGAAAGCTACATCTACAATCAAACGGCTGAAACTATAATTATAAAACACAATTATTAAACATTTTATTATTAACACCACCCATCCGGAATGAATTACGTATTCAAATATTGGACATTAAAATTTATTGACGAACAAGAAGACTTACATTGAAATATTAAACGACAAAACATGTTCTCATGGCGCGTTACCGCGCGCGATGCGGCGGCCGCGCGCCCTCCCTCCTCTAATACCAAATTCACTAACCTTCTCATTGCTTCCTTGCATAAAAATTTCATATTTCACCTATCTATCGACTCCGATGACGTGTTCATAGTCGGGTCGCGAGGGTGTGCGCTTCGATTATAATTTATCATTGTATTTACATTTGTCGATGTGCAGCATGCCACATGCATCAAGGCCGGGCAACGCACGCGCCGCCATGCCGCTGGCCAACACGATGACGCCTAATGCCAATATGGCGTCCGAATCATTATAAATATAATTTTAAAAATCAAAATTATGATACTAAGACTAGGTTCAATTTTAAAATAATTTCAATTTAACAATATATGCTCGACGTGCCGTTAAAATTTACATTGAAAATTTAAGTACATTATTTAATTAGAAACATTTGATTTTTTTTTCAACAACATCAATTCGACTAAAATTATATTTTTAAACACACGAGCATTGTTTTAAATGCTTGCTCAAACATTTCTCTTAATAACCGGTAACTAGCGTCTCGTTCAGCGTTACAGCTTACGACATCACACTGTCAACATTTGTCGATTCTGAGAGCGTTTCCACACCTTTCGTGGTCCTTTCATTGCCTACTAAATATTACATTTATTAATAAAGATATATTACAATAAAATTTATTAAAACTATAGAACGAAATTTCCTAAAAAGGAAACAAAGGTGGGCGCGCGTTCGGCTCGTCCGCAGACTCACGTCGCGTCGGCACTCGGCATGCGGAAGACCGCACGCCGCAACGCCCGCGCCACACACAAAATAAATAAGTTACAAAGCTATATTATATTTACAAAAGCATAAAAGATAGTGCCGAAATGAAACTTGACAATTCCAACTAGCTATATTATAAAAATACGATTAAAATTTCCACTTTTAATAATATATATTAGTTTTAATCACATGAAACGGGCACTGGTTTTGTTCGAAGAAATTTGGACACTGAGATCTTAACAAGTTGAACGTATCATTCACTGGTTGTGTGTGCATTGCTGTGCATTAGACGCGGCTCGGTTTGCACCGTGCAGTGCGCCTGCGTTCCACCTCGTGTTCCACGAATCAGCCCATCGGTCCCTCACTTAGCACTTAGCACCCATATTACGCGACAGTATTTCACCTAAGGCTTCACTAACCCTTTACGATTCATCACAAAACACGCAGTCCATTGAACGTTCCGTTCTGTTATACATCTTACTTACACACTAAATAATGAATATGATATAATTTAAATTTCTTTATTTTCTATTAAAAATATAATTGCGTACGGTTTGAACCTGCGCTGCGGTGCGAACGCGAATGGACTGCTCAGTTTTGTCTCGACGGACACGCGCCGACATCCTAGCTCTCCTCCGCCTACTAACCGTACGGTCCTTTACTACATTATTGTACAAAACTCGTTTACTGTAGGTATACACAGAGGATTCGTTTGTCTTTGCGTATGAATGTTTGTAGAAATGTCGATGAGAAACTAGGTTACATCTAACACGACGGCTCTATACACTATCTATTCATGATTCATTAATATTGGACCACAAATTGTAATTAATAATTATTAATAATATTTATTCAGGTAACAAAAAATATGGGGGTCGCGCGCGTTTGGGACAGAACAACAATAATCCTGGGCGGCTGTGCGCGTGGGCGGGGTTCCCGAATGATATGTCGAGAGTCGAGTCCCGGGCGGCGCAGGGCCGGTCCGGGACCGGGAGAGCGGGGCCGGCCGCGCGCGACCCCCCACCGACATGCTTATGATAAATTTAAATAAACGTAATAAACTAGAACGTGTTTACTTAAAACATTTCGCTTACGATAAACATTTCACTTATAATTAACACAATTAATCCACAAAAGAAAAAAATCATCCCTTAAACTAATCGACAATGTCGGTAGCATAACAGAGGGTTGGCAGTAGACATCAGTTCACAAGCAGAATACAACATTCCACTAATATCAATAGAAAATTCGGTTTAGACAATGATATCAGAAAACATACGACGCGATAGACTATGAGACAACAAAGAAACGTATTCCCTCCTATAACATACAATATACATATACATATTATGTAATGAGATATATCATATAATAATATTTTAGCATGTGTTCAACAGCGTGAGGTGTCTCAGTTTGTAACAAGTTGGAACCTGGAAGATGAATGGCCATAACAAGCACCTAACTAGTCATCCGCCGAGGAATATAAAATATCGTCATATACTTTTTCATATATAAACAATTTCAAGTAAATATTTCTTTATAATAAACTCTTATTAGTCTATTAATATTATAATATTATTGCATATTGTATAAACTGTTCGAATAATAAGTATGTATAAACATATGAAATATTTGTATGTTCGCGTAGTTGAGGTAGGAAGTTGTGTTCGCAGTTTGCTCGAGCACGCCGAGCGCCGCCGAGCGACGCCGAGCAGCTGCGAGTGACGCCGAGTGACGCCGAGTGACGCCGAGTGACACCGAGTGACGCCGAGTGACGCCGAGCGGCGGCGAGTGACGGCGGGCGCGAGCGCAGTCGAGTCGAGCGACACCATTCAAACGAATACGATCCTTCGACACTCGTTTCAACGTTACATATTACAAAAACACGTTTGTTTGTTTTGTTTGTTTCTTAGTTCACACCTCATTCCGTATAACATCTAACAAATTTAGTGTTCCTCTTCCGAAATACGCCTAAAAATACGTCCTTATATAAACATTTGAGCAATCAATTTCGTCTCTCCTATTATAATGTTTTGTATAAATATTAAATTCAATGATAAGTCAACGTTAGTTGTTTGGAGTGATGTTTATACACACTGACACACATGCGTGGGTGTACTACGATGGTGGTTGGTAGTATCGGTTGCGTCGAGTGGAAGCGTCCCGGGAAACGTAATGCATGATGATTGGAAAATAGATGAATCTTAACACTTGTATAGACGTAGAACGTCGTGAGAGCGGAACGACCACGTCACTCTACCGGTTACGTATGACAGACACCACAGTCTCAGTCCAGCACTGGAGATTCGAGGGGCGTTAGCGGGCGCCGCGCCGTGGGCAGGACGTCTACGCCAGCGAGCAGTCGATCTCCACGATGTCTTTGGGCACGTCGACGAACTGGTAGACGAGCCGCTGGCCGTCCACCTTGGCAAGGATGCCGCGCTGGTAGTAGTAGCGCAGCGCACGGCCCATCGTCTCGTAGTTCATGTCGGGCTTGTTCTTGTGCAGGCCCCACAGCCGCGACACCGCCTTCGAGTCCACCAACTTGAACACGCCCTTTTCGCGGTTAGTCCACTTGATGAAGCGCGGGCAGTACTCCCTGTCCTGCAGGAGCTTCAGGAGGAACTCCCATAGGTATGTGGTGGATCCCTCGCGGCTCTTGCGCTTCACGCCGGGCGTGGGAGGGGCGTCCGTCCGTGGCCTCTTCTTCGGCTTCAGCTTATTGTGATGGTGGTGTCGCTGGTAGTCGCCGAAGTCGAACACGGAGTAGGGGAGGTCGTCGTGGGGCAGGGGCGGTGGAGCCGGTGCCGCGAAGTGGTGGGTGCCGCCCCCTCCGCCGCCGTACCCATAGCCATACGCGTCGCGTTCGTTCACTGCGCCCACTGGAAATAAAACAAATCTACATCAGACCACAATAATAAATGCATAAAGATTGAATATTTCTCCCATGAAAGACATAGGTTAAAAAAGGATTTGTAGAAAAGAAGTTTAAATGTGCGTTGGTATGTAGTTCTGCTGATAATTGGTATGGGAGTGGTATTCCGGCCGGACCGGATCTGTTTACAGCCGGTCCCGGCCGCCACTGTACCCTGCATCCCCCGCTCCTCACCTCCCGTCGCCGCCCTTCCATCGTCCTCTTATCACATCTTGCCATTTTAATTAAAATAAATAAATATGTATAACAAATGACTATTTTTGAAAATCGAACACCTGTACTAACATTATTAGATGTTGTTTTCGTATTCTATGTGGAATATAACCGAAGTATATTTCATAAACTAATCCAACAGACATAGACTAGGTACTAGTTTTGAGCCGTGTGTATCAACTCTAAGAGATTTTTGTTCCGCAAAATAAGACCCCAAAAGGAATGTGCGGATCACAAAAAATATTTAATCAGGAATCGAACCCGTGGTCTATCGTTTCACAACCGGCTCATCGCTCACTGCACCATGAAGTTTTGGCTCAAGGGATAAAATATGAGTTTATTTTCGTCAGGTAATAAACGATAATATTTAGTATCTATCTATTGCGCTAAACAATTGTGGGGATTAGAACTCTGCTAGCCTCTCACGCAATAAGGCTTGTTGATAATATAAATGTTCCTATTGTTTGAACATTGAGCGGGTTTTTGGCTCCAAAACATTCGTGTTGTTTCTAGGATCAATCGATCGGGCATAGCAGTAGATTTTACCTAACTGCACAAAGTATGGTAGTAATGTTATCAGCTTCCATGAAAAAAATGCAACCGCAATAAACTATGGGGCTATTTAAGAGTTATATCGGGTTATACCGTATTTTGTATAATATTCTTCCAGTTAGGTTTCTTTATTTTGAGGTTTGTTTGTCATAATTTCATATCGAATGAATTATATTACAAGTTATTGAATTTTGCATCAAAGTATCTATTTAATTATTTGTAGTGTAGCTTCATTTAAGACTTTTAATGACTCGACATTATTACAAATGTGTATTTACATTTGTATTGTTTATTTGTACTTTAGATCGCGCCGTGACGTTCGTAACAGAAAGAAAATTAGTCGCGACTCGCGAGTTATTTGTTACTGTTTGAGTTAAATACGAATTATTATTATAATTATCTTTGATACAATATTGAAGATTATTTTTTAGTTTTAGGAGATATTAATGTATGAGTGTAGTTACAGGTATTTTGTCCATGTTAAAATTCCTTCCTTGCAAAAAAATATTATTATTTAATTTATATGTAAAGATATATTTTTTAAATTAGTCTAGATGTTATAAATTTTTAAAAAATATCTCATAAATAAATCGTAGTTCGGTCATGACTAGTGGAGTCATATTATACCTAATTTTGTATGCAGAATTTTGTTCTAGCAAGTTACCCGTAGATCCAAGAAAGATTTCCGAACCTCCTCAGAAGTCGATAGAGCCCGACGCCCTGCTTCCTCTCCCTTAAAAACACAAACCCTATAGGTCTATGATTAATATTTTTAAACGGTCAAAGTCCACAATCTATTGGGCATGCGATAACGCGCTGATAAGGCTTGCGTCAACGTAGAGACGTCACCTTGACCCGATGGGCTGTTTACCAGCATGTCCCTACATTTTCCTCATAAATAGAAGATACTCGAGAACTGAGGAATTGCCGAAGCTTGAAAACTCAGGGGCTGCAGATGCTTTTTCAAGTCCAGAAAGATGCTTTGCTACAAATTATTCAGTATTGCTGTAACATCCACTGGTCCATTCCTATGAATCTATTTATAAGCACTGTGATAGGCAACACATCACACATCACATCACTGTTCGCTAAGCTCATTTCTATCTTATGATGTAATAAAAACCTGATTAACAGACTCGGATAATTAACATAATAATTCCTTCATTTAAATACATGTATGTAATTAATTACAATAATTGTGTAACATGAAATTAGATGATTATATCGCACACCTATGTTCTAGATTAATAATGGAATTTTAGTGTTTTGAGGTTTTCCTCTACTCAAGCTAAGCTCGGTATACTGAGCCCCCGCCCTGAGACCCTAAGGGAAAGGGTGGCCCAGTTTCCCCTTAATTGAAAATGGAGTCCCCTAGTACTTTGCTGAATATTGTTGTATTATAATTATATTGAGATGCTTAAATTATAATTTATCTATTTAGTAACCATGACGCAAAGTTTTTGTGGACACATGAATATGGAATATCAATATAACGGTGCAATATTTGGCATATATATTATGCCAAGGGTAATCAAAATGATCACACTTTACAGTAAAGTGATATTTACACTCGCGCATTTCACATGCATAAAGGTTACCAGAGTTTGGTTTAGGTTCGTCCCCGAGCGACGTAAAATGAAGAAATATTTTTTAGTGTACAATAGATAACTAGTTTGCATTTTATCTATATGTATATAAATAAATGTGCGTATGTGAGGATTGCAAACGGCTGGAGATTTTAATGAAATTTTTAGGTAATCTTCAGATTAGCCCAGCGGTTGATTCTGTGAAGTTTGGTTGCGATCGGAACACTAAAACTCATCTGGCTATATATTATTATAATTAGTGTGACGCCGGGGCGGGTCGCTAGTTTTAAAAAAAATACTATAATTTTATCACATAACTAGTTCAGTAGTTTATATTTACATAACAAGATTAAATGAGTACAATAGCTCAATATAAAATATCGAATTGTTACGGGTCATGGAAATAAATTAAAACAAAACGGAACGCTACTTCCTAATCATAAAAAAAATATTTATATTCCTGGCAACAGACAGGCTCAAATAAAAAGTTAAAGCGATTGCATTATAGTGACTCATTTCTTTCAACAAAAAAATATGTCGATACAATTTTACTCTACGTTAGGTACTTATTCTTAATTTCCCGTGTCAGTTTCGTATAAAAAGTAGGCATTTGGCATGGCTGCGTACCTGTACGTCTTATAAGATTTTATTGGTCTAAAACTACCGGTTTATTGCTTCCCTAGTTCGATTTTTTCTAGTTCGCGCGCCACGCGCCTGAACATTTTATGTTTCTTCGAAACCTTAATTGGTATTACCTACATATGTTACTTTGAATCTTTTCACGCACGGTGATTACCCGAAATGTAGGATTAGTCGATCAGACACGACGTTAATTGAGGTTTCACGTGTTTCTTTGGATGGCTTAAATTCTTTTATAAAACACTGATGGAACCTAAGCTGCACGCTTGGTGATAAACAATCAATGCCACCCAAATCTGCCTTTTTAACTTTATCTAACACCTAAGATTTTGACGTACCTAGCCCATCACCAACCAGTCAATATGATTCTCGTAAAATCTCGACTAAAAATCTATTTCGGATTGAATTTCTTTTCCTGAAAGCAATCGACAGTAATAAACCACGAATTTATTTCTTAACAAAAGTGGCTACATGAAATAATCATTACGTCATCGCGTTAAAAAATAGTGGAAAATAAGACCGATGTAGTCGCGGGCGCAGAGCGGTTCGTAGTTCGCACATCATTCGTCCGCCATTTTTTTTCTAATATTATCTAAGAGTTGTATTTCGACGCGTAATCGGCGGTCGTCGACCCCGCGGACACGTGTACTGGACAATCGTAAGGTGCTGTGTATGGGCGCAGATTATGGCGTGTTATTGTGTCTTTGTTGGCGAACCTTACGCTTTTTGTTGTCACGAAACACTAACTGGCTGTTTGTCTTAATGCCTTTATAAAAATAGAGTTGATTATAAAGAAACTTTCTTGAGTGGTTTTGGTTATTAGCCTGTTATATTTGAGAAAAATTATAAGCTATTTTATTTAAAATTTGTATTTAATTTTTGAACAATTCCATTTTAAAAATTAGAGAGCTAGAATGTTGATAATAGTGACTTAAATCTTAATACCGGAAGCATTCGACGTCTTCTAAACTAAGGAAAACAGTGGAGAATACCTACTTAACTGGTGTCTAGTCAGCATAGTAAACTTAAGCGTGACAAAAACAGGGAAAACATGTTGTTACATATAAAGATTGCGATTTCCATATTTATATACGCGAAATATTTGTTGTATCAGGTAACATAAATGATAACTATCGTACATTTTTTATAGAAATTAGTTATGACTTACGATATAACATTTAAGATTGGTAATAATCTTGTTTTAAAGTATTAATAGCCAGAAATTCATTATAATATTTTATTTATTAGTATGTCTTATACCATTGTAGAGCAAAGTGCTTTTCTTTGAAGAAAGGCAGGTGAAGTGATCTAGGTTTCTAAACGGGGTATGTCCTAATAAATATAATTTAATTAAAAATTTACAGTAGACATAAGCACATCAAATGGAATGCGTATAAAAATATATCGAAGTCTGTTTATGCGATTGTTCTAAATTTATCGCATACGAGTCGCGCTACTGCGGCGTGTATTTTGTTTACTAAGCTGGATCATAAACAATGCAGCGTACAGAAAATTGCTTCTTGTTATTCTTTTCTAATACACAATGTGATAGAAATAAATAATAGGCATGTGTTTTTTAAGCTAGTTTTCTATAAATATACTCCAAGAATTTAATTTAGCGTATGCAAATCACCAAAAAGAAGATGGTAAGCATTTTATTGTGTGGTATTAAAACATTGTATGTATTTATGAGCTATTGGCGGCCATCTTTAAAAAGGTGTTTTTATCTGTAGGCGAATAATAAAATACTTGTTTATGAAACTGTTGACATTTTTGTTAGGTTTTTTATATGTAATCTTTATAAACCGCTCTCTAGGAGGAAACAAAAGCTATTCGCACTTGACATTGACTGATATATCAGGTCAAAACTTCAGCTCTAATGATGTTGGAGAAGGCTTACGCAGATATTATATCGGGTGGCAGATACACATAATACAGATAACAGCAAATTCGGCGATGTTGCTATTTACAATTTAATGAAGCGCGCGGCTCACATAAAAATCCCTCGCTAGCCTGGGAAGCTAACAAAACGCGAGAAAAAAAACTCGGCATTTTATGCGCTGGCGCATCTATTTTTAGCGCATGCGCTGGACGCATCCTACTGGTTGTACTGCAGCAAGATCAAGGTTACTCGCGCTTTGCAGTCTTAGAACGTGAGGAGACTGGTGTATTGGACTCTATTGCGGGTGCAGTAGGTGCATAATGGTGGGCGGAGGGAATAGGGTTTGTTTTGGCGTGCAGTGTTGCGCGCCGGGGTGCGTGTCCGGGAGGAGGGAACCAGTTGCGGCCGCGCATCCCGCGCTCGCGATAAATGGGTTACCCCACAGACCTCTTGCAATACAAAACACGTTATCGTGTGCTCGAGTGTCCTTGGCTTGTACGTGTACATTACACACTCCTATCGCAATTCTTTTCAGCGAGCTCACTTCCATATACAACACCTTTTGTTGTATAGGATTGTTTTACAATTTGTATTACGTGTGCAATAGATTTACGGATTAGTTGCGAGGCCAATTTGATTATTATTATGGTCCCTGTATATTGCCCACTACTGGGCAAGGGTATACCTAACTAATAGCTTGTTAGTTGTTACACCATACGGATCTAGTACGATAAACATTTTTTTATGAAAACTAAAGAATATGTAATGCAAGTTTCCTTATATAGTTTCCTACGTTGTGCAAGAGACCACCACCAGACATGAGGGACAGGTATATATGTACCGTTGAAAAGTCAAAAATACCTCGAGAGCTGCGATAGAGCCTTTGGTCTCCGTCTCGACTCTCGCCAGTCCGAGCCACTTCCCGATAGACTGGTTTATACATGTGTGTCATACAATAAAGACTTCTAGTTAAGGGACCTTTATTGCCTATGTATATTGATTAGTAAACAAACGTCGTGCATCCGAAGCAGGAAGAACAATACCAACGGCTCTTACGTCATTACCAACAACACCTACGGAGATTTATCAAAGCGAATTATTATCATTGCGATAATACAGAATTAGACCGATAAGATATGAACGTGAAAACATTTCTACGTGACAAGTAATTACGTAAAGCGTCTTATTGAATAGGAATTCCTCAGTGCAACATGGTTTTTATTCAAATTAATATCCTCTGATAGAGATGCACAATAGCAATAGGCACGGGCGTGTTCCTGTGCAGCCGGAAGGCGTCGGACGTGTGTGAAGATTGCGCGGGCGCAGACGGGTGCAGCGTCGGATGCGCGCGCAGCCAATGACCAGGAAATGATGCCGACGTTGACCTTCACATATGCACACCCACACGCAACCCAGCGCTCCCGTCGCGTCCCTTCGCCTGCGCGGGGCGCCACGGCCGGCGCGGAGTCGCGCACAGACGGAGATGGATATTTTCATTCGCATACCATTAATTTACGAATTACGTGCCTATTTATTTTTCATTATCAAGATAGTTCAGAGTTGTTTAATTTGTAGGTATGTAAAATTTGCTACCCATATTACGCCAGCGTCGTGAACAAAAGACCTACACACTCATTAATAGACGATGTTTGTATAATGTAACGCTAATATTATTTTAAAGTAGATATGATAATAGAGTGTCATGCACTATGAAGGTGACACCGTATTGGCGCGGACGTGCGATAAAATTTCGGCACATTATGTGTAATGAACTGAATTGAGAATGGTTTGCCGCGAGATGTCGCGAACTAGCCGAGTTAAGTAAGGTCAGCGCAGGCGCAGCGCTGCAGCTTACGTAACGCGCGATAAGGGCCACGCGCCGGTATTGAGGTCAGCCGGGGGCGGGCGCACTACATTTCACTCGTGTTTACTACGCCGGCTAGCTATGTGTACCCATTAGGCGTCTATTTTCGGAAACGATATACGGTTTTATGTTTCTAATGTTTTTATACAAATGACGAGATGGCAGGCCGCCTGGCGGTTACCGCCACGCTCAGTATAAACAGAACCAGAACTTTTGAATAACAGAACACTAGTTTCGTCACCCTGAGGCAATGTCTCATAATTTGGCATCAATGTTTTCCAAAACAAACATTACACAAACGCATGAGACTTGTCTTATAATGAAACACAATTCAATAGAAGCAGATTACTTGTAGGGTCATTCGGGGCAACAGCACGCAGTGGGTTAAAGTTCCTATTGAGGGGGCTCAGACACTTTTTCGGCTAGATCAGGGGCTCGTCAGGGACGATGTCAGAGAAAAAAAAATATTCTCATTAAACACTTTCGTAGTTTTACCCACATAACGGGTCAAGAGTACGAATTTCTCCCGCTGCACTTATACATGTATTGCAAAAAAAACAATGAAGCAATGTACAAAAACTCATTAAACAATGAAAGTAGAATAAATTTACTTTACATAGAGTGTTAAAATGATTTTCAGGACACTATATTTTTGACTGTATAGACGATAGAACAAAAAATGTGTACTTTTGAGCCGAATGACCCTACGAGTTTCAAGGAAGGGTTCTGTCCGGAACCAAGCGGCTATTGTTTCTACTTTTGATATGACGTCACTGATGAAAGGTTTACGTCATTGTTCTACGAATAGTTATATTATATATATTAGTTAATACAATAAGCTTCACAAAGAAGCTCGCAGGAAATATGTTTAGGGTTATTGTAGCTATTATTTACTAGCCATTATGGAAAAAAAACTTTATTAAAAATATTATCAATCAGCATTTAAAGTAATTACAATTGCGTCACTTCTGTTCTAACGTCAAATGGTTTAATAATAAAAAAAAATGATTTGGTTAATCATGTTTATTGTTTTCTAATGTCTCAGGGTGACGGACGCTCTGCCCCATGCGGTACTCTGTAATTCAAAATTCTCAAGGCACTTATAATTAGCGAACTAATCTTCAACATTAAGATGCGTAAAACTGTTTCCCCTAAGAGGTAAACAGAAGAGCCCCACTGCTTTGAACTTAAGCGTGTACCAATGAATCGATGTTTAATAATAAATCCTTGGCTTGTCTCGCTTCCTTACATTTGCATGGATCGAGTCGCGTGGGCATTGTGTGCACTTATTTCACCAGATAGCCGACCGGTTCTTTGGGGCCACGTTGCGTAAGTAAGCATTGTGATGTCATTCGCGACATGGCTTGTTACAATAATGTTACTTGTATTCATGTCTTTAAACTTGTAAAAAGTAATTTAATATAACTTATTATTATGAACACCTACGACGCCAGAGGATTCGTAAAGGTCTGAAATCTACTGCTACTGCTTCTATTATAAGATGGATGTGAGCATCCTCGCTCTTCACCATAGAATCATGAGATTAGCAACGAGAACTTAACTTTGAGGTTCAACAATTGAAACCAAGATATCCATCCAAGCAGTCCATTTCAGACTCTATTATTAATTTGTTATAGCTGCTTTCACATTCATCACGTAATTTTTTTTTAATATACCTAGAACCGTATGGCGGAAGGTATCGATGTAAATAAGGAAAACAGTTAAAATTCATAACACACTTATTATGTGGCGAATATAATTGGCATCTGTACAAATTACTTGTATTCATGAGTTGTTAGCATAGTCTATGTCGGAGTGGTGACGAACGCTCCTATTTGCCCACCATTATTGTAAGTCTGGTGTTATTTGAATATGTACAATTGAATGACTTGAACATATAGCCTTACAGATCCACGAAAAATTGCAATAATGGAACGGTGGATTATAAATAATAATAAATAAATACCATACCATATAATACCGGCCCTGTATTATATACTGCCCACTCGTGAGCACGGGCTTCCTCTACAACTGAGAGGGTTTAGGACTTAGTCCACCACGCTGGCCTAGTGCGTGTTCGCAGACTTTACATACCTTCGAAATTTTTATAGAGAACTTCTCAGGTATGCAGGTTTCCTCACGATGTTAGTCATAATACCCCTCATTTACCACAAGCTAGTATTATCTACACAAGAGAATTGATATAGATTTTAACCAAACATTGTTTTAATACAAATTATGCTTCAATCTTGCTTTCTTGTAATTACAATTAATGAAGTCATTATAGTTTTTTTATGTCTTATCACAGTCATTGTGATATTATACTGATTAAAATCTGCCGGGATTTCCGAATATGAGACCTTGGCGTCGATCCAAAATGTTCCCTCTTTTGAAGGTATAGATCCTGTTAATTAATATTTTTACGACTCGCTTTTTATATAAATTTTAAGGAATTCTAAGTTACAGCAATCACACCAATAATACTTTTTGCTACATAAAATTATTTAAAAGTGTTGTCCACGCCACCCCGGATACTCTGCGCTTTAAGGCTATCGAAGCTGTATCCACGTTTGGGCACATAATTACGGTTCATGAACGTAGTCGCCAGTGCTCATTATCTAAATAGGAAGTTCCTACTTATCTCGCATTTTTGTCACCTACGCACTCGACTCTGGCTGTTACACGTTTCGTTTAAGTGGCGCTTTTAGATTCGCACTTTGTTTCATAGATGGCGGTAGTGAGTACTGTTTTGTGTAGAAGGTAGAGCTATGTATTGTGTAGATTATAGATTTTATTTTCTGTCGCAGTTGATCAGATTACAAGTACTCGCTTAAAATTTGAATGACATTTTATTTATTGGAGCTATTGGTCGTTATGAGATTTAATACCTGATATCTAAAGATTTGCATTGTCAAGGCTTATCAAACAATTGTAATAAAGTATTCATTATTGTATTACACCAAAAGAAAGATTTGAAGATAATTATAAAAACTTTAGTTATTTATTTTCTGACAATACTGACTAATTGGCAATTTTACAATCTTATTATTGTTATCAACTTATTGAAAGTATGTTTTAAGCGCGTAGTTATTAAATTGATGTTTTTATGCAGTGTAGGTGCTCACTTCTCATATACAAAGTATTGAGAATGTTTATACAATTATATCTGTGGTCGTCATGGTAACCACGTTGCCGTAAATTGCGCAACTTATAATTATCTATACAAAATGTTTATATTGAAGATGTACATTCAAAATATTTACGTATTTGTATCAATATGTATTTTTATTATTATTTTTGATTGCCTCGGTGGCGTAGGTATATAATGTATTACGGTATGACTGCAATGCTGAGGTCTTGGATTCGATTCCCGGGTCGGGCAAAGTGATATTGGGTTTTATAATTCAGTATCAGCCCGGAGTTCACACTGCTTGTCAGAAGAAATAGATAAAGTACTTAATGATACGTACCTATCACTACAGTAACTATTATTAAATTGTATACGCCTATAATATTTTTTTTTTTTTGCGATAACAATACAATATGTTCTTATTTTAAAAAACGTTGCGTAATTGAATCCAACAAAATTCCAATATGGTGGTTAAACTAAAGAAACGTGACAAAGTGGTCTGTAATAAGGTGTAACAAAAAATAATTCATACCGATAGCCCCCGAGATAGCGTTATCGGGAGACGGCCGGATGCACTTATCAGTTGCATGAGAGAGACAAGCTGCGGTGTTTGTTTAGAGCGAACGCATCGCGCCGCCATGTTGAGCGTGGTCAGGATCTCACTGTACGGCTAACCGTACATCTCTTTGCGATAATCACACCGGCTTTGGGTATAGCTAATCAATTGGAGTTTATTTAAGGTTTGATTAAAACAATTGGGCGGATTTCAAACGGATCGGCAATGACATTCGTTTAATGGATAATTTTGAGGTATTAATAGCGAATTGCGTTTGTAATAATATTCTTATTTGGCAGTACGATCGTAAACAGGGAGCGGCATTAGGGATATCTTCGGCTAATTCAGGATGATTCTACCAACGTAGTACTATTGTTTTCTGATTCGTAAACGTGACGAATTTATCTATAGCTTCAAAAAGCAAGACTCTATATTAAATCCTGATTTTTTTTATAAAACGAGTTTCAAAAGCTTTTTCTTAGATTAATTTGTGAACAACAGTAGCTCATTGTCGCTCAGGCATTTTGTTGCGTACTTTTGACATTTCGACTTTCCCGCGCTCTGCTCGCCTCACGACAAATATGACCGTTCATCTTTGTTTGCAGTGCGATGATATCGATAATTATTATTGCCGATATGACCTTAACCCGCGGTTTGGGACGTCGCGAAGGTGATCCGCGCTAGAGTTCATATACCCCACGCTTACGTAAATGTATGCAACTGTAAAAACAATTTTGTCTTTGAATAATATCGCCTAAGGATACGTTATCGTTTCTTTTCACGTGAAAATTGTTATAATTATGTAAAAAATGTATTATCTCACGTGTATACTTTTATCTTTTTGTCATATCTAATCCACTATCGATTTGCAAAATATGCATCGAGATAGGTTTCATCGAGTTTTGGAAGTTAACCAGGTATCACGGACAAACGGCTATAAAATAATGATAAAATGTATCTAGTCTCAATTATCGTGTAATGAGTGTTAGAACACGATTTGTTCGATAATATACGGTCGACATGGGTAATTTAGTTGTAAACAATTTTTATTGTACGCGGGAAATGTATGTCGATAATAAGTGGTCGCTTTTAAAATTACTTAATTATGATAATATGCTTGTCTCTATCCAAGATATACATAGATATTACTGGTACATAATTTAGCAACTAATAAATTCGAATTTAAATGCTTTAAAGGATAAAACACAAAAAAAAATCAATGATTAATTTGGTTTGTCAATCGTCTTATCAGTAAAATATGTATTCAGCTTTACTATAAATTAATTAATAAAATGTATTTAAAATATTCAACAATTAAATAAACTTTTTCCACGCTCATAACAAGTATGTTTGTATAGTGATGTTGAATTATTGATATTTCGCAGCAGGGTCGCGCCGTATACACCGAGTCAATGTATCGGAATGTGTCACTTTGAGGAAACGACATCCAACTTTAAATTACACTTTTTGCACTATCTGTAAATAAATTTGAAATAACGTAGGTACGTTATTTCAAATTTTAATTTATAAATGTTTTGAAGTTTATTTCTAATTTAAAATTCTAACGAAGAAAAATAAAAATTAACAGGTTCTGAGCATAAATTAATGAAGTGTTTTATTTTTGCAATGAAGTTTTACGAACAGTATGCGATTTGTGTATGATTATATTTTTTTTGAAGTCGCAGTCGAGCGTTTTTTTATTAAATTTAGACCAGCCCACGACTGAGTTTCTCTTTTAAAATATGTTTGTTTATATAAATGCAAACGAACGTCGTAAAACCGGCAAAAGTTTGCAGCGCGGTGGAAGGGGGAAGAGGGGGCGATAGAAGTCCGCGGGGCGGTACAGGGAGCCGCGCGCGCGGGCGGGGGTAGTTGCAACTGTTTGCGCGCGGCGCAGCGTGGTCAATGACACGGCGACATTGCATCAACGCGCGAAGGTCACTCCCCCCCGCCGCTGCCCCCGGCCCGCGCACCGCCGCGCCCGCGCCCCGTCCCACCGCCTGCTGCCCGCGCCGTCCTCCCGCGCCCTCTAACGCGTCTCTCGCAAATTCCTACACTTCCTTGCAGCAGGACCGCCATGTTGGATCAATCACTTCATAATGCTTTTGTACATGTATTTTTAGATTGCAATTTTTGCACACAGTGCAAGGAATACACTGTTACAAATGCAAAATGTACTTTTTTACTCCGGCCGATTTCATAATACATATTAATCTTCGATATAATTGACATCCTAATAGGCATCCACTTAAGGAAAATACTTCGTATAATTTGCGAGGAAGGTATCTACGTATTTTTACTCATCACTTATGTTAATAACATAGTTTAGGTTGGAGAATATATTTCATAATAATGTGTTAGAGACACAATAGACAGGCACACGCAGCAACGTTTAGCAAAACGACTACAACTGTTTCCTTCCGGCCTCTGATTCACTTTGCTTATTTGCCATGCATCCAAATACCAACGTATTATTTAGCCAAGTAAGTAATAAGTATATAAACAATTATAAACTCTTTGTAATACTAGTTAAAATTAAACGAAAAACATTTACAACTTAAAAAAAATAATGCTGTACAAAATTTGTTGTTTCCTAAAAAATGGCCAAAGAACTGCGGGCTTATCTAACATAGTACATTCTAAAATCAAACAATTTGAAATAAAAAAAAAATATCCTACGTAGTAACAACTCTTGTTGAATTCATAATTACTGTGCGTTATGAGGGTTAACATCTAATACGGCAGGGCGAAGATCAATGATTACCATGTAGTGTTTACTTGGTAAACAGTGCCGTAATTAGCCTTTTATGCGCCGGGGCTTCTACGCCGCCCATGCATGACCCAAAATTTGATCTTGGTCTGGCTATTTCTGCGGCCCTCCAGGGTCTGCTCTCTTAGCCTGGGTACCACCGGCACCACCCTTGATACGGCACTGTTTGTAATTCGAAGTTGTTGGTGTATTTTAATGTTTACGGGCAGGCGTGGCGCTAGTACCGACCGACCAGCTTCTCTCGTGCCGTAACACGCCTCGTCACCACAAGCATTATGGTTATTACGTCGAGGCAATTGCTCGTTGTCGAATTATGAAATCTCAGATAACTGTTGTAAAATTATCATTGATTTTACGTTTTCTGAATCATATTAAAATATGAGGTAGATAATCGAACATTGAAATTTATGCAACTATATTACAACTATTTTAATGCCATTACGAGGAAAGTAGAGTTTGGATATGAAGGTAATCTTTGGAACTATCTAGAAAGCTATATTATCCTAGAGTGCTTAGGAGTTCTTTTTACATGGGAGCGAATTTTTATGCACAAAAAACCGCAATTAAAGGTAGTACAGAATTAATTGGTGGTAGAGATGTTTTTGTCGCAACACGGCAAAATGACTTCACTAAGGAGAGACGTTGCCGACGGTCAAATGATGAGGGCATGCCGCACTTTCGACTGGCTCGTTTCGGAATGAGATTTGGCAGAACGGCTATTATGGCTTTTCGATTTTTCACTTTGTGTTTGGCCGCTATGCAGATAAAGAATATATTGGATAACCTTCCAGCAAGACGTCAAACTCTTGGAAATGGACCCTGAATTTTATTAGAGCAACCCAACATGTCAAACTGCTAAGAAATAATTTCATAAATAACTTTGTTAATTAACTTTAGTAAGCCGCACCTAACAAATTTATGGCTCTACCGGATTTCCTGTCACAATTAATACGCAATAATACAAATTGCTGTTACCTAATTTTATTTCCAGTATTAATCAATGGTTTGGAATTATATTTATCAATAATTAATTATACACTCCACGTATTGCGCCCGTAGACATCGAAATAAAAATAAGTCCTGACCCTTTGAGGTGCCACGGTCGACCTTCCATACCTAATGATCTTTTATTTAATAAAAATAATGTTTGTGTTATATAAACATTTTATGTTCTCGTATAATGACGTGACATTGCGGTTCTTGACCCGGTATCGGTTGTTTGTAACGAAAATGTCGGGCATATGTGCCGATGAAGGTTGTGGGCGCTGCATCTCGCATTATCTTTATTATGAGTGTGTCCGTGTAGTGTGATCTGGTATTTATTGCATGGAAGATGTACTTAGACGTGCAATTTGAAATATTGTCAACAAAAAGGCACTTTGAGAACACTGAGAAAATGAAAGATTTTTTTAAGTTCGTTACTATAGAAGTCGTATTAAATCAGCTGTAATATTTCAATGCAATAATTTAACAATGTACTAAGGAAAACTCTTTAGAAAATCTACGTACACAATACATTTCTAATAAGAATGTGTAATAAAGTTGTTTCAGTGCGTCATTTGACAACAGTAACTAGACTTGCTCCCATCTTTGCAAAGAGAATTTATAATACTACTGAAACATCTTTGTTTTAATGCATTCGAATTTGTATCATATAGTATAGCGGCAAAGCTATGGGATACAATGATGATCTGTTTAATTGAAAATTAGCACACAGTTAAACATTTTTTTAAGGTCTGCCGACAGCAAGTGGGTCATGCGATGGTAATTCATTACCACTGCCTATTATCACGCGAAGTACTAAAGGAACTATGTGCACTAAGCTTTGAGGAAAAAAACGCGATTTAGAGAGAAAGGTAGACGCGGAGAATAAATCGGACATTATCAGCTTTATGCAATTCTGTTTCTATATTGACTATATCAAAATAAAATGAGATAATTCTAAAACTTATGCGAAGCCACTGGCAAAATCTAGTAAAAGGAATATCAATGCAAAGCAGCGCGGTAAACACTGCCGTGTATTCTGGAGCGCAGAGTAAGCCAAAAATAATCTAATAAACTGATAGAATAAACAGAGTTCAAAGCGGATTGGTTTAGCCAATAAAGTGGTGTTGCGTGTGGAGGCAACATTTTCGCCTTTCGGTCATATTCGATTCCGGTGACTGTCTTACAAGAACCCAGTTTTGAATATTAGTGTAGTTAGAGTTAAGATGGAATTTTGGAAGTCTGTCGTTAAATTATATGGTTAAATCCTTGAACCGATTTTGATGAAATCTGTTGAGTCGAGCGCTGTATGACTTCTAGTTGGCGGAAAATACTTGTTTGGCTAACTAAGCATCTTTATAATTCAAGCGATAATATGTATCAACGACTAAGTTCATCATCTATACTATCTATACTAATATTATAAAGCTGAAGAGTTTGTTTGTTTGTTTGTTTGAACGCGCTAATCTCAGGAACTATAGGACCGATTTTGAAAATTCTTTCACTAATAGGAAGCTACATTACTCCTGAGTACTATTGGCTTTTTATCCCGGAAAAACTTTTCCACGCGGGCGGAGTCGCGCGCAATGCTAGTAAGAAAATAAACAGATAGAGTACTTATTCCATATGATAATTTTATGGCATTTCTCCATCCTAAAAGTCCTCTAGCTCATGTCGTTGCAATCCTTATTCAAGAAGATCGGGAACGCATCCTATCCTAATGTCATTAGGAGTGTTCATGGGATGTAGCAATGATTTATTGAGTGACCAAACTCTCCATTCCTCGGCCTTCTGCTAAAAAAAGGACATTGCCTCTATCTTAATATGTATAAACAGTCGTATAATCAACTTATGTATTAATTATTACGTTAGCATTATAATATTGTCGCTAACTCGTAACCATAAAAAGGCGGGTTGAGGGGCGTTCGTTGGGCGGTCAAGGCCCCCCTGATTTCCACCGCGGTTGCCCAATCCGACCCTGACAGCCACCAATCAGGCCGGAACGACTTTTTTTCCATTTAATTATAGTTTTGTATTGTGATCCACGCGCCATTGTACGCTGAGGTTAGGTGAGTTCGAGATGAAGTCCGATTTGGTATCGTTACGTGGACATTCTTCGAGAAAAGTGTTTGTAGCATAATTCGGCATATGGTTCATCTGATATTAAGTGACCTCCCTTGCCCCAAACATCCACAATACCAGAAGTATCGTGGAAGCGGGGACAAGAGGTATTAGGTAACAGAGAGCAGTGTCGGAAGTGGCAAAGGAAGTCGTCTTGATTTACTGTCACAAATATTGGTGTTCTAAAGTTTTCACAAGTCAGCCCCATTAGAATCATTACTGGGCATTATGATACTTTACATCTGTTGTATCAGGGTGACGAACGATGTAAAGTCTTTGTAATTAAAGGTTCTGTGTAGCGTTGTTGCTGTTTACAGGCGCGTAACGCTTACAATTCTGTAAGGAACTTGCTTGTCTCATTATTTGATAGATAAATGTTCTTCGATTTTTAAGCTATTATTAGTAACGAAGGCATAACTTAAAGCCCTTTCCGCCATTTAACACTACAACTAATAGATACGCGTTAACAAATTTGGCATTCAAAAGACCCTTGACAGGTGGATGTTCTCGAAGGTTCGGCAGCAAGTGCTTGTTGTGATCTTGTCTCGCTGCGCAACGGTCGCCGACCGATGGGAAGTGTTATTTCGAAAATTCCGCCCACTATATTTAACCGCCCTATATTCCCGCGAGTCGGCAGCATTGACTTATATAAAAATAAGGTGTTTTGCAATTGTTTTGGCAGGCTAGTAAATTCAAACTCCAGCGCAATTCGGGAGTGCCGCATCACTCGGTGCGCGGTGGCGGGCGGCGACGCGTCGCGGTGCAGCGCGTTCTATTTATGCAACTCGCTAGCGACCTAACACTGACCCGGTTAAGGCACCGACGCATAAACAGTACGGTGGGCATTCCGACCGCTAAGGCGCTATTTACAGGCGCAGGGGTGGTCGCCGGCCGTGAAGGGCGCTTGCCGCTCCGCCGGGGACGAGCTGATTATTTTAAAACTGCCAGGAAACCACCGGAGCGCATGTGGGCCGCCCGATTGACCCTATCTTTTTACGCCATCGTAAAGCTGTTTCCGGACAAGTGGAGCGTCGAGATTCCTCTTGGGAATTGGGTCGCGCTTTACCGCGCGCCGCCCGCCGCTCTGGCCACCGCAGCCGGCGTCACTCCCGCACTCTGGTATTTCGGAAGCGGTTGCGCCACACCAGCGTTGCGAAACGCACGGGCGCGCGTCATCCGCCCCGTGAATCACGGACATGTAGTGGCGCACTGGCGTTGCGATGCGGTCGCGCTGGACGTGTCACGGGTGATAGGTCACGTACACCGAGCTGGTGGTGAGGACCGCGGCCGCGTAACGGGGAACCGGCGAGGATTCCGGGATCGGAGCGGTCCTTTCGCTTTCGGCGGCGCGTGCGCTGCGCAACACTCAAGGTCGCGGGCCGTTCAACTCGGATGCGACGTCGATGTTGCGACACCGAAATATGTAATTGTAGAGGAGTCGAGGCGCGTTTGGCAGCGGCCGCGGCGCGCAACTGGGTCGCCGCGCCGCCGACGGTTGCGCAACCGTGCCACGTACGACAGATGGCGCGTCGGCTCTTCCTTATACGGCGCTCGGGCTCCAAGCTCATCACACGGACAAAGGAAACCTTTTTTCTGCTCTACACGATTAGTACCTAGCGGTGTCGTGGACTGCGTCCGAGAGAAAACTTATTAGAGCGGTGACGTCAGCGTCGCCGACATACTCTGAATTGAGACTAATAGGAATCCAATTGGGGAAAGGATACACGCGCTTCGAATTACGTTCTCGTTATGACCTATACTTCAGTATAAATAAAATCGAGATGTTATCCGTCAAATAATTAAGTGAGAATTAACTCAACCCATTTCGTGGGTATTGAAGGTTTTAAGGCCTACTTTGGGTGAGTTGATAAGGAAAAATATACACCTATTAGCTAAGATGTTTATGACAAATATTTTACTATACTGTAACATTACTAGTGAATCCATATTAGAGATAAGTATATTATGAATTCACTAGTAGAGATTTCTCACTTGCTAATTAATCGTAAATGCAGTGTAATAAACGTGTTGTCATTGTTTTTTGAGCACAGGCACGCGGGTGTGCACGTGCTCCTGCTGAACATGACGACTAATTGCCAAAATTCGAAATGCGCTCGCGTCTGCGCTTGCGGTTGCACGGCGGCAACGGTGGCGGTCGGCCGTGCCGGCGAGTATCTCGTAACCTGTGCCGCGGTGGAAGTGACCGGCATGCGCGTGCGAGAGAGACGTTCATTCCGTTTTGGAAGTTTGCGAATGTCAATAATAACGTTCCGGTCCCCCGGCGGTCGGTGGAGAAGCGAAAATAGTCGCCTACTATTAATACGAAGCGAGCGCTAGCGCTGCATTGCCCTTGAAACGGGCCGATCACCTCGGTGCACACAGGCACACGTGCTCCCCGCCGACCCGCACACCCGCCCCGACACCCCTCCAGCGTTAGACGTGCGCATTGCGCGCGCGCACACATGCGCGTGCCTTATCGCGATGCAGCGCTGCAGAATAGACACACCGCGATCATTTTAATTTCCATTTCGTTTGCGAATGTCACATTGACGCGTCCATGTTTACCCCGTGCGCTGAATGTTTGAGCGGTTGCCGGCTCGATTGTATGTACGACCGTGCCTGGGCCCCACCGAGCCGGACCGAGCCAATTCGCAATCCGGAGATGTTAATGAACGATCGATCTATTAAATCGGTACCCTGCGGCGATCTCATTGCGTGTGTTAATTGCACGTGTGTTGCAAACCATCGGAGAGCGCGCAGTTAATCGATATGTTTGCGGTAACCTTTAACATTTCCGATGTTACATTACAAATTCACGCCCCCGTCGCGTTGTGCCGATATACGCGTACGGTTTATTACCAACCGGGTTACATCCATTTTGTAGTATAAAAGCGTTGTAAAAGTAAAAATTACCATATCCTGTCGGTGGTTCGTGATCTCGTGGCTTACAAACGGATATGACCATTTGCACAGTCACGACACCTATCAAACTGAGCAATTTTACCCCGATGGAGTGAGGACAGAGAAATAAAGAGCTCTATGCAGCGACTAGCGAACGCATGAATGTGGAGACTGGCGAGGCAGGCGACGTCCGCGGTCTGCGCCGTTGTCATATCCATTGTACGCAACGAGGCCCGCATAATCTGACGCAACCAGCTCCGAATCGCATTCAAAAATCATGTGTACCCTGCACTGGGTCGTGTGGCGGAGCGCTCGCACCGCGCACGCGCACAGATCACGTTTCGTGCTGCCTACATCTACACAATTTGGCAATTGGCAACATCCATTCAAGGTTTCCTTTGTTTTAATTAACCTGGTTGTATCCGAGCTTAGGCAAGACCTAGATATCTATCGGTCTCTTTGTTTTCAGGTCGACACAAATCATGCGAAATCATATCATGTTTAGATTTGGTTTGATTCATAACTAATTTGGGTATGTCAGTATTATGTGGGGTAATTATGATTGGTTACGATCAAGTTCAAAAGTAAAACGTGTCAAAGGGTCGTTGGTCTCGCGACTATAGCGTCTCCAAAAATGCAATGCTGAGCTGTAGCACATTTAGCAGCGGGGCAGCGGCTCATAATCAGGTAGATTTTTTCCCGAAAAATAAGCATCAAAGGTGAGTCTACGCTGCAGCAAGTGGTTGATATAAACACATATGAAAAACACACTCGTACAATCAAGTTTGGACTGCCCAATCCGAGTAGGAAGGTCGAGTACGTTTCGCCAGAGGCTGACAATGGCGCGGCGCCGGTACCGCCGCTCTTGCCTAATATTCGCGTTTGCAACACAGAAATTTCGTGTGTGCCGTGTTACAGCAATGGCCGATTTAAGTCTTACAGCCGCCTCCGACATGGGCGATACGATGCACCAACAGTTTTTTTTGTTTTTCTAGGTTACTAGCACCAGAAGTTGTCAGTTGTGGACCCAGGTTATGTATTATTCCAGACGCGATGATTATGTGGCGTGTTCAACTCCATTAGATATTTTGATTCAAAGTTGTCGCAATTTCGGCCGCTACTGAACATTGTTAGGTTTCGTCATTTTCCTTATTACGCTGTTGTAACCTTTATCGCATAGTTGACGTAATTGTTGAGAATTTGCGTAAAAATAAAAGCAATTCAAATTAAAATAAATGCACTCAGTCCTTTCTACCGTAAATAACATATTAGTTGTAAGCATGGCAACGTACACATCTGTGTCGGAGTCGAAGCTACTGGTAGACGAGCAATAAAATTATTTTTATTGCTCACTCAAAGCGTAGCAAAAGTGCTTCGTAAACAAGTGAAGACGTGCGATCGAGACACGACAACGACTCATTTTTCCTGTTCCTTATCATTTTAGTGACGAGTTTGCCGTTTTCACAGCGTTTTGCCTCGCTGGCGGTTCGTGGCTCGCGATTCGCAGTCCGCCTCGTCCCGACTCCGTGGTGGAATCTAATTAGAATATTGGTCGTGTAGCGCATGTCCGTCCGAGACAAAGGGATCTAGCCGGGCCGTATTGTTGTGCGCGCACACACAAGGCATTATTAACATGCGCCACAATCGAAAGTGGTCTCTTCGCATGCACCGACAATCGTCGCGGGCGACGCGTCTCGCATACTGCTCGCCGGCAGTTAGTCAGTAGTTTTTGCATCTTTATATTAGGAGCACTGACCTTGCGCAATGTCAAATAGCTGAGGACGGGCGTGTAGCGCCAAGTTGCGTTAAATGGCCGATGCAGCGCCATGCCAACTGGTTCCGTCCGACGCATTTTTTTGTTTTGGGCGTGCGGAACCTGCGCTCCGCTCCGCGCCTCTCCATCCTGCGCCTGATCGCGTGGCCGATGCGCATTTTTAAATTTAACACTATACGTTAGTAATGAACGCAGGTATTTCGTGTAACCGTGGATTTGGTTACGGAACACGTAACCTGCGGTTGAAGGAAATCCCATGATAAAACGTAATTTCCCATTCTGTTTTTCGATTCTTATGCGACAGTTAAGTCACCAGTGTTTTGTGATCTGTACCTATTTTAACAGTGTTCCTTTGTGTGCCCAGGGGTGGAATTCCCTATAGGCCGAGTAGGCCCGGGCCTAGGGCGGCAAAATTTGCTCGTGTTTGCGGCGGGTGAAAAATTATTTCCGGTCGAAAATGAACGAGGACAGGTTGAACGTTCTGGCTATCCTCTGCATCGAATCACAGTTGCTACGGTCTGGAGATTGTGATGATTTGATAAACAAACTCGCCGCTCAGAAAGCCAGGCCAAAGACAATTTATGAATAACGATTCATTGTTACCCAGAAATAGAAATGGTAAGAATCAGTATCTGAAATACATTGATTGAGATAATTAAATCATTTACATTATATTATTATTATTTCATTTATCGTTTTTTTCCATTTTAATTTAATTTCAATAGTTTATTAAATTTTACATGCTTTACAGCACATAGCACACAATCTTACGTAGGCCTAGGGCGGCCAACGTATCAAATCCGCCCCTGTGTGTGCATTCTTGTTGGGAGGCGGATATTTTAGTTTAGTACCAACCTTGAAAAGAATGTTAGCTCGAGGTCGTAAAACATTGTGATTTTAATGCAGAGCATGCCCGAGTATTTTCGTACTCGGCGACATAAAATACTTTACATGCTGATTTATTTGTTTTTTTTTTTGCAAGTGCGACATTCAACGTGTATTGTCCACTGAGAGTCATATATCGGTGCAATTAACGAGGCGTTTGGAGTGGGGAAAGAAGGCCAGTTGGCAGCGGGCCAGGGTGCAGCGGCGCACACCTCCGGAAGTGCTGTGATAAAGCTCTGCACCGTATAAATTTAGATAACGTCCGGCGGGGTCGTTTATAATGTGTCATTGCGCGAACACAATTACATTCGATATGACTTCATTCGTTTCGTACTTCCTGTTAGGTGCAACAATGTTGCAAGGAATATTTAGAACTGTTCACCGCTCGAAGGTAATTGAAATTGAAAACATCCTATTCGCTTCCAATGACACATTTAATGAACCCACATGAAATATTTTAGTGGTTTTCATTCGGTTGTTATGACTAACAAGAGGTACTTTTTGAATAAAGTTTGCTTTGTTTGGTTGAAGAAAACAAATATTATGATAGAGTTGAAGCAGAGCCAACTTAGTCTATAAGACTGGAGTAGTAACACCACACAGAAAATCGACGTAAAACAACAGCTTTACTGTTCAGCAAATTACCTAAGGGCCAGAAACCCAACTGTTCAATTCTTTAGCTTGGCAACGTGCACTAATCCTTTTGCATTTTGTTAGTCCGTGGTTATCAGTTACTACAGTGACCCATTTGCTTGTGTTGGTTTTGTAAAGAGACTGCCTCGGTGGCGTAGTTGTATTACGGTACAACTACAATCTCGGGTTCGATCCCCGGGTCGGGAAAAGTGATATCAATTTTTTCTATTCAGTATCAGCCCGGAATCTGGACTTTGTGCCCGATATGGCGATAGGCTCACCCCCTATCACATCATGGGACGGAATACGCACGGCGAACATTGGGTGCATTAGTTGCGCCTCTGTGTACCTTCTGTGTGGCTTTGTAAAGATACATATGTTTCTTCGACGTGTTGTTTCCCGGCTATGTACAATAGCTAGGTAATAATAAACTACAAAACATGATATTACTCAGTCCATATTAAAAGAATACTTTGTTACGTCTATTATCATTATTTGTTAGAAACGCTTGATTATGCATTGCAACATAAAGAAATCTGGTGTTTTGTACCACTACTGGAGATTTATTGTGTGGTGTTTGTATAGAGATAACTTTTGCCTGCGACTTCGCTCGTACATGTTTTTCCTGATATAGGTGTAATCAAATTAAAGAAACTAGATGTTGCTTATGGAGAATGAAGCTGCTTTGGAAGCAAACTGACAAAATTATAAACGTTACCTATTTATAATTTAGGTATAAATAACTAGAAACTAGTTCTTTGCTTAGATAACTTACGTATTCTGCACATTTATTGCAATCAAAATGACTGCAAAATATTAACAAATAATTATATTGAAAACATGGAATTACAAAATACTGTGTGACACATCACTACGCTCATTCTGCGACATCCGATGTTAAGCCTTGGAATGCATTACACTGCCTACAATGTCCTTCAAAACAGAACACAATAGTGGTTGCAATGTAAAAGTACTGTTGAAAATTAAAACAGAGGAAGAGAAGCGAACCAGAGGAACTCATGAATTCGAGAAACCTTACCTACAACCGTATAACTTAGCAATCAAAGATAAATAACTAAACCTAATCCATCAAAATATAATTTGTACGATTATTAACATTATGAAAACGATAAACGTGATACGAAACAGTGAGTAACATAGTTATAGATATTACTAGATAATGTAGATTATATGTATTTGCAAATTTTGATATTCTGACACTGCAAAATGCACTGGGCGTGTTGATAAGTACAGTGTGGTGGAAAAAACACGATTAAAAAGAGATGTTGCAACATGGGTCTGTTATGAATCGCTAGAATTATGCCGGCGTTTAGGTTCACTGGCTGACTTTGGAATGCGACTGGAAACGCCGTTATGGCGGGTATACTGTGTGTAGTTTGGGTACCCTCTTGTAGACTTTCGA
Organism: Sphinx pinastri; assembly: GCA_947568825.1. Taxonomy (NCBI): domain Eukaryota; kingdom Metazoa; phylum Arthropoda; class Insecta; order Lepidoptera; family Sphingidae; genus Sphinx; species Sphinx pinastri. The sequence goes on from OX387615.1 coordinate 1,097,031, forward strand.
TAAATACATATAAAGTGTAAGTGTAAAATGGTTGGAGCGGCTTATTCCCCGAATTCCCTGCGCAGGCGCATGTTCGCGGGCCGGGTGGCGGACAGGCGAGTAAGGTCACCTTCCTATTGGGGCGTTCACCGCTGCGGTCACCTCATCTCGTCGTCCGACATCGCAACACTATTCGCCTATTTTTTCCGTTTTGTCACGGACTTTATTTTAAAACAATTATGCAGTTTTATTTGTATTAAAGTTTGTTTATATTTAGAAGTTGCGATTGCTCTGTTATTGACAAGGTACTTCTAAGTCGGCTGTGATACGATGTAAGGATCAGTCCTTATATCATTGAGCCGCAAATACTTATTTATTTACTGGATTTCAATTTTAAGTCCCAAAGTCCTTTGTTAATACTAACGACACAAGACTGTACCAATATTACGGTGGGGACTACGTGACTGTTGGATTAACTTCAGTCTATTTCCAAACTATAAATCATGAATTGTGAACTTACCAGGTGGTCTGGGATGCGCGGCGGCGTGGTGCTGCAGCGTGCTGGCGATGTGGTGGTTGGGGTAGAAGGGCAGGAAGGGCGTGTGGAAGGGCGTGGGCGGCGGCGGCTGGAGCCGGGCCTTCAACTCCTCCGCGGAGCCAGCGCCCGACGACGACGACTCCACGTCCGACACGCCGCTGTCTGCCGGCGATGGCGGGAGGGAGCCTGCAACAATACAAAAAAATTGCATTTAACTTCACTCTTGATTGACCGTATTTATTTTCCTCCTAGCAGCCGATGTGGCGTGCTTATTGCCCTATTAGTCACCAATTCCAATTGAGTATAATTTATATTTTTGGTTCTAATAGGACAATTCACATAAATTTTGATCATCCGATTACAGAATCAAATTTACGAGCTCATTGGTTTCATAGACAGATGCTGCATCTACACAAGCAATAGTACACCCATACCAAAGCAGAAGTTGTAATGCAAGAAATTTGTCAGAACACATAAGTATTCAACGACTAGAAAGTATGATAGCGTTCGATATCTATTCCGGAAAAGATAAGGTTATCGTACGTAGAAATGCAGTCGAAATTATCGTATCTACGTACATATAGATAGCGACCAAACTACACACGCCAAATCTATAGAAGGGCACCATAAAAATAATTATCGAAATCCGTCAAGAAATATCGGAGGTATAGAAAAATGCATCTAAAATATTGATAAGTAAATATATAATTTGATAAGTAAGAATCTTGATAACATAATGTTACAAGTATCTATGTAAATTATGTTATTTGAAATAGGGTAGTGGAAAACTTTTTTAAAATAATTAATTTTTAAAATTAATAATTTATATCATCCTAATTGTAAGGGAAAAAGAATTTTCAAAATTGGCGCAATAATAAGCAAGTTATGAAGCTTTGAAGTTTGGTGGAAGGGGTAGTTGTCAAAGGGGTAGGGGTAATATCAGACTGTGAGGTCATCGGGTGTCACCGGCCATAACGCTGCGTGCGAACGAAAGAGATAACGCGATATCCCCGCTACGCCCCCACTTTTGCTCACAACAATATTTGAAATATGAATAATTGCTATGTTTTTCAACCAATTTTGATGCTGATTTCACAGAAGAATTTATTTGTTATGTTATTTTCTATTACATATAAAACAATGTACAAAATCATACATAGGAAACTATCCTATTACTTCAAAAAATTACACAACCTACAACACACATAATACTATACAAACATCCATACACACAATTATATTCAGGTCGAAAACAGAATGTCGTTTTAAAGTCAATTCAAAGTACCAAACTTTTTACGACAAAAATCCGTTGGAAACCCTCTAAATCACATTCTTTATCTTAGCTAACGGTCATCCATATTTGCATGCAACCCTGCAAATGCAGTGGGTCTAATCGGCCCAACGGTCAAATCTCACAGATTAGAGAATTTCTCATGCGCAAGTGCATTCAACCTGTTTTTGTGTCGAGATGACCAACGCAATTGTCATGCAAAAAACGCAGTGTCGGGTTAATTTACGATTATGCAGATCTATTCAGGGGTTGAATAGGCCACGGGGGTTGCATATTACATGCGTTTAGGTTTTTAACACAGCTCCTTTGGACATTTGCTATTTTAATTAAGGGGTAACATTTGGAATCTGTTAATTATTCCCACGTGATGTTCTCACAAGATGTAAGATGTTTTTTACATATAACTGGTTAATAATAATAATAATAATAATAATATGAGCCTTTATTCAGACACAGAGTTTTAAATTAATTTAACTTATACTAACGGCTCTTGCGAATCGAAGACACCGACAACTTGGTCTGTTTGCCCAACTTTGGCAAAGGCCTCCATTTCTTTCCACTCTGATCTATTAAGCGCTTTTCTAGTCCATATTTTCCCTGCTACGATCTTTATTTCATCTGCCCATCTTCGAAACTGTCGACCACGATTTCTTTTTCTATTCCTTGGGTACCAAAATAATATGTTTTTGCTCCACTTTTCAATGCCTCTCATTATATGGCCAGCCCATTTCCACTTGAGTTTTTTTATTCTGGTCGTTACGTCTTCAATTTTCGTGCGTTTTCTTATGATTTTGTTGTTTATTCTGTCAGATTTCCTAATGTTTAACATGCTCCTTTCCATTGCTGTCTGACAGGTTTTGAATTTCTTATTTTGCGCTTTAGTTAGTGCCCAAGTTTGGCAGCCATATGTTAAGACAGGCAGTATACAGGTGTTGTATAGCTTGGTTTTGATGGTCATCTGGGTTTCTCTGTTCTTCATTATATCCTTAAGTCGCCAGTAACATTTCCAAGCTTTACCAATTCTTGTATCTATTTCCTTTGACATTATATTGGTGGTTGAGATTTGTTGGCCTAGGTAAGTGTACTCTTTCACGAATTCAATTGGCTGGCCATTTATAATAATTGTGTCTTCAGACGCGTTTGTCATGGCTTTAGTTTTTGAGGTGTTCATCGTTAGACCTACCATACGACTTTCTTTTTCTAGGTCTATGAGCATATACCGTAGATCTTCCTTTGTTGTTGCAAATAATATGATGTCATCAGCGAATCGTAAGTGTGATAGTTGTTCCCCGTTAATGTTAAGCCCATACTGGTCCCATTTTAATTTGCGAAAGATTTCTTCTAATACGGCTGTAAATAGTTTAGGTGATAGTGGGTCTCCTTGTCGTACCCCCCTATTTATTTTTATTTCCTTTCCCAATTTTTCTAACTTTACTCTAGCTATACTATTAGTGTATATATTTTTTAAGATTCTAATGTATTTATGTTCGACTCCTTGATTCTTTAGACTATTCCAGATGACTTCGTGCTCTATTGAGTCGAATGCTTTATTGTAGTCGATGAAGCAGCAGTAGAATGGCACATTAAATTCTTTGTTCTTCTCAAAGATTTGTCTTACAGTGTGTATATGATCTAGGGTTGAGTAGCCTGCCCTGAAGCCAGCCTGCTCTTTGGGTTGGTTTTCGTCCAGGGTTCTAGATATACGTCGTAACATTACTTTGGCAAAAATTTTATAAATATTGGACATGAGGCTTATCGGTCTATAGTTGTTGATTTCGTCTTTGTGACCCTTTTTGTGGAGTAGGATGATCGTTGATGTGGTCCATTGTGTTGGAATTTTTTCGGTAATTATTATATCGTTGAAGACGTATTTTAATAGTGGTGCAATGTAGTTTTTGCAGTCTGAAAGCAGTTCGTTGTTGATCTCGTCAGGGCCTGGAGCTTTATCTTTCTTCTGTGTTTCTATTGCCCACTTTATTTCTTCTATTATTATTGGTGGTACACTATCGTCATTCTTTAAATCGGTATTTTCAAATTGGTTTTTGCTCGAATACAGATTTTCATAAAATTTTGATGCTATTGCCAATATATCAGATCTCTTCGTTTTTGCCTTGCAATATCGGTCTTTCATATTGGGTATCCAGTTTGTTTTGTCAGTTAAAAATTTGAGCGCCTTTTTAATACCTCCAGTCTGGTTGATGTGTTTACCAAAAATCTCTAGTCTAAATTGTTCTCTGTCTCTTCTCATTTGTGTTTTTATTTTTTTACTTATTTTTCCTATTTCATCTCTGATAATTTTTGTTTTGTTTAGGATGTTAATTAATTTAGACCTCTTTTCTAGGAGGTCATTAGTTTTTTCTGATATGTGTATGTTTGACTTTGATTTGCCTTTACTGTTGGTTTCTGATGTTGCTGTTAGTATTTCGTGAATTATATTGTATTTCTGTTGAGTGCTTAAGTGCTGAAGAGATGATTCCGTCACTGAGTCGAGATTGTCTTTGATGGTAGCTATTCTCATTTTGTTGTTTGGCATTGCTCTTTTGACTTTAAAAGGCCGATTTAACTTTAAACTTAATGATGTGTTCAGACGTGCTCGGAGCATTCTATGATTGCTATTGAAATTGAGATTTGCTATGGTACCACAATCATCGAAAGATTTCGGTCTATTCGTTAGAAAGTAATCTATCTCATTTCTGTACCGGCCATCAGGCGATATCCATGTCCATTTTCTAGAAGCTCTTTTTTTGAATTGGCTGTTCATTATTTTCATGTTATTTTCAAAAGCCATTTCCATAAGTTTTTGTCCATTTCTAGTTCTTTTACCGCTGCTATACGGACCTAGTACAATATCTTCTCCAGTTCTTGGTATTCCGACTTGTGCGTTAAAATCGCCCATTATAATACGATTTTTGTATGCGTGTTCTTCTAAGGCGGTGTTAAGGGATGAGTAAAATGACTCAATTTCAGTAGTAGTTGATTGCTCGGTTGGTGAGTAGATTTGAACAATAGACCATATTTCTTTGCCTGGAGGGATTCTTATATTCAAAATAGCAATTCTTTCCGAAATGCCAATTATTTCGACTATGAAGTTTTTGAGTTCTTTTTTAATTAAGAATCCGACTCCATGTCTTCCTGGAGTTTCGCCTTTGTAGTGCAGTATAATCTGATCGTATTCTTCAATAGCCTCGCCATTCCTTCTTACTTCGCTTAAGCCGATGATGTCCCACTTAACATCTTTTATAGAGTATAATAATTCTTGTAGGCTCTCTTCAGACCTTAAAGAAAGTGTGTTGTATGTAGCTATATGTATATATGTAGTATTTTGTCGTTGTTGTTCAAAGGGATTCGTATGAGCTAGGGATGCTGTAGTTGGAGGGTAGTGGTCATCTTCCCCCACGGTGACCAACCGTCTTGGGGTGAGTATTTTAGTTGTTTCTTTGGGTAAGTAATTTTTACTAGGTGAGCTGGGTTTCTTGTCGACGGTGTCTATTGGACGTTTTTTGTTGTTGTGGGTAGTGACAGTGATGCGGATATAACTGGTTACTGCTACATAATTAAATTACATATAAATAAGTTTTACGAATAGGTAGAAACTGTAGATACACGCTGTAGTATACAGCATTAATGGCTCTACAATGGTTTTATCTCTGGGTTTTACTACAGAAAGCCGAAGTAGTCTATTCTTTTCCTTAAATGTGAGTATCATGCCAAATATTCATATGGTTTTGTGGTAATTCATAGGCTAGTCATTTAGCATAAAACGACCAACTTGCTCCTCTACACAAAAGATAATGCCTAGAAAAAATATCTACTCATGAAAAATTTTCTTAACCCACTTAAAACCGTGGGAGCATCTTAATATGTAAATCGTTCAACTTTCTCATGTTGCTAGTAACCGTCATTTAATTTTTTTAACTAGTTGTAGTTTTATTTCCTAGTGTCCATTTGACCGGTGCTTTGTGTGTGCTGTCCTCACCTCATTGTGCTTTTGTTGACCATTCAAAGGGATAAGCATGGGAACAGAGAACCGGGAACCGGGAAGCAATGTCCAGTTGCATTTAAGAGTGCGTCCTTTGTGAGGCCGTGTAATGGATGGAATTTTTAATAACAATTTTTTAATATTTCCTAGCTCTGGTGTTATTTTGTTGCTGTATTTTGGATATTCATGAGTTTGCGTGTGTGTTGAAGCGGCGGAGTGAATTGGTGTTTGATAATCGGTACAAAATAAGTTTTACGGAGCGGTCTTTCGCGAGTTATGAATGAAAAATCATAAGATAAGATAAATTAATAACAGTTAGTGAAAAATGTATAATCGCATGTAATCAACGAATGGATAAAAACACATCAAACTACATCCGTTCATACAAGTTTCTTATTGGAGTTAGAGACTGAGGCCAAATACGGCCTTAAACGCTTTTTTCTGGAAATCCTTTCGTTAGCTACAAGTTTAACCGTTTTTATTCCACGCAATCATAACACGAAGGTGCCAAATTTTTGTCTCATGTTCCCAAGCGGTCACCGAGTACCCCCTCGCCCCAATTCCGGTCAGTTGACACATCCACCAAGCAACGGTCAAACGCGGAATAGCGTCCATTGTGCCAACCCTTTCAAGTCGCGTATCAAAATAATAATAAATTAACTATAAATAATGATCCGGGGTCCTTTCGGCCGGGGGTCTGACGTACCGGTCATCGGAGAATGCGGCCCCATTAGTTATGGCTCACAATGCCGCTGGCCCTTAATCTGGCCCATCTTTATGGAGTGAACATAGTGTATGAGCATTGTGAGAGACGGCGTTAGACCATAATCCGCCATGAGTTAGATGGACAACGCGTTCGCGCTGCGGACCGCGGATTCGCACAAAGGGAACTCTTTGCATGGGACTTCATTGTGTTAACGACTTTTCGATATCTACACGCGGACACTTAGACAGAAATTTTATTCGTTTATTACATATAAATTTATTAATATTGTGTTACTTTATATATCTTCGGTAGTTAGCTAGATAGCCACACACACCCCTGGGGTAAATGCTCGATTATGTAGATTTATTTTAACTAAGAAGCCCACACGTGTCTACGTTCAAGGTTCCTTTCCATTAGTACTGAACCTAAAACCCTTCCATCGCAGAATTTAACAAAGTTATTACATTTATTTATTATAATTATTTATGTTGGTTAAGAAAATAATTGTATTCTCATTAGGAATAATGAGTAAATAATAGCAAAGTAATTAAGATTCTTAGAATGTCTAAAATTTGGTATATATGCGTAGTAAAATCAATTAGCACAATGTAGGAAATTAGAGGAGAGACAGTAATCAGTGAAACTACAAAATGCGTACCTCCACTGATAATGTTACACTGATTCACACGGGCTATAATCATTTTATTTTGAATTGTTTACTTCAATTTCCTGAAAGGACTTTCGCCAGTGGAGCTGCAACCAAAAGCTAGTCTTTATTTCATATAATAAAGAAAATGTAATAGAGGATTTGACATAAGAATAGGGAATGCGAATGTACTTAGGCCCGTATTCACAAACGTTACTTAGCTAAGGACAGCGCAATGCTATGATAATTAGTCTGTTCTCAGTGCTTTCGGCATGACAGACTTCATAGTGCGTAGGCAAAGGGGCGCTGTCAATGGATAATATTGAAATACAATTGTGCTTTAGTTGGCTGTCAGATAAACAAAGCTGAACAAGGCCAAAGAAAACGATGAAATAACCGACACTATGCGTTCGGGAGCACTATGCGTCCTCTAAGTGTTGTTTGTGAATACGGGTGTTAGAGTTGTAACTCTTTGAAATTTATTATCTACGTGTATTTTCCCTATTCGTTTTATTGTACTTTTCACTTATATTTTTAATTTATTTCATATAAATAATATCTGTTATGTGCTTACTTGATTGTTATGTTACGTAAACTTTTTTTTCTTAGTGTTTAAAAGGTATAACTTATTATTTAACTACTGTTAATATATTAGAAAATATTGCACTGTTGTATAGTAAAAAGAGGAAACATGTATTTACGTACTATAGAAAACAACAAGCAAACCTAAAAAATCTCTTAACGAGTTCTAAACTATTGCATATATGTATATCAAGCTTCCTTGACAATCTCTAAAGTTCAAGTTTGCACATGGCCATTTATTTAGGGGATACTTGACCAATTCGAAAGCATAAAATTATACAAGTTCTGGATTCTAGCACCCTAATATCAAACGGCGGACTAACAGTATCTCGGACCCTCTGTGGCGAGCGCTTTGTCCAAACGCTTCTTTTACATGCTAATTCCATCTTAGAAGTAACAATGCTGTTATATAAGTCGCCTGTGTTGCGTTTGATACATTTATTATATACTTGGAGTGCGCGAACAGGTTTGATGTGGCCGCAGCATTAGCGGGGTTATATTATGGGCGAAAATACGAAGATATTTAAAAAATACGCTTAAACATTCATGAGACATATACTTCAGAATTATGAGTTATCAAATTAATTAACACATTGAAATCTACAAAATAAATTCGGATATAAAACATTAAAATTTATTTAAATTAAGTAATTTTCGTTTTCTTGTAGTATTTTTCTGTATCGTTAAATCGAGTAGTGCTTAAATAAACACGACAGTAACTTCAAAGTCAAAGTTATCATAGGTACTCGAGACCTTTAGTAGTCTTGCCAAGTAACATTAACCAGTATATAACAAATAGAATATAATTTAGTTTAAAAATACTCGCAGCAGCCGTTTCTTAATATAACTATAACTCATTGTTATGACACAGACAAGGACAAAAAATAGTGAATGAACACACGTAGTTTCCTTACTAAGATGAATTTATTGAATAGCAGTGAAGTTGGCCAGTTGACTAATGTAACACTTGTGCCGCGCTGTGGTCGGCCGTATTGTGGTCTCATACAGGGGGCTGATAACACATTCTATGAATTAATGGGAAATGGTTTAAGGAAGATTGAAGTATGTTTTTATTTTTATTGTGGCTTTGAATTAGATTAGCTTAGAAATATTTAATAAATAGTAGTTTAATTGTTTTTCCTATAGCAAAATTTGTTTGTAAGTGTAATGTAGTCCAAATGTAATTTTGACCAATACGAATTACTGATTAATGAAAATTTGGACCACTGTTAGAATTATGCCGGCCTGTTTAATTGGAATAACGCTGTCGAACCCTAAAAAGTGACTTCTACCGAACGTACCACTAAGGCTGGATTTCTATCATACGTGTCATTGTAATTATACAAGTTATTATTAATAATAAACAATTTTAATATTTATTACGAAAACGGATGTTACACTGTAAAGGTACATCGATCAATAAGTACAGACGTTCATTAATAAAATTAACCCTTACAATGCTCGTGCATTGCGCTCAAGGCCCCTATGCATTCGAACCCCACGCACCCACGCGTGTCATCCTAATTTCGCATTGACAAAGGATGAATCGAATATAGAAAGAGAGGTACGCCGGAGTGAGATGAATGTCAGATTAGTGCCCATTGAATGACGCGGCATTTCGGACTGCAAGGTGCAATCTAACGCATTTTTGTACAAAAACTTGGCAGTATTGGGACGTAATGTGCACATAGCGCAATGTGTGCACCCATCTGCGCGTCAATTGTTTGGTTAGGATGTTGCGCTAAGGCCACAATGACCCAATCTGCAAGGGTTGCCTTTGATATGCCGGCGAGATGGAGTTTTTGCAACGTATGGTTTTGGTAAACATTTCTTTTCATCATTCCAAATGTGTAAAGCGTTGGTGGTGTAGATATTATTTATAATAACAATTTCGTCATATCGAATTACTTTGATTATAAATATAGAATTCACGTTTTTTTTATTAATAAACAGCTTCCCAGTATTTATACTTACTAGGAAAACGATCGGTATTTTGTCACAGTTACAACGGTTTATTTACGACGGCATTATTCACTTTTCCAATTAAAATCCTCGTAAACAATAGTTCCGTACATTCAATGCACTAAAAATAAACATTGCACAAGCGAAAGCCGTCGCAATGTGGACACGTCAAAATTCAAAGACCTCTATCAAATTGGAACCCTGTCAATAATATTATTGTGCAAGATGTGGGATACGCACCCACGCGTGGACAATCCGTCAATATGGGTTATACGCCATTTGGCCAGCTGTCCGTAAAGGGTTCCATTACGAGTGAAAGATTATTTGCAAAAAATTATACTCAGATGTCGTAAATTTTTTTTTTTTTTTTTTTATTGCATTGAATGACGAGACGGGCATGCCGTTCGCCTGATGGTAAGCGATACGACCACCCATAAACAGTAGCAACACCATCCAGCACCTTGACTTACAAAGTACTGAGTGGCATTCCACTGCGCTCGTCATCCTGAGACATAAGATGTTAAGTCTCATTATGTCCAGTAGTTATGCTGGCTACAATGTCCTTCAAACCGAAACACAACAGTGCATGCACACTGTTGCTTGGCGGTAGAAATAGACATTGCGGTGGTACCCACCCAGGCGGCCTCTTACATAATGAGAGACCTACCACCAGTAATTTTTATTGTAATAATCTGGTGGCAGATGGAGAAAGGTGGTGATTTTGACGGACACTTTAGTTCGGCGTGTTTACTACTCAAATATTTGTCTGGCTGGACATGCATTAATAAGTATATAATAATGATTGAACAAACATCTACCGAATATTATAGTTGCCTTTTTGGATCATAAAGTATGTCCTTTAGCCCTGAGCTACCGTTGAAAATTTATTTGACATGATTAAATAGGCTTGTTTTCGCCGCTTTGAATATAGGCCAATAAATAGGCCACAATTAAATACAGATGTCAGAGAAATGAGTTCATATTTATCAAAGACGAGCTAAGAAATATAATAAATGAATTCCGCGGAAATTTTCCGTTAACTTACATAATAAATAAACACTAGACGCTAACCCAATTTTGAAATTATTAGGTGAAATCATACATAGTTAAGCACGTCAGCCCCAGACAATCCCTAGGGCTTATACCACCCCGTCGACTTTCATGGGTTAAAGCATAATTTATTAAATGCGTAGACAGTGTAATATTTCAGAATTGTTTCTTACGGTATGTTAGGCATTTTCATTATGTAACCTTCGTTGTATATTTTTTATATAATTGAATGACGAAACGAGTTAATTGCCTCTTTGTAAGGATTACGTCTGCCTCTAAATAGTACATAATAATTGCATTCGATTTTAATTTAAGATATATTTAGTCGTAATATTATGTTTCACAGTGGAACTCTCCTCTTATTCGTAAGGAAAGTCATTGGCAGAGAAGGAAAACTCGAAATAAACTTAGGATCGCGCCACCTAAGGTAATAAATGGTGCAACCAAAGACATTCAACCTTATAATTATTTATAGACCGGACATCAGGCCCAAATTTTTCGTCCAAAAGTTATTACCAATTGGTAATAAGTCGCTGTCTTATCTGACACATCCATGTGACAAGACGTCTCGGTATGCGCATTGTTTTTAAAAAAAGCAATATTTTAGAAGTATATATGCCAATTTGCGTATTATGAGCATGTCGAAGTATGTTCTAATGCCTTTTAAATAGATGTTTTGCTATTTCACGGTAGATTGAGTTACTGACGATGGCTCAGAATGTTTGTATGAAAATTTTCCCAAAGTCCGCTCCATATAATCTTAGGACTCTTTGGGTGCAACCTACCAGGCCACGGTTGACATAATAATTCTGTGGATTCTACGATAGGTAGATAGGTTGTTTGTGCAAAATCTAATTCACCTATTGATGATTTTTTTATCAGTGTATAAGGAATAAAGCCTAATATGCATTATGTATTATATTGTTTGGGCTAGTCACGTAGTAACATTTTCCGATATCGAGTATTTTAATCACAATAATGTTGATCTTTATGGTAATCTATATATGGCAATTGTACTTTGAAGCACGTGTCTAACAAAACTATTATAGTAGGGACAAACTAATATGGCCGGTATAACAGGACACGGTTTTGAATTTTTTGGGTAGACGTTCTCACAGAGTTATCGCGTCGGGAAAAAAAATTAATTGTCATACCGGCCAGCTTAGTTTGTCCGGACTATAGGTGAGGTAGACTTTAAAATTGATTTTATAAATATTTTTTTGGATCTGCTGCAGGAAATAGACTGAACATTAAATATTTTTATTGATTTAAAGCAATATTATTGTTCATGAGCACAATAGTAGGACTCTTGCTCTTCTACAAAAACCTATCCAAACTTGTTGATGCTAAATTTAAATACCCTGGCTAGATCAAAAAGCCACAGCAGCGCCGAAATTTACCCCAAGTACGAACTGAGCTATTACGTCATCGTCTCAATCTACATGTTCCATTAGGACCAGCTCACAACCGGAATTAAAACAACTAAACTACAATAAACAATTAACATCCGTTCCATTGAGTTACAATCCTTAAGTTTCAGTCAATTACAGGCTATGGCCATTTTCCATGGTTAAAAATTTTCCCTCACAGACAGACGTGCGTGTGGATAGGAGTCGGGGGGGGGGTTCGTCTGTAAGGGCGGCCGTGGCGGCGGGCGGCGTTCGTGACATTGGGCGGATCAGCTGAGAGCTATCGATTGAGCGGCCCGACACTTCCTCTTTGTTCTTTATGAATTTTTCATGGGGCGTCGTGCCGCGTCCGCTCATAGGTTTTGTTGTGACGGCCGCGGTGTTTTTTTACCTTGTCTAATAAGTTGTGTGTAACAAAGAGAAAAAATATTTTTTTGTGTTATATGTCGTAAATTGAGTTGGCGATACAATAATAAGAAGTCAGTTAAAAAGTACCCATTAATTTTAATAATGATTCATATAGGGACACCATGTACAGTCTAAAATTAGTAGGATTTATATTCATCGGTGTATCTTCCCACCAATTCTCAACACAGAGATGTTCAAACATACGTATAAATAATTTATGTATGTACAAAATTGGTAGGTAGACTTTATACGGGCCACTTTTTTACTTTCCGCATACCAGGCAACTTGTAAAGAAATAGGCCATATTGGGATATCGGGCAAACTTGGCCCATTTATCTTTTTCTCCTAAATGTACAAGATATATTGCATTTGTATTTTAGTTTGCTTTCATTATATAACTGAAGTCATATATTTCGGTCATAGTTTTCATTTTAATAAAAAAAATACGCCATATTAGTTTTTTAGAGATAAATGTATTACAAACCTGCTCTACATTTCGAGCTGTCTTCAACTTAATTTCATCGATATTAGTTTTATAATTTTGTAAATATTAAAACTTATTGGAATACATTGGTGTCGCCTTGACCTGTTCTTGTAAAGAAACTATAGAGTTACTTATAAAAGTATTTCAGGTTTTGTGTAGGGTCTCAAATGGATATTAAAGTCTAAGCTGGGTGTACCGGAATGTCCCAATGTCAACTGAGCACGGCACGACGCAAACTTTACATCATACTACGGATATAATTTGGTAAAAAACAGACGCAACTGTGAGTAATAAATATACTTAATTGGAATCTGTATGTTCATTTTTACGCAGTAAAGTACTCGTGATGCTCTACAGTGCATTGCAAATAAAATAATAACGTTGAATCTCGTGAATGACACCAGTATTGTCTTTATACTCCGGTATGTCCAATACTTAGGTACAGTAATCCCTATTATTTTTTTTACTGACTGCCTCGGTGGCGTAGTTGTATTGCGTACGCGTTACAAGGACGATTTCACGCCAAAAACACTGTGAGTGGGTTGTTTCATCTTAAAAATTACTCATTCGACAATTGCAAGTTGGACTCGCGTACCGAGGGTTCCGACCAACTTGTAGGTAAGGTATCTAGGTACAAAGGTTCAATAGATTGCCAAAATTAATTAATAAATTAATGAAATTTAAAAAGTTTATATATTCGCTTTTTTTGTATTTGAAGAACATATTTGCAGTTTTCAGATTTTTCCCTTTACATGTGCTATAAGACCATGCTTCTTGCCAAATTTCATGATTCTAGGGAAGTCAACGGGAAGTACCCTATAGGTTTTGATTCCCTTGAGAAATCGCAAAATATGCGACATAAACAGTCATATCTTTTGATCGCGTTAACTCACAAGTTAGATTTTTTCACAGCTGAAGGAAACCGTAGAGCCGAGTATTTGATATAAATTTCAACTTGATATCTACGCGTTTCTGAGGAAATTGGTCGTGACAGACATATAGATAGACAGACAAAAAGACAGATGGACAAAAAGTGATCCTATAAGGGTTCCTTTTTTCCTTTTGAGGTACGGAACCCTAAAAACGCCCAACATTAGGCTAAGGTAACGTCCGCATTGTGCCTGTCTGCGGCCATTTGTCCCTTGTTTCGCGCCGTCAGGAGAGCCGGCGTAATATCCGCTCACGCTGATATTAGATGTTTCGTACTTGTTACATTGTTCAAAGACGTTTTAATGTCGAAAACATCATTAGGAAATCCTACGGCGACATCCGACGCTGTGGTTTTACATCTATTCTACTTTATCTACCTTTTATGGAAAAAATGTATTGTTTTTTTTGTGTTTTGTAGGCAGGTGTCTAACTAGGGTTTAGGTAGCTATTTTTTCTATATCTGCAAGCATTTTATAGTAGTTTAAAGTTTATTTAAGCCAGTATAATATTAATGTCACAGAGCGAGTGTAGTTTAATCCTGCAGTGCTTTCCAAATCGAAGTTACTTGTACTGTTGCTGTAAGGGCAAGCGTGGCGCACACCAGGTTGGTCTTGCTCGTCTAACAAAACATTTTTTTTGTACCGTGGCGTGTTATTTAGTGAGCGAGCGTCACGTATAAGTGTGCCAGACATTTAAATTGCCAGATTAATATACATTATACAACCTTTTGTTTTTATGTTCTTTGCGGTATATAAACATTATTTGCCCTACATACATTACGTTGAATTGTACTGAGGTGTACCATTATAGGTCTTTTAAAAATGCGTTTAGCAGCGGCCAAATATTTAACAGAGTTCTGTATTTTTATTAAGTAGTATTTTGGGCTGTTGTAAGTTTTATTGTTATAGTTGATGAGATTTTTCATGATATTATTATAAAGAGTTGCGCTAGTGCACTAGTTGCGCCTCTGCCTACCCCTTCGGGGATAAAAGGCGTGAGCATGCGTTATTATAAAGAGAGGCAACAGGAAGATCATTGTTCAAACAAGATAGTAATGTCCCAAGTTATTGTCGGTCATTTTAAAGCTTAGTGTAGAAAGGTTGTACATTACCTGTGTTGGGCGCGGTGTAGAGAGGATGGTGCCTCACGGAGGAGGGCGTGAGGAGCCCGTTGAGCAGGGCGCGCGCGTTCAGCGGCAGCACAGCTGGCTCTCCATTCACTGTGAACAAGGAAACCCTGCTCAAATGCGTTCGTACACAAAATAGCAACCACTACACGAATAAATTAATTTAAATTTTGTGCCAATAAATTACGATTAAAAACAATAGCAAAATGTTAGGAGACCCTTAAGCATTACTTTCTATACTCTACACAACGAAATCCTTAGACCCTTTACCTACTAACCTGCTTTAATTAATGAACCCGAGACGCTAAAATATTTTACTCGTAAAATATTCTCATTTCAAAGGCTGTTAAACAAGTCAAGAGTTGGAAATCTAGACAGATCACAGGCGGATTTGAGTGTACTAAAGGCTAAGGGCTAAACTTTGCGGACGTTTATCAAAATTTATACAGGTTTGTGTTTAAATGTTTCGGAGAGCCGTCATGTTATCAAGAATGTTTATAATTGAGAAGCGGATAGTCTAGCGAGACAAGGTTTCATGTAACTGATACGTTATTTATACAAATATGCTTGAGCGTTCTTTATTGTAATATTTTCAAATACCCAATTAGCAATTTCGCGATAAGGTGACCTGATACTTATTAAAAGACCTAACAACAAATCGTAGTGTTAGAACGAATCTAAGCTCAATTCAAACGCCATATCTGTTTAATGTACACGTTATCTATGCTGTCAAGGGTATCCTGAGGGATGTTCGAATGTGCCAGACGTACGTGGGCGTCTATTCAGATGGTAATTTATTCCTAAAGACGGTTTCGTATACTTTGTGGATCTAGACCGGTCTGCGTTGTTACGTAACTAATAATATTTACTTTGATAGACTCATTAGTGTGGCGAATAATAAGACTGAAGTCCGGGGCTCGGCTTCCGAGTAGGGAAACCAAAGGGCTTTCGAAAATATATGGCGATTTCAATTTAGGTAACAAGCTCCATAACTAGGGTTGTATCTCTGTCTATCCCTACGAACAGGCGTTGTAGATACGTGTTTTTGTTTGTTATACAATGTGGCCATTGTGTTAAGTCTTAGTTCCATTAAAATTTTACATGCTGTTACCAAGCGTTTATAACTTATGTACTTATTGACGCATGTGTTGGATTAGTGACGTCACTTTAAGTCGGAACTGAGTTTTATATTATTTTTATACAACTCTCTGATGAGACCAGAAATAGGCTGTCTGATACACTCCAAGCTTGAAGTAACCTCGCCCAGAATAATTAACAGTTCTGAATAACATGATACTACATTTGTCACCCAGAGAGAGCTAGGTCTTTGACGGCCAAATTACATAAGCCACGATGCCTTCGAAAACGGACAAGACACTTGTACCTCAGAAGCACCAGTATATTAGATCTAGTAACTTGACTAGCGCTAGTCCATACATAAACATATTGCACAACAGACAAACCTTGACGGCATTAACAAAGATATTTTTGTCCATAAATTCGCATGTCGAAAGGAAATTACGGTAAAATCGATCGCGTAATATATAATCTGAATACATCCCTTGCCAGACGCTTCCGTGCGCCGACCTTGGGAGACGCCCGCCCCCCGAATCCTACCCACCTGTTGTCAGGCCGTCTGCCCCCCCGGCCACTGCGCATGTTTGGCGCATTGAGCGAGAGAGAAACGTTTTCCCTTTCGGTGAGGTCGAAATGTCTAGACGGATATTGAACTCTTTACTAGCCCGGGACATGTGGATAGCGGCTATCGAAACCGAATGGTGTTTTCATGGTAATCATGGCACGCGAGGTTTGGCTGCACCGTTTCGGGTGGGGGGGGGTGGTATTTTAGGTTATGACTTGCCGCTTGGTTTAGCGGCGTATTTGGACTGAGGACCGTGAGGTTCTGGATCCATAGATAGGATCTTGTTTTTCGATTTGAAGAATTTATAGGTTTTGTTCTAGCGCGCGTATATTCAATGTTGGTCAAATCGCGTGGGGTTTGCAAATAAAAATATCCTTAGCTTTATCACCGAATCAAACCTGTGGCGTCACAGGCCGCGACTAGACCTCGATAGAATGTTAATACAGATCATTTTCTGTATTCAAAGGATGATTTTTGCTTTATTCTTATTCTATACAAGACCTGCGAACAAACTCTTGCTCATAAATAAGTAATTGTAGATCACGTAAATATCGTCTCTACAAAAGAACTCTATATAATATCTGCGTGCTTTGACAATGTTTTTACGTGACCAGTTTATACTCCTGACTTAAGTGAAACTGTTTAGAGACAGTGACTTACCATTCCGAGACCCACCAACAAGTGTCTATTGCTACAAAATTTTTAATACAAAATTACTTTTCTCTACATTTTCCTACAAAAACATAATTCATATTTTCAAATTCAATATTAAAATCCGTTGCACAAACAATGTGGGGGTGTATTTGAAGAACAGCAGTTGTAACTTAGCGAGATTAGCGAGAAACGGGGCCAAGACGTCTTAAAGTGGATTAGACGAGATGGGCAACCACGGGGCACCGGCGATGACGCACGCGACTTAAACGTTATGTCCAATGGCCGACGGTTAAAAAGACGCTCAATTATCGTATTCTTTTAGGTATTAAACCTGATTTTTTTTATTTCGAATAAGTTTACTGCGAAAAAGTAATATGAATAATAAATAAACGTCTTCCTTGCTTTTTTAACTATTATTCATTTTTTGCAGACCTATTTTAGTATAATAACAACAATTTGCCAATAAATATTGCCTTTTCAGTTAATCCGGCGTAATTTATTTTATGCATGCAAATTTGCTACGAAACTCGGAAACAGTGACGATAATACCGAAAATTAATGCGATGTCAGTACTAGAGTTGTTGTATAGGGAGGCTGTTGCCTTTTTAGTATTAATTTATTAATAGGCAGTGATAACTAGAAACACTTACTATTAGATAATTCTCTCATTAACCTTCGAATAAAAATGTTATTTAGTCTATCTTATTATAATAATCGAAATCAGGTCGTGTACAACACGGGTGGCATTCAAAGTGAGAGTTCGGCAATTACTCCTCGCCGAAGTAGCAGATTCTCCTCATTAGCTTATTAATATAAGTATTTATTTATGTACGTAATTGTTTATGTATATATTTTAAATAATTATTTATGTACACAGTTATATATGTAGCATATGTATATATACATATATTTTATTAAATAATTATCATTGTATATTTATTCTCATATTTATTATTTTTTTTTCATTATTTATAATTTACACCTTCCTCCTCCTCCTTTAATTTCCTCCTTAAGGTCGACTGGGAGAAAATGCCCTTAGGCATTAAGTCCGCCTGTACTATACATCTGTACAAAGTGTAAATAAATAAAATAAATAAATAATAAAGTTTTATTTAGACTATTCCATGAAATTAACACAAACCAGTTTAAAAAAGCTTCGCGTTTTAAAACCGCATGGAGGCGGGCCCTAAACGGACACGCTCAGACTTGGTTCCATTATTCAGTGTAATCTAGGAAGGCGATGCATGCACACCGTTTTTATACAGGATTTTAGGGTTCGTTGCACCAGCTTCGTGTGTTAATATTCAGATATCAGATATGCAACGAAATATAGCCGAGGCGTTGAACTTTGGGGGTGGGAAGGAGGAAAATAGTATTCAAATTTATTATAGTCACGTTAAGATATACAATCTACTCCGTAGAAGAACCATTGTAGAGTTCAGAATTGATTGGCCAGCTCAACCAGGGTAATATAGTCTAAAATAAATTGGCGTACGTAGTAAAATTAATTGATTTCAAAAGACACAACTAAATGGTGCTTGAAAGTATAGAAATGGTCAAAGCAGTGGTACCAGGCGTACACACATGACACCTACAACATAGCTATAATACGTAAAGGTTATACAACACATGACCCCAATGTGTTGACCTGAATGCGGTTCGGTCGGAAGCGGTCTAGACCTTCAAATATTATACAGATGGAGCTTAGGTAATAAACAAAATGGCTAATTTATAAGCAATGGCTAGATTTTATCTGAAGGTTTGAATTCTTTGTGATAAAGAATCCATGGCATAGCATTGTGATCTACTATAATAATCTATAATGTCTTGAAATTATAAAAAATTGAGAAAAGGTGAGAGAGGTCCTCCTAAATATTTTTGGAAGCAAAAATTTTACCTAAATGAGTCGAATTCTGGGTGATAATTGTGACTCTAGACACTCATTAATCCCAGTGGTGGAAAATCTCTCCTTACCACGACCAGATACATGTAGCAATGGCACTGAGTTACAGTACAAGTTACAGTAGTCTATCCAGTCATATATAAATAATGAAAATGTTCAACACAACTGTTCTCAATTATCAAACAGTTCAAGAACAAAACAAAACATGCAATTTGTAGAGCTTTCAGACAGAAGCCAGCAAGTAAAGTTAATCTAGACAAATTAGACGGGCTAATGTCAAAACCACAGCGGTGGGGTAGCAAAGCGCCAAGTTGCCTCCCGAAAACTACTTTTACTTTCCTGTTGAAATATTTAAACTTACATAAGTTACGACCCCCGGTGGGCGGCGGGTGGCGCCGGGGGGTCGTGGGGGTCGGGTGAATGCACGCTGCCTCCCAGGCACCTTGTTGCAACCGTATTATAGTTCGGCTAGCGAACGTCCATTCGTGATAGCTCTAAAAAGTGCAACGTACTGTTTATTCGGTACATTTTGTAGGAAGTCGGTGTTTTTGACCCCACGTTAGAAGCCCTGTTTGATGATGTCCTTTATTTTGTATTGTTCTGGTTGTATTAGATTGTAGTCTGTACCTCTGTTAACGAATCATTTGTTTTCTAAAACGTATATTACGTTTTTTTGTTGTTGAAATTGTTGGAGTATTCATTTATTAGTATTATTAATACTCTATCAAATTTATCAACTATAGCTTACTTAAGCATTTGTTAATAAACTGAGATTCGAAACAAATATTTGCAGATTTTCCATGCATTTCGCGAGCCGTCTTCTATTAATTCAGAGCCATCTCATCGAAATATATCTCCATCCAACTCACAGAATAAGAATTTCTTACCTGCTTTAGCATCCATCATGGGATTTCCATTTTCCGTGTAGCAATGTATTTAGATTAAGCAGTTTATTTTTAAAATAACACAAAGAGATGTCGCATTTAAAATAAACAACGGAAGAAAAAGTGAGTCGAAGAATTTTCGTGTTTTCATTGCTCACGCGCAGGAAATAATTAAACGCTCATGATTTATATTTATTTATTTCTTTCAAGTGTATGTGACTTTTTTACGATAATTGTTGAGTTTTGGCTGACTGATGTTTTCATAACTGTGTAGGTTTTTTTTATTTTCGCACATCTTTTGTACGTTATGTGTTACAGACAGATGTTTTAACTTTTCCTCGTTATATCCATATTGAGATATAGATGTCTAGTAGCAAAGGGTCACGTGATATGATATCCGACACTCATGAACATTTATGCCACCTGCCAAAGGAATCATAGATACTTTGAGAGCCCTAATAGATAGTAAGCCTTTCGTGTACAAAAGTCCTATTGAAATAAAACTACTTTACGGTTTCTTCGAGATAAATTTGTTTAATTTTTACTCCCGACGTTTTGAAGACTTACAGCCTTCATGGCCACGGGGCGGACCCGTATCCGTAGGTTTATTTCAATGTCGAACATTCGCGTAAATATCAGAGATCATTATGATAGTACTACTTGTTAGACGTCATTTTGTGTATTTTTCTCTCCAAGCTACTGCTATGTATGCAAGCACTATTGTATTTTGGTTTGATGGACATTATAACTGTATAGTATATATATGTATAGTGTATGTAGTGCATTTTTTTCAATTACACTAATTTTGCAACATGTAAAAAAGCATGTAGCGCTGCCCTATTAAGGTTATTTATTAAATACCCTTTCTCAACTAGTCAGAAGTTATAAGTAAAATACCTGAGTCTTATGTGCTTTAACCGTGTTAGTTAAGGAAGTGGTAGACATTTCTCGAGATAAAGCGCCGCGGGAAAACCGCTACGGAGTGAGCAAGCACGCTCTCGTTTCTATAGTAATGCCTTGTACTATACTGTTTGTTCAAAGCTTCTGAGATAGTCCTTTTTTTCCACGGTGGCATAAAGTGGGTGTCAGTCTTCAGAAGAGTGAATATTTAAGGTAGGACGGGTTTTTCATTATTTCATTTTATGGTACGAATCTTACAAACATCTTGAACTAACATTGGTAAGTCTTGTATTGTCAGAGGTGACTAGAAATATGTGTTTGCCAGATTTAGCGTTATTTTTATGAGGTTACTGAATAAGATATTTTGTAACGCTGAGATAAACAGACAATAACAGACTATTATTTTATCGATTTGTATATTTAAACTTAGCCAATACATCATTATGTTATAAGTAAAGAGGATATGAACAAACATCTTAAAAAATTTAGCATTTTAATGAATCTTGTACTCGGAAAGATCGAGATGGACAGGTGCAAACGAAATGATACTCTATAGCCACATTGTAAGGATGATTCCGGATTGCAATACGTTTCGGCAAATCTCCGCCGTGATGACTGACGTCATTGCAACATCCGGGAAGCCATGCTATTTCGAACGGCGATCGGTGTCCACTGTGATGACCCCTGAATATTATGACCCGTGACGGATAGGAGGGATCCAATTACAGTGGTCAGAATGATGAACATTGAATGATTTCTTTGTGTTAGTGCCGGATTAAATACAGTATTGTGTATTGATAGTGAACACATGCAGGGAACCTGGTGGAGCTTGCAACCATTCTGAGTTAAATAGCTGGAGATGTGTGTGCTTTTACTGGATTCCCTCCTTAAATACTCTAACCCCTTATCAATAAAAGTAATTATTCCTCACTGAGTTTCCCTTTTCCTAAGTCTGATTTGAGTGTCAGAAATCTATAACACTATTTATGATATTCAATTTACAAAGATATTCATAATTAAACTATATAATTAGTAAAGTCTCTAGGCGTGATGGGAATTAGGATGATACTCAAAATTTAGGAATTCAAAGGAATAAAAAACCTTCTTGTGCTGCATAACTATTTGCAATTTCATCTAAAAAAAAGATTAAAGGCACTGAGAAACAATGTCGAAGGATCAGTATTGGATGAGTCACTGAAGTGGCAACACCTGTGAAACAACTGTGAACACAGGCGGAGACAACGGCCTGATGTCACTCGGTCAGAAATGATACATTTTAAATATATATCTTATTGATATTTATTTATAAATAAATTAAGGTGCTTTGATAGAATTAGTGCATTCTATAGAAAAAAAAAACTGCAAATTTTCCTTCTTTTTGTAATAATTTTTTTTTAAATGGACCATACAATAATTTTGGAAACAATACTGATATTATTTATTATCTGGCTAGGAAATTCTGTTAATATAGAATTGTTATGTTTTGTCACTATATCTTTCAATGACGTACAAACTTTGTCAACACTTTCATCATCATCATCAGCCACACGACGTCCACCGCTGAACATAGGCCTACCCCAAAGATTTCTAGACAGACCTGTCAACACTTTATTTTGTCTTCTAATATTCCTATTAAGAAAGCAAATGAAAATGTCATACAAATAACTTGGAATGAAGGCGGCTTGTCTGCGTGGAAGGGAGCGTAAAATCCAACATGGCGTCGGAAAAGCGCGGGCACTTTCCCCGCGCACGGGAAACGTAAGAAAGTAGCCGCGACGCGCGCTGAGAAATGGAAACCGACGCGATTACGTTGCGATAACACGTTTTATCTATCTTTAATAACCGACTACACGCGATGTATTAAAGGAGAAGACAAATGTGAGGTTAGGTTTCGCTCGAGCACAGCAGAGGACTCGCGCAGCCAATGATTGACATATTTTTGATATTCTCGGAATTCCCACATCGTTATAATGTTTTTGTAATTAAGTGTTATATAATAATACGTGGCTTAATTGTATTTCTATATGGACCTACGATAAAGGAATAATAACGGAACATGGCAGAAGTATTTATATGTTCCATTATTCAGGCGATTCAATTAGTTTGAGCTTATAATTTATTTGTTATATTTGATAACAAGCCTCGGCTTTTGCATTTTACTGATTCAATAATATATTATGTATTCTACGTTACAATATGACGTCTAATTTAATAGTCCAACATTTAATTATTATGTCTAATTGTGGATTACGGAAAATCCAAAATAAACAGCCGCAGTACATAAACTTTATGTTATATAATTTTGTTTATTTTCGTTTCCACATGTCTGACCTACCTATCATTAATACTTTTTTTATTTATTAATATCCATTACTTACTAAGTTTAATTTAATAATTGGTTTTCACATCTAACATGGTTGTCTAAAAACATAAAGTAGTTTATGCAAATGATAATATACGTTAAGAAACGTTACGCAAATGTCGTGACTCAGAGAGGAAAGGCATACGCCATCCACTCGTAGCTTCAGGATTGTCCGAAACAGTGTTGCCACACTTCACACGAAACTAGTCTTGACGTTTAGCATTTCATTTGAGGTAATTATGATCTTTGATACTATAATACTTTAATCATGACTAAGCAGTTTTTGAGTTCAGCCACGTTTTACATGCGAAAGTGTTAGATGGTGCAGACTGCAGAGCATATTGTTTGTGTGGATAACATTGTAAAATAAGTATAGCGACGTTGGTCAACAAGTTTGACTATAGTAATGCAATACAATACAATCAGCCCTGTATAATATACTGCCCAATGCTGAGCACGGGCCACCTCTACTAATGAGAGGTGTTAGGCCTTAGTCCACCAGGCTGGCCTAGTGCGGGTTGGCAGACTACACACACTATCGAAATTCTTATGGAGAATTCTCAGGTATGTAGGTTTCCTCACGATGTTTTCCTTCACCTTTAAAGTGAATGATAATTGATAAACAATAAACACGTAACTTCGAAAAGTCAGAGGTGTGTGCCTTGGGATTTGAACCTCCGGACATTGTTTCGGCAGACCGTTCCATTCCCAATTAGGTTATCGTCCAATATAGTTTGACTATAGATTAATCTTCAAATAATGTATTACGGACAATATATTTGTTTTTGCAGTTTTGCTGTGCGTAACACAATTAGAATAATATCAAATAGAGTGTGAAGAAACACATGATGTTATCTAGGAATTCCGTGGAAAGTATGCTATCGAACGATCTGCTTCAGTGTGGTCGTGGATAATACGAGACGAATATATAACAGCTTCTCAGTGTGTTAAAGGTAATCGAGAAGATCTGAATTTCGATTTTTAATGTTAATTGCAAATTTTTTTTATAACTAGGCCTGTGAGATAGTAAGCAACAACACAACTTTGAATTAGAAAGGTCAGCCTGGCGCTTAAGTGCGCTCGTCATTTAAGCTTCAAGTTGGTCGATTATACGAAAAACATAATTACTTATTTGAAATTAATTAAAATTGTCCTGTGTATTATCCCGTGCTAAAGTTACATACACAAAAGACCCAACGGGCATTTTAAAATTATATGATTCTTAAACAATGGATTACCTGGAACTGTGCCTGTAACACACAATTGTACATAATTAGTATGTATTTATATAGGTATATCTATAAATATCCTGTTTCCTCTTAATCTTGGTTTTTGCTACCTATATATTTGACTTAATTTTTCCTGCCAATATAAAATTTTATAAGCGTGTTATATTATCATTGCAGCCCATAATTTTCGAAACAGTTCGGACCAATAAACCATCACGCTGGTACAACAAGCGTAGGATCCAAATAATTTAGTTCGTAGGGCATTATAATATAATAATATTTATGTATAATATCGTACAGACATGTGAGTTAATCATTTATTTCTAAGGGTATTGGAATCTTATTGTACACTGATGTCACTTAAATTGTGTGTTTAAATAATGTTTTGCAAAAACAAATACCTACATATTATGTGATTTGTAATTTTTCCTCTGCGAACAGAGTTGTGGATTTGTGTAATTAGGGATGTATATAAATAGCCGTGTTGCTATAGTAAACAGTTCGGCGGGCGCTAGTAGGTTTATATTTGTTATAGTAAGTGGGTCACCGCGCGAAGGGCGCGATGCGCGTGCGCTTCCTACGCGTCTCTCGCTCGCCGTTCACTACTAGTACGATCATATGACCCACTGAAGGGGTACATTCAACTAAACAACCTTTGAATCATTACATTTATTTCGAATAACATGTGAGCGTACTGAGAGGAAAATGTATACTTATTTTATTAATAGGTACAGCGTTGATGTAATTATTTGCTTAACAGATTTGATGTGGTTGGTGTGTGGGATTTTCTTTTTTTTCTATTAATTACTGTTCAACGATAACGTCCCTAATTATTAACGTTTTAAATCTGTGCTGTAACTAAATATTGAACCTTTCCTCCTGACATCAAATTATACAATTTGAGTAATTTGTTTAGAATGACACGCTATTGGCCTTCTTATAATAAGTAATATAAATAATACACCTGGAAAGTTTATCAGGTAAACAACTCAAATGCTGCTGTTTTATTCAAATCGGAACGGAAATGGGTACAATTACAACGGACCGACATGACATTTCCCCTTTGATGAGGCGGTTCTCAGAATTTCGCAAGTGGATTGACGTGGGCGAGATTTAAATACTATTGTTTTTATGCCGATCTACGATTGTCAATGAGACATACACCCGACGAGATGTTGAACAAGTACGGTGCAGCGGCGCGTGTGCTGACCTACATCCTGCAACACTTTTGCCATTAATAATTATTTTTTTAATTACTGTGCTATCCAAGATGATGTCAGTTCTCAAGTGTCATACGGGCTACGAGTGCCCATGGCGGAGCAGGGCATACAATAGAGCACAATCGCACTGATTGATTGGTGGAATAGTTACGAGCTGTTGCAAGCGAGACGATGCATTTCGCAAGTTATTGTCCATTAGTCATGTCCTGATAGCAGCGCGGTTTGGTTAGATTTTTTCGGTGCAACCTTGTCTGAGGGAGCGCAGGTCGTCTACGTGCCAGCCTCGTTCGGATGTTAATTTGATTCATGGTCGCGGTTACGTGTAAACACCGCTTAACAATTTGTTTTTTTCGTCCGCCGTCGTCGTAAAGTACCTGCGGTTCCGAACGCAATCAAGGTTTGTTGTTCTAACGTCGAAAACATCCGAAGCTTCCGGCAAGCGCTGCCGCATCAGAACCGTGTCAAACTATAAATAAATGTAAATCTGACAAATTTTTATCGGCTGTAGCGCGTATTGCGTTAATTCGTGTTGATAAGATGCCACCACGGCGAGATAGCGGCTATCTCGATTACGTTACTCGCCGTAGGAAACATGAAATAGGGACAAGGATATTGGCTCGTTTCAGATATTAAATGTTTGTTTCATCAATTACACGTGTACGTATTGCAACACAGTGACCTTATTCAGTCTGAATCGTTATGGGGAACGGTATGTGTCGCGAAGATGGAAGCGGCGCGTCACAACGGCGGCCATGTTTGTGTGCAGCCCGCGAAAGTGAGATTTAGCGTGAACGGTGCATCGCGACTCCCTTGACCCGGTTCGCGAGCCCCGCGCCCCGCACTACGATAGTAACCGCCGCCGCCTCCGCGCCTCCGCCGCGCCGCCGCTTCGCGCGCTGCCTGCGCTAGCCGACAACGTGCGGCGGCGCGGCGTTAGAGTTGCAATAGGCAGTAGTGAACTATGCACCGGCACCACACCGTTTATAGAGCCGCGTTCAATGGAAATGTTTTTCAGGGATTTGTGTTATCGTTTTGATTACGAAAGGTTTCAGGTGCGCGGGTCATTAGATTTCGATCGGTACCCTATGCATTGAACAACTGTTGTTGTTTATCGGAAGGGAAATACAGCAAAGGGCGAAAACACGTAAACGATAACTATGAAATTAGTTTCAGTACATTTAAAATATCAAGTTGAGACAAAAAGAAATATAACCTTTTTTTACAGCAATAAAGCTCAATGTAAAATGCAAATATCGGTTTGCGTAATGTAGGAAACTGTGAGTGTTTCTGTCGATTTAAACTTCACATTGAAACACTTGCAAAACCGGTAACAACTGGAACTATCTATTGCATAAACGATTGTGAATTTTACAATCGCGTTGCCAATCACTGTTTTGGGTTGTTCACATCACTATCTCTGATTATCATGACGAATACTTTAGATCGGAACTGTTGGGTACTATGGCAGGCAAACAAGCAAGTGGGTCACCTTTGGAAGTGGCAACACTGATTTAATTGTGCTGTCGGTATAACTTATTTCAGTGATTAAAAGTTTGGGTAGCTGGACAAATATAGCTCGATGGGCGTTCCAATTATACCGCCCATAGTTTTTGATAATGTGTATAAACCAATATTTATAAGATACAATCTAAATGTCAGTTTTCCTTGTGCTGAAAGCTATATGAATACTTCCTGTTCATCGCACGAGTCGCGTTTCGTCATAATTTATTAGAAAACAAAGAATTTCGAATTAAAATGCGCTAAAATAGCAACAAATGATCGGAACAATAGCTCGGACGTTTATTTCCGTTTAATTTAGTATTATATTTGCTGCATGTTCCAGCAACACTAACCGCGTGGAATTTTAATTGAGTTATTTACACCTTCCATCATTAATTCTTGATATAGCCTACTATATTATTGATAATAATAATTATAATCAATTTAATGTATCTTGACTTATCATAAGTGCAACTATGTTCGACTACGTGATGAATAAAGTATTTTATTTTATATGTTTACTGGATTTCCAACTAATATTACAAATCTTAAAGAAGTTATAAGTTGTTCCTACATAAATGTACTTAGAATTGGTATAGATTAGTTAGAAGTTATTTATAGAAACAAAAAAAAAACCTGTGAATAAATAAATAGGTCTAATATATCGCTTATTCAGGTTTCAATTTAGTTTATGGAAAACTTTTATGTTTTAAAAATTATATCGTGTTAGCTCAGGTTCAGTTCAGTTTGAATCACCGTAGTTCGTGTACTAAGGTCTACGAATTCGGAGAATAGGATGAACTTGGGTTGTTTATAAATTATAACCATGCGCCTGCGCGGTTTCTTTATATTTAATGTTTTTTGTTCTAGACTTGAAATTCGTCGCGAATAAAAGATAATTTTGTGAAATTAAACAAAGTTGTCAATTGTATAATGTGCCCTTGACCGTTCGTCGCAGGTTCGAATTTATTTGTGGCCAATTCATTGTGACGCTAAAATCAACCTTAATGCAACTTGAAGTCGTGAAATTTTTACAATACCTATAGTTTTGATAATATGAATTTAAATTTCTTACATTTGACCTTTTAGTATCTTAATTAGGAAAATTAATTAATTTGCCAATTAGGTAAATGAAAAAACCTGTCTTTAGTAAAAAGCACATCAATTGTTTGAAAATTTCAGTCTTATCGTATATGGCCATTGCCATAGCATAGCTCATTGGCTTCATTATTACAATAGACATTAGTTTCACAATTTTTTTTAAAGGTGGCATATTTGTAACATATAAATAAGCTTCGTGTGGTCGACGCATAGCTTCGTCATAAAAAGCTTGTGATTACAGAAAATGAAATGCCTTTGTAACATTCGCCAAAGGAAAATACGGTTTCATTTGAGAAAACCTTTTACTCATATATAATTCTTTAAATGAGTTATTTATGTTAATATCCTAGTATTCTACATTTAGGTTCAATTATAAATACCATTGTTAGTTCGCATTTTTATACCATTGAATGACACTAGAACTTTAGTTGGCGACTGTTCATGAACGGACATCTAAATCTTTTTACGAATTTAAGATGAGACAGGCAAGATAAGTAGCAACGTAAGATCACTTAAAAAGTAGCAACTCGACGGCCATTACACTGTAGTAATACTACACAATTAGCACGATAGCTCATAAATAGGTTTGTCATTATTCAAAGGTAAGAAGATTTTCGGAAATACT
This sequence comes from Sphinx pinastri, assembly GCA_947568825.1. NCBI lineage: Eukaryota > Metazoa > Arthropoda > Insecta > Lepidoptera > Sphingidae > Sphinx > Sphinx pinastri. The sequence continues at coordinate 1,126,141 of OX387615.1, forward strand.
TGCCATGGGCGGGCCTGGGGGGCTAAATCTAATCGGGCACACCTTCTGTTAATAGTTGTATGAGCTCATTTAGAAAGATTGATCTCTATGATGTAATCATCGCACAAGTGCGTTAAGTAGTGGCGGAAATGTTTGGCAATCGTTGCAGGTGGGCGGTCGGAAGACTGTTGCGCCACGCGGAGGCTCTCACGCAGATACAGGCATTTCAACAGGCCATGAATTAAAGCAATATGTCCAGTAATCTACCTGTGTTTCATCTCTAAATTTCCCTAATTTTGTCTCTAATGTTAGGTTATGTTTCAGTCTACGGAAAGGAACGATCTATTGAATTGTTAATAAAAGTTTGAAGTAAAAAAGTTTCATCTACAAACCATCAAGTTATTTATTCATTTGTAATATATTTCGCCGTGTGCTGAGGGAGTTTTTTGGCTTCCTTTTCTATGACTTGAGGCCTTCAAAGAATAAATAACATTTTTGGCTTATTAAACTTACCGTATTCCGTACCTCCCTTGCCACACATCGTGTTATACGTTCGTCCGGAAACCGTAAAATACCGTCATTGCGCGCGCGCCGCCGGCTCACAAACAAACAAACACACGTACTATTGTCGCACGCGCATTGTGCGCACGCTTCCTCTGCCTGATATCACATAAACATATGTGTATTTACGGGTAGACATAGTTTATGTTCCCCGTAGTTACTATAATTGTTACAGAGGGCTTACAGAGGAGAGTGTGAGTCATCTAACTGCATAAATAGCTAATAGTTTTAAGAACATAAGTAAGGACGCGAAAAACATGTAATTCGATTGGCTATAGACTTCAAGCGTTCTGTCGGAAATATAATGTGGGAACATATACATGCATAATTATATATTTTATTTCTTTCCTTTTATGACTCATACTATAAAGATGTTTAATTGACATTGTTCAGGTATTAATAACTAGATACAAAATATTACTGCAATATTCCTGCTTCAACCAGTAAGTACAGACTGATTTAATATATAAATATAGTGAGCCCCACTGAATTAATATATAAATATATTTAAACATAAACTTATTAACAAATATGCATGAAAAATAACTGTAATATATGTTTATTTAATGAATACATACATAAATATATAATTAATACAGGTGCGTTCAACTCTTGAACATACAATGTTGTTTTTATGTAAATCGATACGAGATAATTTTATTTCAATAATTAATTGTTTTTTTGCCTTTAACCCAACGGGTAAAGGTCTGCCAAATTATCAATTGTAAACCGTAACCATTGTTACTCAAAAGGGATGGTAACGCACAGTTTGTTAGCCGGGTAACCATGAGCAAGTGATTTCATTTGGGTCCCGAAGATGTTTTAGCGTTTCAGACCTGGGTTTTGTGGAACCTAGAGTCCATTTTGTTTGATATCTACAGAACTTGCATTTCAGTGTGGGGCCATATTTCATTAACATAACCCTATCATAGGAAACAACATCAGACGCTACGTGTGATATCAAGCTGTCACCGTGATATCACGGCGTGTTATCACGTCGCCCGTGCTTCGACCGAGTGCCGTTCGATCGTCTCGCTTTTCGTGCACGATCGTTGACACTGACACAGATTCGCGTTTCGTAATCGTGATGTGATGTTTGTGAATTGTTTAGTTGGATTCGTGAAACGTTCGCGAACCGTCATAGTATATGCTAATAGGTGACTCTTGCCATATTAAACTTGTGATAGGTGTGCAATATTTTTATCATGTATGTGTACATTATCTTATTTTAGAACGCAATCACACCGTCTACTGAGTCAGTTGATTGAAATGATCACCGCTTTTAAACACGTTAATACCAGAAGAATTATGGTTGCATGCTGTCCTCTAAATAGTAAATGCTAACTATACTCTTGAATGTCTTTGGGTAAACGGTACAAAGTATTTGTAAATTCGGAAGCATATTTTGGATCACGTAATGAGCATAACAAGTCACTCTGAGACTTCACTTAAGCCTCAAAATACCTAGGAGTTTTCCAGGCAGTAACTTATACTGTACCACAATTTTGTGCATTGGTGACAGAAATGATCAAAGCGATACATCTAGCAGAACTCTAGCATATCTCGTATGTAGGTGATTACTTTCGGCTACTGGGTCTCGCACCAAACTGGTGTATTTGTGTAATAAATACATCAAAAGCCGATAGATTTCCTGTTTATAAGTCAGCGGTTAATGTTGCAATATCCGCCGACATATCTCGAAGCGAATAAAAAATTGAGCAATAGTCGAGTGCGAGAACGGGTTCCTTACATTATTGTTCGCGTTGCATAACGGTATGGTCGAGTGGCGGCGGATTGCAGCCGCGAGGTCCTGAGGTCTATGATCAATATAAACACAAAAGCAATAAGCGTCACATCAGCTCAGTTAGATGGATCCACCAGTTGCTAGGTCCTTTCTATTTGCAACAAATCTACTTCAGGTTGGCTTTTTGAGACACTGATATCAACCCGGTATAGCCATTTATGCTGTTTGTTATGGTAAGGTACCCAAAGACATTGTTCATGCCATTAAGACGAGGTTTCCTCAGTACGGACGTTGTCAAGGTTTCAAGTACATACTGCAGACTAGTATCAAAAGTACGTCGACTAAAAACATACTCTATCACGAAGGCGTAAAGTGGGTTCTCAAATACTGTTATATTACAGTAATTACTATATCCTTTAGCAATTATCGATTTCCGTGATTTTAGAAGTTATTTATTCTTTGGTGTAATTACAATGAAACGGGGTTATATTAGTCGAAATATTATTGGCTCTTGTTGCATGAATACATTTATATCATGTGTAAACGTTAAACGTTGAACAATAGTTCAGAATTTACTTTCATATGTTATTTTACAGCTTAGTTTAAAAATATGCACAAATATTTATGTTTATCTATGATCGTCTATAAACGTCAACAGAGGCTATCCTCCGTCTGTCTGAGTCGTGTTCTTAAATATTTTGGACACATTGCGCGAAGGAAACCAGACAACTTGGAGAAGTTGGTGCTCACCGGTAAGCTCGAAGGCAAGCGACCAAGAGGGCGTAGACCGACGCGCTGGTCAGACCAGGTCGCCAACTCCCTAAATATGCCAATGAGCGTAGCGAAGCACCAAGCCGAAAATCACGCCTCGTGGAGAAGACTGCTAAATGACTTTGGACGGGATCACGATCCTCAGCAATGAGGGGCCGACTGAAGAGAGAGAGATAAACGTCTAGATTCCACCCCCAACTAAGTTTCGCAATAAATATCGAAGCAGATATGAGTTTATGAGTCCGTGCATTGTTTTTCAAAGAACAAGCAATACTCACTAACGTTATCGTGCAGGAAGTGAGAATTTATTGATAACGCGCGTGATTAGCGAAATTTTGCAAAATTAATCTAATCTAGAGAAATTATGTGTGACGTGACGCCCGACTATCTCGACAACGGCGTATATTATACAACGTGTATATACGTAATCACCAAATTATGTATTTGTCCAAATTTTATATCAGTTGCGTCTATTGCAAGCTGAAGTAAAGATAAATATCAATTTGTATTTTTTATAGATATATGGCAAAATATAAAAACGTAAAAAATAATATTACTTAAATATATTTATGAAATATGTACCTGTTAATTATGAACATAGAACCTACAGCACTTATAAACAGTCGCTAAGAACTTCCTTTTATTATGAGTACCTATGAACAGGTAAAAATACGCTATAAACGAAATAGAGTCTCTATTGGGACATTAAAAGGTTCAACACATTTCGTTAATAAATATTTATAAGAAAAGCTTGTAAAAGGGAGGTTGTTCTATGTATACATTACAAGAATCATTAATGTACTGTCTGTTATTCTGGGTGAGAATAGTGATGGGACCACGGGAGCAGCGGCCGCGAATACGAACGACGATCGTGTAGTCGGTGGGAGTGACCTTATCATATCTGGTTCTGGAGATTTTTTTTACTATAATGTAGTCTCCACTAATCAGGCGGGAATACAGCTCATGTGGATAAAATAAATAATAATATAGGTAATTAAAACTGTAGTTTTTTCACAATGTATACATATAAAATGCTTTGTCCTGAATGACTGACTGAAGGATCAGCGCACAGCCTAAACCGCATATTGTAGTTACCTGAAATTTGGAGGGTGTGTTCTTTGTATGACGTAGGCATCCTATAAGAAAGGATTTTCCGAAGTTCTACCCCTAAGGGGGTGAAAAAGTTTGTATGGGACAACGTGATTCCTTGGTCCAATCTACTTAAAATTTTGCATGAGGGTTTTTTTTAGAACTTAGTTGCTCACTAAGACGGGATGTTGCGAAATTCAATCCCTGAGGGGGTAAAAAGGGGTAGCAAAGTTTGTACGCGGTAAGCTCAAAAACTGCTGAACGGATTTCGATGAAATTTGGTATGGAGATATTTCGAGACCCTAGGAAGGTTTTAGGTTACTTTTCACCTTTTCGTGCGGGCAAAGCCGCGGGCAAAAGCTTGTATATAATATACATATAAAGTTAATAAGGTGTAAACCATCCTCAAGTTTACGTTAAATTGAATCAACTTGCGAATGCGAATCGTGTAGCCGAACGCACATCACTAGTAAAAAACACACATAAACTCTTGTCTGGATGGTACGTTTGTTACATAATTTATGAGAGTTGATTTAGTCTACAAAAATACAGGCACATAGGAATTTCAGATCTAGACAAGTCTGGATAAATATTATTATAATATTCAAAATATCGGCATTACTATTGAAATGGAATAGGTACCGTTGGGGGAATATTTTTTTAGGAAGTCAGTTATGTGATGTAGGCATTGATATGCAAAAAAACATACATACATCAATGGATGCAGGTGTGTTAGAATACACCTGACATAGCTTTCGGTTGTTGAAGCTAATCTTACTATTCAAGAGTAGAGTACTTGAACCGTCTCTTTTGAAGCAACAATGGCATCAGCTTACAATATATATGTACAAAGTTAATTTTGTGATACATAATATTAAATTAAGTTTTATATTAATGTTATATTTTTTACTAAGATATCATAGACCATTTCCAAGTACAAAAAAAAAACAAGGAAGGAAAATAAACCGATGTATGCTTGAACAAATTGTCCAAGTTTTTTCCCAAGCTTGAAGTCAAACATTAGTAATAAAATTATATTTAATTTATAATACACTTAATAAGTTATTGCATACAATATTACGTCAGGTGAAGATAAAAAGTGGGAAAATTTCTGTACTTATAGGTATATGATTCATGTATCTATGCGCAGGTTGATTCAACTCTACCTACTCTATATAGTGTTATCATGATGATAATATACAAGCGTTGTATTGTTCACACAATGTAAATTGATATCAAAGTTCAGGTTGAAACTTTTACCCTAGCTGTTTTTTCTACAAACTAACCAATAACTAGACTAGTTAAAACCCTGTTCGCAGTGCTAGCGATACTATAAAGCTCTGTGAAGCGATAGTGCCAGAAAATGAAATATTTTTCAGCTGCTAAGTAAGTGCTTTATGTGTTCTGTTCCGACTAATAATTAATTAATCAGCTAGTTGCGTCTACTGTATCAAACGAGGAATGCCTGTACGAGTGGGTATTTTTTGGTAATCTATTTAAAACATACTGTATATTGATATCTATAGTCAAAGGTAATCAGGAACAGAGTGAAATAAAGCGTGACCTGTTTATTTTTAATCGAAATATCATATTACGTGTTAATACATAGACGCAAGGATGATTTCCTTGATCGTAACTCGATATACATGCTATTAATAATATATAGCCAGGTATAGCATAGCGCTTCATTCTTTTTGTGTGACGCTCACCTATAGAGTAACTGTAGGCTCACTTTGTGCCTAGGCACAGACACTACACACATTCAGCTAGTTCCAACTAAAATAACTTATTATATTAGTGTATCGTGTCCCACGGCGTGGCGCCCCACCCACGTTAGAAGCAAAAAGAGCTTAGTAAAAAGTTGCTCCCTCAGGTTATATGTTTTTGCACGTAATTCGGGCTGAAATTGCGGCGGGTTCTTGGAAAATTGGGCAGACTGTCTAACTTTCGACAAGTCTTTGTATAGTCCACAGTTGAATAAGTCTGAATACAAGGTTATAGCGTATATTCGAAGATGACGATTATGTTGTGGAGGGTTAAAATATTGAAGCTATTATGTCTGTAATATGACAGATAGAGTCAAACTAGTTTGGTAGATACTTGCAGTCCGTGGCAGATAAATGTCAGGGCCTACATGGGCCACAAATGAACTCTACAAAAGAGGATTATTCCTATCTCTCTACCCTCCTGGGGATAGAAGTGTGAGCTTATGTGAGTCATAAAAATGTTTTCCTAACTTTTAACCAATGAAATATTGATTGTATTACGGCATGTCCAGGCGAGCGGTGGAATCGCTAGACCGCACAACACTGTTAGAATTTGGTTCAAGGTATTGGTATCGCGGTAGCGGAAAGCGAAAGCGAGTTTTCTTCGACCTCGGCCGTTACTGTCTTATACATAGCACGATTCACTATAGTCACTAAACTACGATAGTTACTATTCCTTATAAAATTTACTGGATATATGTATCGGCTATCGTAAATTGTTTGGTTTAGCTTGACATTCTTTTACACTGGTGGGTTCCTTTTTTGTTTATTACGCAAACATTGTTATGGTATCTATTGTTCACAATGACGCTTTTTGTGATAACCCTAGCTGCAATGTCAGACTATATCAATGACACAGACTAATTAAATGCCACCTCATTATTAAATAATTTGATCTGTTTAGACTGTAGAATGTGCCAGAAATCATATAGATACATATAAGAAACATTATCCTTTCTTTGCGTGATCGAGTAAACAGCATCACAGCGGAAAAAGATAATATTTCAATAAATGTTTAACGGAAACATCGTTTTAACCAGATTAGTTGGCAGATATGTTATACTATCCGTCTGTATATAGCTGACGGAAATTTGACGTCACAACCAGCCGTCTGGTGACGTGGATTACTTTGAACATAAAATCGATAACTCAGTTAGGTTATTAGGTAATAAATTGGCAATCTAGATTTGAATATACCTTTTTTGCAAAGTTATGGAACAAACGAAGTTCTAGATTATTTTTAATTCGACGAACATTGTTATCAAAACTTTTCAATATATCCATGTTTAAAAATATACTAAATTACATACAAGTTACAAAAAACTAAAAGATATTCGTAATTAATTAATAAGTATAAATTGGCAATCATCTTGCATATCAATTACAATTTGGGTAGGTACCGTCAGTTTTGAGTTTACCCGTTTAATCGAAATTCTATATTGATTAGTACATTTGTTCATTTACATACTTGAGGTCAAAACTTGAAGTTTATTATGTAAAACAGTAATCGTTTATAATTATAATAATATCCATTTTACAAATTTACGAATAAATTTAATGTCCTAAAAAAATACGCATACGCATACCCACGCCTTTCTTTTTATGATATAGGGGACAAACGAGCATACGGTTCACCTGATGGTATGGGATCACCGTCTTTTTATCCCCGAAGGGGTGGGCAGAGGCGCAACTAGTGCACCCACTTTTCGCCGTGCGTATTCCGTCCCATGAAGAGTTTTTCATTTAAAATATTATGTGGGTATGTCGCATGCTGAAATCATACTATGAATTTAGGTTATGAAAAAAAAAGGATGAATTGGAATAGATGTAATAATCATTTTAGTGTTCTTGTGAAGCCTGCGTTAGCATATTTCTTATGGTTCAAATTCTTTCTCTACAACTTACAAGTACGGCTTACGTGCCAAAGGATTGTAATGATTCATTACACGTTACCCAGTATTAAATAATATAATGATAAAATAAAATTGTTAAAAATACAAGTATAAAAAATAAATAACATATTTATGGCCAAGTATGAATGTGTTGAAACACGTCCAGTATATTTCGCAATATTTCCTCGGAGACATTTGGCAGTGTGAGCGGAATTGTGTACAAATTGTTTGTTTAAAAATACAGGGTTAAGATGTTTTTAAACACAGAGAAAGACGAACAAAGGTCACAAAAAGCGTTTTAAGGAAGTCGCCGCATTCGCAAATAAAAGCATTCTTCGATTTTTGCACAAAAAAACATCTGCAAGCAATCATAGACAATGGAGTACCGTTGCAACGACGCGACCATAAATTCAGCAACAAACTTTTTGCCTACGCAAAAAACCGCGAAAAAATGCCGACAGCGACCGAAATTTTAAACGAGGAACGGTACTACTTTTTTTCTTCTTTAATAGGCGAGGGCGTACTCCTGCTACCGGAGGCAGGTAGCCACTTTGGATGCACTTCAAAAAATTGGGTTAAGTGTTTTTTATATGTGACAGATGAAGCGGGCAAGGTGAGCGGTGTACTGTTACGGAAACCACCTTTTTTACCATATTCCCCTATTAACTATATTTTTTTCTAAGCTCATAATCAGTTCACATGTTTTAATGAAAAAAATACTAAGTGGATCAGTAGGAGTTTTACAGACGTTTTTTTTTTCAAAACAATCGGATTGCGTAAATGGGGCCCCAAAAGTAATAGTGGCCGCGCTGGTCGCACGTCTGTTTGTCTGTATGTGTTGTGAAACCTAATAGCCTTGCGTCGCGGTTGAAGGCCGGCCAAAAACTGCGCGCGCGGCCCCACGCTAAGATGTGCGGTTTCAGGAGCATTGCACGCATAAATACATAACAGATAAGATTATACATTCGATAAAAATATATCAATATCACCTGTCCGTACATTACACACTAATTGACGGAGACAATCCATTCAACATATTTTTTCTGCTTAATGTTAATTTGTTATTGTTAAAATGTAAAATTGTATGTCTATTGAGGAAGTTGTAAAACCGTTTATAGTTTATCAATAGCCCGTCTTGAATATTTGTACGGCACGTTTATTTATTTTTGAAATTCTAAAAACGGATGCGTTCACGACATTTGAATACTAAAACTGCATTAAAAAAAATCAGTCACAAGTATGCGGCCAAATCTGTGATTTTGTGCCATCCCTTTTCTACATTGGCGACATACTATTGCGTGACAGAGACGAATTGATTGCAGGAAGCCATTCAAAAAAAGAACAACCCTTCCTCACCCTTTCTGGGCATTCTGTTGTTTATGGTAACCATAAAAAGTCATATGTTTGAATGTGGAAGTAATTAATTTTGAATTCAATCACTAAACGTTTAAAGTTGACATTCGAATAACGGCGATTATAGGTTAGAGTGAATTTAAATTAAGGACGAATTAATATATTTCAAAATAGTCTTTGTTGTTCGAAATTTGAATTTGTCCGTACAGGTAGCAGACCAGTGTTTTGATCGGGTCTATTTTTGTCTAGTATATTTCTGGTCACCTCATGGCTCACGCCTCAAACATTTCAATCGGTGCGACACGACTGACACACGTTAAGTCGATCAATTCAATCGCAAATTGAATAAAAATAACATTTGAAACACGTCAGTGACCAGTTGTTATGTCTGCTTCGGTAATTATGAAGAATATTTTATATTTAATTTATGCAAATATTTGTAAGAACAACGACCTTTGCCGTGATATCTCCGGGTGTAAGCCACCGCCGGCGAAGAAAGGATGTATGTATACTACGTTTTTATAATAATGGCACGTGGAACAGATTTATTTAACGTTATTTAAATGAAGGAAATCTCTTATGTAATCATTTCAAAATATACGTTGAATGTTAAGGTTAGCTGTTTTTGTCTCATCAAGTGGAAGGCTAAGGAAGCTCATCTAGCAGCCTATCAATTGTGAAGGCAATTACGCGCTCTAAATAAATATAAGGAGAAATATTGAACGTTCCTTCCTTTGTTTTCGGTATAAACCGCAATGCACGGATATTATAAATATAGAATCTTAATATGTACAGACCTACATTTTTTATAACCACAATTGTTGTTGTTGAGTTCTAATCCTATTTCTGGTTGAGGGCGTAGGTATTTGTAAGTCTCTGCTATAAATTATTGATCAGAAGACATTTTAAATAAAAAGAAGTCACATAATTGCGACAGGTTAACGTTAATCACGCGTTAAGGAATCTAAAACTCGTAGAAATTGTATATTGCTGAACCGTGCGATTGATTCTCATCGGTTGTATAGACAATCCCTATATCTACATCAATAAAGCAAGAAAAGACGTTCTAATATCACCAGCATATCTACATTATCTCGCCACCTCTTCCCCGGCTGACAAGGACGCCAATCAACGTTACAAAGTGACCACTTTATGCGATCCACTGGCCTACTGATTTGTTTATAAAAAACGCATTCAACCCGATCACGTGTGCATTGTTTCGGAGACGCATCCGGCGCATGCGCATATCTTATATATGATTTTTTACGCACCTTTCACTTCCGACCTGTGCCCGCGCAGGTACCATTTCACCGTACATGATTTAATGCATCTGCGCATCCTACCATGGGAAAGGTCAAATAAGGAAGTGATTTTGTTGGTTACTTGATTTGCCGGTTTTTTCGATACTGAATACAGAATATCAAAGTCCCAGGATGTTTTCTTATAAAATTAATTTATAAAAGGTAAATAGGTGGAATACAATATAGCCTCCGGGCGTTGAATCGAATTACTCCACCCAATGTAATAATATGTGAGAGATGCAAATATCTATACTAATATTATAAAGAGGAAAGAAAGAGAAAGAAAAAAAGATAAGAGGAAAAAAATGTAGAAAGGGTGATATAGTTCAACAAGATGAACTGATCACCCGTCTGTGCGACTGCATACGTCCCCACAAAACATACATTATAAAGAGGTAAGATTTGATTGTTTGTTTGTTTATTTTTAATGGATAATCTCAAAAACTACTGGACCGATTTTGAAAATTCTTTCACTAATAGGAAGCTATATTACTCGTGAGTGCTATAGAATTTTTATGCCGTCGAAATATTTTTATCCCGGAAAAACATTTTCACGCGGGCGGAGCCGCGAGTAGAAGTCTACTAGTTTTATACAGTCGTATAATATCTAAAACAAAAAGAATCTATTGGGGTTAGAATAATATGAGATTTACGAGTATATTATTTTTCGGCGTCTCTACATCTTAAGAGCGAGTGAAGTGAGCTTACAAATTATGTTTAGTGGTCACCAATACCACCCAAAATGTGGTCACGTTGATAGTGGGAAATAAAATTTACAAAGACAAACAAAATAAATAAAAAAATGCAATTTGTCAACTCTCATGAACAATTAAATGCAATAAACACAATGTCCTCAATTCGTAATAATGCATTACACAGCAATCAGTTGTCAGCAGTCAGCACGGGGCTCAGCATTCGCGGTAGAGGTCGATGACCGGACCACTTCCGATTTTGGTCAGCACATCGCAAATACATGGATTAGGTTACGTGTAATTTACGTAGCGATAGCTTAGCGGGAGTGAGACGGATTGGAGTTAAGTTCGACGTCTGGACTGGAAATACGTTCCCATTGCATTGGTTTCTTTAATAGTGAATATATCAGTGTAGTGAATATAATATATATCATGGTGTTGCTACTGTTTATGGGTGGTCGTATCGCTTACCATCAGGAGAACGGCGTACTAGTATCGTCATACAATGCAATAAAAAAAAAAATATATGTTAAGGGCAGTTTGGTACACAAAAAATTTACTCCATCATTAGTATAGAAGGTTCTAGAAGAAGTTCCCAGCTATACAGCCATAAACATCTCGAGAATAATCGATGCTCTTTAGTTTTACCATTAAGGGTAGCGCACATCAACATGTATACTCACGTTGTATTTTTGATTATATAGGACAAGATTTTTTTATGCCGTTTAGAATTAAGTTAAAGTGAGTTAAACTGTCTCAGTTATTAATGTTCTATTGCTTAGTTTGTGTCGCAGCATATTTTTTTTTATCCTTTCAGCTGTAATATTCTCATAACTTTTTTTATACGCGAAAGTTAGAATAACTTCGGTCTGCGTTATTGTACTGATATTTAAAGGACTCAATTTTAATTAAAACGTCTACCGGCAAATTGCTTCATAGCTTAACATATCTTTAAAACGTGTTATGTGCTAGCTGTGCGCGATCCTTTAGTATAAACCTATAAAACATATTTCTGTTTATCAGCAAATAAGTGTTGCCTACAAAACTGACTATGGCCTGCATAACAACTGCATGGCTTACATTTTCCTAGGTCAATGACCTGATTATGCTGCAATGTGTATTTATTGTGTCGCATGTTACTTCATGTTCATAATTATTTTTATCTTATTTACGCTGAAGATGTGTTTGTTATTATAGTTCGGTAATTTTTATGGAGGTTTATAGATTGCGGGAAAATGCTTATAGTGTAGCGACGAGCCGATCTTGAAACCAGAGGCCGCGCATTCCATTCCTGTACAAGTAATTTTTGCGTGATCCAAGAATATTTCTTTCAATGGTTGTGGTAAAGAAATTGATAGTAAATACGCACAAGAGAAGACTTCATAGTATACGGTTAGAACTAGTTGACAAAAAAAAACAATGCTCGCAACCTGATTAACAGAAATTGCGATGGAGTATCGCGATTTCAATGATAGAAATATGCACACACATATATATTAAATTAGTGTTGTATATAATCCATAAGAATGTCACGCAATCTCTATAACCATTTATATATTATCAATAATACCAGCTCTGTGCTATACACTGTCATGATGCTGGACACGGTCTTCTTCTGAGAGAATTCATTCAAGCCTTAGTCCACGACGCTGGAGAAGACTTTATCCATTCTTATAGTAATAAATTAAATATCCGCATTTCTGACAGTGAAAAATAATTAAACTGATGCGACAGGAAAGTTATAAACAGATACGCGCACAATAACTAATAATGATTATGTAAGGTCTATAATGAAAACTCCAGTAAGATTGACCTGTTTGGTACGAGTCTCTTTAAATTTAAAAGGCAATTAAAACATCTTGGAAGCGTTTAATCTTATCATAAGATTAGTTTTGAGTTGTATCTGTATTCTTACATGCTTTATAGTCAGTGTTGCTTAGACGTTGTCCATAATTTTATAAGTTATTAAGTACTGTATTTTTTCTTTTCTCTTTCGAGATACTATGTGCTCTTTATATTTTGTATGAAGTGTTCACTTTTTTATGTTGTGCACTTAGTTTATTTAATTATGTACTGTAGGTTTTTTGTATTAAAATTCGGTGTAGCAACTGTTTGTGAACCTATTAAAATAAAATAAAATAAAAAATAAAATAAAAATAAAATAACCTATTGTGCAGAAGAATGTCAATTATGTTTGTCTGTGCGGACGGTTCTCTTAATATTAGAGAAATTATAATGTCCATACAAAACCAGGCTACGGAAACTTGGAAGATACTGAAAACATCCAGATATTCCATCAACCTTTCAAATGTCCAATGCCGAAGGGCTAAGACATCGCGAATTCTTCAGATACCAGTTTTCAGCTAAGTCTACCGCTATATCTATGTTTTGACTACAGTATAAAGCAGGCAAAATACTTTTACAGTGTTTTACCTGAAGTTAGCTTAGCATATTTGAACATTAAAAATTTATGCTTAAATTTAATCATGTCAATAGTCATAAAATATTTATTTAGATATTCCATAAGAATTACTTTACATATTGCAAACTATGGATGCTAAGGAACTAAAATAAAACGATTTAGAGCTTAAAAGCTCTTAGGTAATAGATAAAAAAATATTTTGCCTTAAAAAAACCTAGAGTCAAAAAGTAAGAATTTTTGGTCTTAGGACTTATATTATCATATTATTTAAACGTGGTATTAATAGTGTAAACTAATAATTTCACAAAATTTGTGTAATCACAATATTGATGGTCGAAAATATGTTTTAAGATATGTTTTAATATTATACAAAATGTTGAAAGGAAAGGTAGAAATTCGATTACACTAGTAAAACCATCTTGCAGGAACGTGTACTGTGTAGTATCTACTGAAAGCCATCCATTTGCATACATACAAAAAAGTTTTTCAACTGTTATAAGTGAAATATTCAGTTTCCCTTAATAAAATAATTATAATAATTACATATTCTCGTATTACATCCAATTACAAAGTAAGGAAATCCCGAAACGTGATTATCGCACATAAACAATGTTTTTGTGCCAATAGTGTTCGGTCATGAATCGCGTGCATCATATTATCAGCCGCGCTGTAGGCAGTCGGGAATCTCCGCAGTAGGCTAAACTGCGAGCGAATCCATTCCGCTCACGTCGCCCGTGCACGAGCGCTGCAAGTTGCGTTAGGTCATGGCGGAAACAACAATTATTCTTCATTATTATCTACACGGCTATTTTTATGTACAATACAATGTTCGTGTATATTTTTTAAATAACGAGTTTTCCATGCATTGTCTATAGGCCGGATGTAGCGTCGTAGCACCGGTTTAGAAAAAGTCCAGAAAGTGAAGGCAGCGTAGCGCTTGCCGACACAACGCTACGCACGTAGCGCGTAGCCATCACCCGCTTTCATGAATAGGGGTAACTTTTCCACTATCTATTTTCATGTTAAATTCATGATTTTCCATTAATTTATGAAACAAAAAGTAATAGATGGTACAAACAGATCTGTATAATATGAAAACAACTTACTGTATCTCTCCATGAGCGATTTCTTGTATGCCTTTCCAGAGATGGCGTCATCGTTGGGGCTGAGCCGGCCAGCGGAGTCGTCGGACTCTGTCCCGGAGTCGCGGCCGGTGGCCAGGTAGTCCTGCGATTGTCGCAGGATGAGCTGCGTCCGCACATAGTCAGACGGGTCGGCGAACGAGTTTCGCGCGAATTCGCACACGGAAATCTCTTTGCGCACTGTTAAGTCCAGGGGCGCATCATCTTCAGCCTGGTCGGGCGAGGGCAGCGAGGACAGCGCAGGTGGCGAGCGAGGTTCTTCGGGATAAGCCTTCCTGGCGGCCAGCGTGCGCGGCTCGTCGGCACTGAGCGGGCGCCGGTCGGCGGGAGATGCGGGCGGCGAGCGTCGCACCGCGCCCGCGCTGCCCGGCCTCACTTCCACAGCCATCATATTTACTCGACCACAAGATACACCATAATCACGAGCACAGTTTGCAGTTATGTCATCCAGCGTAATGAGACGTGTGAAGGCGCGCCGCGTCCGCCGGCGTTCGCGTCGTGTTGCGGACTGATGTCCCAGTTTCGTGCCGAGTTCCACTGACTTCGTGAGCTCGCTTCGGCCGCGCTCGGCGCACATCGGACACTTTCGTTTTCGTACTGGCGGCACTGTGTGCGTGCGCGGTACACACATACACCCGTCTGTGTGCGCCACGCGGTTGTGTGCGCGCCGCCGCTGCAAGTGTGTGCGGCTTGTGCTTGTATTGGCGGAGCTTTTTACACTCTTGTCTCGCCAAGCTTTCCTCAATTTCCCGCGTTACCTAACGGGTTTTCACTGTTTGATTAATTTTCGTCACCGGTTCGACTGGTGGTTCGTTTTCCGATATTGTTTTCGGTTAATGAAATTGAAGTGAAATTGTATATCCTAATTAATTTGTTGCCGGTGGGCCTTTATCTAGAAATTGCTAGGCTTTATTGCTACACCATTACTGGTGCTAAGAAATGAGGTTGAACTATTCAAAATACCCAAAGACTGCCACATTAAAGGTATACAATTATAAAACAACTGTCTTATTAAATAATTGTACCTTATTAAATAAATGTAATTGATTGAATTGAAACCGGAATGCGAGAGACAATCAGTAATAAAGGTTTGCGTAACAGCGTACCGCGTAAACAAATTGTGTTTTTTTATCTAACGCACGGAGCATTGACCGAGATTACGAATAAAGTTGCGCGCGCGCAGAGCGGCCACGTGACATAGTAACGTGGCCGACATTGGTTGACACTCGGCGCCTCCCCCGCGCCGCATCGTGGCCAAAGCTTGCGGGGGATATGCGTACAATAACATGGATCAAGCTAAACTGGTCGTAATAGATAGGGTGCCATGAATTTGAGCCAATGTCAGCCGGCAGTTTGTCCTAAACAGATAATTTGAATAGTTTGCTCTAACGTGGAAGTGACTTGTAATTTGTGAAAGTTCGCGTTTTTTCATATTGCCTCATGCTGTGGCGTAATTTTGCGAATTTTACGACGCCTTGCCTATTTTTTTTGTAAACGTGGGCGTGGTTTATACTTAGTATGATAACGTTTCTTTTATAATTATTCGGTGTATGCAAATCGTTCGTGTGGTGGGAATTGTTGTTGCACTGCGCTCTACACCCTGAGATATCATAATTTTTTTAAAGCGCATAACGCCCAATAACATTGTCTTCAATATCCTTCGAATTATTAGATAACAGTTTCAATACACTGCTGATAGCAGAGATAGACTAACTCGTGGTACCTACACAGAAAGATTCTTGCGGGTCAGACTCCAAAATACTTCAAAATCAGGCATTAGGTACCGAATACCTTACACAATACAATATTGACCCATATATTATTTTAATACGAAAAGTGTTCATATATAAAACCACTATATAATTATGTTTGATACGCACTATATTATTACATTATGAAGCGACAGATAATGTTATAAATACGGTAAAAGAGAAATATATTTTTCGTATATTCCTTGTTCAGTTGGTAGCAAATTATAGCTTACAAAATAAGAAATACATATTGTGCATTACCTATATAGTTACATTCATAACTACCGATAAGCTTAATTAATGTTTTGTTGTTTAAATTATTTGATGTGAGGTAGGGTTGACAAAACAACGATAAGTTAAAAAGTAATTAACAGCGTCATCAGGAGGATCGATTTTAACTTGTAATTTTACAATAACGAATTACAATAATATTTCTATACAATGTATTATGACATTAATATGAAAACTCTTTCGTCACTTTCTTCCCCACATTATATGATTGAATTATAAGAGAGACAACAGTGATGTATAAATAAGTCGAGTAAATATCTCCACATTAACGTTTAGTTTATTACTAGCGTATAGCGGACAATGTCAAGTTTTCTCTATCGCCGGCTGGGGTCAGGAAATTGACTCCTATCTTCCAAGTAATAATATCGCATTTTTACAATCAATGGACTCTTGTGGCGCTGATTTTAGTCTTTTGCGTGTGTTATAATAAAATTATAGGTTATTATAAATTATAATATATAAAAGCTTTTTTAAATTCCATTAAATGATTGCTTGCCTCCCACAATTGTCTATAATTGATCAATAGCAACACAAAGTTTGATTTGCAAAGCTCTGTTTTGCATTTGTCACCTTTGTATTAGTTGCGTTTTTGCCTACTCTACGCAGCTTATATGTAAAATAATACAGTCATGTTTAAAAACAGTTTTAGGAACAGCGTTTGCACGTCCAAAAAGCAGGCTTTGCGCGAATGTGGGTCGTTTGGAGGGCGTCGAGACAGACGTGGCCTACGTGATACAAATTTACAATTGTAATTGTAACACGACCTCTAAAATTTCGGGAGTGGCCGGGGAAGGACGGGTTATTAGACATTCTTGGCTGGGTCCAGCAGATAGGGATATCCTGAGCATTTAAGGTTCTGAGTGATTTGTGACTCTTTGTTGTAGGATAACGCTAGTTTGAGTAGTTATGTGTTAATCGTCGCTCGCTGTGTCAAAGGAAAATATTTATTAAAAAATGTACGAACTATACTTGAGGGTTGACACCTTTGGGAAATAGAATTCTATTTGATTTTCTACTGGGTAAATAGGTACAATCAGTCGAGCATATATTCATAAACATATACTTATTGCCTCATATATCTGTGTATTAACAGGAAGGTACGTCAAAGATATTAGGGTTATGTAAGTTGCGCTTGGTAGCGGGTTCGATGCCCGGTGGATCTGCCGATACGATGGCCGGCGCGACCCGCGATAACACTGTCACCCCTCAACAACAGAACATCTTAGATTCGCGTCACGGCTTCTTGTCTTCGTCTAAATATTTTAAATTGTAGTATATTTTTTATATGAATTAGAGGACCGCTGGAGTGGTGGTAAGCGTTACGACTTGCTAAACAAGACCATCTATATTTACTAATGATGCGGCTCTGAGCTACGTTTATCATATTGAGATGATGTATTATGCGCAGACATTACACTGGTCACATTGTCCTTCAAACTCTTACACAATAGTGCTTGCACATCGCTATTCGACGGTAGAAATGCATAAAGCGGTAGTTATTACTTAGATTTAACTTAATATTAAACTAAAATAATTTGTGTAATGTAAGAAGTTGTTTCTCTGCCTACCTGTCTGATATACAGGTGTCGGTGTGAATATATGTTCTTCATACTCTAACATCGATCTACCTATACAGAGGCAATCTTAAGCATAAAAAGAAGATTCTGAGTCGCATCGATTCGTGGATATTATCAATCTTTCCTCGCTAATCCTCAATTATCCTTATGTGCGAGCAGGGTGGATATATGCAGTACTATTAGTGCTAGACAAGGATGGAATGGGAGGAACGAGACGCTCGACCGGATGACGAAGGTGTTGCAAAACCGAGTGCATTCCGAAATTGCATGTAAATTGTAATCATGTTTAGAACATTCTAAAACGCGTTAGATTTTATGCTCAAGATTAAAATAAAAATTGATACTGAAATAGTTTCCTCATTTATAAATACGTATTCTCATTTTAATTTTACGAGTTTTAACTTTAAATACAACCAAAAATAATTGTAAAAAAATATTAAAATATAAAACATTTTCTATATATAAAACAATTCTGGATTTTTTGGTCCATTTTATAAATGCAGGATACCAATAAGAGCGTGTTCGTTAAATGAGAACCATACCATTCAAATAATGCAACTATAATGAAGTATCCTTATAAGAATTCAATATTTATATTTATTTTTGTATATCTACTACCATTTGCTGTCTTTAAAAAACATTTTATTTTATTATGAGCACTGAGCATCATAGCACGTGGCAAATCATCCACTTCTACAAGAAATTATATTCTTTTAATTCTAAATTCTATCAAATATATCTCTATTTTGCTGAAGCTATTGTTTTGACTAACTAACTAAAATCTCTTAAATTTAAAACGAATATTACGTCTGATATAATCTTCTCTACCAATTCTACGTTTCTGTAGAAGAGAAAGAGACAGGGAGTTATTGTTATATTTAATTACCCGCCTATACCGTGATTATAAAAGCGATGAACACATTTGTTTTTATTACAATGTTTACTTTTCTTCGTTACGTAACTCTGATATTTGAGTTTTTGTTTTTATACTTATATCTATTCTACGATCATAATATGGAAAAATAATCGAAATTATATACTATGCTGTTATCCTACACCGTGCAATTTATCCTGTTTTAGTTGTGTTGATTACTTGTTACATATTATTATTATTTATCTGGTGTTTTAGGTATTATTGTAATTTCATTATTTTGAAGTCAGGTTTTTATGACTACTTACTCGAAAACAAGAATCTAATAAGAATAGGCAAGAGAAATAAATAAACTATTTGAGTATTATCATTATCATACTTACTACATATCCCTATTAGTATTTTGTGTAAATTCTACTAATATTATAAACGCGAAAGTTTGTAAGAATGTATGTATGGATGTATATTTGTTACTCTTTCACGTAAAAACTACTGAACGGATTCACACATAGGCTACTTTTTATCCCAGGAAAATATAAAGCGGGACTTTAATCCCGGAAAAACTTTTTAACGCGGGTGGAGCCGCGGGCAAAAGCTAGTAGTAAATATTTCTTATTAACCCGCCACTTACTCGAATTGGGTCAATCGACATTTATACCATCCATATACACATTGTCATAGGTATGTAAACTTTATATCTAAATTAGATATAATACACTTATTTTCCTTATAACTCGATAAATAAACTCTCAATACAAAGTAAATAGTGACAGTTAGAAAATAAAAAGCGTCGTCGATTGCGTTTCGGTGCATCCACTCGTGCGCAAGTGCTGTCGATGGACTACTTCAAGGCTGAGATGCGCGCGCGCCGCACACATCCACCTAATGACTACTGTTCAACCGCTACTCCGCCCGTAAAGGCATGCTCTGCTGGACACGTCGAAAGTGATATTTGTTAGTACTGTAATTGTGTTACAAAATATTCCTTTAAGTATAAAGCGATATCACAGCTTTTCATCATGGCATTGTGTTCAGCTTGCCACCCTGATACTTAGATGGCTGGTCGCGCCAGCATCATGACTAAGAGTTAAAAAAAATCTACTTAACGGCCTTAAATCTTAAAAAAATCTAGATGAGTAGTAAATAGCTAAAAATGTATCTTAAGACGGAAGTTCGTGACTCATTCACTACATGGTCCATGCGAAGATTTTATCGAGTTGAACAGACCATTTTAAACTTTATCTGCCAGATCTTGGACTAATTCCCAATACTTTAGCCAAGACAGTTTTCATTCTAGCGACGTATACAATACTTGTTTTTGCTTCATGTCTGGCGCAGTGGCTTGGAGCCAGGTGTCTTTCTACTCTATATTAATATCTTCCTTCTCCTTCCATGAAATCTAAGGACTCTATGTGTTTTTCTCTTTCTTCTTCACATTTTATTATTTTCTGGTTCTTAAATGTTTACGGTCAGTTGCGACAGGCGATAAAATTAATTGTGATAATGTTCGAATCTTTTTTAAAAGAGTTGTAATGGCAAGTGAGAATCTCTTACTCAATCTCTTGCCCTCCGCCCGATCTCTTGTCGTGTGAAGCTACTTACTCTCATGTTTTTCTTATCCGAACCTAGTAAATTATTTAAATTATAAACATTATGTATGCAGCTTAACATGGTACATCTGGCAGTAAATTACGTAGATTAGCAAACGAAGACTGGTCTACGCGGTTTTTTCTATTTTTTACTTCTTACTTGGGTTTCTTCTTTTTTTTCAACTGCGCGTCCGGTCAAACGTTCCTATCTTGGTGTAGGTTATGTACGTAATAACTCCATTATACTTAATTATCTACTTAACGCCTATAATCATTCATTTAACATTATTATTTGGAGTTTTATGTGATTTTTATAATCTTTTGTAGTGTTAAAACCGGTAGTATTCCGGATTTTATCTGTATAGTGGTCTTCTTTAAATTAAATATTGTTACCTTTTTTTAAATGGGCTGCAACGAGCGTGTCGGTCATGTATGTTTTTTTACTATAGGCAATTAAATCATCTATAGGAAAATAAAATGTGATGTAATAGATCTAAAGGTGACTCTATAGGCAATAAATACATCCAATCATCTCTAGGAAAATAAAATGTGATGAAATAGATCTAAAGGTGACTCTGTATTTTATATAAGTTTAATGTGATTCTAATTGGATGTTTAATTACTGTTGTAATAATTATAATAAAATGTTCATTAAATGCAATTAATAATTGTCGTGTAAAAGATACTCGTGCTACTCCTGTGATTAGAGAAATCAGTGAAAATGAGCTGTGAAAGCGATAGCTTCCTCCAGTGGTTGTGAGTGTTGGCTTCGTACTCGCATGAAGCAATATGGCTATTCCGTCAAGCTAGATCTTCGCAGAAAATTATTTTGATTGTACAGTTTCCAAAACTTTGTATTGTTTTTACTCAGGTATTAACATGACCAGCACCATTGATTTGCGAGTTAATTTATTTTGGTGATAGTAAAAGAGACTTCGCGGGTTTGGTTCCCGTTTCAAAACAGACGTGATTGGTTGTTATATCCAAGACATTTACTCTCAGTACAGGATGTAAGCTGGTATTATTCCTATTGTAGTAATGTAAAGTCATTATCAGAATAAGTGCGGCCGTGGTCGACGTATGCACAAATATGAACGATAAGTAGAACAATGATTGTGATACAATTGTCGCCTTGGCATGAGTGGCGGGACACTGACACTACACCTGCGTCTTAATATAACTGTTTAGGTATTTTGTAGACTTACATCTGAAAATACTAGTCATTGGTGACTCGCGTTCCGGGGTTAGCTAGTGTAGAGTATAGGCCGGCATAATTCTGGCGATCGTCGACAAAAGAGACGCCTTGTTGGTTGACGTTACTTGGATTACCCTGCACTCGTAACAGAACCAGAAAATAAGATTTTAGAATATCCGTCTCTAATTAGATGTTAAAAAAAATCTAACTAGATTATCTCGTATGTGAATTTGTACTATATCTATTTCCGCTGGCAGTATTCTAAGAAAACTTTTTACTACATATAATCCGACTATTATGTTGTCTAGGAAGTCTTTGAGATTTCCCTGCAAATGTACAAATAACATCGTATAATATCAATGTAGATAAACGCATTAAACAATTCCTCACGTGTTATTGTCGATAAAAAACACCGGTCTCACGCCATTCGCTGACGGCAATGAGGAATTTTCACTTGCGAGAAAAATTTATAGAGAGTGAAAACCGAACGGTGCGGTACCGTCGGCACAAACGAGCGGCTATTGTGGCGGCTAGAATCATTTAAATGGAATAGCTGTTAGTGACATAAGGCTATAAACGAAGAACTTAAATAAAAGTGCGCACATTAGTTTTATTTCAATGTATATTAATGTAAACTTAAGAAACCATCGAGAAATATAAAATTACATGGTTGCCGCATTAATTAAGTCGCTTGTAACTATTGCTGTTATTTTTGTGATACCACAATTCTATTTAGACGGTTTTAATTCAAAATGTGACAAAGTGGAAACCAATATTATTGTATCAATGTTATACGGCTATAGATCTGTTAAGATTTTGTGTATTTTGTAAGGTAACTGGCCCATGTACCTTATTTAAAATACTTGTAAATTTTACGAGGAAATATTCATATAATTTCATATAAGCCCGCTCAGTAGTAGAGGCTCGTGCTCAGCAGTGGACAGTATAATACAGGGCTGGTATTATATTTATATAAACACTCTCATTAACTAATGAAAATCCTCAAACCAACTTAAGAACTCAAACTGAACCCCTGTCCGCTAACCATCAGAAGGAGAGGGGTCGCTTTGCTGTTACCGTAAAAATAAAAACTAACCTAACCCAGTAATCTATTTCTGTAATGCCGATGTGTGATTTTATAAGAAATATTGCGCTGCAGTGTACGCGCGGCGCATACCAGCAGGTTAGTTTTTCACCGGCGAGTCCATCAGCGAAAACGAAAGTGGAAAATATACACAATTACGATATTGTTCTGGCCGAGAAAAAACGCTGGCGTGCGAAAAGTCAAGAAAATTATTCGCCACCTTACACTTTAATAATGTTACTGTGTCTCAATTAGTTTCTGTCTTCATCTTAATCTAATATGTAAGAATGAGATTGGATGATTGTTATTCAGTAATCATCGTTTGATTGGATTTGGATGCATAATCGCACACCAACAGACCATTATGGTTTAGTTTTTAATTAAGCTACAATGATTTAGTACACCATGTCCTGGTTTAACATATAAGACATTTTTATACCAGGCAAAGATTCTTGTAGCACTGTTGCATTCTCGTTTGACGGCTTGAAGGGTGCTGAAAGAAGTGTAATTACCTACTTAGCAATATGAGACTCAAGCGGTGCTATGAGAGAGGAGACTAATTATGGTTCTATGCAGTCATAGCGTACAAGTTCAGGTGAAGTGGTGATCGCGTCATTCAACTGATACTTCAACATTTAAATATCTCGTTCAAAGCCCAAGCAAAAACTGAAATACGTTTTAATAAAAAACATCGCTAACGAGAGATTCCTGTGATCTCGTGTATTACAAGGCCTCTAACCAAGGCCGGCGTCTAGACTAGACAAACTTAGATCTTGCTCCTACATGCCAAATTACTCTTAAATATACGCCTTAACATTGTTTTAATGTATATTTCATACTTTTATGTACTTTAGGCTGTGGATTCATTATTTATTTCTAAAGAAATTGGTACAAGACTGCAGAGGAAAAAATAAAATAAAGGTGAGATCTCGAACTATCTCGATCGGCTGCTTTGATCACTCCTTATCACATTATAGGACGGAAATAAGGACGGCGGACTGTGCTTCATTTGCTTCTTGATTAACACGTACCATTGCACAACAAACGTAAGATATTTTTAAATAATTAAATTAGCTTCGTAGCTCTTCTACCTCACTCCATGCTTCCTCCACAAATATTAACTGTTACATTGTACTAATATTTAATAAAAATATTTTTAGATAAAAGATATAAAAAAGGAATCTAGTGTTAAATAATCACTGATTGGACTGTCAACTTACGCCAAATAATTAAAAAACTGTCGAAATATTGATGACGTAAATAACCGTTTAAGAATATTTATAGGTTTTATTAAACAGAACATTACAATTCCAATACTGTATCTGGATACTTCATTTTAACTTGAGTTCTATAATATACTCAAAGGTCTACGCGTATTTCAATATAAACGATTAAACGAAATTCATAACCAATAACCAGTTTGGAACACGTATAACAGGCATTTCTATGCAATATCTACTTCCTTTGAATTCCATCTAATCAAGAGCCAAGTGAGCGAAAGCCGTGGCCCATACCCACTAACCTTCCTGCGAGTCGGTGCGAAAGGGAAACACGATTGTAACCGCTCGCCGGGCGAGAACTGTTTCAAGTTTACTAGTGCAAGTGCAGCGCTGCGCCTGCGCACTTACACCACCTCGCGTGCCGGGGATTAGTTCCCGAGATATCGTGTTTGTTGTTTATAATGAGCTAGTTTTTGTGTTGGGATGCGATGAGGACTATACTTAGCAAGGTTTATAAAGTCTACCTACTGTTAAGTATTATGTTTTTGTGATATTGATTTATTACGAATTGAAATTTCAGACTCAGCTGTTCACAGCAAGGGTCTTAAGGAAATATTTTAAACAGCTTCTCTATGTTATAATAAGCAAAAAGTATTTTTTTTCATTCAGGGGGACTGTAATTCCACCGCTTTGGTGGAGTGAACAAAAATATGTATGTATTAAATGTCAATAGTTATAGAGAATGGCCTGAACCGCGAGTCAGAGCGACCGTACGACTCATAAATTAAGAGAACGTCTAATAGACCCACATAAAACATACAGGTATTGTTTACAGTATTTTAAATCAATTGTGTACATTCTTTATGTCTATAGTTGAGCCATATGTCATAGATTGGTATATAAGCATTTGACATCATCAATATTGGGCATCAAATTACTAAGGTGGTTTCATAGTTTATATTAAATAAGTAGATTAGGAGTTATAAGTACCCAAGAAAACTCAATAAAAACGAATTTCCACGTCAATTATATCTTCAAAACAATCTAAAGAATTGTGTTGCGGTGTGTATCCCGCACCATAATGTAAGTTTCCCCCGACTAGTCGACCGCGCATTCTGACTGCACTTTCTTCCTACCGCGACGCACACAGCTCTAGCACACACACAAACAAATACACACACAATGCAGTTTGCACACAGCAAGATGAAGCGACAAGTGGTTACGAACGAAAGCCCTGAATGAAACGTCTATGTGTTTGGAAAGGGGATTATTTTCTATCAATATTTTACGACGCGGCATCACACTATACGATTATAAGTATATTGTCTTTTTTATTTTATTTATTTCTTTTCTTACAAATTTCTTACTGGCTAGTTTCAGATAAGTTAACCTTGTTGTATAATATGTTTGTGTCTACTATAGCATCTGCTGCTGAACTAGGTTTGTGTCCTTTATTTCACACAGCACCTCTTTCTTCAGATTCGGAGAACATAACCATAAAATATTTGATGACCAGTTAATCGATGATCGTAAGAATTTCAGTTGCACGTCCACCTGCATAGTGGACAGGGGACCTGATGAAGGTCAAGGAAGTGGGTGGATTCAGATCGCTTATAACAGATCGATGTGAAAATATTTGGGTAGATATCTTGTGAATGACGATGTGCACAAATTTACTTGTACTAATTTAGATGAAACACCTTTACTTATACGGGATAGTATAGCATATAAGACATATAGAACATAGGTATTTTTCTAGAACTCACTTTATTATATACTTCGTGATTATATAATCTTTGACACCATTTAAATGCATCGTACGTGAAGTTAAAGTTTAAATCTGTATAAGGTAATGCGCGATCTTTGAACAACGTTGGATGTTGTTTTCACGTGTTTAGAATTACGTTGCTTTGTCTTCACTCCTGATACTTTAGGGATAGATATGGAGTCACGTGATTAATTTATATAAACTAGTGGCCTTTCAATGGTCGAAATTCCACCATCGAATTTAATGTATTTGTAATAAATTTTTATACTTAAATTTTCTATTTTGGTCTCCTTCTCTATTTGCACTTTAATTTTGCCAAATATCACATTAATTGCACGCAATTTGTTAAAAAAAGTTTTACAACAAAAGTTGTCCATCTATAAATATATATATCTTTATACTTGTTCCTAAAGTTAGAGATAAGCAGTAGTGTAGTGGTAATTCACGTAATTAAAATAGAACACATAGTGAAATATTCAATTATGTCTAGAGTTCCATGTCTGTATTTTTATGTGTTAGTAATACACGCATTTTATGCTGCGACTGACAACAGGTGCTATTCTGTTTCGTAGCTACCACTAAAAGTTACTACGTTTGCACAGACCGTTATGTTGTGTACATCGTACAATGATTCCGATGTTCATACTTTTGTTGCTGCCTTTTATTCCCGATTCAATTAACTTCATTTATGTTACTAATTATACTTGATAAGCAGTTAGGTCTGTTATAACTACACTTTA
Organism: Sphinx pinastri; assembly: GCA_947568825.1. NCBI lineage: Eukaryota > Metazoa > Arthropoda > Insecta > Lepidoptera > Sphingidae > Sphinx > Sphinx pinastri. Next base: position 1,152,939 of record OX387615.1, read on the forward strand.
AAAAGCAGACTTAAAAAAAGGAGCGTTTAAAAGTAGAATTCAGCTTAATTATTTTGTCTGGGAACTTAGTATCGAAAATACAGTTATAATAGAAACAATGATAATGAAACTTTAAAAAGCAATATTTGGGTCAAAATTTCTGCTGAACTAAACAATTATATTTGCTAAGTTGATGTATAAGATGAGCCAAGAGGAGAGGGCACTTCACACGATAGTAAAAATGGTCTAAGTAAGTCAATAAGACTAAATAATATGCCTTACATTAGTCGAATAATGTCACACTAATTGCTACTTCACATTCCAATTAAAGGACTTAATATTAAGAACGCACTAACGTTTCAAAAGTACGAAGGTTACCGAAGACGTTAATACTACTTTTAACTGGACCAAATGAGTTTTAACTAAAACCGAGCTTTATTACCTTTCTATGTTATTTTTAACGTTTCTATGTGGGAACTTAGTATTAAAAGTATAGTTTACAAATTATAACTATATATCCTATATTATTATAATCAACTTACAGCGCATGCTTCTGTTGACTGCCATCAAATAATGGAACGTACCTGGAAATAAACAAAAATATTAAGATTCTATGCTAAGTTCAGTAAATAAATAAAGGTCCAGTGATTTATATTTCTGTCGAACCATTAAACTGTGGAATAGTTTGCCAGCACATGTGTTCCCTCCTTGAAGTCCTTCAAGCTGAGCGTGAAGAAGCAACTAAGCAGGCCGGCATAACTGTGCCGACCGTCCGGTCGAATTGTTTTTGGGCATCTCTCCACTTACCACCAGGTGCAGTAAGGCCACTTTGCCATACCGTCGATGAAAAACAAAAAAAAGTGTTTGGGATAAGTATTCGATGGCGAACGGCTTAGAAAGAAAGTGGTCATAGTAGCTCGCTCCAGTCACAAGCCGTGGGAGGTGATGGGATCATCTCATTGGTTGACTTTACATTGGAATACCAGTGTGTTTGTACTGGATCCAGTCTACACACCGCTGTAGGTATGGCTAAAGAGTAACAGGGTAGTGAGATTAACTATAATCGATATAACATTTTAAAGTCGTAAAAACCCTTGAATATTGATGTGTTTGACTGACGTTTTAGATTTATTTAAAAATAACGTTACGGGTGTTACACATTGATGTTGGAGAGAGACAAAAGATTTTACTGAGATTGTAATATAAAACAAAACAAAGAATTAACAAAAACATAGCGATATGAATTAAATTTGAGATAACGGAGGAGATTGGGCAAAAATTGATATATTTTGTTTTATATTTCGAGAATTTGTCACTACGGCTATAAGCTTTTAGGGTAACCATTTATGACATACTTTTAAATTTTATGATTTTCGATTTTTAGAGACCCGCGCGAATTGTCCAGTATTGAATTTAATGCGTAGAATGTCGATAGGTTTGCTACTTATCACAATAAGTGAAGAAATTAAATACGCCGTAGCGCTGGTATACTAATTACGTGTCAACATACTTCTGCAGGGAGGAAAGACGAGAGCTTGTGTACACGAGCCGGAATATTATTGTATTTATGAATAATAATTGCCGCATGTCTAACATTTCTTATGAAGGCTATTTATTTATCCCCTGGCAAAGTAACGTTCCAGGAAAATATACCGAGTCCCAACTCCCAAGTTACGTGACATTTGTTTTGGGAGCATGGAAATACCTCCCTGATCTGAATAAGGTCAAGTTAATTAAGGACGAATGTCTATAGTTAATAAAACATGTTTTACGCAGTAGAATTGTCTAGTCGCTTCATTAGTCTACTTAGGTTGTAAAGGTACCATACATACATAGCATCACGCTTTTTTCCCTTTTCAGGGGTAGGCAGAGGCATACAGCTACATTTCGCCAGGTATGTTAGGTCCCATGTAATAGGGGCGGGCTTATTGCCATTTGCCGGGCAAATTTCCAGACTCCGGGCTGATACTGAGCAGAAAAACCCGATATCACTTTGCCTGACCCGGGAATCGAACCCGAGACCTCAGTAGTGCAGTCGTACCGTAATAAAACTACGCCACCGAAGTAGTCAAAGTGTAAAGTAAAGTAAAGAAGTACTCTGGGATCCAAATCGGCGCTTGGTGTAGCCTAGTTAAAAAATGTTTAATATTATATATGTACCTAAAATAAAGCCTGAGAATTATTTTTTTCTAAGAATTTAATATTATTATGATGTTTTAATTTTTTTTAAAGCGGTTTCATTTATTTATGTTGTTGTTTTTCTTTGATAAGCTAGGTATATAGTATGTCTATTTTAAACTGAGAAAATGCTCTTAGAATTACGTACAAAGTTACATATTTAAAAAATATGATGATGAGATACGTAAGTGGTCCGTCTGATGACAAATAATACCACTGTACATAAAAAAAAGAATACCAACTAAAATTATAATCACATAGTAGTGCCACTTCTGAGAGATGCATCGCCGATTTAATACTCATGAGCATGTGGCAATAAACAAGGAAATATAATAATTGAAGTGTTTAGTTTATCTTAAATTACCCTTTACTATTTGTCTATTTATAGCCAAATAACACTTAATTTTCATATCCCATTAAAACTTCAAGCTCATGTGGTGCGCGCGCGCTGACAGATGGTGACGTGTTCCGAAGCGCGGTGCGGCTTGACAGCTTGGTGACAGGCCCGTGGGGGCGAGCGAGCATCCGTCAGCAATTGACGCGACGTCACGCTGAGGATGTGGAGTGTCATCGCGCCGCGTTATGCGTTTTTCTGACGCCTACAATGTTTCTTTTGCGAGTTTTTGTTTACAAATTTAAGATTAGCTGTATTATAGTTATAGTAGGTTGAATGTTTAATGAAGCGTATAGAGAGGACGATGTTACAGAGCATCTAAAAGAAAGAGTGTATTAGCAAGAGTCTGACGTTATGATGAACAAATTACGATTGAGAGCCAATAGCGTTTCAAAGAATGTGAATATCGAATATAGTATAGGTAGATATAGCTACTTCTACCGTAGCCAAGGTCCAGAGGTGGCAGTGACCTTCCATAATCAGGTGCGCCGAACGTATATCTCTTCGCAGGCAATAAAAACCCCTTTCTTAATATCGTATTTAATCTTTTCTTTAATTGTTATTTTACTTATTTTTAACCGAATTCAAAAAAGGAGGAGATTCTTAATTCGACTGCATTTTTTTTATGTTTGTTACCTCAGGACTTTCAACTGGGTGAACCGATTTTGGTGATTCTATTTTTATTTGAAAACTGGTGCTTCCCGTGTGGTCTCATATCAATTTGGTCCAGTTCTGACAATGGCATCCATGAGAAAACCATATAAGTCTTAAATTTGTAATAAATATGTGCGCGACAAATTGACTGATAACTCAATGTCACGCCAATCGATTTCGATCATTCTTTTTTAACCGGCTTCAAAAAAAGGATGAGGTTCTCAATTCAACGTGTATGTTTTTTTTAATGTTTTTTTACCACAGATCTCCGTCATTTATTGACCTATTTGGAAAATTCTTTTTCATTACAAAGAATAAACTTCCAGATTGGTCCCATAGAATTTTTATCAAATTCGGTTGAGTAGTTTGATTTGAAAACTAAAATAACTTGAAAAAGTATTTTGTCCAAGGATACGAAATTTTGAATTTTGCTTCTCTGACTTTTCAGCGGTGCTTTTGCGTTGGGTTTTATTCGGTCTATTATTTACACACACACTTTGTTATTGCTAATCAACCCCAGTCCACCTCAGTTATCAGTTTGGTCTCACACGTTTCTAGAAATGTGCTGCGGGATAGTATTCATGGTATCCACGGTGCAAGTATAATGTATATCCCGCGGTTACGCTTGCATTTCTTGCAGATTAAACGAATGGATGTTGGTTAGGTCTCCTATAATTGTAATCCTATGAATATTATATAGGCAGGTACTATAGAAATAATATCTAATGTGTCGGCACTATAGAACGCAATTTGTATGTTTGAATAGTACGCCAATATATTTTGAAAGAGTAAATAAAGAAATAAATTATGCCTATTGCGTGTGATAGGTTTTCAAGAAATCCACATTTGTTTTTTAACTACTGAGTAAATTTTTATATTTTTTTAATTCGGCGATCGTAAGGTTCTGGATTCGATTGAGATTGAGCAAATTGTTTTGAGTAATTTATATTTTTGTGTTGCTATGAACCATGAGCGTTTACTACCAAATACTTGACCCGTTTTCCTCGATATTGAATTGTAGAAAAAGAATTCAATAATCTCTAGCAACAAAAAGTTACAAAACATCTAAGAGATTAAACGATCCCTTAGTAACTAGCTTTCTGCAAGAGTTCCATTTTTCACCGGAAACGCTGTAAACAGGAAATGGTGAATTCAGTTCGTAGGTTTCACAGGAAATGGTACAAGCGAGGTCGCTAATTAAACTTCTTTATCAAACTCTCAAACAAAATGAGGCTTCCGTTCCTCAAAGGGAATAGTTTTTTTTAACACATTGATATTTGCGATTTGTTATTAGATAACTAGGTTTAATTTAAATTTCGGTTTAAAATATAGTTAAATTGAGGAGGGGTGCTTCATTAAGATTTTGATATTGGTAAACTAAGAGTTCTGAACATTAGGTTCATCTAGTCAATAATTGGATCCGATTTGTTGTTAAACTAAGTGAGAGTTAAAACATAACTTGCATGTGAGCAACTATAATTTGATACAATCTGTGAGTGCAATGTGTCTCTAAATGATATTATTGAGACTATTATTTTCAAACGATAATCTTAAAGACAATTTTAAGACTAAATAAGTCATAGTTTGAGTTTGTATTCTGTAACACTTTCTATATTCAGAATATTATTATGCTTCTTACAAATAATAACAATTACGATTTTTCTGGAAGATCAACCTTTACAAGTGGGTTAATTATTCGAATATATGAGAACTATTAACCTTTTGATGTCACAATTATATGAAAACTTTGCAGGCTGGCATCAACCGAGATCGGAGAAATAACTGATCCGCACAAATATTTCATACTAGGTATTGGCCGCGGCTTCGCCCGCGTGAAAAGTTTTTCCCCCTACAAAAGTCCCTGAAACTCAGTACGCAGAGGCGCAACTAGTGTACCCACTTTTCGCCGTATTCCGTCCCATGATGTGATACGGGGTGAGCCTATCGCCATATCGGGCACAAATTCCAGACTCCGGGCTGATACTGAATTTAAAACTCAATATCACTTTGCCCGACACGGGAATCGAACCCAAGACATTGCAGTCATACCGTAATACAACTACGCCACCGAGGCATGTGACTAGACGAATAATCATTATAATTACTCATTACACAATCTATTTATTATTCATACACAGAGAGCTGGGATCGCTTTCAAAGGTCTAGCTGTAGACAGACTGTGCTAGATATAGTTATTACGTGTGTAAATAATATAGACCAATAATTACTAAGATTTGCGATAGAATTCGTTTCGAAAATCCTTTAAGTTAGTGTTGGAATTTTCGTTGGACTCTCACGGCAACACTGCGAGTTTTATGATTTGGTCGTAACTAAATCCAACAGAGGGGATTGGACATGCAGCGGCCACACGACCCACAACTTATAATACTGCACCGGACTGTTTAGATTAAGTTTTATAACAATACTGCTTACAATGACATCGAAACTGAACATTTTTAACACGCTTTTATTAGCTTCATACGTATGTATGTATGTAACGGATTTTTTTTTAGATGATTTTGACCCCCTTCAAAACGTCGGATTAAATTCAAATTTGTCATACTTATCAAGGACCGATGACAATTCAATATTTTAAGTGTGAGGTGCTTTTTAAGATATTATCAAAATGATAATCCTTCTACTCATATTATCTGTAAATAAAATATATAATTGACACCATACACCCCACACATTTTTTTACAATAATTTTTTTTTTCTTTTTTACTCTATTCTTAATTCAAATTTATTAAAATTTATTTTCTATTTTTTAGTTGGATTTTCTATAAAGCGTGTTTTTTAGTTTTTAAACTATTATTTACTTTTTTATTGAAAGAAGCAGACAAAATTAATATACGGTCTCTCGCAAAGACCCCTACCATTTATAGTAACATATAAATCTTATTGATATTAAATCGCTGATACATCAAATATGGGTGCTGAGAAAACACCTTTCAGAACGCGTCCAAATAACAGGCGTTCAATCGTTCCACGTTGCTTTATAAAGCGACCAAGTTTTCCACTACTGTCTTGGCCCGTGACTTTGCTTGTCAGTGCCAAATCCGATTACGGTTAAAGAAGTTTTAGGAGCCTATGCAGCTTGCGAGTTTTAAATGTTTTGTTGGTCTGTGCATCACGGGGTTTGTGATTCCAATAGATATTAAAGTTCGTAGTTTACTGTTGGTATAGTGAACGTTATTGGTCTGTGAATTACGGGATTTGGTACTCACTAGAAATTGGTACAATTTTTTTCATTGTAGAAATGATAGCCCAGGAATAAAAGTTCGTGATAGGGTCGCCTCACATCCTGGGACGGAAATATGCTACGTGCCGTATGTATATTAGATACTAAAATAAACAACGTGCTATGACTACACTAAATTAAGTAGGTATTACCAGGCTAATATAATTAGTCGCCGCAATTTCCTACAAACATACATACCAAACAATTTCCTAGTGCTCATGTACTAAGCTTTATGTAGCACATGTTTGATTTAACAGGCACATGTAAACGTGGTCGGAATACGCACAAGTTCAGAGTTATTCCACGGATCCCGAAGGAGCGGAATTCAAAGGAATCGCTGGTGGCACTATTTCTGAATCGGCTTTTTTGCCTAATCTTATGTAGAATTTATTTCGGTAGCTTTGTTTGGTCCTTCAAATTTAGTTAATATCACATTGTAGCTGTTGTAATTGGGTGACATGAGATTAAATTCAATTAGATTTCGATTATTACGATTTAGATATTACATCTGCAATGTTACTGCCTCGGTGGCGTAGTTGTATTGCGGTACGACTGCAATGCTGAGGTCTCGGGTTCGATCCCCGGGTCGGGCAAAGTGATATTGGGTTTTTCTATTCAGTATCAGCCCGGAGTCTGGAATTTGTGCCCGATATGGCGGTAGGCTCGCCCCCTATCACATCATGGGACGGAATAAAAATGGCGAAAAGTGGGTGCATTAGTTGCGCCTCTGCCTACCCCTTCGGGGATCAAAGGCGTGAGTATGCGTATGCGTATCTGCAATGTTACTAACATAGTGTCTCTAATAGTTAAACAATGTTTTGCCTGTCCTTTGACATAAAATTTTACACAATATTATACTTGTAACTTATACTATAAACTACACATAAAAGCAATTACATAGTTCTAGAATAGTAAGTCACTATTAGCGACACATTACTGCCAAAAGAACTGTAAAATATATATATTCATAAACCCTCCCATGACTGAAAACTATGCAGAATTCAAATCTATAGCACACTTTTTCAGACCAGTAAAACCAAACATTGATAACAGCTACTAAATCTATTAATAATAACTGAAAACACTCACAAAGCCGACTTCACCCATACAGGCCCAAATGGGGTGTGGGAGTTTAGGAGGGTGAACGCCCTCCCGTTCGACCTTCAGACAGGCAGGAGGGGGCAAAGGGGAGGGGGCAGTCCGTCTAGGAAGCTCCCTAAACCTCGCCGTAATTAATATATAACAGGCATCTGTGAGATTGCGCATATAATAACGATTTCGTTAATTTTATGTTGGTTTGATTTTGGTTTATATTTAAACAACGACAACGTTATTATGAGCCATGAGGTGACAATAATAATGATATTTTTTATTTGCTTTCTTAGTAGATTCATATCCTAGGACTACATCCATGCGTGCATTAACCGGTGTAATAATCAAATTATAAATGTATATAAAAAAAAATGAAGAAAATCATGACAATTGATGACGTAAAAATTAAGCCTGGAGTTTCTTTCTGCCTTTTGTTCTTCGGATCGTCATCGCTTAGGTAGCTAGTGAAAGGCTGGTAGGTTAGCTAGGCTAGGATCTTTACTATCCTCGCCGGAGAGGACAATGGCATTAGCTTTCCTCGTAATGTTAAGATACTCCTTCCCTTTCTTTTATTTCAGCTCCACTTCTCTTTCCCTAGCCCTATTCCCGTTCTCAATGTCCGTGTCCTCTGTGCCTATCAGCCCGTGCTGGTTATTCGTTGTTTAATGTAAGTGCTTTAAACTATATTATGTACCTTCGTAAATTTGTTATTCTCTAACTTGTCATGACTTGTCATAAGTGCTTTTTATAAACCTACTTGATTAATAAATGATTTTATTTTATTTACATATTATTTTTTATGATTAACTCAGTTATACTATTTTTTTATTCTCAGATAACTAGAAGTGTGTGAATTGTGACACAATAGTTTTTAGCAAAAAATAAGAACTTACTATCCATTCTGTATTATAATTTGATAGTGCTTAATTCAGATTTAAAACAAAAAATAACAACGAATAAAGTGACATAAATAAGTAAATTTAATAAAGCTATAGGTTTTTTAATGGTATTTTATAAAATCCAAGATTCCTTTAAATTACAGAACAATTAATGTCACAGTAGACAGGTAAAGGCGGCTGTTCTTACTAGTACACCAACCTTGAACCCTGACTCCTCAGCGAAATCAGCAGTTCCGCCCACGGGGCTTGAGCTGTTTAAATATTTAACGAGGCTTGTAGACCTGCAGCCGCTGGGACCCGGGTATTGTTTATCGTAAAAATATTCTATGTGCCGTCCGTGAGTGTTGGAAATGTTAAACAACTGTAAGGGGTAGGCAAAACTGTTAGTTCTTTATTTTCGTTCTATGAACAGCAAGCCCATTGCAATTTTGTAGTTATTTCTTTCTTTCCACTCCAATGTGAAGTTGGCGCAAATCTCATTTTCAGACATGTTGCAGTAACTATTTAACTTAGATTTAAGATCGCTTGCTTGCGCTGGCAACTTTAGGAATAAATTGTAAGAATAACTGTTCTAAGAGTAGCTATGATATGGTAAAAAGTACACATAAGTTTGCTTAGAAAAGGGGACTGTTGATTTTAATTTAAGTTTAAGAGCAAATGAAAGTGTATTTCAGTAGAAGCTAAGAAAAAAAAATGATCTTTGCTGTCCTACAAAATCAGCGACTAATACAAAAACACTACGAAATAGTTTTGTTTATCAAAATTACTCCACATTTATCCTTTATACAAAAATTGACAAAAACTACGTAATAAACGATCCTAAATCAAAATTCAAACTGAACCGAATCACAAAAGCTAACAAATTACTCGATTTGCCGAACAAAACGTTTCATTATTTCAGGCCCCGATCTAGTTCTATGTACTAGGCATAAAGGCTAGCGTAGACGCGTTATGTACGTTATATACATACATGTACCTACATTTACATAAATTATTACTCCCAAGACTAATTCATCCTGACCGACCAAGGACGCCTTAGGAGACCTGGAAGGGCCTTTACATCCCTCGCTTCAATATCAATTCTAATTACACAAATGTAGAGCTCATTCCAGCTTAAAAGAAAGTGGTAGATCCTTCCTTTTGAAACTGAGATAAAGCGGTCTAGAAAGTGAAATTTATACCTGATATAGCGTTGATCTAAACTGTATATTATTGCGGAACGGTAGAGTCGAAATTCAAGTGTATTTTGGGTGAAAGGGATAGATATATAGGTTAGAGTAGGAGGGGATAACCCGTGGTGGTCCGTGACCTATCCTACTGACGAATGTCGAGCCCCGGAACGTATATTTTAACAAGTTGTCTAGACGTTTGTGGATGTGTGCGGGTGTGTGTGTAACAAGTGCTCGTCCTGACACCCGTGTGCGCACGCTGTGTGCGTGTGTGCGCCATCTAATTTCTTACAGGGGAAAAGTTCTAAAGCTCCTCACAAAGGCGTGTTTGTTTTGTGAAAACTTTCGATGTCTATTCAATATCTTTATGATGTTCTGGAACGAATTTTTGGTTGTCAAGGTTATGGTGTTTGGGAGGTTTCGAATATTGATTATGCTGTGTTGTGTGTGATGTATGAACGCTTCGCAGTTGAGGGCGTGGTTAATTATTGCTCGGCGTGTTTGGCACGGGGTGGGTTTAGTCGTGACGTATGATAAGCCCGCTGCGAAATAAACGGTCGCGGGTTCGATTCCTGCTCTGCGACAATTGTTTTAAATGTTCTTGTAGTTGATACCCATCACACAATATTTGTATTTTGGGTTGGAGTCTGAACCACAGTTATAACTGTTCTCTAGAAGTCGGCAGTTACTTTCGTATTTTTTGTTAAATCGAATAAAATAGTTAATCGAAAAAAGTGACAAATCAGCTGAATAGTCAGCTGAGACACTAGAAGTCGGGGTTTGATTGTCACTTTGGTATATGTGACATCAAAAATTATATTCTTTTGGCCTGCGGTGTAACTACCAAATATGATAATCGCGAAACATAATCTTATTAGAATTATTATTTTGTAGAGGCACTAGATAGACATCTATTCTTAGCTAGTATAATGCCGCTACGGCGTAGGTCCTATAACCTATGACATTCATGTATTTATAAACATGACCTGCTACAAGTGTTACGTATTCCCAATACGATGTAATTATTTATATTGCTTGACAATCATTTAACAACCACTAATTATAATTAAAGGGCCAGTTTCACAGGTTTCAAGTTATTTTTATTTGACAGTTATCGTGTTAATAGGATCGAATACTACGTAATCATGCCATTGGTTTGGTGACAGCATAGGGCTGTCGCGAGGGTCCGGGTTCGAATTAAATTATAAATTGGGATATAGTGTAAGTTATTATATTTGATTTGTATTGTATTCCCCTATAATGTACCAATGTTGGGCAAAGGCCTCCCCAAGATCTTTACATGAAGAAAAACATATTTTAATGGATCGATATGAAGGTGAGCTAACCTCTACTATGGACAGGAAAAACCCAGTGTGATATTGCAACTGTGTCATAAACCGGTGACTTCTACGGTTCGATTATCAAGTGGAATAATGAAAACTATTGTATTTTCACTAAAGGATATTTATGTTCGATATGGCGCTTTTGAATAAATATCCCGGAATAAAGCTTTACTAAGGATTTTAAAAGTTTTCGAGTGGAGACCACGTACCGGCAAGTGCAGCGTTAGACGGCCAACTGTAAGGTGGACAGACGACTTCATAAAGGTCGCACGGATACGCTGGATGCAGGCCGCTTTTGACAGGTTCGTCTGCAAATCTTTAGGGGAATATCATATGGCTGATGATGATGATGATGAAGGATTTGTCAGATAAAAATAACTTAAGTTAATCCAGTAGGTCTTTCTGTACTCTATACTAAACATTCTAGATCCTACCATGAGAGTTAAATGTGTTTAGTTAAAACATATCCAAACCGTCATATATGTATGTTTATTCATGTTTATAACATTACGATAAGCCATATATGTAGCACATTACATAATTGCTATATAAAAACACCCTTACTTCGTAGATAAAAACATACCTAATTCAATAGCTAAGTGAGACGTGGTAAGCAGATATTATCGGGTTTATGCAATGCCCTTGCAGGTTCAACGTACTGCAGCGGGGACGTCCGCTAGGTGAACCGGACGGGGCTCGAGGTGCGGGGGGCGATGGGAGGGGGGAAGTTGGGGTGCAGCCCAGCCTTTCAGGGTAGCTCGTGGGTGTATCGTGGGTGAATTCATTTAACGTGGTGGGTAGAATTTATGCATCGGATTATGGGTTTCCTTGAATGCTTTGGGTGAATTGATGTTGATTAGACAACTGTGTATATAGTTAGGGAATTTTATTAATAATAATACGGAGAAGTCCCGTGCATCGTAGTATTATGCGGGACTTTGAGTTAAAAATGTATTGCAATGCTCTTATATGACGCAGTAGAAAATCTTATAATGCCCTCTAGACTGGATATAATGTGCTTTAAACCAGAACACACTTGACTGCTTTGCTTTTGTTTATTTAGGTATATATAGATTGTCCCAAAAGTTACGCAAGATTTGAATTAAATAGAAAACACAGTTTTTAGTATTTTGATTGATATTTTTTTTATTGAATTATAAAGTATATAGGATGGGGCTATTTATGGAATAACACATCGGGCAAATGGCCTCCACGACTTTCCTGGCACATACGCACTCTTTAGTTGAAATTTTCCATGACCATTTTTCATAAATGTTGTGAATTTCGTTGATGCAGCGTTTAATTTCCTCTTTTAATGCACGGGTGGATGTGGGCTTGTTGACGTACACTTTTGACTTTTGACTTCAAATAACCCCATAAAAAAACCTAAAGGTGCTAAATCACACGATCTAGGGGGCCAATTCTAATCACCGAAACGAGAGAGTACAGACCCTGGAAATGTCTCACGCAGTAATTGAATTGTTTCACGGGCTGTATGACATATGGCACCATCTTGTTGAAACCAAATGTTGGCCACATCAACATCATCGAATTTCGGCACAAAGAACTGTGTCATCATGTCGCGATATCGAGCACCAGTAACAGCCACTGCTTAACCAGCCTCGATTAAAAAAAAGCATGGTCCAATGATTCCATTGATGATGATTTTTACTAACCCTAAACTGTCAACTGTCAAATTGTTTTTTTAGCGTTGCCAACACTTTACTGCACAAATGACGGCAAATTCAAATCTTGCGTTAATTCTGGGACACCAGTTATAATAATATTACTCTGTATACTGCTCACTGCTAGGCACGGGCCTTCTCTACTACTGGGAGGGTTTAGGCCTTAGTCCACCACCCTGGCCTTGTACCGATTGTCGGACTTCACATACCCTCGAAATTCTTATGAAAAATTCTCAGGTATGTAGGTTTTCTCACGATGTTTTCCTTCACCCTTAAGCGCACAATTATATTTGTAAAAGAATGCATACTTTGCTTCGAAAAGTCAGAGGTGTGTGCTGTGGGTTTTGAACCTGCGGACCTTCGTCTCTACAGACCGTTCCGTCCCCAACTAGGCATTAATGAATTTCTATAAATGAATGATAGCTAATTATAATCCAATTTTTCCACCAAATTGTCTTACTACGTCGAATTTGATAGAATAATTATCAGTTCGTGGAACAGTCCCGGGGTCGTCGTCCCGCGGTCCGGGACGTCCGAGCCCAGATCAAGGTGAGCGTGACCGGGACCTGCCTCACCTTCCACGGATATTCACATTTCCAGACTAATCTTTTTTGGGAGTAGGCTTTATGTAGAAATACGTAGGTAGATGGATGTTAACGGTATTTGATAAAAAAATATTATTTAGTACAATTTCTGAGATTAAAATTTGAAATTAAAAGTTCTGTATGGTGTTGCTACTGTTTGTGGGCGTATCGCTTACTATCAGACGAGCGGCTCGACTACCATTCAGTAGCAATATAATACATAAAAGAATACATGTAATCATTTCATGAGATCATTATTAGTAGAGGAGAGTCAGTGTCTGTATTAAAATATTAAATAACAGAGCCATTATTTTATTACTGTTAGGTACTTAATAACAAACCGGGGAGAGCCGGTGCACCCACGGTTCAGAGAGAATATTACCTCATGATGTGATAGAGGCAATACTATAGCCATATATGGGGTAACTTATAATTCGTAGCGATACTCATTTTTTTATTACTTGACTTAAGCATTTAAACCAGGACTTTGTCATCTAAATATGCTGTCATAAATTTAATCAGACGTTATTCATCTACATGCTTATATACTCTTGGAGATATTTTTTTTGTGATTTTTTTCAGTAAAATACGTTACGCTAACACGTGTAACTAAATGTTGAAGAGATCCAAAGGAATTGATTACGACCTGTATCTACAGTTATATCCTAGATGTATTATGGTAAATTTCATTGAAGATAACGTTGGAATAATACTAAATACAAAACAAGGAATAGGCTTTATTTTTAATACTAAATATTAAAGCACCAAGTCTCTTGCCCTATCGCATGATACTTTGCTTATCATCCCAAGACATCAGATAATAATATCTGTAAAACTCTAAAATGAGCTTGAATAACATACCTACTCCATATGTAGAATCAATATTAATTAAAATTACTTTTATTTGATTTCTTTCCGGATTACAAATGCGTAAAATGACTTCCGCAACTAGGGACACAAGAAAGAAAACACGTCTTAAATATTCTTTTAAGCTTGAAATATTCAAAAGGCTATATATAACATACCGTTATATAAAAAATTTACAAATCTACTAATATTACCCAACGTTACGACAGACGCTGCGTCCGGGCGGCGGGTCGTAGCACCCGTAGCGTCGTAGCGTCCTCTACGCCGCTACGAGCTACGCAGATGGTCCTCAGCCGGGTGGAAGGTGACTCGGGGTTCAAGGCACTCTCGCTCCACAGAGGGGAAAGTGGTTCGTGTATTTGGCTCATATAAATTTCTGATATAAGTAACACGCAATACTTCTAAAAATATTTATTATTTTAATGTTCCGGGGTAAAACTTCGTCATAAAGGCTTCGAGTTTGTTTCCTAATATTTTGTACTAAGTTACCTTAAAGATTTTTCTCTTTTTTTTATAATGAATCGATGATCGTAAGTGGTCAATATGTTAATAAGCCAATAAACAATAGGTAGATAGTATTATAACGTAATCAGAATGTAAAATTTCCAAGCACATGCCACTATACAGCATTCGTCACCGTGAGTCACCAGGTTTAAGCCCTATAATATTAAGTGATTAGCACGGTCGTAGTTATAGCTTTCACATAGGGGGAGTCCTACGATACCAAAATATCAGTATCGTAGCGTGGGTTCTTGCCGCCCCATGACACAAAAAAAACCTTTTAACAATTAAGTCACGTATACTCCAACCCGATAAAATTCAAAATTTTTATTTTCCGCATCTATTTCATAAATACGAATAGGCATTATAATGTGTACATCTTTTGTGGTCCGGATAATTTTTTTTGTAACCTAAGGGGGCCGGACCGCCGAAATCCCCCCTGATGTATATGATGGGCGTATGTCCATGGTGATCAGCTTCAATGCTTTATAAACCGGAATACTACAATATGTGGCAACTGCTGCGTAGCAGCAGAAAATGAAGAAGCATGATATCTATCCAGGCAGACTTTTATATACGTATTGATTATTTTTAAGACAATAGTAATTATTCATAAAAAAGCGTTAATTTTTTTGTTACAAAATTCTGATTGTTTTATCATATTTTATTTTCGAATACAGGCTAGTATATTAGAAAAATATGTTCGATCCAATATAGATACAGTTTACCCCAATTAGTCACATATATACCCCAAAATGTAAATAATTTCCTATATCAACAAAAAATGTTGCCAAATAGTTATCCAATTGAAGCGTAACTTTTAAAGCATTGTTTCATTACACACGACTTTGTAATTTTTTTGAATACGTAATGCCGGCTGAGTTGGTGCGGACGGTGTGTCCTAGGGCGGGCGACGTCCCGTACCAGTGGACGCGCTAACACCAACCGGTCAAATAGACTTCACGGAGAAAGTTCTTTTGGTACATTATCTCTTTTGAAGCATACGTAAATTCACGCCTTTTATCTCGAAAAGGATAGGCAGAGGCACAACTAGTGAATGTACTTTGACAGTCCTATGACGTGATAGGGCGAGCCTATTGCCATATCGGTTATTAAGTTTAGACGCCAAGTTGTATCTGATACTGCTATTTCTTTTTATGTCGTCAAATAAGTAGGCACGAGACTTACAAATGCTATAAAAGCAAACTACAAAAATATTATTCATAGAATAATAAACCACCTCATTTTCAGCAAATTTCCAATGAATTGATAGTATCACAAAGGTCTCTGAAATAGGTTTTACAGAAAACGATCAGTCGTAACAGCCGTCTGCAAAACCTGACGATCTAATAAACGTTTCACAAACTCCCTAAAAACCTATTTGACGGTTGTTTGTACACCGTCCAATTAGTTTTATTATTATTTGCTTATTTCTTTATAAACAACTGAAAGTTTCGTGGAATATTTTCAAATTAAATCGCATGAAAAATATAATATGAAATAGACACAGACAATATACAGAATATACGATAAGACCTATTTAAAGGTATAACTGACTATAAAAAAACACTAAAAGTATTTCTTTTAAATTTTTATAATATTTCTAAGATACAAAAATAGAAACTAAGGCTACAACATTATGTATATGATAAATAGCGAATAATAACACCATTATAACACGTATCTTATGATTGTGATCCTAACTATTTTGCCTTATTATTATATAATACATAATGTTATATAATAATATGTACCAGGTACCTACTGTAATAATATTTCTTTGTACACCTTCATCGTTCACTTTCGAATTAATGGAACCATAAAAGGTAAACAGAATATATCTTACGTATGTTCTTCTTTTTTATCTTATTTCGTGCCATGTACCCCTTAGGCTATCGGTATCAAAGGAGTCTTCACAAATTATTTTAATAAAGCGTATCTCAGGTTGAGCTAGGTTGTTCCAGGGACAAGTGAAAAGCCGGGCGGACGTTTCGTCCTTCCTAGGACGGACGACAACCCCGACGCACCCTGCCATAATACCGCGCCGGCGTAGGGTTCAATTTGGGGTATTTCTGTAGCGAATTTACCAGATTTAGTGTGAGAGGTTTTGTATGTTGCGCAATAATGGAGCTTTAGATTTAATTCAGTTATTTTCATTATCAATGTCGTAATAAAAAAAATCTTAGGTAACAAAGTTATTAACATATAGTAAGTTTGTATTGTAAGTTTTGTTATGTAATAGTTTCTCAAAATAATTTAAAATGTTATCTTACTCATTCAGAAGAACAAAATGTGGACTATAAAAAAATAACCGTTTTATATATATTATTAAATTGTTTCTTGCTGTAAACAAAGCATAAAACTAATAGCGTTTCAAAGTTATTATAGTGAAATAAATACTAAGCAATATAGCTGACTGATTTCTACCCCAAAAACTAAGCTTATAACATAATATCAAAGATAGATTGATTAAATATTTTGGACTAAGCCCACTGAGGAATATAATTGAGGTACTATATTATTAAAGACAGAACCCGTCAACGTATTCCTTAGCTCGCTCACGCAACCGATCCTACGTTAAGAGGCACCGCGAGGAAGGCTTCGGCAAGGGCGGGCGGTGCGTCCCGGCGGGCGGCAGGCAGCGGGCGGCCGTCGACTCCAGCTAGCTTTCCTTTCGCCTTTCGTTTAATATGCACATTCTCTGCTACTTAAATACCTCTTTTGCAAATCATATCATTGAAAATATGTTGATGTTACTGGAAAATATTCGTTAAAATATATGCCTTATACAATATGCGGTTGATGGGGTAATTTATATGTGTTTACTTTGCAGGGAATTTGTTTAAGATATACAGATAGAGGATAGATAAGGACGCAATTATTATTTTTTTAAAGAAGACAGATAATTATAAAGACCAGGAATCATTAGTTGCCTAATAATGTGCAATTGTCTGCATTAATATTATAAGTTTCACTTAGAGCTGTGACAACTTTAAAATGAACACCCTTTAAGATATATTCCATTTAATGTCTCTGTATTAGAATTTAGTTAAAATTCATAATATTTATTAGCCAATAAAGCGAAATAACAGCACTACATTATAAAATCCCTTTTACACGAACATAAATATTTGTATGACTGAACGCTTTCCACCCACATGTTACGGGACATAATTGATGTCCGTGTTTTGCTACAGCTTATATAAAACAATTGTCATGATTGTGCCGAAAATAAATAGCTTTAATTTGAAAGTCACCCATATACTGGTATGCACACAGACCTACCCCAACACGCACCGACGCACGCACGCACACACGCACGCGTGGACGACGACTCTAGTCTGGAGGTCGCGGGGACGCCTCCGACCTTCCAGCTAGGACACGGAGACCGGCTTGGGAAAGGTTCGGTTCTGCCTATTTGTTTTTTGTAGGGTAATATATGGAATATTACTTGGCAGTGTAATTCGTGCTTGCTTTTGGGGTAGATTTCGTTTATATTACAAATATATTTTATGTTGCGTGTAATATGTCTTCCACAATAGGTTCTCAGACAGGAAAAGCCAATTATTACTCAATAATTTTATAGGGTAAGGGTCCAAGGGACAAACTTCAATACGAAAATTTTATATGCCTGGATTTGTGGGTACCTTACCAGATTACTAATCTAGGGACTGCATGAACCCACATCGGTTTACTATTAAATAATGGTATTCTTTTCGAGCCGGCACATTCGTACCTGAACAAAACTGCCTACAAAGCAGCTCTACTATACAACGACTACTCATAAGTCTACAGTTATTGATATATAATTATAAGTTGTTTACTTCATGCGTTATCTCGAATTAATTTACAACACCGTTTAGCCTCTACGTTACATCAGCAGTCGGAAGTGTTTCACGGCTGGGCACAGGCCAAACCCAAAGACGTCCAAGTCTATTTTTAAAGCCAAGTCTCTTACTGCGACCCTTATCAGGTTCGGTTACCTAATCAGTAATGAACGATGTAGTTTAAATCTCTAATGAAATCAATTATCGAAAAGCGTAGGAATTAAAGTTATATTATCTTTTATTATTCATACAGAACCAAACAATTCCTAGAATTTGACTGCCTATAAGATCTCCTATCCTATAATTCCAGGCAATTACCGCATAATCCATTATATTTTAATTAAGTTATTACAATTACTGTTATGATATACTTCAATTTATATAATAAATGTTAGCTGTTAGCTTGTTGTAGAATAAAAAAATGTATTTGCTTTTCTTGTTCAGCGCTCTGGCTGGTAATAAATTAGATAGAGGTCGTAATAACACAAATAAGGTGACGTAACCAAAGGGGTAGAGACTTTCGTCTCTACCCCTTGTGTATCTTCATCTGTGTTTTATTCAAAGCAGAGTCTAAAATACCTTGGTATTAGGAATTAGTATTGTCATCCTATCCGCGTGGTATAAGCATATATTGTTCACCAGAAAAGCGACAGTCTAAAAATTACAATAGTTCATGTTTATTTATTTATATATTAATTCACTCTTTTTGCACAAGTGTAGCACAATTTAAAGAAAGAATGAGAAGTACAAAAATAGTTTAAAAGTCTTTTAAACTTAATTTATGCGTGTATCAATCCATAAAACACGGTAATTTTATTAACTTATGCAATAATCATTTTGTATAGATTAAAAGTATTGAAAAAATAACTAAATCCGCATGAACACCTAGTTTTTAGAATGAAAAAATTATACCCCAGTTGCAAACTATTATCCAACAAGGGAAAGCAGCTGTCTCCTGAGAATGTCCTCGAATACAAGAACAATCCTAAAGGTTGGGCAAGCATTGCCCCTGCGGCCCTACGCCCTTCAGACGCGAGGATCGTTGCCCTGGCCCGCCCTTCATCAGCTGTGTGCGTGGTGCAGCCTGCCTATAGACTGTCTGTGTGAGATTGGGCTACGTGTATGCAATTTTTAAGTCGTCTATGTGTTGTTTGTAGGCAAAGTGAATTTGGGGTAAGTGTGTGTCATGCAATTTTTTGTTGTGTGCGTTAGGTGTAGCAATTGGGGTGTTTGTGTGTCGTAATATTTTCAGACGTGTGCTTGTAGTAATCTTGTGTAAGGACTGCGAATGTCAAATGTAAGATAGGTGATTAACCTGCGAAGTGCGTTGTGATTTTTTGTGACCCTGTGAGGTTTTTAAGCAAATGGTAGATCATTTTTGTGTTTGAGTTTGTTGTCTACGTTATTTTATCGGTAGCGTGAAAGATAAATGATACTGATAGAAATGATGTTTTAATTAATTTTGTATGTAAATTACGTTATTGTTTAGATGAGAAAAAAATATCATTATCATTATCATCAGCCATACGACATCCACTGCTGAACATAGGCCTCCCCGACAGATATCCAGACGGACCTGTCAAAAGCGGCCCGCATCCAGCACGCTCCTGCGACCTTTATCAAGTCGTCTGTCCACCTTGCAGGTGAAATATGTTGTGTTAGAAATTAGGACTGACATTACGCCACAGAAGATCGAGTGCGTCGATGCCGTCGTAATGTATAGAGGTACTGAGTACACTGCAGTACCTATATGTACGTTACTGAATATAAAATATGAGTGACGAAAATAGTAAAAAAAAAATTATTCCAAAATACGCCTAATCTTCCCGGAATTGAATTTGGGTCTTGATAGCAAATAGACTCATCCCTTTAATTAAGAGACGGAAACACCATTTGGAAAACGTAAAGTAACATTTCTGCCTAGCTCCGGATATGTGACGGTAAGTTTTATAACGGTCATTAAGTCGGCAACATCAACTTTAATAATTATATTGTGACTCGTTAACGTCGCTTAGTAATAAAAATACACGAATTATTTTATTACATAAGGGTTATTCAGTACAAAACTGCAAAAGGTAACGTGTTCAAGGTAAGCAATACACATTAATAACTATATAATTGTATCAAAACTCCAAACAAACCAATATTATTATCTTGTATGACTTCTCGAAATTTCTCAAGGTCTTGAAGCAGAGTTTTATTACGTAAACCTGCGCGGATACGCCACTGACGTGCATTGCGACCTTCCAGGACCCCGCTACTTCCTCTAATGGCTCTCAGGTCCTTAATCTTCATACCTCTTTGGTCCTTCAAACCAGTTATCAAGGCCGTTACTTAAGTAATCGTAATTCGAAGTTTAAATCTTTTAAATAATACCAATTCAATTTTCGAATCTCAAATCCATAATCTCAATTCTTCATGATCCTGATTCCAATTTAGAACTATTGCACTTAACAGCCAATACCAACCACACAAAAAGAAGCGACCTTTCAATTCAAGTGGTACCTGGAGCAACTGAAATAGTCGCATCACGTGACAGCACGAACGTCATCAGATAAAACAGATTCAGAGTGAAGACTCACAAGCAAGTGGAGGCGGTTAAAGTCATTATCTATGCGGCCGACCTCAGTCGGGTATCGAACCCGCGGCAACTAGGTCAATGCAGCACGCGATGTCCTACGAATCGTCGTCGGTGACTTGTCTCCGTGAAACTATGATGTAGTGAAGGTGGCATTTGAGCGCAGTTGCGATAGATGTGCGTAGTTGGATTTTATTAATATAGGATATGATGAGAGCATTATTTTTAGTTCATATGCTTTTTGAAATTAAGTAAGTAGTTTAAAAATATATTCTTTTATTAAAAAAGAGTTTTGAGTTATACATTTTTTTATTTACCTTTGGCCTAGCAGTACGTCGCGTCGGATGTTTTTTGTAGCCTTTTCTACTGTCTGGCCTTGTGGAGTCTTAGAACCATATTAGACTTTATTATCAATGCATTATGCAAACAAAACCAAGTTTTCGTGTTTATTTAATAACAGGAAATTAATATTAATAAAATATAATCAATTTAATGATTGTGGTATTTATAAACGAGTAGGTATATCGCAATGTTTACATATATTTTTTTATTCACATCCTCATTAGATCTGTGATACCAGACTATCGGCGAAATAATTTGTACAAAAAATATATAAGTTCCAGAGAAGTGCCTTAGTGGCGTTGTTGTATTGCGTGCGCGGCAAAACTCATGCGTTGGGGTTTCGGGTTTGATCCCCGGGTCGGGCAAAGTGATATTGGACTTTTCTTTTCTTTAGGAGGCCTATGTTCAGCAGTGGACTTCTAAAGGCTGAAGAAGAAGAAGATGAGCCTATATTGCAGTTAACTGTATTTTCGCATTTACAACGAAATATCATTCATTACAATGATTAGTGAAGTAATGTCAGAAGCAGTCTTGAATCCGTTGCATTTATTTTTAAACGCTCACATCTGGGTATAATATTTAATTTAATTTACTATTTGACGTATAGCACGTCAGTACGCAGAAAAGATTGATTGCAGACAGATTTTATATAAAAGGGGTAAATGAGTTATTACCCTAACGATATTTATGTTCTTAAGTACTCATTAAGTCAGTAAAACTAATTTATTTGAATCAACAAAAAATACGCTATTATGAAATATTTTTTTATTTAAATTCTTTTGTCTTTTGTGGCGTCACTTATCACATTGATCTAATAAGCCACAAGCAATTACGATATCTGCAATGTATCCAACAAAATGCAGAATTGCACACTCAATTATGACAAGCCCAGTTTATATAACAGTGTTTTTTTGGTACGCTGACCTATTTACTGGATTATATTATCAAATACACCGATCAATTTAGTTTACGAGATCTGATAAGATTACGAGCAGGAAACTACTGCGGAAGACTTGCGGAATGAAGTCAAGGGTGTTTGAAGAGTTCCATGCAAATATTGAATGTATAAACACGTAAGTGAACAAAACATGGGCTATAGTATCGGCGATTTGACGATTTTAAATTCTCTGAAATAATTAAATATTATTTATATCGCGTGGTGACATCTAGGAGTAAATCCTTGGGTTCCAATAGTTTGATCAATGGAAATGATAATAAGCAGGACTTTGATTGATTTTTTAATAATCTTGATGCATTGATCTATATCCATAAATGCTCACAAGAAGCCATATTATATTTAACTGTTCTAAGATACTCTTTGTCCTCCGATGGGACTTTACACGAGATGAAATGTATCTAGCATATTTATAACAAATACAAACAAAGGTACTAAAGATAATCGTCAAATATTTTGCATAACCTGTTATCATTGTCTGCAAACCGTCTCTTGATAGCCGCATTATCGATAATGGCATCTATTGCTAAATCATAACATGCGCATGATCTATTTAAAAAAAAAAAATTTGCACTACAACAAGCTATGATTAGTAAATGCCTCGGTGGTGTAGTTGTATTACGGTACGACTGCAATGCTGAGGTCTCGGGTTCGATCCCCGGGTCGGGCAAAGTGATATTGGGTTTTTCTACTTAGTATCAGCCCGGAGTCTGGAATTTGCGCCCGATATGGCGATAGGCTCGCCCCCTATCACATCATGGGACGGAATACGCACGGCGAAAAGTGGATGCACTAGTTGCACCTCTGCTCGGGGATCTCTCGGGGATAACGGGCGTTAATGTGTTTGTGTGTGTGTGATTAGTAACAACTACAGCAAAAACACTTCAGACTTCAAATCAAAAGGAATTAAAAAAATTACAATACTTTTACAAATACCTTATTAGGAATATTTTTTTCTGATTTTAGAGTCACAACAAAAAGTAAAAAGGTAATTTGAAAGACCTTTAAAATATTTATTTTACGTTTACCCTTCTACTAATAAACGTAATAAACATCAGTCATAGTGCAGTATTCCATCTTATTGCGACCTTAATTGTCACTCAACATAGCTATATAAAACACAGTAACTATTATAGATGTACACAATTTACTAAGGCAATTAATACATACAACTTTTTCTCTGGATATAGAATATATTTCCAGTCATCATAAAAGGTTATAGCCTATATTATATACCCTATCCAACATTACTAGCTCATAGTACGTCTCTTTATCTAGCGGAGGAAAATATCATATTGATGGAGTTAATATCTTGTACTTACATAATACTAATATTGATACAACTGAACTTTTATTATTCTACTTACAAATATTGACCTAATTAACTTCAAATTTTTAGATTACGTTTATCGTCTTTAATTACAATGTTATGTTGTAATTAGATTTTTTAACAGGTGTGCTAGGTGCTTGAGGTAAGATTTTAATATTCTTACTGCCGTGATTATGTTCTTAATAGCCCGTGCAATCTCTGGATATTATAAATTATGTTTCAGAGTGATAACTGCACTCTTATACAGAGTATCCCATAAATATATGTTTTTTTTTGCTGTGATTTAGTAATTATGTATGTGCTTACTAATTTAGATATTGTTTTATGTATTTTAACAGTTCTTGAAGGCTATGAGTCGGCTGTGTGACGTGGCGAGTCTAATCCCCACATTGACAAACATTTGTAGGATCCACAGATATTTACTAATTAACATCGTAATAATCCTCTCTTCTTATTAATACCTATTCCTTTCCTATAAGAATTGAGGCCGACCGATCTTCTGAAATGTATTTAATAAACGATGATCATTTTATATCATGATCTGCCGGCCTATAAATCCACGGCGTTATCTTAGGCTCTGCGCAGACAATCCCGCTAAAACACAAGTTGACCGTTTGAGCGATTCCTTAATACATTAACTATATAGGACTACGTGTGTGGAGTGCATTTATTATTAAATAACCACAAACCATTTTCCTCATGAGAATTACCCGATGTAAGGATATCCTCACGGGAAGTTTAATCATTGTAATTTGCACTAAATTGATACCGAGCCTAATTAGTATACTAATAGCATTAAGGTAGTGAAACTGTAAAGTCTTAGGTACAACACTTAAGAAAACTATTATATCTATTCAAGTGGTATCTTGTATATGCGAGAAAATTTTTGGGTGAATAAATCAGGTTTTTCTATTTATGTAAGGTTCATGTACTTGTAATGATGATCGAGGCATTGTCCTCGACGAGTGTCAAATTATGCTGATTATCTTCACACTCCATGATGTTGAAACGCTACTCTTATAAATGAGCAACTAAGGCGAGTTTTTCAGTATGAAGTTTGCCTTTCTCTGGAGGGAAGGGAGGGTTTAGGTTAGGTTTTTTAGGTTGGATTCAAACAAATGGAAGTGAGGAGTTCGCCATCCAGTCAAACGAAACATTCTATACCTAATCTCATATAACATCTCAAACTGAATGAAACTAATACAAAGAACATATTACTAGAGTTTTCTTTGTTCACAACATTAACAATTCTGAAGCTATTAATTCCCAATATAACTATGTTAGACAAGTCCCGCCTACCGAGGCTGAATATCGGTCTGATTATCTAGGCTAGGCTTGGCAACAGCCGGTCTAGGTCTGTTACCATGGAAACCAGACGAACGCTACTCCCCAAAGGGAGGCTGAGGGAGGCGCCCGTGCCTAAGTTTTTTTTTATCTACAAATAATATGTTATTTTTTACAAAACTGTACCTATTAGGAGCAACTTGTTGGAAAATTTGGGTTCTCTCGTCGATTAGAGACGTGTGTGGAAATATTTTTAAAGAAAATGTCGTACCTAATGGTTCCGTATGCATTAATTATTTTTATCAATAGAAGATTCCAGAATGTTCTTTATGTTGTGACTGTTAGGAAGACATACTGTTAAAAAATTTAACAGGGTACACCGTATATGCCGAAAACATGCCATAGTGGTTCGCCCTGAAGAGTTCCTTTCAGGGATCAGTGGGTGAAAATTACTAAGACAACCGACATAATGATGATGTTTGTCGTAGGATACAAAGTTTCATGATCGACAGTCAATTTGGACATCACTGTATGTAAGTACTATGAGGTCAAGCAGATAATTATCTCAAGCCTTTCTATCGATCATAATCCTTTGCCATCGGTTACAGATTTTTTTATTACACATAGTTATTATACATTTTCGTGGTAGATCTCTCACGAACATTTGACAATACTAGCTTGCACATCAGCCTACACGTGATACGTTGATGACACCCTAGTAGAAAAAGAGTGAATGACAAAAAAAAACTTAAGTATATGCATTTAAGAGTTAAAAACCTTAAATAAGGACGTTGGTAGATTAAGTAATTATAAAATGTTTTTATTGTACTTTGTAAATAATAGTTATGTATCAAGCTTGTGTCTCATTGCGCTAGTGAGATACTATTTATTGCTACTTTGCAGGAATTTGACATACTATCTACTTGGATTAATGTCTTCATGCTATCCTGAAGTATATAAAAAACTTCAGTTAATGCTCTTCAAAATTATATCTTTTTTTTTATACATAGCCTGATTCCGGAACGCGATCTGACTATAGCCACTATGTCCGTTTTTTTCTCTATTTTGTCGTGCAGTTGGAAAGAAACCATACCAGCCACCTCCTCAATAAAAGAGGTTCATATAAATATAAATGCTTATTTAATGCTAAAGGAACGCAAACACGTTATCAGTTTTGTTCGTTTCGTAAGTTCGTCGCAAAACGACTAAGAGCGAAGCCTTGGTAATTTACATATCGTCTGGCATCTGAACCTTTCCAGGAAGCGCTGGGGCACCCGTCTTTGACTAGATTCTTGTCTGCGTACGCGATCGATATGCGGTGTTGCCCATATTTATGTAGCTGTTCAACATCTAGTATTTAATATTATAGCGTTAATTTAAACTAAAGATATCGTAGCATGTTCTGTGATAAATTTTAGTAAATAAACGAATATTGTGATTTTTAGCATGCTTTGTTCCAAGTTGTGAAAGAGATTATATCAAAAAAGACCGTTGTAAATTAAACCGGAAATTATTCCTTTTTTATATATTTGAAATTTCCAATAGATTTAGACGTTCTTTGAAAGATCAAGATAAGTAAATGATGTTATTTTGGGTCCTAAACTTAGTAAGATCTTATACGTCTATATTCCTTACATAAATATTATAGTTTTGCAATAGATACAAACGATACCAAGATATTTTATCGTTCACGCACATAATACGACAAAATTCCACTAAACCCCCGACATTTCCAGACATAGCAACCCCGTTGAAACAGTATCTATTGATTGTAATGAGAAA
The DNA here is from genome assembly GCA_947568825.1 of Sphinx pinastri. Taxonomy (NCBI): domain Eukaryota; kingdom Metazoa; phylum Arthropoda; class Insecta; order Lepidoptera; family Sphingidae; genus Sphinx; species Sphinx pinastri. The sequence continues at coordinate 1,179,623 of OX387615.1, forward strand.
ATTCCACGAATTTCCTAAACTCCAGACGTTGAGCGTTTCAATTGATGTCGCTTCTCGCTCGGATATCCAGAGTTATTACAATCGAACGGTTCCTTTGAGCTTCCACGCTCAACATCACTTCATTTTACTTTTAAATGTTCAAAAATAATACATGGGGAATTGCTAGAAATTACTATAAAAACTTCAAAGGAAGGAGCACAAGTAATTTACGAGACCAGTACCGTTGGTCAGCTAATTAGAGCATAGAAAAATTGGCAGAGTTGCTTCTTTCAAAGGCAGTTATTATTACGACTGAGGAAAGGATCCGTCTGATTACTGATATGTAATAACTAAAATGCCCTCCAGCCAGGTGGAGTGACGATTTGCGAAAGGTCGCTGGCAGAAACTGGATGCGACAGGCCGAAGACCGGGTAAAATGGCGCGTATTGGAGGAGGCCTATGTCCAGCAGTGGACTAAAATATAGGCTGATGATGATGATGATGATGAATAACTAAAATGAATTTATTTGTACCAATAAAATGTTAAAAATTATTTACATCCGACAATTTTTACTCTACCGCCAATTCGGAAAGCAGTTTCCGCCAGAGAAGAACGTGCAAGGATCTCTAGGGTTGCTCTTTTCAAAATCAGTTAAAAGGTATGTAAGTACAACAAAAAAATATATGGCCACGCCAGTGAACAGTACCAGTAATGAAGTTTAAATTACAAAATAGGTATTGCATGATGTCGCACTGCGGTCGCCGCTCTGATATATCGTAAATGTTAAGTCAATAACAAGTTGATTTTAAACAAATTCAAAACTTAATAATAAGACACCTTTTAAATTTGAAATATAGACTATAAGGATTTAACGATGAACTGTTTCCTGAGATTTTAAATCGATTTCTTCGTTTTATGTATTATGTTGTCTCCTACCCATCAGAGCCTCTACTTCCTGGACTCAACGACCTCACCATGTACAGAGGTGTTGATTACCATTATCATGAATGACAATCCGCTTACATGTATGGTCATAGCCAAATATCGACGGCGTTTGGCAAACTGCGCGCGGTTGAATGGAACTTTGGATGTATGAATGGTTTAGGAAATTTCTATGAGTCAGTGTTTTACTGAGGTTATAGACTAACGGCGCTCGCAACTAAAAACTCAGTGATGAGCAATGGTGGTAATATATCTGAGGGATCAACAAGTAGAAGATAATCACTTTACATTAGTTTTCGGTATCGACTCGGTCTGGCTAGTATAATACGCATGCTCACGCCTTTTATCCCCGAAGGGGTAGGCAGAGGCGCAACTAGTGCACCCACTTTTCGCCAAGCGTCTTCCGTCCCATGATGTGATAGAGGGCGAGCCTATCGCCATATCGGGCACAAATTCCAGACTCCGGGCTGATACTGAATAGAAAAATCCAATATCACTTTGCCCGACCCGGGAATCGAACCCGAGACCTCAGCCTTGCAGTCGTACCGTAATACAACTACGCCACCGAGGCAGTATAATATTTAGGTAAAACTGTTCTAGAATTTTGATTTCACATTTATGCTTAGTATAATAATATTTGGCTTCGCAATTACTTGAGTGATTCAAGTTCTATTGAAAACCACACGGTCAAAACTATATTCCTTATGCTTACATTGGAAATTGCATATAACAGGCAAAATTGTACTTAAAACGGAAAATACGCATGGGCCTAATAATAAGCCCTCGATGATAAAACATTGCAACACTTCATGTGTGCCGAGCACTCCGGATAGAATAAAAGTGGCACCAACTGGTTCAAGGCCATCTCTATGATAAGCGGGCCGTCTAGGGACGGCATGTCGGAAAGCGAAAGCGACATTTCTTCGTGTCCGAACTCGGACATGGCGGTGTATGCGAGTGTGAGAGTGTTTAATGTTTTTTCGCATTTTGTGGAGGATATTGTGTGAAGTGATAGCTGGTAAAGCGATGAATCTGGTGATGAATAGTCAGAGCTATGAACGTCATTATTGCGACTGTGCGATTTTTTTGGTCATCTGATCATTTCATTTATAATTCAAAACATACCAAAATGCTGGTACATCTCATTGGGTTTCTAAGGCTGTACCACAGTCGAGGCACTTAAATAACGTTCCAAAAACTGATTACAACTTAGCTCTATGTTTATACAATATACACGCCATAGATAGGTATTGTAGAGTAAAAATCTAAATTTCAAATTACGTTACTCCAGTTATAGAATAGTATTACGTTCTGTTCTAAACGCAGACAAGAACAGTTATAATAAATACACAGAAGCCGTGGTAAAAACTGACAGCTCATAATAATGCCATAATTATCTAATTACCAGCCAATCAAACTGTATCTAAGCGTCGCGAACGATATTTTTTTAATTTCTGCAAACACTTTAACTAAAAAGGATCGAGTTCGTGTCACGGTGTCCGGCCGATCGCGCCTCCGATTGCAACTTTACACCATTGACAAATTATCGGAAACTGTGCCTTACACGATCGAGATAAGGTCGCGAATAGACGCATAGTGCTCTACCGCCGGCAAATATAGCAATACCGTCGCGTTAGACGAATATAGACTTTGTGACGTAAATGTTAAGGTCGTTGGTGGAGGTGAGGAGTGTGGTTGGTAGCGTAACTAGGGCGGGTACCTTGAGCTCTGCATTTGCATCGCTTGTCCTCGCGCGGTCACTGAACTGTTGGCCTTAGTATAGCATTGCACACCGAGAACTGAGTGCAGTTTCCTTCCTCGCAGTTATCTGTATTATATATTAACTATTTAACCGTTATATCAATTTATCCTGTAGGTATTTCGAGAGCGGGTATATGCGTAACCATAGCAACGGATAAGAGATAGTTACCTAGGCCGCCCTGGTTAAAGTATATTTATGGTAATTATGGTCTAAATGACGAGGGATGAAGATTCTAAAAATAACATGGTCTTTGAAAATTCTTAATTTAAGAACATCAAGTCTTTTGTTTAGAAACAAAATTGAAGGTTTATGAAAAAAATATGATTTCGCTTAAATAATAATGACATTATCTAGAAATATGTCAGGTCATTCTATTGTGAGTTAGATTTCCCTCAATCGATTGTCTATTTATTATGATTTTTTGCACGACATTTTCTTAAGCTGATAAAAGAAGTTTTTATTTGTATGTTTTTACATAAAACATTGTTATGTAATGGAATAATAGAACTAAACTGATATATTAAGTTTATATTTACTTCAAAAATGATTTTATAACGCTGTTTAAGATGCTGCCCCGTTTTTAACATTTAATTTTTAAAAAATAGGATAAACATACGTTCAAAAAAAGAACACTTAGAAAAAATATAAAAAAAATAGGTTTAAAAAACACACGCTCTCTATTCATGATTACTGAACGCCAGTTTATTTCCACTTTGGCTGATTTGTTTCTATAAAATCTTAATGTATAAATGAAACACTGCCCACGAAATATCCGTTTTAATCTACTGACCAGTTACATAACCTAAAATATTCATACTTACAAATACTACTGTATACGAATAGTTTATAAGTATATAAACGGCAACGTATTGACCTATTTTATTATCTATTTATCAAACTACCATTACCACATAGTACATTTAATCTCCCTAGAAATCATGACAATAATAAAACTAATATAGATCAAAATATAAGCATTTCGTCGATCTCTCTCTAGTGCTTCATTGCTGATTCCTGATTTCCTTATTATCAAAATTGGAATTTATGCATGATAGAGTCGCGTCGCATTATGTGACGAACATGAGCTGGTACACCGCGGGTCAATTTATTATACTTCTGCTGACACCTTTTGGAATGGCTTGAGTTTACGAAAAACACTCATTACATACAGGTCTATATGCCATAGCCTTCCTCTACAAGCTACCACTAATTTCGCTGATTGCTACAATTCCCGAATCCGGCATTGCTTAATTTCGGTTTTGCAGTATTAAAACGAAAACACACATGTTCTTGGAAGCAATTAATCGAGAGGCATAGTGTGGTACGTTTATGCAACATTCGATAGTTGCCTGTCCGTCGGTTGCGAAACGCACCGGCAGAGACCTTGGGCGGGCCTGCGCCGGCGCATATGTGCGAACAGTTAATCGGACCGAGCGCTGATCTCCGAAACGCTGGATGTGGTAGTTTGGACTGATCTATTGTATGCATGAGTATGTACTATTGATTTGTCTATTATTAATGTATGCCGAAGTTTGTGTATGCACCTCTTCCTGCTAATTTAATTTTAAAGTTTGTTTTGAGTAAAGCCATAGGATAATAATAGTTTAACCTGACCCTTACGAGCTGTATCGGGAAGTTCAAGCCATGTGTACCCCCCGGGCAGGTCGACACCGATCCTTTAATGAATAACTTGTGTATTGTTCCCTTACAACTGTAATGTCATTAAGCTGAATCATCTAATAACTTACGTCTAATAAAATAGCAATAACAAACTGAAATTCAACGGTGGAAAATAAAGATTGCAATTATGGTACTAAAACGATATTTATCAGGTACAAAAGACACTGCATGATAGTCTAATGTGCTTGTAATCCTGAGAAATATGATCAGATATTAAGCAGATGCCATAAACCCTACGTTACCTTCAAACAAAAACACTGAATTGCTGAATCCCGCTTGACAGTACCGATACTGGCAGATCTACCATCTTAATCCTACTAATTTTAATACCTTAGACAAATCAAGTCCAAACTATTCATATCCATGACAAAATAACGTAAAGCGTAAAACCGAGCGGCCTTCACATGTAGGGTACAGAGAGCACGTCAAGAATTCCTGAACATACGCACCAATATACATACGAGGGCTGACAGATTTGCCTTTCTAAGATATACTTTTAATAGACAGAAGTTCGGAGTCTATTGGGAGTCGAGAGAGTTGGGTTACAATGACGATTTGATTGTGCTCTTCTCTACAAGTAATTAAGAGTCATACTCACTGTTGATTTTGGAATTATATCGATAATTTCCTTATTGAATGAAGTAAGAAAATTAAAAGCCAGTGAATATTATAACACATTAATAATTGTTGATAATGGCAAGGCATTAATATTATCTATATTACGTAAGGCTTAAGAAAATGAGAAGTTAATAATTGTTGGTAACGGGTAGATTTAGGCCATATATTGTTTATAATAAATTTTCAGGCGTAATTTTGACCCTTAATGAAGGTTGTGAGGTATAAATTACTACGGGTCTTTTGGACACTTCACAACCGAGCTCGGTGTGGGGTTCCCGCAGCTTCGCGTTTGTCAGTCATCTTGTCACTCTAAATACTTTTTTTTTTTTTTTTTTTATTGCATTGAATGACGAGACGAGCATGCCGTTCGCCTGATAGTAAGCGATACGACCACCCATAAACAGTAGCAAAACCATCCAGCACCTTGACTTACAAAGGACTGTGTGGCATTCCACTGCGCTCGTCATCCTGAGACATAAGATGTTAAGTCTCATTATGTCCAGTAGTTATACTGGCTACAATGTCCTTCAAACCGAAACACAACAGTGCATGCACACTGTTGCTTGGCGGTAGAAATAGACATTGCGGTGGTACCCACCCAGATGGCCTCTTACATAATGAGAGACCTACCACCAGTAAAACTTAACTTATAAAAATGAAAACAATTTTATACACAATACATATTATATTACTTGTGACTCGTCTATTTTGATCTAATAACCTTTATAAATCAAACGTCTATTTTTATATTGACACAAAAACTAATTTTAAAGCTAATAATAACTAACTAATTATAAAGCTGAACAAATTTTTAAAATTCTTTCATTTAGGAACATTAATCCCGAGTGCTATATGCCACATTTCATACCGGGAAATATTTTTATCCCAAAAAACTTTTTCACGCGGGTGGAGCCGCGAGCATCAGCTACTTATGAATTTAGTCTTCTTCTGGCCTTTAATATTTTAGGCAATTTCATAAACATAAACAGTAGAGATTTTGTTATTTCTTTCCCAAATTTCTTCAAAAATGGCTTAACCGATTTTGATATAGATTTCACTATTATGAAAAGCGATACTCCAGGAAATATTAGATGTAGAATCAAGAACAATGGAGAGCGAGTAAAATGCAAACGACATTCCTGGCTGACGTTCTAGAAGTATCGTCAATATTTATGAAACCTAATGAAACCACCATTCCATACTATACTCGTACGTATTATATACTGCCCACTGCTGAGCACGGGCCACCTCTACAACTGAGAGGGTTTAGGCCTTAGTCCACCACGCTGGCCTAGTACGGGTGGGCAGACTTCGCATTGCCATGGGTTTTGAACCTCCGGACATTGTCTCGGCAGACCGTTCCATTCCCAACTAGGCTGTCGTCCACTTGTAATGAAACAATAATGTTAAATACCTAACAATAGTTACATACCCACAATAATATAAAAATTTCAGTGACTTCACGTGGAACCCTAAATTTTACCATACTGTAGGTTCAAACATTCGCTCCACCGGTTCACCTTAGCCCTAAGTGGGACAGGATGTAGAACGCGCATGTGTGTGTGTGTGTGTGTTATATAACTATCACATGTGCTGTTCGGCTGGTAATTGGCTCTAAACACTATCCCTATGACACCTTAATCAGTGATTTAACTAATTGCCGTTTTACACGCCGTATAGACCTAGCTGTTATAAGTTCCAAGTTTTCCTTTTCTGAAAGTGTCAGTAAGGACAATAAATATAGTGATACTTTTACTCCTTGGTACAAATAGGAATATTCTGACCGACTTTCAGATTCAATTAAAGTACTCATCAAAATTCTAGATACTAATCTATACTAATATTATATTATAAAGCTGGAGAGTTTGTTTGTTTGTTGTTTGTTTGAACGCGCTAATCTCAGGAACTACTGGACCTATTAGGAAAATTCTTTCACTAATAGGAAGCTACATTACTCCTGAGTGCTATAGGCTACTTTTTATCCCGGAAAACTTTTCCACGCGGGCGGAGCCGCGCGCAATGCTAGTATTTTCATATAACTGAACTGAAGTTAATTCCAGGGTGTGATTTGACAGATAGAGTTGTTATAAGTAACATATATGCGGAGACTATTCATATGCAATATGTCCATTTAAGTATGTATATAATATAAAGTTGTATTAGTCTGTAAGTCTTCCTAAAAATAAAAAATAAATAAAATAAATAAGATGTAAGCGGGGTTTTCGCTATGCTGGCTGTGGTTATGAAGTGGGTTTAAAAATGTCCTATCCTCATCCAGTATCGCGACTAATCTAGTACTTTAGTGCTCATGTGTTTGATCCTTGTCGGAACCTATTTTCGTAGTATTCAAAATAGTTGGCCAGCACTTGTAAGAGAATTTACATGACGTGTTATACTAAATTCCTTGGCTTTATAATTGTTAAATATAGTTTCGTTGTTATAGAATTATGAAAATAATTATATTTGAAACAGGAAAACTGACAAATTAATTTGGAACTCGAAAAGATTTTTGTAAATAGAATTAATTAAAGTAGCATAAAAATATTTGCACTATTTAATTTTGTAAAACAGCTGAATAAATGCAAAAATAAATATTAGCAGATATTTTAAATATGTGAAAAGGATCAAAAAGCAGCTTAACAGACAATTTTTTTCAACAAATGTAACTAATTAACGAGTCAAAAAGTCTACAATTCACTAACGAAGACACGTTTTATATTTTCACGAAAAAAATACTAAATAAAAACATTAATGAAAGTAGATATGAAATGTATCTATATGAAATGTAAACATGTTTGTCTGTGGAAGCATTGCACTTGGCTCGCGGCGTTATGTCGGTCAGGGCTGGGCTCGCGGAAAATCAGCCGCCGACCGCCCCCCGGCCCCCGTCGGCGCCCCCTGCCGCTGCGCACCGCACCGCAGCGTTTTTTTCGCCTAATTACATATTATGTGACATACGGGCTAAGCTCAATAAACATAGCGTGGCCTTAGATGGGTTGGCAGAGCCATGGAGGAGCTATGAACACGCAAATGCTTTGGATGATAATCAAGATAATTTATGATTTTTTTTCTTGGCAAGGATGTGACTTGGATACAGTGGTAGCAAGTTAGAAAAGGCTTGCTTTTGGAACTGGATTTTAGGGTCTAAAATTAATTTAAGAGGCAAATTCTGAATTTTTATAACTATACTTGGTTTAGGAAAAAAAATTATCTCCATGTCAACCTCTACCTTTTTTTTTTCGCGGGGAAATCGATATTATCGATACCGTCCAGTCCCTGGGGAAAGGCAGACGGTTATGTTGGGCTCACCGGTCTTACGGCCCAACATTAGATCGTCCGGGAATATGACATCCGATCGATCATCACGCTGGACCGAGTCCCTAACACTATGTCAACCTCTACCTGCGATCATTATAGTGTTTGTAAAGTGCAGAAGTCGTATGTACTTCTCGATAACATAATCACAAATTATAGTTTTTCCCCTAATATAATATTTATTATTACGTCACGGGTTGAGATTGTAACTATGCACCATGTTAACACCTAAATCGGAAATTTTTGCAACATATTCCTCGGTTTTTTTTGTTCTGCATTTAGAGTGACAATGTACTTTATTTACCCACTAAACCATACCAACATAGCAATATTTTCACTAAGTATAAAATTATTATGCCGGATATTTTTAACAGATAACAAAGGCAAAAAATAGTGTCCCTACATTACAAACAAAATAAGTATGAGACTCGGTAATCTTTTGTGGTAAGGAGCCCACGGCGCAGGAGTCTGACTCACACTTAGCTATTTCTTTATACGTAAGCAGTGTGACAAACAGACATTTTTGTATCAAAGTCCAGCACCTTGGCCTAAATCCGAGCACAATCCATGACGTTTAAATTTCCAATGAATATGATAAACTGAAAATTCTTTCCTTATTTACGTAATAGTAAAGTTTGTAGCTCTCTTCATCTCTTTATTGTATTAAAAGGCATAAAACTAAAATAAAGGACTTAGTAATATTTTGTTTGTAGCATCGTCGGGTCTATGCAGTTTATTAGCAGAATTCTAAATCGAAATTTTCTGTTTATTCGTCTGTTCTGCTATTTTGTTACCATTTTTCCTAAAATCATCGCGACTTTCTCTAATACTCATTTGGTGATCACCTACCCCACTACTTGCCTGCCTTAATATAGGTACAAAATATTTCCTTCAAGAGGTATGTAATTTCCTCCCAATCAAAATACACATATGGTGTGCGTGTGTACCACTCGTATTTCAAGCACGGCCGATCTTGATAAAATAAAAATATGTTAATTGGGTTCACTCACTGCTGAAGAAATACCGATGTCAGACTTACCTGAAACGAGAAACGAAATTTAGTATTTATAAATGCCCTATAATAAGGAAATAACATTTTTAACAAATTAAAAGGTCATGTGGACTCGATTTGGTTGTTTAATAACACGGCATCACGCGGCGCATTGAAAATATAGTCAAGAAACGCTAAAGGTATCCTGCGTTGTGAAAAAAGCCATGCGGCATATATTCAGTCATATATTATGACTCACAGAAAGTCTCCTTCAAATATGATGTATAGAATGTGATCTATATCTAATCTGTACATATTAAAATACTTCAGCAGAACACATAATACATACAATTAACTAAACTGTGTCTTAATACACTGTTATTTATAGCAAAATTCCTGTAAATATATGTATATTCTCTGAGCTGTGATACAAGCTATAAAGGTTAAAGAAATATGGGCTACATAATGCAAATAAATATCCACGCGGACGAAGTCACTGGCTCAGCTAGTAAAATAAAGAAAACTGGTGTAAAATATGTCACATAATAAATCGTTCTCCATTAACCGACAGGCAGTCATTATGTTGACAATATTGACGACAGGGGCGTATTCAGCAAACCAGGCGGGGTCACGGATACCACATGAGTCCATAGGATTAAACAGTTGTGTAATAAATTTAAACGTTTTACTTTACGTAGGTACGTAGAATAAATACGAGTTTTCCATATAAAAAGACGTATAAAAGGATCGTGGGTAGTAAAAACTTTAACATTTTTATGTACTAGATTATCCATTCTTAAAAGGGAATGAATGCAAGAAGAATGGAATTAAAGTTTAAAAAAAATCTAGTTTACCTGGTGGCAATTGTAATTGGGATTCCTACCTATCTATAGTTCGTATAACAATTGAGCACTCTCCTTTCTTATTTTTTGAACTAGTATAGCTATTAATATATTTTTTGTCATATATATTTTTGTCCCTACAACTCCCGATTCCTGCCTCTCGTGGCACGCACAGAATTCAGTGTAATTCGTTAGCGTGAAATTCCTGTAGTGCTAAACGCCTAGGGGCGGAGTAGGGACGCCAGAGCTTGGGGTGCAGCCAATAGTCCGTGTCGGGTGGACAAAAAACCTGCGCCTGCGCATGTACCGTTGTACACGTGGTCAAGGGTCAGAGGGTTCTGTTCAATTTTTCAAGGATTTTTATAGCGGTTATGTTTTACGAGGTTTTATTTGAAAAGAAAGATAAGTGTCAATTTTAGTATTATTATATTTTATTCGACATCAGGTAAATGATAAAAAGAACATTTATAAAAATATTAATTTAACAGCAAATATTTGTACAAATATACATAATACAAAATTCAGAAAAACTTACTAACGAGAAAAGAGAAGTTAGAAAATGGGGAGAGCTCTCAACTTTTAAAAAACAAATTGTGAGTAAAATTGTTATACACGAAATATTAAAACCTTCATGACAATCATTTAAATCAGGTATGGAACTCTAAATACATCTATTAATAAGTGTAAAGTTCAACACATTGACAGCGGTCGACCGAACATTGAGGGTGGCGCCACGCACGCAAAAAAACAGCTTATACCCATTAATTTAAAACTGGCTGGCCACAAACTTAAAAAAAAATTATAACAAAAACTAGTAAACTATCGGACTGAAGATAATAACGGTAGACTTCCTAATGGAGAATTCTTTGCGCATGGAATAATGCACTCTTTCTGCAAGAAATACAAAGAAAGTAGATTTTTTATTAGACGCATATCCGTGGTGGTCGAAAGATCGCAATTAGTGCGTGGTTTAATCACTTACAAACTTTTTTCGTTCTATAATGCCATAGGGCAAAGCCAGATGCGCTATTCTAACGTTAGCTGATCATGTGATTGTTCTTCGAAGTACACAGATTTTGATTGACCTATTTTGAAATCGAACCCGCGATCTTTCCACTTTGACAGCCAATGTAATCTATTCGAACAATATCGTGACTAATAACAAACATTGTTCGATAGTTTGACACAGTTGACTTGACTTGTTTTGCAAAATATAAACAAACGGTACACTCGCGATTACAAACAATAAATAATATTCAGGTTTCAGTTTTTTCATCGCATTTCATGCAAACACGCTGCTCCGTGTCAAAACACTATAGAGTTATTAGTAAGGGTGTTGTCTCACCACAAGCGCGCGCGTTTTATTTACAAAATGCAAAGTAATAAATTTTCTTTTGTATATGGGCAGCGATAAAGAAACATACATATTCATTCTTTTTAATAAAATAACTAAACTATTACAATTCTACTTGCCTGTACATAATGGTGTATGAAAAAGAATTAAATATGCTCATTTACGAATAAAAGAGAATATAAAACAGATTATTTTAAATTCTGCACTAAATTTGAGATTGATCTTGACTTACAGGAGTTGTGATGGCGATTTTAACGTTAGAATAATTTCTCCCAAAAATATAACGTCAGACATAAAAATGTATCAGATAATTTTGTCCTAATGTTCAATTTTGGTTTTTTTTTTTTTTTTTTTTTTTTTTATTGCATTGAATGACGGGACGAGCATGCCGTTTGCCTGATGGTAAGCGATACGACCACCCATAAACAGTAGCAACACCATCCAGCACCTTGACTTACAAAGTACTGAGTGGCATTCCACTGCGCTCGTCATCCTGAGACATAAGATGTTAAGTCTCATTATGTCCGGTAGTTATACTGGCTACAATGTCCTTCAAACCGAAACACAACAGTGCATGCACACTGTTGCTTGGCGGTAGAAATAGACATTGCGGTGGTACCCACCCAGACGGCCTCTTACATAATGAGAGACCTACCACCAGTACCCCAAAGTTAAAAAAAGTTCGATTTCAACAAATCGCCGTCGCTTATGCAGCACGCCCACACACGAATCCGCGGTGATTTATTAACGGAAACAAATGTAAAGTGTGCAACTGTGCAAGAAATTGGGTGCAAATGTTGGTGAAATTTTAATTTTTTTGCGTGGGATTAGTACACGACAGCGATCATGTTTCAACATTCTTCATGATGAGGCGATATTTTGGATTATTAAACATCTTTTTTTAAAGTACGAAATGTGCTATATGCGTCGTTAATTAGTTTCTTTTAGGTGAGGGGGAAAATGAAAGGAAGGCACCTGATGGTAGGTAAGTGATTACCAATTATGTTTTTGGAAGGATTTTCATTTTTCAACGTGTGTAAGTGTTTTTATTTACTTTGAAAGCATGGCGGATTATATTTTTTTACTAAGCTGCTTTTTAGTTTCGAGCTTTAAAAATTTTTTCAATAAATAAATGCAAAATATATAATTACATCACATTTTCACAACTTTACCCTTTTTGAAATAAATGAAATACGCAGTATTATACACAAAAGACATTCATTGCGTAAGTCCCGCATAAATGCAGCGATTTCAAATTTTAATAGTATATTGCTAATGGAGTTATTTTGCATGGGCCCTGGTTTAATGTAAATGGTACAACTTGTAATACCGTTATCCGTCACTGGACACGCTCTTAAGCACCAGCTTAAGATTTTAGGCTCGGCGAGCACTAGCAGGGCGGCAGACGAATTTTAAATCATATTTACAATTGGAAATTATTTTTTTCAAAAAAAGTAGATATTAAAGAAAATTGAGTACCTACGCTTCTGTATATCATCCTTCTAAATAATTGTGAAAGATGACTGGTAAATATCTAAGGTTAAGTCGGTCATGGAGTTTCTGAATTATTTTAACTGTTTTAAGATTGTTTTTCAGTATAGCCTGAGATGCAAAGCAAAAATAAATTGAAATGTAGAACAATCAACACTGTTTCATGTGGGTTTATTCGAAAAGGAAAATATTTGTATTTTGTATATTCATACGATAATTGTGTTGTTTTGTGTTGATGGTCATTGAAGTTATTAATTAATTACAGGACATTAAAATTAACATCTGGTGTCGTGTGACGAATGCAGTGACTGAGAGCTAGGCAGAACTTAGTTCTTATTATATATTTTTTGGTACTTAATAGGTGAAAAATCTGCGAAAGTCCGTTTTGTTAGGCATTATATTCTTTTGCCGCCAAGCGATAGTGCAAGCACTGTTCTTTTTGTATTTTATTTATTTATAAAAGGCACAAACCGAGATGTTCTGAGTGTCTTTGCAGCCAGTACAGCTGAGCGTTATAAAACTTATTTCTGAATGATGTAATCTTACATTCTGGGAGGTATCGCTACTGTTTCCGTGACGCCTACCATCAGGCGAGTGACTCGCCCAGTGCCCACTCAATAGATTTACAAAAAAACACCTCAAACCACTTGAAAATTTCCAAATCGAAACCACAGTACACGATGCACAATTCTTATTTATACGGTATGTACATCTGTCCCAGTATGTTAATCTGAATTAATTAGATTTGAGCTGAAAACTAGAGATGGCGATAGCATTATGCAGCGAGGACTCTTCATCTGCGTCACGTGGCTTTTTGAAGGTTGAGTATAGCATATCGAATTCGGAACATTTTCCTTACGTTTTTGTAGTAAACAAATGTGTAATAACTAATTTCATTATGATTACATCGGTTCGTCCGAGATAGGACAGTAAGTAAAGCTGTTAAGTGGATTTACTATTGCGATGTGTTCAGTCGATGAAATTTTATGTTAAATACTGACGTGTTTCTGAAATAAATTTATGAAGATATGAAACCTTTTGTCCTTGACATTAAAGCATATATTCTTGTTTTTTTAACAAAAAAATCAGGTACTCAAAATCTCTGGTGTTAAAAAACAAGCGTGGTATTAAAATACATCTCAAAATATGTTATGTGTTAAAAGAATACAAACAGACGAATTGAGAACCTCCTCCTTTTTTGGAAGTCAGTTAAAAACTCCAGATATTTCTTTTCTAGGCGTTGCGTCGACACAGCTTTCCTATGTGTTATATAAATTTATATCAATACTAGCTTTTGCCCGCGGCTCCGCCCGCGTGAATGAGTTTTCCCGGGATAAAAGTCCCGTTTTATATTTTCCAGAGATAAAAAGTAGCCTATGTGTGAATCCAGGACATGATCTATCCGTGTGCTAAATATCATCGAAATCCGTTCAGTAGTTTTTGCGTGAAAGAGTAACAAACATCCATACTTACAAACTTTCGCGTTTATAATATTAGTAAGATTATATTAGTAGAATTGTATGTCGCGTTCAGGGATCTTAATATTGTATAGACGGGTTACTGGTATTTAATTCATAAACATCTTTCAATGGATGATGATTTACTTGGACTGATATATAGTATGTGTTCTAATAAAATTCTTTGAAACAAACATCATAATATAATATTATGTAGACTTTTTTTAGGTTGTGTTATATTTACATTATGCGAAGTTATATTGCGGATAACATGGCCTGTATTCATGGTGGTAATTTGGATCGCAAAGGAAACTTTTATAATGATTTAACAACGTCGGTACATGTACCACGTAACAAATATGATATAATAATAAGTTTTAATTTATAAATTTTTCGGACCCCAATGTTTACTGAAATTAGCAATTCCTTTGTTCAAAACACCGTCAAGTCTACACAGGTCGGATATAAAATATAGATCGATTAAAAAATACATTTATTTTCATTGGAAGTCTGCAAGTACGTAGAAATTATGATTTAATTAATGTATTTTACTGAAACTGAGAGTAACATATATCGTTAGGAGATGTAGCCTGAGCTGTGAGCCTGAGTAACCTGTCGCGTGCAGTACGTCAGAGCACATGTTTATTTACGCTTTGTAGGTCATGGGCGGACGGCGGGCGGACGCCGCGGTGGTGAGCCCACGCCGCTTCTAACTGTATTCCCGGAACGAAGCCGAATTGATGGAATTGCTAAACTGTTTTAATAGATTTTCCTTTAATTTTTAATGTTCTATCCCTGCGCGGCGCCTGTACTTGTTTGATAATTTTAAATCACGGAAATTGAAAGTATAACAATTTTCAAATACTTGTCTTAATATGTCAGGAAAATATTATGTGCAAAACTGTGATACAACGAAAAAAAGTGAATTTCTGTACTTTACGGTGAGATCAAATTACGCCGAATAGTCGTCAGAATTACGACGATCTTACTGATTATATCAGGAAACTATAATTGTTTTACGTCGGTAAATCCTACGTGATTCAACCCCGGTAAAAACATAAGAAATCTGATACTATTTCTCTGAATTAGGATTATTATTGGAAGAAATATAGTTTCGGCGATTTTAGTATTTTTTATTTTATTTCAAACAGAGGCTCAAAACAGAGCACAATCAATCATTTTCACACTTTTATGTATTTTTTCAGTAAGATTCCCTATATTTTTTTAACTTCTATACGGCCTGAACATAGAGCAGTATTATAGAAGTTTCAGTAACGGGTGTGAGGAACAACCGGGATTCCCTTAAAGATTTATTCATAATAGGATACCTTACATCTTGTTCTCGAGTGGTCATAGACCCTATCAAAGCCTTATTTTCCTCCCCAGCCTCCTGTGGTTCATCGAACCTACGACCTGCGCGTGCTATCCGTTTTCCCTATACGTGATGCTATTCATCACATCTCTTGTGTGTGTTGTGTAATAGATGACAGGATGAAGATAACATGAAGTCTTAGTTTGATGTAGCTCTGTTTTGAAGGAAAATTAACAACGGTACTGGATATGCCTCAGTACTATGTATTTTGTTAGAATTTAAACTAAATTTGTTTGTTTTGATTTATAGGTACCTTTTTAAATGTGTCAGTAATACAGAAGTTTTTATTTTTGTAAATATTTTTCCTGCCGCGACGGAATTACACTGTTTTTAGTCCATACGATTCAATATAAAATTATCAAGAGGACGTTACATTTCTCGCTAATCACCACATGTTAGATTTACCAGACGTACCTTGACAGACTTCAGAACGTAACGCCGGAACAACGCAACATAGGGTTTTATCGTAAAGGATGGTCATTATGCAATCATGATCATCATCATCATCACCCACATATCGTCCACTGCTGAACATAGGCCTTCCCTAAAGATTTCCAGACGGACCTGTCAAAAGCGGCCTGCATCCAGCGTGTTCCATGCAATACGTCAATAAAATATACTAATTTAAACCCACCATAAAATGAGTTTATATACTCTAAATAGGAAAAAAGATATTTATCAGGGGTTCAGACTTTTAAAATAGGGTCCTGTTGTATATCTGGGACCACTGACCATGCCAATACCACGTCAACCCACCCTGAGGGTTCCTGGCTTTTAACGACTGTCGCAATTTATTAACACTGAGTGATGGGAAAATTGCATCGCTCTGCGAATGACCGCGCGAGGTGAGCGCTATGAAGTCTAGGAAAATAGCACAATTGAAATACCTTTGAGAGTGATCATTGAAAGTATTTTTATGGACTTATAAACCATTAAAATAGGTAGATAAGGTCTATTATTTTATAGTGTCAATTTTTTATTAATTCATAAAATTTTAGTTGGATTTCATAAATAAAATAAAATTCTGATTTGATGAAACATTGTGTCGAACCATACTAATAAAAAATTACATGGTCTTATATCCAGACTAGCAACATAATATGTATTATGTTTCCAGTTCACAAAAAGCCTCTCAGTGTAGAGATTGAACCCATTAACTCTCTACATCGATGGTTTCACAACTGAGACTATAAATACCTTCATAAGTGGAAAAGTTTTGTTGCCAAATATTCAGTTTGTTTGTGACAATAATTATGAAATAATTTAGATTCTGTTTTACAGACTTTCCAAGTTTTTTAAAAGGGTTATTCACAAATATTATTTATTTATTAAACACAAAACAGGTTACAATCAACTATGCTTCAAACATAATATATAAAACAAATTGCTGGACAATAATTATAACCCAAAACATGTGTTCCAGAAAGTAATTACCTAATAAGTAAAGTTACACATTGCAAAGTTGAATAGGTAGTTACATAAGATGTAAATAGGATATAAAGTTACATTGAAATATACAGTGTTATATGATGCTTATGAGATATCTTAAGGAGAATCTTTAAGGATATGGTGAATTTGTCGTTTGTAAGTAACATTTGTATTCATAACTTGGAAAATTGTGGTTGTATGATTTTTTTTTTCTTGAACCTTGATGAAATAATTTTATAAAGAAACACAAAAACAATTTGGCATGAGAAAAAAGTGTCCTTCGTCTATTAGCACTAATTACAAACGTCTGTTAAAAATTGGAAGACTATCCTAAACAACCCCCATGGAAACTCCTATAAGCAATAAAGCATACATTGAGAATTAAACTTTATCGTTCTTGACTTAGCATATCTTGTTACCTATACTAACCTAAAGAAATTATAAAAAATGTGGTATATGATGTAGATAATCCTCGACCCCATCACGCGGACACGGCAGTACTCGATCACGAACGCATTCATATACATCAGTAATTGTCCAAACAGGGCGCATGATTCTCTGCACGTGATCTGGGCCGAGTGGTGGTAACGTGATCACTGGAGATAGGCTTGAACTTTTGATGGGGGACAAACTGGTGGGATTTGATGGTATGTAGTGAGCCCTGAAGATATGCATGTAGGGGTTAGTGAAGTTTCAGGGTGAATTAGATTTGGGGTAAAGGGGTTCATTGTTGCGGCAATCTCGGTAAAATTACATGTTGCCAATTTACGCCGGTGTGCAGTCAGACAGAGATAGTTTAGGCAACCCTTGATAGAGCTAGGAACGTGACATGTCCAGACCTCAAGTATAGCGGAAGTTTGAGATTAAATGGTACCTACATTAAATTTTTTTACTAAAAAAACTGAGAGTTGCATTGAATTTCAATATTTGCTTGATAATAGTGATAGTCTGGAAATCTTTAGGGGAGGCCTATGTTCAGCAGTGGACGTTATGTGGCTGATGATGATGAATAGTGATAATGCACCCTTAACAGTATGGACCCTTCTAATAAAGGACGTAAATAAATTTTGAAAATGTGCATATCTTAGATGCATCATGCATGTCTACCTATCTGCGAATGCTCTTCATGTCAGGCAAATTTTCGATAAAACACGCTCGGTGTATGACTGTTTTTTTAGAGGAAATCGAGCACAAGCCGTTGGTTTCCTACTGGCTATCAGCGCTCGGGTGCCGACTGCCGGCGCGGCGATCCGCTAACAGCTCTCAAGGCGACGCGCACGGATGTGTACCAGTACTTGCGTAATGCACTCGGCCTGACCGCTGCTCTACTTGATCCAGACGAACAAGGGGATCACTTTAATTTAAGCGCCATAAAGGCTGATAGCAACCCGGTCAGAAATGCATTGCGATCGTCACACTGTGATTATAAGTGTGATTATGACAGAAGAAGTTAAATTTGATATTTTATAGAAAATTACTACTGCATAAGCCCGTGTGTGTGTCTTCGAAGAGGTCAGTAAATGTACAACTAATGTATTCTCAGAGGGTAAGCCAATTCAGTTATCGATAAGCTCGCATATAACTTTATCCAAACTGGAGGTCAAACCCTCATCACTCACTCTCAGGTGAAGGTAAGCTTTCACTAAACTAACAGGATGACTAGAAAAATGCCTACAAATCCTGAAACACTAAGTAGAGCCGTTTCCCGACCGTATCAGCACACGCACCGGCAGCCGCACGCTCCATCTTGTGTGACATAACACGGACATACACGCACGCACACACGCACGCGAGTTGTTTGCGCTCGCGCAGTGAAAATCGGGTCATGGCTGCGACACACACGCGCATGCGCCATGCGCCGCGTCGCGTTGACGCTGCGTTGACGTTGTGACGCAGCAATGCGCCACCGCGGATGCAATTAACATAATTGGATGGATTTTTAGACCTACATTGTTTCTTTTTAACTTTTCCTATACATACTGAACTACAATGACGGTTACCGTAATTTTAATGCTCTATAAATATTTTTGTTATTAATGTTTATATACTAAGACAAATCTTATTAAACCGACCATGAGAATGTTACTAGATTGCACCTTTAATGCCAAGATCTCATTTGCGTAATTTACTGTATAGCTACCATAGCTTTGTCTATTCCGCCGCCTAGCAAGATAGGAAAAACACTGACGAGTTCCTATACAACACTATACAATATATATAAACTTCATCTGATGCCTTAAGATGATAAGCGCAGCTTAGTTCCATACCGAATGTTGTAATTAAATGTTCTGGGTACTATTGCTCTAGCAAAAGAAAGGATTCTATGAAACGACATAAAAAAACGATACACGTAGCAATAGCCTAGTATCAGTGACGTCACGCATAGGAAAACGCGAACAAAAACAATGAATCATTACCTCAGTTCCTGGATTCATAGTTAATGCAGGGCTGTGTGTCAAGGTTTGCAGGTCAAGGGTGTATAGCAGGATACACAGAACTGAGGCATAGATGTATAAGGAAATCGGGGCTGCCATACCGCACCGAAATGTTAGGACTAGTTATTGTTCACGCCTACACCCGTATGAAATCCCGAATAAAAATCGGACTTTCTTGAGGTATAACGTAGCCTATAATCCAGGACGTGGTCTGTCACATCCGCTGAGTACGACTCGGAACGCGACAGTATGGCGGTTTGGCACATGTACCGTGGTTGCTTGCAGTGGGGTGTACATTACTTTTTAATAACTTTAACTATACTTTCGGAAAGACGATCACTCTTCTGCGCATTGCCTAACCATTAACCAAGTACCATCTAGAGTTTTGAAGCAAAAAAGATACTTCGCTTGAAAGTTTGAACTATATACGCATAACTAAGCTATTCTTCATACGGTAAGTCGCATACCCAGTTATATTATTGTAGCGCCGAATCCACATTAAATCCATCATCATCATCCTTCAAACGGTACTCGGTGGCAGAAATATACAAAACATTAATGCTTAAACAAGACTTAAACAATGCTTACGTATCGGTGCATTCTAGAAGGTATGCACATCCTGTAATATTTTACGTGGAGTTTTAAGAGAATAATTAAATTTCGTATTTTCCTTCATTTTATACCCATTGAATATTAACGTCTGCTCGTAGCTCCTTCCCGGAACAAATGACCCAATTTGCACTTTTCCAAAAACTTTGTCATTATATTGGTGAAATGATAGGAACAAGGAAGTATAATTTTGAATTAACTTATCATAATCAAGAAAACGTGGAAACTGCTTTACAAATTGTACTTTATTAACTGGGTACCTAACAAATAACATTAAATGCATATTATACTCAACCAAAATTTTAGAGGGAAACATTCTTAAGGAAAACCTTTGACAAATATACACAAACAGACACCGAAGTAATAAGTGCGTGTTATTTTGTATGGAAGACTAGAATTACCTAAAAGGAATTTTACCATATTCAGGCTGTATGCGGTTATACCTTTGCCATAATGGCCTAGTCATTACATAGGTACATACCTCTATTGTCTCCTCTGTAGGTACTTGACCATACTCGACAAAACATGCGACATTTTTCAGGAAAATGTATTGGAACAACAAAATAACATAAGCTCATGCCTGACAAATGGATAGATGAAATTCATCCTGTTTCGTTTCGGTTAATCTATACTAATATTATAAAGCTGAAGAGTTTGTTTGTTTGGTTGAACGGGCTAATCTCAGGAACTACTGAACCGATTTTAAAAATTCTTTCACTAATTCTTATTAGTGAAAGAATTTTCAAAATCGGTTCGTAGCTTCCTAGCTACATTACTCCTGAGTGCTATAGGCTACTTTTTATCTCGGGAAAATATTTTGATCCCGGAAAAACTTATTCACGCGGGCGGAGCCGCGAGCATCACCGTAATAATTTGAGGCAAAGAGAGATGTTATCATACCAGTGTAAGTTTAGTTTCTTTTCAAGATAGGGAATAGGCAAGCTTATGAGTGATCGCCATAGCAAGCAAAAATTCTTGAGCGAATTTCAATTGCATTAGCAGTGAAACCCTGTTTAAGAAGTCTGAGGTCTGTACTAGATTAGGAATTATACAAAGAAATGTCGTAAAAAGTTCGTCGCAAAAAGTCAAAGTTCCCGCCTTTTTGCGGATGAGTTCGCAGTCCCCTGGGAACTTGAGGTTAAGTAGTCACTTACCGTATTAAAATATTTGATGAGAAATAATTCCCTGCCTGTTTACTTTTGCGATAACGCGACTTTTTATTTCTCTTCGAGTTTAAACTATCTCCAAGTGCTAGGGGAATTAGTCGATGGACTTAGATTACTTCATGTTAAAGAAGGTATGTCGGGAATGGGAAGAATCGTATTAAAGATTAGCATCCTTAAACAAACATACTTTTCAGTTTTATAAGACCGTATAGAATATAAATAATTATTTAATTTTGTGAATAAGAAATGCAATAACAACAATAATATTGTGATATTCAAACAGCACTATGTCAATTAGTTGAGGAAAACATCTCCAGAGTGTTCTGAATGACCTAACTTATAAAATGAAATGAAAAAACTGGTCTGAATACCCCAGCGATGCAATGAAGAGAAGTGACGTTTCGTTCCTATTAGTTTAGTTTCAAGGAAAATTATAGGCAGTTAATGTTTGCTGCCTATACTTGTATACCTACGAGTATGCGTGATGAAATCGTCAAACATTTAAAAAGTAGAGTCGTGTGCGAATATCTAACGCATAAGTGATCATAATAAAAATACCTTTATTAAAATTGTCTTACATAAAGAACAAAACACACCACGTCTTTATCCCTCAAGAGGTAGGCCACTAGTGGCCTAAGGGGGTCACCCCACCTTAGGCCACCCCGGGTGCCAGAGGGTGACAGCTTCAACTCATTTGTATCACTAAAGAAAATTGACGGAACACTGTGTGGAAAAAAGTATCTGCCGTTTATTACGGGGAAAATTTTCGTGTTAGGGCCGTCTTTACCCGAAGATGGCAGAGGTGCGTGGTGTCGGGTGCTAGATAGAAAACCGCCCCGGGTGCCAACCCATGCTACGCCGCCACCGGGCGGTAGACGGAGATACAACCAGGGCACACACTTTTCGCCAAGTGTGTCTCATAATGTGATATGCCTATTGCCAAATCGGGTACAAATTCCAGAATTCAAGCATCAGCTTGAAGTCTGGAATTTGTACCCGATATGGGTTTGTCTGTGGAGTTGATACTCCACAGACAAACCCAATATCACTTGCCCGACTCACGATTCGAACTCGGGACCTCAGAGTGGTGGTCGTGCCGCGCTCGCAATACATATCAATGAGGCAATCTTGTTAATTTATTGCATTAAATAACATTATAGTACCTCTCATATCGTCATGAATCTATCACCGTGGTAAAGAGAGAACCGTTGTCTTAAAGAACAAGCGCCGCTAATAACTTCCAACAGGGTAAGTACTAAGTACCAGCCACCAGTACACAATAGCACTAAGTACCCACCACAACTCCAACAATATACGTTCTTTGAATTTCGTAACAGTTGTCAAGTACTTAGAATTGTATTGACATTGTGATTAATTATAAGTATTATGAAGAGTCCCAGTTAACCGTTAAAAATATGTCGCCGTCTCTTGTCATTTACAGCACAATATAACATTATGAGTAATATACAATTTAGATGAAATGCGCGGCTAGATTACACTAAGGGAAAGCGGGTAGAAATTCTATGATTCGCAGATGGCCAGCTTTCGCTTCCGCCCGCGTGGGGGCGCCACATGGCGAGAGATAACGTCACTTAGAGTTTCGGATGTACGCAATTTATGTCTCTATTTTATATAAATTATATTATTAATAAAAATATTTTGATTATTTTGAAAATCAATTAGTTTGAATTCGTTCTAAAATTACCCTATAGTTCATATTACCACTTACCCACAAAATATATTGCGTTTACACATCAGTATGCACAGTATGTTTCCTAATAATAATTAAGTATTATTATGCTTTATACAGTAGAACAACATATTTCTAATTGAGCTTTTTCCTCGTTGATTCTGAGTTTATTATATTTGAAAGCATATTGTGGTTTTAACTCTAAATCAAATAAATTGCACGATAGCATTACTAGATCGATCTATGAAACTTTCTCACAGCCGCCGGCTTAGCTAAACACTGTGGAGGTAAAAGTTGGCAAAACACGAAAGGAAATTGCTGCCACTTCCTCGAGCGGAAATCGAAAGTGGATTGTGATCCAAGGAGAAAACTACATAGACGAGCCCGTTGCATCGAGATTGCAATCGATTTATAACGCAATTTAGTTCTTCATTAGTGACATCTATTGTCTAATGTATAAACTAAATTATAGGTTGAAACTTCAATATTTTGTTAAAGCGCCACCTGTTAAAAATAGATTGAACTACTTGCACTCCTATAGAGTAACGATAGTAAATTTGTACGCGGTATCGCTACTCGCCGCTAGATGGCGCTAAACTCATTTCAGTCAAACTTAAGACTATTAATAATAAAACGTACCTTTACCTCCACCAGCATCATGCACCTGCGGCTTCCCACTCGGCACTCGCTGCATCGGTGACGCGCTGCCATAGTTCATACTCGTACCACTGTAATCCGTGCTAATAGGTTCTTGCTTTATGCCGTTAGGCGTCGCTGATAATTTTTCAGCAAGTAACGGATTCGCCGAGGCGATGTTATACCGGCCGTTATTTATATTGTTGTTGACAACATTGTTGATGGCATTCGTGCCTGATCGGAGCAGCTGTTGAAGCCGCTGTTGGCCATTATTTGGCAGTGATAATTGACTCTGAGGGTAGTAGCCCTGGTGTTGACTACTCGACGCTGGCGATGATATGTTGTTGTTTTCTTCTTGCTGTAGAGAAACAAAACCTTTGAGATTAATAAATTACAGCAGGCTGGCATAAAGATTAAGAATAATATATTTTTTGACTCGATTTGTTGACTTGCATTGATCTATTATGGCAAACTAGCATTTTGGCGTTACTCGCGTCATTGGTGGACATTGTCTTTTATTTTTTTTATTGCATTGAATAACGAGACGAGCATGCCGTTCACCTGATGGTAAGCGATACGACCACCCATAAACAGTAGCAACACCATCCAGCACCTTGACTTACAAAGTACTGAGTGGCATTCCACTGCGCTCGTCATCCTGAGACATAAGATGTTAAGTCTCATTATGTCCAGTAGTTATACATTGTATTTGGACATTACTTATATATCATCGAACTCAGAGTAGTCACGTCGCCATCTAAAGAAAAGGAACCCCAAGGTTGAAAAGTTGTATTCATTACCTAGTTTAGTGGATTAGAAGTGTTTGTAGTTATTTTAACAAGGTTTATTAACTTTCTTTATTTTTAGATGGATTACAAGAGACTGGCTGACTGCCTCGGTTGCGTAGTTTTATTACGGTACGACTGCAACGCTGAGGTCTCGGGATTGATCCCCGGGTCAGGCAAAGTGGTATTGGATTTTTCTATTCAGTATCAGCCTGGAGTCTGGAATTTGTGCCCGATATGGCGATAGGCTCGCCCCTATCACTTCATGGGACGGAATACGCACGGCGAAACGTGGGTGCACTAGTTGCGCTTCTGCCTACCCCTTCGGAGATAAAGGCGTGAGTGTGTATAATTACAAGAGAATAATAATTTATTGAATACACGCACACACACGTCTTGACACAAAATACTTGCCTTTATTTCAACTGGCTGTACCGCCGACGTGGCATTCGTTAAATCCGTAAAAAATGTGTCGAAGTTATCAAACGCGGTCTCGCCGAGTTGTTTGAGGATGTCGTCGGGGTCTGCCGCCTCGGAGCCGTCGGCCTCGAGCGTCAGTCCGCCCACGATGTTCGACAGCTCGGACTGGGACAACTCGCCGAGGGAGGAAGCCATTTGCTGGAGTTGGGCGGCGGCTTGTCCGCCAGCTGCGACTACCGCGTCCTGAAACTGGCGTTTATTGTTAATATAATAATTGAATTTGGTTATTAAGGTAAGCATGTGGGTCAATTCATGTTAACTGATTATCCCAGACCATAATGCCTACAATGTCAGAAAATTTTAGATGAAGTGCTGATATTAAGAAAGGGTATGGGGAATTAATTTGTTAAATTTTGGTTATTTCTCGTCACTGTTCACTGTTGTCTATACAATTCGAGACAGTGACACCATCTCATTCGAAACAACTCCATGTTATAACAATGCTGCCCTACTAGTTGCGTTAAATTTCCACTACTGCACAATAGATGGCGCTAGTAGTGCATTCAATCAGTAACTCAAGGTTAATTAATATTTTTAGTAAACGGACATTGTCTTCCACGATTCAATGAATTGCAGCACGTGTGCTAGTTCTATTCCATAAATTAATATTTATTATAAATATATTTTATGTGAATCTACCCACATTAACTCTACTAATGAACAATTTTAAATACAATATGCTGTTTTACGAACATTACCTGAAGGCAATTGGAGAGGTCAACCATCCTGCCCTCATTTTCGGCGGACCACCACTCGTCTTCAATAAATGGCATCGCCAGCGCCGGTCCCGTCGGCGCATGTGTCCCCGCCACGTTGTTTCTCTAACGTCCACAACACTCACAAGCACACGCGCCTACACTACACACACTATTCTTAATATTACTATAAATTCGTTCAATATGTTTGGCAGCGTTTTGGACGGAACGTACATTATTCGTTGTGTAAATTACGTGAATAGGTAGTTAGTTTCGTTGGAACACATTATGGTTTGGTCTGTTGGTGGTTCCCTTCAGCCAGGTTACCTCACTCCGCGCAACCCACTTCTCTTCAGCAGCGACCTGCGAAGATACAAAGCGTAGGCTTTCACGTCTTTAAAAACAATGCGACACGATGAATAAAACTGTTAGTTTAAAGTGTTATTTTAGGTGCAGTTTGTTATTTAATTCTGAATACTAAGGTGATATTTATGTGCTTAAAAAATATTATATGGTTTCTGTTTTAAATTATTACATTTAATATAATTATTGGGATGTTTAGCAAGGAATTCCAGATGTTAGTGCTTTTGCCATGCTATTTGATTTAATAAATTATTATTCTCCGTTATTTAAGAAGAAACTGAGGGTAGATACACATATATTGTTTCAATACCTAAACTAATTATAATTTAATGTGAAGATCTAATTTTTATTCTCTATAACCCTTAAGGCATATTAATCGTGATTATAATAAGAGGGAAATGAGTGATAATAAAATCATTAATATGAACAACACACGTAATGTTTAGTCAAGATGTTAAATCAGATTGAATTAATAGGGAGAAGGAAACCATGTGTTAGCAAAATTAATACAATAATGTTGCTTATTAATAATAATAAATTTATTTGTACTAAGATATTTTCGTATTTGTATTACTATGAACTATTGTGAACAATGAGGAACTTTTACCCTCAATCAAACCCAAAACCCAAAGCAAAAAATTGATTCGGTGTAGGAATCGAACCCGCGCCCAATCACTGACGAAGCCTCTCAATGTATGTAGGAAGTTACTCACAGTCTTTACTTTATGAAAAGGAGGATAACATGTATAAGATAGGTAACAATGCGGCGAGTTCACCTGGCGACGTCCCGGTGTATGTCGAACCTGCGTCGATACGGCATAGAGGCAGCGCCGCGCACCACCAACGCACACGCCGCTCTGGAACACGCAACACACACTTTATAAGTCATGTGCTTATGATACACAGATGATGGGAGGTCAGTCAGTACATTCTGTCAGTCGTCATTAAATTAAATAGAAGCCGACATGTCTTTCAAGGAATGCATTCATGTCGCGACTTCAGTTGGTAAACATTATATAAGAATTGCGCTATATTATCAGGAGCAGCGTAATAATTTTGCCATACTACAACAAAAAATACACGCGAGCTAAACGCAAATGAGACTGTTAAAGTAGCAAATTAGTGTTAGATGTTCTATTTATTTAATAGCAAGCCATTTCTCATACGACGTGGACAGAATTATATACCTTACACGATAATTAGCTCACAACCACCTTTTATATGCAGAGCGCCATCTATTATCCAATAGACAAACCACCAATTATAATTACTAATTGCTCTACAAAAGTATCATATTATTTTCATTACTATTCCCTATTTGCTCATATCTAAAAACGTACTTAATGCAATAACGTAACAAGCGTAATAACATTATGCGTTGCTCATTAAAAAAAAATTACAATGCACGGAAGAGTGGAGGTGAAACAAAGAGGCACATCGCTGGCTTAATAAAAACAGTTGAACAATGCCTACGGCGCGATCTTTCACTATAATTGCCGCGAGTAATGCAAAAAAGATAACTTTTGTTTTCTAAAACGCTTCCTTGACTTTCATCGACGATTGTTGCGTGCATTTACAATTTTATTAAAAAAATTTGTAAAATTTATACGTTCGTGTACGTCGTGTTTAGGATTGACAAAAAAATTACTGCGGCTGTATGTTTCCAGGCATATGTAAAAATATTTTAGAAAAAAATAAATAAGCAAAAAGCACCCTATTTAGCCTCATAATTGCCATGTTTACATTTTATATTAGAATAAAATAAAACAATTCGCAATTTTATAAAAAGAATATCTTTATAATGATTTACGTATTTTTTTAAATTTATTTATTTATTTTAGATGGAAAATTTACAGCCTAATATAATAAATTTAAATGCTACAACTATACACCAGGGCCAACAATAAGTTTCCACCGATGGTTACTACATTATTGTGTGAATTGTGGGCTACGAGTTCCCAAAATCCAGTCCACCGTATTGAGGTATAATTTAGAAATCAAGGGTCAAAAAAGTCTGAGCGATATTGTTTTCTCATACCTAAACTATCATAGAAAAATCTATATTTTTCTTCCAGATAAGGTCGGTGACGAGATTTGGTGCTCGATAGAGTAAACTATTTTACCTGTAATTAGTCTTCGCTATAGGTAAACTAAAAAACGCTGACTTCCTTGTTGAGATGTTCGGTAATCTTATAATATAGCATATTTTACACAATAGTTGTTCCCTCTAAGTATAATATATCAACAATATTTCTACGAATAAATAAGGGTGCAATATGGTGGCGTTTGCATATTGAGTGGTAGTTTACATTCGAAGCGTGAGATTGTTGTATTTTTTCGTACCTAAAAGAACGCAGGTAATACAAACACGTTAGTTTAACGTTCTTTCATGCTTAAGCATCGATGCCATTAAGGTTGCTGACTAAGCACTATCCTCCCGTAAACCAACATGGTGTACGGTGACTGGTATTCTGTGATAAAATATTCTTATGTAGAAATTAAACAAGACTTGTTCGATAGCGTTAAGTATATATTTCCTTCTAATTTCGTGCCTATTATAATAAACTTTAATTTTCCCAAAAATACTTTAACTAGCCTATAAAATACCACGCACAATGGAGAACAAACGCAAAATGAAAATAAACTGTTAAAATTTGTAGGTGTAATAATAATAATCCAATTAATTATAATAACCATCGTTATACATGACAGAATATGATGCTTAAAATTATTCTGTACATTTATTTTGATAGTGTGTTTTTTTAAAGAATAAAGTTTACGGGTTTTAAAATTTAATGTTACTTAGTAGTTAATACAATATTTTCAATGAAACTCAATTTTTCCAATCCTTCACAACTGTTGATTGTTGAAAGATATTGTTTTAAAGTTGCAACAGCTGTAAGCGCTGTAGAAATTGCTTGGGTAGACACTGATTCTTGTCCACTTTTACTCCCAACTCCATTTGTTTCGTTATTAGATGAACTGGAGCCTGCAACGTTTTTTTTTGTGTCACAAGTAGCAAGTTCGTAGTCCGAATACAAGTAGTCGTAGTATTTCAACAATATCTCGGCGTTGTATTCATCATCATCATCATCAACGTCGTAGTAGTCACCGATACCAGATTTCGTGAAGCAACTTTGGATGACACTTGGTTTCACTGACTCCCAGGCATTTGAGATATATTGTAATGCGTCTGTTGTGCTGACTGGATTTGTGATACCGAAATCGTCAATATCTTCATTATGGAGCTCAATTAATTTCGTTCTGTAATTCTGTTTGATAGATTTAATGATTCCTTGATTCATAGGCATCTCGTATTCCGAGTTCGGTGGCAGCACCACGAGGTTTATGTTGTTAAGTATAATGTCTTTTGGGTGCACGAGGCTGTCATCAACGAAAAGGGCAACCAGTCTTCCTTGTATTTCGAAATAATCGTCCAGTACTTTCAACCAGGCAACAAATATTTTTTTTGTAATCCACGAGCGAGGATCTACTTCATATTGGCACGGTGTGTTCGAAAGGTCAGTGTTGCCAATAACAAGAATTGGTAGTTTTTCCGAACCATCTGAGTTGACACACGCTAATATTGTAAAACGTTGATCACTCAACCTTCCATCTTCACATTTTTTATCCTCTGTGGAGAATTTCTCACCTGGCAACAATTTGTATAAAATGCCAAATTCGTCGGCATTAAAAATGTTGCGCGCCTCGTAGTCCTTTACTATTTCTTGTAAGGTTTCATGAGGGATATCTATGCCATCATCGTCTCCAGATTCTGTCTCGTCATTCTGTCTTAAGGCTATAGAGTGCCGTTTTTTAAACCTCTCCAGCCAACCACTGGAAGCGGTGAAATCAGAGATCTCTAACTCGCTTGCAATCTCTAGAGCTCGTTTTTTTATGAAAGGCCCGTTGATCGCTAGCTTCTGATTATTTATACTGTAAATCCAATCGACCAATATATTTTCAAGTTCAGAATATTTCCCAGTTTTATTCTTTTTCACTTTCAGGGCTCTGCCACATGCATTTCGGCATTTTTCTTCTATTTCTTTTCTGTATTTTATAATTGTACTTAATGTTGACATTGGAACGTCAAGTTCGGCTGCAATCTGCGACTTTTTATAATTCTGCGACTTTTTGTCGAAATATTTTAATATCTTCATCTTATCGTTGAGTGACAGCGCATTTCGTTTAAGCCGCAACGCCATATTGTTTCTGCTGTTCGTTATAAACAGCGACTATATAGCCCCTATAGTCGCTGGTTGTAAATCACTTTATGTCGTGTATAATTTAAATGTCCCTGTTTATTATTTTTGTAATTATATGCGAAGGTATCTCATGAGCTTATTACACAACTAAGACGTTCAATATGAGTGATATACGCAGGAACGTGCGGTCATCGCTACGTATTAAGCGGTACTGGAGAGGGGTGGGGCGTATTAAGCGGGCTGACGCGACGCGGTAGCGCGGTGCGGAGCGGCGCGGTGTTCTTCGGGGTTCACATTCGAGTTTGTTTTGTGACGTAACATTGAGTGTTTTATATAAACGGATATCGTAGATTTGTTTTATTTTTATGTTTCTTTGGGTATTATATATAATGGATTTAAATTAAATTGTTCACAATAAAATTCCATTTAATTACTTTACTTATTAGTCAAAAATTATCGTTATCTAATTCGACAATTTATATCAACGGGCGATGAAATAAAAAGCTGCGAGTTTGGTTAGGTAGGTATAATATTTTGATAATAAATAAATCCCTTCCTAGCCGATTTCGGTCACGGCGCGGCGGCCGACTTCAACAGAGATCAGCCAGGGACGCAGGAGTTTATGGTAAGGAGGTTAGGGACGCGGTCCAATTTTCGCTCGGATGATGATATACTCCCGAGTGTCGACAGTTGTCCCACTCACCCCCCAGTGGTGGTTGCTAATTGCTATAAAGCGATTTGTTACCGCTAAAAAAAAGTACTCAGGATATTATAGTGCACAAGGCTGTGAACAATACACAGGTGCACTCGCTATTCCTTCACTATCATAGTCCGGTGAAACGGCAACCCGACATGACCGGGGAGAGATCAGGCGTAGGACCAACGGCTTTACATGCTTTCCGCGGCACGGTGGTATCACACCACCACCTTCCTGACTTCGAGCTGCGACTAAGTCATTTTTAAAGTTAGAAAAACCTAGTCACAATGTTTTTGGCCCGACCTGGGATTCGAACCCAGAACCTCAGCGCGCAAATCGTACTCGTAACGCGTACGCAATACAACTACGCCACCGAAGCAGTCTTTAATAAATTATTAGTTTTTAGAGGAGCCTGTGCGCCTGGTCGTTGCATGGTACCCAATTAAATTATTATAAATAAATATATGTACCTATATAAAAATAAGATACCTATATCTTTCTTCTTATGGTAAATCATGTGTATTTTCCTGTGTCAATTGCCTATTGAGAGATTTATAGACTTCGGTTCTGCAAGAAACCTTGAATCGTTTACTTCCTATTGCATATTGCTGTGAGGACCTTGCATTGACTGCTCGTAATTAATGACGTGAACTCAGGATCTCGGTAATACCTTGATTTACAATTAAATCATGACATAATAAAATAACCTTTAATGAGTTAGACTTAAGGTTGATTATTACATTTACATACTTATATGAATATTTTTGGCCTATGTTTACAAAATAGGTGTAGGTACTTACATAACTTTCTTGTCGAAAAGGTTATTTTATTTTACTACCATAATTTTCTTGGAATGATTTGCATGAGGAAGAACCTTCAATAATCTATCGCGAGTCTATAAAACCTAACATGCAATTAAATTTTTATTTGCGTCGAATTATTTCAATATTGTAAAAATATTTCCGCAGTATAAATCGAAAATAAAATGTATTCTAGCCAATGAATCGTGATTGTATTAACATTTGCAATGATTACATAAAATATTTAAAAATAAAAGAAACATATTGTAAATGTATTTTATTTATATAGTACTGATGTATACATTAACAATTTATGCGTAGAACGGAGCGTAAAGCAGACTGTTTTGACACTACAAGTTTTTTATTCTATGTTTGTTTGTTTTGACTTTTGGTAAAGTTTGTGGATTTGCGCAATGTCCGAAGAAGAAAAATCTGATTCTTCGACTTCTGAGTCAGAGATCAGTGCTTGTAGTTCAAATTTCAATCCATTGAAAGTGTTATACTCACAAAAAAGTAAAGTTCCGGTAAAGAATGCGCCATTGTACGAGAATATTCAACAATATGAGGCTGCTTTAAAAAATCAAGCAATATTGCCCGTGGGAGAAGGTGAAGCTGTAAAGAAAAGGGAAGAAGAGAAACAAAAGAAGAAACAAGCCGAGGAACAACGTTTACAAGAAAAGAATAAAGCGCGTTTCGCTCAGTATCAAGGTTAGATTTTGAGGTTATGTTTCTACTATCTATAATAAATAATAAAATAATATAAAATATCGTTGACTTTTAGATTAATACTAATAAAAACATTAGTTTAGATGGGTTTTAAATTGTTGATTTTATTATAATCGCTCCGCTAAATGTTTGTGTTTTCAAAATTATTTTATGTGCATGTTATGAATTGTAAATAATCAACAAAACCATTTTGTTTATGCTCTCAATATTTTTTGTTAAGTCATAATCATACAAATATACCTATGTATCTGATATATTATCTGGTCATATTATTATAACTACATAAACAAGCCATTTGTTGAATCTATTTTATTCAGTTCATACCATACTCTGTTTACAATAACAAACCAAATGTCACAACTTACATGAGAGATATACAGAGATATAAGACTTGTGTCCTAATCATTAACTAGGAGAAACTTTAACAGTACATTAAGTCTATAAATGAACAGTAGTGGGTCACATAATCATTAATGCGGTGCGAGTATCAAAACTATGAACTGAGTCTGTATATTTTTTCTACCAAAGAGATGTAAAGATTGATGATAATTGTTTTAATTTCTAAGTGTAATTATTTTCGCTAATAAAATTTTAACATGCCAAATAGATCTTAATTGCAAGATCTGTATGAATCGGTAACAACTAACTTTTGCAATGGATCCATACTTCATCCTTGCCAGCATTACATATGAAATTTAACTAATAGTTACTATTGATTACTATATATATTAATCCTACAGATACAATGTACAATCACCCAAGTTGGTGCTAGTACACACTCTCAAGATAAAACACCATTTTTCATACTTTACCAAGCAGGTGCAATCGTTTCAGAGATGTACAAAGGAAACAGCAGATAACTTTTATTTTCTAGCTTTAAGTTGCTTTTTGCTGACACATGACGCACATGTGCAACTTATTTAGAATCTTAAGGTGGTGGAGCATACACTTTTCTGACTGTACCTGAAGATTTGTGAAAATGATGGGATGTTTGTTAAATGCAAAAACAATTGAATGAATTGGGATTAAATTTTTAAAGTATTGGGCAAGTACAGTAGAGACTTGTATAACTAAAGTATAGGCTTCCCTTTTGAAAATTTCGATCCTTTGCTATATGTAAGTATGACTGATTTATCTCTTTCTACCACCAAGCATTAGCTCCAAAAGCCTAACTGAGCCACAGCTGAAACTCCCTATGGTAACGGTGGCCTCTCGGAATGATACCAGCAAAGCAGGCCGACCCAAAGTGAAAGAGGCAGTTCCACCCTAACTGGGACTAAGGGTGAAATAGTTCCAACAATGTGAACTGATCACCCTTCTGTGCAATTGCATACATCCCCACTTAACATACATACATACAACATATACATCAGTTACATACATAGATGTCATAGTTTGATGACGAGTTAATTAGTTGACTTCAAACCACTGTAATGGACGACAGTGACTTAATATGTAATATCTCTGGGTACACACAGAATTTGGGTAGTGTTGCTACTACTGTTTACACGGAAGGTGTTATCATTATGACAGTTCTATCATGGTATTTCTTAAATGTAATTTTTAAATCTCAACCCATATAAAATCATTTAATTTGATAAATAAATGTTCATATTCAAGAAAACACTGGATAAACAACTAGCCTGTTAAATGCATTATATAAAAGTAATGATATGCAGGCATAAGTATTCATGATTGACAGCCTATTATTCAAAATGCACTCCTGATATGCAAGTTTCCACACAATATTTTCCATCACCATTATTTATTATAATGCATTTTTTTTCTGGTTGTCTAAGCGTGTATTTTGAAGCGAGCAAGTCAATCAAGCATTAATTATTCGCCATGCTCTACCATGAGTTAGGACTTAGGTCACACTAGGAGGCCAGTCTAGGCCGAGCGTTGAACGCGCCGCTCTGTGTCAGCGGAGGTCGTTGACCTGTCCCTCCCGCGCCTTCCCCCTCCCCCCACGGCACGGTGGGTAGGCACCCGGGAGTACAACCCCGCGACACGCGGCCCACCCAGAAGTCTGGCATTCGACTTGAAGGTGTTTATTGTAATAAAGTTGATTTCTAATTGAGCTCCCTTTGCCTGATGGAAGGGTAGTCTTTGTAATATTTGATATGTAAGTGTGGAATGGGGGGTTAAGTGTATTTCCGGGTTCGTTTTAAGTGAGATTTAAAACGGCCATGGGTTTAATACCAAAGTCGGTAAACGGAAATGTGTTATTAAATCGACAAATCACGTTACTTACCGAGTACCTACTCACATTGGTGGTTTTGGTAATGTGGGATTTCTTGGACGATTTTTTTTTATAGATAAAATATTGAGACGAGATCGTGGCTTATCCGATTACCGATAGTACCTATTTTACCCGAATAACAAGGCACTAAAGCCACTGTACTGCCTTTGCCACTCTGAGACATAAAATTTTAACTGTCATAGAATCTAGTTATTGCACGAACTCAGCGACCATATAGCCTCCACGGACTATTATCCTTCAAACCGTAATACAACAGTTCTCGCCCATTGTTTGGCGGTTAAAATAGACAAAGTTTATGTACAGACAAAGTTAAAACAACAGGCCTCTCTTGGTCACTTGTGTTAAAAGACAATAATTTATAAAAACTGAAATGTATATTAGTAGGCAGAATACAATCACAATGGCAGTTGATTTGCATGAAGCCCGTGACCCGCTGGCCCCCAGGCGGCCTTGCCCACCTAACCCGGCATTTTTCCCTACCACGTTGGTGAAACCGTTTAACTTGTTGATTTTTGTTTTGTGTCTACAGTCTACACTTGTTTGTAGTTTGTATGTTTGTTATTTGTAGTGGATGATCTTTGGAATTGCTGAAACGGGTTTGGAAATTCTTTCCCTGATTGGAAGATGTTTTGGCAACGAGTGTAATAAGGTTGTTTTTTTATTTTGATGTTTATTTTTACACTGAGTAAAGACATTAAGCGGGTGGAATCGGGAGCAAAAGCTAGTTACCGATATAATTAAAAATGTTAATTTCATTAACTGTACGTGTTTAAAAGTAAAATACCGTCTCGTTTTGTTTAAATTTATAGGCCTAATAATTTTTGTTGTTGTTTTTTTACGTCGCTTTTTAATACACGCAACTATAATTGCGTTACTAAGTTGGCAATTTCGGTTACTATGTGACAGGCATATACTATGGAATGTATGTGTAGCATACCTAATAATGGGCAGTAATAAAACATCCTACTTTTAGCAAAATTAAAGTTATTCGTTTTGTTTGGTCTTGACACATTGATGTTTAGTACAGTATTTCGCAAATAATTTCGACTAGATTCTAGAACATAGGATCTTTGCAATGGTTGCTAGAATTATGCAGCCCTATCAAGCGAAGTGTAGTCGGTGAAAATGAATTCGCCATGGTGTGAAATTCGCGTTATACCTATACAGGTGACTTTTCCATGTGGCGCGGCATGGAGGACGAAATCAGAAACTATGAGGAATAGCGAAAAATGCTCAAAGGAGTCTCGGGGCTGATTTTGATGAAAACTAAAACTGCATCATTGGATTTTTTAAAGGTCAATAGTCCTAGCCAAGAATCGAACCTGTTGAGTTTGACAAAAAATTAGCGCACTGTATCGTTAAACCATTCCATAGTGTCGCTAATAAGGATCAAATTCTGGAAAGAAATGACATACGGCAAACTAAAGGAAAGAACTCATTTTGACCAAGAAATGGTTAATAACTTTCATCAAGAATTGCTTTGAAGACCGTCTTAGAGGAATATAAACGGAATCAACAATGTAATGTAATGCTGAATGCGGTACATTGTTGGAAATCTCGAATCCAGCCATGTATTGAAAACAATGACGATCATTACAAACAATTAATTAGTTATTAAACCTTAACTAATTAATTGTTAACTGACTGTAACTATTGTTACTTAAGGAGGTAACATAGAAAAATAAAAAGTATTTGTTAAAAATAAAACATCTTTTCTTTGGTTTGCCGTATTTCATAACTTATCAGAATTTGATCCTTAGTAGCGACACCATCGAATGATGTAACGATACAGTGAGTTTTTTTTATCGAATAAACGGATTCGGTAGCCAGGAGGCTAGGAATATAGATTTTTCCAGAATCCAATGATGCAGTTTTAGTTTTCATCAAAATCGGCCCCGAGACTCCTTTGAGCATTTTTTCCTATTCCTCGTAGTTTCGGATTTCGCCATCCACAGTCCAAACCCACTTGAAAAATTCACCTGTAAATTGGTTGCTGTCCAATTAGATTCAAAACGTACTTGGTGTACTTAACCAGAAAGTTAGTTACAATAATTATATTAATACCTAATACGCACCACCATTTTCTCATTGAATATTCCAGGCTATCTTAGTATTGTTTCGCGACAAAACGTGAATAGTAGTACCTACTTTCTCCCTTATTTCCAATTTCAACAATTGATCCAGAAAGCCCACTATTGGAAATAATTACTTTCACCAACCCAGATAAATAATGGAGGATTTTGACACTGCCCTGGTTATTGTATTAGATAATTTATTTTAGATACGTAATTATATTTCAGAGTTTATCATTCGACCCCCATTATTCTGGCGACATTGCTTAAAAACGTTTATCATTAAAAAATAGTCATATAAAATGCAGACATAACTATTTCGGTATTGTAACTTTTAGCAATTTATAGTAGTCGTTTGAAG
This sequence comes from Sphinx pinastri, assembly GCA_947568825.1. Taxonomy (NCBI): domain Eukaryota; kingdom Metazoa; phylum Arthropoda; class Insecta; order Lepidoptera; family Sphingidae; genus Sphinx; species Sphinx pinastri. Next base: position 1,216,838 of record OX387615.1, read on the forward strand.
TCGTATAAAAACGATAGAAAGGTGGTAACTGGCTATTTAATTTGAAAAACAATATTTTCTCTATTTTATTGATCGCATTGGGTTTGATATAGTTTTAATTAACAATACAGTACAGGGCGTGTGCACGCGATCGCGTGACAATGTTCACCAATTATTTTCCCGCCAATTTGACAAAAATGGCGATCGAAAGTGGTCAACGGCTGCGTGCTGCCATAGATTAAACAGGCAGCCGTATTGTGACTTCATGTTCTTTACTATTATTGGCTTCTTTTGTGCAATACAACGTTATTTAATTCGACCAACACAATTCTATCCCTATACGGAGTGGGTAAGCTTTTTCAAATCAATCTAAGTAATTTACATGGCTGCTTACAATTAAGTAATCTAATTAGCTTTCAAAACACTTTAGTATTCATTTATTTATGGTCAAGTATTTGTAATTATCAACAGAATGTAAATGTTCTTTTTTGTAATCCATTTCCTTGTTTTCAATAAACGGCAACCCCGATGTGTAATTGCCACCATATTGTTTAGCAAGATGGCGGACGCTGGTCTCTAATGAGTTGACTATGAGTGCAGATATCGGTTAGATTGGAAAGTGGCGTATTGTTTCTATTCGTTGCTATTTTAGTGGTGATTGTTCCTCGTTCTTTTGGGCTTAATTAACTTGATCAAAGGGAGCACCGCGTGCGGTAGATTACACTGCCGACGTTGGTTTAAATTGGAAATGCCTGAATTTAATTGATAGAGTTGGCTTAAGTTTGTCTCGTAGTCGATTGTTTTTTTAAACAGTTATTAAGTTTTGTAATTATACGTATGGTCTCACTGGTCTCTGTTCAAGGGCATTAATTCCAATCTAAGTCAACGTCATGGATATGATCACTATAATTGAAAACTAAGTGAGTTGTCCAGATAGGAATGGTACCCAATATCGCTACGGACTCGTCTTTTATCAGCTGATAGGATAGAAATAAGCTCACCGAACCGACGATGCCATAGTTACAACTTATATTATGCATATATATCTTCGCGATATAAGTGAATAATAAAAGACGTATTAGTTTTTCAGACCATTATGAATGTTTAGAATTTCTATAAGAACGTTCTAAACAGGAAGCGGCGAAAGAAAAATAGCAAAACATAAGAATATGTCAGTGTTGGAATCAAACTCGCATTCACTGTCCTCATAACAGGCTCACTATTCTTTATTATGGAGGCTCAACGCTTCTTTGTAATAATTCGAAATTCTATTTCGTCGAAATTTAAGGGCAAATTACCATCTGACGAGTAAGTTGCTCGTCGCTTCATTCATACGAATGAAAAGTAGGAGCGCAATAAAAATAAAAACATTTCTTGACGTATAAACTTTATTTTGTAAATACGTGAGGCGAATTCGACATTCCGGGTTATATAAAATCTTATGTAACCATTTGTTTTATACTAAAAATGCTAAAACCGTAATTCGTAGCCTGCGGCGGTTACCAGCTTTACATTTTAAACGCAATGCCTTTATACGCACTGTCTACCCTCATAAATGCGGTTTATTCTTTCCGGGTAAAATCGTGTGGAGAAATTATAGTGATATCAGTATAAGATTATTCTTTATTTAGTCTAGCTATAGTTTTTGGAATGATTTCGATATACCTTCAATGCTACTTTAGTTTAAAGGCCGATTTCACCAATCTTCCATTCATTTTGAAGATCTCCATTAAGAGCTTTCGTGGAGCTAGACGCCATAAGCCAGTTGTAGATGGCTAGATTTTACCCTCATTAGCCTCATACCAGAAGGTTTACATGATCTGTATTAAAGCTACTTTAGTTCATATTCCGGGTGCAGCCGCCTATCAATCCTAGGCCACAAATCAAATGGCTGTAAATCCGTCGTCTAGATGCTGCTAGCGCGGCAAACGGAGTGGATACGAGCGTTTCGCGTGCGTATGTTACGTAACAGCTTTCCACACGGCTGCGCTCATGCGTGCTCGAGTCGGTCGTTCACTCATCCAGACCTTTGTACGGGATGGCATTTTCGTATAAAGTCGGGATATCAGTTTATATTAGGTGGTTAAATAGTAGTTGTATTAGGCTAGCTATGAATCACAGATGTGTATAATTGGGTGAATAGTGAGATGAGGAAAGAGCGGTCGCAGTTTGATTCCTGTGTTGAAATATGGAAATCAAAATATGTCTGATACGCTGCAAGAAGACTAAAATTATGTAAATGTCAATGGAAAACTAAAAATATGGAACAAAAAATTGCCACCTTTAAGTTACCTTTTAATTGGTTACAGAAGTCTTTAAAATATCTGTATTTCATGCAAAAACGTAAATATGAAACAAATCACGTTAATATAGTGGCATATTATCCGGTGATAAGTAAATCTTATCAGTGAAAGACAATCGGCTCGCTTCCGTCATTTCGTATTGAAAATAGACAAAACAAATGACACGTGATCTCATTGCTTTCATTTGATATAAATGAATGGGTTTATTGACCGATAAGGGGGTTAAAATGCCGTCTGTCAATCAATTTTGGTTAAAGCATTATGTGTTATCCGAGGTAGAAGTATGGTTTGATTAAATTAGTGAAAATGTCTTTTTCGCGGGCTGAAATAATAGGACAATGAACCAAATCATGTGTAATTTAAAATATGTAGGTTTAATTTGTAAAAAGTAAGAGCCATTATCATACAAATAGATATTTTTATTAATATTAAACAGAAAATGTACTGGTCCTTTGCTATAATATATATTTACCATCTAGAATTCCCAAGCGCTCGCAATATGCTACAAATATGGTAATATTAATATAATAGCGCTCATCACATATCAGGTAAATTAAAATTACTACGTTAGATAAACAACGATACGGCAAAAAGACATATTATGTGATACTTGTGTAACATGACGTCAAGCTGCGCTACGAGACATGCGTGTGCGCACCCGCCACCGCCGCCATCGCGCCGCGCCTCGCCGAGCCGCTCTCAATATTATGACTTTGTCTTATCTATAAGTGTTGTTTTAATTATTGTTTATTGAACAAATACACCCTGTATTGTGAAACAGATTTTTTGTGACCATTACTATGTAGGGACCTAATAGGCAAATGCAACAATACGGCAATGGGCAAAAAATAAGTTAAAAATAAAATGTACAGTTAAAAGCTCGGCGCAACACGATAAGTTTATTTATAGAAGTATCGGAAAGTGTTACATAGCGATCAATTACGTAAGCTACTAATTGTGTTAAGCGCATAAACTAAATCGGATCGTTATCGGCGCGCGCGAAACGGAACGCAAACGGAAGTGATGCAACGGAACGCGTTTCGGCGCGCATCTGTGTAAACATGGCGCGCGTTTTCTGAATGGCGCAGCGACGGCGGGCGGGCGTTTCCCGCGCTCGCGGCTCGCGGCCGACGACCCCGGGCGGCGAGCGCGCGGTCAGCGCCCGGGGATAGTCGAGTGAAAGTAATTCGCGACCGGCGACCGGAGCGGGCAGCGGCCACCGCTCGCGAGCCATGCCGCCCTGGTACCACGCTTTATCGTTTGTATTACGTGCTTTTTATTTTTTATGCAAATTAAGCATTTTACTACATGATACGGCACGTAATAGTACATAACTATAAATTCACACACATTTTATAAAAAACAACTTTTTACTTACTCATTAGTTAATTGTCCTAAATTTTTTATTACAATGGAAATTGAGCTAATTGTCCTAAATTTCTTTATTACAATGAAAATGAGCCTGATAACGATTTTAGCAGGTTTGACAGGTAGAGTCAATGTTAATAAACTGTTTCATATTTGCCATATAAATTATGTATAATAATATGACAAAAGCTCCCAAGATACGACTATATAAAATACATTTTTAATTCAACGTAAATTTGATTACCCGGTACTTACGAAATAACTAGACATCAAACTGACGAATCTGTAAATTATAATCAGTACATTACTAAACACGCAGCGTGCAGCCACTGTGTCACAACAGTAAGGGGTGACCACGTCACAAGAACATCAATAAATCATGATTCGACTGGTTCTGAGTATAATTAGATCAGTTTACGAGTGTGAGCGAAGTAATACCGCGGACCAGTTGTGCACGGCTCTTGGTTTAATTTAGATTGTTTAGGTTAATTTTATAGTTGCAGGAGGCAGTGAGATATAATGCCGAGACACTTCTAATCTGGTACTAAAACGACAAATGCGTGAGAATTCAATTTAAAAGGTAAATTGGAATGTACAAGTTAGTTGCCTCGTGGGTCTAGTGGCAATTACCTGCGAGATTGATATTGTTCTAGGTTCAACACTTAGGATAGGCAATCAAATTTTATGTGGGTTTTGTGTTTCATATGGCGTTAGACTGATCCCTTGTCCCACAATAGTACAAAAAGACCATGAAACCATGGTGTACTAGTTACGCCTCTAACTACTTATTGGGGAATGAAGAAATTATTTGGTCTATGTACTTTCCTTGAAAATGTCGACACGTTATTTTCATAAAATTTATATGTTAAAGTGCAAAAGCCCAAATGTTTTATAAATTAATCTAAACTGCTTGTAATCACGAAATGTTAGTAAAAGTTAAAAAGTTAAAAAATTACAATTGTAATACTATAACATAAATCATTTTAATGTAAATAAACGCGCTACATCAAAGCACTGTAATGTAGGTGGATATTTTCATACATGAACATAACGTAAGCTCACGGCTGGTATGCAGAGATGCAATTAATACACCCACATCCCGATTTATGAATGTAAAATATATTTAATTTAAAAACAATGTACATAAAAAGCAATTCGAGATGTAAATTTAATAATGACAACAGAAGCAAAATAAGGATTAGAACAAAAATGTATACTAATTGTAACAACAGAAAATAAGAAGAACGGAATATTAAAAAAAGTTTCAATTTTACTGACTATTCAGTCTCCTTTATCCTCAAATCGAGTAACATCCTATCATAATAACAAATCCTTAGCAGACACTTTCTATCAAGTGAGTCACATTCATATTTTAACAGGTGCTGTATGTGTGTCAAATGATAAAGAGCATTGACTTTGTATTACATTATGCAATCTAACTTGGTAAATACTCAAAGAATCTAACACCCGTACGGACATTTCGAAGTCTAGAAAATTCATTTTTCTTTTGTACAGCTAAATGATATCAGCAAGTTCCTCACATGATGGCAAGCGTCACGCTTGTTCATAAATACTAACGGCCCAAATCTGAATAATTAATCTAGTACTTATTTCCTAGTTCCACTCGCTTAAGATCTGGAATATCACATCTTGTACATTGCTTGGTGGTAGAAATAGATAAAGGTGATACCTACCAGGATAGTTTTTGTGTACATGAAAGTCCTACTTAGTAAAATTCAAGACGAATGCTATAAAATATGTTCAAAGGATGCAACTATGTAGAATAATAGTGATGTTTGTTAAAATGTAAACATCCCGTTTTGTAGTTGGAATATTATAGAAATAATTATAAGTATAGAGATTATGCCTCCCTCACACCCGCTACTGCAACTCACGATCGACAGGCACGCATTTTATGACAAGGAGCGCTAAATCTCGACGTGTATGATAATGATATGTATCGAAAAAATTAGGTGTTATGTGATTGAAATTAAAACCACACAAATATCTTTAAAGTAATTCAATTTACTAATCAGTATAAATTACTTACGTATTAGAACTTCGCCGATCTTATACCTTTTTCTAAGTACATTTTCTGAATGAGTTTGTGCGCGGTGCGAAACTCATTTGCTCAGCGGAGTTCATCATAACCGGCGCTGAACTGTGAGAGAGTGACGAACTCCCGGTACGGGATCATCGGGGCCCAAAGGGAATCGAAAGGTCGTAGTTCTTTGTCACGGATCCTTTTTATTTAATTTTATACAGCATTCAGGATCGTTTTGTGAGCGATCAAGAAATTTTCATGTAGCACGGTGGGACTAAAATTTTTATTTTGTCCGCAGAAAATTTGAACGAACATTTAATTTCGCATGATTAAGAAGCGTGGTATTTAAACAAAAAACTATTCTTCATTGTTGGTTAAAAATATGAATTCTTTTCTAATAAAATTTTTTGTAAAGTCAAATATTTGTGTATTTTTTCTCATATTTATAGCTCTGTAATCGATATTACTATTTATTTTAAAATATTAATACTCAGGATATTTGAACATATTTCAATTTTTCTTCCAGACACGCTCCCGCAACCAACGTTGAAGATCCAGAGGAATGTTCTGACGAGGATTGATGGCATGATAGGACCTCTCGGCACTCTCAAAGACTGCGTAGACCACAGGTTAAGAATAAAGGTAACACATTTAATATCCTTTTTTTTATTTATTGACTAGAGCAGGTCGCTTGTCTCTAGCCTCGCTTGCACGCAAACAACTCTACCTAGCATTTTGAATTGCGGCGGCCAGCGTGCCGGCTTTGAAGTGACTTCTGGTTCTATCTTAACATGATTTTCTATTCATAAATATTTGATTCACGTATTGCTCTTGTAGGGCTAGAATTCCTTTGTAATAGATGTCCAAAACTTACCCTATTGAAGTTAGGACTATGAGTGTGACTGACAAATTAATATAGACTATTCGCCGACTATAAAAAAGGTATTTTGTGCTACAGTTAACTAGCTCGTTAGTTTTATGTTCGAAATAGTTAACTGTCTTAACTGACAACAATTGTCACTTGAAATTATACTCTTTGAAATCCATTAGTCTGGTTGTGTCACTTGTTTTTGGCAGGGAATGTGCGCAGTATCGTTCGGGTTCTTTAGTGATAATTCGTAAAGTTGTTTTGTTACTGATAAGAATGTAATCCAAACTGCGCATTTCCGAAATATTTTAATCATTTATCAATTTATGTATGTAGACGTGTTCCATGATTTAGGGATTTTAAATTCATTATCATCATCATCAGCCTATATTTTAGTCCACTGCTGGACATAGGCCTCCTCCAATACCCATTTTACCCGGTCTTCGGCCTGTCGCATCCAGTTTCTGCCAGCGACCTGTCGCAAATCGTCACTCCACCTGGCTATAAATTATAGGTTAGGTATCACGAGATCAAGATTCAAATTTTCTTAGTTTTAATAATAACAGACTTCTGCGCGCGGCTGCGCCCGCGTGAAACAGTTTTTCAGGGATAAAAATATTTGAAAGAATTTTTAAAATCGGTTCAATAGTTTTTGACTTTATCCATTACAAACAAACCATCAAATCTTTCCTCTTTATAATATTAGAATAGATAATATTTAAATTTCATAAATAATAACAATATGTATTTCAAGTTACCTGCTTTTTTAATGTTGAAATATTTCATATGAAATCCTTTAAGATTTTTATTTCGGAAATGATCCCCTTACTTTCAAAATATGCTTAATGTAAGTTAGTTGATATTATTTTTAACTGACTTCCAGAAAAGGAGCAGGTCCTCAATTCGTGTGTTTGTATTTTTATTGAATGAATTTAAAGTTGTAATTATCTTACGGTATTATAGTGTGTACTGCGGGGTACCACTTTTTTTGCATCATAGGATGATAGCCTGTATACGTACAGGCAATAGCCAGTTTATTGCGATGTTAAAAAGTAAAGAATAACAGTGTCGCAGTTACATCTTAATTCTAAAAGAATAAAGGCTACAGTTGAAAATCAAATTAGATAAAATAATGAAATTCTTGAATGTTTACCGCGGCATGGTTACGAGCACGGAAAGGCCTAAAACTGAAACTAGGGTTGACACTTTACAACGATAAGTTTAGATTATAATTTAAATGGAAATCTTGTAAAAATGTACACCTCAGGATATTGGTTATATTATTTTTACTGAAGAATATATACCTGATATACCAGTCTTATATATCAGTAGTTTTTTTTGACGTGATATGTTCCCCCACGGAACCTATTACTAAAAATGTATTTACTTTGAGTGCGTAATAGTTTTGTACTAAATTCTCATAATCTTATGTATTCAACGCTATCTTCGGAAAATGACCATGAGAGTGGTGAATAGACTATTTAATAACAAAATTGTAAAATGTATCACGAAGAAATTGTTTTTTATACCATCTAATGTATTACACAAAATTACAGTAATCTAGAAATATCGAATTTTCTTAATGACAGCCCTAGCCAAACGTTTTCAAACGTTCCGTGTTTAGATTCGGGTGTCATAACTCCCCGGTAGGCCCTTTAATGCGCTCCTTTGTGCAGTGTTGGCCGCGTTCCAAGGCGGAACTGGCGTCCGAACCGGACCGATGACTGATGCCCCGGCCTTATGCCGAAATAGTGCCCAATCGGGAACTTTGCTTAACACACTGTTGCTAGATACGCGTTTACTGTTTTGTGTTGGATTAAAATGTTACCGAAATGCGAAGTTTATAAAAAGATATTGGAAGTAAACGTAGAACTGATGGACGGATTTGCATATTTGGCACACTGATAGATAATATATATAGAGCAAGAACCGCTACGTCCATACTTCGCCCCGTGATGATCTCATAAACTAAAGTCGACAGAATATTATCTTGTCATACTTAGTTTGCAAAAATGTTTGGATGTTTGTTAGAAGTAACCGCAGAAACAGCTGAATGGATTTGGATGAAATATGGCACACGGAGAGACCATATCCTGGATTAACATAGGATAGGTACTTTTCATCCCGGTAATTTGCTCCCACGGGAAGTAATGAATATTTTTAATCTAATTATTTAGGAAGATGGCGCTGGCGTTGTATGTTTAAGGGACTTTTGTAGCGAGAAAAGCTTTTCACGCAGGTGAAGCCGCTAGAAATGTCTAGAAATAAATAACTGAACGGGATTCGAAGTCGTGATCTGTTTACATTACTACTTCTGAAGTAACTGCAGCAAGACATTGTTGTGTGTATTAATGAAAGTATACAATAAAACGCCTTTGTCCTTAGTGCCACTTTGAAAACATCGTTATGGACCTTTGTGTGTTTTATAAAATTAAAACACGGCTAGGTTTCTACGCATTTTAATTTAATTTAACGTAATTGCTAAACAGATGTAATAAACATTTTTATCCTTATGAATATTATAAAACGAGGTTCCCCTGCCACGTTCGTCTGTTTGCCTGTCTGTCTGAACACGACAAACTTAAAAACTATCGAATGGATTTCGGTGAAATTTGGAATGGAGATAGTTTCTGATCCTGGGAAGGAAATAGGCTTTTAATTCCGAGAAAAAATATTGCGGCACTTTAATTCCGAAAAAAAATTGTCACGCGGGCGAAGCCGCGATTAAAAGCTAGTAATTGATATGAAAATCATAAACGTCGCTTTATAAAAATGTAAAAAAAAACCATTAATTGCTGTATATTATCCGAAATTTTTCATACCCAAGGTTTACGGGCTCTTAACTTTGAAACAAATCTTGGTGATAATACCTACCATATTATATTCGGTGTAAGCAAACTTGCAAGCATGTTATTTTGTTTAAGATGTTTTTTCCGACAGTACTCTGTTTTACGCAAACCATCCAAGAGAATCCTTTCTATAGTCAAATGTTGTCTACCTCTGCCGTATGCCAAACAATGAACCAGCATGTGAGTCATATACTAGGAAGAGCCTTGCCTCGCCGTGTATGCACCTACGTCACGCATGCGCCACGCAAGTGTCTATTATTGTCGCCGGGTACAGACAGCAGAGAAAGTGCGATTATGTAAAAATGTTAATTAAATGCACTTGGACATTCTGACACTACGATTGACAGTCTGGCCTCGTCCGGCAGGTAATAAGTCTTGATACTCGCGTGCGATGGACGGTTTTGGGAACATATTGTAGCACGCGTGTTGACCACTTTATAACCACAAAGTAGTATTTTCAGTGTAGTACCTAAGTATCGCGTAAATGCCAAGTCTACGTTCGGTTTCGAAAAGTTGACTCTATCCCTCCGACGACAACTTTTGTGATTGCTAGTAGGAAACGCTGTTGATTCAGACTCTCTACAAGCAGTTGCTTGTCATTAAATATAAAAAAAACTGATGTCTATCACAAGTATACTCAAATACAAGAGACCATCTATTAATTACATTGCCTGAAGTATTATTACAAACACTTTGAAGTACGTGTTCGCCAAGCTTTGTCTACTCAGTATCGTATATATTGCGAATGCAAACTTCATAAGCATTGATGTATTAAACATAAGTCAAATTTTCCTTGTGAAATAGGCCCGTCGTCGGACGCATATGGCCCATGGTATTTCGCAGGTTGCCATTAGGAGATAAATGAGCGGTCTACAAATTGTGCGTATTCGCGGGATTAGCTTTAGTTCTAGCATTGGTTACAAGTGCTGAGTAATAATGAAGTAATTGTTTTGTAGTAGTTTGCCGTTGAATTTTCTCTCCTAATTATCCTTAGCTTGGTGAATAAAAAGGTGATTAGGCATTCCTGTATAATTATGGTGACATCAAACAATGCAGTGACTCGTCGTTATTTTTGGCATTGTTCTTACTATCAGGTGCAATGAAACCTTTGTATTCTGCCAGGATGAAAATCTTCAGTTTAAAATGTACCTCTTTAAGGCGTTTGTACACTAAATTTGTTTTAAAAGTAAAATTTCCTAACTATAAGCCACTGTCTATTCACAATACAATTATTCAGCGCTCACATAATCAAAGATACCTAGGCCTGCAACTAGATGATAAACTCTGCTGGAGGGGACATATACAATTATTAAAGTCCAAACTTTCATCACTAAATGGAATTTTACGTAAATCAGTAGGATGTATACCACAACAAGTATGTATGTCCATATATAATTCATTAATCAAATCACATCTAGAGTATCTCATAGAAGTGTGGGGTTCAGCTGCTGCAACAAACCTGAGGGAGCTGCAAATATCACAAAATAAAATAATAAAAACACTTTTTAAATTGAATAAAATGACTGACACACGGATTCTATATAAAAAAACAAATATACTCAATCTAAAACAGTTATACACATATACAACTTGCATTCTAGTTAAAAAAATATTAAGCAATAAAATACAATCAGATATTCAATTTACAAAAAGAATATTCCATCACAATTTAAGGAACACTAATAAAATTAAATTAAGACAGCACAGAACCAATTATGGCAAGAAAAATATAATGTTTGAGGGTGCACAATTATACAACAATCTACCAAATGAAATAAAGGAATGTGAATCAATAGAGATATTTAAAACAAGACTAAGAAAATTTGTGAGCCAAGAAATATTTTAAATTATTATTACCTATTCTTATGTTTTCTTTTTTAAGATTGATTGAGCTAACCATAGTTTTTAAATTTAATTTACTAACACTCATTGTAAGTGGACATTAAGTCTTTTATGAGTGAATAAATTCTCTAAACCCAAACCCAAAAGGGTTCGGATGAGCTGCACGTAAATGAAATTGTATTAGTATTATAAAATAAAATTATAATATTATAAGTACCATAGAAACTCGTTTAAATTGAACTGGAATTTAGGGCATGTTATTGGTTAGAGAATTTTTTTGTGGAATAAATAAAGAGTTTCATAAAACAAAACAGATAGTCAAAATGTAGCTTAATTAATAATACAGCGGAATGTGTGTACTCATTGGGTCTATTCTTGTCTACAACCGAGTAGAACAGCCTTGTGTATCTTTAAGGCAGTAATAATTAGTCTTCTGGTTTATTTATGTTTACTTTAGAACATTTTATAACACTCTTCCTAGATTTCCATAAAAATACACAAACCCTCTGAGATATTTAAGTCAATGAACAGTTACTCAGGGATAATCCTTTTATTTTCCCTTTTGAGATAACGCGTTACTGAGTATTATGCTTCAGTAATTCTTTACAACAAGGCCCTTGAGTGTGTACGTAGTTATGTAAATTGATTCTAATTGAGTGTTGTTTCCTTGTTCATACAAAACGTTGTATAGCGGACGCGGCCTTAGATAGCGGTATTGCTGCCACACGCGTGGCGTGTGTGATCTGCACAATGTCGCGCTGTATGTTGCCGAGCATGTTGAGCAGCGTTTTTTGAACAGGAAATAAAAATTCGTGTCGTTTGGAAAGCTCGCGTTTTGGTAATGTCTAAATTGTTAGAAGTCACGCGGCGCGGCCTAATTCTCGACTATTGTATACAGGGCTTAAAGCAACTTGTTGCATATCATTTGGTAGTAACGTAGTAAGGTCGAGTAGTATGTTTTGTGTATTATAATACTAGCTTTTGCTCACGGCTTCCCCCGCGTGGTCGCCTAAAATCTTCCAGGGTCTCAAACTTTTTGTTATGCGCTATACATATCAAATTTCGTTGAAATCAGTTCGGTAGTTATTGAGTTTATCGCGTCCAGAGGCGGCGTGCGACTTTGTTTTATTACTATGTAAGGAAGGAACGAAGGATATTGATACATATCGCAAATTCCTTTAATGAGAAAGGAAAGTGTGCAGTCAAAACAAAATTTTAATGTTATATAAACAATAAACTTAACTAGTATGAGGGCAATTCAGAGACTACTATTAATCGAGAGTAGGAGTTGCTATCTCTCCCGCACATCTATCCCACAACGGTTCTGACGTCATTATATTTGTGTCGTGCCTCTTTTCCGTTATTTGACAATTACCCCTGCCACTATATTATTTAAATAACTATGACATATTATTTTTTTGCGAACGATAGCCAAGTTGGGAATGGAACGGTCTGCCGAGACAATGTCCGCAGGTTCAAAACCCAAGGCACACACCTCTGAATTTTCGAAGTTACGTGTGTATTGTTTATCAATTATCGTTCGCTTTAACGGTGAAGGAAAACATCGTGAGGAAACCTACATACCTGAGAATTCTCCATAAGAATCTCGAGGGTATGTGAAGTCTGCCAACCCGCACTAGGCCAGCGTGGTGGACTAAGGCCTAACCCCTCTCAGTAGTAGAGGAGGCCTGTGCTCAGCAGTGGGCAATATATAATACAGGGCTGATGATGATGATGATGATTATTTTTTTGATTGATTTATAAGTTTTTTTATTTATACTTTAGGTAAAGTATTATTTATTAACAATAACTAAATCCAGTCAAATAGCCGATTGTTTTACGCGATACCCCGCTATATGTCTGATGTCACGCACGTTATTATAGTAGCATCGTAGTAACGTAAGTTTTGAACTCTGTGGTTACCTTGAATTTTAACGAGCTGATTAGTTTATTTTAAATATTTCATTGTAGATTAAGGTTACCGGAGCCGGCCTTAACGCGGATGGGTGGAAATCAACGAGTTGAATCATTACCAACTTGGGGAGTGTAATGATGTAATATTAATTATTTGGATGTGATTCTTATGTTTCCATTATATATATTTTTTGTAGCACTTTGTATGTTTGTATTGTGTTTTATAGGTAGTGGTGTTTTTATGAGTAGGTTTGTCGCTTTGTTTCAGATGATAGACTAATATGTCTTGTCAGTCAGCCATAAAAAAACATACTGGATTTTTATAACTAGGCGATAATTTCTGATGCGCATTGTTTAGTTATTGGTCCTATTTGAACCTCAACACGCATTGTCAGACTTTAAAACATTTGTGTCTCAGTCCTCAGGGTGACTAGGACAGTACAGTGTAGTCAAAGTTTTCGAAAGTTCGGGCGATCGAACCTTTTCTGAGCAATTACTACTAATACTGGTGATAGGTCTCTCATTGTGTAAGAGGCCGTCTGGGTGGGTACCACCGCAATGTCTATTTCTACCGCCAAGCAACAGTGTGCATGCACTGTTGTGTTTCGGTTTGAAGGACATTGTAGCCAGTGTAACTACAGGACATAATGAGACTTAACATCTTATGTCTCAGGATGACGAGCGCAGTGGGATGCCACAAAGTACTTTGTAACTCAAGGTGCTGGATGGTGTTGCTACTGTTTATGGGTGGTCGTATCGCTTACCATCAGGCGAACGGCATGCTCGTCTCTGCATTGAATGCCATAAAAAAAATTATTATCACGCTTAACTTAATATTTTTGGGTAGTATAAACTGCCTACTTGAAGTATGCCAATAAATGATAGAGGATAACGTTTCAAAGATATAATACCTTTAGTTATCCGCTATACGAATACTTAAACATGGCACCGGGCCAATGATTGAATCATTTTCATCACCCAATCCCGCATTAGCTAACAGTAAGACACAATCGAATGTAAGACTACTGTAACTCTGAAATGGTAGGCACAAGAAGTACTATTAAATATCTGTTTTATAATGTAACAGTATTCGGATTGTATGTGTGTCTCTGTGTGTGTGAATAATTTTAAAATACACACACGCACACATAATTTCTAATTTGGGAATTGAGCTGAAAATCTCCATAATCAAAATACTACTAGACCTACGTCGTAACATCATAATTAGATGTGATAAATAACACGAGTTATTAATATCAACAATGCACGAATCTAAAAATCATGTAAGTGCGTGGGCCCTGCGTACTGGCACGGCTCGTACGAAGGCCGGCGGCTGTCGCGGCTGAGACAAACACTGTCATTACGGTGTGTTACGCAGCATGCGTGATGCACGTGGCGGTACCGACAGCAGCGCAACTTGGATAATTTATAATAAAGTGATAAGCCTGATAACACAATTTCATATAAACGATAGTCGTAAAGTAGGTACTGCGTTACTGATTTAGTTATCCTGAGACGTGCAAGTATTATAATTGTTTTACTGCTGTTTCTAAGGGATTGTTGATGTTCAAAATGTTTAAGCAGTCTTAATGTGGTTGACCGATTAGGGATATTCCATCTTTAACTGTGGTCAAAATAATAATAATGATAATTATATGCTGTGTTTCTTTATTTCAGGTATGAAATTTTTAATTTCTAGAATTTTCATAAGTTTATATTTTAATTAGTTTTAGTGTCAAGTTTTTTGGTAGTGGCTTTTAAAATAACCGGTACATAATGGACTGGACATGTTATACTTGCGGTGTTTAATTTTTCTTTTGGTTAAGATAATTATTTCAAAAGTAAATTAAAACACAAATTCAGTCGCAAGCTAGTTTGAATGGACGTCATTTGTTCCTTTGAAATCCATAAGTTTTTTATGCAGTAGTCTATTATTCTGTCACAATTCCGGCTTGTTGCTTTAAGTAAGCCGATTATGGCTTGTGAAAAACTTATGATCTACTTTGGTAGACATGATCTTATATTAAAGCTATTTTAATGTACGTTAAAGGTTAATCAAAAATAATGGGACGGTTGATTCAAACACTAATCTTTTGTATTTAATTATTTAATTGTTTTTTTTTTAAACTCTCACATAAATGATAAGGACTTAGTTGTAGAATACGACTCAAAGATTTGTACTTGATGAGGTCTAACTTCACTGCTACAACTAAACTGAAATAAATAGTATTCAACCTAAAAGGAATAGAAAAGTGCCAAAATAAGATCTCTATATTTTTTACAATAGTTTTTTATATAACAAATAATTCAATGGAAATGCCTTATTAGTTTTTTACCATAAAGTCCTTGTCATTAATATTTATAGATGTAGTAAAAAGTCTGTAACGTCGAAGTGATTTTTTTGCGATGTCGATCAAGCGCCACTGTTTTTGGCTCGCATTAAATACCTTCACATTTATAGTGTCGTAAAAAACGAATTAGGTCACAAGCAGAAACGCGCAACCTGTTTGGTAGATCAAAATTTATAACCCACTGTTTATTAGACTGAAATATACGTTGTATTTGCCTTCGCTAATGATTTTTTCAAAACAGTTTAAATTAAGCATAGAATATTCTATTTGAAATGTCTGTAATTTTTTTGTTCTGTCCTTACTATAACCATTTAAACTGCATATAAATTGTTCGTAGCTTGGAAACAAGTGAGTATCGCATGACGTCACTTGGCTCGTCTCCTGTTATGATTGATTAAAGTCAATGTCATGGACTCGTACAAGGGGCAACGTAAACATTATAAAATACGTTATACAAATAACCGTATTAAATTTGTATTATGTTTCCTTACAAAAGTTCAAGATAGCAATCACGCAATAGTGCAATTTGATTAAAAAAATATATATATTTTAAGCTAGTCACGAATATACTTAAACATGAGATCATGATGATGTGGGCAAAAATATTTTTAACAACGCATATACATATTTTTAAATTTATATCATATTTTTATGATTTTTTTCTTCTGACCATACAAATCGGCGGGACCTTGCCACGATGTCAGTTATCTCAATGCCGGCTGCGTATGTGTGCGCGTCGCCGTGCGTGTGTGTTCACAAGGGCTCGCTAGGACGAATGGGGCACGACACTTCCTACTTTGTTACCATTACATTTATCTATGATTCGTTTTCGGCTTGCGGCTCACCTTGGCGCCAAAATGTAGCTATTGATCGACGCTGCCATGAAAGGCAGTGAGTGTGGACAACTCATTATGTAACATATCTAATTGTCACATATAGTCCTGACAACACAAGATGTCAGCTACCAAGGGATTTTACATCACCCAGATTCGTCAAAAATGGATCTATTTATGTACAAGCCAGATCGATGATATTTTGAATGTATAGTTCAAGGGAGACCTAAATGAACAGAAAATATTATAAAACAGATTTAAACATACGTCAATATTGCGTAGAAATAAATTTTTAGTCTCTCATCGCTATGGGATATAGCTTCATAATTTTACAGAGAGATAAAGTTTGTGCGACTGGCGAAAATCTCTAATGCCTCATTTGGACTATTGGCGAATAATTCACCGAATCACTTGGCCAACAAATACGCCTATTATTTACGTGTAACGAATACACCCGAATAAGCTGTTTACACACTCATATTCACGTCTATGTCGTCTATATTGGGCAGGTATCTAAATCAGGAGTCAGACTTAAGAATACTAAACCGATTCTATTACTTTATAATATAAATATAGAATGCTACACTATCCCTAGTTAACGTAATTATAAGCTATATTTAAGTCAGCTTATTTTTTTTAGGAAATTTCATTCAAGCGCATAATGTCGCGAGCAAAGCGATCAATATATCAGTTTGTATGTAATGTATTATAATATTTAAATTCAGTTATCAGGTGATAGTGATCGCCCGCGGCTTCACTCGCGTTGAGGCCACATGTCGTTACGAAGGGCACGGTGCATGTGATTTACTAGTTGTAATGCATGTACTTTGACTATTTCGAGATAACATTTGATGTATGGCTGGGTATTCGATAGTTTAGATAATGATTTTTGTATGACCTCAGTCAATGTTTTATGTTCGTATTTTGTATGTTGATATTTTGATTATAGGTTTTGATGTTAATATGAAAATTAAGCTCTATAACAATTATTAAATATGTTAAAATATTCCACTAGTTGTGAGTAGCAATTTTTTTTGCAGCGGGGGATGAGGCTGTAGATTTGAATCCGACAAGAAAAAATACGTTTAGTCTGGGTGTATACAAATGTTTCTAGTCGATAAAAGTTGTACCTTATGGTGGAGCCAGGACTCGAGAACAGTATTACCGTGAATTTATATTAATCAATTTTAATTATTGATATATTAAAATCTAAGTTTATAACCGGAATGCAAATTTCCTGCATAATCATAATCATGCGTATTTCAAAAAGCCCTTGACAAAATGGCGGAGTGTTGTTCAGTTTAATCATACAGTTTAAACGTGGTGTCCGTTACATGCGGATAATAATATTGATATAATAACGGCTATGGCCCCTAGGCGGCTAAAAGTGATATCTAGGGTTCTATTCTCGGGCAGAGAATGCCAAAAATTATTTTCAAAAAATCTTCAGGGTGCATTAAAGTTTCAGATTACACACATAACAGCGTAAAATACATAATCTCTAAAGATTTTTCTTCATCGGACTCCGCTACGATTTATTTCAAAGTAAATTCTGTCGTTTTAAATAAATACCAGTTGTCTATACCAGTCATTTAGTTTTTTCATTCTCGCGCGCGCGGCGTACCGGCTGTGAAGCGAGAGAACCTGCGGATTCAATCTCCACAAGGACAATGTTTGTGTCATGTGCAAATATTTATGCTGTGGTAATGTGTTTCATACTCACGACACAAAACTTGCCTCTTAATTTGTCAGCATAATATGTGAGTGTTACATGTGTTATTTCTTTCTCAAGCATCGGTAAGCGTAACTCTAGTGTTTTTCGTGGTTACCAGCTATAACCCGGCTGATGTTATGGTACATGGTAGGTATTTTCCATCGCTCGTATATATTTTAGCTGCACAGGTGTGTGCTCGAGCGGTTCACCCCGAAACGTGTGCAATGACAAGGCCGCCTACATTCGATGCGTGGTTAAAACCGCCTCGTCCGCCTAACCGACGCTTTATCCACTGCTAATTTCGACTGTACCTACTACCTACTATGAAGACTGTAGAGCGTATGTGAACATTTGAAGCGGAGTCCGGATTGAACTTATAAGTATTTTTAAGCGTCATAAAGAGAGGTTTGGTGCTGGATCTGTATGTGTGTATATGTGTTGGTGTGCATGAGATTTTTCTTAAAATCTAAAGGATAGTTTAAGATGGTTGTTTTCCTAGTGTAATTTAACTACTTTCAACTTTTTTTTTTTGGTTCATCAATGGTATACAAAAAAGTTGTGATACACCGATGTTATTTTTATAATCTGTTTACTTATATAACAAATATAATTACAAACAGCACTCAGTTACTACAGTTTAAAAAAATGTTTTGTTCATTAAATATTTGCGAAAACACAATTTTCCGTAGGTCCGGCTGTCGAACCCATTTACTATCAGGCACAGCCAGCTCACCTACTGTGCCATAGATAAAAAATTGTATTGATTATTATTTTTACAACCTTTTATTTAACTTACAATGTATCATATATGTTTGTTCGGGTGGAAACTTGCAAGTTAATTTGAAAGCAGTTACCCTCAACCGATTGTGTTGAAATTTTTAGTATAAAATTTGTCCGGATACCTATCTACTCAGTATTTTTTTAAATACTGCAATTGTTTTTTTGTAAGTAGATATTTATAAGGCTATTATCTCATTTTATTTTATACAGATATGTAAGCTGATCTCGTTATCCTTTTTATCCGTAGTCTAATTAGTTAAAAAAATTATGTGTAGGTGGTCCCCGTTTTAATTTCCAGTTAATGGTAATCTGTCACCGTTGAGACCTTGGGGCGATCTGTAATGATACCTCATAAAAGTCCCAATGTCAGCCGTGATGTCACCCGTCTCCGTAAATAGCTTATTCAATATATTTATCGAAATAAACAGCCTCACAAAAACATCAAAAAATTACTTCAGATAAATATCAAAGCTTTATTGAAAGATCGGTGTATCTCTCTGTCCACCTCGTAAGGAATGCAAATGATAAATGATGAAACACTGCAAATGATAAATTTGAGATAAAAAGTTCAGTGATTGCGACTGCAATTCTTATTCGTAAATTAATAATGTACTCACATCTCAATAACAGCTGTCGTTTCATGCAGTCGGCGCGATCACTTATAACGCGCCATACCTGAAAACAAAGAATTCTCGGTTAAAATAAAACTGATATAATTAACCCATGACCTCGGCCGGTAAAAAAATCATAAAGTTCAACCTTACCCGCCGAGCGTTGTTTAAAAGTCAGAACGAAATCTCCCAGTAGGTGAGCGCGTCAATAATTCGAGTCATTATCACTCCATTTATCTACAAGGTTTCTCATCAAAAAGAAACGTACAGCCAAACGATAAATTTATGGTTCCAATGATCATTTAGTTTTCAAGTACGCGGCAGGCAATGGTATGATGCATTCGGCCTCGCGGGTAAACAGACGCTAGATAGCGCTAGACAAAGACGGTGCGAGGTCATGAGCGTAGCCTTGCGCGGGTGCGCGAGCGCACGCTTCCGCCTGTCGACGGCCAACGCGCACGCAAAGCGCAGTCTCTGCCCGTACGCTGAACGAGACGGACGCGCCCGCACGCACCCACTAATCACACTAATAAATTACTTAAACACAAATCATTGTTATTTTAACATGTTTATTACTAATGAGTATGATAAGTTTATTTGCCTACCTAACGTGAAGGTTTCATCGCAACTGAATCGTGTTAAGTGGGTAATAATTGTGAAAAATAAACAACAATTGTTATCTGCGCTATTAGGGAAATCATAGTGACCGTATAACGGGCTTCCTTGTAAATAAAAGCTATTATATCGGTTTACACGAGCTTACGAGTAGTTAATACATAATCATTTGTTATGTACCATCTGACCATCTGCCTACGCGCATGCGCGTCCGATTTATTTGCTACTATACTGTGTATGCAGATGAGTACAAGGCAGTGTGCTGCGAGATAAAGGGAAAGCTTCGATGTGGGTCTGTCCGTTGCAGACAATGGTACATATTTATGTATAGAACAGCAAACTCATTAAATCACTGGTGATACGAGTTTTCGGACATCGTTTAAAACGAATAAATTTTCCTGTATCCAGCAGGTGAACAGCATGACAATTAGTCTGGTAAATTCAGCAGAATTGAGTCTAATTTATCTATCACGCATAACAATTATAGAAATTATTATGTTGCTATCATGCTGTTTTTTTTGTAGAATTCAATGACGGAATAGGTTGGTCATCTGATGACAAACTCACGTCGTCATATACTGAAGTAACACCACCCAGAAACATAAAGTACCGAATGACGCAGCACAGCGGTTGTCACCTCAAGACAGCAGATTTATGTCTTCATACCATACCATATCATACCATAGCAGCCCTGTATTATATACTGCCTACTGCTGAGCACGGGCCTCCTCTACTACTGAGAGGGTTAAGGCTTAGTCCACCACGCTGGCCTAGTGCGGATTGGCGGACTTAACATACCTTCGAAATTCAGGGAACTTCTTAGGTATGCAGGTTTCCCCATGATGTTTTCCTTCACCGTTAAAGCGAGCGATAATTCACAAAGAGATTTACGTCTTGGTGTCCAGTAATTACACTAGTTTCATCCGGGTTTCCTCATTCTGTCTATATTAGTCTTGAAAATATTCCACGCGCGAGAAGTAATTAGCAAGGTTGTGAATTATGTGGTAATAATAACACCTAACCGCCAGAATTACCCGACCCCAAGATACAAGCCTTGTGAGCCCAAAACAAATTAAACCCGAAATATTTGCAAATGATACAATTGTCTGTATGTAGAGACAGCTCATCTTCCAGTATGTCGACATAAATTTTTTGTTTACCATAAACACACAAAACTGCCAATATACATCGGCAAGCTGATATGAGTCACAGGACCATCAAGTAGGTATGTGCCAAATAAATGCACGACAAACGGGCTCCAGTTATTTCTGGAACGGCTTTCGTCTTCAAATTGTGTTCACGATTCTTTTGACCCACGCGTGTTCTCCTTTCGAATCGTCGACCTTGGTGAAGTGGGAGTGCGGCGATGGGGAAAGAGACCAAAAACTGCCGGTCTGTGTTTTTGTGTCGAGCCATGATGTATACAGTTTTTTCTACTTGCTTATGAATTGCCGGTACCCTGTGGTATTTGTATTTTGCAGAAAAATTGCGGTAACAGATTTCATTTCCTGAGTTAAGTGAGTGTTCACAGGCCAGAAAGACGTAACCGTTCTGGGTGGTCGTCAGAATTCTTCGAGCCTGTCGTACTAGGTGTCCACTGTAAGATCTCGGTAATGGCTCGTTGAAACATACCACTATGGCAGGTAAATCATTGTGGTTGCTATCGCTATCCATTATCCTCCCACACAACCGTAGCGACTATACGGCGCTGTCAAAACGAAGTTCCCTTCATTGCCTACCTTTTTACGGTTTCCATAATCGGTAACATCTTTACTAATATTATAAATGCGAAAGTAACTCTGTCTGTCTGTCTGTCGCGCTTCCACACCAAAACTACTGAAGCGATTTAAATGAAATTTGGTACACAGATAGTCTAGAGCCTGAGAAAGGACAAAGGCTACTTTTTATCCCGGGAAAATATAAAGCGGGACTTTTATCCCGGAAAAACTTTTTCACGCAGGCGGAGCCGCGAGCAAAAACTAGTTTATTATATTCTTTCAAGTTATATTAGATTTGATCCTCCTTTCCAGTGAAATGTTTACGCATCGAACAGGAAGCGAAATAATTAATTCTTGGAAGGCAAACGTGTTATTAACGAGCTCTAAAAATGGTATATCGCAGTTGGTAGCGGCTTGGCATTGCCGACGTCCAGGGGCGACTGCCACTTGCCATCAGGTGGGCCGTCAGCTCGTCTGCATTTCTGGTCAATAAAACACAATAATGTACTTTTGTACAATTGCTTGTTGAAAAGGTTTTTTTTTGGTTACGGTCCAGTGTGATCACTAATAAAATTAAATATGTGTAAAAGAGCTACCATCCATGGAATCCGAACTACGGGTTATTCTGTGTGTTTTTCAATTATTACGGGATGCGGCATAATATTTATTGTCAACTCATGTTCTTCTATAATTATGAAATCCCAATTATAATTGGGTTTGGGAAAATACAAAATACATCCTTTTACGTATTCTTAATTAAGGACAGATTTGTCCCTATGAAATCCCCGTATGAATTTTATAATTATTTTTAAATTAATAATAATAGTTTATGTAATGTTGTGTACGAGAACCTTCCAAGATCTTAGAGAATAAAGCTAACCGGGTACGTGGGGCATCGTTGAGCATTGGCCAGCAGATAAGACTCTGGCAGTGAATGGCAAGACAAACCAATCAGACTGCCATATAAAATAAGACTTCGGGTTATGAAGTACTGTTGTCACCACATTACATTTGCCACCGTGAAAGAAGATTAAATCTGCCATAATAATTATACTGTTCAAACACAACAATGCTTGTCTATTGTTAAGCCGCAAAAAGGGACAAATCGCTGATACCCACCACTAGATACCGAAGAAAATTATGGTCTAAACTCCACTTTTGAAGTGTTGAGACCTTATGCCCAGAAGTGTGAAATTTATGGTGCAATAAAAATGTTTCCTCAATGGCTGACCTGCTACGTCAAGATAATCGACCTTTGAAATATCACAGCAATGACAAGTCGTGCCGCACGAGACATTCAAGTTCAAGTGTATTCTAGTAAACTAGTACTATAATAAACTATATCAACTGATTGAGATCTGGCCCATAGACCTAGGAAACGCTGACTAAACCGGATTTTTTAAAAAAAGAATACCATTGCACATGCTGGAGTAAGTGGGAATTTGATCCATTAATAGTGTGATAAATCAACATGAATAACCATTAGATTTAAGATGTGGGGCTTATTGTTGGGGAATGGAAATTGAACTATTTTTGGGGTTTTCGTTACCTCAATCAGCAAACAACAACGAAGCTAATTTACGTAGGTTTTGTTTGAGACAGTGGTACATACGCAGTGGTTGTAGGCACTCCTGACAAATTTGAAGCTTGAGAGAACAAACCCATTCTTTTTTTACAGCAGTTTTTTGTTATAGGTACATATGTAAATATTTTTTTTTGAGCTTATTTTTTTTCAAGTATTTTTTATATAAATACGGATATTTGCATCATTGCTGGTATAGTGCATAACGCGCTGCAGCCGCAAGCCGGGTAAATGCCAGTGTCCCTAGCGGCCGGCGCGGCGGCTGGCATCATCCGACCTCGCTCGGTGACGTTGCCAGTTGCCACCGTCATACGCTTGTTTGTATTGGCAATCCGCTGCACCGGACCACTTCATGCAAACAAGATTAATTTTTTCATAGGTCGTTTAATTTATGTAAATAGTTGTCTGAATGAGAGAAAATGGATGGGTAAATGTTTTACCATGTACAGGATTGATAGATTTTAATCAAGGTGTCATAAGATATAAAGAACGATATTACGAAGAATATCATAAAAATATACCGCATAAAAAACCATCGCAAGCGAGACAAGGAACTTTTAGGTATGAACTTTTAAGATTCCTTTTTGCGAAGACCATTTTTATTTTTTATTTATTGACTATTAACCATTGATGTATTAAAAAACCTACATCAATGCTATTAACTTACATCGAGACACATTATGTGTACTCCAATTAATATCTATTACTAAATAAGATTCCCTTCATACTGCTTGTGTCATAATCCGCCTCGCAAGCGGATTGCAGTCATGTAATGTGACGTCACTGTAGTAATATTATGCTTCATAAAGATTTACAATTATGTATGGGTCGTAACTTTCTCGTAGCTGCTTTTTATATAACTAGTTGCTTGTTTTACGTTTAAAATATTTATAGGTATTAGCCATAATAACATGGTTCCGAAAAACAAAATAAATACCAAACTGAATAGTTTTAAAGATTGAAAAGAAAAAAAAATTAAATACTGAACATAATATGTAATACATTTAATAAAAAAAGTATTGCTCCTAATAATATCACGTGTATTACATCGCGGAATATCCCACGACATTTTATTGTATTATCTAGGTGTTTTAAAAATGTAGGTGTGCAGTATAAAAATATTTATTTCTATAGTACATAAAAGCAATACAAAAATAATAAAACATCTTAAGTATATACGCTGTATTAAAACTGTTCAAATAGGAGTGTGAGTATAAACTTGATATCTATTCGAAATAATACTAAATTATTTTAGGCTTCTATATAACACGGCAATGCCTACGTCAAATCTTTCACACTTGCGAATTGACACGTTAAAATGATATCGATTATATGAATGAAAGTTGCCAAAATCTCGAAGTGTTTGGATGGTGTGAATCATCCAGTTCACCGATTTGCATGTAGCCCGTCAACAGCCCGGTGCTCCGTAACACTACACTTGTGAAAGTTTAGACATTTTATAATGACTGTTGAATTTGTTACGATGACTTTTGATAAAATTGCAAAATGAAAGTGCAATTGCAGTGTCTGCGTTTATAACGTTGTGTAATATTAATAAAGTAAATTCTAAAATCGATGTTATCTAGCCATACCTAAGGTTCTGTTTTAAGCGATAAGATTTTTTTGAATAGTCCCTTTACCTATTACCTTGATGATTTTACATTTGGAACAAGTCTATTTACTACTTTAAGGCGCTATGCCTAGTCAAAATAGGCTTAATTGAACAGTTTTTTAGCCAAATCAGTACATTTTAGAGCAGCCAAAAAAATATATGTTAATCTTGGTCATATTTATGAGGGAACCTCTGAATTCAAAACACGTTTTCGTTAAATTTTCTCGATAGAAAAAAATCATAAAGTTACCATTAATATTGAAATTGTAGCAATTATAACTCTATTATTTATAAACAAATCTTGATAAAATTAATAACTGTGGTGTATTTTATAATAATAAAGGGAACTATTGTTTTTATTTTTCGATTGATATACAATATTTGTAATGATTCATAAATTATTAAATAACTCGAACGAGTTGAATCAAACAAAGCGTCATGGCGGCGTTCGTGAGCTTCTCTTTCATTATTTTCTACGCGGAGTGACAGTGACCGCTGAGGCGCGCTGCTTGATGGACCTATGTCATTTTGTTCCGCATGCCGCTGAGACATCATTTTCGTATTTCGCATTTCTATTTGTTGTTGAAAGCTGTTTATATTTTATATTGTTATTAGTTTTTTTCCTAGGTTAGGTTATTTTTGTTCGGTTGCGGTCCTGGGGATAAGTTGTGTAAATAAATATTTCGTTTTTCTAAATTGTGCTGTAAGGTGACATTATAAAAATATGGGCAGCAAAAAAAATAAACGGAGGGCAATAAAGAGATCTTATTCTATGAAACAAAAACACTTGTTGGAAGTTGTAAAGTAAGTACCTACCTTGTTGTGTAAACCTAATTTAGTTTGAATAAATTATTTATAGATAGATAACTTTGTCATAACAGCCCATGGTTCAATTGGTCTAAAGGTTTTGTGCAACAGAATTGTCTACGCATGAGTGATATACCCGAGTTCAAAACCTGCAAACACATCTTTATACTTTTTGATGATTTTCTTATTTGATTTTTTTAAATAATTATTATTTTACTTTTGTCGATTTCTTTTATTTACGTAAATTTATTGTTTTTTATTTTTTGTTATAGTAAAAAGAAACTGTTGGCGTGCAATCCAGATGAACCATCGGATAAAACTTTTCATGAGTAAGCATATACATGGTGTTACGGAATATTATGGTAATTATTATTGAGAAAGAAGGTCATTGAACTCATCATTATGACCAAGTTTTACTACGGCTCCAACACTAAAATCGCAATACAAAATCGGCGTCTCTTTTTTTCACGAAGAAAGTGATCTACGATTACGGCGTCCTAGAACGTCCTGGCACTAGCTGTGACCAGTGTGTCATCGGCGTATCTGATAGATCTGTAAAAAGGCTTAATTAAAAAAAAAACCTTTTTTATTGCCATTTTCAAATTACTCAAAATGACCAATTATTGAAATTTCTCGTTTTCTCAAAAAAATCACATGAAATAAAAATGTATGATATAATCATGTATTTCAATTTAAAAACTTATTAGTTTAAATTTTAGATTACAAAAGAACTCTGAACACGAATACCCTGAATACATTACTTTCAATTGCAACAGCTGAAACTTCAGGAGCCAATCAAAAATCTAATTATGATGAGTAAGTATCAACATATGGGCGAAGGTCGTCACACAATGGGAGCTGACGGATAGCCGCGATACTCCGCGATCGACTCTCCCAAACAGGTGGCGAACTTCGCAACTTCGAGCCCAATTGTTCTGAATCATTAATACTTATTGTAGATAGCTGTCCACATGGGCGTATATAGGGGGGGTGTGGGTGGTTAACCCAACGCAAAAACACCACTGAAACTGCGTAAAAGTAAACCTTTTAAAATTTTGGTGACGGGGGGGGGGGGGGGATTATATACGTGAAATTTTGGCACAAGAACCCGCGCTACGCCATTTACATTTTAGTATCCTCGACCCCCCCCCTATGTGAAAGCTATAGCAACGCCCGTGGCTGTCCACCCACTTGTATGTCCGTGTATTATATTCGTACACACCGCGTAATTGCCATGATTTGGAATTATTTTGTTGTTGTATGTTTATAATAAAACTAGTATCGCTCGCGGCTCCGCCCGCGTGAAAAAGTTTTTCCGGGATAAAAATATTTTCCCGGGATAAAAAGTAGCCTATAGCACTCAGGAGTAATGTAGCTTCCTATTAGTGAAAGAATTTTCAAAATCAGTCCAGTAGTTCCTGAGATTAGCGCGTTCAAACAAACAAACAAACTCTTCAGCTTTATATATTAGTATAGATAAATAACCCTTTTTTTTTATTTATTACAGAGAAATCAATGACGATGTGCTATTTGTTGAACCGTCAAATAAAGAAGATAATACATACCCAGTTCATGGTCGAAGAGTTGTTGATATAATGCATTTCATCCAGCAGCTGCAAACTATATCCGGCCATAGTTCTTTATTCCATTGTAATTTCTCACAAATGTCCCTTATAGGAATCATCATTAGTAGTCACAACAAGTGACGACAACAAAGAAAACGTTCCTTGTTGTAGTAGAAGCATAAATTTTCAAGAATTGTGACAAGTAATTTTTCTTTCCTCAATTTATATACTTACTAGCGGCCTACCCTGGTAGCAAACCATCATCACTACATAGTATAAAACAAACTCGCTTCCCGTCTGTCTGTCCCTATGTATGCTTAGATCTTTAAAACTATGCAACGGATTCTGAAGCAGTTTTTTTAATAAATAGATTGATTCAAGAGGAAGGTTTATATGTATAATACATGCATAATATCGTAGAAAATTATAAGTAACTTTTTTAAAAATGTCATTTGCTCGCGGTTTTACTCGCGAGAAACGATTTTCCGGGATAAAAGTACCGGTTTATATTTTTCCGGGACAAGAAGTAGCCTAGTTTATTCCCAGGACCTAAAACCATCTCCCCACCAAATTTCATCGAAATCGGTTCAGTGGATTGGCCGTGACGGCCCCACTCGCAAGAAAAAAAATCCGGGATATAATTCCCGGTTTAGGTTTTTCCTGGATAAAAGTAGCCTTTGTCTTCCTCTGGATCTCAAACTATCTCCATACTTCTTTTCTTGCGGTTCGAAATCGGTCTAGTAGTTTTTGAGTTTATTCGTTACAAACTTACAAAAATACAAATCTTTCCTCTTTATAATATTAGTAGAAATTATAATGAAGACATTGCCATGGTATAAATTTATTATCTCTGTTTGTATATCTACTTAGTCGTATATCCATATATTTATATGTATATATTTATACTATACTTGTATGTATTTATTAAATAGTTAATCTTATACTTCGTACACTTTATGCTGCCCCATATTATCTTTCCGTTTTCTCTCATGTCCATCCCATGGTTGTCTGTAAGAGATTGCCTTGTGCGATAAGACCGCCATTTGTACTTTTTTTCTCTTCTTGTTTTTTTATGATTTATGTCTCTGGTGTACAATAAAGTGTAAATAAATAAATAAATAAATATAGATTTAGATTTAGCTCAGTAGGTATGCGTAAATACATCAGTATCCTTTCTGTTCATACATCTATCGATCACTTTTTTATTGGTCACTACAATGACCTCCTTTGGTAGTATGTAATACACTCTTTTGAAACACACTGTATATTATTTTTCTCCGGAATCAACCGTCAAGCTTGGTTGACATTTTTATTATTTTGGTCTTTATTCTGAAGAAAAATATATCTATAGGAATTAGAAATAAAATGACTCGTTTTTATAAATTTTCACAATTATGACAATTTTCCGTTTTGAGAATAGGCCATTTCTAGAATTGAGAATTTTACATCTAAGCGAGTTGTTACAAAATTTCTCGATAACCTTTTCTAGAAAATAAAAATATAAAAATAGGTAAATAAATATAGGTAATTATCGGTATAATAAAATAAATAAGATAAATAAAAAAGTATGTGAGCCTCGATCCTAGTGACTGTCGCGTAAGCGTGTTTTAGAGACGATCAGCAGCGCACTGCGCCAAACGTACATTAATTTTGAGATGCGAAATTATGTTTCTAGACTAAAATGCCCGTCGCGCGTCCGTCAAATGCGCGGGGTGTACCTGCAATAGACGGTCCCCCACTTCATCTGCTTCACCCCCTCAAATACATGAAAGTCGTCTATTCACAGCGCCTTAACTCGCACGTTTACCTCTTTTAGAACCAGAGAGATTGATGCTAAATGCTCTAAGTTTAGAACAGTCAAAACAATTTTAATATTTTATCGTGTTTTGTTGGTATCAATGACATAATTTGCCAAAATGTCTTCAGATTACAGTAATCATATCTTTGCACAAGACAGATTACAATAACAACATGAAGATTTATATCATATCAGTCAGTAAGTCCGTTGGCTCAAGTTCAAATTGCGTTATTCTGCAGTGTGGTAGTGGAATGGATATATATTTTGTACAAGACTTGGTAGAGTCCATACACGTGATAAACATGTAGTTGCCTGTTTTGAGTTCAAACGTTGAGGATTGGTATATATTGGATGGCCAACGTAGAGGACGTGGTAAGATACGTGTACCTGGTAACATATAGCTTGTCATCTCCTGCAGTGTTCCTGTGCCTCAAAAACATTTTCTAGAATATCGTCAACGGTTGTATCTACAGGCAATTTCCGAATGATCTCCTAATGAACAGAGCGATGACCCGTCGATTTACCGTGAACCATGAGTTATTGGAATTTGAATTGAATTATAAAAAATCTTAAACATCTTTCGAGTGTAAAATAATAAATTTGTCAACATTTGTTGAACAGTCGCTTGCGCATTGTCGCAGTGCGCCGTCCGCGCCGACCTCGCCGCGTTGTCACGGCCGGCGCCCGCGCACCGCTTCCTGCTCCATGCACTTTTCGCTGCAGATAATGTTGTTATGATTGCGGTGAGTGCCTCGCGTACGTGTGTGTGTGACATCACGTCACCTCCTAACGGGGATGGAAGGGACTTATGTCTCCGAAGTTTGTGTTCCTTGAGTTTTCTACCAAATCTTTTGTGCGTCTTCTAGAACTTTATAGGCTTCCTCTTTATAAACTATGGTAATGACTTCTTTAATATGTAGATTTGTTTGTCCATTAATAATTCTCACATTTTTCTACGCACTCTTTAGTATGTTGACCTCTATCCAGTGCTAAATGAGCTTGTTTATTTCACAAGTTGCATATGCATTGTCGACATTAGCGTTTTTAACTTCCGCCGAATATGTTTTGATGTAATCTTCACAGTGACCTTTGTTTTTATTAGTTACCACGGCCTGCGTCACATTTGTGGCTAAATTTTGTGTGAATTATGCATATTTTTGGCTACAAGGTGATCTTATTTTGGTCATCTAGTTGTAAATTAAGTTGCTTTTGCATTATTATTAAATCGAGTTGTGATGAATGTGCCATCTCCAGGATCCAAATCAATATCTGTTCTTACGGTAACTTTTTTTTTATGGCAATGAATGACGAGACGAGCGTGCCGTTCGCCTGACGGTAAGCGATACGACCACCATAAACAGTAGCAACACCATCCAGCACCTTGAGTTACAAAGTACTGTGTGGCATTCGACTGCGCTCGTCGTCCTGAGACATAAGATGTTAAGTCTCATTATGTCCAGTAGTTACGCTGGCTACAATTCCCTTTAAACCGAAACACAATAGTGCATGCACATTGCTGCTTGGCGGTAGAAATAGACATTACGTTGGTACCCACCCAGACGGACTCTTACATATGAGAGACCTACCACCAGTAAACTTCGCCTGCACATCCACAATTTCTAACGCTTCATTAACATCGAAGGCCCGTGCCTATCAAATGGGACAGTATGTACTACGGGGCACATAATATATATTTTAATAATATTCACCTACTGGGTAGTGGGTATATGGTAATTGATAATTAACAATCTGATAGACATCTTGCTAGCGAGATAATCACTCAGTCACTCGCATCCAGTTTGATCTCATTATATTAAAAAAAAACTAAATAAATAATCATTTACGTTCTGCTAAGGATTTAAAAAAAAATCGTGAAAGAATTTGTTGTGACGCAAATGGTGCACAATAAGCTAGTGTCATTTTTGTTTGTATGTTGAAAATTATGAATTCATTGAATGTTCCAGCTGTGAAACGAGAGATCTCTGGTTCGATTTTCAAACTATGAATATAAAATATTTTTATTTATTTATTTAATAAGTTAATATAAAGTACAATTACTATACCTATTTAGTACTTTTAACAAATTAATAATTAATTACAATTTCGACAATTAATAAACTTTACCAAAAATTAATTAAAAAATGTCCGCGGTATCCGCAAATCCTTATTCCTAGTGCTTGTCGTGGGAGCTTATATCCCTCGTACTTCATACATACGATGAGAATGCAAGTGTTATATTTTAGAGGCTTAGAGCGGGGCCAAAAGTATTTGTATATAAAAAATTTACGTAAAGCGAGATAGTTATTTTTTATACATCCATGGAAAATTTATTAAAGTTGAACGATACAAGGCAAAACTTGCGTATGATTCAGAAGAAGGACATTTAACGCATCCACGCATCGATAAAAATACGGAAATTGTGTTCATTATTATGTTGATCCAGCTTGAAGGATCAACAATGTAATTCATTAAAGCAGTTATTTTATAGTATATAAAAATTACACCCTTATTATAAAATAATGGATAAACAAAGGCGGAAATAAAACGCCCGCATGCAGTTTGCCTTGTGCGAGGATTCCAGTTAAATATGTAAATACTAAAAACACATTTGAACTTTAACGAAAGCAATTTTGATAAATATGCAGCACGGGTAATGGGCGTCGAAAATATTATTAAACTGAGAGGCGCGCGTGTCCAATAAAATTAAAAAATACATCCGCGAAACCTTGGCGGGCGCACGCGCTGATATGCGTAAATTTGGGCACGAAAATACAATGATAATTATCTATGGTTATTGAGGAAACTAAAGTAACTTCAAGTGAATCATCGACACCATGTTTAGAGTCATAGCTTTTTAATGCAACGAAATGATGAACCAAGCAATATGATGGAAGTATCTGCTCATAAATCAGGGATTTTATTTTTCTGAAATGAATCCGCAACTTTGGGAGCCGGATCCACGTCCGGACCGACATCTTCAAATGTCGAATATAGTATTTTAAAATTATATTTTACACACGATAAGGAAGTATTATATTCAGGTCAATATTATTTTCACACCGATACGATAATATATAGATTAATCAAACGATGACCGTGAGTATAAAGTAAATTTAATACGGACCTTTTTAGAGGTCACAGTTTACATAAATCTGACATAATATTGCTTATATCAAATATAGCTGTGCCGAGGATTGCGGTCGTGTTATATTTATAGTTCATTTGTTTATCTTTATCGGTTTTATACTAGATAGAAAATAATGTGCATCGGTTATTACTTGTTACGTGAGTGTTTGTAATAATTATGAGTGCTGTGTTATCTTTTAGAGCTATTTACTTCAAAATACTACAATATATGCGGTTCGAAGGATCATGTATTTTTAATAAAAATAATCTATTGTGAATTTTGAGTGATTCTATTAATAGGAATGATGCAAGATGTTTTTAACGATTTATTTATAAAAAGCAGCTTCAACATAAATTATTACACTGTTTTCTAGTATTAAGATGTTATACTGAAAAATGTCCTACTACTGAATACCCATCTCAGTTACAAAAGTATTTTATTTTAATGTAAGTAATAAGTATTTTTATGTCATTTGTTTCGGTTATTCTATACTAAAACTTTTTCATTTTTGATTATTATCTCTATCCGCAAACGAAAAATGTTAAATTCATCATTTAGCATCACATTACCGGTACAGTCGGCCGCCATTTCGTCAATGTCACTACCAAAAGTACGCTCGCGGAAAAAACAAAGGCTATCGTATACAAAAAAACTAAATAAAGCGCCTCGACCTTTACCCAGAGAGTTAGGGCCAAGGCTTGGCTCAATTATCGTTATCAACTTGTTTGCTAGTTCTTTTTGTTTGTTTATCGCGCCGATAAAGGGCCTGCCCTTGCCGATCATCGGAAGGCCACTGATCGATTCCGGGTTGAGTTTTTCGTGTGATTTTTATGCACGGCTGATAGTTCCGGACGGTGTTTACCTTCCTCGTTCTTATTGCATTGTGCAGTTTTTTTCAGGCAATTGAGCCGCTATTGTTGACGTACAAAATACAGGTATTTTCAGAATCAATAGCGTTTCTGATGGTTAATTCAGATGTTTTTTTTATGTTGAAACCGTTATGCATTAAGTTTTTATTTGTTATTGTTTCTGTATACATGAATTGTTAAATGACCTTTATTGTTCTTATGCTACGACTTTTTTTGTGCGTTATAAGTAAGGATGACTTGTCACTTTGAATTGATAAGCACGTATAAGATGTTTGTTTTAAGCCATCTAAGATGTGTGGTTGGTTAGGTGGACAGTTCCAAACTTACTCATTAACTGTAGCGTCATCCAATTCTCATTTTGAGTCATTTTTATTTAAATACAATTTAGTAGGTATAACTGGAATAACTGCGATGTCACTAGCATGCGATGAGTTTACGAGTTAGCATAAAAAAGCTAATCTGAGGTTGTTTATCCTGAAAAGTGAGACTTGCACAAAAGGACTTTCACGCAGGCCAAACTGCAACAAATTCTAGCAGAGAATAAGTATTAGTTTAGTTAACTACAAATCGAGATGACACGAGGTCATCTCCAACGCACTGGAGGTTTTTGCCCGTCGGTGCCACCGAAAAGCGCGGAAATCACGGCCTTTGTTCAGACGTTCAACCACATGACTCAGTACCGGAATTAACCTTGCATCTCGGTTGTGTCAGTACGGCTTATTGGTGTAGGGTGCAAAGGCGTTGATTTCTAAACCCTAGGGTTTGATTTACGGGTGGTAATTATAATTAGGGTGCAATGGTTGCACTTCTTAGCCTTACTATTGATTGTATTCTTATAGAATTGATTATCAAAATGATAACATTCTTTGCTATAATCTGCCTAATATTGTCCTAATAAAGATAGTAAATACTGCGCACTAAAATATATTTTAACCATAGCTTTTCTACAAAATGACATTCCACCATTTTCTCAGATTAGCAATTTCCTTGAATTAAAAGAAAAAGTATTAGATTACGAAATTACATAATATTTTGTTTTAAGTCGAAATCAATTCTCATATCTACGAATTACGAATTTCGAGAACTAAGGCAACATAAATATTTGTGTTTGTAAGAAGCCTTCACTATAAAACTATCGCCCGTAACCATGCGTCAAAGCGTTCGTACGAAGCTTTTTCATAAAGGGAAAAGATTGTAGGGGAAGCCCGTTTCGAATTGTGATTTTTGACGTTGCCAGTTATTTATGTGACATGGTTCACTACATTATTGTTAAGGTAGAAGGAAATATCAAAGGTTACTTACTGCCTATGCTCTTTACGGGAAATCCTTGAAGACAGTTTTTGATTTGTATCAATGTAAATTTGCGCACATGGAATATTTTACGTTTAATTTTTATATGCTAATAATAGAGGCACAAATTCATGATTAGCAGAGACTTACATTTCTACTCAATGTGGCATGGGTGTACACACCCATGCCAGACTACAGTCTGGGATAGTGCAGCATCCCCGATAGCCAAAGCTTTTCACACTATGAAAATATTCGGACCAGCTGTCGTAGCTGTGACAAATTCCCATCCTGAGAATCGTATCGAGTTTGACAGCTGCGCAAATAAAACAACGAAGCGAGATATAAAAAGCAATATAGATCCTGTACCCAAATCATTGATTTGGTCAGCGTTATACAATACAACACCAGTAACAGGTGGCGACCACAAAAAAAAGAAATCATGCCACTCGGTAGCGAAACAATCGCTCTGTGCCCGTGACCGTGGCGCCGAAACCGAGAGTGCCGGATTTGGAGCGGCTGCTGCTCGTAGTCACGTGTCGCGTGGTGTCACCTCGGCTTGACGCACCCACGTTGCCTCATGTGGTATTATGTCAGTCCAACCTTGCGGTCTGGACTTGACATTTGTTAGAGCTGGTCCAATCATGGTGGGTATATGATATAAGATCCCTAAATGTTTGCATTAGCAGTGGGTGTGTGTATTTTAGTGTTGTGTTTGTCCCAATTGATACCTCCAAACAATACTTATCTTAGTTTAAACAATGTATAGACTGTTAAGTCTATTTATTATTTATTTATTGACAAAAAACAAAACCGGATTTACTAGTAGTTGATTTGGAATGTTTGCATAAAAAATATAGCAATGTATTTATAATTAAAATACTCGTTTGCACCCACTTTGTCTTAAGGGGGAAACCTTATTGTGAACGAATTCAATATGCTAATGGTATGCAGAAGTTGGCTGGAACCGGACTGTAATTGTGATTATCATCTAAATCTGACCAGTCCCAAATGTAAATTTTGATACAGAATAAACGGCAAAATATAGGTACCTACTCGTAGGATTAAAGTTTATGTTGAAAACAGGCATCAGCTGCATAACACACTTAAATATAAAAATGTAACAAGTTACTCCATTCATGAAAGTGAAACGAAAGTAAGAGTGGCCGCCGCTCGGCGATACAGATCTCATTATAAGTAAAAGCAGCATTAAATACATTGTTCTCACATTTTATAACCATTTTGTTTTGGAAAATTACAGTAAACTTCACTATACTCGACTGTGGAATTGACTATCTCGGCTGGGTGGTAATTTTGTTTCTAACTAGCATCTGCTCACGGCTCCGCTTGTAAAAGTTCCGTTCTACAGACAAAAAGTGGTTTGTAGCATTCTGGGATAAGAGAGATTATTGGTAGAAAAATAATTTTCAGAAATGAAGTAGGAGTTGCAGTGATTTGCGTTTGCTGGCTGTTTCGTGATGTAGACAATAATGCTTCCAAACATACCTACCTATCATTATTTACAAGGTTGGCCATTTTTTATTTATTCACATCTTACGCATACTCACGCCTTTTATCCCCGAAAGGGTAGGTAGAGGCGCAACTAGTGCACCCACTTTTCGCCGTGCGTATTTCGTCCCATGATTTGATAGGGGGCGAGCCTATCGCCGTATCGGGCACAAATTCCAGACTCCGGGCTGATACTGAATTGAAAAATCCAATATCACTTTGCCCCACCCGGGGATCGAACCCGAGACCTCAGAATTGCAGTCTTACCGTAATACAACTACGCCACAGAGGCAGTCGATTCAGTTATTCACATCTTCTCATAGTATATTTGCATTTGACGTATTGTTTTGTGCCGTCATCACTATCACAGCAAAGATGAATCTGACATCTATACTTTAATATATAAAGCTGAAGAGTTTTTTTTGTTTGAACGCGCTAATCTCAGGAACTACTGGACCGATTTTGAAAATTCTTTAACTAATAGGTAGCTACATTACTCCTGAGTGCTATAGGCTACTTTTTATCCCGGAAAACCTTTTCCACGCGGGCGGAGCCGCGTGCAATGCTAGTCATTAATAAAATCCGTTAAACCCTTTTGAGAATGCTAAAGCCCGCGTAAATGATGCCTACAACTTTCTTTCTGTAGCGCGTGGATACAACCAACTCCAAGCGCAGTTGTATCAATAAACAACAGTTTTATTAGACAGTATTACCAGTGGACAAGCTCTAATCATATTATACTGCTGCGACTACCGCCACACTTCCGCGTGCCACGCGTCACCACTCACTTTCACTGGGCACAGCCTGCCCCAACCGCGTTAGACACCGCCACCAAACAAACACCCCAAAAATGAACTCTACAAACAACCACTAAGGCGCAATTTACAACGACAAACAAAGCGTATTTTTTGCAACATGTAACAAGTCAAATTGAACTCAATTTGACGAGTGTTACAGTTGGTATTTGTCTGTCGGGTGCCGGTAAACGGCCTCGTCAAGGCCGCACGTAGGTGTTTACTTTCTCTAGCGGTCAACGTGAAGTGGAAGTTGCTTTGGGGGTATTTGGATGTTATTCAAGGTCGGAGATTGTCGCGCGTAAAGTGAACTTTCGTGACCCGAGAGTCACTGCTCATCTAGATCTTTTTATTTTGCCTTAGTGCTAATTACAGTTAAATAGTTCCGGTTAATTAGGAGTTTATCTAAAATTGTGACGTTTATCGGTTTTATAATACTAAGAATTAATTAAATGGCTTTCATTTGGTTTTTTATTCAAAAATACAAAAAAAGTTAGTGCATTTTATGATTATCGCTCTTATAAAATTTTATTTTTTGTAAAAACTTTTTCAGAACTTGCATTTTCTACGTAACATTGATGTATTACATGACCCATAACGCGACACTCGTTTTATATAACAGACTGGAATTTTATTATTATGGAATATAATTTAAGCTCACGCTTGTACATCCGGGGTAGATACAAAAATAAGTGCAAAATATACGTCACATACAAATTTCAAAACTAAGTCAGTTAATATGCACATTTTATTTTGACTTTGACTACTTGAGATTCGAACCCGGAATCACGATTCTCATAATATTAATAGGAAGCTGTCACTAGACCTTTGAAGCGTTTAGCCAATTTTCACAAACCCCTAAAATATATAACGTTTCATAATGTCTAGAAAAGCTATTCGAATACTACAAAAGCACAAAGGGAGCTGAGCCGGCTGTGCACCGAGAGGTCTTGGGTTGATTCCTAGTCAATTTAGGTCTAATAAAATCAAATATACACATTAGGATATATCGTTCCTAACACTGAACGCGGATCTCAGTAAGGATAACAACTGCCAAATACATAACGACCTTAGTATGTATTAAGGTAAGGTTATATTGACCTATATAAGTAAAGGACACATCACAGTTTATTGGTGCAAGGCGTGTAATTACGCCCATTTTTAAGTGATTTAATATAATACTTAAACAAGATGAGCGGGATAATTGTCTGATGGTAAGCACTAAGCGCCACATACTATAAATATTACCCTCCAGAACTTTGAATTAACAAACAAAACAAAAATAACCCCGACGTTTGAAAAAAAAAATGTCGTCATTAGGTCTTTGCTCTAGATAATGTATTTCCAATATGAATAAAATAATTGTTGTTACTTAAATTGACTGCCTCGGTGGCGTAGTTGTACTACGGAACGACTGCAATGCTGAGGTCTCGGGCTCGATCCCCGGGTCGGGCAAAGTGATAT
This sequence comes from Sphinx pinastri, assembly GCA_947568825.1. NCBI lineage: Eukaryota > Metazoa > Arthropoda > Insecta > Lepidoptera > Sphingidae > Sphinx > Sphinx pinastri. Next base: position 1,255,041 of record OX387615.1, read on the forward strand.
TGGATTTTTCTATTCAGTGTCAGTTTGGAGTCTGGAATTTGTGCCCGATATGACGATAGGCTCGCCCCCTATCACATCATGGGACGGAATACGCACGGCGAAAAGTGGGTGCAATAATTGCGCCTGTGCCTACCCCTTCGGGGATAATAGGCGTGAGTGAGTGAGTGTGTGTTAAACATAAAAATAGAAGGAAATGGAATGTAGACCTGGGATCGAATCCACAACCTCGCCAATCACAATTTCAGGACATTATACCAACGAGATAATTAATGCGAATTCTTTTTGAAACCTGTGAACATGTATAAGGATATTATTAGACTGACATATTGTATTTGAAATAAGGCCGTGAGTGGCACCTGACAGTATGAGCCAGCCAAGGATATCGGGTCTTCGTGCAGGCAAGGCCAACACGTCATCGTATTAGATAAATTCATGTAATTAAGATTAGTCGTATTTGAAACGATTTTTGGAATTATAGAGGCATGCTGACCCGTATTGATATTTTATGGTGTATAAATAATTAAGAGAAATTGATAAAAAATTGCCATAATTATATCACTACGCCAGCTGTTTAGGTCCATGTAATGAGGTGCGAACTGCAAGCCTATTATGATTCAAGGGCTCAGGGCTTAGACTGAAATGAAAAATCTTACTTATCACTTAACCCTGCTGAGATCTCGGGTTCGATCCCCAGGTCATGAAAAATTGTATTGATTAAAAAGATATTATAAAGTAAGTAACTAATATTTGCAATCCAATAATATTTTCCCCTCAAGTTATCTGCAGAATATTTCGTAAAAACTATCATAAACAATACTTCCGTCTAATGACAAGTATTACACAATTCAGATCTATTGTGCGACTCAATCTAGATTTTTCCCGTTTATTGCGAATATTAGAGCTAGGATTGCGAATGAGCTAGAAATAAATAGGACCTTCGTCGAAGGCTCGTTACGAAACCAGAGCTTTTTCCTTCCGCGCGTGCGATGGCCACAGTCGCACTTGTTATGCCAGGAGTGTCGTAACACAATGTAATGGCTGCCAGGAAAATAGACGCCCGTAATCCTGTTACTGTGACAATTTATGTGTTTATCAATTGGCCGTGTTGTCTATTTCTGAGTTGTGTGTTTGGTTGAATGCAGTGTCAGTTTACTTTTTGTTGCGTCAGTTATGTAACTGTAATAGTAAGGAAGGGTAGGATAATGTTTGCTTTTGATAAATTATTAGAACCGTTTTAGTATGTCCCAACTAATAGAGTTGTTTAAAATATAATCCAAAAGATAGAAAATATTGACGAAATTTGAATTTTAATTACTTTGTCCATAATATCAAAATTTATAAAAGTTAGCTAAGTACTAATATATCACGAAATAAATATGCGCGAGCGCAGAGCGCGAGCCAACGCGTTCAAGATGTAATATTGATGCGACCAGTGAAAGTGCCGTGTGAGCCATCCAACCACGTTTCTCCACATTTGCCACGTTTTATCGATTATACGTTAAAATAATCGAATATTGAATCGCATGAGGTAACCGATTCTTTTAATTAACACTATAAAATCGGACAAAAAGATTCGCTTTCGGCGCTCGTTGCGTGAACAGTGAAATCGATATAAATGTTGCTAATTGAATGTTAGTCTCGATTCATTACGTTTTTTATTTTAAAAACGATCATCGGGTTTTTAAGGTTAAATGGTTTATTAAAATATTTTATAAATGAATCAGATCAATGGATAACGGGATATGCGGTGTACTTACTTTGGTTTATGGTACCTATTGAATTTACAGAACAATATATGAGACATCTTCACTCCACACCACAATATAAGTCTTGTACTGCGTCTGAGGTATCCGGAGTTTAACACGATATTCAGAAAACTGACATAATAAATCATATCTAAACTAATACATGATGAATCTAAAAATTAAAATCCGAAGAAGTTGCTGTCTAAATGTGTTGCTATGTTGACAACAACATGCATAGAAGCAGTAACATATTAATGACATGCGACTTTCACGAATAATTAGTTGTATCGAGTTAAAACTCTCAAGTTGTTTACCTCGTGACGTTAATAATTTTCTCTATGCTGTTGAAATGTCTTCAAGTATTTTATCTTCGTTTAGAATGTAAATAAATCTATACTACGAGTATAGAGTTTGTGCGCACTATAATATGAAACGACCGCTTCGACTCGGAAAATTCTTTCAGTAATAAGAAGCTAATTATCCTTGAGTGCTACTTTTAGGCTTTTTATCTCGGGAATAAATAATTACGCGAGCGATGTCGCGAACTATATTAAGTCCGTCTGGTCCACACTCCACATTCCTGATTTTTATCCTCCACTCTTCAACATAACCAGACATATATTTCTAACATTATAGGTATTTATCGAGCGAATGTGGATGGTACGGCTGGAAACGCCCGAGGAGAACGTTCTCTGACCAAATAAATGATCTTCTCCGAAAAGGGCAGGTCAGGAGTACCCTTAACCGACGAAAATGTATGAAAAGAACTATGAATGTGGAAGAAGCGCAAGAGGTGTGTCAAGATCGTAGCATGTGGCGCTCAATAGTCTCTGCCTACCCCTATGGGATAAGGGCAGTGAGTGTGTATGTATTATTATTTGTCTGCCTCAGAATAAATGCTCTAAAGCCTCGGTGGCGTAGTTGTAACGGTCCCACTGCAATGCTGAGGTCTCGGATTCAGTCCCCGGGTCGGGCAAAGCGGTATTGGGTTTTTCTATTCAGTATCAGCCCGGATTCTTGAATTCGTACCAGATATGCCGATAGGCTCGCCTCTATCACATCATGGGATGGAATACGCAAGGCGAAAAGTGGTTTCACTAGTTGCGCCTCTGCCTATCCCTTCGGGGATAACAGGCGTGAGTCTGTGTGTGTGTGTGTATGTTAATCTATTCCAGTTCCTAGCTGATTCAGCCTCACTCATACAATAACTAGACCTATTGAGGCCCTCCTCAAATCACCTTTGGACCCATTACCTCGTCCCCACGTGATGCGACCTTCACCGGCGGGCTGTCTACTGCACTGGATGCAATTGGCATGTTCCTCGTGCCACGATTGGTAAATTGCTTCAATGTTCTTCCTGGTATTCCCACGACATTGACCTTGGTCGGTACATCACTGGGTTGCTCTAGGCTAACGGAATGATTAGACGGGCTTATCACGATGACGCCAGGGGAAATAGTGTCAACTCGGAGCTTTATAGTGTTAACTAAAGTACCTACTTTTTGGCGCTCGTCTTTTTAAGACACTTGATGTTAAGTGTCATATGTTCGAGTAATTCGGCTTCGTCCATAAAATATCTTTACAATGCCTCTACCACTATCATACCTAGTTTATTTTTAACCCCCGACAGAAAAAGAGGGCTGTTATAAGTTTAGGGTGTGTATCTGTATGTTTGTCTATGGCATCGTAGCTCTCAAACGAATGGAACGATTATGACGCGGTTTTTTTTGTTTAAAAGCTAATGTGATCCAGATGGTTATTATAATTTATGAAGATCTGTTCAGGCATTTGAAGATTATCAAAAAGAAAACAATAAAAGTGTCTTTGTCGTTTAAGTACCTAGTAATATTTTGACCGAACTCCGGACCAGGGAGATGAAAATACTTCTTTAGCGGTCCCCCAACGCGAGGACTCTTGGGTCAAAATATTACTAGGTACTTAAACGACAAAGACACTTTTCTTATTTTACTTTTTAGAGGTTTTATGTGTGGGGGGTTATTTAAATTTGTTTTTTATTGGATTTATTGGAATGTCCGGTGCAAATTTAAACGTATCTAAGTATTGCTATTAAGGTCAAATTTAATATCTTCCCCAAAGTTTCAAACTATAGTACCATTACAAGAGCAGATCCGGGCTTCTGCCGTAATCTTGACGGCATGATTTCACATAAAATTGGCATTAAATGCCTCATACGATTATTATTATTGTCCACCCGATCCAGATTCTCTGGCATAGGATCCGGGAAGTGGATGAGCGTTCAGATTTCGTACAATCGTGGGCAAATAGTTAAAATAGATGGTTGCGTAACGCTTCGGCTGGACAGCCGTGGGCCAGTGCCCAACGCCCTTCGCCTTGACTTCTCCGCTAAATGCAGATATTGGAAGCTGCCTCAACATTATATCGGAGCTATTCGATAAGAGAAAAATGTTAATCGTCTCGATATATATTCTAAAGTAGCTGTTAGCTAAATAACAGATACTACTATAGTTGTGACAAACTAAGCTGGCCGGGATGACAATTCGATATTTTCGCGACGCGATAACTTTGTGAGAACTTGTAACAAAAAAATTAAAAGTCAACTACATAGTTAGAAATACTTATCATGTTCTCCATACATTATAACATAGAGTATCATACTTATGTAACATATTTGAATTAATATTGTAAAAATATACTGAAATAAAGAATATAATCTTGACTTTTATATCAAAGCGACGCTTTTACAATGTTGTATACTGCAGTTTATGAGCGTAGTGGTAGGGAAGTTTTAAATCGATTGGCAACCAAACGTAACCGATTATCGAAAAAATCGAGACTTCGGATGCAAATAAAACACTTAGATATTTTAAAAAATAACACTTTTAATACTCAAAGAAAGAAAACGAGGGTCTCCAAAGTAAATCGTTTAAACCGTAGCACTATATTTGTTATTTTATCACCAATTTAATAAATATTATACGAATTTAAAAGTTATGAAAGGATAATCGTAAAATTTTATCAGAAAATCAAAATGAACGACTATCAATAACTACTGCAATAAAAAAACTCCTGGTTTTAATGTGTAAGATTTAATAATAATCTTACTCTATTTACATACGATAATTAATAAACTCCTTGAATACAAAATCGATAATATTACAGAATCGGTTATTTGGTGCAACCGATATTTTGTTCCGTTCGCTACACATTGTATTCCGTGAAGTGTCAATAAATTGTCATACCGGCCGGTAGCTTAGTTTGTCCAAACTATAGATCCCTAGGCATTGTGAGTAGCACCTATCGTCTCAGGCTCATGAGGATAGTGATGCCACACAAAGCTTTGTAATAATCAAGTGAAATGGTAGAATGAAACAAATCAAGTCCGAGAATATCGAATGCATAGTTATAGTATAACTAAGTTATCTGCAGTATCTTGTGCACACAGGAGTCGGTTTTAGATAGCACGGCTAACGGCTTATGCTGATCGATTATGTACTACAAATAAACATTGTAGGATTTGGGGATTCCCTCCGAATTAGGTGTATTGTGGGAAATAGTCATTGGCAAGATTTATTGGCGGCAAGTAGTGACCGTCATTATTGATCAAAATTTACGACCTCTTTGGAGATAATTCTATCAGGCATATACTTGCATGATCTAAAGGTTTACTTCTTCCTACATGATAGCATTCTTTGCATGATAAACGTGTCGTAATCTATACATATAAAATGCTTTGTCATGAATGACTGTCTGACGGATCAAAGCACAGCCTAAACCGCTGATCGTAGAGACCTGAAGCTTGGAGAGTGTGTTCTTTGTATGACGTAGTCATCCGATCAGAAAGGATTTTCTGAAATTCTACCCCTAAGGGGGTAAAAAAGGGGGGCAAAGTTTGTATGGGACAACGTGATTCTTTGGTCAAATCTACTTTAAATTTTGCATGAACCTTTTTCAACAAAATTGATGGAAGTCGTTTCGTATTTTATTGAAATTCATCCCCTACGGGGAAAGGGGTGGCGTAGTTTGTACGCGATAAACTCAAAAACTAACGAATAGTTTTCGATGAAATTTGATATGGAGATAGTTCGAGACCCTGGGATGGTTTTAGGCTACTTTTTAACCCGGGAAAATGTATAGCGGGACTTCTATCCAGGAAAACTCTTTCGTGCGTGCGAAGCCGCGGGCAAAAGCTAGTAAAGTTATAAACAGTAAGATAAGCAGGAAAGACTTTTGGAAACTGACCTGATTTAAAAATAAATTGTATCACTAATAAGAAACTCAATTTTCCTTGATTCCTACAACACCTGAACCTAATTTATATTTGTGTTTTTAGAACTCTATTATTGGCGAATCCTCTCGTTTCACCGTCCACTGTACCATGACGGCTGAAAACAACTCTTATACACAGATGTATACATAAATCAACAATAATAAAATTTAATGCCGCGCATCGACACCCTACCCATTATTGGTCCAAATATGGCCGCGTATAAAAATCGACATCGCAGTGTCAGCGGTTTCCTGGTTGAAAGTTGCTCAGGGCCCAAGGTCGGGCCGCGTCACAGGGCACTGCTCGCTCGGATTATTGTTTACTTACGTCACGACACCGCCGTCTGTGCTGTGCAGTGTGGGTACAAAAATGGACAAGTGTGTGTCAGATTGCTGTGTTGTGGGTTCTGCACCCCTTATTTATTGTTTATATAAAATGTCCGCCTTAATTATATACTTTCAGAAAATATTAAAATCAATTCGTAGTCAAAAGATCCTTTTTGTCACACTAAGGTGGCGGAGGCACAACATTATTAGTCATGTAAAATAACATAATTTTAGATGCCGTTGTCTCGTCCAGGCGTATAAAAAAATACTGTTGAAGGTCACAAATAGAAGCAGTATTTGTTTCACCCACATTATTAACAAACATTTCGTACATAAAATCCGATGCGTAATTCTATCGAGTGGCCACTAAAATATCCGAATAGGCAACGTCTAGTTCTAGGAAGTGCGGACTCTATGTTGATATGTTAACGTTGAGACGTGTTATTATATGTTGTTGTGATATGTTTAATAATTTGACCGGTTCCGGAAATTACAATTGCTCTATTTAACATCAAGCAAGTTATCGTTCTATGCGGTTCTATTTTGATATACGATATTGTTGAATTGATAATCACTTTTTCAAGTTGGTAAACAACGTATCTTGAACTCAAAGCAAAGACTTTTCAACGCTATATTTAGTTCGTAACTATAATAATTCATTTTATGTAGGATCATTGTACATTTTTATTACCGATATTGGGTTTTGTTGCTCCGTGCAACAACTCAGCCCCCAATACACGGGGCCTAACATAGCTGGCGAAAAAAGTATGTAACGCCTCTGCCTACCCCGCTAAAGGTAAAAGGTGTGATGCTATGTATATGTGTATAACACCAAACCACAGCGACATATTTAACATACCAAAAAGCGGGTGACAAAGCGCATGTAAGGAAAACTGGTAGTTTCCATGCCCTGTGCGGTGCTAGGGCTATCAACTGATATTAAAAAAAGTATCACCAATATGTTGTTCGGCTGGTTTGGTTCGTGCTGCCACCTATAATTCCCGCACGTTCCTTATAATGCATGATGGTAATTTACTTACTTCATAATTGCTATGAAAATACTCAGGAATTCAGGATTATTTACGAAAGTTCCTCTTCGTGACTTCAAAAGTAAAAGTTGTGTACTTTGGGGCGGAAGATAATAGTATACTATACAACACATTTTCCTACTTGAATTTTGTATCTTTTGTATAAAAGCTGCCAACCCTAGGTACTGGTGGCGTTTAAAAGCGGCGCGGGACCTTGGTAAGGCACTTACGAATTGAATCGGCCGCTGTCGAGGTCGGCCCGCCTTCCGTCATGATAAACATGATGTTAGGGCATGTTCACAACGACGCGCGGAGGTTAGCGACTTTTTTACACATACGATTAAATAAATTCATTGAAAAATTTCACAAGAATAAACACCTGTTGAAATACACTTTGAACTTTACCAGTCACAAAATTGAATTGAAAAAGTACATATACTGAACGTCTGCTTAATCGCAAAATCATAAAAAAAAAACATTGCCAAAAAAGCCTTCAAATTATACAGATAAATGCCTATTTATTGTTTATTTATAAGATATAAACAATTTTACGCATGTTATGTATTCACAGATGAATCGATTTACATTTAATATCTGCTTTTACTATGCAACGGTTTGCAGCCTTGTGAGCGCGAGGTCGCGGGTTCGTGTTAGGCCGCATCGATTAGTTGTAATTTAACCACATTTGCATATGACACTCGTGGATATTTTGGCATTGTTTTGAAACAGGAAATGACATTCAAACATGACACGCGGCGCAGAATTCGAAAACATTATTATCATGTTTCGTTTCTTGAATACATACTACATTTTTCAGTCATCTTAGTTTATGTTAATCGATAATAATGTAGTTTTCTTTCAATGAAAGAATATTTAAATTTGTTATGTGGTAATATTACTAATCAAAATAAAATAAGGGCCAGTGGTTATTTTTTATATTTTGACTGATTTATAGCATTTAATTTTTGTTACACTTTTTCAAACTCAGAACCTCATAATAAGCCTACAATGTCTAAAATACAAGGCGGCTCTTATTTTGTTTTGAGTATTAGGTATACTAAACAATCCTCTAAAGAATTACACACTAGCGTTTTTAGATATTTACTCAGACGATATTTTTATTTAATTATACATTATATCTTGTTTTGTATAAATATCATTGTTGAAGCTAAAACACGCGTTTACAGTCTGTTCATAAATAAAACAATTAAAACATCGTATTAAAGCAGTCGACAGTCTCATACAGAAATATAAAATAATGACAGACACTATAAAAAAAAACAGTTACTCTTTATATTTAAACAAAATACTATTTCGAACGTCTTTTATCGAGACTTGACACACAGTTTGATCTTAGTGTTTTAATATCGCTTACAGTATTTTCAGATGATATTAAGATAGCGAAGAAAGTTAATAAACTGATCTTAAATCATTGTATTCAATGGGGAATATGCAAGTGATTTAAATTAACTTGATTTTATCTCCGATAAATTATGGTCCTGACGTTACACCTAAACCATTATTTACCATATTTAGTTGGTGTTTAATTGTATAAAACTTTATTCGAAAAGTGTAAATTATGCGAGCGAAATTCTAATTCACGAAACGCATCACCATTGGTCACACCGAGCGTGTTATGGGATTTATATTCATACTTTCTTAGTTAATATATTAGATCGGTTATTATCTACACATGCACTCATTAATACTTACCTAAACATGACCTCAAATGTTGTTAACATTCACCTAACTTTATTAAATTTTAACAGATTTCAATCAATTTTGTGTGCGTAAAGTGTTAAATTATTGGTCGGGAAGTAGATACCTAACGCAGTAGATGACCAATCGAATCTTTTTTGTGTGTTATGCGGGCTACTGAGTTATTTTCGGCCTTTTATGCCTACAAAATTTACTTCTGACCAATTCACACCACGTTAACTGTCAAAATATAATATACTTACATTAAAATGATCTTCACAACAATGTAAACACGATATCGAAGATACGTTATCTCTTCTCATAACCTTACACCATTGTTTACGTATATTCGCATCTCTTGTAACAGAAAGAAACACTTTATCTGGTGTAATTCTAATAGTGTTTTAGCACATTGGTACCAGGCAATATCAATCAAATGTTTTTTTTTAGCTTCTGCTATAACTAAACAGCGATTTAAACTGAAAAGCCATCAATAATAACTCTCTATGCATACATTAAGCAACACCGAACACGCTCTGTGAAGTCACCCGAAGCGCGCAAAAATGGGGGCGTCGAACATGTCAAATTCAATCGATATTTTATATATTACTAGCTTTTGCCCGCGGCTCCGCCCGCGTGAATGAGTTTTCCCGGTATAAAAGTCCCGCTTAAAATGTAGCTTATATGACACGTTCGTAGATTTACCATAGCAGCGCCATCTATTGATTACTTACTCAACCCAGTCGAAAGGTATCGACATCTGTTAGAATCATTCATAGTAGCGCCATCTATTGATTACTTACTCAACCCAGTCGAAAGGTATCGACATCTGTTAGAATCATTTGGAGTTAAGATAATTGTGACTGTCAATTAATAACAGACAAATAATTAGCAATAAATTAAAATTGCGACTATAATTTGAGATTTAAACTATCCTATCTCTCAAGTTGGATCGAACTGCACATGGTGTGCGAATTTTATTATAATCGGTTAAGTGGTTTAGGAGTCCATTGAGGACAAACATTGTGACACGAGATTTATATATATTAAGATTTAAAATAATAATTAGTACACTTCCACCAATATCTTTATTTTGTACTTTTTGTACTTCATTATAAAGAAGTAAAAACTGGATTAAACAAATTAATAAATCTATATGCATATTCCCTATTATCAATGTTTGTAATTTCAATTTAAACCATAACTATATTTTATTTATTATCTTTCTCATAAAGTAAATAAAACATCTACCTCGTTTTCATATATAAACAATACAACTGAACTATTTTTTTATTGAAATTACTTTGGTAATATTTTTACATGATTTACATTTGTAAATGTTTGTCAATACTGTATCAATGCATTGTTTTCGGCCACGGTGAGAAAAAACTGATTAGATTTTAGACTACAGTTTTTTTGTATCTTTTAATGTTAGTCGCAATAAAATCGCAAATACCATCGGTTACGTGTGCACACCGCCTTACATGGTATTTGTTTGTTTGCCTACGATACTGATTGAATTATAGTTTTAAATGTTTATCAGATCGCGTCCTCGGCCACTATTAGTGATAACATCGAGGAAATGCCGCGTACCCGAATGGTCTTGACTGCCGCTCTTTGATAACAAGTGCGTTTGTACGACACATTAACATGTAATGTACCTTCATAACTCTAAACTTGTGGTAGGTAAAGGTGCAACGCCAAATATATTTAAGGAATAACACAAGACCGGTGGACACATTTACACGCAGGGCCGTCTTTAGGTAATCGGGGATGCAAGGGGTGTGGTCCACCCAGGACGTCGTGACAAGACGAAACAAGACGACCGTACATAAGATTTTTGTCAAAAAAATGTTTTGTGACGTAACACAAATTAATTGCTGGAATAAGGAACGCTCAAAATTTAAAATAAGAACGTATTTTTTTTCGTTTGTATGAACGGCGCAGGCTGTTTTTCGTACGCCGGCGTCCAATTTGGTTAAGACGGCCCTGGTTACACCTCTGCGTACCCGTTCGAATACAAGCGTCAACTTATAAGTGCTATGTACTTACCAGCACGTGAGTTTGTGTATGAATAAGTTGTAAGGCAGAATTACGTTTGAACACATTGGTTGGCGTGCAACACGCCGGGGCCGCTTCACACACACACACACTGCACTGTACCGTTCTGTAACAATAATAGAGAGATCTAAGCAATATAATCATTTAATAATAACATGAAACAAAATTAAGCAATATAGGTAGTCAATTAATAATACAAAAAATAAAAATACTCCTGAGAATGATTATCCTCGGATGAAATTAAGCATTATAATTAGTTGGCAACGTGCTTGAAAAGCGTGTTCCGCCCACATTGGACTGGTGTAAAGGAATCGTTGGAGAATACTTGTAATACAAAAGTATATACAGTTATTATTTTCGGTCTGGAAATCGAAAATAGACGAAACTAAAGGACGATATGAGTTATCAGTAAAACCACCATACAATTCATATCAGGTACACAAATATAAAATATTGTTTTAGGTGACAACCCGGCACGATAGGGGCATACGAGGAGTGCTGCACGCGACGCTGGTGGCCTTCGACAAGCAGTGGAACCTGGCCCTCACCGACGTACTGGAGATTTGGACTCGGAAGACTGTCAAGAAGAGGAAGATACCACCGGCGATGGGTGAGACATTTATATTTAGCATATCCCGGAAAATGAGTTTTAGGTTAATCCAGGATTTAGATAATGTTCATAATAGAATTTGTCTATATCGACCTTTGATTAATAAATTGTGTATATTGATTTACGAAGGTAAAAACCCTGATTATAATAAAAGTACAATAAATATTGTACTTTTGTCTAATTTCATTAGAGGAGGGGTTTCTAATTCGATAGGACCATCTGCAGTGAAAACATTGTCATAGTGGCTCGCCGATAACTTGAATTTCGAGGTCATCTCCTGATCATTGAGTACATTCAGGCCGGTATTATTTTAACGACTGACGAGATACAAAATCTCACAATCCTAGTTTGGACTGCATTTATCATTAGACTAGTAATTTCACCGCGGTATGGTTTTTTCTCTAGGTACCCCCGTGCCAAAAGGTACTGCGGCGGGCATATCCCCAGTTCCCGTGGTGACGGAGACCCCCATCGGCAAGGGTATCGTGGAGTGCACCAGGCACTTACCGCAGCTGATGGTCAGGGGTGAACATGTGGTGATGATCAATGTCGTCGAGCGATGATGTGATGTTAACGAGCAAAATGGGACTTTGATTATATACAAATATAGTCGCTTATTCTTGTCGGCTAGTGACTTCTTCGAATCTGTTTTCTCTTTTTAATATATTATTGCTTTTAATAGCATTTTTATTAATAGTGTTTTTATATATAGCGTTATATTTCTAGTATACAGGCAGCAAGTGTTTATTGTCACGCACACAAGTCAGAAAAAAATACGTTTACTTACTGTACTTTTTGTTAGACAGATCTTACGAATTAATATTACTAAGCATTGTTATTACTTTCTAACTTACTTCAAATTCTAATTAAAAAAAACATAATACTGATAAGATAAGTCATTGATTAAAAATGCTTATCAGAAAGGCCTTTTATCATAAAGTGGTATTTAGAGCGATAATCAGAGATTTAAGAGTAGTGTTGTATCGAGTACGAATGTTGTCTTCATTAATAGTCTATTCATATACTATATTTTCCGTATTATATGATCATAAAAATGTTGGTGTTTTATTTGGCCTTAATCCACACTATTATCCCAAATTGGCTTCGTGATTTGTAACTGAAAGGACATATCTAAAAACGGGCTTAAAATTCTAACCAAGATTTTTATATATATTTGGATAGTACTCCCAAAAACTATAATTTTAAAGTCCTCCGATTTTGAGAACTAAGTAATTTAACTTTTCTTAAAAACTACACATAATATGAAAGTTTTAAAAAAAGTTAGTCATAAATGGAGAGGTCTAAAATTATTTTTTTCATGGATTTTAAATTTTGAGACACAGCACCCATACAAAAAGCGGTCATCTTTGAATCTAACAAGTGTAATAAATACTAAATACTAGGCATTATAAAACATTTTATATGCGCACAGAAAAGTGACCCACAGCACCTGATGCTAAGATAAGATCATTCCTCGCCAGTCGACACAATTATGCCGGTCTGTTTTTTTTTATGGCATTGAATGACGAGACGAGCATGCCGTTCGCTTGATGGTAAGCGATACGACCACCCATAAACAGTAGCAACACCATCCAGCACCTTGAGTTACAAAGTACTGTGGGACATTCCACTGCGCTCGTCATCCACAAGATGTTAAGTCTCATTATGTCCTGTAGTTACACTGGCCAAAATGTCCTTCAAACCGAAACATAACAGTGCATGCACACTACTGCTTGGCGGTAGAAATAGACATTGCGGACATAACCACCCAGACGGTCTCTTACATATTATGAGAGACCTACCACCAGTAGTGTTTGAAACCGGACGTTCACAGGCTGATCCCGGAACGCGACACGTGGGTCACAATAGCGGGTTTTACAGCTTGTGAACCTGCGGGAGTGCATGAAAAGATTGATGAAGGTGGACGAAGCGAAAGAAGTGTGCCAGATTCGAGCAAAGTGGCAATCTATAGTCTCTGCCTACCCTTATGGGATAGAGACGTGACACTATGTATGTACGGTGGTCGCTATCCGCGCAGATACAATCATCCTTCTACCAGCGAACATTTTATGTCTGTTTAAGAATCCTATTTATTTACTGCCAATCTATGCTAAGCATATAGCAACTCATTTAGTTTTGAAATAAACTACTGTTATAATTGTTATATATGTGTCAACTCACATAAAGGACATATTCACGATATGAGGTATTCATACAAATTTCACTCGTTTCCTCACACGAGTGAGATTCAATGAAAATATGAACAATGGATATTTTGTGGTAAATGTTTTAACTAAAACGTGGGAATGTTCTTCTGTTTGAAAGCCGTTAGGGTTAAACATATTATACACATTTCGGTCCAAATAATTTAAATTTTTCAATGTAAGAAATCTGACGAAAGATAAGAGACTATCCCGCCCTCACACCCGCCACTGTAACTCCTGTAAGCCAGGATCAGCAGTGGCACGCATTTTATGACACCGAGCGGTGAAGCTCGGCGAGTCTCAGGGAACACTAATCTGTCTTTAACCCGCAACGAAATTAATCAAATAGAAAGATAGGGAGGAGTTGGAAATATTAATTGTCCACTTCCCTCCATAGCAAAACGGGCGACAAAAATAATGAACGAAGGAGGTATTTTAACCTCAATTTTAGAGACGCTTACAACTAGAAAAGCCAGTTGTAAAGCACCACGGATAAAAATTGAATGAAAGGGTCCTATCATATGAGCTGTCAAATTTACTGACAATTAGCTGACGAAAGATAAGTAGCAAATTAATATTATTACTATAATGGCAGATAAAGTAACAATGGTTGTAATATCGGAGGTGTGTGAGCAGTGTTGATCACTTGCCATCAGATACCCACAACTTTTAAGCTGCCGTAAGGTAACAACATTTTCATTTCCGAAACAAATATAAATCCTTTTCTCCCGCCCCCTCTTCTCAAACAAGGATAAAATTACTAAGTAAATTAAGATAAATCCAAATGAAACTAACAAATATATTATTCTCGTAACTTTAACAATCAAATTAAGAAGACAGTGATACAGAAGGGACCCAAACAGGGGATCCGATTGGCATGATGCACATCGCAAGGCGCGGTTCTGTTTACATATAAGTATGAGATTGTATAAAACAATTTAAGAGAATAATATATTCCCAACACTTTTACTAAGTATACCATTTTTAGCGATGTTTTTTAACAAAGTACTTTTCCAATCTTTTTGTTTAAATCTGCCAATTAAATTGAATGCAACAGAGATACAATGATATTGATTAATGGGTACATTTTATTTTTTTGTTTCCTGATACTGATCCCTGCACGCCTTATGTATTCGAAAATCGATATGGACAGGTACCTTTGCTTTATCCGTTTCTGTCAAGCAATGTGCAAGCGCTATTATGTAACGTTTGTAGGATAACAAGCAAATTAATTACAGGGTAATAAGACTTAATATGTTGCCTGCCGCTACGGCATGACCACACAGCTAAATAATTGATACAATGTACAATGGGATCTCAAGGAAGGGAACCCAGAAGGGTCGATATGTAACGGGTCAGTCCGCGCGGAAACGGATTGTTTTCCGATTTTCACGCGGGAGCCGGGCGTGGAACGCGCGGGCGTCGGCCTGCGCGGGCGCCGTGACCGCGCGTCCGTGCGTCGACCCCGCCACGCCGCGGCTTTTCGCGACCCGCCGCGTGCACGTGGAGAAAACTCCACTGGTTTTTCGGGACCAATAGAAGCTTTTATTGAAATTATGTAACCAAATGAAAACTACTTTGAATAATAATAAGCACAGACACGTGAATGCTTTGATGTTTTTTTTCGGTTACAAACTTGAAACTTTGCTCGAGGCTAATTGAGATTTTTTAGGTTCAAATCAAATATTTCATTTGCTTATACCTCAGTCATCACCCATTAGTAACAAAAGTGAGTATGATCATATAAGGATTAAAACATACGTTAAGTTTTTCAGTCAGGCTGAGAGCAGGGAGATTTTTAATTCTGTGAGTTTTTGTATACGAAAATTAAGATAGTTTGTAGTATTATTAAAAAACATAAGTATAAAAAATCTTGCCTGAAATCGCTAGAAACAAATAATTTATTATAATAATCCCAAAGTTTCATCTTTGAGATCGACTTCACTGTTTTTTATAACTTTACACTTAAGACCAAGGAAATTGTGCACCCATATCCAAAAAAGGTGTAATAACATTTTATTCCCGAATCGTAATTGTTTTCTACCCCCTTTGCGTGGGCGGCTGGACCGTGGCCAGGGGGCGTCGCTCCCGCCCGGCCATTGTCTTATGATCGATTGTGAACGCGAAAATAGGCGCGTGATGCATCTCGTGCGTTCTACGAACAGCGACACGTAGGTTCAGCGTATGGGCCTCACACGTTAATCTCGTTTCTTGTGAAAATGACTACCAAAGCGTATTTATAACGTGGGTGCCGTGGTTTCCGAGATAAAAAATTTGTTCGAAGATGATCATAACTGTAATCAAAATGTTCCAAATATGAAAATTGGAGATCTTCTTGTAAAACAAAATATATGTTTTCGATAAATTTATCAAAACATCTATTTACTCTTTAAAAGTTAAAGTGTGAATAAATCTTGCACGCGCATTTTATCTCGAATTATATTAATATCAGTTATTCAACTGAAGGACGAGACGAGCAATTTTCTTACTTCATGACGAGTACGAATGCTCATAAACAAAGTATTGTACAAAGTACTGCCAGTACTATTCGGTAGTCTGTGGTACTGCGCACTGCAGTCATCACCGAAACATTACATGTCCTCTAATAACAATGTATGTAGTTAACATTCCCTAGTTTCCAAAAATACAATACTAGAGTTAAACTTAAAAAACTTTCCGCCAGCCGTGTAGTGGATATGTCGCGAGGCCGCAGTTATTTCGACGAACGCGGAAGTAAGCTCTTGAACTTTAACAACAATTTGTTTACCGAACTTCTTATTAATACGCGAGGACACTTTGCTTTACATAAGTATCGATAAGTGACCTTACACAGGCCTAGAGGTCCCTGCGACGACCGGATAGTGAGGCTCGTTCTTGTAAGAAAGCTAGCTTCGTTTAGCTTAAAGTCTTGATGTTGTTTACTAAAGCTTAAATTTAAAGATCAGTTGGTGATAAAATTATCAAGATTATTGTCCGATTTTGTGAAGTCGCGTTTTCCAATATAAAAATTTGAGTTAAGAAGTCTGGGAATGCGAATGGGAATGAGAAAAGAGTCTGGGAATCGAATCTCGGACCTCAGTGATTAACAAGCATAGCAATAGTCGTTCCAGTAGATATTTCGGGTATATTAACAAAAAAGTAATGGAGCAGCCGCGATGCGTTAGTCGCGCGGTATAAATAGTGCGTGATTGCGTAATAGCGGACGATGCACCGCACCCGCCCGGTTGCACCAATCCAACCGCCGACTAAAGATTAACATAATAGTACCATAACTCTTGCTACCACTAGATTGATTTTAAATCTTAAACACCAAAAGGACTTATATTTCTTCGATAAATATCGGGTGCAGTGTAATAAACCTGATAAAAGCCGACAAAATTGTTATGACGACACAGCGCTAACGAGAGTTGTTTTGATTTAAAATAGTCGATTGCTTATAAATCTTATCTAAAGGAGGTTTGGAATAGATCTGCGTGAGTTTCTGGGGGTCTAACTAATATTCAATTTCAATCAGTGAGTAGCCTCAGTGTTTTATTTATTTAATTACAATATTTTAACGAAGAAAAATCAAACAGTCGTTATTTAAAACGCTCTAAAATAATGTTTATTACCTAAGATCCTTTTAGCATGCTATTGCATTTTATGGTCTATATTTATATTAGGTAATAAAACTTCAATCCTATAATATTGTTTAAACTGGCTACACGTGTTAACATTTTACCAATCGTGTTTCACATTTAAAATTCCAAGTGTTTTTATAAAATATGAAATACTACACCATGTTAATATGATATGAAAACTATGGTAATCCTTGGACGCCCACGGTGGACACCGGTGTCCATTTATATAAGGAAATTAGCTTATAGCTATATATAAGCGGGCGTTGACGGGTTAATATTGAATTACTTGTTTGACACTAAACAATTATTCAATTGTAAACTTATATTTTACGGCGATGAGTTGATTGATAGGTATCTACTCTACACTGGACAATTATTCTTGCTAGTAATAACTATTTTGTAGGTTAGCGCAGTTGGACGGTATACTCCTACACTGAACACGAATTCACAAATGCATGTTGAACAACAAGAGATTTATGTCCCAACTGTCAAAGCCCACTTTTCACTTGACTACGCGATTAGTACGAATCTAACAGGTTTGTAATATGTTCTCTAATACCTATATTTGGCAAAGTTCTCATCTAGCACGGCTAACGCGGTCTTAATTTTTAGTTTGTTTAGCTTTTATCCTGTATTCTTAATTGTGTAGTTTTATAGATAATTTGTGAGATATTAACATTTAAAAATTTTACATTTGAAAAGATGCGATAAATATACTTTTTACATGCCTCAATGATCAGCTTTTTTTTAAATTTTGAGCATTGTAGTGTCACTACCTAAAGCTATGAAGCAATAACGGACTTAATTTGAAATACTTTAGAGGACTTATTTCATCCAATATATATTAAAATCAAATATGTACATACAAACAAAAACATAACCTACACTAAGGTCTTTAGGGTATTCAACACGTAAGCAATTTTTATGGAATCGTAACTGCTTTTTGTCCTATAACATTGATACGTGTATAAATTACGGTGATAATGTCTTATAAAGTAACGACTTTACACGTAAGGCTAACTGGTCGAAGCACTTCCGCGTCAGATATACGCACTATGTGATTAAATATATGCGTCCAATGCCGTCCACTATTCTTTTTCCAACCTTGATCGTCTGAAATCTTATGCGCATTTGCAATTTTTTATATTTTTTGTGGTGTAGCCTGTGCCTGTGGTTTCGATATGAACAATTTAGTATTTACATTGTTTCAAAGGATTAAGGAGAGAGTTCAGACTAATATGTATTGATATTCCTAGGTATAAGCCCTTAATGCATCTGAAATATCAGAACGTTATGATACCATTTCTATTTTCAGGTTAAAGACGGATAATTTATAATTACTTTATTTAAATATCCACCATACAAATATATACATATACTGCCCACTGCTGAGCACGGGCTTCCTCTACTACTGAGAGAGATTTTAGGCCTTATTTCACCACGCTGGCCTAGTGCGGGTTGGCAGACTTCACATACCTTCGAAATTCCTATAGAGAACTTCTCAGATATGCAGGTTTCCTCACAATGTTTTCCTTCACCGTTAAAGCGAGCGATAATTCACAATTTGTGTATTCACACACATAACTTTTTAGAAAAGTCAGAGGTGCGCCCTTGGATTTTGAACCTTCGGACATTCATCTCGGCAGTCCGTTCCACTCCCAACTAGGCTATCGCCGCTTGATTAAATATCATGAAGTAAAATTACTTTTTTTAATCAAAACAAGAGATTTTCAAATAATCAAGTTTAACTTGGTTTCAATACAACAACACTCTAATTATGCAAACATTTCAAATATAAATACATACTGTTTTTAATAAATTAATATTAATAAATAATAAAATATATAAACGGAACAATTCAATCTAGACATATTTAAAATATTCAACGCCTATTAACTAGTAAGAAAAAATACTATTATTGTAATGTAACTCACACTTCCTTATTTGTTTTATTGACTGCAAGCATTTTCCTTGTATATAATTTTTTTTTTATATGACACGCAAGTTACGCGAACGGAGATTTATCTTACGTATTGTTATATTAAGCAGCCTTTATCTTGTTTAATAAAAGTAGTTTGGATCGTAAATCTTATAAAAATATAAATAAAGTTGTATTTTGTATGCGTAATCCTGTTAGATGAAACTAATCTTTGCGATGCAATGCGATTTTGGGTACAACATTTAAATCTTTTAAAAAATTCTGCCAGAGATCTTTGGGAACACATATCAAACAACGTTTAATTTATGCTTATGCTCATTTTCTTTAACTTCTCTTAACTTAAAGGTAAATGTAATAATGAACACACATTAAAAGGGTGCGAATAGGCCCAAGCTCCTTTGAAATATTAGAAGCCCCGTTAAATTTAAGGATGATGGACTAAAACGGGCATTGACAACCTTCATGCTATTTAATTTAAGCTGAGCAAAATCATAACATAAAACTGTGAGAATACCTGCTGTACGGAACACTATGCATCGTAATGTCTAACAATTGTTGCGACCAACTAACCCCCATTTGACTAGAGTTATAGGGTTTAACATAAAGCAATATATATTAGGGACAATTTCCCAAAGTAGCAAATTACAAAAATGTGTGTTACACATAGGTATTATTGACATCCTTTTCTAAAAAGCTCATAACTTACATCTAATAAATTAACCGCTAGCTAACCGTTCACTTAACCGATAGCTAAGATCGCGCCGCGCGTCGAACCCGCTGCATCTCGCTTTACTCTTTTTGTATTCGTTCTTGCAGCTAACTTGGGCCCGGCATGACCTATTTACTGTAAATAGACGCAGCCAGTTCGAATCCGGTGCCGGCGCGTGCCGGGATACTCCGACGATGTTTAGTGCATTCTTTTGCGATTAGTCGCGGTTATAGGACATTTCGATGATGCAAATGATTTTATAAGAATAATTATGTAGGGTTCGAAAATTCTCATAAGATTGTACAGGTCCAAATTATCGTTAAAATATAAAACAGTACAGAGACAGGTGAGCTGTATTTTATCCAGTAAAAAGACGTTTTGAGACAGCATATATAAAAAGTAAAAATGTATGTAAAAATTAAGTTTATAAAAGGATCTAATACAAATTATGTACGAAATGTCATGCAGTGTTCTAGGTCGGTACCTAGGTACTGTTGCATGTTTTTATGTCTAATAGTGGTAGTGGCATAGGATAAAAAAATACAAAATGGAATCAACACTTTTTCCAATATGTATTAGTAAGTACCTATTTTGTGAGTTTGCCATTTTTAAGCCAGCATGTATCGCATTAAACCCTCTCAGTTGTAGAGGAGGCCCGTGCTCAGCAGTGGGCAGTATTATAATACAGGGCTGGTATGGTATCGCATTATTCTTTGACAGCATGCCCGGTCCAATAGTGAACAAGGTAATAAATTACATAAAGTAATAAAACACAAAATTAAAAAAAAACTAAAATTAAAAAAATGAAACATAACTGAAATTGGTTCTAGTTCAATGGCATCGAAATTGTTTTGTATTTTATACTCGTATCGCTAAAAGCTTTGTTTTATAGATCTTATTTATTTTATCTTTTTAACTCTCAACTAAGCGTCGCAAATATTTGTATTTTCCAAATTGAGTCTCCAGAAAATATTTTTATTTATTTCGTATACGGTATCACGTAAACATGAGCTCTTAGTGTTTTTAATTAATGTCTTAATTAATCACTGTTTTGCAATGCTGTTTTGTCACTTTTCCTTAATAATCAATTCCTTATTTCGTTATTATAATGAAAATTATCAATCAGAGATTTGAATACTGTTCTGTCTCTACCAAAAACTTAGACGTCAAAACATTTAAATCTGTGAATAATTAAAACACGTTTTTTTTTGGAAAAACCCTTTGTTGTTAAAATCAAGATTAATTTATACATATAAATTATCTGTCCCGAAAGACATTTATTATGCATACTTGATACTACATAGTACTTTACCCAAATATTTTCACACTGGTATAGCGCTGCCTACCACTTTAAGAGTAGGCATGAAATTATCATAGAAGCATAACGATTATTTAAGCTATAACAAATATAAAAACTAGTGTACATGTACTGAACACGTAACGCTACACTGCGTCCATATTCAGGGTTACCATTCACTTTTTGCTGGGTTAGGTTTTCTTTGGAGAAATGTACGGAAATTATCGGAAAACTAATTATAATTAATTCATGTTAATATGTGCTATTTCTTAGCTACACAGTGGAAGCTATAACGGAATTGCGAGACAAGCATTTTGCTTGACTGTAGGTAAGCGCCACACAACTACTCATAAAGTCCCGAAAGACCCGAAACTTTGAAATACAAAGCTCCGTGCACTGAACTCAGCTCGTCATCCTGAAACAGAATTGTAATCTTTATATTGTTCAGGATACTGGCTAGTCAGTGTCCTTCAATACTAAAACATATCAGTATTTCGTATCAAAAATAATATCGACTTATTTTATATACATCATCCTACCTTTTGGTGTTTACCGTTAGTCCTTACCATTTCGTCCAATATAAGGTGAGAAGGGTATAAATATTTTGTTTTGATAGTTTATATTTTGCACTATTGTGACTGCTATTTAGGTATTTGTTTCGGAACACATAATTAAGAGTAGTTATTTAAATAAGCCACAAATAAATATGGCTCGTTGCATGTCAAAGAATAATTTATTTTCGACTGTCATATTTGGGTGGTTACAAAAAATGGGTATAAATTATACGTATTATGAGATACTTTGCTAATAATGTGTAACGACAGAGGTGTGACCTTCTGTGTGTTGTAATATAAAAAGTCACTATCAAATACTTTTAAAGTTTTTAGACTCGAAATATACATCTGAATTGTTTAGGATCGTTTATGCACAATATGGTAATGAGTTCATCACCTAGTATAATCATTGAACGAGAAAAAATATACATACAAATGTGTAGGCACCAGTTGCATCTCTACCTATCTCTATGGGGATAACGGTGATAGCTTTTTATCTATAATAATATGTACATCCAAAAAAACCCCAAATCCATTGTTCCTTTCCTAAAGTCGGCAACGCACTTACGGTTCCCGTTGTTCATGACTGGTTATCAGAGAATCCACTTCTTACCCTCGCAAATAAAACAAAAAAATTAAATCCAAAAAGTTACTTTTACTTTCCTAACCAGATAAGTACAGTCGGGCTCACCGATGACAACACTTTTACCGTCAGATCGCAGAACCGATTGCGCGCGGTTATGTACGTGTGAACGAACCGGTGACGTCGATTATGCGTCGACTGTATTTAATTTATTCACTTACTTTCTTTTAACCAGCTGTGTGTGACAAAACTATACAAATCAGCTGGATATTTTAACGATGGTTAAAACTTTATTTTGTACTTGATGATCACCACAGCCCTTGTACAATCGTAATGCTAGAGAAATCTTGCATAAGTCAATATTGGAAAGAAATGAGGATTAGGTTAAGGGCCTTTGGTCCTCTATCAATCTCATTTTTTCTCAATTTCGGTTTTCTGTGCAATAGTAGACAAAACTATGATGTGACTATACCATATGTAAAGAATAAATCTACAACGTAGCGATTTGTTCTATTATTGTCAAACTCTTCGATAGAAAAGAATAATTGACAGATCATAAAAATCAATGTCACTTATTTTTGTACCAGCGACGATAGCCTTGTTGGGAGTAGAACGGACTGCCAAGACGAATGTCCTCAAGTTCAAAACCCTAGGGCACACACCTCTGACTTTTCTAAAAAAAGTTATGTGTGTATTCTTTGTGAATTATCGCTCGCTTTAACGGTGAAGGAAAACATCGCGAGGAAACCTGTATACCTGAGAAGTTCTCTGAATTTCGAAGGTATGTGAAGTCCGCCAACCCGCACTAGGCCAGCGTGGTGGACTAAGGCCTAAAACCCTCTCAGTAGTAGAGGAGGCCCGTGCTCAGCAGTGGGCAGTATATAATACAGGGCTGGTATGGTATGGTATTTTTGTACAATAAATTTTATCAAAATCCAACATCATCAAAACAAACTGTGCGTGATTAAACGATGTAGTTATCGCATCAATTTTGGCAAGTGAGATAACAGAGTAATGTGCACTGGGCGATGCGCGTGCGCAGCGTGACAGAAAGGCAACGCTTTCACCCGCGTTTTCTACCACAATTGCACTCACAGTATTCTGGGTACGGATTGGGTTAATGCAAAGGTAGGAGGGTAATCAGATATACTTTATTTGTAAATTTTACCCGACTGAATAGTGACTGTACATATAAAAAAATATATGAGGCTTGAAAAAATCACACCCTGGGATCAGCCCTTGTATATTTAGAAACACCGACGGCATGCTGACCTTCAGAAGGAAACACGTCTCTCGTTGGTCATTATTATGTTTTAATTACACTCTGGGTTACTATTTTGACTATTTTGTTCCAGTAAAGTACCTAATGGTACTATTATAACGGGAAAGGCCTTCTACGTGGACGGAGCGATGAGCAACACTTAGTTTTATATTATAAACTCAAGCATCTATCATGGCTCATAGAAGAAGGTGCTGTTAATGTGTTGTTATTGTTCATTTAAAATCTCTCGGTCCTGCCTCCGATCGGACCCCACCCGGCTGTCTGTGATCAAAGTTTAGCCGTTATGTACCAGTCATGATTTTTAGTGAGATGTCTTGTTTATAAATACTTTTTGCTTCGTACGTTTATTATTGAAATTGAATAACTTGTCGTTAACACATAGAAAAGTTACTTTCTAATAGCATTGAATTGAGTAGAATAAGAATAATGCACCTTCCATAGTCTAGACGAATTAAGAACCAATTATCATATCGGGGTACCAACTATGACGGTCTCTTTACTCTTTAGCAATATCCAAATCCAAAATAAATATTTTCGGATTGCATTTTTATCTCGGTGGGACTTAACGCAGCGTCTCGTTTCACAGCCGTGAGCCAAGTTAACGTCCGTTGCGCCACGGAGGCTGTATCTCCTGTGAAAGGATTCCGTTCCTGACGTATATTAACATTATTCACCGCTGTGTATAGACATTTATCCGAACGTCAGATAAATTGCGCGTTAACGTTATTTCCTAAGACATAATGGGTAAAAGTTGTTCAACATAAAATCTTATCCTAGCTGGCCGGCCAAGCGGAGCGAGGCGCAGGTCGCATTCCTAGATGAATTACAACTAGTCAACATGTAGTGTGGCGGTGGCCAGCCGAGCCGCGTCTCTCCCACAAAAGGCCATTTCACCGAGACACACGCGTTATCTTCTATCACGCTCGCAAAACTCCACACGATGTGAACGCAAACGCGCCGAGCGCTGCAAACTAGCGCTGGAGACTCGCATGCGCCGGCGCAGTGAAAGTACTTTCGCGGGCTCGTTGCCCCGGTCGTCGAACTTGGCGTGCGAGCGAGATGCTCGTACGCGCGACCAGGACGACACGCGTTTTCTGAGGAAAGCCGTGAAAACCCATGCACAGGGTGCGCGAAAGTCAGGAAATCGGTTCAATCGTAAAATGGCGAAATGATTATTTTTGTTTACCTTTACGATGTCGTGAAAGGTTTATGAGCTAACTATTATTTTCGGTGTTTGTTTTCTGGCGGATTTACGCGTTCCGCGGACATCCTGTACGAATCTACGTGTTTTATGGCGGCGAAATAGGTTCAATGCAACACGTTCGAGCGATCGTAACATCAAAATAGTTCATTCAGGTGGAATTTACCAAACCGTTATATTTCGGGGATAATCTAGCGACAGTCAGAGGATGCATCGAGTTTATTGATCAAAGTTGTATTTGGAATGCAAACTGCACCCAGATACAGCATAGTCACTTTGTTAGATGAGAAATGTACGAATTCGCCGATTCGCGATTTGTACGGAATGTGTAATTTCGCATTAAGTTTAAAAAGGTCCTCAAAAATGCATATTATTTTATTTGAAAATTCATCAGAATCTCAAAGCACTTCTCTTTCAACAAGAGAAAGCTAATCTAGGACAGTTAACCCCACGAATAGATTCGCTTTTCGCTCATTTTATTCGGGCACGACCAGTCACGAAACAACACTTTCGCTATTATACCGAATTAAAAGTACAAACGCGATATTATTGATATTTTTATAACTGAATGGGGATGAGCAGATGACACTTTATGTCAGGCTTCGCCCTGTAAACAGTAGCAATACCAATCAGGCCTTTGGATCGTGTGCCGGGTCGGCCACTTCCCTGTAATATGGTTGAGGAGGCCGATGGCTGGCACATGCGTCATACTCGTGAACGGGTGCTGCTTGTATCGACTGTTCTGCCTTTTTCACTTACTATATCTAAGTATTAGGGGTATATCTAAAATAATTTCAGATCAAATTATTACATGATTCCTGAGAGGGTTATGCACTCGTATTGGAATTTAAAATTTATTACCTTTTTTGCGAGTATATACATGAATTGCTCTAAACAAAATAAAAAATACTTAATTGTATTTTTTTCTATATCATGTATCATTGCATTATATTTTGTACCTTGAACTGATTTTCAAAAGAGCAACACTGGAGTTTCTTGCCCGTTCTTTTCTAGTGAGAACTGCTTTCCGAACTGGTGGTAGAGTTGTATAACATTTTTTGAGTTCAATTAAATTTATTTCATTTCATAAAATCTAAAACTGTACTCTGATGATGTTCTTTGGCGCTATAATAGGTATTCAGTGTATTGTCTTTATGTCGAATGACATTTAACTTAACGACAAAGGAAGCGAAACAAAACTTTGCATAACTATGACAAACTTAGTAGTAAGGCGGCTAATGTTATGTTATTCTTAGTGATTACAGGCTACAATGTCATTCAAACTGACATAACAGGTCTAGCACACTGATTCGGAAAGACCAACAACCTACCTTTCGAACAGGCCGGCATAATTGCGTCGACTGGCGAATGACAATCTCTTGTCCGTCGACACTCTATCTTACCTTACTTATCTACTCTTAACACCTACCATATAAGAGTCTGCAGTAGGTAACCTTCCCGCGAGCCCACGCTCGCCTGCGTGTATTCGGACGTAATTTAATTGTTCTGCAGACAGTGAAAGTTTACCAAAATTTCGATTTTGTTTCTTTCCCATGCACGTCGTGTGTGTTTTAACAACAATCCAAATTTTACACGCTTTTTATAACACTTGAATAAACGCAAAAAAGTATTATTTTATTTTATAGGTTTTTGTCGTTATTTCGAATAACGTTTTGGACTGCACTATACACGTACTGTCAGTGACAAATCTGTCTGTGCTAAGATAAAATAAAATTTAATTTCTGAGGTCCTATGACAGTCCAATGATAAATATTCTAAGGTTTTGCTTTAAAGCATCTTTTAATTATTTCGGTGGAGTATCGAAAGGACTTCGTTGAATTTAAAAGATATAAATATTTTTAAAATTTCAAAATAATCGAGTCCTTTTAGAACAATATAATATTTAAAAAATATGAAGGAATTTAAAAAATGATAATTTAATTAAATAGTCAATTAACAGACGAATTATACAACTACACCATAGAAGATACCGCACTCTACCCGGGAATGTAGTAAACACGCTCCCCCCACAATAACATCCCCCGCCCAGGGCTGATACGTAATGGTACGCGTACTAGTGGCCTTGGACCACCCCGCCTCCCGACACCACCCCCCGCCCACGCCCGTATCGATCCCCGTAGTACTAACGTTTGTTACCAATTGCGAGCAATTATTTAGACTCCGGGGGCATTGGCAACGGTTGTCAAGTGCCAACTATGTTGTAATAACCCGTGGTTATTTCTGGCTATTTTATAGCTGGTAATCAAACTTGTTTTAAGTGGTAGAACTATGTTTGTTTCATTTGTATCATGAATGGACTCGACCGGGTTTATACCGTTTTACAGATATCCAGCGAGGAGTTTTCTTAATATCGTTGCAATTCGGATGATCATTTCAGTTCTCCCATTGTTCTTCCTCAAAGATCGGCAACATACATTCCCTTAATTCCTTTTTACGGGTTTAAATGGGCATTGAACTGGGAAAGTAAAGTAAAATATGGGAAGTGTAGGTCTCTCGTATGCGAGGGTCGTCTGAACAGGTACCACCGCAATGTCTATTTCTACCGCCATGCAGCAGTGTGCATGCACTGTTGTGTTCCGGTTTGAAGGACATTGTAGCCAGCGTAATTACTGTATATTATGAGACTTAACATTTAATGTCTCAGAGTGAAGAGTGCAGCGGAGTGCTACGCAGTACTTTGTGACTGTTTATAGGTGATCATATCGCTTACCATCAGGCGAGCACCATGCTCGTTTTATCATTTAGTAGCAGCAACAAAAATGTGGTAAGTGATCATCACTTTCCACGAACATGCGGGAGTCGTGAGTACGTTGCTCAGTTTCAGGACATTGTGTATTATATGTTACACTTTCTACAATTAAATTGTACTATGATCGTACATTGTACGATCAATTGCATATTGATGCAATAGCAAAGATCATTACAGATTTCAAATGCATTAGATCTGCATACTTTCTTATTGCACATTTTATAAATTCATAACACCGCAGGTTATTTTGTTTTAAAATAAGGAGTGAAACCACTGATTATATTAATCTCAGACTCAATTTTTTTACTGTCTATTTTATGGAACGAAAACCATCCTATGAACTACAACATTTTTAAAGTACCAAATTATTTATTCAACTAATGTCTTATTAACCCCTGAATTCCATTCAAAAGGAATTTCGTCACTACGTTGTACAGAAAATTCTTAACGAGCGCGTGCGGGGAGCTCTATCAGCTTTGAAAAATATATAATCTGAGTATTAGTGAATTAATATTTCTTTTATTAATGAATAAAAGGCAGGAAGGAACAAGTCCCATGCGGTCTTTATGATGGGGTATTTTTTGTTTGTGAACAGTAAGTAAATAAATAAAACTTAATTGAGATTTTTACACTCAGTGATAAAAATATTTTACGCATCATTAACGAAAACTAAGTTGCATGTGGTAAAAATTCGATCTGGATTTTGTTTCTTATTAAGTTCTATTCTGTAACCATAGAAATCTTTACAACAATTTGTTCTCTCATCATTTTGGTATAATATGTATTGTTAAACCTATACTAACCTATACATATTAAGACGGCAACAAGAACATAGTTCGGACGACCAACACCTCAGTTCACTCGTGAACATGAAAGCTGTAAAGCTTTCGAAAGATAAACGTATAACCGGGATAAAACTCGAAAACTAGTTTTATTTCGATGTCTATTAAGTTCAAAGTTCTTGTACGAAACATAGTAAATCCCAGCGTTACTAGAGCTAGGTCGCGCCGGCCCGCTGCCGCCTGTGACTGCGGCCGCCCGTTTCATTCTTCATTGATACACGTGTCCACCCCCTTACTACCCCCAAACCACCCCGGCTTGTGTGAATAACCGGCTTTATTTTTAGATTACATTCTCGGTATGGTTTGTAATCAAATATCTCAGTTGAATTAGACTTTAGAAATTGGTTAGGAAATGGAGAAAATATTATACCCGTAATGGTAACGTAAAAAGTAGCCTATGTCCATTCCAGAATCTCAAATTATCTTCCCACTAAATTTCGAATTGCGGGGGGAGGACTTTGTTGTTTAATATGTAAGGATCAAGTCGATTAACTTGATGTCTCCTGATGGCCATTAGTCGTTGTAGTACACGATCTCACAATGCCTGAAGAGCCGGGGTTCTGGCCTTTGAGAGAAGGAATGAGTATTATACGTCCTCTAATAAGAGAAGAGTTTTTAAACCTCCGACAATCTTAATATTATTTATTCAACATACAGTCATTACAGGATATACCCAATCCGAACTGGCGGGACTATCACAAAATAACATGAACATACAAGTATATACTATAACTATTTATTATACGTAAAGCTACCAATTTACGACTAAACTAACAACGTCATTTAAAATCACTCTACACCTAAAAAAAAATTTCATTGAAATGTCTTCCTGAAACAGTTTTGTACTTGGGTCGCCGATGCAGCACCGCGCTGTGGGAGGATAGGTGGCGGCACGTGTAACTCGGCGCGTACTACGTACTAGTGGTGTAACGAATATTCGCATTCGCGAATATTCGCATCTTTTTTAATATTCGCATTCGCAATAAATTATGCGAATATTTTTGGCTATGACATGTGACAATAATTTATAAAATAACACTGCAACAGATTATGTTTACAATGTATAAATAATAATTTTGTTAGTATTTATAATACTCATACAAAATTAAAATTATATATTTTGATAACAATAAACTTTCAACTTTCTAAACGCACTTAAGTACCTACTTTAAATTATCTTTTTACCGTGATCACAACGTGATAGGATTTATGTTGTTATTTATACATTTCTCTATACGTAATCTAATATTAGTTTATAAAATTATTAGAAAATATTATGAGAATATAACGAACACATTAAAATCCTTTAAATTATTATAAATTATTGATGTTTTTCCTTCAATATCAGTCTACCTTTTAAATCCTTCAGTTGCACTGATGTCTCACTATTTACTTAATCCGAATGGACTAGTTATATTTGTTTTTACCACAATTAGTATTTTTTTGCTTAAATTGAAATGATTAAGTTACCAACGTCGATATATGGCGTTAAAGTCTTCGGAGGACGCTGAAGCAAATTGGAAGCTTGATTGACAGATAGAAATCCTACTAACACGACGTCCGTGCTAACAATATTGAAGGCATCAAGAAGAGGATCGAGCGGAATAAAGGCTCCAAAGTGTTGAGGGCCATATTGACTATTGGTACATTAAAACGCTGAGGTGCTTATACAACAACGCCACCGTGTCAGTCCAAGTACAATAGCAGAACACGAAGGCTATTCCACTACACAGAGGCGTGAGACAGGGAGAGGTTACCTATTTCTCCGAAATTAGTCACTGCCGCATTGGACGACATCTTCAAGCTTTTTGATAAGAAAGGGTATAGAATTAGCTTCAATGACGAGTATATTACTCATCTTTGATTTGCCGCAATATTGTCGTCTTGTCAGAATCATTTGAGGATCATAGCATAATGCTCATTTGCTCAAAGACCTCGACTGAGTTTCCCACCTGGTAGGCCTTAAAACCAACAAGACCAAAATTTCATCCAATGCTCATTTTGTGCATATGCCAATTAGTGTTGAGAACGCAACTCTCGTAGTTGTCGACAAATGTGTCTATCTAAGAAAAGTGGTCCAGTTAGGCAAGTACAACTTAAGATAGAGGTCAAAACCAGCTCGGTTGAGTAGCGTCCGGGAAACTAGGCAGTCTTCGCATCCAAAATACCTCAGAGTTCATTACATCACTACTACGCACCCACATCGCCCCCCTGCGCCTCCCCCTACCTACCAAATAATAGGGATTTCATTAACTCCACCGAAGGCTTACAGACGATAAGACGACGAGGTCTGCTTGTTTTTCACAAGTTTTGATCATGGTTTTAAATTAATATTTTCTGGAACAAAATTTTTCATTTTAGATAACTTTTTCTGTTACTCATGGAAGTATCCAGAAGTCGTTAATTCAGAGAGTACTAGATTTTTTAAGATAACCCAGTCAATAACTTCTATTACACTAGAATTTGTAGTCTCTACAATTTAGATCATATATAAATTATCACTCACATTCACGCCTTTTTCCCCGAGACGGTGGGCAGAAGCGCAACTTGGGCACCCACCTTACGTAATAAATTATCGGATATCATAAATAACCAATAAATATCATTAAATTAGACCACGACATACTTTACAATTTCTTTCAAATTATCATCGAATCTGCAGCATATAATTTGTCATAATTGCAAACACGTATTACCTACTGTATACTGCACTAAATGACTCATGATAACTGTATATGTGTGTTGCGTAAACTATTACATAAGTATTTTCTCTGACCTTTGACATAGAAAGCGCGCAGCATTTGATGACATTCAAACATTCATTTTCTAATATATACATTTGAAATGCAAGGGGCTAATGCATTTGTAATTAGGCTTTATAACCTACAACTTCTAAATTATCAATTCTTAGCCTTGATTACATATTGCATGATCTATATTTCTCCGGTATGCAAGTATCCGTGTGTTGGTATGACGGTTTGTAAATATTACATTCGACACTTCAGTGAGTGATGTAACTGTTTATGGGTAATGGTGGTTACCACCACTGGATCGACCTGCTCCCATCGTTCAGTTGTGGAAAAAATTAACTTATGTACGCGGCTCCTCCCGCTTAAACTCTCTTCTCGGGACATTGAAAGTCTTATTACTAGCACACAGATGATTAGCTTTAAGTATAAACCTTCCTGTTAATTAAAGAATTTTCAGAAACGGAGTAAGCGGAAGTTCCAGGAAACGTTGCGTACCAATAAAAACTTCATATTAATATAAATCTATCTATCTAAATATATCTACGTAACCACCTGATATGTTACTATCTTTTACAATTGTATTCCACTGCTTACTGTGCACATAATATTGTTTACAAAGGCTGCTAGGAAGTGACAATGTTATTGATTATAATTATTATAGAAGCAAAATTGTAACTTTACGTCTTATACTATGAAACAATAATGCCTAACTCCCTTTCCTTTTTAATATGTTACTCCCATTAACTGTAGAACCACCTTACAAAGCTATAGATAACATTAACTACAGAGCCTATCTACAAATTCTTCAAACAAGGCTTAAAAAGTATTGTTCCTACAGTAGGCAGCGGCTTGTCTGTGTCCCTGGCATCGCCGAGTCCATGAGCAGCGGTGGTCGCTTACCATCAGGCGGGCCGCTAGCTCATCTGCCTATACTGGCATAATAAATAAAATTAAAAAAATACAGATAAATAAAACAATTAAAAACTACTTTATATCAAACTACTGGTATTTCAAACAATTGAATGTCAAGCATACGTAAATTGACATAATGTCATAACCATTCACAGAATGTCACGGTTTGACACTCTAATATGTCATAACCACAACTCCTTGTGTGATTGAGAAAAGATGCAGTAGGAAAATAACACGGGCATGATGTAAGAACGTGTAACATACATAGAATTCTAATTCCACGTACAAACAAATGGCAAGCCAACTCTTGTGAAAGTCATAAAGTAACGACGCTCGCTTCGTGACAAATGCCTTGACATCTGTCAAAGTCGTCTCACCAATTTTTGCGTCAAAGACGTTTAATAGCGATTAAAGTCCCTCGCTGGCTGACTCAAGTAAGTTTATGAAAACAAAGAGAGAAAGGTTATAAATACATTAACGCTTCCGACCTCGTTTAAATTTGAACAGAGACGTCCTTAGCATTAGTGGGACTTTTCAAGCCGTTTCTCTTCAAATACAATAAGAAAAAATGAATTGTAACTAGAACTATTGATTACATTCTTTTTTCAATGCTAGTTTAAAAAAAAAAACAAATTCCTAATTTTAATATGCGTAAGTCAAAATTGTCAAATAGCTGCGCGCTGCGTTGGCGCGTTTTATTTTTACACTCGATACGAATACAAGTGACCTCAGGAATGTAGTGCCAATGTCGCAGTAACTAGGTCTATGTCAGACGTCCGCGCGCGGCCTCACCGCGCTAGTGCGGGGATACGTCGGCGCACGTTTTGTGGCCTTATTTGGCTGTTTCGGCGGGGTCACTGGGCTTTCGGTGATCGCCTTTTTAGTATCCGCATAATCGACTAAAAATCTTTTATATTGTTTCATAATTTGCGTTCGAGGTGCATGAGCTATTGCAATAATTTAAGTTGAATTTAAGTGTTTTAGGAGGTCATTTATTTTTGAATGCTATTTATGCTTGTGTGGTTAGTTGGCACAAGGTCAGATTTAAACTTGTAGCCTCAATTAGCTTCCTGTTATAACTATTTAACTTGCAAGTAATGCTATTAAGTTGTTGATTGTTTTAAGTTGTTATTATCTAAGACTGGTTGAAAGTTAAGGTCATACTAGTTGTCATTGTGTCACGTGCCCTGATAACACTCTGTAAGGTAAACGCCCTTATCTCTAGCATTGTCTTACTTTAGAAAAACCTACAAAAAATATTTGTACATTCCAATATTTGTATTACACGAAATACACGAATCCTTGTTCTTAAAATCATTCGAAAAAGGCGGGGAGTTCGATTCCCGGTGTAAACTATAATTTTAACATGCGCATAAATTATTCGATTTGGCGAAATATCTCTGAAAAGATTTTGTAGTTTCTGAAATTTGCTACACAACGCGTCGGACCTTTGTATCGATTGTAATGTTAATACACAAATGCAACAGTTATCTATCTCGAAAATTTCATTACCTACATCTCTGATAATATCATTTGATCTAAACAACTACGCTTTATTTATTATCAAGTAGCTTTTGCTCACGGCTCCGCCCGCGTGAATAAGTTTTTCGGGATAAAAGTCCCGCTTTGTATTATCCCGGGATAAAAAGTAGCCTATGTTAATCACTGATAATGTAGCTTTATATTGGTGAAAGAATTTATAAAATCGATCGATTGAGTTAATTCGTTAAAAACATACAAATCTTTCCCCTTTATAATATTAAGTGTAGAAGTGTACATGTAGATATAATATTATGTACAACTTTCTCATATTTTTGGACTTAAATCAGCAGTTACATTGCCTACTATGTTTACATATTTATTATTAGATAAATTACATCCATTTCCTAAGAATCGTAATTGTTTTATTAATATTGTAATCAACAATTGCCTCGCGGACGTTCTTTGATAATATAATAGCTATTATATCTCTACATTTGTATATTAAATTTGCGTAATTATGAATAACTTACGCTTACATCGTAGAAATATTATTTTGCTTTTCTTGTGCAGTCGGTTAATATAAATAAATTGCCGAGTAAGAATACTTCTCCAAATATTTTTTAAAATAGATTTTTACGTTATTGAAAATGGTTAATTGAATGTTGTAGTTATGTGAAAATAAATAAACGGCTACGCTCTACTTTCACAACGAGAGACATCAGCAAGTTGTGTTTTTTAAGATTTTCTTATTGGACTGTCAAACATAGTCTTCACCCCCACTAAGACCAGTCACTGTATCGCGGTATCACTGAGCTAACCTTTCGGGAAGCTGTACTTCAAAATAACATTGGTGCGCTGCTGAGCTCGTGGCCATGATCGCAGCCTTGCATATCTCGCTCTATCACAGTATATCTATCTCTTTCTGCGCCACAACGGATTCCGGGCGGGTGCATTTTCATCAATAATGTTTTCCTTATGAGAAAGTAATTGATGCAAGATCCGCTTACATCAATCCATACTGAACCCAACCAGGCAGATTATCCTTGTTCAATGAAATATCTTCGTCATAATATCACTGTAACAAAAGGTAATATACCATATTTTGTAAATATGTTATATTCTTGTTGACAATGTCAATAATGACGCGCTCTATTCACCCCGAAACAATCACTTGTGCAAATCAATAAGATGAAATATAATAATTATGAAGGTAAAAAAGTTTGCTTTTTATTTGAACAATATTCGCAATGAAATAGCATTACCTACTTTAACTAACTATTAACTGGTTGTTATTTGAAGTTGTAAATTCACACGCTTTTTTTCACGGATCTACCATAAAAAAAAATATAATTATCTACCCCATAAGTTTATATAAAAATCTGTCTGTGTTCACAATACTTTGCGATCGTATCTCACTCTTATAACTAAACGAACCAAACGCTGGAAGACAACGATAGTCTATTTTAAAATTATCATGACTTCGCTTAAATAGCATCCTGACCTACTAATATTATAAATAGTATACGCACATCGATAAACAAAATTCATGATTACCATGTTTTAGGCTGTATCTATCCCGGAAGAGTATATGACAGACTCTTTATTTTGCTAAATTTTTTACAAGGACGGAACCAGGAGCCCCAGTTAGCAAGCAATAAGTGTCACGATGATCTTCATAAATATGCCCCAGTTTAATATTAATTTCACACAAATGCGAGTAATTGGAACACGTTGCAACACTGATTATTGTTTAGCGCAGAACTGTCGCGGTGCGCATACGCAGCAAAATGTAGTTTCGCAAGGCGTCCTAAAAACATCGGCCGGTGTGGTGACGTCACTTCACATTTAGGCGGCAAACAGATATTGTACAAATCCAGTTCAAGTTTAGGTCACCTAATGCTTATCTAGTTGACCGCAATATGTGCATCCAAAAAGTAGGTAACCTCACGGCCTTTGATACAATCGTAACTTCAAATAACGTGGCAATTATGGTTATGGTTTTTATGCACGAGTTGATCGGAATTTGAAGATATTTTCAAAACTGCGATATGTTGAAACGGAAATTCAGCGAACTATTGGAATATCTTTATTGGTTATGTCTTAGCCTAACCATATAAACGAAAGGTGTAAACTTATCCACTATTTATAAACTCAAACATAATATGTATAAGTAAATTGTAATGTCCATTAAATAAAGCACGAATGGTCTCACACATATATTATGTACAAAAAAGTGATTGTGTTAAAAGATAATTCAGCTTTTAAGTCTCGAAGTTAATTGAATAGATAATGAACATAATCATAAATATGTATGAAGGAAATATACCTTAATTTGGTAATTATTTAAGTATAACAACATTAATGTTGAATTATTTTTTTATCGACTACGATGAAGGAAAACATCTTGGAGAAACCAACATAACTACCTCGTAACAATTCATAAGAACTTCGAAGTTATTAGTCTACTACTGTCTACTAGCCCGCAGACTAGCATTCTAGACAATAGATCTAGACAGCAATGTCAACCAAATCTTTGAATTGAAAAGTTCTTCACAATGATTTTACTGGTGGTAGGTCTATCATATGTAAGAGTCCGTCTGGGTGGGTACCACCGCAATGTCTATTTCTATCGCCAAGCGATAGTGCGCATGCACTGTTGTGTTTCGGTTTGAAGGACATTGTAGCCAGTATAACTACTGGACATAATGAGACTTAACATCTTATGTCTCAGGATGACGAGCGCAGTGGAATGCCACACAGTACTTTGTAAATCAAGGTGCTGTATGGTGTTACTACTGTTTATGGGCGGTCGTATCGCTTACCATCAAGCGAACGACATGCTCGTCTCGTCATTCATTGCCATAAAAAAAAAACACAAATGATATTGTCAAGTGTAATAATGCCCAGTAATTTACCCGGTTACAATATCTTTTGAAACGCATATAACATTTAAAAGAACATGTAGGTATTAGCGTTGCAAAAAAATGTGAAAAATATTTATACAACTGAATAATAAAACTGATTGACGAAATGAATGAACCATACACTAATCTTTGAAACACTGTAAATTTATTCACATACAACTAGGGTTGCCAACCGTACTATAATATATAGTATTGTACTGTATTTCGGGACTCCGTACTATATACTGTTGAATAAATATATAGTACGCGAAAATACTATATTTCAGTACAATGGATCAATGTTTATATTTTGCAACACTAAAACTAATACAATAAAATTGACTTGTCTAGTCTCATTTCTTTGACTTGACTAAAAGACGTTTCGACGAATAAAACTAAAAAAAAAAACAGAACAAGTATATCTTTAATAAAGATGAGCTTTTGATTTATATTATTTTAAAAATTGACTACGATAAAGCTTATGCCAGTGTTATTGAAGAAAAAACATTGTTAAAGTATGCAAGAAGTGCAGATAATATAGTTTTTATAAAAAAATAATGAGTAAAAAATATAACAGTCTATTTTTATTCTACCTATAAAATACTATATTTTTAAGCGTACTATATTATTATAACTATTTTAAAAAAATACTATATTCAGACATGAAAATGTTGGCAACCCTACATACAACTAACATGACATTGTACTGCAACACTCCGATGCATTAATTAGGTTTATTTAATTTATGTTTCTATAAAATTTAAGCCTTAGTACTCTAATGGCGCCTTTACTCTACTCGCGGATAAAAGGCGTAGGTAAAAAAATATCTTCAATTAAACCCATATTCTGTTAAAAGAGAGCGGATATCACTTGACGCCGCGGAGTGACGCCCACTAGTGGCATTTGGCCCACGCGACCACAACCTCTTCCAAATTACGCCCCCGCCGTGCGTACGGACCTTAATATGTAACGATTAGATAAAAATATTCAAATACTTCGGGCCGATTTCACCACTTGCTGATAAAGTTCCTGATAGCCTATTCGGAACTTATCCGCCATATAAACTATAACTTTTGGATTCACAAGTCTCGAATAAAAATATCTGGCAGAAAAAGTCACCAGTAATGTGTCAGATTTATTTATTAGATATCTTTATTATGTCAGATTGTTATCAGGAACGGCGAAACCGGCCCTTCGAATTACACTTATACAGACAGCATTGATTTTAAAATTTACTCTTTAATATATAAAATATTATTTCGAATGAAGTTTGATTTGCCTGATCTACATAACATCATAATTTTACTTCTGGTATATTGTTTAAGATTGGTGAATAGATACAATTGTCTCCTTGGGATCCTACGAATTATATATTGT
Source organism: Sphinx pinastri (assembly GCA_947568825.1). Taxonomy (NCBI): domain Eukaryota; kingdom Metazoa; phylum Arthropoda; class Insecta; order Lepidoptera; family Sphingidae; genus Sphinx; species Sphinx pinastri. Next base: position 1,293,183 of record OX387615.1, read on the forward strand.
CCAACGCATTTTAAATGTATGCATTACATTCTAACCCGTATGGTGTATCTCTTAGTCGCAGCGCGTAACAGGTGAGATGCTTGCTCGTCACGTCAATCAGAAGTGTGAACTAAGTAGGGTAGTTGATTACTTTTTTTAACATTCTTTTATTAGCTTCATACGCATGTATGTATGTAACGGAAACTTTGAACATGATTTTGACCCCCTTCAAAACGTCGGATTAAATCGAAATTTTGCATACTTATCAAAGACCGATGACAATTCAATATTTTAAACTAAAAACACGCTTTTATTGAAAATACAACTAAAAATGAATAAATAAAGTTTATTTATTTTTAGTGACATCTGTTGGACCATAGTAAAATTATAACTAAACTGGCTATTTTTAAGTAAAAAAAATCCCACTTGTCACAAGATGGCGCTTTCGTTTATTTTTTAATGACATCTGTTGGACAATAGTAGAACAGAACTAAAAAAATAAAAATAAATAATAGTTTAAAAAACACGCTTTTTTTACCATAAAATTGTTTTTTTCTTATTTACACTACTACTATTCTTAATTCAAATTTATTAAAATTTAATTTCTATGTTTTACTTGGATTTTCTATAAAGCGTGTTTTTTATTTAAATACATGGATCAAAAATGTATGTCATCCACAATCAAACGGTCAAAATTGGCGCAACAATAAGTAAGTTAAAAACCTTTAAAAATTGATAGAAGGGGTAGTTATCAAATAACAGTAATATTAGACTGTGACGTCACCGAGTATCACCGGTCATAATGCTTCGGGCTTCGATCATAGGGCGGTATTAATAGATCAATCTCAAGTTTGAGTTACATCTCAAGTAGACATAATGTATGATTAGTTCAATACATTACATATAAAATAATGTACAAAATCAAACATAGGAAACTACCCTATTGAGAGTTCGTGAATGACTTCGTACAATTTAAATTATTAATTTAACGCAATAACAAGTTTGGACTTACTGCATGTTATTTCGCGGAAGTTACTTAATGATTGAGTACAATTTACCTCTTAATCATTTTTGGAACTCGCTAGACGGTGAATTTCATGATTTTGTGTTATATAAGCCTTTGGTTTTTATTTTAAGTCTATGAAACCATTTGAAATGTAAACTAAAATCAATTGATCGTGCTACTACCATAAGGACGAAGTTATGACGGTCCATCTCACTTTGACCAGAGTGAATTATTAGATCTAAATATTTATTTTAACGCGAAGCCTTTTTTAAATTAGTAAGCCGCGAGTCTCTCGTCTATTTGTCGAGATAATTTCGATTGCGTTGTGTTTACACTTTGCCTATAATAATGTTTAACCTCTATATATTGTTCTAATTTCAACACATTACTTTCACAAGTCATGATACTTTCTAATACGGAAACAATCAATAATCTCGCATAGGATAATCTATAGCCAATTTATAAAACAGTTATTCGACACATGATGATCTATTTAGAAAAAAAAATACTTGTATAACTAATTGTAGCTAATTCCGGGGCTAGCTGGTAAAATATAGTCAGACAGGTTGCTATTATTTTAAAGGCCGTCTCAGGTTGACTTTATGATGTTGCAATATATTCTACTTAATTGTGCTATGTAGCCATTCAGCTAAGCCGGGATACATTTCTGTAATAAAAATACCTTAATCCGAATAAGAACCGCGTGAGACATCAAAGAATGCGCAACGGCTTTAGACGATTTTTTTATAGCCAAGGACATTTCACACTTCATAAATACGTATAACACACCGTAACACATAAAAATTTAGCATCCAATGTAACAAATTCGCACATCGGTTGCAACAGTGGCCTCGGATGGTAGCATGGTAAAAATTCGCACCCCAGCCCACCGGTAATGGTGGCGCGGTGAGGACCTTGGTGCGCGGCGCGTTCGGCCCTCGTATCAATTTATTTAAACTTAACCTACTGATCATGACATACTTTTGACGATTACGTTGGGGCGAGTCGAGCCGAGCGCGGTGGGCCGATGCGAATTCGGTAGACTGGTTGTGTGACGTAACGTGCACGACACGTCATACCAACAAGTGAGCTGCGTTTTAGAACACTAATTTTGACTAATTTTCAAGGTTAACGTTATGAATTCAAGTATTATTTTTATGCTCATGATGGGATGTATCATACGTTTTATAGGTACTATTTGATGTGGTGAAAAGCCCGCCATAGTGGCTTATTTACGAAGTTTCATCTTTGGAGTTCACATTCAGTAAAAAAAGAGACCGGAAAAATCTCGCGCAAGACGAGTATTATTATTTGGAGTACACCATACTTCGATACTGTGCTATCGTGTGACTGCCTCCGTGGCGTAGTTGTATTGCGTACGCGTTACGAGTACGATTTGCGCGCTGAGGTCCTGGGTTCAAATCCCGGGTGAAGCCAAAAACATTGTGATTGGATTTTTCCACCTTAAAAATTATTCAGTCCCAGCTCGGAGTCAGGAAGTTGGCGATGTGATACTCCCATGCCTCGGAAAGCACGTAAAGCTGTTGATCCTGCGCCTAATCTCTCTCCAGTTATGTTGGATTGCCGTCTCACCGGACTATGAGAGTGAATGAATAGTAGCGAGTCCACCTGTGTATTGCGCACACACTTGTGCACTATAATATCTCCTACGTACCTGGCTGATCTCCGTTGAGATTGGCCGCCGTGGCCGAAACTGGCTAGGAGGATTACTGTGCTATGAAAATGCACACACAATAGATACGCTTCTAAGAAATTGTTTCATTTATTTTGTAAGATATACGTCTCAATATAAATTTTAAAAATCCTGTAAATATCTTATTTGCTAAGAGATCAAAGAAAAAAATCTTTTAACTCCAAATCATACGCTCAGACGCAATTTATCGCGTGACGTGACGCCGACGCGACGTCACGTCGCGCCTGATGTGAACGGGCTGCAGTTTGACTTTATGGCTCAGGTATTATAGGTCAAAATAAACAGTCGGCCGACCTTTAGTCAGACGGCCATAGCTTGGTTTCCTCGCCTTTATCCTTCATTATATTATAATGTTAACTGCGTGTACTAATATAATTCATTCATTTCTAAATAAGTGATAGACCTTCTATACGAATGGGACTCTATTTTAATTTCGCTTTGTTATTGCATTTTACACTCTATGAGATTCCATACAGTTCTTATCTCTTCTCAATATCCATTTCTGTTCCTTAAATGCGTAATTTATTTGGTGGTAATCGCTACGACTGATTGCTTTGTTTAAATTTCTATTAAAAATAATATCGCTCAGAGAACTTATGTTACATTTTAAAGGATATTTTACTCAAAAGAACGAACAAGACAGCGATTAATAGAGTGTCATACAATGCTTCATTTACTTCCTCGTCTCGTCATATAAAAAATCGAATTAATGTTATAAATATAACAAAACCCAAAACTTTAAATAATACATAACATATTCCTGACAGAGGAAAAATACTAAGCCGAAAACAAAAATATATTTTTCTTTATATAACTGAATAAAAATAATGTACAAATTGATTCGGCGAAGGCGGAAAGAACGGACGCTAGATACAAACAAGGCTACTCGTCAAGGTCTACGAAATACTACGCTACACCGATATCAACTCTATTATAGTAGTTGTAGAGTCCACAATCGATAGCTTGTGTATTACAGTGCAAGACAATAAGTTGGGTGATTTTAATGCAGCATTTTTCAGTAATAGGTAGAGATCAAGGTTGTCTTATACGTGTGGAAGTACTTGAGGTCGGCGCATACTCTACTGACGGTTAAGGAGTGTAGGGGAGAGGGGGGCATATGTGTGGGAAGGCGGCATCTCCGTCTTGAATAGTTTGTTGAATGACAGTTAATATGAAGTTTTGTCATTACATTCGGTTAATTTTAGGTTCCTCGATAGACATTTTAATTACGTTTTAATATTTCTGGGAAGTATATAGAGCTTATGAAAATGTTTAAATATGTGTTACCATTTTTTTCATTTATGGCTCTACATTTTATCTATGGGCACTATCACCACAGACTGTAACCATGTGTTTGTGTAGTTTCCACAGCTCAGTTGCTAAAAATACTCTCATAAAGCTAGGATGGAGGTAACGCCAACTCTGACAATTTATATTTCAATATGTTTTCATTCCTTTTTTCACACAAATACACGTTTTGAGTGAAACAAATTACTACAATTTTACAGAAAACGCTATCCAACTCAACCATCATAAACTCTACCTACATGAAAAATAATCAAAACCATAGTAAAGTTTATTCGACAACTAATACACACTACTAAGCCACAACCACCTAACTAAGTGGGTCGAGGATTTACACATTACAAGAGGCACCATTGACAAATGATGGTGTGGCTCCAACAAAGAACGACCCTGGATTACTCCGCTTTTTAATAATAGAAACATATAATTATGATATGTGTTTAGTAAAGGATTACATGTAAAGACAAATATTGAGGCAATAAAGTAAATTATAGTACAATTTTAATTTGCGTCTGTGTAATTTTATATTATTTCAATAGAGTTTATTATTATGTAAACTTACATTTTACTCAATATTATTTCACAACACGGTTGTTAATCATCAAAAAGACCTTTAATCTATTTGTGTTGTAAGTCATTTAATTCAAAACCACACTAAGGTATAACTTACATTCAGATAGCACCTATTTTTATTACTCGAACTTGAATAATAGGAAATTATCAATGAAGGTATCACACTAAAACCTATTGTAATAATACTTGTATAAAAATGCAACCTAACTGATTATTTTCATGGTTTACATAAAGTGTAGATACCAATAAAATTATCGTATTTTGATTCATTATGAATCGTTATCTTCATCGTTTTGTTTCTATAATACTTATAAAAACGATGTTTTCCAAAAAATAACCAAAGTCTTCTGAATCTTAGGTCTCTAGAGAAGTCGGATGAATAGTTTTGTTCCTTAATACTTGTAAAATCAAAAAGCAGTTGCGTATATAGTGATGAGTAAATAAAACATTACTCACGACAATCATGACCTAATTTTGATAAAAATATTCATTACTTATTACAATAGGTATTAAGATAACATTTATTTATTCGCAGATACTGATTTGCATTTCACCATGATGTGATCACTGTACTAATCTCTAACGATCCCAGTGCTGAGCACGTGGTTTACTCTCTATTAACAGGCGTTCAGGCATTCCTTTCCCACGCTACCTACTCTGTTAGTCTTCCTTCCCAAAACAGTTTTATATGCTAACGTCTTTAGTGCCCAATTTGGCTATAGGCTCGCCCCCTATCACATCATGTCACAAATAAAGCTCGACCTAATCGTCATAGATAATTGTGTGAGTTGTTATTTAGAGGTCTAAACGCCATTTTTCTTATCGCGTGACAATGGTTCAATATTGTCACCTCTACATAGTAGAAAAAAAAACTAATTACTAGTTATTGTACCTAATAATAAACAAATAACGTCCCTGACTTGCACCGACATGTTACCTAATCAATTGTAATTCCAACGAAAATTCCATTTAGGAAGCGAATTATCATTCCATCATAGCCATTATCTTTCAACAGCTGCGACGCGGGCCTAGAGCATTATCAAACTAGGCCAAGGTTATCCCGACAGAAGACCACCCAAACCTGACCTGCGACAATATATCACCACACCCCTACATGCTGCTAGGTTGTCTAGACCGCGCGGGGCAGGCGGTTCACGCTAAACTGGTGATAGCTGCGACGTTTCGGGCAGCCAATTGCCGAAAAGAGCCGAATTTTTCCGAAGCCGCCCGACGCTATCGCGAAAAATTGGCTTGATGTTAGTGATTTTTTTTGTTTTTGAAAAAAAAAAGCGCTGTGGCGTTACTTTACATGCGTCAGACGTTTATGATAAAAAGCCAGGGATACATATATAAATTCGATTCTTGAATTTATTTCAGTGATGGTTGCACGAAAAAAATATGTCTTAAAAAATTATAGATAAAAAATTTTCGGCGCACAAAACTAAGAAACTGGAGTAAAATACACTTTGAACAGTTCTCTGCAAAGCTAAATACCTACTTAGATTAAACAAAGTCCAAAAAAATAGGCTGCAGCTCGGAACTGCAACCTTGACTTCCAGAGTCCGCTCTCGATCACATTTAATACATAAACGCATTTATATACCTACACAAGACACATTGAATCGCCATGAATATTCACAATTTATGCAAAATTACCTTCTGCGCCACGTAATAAATTATAGTGTTAGTTTTGGCTACATTAAGTACACGTTTCATTACCCACTGCCTAGTTTCCTTTCACTACATTACTTGTTCACAATATACATAAATATCGAGTCCAAAATACAGCACCAATAACTTCTTAAAGGCATCTGTTAATACATATAAATAAGTAATATTTTCCTACTTTCCATTACTAAATACTTGTTAGGCGTTGGCATTACAACAACTTCTAAAATGTTTAAAATACAAAAAAGCAAATCTAGTAAAAACAGTTACCCGGTGAAAAAAACATTTGTCATACAAAATCCAATAGTTTAAAAATGGAACGGTATTTATAATCTGAAGAAAGTTTAAAAAACAAAAAGCATAATAAAAAGCGATGGTTTTTGTCATTGACGTATTGGGTTTTTTAATACATCAATGGTTTTTGTATTATTCGACGGTCAGCCACGCTACCAAAGGGTTGCTTGTAAAGTACCTACATATAATATACGATCTTTTTATGGAGGCCATAAAGTGGTGTAATAAACAATAAACTATGGTAACATTGTTTATGGATTTTTTCTGTTAGCTTTTCACTCGGTGTCCACTGTGTTCTTACGTGTTAAATAAGTCATGATATTTTTTAATTATTAGCAAATATAATTTACGCAAAATGCATAATAAAACGTTGTCACGTTTTATTATCCGACAGGATTATAACAAAATACGCATACGCATACTCACACGTTTTATCTCCGGAGGGGAAGGCACAGGCTCAACTAGTGCACCCACTTTTCGCCGTGCGTATTTCGTTCCATGATGTGATAGCGAGCGAGCCTATCGCCATATCGGTCACAAATTCCACACTCCAAGCTGAAACTGATTTGAAAATTCCAATATCACTTTGACCGACCCGGGAATCGAACCCGAGCCCTCAGCATTGCAGTCGTAACGTAATATAACTACGCCACCGAGGCAGTCAATAACAAAATAAGTATTAAGTTTTTAATATAAATAGTTTCTTGGAATATGCAGTGTTTACAAAAGTGACATTTTTTCGCAATTTATGATCATAATCAATCTAGTTGCGTCTGCGACGTTTTGATTTGTTACCAACATAAATTACTTGTACGTATTTGTGATGGTTATATTTATAATTTATTCATATAATTAATACTATACTACTAAATGCAACTTGTATCCAGTCTCTAGAAATTACGTAAGAAGAGAAAAGCCTTACATGGCCAGAACTCTATCAAGCTCTATCAAATTACTCATTTAAACAATATGACCAAAATCTTGATGACTTAAGCTCTTTCAGTTATAACTTTAATATACTAATTAACCTATCCCGTAACTTACTCCCTACAGTATGTCTAGGGGAAGAAATCACCAACCTGTGGCGATCCAATCATACTATAAAAGAAAATAATACGACTTTACTTTCTAGAGATCCACTATTGATAAAGTGCACATATTTCGATATTAAAATCGAACACATTATTTATTTTTAAGAGTTTAAAGATGACGTTTTTTCGTAGTTAGTAACCAAGACTAGATTTTAGATTATTATCTTAATTTTGTATTAAAAAAACGGGATTTTCATTGAAAATCTAGTATCTCTGTGCCCCCTGGTATTGCAGATGTTCATGGGCGGCGGTGATCACTTACCATCAGTTGAACCGTATGCTCGTTTGCCCCGTATATCATAAAAAAAAATGTATATGTGTTTATATAATTATATCTGTGTCTCGTAGTTATTAAATTTTATTTAGTTTGATTATATTTTCTAGTTTTATGTGTAAATAACATGGCTGCGATTTAGAAACTTGTAACAGGAGTTTGAGGTCAAAACTGGCACTAATTGTTAGTTTTTGTTTTCACTTATAACTAAACTATTTTCGAGCGTAGAACGTAACTTTTTTTTGGAAATTGATATTAAATTATTTTAATTTTTATATGGTTAAAATACGTAAATAAATACACGAAAAACTGAAAAAGTTGTGTTTGGTTGTCAAAATTCGTTATGCGTCAATTTTCACTTTTTAAAAGGCGAAGGTATTCGGTACCATACAGCCTAAAAATGATTTTACCAGTTTTCGCAAATATATGCAATGCAATGCAATCAGCCCTGTATTATATACTGCCCACTGCTGAGCACGGGCCTCCTCTACTACTGAGAGGGTTTTAGGCCTTAGTCCACCACGCTGGCCTAGTGCGGGTTGGCGGACTTCACATACCTTCGAAATTCAGAGAACTTCTCAGGTATGCAGGTTTCCTCACGATGTTTTCCTTCACTGTTAAAGCGAACGATAATTGATAAACAATATACACAAATTTATATATTACCAAAATATCGCAACATTAAAATAGATTTATGCGCGCTAATTTTCACTTCTAATGACAGAAATAGTCAACTCCCATAGATTTAATAGAATATAACTGCCAAACATCAAGGCCAATTTCATGACACACTCGACCTAAATAGACTTTAAAAACAACAATAAATAGGTCCAAATGTGTGCGAGTAATTGGGATTTGGGACACGTAACGAGGTCATGACTATTCCGTTGCTATGGTGACAGGTCGGTACTCAAGATCACACCCACTGTCTTTCATCGATCTCTTAATTATGGTGTTTTAAGGAAGCAAGAGTTATGTAACTGCAAAGGTTTGGCTTTGGAAACACAGTATTTATTAAGAAGTACCTATCTTTAGAATGTATGATGTTGACGTATGGAGAGACGTAATCGTGATTCGAACTTGAAACCCTTATATTTAAAAAACCTTTTTCCTGGCACATTCATCATCATCAGCCGCATGATGTCCACTGCTAAACATAGGCCTCCCCTAAAGCTATCCAGGGGGCAAAAAAGTTCTCGAGTGAAGACCACGTACCGGCAAGCGCAGCGTTGGACGTCCACCTGCTGGGTGCACAGACGACTTGATAAAACACGCACGGAACACGCTGGATGCAGGTTGCTTTTGACAGGTTCGTCCTAACACATTGGGATTTCTTTATTGGAATCTTACTTTCTTCTAGAATGTGATTCTTGGGTTAGGTGACGAGCAAGCTGTGAATTAAAGAGCCGTTCGATCTTTGCACCAACATAAATGTTTGTTTGATCCACAAACATTGTTTCAAGCCTGTGCGGCCCGAAATTCCCTCGTAATTGGTACACATTACACACAATATAAGAGCGTAGTTTGGAATCAAGGTTATTACTATTGTGTATACTTGTTTCTTTCCTGTCCTAGTTGCGGAAATAGATAAAAAAAAATTTGAAGGGCTATTATTTACCCAAGAGTCAAGCGGACCAGTATAATTGTGTCAACTGGCGAGGAATAATCATCTCTTCTCAGTAGACACTTTAGCTGGACTCTACTTCACTTACTATCAGTTACAGTGGGGTGACATTGCCGTGCCAGTAGTAAAAAGCAAACATGAGACACGAACGATACAATATAATCTTTATTATTCTAGAAAAATAACAGTCTATGACAATACGAAAATACTCCGTAATAAAAAAACATATTTGTAGTGTTGTTGAATTTGCGCGCGTTCGGCGTCGATCCCGCGACCTCGTGATTCCGAACCGCACTTCAGACTTAGATAAGAAGCGCAATGAAATAAAACTTCTATCTTTTTCAAACATAAAAAGTTATGTTCGTTAGAGTGAGACGAAGAAATGAGTACAGCGGTACGAGTGCATACGCCAAATGTAACATTAACATTAAAACATTTTAGGAATTCCGTAAGTAATTATTAAGAGATTTCTGACTAAAATATTTGTATACATATTCTCAGGAATGAGAAGTTTGATTTGTTTACAGCATAAGGAACCGATGTGAAGCAAAAGAAAGCTTAAAAATCTCTGTCAAATCTCAGCTTTATTTCACATTTTTAAAACGTTTACACTATGTACGATTCCACATTTCGAAGATGTTTACAAAAAAGTATTCCAAACGTTTGCGTGACGCGTCCTTAGTCTTCATACCAAGCGTTAGTTCGTAAAACCTACTATTCACTCATTCGTATGACAATGTACGAAAATCTTTCGTGAACTGATATTTCTACGAAGGCTTGAAACCTGCGCTGTAACAAAACGTAAGCACATGAATAGTCGTTACTAACCTGCAACCTTGGCCACGCGGGTCCGAAATATTGATAGCTACATATAATTGATTGATGAAGAATTCGGTCATGGAGATGCTGAGTTATACGCTGTTCTATATTTTAATTCAAGCAGGAGGTTAAAATATAGGCAACACGTTCGAGTCCTGCGCCCGATAGTATTACCCGAGGTTTTATAAAATATCTATTATTTTCCATAAAGGTCGGTCGTATGGTACGATTCCCCTGACCTAATATTATTTATGTATGATGTGATTACTGACTTTTGTCGACTTCAGACTTGTATCTAACAAATTATGATAAATATATACAAAGTATAATGATTTAAAAAAATATTTGACCTTAGTACATTTTGGTTAGTAAATATACATTTTAAGGAAATTGTGTGAATTACTTAAATTAAATGCACCCATAACTATTATTTAAAGCACTTTCAAGATGGCGATGACGCTACATCCCATTATATTTGTAAATAAAGAAAGAAGGAAGATAATCATTAATAGAAGATGCCGTGAGCTATTAGATCAAAGAGGCTCATTAGAAATTGCCGTTTATGTTTTTCGATCCCGTGTTACGTGTTTAATGAGATGATATAAATTGCTTCCTGGATTCACTTTCACTGTACATAACGATAATGTCATGAAAATGAATTTTATAACTATTTTATTCACTGTTGAGGTGATCTCGGGTTTGCTATCAAGGCAAGGGACTTGTGGATTTTCTGAGTTACGTGTATATTCATTACTTTATCTTAATTTTTACAGAGAAGATAAAAAATACTGAGAAACCTTATGTATAGAGAGTTCTTCGTAAGAATTTAAAGGCATGTGAAGTCAATAACCTGCCTCAGGGTTCCGTGCCAAGATGTGAGACAATTTAAGAAATATTTTTACTCGTCTTTTACTATTTGCCGCATAAAATTGAACAATTAGTTGAAAAGGTGGTGCTCGTGAACAAAGTAAACAATGACCAAATAAAAAAGAACGTGCTCAACTTAACACCTGTCATTTACATACAGTCAATATTTGCATGAAGAGTTACATACCGGCATCTTTACATTAAAGATCGTTAACTATAGAATTTTACTTAATAAAAGGTAAGTAGGTGTAACGAATTCTACATTAAGTTTTGATGCTATTTGTTGCGAGAAAAATTAAAAGACCTACTTTTAAATCTATTAACAAAATTATAAATATTTCATTAGTTCCGCGAGATAGACAGATAGATAAAAAAACAATTAGGTACTCACCATAGACAAATCATTTTCCCGCCCAAACACAAACGGGGGCCTGATTCCAAAGCAGCCTAAACTGAAGTCCTAGGTTAATTCAAGCATAGTTATGAATGGCTGCAATAAGTTAATTCAAGGAGGCCTCAGCGTGTGCCACGTGCTTGGATGTATATTTTTATCAGCAAGCGTTTTTTCGCGGCGGCGGGCGGCGGTCGCTCTTCATTGCGCTATGTGTGTCAAGGAGACGTATGTATTGGTGAAAAATTCGCAAACCTTGACTGTGTTAGATTAGAATTAGGACTGTCCGAGTTTATTTATTTTATTACGCTCGCCTGTGTGCGTATAAAATTGTTTTTAGACCGGTAAATAGGTGCGTAAGTGCTATTATAAGTAAAGACAGAAGGTTAACGGTATGGATGGACGGCATTCGGTCTCAGGGTTGCTCTTGATGTCTTAGAAGCTTGCATTGATGTGCAAAAATATGTTTGAAGGCAGAATACATTATCGTTATTAAAATAAACTATTTCGCTTTGATATTTTTTAAAACAAACGATAACATTGGAGTTGGTTGCGTGATCGAATAACTGCGTACGTATGTGCATTTATATTATTTTTAGCTGCGCCAGTATTCATAATACAATGAAACCAGCAAACGCAAATAAATCTCGAGTTTTTCTATTGTTAGATGGAGCCATAAATACTTCAAGTCTGCTTTCGCGATGTCAGGTGGAATTAAACTAAGTTCAGTGAACGGTTGTTTGTTAATGTTCTGTCGACGTCAATAAAGATTAGTGGTTTTCTGTCGCTGTAACATAGATACCGATTTCGCACAGTACTAACAACTTTGTTTTTTTATTTAATATAACGTTAATGTATACGTGTACGTAAATGTTGACTGCCACTGCTTACGAAGTGGCATTCCTGATCCGTCAGCGTCTAAGAACAACTAAATACAAATGTTATATTGATGACTACGTATAGCAACGTACGGTCCAACGGGAGCGCCAAGAATATATTACGAAAAAATATTTAATATCTGTACTAATCTGAATAACTAACATCTTAAGGAATCCTCTACTGGTCAGTACTGTGATGACTTGAAAAGATACTTGGATGATCGCGCACCAGAGCATCTCGCCGCCCTTCGCGCTCGGCGGAGCGTGCACGATGAATCCGGCTGTTGTCACACGGTAACAGGCGATAAGCCACTTTTGAAGCCCTACTGGTGGCTTTACATCACACCGGGTTACTCTATGGCAATAAAATACCATATTATTTGTGTTATACTTTGCATGTAATTAATTAATACAGTTTTTTGTAACGACACGTTTTATTAGATATCAAAAACTGATAGCACAATATGACAAATAGAAAACAACCAAAAAGTACCTATGCATACAATGTGTTCTAATCTATAAAATCAATGTATATAACAATTTGTTTTTTATTACAATAGGAAATAAGCATTTGATTTATCAATTAAAGCAACGTCACTCTTGAACATTCATAATTACCTATAAATTCACGAATATTATAAATTTTGTACGAAGTAAACACCCTTCCCGCCCGCATCGTTTTCCTGATTGCTGAGGGTCGTGATCCTCTGACCATTGAGTAATCTTTGTGTTGATTTAGTTGCGCCACCTATTCCTGAAGTAAACAATAAAAGTTAACACAGAACCTGCTAAATGAATAGATGAAATTTGTTAAACAGGTAAACCATGTCCTAAATTGACATGCCACTTTCACCCCTTATAGGTTCACTAGTATAAAGATTTTCACGAGGGAAACTTAGTAATATCGTTAATGCATTAAGACTTTTGGGAGATGCCCAGATATATTTAACGGGGATTTGTTGAAACTCCGGTAAACCCCATCATTAATATTAACTATAATTGAATGGTAAATTACTCAGCGACGATATTTATTGAAATTACGCTAGGATACCTAGTGTCACAATATTGAAATCAACATGAACATATTTATATTTTCCTCAGGATGTGTTTTGGTTTTGAAACTGGACAAGCTTTCTTATTATCTTACTAATATAATTATTTAAGTATAAGTCGTAACAACCTCTTAGCATTATATGAGTTCAAATCGATATAGATGATCTCTTAATTACACCTAATTCATAATATGCTAATTTGCCTTCCACTATAAAAAAACGATCCCTAACCATTTTTCATATTCAGTTCAAAACTATTAGTAGCAACTGCGCACCATACATTCATGAATATATACAATGGATTTGTTTAGCTGTCGTTACGCATGCGGGTTCGTCGACCGCGCGTCGTGTGCTTAATATTTGATAATTACTTCTTATCACTATTTGTACCTTTGACACCGTAAAAATAACTTTGTTCTAGTAGATTAGATTTTTAATAGCGCATGAAATAAAATGTATAGCTTACTTTCTATATCTATTGCATGATATAGTCGGATGGACGAGTTCATTGTAGGGTTCATTTCGACTCAGGGGACAATGCCTTGCTCTGCAAATGTGTTTTGTGTAGTATAAGTATTAGTTTCTCTTAGTTTGAAATCCTAGATATTATAAAATGTAATTTACTCCTCCCCAAAAAAGAGTTAGAGCTTAGCAGCTTAGAGATTTTTTGTCACAATAATGTTACTCACAGTTCCTTTCTATTAATACAGTTTATAGAATATTTATAAAATTTATGCTATAAATACATGATAGTTCTAATAATTTGTATTGACTTTTATTTGTGCTGTATTTAGAAAGGCAATTTAACCGGGTATTTATTTGTAATATACTGCAATTTACAGTACTTATGACGCCTTTTAAAGTAATTGTTGTGCAATTGCCACGCCCACACCTATTTCTAAAGATTTACGTTATCTTGTTATTAGTGTCAAAACACGCTTTTTTACGATCGTGAATGTCGTCTTGACTCGTTTCCTGATGTTATGATTTATTTTTGAACCACAACTGCTTTTTATAGTCAAACCTTTTTAAAATACTGGCCAGTAACAGTTGGAAACCTTGTTGTTGACATAAAAAATAAAAAGTTAATCCATAACACTGCATTTCCCACAAAACCGGCCAGTTATCGAGCGCACAGAATTAAGAAACACTTTCCCGCTCGTTCCGAGAGCATCACACATCCAAAACAAGTTGGACGGTACAAAAATCGAGTTAAAAAAGTAAACATGACTAGACGCTTGGACTACGTAATATCGTGACGTTCAAGTTTCAAATTGTACTTTCACTTTCAGCCGCGAGGCGGCGCGGCGGTGAGCGCGCCTGCGCATGCGCGTGCGCGCGGCCGATGCGGAAGCGAATAAACGCGGTGATTTATCGATACTATCGATTAATTCGCTCTTTTAAATTATAATAGAGTTTGTAATCGATTATGCTAGTGATGCAGGTAATGTCGGTTTGTTAATTATAAAATTATTTATAGTCTTTTGTCAACATTCGTTTATGGTTACTTGGGCACGATTCTTTATGTCCCTACTATTAGAATGGTTATATATAAAATTATTCAATCTGTAATCATAAGCTAATCAGTTAATGTCATAACAGGCGTTAATCCATCCGTTAAACGGGTGCTCAGAGGTTTGATCTCCGGACCCAGACAACGTCAGCGCTATCTCTGCGTGAGTGTTAGATGTATTATTCTGTAGGTTATCAACTTGCATCATTTTTCATTTAGATAACTAAAATATAGTATTTAGATTGTAGTACAAGAAAATGTTTTTGGAACATATTTATTACTTTTATTAATGATATTTAGTCTTGTAAAAAAAGGAGAAAGCTCTCGTATTTCAATAAATCATGTAATGACTAACACGTTTAACTATTAGTAAGAATATAATAACCAATAGGTATAACTGGGAATTGACATTTAACATCTGATGTTTAGAGGGTGTCGAGCGCATGCAGCGTGCAGTATATTACGTCTGTTTATGGCTCCTTGTGGCGTTTACCGACAACAGTAGTATTGTTGAGCTCGCTACAAAACTGAAAGTCTAGTGCCTAGTCTTGTAAAATGTAACCTATATAATGTGAAAGGAGTTATACCTTGTAGAATGTTCAAAGGTAGTTGTACTAAACGTAATGACGCTTACTAAAAATGTATTAGGTACTCATATAGGGGTCGTCCATTAATCACGTGAGGCTCGAAAAGGGGGGAGGGTGTAGTGATATATCTTCGTGTATTTATTTTTTCGCGCGATCAAATTAAATTAGATTAGGTTTACTTTAACCTGTATTTGAAGATAATACACTAACACTTTTAAGATACTTAGTACCAATGGGGGGTAGTCTAAAACCTCACTATACATCACCAGGGGGAGGAGGAGGTACAAAAGTTGCTAAAAAACATCACGTGATTCATGGACGACCCCATAGTAATATCAATAACTTACATTTAGATAGATAGACACCAATTAGGTACTGGATTTGATTTTTAAAGTTAAATTGTGTTTTCAATTCAAATCTAAAATGGAATTTGTCTATGTGGTGATCGTTTCGACACACGGTATGCAAATAAGTAGCAGCGTACTGGAGGTGCCCTAGTATCTGTCTACCCCTACAGTGATATAGGTGTGAACGTCAAAATCGACACTATATTTGTAATAGTAAGGATTCGAACCTTAACCTTCACTATATCAATACACAACGTACAAACACGTAAGAAACCACAACGCGACATTGACTGCGAAGGTCCGCAGCGTAGCTAATATCTAAAATTAATAATAACTGTAATAGTATTGTAAATAACTTGCCTTTCTATTAGGAGGTTCGAAGGATTTTTAATACCAATTATTTTTATAGCCCCCTTCGAGGTCGTTGGTTCGAACCCCGCGTCGAGAATTTATGTCCAGTATTTTGGGCAAAAAAGTTCTCGAGTGGACGCCACGTACTAGCGCAAGCGCAGCTTCGGCTATCCACCTGCAACCATTTTCTCCGCGCGAAGATCTTAGAAGTCCCTTTCCGTCCGCAATAGGATCTTTCATCATGATGAAAGTAATCAAATCTGAGTAGACAATAAGAGGTAATGTCGCTTCCAGATTATTCAAAAAATATTTAAAAACAGTTTGATGTTAAGAAGATCGCCTCCTACAAACACGAACTTTACCTTTACTTTACTTTGCGTATTCCCACCTAAAAGGCCGGTAACGCATCTCTGTGCCCCCTGGTATTGCAGATGTTCATGGGCGGTGGAAATCACTTACTATCAGGTGAACCGTATGCTCGTTTGCCCCCTATATCATAAAAAAAAAAACCTCTTATATGACGATGCGTAGGCGCACCGAGTGATAGAGCGCGGATCGCTTATGATAAGGCCAAGGTCGGCGTGTGCCGTTTGCACTGATAATACAGCGCGTCTGGGAGACGGATTTGCCTGTTGCTACCTGCAGCTTCTTAGGCTTATTATTATCAATTTTTTTTTACGTTAGGACAGGACATTCACGTGCAAAAATTACCCTATTACGCAGAAGTGTGCTCAGTTGTTTGCCGACTATTACATCTAGATAGTAGGATTAAGGTCCGATTTCACAGCTTGCTGATAAATGCTACTCGTCACATAAATGTATAAGCCGATCAAATACAAAATTTACACTCTAATCTATTATCCCAAATAAATGATAATAAAATGGGTACTATCAACATTAGCTGTTTAATAAGATAACTGTGAAACAAAATTTACTTGGAACCTGTGATACTGGCCCTAAGTGTAAAATAATAAAAGAATTGAGGTCGACAGGTGTAGAGTTTTTACTATTTAGTTTCCATTAATAATGTAAAAAATCGTACATATTCCAGTAGTTTGGAATAAAATATCCTTCAAACCGAATGCATTACACAACAGCACACGCACATTACACAATTCATGGTAACAAAAATATATAATGCACTGTGTGTGTATCATCGGACTCTCCAATATAAACGACCTACCTAACTATACGTATAGAAATATGAATCTAATCTTAAATATCTACCAACGCGACGGTTTAACTCAATAAAACGCATATGAATCGCAATCAGTGCTTTATATAACAATGTTAATGCACTTAGTGATTCAACAGACCACAAGCTCCTCACGCGGCTCGGCCGTCTCTACGTAAAGTACAAGGTTCAATACGAGGAGACCACGCCTACAATTAGTCATAAGGTAACTGCGTGCTACAAGGCCCAAGGCATGTACCTCAACACGCGAATTTGTGTAAAACTCGTATGTTTTACGATTTTTTATAATATAAGTAGATCGGTGGTATCACGTATGCGTAATTTTGAGCAGGGAGTATCGCTTGTTTTTAATTTACAGTTTTACAGGGCATTGTGAGGCATAATGTCTTAGGGTGACCAACACGGGTATGTTTTTGTATATTCATAGCAAATTTTTATTGTGCAATATGAGACGTAAATGGATTTCATTTAATGTATCACTGAGCGCAAAACAGTGCTATGTAGAGCTTTGCAATATCAAATTGTGGATGTTATTATATGGGTAGACGTAATACTATTAGACGGTTTTGCAGCCTTAGTCATCTCACTGACAGACATGAGATTTTAAACCTCATATTACCTAGTAATCAATGCAGCCAATTTCATAATTTTCCTCGCAAGAGCTATTTGGGTTGACCAATGCAAGGATGCGGCCCAGAGTCTCCCGCCCTCACCACGCGTTCCTCCCTTTTTTTTCCCTTTGGTGCATTAGGGCCGGCTGCGGGCTTCCTGTGACGGAAATGTCTAAGTTGTCGTCCGCAACCGACCCTGCGCGGTTCCGCTTAATGTAGCCCATTTCTTGTTTTGGGGGGGGGGGGGCACCAAACGGCGGGTTCCTCCCTGCACGCTCAGTATACAAGGTCAGGTCGTGTTACCAATCAGTAACGTATTATGTTGTTTTTTATCTTCAATCTGATGTTTTGCATGACGTATCCGATGCTCATGAAAGCGAATTCAATTTTAAAC
This sequence comes from Sphinx pinastri, assembly GCA_947568825.1. Taxonomy (NCBI): domain Eukaryota; kingdom Metazoa; phylum Arthropoda; class Insecta; order Lepidoptera; family Sphingidae; genus Sphinx; species Sphinx pinastri. The sequence goes on from OX387615.1 coordinate 1,311,716, forward strand.
GGTTTGGCATTGTGAAGATTATGAAATACATATTCCTGACCTCACATGAAGGTACAAGTTGAGGTATAAGTTCAGTATGTATAGAAAAACTTATAAGCTTTACCATCGCCGTAACTTTTTCGGCCATAATATTTATACATAGACACATATCTAACAGTTAATTTTAAAATAAACCGAGTATGCATGATGCGTAATAAGTAATGACATTATTATTAAACTCATTTTTAATTATGATCATAGCATATCTTCGCCACAGCGTACAATATTAGTAGCAAAAAGTCTGAGCTAGCGTTAGGATACACTCTGTTTAGCAAAAAATCTCTATCATATTTATAAAAATTGGTTTGAATATTATGTGACGTATGTACGCTAACATTTTAAACTACTATACCTGCCACTAATTTAATGACCTGGCGGGTTTTTATATATCAATACCTGACGCACTTCTTTGTAGCCTGAAGTCCGTCACTCCGCCCCTTCGCCTCCTGTCACCCTTAACTTATAAAACAATAACTGTGACGTGTCACATTACTTGCTTAAGGGCGTGACGTTACTCAAACATTCTTTTGTTTAACAATATTTTGAGCATTTTTTATACCTGACAATTGAATGTAGGAACTTACTTTTACTTACATTTAAATTGTTGTAGGTACAGTCAGCATCAAATGAATGTATACACGGATAAAAACTATATAAATTAATCACGATATGAAACGTCTTCCAAGGTATACATTCGTTTGAGACTAGTCTTACATGTGATAAGTCCCTTATTAATTTTCCGTAATACCCAACAAAAACAGCTATTTCTTCTTTTTCGCCTTGAAAAATGTTATTTGCATTAACGACTGTCATCAACAAGATGTATTGTCCAAGCACGTGGGAAGCTGTGTGATTTAAAACATTTTAAACTCAGTCAGAAAAACCGCGCAGAAATAAATCAAGGATTCAACAACCGCGCCACGGCTCAGGCGATGCGGTAGAGGTTAGGGTAAGCGCACACTGGGGTAGGTAGAAAATGTGGCGACTGGTGGTACGATTCGAGTAAATAAGTGATACAGAAAAAGTGAACATTTTAAATAAAGTAATTTTTTCTTCAGTATGACTGTTCGAATGCATTTTTAAAGCCGATAAGAGATCAAAGATGCTTTAATTAATAACATGTAATAAATAAACTCATAAACTACGTCATAAATAAGTATTACAATGTTTTTAATAATTATAAGATACCCTACTAAGTACTATAGTATAGGTAGAGCGAAGGCCTTACCCAATAGAGCGGTACTAAGGGACACCTATTTCCTGAATTGAATTAAATGCTTCGTAATGAAATATATAAACAGCTAATTTAATTTGTTTACTACACAAACTAAACAGGTTGGTCTCATTTCAAGCTAGGTTGGCGCAAAGGTGTGAGTAACAAGAGTGTTTTTTTTTTATTGCATTAAATGACGAGACGAGCATGACGTTTGCCTGATGGTAAGCGATACGACCACCCATAAACAGTAGCAACACCAATCAGCGCCTTGACTTACAAAGTACTGTGTGGAATTCCACTGCGCTCGTCATCCTGAGACATAAGATGTTAAGTCTCATTAAGTCCAGTAGTTACACTGTATAAAAAGTCCTTCAAACCGAAACACAACAGTGGATGCACACTGCTGCTTGGCGATTGAAATAGACATTGCGGTGGTACCCACTGAGACGGACTCTTACGTATGAGACCTACCACCAGTGAGTTCTGTTCCTACGTCTAATGAAGAGTTAAATTAGAGTTTTGGAACCAAAATTTCAGTTTAATATTAATGAGGAAGATTTATGAAAAAAACGGGCAATGCGAGCGATCGACAATGAATATATAATATATTATGTATTTGGACTCCACTTAATAGTATAACTTAGTTCTAGTGTGATCACTTATAGGTGCCATAAATTAAATGACTAGATTAATATAAAACTGCGACCATCAACTTTGTAATCTGAATATCATGATCAATGACGGAACCAGTCGCATCAACTCTATATGTATATTAACTAATAAATGTTCTACTTTATGTCAAGGTTACAACTGAATTAGAGATAAACTGATAAAAATCTCAAATAACTTGATAGTAAAATATGTAATTAAATTGTTACCTCATTTTGTAACCACCCTATATTATAACAACTCTACATAAATGGCTATACTAGATAAACTGATAAAACAAAGCCGCTGTACATTGCGCTATAATAAAATCATCATTACTCAACTCGTAATTACTCATTCAATTTAATGCTCTAATCACGTACCATTATGATTAGTTTTTCATCAGTACATACATGAATACATAATACATACATAAGTTCACGTATTTAAATCTAAAGGTGTAGGCTCTGGCGCATATACTAGAACGAAAAGAATTCTCCAAAATTTCCATTTCATGTTTTTTTTTTTTTTTTTTTTATTGCTTTGAATGACGAGACGAGCATGCCGTTCGCCTGATGGTAAGCGATACGACAACCAATAAACAGTAGCAACACCATCCAGCACCTTGACTGACAAAATACTGAGTGGCATTCCACTGCGCTCGTCATCCTGAGACATAAGATGTTAAGTCTCATTATGTCCAGTAGTTATACTGGCTACAATATCCTTCAAACCGAAACACAACAGTGCATGCACACTGTTGCTTGGCGGTAGAAATAGACATTGCGGTGGTACCCACCCAGACGGCCTCTTACATAATGAGAGACCTACCACCAGTAAATGTGATGGAGGTCAGCCTGTCACCCAATTAAACAGAAATCTCATACCATATAAAAATATGTATACTTTAATTGGCCTATCTGAGAACAGAACCTAAAGACTGACGGTTGATATAAAATACGCTAATAATCTAATGACACGATATTTTCAGTAAATTGGACATAAACCATTAGATCCTAATTTTTTGGCCCTAAAATGCAATCAGTTTGTTCCGAGGTTTACGCGTCTACTTGTAAGCGTTATGAAGATAGGTGGAGCAAATCCTTGAGGGAAATTATCTACTTTCCAAGGTATTAATTTCTTACAACAATCTTCCAATAATTCCAATGAACTATAGTGGTAAAGGCTTATTCCCACGGTAGAATATATTTTCAAGGATTTTCATAAAAAACTCATTTTTATGCACATTTTTTTAATTGTAATACTTCATTACTCAATTTTAGTTTAGAAAAAGACCGTATGTGGCCTACTTCCTGGAACTAGTCTATGATGTAGTGTAGATAATGTCTAGTTCAAGGCCAAAATGTCACTTTTTTATAAATAAATATTTACTACTTCATATACGTAACAAAAATCATGTTCACGCTTTTATCAGTAAGGACTAGGTAGGGAGGCAACTACCTGCGGTGCACTGAGCTTATTATCGCCCTAAGATTTGATTGAGCGAAAACTCAATTTTGAACATTTTGCGTTTCACATAATATTCTGACAGACGAATATGGGAATCAAATTCAAAACTATAGATATACTAAATGATGAAATCATAAACAGTGTTTTACCTGCCACTTGTTCCTACGTAGGCTCTACAAGTCATAGTCCAATTCTGACCCTGAAGTGACCCCGACTGAGGTTACGACTCCAAATACTTTGTGATTCAAAGACACATGAATAATTTAATTACCATAAAGTATTATTTAATAAAAATCATAGGATCAAAATGGCCATGAGTCCAATGATACTGCATTGTAGGTGTGTGAGGCTTATCTTGGGAAATGTAAGTACTGTGAAGGTGAACCGAGCCGGTCTAGAAATTAGAAAACATTGCATAATAATACGTCACATAATAACAATTTGAAATAAGAATTTGGAATTAGAAAATTGAAAATTGTTTTTTTTTTGGAAAGTTTTAAATTATTGCACAGTTCAGAATTTGTTTTGTTGTTAACTTTGTGCTTAAATAATTAAGTTGAATAAACTTAAATATGTTATTCGTTTTTTTTATTATTTATTTGAATACTGATATTCGTTTTCTTAAAACTGGCGGCAAGCGTGTCGAAGTAATTTTTAACAACCTTAACGCGAATTAAATCTTCAATTTTGTTCTTTATGATACTATGCAAATAAATGTTAATGTAAATATGAATTCCATAAGAGGTTATATTATAACTATTTAATTCAAAACAATACTAACACTCACCAAGTCCAAAACGCAATCCAAAAGTCACAAAACACACAAATAATAAATATAATCAATTTTCAAAAAGTATTTATACGTAAATAAAAAAAACAAAACCATCCCATAAACACTGGCAACACTCCTGTCACTGTCAGAAAAAATCAAATCCGAATGCACAATCCATGAGTTCGGCAGTTGCGCTCGAAAGGCAAAAGTGGCGCGCGCATACGTCCACACTGCGCGGCAGCTCGCAAGTCACTGAACCAACGCTCCGCGCCCCCGTGCCTGCCGGGTGGATCGTATTTTTATTACAAACTAGTGTTATCATTGTGAAACCCTGAAATGTGGTGGATTTGAAATTAGGTCATTCGGTTAGACGTGTGGCCGTTCGCAAAAAATATTTTGTTTAGGCTGTAAATTGTAAATCATGCATTCTAAATTCGAATTATAATTTGATCGGTACGGTGCGGCGGCTTATTTGGCTTTGCAAGTGTTTTAGGTACATTGTTTCTTTTTCACTGCCTCGGTGTCGTAGTGGTACCACTGCAATCCTGAGATCTTGGGTTCGATCCCCGGGTCGGGCATAGTGATATTGGATTTTTCTGGAATTCAGTATCCGCCCGGAGTCTGGAATTTGTGCCCGATATGGCGATAGGCTCGCCCTCTATCACATCATGGGACGAAAATCGGAATACGCACGGCGAAAAGTGGGTGCACTTAGTTGCACCTCGGCCTACCCCTTCGGGGATAAAAAGGCATGATATGTGTGTGTGTGTGTGTGTTTGTTTTTGCGACTTTTAAATAATGTAGGTACTTTGATTATGTAACGGAAAACGAAAACTACCTACCTAAGTATTTATTTTTAGTTTTAATAAATGCGCTCATATAGCTAATATAATTAAGTAATTTGAATTTAAAGAAATTTATAAAATATACAAATAATTTATTTGTAGAAAGCACTCATGAATTCATAATTGATAGAGTTTGAATATTCATTAATATTTAATTTAGTAATTTTGCCATAAAAGCTCCCATTTTTCGTTTTGAAAGGATGCTCATAAGAACAAGGAAATGTTTTATTTAATGGCTTACATATCTTAAACACGTGATCAATTCTAAGATAAATTCACACAATAACAAATCTTTTGAAAATGGGTAATAAATCACACTAAATTTATCAAATATCTAGGAAGAAATAAAAGTTCTGAATAACGTTGAAATCATGGCCAATTTAGGTAATAAATCCTAAGAATGTCGTTAAAAAAAACGTTTTATAAAAAACCAAATCACAAAATGTTCAAGTACGACGTTCACAGAACATAATAGCCCATTATAAATATTACCCAATCCAACCAGACGTTTTACTAAGTACTACATGCATTGCGATCCTCGCCATGAAACATTATTTTTTATTTATTTTTATTTTATTTTTATTTATTAGGGAAACAAACAGATCAATATAACACATTTCAAAAAGAATAATAATTAAATACTAACACTTAATCCAACTAAGTTTCCACAAAAAAGTAACACAAAAACAGATAGTGGATACATACGACGAATAAAAAATAAAAAAAAAACGATAATACTAAATAATAAACAAGTAAAAGTGCAAAAAGCGCCCAAAATTTTTTTTAACAGGCAATGAATCGATTGACTATTTCATTAAGTTGCTCACAAGTCCTTTTTTAAAAACAGTAATAGATTCATGAAACAGGTCTATGTTGGAGAATCTCTCATTATAATTTGTACAGGTTCTGCGTATAAAAATATTAGAACCGTAATTGGTACGAGCAGTAGAGGGCTGAAATGAACATTTATTTCGGCTAGTAATACGAGGACATTTGAACGGAATCTCGCCTAAAAGATACGAAGAATCAATTTTGTAATTAATAATTTTATATAAGAATAACTGATCTCTAATTAGCCTCCGATCAAACAACGCCATCAAACCATCCGGTAGCGGTGAGCGAGAGTGTAATAAACGGAGCTTTAAATGCTTTATAAATTTGTTTTGTATATTCTCCAGTTGCTCACTATATACCTTATAACAGGGGTTCCATACTACGGAAGCATACTCTAATATAGAACGGACAAAAGAATTGTATAATAATTTAAGAGTGGATACACTTTTAAAGTCTCTACCAACTCTAATGACAAATCCTAACATGCGGTAAGCTTTGTTAACTATTTCCTTAATATGTGTATCAAACATGAGCCTTGAATCTAAGTAGACACCAAGATCTCTAACCACAGAAACCCGTTCCAAAATATGGTTGTTGATACTATAATTAAATATAATGTTTGTTTTTTTGCGAGAATAAGTTATTACGTTACATTTATTAGTATTTAAAAAAAGAAAATTATTAAGGCAATATGTTGATAAATTATCTAGGTCACTCTGTAGATTTAAACAATCGTTGTAGTCCTTTATAACTTTATATATTTTGTTGTCGTCAGCGTACAAAATGAAATTAGAGTTTTTAAAAACGGATGAAATGTCATTTATGAAAATGTTGAAGAGAACTGGTCCGAGGTGTGACCCCTGTGGTACCCCGGACGGAACAGGAGTAAAGTTCGAACAAAAACCTTTTACAGTGACGGCTTGACTACGGTCTCTAATATATGATTTAAGCCACCTGAGTAAATCTCCGTGGATTCCAAAATTCATAAGTTTTTGTATTAAAATATCATGATCTATCCTATCAAAAGCTTTGGAGAAATCAGTATAAATAGCGTCAACATGGAAGCCTTTTTCAATTGAGGTAGTGATGTAGTCAACGAATTCAATAAGATTTGTCTCGGTGGACTTTTTATTCAAGAATCCATGTTGCTCCTGTATTATGAAGGGTCTAACTAACGGAAACATATAATCATATATGATACGTTCAAATAATTTAGGAATTACACTTATTTTGGATATAGGTCTGTAATTAACTATATTGTGTTTGTCACCATTTTTATATACAGGCATAACAAATGCTCGTTTCCATAGTCGGGGCATAACACCGGAAGACAAAGAAAGATTAAATAAAATATGTAAGGGGTAACACAGATTTTTGTAACAGTTATGTAAGAATGAAGGCGGAATGCCATCTGGACCTGCTCCCTTAGACAAATCTAAACATTTGAGGTACTTTTCAACAATTTCCACAGTGATTGAGACATTAGAGATATCGGCTGGATTGTGTATGGCGTCACTAACACAACTAGATGTAGAAGGCTGAATAGTATTATTAACGTCCTTGCGTAGAAAAGATGAGCTGAAGTGCGCATTAAATAAATTACAAATTTCAATCCCTTCGGATGAGACATTATCATTGAGGTAAAATTGATCAGGTAAATCCCCACTCTTCTTCTTTGACTTAACAAACGTCCAAAAATGCTTACTGCATTTCAATATAAGTTTTTCTGACATTTCTATATAGGATTCATAGCAAGACACTATTAAACGTTTTTGTCTTTCACGAAGAATGGAAAATGAAGTATAATCAGAATGACGCCCATAACACTTCCACCTTTTATGGCATTTTAACTTCTCTTTAATAACTTTGATTAAAGCTGGTGAGTACCATACTGGAAACTTCGAACAATTTTTAATAATTCTTGTAGGGACATTTTCTGATATAATTTTTTCTAGAACATCATAAAACTTGATTACCGCTGAATCAATATCACAATCACAGAAACAATGGTCCCAATTGACTACGGACAGTGCCATATTTATCTGAGAGTATTCGCAGTTTCGAAATAACCGAATGAGTCGGGGCGGCGAGCGAAAACTTTTTGGGGAAATTCCAGAAAAAATAACTTCTAGAGCCGGATGGTGTTCATCCTCATTGACTAAAGGAGATGTAGATCTAGTAACTTTACATTCCATGTTACTCAGAACTAAGTCTTAATTAAACTAAGCCTCATAATTCCGAGTAATTTCACTGACCGCACACAATGCATACATATTTTTGTTTCTTAAATTAGTCTTTTATGAGCGGCGATAGCCTAGTTGGGAGTGGAACGGACTGCCGAGACGAATGTCCGCAGGTTCAAAACCCAAGGGCACACACATCGGACTTTTCTAAAAAGTTATGTTTGTATTCTTTGTGAATTATCGCTCGCTTTAACGGTGAAGGAAAACATCGTGACGAAACCTGCATACCTGAGAAGTTCTCTGAATTTCGAAGGTATGTGAAGTCTGCCAACCCGCACTAGGCCAGCGTGGTGGACTAAGGCCTAAAACCCTCTCAGTAGTAGAGGAAGCCCGTGCTCAGCAGTGGGCAGTATATAATACAGGGCTGGTATGATGATGATGAAATTAGTCTTAGCCAAAAATATATAGTTCCTATAATTTTAATCCTTTAGACCATAACAAAATACTTTTAAAAATTTGTCGACAGAATGACATTGAAACCCATACGGACTCGCACACAAGCGTCCTGCCTATTCAATACTGGTATACGTAGTTAAATCGATACATCTCATTAGTGATATGTTAAGAAACGCTTTAAACTGTCAACAATTTAAATAGCAGCCGATATAATTGATATATGCTCTGGAATCGCAGTTTCATTTCATGGAAACTTCCTGGCATTAACAATTTAAATTTTGAGTACCGCGCACGCATTGAGACATTATTTTGTAATCATCAAGTTATGTTAAATTCAGATCTGTGCAATGTAAAGCGGTCAGATAATCACAAGTTTTATGAGCTACATGTTTATAGTATATTAATAATATATAATACTAGCACACTCACCTTGTGTATTCGTCTCATCATTCTCCAACCAGCCATCAAAGACAGCAAATGTGGATAGGAGAGTCGGTAGGAGACAACCATACTGAATTTATAACCAAATCCCGGATATTTCAAAGAACAGATCAAGAGTACCCGAAACCAAAAGGAATGCATTAAGAGATTAAAGAAAGTAAATGAAGCAAGGAAGTAGAATGAATTTCGGAACGTCCAAACATTTATTTCTGTAGCAACATCTTCCAAATTTTGAAAACGCAATATCATGCATAGCTCATCAATTCAAAACTACACTGTGTGTACTGGCCAAAATATAGAAAATGGAACACATCTTCTGCTTAGCGGTAGAAACAAAGCAGTGGTACCTAGTATGACAGTATCTGTATAGAGCTTCGCAGACAATATAAATACATGCAATAATTAATATTTTTTACAAGATCTAAGTATTAAGTAGAGTTACGGCCTTTATTTAATTAACTTATACACCATTTAGCTTGAAACATTCTAAGCGTAATGTAACCTTCGTGATATTTACAAGAAACTTTCGAAAATGTAGGTGTTGGTCAAATTATGCCGAGTACATATATTATGACTTAACTTGCGTAAAACATTACCAGACACTTGTTCTTTTGTTTGTCTATACAATACATTAACACCTGCCTTGAACCTGGAATTATTATGAGGTAAAAAAAACTTAGTTTTCAAATGCTTTTATGTTTCGATATTTTTATGTTGAAAATTAATTTCATTTCAGAAAAATATATTTCCCTATTGGTGCAGTGACTGCATGCAAACTTAAGCTTGTAATCAGTGATTGGCTTTCGAGTCCTAAGTCAGGCAATATTATGCATTATTTACGGAAGAAAATTGTGCTCAATATGAAAAGAATATCATGAGGTAGAAATACTGATAGTGAGTAGTGATGCTCTAAGTACACTTTCGCCTACTCATTTAGCAATACATATAATATTATGTTTTATCCATTATCGAATCATTATCACACAATGAATTAATTACTCACGATGGCGCCACTCTGACTACGGCTTACGGTCAAATCGTGTACTATTAAGTTATTGTAAGTTTACACCTACGCATATTTAGGAACATAGACTTGCGAAGGAGTTCTGAAAAAAAATGTATTACTGTAACAGTCATCATAAAAACATGAATAATATTTTTCTTACTCTATTTTTCTTTTTTATATTAAGTAGAGTCAAGTCGTCTGAGTTAAACTGCTTCATCTTTTAGGATCTTAGACTAATCTACCTTCAGAATCAGTCCAATGAATAAATTGAATACGTAATATGTTGATGGTAAAATAATAGTATAAAAACCAAAGAGTTCTAAGATTATAACTGTTGAATGTCTTTGATAAAAACAAACTGATTAATATAATGATTGGAGGTAAAATAACAAACACAAAAGTAGGAAGTCATTAGCGCATAAAGTTCTTGAGTTAATAAAAGGTGATATGTCCCTTAACACAGGACTATAATAAGCTATGAGTCAACGGTTTCACGGAACGAAGGAAAATCCGCGCGATTCATACTCTACTAGCGTTATTTTTTGCTATTTAAAACAACGTTATGCCTTCATTACCTCACAAGACTATAAATCAAGGTGTCTTGTACACAATGATAAAGAAATACTGTAAATCATTCAATTAAATAAAAACTATTGTCGAACCAATTAAAACGAAGCGGCCATTTTGAAGCGAGGACACCCGAGAGGAGGCGAAGAGAGCGCGGTATTGGCCGAAGTAATCCGATGATAGCCGAATATTGCCGACGCCAGCCGATCGTTGGCGGCCGCGAGCGAGGCCACCGCGCGGGAAGCGCGTCATTCAAGGTGAGCTCTTTTCCCGCCACGCCGCGTCAGTGTCTTTGTATTGTGGCGGTAGTTTTAATTAAAAACACGAAATAGTTACAATAATGCATCGATGGCATTGTCAGAAAACGTTAAAGTGGTTTTTCGTGTTTGACATTGTTAAATTTTGCCCATAAATGCTGTGGTATCTTGTGTGCATTTTAGATGTTCCGTGAATTTTAATATGTAATGTATGAGAAGAGTGTACCCCTTAGGCCCTAGATTTAACTTTGAAAAAAATATGTGGGAGCAAGAATGTGTTCGCGTAGGCTTCGTAACATCGTTGTATACTAAATTAGATAACATGCTTTTATTAAAAAGCAGTGGAACATTACAAGGGCGTTGTCCAAAATTAGTACGTTTTGTACCCATATAGAACTAACATTACAAAATCACCTGTATTAGTTAATAAATGCCTTAGTATACTTAAAGTACAATTCAAGATTAAATACAGATTTCAGTCAGCTGTTAGCAACACCTTTGTCGGGATACGCAAAGTCACTATACGTTATCATAAAATGCGTGCTGTTGATGCTGGTTTCAGTAGTTGAAATTGAATTAATGTCGGTGGTCATTGGCACCATTTAACACTAGCAATTATACAATGGCCGGAACTATCCCAACCAGAAGACTTTAATCTTTAAGTAACTACGTAACAACCTTGCGATCACCACAGTTTAAAAAAATGTAAACCTTTGATAGCTGAATAATTTTATTCATAATTTAGGGGGCACAAACATAGTCACTGACGTAAATAATCACGAAATAATAGACGAAAGATAGATTATTTCCCAAAAAGGTGCTTTATTGAGTTAAGTTAAGTTGAAAACGACCAACCTATGGCGTGACATATTGTCGCCCAACGCGGGGTCACTTTGATTTAATAGCAGAGACAGCTTACTCCAGGACGTATTTTAATTGGCTTATTCAAACCGTTTTTTAACACTTTTGAATAATGAGATAAGAAAACACAACTTTGAATTAAAACGCTCGTCTTCTTGGGAGATTATATATAAAGTATGACAATAACTAGGAACTGCACTGGTTTCAATATCCTTCAAACCCGAATACACAGTGCTTGCACAGTGAAGCCTACAAATAATTTTAGCATACTATAAATATTAAGTTACATAAACTAACAAACTCCTTTTAAGGTAAAGATGCGTCCACACTGGCGTGCTAAACATACATTCTAAACTGATGTTGCAAACCGTATTTGCTGTATATGGCCTTCGTGAAACGTCAAGTGCGTATAGTTGCAAATTTAATTACGAAAGTTTATCGCACCGCGGGCCTTGGTGAAGGTCACGCGGAGGTCGCGGGAAGACGCGCGGTGTGAACGCCGCCTTACGGGAGGTCAACCGTGGTCCATGGGTGACAATACTGAGAAATCATTTGACCTTTGTGTGAAATATTCTGGCGAATTATTCTGCGGATAAAATGTTAAGGTATATAATTTTTTGCGTTTTGAGAAATATAATTTGGGAGAATAATAATTCTAGTCATGGCAGATCTATGAATTAAGATTAGCTCAAATTTTAAATTAAAAAGCCCGACTTGCTTAAAACTTTATATGCAAAGCAATAGTGAAACCTTCCCTTCATAATTCAAAATTTTCCTCTGAAACCATTGACTGAAACACTTGCGTGTCCTCGCGCTTGCACTTTAAGTCATTCGTATTCCTTTCTAGATTTAAGATAAGCATAATGCACTTCGTCGACCTTAGATATGGGAACTCTCACAATTCGTCCAAATATTTATACCTACTAGCAACAATGTTCTTTAAACTGGAGCAATAATGCTCAAGGGCTATAGGGAATTAGTACCTACCCATGTTACCACCTACTACGGATACGTTTCTACTAACCTACCTACCTTAAAGGTACGTACCCAGTTCTATCATACTCAGACTAAATCACTAACGATACTATTTATTACAACAGTATTAAAAATTTACAGCTTCCTATAAAACAATTGCCACCCCACTATCCTCTATTGCGACAGTTGCCAGTAAGCATACACCGCGACCGCAGCGGGCGGCGCGGGCTGCGCAGGCGCACCGTCAGCGCCGACGCCGGTGCGTTACATAACAACGGTTCCAACGCATTCCATGGTACTGCTGATGACCAGCTAACGGGATGGTAAATATCTCGCGTTTTATCCAATAGTATACACGTTTTCAACCATGGATGTGGGGTGTTGATCGTAATAAGACAGACCGATATTGATTCTAGAATTTGTTTAGGTCTTTTTTAGTAAATAGAACTTACCTATTAGGTTTATTCACTATTATGGTCAATTTACAAGGCTCGCTATTGAATACGGTTTTTGTAGCTATAATAGTGATGTGCTCAAACTAACTTTCTATTCAGACTAAGGTTTACTCGCAGCGCCACTCACTGTAGAAGCTTATCTTGTAGTAATATTGCAACTAGAATCGTGCAATATTTTTATTTAATACCTATGTCAACACCAGCTGAAAAACTACTATAAAATCTCATGTCTGTTTATAGATCAGTATCTGAGCGAAGAACAACAAACAAGCTTTCTATCTATATAGTGAAGATATAATAGTGCATATTTAGTATGAGGTTACCGAAAAAAAGAAATATACATAAAACTCATAAATCATTGTCCAGTTGTCATTGTTTTCGTAAAGATAGACAATGCAAAGGAAACGCATTGTAAACTATTGAAATAAAGTTATTTTCATCTTTTTAGTTGAGTTACCATTTCTTGTGGCTTTGCATCCTGCCAAACCAGTTCCAACCATTAGAAATGTGACGATAAACTATATCAGATGATCACGGCGGAGCAAGACCTGGCTTGAGATTTATTTCGCCTTAGTATAACTGGCAAGCAGTTAAGAATTATCTGTATCATGAATTCTGTGTTAAAAAAAAGCCACAGTTTAAAAAGTTTTTGAGAAAACGTTCTCATTGAATAAGAATAGTATGCGTAGTGAACCATTCAATGGTTTGTTCTGAATTTATATAGTGTTACAATCCAGTAAGAAAAAGTTCGAACTGCGAAAATTCTAGCAACCAACGATTATACGTCTTTTACTAGTTGACGTTACTTTGAAAAGCACTGTAATCATCAAAATCAATGCATACATGCATGAAAATTAATACCATGGCATCGTTTAAAAATGCTTTATGCAATCGTATTTAGCGGAACGTCCTGGGAAGCCGTCAAGATTGCTATAGTAAAATGTCTTGCTCAAATATCTGAATGGCTCAATTCTAATCTTTTAACTCTTAACACTTCTAAAACCAATTATATCTATTTCTCTCCATATCAGAGTAGCCAACCAGGGGCTGATATTAAAATAAGAATTCACAATCGTACTAATACCTCTAAAGGTGATTGTAACTGTCCATGTATACAAAAAGTTACCTGTATAAAATACCTCGGAGTTATGGTGGACCAGAGATTATCATAGCATATGCATCTTGAAATGGTTACGAGTAGAGTAAGGAAGTTAATCTTTATTTTCAAAAAACTTAGGCACGTTATGTCAATAGATGCTCTAAAGAAAATCTATATCGCTTTGTCTCAATCTGTGATAACTTACTGCATTTCAGTGTGGGGTGGTGCAACAAAGACAAAATTTTTAGACCTCGAAATAGCCCAAAGATCATTGATAAAGGTTCTATATTTTAAACCTATATAACCTATAACTATAGATTTGCTACTGAATCACTATACCAAATAAGTAATCTTTTGTCTGTAAGAAAGCTATATAGCCTGCACTTGATTTTGAGTTTACATAAATCATTACCATTTTCCCAAGAAAGGCAAAATAATAGAAGGAAAGACACTGTGTATCTTGCTGTACCAGTTCGCACCACTTTCGCTAGCCGACAGTTTGCCACCCAATCAACATATTTATACAATATAATGAACAGGAAGCTAAATATATATCCTATGCAATTTTATGGTTGTAAAAAATCTGTAATTGAGTGGTTATTATCCCAATCCTATATAGAAGTGGAATCTCTTTTGAATAGGGTCTCATGAATAGCACATATAAGTACACACACCCCCACGCTCTCTCTCTCTCTCTCTCACACACACACAAACACACACACACACACAAACATGTTAAGACTATTTCTTAATTTAAGTTAAGTAAGTATATTTGTGATAATATGTTGTCTTGTACTTTCGATATAATTTAATTGTACTCAGAAGTTTGTAATTACGGGAATGGCTCACCCAACACAAGTATTCTTTAATTGCTTTAGGGGTGGACCTCATAGAATTTTTGTTATGATTGAGTGAAATAAGAAACTCATTATCTTTCTATTTGTATCTTTCCTGCGGGAAATCACGACACGAAGACCGGTCATTTTGAAAAATTGCGTGGGGATATGGATCCAACACGTAGAGGCCTCTTAAAGATACATTACTTTAGTTGGAATCTGTACACCTTATAGGTACTCTCTCTGTCTGTATTTATAGAGAAAATACAACCAAAGACAGCGCCCGCAAGGTGCAAGAACTATTACAGAGAAGATGGGAACTATACCAGGTCTATGGATAGGATCTAGCTGGACTGGTTGCTGGGGTATTGATTGAGACTACGGGACGCCTGCTAAGTAAAATATCTCAATCTTTCATCTTCATGGCAGACGGTGACTTGCCCCCCAATAGATGGGCATCCCAAATCAGCGTATGCCAAGGAAGTAACATCGGTGCGGTGTCGGTGTCGGTGTCACGAGGTGTGCACCGATTACACCAACGCGGGTAGCTGGCGCGTTCCGGAGCGGGTTTTTTTATTTATTTTTTATTTCTTATTGCATTGAATGACGAGACGAGTATGCCTTTCGCCTGATGGTAAGCGTCCAGCACCTTGAGTTGGTAAGTACTGTTTGGCATTCCACTGCGCTCGTCATCCTGAGACATAAGATGTTAAGTCTCATTATGCCCAGTAGTTACACTGGCTACAATGTCCTTTAAACCGAAACACAACACTGCATGCACACTGCTGCTTGGCGATAGAAATAGACATTGCGGTGGTACCCACCCAGACGGACTCTCACATATGAGAGACCTATCACCAGTGCTTGGCGGTAGAAATAGACATTGTGGTGGTTGCGGGTTTCCTCGCTATTACGCAGATTGAGCATCTCCACTATTACTGTTAATGTTGTGGGGCTCCTTTTTCCACACTTAGCCCGTAGAAAAACGGGCCGTTGTGCGTGATGTGCCAGCTAGAAGTCTAGCCAGCTCAACTCTTTCCAGAAGCGCAGGATCTTCCTGGTTCCTTCACAGGCTTCTGGGAGTGACCCCGGTGTGCCGAGGATTTCAGCCCGTTGTGCAGCTACTCCTTCTCATTCCAGAATAACGTGGGAGGCTGTTTCGTCAGCCCACAGACATCCCCTGCAGAGGGGGTTGTCGGTGATACCTAAAAAAAATGTTTGTTTAATGGGCAGTGTCCGGTGATCATACCCACCATTGTGCGTAGAGAGGCCCTGTCTAGAGACAAGAGGCATCTCGTCAGACGTCGGTCCGTGTGTGGCACTGTTTCCCGGGACTGTCTACATGTACTAGAACTTGCCCATTGATCCGCGTGTTGTTCTTGCGCTCTGCGGCGCAGCCATGATCTTAGCTGATAAAAAAGTAGTGGTACTATTGGAATGGGTCCGAATACCACTTGGTTTGACCCCCTTTGCGACTTCCACCCCTAGCCGGCCAGTTAAGGCAAGCCAAGGGTCAGGGGGTCTCATTTAGCCCCCACGGAATCGGGGTACGCGGTGTCGCCACTCACCGTCGGCTCGCCACAAAGCCGCCCCTGCGGGCTTATTATTATTATTATCATAATAGTCAATAACAATTTTCATATCATATAACAAACAAGGCCCGCTGGTTACTAGGAGTCCTATCTAGTATATTAGTATCCCCATCTCGCAACAAAGCCGCAAAACAAGCCAATGCTTTCTATCAACAATTGAGCCAATCTATTGTGAGGTAAATATAGCCACGGCTAGCTCAGAGGTCTGCTCTAGACTTTCACTCCCTGCCTCCCGGCGCGGCACCCTCCGCACTCCTGGGCGTTATGTAATCCACTCTCTACATTGTCAATTTGTTACCTGATGAATAAGCCTTTGACACAGTATTCGTTTTATTATATTTATGATGATATGTCGATGTTTTACGATGATTATAATCAATTAAATATTATTTGCAAAATTTGCGAATGAAGTTAATTCTTCAATGAATGTTGCTGATAGGTTGCACAATGCTCGTAGACGTGAGCTTGGATGGGCTAGTGCCACCGCTTTGTCTATGTCGTTATGCCAAGCAGCAGTAAAATCATTATTGTGTTGCAATTACAAAAAAAAAACAGAGGAAAGATATCATTTTTTGTTGGTTTGTATGCTTGTTGGTTTTTGATGAACTCAAAAACTACTGGACCGATTTTAAAAATTCTTTCACCAAAGTAAAGCTACAATATAACATAGGGTACTTTTTATGTTGGGAAATACAAAGTGGGACTTTTATCCCGGAAAAACTTAATCACGCGGGCGGAGCCGCGGGCGACAGCTTGTATATTATATTACAAAAACGTTTATTTGACTTCAAACTCTACTCCAAAATGTTACCTTTTCTTTCAAAATGGTTTTATTGAGAAACACTTTGAAAATTAAATAACATCATCGAACCAATTTTATAGTGGTTTCTTTAACTTTACTTTCTTTAACTTGTACAATCTTGTTAGTGACAATGTTTTGTAGCTATCAAGTAGTAAGGTTCTTAATTCAAATCCCGGGTCGGATAATGTTTTGTTGATTTGTACAATACACGTTGATTGACCAGACGGAATGTGTGCCTACTGAGTAATAAATCGCGAAAAAACAATTGGACGGCACTCCATAAATGTACTGTTTTCGTTATTATAGATACATATTAGTTATATTATAACTTACAAATAATTGCAAAATTTCGCATCTGATTTCGCAATCTCAATTTCTATACGGTCTATACGGTTTCCATACGATCGATCTAACACTAGCCACTTATACGATCATCTCAATCTAAAAAATGCGCATACATAACGATTTTTCTAAATGCGCTTTTCATTACACAAAAAAAGTCATAATCGCACACACGCACACACACGAGAGCGGTGTCGCGTGCGCGCACTAGTGTGCGTTAGGTGCGCAAGAGCACGCTTACATAACACCCAGCGAGAGTGCATTCACTCCGAGGGGAGGGAGGGGGAGCGGTACTGGCCGGGCGGGGCGCCGGCGGTGCGGGGCGGGACGGGAGCGGAGAGAGCCTGGAGAAATGCATCGCTGCACAGCGCACGCACACACCGCCGCTTGATAGATTAAGATTTTAATTGTATACGAGATTTGTAATAGGAGACCGCGGCGATTGCGTCGTTTGGTCTCGTGATTACGTTTTGTACGCACGCTCATTAACATGTCTGCTAAATACGCTTTCTTACGTTGTCAAATGTACCACCCGGTTAAACTAGAAATTCCTTAAATTTTATTAATTTAGTCATACCAATAATATATTTTGTCTTGTTTCCTCCAATTTTAACACACGCCAAAATATTATATATCTTTCACATACGCATACCACATTAATAAGGACGGTAAGTCTAGTCATTTCAGTCGCTAAAAAGCCCTTCAAACTATTTTCAAAACCCAATCTCGCCTACGATTTTCAGCTTGTAGTTGATGAATCATTCGAAATTCGAGGACGTCTTTCCTAGCGGTAGTGATAAACTCTATATAATAATGCAAAAAATAAAGGAATTTGTAACAAATCTAAATTTTAATTATCTGTGCCCTGACGGAGATTGATTGCGATGTCAATTATAATTATTTTTGGGGATTGAGGCTTGAACCAGAGGCAAATAAAACTACAAGAACCAGTCAGTTTAAGTATAAGAGCTCTAAGTATCGTATAGTCTATCAGAACCTAGTTTGTTCATTCGTTACACAAAACTTCAGTTAAAAAACCAAAGACATAATATTTAGTTTCACTAGTATCTGGGTATACATGAACGCATTAAAATTTTGGAAAAAAATATCATGAAAATATAAATTTCATCTACCTATTTCTAGGTGTAAACTTTTCTATAGATTTTCTGCCTGAACTCTACCTTTTAAAATACATTTATAGGCGTAACATTTTCACCCTTCATCTGTCTACTCATTGTTGGGAGTAGGTCTCATCTATGAAACTTCCCACCGTCCTGGTCCGTTGTATTTGAACCACCACAACGCGACGGCCTGGTGGTTTATGGTGTCGCAACATTACCATGGAGATGTTTTTAATATTTCGTACCCGACTGCATAGGTACTGTCGTACACATAATAAATGTCACCCATAGTCGGACAGTGGTTCGTTCTGAAAGTCGCGTTCTGAATTTAATCGGTACATTCAATAACAGAGGCTGGCATATTGCCATCGGAGGCGCAACCTCTCTATATATTTGAAATTAATTTAGATCACACTGTACTTTATAGTACAGTATAAACACTATGTTGTGTTAGAAAATAATGTATCCAATGTATCACAATATAATATTGTTCCCAGAACTAATCACGTATCTAGATACACGATTGCATACCGAATAAATGTATTTTTGATGACAATAGCAAAGCGTTCTCATTGGCTATCCAACTACAATTCTGCCAGCTCTAGAAATACTTATCTCTCTTCAAATTAAGAATCAAGCCGTATTAACTACTGTTTCTAACTTCTAGCACATTCTAGAAGTATCGAGAGCTTACAATGCGAGCGGTAGCCGGCCTTGCAGCAGTTTTCCACAAGAAAGCCGCGGCGCGCCGGCCACCGGCCGCGAGGCACGCTTCCGCGATCTACAGCGTGCTCCATTACGTAACATATACAATGGATATTGCAATCTTATCGGCAAAGTGTTGTCGCGGTATTTTGTAACAATATTTATCACAATCTAATTGATTTTGATTATCTCGCTTACAAATGGGTTGGGATTATTGAGTACGTTATGTAATAATTAGAATACGTAGTTATGATTCAATTAAAGGACTGATTAGTTGTATGTACTTTTCCAATTTAGGTTTAGATGTTAAGTTTAGTCTATGCGTGGAAACAATTTAATAATTGTCCAGACTCATATTTTAAAGACATAATAATATGTTATCTGCAATGAGTTTCCCATAAAAATTTAAGCAACATATCAACAAGACCCATATTCTGTAAAAACTAAACCTCCATAAATTGATTCACCCCACAATACCACAAAAAAACTTCCAAAGCTCTCGATGCCAGCTCGGAGCATCCTATATATGCTGAAAGTGCAGCGACGGCGGCGCGCGCGCACCTCGCGTTTGTGTGAGTCATGAACACACACACTGGCGCACGGCTACTTTCACTCAGCGAACTATTCCTAGGCTCCGTACATAATGAAAAGCGCTTTGTTCTGTACTTTCTCGTGCGAAAAATAAAGTCCCAGAAAAGTAACATTTTTTTTCCTTTATTTAACACATTAAAATCCATATTGTTTACAATGTATATATGCATGTAAGGGTTTGTAAGTAGTGACTTCTCTGCGGAATTTAAAAACAAACTCACGTGTATTTTGTACTGTTGGCGACGTTTTTCATCGACATCCGGCTTTTCCTTCTTTTCCTGTAAAAGATTATAATATTTTTTTTAACAGGGAAGAAGCAATCTTACCTTGCATTTAAAAAAACAATATAACATTATAAATATGAAAACCATTTCAATTAAGAATGATAAAATGAAAATTCTCGTCTTTATAGATTATGTTTATTTGTAGTTAATGTTAAAAAATAAATAACCTAAAGAATATAATTACAAAACTCCTACAAAATGTACTGCTTTATTAATATTATATGACTCTCAGACATAATTTTCGTCATAATTTTACTTACAGATAGTGTTAAACATTACTTAATTTAATTTATATTTATAAGAGAAATCATTATTCTTTTGTACCAAATGTTAAATGGAGTGAAGCCCAAAATAATATCAACCGGCAAGAGATAAACATCCCTGGTCGGTCGGCACAGTTATGCCGGCCTGCATAATTACTTCTTCACGCTCCGCTTGAAGGACCCTAAGTTGTAGGAACTAGGAAGGAGGGAACTCGTATGCTGGCAAACTGTTCCACAGCTTAATGGTGCGGTAGAAATATGCACTACCGAACCTAAATAATACTTATGCATGAACTGCATGGCTGCTATAGCCCATTCAATGATTATATATTTTTTTTGTTACTAGCTATGTAATTAGGAAATTTTAGCCATGTATTCCAAAGTGTACAGTCAGAAGCATAAATATCTGTACAAAATCAACATTTCAAATCGCCTATATACGCGTTCAGTTAAACCTAAACCTTTTTTTCTTTGTTTGAAGTAAAGTAAATCTCTTTTATTTTATTTTTGTGAAGAGAAAAAAAAGATTAGTATAGTAGGGACAAACTAATATGGCCGGTATGACATGACACGATTTGAATTTTTTGGGTAGACGTTCTCACAGAGTTATCGCTTCGGGAAAAAAATTGAATTGTCATACCGGCCAGCTTAGTTTGTCCGAACTAGAAGAAAAAAAAAGTATGTAGGCGATTTGAAATTTTGAATTTGTTTAGCTACTTATGCTGGTGACTGTACATATATCGAAGCCTAAATCCCATTCAGAATAGTGAAACATTCTCAGACAAAAACGAACTTAACCAGAACATCTTTCTTCGTAGAACCATGTATTTTATTTCAAAGGTCGAATTAAACTATAAATACGCTTAAAAATCATAGGATTTACTATTCACATTCTCCTGCTTGCTGATTTGCTCTAAAAAACCATTCTAATAATTTCTAACTCCTAGACAAGGCACCAGTGTGAGCGCGCGCCGGCCCGTCTATTGCCGGTTTGTGTGTGCGCGTGAGTGGATTGCATCGCGCGCATGTGTGCGTCTAATGCATTGCACCGGTTATATCACACGGAGTTCGACACAACTGCCTTATATTGCGGGTTTTGATTTTAGTAACAAGTGATATTTCGGATAATAGCTCTCTAATAAGTAAACATTAAGAACAGACGATCAGGTAAGTGAGATTTCCGATATTTGACATGCTATCTAATTTCATTAAATTAATTATTTTGTGGAAAAAGAGGCGTATAGCTGCCGAGAGACTAATCTAAATAACTGTAGTTATTTGACCAGATTGTGAATTAATGCTTTGTATATATCAATTGTTTTCATGTCTTAATTTACATATTAACTATACAAGTTGCTATTAATATTTACAGACTTTATCAATAACATTTTTAATCAGTAAATAATCTGATCGGTCTGTCTGTGATTCTCAAATCATTCAATAGTCAATACGTATGATTGAAAGTGGTAATAGTATCAAATTTAGAATCAATACCTTTCCCGTAAGATGGTACTAGGTAAAGACGATTAACTAACGATGAGCCAGCTTAAGTAAAAAATGACATAAAATTTCAATTACTATCATTCAAAGGTCATCTCGAATGTGTAAATCTCCCGTTCTATTCACTTTTCCTATTAACTAGCATTGCATCTCCTCTGCCTTCTACTAATATCACTTTCTTTTTTGTAAGTACAACACATGAATTCTTTTCGAAGGGGTAGGCAGAGGCGCAACTAGTGCACCCACTTTTCGCCGTGCGTATTTCGTCCCATGATGTGATAGGAGGCGAGCCTATCGCCATTTCGGGCACAAATTCCAGACTCCGGGCGGATACTGAATAGAAAAATCCAATACCACTGTGCCTCTGTGCACCCGGGGATGGAACCCGAGACCTCAGCATTGCAGTCGTACCGTAATACAACTACGCCACCGAGGCAGTCAAAAAGTTATCAAGAAATATTTGTAAAGTACTAACTAACAATTAAGTACCGAATTAGTATGTCGAGACATTTCTCATTATTATAATAGCTAATCACTTTGACCTACCTACTTTCCAAATTTGGACAATCCCTTGTTATTACTTACCGCGATGCGGGAGACAGTGGTTCCTAGATTCTCTCAATCTTGCTATATATTATACTGATCTTGCTTGAACATTGATGGTTAATACAGACTTTACTGGTGGTAGGTCTCTCATTATGTAAGAGGCCGTCTGGGTGGGTACCACCGCAATGTCTATTTCTACCGCCGAGCAACAGTGTGCATGCCCTGTTGTGTTTCGGTTTGAAGGACATTGTAGCCAGTATAACTACTGGACATAATGAGACTTAACATATTATGGCTCAGGATGACAAGCGCAGTGGAATGCCACACAGTACTTTGTAAGTCAAGGTGCTGGATGGTGTTGCTACTGTTTATGGGTGGTCGTATCACTTACCATCAGGCGAACGGCATGCTCGTCTCGTCATTCAACGCTATAAAAAAAAAAAACTTTAAAAGAAACGACGGCTTTGATTTTTATAAAGAAAAATAAAATTTTAATATCAGCCTCTTATTCTATAAAATGTTACTCCAGTAGATCGAATAGATTTATTCAAAATATTGTTTTCATAACGTTAATAATCTTAGCTAAAGAAATAAAATAACTCCAATTAGAAATCGCAAACAAGACTCTTATGTTTCATTTATCAATACGTAAGATTTACACAGATTATAATACTATGCGACAAAAATGCGAGTATAAAAATAAACAATGATAGCCAAGCATCAATGAAGGCGATAAACTCTGTTATCGCTGCCACCAGCAGATACCATTACTATACTTGAGAAAAAATTGCAAATGCAAGACTTTTGAAACACTTCACACAATATACCTATGAAGGTATCAAATTTGTGACCTTCAGAGATAAGATTATATCAGTATTCGTATTTGTCATAATAGCTAACATAGCGTTAACAAGTTAGTGGCTATCACAACAAGCAAGCCCTTATATAATGGGGAATTTATATATGTAATCTTATATGTTAAATATAAGAATCAGAATGCAATGGGAAACATTATTAATATCTACCAGTTATGAGAATTTTATGTTTGCTATGCAGCGTCAATTTCATGCTGTCTTGTTTCAAATGTCTCTGATGCTTCTATCACAATGATCAAGGAATCTCTTCGCCTTTATTCATTACTTCAGCGCATACTGCGTTACCTAATAGCTTTCAATGAAAGTATTTTTTTATCCTCGCTTGGCAATGTGATACTGCACCTGATGCTAAGTACATTGCACTCGAAAGAGGCGCGGCCGACAAAAATTGTCTGCCTTCTGTCCTTAGGCGGTGCCGAACAGGAGCTATTCTTGGGGAATGAAATACATTTTGGCTGATTTTATAAATAAAGACTCATAGGACCCACTAGATTTAGTCACGGTACAAATATATTTTCCAAATATTTAAAAAAAATATTTTTCGCGAAACTATCAGCTCTATACTAAATACGTGCGTGCGTGTGTTGTGAGAGTTGCGGCGGGGGGAGGAGGGGGACGCCGGGAACGCGGGGTGTGACGCAAGGGGGGCTGTTGCGTTCGGCACAATGCGCCAGCGCAAAGACGTTCGTTGCTCCCGTGGAGGTCGTTGACTCTTTCACCGGCGTACGCGCACGCGACCCGCCACTTTCGCGCCGCGATAACATTGCCCGCCGACTGTGATGCTATAGAATGGGATGAATGTATACATCTACTTGTAAGATAGAAAGGGACAACGTATCATTGTAATGTAGATAAAAATGGTTAATTAATGAAGCTATCGATGTGGTAACACTTATCGCTGATTGTTTGATCGTATGCGTTCATCGCGCAGTTTCGTTCGATGCTGTGACAAAGTAAGTACAGCAATTGACACAGAGTCCAGTCTCAGATACAAGTTTTGTGGGTGTCAAATATGAGAGCCTTTACCTTAACAGTCAATACCTTAAGTACTCGAAAGAAATATATGCGGATCACACAAACATTTTCACCAACTACAATTACTATTACTTAATCATCTAAAATTGTAGCAAGTATATGAAATGAAATTGAGTATAACACTCTTGGGACAGTGCCATCATACCTTGCAATTTGAAATAGTTATGGAAAGGCGTGGCACTTACCATCAGGCGAGCTTGTCAAAAAACTTGTCAATTTATAATGACCAGCATTTTGATGTATGGGGTTAACGATCTTATTCGCGCGAGTGACGTTCCCGTTGATTCACGACATATTTAAGATCGCGTATAAAAGAGAACTCAAGTAATATTCTGGAACGTAAAATTTCGAAAATTAGGACACGAGTCGTTACAACCAGTCAAACATAACACTAACTGCAAGATACAAATATTATGATATGTGTGTCCACAAGGGTCTATCTACTAAAGTTTCCCGTAATAGATCCAGAGCAAATAGTTGTGGAACTCAAATTGTTTATATTGGGACTTGAATTCTGGACTTTACGTTTTAAAGACAGCTCATCGCTAGCTGCGCCACGGCAGACATTTGCATGCAAATGCAGTACACATCTACTATTTTCAAGAATTACTTTGGTACTAACGATGACAATGTGTTAAAAAAATAAAGATTACAATTATACGTTAACCAAGTATTAGGTTAGATTCGGTTACAGGGTTCCCTTTGTTAACTGAGGGTGCCCTCAGGCGCCTGTATTGCAGAAGATACACAACCTAAACACATACAATGTATCGCCTACGCCATGATTTAAGCGTCTAATGATGTAAAGAATTGATAGAGCCATCATCATCAGCCACATGACGTCCACTGCTGAACATAAGCCTCCCCTAAAGATTTCCAGACGGACCTTTCAAAAGCGGCCTGCATCCAGATAGAGTGATTACAATAAATTACATCGAAAGTTAAAGAAATCTGCGCTAGGCACTAACTTTTACTTAAGTACAATACAATCTCATTATACATACAAAAGTTCACGCCTTTATCCTCAGAGGGATTAGTAGAAACGTAACTCGTGCACCCGCGGTTATAAATTAGTCGTATATCATATCAGGCTTTATTATTCATACCGAGTATATCATGTGTTTCAAAAAGTTAAAAATTAATACAAATTTTATTTGGTCGATCTGAGATTTACACCAGAAGTCTCGTGTTAATCTTTCGATTTAGCGAGTAGATTATGCATTTTATATCTGAAAGTCATAGAAGACTTTAACAGATAACTTTCGTATATTTATTGCCTTACTACTTCTCAGTTTCTTAACAGGAAAAGGAACTTAGCATCTTATGTCTCAGGATGACGAGCGCAGTGGAATGCCATACAGTACTTTGTAAGTCAAGGTGCTAGATGGTGTTGGTACTGTTTATGGGTGGTCGTATCGCTTACCATCAGACGAACGGCATGCTCGTCTCGTCATTCAATGCAATAAAAAAATAAAAAGTCAAGTAATGCAACAACGCAATTACAATTATGTTTAATTGTCTTGGCGCGACTTAATTAATAGCTCATAAAAACCATATTTTCCTTTTTAAACTAAACTAACCTCAAGCTAATTCAAACTCGACGGATGATAAGCAAACGACTGTCCATAAACAATATAATATTTATATTTTCCCAAAATACAAAGCACTACATGACCGTCTACTGCGCTTCACTTGTGTATTAAATATTACGTCCTAACCAGTTATTATATTGGCTATAATATCCTTGAATCCGGAGCTGAACACGAAAATAATTACTGGGCATTATGAGACAACATGTTAGATCTCAGGCTGACGAGCGCAGCGCAGTGCCACCCAGTAGTTTGTAATTTAAAATTCTGTATGGTGTTGTTATTGTTTAGGGAGGTTAAATACAACTAACCATAAGGTGAGTGGCATGCTGGTCACGTCATTTAATTGCAATAAAATGTACACTGGTGCTTGACAGAAATAAATACTCTCCTATCCACAACTTAAGCATTAAAAGAAATGTCCTAAGCTAAGCCACAGCTAATTGTTTATTCCGTATCATGTGAAACTATACTCCAATCACAATAGTGTGAATATTGTTAAAATTTCTTTATTTGGTACGGTTACGTGGCACCTTTCACTGCGCACGCGCACCACTCTGATATCGCATGACGGAAAGTGACAGTGAAACGACCACGGCACCGACACGACAACGATACGGCACGATATGAATTAACGTTTTTATAGTATACAGGAATTAGTTTTCATGACCGATTGATATGTGTGATAGAAAGTTATTCTAGTGTATGCCCTATAAATATATATTTTTGTTTTTTTCCAATTGTTTCCTTGGCCTAGTATCAGCATAGGTTGCGGACGAGGTCCTAACTAAAATTTGCAGGTTTTTTAAACGCGATTTGCCTAGTACCGGTTTGCCTAAGGGGGTTGATGTCACCCAAATCCATTCTTAATAAACTAAGCTTTTTTTTAATTAGTTTAATATTTATTGAAGACAGTGCAAACCGCTCAATTGGGTTTAAATGCTAAGGTCTAAATACAAGGTGCCAACCCAGCCAGGCGTCTCTACTGTATAGAGCGCTGCTGTTCAAGACAATGTTCTTTAAACAGTCTACACTTACAATCTAAGGCCAATAAATCTCGAAAACGTGACTCGTTTTACTCAAACACATCCACAGCAGATACGCTACCAAATACAAAGTAAACTGAAATATTTGCATTAACTAATCTCAAAACAACAAACATTATATCATTAAAACATTTGAACACGATATTGCGAAATTAAGGCACCTGTCTCAGTGCTAACGATTTACTATCGGCTATTTTAATGCTAATAAATGCTCGCTCCTTGGTTCTCACTCATGCATAGCTGCTGGGGAAGCACCGTCAGAGAGACAGCTACAAAGATTATGATTATTAAGGAATGAATTTATATCGGCTAATGCCGACTCGGCAAAACGAGAACTATGTCGATTTTCTTACCTTATTTACGGAGCTTTATCCATAACAAATATTTCAGGCACTCTTACACTAGGAACTTTGGTAAGTTTCTAATTTTAAAAGCCCTTCACTACTCTCTGCCAGTAGGAAATGTCCCTTAAAACCGTATGTGATCTACGAATTGTCATGAACTTCTGGGCTGTCATGATCGACTGACAATCACACTTGACATTTATTCGACGAGTTATCCAATTACAATGTCACTATGTCAGGGAATAACGCGTTTAAATGACATTAAGTTTACAAGTTTAAAGCAGCAGGTAACTGAGAAGTTGGGTAATCTGATGGTGATTAAATAATTTAATATTGTGCCCCTCGGTCGCCAGAATTATGCTGTTTACATTAGGAGGCCGACCGATAGAAAGAGCCAACTATTTTAATATATATTCTGACATAAGTATTTTCAGAATATATAAAAACAACCTTCCTATTCCTATTGAAGCACTCTACAAAGTCTCTAACCAATAAAACTACTGGCTACTGGCTAAGTACAAAGATAGTTCATTGCCAAAGTTTCCACTTTCACAAACTTATAAATTTCATACATAGTCAGCAATTTAACACCATTTATGTCACATGACCTTTGATATCGCCTCATTTGTCTTGGCAGCATGGAATTACGCAGTAATAGATATTAGGATTTAGCTTGCCACTCTACACAAGCAATTAACGTAGAATATTTTCAATATTTAAAAATATATACACATGTGAAATAGCAAAGACTAGAAAAACACCAGTGACATCTCTGCCTACCCTGTCAGTATGTGTTAGTGTTTATAGCACACTGACCTCGACCTTTTACCATAAAAGACAGTGAAACTTGAACAGAGACAAAAATTATCCATTATTTTTTTACTTCACGAATTTCCTTGAAACATCAAAAAACACTACAAAAGATTTAGCTGAGGAGCACTAAAAAAGAAATCTTAAAAAAGTTCTCTCGTTACAGAGACATTTTGTTTTTTCTCGCCTCGATCGGGGTCACCGCTGATTTAGTTTTTAATCTGCTATGTGAACAAGGTGAAATTTTCACTAAGACAATGGCTGTGGTGAATATTCAACCTCATTATCATCCTATCCTTATTTTGTGGTGGAAAACACATACAGTAAATATTTTTTTTTGTTTCTTATACGACCGGTTAAAGGGCACAATTTGGCATAAGCATAAAGTTTTAAAATTTTGAAAGGATAAAATTACACAACAATTTGCGATTAGCTGGTCTTCCTTATCATGCTAAAAATCACGGAATATAAAATAAATATTATACATACATACACTCGCGCCTTTTATCCCCGAAGGGGTAGGCAGAGGCGCAACTAGTGCAACCACTTTTCGCCGTGCGTATTCCGTCCCATGATGTGATAGGAGGCGAACCTATCGCCATATCGGGCACAAATTCCAGGCTCCGAGCTGATACTGAATAGAAAAACCCAATATCACTTTGCCCGACCCTGGGACCGAACCCGAGTACTCAGCTTTGCAGTCGTACCGTAATACAACTACGCCACCGAGGCAGTCAGTTTCTGATGGACGTTGTAGTCAAAGCTATTACTGGTCATTGGAGAATTTACATCCAATATCTAAATAAGCGTACTTTTTACTTTAGAGTCCTGAATGTTCCCGTACAGCTTATGGACAGGCTAGGGGAACGATATAAATTATAATCATCGGAGAGTTATAATCTCCGCGTCATTCAGTTCAAAAATAAATTTAAATAGGATGTGGATTACCCATTACTATACTAAATTACGCGGTGTAAAAGAAGTTTAAGAGATGATATGCAAAATATCATATTATGTTAGGAAATATTTCAAAAATGATTGTAAGACTGCATTATGACCCTCTAAATTTAATAAACCATGTGACCAAGCATTAAAGATTCAATGTCATATTTGCCACAGTTATAATAGTTTTAACGTTATAAAATAATAGTTAAATACTAACGCCACCTTGTGCAACAATTGAAATTTGATCAAAGTGTATTTGGAGCCCTATATTCATCGATTTGCATAGTAACAGAAATATTATTGATTTTAAAACTTAAAGTTAAAGCAATAAGATCATAATTAGCAGATAATTTTCGTATAGTGTTTTTCGCTTTAAATGTAACTAATTAAGTGATGTAAAGAAGATAGTTATAAAACAGTAATAACTTGAAACATTAATCAAATGAGGGTTTAAAACAATGGCGTGAAGAATTCTTTATTGATTGCGTAAAAATAGGTGTAAATAAAATATTAAAAATGATTCTATATTCCTTCTTGTCAAAATAGAACTACTGTCACCAATTGTACCTACGCGCATGCTCACGCCTTTTATCCCCGAAGGGGTAGGCAGAGGCGCAACTAGTGCACCCACTTTTCGCCAAGCGTATTCCGTCCCATGATGTGATAGGGGGCGAGCCTATCGCCATACCGGGCACAAATTCCAGACTCCGGGCTGATACTGAATAGAAAAATCCAATATCACTTTGCCCGACCCGGGGATCGAACCCGAGACCTCAGCCTTGCAATTGTACCTATATTATAAATTGACCGGCTCGACCGAAGTGCTACCAAATACCACTGTCTTACAAAAAATCGAGGTGGATTGAGGTTCGTTGGTGCAGTATGTGCTGGCAGCAAGATTGCCGGAGGCCCAATACCAACTCCCCACTCCTCGCCTTAAAGGTCAGCAACGCACCCACGAATCTTTTGACATTGTACACGTTCATGACGATGATATGACCAAATGGTCCAGTTGCTAATTTGATTTATCTTTGACTATAAAAAAATAAAATTGGTTCTAGATTTTTGAAATAAGGAAGTTAATTAACATATTGAAACGCCAGCACAGATTCAAATCACTGACCGAATACAGCATGTAGATCGGCCGGGCGGTCTACGTGTCGACCTTCCTTGGCGGCCACCGCGTAACGTTTATATATGTATTTATTTAATTTATTCCTACAAGTATACGTGTGCTTGTCTATGAAACTCAAACACGCAATGTACTTTGATCAAACGATATTTCATATCAAGTTAAAACTCGTTGTCGATCGACACGATGCATTTGAAAATTAAATTGTAAAAAAATACCAATTATAAACAAAACAACGCCTGTGTGATTGTTTAAGTTAATACCTAATTATACAATAAGAAGGTCGCGGTTTTATTTCATTGTTTTAACCAAGTACACATAGAAATACCTAATAGATAACATTGAATAGCATTGGTGGATTCTGGCTGTGAAAAATAGCCTCGGCAAGGTCGCTCGCACCGCACCGTCGTCGGCCGTCGCTGCCACTCGCTGATGACCACTTAATGCTGCTTATTGTAATTAATGAATCACTGTGTGTACCTACATCGCGCCTCAAACAATTGAAGGTTGCGCTTCTGTCAAAAATATTGATTTACTACATTCTCCCGCGTTTTTTCATACTTTTTTAATGAACAGTAAGACCCGTCGTGCATTGCCGTTCATGAAATCATGCGTAACCTTTAACACAAGGGTGGTGGTATTTAAAATATTACGATTTACGACTATATCCCGCTAGTTTAAACTAGCTAAAATATAAGAAGGTTCCTGTGTAATAAAAACTGAATTAAGAATAAATGTAGAGTCTCACTTATTATCTTGCAGCAAATAAAATTCAAGAACACACTCTAATAAGATCACTTCATAGTTTGCAACACACATCCTCGCGAGTAACCGTACCGTCTGTCATTAAATTGATGAATTAGTAATAAAAGTTGTTAATGATCCGGCCATTAGTAGTAAGGTCGTTACACATAAATATTTATTTGTTACATAAGTTTAGACTGCATACCATTGCACCTCAATCATACTGACCTAAAAAAAAAGTGCATACGTCAAATTTGACAAGATGCACAAGATGGCGGCGATGAGTACGCGTTGCGTAAATTCGCGCGTAAAGTTTTGCCCGGTGTATTATTTATTGATTGTTGAAAAACAATGGCGAGCGCTCGCTGGCAGTGAGGCAGTGGGTCAAGGGCGGCTTGCCCTAGTTACGCAGTGCGGCGCGCCGAAATTCGCGAGCCAACCAGTTGCTAACCTCACTTGCCTGGGAGGGGAGACGATTGGTTTTTTTTAAGGCTGTAACTAGTATGCATTTCTATAGTATTTTTACAAATGTTCTGTCTGTCTGTATGTAAATATTATTTTGGAATTATAATATTTTGTATGATGATTCTTTTGTTTAAAACTCACACACACACACACACACCACACTCACGCCTTTTATCCCCTGATACTGAATTTAAAACCCAATATCAATTTGCCCGACCCGGTAATCAAACCCATGACCTCAGCATTGCAGTCATACCGTAATACAAATACGCCACCGAGGCAGTGGCACTCGAGGTAAAACTCTTAGTTATATTTTAAATAAAAATATAAAATTAATACAAGTTTGCATACTCAGAGAGATGAGAACGCAAACGAACAATTGAGTCACAAGTTGACCTGATTTCCTTTTTTGAATATTTATTTGAAACTGTGGTAGACTCGTGTCTCATAAATATTTCGGATATGTAAAAATTACCATACAAATTAATAAAATACTACACAGTATGTCAGTATAATTTATTTTTACCTACCTAGCGACATCTTAAGAAACAATAGAGCTACTGAGCATAATATATATGAACAGGGCGACGAGCGCTGTGCGATGTCATTCCGTTCTGGTATAATAATATCCCTGGGCAGTTGCAACTTGTAGCGACTTTCAGTTGCACGTAAAATTGTAACCTTAATTGCAGTTTAACAAACGCCTCGTATTCGAATGTAAATGTTGTAATGTGGGTCACACGGCCGTATCATGAGGAGCATACACTTGACAAGGACCCGCTTATCTCTACATTATGTTTTAACTAAATACAATAATAATAGTGATAAGTTGGTCTCAGGTTCGATTCCATGGTGCGCTTTTGTTACTTTACTGTTTATTTTTTTACTAGCCGGTACCCGCGACCTCATCCCTAGGTGTATTGACGATTAATGAAAAAATAGTTTATATTTTTAAATCAACACCATTTCGATGTTTCAAGACTACAAAAAGAATGTAGATGAAGAAACCAGCTTACCTGAAAGTTCTCCGTAAGAATTCCAATACTTGAAGTTTATCAACCCAAGCCAGGCGTATTAAACCAGCGTGATCTACAAATAAAACTCCCCTTTTTATTTTATTTTTTTATTATAATGATATCTTAAGTTTACACGAATGATTGATATTGAAGTAAAACTAATTTACGGATTTTTTTATTATATAATTAAACAATGAAGGCAGATATTATAACATTCACTTTCTGGACAACCAACACCTCAGTCTATAAGTCATGAAGGCCGTAAAGTCTTCGAAACGTCGAGAATAAAAATTAAACAAATTTATCGGGGAAAAATTCCGTAAAGTAGTTTTATTTCAATACACAACTTTAACTTTTATTACATATAAAGTGGTGCGCTATTTGATTCGTAACTCTCCATTTCGGCCGCCTATACTTTAAGTGCCACATATTACAGGGCTATAAATTAAATATATTCTAATTCAATCATTAGTTCCTAGAGGTAATATATTTAAATTACAACTACCAAGGTTTTAAGCGTAATTAAAGCGAGTTAATTAATTTAAAACGTTAATTGCATTTAGCATTAGAGCGTTGTAAACATACTCGTAGAAAGTTTAAAAATACCGGTACGTGATATTGTATTTTGTTATACTTATTTAAAAAAGTCAAGTAACTTTACTAAGTTGTAAAGTTACTTGACGTTGTTTAACTTTAAAAACATAATAATTAAAAACTATAGAATTTGTGCATCGATACCTACACTGATATTACTTAGAACTATATTGTACTACTATGAATACACAAATGCAATGCAATGCAATTAGCCCTGTATCATATACTGCCCACTGCTGCGCACGGGCCTCCTCTAGTACTGAGAGGGGTTAGGCCTTAGTCCACCACACTGGCCTAGTGCGGGTTGGCAGACTTCACATACCCTCGAAATTCTTATAGAAAATTCTCAGGTATGTAGGTTTCCTCACGATGTTTTCCTTCACCGTTAAAGCGAACGATAATTGATAAACAAAACACACGTAACTTCAAAAAGTCAGAGGTGTGTGCCTTGGGTTTTGAACCTCCGGACATTGTCTCGGCTTATGTAGGTAACATCGTATTCTAATTTGTTATTTGTACACATGACTTATAGCTTATTGTTTTTATTTGTCAGTTTCGAGTGGAGCGTAGTTCCTTGCCAGAAATGTGTTGCTTAGTATCTAATGCTAGACAAAAAAATGGCTCGCAGCTTGCATACGATATTGGCTTCTACGTAAGAAAAAGGATTTTCTTAAAATTTTACTAGAAGAAACATTCATGTAGCGAGAAATGCAACTGTCAAAACCCCAACGCAAATAAATAAATTATTTCAAAACAACAGAAAGTCATTAAGAATCTATGTCTATTATGGAAAGCAAACAATTTTGTCGTCAATAAATCATATTGTCTGTAACACGAAGCCGAGAATTTACCCGAGAGTCGGCAGAACGTACGCGACAGAAAGTGTTGTTCTCTTGGCAAGCTGTGCGTACGCGGTCGGAGAAATTAAACCTGAGCTATATCATTTCACTTTTTATTATTTTATTACATTGCAAATCGATAATACGACATTATTGGATTTTAAAGTGTGCAAATTAACGGTTTCACTTTCCGTTGTTGCGTGGTGTAGTCTGTATGTAGACTGTGGTAAGGTGATTGCTAAAAGAGATGATAGTAGCAGCCTTCTTTTAGGAGGTTAAAAGACGACATTAAAGCCTAAATGTTCTTTTTATTATATATAAACGGGCCGGTGTAATTCTAACACTATTGAAGAACGCAACAACTTTTGTTTATTTTTTGTCGGCATTGTAATATTGGCACTCTTGAGTGCAGTTTCAATTTATTGTGCCCGAAAAAAAAGCCTAAGAAACAGTATTCAATAATTACCGAGGATAAATACAGGCATTTACTAAAACTCGTATTCGATAGCTTGTTCGGTTAACCAGTAACCACCACTTTGCCTACATCTGCCATCAAGCAGTGCAGCGTGTAAATTGTTTTTGAGTTTGAAGAATATAGTAGAGGATGATATCAATTGATTTAATACAAATATCGTGTTAATATAATTATCTATGGAAAGATATTCACCCACAAAAGAGCTAACTGCTCTGACACTGCTCTCTTCATTCAGTAAAAACTTTAAAATACTCTTACTTTTAAACACCATGATCCAATTTGTCCCCCCGAGTACATTGGCCACGTCGGCGCGCACAATCTACATTGTAGATAGAGGCACGACTGCCAAGCAAAATGCATCATTCGCAACAGTCCTGGAGGCTGATAGCGTCCAGTGAAAGGTACGTGAAACGCATCTGACAACCGCCACCAAACTACGCGTAAAGTTTCGACCACACTCGGGTAGGTCGCATTCATGACTTTATAGAGTTTATGCTATTAGATTTCATGATGAGCAATGCGTAATGTCATGGTAAACGCCACGCAGCTTGTCAGTGGTAAGTTAGCAATATTTCAGAACTTAAAATTAAAAGTATGACAAAGTCTGTATTAGGACAACCTACAAATTTTGTGTATCTCTGCTTCGAGCAGGGTTCATAAGTTGAGTCCTGACTTGAAGGCCTTGATAGCTAATGTACACAAATTATTTTTCTCATGGATCATAATATTATAGTTACAGAGCGTAGTACAACAGTATGACTGTTCTCAGTTGATAAACCAGAAGTTACAACTCCTGCTCGCTACATCTGTTGTTACTCGTCACCTACGCGCCCCAAGAAGCAAGAGTATCTTAACTTCTAAACGGCCATTTGGTATTGCTATTATTTATGGGCAGGCGTTGTTCAGACGAAAGTTCAGCTTATTTTTGTATAAAAAAAAATATCGTCTATACCATGTACTGTAAAAAAAATCTGACTACAGATGACCTTTGGTGATGGAAGTGCAGTTGAGTTTATGAAATGTCTACGAAGATATCCAATACCGAATAAACTCGGCCCTGCCACTGCCCTTTGCCCACACGACTGTATGACTATACCTTTACAAACATCAAGTTTATTTAGACTTTATCTCGTGTCGAGAACAAGTACTGCCTTATTTGGAGCGGTGTTGGCAACGTTAATAAATACATTTAACAGTTACACGCGCCTGATCCCACGCTGGCAATACCTATTGGGTTAATATTAGGATATTTTGAATCCAGAATGACAAAAAAAACGTTTTTTTAAGTTGTTTTTGGGACGTGATACATCTTGTACCGCTGTTAATATATCCACCATCACCACCGATTTACCTTTTCCAGTAAAGTTGGCTGGCGCAAAACGTTATCATAATGATTTTTCGTTTGTTAACATTATATTTGACGATGCTACCGTCAGTGCAGTGTGGTTGCCGCAGTAGGTACAAGAATAATAAAAAATGTATTACTTAACCATAATACTCATGGCTAGTGCGGATCAGTAGCGACCTTAACTAATGCGAGGCTTGGGGTGGCAGATCTTTACGAGACCTTTTTAACCGATTACTGACAGAGAGTAATATTTTTTCTTTGTGCTCCTTGCAAGCGCGAGGCTCTGTAGGCTTGGAATGTGGCAAAAGACGTAACTCGTAAGACGATGTCGTTTAATTTTGATGTTTGATCGAGAAACCAATAGGTCAGTCACGTGTTAGTCTCTCAGCAATTCCAATAAAACGAAACAGAGTCGTGTTGTATTTTTTTGCCACAAAGTCTACTGGTCGGTTGCTCTGTTCGCCACCCTCACAGGCCGGCTCTGGTGCAGAACACCTACATTCCTAATAGGAGAAGCAAAGCTGCATTTAGTGTAATAACTTTAGCGAATGTTTCGTTTTTATTGTTATAGAGGGCAAACCTATTTATTGAGGTCTATTTTTTCCCTGATTAACTCACATGACTACTATCATAAAGTAGGTACTTTGTATAAAATGAAGACGTGTAAGTATATTCATAGATATTAATTTAATGCCATGGAGATAGAACTCAATGAAATTGCTACATCGGTTTTATAGCCGTTATTACCAGATTTTTTATCACCTCCTCTATAGTTTTTTTAAATAAACTTTGTAGCGTCGTCCTGCTTTATCGTGATAAGAGGAAAATACGACGTACTGTCTAGATCTTATTTATCCTAATAATATAATTTAGCTCATGAAAGGATTACCTAACTATAAACACAGATTTTTTATAACCATAATATTAAATAATTATTGTTACTGGTGGTAGGTCTTTCATATGTAAGAGTTCATCTGGGTGGGTACCACCGCAATGTCTGTTTGTACCGCCAAGCAGCAATGTGCATGCACTGATGTGTTTCGGTTTGAAGGACATTGTAGCCAGTGTAACTACTGGACATAATGAGACTTAACATCTTACGTCTCAAGATGACGAGCGCAGTGGAATGCCACACAGTACTTTGTAACTCAAGGTGCTGGATTGTGTTGCTACTGTTTATGGGTGGTCGTATCGCGTACCATCAGGCGAACGGCATGGCCGTCTCGTCTTTCAATGCCATAAAAAAAAAGTTACATTTATGTCCATGATAGCGCCATCTATTGTCGAGTAGCAAAAACAACCAATTAATAGCTTGGTAACAATATTGATCAAACAAGTCGTTTGCTTCAGCATTCATCACTAACAGTTACCATCAACTAATAATCATTTATTTATTATACCGCTATCATGGAAGACCCAGATAAGAAGATAAGTGTACTCTGCTTAGGACCGAAGGGGTCGGGAAAAACGACGCTATTGAAAAAACTGCAAGATGCTGAAGGTATAGACAACACTTACAGCCCCGTGCCGACTATAGGAACAAATATTTACGATATTTACTACGTGAACAAGGGCGGGAAGAAACAGACGCTGTCGGTGAGAGAAATCGGCGGAGAGATGGCGCCACTGTGGAGTAATTATTTGGATGGCGTCGAACAGGTAAGGCACAGAATAAATATAAGGTTTTCTTTTATCCCATATGCCATAATTATGGTTTATTATACAATAATAATGCTGCCTCGGTGGCGTAGTTGTATTACGGTACGACTGCAAAGCTGAGGTCTCGGGTTCGATCCCCGGGTTGGGCAAAGTGATATTGGGTTTTTCTATTCAGTATCAGACCGGAGTCTGGAATTTGTGCCCGATATGGCGGATAGGCTCGCCCCATATCACATCATGGGTCGGAATACGCACGGCGAAAAGTGGGTGCACTAGTTGCACCTCTGCCTACCCCTTCGGGGATAATAGGCATTAGGCGTGAGAGTGTCCGTGTGTATACAATAATAATATAATTACAGGTGATCTACGTCGTTGATACGTCCAACCTCTGCCAAATATCAGCTGCAGCCGTACTTCTGTACACGTTATTAGCTGAACCACGTCTCAGCAAAGCAAAGGTATGATTATTTTTATTGTATTGTAGAAAACTCGTAGATGGACAAATTGATGGATAATCACCAGTATCCAAGAAAGATATTGAATTGCTGGAAAAGAATCGATTTGCTTAATTGGGAAAAAATAGAAATTGTAGAGGCATACCTACTTATTTCGACTCAATGACTTATCGGGAAAACGCAACAGCCAACCTACCATACCAGCTTATACCAGTTTCCTGTAATCAGTTGTACCTTTTTTTTTATTGCCTAAGTACGCAAAAGAGCCAGCGGTCCACCTGGTGGTAATCGGCGCCCGCCGCCCATGAGCTTACGCAATGCCGGGGCACTGCCAAGCCGATGCCTACCGGGACGTGAGATAAAGTACCTACTATTTTTAAGCCTTATTAAAAGAAGGAAAACCTACCATCTTGATTAAACTATTTATGGTTTAGGTCGTTCATCCAGTTTTGTCGCTGGTAAAGACCATGTGCACGGAGGTAGGCTGATTCAATTGAATCGAATTAGATAAAACTGGAAATAGCTTCAGCATAATTATTCCAAGAATAAGGCTAAACTTTGAAACTTATTCTCATTTGTTTTTTCTAGTTTATCCTTGTCCTTAGCAAAATGGATGCTGCGTACAGACAAATGAGGAATGAAGCTCTTCTGATGTTGCAATACACGCGCCTGTGTAAAGAATTACCTAACAAGCCGATACTCTTGGAGGCATCACCACTCGACGGCGAAGGCATTGATAAATTAAAAGCCTTACTAGCTGAACATAAACCTGTTATTAAGTTAAAGCATATTTAAATTTTTAAATCAATAAAAACCTATCATTTGTTTTTAGTAGGTAAATACTTACATAATATGATAAAAAATAATACATAATATTTTATTACCTGAACTAAAACGACTTAGAGAAAAACATGATTTTATACTGTGCGTTGTCCTTCAATATAATATAATATCTATAGTACTATAATATGAAGCAGTACAATCCGGTGAGTCTCTAAATTGAAAAAAAAATAATAAAAATGTAAGGAAACATCTACAGAAAAGTAATACAACACAAATCACCTATTTTTAGAATTATTTTCTGTCTGTTTTTCTGTTTGTTTGTTAGCGCACATCTCCGATATTACTAAACGGATCTCTAAGAAAGGAGATGTCCGCTTTTTGTATGGGTGCTGGGCTGCAAAATCTAATGAGGTTCAAACTTAAGGGATATTGAAAGGGCACAATACTTGGATCAAATAAAAAAAAAATTTAGACACCTCCATTCATAACTAACTTTTTTCAAAACGTTCATGTTAAGTGTAGTTTTTAAGCAAAATTAAATTACATAAATCTCAAAATCGGAAGTCTTTAAAATTAAACGATTTGTTGTAAAAGGCAAATTTTTAGGAGTTCTTTGCAAATATATATAAACTGTCTTGGGTAGAATTTCAGGCCCATTTTTGGACATGTCCTTTGGTGTGTTGATAGTTTAAGACCCTGCGAAGGGCATAAGCTTTTATCCCACAAAAACTCTTTCACGCGAGCGACGCCGCTAACAAAAGCTAGTGTTGAATGAGATAATAAATTATAATATGATTGATGATAACTGATAATAATTTAACTAAGTTGATTAAAACCTTCTTTGAAGGGAAAAAGAAGTAAAAATGACATACCTACCTTTTTTAGTTCTTAGAAAATATCGGTGCAAAAATAAAACGCATTTATATCTATCTTTGTCTTTCATTAACAACGTGTATATTATGTATTCTCTCTTTCTAAAATCTTTATCAAGCTGTCAAAGTCAATAATTTCCAAAGTTTGTTGTCAAATGTCAATGAACATTGAACACTATTGACTTTCTGAAACACTTGTCCAAAGATTATTAATATATTATATTATATACGACGGAAACCCGAAACACTGGAAACACGTAATAACCTACGTAATCCATGCATTGAAAAGACGTCGAAAAAGCTGTCCATTCGATTAAATCGTGATCTAAACATTTAAATACTAACGATGAACTAAAATAAACAAATTGGTGAACAATGGATGTATCTGTGTATGTCGATGTATCGAAGCTATGCAGAGGTTGTATGAAAGAAGTGGCGTCTTGGGAGAAAGAAAATTTCAACCAGAAAACAGTGGAAATGTTCTGCTTTTGCACTAATATTACGGTGAGTAGGGAATTATTATACTTACCGTTTTTAATAATTTCTCAATCTTATAGTACTCTTAACACTTAAGATTTTAAAAAAATCTTGCTGATGAGCGTCAAATACTTAATAACATTTTTTATATGCGGTTATTAGTATTTAAATATAGACAATAACATAAATTTACACTTCATATATAAATAATATTGCATAGTTAGGTACCTATTTACTCCACAGCAAATTTGGCTTATCATCTTCTATTAAATATAGGTTATAGGTAAATATATGTAATCTAGGTTTTATAGATAATTTGGTACCACAATGATATGTATTCTTCAATATATATTTTTTGTTTCTGAATCACGATACGAGCATGCCACTTGCCTGATGGTGAGCAATATGACCACCCGTAAACAGTAGCAACACCATACAGAACTTTTAATTACAAAGTATTGCATGGCACTCCACTCTACTTATCACCTTGGGACATTAGATGTTAAGTGCAGCCACAGACTGGGGCTTTATAAAGAGCAATTCCGACCGCATGTGGAGTACTGCTCACATCTCTGGGCAGGGGTCCCCAAGCACTTGCTGAACCCACTTGACTCCTTACAAGGATGGGCACTTCGCATCGTCGATGATCCCAATCTCATGGACAGAGTTGAGGCGCTGGGTATGTGCAGAGACATTGGATCTCTCTGTGTATTCTACCGCCTCTTACATCGGGAGTGCTCCGAGGAACTGTTTAATATGGTGACCGCCTCATCTTTTTACCATCGCACCACTCACCATCGCAGTGGAGTTCATCCGTACTACCTTGAATCCATCCTTAGTAGCATGCTGCGATTTCAACCGTGTTTTCTGCAGCGCACATGCAAACTTTGGAATGAACTCCCTGCATCGGTGTTTACCGAGCGCTATGACGTCCTACTTTAAAAGAGGTGTAAAAAGATTGCTCACCTCCCGGTAGGCAATGGCTTGGCTGTGCCTCTGGCATTGCTTTAGTCTATGGGCGGCGGATGTTGCTTACCATCAGGCGGACCGCTTGCTTGTTTGCCTACTAAGAAAAAAAAAAGGCTCATAATGCCCAGTAATTACGCTGGCTACAATGTCCTTCAAACTGGAACACAACAGTGCATGCAAACTGCTGCTTGACAGTGGAAATAGACATTGTTGAAATAGGCAACTAATAATATTTGTTTTCTTCTTTCAGATAACAGAAGAAGATGCACTTCCAAAACAATTTTGTTATGACTGCATCATCAAAATAGAATCAGCTTACACTTTCATCACAGAAGCTCTCAAAGTTACTGTCACCCTCAAAAACATATTATCCCGGACAAACACAGTTATAGTACAACCAGAGACGAAAACTATTGAGAATAGACTCACTCTCCCTGATTACAAAATTAGTTCCACTATAGACAATTATGAAGAAACTACTTATAATCCCACAGATTATACACCATGCATAGACAATCAGGAGTATGAAAATGTGGAAGAAGTACAGGAAATACACATAGAAGAAGAACAGGAAATACATATAGAAGAAGTAATAGAGCAAGAAATTAAGATAGATAAGAAAGAAACAAAGCCTATTGAGGAAAAGAAAAATGTTTGCCCGGTGTGTCGGAAAGGATTTGTGTCTAGAGCATGGTTTAATAAACATATGGAGAAGGAACATGCAGGCAAAAAGTATGCATGTGGACAGTGTTCTAAGAGTAAGTTCAAATCAGTTACAAAATAAAAGGATCATCAACATACCAGCATTAGACCAAATGTTAAGGTGTGCATGCTTTAACACCAACCCAAATCATCAAAGCCATCTTTCACACACTGGAGAATTTCACTGAACTTATATGCTTTTCACTTTTCACTCACTTCCTAATAATTTTACAAATATTTCAAGCATCTATCATTTTCAGCTTTCTCCAAACCCTCTCAGTTAAGTTACCATGCAGTGTCACACTCCGAGGAGCGTAAGTTTGCTTGCCCCACTTGTGGGAAGCGATTCAAGCGCCGCAAGCAGCTGGCGACACACGTGCGCACGCACTCCGACGCGCGACCTTTCGCTTGCGACAAATGCTCTATGAGGTAATTCGGACTCCGCCGCCTTTTTTTAAATTTAATAACGAGTTCAATGACCACCTCGATTTGAATGGTGGTAATGATTCAATTCGTTTTCGATTTTCTTTTTGATAGTTAATTTTTTTTTTAGTTATTGAAATAAAAAAATATGACTAAGATTATTGCCACTGGTTTATAAAAAACGTTTATAATATCTGCTATTACTGCTTGAGATGGCTAACCACAAAACTGCCCAAAATCATCCCGAACTTTCGAGTTATAAAACACTATAAATATTTTTCAGCTTTTTTTCTTTGAAAATTTCAGGTGCTAATGTGTTTTTTTTCACACCAACCAGCGCCTTGACTTACAAAGTACTGGTGTGGCATTCCACTGCGCTCGTCATCTTAAGACATAAGATGTTAAATCTCATTATACCCAGTAGTTACCCTGGCTACAATGTCCTTCAAACCGAAACACAACAATGCATGCACACTGCTGCTTGGCGGTAGAAACAGACATTGCAGTGGTACGCACCCAGACAGACTCTTACATATGAGAGACCTAACACCACCAATGTCCAATATAGTTGAAATTGCAAGGTCACTTTCATATCATGTTTGTCTCAACAGGTTCAAGTTAAAAAGTGTGCTCAAATGTCACATGAAAGTCCATGACTCGGAAAAACCGTACCTGTGTTCGTACTGCGGTTGGAGCTTCTCGCAGGGTGAGTATGGGCTACATAATAATTTATATAGATAAACCACATTTCCTCTTATCCTACTAGAATTAATAAGAAAGTTTATAAAGAGGTGGTACCTATATGCAGAAACCGCTGAATGATTTGGATAATCAAAAAATAAGAAAAAAAAACAAAATTTGGATAATATTAGGTACATAAATAGATCAAGTTATAGTTTTAAATAATATAGTCTAGTATTCCAGGAAAAGCGCTTCACGCGGAAAGAGCTCATAGACTAATGCTGCAATAACGCTAAGTTATATCAAAGTAAACTCACATACGTTCCGCACCCAATGCTACACGGAAATTGTGAACTGTTTGATTCTGGGCAGCATATTTTGAACCTGGCGCAAGATTTTCCATAAAACACTGATATGGTCATTGTCTAACGACATCACTGTTTTACGAAACACACGCACCGATCGGTAGGTAATTTGATCACGAAACTGGCAAAGTACAGACTACCGTCGCTTGAATAAAGTTGTAATATGTAATGAAATTAATTATTTTCGAAAATAGAATTTTCCGTAGTTACGTTCCACGCATCGTCCTCTATTTTATAAAATCTCATAATGTTCCACACACAATATAAAACGGACATGTCCAAAAACGGGCCTAAAATTCTAACCAAGATTTATAATATATATTTGGATAGAACTCCTAAAAACTAGCATTTTACAATAAATCGTTTAATTTTAAAAGCCCCCTTATATATGACAGAACTACCACCAGTAAAATTTGTAATTTGCGTAATTTTATTTTGCTTAAAAACTACACTTCATGTGAACGTTTTAAAAAAAGTTAGTTATGAATGGAA
This sequence comes from Sphinx pinastri, assembly GCA_947568825.1. Lineage (NCBI taxonomy): Eukaryota > Metazoa > Arthropoda > Insecta > Lepidoptera > Sphingidae > Sphinx > Sphinx pinastri. The sequence goes on from OX387615.1 coordinate 1,355,557, forward strand.
AGGTCTAAAAATATTTTTCTAATGGATCCATGTACCATATATTGACCCTTTAATATCCCTAAGGTTTGAGCCTGGTTAGATTTTGAGGCCCAATACCCATACAAAAAGCGGACATCTCCTTTATATAATGTACTAACATTGCGCGCGGCCCCACCCGCGTGGATAAGATTTTCCGGGATAAAAAGTAGCCTATAGCACTCAGGAGTAATGTAGCTTCCTATTAGTGAAAGAATTTTCGAAATCGGTCCAGTAGTTCCTGAGATAAGCGCGTTCAAACAAACAAACAAACTCTTCAGATATATTAGTATAGATTTGGTGAGAATAAGATTTATACAAAACATTTATTTAAAAAGGTATTCATATTTATTTTCACTGAAAATTGTATAAATAATTATATTATGCAGCCGGCAACCTGGAAGTGCACGTACGCACGCACACGGGCGAGAAGCCGTACGCGTGCAACACGTGCGGGTTCCGCGCCGCGGCCGCCTCCTCCGCGCGGCGCCACGCACGCGCTCACCTCGCGGCGCCGCATCACGTCTGCCATCTATGCAGAAAAGCGTTCTACGACGCTAGTGGATTGGTACGTTTTACAAGATCAGTATTAGAATCTGTGATTATTGTATTCTCATATTTTATTCCAGCAACAATGAGTTACCAACTTATTCAGACACGTTACTTACTTTTAGGGTAGGTAATAAAAAATTGGTCTGTAATGAATATAATGAATAAAACAAAGTAGCCAACAATATTTTTCTTGTCATATTATATTTCAAGGAGAATTTAACTGTGATCTCCCGTTTCTTCTCAAATTCGCGAATAAAAAGCGTGTTATCATGAACACTTTCTGCGAGTTACAGGTAGCGGTCAAAATAAAATTACATTAAAAGTATTACATCAATTACCAACAAAAAAGGATTTTTCTTGTATGAAAGTGACTACTGGTGTATTTAGGTACATAGGTATTGTTTGGCAGGCGCGGCACACGCGCACGCACACAGGCGAGCGTCCGTACCAGTGCGGTCGCTGCCCGCGCGCGTTCGCCGACAGCTGGAAGCGCAAGGCGCACCTCATGCGCGCGCACACGCTCGCGCTGCACGACATACCGCCGCTGCGCCGCGACGGACGCCCCAGGCGGGACGTGCAGGGTGCAGCCGACCACAGGCTAGACACTGGCTCCCATACGCGCTTCGTAACTACGGTCTGACTTACGGCCGTTTTCATTAACGATCCCAATCTTAATATTAGATCCGATCTCGAAAATAAAACAAACAAAATGAGTCATTTGTAAGTATGTCGAAAAATTACTCTGATTGGTTCATTTTCGTGATTAATTGAAAAAACAAATCGGATCATTTATTGAAAATTATTTTGTCACTATATTATCCACATAGATTTTGCTTTTGACAAAAGCTACTTACCTATAACTTTGTTTTTAAACTCGGATAAATACACCTGAAGTCTTCTTAATATTAGGTTGGGGAAAAAGTTTCTTCGCATTTTATATGAAAACTCAAGACTTATTTTTTCAATGTTTATTTACATTTAATTACAGTATATAGGTGGCATTTTGTTCGATGACTTTCTGCCATCTTGTAGGTAGTCCCATAATCCCGTTGCTGTATAAATGTTGGGACTTCCGATAAAAAAAACGCAACCAGTAGTTTTGGCAGTCCTCTCTTGATGATAACCTGATACTGCCTAAAGAATTCTGAAGAGACCGAAACGGGTGAAAATCTGAAGGTGCGCAAGGTCAGGGCTATATGGTGAGTGCATTAACACTTCCCAGCCAAAATTTATACATACTAAATGCGAAAAGAATTTTTCGCCGTCCTATTACATTTAAGATAGACTAGAATTTTATCACAAAAAAGAACTAAAAATCTTTGAGGAAATTGGCTTGAAATAACAACGGTTGTGATTATAACAAATAAAGCTACAAACGCTCCTAATGCATTATATTTATATCATGGACGGCGGTGATCACTTACCATCAGGTGAACCGTATGCTCGTTTGCCCACTAAATCATAAAAAAAAAAATATAAATCTCATTCTGTTACCAAAGCTATAAATATAAAATGCCAAATATTTGTTTAAATATGATAAAGTACATGGTTTAATTACGGTATACAATAAAATAAACTAATTGTTATAAGTTCCAATGAACGCAAAATAAAAAAGTCAATATGTAAACTGTTTCATTGCATACTTTTTTCTATGGTAACATTAGTCCCTACTCGGCGCCTGGTAAGGAGATATTAATAATAACTAAACGTGTAATCACGTCGCTATGTTGATTAGTAATAAGCTAATTTGTATAGCGTTCAACCTACATTTGCAAACTATATCCACTGCTTAACATAGAATTTTCCAAGAACTCGCTGCCGCTATCTCCGATGTAACTTCGCTGTCTTCATCCATCTTCTTCAGCCAGCCGATACAAGATTTTGATCCAACCTACACGATGTTAAGGCCAAATGAAAAACTGAATTCCTTAAAACATTTAATAAGTACAAACCTGTCAACAATATACACAGCGTCTGTTGCTAACAATCGATTACTAGAAATACATCAATATTAAAAGGTAAAACTATTTACACCGCCCATCATATAAGCGCTACCCATGGATTTATATAATGGTCCATATACAATATTTAATCGTTTCAAAATGGCGTGCAGTCACTGACGTGTATACACGTCATCAGATATTTATTACCTGTAATAACGGATTTACACGTCATAAAATACGTGTATCAATGGCTTCTAATACATTATAGTGAAATCAATTGTATTATGTGAGATCAATGTCAAGGAAGACACAAAGATAGTAAATATTTGAATAGATTCTACTGCATATTTCATGGGATACACGGTTACATAACATCTATCTACTATATTTCACAATTAAAGCCAATAGCTATGCAATTTACGACAGAACACATTATTATATTTACGGAATAACAAGTTTTCTACGGCCTTACAGTGGCTTTATGTGTACAATATTCAATATAACCTTAATAATAAACATAGACCCTTTAAATTAGCTTTAGTAATCAATACACTTGGACTGCGGTGCATCACTAATGTTGTGTTTTTCACGCGCAACGTCTATGGGCGGACACGCCAGACGTGTGTTAGTTACGGTAATGGCTATAAAAAAAAACCGCCAAATAAGCTTCGCTGAGCTGCGCTGTGCTGTGCTGAACTAAGGGCGGTATTAAGAAATCAATCTCAAGTTTGAGCTACATCTTAAGTAGACATAGTGTATTGAACTATTCATACATTATGTCTACTTGAGATGTAACTCTAAACTTGAGATTGATTTATTAATACCGCCCTAAATTTCTCGATCTATGTTTTTCTATAAACAACTGCTTTTGGGCGAAGCGAACTGTATTTTTTCATCGTTCTTATCCTCAAAGAAACAAATACATAGTTCTAAATAAAGTCAAATTATGCTTACGTGCCCAAGGATTCATAAACAACATACATTTGTAGATATATAAATGAATATCGCCAAAATATCTTTATAAAATAAATAGCAAAATGAATATTTTTAATACTGAAGAACATTCTTTGCTTGACAACCTGACATTATTGTGCACTGTCCCTGATATTTCTCGACATTAACGTATACTGGATGCATGTTGTATGGTTCATGGTGCTTTATACAGGCTTAAACAGTAACCTGCACGTTTTGGACTATGTTGGACCACTCCACTTTAGAGGGCACCAGATAGAATGCTGGTGCTACTTTTTGTCCGCATGGGCATTTGCAACCTGAAAATATTAGAACAAATTTTTCTTCAGCATATTGTAGCTGTAGTAGGGCAAAAGCAATGTGGTCTAATTGTTATGTTTAAATTATTTGTGAAATTGTCAGGCGCCTATATTTTTCAAGAGCACACACACGTGTGCACGCGTGCACACACACGCCCAATTATTTATTGTATATCTTAAAGTAGGTAGATACATAAATACAAAAAAAATAAGATACTTAGCGCACTGAGTAAATTTTTTGGTAAATTCTTTGTTATAGTGTGCCCGCGACCGCTGTACCGCGCCTTGGGTAGCTGTGCGGTGAAGGGCGGGGGTGGGATAGCTCGCTGCACTCTGTCAGTTGGCCGTCAACTTTGGCGACGGAAACACGCCATTTGTACCGGGCGGTATGTGCCCTATGTACATGGGATAAAATATCTAAAGATAGATCTCGTGATGTGAAAGTTATTTTTATAATGTGGCCGAATACCTTTGTAAAAAGAAAGCAGACAGAGAAAGCTTTGAATATAATACTGAAATGAATATAAAACTACATTTTGTCATGTCTTTTTTTAATTTAAATACATACTTATTTTTCTCATTTTACGTTTACTCTGAAAATATTTTTTTGTTTCTTTTATAAAAACATGTATTTCCTTATTATTATTATTTTTATTTTTTTTGTTTCTTTCTGCTATATGGCTATCTGCGTTTGACACAATGAGCCACTCCGTTGACTGTAATACTGTTTTTCCTTATTATTGAAGAATTAATTTCCTGGTCTATCTTAACAATAAAATAAAAGAATACCTATCTTTACGTATAATTTAATCTACTTTCTTTATAAAATTTAATATTCAATAAATAGATATTTTAATAGATATTGTATCTATTAAAATTTTGTGAACCTAATTCAACCAATATCTTAGGAACTATCCTGGCAGTATCAATCTCATATGAAATTGTGCTTTTGCTTTCTTTCCCCCCTCACTTCAGGCCCTACCCGAGGCGCGGTACAGCACTCGCGGTCAGACTATAGTTTACTGTAAGTATTTATGTTAACGAAAAGTTAGATAGGCTTTTGCATATTTTTCAATAAATAATACAGACCCATAATCCAGCTGAAGCTGCCGATCTTGTTGCGGCAATTCGGGCAGTGCAGCTTGCCGTGCGGCTCGTGCGCCACGTTGTCCATCCACGCCATCGGCTCCACGAACCACATCAGTCGGCACATCTCCGACGCGTCGCGAGTCGTGATGCTGGCCTCTACCATCACATGCTCTGTGTACCCGTCCAGACCCTAGGAGTGTGGGGTTTGTGTTGGTGTTCATAATTTTAATTTTCCAATTTTTTCATATTACAAAATGTCAGGCAGGTGGCTGGTCATAAAAACTAAATTAAATCTTAAGTATATTCTGGGTGATGATTCTCTTACCCGACTGGGCCCCTCTCCGCTGTTAGATGGCCCTTCACTCTTGTCGCTATCAGAGTCGCTAGTATCCGGGGCCTGGCAGGCAAGGCTCTTCAGCTTCTCCAGGAGTATCTCTCCATTCTCCGCGCATGTCAAGCCTGTTAATTTGCTTGGGGGTGGTCGTAGACCTGTGGGACAGTTATTCTTATAAGTAATTTAGACAAAGTTAATTTAAATAAATACACAGTTAATATCTATTTTTTTTGACGTCCCCACATTTGCGATGATTCTGCCAGTGTCAGAATAAAAAATAAGAAACAAAGGTAAATCAGAAAAAATAAGAAACGAAGAAGAGATGGTTAATAACTCGGAATAATATGAAAATAAATCAAAATGGTACAAAAATTTACAGTCACTGTGTTGATACTATAATAGGAGATGATATGATTTCTTTGCCTTAGTTTTTAAATTGTATAGGTTTCTTTCTTACCTTTCTTAGCCAACTCCACCTTGACATGCCTGGGTATGTGTGGTATGATGTTGCTCTGGCTGGCGACGATGCGGCGACACCGACGGCAGCGGTACACGATCGGATCAGGGCGCTCGCGCGTCAGACCGGGGTCCGGCTTTATCAGATCAGCAAACAGCTGGGGCAGGATTTTTACTGGAAAAATTTGCAACAATTATTTAGAGAAATAAAAGATCTAATTAATTTTGCCTTATTTTATGCAGTGATTTAACAGAGAATTTTAACCAGCAACCAAGAAGGGGTACTCTCATGATATAATTTTTTTTTCAGTTGCACAACACTTGGTCAAGTACAACACAATCACCTCACCATTGTATGTAAAATATTCAAGAAAAGAACTTAAACCATAAAAATACCAGGGTTTGAGGATATATATCAAGATATATCGCACCTTTAGAACGAAAACGACACAATTTAAAATGTTCGAAATTTGAGTTATCGTCATAAAATGACTTAAAACGAAGTTCTCAATAAAACAACAGTTCAAACACCGCCATATTCGAGCAGGAACAGGACAAAACTGTTATATCGGTCCCTTTTTATTATATTTTAATAAATAAATGTACCAGTTTTAAGTCATTTTATGACGATAAGTCAATTTTCGATTTTTTTGAATTGTGTAGTTTTCGTTCTAAAGGTGCGATATATCCGATATATATCAAACTGGGCTCGACGATATATATCAATTGTTTTTTTACACGCTGTATATTATTTTATAATGTATTGCAATACAAAAATGGTTTAAAAAATTAATATTATTAAGTAATTTTTTGCGTTTGTTACTGTATTTCTACTTCCCAAACGTAGATGGCGTGAGAGTAGGGTTAAAACATACTCCCTAATGGTTATTGTTTTGTTACCAAGTGTAAGTATGACCATTTACTGATTAGAATTTATAAAAAAAGGTTTTATGTTTTTGAGTAGATTTTTTGATATAAGATTCTATGTTTTTTAGTTGATTTTGCCTGATATAAAAGATTTTATGTTTTGGTTTCATTTATCTGATTTTAAGTGCCTAAATAAATATTAACATTTTAGTTTTTTTTTTGATAGTTTTAGTATGTTTATGTAACACATATGCAAATAGTATTCATAAATAATACAATAAAATAATAATAGGTGTTTATACAAAATTGATATATATATCAAACTTAATATATATCATAAATATCCGATATTTTGATATTTATAATAAATCTATACTAATATTATAAAGCTGAAGAGTTTGTTTGTTTGTTTGAACGCGCTCATCTCAGGAACTACTGGACCGATTTTGAAAATTCTTTCACTAATAGGAAGCCACATTACTCCTGAGTGCTATAGGCTACTTTTTATCCCGGAAAAACTTTTCCACGCGGGCGGAGCCGCGCGCAATGCTAGTATCGGATATTTTCGAACCCTGAAAAATACCTTGATGAAGTTTCTGGCCAGCCATCTTCAGTCTAAACTGCTTGTATCGTGGATCATCTCTGTTTATCTCATAGCCCATGTGGCCAAATAATTTTAGTTGAGCCATGAACCCCACATTGGGTCCTATGAACCGCCTCTTACATTTCACTATGGTGTATGCATCCTCATAGCAGAGACAGTATTTGTCCATTATGTAGGCAATCACAATTGCTGCTGACCGGGATACACCAAAGTAGCTAAAATTGTATTAAATTGTAAATGATCATGATTTTGGAACATGATAGTTAATTACAGAACAGTTTATGAAATGTGAATTGTTACAAATAAAATTACCAGTGTACAAGCACAGTCCCTCCATTTTTAATCGCCTCTTTTATATACATATTGGTCTCAGGAAGATGACTGATCAGATCTTCTTTTGGCACATCTGCCACTGAAAACAAAGTTTTATTTTTCAAACAATTTGCCACATCACAAGCAATGTTTTACAGGTTCATATTCATGTACCTTAATATTAACCCGTCAACGCCCACGGTGGACACCGGTGTCCATTTATAGAAGGAAATTAGCTTATAGCTATATATAAGCGGGTGTTGGCAGATTAAACATGTCAATTATAAATAATAAACTTACTTTTAACATATTTAAATTTTACATTGAGGCGTTCCAGTGAGGTCCTTGGCAGTGGCACCACGTCTACCGTCAGCATGTGTGTGATTCCAAGTTTCTTTATTGTTTTATCATCCCGAGCACTGGCCAGGTTACCTGCACCAAACAATGTGATGATAAATACTGATATAACAATCTACACTAATAATATAAAGAGGAAAGATTTGTTATTTTTATTTATGTATGTTTGTAACTAATACTCAAAAACTACTGAACTGATTTTAAAAGTCTTTCACCAATATAAAGCTACATTATAAGCGAGTAACAAAGGCTACTTTTACCCGGGAGAATATATAGTGGGACTTTTATCCTGGAAATACTCATTCACACAGGCTTAGCCGCAAGCAAAAGTCTAGTACACCTCTGGATATCTTACTTTTTTCTTTTTTTTTATTGCATTAAATGACGAGACGAGCATGCCGTTTGCTTGCTGATAAGCGATACGATCGCCCATGCACAGTAGCAACACCATACAGAACCTTAAGTTACAAAGTACTGTGTAGCATTCCACTGCGCTCGTCATCCTGAGACATAAGATGTTAAGTCTCATTATGTCCAGTAACACTGGCTACAATGTCCTTCAAACCGAAACACAACAGTGCATGCACACTGCTGCTTGGCGGTAGAAACAGACATTGCGGCCGTACCCACCCAGACAGACTTACATATGAGAGACCTACCACCAGTAAAATTAATTAAACTTACTAATATTATAAATGTTAAAGTCTGAAAATGTTTGGATGTTTGTACAATGATTCCTTATGTTTACGCGAATGTTAGACATTGAAATTAATCTATTATAACTGATTTTATCGCGGTATTTTATTTTCTCCCGACGTTTCGAAGGCTTTGCAGCACTTCGTGGTCACCGGCCCAGTCAGGACTCTGGCGGTCGTCAAGATACACAACATATTAGATATAAAATAGACAATAGTAAATACCACTTTTGGATTGAACAGTACCTCCTATCAGCTGCAGTTTTCACTTTACGGCACAAGGATGATAGGGAAAACATAAAAATAAAAAATACTTGCCTAAATACAATCCATCGTCGATAAGATCCACGCTCACATCTAAATTATCTTCGAGAAAATCCCCATTTTCCGAGGCGTGAATTTGAACATCTGCTATTTGCTTAGCCATTAGTTCAAATCACACAAAACACTGTATTATCTCTTATTACTCGGCTCTGAACTAGAAACTGAGATCTATGTTCTACTGAATCACACACTAGAATCAAGGTACGTATGAAGACGAAAATAAACAAGAGCTGCAAGGAAAATCAATAACTTGATTCGTGTAAATATGAACACAGTTGACCTATTTATGGATATTTAGAACATGTCAACGATATATATTTTCACAGTATTTTCATCATTATATTTATGTCAATATAACTTTTATTTGAGTCATAATAAATATAATAAATCAATAAAAAACGTGTAAAATCGCCCGCGAAAATCGTTATTTGACTAAAGCTATCGAATTTTGACAATAATTTCGTTTTATTTTTGCAAGTTGTAAAACTGCGGAGTTTACATTATGCTAAGTTTAGACTAGCAAGTTCTCTCAGCAATATGTTGCGCAATAACTTTCAGATGCGTTTACACTAGCGGCAATATTTCTTTGCAACACGGTTTTGCAAGTGGTCCACAAACTGTTTACATTACTCGAGGAATATTTATTGCTTGCCATGTTTTTTTTTTCATAAAATTGAATGACAAGGCACGCAATCCATTCGCCAAAATTTTATGAATCTAATATAATGTAATTTGGATGATGATTGTAAATAAAATGATCGTCTTAAAAGTACGAACATGAAACAGAATTATGAATTATAAAGCACTGTGTGGCATTCCACTGTACTTATCATCCTGAGTCATAAGATGTTAAGTCTTATGATGCCCAGTATTTACGTTGGCTACAATGTCCTTCAAATAGGAAGACAATAGTGCATGTATGCTACTGCTGGGCGGCAAAAATAGACATATCGGTCAAACTACAAACTTATAACTTGGCAGTATAGTTTGAAGCTTGCAGGACTTCTGGCAAGTCGCATGTGTAAACACCATTAATACAACTTGCACGAGAACTTGCAGTTTATTCTGTGTGCAGATAAATTTTTTAACTTGCTGAGCTAGAAGATTACGTTTTTTTTAATTTGTTCCATACGGAACGGGCTAAGGTCGAACACCATGCTGCCAAGTTATAAGTTTGTAGTATTACCGATATGTCTATTTTTGCCTCCAAGCAGTAGTATACATGCACTATTGTGTTCCTGTTTTAAGGACATTGTAGCCAACGTAATTAATGAGAGTTATAAGACTTAAAATCTTATGACTCAGGATGACGAGCACAGTAAAATGCGACGCAGTACTTTAAGATCAGTTAATTAAATTCTGTTTCGTGTTGGTAATTTTAAGGTGATTATTTTGTTTACAATCATCCAAACAGCATTATATTAGATTCATAAAATTTAGGCAAAAGGATTGCGTGCCTTATCATTCAGTTTTATGAAAAAAGAACATGGCAAGCAAAAAATATTTCTCGAGTAATGTAAACAGCTTTGCAAGAACTTGCGCAAGTTAAGTTGGTGGATCACTTGCAAAAGCGTGTTGCTATAGAAATATTGCCGCTAGTGTAAACGCATCTGAAAGTTATTGCGCAACATATTGCTGAGAGAACTTGCTGGTCTAAACTTAGCAGAGGTAAAAAGGTGAATTTGTATGAGTACGTTAAGTTAACTTAAGTTACCAACAGAGGTCGCTACCATTGATTTTGCGAAGATTTTGTTGTAATGAGTAGAGACGGTTTATAATATGCATATGTAAAATATTTTGGTGATTTTCGGCATATAATGGCTAAAATCATAGGTTTGTACATATGTGTGCTGTATTGGTCGTCATTATATTAACATTTTTCATTAGGATAACTACAAACAAGTGAAATACAAATGAATACGGAACATTAAATGTATCTTACCTAGGTAAGTACTTACCTATTTTTTTTAGGTCACCATTCTGTTTATCATCATTATCATTATCATCAGCCCTGTATTATATATTGCCCACTGCTGAGCACAGGCCTCCTCTACTACTGAGAGGGGTTCTGTTTAAAACGTACGAATTATTGTCAATCGGACCTCTTCATTTTGCTCCCGTAAATTGTATGCTGCTTTTAAAGAAAAACCCTAATAATTACTTAGTTACTTTTCATTAATTTAGTCAAATTAATTGACGTTGCATATTTCGAGCTTTTCCATATAATCCGGTCTTTAGTAATGAGCGTTTTTTAAAGAGAGAGAAATAATGAACAAAATAATACAGAGAAATGTATTCAAGAGCCATGGAATTAGCTTTAGTTAATTGACAGATCATTCAATGCCATTTATATTTGATTATGATTTTGCGTATGCAGCCAGTTGCCGCGGTAAAATATTTTTTTTCTACGACAACCTAGTTAACCGACTGTAAAAAAGATTTTCTTAACCTAAAATATGTTCCAAAACGTTTTTAAATACAATGTAAAAGATCAAGACTGCCGCTGTGGCGTAGTTGAATTACGATACGACTGCAATGCTGAGATCTTGGGTTCGATCCCCGGGTCGGGCAGAGTGATATTGGGTTTTTCTACTCAGTGCAACGCAATGCAATGCAATCAGCCCTGTATTATATACTGCCCACTGCTGAGCACGGGCCTCCTCTACTACTCAGTATCAGCCCGAAGTCTGGAATTTGTGCCCGATATGGCGATAGGCTCGCCCCCTATCACATCATGAGACGGAATACGCACGGCGAAAAGTTGGTGCACTAGTTGCGCCTCTGCCTACCCCTTCGGGGATAAAGAGCGTGAGTGTGTGTGTGTGTGTAAAAGATCATCAAGGCAGCAATATTGTAATCGGGTTACGGATTTAATAGATACGAATCGTTAAATAATATAACATTGACTTTTTTTCTCGGGACGAAGGGCCGGCCCCTGGCCGATGCCGGGCCCCTAGGCAGTTGCCTAGACAGACGACTCGTCAAAGGTTGCAGGAACACGGTGGAAGCAGGCCGCTATTAACATGTCCGCCTGGAAATATTCAAGGGTCGCCTATGTTCAGCAGTTGACTTCATGTGGTTGATGATGATATTGTGATACTTAGATATTGATTTGATTATTTCAAAATATGTACTTAAATGGATATTTTGTTCTAAATTCTAATTACATTTAAAAAAAAACTTATATTTACGCGAATGTTAGACATTGAAATAAAACTATTTTGCGGATTTTATAGTGGTTTTTTTATATAGGTATATTTTCTCCCGACATTTCGAAGGCTTTGCAGTCTTCATGGTCACGGGGCGGACTGAGGTGTTGGATGTCCGAAAAGTAAAAGTTACAATATCTACATAAATATTAAACAATTAAGTATAAAAGATTTTAAAAAAAATTGTTGACGGTCCGATCTACGCAGAATGAGCTCACAGTGTCTTGAAGCCTGGCAACCGGTCTTTTGGGTTCTGATTTAATTAAATGTATGACAGGATCCCAAGCTTGTGCAAGCTTTCAACCACCTTCTCTATTGAAATTTGGATGTTTTTTTAATTTCAATAGCCTCGCGAATCATCCTAGGAAGGAATCGGTGTTCTTTGGCAAGGATTTGTGGTTTGTCAAATGTAAGATAATGCTTGGAGCCTTGTTCTGAATGTTTAGCAACTGCAGACTTCGTAGAGCGTCGGTGTTTCACGTCTATATGTTCTTTTACGCGGGTCCCTACATTTCTTTTTGTTTGGCCAATATAAATTAAAAAACCGCGATAAAATCCGCAATATAGTTTTATATCAATACATTTTGAATACATTTAGTATTATTATTATATACATACTACGAAACCGTTGCGAAACATACGCAGAGGTCCTCAAGTAATCGATTAACTAGGTACCTACACCAAACGCGTTATTACAAATTTGATTAAATTGCCATATTCGTTCACTTGTTCTTTTGACACTATTATAGTTTATTGCAATATTCGCTTTCTATTTTTTGTGCATATCATTACGTCCAGAAGAATGTTGTATAATAAGCGTGAGTCAGTGCATTTGCTTTGGCCGAGTGGCTCTTGCGCAAACTCGTAAACCCCAAAGCCGCGCTGCTCTAATATTGGATCGGATTGGAGCGCCATTAGCAGCGTATTTAGCATAGATTACTAAATTTAATAAGATTTGATTTTAATATTAAAATAATTGGACGACAGACTAGTTGGGAATGGAACGCTCTGCCGAGACAATGTCCGCAGGTTCAAAACCCAAGGCAAACACCTCTTTTCGAAGTTACGTGTGTATTGTTTAGCAAAATAATCGTTCGCTTTATGGTGAAGAAAAACATCATGAGGAAACCTACATACCTGGGAATTCTCCACAAGAATTTCGAGGGTATGTGAAGTCTGCCAAACTGCATTCGGCCAGCGTGGTGGACTAAGGCCTACTTAACCCTTCTCTGTAGTAGAGAGGGCTTGTGCTCAGCAGTGGGCAGTATATAGTACAGGGCTGATTGCATTGCATTTAAATAATAATAAAAAAATGATTATTTCTTCATCTAATAATTACACACAGTATTTGGAGTCTCCTTTTAAGTATTCAATATACTTGTGTTAGAGCACTCTGCTCTTCCTGTGTACTTATAATTAACAAATAAACAATAACATTATAATATCTCTCAGTAGGTGTGCGTGTGTTGTGTGTGTATATATGTGTGTGTGCGTGTGTGTATGTGTTGTGTATGTGTGCGTAGATATTATTTTATTAAATTATATCTCTCATAAGGTACTCTCAGATTATAATCAATGCTATTTTACACTTATCCTGGGTCATGGAATAACACATTATATATTTATTTATAACAATATACAAAACACAGGATTGTCTACTATATTGCCTTTTAGCAAACAATGTGTTCACTCTGTCAACTGGGACTACATCGCTTTTCCGTGTTTTACTCATGATACGAATGTCGTAACTTAGAGATTAGTGCAGTTTGAATATTAAATGTAAGATGTATAATTTCCTAACTGATAAGAGGACACATAATGAGTACAATTTATCAGTTGGGTATCGGTATGGTTTGAAAAACATCACTTTCAAAAGAAGCCTCTGGGCTCTTTCCAGTTCTAAGAATTTTGTTTTTGTAGCCCCGCCCCTGACTACTATACAATATGTTAGGACCGATAGCGGTATAGACACATATATTAGATTTAAGAGGCAACTTGAAACTTTATAGTTGCATTGAAAGGGTTCTTATCATCTGCGATCACTGTGAAATCGGGTGTTCCCCAAGGATCTCATCTGGGTCCTGTATACTTCATAATATTTATAAATGATCTCGTAGCTAAACTGTCCTGTCCCTGCTTATTGTACGCGGATGATCTGAAAATTTATTGTACAGTTGGCTGCGCTAAAGATGCCTCCCGACTCCAAAATGACCTAGACATTGTAGTTGATTGGTGCTCTAACAATTCTATGTCCCTTAATGGTGATAAATGTCTCGTCATTTCTTTCACGAAAAAACAAAACAAAATCATGTTTTTATACACAATCAACAACTGTGCGCTCCAGCGTGTAAAAAACGTGAAAAACTTGGGCGTGATATTTGACGATCATTTAAAATTTCGCGATCATTATAACTATATTTGCAACAAAGCTTCAAAATTACTTGGTTTTATTCTCAGAACATCCAAACCATTCAAAAAAAGTCATAGTGTAGGTACTATTGTTATACAACAGCTTGGTCAGATCAGTGCTTGAATATGGCTCCGTCATTTGGTCCCCCTTCTATTCTGTCCATAATGATCGCATTGAAAGTATTCAGAAAAAGTTGCTCAAGGTTCTGTGCTTTCGTATGGGGTTGGGACGTGCCCTATCTTCTTACGACGAGCGCGTAACCAAATTCAAAGTACAAAAACTTACACTAAGGCGGAACTATATAGAACTAATATATCTCTGAAAAATTATACATTCACATATTGACTCTCCTGAATTACTGGCTATAATAAATTTTAACACCACATTCAGAATCCGTAATCCAAACGTGTTCACGTTGCAGGCTTATAGGAACAACACCTTATTCTATAACCCGATAGTTCGTATGTGTCGCTCGTATAATGTTTGGCGAAAAAACACAAACACCTTGATGTTATGAATGGCAGATTTGGATCATTCTCAAGATGTCTACAAAAAATATTTTTTACTGGTAATAGTTGTTGTTTAGTTACCCACATACTGTTGTTATTTGTTTTATTTTTATTGTTAACTGTATATAACTCAATAGTTTTAATTAATCTTAGTTCGCACCTTCTGTATTTTACCCATATAAGGGCGCATATTTTGGAATGCAATCTAGTTTTAATGTAAGCCTGTATGTTATATAAAATTGTCATGATTGTACTCTGTTTCTTTTTCTTAATTAAATAAATAAATATATGTCGCAAAGTCTTAAAAGTCCACATAAGTTTTCTAATCTAATTCTAAAAAATCTATGTGATCGTGCTAAGACAACCGTTGGTCAAGTACAATTCAGTACAGGGACAATTTATATTTAGATAGTTGTCACACATATGAATCATTATCCTAGTGTTTACTTGCAGATTTACTTTTAACCAGCTTGCAATCTTAACAAGACCTTTTTTGTGGAGTTTCATACAGCATCCCAAGTGTTACCAGTGAAAACAATAGCGGTATCATGCGCATATGATTCATCCATCATTCTGTTTTGGATTATGAACCTTAATTTTTTTATTCATTTATTTTTAGTTATACTTAGTTCTGTTTGTTTCCCAAATAAATAAATAAATATGAGCAAATATGTCCTTCAATATCTCTCATGTTACAAAGGCTATTACTATAGATCAAAAATAATGTGGGACCTACTGACCCAAAACACTCCCTTGTGGCACACCATAAAATACATTTAATTCTTTACTAATGAATTTATCAATTTTTAACACATTGTTTGCGCCCGTTGAGATAATCTTTTAAAAGTTTTAATGGTACACCTCTTATGCCTATATTTTCGAGTCGTTGTACAATAAGAAAATCCCCCTCTCGAAATCAGGGCGTCTAACACACGGCTAGCGTTCAAAGTGAGAGTTCGGCAACTACTTTTGAATGAAGCGTAAGAGTCACCACTTTAATTATAATATATTATATATTATATGGTATGTATTTTATATACTTATTTATTTTTATTCCTCATATGTGTACCTATATATATTTTTTATACTTATTATGTATTATTGTTTGTGTATGTGTCTTGTATTTATGTTTATATGTCTTATTTATGACGTTAAACACTGTATTTTTAATATACCGTTTGATGCACCTACCATGACTATCTCTGCACCACCTTAAGGTTGACTGGTAGAGAATGCCTACGGCATTAAGTCCGCCTGTACATTAGTTGTATAAAGTGCAATTAAATTAAATTAAATTAAATAACAGGGATAGAAACTGTGTCAAAGGCTTTCTTTAAGTCTAGAAATACAGTGAGACATTTTTTCTTATTATCTACTTGCTTGACAATGAGAGAAGTTAATGAAATGATAGCATCTTCAGTAGATAAACTTTGCCTAAAACCGAACTGTGATTTTGAAATTAAATTGTATTTATTTAGATAAGAAATAAGTCGCGTGTTTATAAGTTTTTCGATATTTTTCGATATTGCAGGTAAAACAGAATTAGGCCTTTAGTTGCAAATATCCCTTTTGTCCCCATCCTCGTACACTGGCGTAATAACAGCCATTAATGTAACATATACTTCTTTATAATCAGTTTCATAAAGTACGAATGAAGAAGCTTGACATTTTATTGAATTGTTGTTTATATGACTGAGATGTACTCAAATGTATCTTTTCAGTTAGCGATTTTCCTATGCTAGTAAAATAATCATTTACACGATTTTTAGAATCTTTTGATGATGGTGCTATATCTAGTAATGCTAGAGTACCTATGTGTGTTGTTTTTGCTTTTACGATGCGTAATACTGTTTATTGTGTTCCACAGACGCTTTGCATTTTTTCAATCCTATGATAACTTTTCTCTGTCATATTTATGTTTTAGCTTTTTGATCAATTTGTTACAGTAGTTTCTATACCTGCTGTTAGTAATTTTTAAGATTTTATTATCAGGTTCAGATCGTAGTTTTTTTTGTATAGTATTTCTGTTTCTAATGCAACGTAAGATACCTAGAGTCATCCCGGGTTTAATGAGGCGCGTACTCCTAGGAACCAATGTTGTAATAGTATTCAGAATAATGCAATCTCTCACATTCTGAATTAATGAATTGCACAATAAGTTTGCATCACTACACGATAACAGGTCCCACAGATTTTTATTTTGAATATTTTTTAGCAAATTCTCATATAATATTATCTTATACCTGAATATCGGAGTGTTAGTGCATTATTTTTATTTTGGTATTTACTCCCCATTAAGATAACAAACAACAGCATCAATATCTAAGTACATTGCCATAAATATTTTATGTCGACAAACCAGAATCAACTATAATTTTATACTTAGTTACTATACTTGGGAACGTTATAGAAGTTAACACCATTTGATGTGTTTATTTTTATGTTTTCAACAAATTAAATGTTATTTTTCATCCTTTTAATATGAATATTTTACGTCAATGCCAATTATCGATAGGCTGAAAGCATTGATGTATTAAAAAACCCTGAAAGATTCAGATTGCGCCATCAGATGGCAAAGCTTACGACGTTCACGTTCCCTATAGGGGACCGGAGTCATTATTGTTCTTTAATTTTATCAAATACTAGCTGTTGCCCGCGTGAATGAGTTTTACCGGGATAAAAGTCCCGATTTATATTTTCCCGGGATAAAAAGTAGCCTAAGTTACTCCTTATTACATCAGCTACCTGCCAATAAAAGTCCCGTCAAAATCAACATCAATCAGTCCCGACAACGCATCTCTGTGCCCCCTGGTATTGCAGATGTTCATGGGCGGCGGTGATCACTTACCATCAGGTGAACCGTATGCTCGTTTGCCCCCTATATCATAAAAAAAAATAAAAAACAAAAACGGTCCAGCCATTTCAGAGATTAGCCGGAACAAACAGACAGACAGACAAAAATTTTAAAAAATGTTATTATGGTGTATGTACCGTATATATATTCATATATACATGTAGTAAAAAACGGTTATTTCAATATTACAAACAGACACTCCAATTTTATTTATATGTATAGATGTATAGATATACGTTTTTGTTGAAACTGGATATACCTACCCAGGCTGATCCCAGAACGTGAAACATTTTCGTTCACTTTGTGTTCGGTGGAATTCCGGCGGATATGATACCACCAGCTACTTTTGTTGTTTGGCTGGTAAACGAACAAATGCGTCCTGATTGAATGATCTCTTCCATCCATAAACGTCTTCAATTCGACATCCACAAGGACCATGGATGCGTTAGAGGAAAGGGAAACGGGTTGGGAATGATAGGGAATTTTATAAGTCACCTGTGATATCATTTAATATACCGACACTTTTCAGTTTTACTAACCGCAACTCGGTCGGCCTATGCTCTGGAAACGTTATCTTATCTTACTAGTCTTACTAGTACTATAAATGTTAGTCTATGAAAATGTTTGGACTTTGGTATCTATGTTTGGATGTTTCTTAAAAGTAAACACATAAATTACTAAGCAAGCGGATGTAAAAGAAATTTCGCGCACGGATCGACTATGTCCTGGATCAAACAATATTTAATCTGTTTTTTTTTTAAATAATAACTGTAGTTATTCAGGGACTCTTGCAGCGGGGATGGCTTTCCATGGGGACAAAGCCGCGAGCAATACCTAGTTGCCTATAATATGTCTCTAACGACTTAGTAAGGTACGTTTGGGCGCCAATGTTGGTCCACAAAGCTACAATGTAAATGGCAGAGAGCGCGAATGTTTCTTAATATGTAATGACGCGTGTTACATCACTACTTGTTTTGAGCTGTTCTCGCATAATTTCTTAACTGTACGTGGAACGGGGCTAAATACAACGTGTTTTATTACCAGAACATGATTCAGCAAGATAATGTGTATACTTCTTTTTATTATTTTGCAAGTAAATGATTCATGCGAAGTAATTCTAGTAACGTGCAACAATAGTCTACGAAGGATTGGAACAGCGGGTTCATATTTGGTCCTCACCGTCAGGCCAAAATTGCATAAAAAAATATGTTTAGATATATGTAATGATCATATTTTGTACCAATTTTAAGCCAATAAAGAAGCATACAACTTTTAATGTTTTTTATACCTAACACAAAAGTCACATATAGTTTGAAAGCTTTTTTTTTTATATGCCAGTATAGGCAGACGAGCTAGCGGCCACCGCTGCTCATAGACTCGGCGATGCCAGGGACACAGACAAGCCGCTGCCTACCGTAGGGACAATACTCTTTTTAAGCCTCGTTTGAAGAAGGATAGGTCATAGCGCTCAGAGAACACCGACACAGGTAGTTCATTCCAGAGCTTACACGTACGTGGTAAATAAGAACGCTGTGACCGTTTCGTTCGGGAACGGTACGTCTCCAGGTGGTAGGAATGAACTCTACTGCGGTGACGAGTGGTGCGATGGTACCATCTTAAACAATCCTCGGAGTACTACCCGTGGAACAAACGATAGAACACACAGAGAGACCCAAAGTCTCTCCGCAGTCCTAAGCTATCTGGTACTCATCACATAAATATGAGTTTTCTACGTACTTGTGATATCTGATATATTACTCAAGACATAATGTATTGCGCCTTACAAAAGTACCGTGTGAAATAATTTCACTATTAAAATCATAGACTAAACCTACAGTATACACTACAGGGTCCGATGGGTACTGACTCACTTGCTCACCTGCCTTCAGACCGATTAAAATACATGTTTCGTTTTCCTTATTATGAAGATTGGTTATAAATAATTATGATTAAAATGAAATTTTGCAAGGAGTAGTGCGAAATGGTTTTGACGCAACGGCGCGGCGGGTCGGCGCATTTATAGATCCGTCTCACATTATGTTAATACATATTGCTGTTTATTCACACATTACAAGCTGTTATGTCATTTTGATATGCATTTAGCGCCGATTTAAGACGTTTGGGTTCAGTAGCAGTTAAGCAATGCGAAGCTCTGGAGGCATGTCATTACGAGGTCTTTTTACCAGATTGCCAGTGACGGATTTACCAGTAGGCTGAGTATGAGCACTAGTATCAACAGTACAAGATGTACGTGACGCGTTCTTCATTAATGCAAGTTGTGTAAGATCGCAAAAAGTTAAGTCTAGAGAGGGGGGGGGGGGGTTCATTGGTCGTTCACCACAAACAAATCATGGTGCAGATATTTCCGGTACTATTTGTGGCGTAAATTCACCTGAACGACGCGACGCAACTATCGGTTCTCGAAAGTTTTGCCCAAATAATGTCATTCCCAGCGACAATATGGGGCTATATATTCGCTGGTCATTCCGCACATTATCAGATGCGATTTCGGATTTTTGACAGTCAGATACTCTTTTAAATTCCGATATACCTAACATTACTTCATATGCTTATGTTGAAGATTGTATGATTGATTGTATTATATGAAATACATATTTGTACGTTAGTCTATTACAATATGTAGGAATAAATAAAATGTAAAGTCCTGTTTAGTCTATACCTACTGCATAACAAGCATAGATTCTACCCGAGTCTTTAATGTAAATTTAGAAAACAGAATATAGTATGACATTGTTGATGACTTACAGAAACCATGAGAGATCTTTAGTAGGGGATACTAAGAATGAAGTTAACAAAACAGCGCCCGCAGCGTCTAGTCAACGGGAAAATTGCACTTCACTCGCAAACCACTCGACTGTAGGTACTTACTGACTGTACACTGGTGAGTTTTCACCATACCGTCTACTTACAATATGTTGGGACACAGCTATTGGCTTATTTATTGTCCTTATACATTGATATTGTCAAATCTATACTATTATATAAAGCTGAAGAGTTTGTTTGTTTGTTTGAACGCGCTAATCTCAGGAACTACTGGACCGATTTTGAAAATTCTTTCACTAATAGGAAGCTACATTACTCCTGAGTACTATAGGCTCCTTTTTATCCCGGAAAACTTTTCCACGCGGGCGGAGCCGCGCGCAGAAGCTAGTTATTTATATAGGTAGACTCAATTGGATTCGTAAACGATGCTTATATTTACAATGTTAGTAAAGCATCGGAAGGCAGACAGTGATGTGTCCACTTGCACTCTTCACTCTCAATAGCTCGCTTGGTATTCACCACGAGCACGTAAGAGCAATATTAAAACTATAGAGTAAAAACTACAAAGGTAGGTTGTATAGGTAGGTAGTACGTACCACAGGTAAGTACTAACTGCACTGTGCTAATCATCTTGAAATATAAGATATCGTTTGTCAATTATCATAAATCGGTATTTCTTGGAATTCTCAAAACCGGAACACAACAGCACAACCATACTACTCGATATATTTTATTCATAGGTTTTTAAAGTGTCAATTTTTACGTTAGCTTGACTGGGCCGGAATCGGGGGAGATAACCGGGGCTACTGCTCCAGGGTCTTTACAATAGAGATAAAAATAAAATAAATTTCGACGGGTCAACAACCTTTACGTTCTTTTTTTTCATCAACCTTTCTTCGCATTTTTACCGACAATAATTTCGCAAACATAATAATATTGTTCTTAAATATTACAAATAATATATCCATATTTGTTCACTTAAATCCGTAAAACATCGATATATCGGAAAGCCCTGATTGCAAATTTTTATTTACTATCAATTTGTGATTTGATCGATTCCTGGATTCGTGAATTCGTCACGAAAAAAATAATTAGGAGCCACCGCTACCAAACAACTAATCAATGTTTAAGGAAACTTACTTAATTTCTTAGCTCAAAATATCTAAGTACAATTAACAATGAAAACTCATGTCAATGAAACTAAAGTAAGCGAATTTTTGACGGCATTGTGTACACGTAATATTAAGGCATCAGCCGCATGTCACCTTGAGAGACGCTATTGTTATCGTTTCAATGTACTCTCTCCAATCCCACGGTTCCTGGTGCTTTCTCCGAAAAATCACCGCCTGTTATGATTTAAGTACTACTGGTTGGTACTACCCTTGCACGCAAAAGTGAATAGGCGACAATATTATCATCAATAGTACTTCAATCAAGCAGCAAATACCAATAAACACTGTCATCTCTTTTTAAGGAAATGTATCAAGTTTCTGAACATTATAAGTTTTAAAACGTAATCACTGCAATGGTGTGGTAATAGCATACTAGAGCTGTAGCCTGTGACCCTTGTGAGGTAACCTTGAAAGGTTCGATTTCCAGGAGACGCCTCCTATCACATGATGAGAAGGTGGCAAAGTTCTGGCAACTATAAGTGTACTAGTTGCACTACTAGTTGTTGTACGTAAACGTATGTACGAGTGACGAGTGCAATTAAGTGCCATTCAGTATTTTATTGCACTTGGTGATAATACTGTGAATACTAACAGTCGTTGCTGTTACCAGCCTAATGACCCAATAGTCATTAAAACCATGATATTTAGACCTAATTGTGAAATTACCACAATCTGTACCATGTTATATCACTGTTCACACCTGCTTCCTTAGGCTAGATCACACGCGTCATGGGACGGTAGCGTGGGATGATTCACTTCTATTGTGCTAAGTTTTATGTGTATATCACCTTGCTTAGTATGCGTAAAAAGAAAGTTCAGAGTAGCATCAAGTAATTGTGTGAGGTACTTATTAGCTACATGTGTAATCACATAATGTAACATAGATGACAAAATGTTGATAAGTTACACCTCTGTCTACCTTTGACAAAGGGGATTTGGCGTAAGTAATGGTTATGTAAATACACATAATTAGTTCATAATAACCTGAATTAACACGTAAACGGACTTCTTCAATGTGGGGTCAACCCAAGCTACCGTTTCACGTATATTATTGTAGTTACAGCTTGGCTTAGTTTTACGGCCGACTTTCTAGCCCTTAAGTTTTAAAGCGAATAAAATGGTACAAACAGCAAAAGGTTATGGTAATATTAATATCCTTAAATAGCATTTCTGAAAACCATAAATACATGTTGCGATGGTAATCGCGGAAGAGAAATGCCTCTTGCCCGAGAGTGTAAAGTTAAGTACAGGCTACGACATTATACACTGTACACTAAATCGAGTGTCTATGTTTGAATACGGGTGTCTTATTGCGAACAACACTATACACCGTACACTTAGTGTATACACCGAGTATACGGTGTATAGTGTCGCAGTTTAAACTAGGCTTAAGACTAACCAGAACAATGACGATTATGAAACTGATTAACACTCGAACCCTTAAGTCATGTAATTACTAATTGTGGTTATGTACGATTTATATCTAAAAATGGCGTCAGAGTACATAAAATATTTGCAATCGACTGAAAAGTGGATAAAAATCATTTACTGCTTTCTGTTTCGTCTATCATTGACATCATAGGTATTACTTGATTGTTGTTACTTCAGTGCACTTAAGCTTGATTTTTATGGTACAGATAATACATAAAACCTTTCAAAATATAATTTAAAAGGTTTTATGCGGTACATAGAAACCCTACTAACCTTTTTAAATATAAATAATTATTTCTCTGTGTGAAATAATTATTTAAAGCTTTTATAGTCACCCCTTCCATAGTAAAACATTTCGAAAACACAGTCATCTTCCAATTATAAAAAAATTGGCTCTTGACAAATTCATCTTAAACCCAAGTTTTATACCGTAATTATCAGTAACGTAACGTAAAAAGCTATGTAAACCAGGCCAGCTCTCTGCCAGCTGTTACATTCGACAAAAACAACAATACCTACGCAGCGTTGTTCTAGTACTTAGTTTATATAACAGTCACCCACTTTATTTTAGGTCTTTTTGTATTTTTCAGGTCTAAATAAATTAAAAATAAGCAGCAGACTAGCGGGAGCGAAACAGAGACAGATATTTTTAACCAACTTCAAAAAAGGGAGAGATTATCAATTCGACGTGTATTTTTTTAATGTTTGTTACACAAGCCTGAGACTCATTTCTTAACCAATTTTTTTTTTTGGGATATACTTCCCTATTGGTCCCATACAAATTGTTTCGAAATCAGTTCGGTAGTTTGGTTATTAAAACCAAAATAACTGGAATAATGTATGTCGTCCGAGTAAACGAAATTGCGGATTTTGCTTTACTGTGAATGTTTCAGTGGTATTTTTGTGGTATCGTAGGGTTTTCATATTAAATATGTACATGTACATAGCATCACACCTTTTCCCTTTTCAGGGGTAAGCAGAGGTGTAATACCTCAGCGCGATAGTCGTACCGCGAGCACAATACAACTACACCATCGAGGCAGTCTCTTTCTTACTAACATAAAAAAGGAATAAATAAAAACATTTTAACAAAAAAATTTACCGTATTCTAAAACCACTAAAATCTGAAAAATAATTTAACATTACCTATACTGATTATATATCAATTTCGGAGTCCGTGGCTAATTCAAATTAAATATTGTTTTCGTATATTTGTTCACGTATTTCTCTGACTTGCTAGCAATTTTAATAGTCACTGACTCCAAAATACTGGTACTGGTTCTACTGGTGGTAGGTCTCTCATAAGAGTCCGTCTGGGTGGGTACGACCGCAATGTCTATTTCTACCGCCAAGCAGCAGTGTGCATGCACTGTTGTGTTTCGGTTTGAAGGACATTGTAGCCAGTGTAACCACAGGACATAGTGAGACTTAACATCAGTACTTTGTAACTCAAGGTGCTGGATGGTGTTGCTACTGTTTATGGGTGGTCGTATCGCTTACCATCAGGCGAACGGCATGCTCGTCTCGGCATTCAAAGCCATAAATAAAAAATAAAAAAAAATAAAAAATTATCAGTATCGACTATAGGTAATGTTATTTTATTTTCGGTTTTAGTGGCTTTTGAAGGCGGTTTAATATTTTATAAAATGTTTTTTTTATTGTTTGTTAGCTTGTTGTAGGTTATGGGCTACTTTAACCAGATCTTACCTTTAAGTAGTGAAGAAAAACATCTTAAGGGAATCTGTGAACCTGAAAGTTCTCTATCAAATTTAGGAAGTATGCGAAGTCTACCACCTATATCACCGTGTTGGAGGAATGAGGTTTATAAAAGAGAAAGAATTGTTAAGAGATAGTGGTACAAGCCCGGTCTAACCGCCTTACTTATGTTGTAGACGCATAAAATGTGACTCTATCATTTTGCTAAGTGAATATTCATTTAAATTTATGAGACGTATAAAATTGCATTAAGTTTTATGGTCTTATTCATAATAAAACGCTAATCGAAGGTAAAAACCTCCATTAGATATAACGTCCTAGAAGCCTATCGAACGCTCGATAAAATTTCTTATTCATAATGGTTTTTTGTAGCTACTATAAGTGAATTGCCGTTATAGTACATGATGTTGCCAATACGTAGAAAACAAATATTTCAGTTGATTTCTACCAATTTATACCAAGCTTTGTCTCTGGAAACAACAACAAAAAAAACTACTTGTCAATGTCAGTTGTCAAAATATAAATGGAGGGAAACTACCAATGTATGTATTATAGTGTTTATTTTCTCATTGAGTTTGTTGATTGTTCTGGAAAGTAATTAAAAGCAGAAAAAAATAATAAATTGGAAGTATGCAGCAATTAAAAAAAGAAAAACGGCAGAGGGGTGAAAATTGTCTGGAAGAAGACAAGGTTGGTGCAGCTATTTTACGTACTTATTTGTAAGTTCCAGTTTGCGCGATTCATGCATGCATTACTAACAGTATTGTTTTCGCTTTCAAGATTATATTAACGGAACTGGTGAGGGAGTGGGTCAGTGTCCTCGAAAATAAAACTACGGACAAGAACTCCAATTCCATGAAGGTGGCGGCGTGGAATGACTTGAGAAAGAGGTGCTAACTTAAATCTAATATTGCTACTTTTGCATTGTTTTCATGTTAAACAATATACACAATTAAGACATTCCTTAAACAAACTTATTTTTTCATTTCAGTTTTAACTGTATGTGTAATGGTATCCACGCTCAGTAGTGCACCTGAAATCACAGTGGGGCCTCTTAAAAATGAAGGCTAAAAAGCAAAGGCGGAAGAGAGGAAGGAGCTGCTGAAGACTGGTGGTGGCCCACCACCAGTAATAAAAGGAGTCAGTAGTGAAGACATTAGCAGCTGGCTGCCTAATGAATTTGTTACCGACACAAATGAATTTGTCTCTGACAGTATAAATCAGGTAATATTCATTTATGGCATGTTTTTTTTTGTAACCACTTAGTCATAGTTTTTGTAACTATTTGAATATTTTAGATGAGAATATTATAGCATATTGAAGATTCACCTTTACAGGACAAATATTCAAAACCCTCTGCTTTCACACATACTACAACTACTGTGAATAATATTATTGAAGAGGTATGTTATACCAAAAATCAAATTAAAATCAATGTAAAGATCATAGTTCAACACACACATGATGGTGTGCCCTGGTGGCCCTGTGTAGGATACCATACCATAACAGCCCTGTATTAAATACTGCCCACCATTGTACATATATAAATGAAACGTATGTTTTTCAGGTGATAGTTGTGCATCCTCCAAATTCACCTTCCGGTGAAATAATGAAGGAGGTATTTACAAATCAATATTAAGTAATTCCAGTTCCATGCTATAAACCTGAACCTGTTATATATTTAAATAAATACAACATATTAGATGCCAGTTGTGGAGCCACATCCTCCAGAGGCTTCAGGTCCACGGCCAAAAAATAAATAAAAAAAGGTTCTTGCAGTAAGTAAACTTTAAATTAATTTCCATATTTAAGTAATTCTTTTATTTTGTTTATACCATACCAGCCCCGTATTATATACTGCCCACAGCTGAGAAAGGGCCCTATATTACTACTGAGAGGGTTTAGTCCACCACGCTAGCCTAGTGTAAGTTGGTAGACTTCACATACCTTCAAAATTATTTTTGGGGAATTCTCAGGTATGTAGCTTTTCTCACAATGTTTTCCTTCACTGCTAAAGTGAACAATAATTGATAAACAATACACACATAACTTTTGAACCTGCAGACAACTGTCTCACCAGGCCGTTGCATTCCTAACTAGGCTATTGTCAACTATGAATGTTTATACATTGCATTATTTCAGGTTTGTCGCGCACCTGCAGAACAAATAGCTGAATTCGAAATCCAGGGCCGAAAAGTGCTGCATGCCATGCAGATGAAGAATGAGCAGTAGAAAAATATTTTTTTTAAATTAAAAGAAACTAGTAAAAAAAAACTTAATAATTATAAACCAAAAAGTATCTAAACTATATGATGTTTAATTATTACCTTTGGGTGTGCACTTCATTCAATATTGGACACACTATCCCCGGATACTTAAGTCTCTTTGAGCGATTGTAATGTTGTGCAAAATTGCAATGGCCACAATACCTAGTCATATTTACTAGGTCAAATTTTACAGACATGGCATAGAGCAGGCATTGGAAGCACTGTTTCCATACATCAAAGCAACAATACTTGCCTCATTGTATTTCTCTGTACCACATAGTCTCATTACAGGTGTATATAAATATGGCTCCACATGTATACCTTACTGCTATAGCCACTTTTTTATATATTCATATAAATAGAATATTGGGATAATCTTATATTACTAATATTAGAAATACGAAAGTTTGTGAAAATGTTTGAATATTTGTTAAGTAAACTCAGAAAAAGCTAAATGGATTTGGCATACAGGTAAACCATATCCTGGATTAACACATAGGCTTCTTTTTATCCTGATAACTTGCTCTCATGGAAAATAATGTGGTTTTTATAAATAAAAGGCGCTGGCGTCTTACTGGTTTCGCTATAAATCGCTACAGTGTTTCGGGACTTGTAGTGGGAAGCCGCGAGCAACAACTAGTAAATCATAATTTTATTTTTCAGAATATGATAGTTGTACCTCATCAGACTCCACTTCCAGCAGGAAATATAAATGAGATATTTATGTATCAGTATTATGCTATATTCATGTAAGATACTATTGTTTCATGTGGAGATGTAAAACATATTTTTCAGGTATTAGTTAAAAAAAATACAATACTTAATAAAATAAAAACTTTATTCATTACGTAGGCATATAAAAGGCTCTTATGACAAGTCAATACATAATATTCATTTTTCAATTACTTAAATTATTTAGGGAACCAACACGGCCTAGCAGGTACAGAAGACATGGGCAGGGTGGAAAGGATTAGTTCCACTTTCCTTCCTTCCCTCCCTTCAATACTATTAACAATTTGTTCAATACACAGAATAATGCATGCATATATGTATAAGAAATAAAAAAAGTCCAAATCCGCCACCTGAAAACAAAAAGTATTTTACAAATCATTATTAAATCATTCTAGTTTGATGCTATAATCCTGTAGGATACTAAAATCCACCTGCATGGTGCACCTGGAAATATAAAGGAGGTATTAACAAATCATCATTAAGTATTTCCAATCTTGTGCTATAATCCTGTAGGGTACTGATGTATATTTAAATAAATAAAGCTTATTTTCAGTATTACATTCAAAATAATGTTTATGCATTGCAGGAAAAAGTAGCATGCTATTCAAATGGACAATAACCTCCAGTGAAATATATTTTTTAATCTTTATGATGTAATAATAAAAGAAAAATATAAATTTTATAAAATGATGACAATGACTAACTACAATTAGGATGTTTAATTATAATTTAATTATTTGAGTGTAAAAAACTTCATTAATTGAAGTGCCTAACTATAAAAGCCTGCAAAATGGCAGAATTTCTACCCTGTCTAGGGTGTGGTTCAAAATTAATTGATTCAGACACCTATTCAATATCAGACACACTTTTTTCTGTGGCATATGTCTCTCTTTGAGCAATTACAATGTTGTGCAACACTACAAGAGCCACAATAGTATTCTTCACATTGCCTAATTTACAGACATGCCATGGAGCAAGCATTGGAAGCGCTGTTTCCACACACCAAAGCAACCCTCCACAACATTTCTTGTTGAAATATGTGCCTCATTATATTTCTCTTCAGCATGACTAAGTGGTCTCTTCCTGAATCTCCTAGAAGTATACCCCTTAACTCATCTGCTTCAAAACATTCTTTGAGGGTCGATTCATTAAATATCTGGGAGTCATGAGTGCTGCCTCGCCACCTAAAAACAATATCCCTGATCCGAAGACTAGTATCACAGGTAACCTACAACAATTATTATCTTGTTTATGCAATAAAGTAAAGCCTATCGTAGTTTACTTTATATATTCCTGAAAATCTTACCTGAACATTGAGGGAATATCCTTTTCTATTTATGTAATATTGGGCTGCATCACCACCATGTTTTTTTATTTATATATGCATGCAATCAATACAACCAATTACAGATGGGAAGCCTCTTACATGGTGGAATTCTGTCATTAGCTGTTGTTCCTCTGCAACAGAAATGGGCATCATTATATAATCTGCAGCACGTCGTGCGAGCGCACGCGCTACTCTGCTAAATATGCGGCTGATAGTGGCTTGAGATAATCTATAGAGGTCTCCAGCATCTTCTTGAATCTGTAAAGAAAACGAGTCTTAAAAGTAACGCATCATTAGGTATACCCAAGTTTGTATGAATATCGAAAAGGATTAACTTACCTCTTACCTTTACGGTGCAGCTGTAACTCTTCGCAGACTAATTCAATTATAAAAGCAGCCGTTCGTTTACGGAATTCCTCGTCATCCAGAGAAAACGGATCAAACTCTGACGATAAACTTTTCTACGTGAAATATTTTCAATTACTGCAATGCTATGCAGGGTTTGTAAGGCTTCCATTATTTATACACAAGTAAATAAAAATACTTCTTGAAACGAAAATTATGCGCTACGAGATCGATGTGTTGTTTACTTTAAATCGACTGACAATTGACATCGGAAATCGGTGCCAAACACGAAACAGCTGACCGACGGCGGCCATTTTTTTGTTACGGAACGCTTAAAGAAGGGGTCTAGCTCCTATAAATCAAAGCAACTTCACCGTAGGCTTATAGGCCGTTTTAGCGCTTTTGAACCATTATGAATAACAATTTTTTACAAGCCTCTACTAACGGTCCTATAAAGTTCCGAAGAGTCATTATGAATAAGACCGTTAATGTTTAAAGATTTTTACAAATCAATTAACCGAAACACGCGAACTTTTCGCTTTTTGTTTTTAATGTTTCTATTTTACTTTTTTCAGATATTGGGACGCGAATCATCAAATATTCTTCCTAAATAAATATTATGTAACCGAAAATCTCTTATAAATTAATCTTGGTAATATTATGACAATGCTCGGTTTTCCCGAATCGTCACATATCAAACACGTCCACTGAACGAATAATGTCTGAAGAATTTTCAGCATGCCCGCTATTCAGACTCCAACAATATACTTAGATAGATAAATTAACGGCGGTATAGTGATGAAAGGATAAATAGGGGTACAAATAAAATTATTTTTAGCCACTTAATGTACGTTTAAGACGATTTGCTTAATAAACTGCATACGTCCCTATTGAACCCGTTGTTCCATTGACCACATTTGAGTCTACGTTCTTTCCAGCACTTTAAGGCTTTGCAGCGAAGATGACTTTAGCCTCTGGAGTTTTAGTACAGATTTCAATTACCTTCGGAAACTATCCGGAGAATTTCCAGCAATGCAGTAAAAAATGTATAACTACGATCTAAAAAAAAGGCCAGAAAAGGGGCGAAAAAGATTTTTGGAAGGTAATCTCCGGAAAGTTTGAAGAAGAAACGATAACGTCAATGTTCCCTACATCTAAGTACAGCACTGGCGGTCGTAAATTTAGCGAGCAGCTAGTTTCTTCCTCCAGTACGGTTGAACTAGTGACACGCATCGTTATAAGTTATATGTAGCAAATAATATCGGAAGTGTACGGAACGGCGCGTGCGGGGAAAGCAGTGCTGCAATTTTAGGGTCAGCGCACACCTAGCAGGAAACAGCTGAAGATTCCCGCACTTATAGTACCTACCTATTTATTTTCAACAGAATGAGAAAAGTATCACCTACGTCATATACTCATCTTAATTTCTCAAAACTTTAAAAGCTTTACTTATCTTATAAATGTCGATTTATATTTGAGAGAATTGCTTCTCTTCTATTTTCTATTTTTTATATGGTAAAAACAAATTTTCCGTAAATATTTCACGTATGACCATGTGGAAAAATTCTCATTAAAGATAATATTATATTTATCGCAGTAGAAATTTCGGTATCCATTGAAATATAGCACGTAGTTTTCGCCAGATCTGTGCTAACCCTTAGGCGTCTCAGTTTCTGTGGTAGCTACTGTTACTCAATTTACATAATCGTTATGCAGTGTTATTACTGTTACTCTGTTTGTATTGCCTTTTACTATTAAATACAGTTGTAGGTGCATCGAATAAGACCCGGCACACGTTAAGATCTGATATTCCGCTTCCGCCAACTGATAGATGTCTGTATTATGTAGGTAGCAGTGCCTACAGTTTTCTATACCTTCTGGTGGTATAAGAAGAATGTAACTTTGTTTCGGATCTGCAATTTTAATAAAACAAAGTCTATATTCTGCTCGAAATTATACTCTGTATATCTGTGAAAACTACATAAAGTCGGTTCAGTAGTATCGGAGATGTGCGCTAACCTACTAACAGACATCGACAGAAAATAATTCTAAATATCGCTGATTACAGTTATTAAGCATTATGCAATATTGTCTTCCAGTTTGAAGCACACTCAAACCGGTGTTATTGCTGGACAGTTAAAGACGTCTTACGCATGTATCTCCAAAAGTTAAGTAGAAGTGCAAGTGATGTATTAAAAAACCGTGTCAGTGTAACTATTATTCAAATTAAGATCTACAGAATGAGGCCTCGTTTTCGGAGACGTGGAGCGTCGCGCGGCGCATGTGGCGTGGAGTCTTCGCGGCGCGTCGGGCGATTTTTCCGTTTATAGAGAGGCGGCGCATGCAGCGGCCCGCGTTATCGCACGCTATTTTATGTTTGAATTCAGTGCAGGCCAACGCCACGAGCGACGCTCCGCGTCTCCGTAAATGAGGCCTAAGTATCCGAATTGTCGCCTCGGTAGCAAAAAAAACGGATGGCCTTCATTCCTTAAATGATAAGGAACAAATAAGGAAATACTTCAAAAATTGATGAACAAATACTATGAAATACAAAAATACGCGAGTCATGATGATTATGTTCACTACAATAATATTGATCATAATGTTTAACACATCTAGTATGAACAATCGTCTCATTTTAACATGTATCATCTTTCATGAATTATTTGCATTTATCGTATTATATTTACCAGGATAAAAAAATAATGTGTAATAAATCACGATATGTCGTAAGTATACGAAATTTCATCATAAAATGACAAAGTTTAGCTTGCGGCTCCGTCTGAATACAAGTCCTTACACGAAATATAAGCTACATTCTCTACTTTTCAGAAATAAAAGTGCGTGCTTATCCAGTTATGGATTACTTTGTGTACCAAATGTCAATCCATTCAGCGAACAAACATCCAAACATTCACTGATTTTGAATTTATTACATTACTAAGTAGCTTTTGCTCGCGGATTCACCCGCGTGAAAAAGTAAAACTTATGTCCTTCCCAGAGTCTCAAACTATATCCATACCAAATTTCATCGACATCCATTTGGTAGTTTTTAAGTTTATCCCGTTTAAAGAGACGCGACGCGGCGGGGCACTTTGTTAATACGTTATATTATGAGTATGATTAAGAAGTAGGATAGATTAGAGTACCTTTTTATAGCAACTGATCAGATAAATTAATAGTTTCAAGTTCTCTGTGAATTCATGCGCTTTATCGTAAACTATACTACGACGACGTGATGCGACGTGCCGGCCTAAATAGATTAGTCTTCTTACTAACACCGTTAATAATTATTATAATGACACTTTCATATATGAAACATTTTTCCAAAAACATACTAGTTTGGTAGTTAATATCAAAATTGACTACGGATTTCTGTCACACACCAACTCCAAATTATTTTGATAATGCACGACAGCGGAAACAGTCGCGTAATCCGATTTCTTCACACTATCCGCCATGTTTACTAATACGAGGATACGGTATAATTAATATACTTGCACAAATAAACGTTACCGGTTTAAAAACTGCACAAGCAATATAATAGTAGTTTTCTGATTACCGCATATTACCATTAAAGCGGCTGAACGGCTTCTGATAGAAATTTATAATATAAAAATAAAATTATGATACAAAATAAATATTTATGAAATATTAAAAAGTTTTCACGCGATAGTGACGTGTATGTATTCGTCATGCAAGGGATTTTTATTATTTATACTGCTGGTGCTATGATATATTTGTAACCGCCTGGATAGCGATCACCGTACACCGTTGAACGTGTAAAAACCGCCATAGTGGCCCACGTAATATGTCGCGTTCCGGAATCAGCCTGTGTATATCCGGTTTCAAACAAGGCAATAATTATGTCGACTGGTGAGGGGTAATCTCTCGTTGGTCGACACTCTACCTGGACCCCACTCCATTCACCATCAGGTGCAGCGCAGTGCATTCACTTCCATCACACTGTTAGCCCACAAAACTATAAGTAAATAGTAAGACGCAATTAACTTCGGCCGGTTCGTTAATCGCAGTAATTTTAAAGTTTGTAAATATTTCAAAGCAGACTTATTTAGCAAAAGTATGTCGTTTGTAAATTACAAACACGTAATCAAATTACATAAATACAACGTGTCGTATGTTTGGTTATTTGACAACGTCGTGAGCCACTCAAACACACAAAACATGCATCTGTTGCTTAAGTGTTTTGAAATAGTAAAAAAGATGGTAATATTTTGTAAACATTAATAAAATTCTGTCACTAGCTTATAACTAGACAAGGGTTTTTTAATACATCAATGCTAGACAATTATACATTTCAGTCTCATCGTTTATTTATACAACGACAAACCTTTTACGTAGAACATCATAAAAGCACATTATAAAAACTTCTAATAACTGAAAAGGTTCCACGCAGTTTTATTATTATTATTTATTACTTTTATACAATAATGTATAAAGGCGGACTTAATGCCGAATGGCATTCTCTACCAGTCAACCTTAGGGTGATTATTGATTAGTTTTTTTTATATTGTAATATGAATAGGTAGGGGCTCAAGTCGTGAAGCTTATCTTCGGACTGTTGTTAA
This sequence comes from Sphinx pinastri, assembly GCA_947568825.1. Lineage (NCBI taxonomy): Eukaryota > Metazoa > Arthropoda > Insecta > Lepidoptera > Sphingidae > Sphinx > Sphinx pinastri. Next base: position 1,389,721 of record OX387615.1, read on the forward strand.
CATTATGTTGGGAGGAACCTACGCCACATCGGCTACGAATTCCAATGCTCGTAAACTTTATTGTTATCATATAATAAAATCTCGTACAACTTGAAGAAAAGAGCCGAGTTTCCTAGATCACGTGCTCTCTTTTAAAAGGATGTTAACAAAAGTTGTTGACAAATATGTTGCTGTTAGTTTTTAATTCAACAAATGAAATCGTGCTTTTCTATTGAAATTACCTACCTATCTTAGTATCTAATTTTTTAAACGTCAATGTAATGATACAACATTTTTTGAGTAGAATAAGTCGTTATCCTTTGATAAAACAATATAATTATCAATCAGTTTGTAACTTCAGAGACATAAAATAAACTGAATGCCATCGCCCTAGAAGGATGGGGAGCGCATGGCCCGAGCCCCTCACGGCGGCGCGGCGGCCCGTCAGGCGCTCGTCGACAGTGAAAGTGCCGCCGTAACACGGCAACGGCGTTATGTCACAGCCTCCGTCAGGCCCGCTCAGTCACCACGACTATGCCGCCGCGCGCGCACCTCTAACACCTTCCCACTCCGAAACACATGTGCCAGTATGTGCGTGTGATTTAATAACAAGAATAAATTAACTTTTCGAAAATGTCACTTAAAGTGCTTGTATTGTTGAGTGCGTTAGTTTTAGTATATTGTGCTGAACTTGATAGCGATAAGAAGGAAACCGCCCGCGAGGAGAAGCTTCGGAGCGGTTTGATCGACGCGTTTCAGAACATCAAAAAAGGTTCCGTTAAGGGCGGAATCGATGAGAGCCCTTTGACGTCGGCCCTCAGTGGGTCTATGGCACAATCGCCAAGCCGAGACAAGTCTACCACTGATGGGTCGTTCGACCTTTTCGCGGACGACGATGGGCTCTCCTTCGCAGATTTCGGCAATGTGGAGACCGAACGAAAGCTGTCTACAACTGAGAAATCTCACAACGTGCAGCACATAGTGAAAACGACGAAACAAATTGAGAAAACCACTTCGAAACCGAATAAAGATGTGCTGGGTAAGCTGAACGACTCGATACGGGACACGGTGAACGAATCCCGACTGGTGTTGAAGAGAGACAGTAACAACATCACCCTGATGGGGATCGAGAGCATGCTGCGAGTGTTCGACGCAGAGATCCTCATGAAGCAGTGGAACGACATCCGAAGCGCACTAAGTGGAGACTGCAGGGAGGATTTGAATGAATATGTCAACGGACTTATGGAGAAAGAGCTTTGGGCTCTTAAGAGTGAGTACATTTTCACTTATTACAATTATTTAAAAAAAACCCTTATTCGAATTAGACCACAATTACACAATATTTGAATTTAGCGGTATGAAATCATATATTTTCGGATTTTAAGTTAACTATATTATAGCGATCCTCACCACCCTATGATACACTGTCTAGCTCTCGGTAACTTTAAGAAACTTCCGTCCTCGCATCACAGAATTCTGAAGCATTCACTGATTACAAATTTACAACTACTCGTAACGCAATTAACTGTCAGTTCATTGCAGCAAGAAGGCTATATATACACTAAAAGCTACATAGCACATTCAAATTTCGCTTTTAACATAGAAAACAATATTGGTCATCAGAAAAAGTAAAAGTGCTAATATATTCAATGCTGCTGTTGCCTCATTGACACAGTTCGTATTGCTATACCTAGCGATCTTTATGAATCAAGTGCCTCGAAACTGTATATTCTACATATAAATATGCATATTATACTATTGGTTTTCTGTATATATCTTATGGAAATCAGATACATAATATACCTAAAAAAACTTTCGAGTTAGGGAGGAAACGCGGATAGTGGTGTTTCAACGAGTAAAGTAGCCCCCAATGTTGACGTAGTACCTAATATTGCGTAACCACTACGGCCTACGATCACCGCTCTGAGGTCTCGGATTTTAATCCTGAGTCGTCAAAGTGATATTGGGTTTTTCTGACCATTATCAGCCCGGATTTTGTGCCCATCTGGCGATAGACTCTCCCCCACTCACATCATACACGCTGCAAAAGTAGGTGCACTACTTGTGGCTCTGCCTAACTCTTCGGAGATAAAAGGCGTGCGTTTGTTTGTACCAAAATTACTTCTGCCTTCCCCAGAAAATATATTTATACAGCTCCCTATCTTTTGGATTAATTTGGTTGCAGATAAGTATTCCTAAACTCCACAGATTTTGAATATAGCGTATCCTACGACTAAGTTAAAGACTGACCGAGCTTCAGTGCTCGGTTTAATATAAATACATGCGTCGATTGAGACTTACAAGTGTTGCACTACCCAATGATAGGTATATCAGTTTTGTTATGTCTAGCGGTACCCTGGATGCATGTCTAGGAGAACCAAATGAATTTTATACCATCACTACTCCGTTACCTTTATTCGCAATTAACATGTGTAGCACAAAACAAACAGTAATCTACAAAATCCTACGTCAGCACTTGAATGCAAACAAAATGTTCGATCAAACATTACTGCAAATCAAACGTTAGAACCAAAATAATGATCTCTATTTATTTACACAATTATATAATCATAAAAACCTAGAAAATAACATCTGTGTATCAATATTCTTAATAATTCAAATCGCACTCTTGTCTTATTTTTTATTTTTTTTGACTACGTAATTTTGAAACAAACGACCGAGTACAATAAAATAACAATTACATTCAAGGGAAAATACATTCCATTTGATTGAGACTGAAATTATTAATTTCTTTTATTCATTTTTCTAGACACAAAATCAGCATTTGATAATTACTACAGAACAACTATAGAAGATGGTACGAATAATAATAACTAATATGCTAATAATAGGTACGTTCTGTAAGAACTACTTCCAATCATATTGGTGTTGCATTGGTCAATTTCTGTAACCCAAAAACGGTGGAATAAAAAAGGATAAATCTTTTTAAAGATTTTATGTTTAAAAACAAAACATAAGAACAGTTTAAACGGATAACATTGATAGCAAAGAGAATTATAATACTACTGAAAATTGATAGCTATGTGCTTATTGGGTGCGCATCGATCGACTTCATTCCTTACATAACCGTGATAATAAGGTTAGTTGATATTTTTATTTTCGTTGATAGGTCATACTTATAAAATTTGACTTGGAAGTTGGACTCGATTGAAGTTGGCTTTATAGACCTTACTATAAAATTCAGTAAAAAATATAATACTAACAATGTTTTTATTACTTCGGTTTCATAAATTCCAAAAACACATCGTTTACTTTGCCGTACCGCAAAAACATTTTATTTATTTAACACAATTCTCTAAGCAATACAGCACGCAGAATTGCAATCTCGATTTCATTGAAACGAATGTTATACTTAACGAAACGGTAAAAAATGTGGTTGTGCAAGTAAACAATGTTTTTTTTCTTTTTAGTTACCATCTAGCGGCCCACATCGGGTGTTGCGCAAGCGCAGCGGCAGATACCTTAACTTAGTATCCGGTCCGTTTTGTATTTTTATGTTGTTTTAATACTAGTCTTGCTCTGTTTATTTTCGTAAATTGATTGACATACTTTGAAATTATATCCTGTCATCTTTGACGAATTAGATGCTCCATGGAATTATTGTAGCTTATAAACAAAACTTGATTAATTAATTTAGATATCATAAGAATTCTATGGGTGATGTTGAATTATCGTCACGCAATCTAATCTCCAGAACACGCTTACTCCAGCGGGTATCTGTTCTGCGACATATGTGGCCAGCCCATTGCCACTTTAACCTACTAACTCTCAGAGCTATGTCGGTCACATTGGTTCTCTGATGGATCACTTCGTTCCGAATTTTGTCCTTCAGAGAGACTCCGAGCATAGCTCTTTCCATAGCACCATGAGACCGCGTCTTGACAAACGTAGCGTGGGACGCCCTCTGGCCAGATGGCGGGACGACTTGCACAAGAGGCCGGCAGCGACTGGATGCATAAAGCAGCAGACCGGGCTCTGTGCCGTATCTTGGGAGAGGCCTATGTCCAGCAGTGGACTGCAACGGGCTGATGATGATATTGATGAATCAAATCTCAGTTATTCATTATGTATACAGTTTTTCTTAGAGAGCTAACGTTATTAACAGCTATAGAAAATCTAATCAAACCCTATATCATCAAATTACGTTGTATACGAACTTATTTCAGAACGAGTGTACCATGTGTCGATGTCTATGACACTACACATCCCGAAGTCGAAGTGAACTTATTTTAGTCCCAGTTGTGCCGGATTCATGAATCGTATACATGCTACCTACATTTTTTTCTGTTATTGAATATGGTCATTCAACCATCCACCACCTGCATTTTGGGACGAAAGATCTTTAAATAAAAGAAAACATCTGCCCCAAAACCAGGTGTTTCTTTTTCGCTCTAATTACAAAATTATTCAAGTCACATACGATAAATCCTAGTGTATGTCAGTAAGTGGTTTATTTATTAGATGTAATCGAGCCAAGAACCCTGAATTTAGGACAACTTTCTACTATGTGACGAGGTAAGCAAGAAGTTGCTGTTGTTACTGCTAAGGATGCTAACTGTTCCATTTAACTGATAGAAAGACGGATTGTGGTTTATGAGTGGTTAGAGTAAGAAAATCAAGCACTATAAAATATCGTTACTACACTCCCTATTATTAGAGCCACCTTCAGGTTGTAAGGGCAATATTTGACTGCCTCGGTGGCGTAGTTGTAATGCATGCGAGTTGCGAGTACGATTTGCGCGCTGAAGTCCTGGGTTCAAATCCCGGGTCGAGCCAAATACATTGTTACTGGGTTATTCCATCTTAAGAAAATACTCAGTCACAGCTCGAAGTCAGGAAGTTGGCGGTGTGATACCCCCGTGCCTCGGAAAGCACGTAAAGCCGCTGGTCCTGCGCCTGATCTCTCTCCGGTCATGTCGGATTGCCAGACGGCACTCACTATTCCTTCACTCTTGACTTCACCTGTGTATTGCGCACACACTTGTGCACTAAAATATCTCCTACGTACCTGGCTGATCTCCGTTGAGATTGGCCGCCGTGGCTGAAACTGACTAGGAGGTTTGCGTAACGGCGGTATTAATAAATGCAACTCAATTTCGTTCTGAAGTGCGATATAAGTTGAGACGCTGACAAATTAAGGTCGGCATCTTAAGATAGCCGCTTTTTAATAAACCCACATTAACATCAGTCAAATGACGTCTTAATTTACAATGTATGATGGATTTTGAAAGCTAAGTTTTGTTTGTGTAACAGCGCTTACTCAGCTGAGAACAAGCTCTTTAATGACAGGTTAAGCTTGGTTTATTAAATAGTTCAATACATGGAATGTCTTCTTGAGATTTTACTCAAACTTGAGATTGATTTATTATATACCGCCCTATGTGTAGATCCTATCTGCAGATAAATCTCTCTGTATGCACATCATGTGTAACACCGTATAGGAGAAAACGGGTTTTAAATACTGATACACGTGCGTTTCCTATTGCCAGATTATTAAGGGTCCAATAAATCCCTCTTTGAAGTTTCTCGTGTTTAGATGTCAGTTAATCCTTTTGACACCGAATTCATAAGTTGTGATGACAAATGCTTTTTCGTCTAATTAATTATGATACAATACGAATTTATTAATTTTAAAATCGACACATTAAAATCTAAGTCCGTTATTATCCGTTCAATGACCGTAGTAAACTAATTTAAATTAAGAAAGGCGAGTACTGGTTTATCAATACATTTCACATTCAAAATTTTGTAATTCACAAAAGCAAACGCGATTTTCGCAATATTTAACATTCGCTTTCGCAAACCAACCGGCAAACGTTTATTGTTTTGTTTATTGTTAATTTAATAACAGGAATATGTATTATAATAAATTCAGATCGCGTTTGAGACATTATTATCACATTTAGTTCAACTGACCCCTTTGAATTTTTATTGTCGTTTTGATCTAAAATGAAGATGATTTAGATTTAAGATGATTCAATTTAAGTTGAGCGTAACGATTAGTATTTTTCTGGAAAGGAGTATTTTGGTGGCCTCGTGATTTAAAAAATAATAATCTTGGAATCACCGATATATTAAACTGTTGATCTACTCAGATATTCAAAAAAAGGGCTGAGTAACTCCTTCACAAAATTGACAAACAGATGTAGAAGGTGACAAAACAATTGTGATGCTAATACCCTCCTGCTAGTAGCTGTATCTTTTCTGTAAGTGATAACGCGAATATTATAAAAGACAAATACTGGCCGCACGTTTACTTCATCTCTCACTCATTTTTGACAATATGCACTTGATAGCTGGAAACAAAAGCATATGTATGTCCATAGATATGTACCCGAATACAAATAAACTAAAAAATATGGCATAGACATCGGTTTCGTAACCAACATCTGAAGGCGACAAGAGTCAAATATTGGACGACATTGCACCACAGGCCCCAGCACATTTTGTACCTACCCTACGCCTTAGGTACATATGCCAACCAACACCAATTGGCGGCGATTCCAAAGTTATCGACCGTCATGTATTGCGTATTTATTATACAAGACAATAAGCATGCAGGCTTGCTTAATGGTGTGTTCACATCCTGTTATCTCAGTAAATTCCACGAAGGATTGTTTTGTGTAAACTACACATACAATAAAACATTCGTGTTCATAAAAATTCTATCTGTTCGTTTGTTCGTACATAACGTAAAAACGGAATGCCTGAATCACTATTAAACGTAACGCCAGGAAATAGAGCAGAGACTCATCTCTAAAATTTTTAATTATGTGGGTAAATAATGCAAAAAATATCCCACGCGGATGGATCTGCGAGCATTGCTAGTGCATAATAAAAAAATAATAAATAAACAAGAGCTAGGTCAACATACATCACGAAACGTTTGTTTAACAATTCTTGGTGGATTTTTGTAAATGCTATGTATTTATTTATACAAATCTTAGCTCATATCTGTACGTGACCTACGAAACGCCGAGATTATTTACTGGTAGGATGAGCTAGTCCCATATTGTACGAAAAATCAAATTCATAATTAAACTGTTTACATATTTAAAGTTGAATCGTTACCTGGAAATTGAAAACAATATCTCACCAGTCTTAACAGCTTATTTACACTGCCACTACACCAATTAGATGCTTTATCAGCATGAGCAACACATCGCTTATACGTCCCTATTGATATATTATATTATGATACCCATTATGGGGTTACTTATACAATATTTGGTGTTTTAAAAGTGCAAAGAAGAAATTAGACCGACCAGCATGGTTCTAGCACCTAATCATGGAGACTGCGTCAGTGGCATTTATTTTTGAGGTCACTGTGGTCTCTTAGGTCCGGGGTTCGAATCCTGGATCGGGCAGTGACATCGGGTTTTTCAACTCACTATCAATCAGCCCAGTCTAGAATTTGTGTCCAATGTGGCAATAGGCTCGCCTCTTATTACATCATGGGATATAACACATATAGGGAATGTGATAGCTGTGGTTGCACCTCTACCTACCCCTTAGGTCATAAAGGCGTGATTTGTGTTTAGGTTTTTTTTATTATTATAGAGCTATGCATTTCACTTTAAATGAGTCGCATTCATTGAGAACAAAGGATTCACTTTGCTGTAAAAACTAACTATTATATTTGATCCAAATGTAAAATTCGACACAAAGTCCACGAAAGGTCATGAACAGCGTACTTTCAAGCATATATCACGTGATGTTTAATAAAATGCCCCAAAAGCAGATAATTTGCATACACACCACGTGCGCAGTAAACTACGGAGATGGCTCTCAGTAGACGGTCGCTTTTTCGCTCTCACCGTGAATACTTAACGAGCTATAGACGGATGTAGTTATGTACACGTCTTTTATTTAATTATTTTATGAAAAAAAATGTATAAGTTTATACTATTATATTAATGATACTTAATCGCCTTTTCCGTTGTCTTTTCAGCAAGGGTTATTACTATAATGCTGTGCCTGTGGGGCAGCTTGACCTGCTGAACCCTCAGGTATTACAGACGTTAACTCTTTTCGAAACCATTTCTTTATATTGATGCAACTCCTTCTTCCAAATATGCACATTAATAACAATGCTAGAGTAATTGCCACGACAATTACAATTATTCCCATATTTTCTATTTTTCTTTCCATGTCTCCCGCTTGTTTTGCATCATTGGCACCTTGTTGCGCTATCACAATTTCTTCGTTTTTTGCTTGATAGGAACCCATTATTGTCACGAATCTTTCTTTTTCACAAATTACTATCTACTGTTCTGAGCGAATGCGTATTCGCGACTAATATCTAAATATAAGAAAAGACAACGAAAACTGTGATTTCACAATGCTTATTCATCTATGTACTAAATACTATGCTTATGACATTTTAACATGAACGCTGCACCTGCCCTACAAAAATCGCACGGGTGGCTTTACTTGTCGGCCACTGCGTGTGGTACAAAAAATAGGATTGGGCGTATTATTGGAGATAGTATCTCGTTCATTCTTATCATTAATCTGTTGTCCTAATTCCCTATCGTAATCGCTTAAGTCGTCTCTCAAAATATATGCAGGTTTTAACCTATCGATAGACACTTGAGTTTCTCTATTAGGTAATTTAATTTTAAAAATCTTATCATTTCTACTTAAAATGCGATATGGGCCCTCATAAGTATTACTAAGTGATTTCTTATGCATATCATTTCTGAGAAATACATGCGAACATGTACCTAAGTCTTTATTAACAAATATTTTACGCGAATCGCTTGCCGCTCGTGACTGAGGCCGTAACCTACTGATAGTGTCCCGTAACTGTCCCATAAAAATGTGTGTATCACTAGCCTGCGTTTCGGTTACCTGAAAAAAATCTCCTGGGAGTCTGATCGTAGATCCATAAATCATTTCAGATGCGCTCACTCCTGTATCACTTCTACATGCAGCTCGTAAACCTAGCATAACTGTCGGTAACTCATCTACCCAGTCAGTTCCGACCGTCAATCGCGCGGTTAACGCACTTTTCATAGAACGGTGCCATCTTTCTATTAACCCATTACTTTGCGGATGGTAAGGCGTAGTCCGTATTCTCTGTACGCCCATATATTTCATTAAAGCGTCAAAGAGGTCGCTTTCAAATTGCCGACCCTGATCCGTAGTGATTCTACTCGGACATCCAAATCTACAGATCCAATTCTCGTATATTACTTTTGAAACCGTATCCGCTGATATGCTTGAAACTGGTATAGCTTCAGGCCAACGCGTAAAACGATCTATAACTGTAATACAGTAACGATAACCTTCTCTTGAGGTTGGTAACGGGCCTACAATATCGGTATGAACGTGCTCGAATCTAGTACACGGAGGAAAATCAGTTAAATGAGATACAGTGTGACGATTAACTTTCGATTTCTGACATGATATGCAACTTCTAGACCATTTGTTAATATCTCCGTTCATTCCTGGCCAAAAAAATCTTTGTGAAATCATTTTACGAGTGATACGGGTACCAGGGTGACTAATATTGTGAATGCTATCAAACGCTACTTTACGGAATTTTAATGGAAGTACAGGTCTCGCGTTACTAGTCGATACCTCACAATATATTTGCTTATCGCTATTCGGCATAACTATGTACTTAAATATCAACTTACCGTCTGTCTCGGGGTGATCTTCGTTATCTTGCATCTGTGCTAGTTCGCTGTAATCTATCGCTGTGGGACAAACAATTGAGTCTACGCGTGATAATGCATCTGCGACCGTATTTTCCGTGCCCTTAACGTGTTGTATGTCGCTTGTAAATTCGCTAATATACAACAGTTGTCTGGCTCTCCTAGGAATTTCTTTATCCGTACCTAGCTTGGTAAAAGCGTACATTAAAGGTTTATGATCGGTAAAAATTGTTATTTGACGTCCCTCTATCATATTGCGAAAATGTAAAATAGCCATATAAATCGCCGTTAGTTCCTTATCATAAGTGCTATACTTCCGTTGAGAATCGGATAATTTTTTTGAAAAATAGCCTAAAGGTACCCATTTACCGTCTATTTTCTGTTGTAATACTGCGCCTACGCACGAGTCAGATGCGTCGGTCATAAGTGATAAAGTAGCATCTACACTGGGGTGTGATAATGTGGCGGCATTCTGTAAACTTACCTTACACTGCTCAAAGGCCTCGATACTTTTCTCAGACCACACAATTTTTGATCTGTCCTTTTTTTTTGAGTTATGTAGATACTTGTTAAGTTCTGCCTGGTGCGCGACTGCATGAGGAAGATGTGATCTGTAAAAATTAATCATACCCAAGAACCGACGGAGTTGCTCTACCGTCTCGGGTCTCGGATAATCCGTAATCGCCTTAACTTTCTCCGGTAACGGCTTTATGCCGTCCTGTGACACATCATACCCTAAAAATTCGACCTTTGTTTTATTGAAAGCACATTTAGATAAATTTATTGTAATTCCTAACTCATCGAATCTCTTAAATATTTTTCTCAGATGTTCCCTATGAATTTTCTCGTTATCTGAAGCTATTAATATGTCATCTATGTAACAAAACAGTGCTGACTCATCGTTTTTGCTATCATTTTCCTTATTACTTTGGATTTGCTCTATGCCCTTCAAAACTTGATGATCCATGAATCTTTGGAAGGTTTGTGCGGCATTTCTTAAACCGAACGTCATACGGGGAAATTCATATAAACCAAATGGTGTAGCGATTGCTGTTTTCTCAATATCGTTAGGTGACACTGCAATATTATGATATGCCCTATTTAAATCTAATCGCGAGTAACACGTTTTATTAGGTAACATGTATGTAAAATTTTGTAATCGCGGTATCGGGTATCGATCTGGTTTAGTTAACGCATTAAGCGCTCTATAATCACCGCAAGGTCTAATCTGTCCGTCTTTTTTCGGAACTACATGAAGTGGACTTGCCCATTCGCCTTTCCCAGGCCTACAAATGCCTAGCTCTTGCATGGTTTGAAATTCTCTCCTAACCTTTTCGTATCGTCCGGGGGGTAGTGGCCTTGGACGCGCACTTACCGGCGGACCGGAGGTAACAATGTGATGACAAACCGTGTGCACTGATGTATCCTTAAATGCTATCGGCTTTGTTATTCCGGGAAATTCCTCTAAAATATTTCGATAAGGGTTGTCACTCTGTATACTTTTAATAGAAGCTTCGTTGTACGTTATGATTGACCCATTCGCGCACAAATTTGTTACATTATCTAAAAGTTTCTTATTGTATAGATCTACTACTAACTTATAACGTTCTAAAAAATCTGCACCCAATATAGCCTGTTTTACATCACATATAATAAATGTCCATTTAAAATTTCTACGCAAACCTAAATTTAAATCTAATGTCCTGACGCCATATGTATTTATTTCTGTATTATTCGCAGCAAAAAGTTTATAATCACTTACTTTTCTATCACACTTAAACTGGCTCACTGGCAACACTGAAACATTAGCGCCTGTGTCCACTAAGAATCGCGTCCTAGTTCTCTGATCCGATACGCATAGACGGTGGTTTCCGGCTGATGCTATGCAATCTCCCACCGTACAAGACTGCACTGCATCTAGTTTTCCGTAGCTCCTGAAGTTTTTGTCTCCTTCCAGTTGCAGGGCTTCTCACATGTTCTCGCGCGACTTCTAAATCGGAAATGATATTTGCAGAGCCAATTCGGACTTTCTGGAGTTCTAAGTGTTCCTCTTGACCTTGACCTTGATCTAGCTCTATTCCAGTAATTTCCACGGGTCATTCTTCTACCTCGAATTTCATTAACCTCGTTGCGTAGTTCTTTTATTTCCATCGTCATTTTCATCATCTGTCCCAATAATTCGGGAACGGCGGACGAGGGCGAGTCTGTAACAGCGGCGACGTCGCCAGTATTCAAGTTTTCCATAATTTTGTCTGCTATTTCGGCTAGATTTTCCAACTTTGTGTCCTGCGCTACCGTTAAAACTGCTTTAACTGAATTTGGCAGTCTTGATATCCATAGTCGCCTCAAAGCGTCACCGGAAACTTGAGTATTTAAGGCTAACTCTGACATTCTCCGCAGCAGTTGAGATGGTCGCTGTGAACCTAGGTCCATTTCGCTGACCAATTTGTGAAATTGACGTTCTGCACTCTCTTCATACGCGGTTAATAATCTATTCTTCAGTGCGACATACTTGTTTTCTGTTGGCGGTGCCGAAATAAGGTCTCCGACCTGCTGTAGGGCGTCGCGATTTAATTTCGCGATGACCATCTGATACTTTGCAGTGTCTCCAGGTTTCTGTGGATCCATTATTGCATCGAATTGTGCGAACCATAATCTTGGCATTTCTTTCCAAAATTCCGGAATCCTTGCCGATACGCTGATAGCGGCCAAATCGAGGGAAGCATACAATGGTGCTGGAGGGAGTGCATTGCCACTTGGGTGTGCCATTCTTACTCTATTACTATTTAATTCTATTATTCTTACGTTGTAGGCTCACCGAGTACGACGTGCTTGAAAATAGTCGGTGAGGAATCGCTCTCCGTCGTAGTTCACTCCTTTTAAGTATTCAAATTTATTCACTGAAGCAATGTTAAGTGTTACACAGCGTCGTGGTCACCAATGTGGGGTAGTAATGCGTCACCGCTGTGGGGGTTATTTATATAATGTTATGTGGAGGTAGTGTAGCTGTATCAATTTATACGACTGTGTTTGCACTTGGGTTGCACTCTTAGGTCCTTTAGCAATAAAAGTCTAAACTGTCTTAATTCACATTATATTGTCACACACATACAGAAAGACATGTTAATACTACGACGGAAGGAGAACGACTGGTGGACAGATAGCGAACGGCGAACATGCCACGTTCTGCAACGTTGCCATTTGTCCCTACAATTGACATTAATAAAAGTATACTTTGAATTTGAACTTAACCTAAAAATTAAAATTTAGAAGGTAATAAAAAAAAATCAAAATCATTTTTTTTAAATAGATTTTCAAAACTCTTTGACATCGTCATGAATTTACCACTTCGGAACATATTATAACTGTAAAGAAGAAGCGGCGCAAGAAACTCCCTATCTTGGTTACTAGATATTTTTAAACTAGCTGATGACATACTTCGAACGCAAAAGAAATGCGCAGTAATGCATTCTGGAATGGTGCACTTACATAATCTACCACATAAGTGCGTCTACGCAACGTCATATGTAGCGCTTAAAGTAAGCAATCCTCATATAATACTATAGGTTTTGCCCGCGGCTTTGCCCGCACTAAAGAGGTTTTCCTGGATAAAAGTCCCACTACATATTTTCCCGGGATAAAAAGTTCCCAGCCTAAAACCTTCCCAGGGTATCGAACAATCTCCATACCAGATTTCATCGAAATCCATTCAGTAGACTTTATTTTTTACTATACAAACTTTGCCACCGTTTGTCCACCTTAGGGGTTGAATTTCGAAAAATCCCGGCTTAGTGAGCACCTACGTCCTAAAAGGAACCCCCATAAAAAAGTAGAGAACTCTAGGACTTGTAGTTTCTGAGATTTCGTGATGAGTGAGTGAGTGACCTTTCGCTTTTATATATTGGGCCTCTGGGGTATTCATTTATTTCCTGCCAAAAAGTTGTATAAATTTTGGAAAAAGTAGAAGTCTGTCAGCGCAATACCTGGTGAGTACGGTGGAAGTCGCAAAACTTCCAACCCTGACTCTTGTAGCTTAGAGACCGTCTGTTGTAGGATTTCTGTCTAATATCCGAGAGAGACAGTACAAAATGGCTTTGAAGAGTTTGTAGGCTCCTGTACACATGACTTCTTCAAGAAACTAGAAAGGCATTGAAAAATTGCCACTACGCTGGCAGAGATGCATCGATAGCATGAGTGCATAGTTTCATTGATAGAAATAAAAAATATTTATAAACAAATGAGTATTTTTTTGTATACTAAACGGTAATTTCATAAGTAAAGCAAAATTCAGGTCATTCGCCTGATATCAAATAATCATAGTAGCCTGCCCGTAGTATCACTACAATCATAACTTATTGAATTACAATCGACACCCTCACCAGATCTTAAATCTCAATATTACGCAATGATACCTCATTCCGTTTCAAGCCACCTGTAATCAAATGGAACACGAACGCAACAGCACCAGTTAATTTTTCCTCTGTTTATTGGCATCATCCAGATTATCCCGACCCACCTGTGTAGACATAACACACTACAACATGACGCTACCGCGTTCAAAATTAACATAAAAAATTGTAGCGTGGCTCTATTAAATTTCAAATGAACATTTGTATACTTTAAAGCGGCGATAGCCTAACTGGGAGTGGAACGGACTGCCGAGACGAATGTCCGCTGGTTCAAACCCAAAGGCACACACCTCTGACTTTTCTAAAAAGTTATGTGTGTATTCTTTGAGAATTATCGCTCGCTTTAACGGTGAAGGAAAACATAGTGAGGAAACCTGCATACCTGAGAAGTTCTCTATAAAAAAAATCGAAGGTATGTGAAGTCTGCCAACCCGCACTAGACCAGCGTGGTGGAATAAGGCCTAAAACCCTCTCAGTTGTAGAGCAGGCCCGTGCTCAGCAGTCGGCAGTATATAATACAGGGCTTGTATGGTATACTTCAAAGGCTGTTTTCAAAATCAAAGCACCATACAAATTACATCGTACATCTTAAACTTGCTCACTAGGCCGAAAGTTAAATAAAAGCGATCAAGCACTGGGTTACAGTACGTTACACCACAACGACCTTCGGTGAATTTCTACTTGCACATTTCCCAACAGACGTTTCCAAAGCTTGTTATGTAAGCGCTGAATTATCCTCAGTGACTAATTAAGGCCATGTGGACCAAATGTTTGCAATCGCTGGATTTTTTGAAATGTACGATATATATTTTTTTTTAAATGTTTGCTGTCACTGGATTTTCGAAATGAATGGAAAAGTGGTTTTTTGAAATATTTGCAATGCAACGGGAAAGCTGGCAATATTATCTTTTTATCTGAGTTCTAATACGAGTAATAACTGCACTTGGTGGTGAATATGGCCAATACAATTGTGCCAGCTATCTTAACTTTAAAGGTTTTATACCGTTTTATCATTGATGTATGGTTTTTTAATACATCAATGCGTTTTATATCGAATGTGACTGACAGGAACTCACTACGACGGCGCGGCGCGGCGGGCCGAATAATTTGAAAATGAGTAGGGAAAACAGTGTTTACTATGGAACTATACAAATCTTCCATATTATCGATTTTTATATAGTTAAGTCCATTAATAATGTGTTACATAGTGAATATAAGACTACATTTGAACGTCAGTTACTCCTTGAAACTAAGTCATTAGTTACTCCTCGAAACGTAATATAAAAAGAAATATAATAATGTTTTATTATGTTTACGTGAATCTAGTACTACATTGAAATAAATTTACTTAACGGATGTTTTCGCGATAAATTTAGTTAATTTTTACTCCCTACATTTTGAAGATTTTATGATGCAGTCTGTCCCGTGACCATGTTATTATTAGAAGTTCTCAATTCGGGAATTAAAAAATTCATAGTCGAAAAGTAAAATCAAGCATCCTGGAATTAGATACTCTATAATGTAGTAAATCAAATAAGCTATTAACAGGAAACGTGTACGGCACCGGATGTCACGGAGCACACAATCGCTCGCTTTCATCTCTCGGAAGCGCGGCTTGCGGTTAAACAATAGAAACTTGATCACTTATCGTTCAACAGTTTCAACTGTTGCTACATTATTAAATAACTAACTTTGTGAAAAAATGTTTACTAATTTGTATACTATTAATTTAATTTAAATTTTGAACTTAATACATTATATAATAAAAAGCGTTAATAAAATCATATACACATTAAAGAAATACGAACAACTTCGTTGTCTACTTGCGCAAAGAAACATTTTGATGCTGCTAGCAGCTACGCAAATGTCTCTTGTTCACAAGAGAAAGGATTAATTCAACTACAATCCGCAACGCTGGACAAATGCGTGGTACATCGGAATAGTTTCGTTCATTCGTTATATAAAAAAAAACTAAATACTTTCTTTACCAATCAGTTATTCACTTACTTTATTCACAGTTTATAACAAAAAATAATAATCGTCACAGCCATGAAAAAATCTTTCAATGCCAATTAAATTAATTGCAGCTATCTATTTTACACAATCATATTAAATTAATTAGGTAGTTAATTATTTTGAAATTAATATGCTAATGGCTTTGAATATTTAACCAAATGCTCTAAGGCTAGTGGTCATCAACAGCTTGCAAAATGCAAGTGAGTGTGATTGCGCTGCGTGCGTGCAAGTCCACGCACGTTATTCCATCATTACCGCTGTTTCGTAAGTATATCAATGTTAATTAATGCATTTCAAACCTTTATTGTACAATTGAATTTTTCATGGCTGGCCAATTATTTCAATTTATAAAAAATCCGTATTGAAACGCCCTTTTGTGAACAATTCAAAACTGTTATAGTTACTTTTCGAAAATACTTTCTTCTTCTTGTTTTAACAATGGCTCCACCGTTTCATCGGTGATTTTTCCAATGTCAAGTGGGTAGATGTTAAAATTATATCATAACTTTTTGAGAATCACTTTCGACCTGAAGTGAACTAAAAAACGAAGACAGCAAAGAGCAGTATAACTAAAACATTACATATTACTTGTGGTGAATACCATTAAAACTTAACAACTTTAGGACCAGTTTAGAACCAAGCACAGGTGACAGGAGCGTACAGCATAGATTACAAAACAAGTATAAAATTTATTGATTGGAACTACGGAGATAGAACTAAGGAACACAGAAACGAAGAATAGCAAACTGCACAAGCAGAGGCAACATAAAACTTAATAGAAAATACTTTGTATATTGAAGCAAAAGCAAAATTTTAAATGATAAAATTATTTCATAAATTTTCAACTGTCACCGTTGTATTTGATTTAATTAACCAGTCAACGCCCGCTTATATATAGATATAGACGTGGTTGCCCTATATACCCGGACGCCGGCGTCCGCCGCGGGCGTTGACGAGTCAAAAGTAATCAGAAATTTATTTCTAATATATTCTATAACCAATACTTGCATTCAAAATGTAATTAGGTTTTATTTCAAAATCAGATCGGACTGTTTTATTGATATTATGTAGACACAAAGAAAATTTCTATTAAGTTACCCAGATATAACTATATAATTAATAACTATTAATGTTATTCGTTCTTACAAAGTTCCAAACATAGCTATTAACCTCCCGCACTCTATCAGGTATGGAATGACATGAGCCTCAACCTTGCCCTAACAAGTCTTGTTTATGGTCACGCGCGGTCCACTGCAGGATGTCGACCGCACATTTTCACTTTCCATCTATTGCCTCATTGGAATTTTTATTGCTCGGATCATGTACTGATAAACTGTAGCAATCGATAGAGAATGTTGTCTATGATTAACAGTGTCTTAAAGACGTGCCAGATTCTTGCATACGAAATACAAATTATTAAGCAGCAGTGTAGGAGCCATAATGAAATTCAATTCTTACCAGCTCAACTTAGCAAATTTGTCATATAGTTACCAAATGCATTACTACTAACCAATATATTAAACAATAGAATTCGACGTCGCTGCTGACTCCTCATAAATAACAGGATTTACCATTTCCAAGCATAAGACACTGATCAAATAATAACAAAGAACAAACATCCAGCTGTAATGACGGGTTACACCACAATGCACATAAGTTCCCACGCACAGCCGACCCGGGAGGGTTAAGGTTGCAGCACGGACGACTGCGCCGCCTAATTGTATCCACTTCAGGTTCGGATAACACGCTTCTCGTATAATTGGTAATTCTTTTCATTGGCCGACAATTAGTTATTTAACAGGTGTTTTTGTTAACGCTTGTAATAGATATAATAGATGTTTGCATAACTTGTCAATGAATCGTCAAGTGGCATATGTAAAAGGCAATTGGGAGGCTGGTAAACTATAAATGGTGGTAGGTCTCTCATATGAAAGAAAAGAAAGAAAGAAAGAGATATATGTGAGAGTCCGTTTGAGTGGGTACCACCGCAATGTCTATTTCTACCGCCAAGCAGCAGTGTGCATGCACTGTTGTGTTTCGGTTTGAAGGACATTGTAGCCAGTGTAAATACAGGACATAGTGAGACTTAACATCTTATGTCTCAGGATGACGAGCGCAGTGGAATCCCACACAGTACTTTGTAACTCAAGGTGCTGGATGGTGTTGCTACTGTTTATGGGTGATCGTATCGCTTACCATCAGGCGAACGGCATGCTCGTCTCGTCATTCAATGCCATAAAAAAAATGACTCTTAGATCGGAGAAACTCCTTAGTAAACTCTCTCTTTTTGGACCATGGACATAATCTGAGCATGAACTTTGGGCATGCCGTGCTTTTAGCTTGGAAATTAAGGTACGTCAGCAGAAAGACATCGAAAGACAAACAAGACAGAAGACAGACAGAAGACAAGAACAAATATTAAATGACATAGACTCATAGGCACATTTTTATTCCGGATAAGATAAGAGAGTTAGCCAGAGGAAAATGGATAAGCGGCATTGTCCATAAAAATCTACGTAGCTTCAATGTCCTAGACTCCAATAATGGATCGGATAGATACCCAGTGAAACTGGGTTGATTAATCCGTGCCCAGGTAAAGTTAAGAGTCTTATCACACACGCGAATTACAGGGGAATTGACAGCAAGTTATGATAAGCTAATTTATTACATCACATACGAGTATAGCCGTCAGTTTTGCCATTATAGCTAACAACTTAACCATCAAACAAAGAGACCCATCTTCCCATTGTCCCATTGTAGCTTCGCAGAGCACGCGCCGGGCTAGGCGCCGTGTTGCGTAACCGCTTACGTGAGCTGCGACCGACCCGCTGGTATTCGATAGCCCGCGGCACTCTGTCGATAGTTGCGCTAGTGACACTGTTTGGTAACCGACAGAGGTTCAGCAGCAGTGTTTTATACGAGATGAGCGAGTCACTCGCACAATATACTACGACTTCTAAAGCGAACCAAAACTTTCAATTATAACGCACTGCGTCCTCATCTTAAGATATGGGATGTTACGTCTCATGGTGTAGTATACAATTATTACACTAGCTATAATCTAATAAAATATTGCTTCATTCAGCTACTTAGCGGTAGATGTACCTATTCAAGACTCTGGCATACAAGCGACCTGTGACACCTAGGGGAAAGTTTATTGAACTTTGCAGCACCTAAAGGTTAACAGAGAATGTATCTATACTAATATTATAAAGCTGAAGAGTTTGTTTGTTTGAACGCGCTAATCTCAGGAACTACTGGACTGATTTTGAAAATTCTGTCACTAATAGGAAGCTAAATTACTCCTGAGTGCTATAGGCTACTTTTTATCCCGGAAAAACTTTTCCACGCGGGCGGAGCCGCGCGCAATGCTAGTATAGTATAAAATCCTATTCATTGTTTATGTTAGACGAAAAAGGTGCTATTTAATTAATGATATTAAAAGTGATTTTCTACGTATCGAACCTCATCTTAAAGTGTATAAAAGCCTCATTGGATTTACCGCAATATGCGGCTAGTTTCACTATTTTAACCTCAAAATTATCAACGGAGACTTAGACTACCTATTACCACATGTTTATCGAAAATCAGCGTTGCAGCATTTTATTCGTTTTGTTACGAACACACCTTTATGTCTCAATTTTTATTGAGCTAAACTCTACCTTAATTTATAAGATGGAAATTGATATGTTTAAGCAAAATATTGCATCAATACTAACTACACACACCTGACTACATTGTCACGACGTAGGTCAGTTATGAGAACCGATACCGACCTTATTGCAAACGAGAAGAGTTGCATAACTAACAACAGTCATTTTTATCTGAGGATCCAATCATGTAATATGACTCTTATGAAAGTAATGGGTAATTAGAATTTCTTTTCCATTTTTATTTA
Organism: Sphinx pinastri; assembly: GCA_947568825.1. NCBI lineage: Eukaryota > Metazoa > Arthropoda > Insecta > Lepidoptera > Sphingidae > Sphinx > Sphinx pinastri. The sequence goes on from OX387615.1 coordinate 1,409,706, forward strand.
ATGGTTTGCAATAAAAAGTATTTGAATTGTAGCGGTTTGTGGTTCTCTATTAATAGTAATCTATACTTATTACTTATCTATACTTAATATTATAAAGCTGATGAGTTTGTTTGTTTGTTTGGTTGGTTGAACGCGCTAATCTCAGGAACTACTGGACCGATTTTGAAAATTCTTTCACTAATAGAAAGCTACATTACTCCTGAGTGCTATATGCTACTTTTCATCCCGGGAAAATATTTTTGTTCCGGAAAAACTGTTTCAAGCGGGCGGAGCCGCGATCATTACTAGTAAGTTATATAATCAAGTTGTTTTCTGCTGAATATACAAACATCAAAGTTAGTTTTCAATCAAAATCATGTGTTTTGGCATATTAAAATATTCTCAATTTAAAATATTACGCCGGCATTATCTCAAGAAAGTCGGAAGATCCATCAGCCTGTATGTATTTGTCTTCTGTAATTCTTTCCAGAATTGCGATATCATTCTCAGAAAACAGACGGTCATAAACATAATTGCCCGAACAGTTTTCCGCGTTGAGAACAGTAATTTTAATGTTAAGAAATTTATATTAAACTACGGTGACAAGTTTACTACAACTATGTCTCTTAAAAACGTTTATTGTTTTCATTGACCACGTTTATTAAAATCTACAATAGGCAAATGAAATTGCTGTCGCAAATTAAGCATTATATTAAGCAATGGCAACTCCAAAGCGACACAACCAATAATTTAACGAGAAAGTTCAAATCTCAGTATAGTAGGTTAAGGAAACAAGAACATACATGCCGGCGTGAGTGCGACAGAGACAAAACACCATAATAGTTACGTAAAACAAGATTCGATTCTTGAGGATTTAAAGTTTCCCGCGATTTTGTGTGAATTGCAAAATATTAGATTGTGAAAGTGTGTTACACAACACGCAACATCTGTCGTCACGTGCGTAGCAGCGAACTAGAATTCGACAATTTTGCATATTCAACATTGCAAAATTATACACAACAATTTACACTTTTCTACAAAATCAAAATAACTATATAACTCTTCTTCTTGTAATCTACATGACTCAGAATTCACTGTCTTTCTATTCATTAACGCAAGTTTTTTGTTACATCATTTATCAACATCTACACAAATTATGTACTCATAAAACGGATTTTATTTCATTCCAAAAAATAATATAATTTATATTCTTATAACTATGTTAATAAGTTAGATATATTTAGTAATTAATAATACATTTCGTGTAATTCTAGTGGAATTTCATTACTAAAGTATTGTAAGTATACATTAAGCGGACTTCATTCACTTGCTATTTGCGTAATAAATGTTGTGCCACGAAACAAGTGGTTGAGAAATATTGAATCAGGCGCTGCTTCGGAATACAATATTCAGTTACATTTAGAAATACGTCAAATTTAATTTCCTGACACATATCTTATTCCGGAGGTAGGTAAATAGCACACAAACACTTTAGGTACAGTCAGCCACATAAGTAGCTGAACAAATTCAAAATTTCAAATCGCCTCTACGCGTTAAATTTATTTGAAACTTTTTTTCTTCTTGATAAGTACATTTTATCCCCTTTACTTTAATTTTGTGAAGGGAAAACAAAAATTAGTAAGAACACAAAAGTGTAGAGGCGGTTTGAAGTTTTGAATTTGTTCAGCTATTTATGTGGCTGACTGTACATCCATCTTTTATGTATTCCGTAATACAGGGTAAGCCGGCCGACGACTGAGCTCAGAAAAATTTTAAGCTTAAAAACACATACAAATAAGCATAAGATCGAATTTAAATTTTACATACATACATACACACTCACGCCTTTTATCTCCAAAGGGGTGGGCAGAGGCGCAGCTAACCCACTTTTCGACGGCCGTATTCCGTCCCATGATGTGATACGAGGGCGAGACTTTCGCCATATCGGGCACAAGTTCCAGACTCCGGGCTGATACTGAATAGAAAAATCCAATATCACTTTGCCCGACCCGGGGATCGAAGCCGAGACCTCGGCATTGCAGTCGTACCTACCGTTATACGACTACGCCACCGAGGCAGTTAATTAAATGAAATTTTGCAATTTTTTGGTAACTTAAATTTTGCCATTAAAAATCCGTTTCCTTGAGAACCAAAAGCAATGGTCGTTCACGCTCTTGCGTCGCAATTGTCGACGATAAAAATAAAGATGCCCATAAAAATAGCTCTCTTAATGTCATATATTGGTATGTAATAAACACGCTACCACCTACTTTACCCCATACAAGATGCATATAAATTCGATGCAGGGCATTAAACATATTATATAATTCTGTAATAAAAGGTATTAAGTATAACCTTTCAACGACTACGCTGTATTATACACTCTGTATTGGGTTTAATGGTACAAAAAGCCTTCAAAATAATTCACTTGTCCTCTTTACACCAATGTATCTTAAATTCGACGTATCTTTTTTAAAATGAACGTGAATTTTCTTATAATTACATGATTCGCGCGCAATACCCTAGTTGGCAGCGGAACAGACTGCTGAGACGAATGTCCGCGGGTTCAAAAAACCAACCTTTGACTATTCTACAGTTATGACGTGTGTATTCATTGTGAACTATCGCTTGCTTTAACGTTGAAGGAACATCGTGAGGAAACCTGCATTATTATTCTTATAACATGATTCGAGGAGCTTTCGTGAACTAAGTAATACATTAAGTAGCATTTTTTTATAAATTTCATTTTATTCACATTAATGATGTATTTAATCATTTGCATAAGAATAATAAAGTAATTAGTATTTTGTTTATTCGACTGCCATATTATTTTTAACACCGGGAAACACCGGGAACCTTTTTACACCGGGAAAATAAATAGTACCTAAGGCTTTAATCCCGGAAAAATTCTTTCACGCGGGCGAAACTGCGAACAAAAGCTGGTGATTACTAAAATTGGCTTATGGGAAAAGCAATTGAAACAACAAAAAAATTACAAAAATTGACCTATATAAAGGCCCCGAAACAGTGCTCTAAGTTTTAATATACCTATACTTTTGTCTCGGTAGTGCCACAGTATTAGGTACTAAGGGTAGGGTATACTGTAACTGATGCACCAGTAGTTTACAATTGCCCATTACATCTGCCAGGTATGGCGAAGATCATTTAATTTCGTGATATACTTCACAATAATATGATTATATCCGATACGAAGCCTTTACGGTCATTCCTTTTCATATTTGTCTGTTTCATTCATGCGCACAATTTAAACTTACAATAAAAATATGGCCATAGTGAAAGTCGTCAAGGACTCTGGTCTATGCCCTATACAATACCTCATCAGAGCATAAACGCTCTTATTCCGATTGTATTAAACGGGATATTCCCACGAGAGAGCATGTTAACATAGCGTATTAGCGATGATTTGTGTAAATTGTATTGTAAAAGCTTTCTTTTGGTTTCATGGGAAAGGTGACATAACGTCATCATTCGAGTGAGGTCACATTCACAGGGTATTTAATATGCTTGGTTAGTAAAATCATAATATCTCTCACTACCATTCAATTCTCCTTTCTCCTGCCCTTCCCCTGTTTAATGTCGTGTTGCGTTGGTGCAACACACTTATTAAGCGTGTTACAGTAACAATAGTATTCAAAATTCCAAGAGCTTATTCCTGTCCTGTGATTAATTGAATAGTAGGTCTAGAGCACTTATCGCCATATCGAGCACAAATTATATGCCTTAATGGGTGTAAGCCACCTGAATGCTCGTCAGAACGATCCCCGAGGCTTTTCATTATATCTACCGTCGCTATGGTCAATATATAATTAGTCTAGAAACATCCACAACCTGAACCCTTTGCCGTAATTACAGCCTACATATAGCTGATGAGTTGAGGTTAACGGTGCCATTTGTGCGTATTCCGGTATTTTTGCTCGCGTTAGAAAGCAGTTACGATGCCAAGTTCCGCGTCTCTTCCCTCTGTTACATCAGCTGACATTAGCTGTTACACCGCGTCTCTTCATTCATAAAGTCTTCGATCATTAGAAGTTATAAACTTTCTGATGATGAAGGGTTACGTTTCTTTAACAAGGTGAACATATGAGAGTAGGTTAAGTACAGTTTAGTCCTAATATTAGAAAAAATTGTCGGCCTGTTTTACTGGATGTATCATTTCGGAAATATCCACCGTTCATGTCAAACTTCTCTAAGAATATTATGCATTTCCTTGAATAATAAATATATGTACAAACCTTACAAATTATAAAGCCTTCGGCTCATAACGACTTTAACATTTAAATTTTATAGGAATCACTAGCATTGCGCGCTGCTTTTCCGGGATAAAAAGTAGCCTATAGCACTCAGGAGTAATGTAGCTTCCTATTAGTGAAAGAATTTTCAAAATCGATCGAGTAGTTCCTGAGATTAGCGCGTTCAAACAAACAAACAAACAAACTCTTCAGCTTTATATATTAGTATAGATAGATTGTCGATTCAACGAAGTTCGAGTTGTTTGTGAAGCCAAACGTTGCGTTCGCTCAACGCTTGTTTCTCTAGCGTGGTTTTGTTCAGCGATTGCTCGTTGTGTAGCCAACCTCTGCGTATTTTCATTCTCTGTCTCATTGCCGCGCATGAGTCGCAGTCGTTTTGCAGTGGCAGACTGTCGAGAAAGTTGAGGTCTCTTTCTAGGCATTTCTTTATTTATAAAAAAACTATTATAATTGAAAATCCCAATGGAATTTCGGATTTTATCCCCGTTTTATATTTTACTAGCATTGCGCGCGGCTTCGCTCGCGGGAAAAAGTTTTTCCGGGATAAAAAGTAGCCTATAACACTCAAGACTAATGTAGCTTCCTATTAGTGAAAGAATTTTCAAAATCGGTCCCGTAGTTCCTGAGATTAGCGCGTTCAAACAAACAAACAAACTCTTCAGCTTTATAATATTAGTATAGATTTTAAATTGATCACATACAAACGCCCATAAAATTTAATTTCCTGAAACTAAAATTTCTTAACCTTTATTAACTTTCTCCACTCGTAATGTCCCATGCGGATATGAACCAGTAATAGTATAGTAATCTACTCATCAAACAACCCAACCGTAAAAATACAAGGTATATTTTCTAAAGGACGTCCACCTATTGATTGCTTAAATTGTTTATTTTTAAAAAATACCAGCTACTCATAAAAATAACATTATTTATTACCATATCAGCCCTGTATTACATACTGTCCACTGCTGAGCACGGACCTCCTATAAAACTAAGAGGGTTTAGGCCTTAGTCCAACACGCTGGCCTAGTGCGGGTTTGCAGACATCACATACCATCGATATTCTTATAGAGAACTTCTCAGGTATGCAGGTTTCCTCACGATGTTTTTCCTTCACCGTTAAAGCGAGCGATAATTCCCAAAGAATACAAACATAACTTTTTAGAAAAGTCAGAGGAGCGTGCCCTTGGGTTTTGAACCTGCGGACATTCGTCTCGGCACTCCGATCCACTCCCAACTAGGTTATCGCCGCATGTCGCTTGTATTATTCATTATCCACTGCGAAATGTGTAAAGAATCTTACTTCTTTATTTAAGAACATCGACACTTTTTCTATTATCTTCTTCCTTTTCAGGTTGCTTTTATACCACAAATCTACGTTTCACTTGCTAAGATATTTATGGACCAAAGGTTCGTCCTCTCTATATTTCTTTCTAAAAATATCTAATCAAAGTAATGCTAAATTCTTTATTTTATTTCTAGCCCAGCTATTTCTTTTTGTCTTTTTCGAATGTCAAATTAAAATGCATTTTATTTCTCGCCGTCACGTGTGTATCATTGAACACAATATTATGTTGATTCTTGACCTCATTTTTTACACAAAACTAAATCGGGTTTACCAAGAATAAAGGATTATTCAAAGCCAACATTTTAATACCAAATTCATTGAATGGTTAAACATTGTATCTATTAGAGCTAAAATCATAACGCATTTCTTTTTATCTATTCTAAAGTGAAATTCCTCAAAGCTGAGTAGGCGCGGTATCATAAAATGTCCCGAGATTCGAAACATATTTGTTTTTGTCCATTTTCGGTGGCGCCTTCTGGCAGGGGTCAGTGATCCCTCGACAAATATTAACTATCAATCCACATTCTTTGGGCCCTGTGCGTTTTTATTTTTATTTATTTTACCGCCAACATGGGTTTGGGTACTATAATATGAATCAAAATTCTATTAAAAAAATTGAGTTTTTTTAGCTTAACTTCCAACAAAACTCAATTAAATTTTGGAATTTGAGATCTGTTTTTATAGGAAATGATAGACACTCGACTGTAGGTGTGCATCATTAATAATAAGTGCATTTGCCAATCTTTAAGGAAATAACAGGAAGATACGGCAATGACTAATCCTATCTAACCCAGAAATCAAACCCCGCGGCTAACGACCTACTCACTAGATCACCTGTATGTAAATATGATAACATATCAGATTTGGTGTGGAGTCCGCGTCGTCCGCTGTACGCATGAGCGGAGAAAGTGCGTCCCAGCAGCGGCGTTGCACTTGCGCAACACGCTCGCCACTTGTTATGACGACGCGCGGTTTAAGTCATAGGCTGTACATCCGGCTGTTACGTTTGTTTCCTTTGGCCTTCGGGGTTTTATTAAAATAATTATGTCGTTGATATATGATAAGACTGCCAATTCTCGAGCTGAGTGTTTTATACATATTTGGGAAGTCAGAATACCGCGCCTAGTGTATTTAGTACGAAATCTCTTAGCGTTTACCGTATTCATTACAATATACCCACCATACCAGTTTATCAATACGGAAAACCTAAAACCATTCAGGTACTTACATTTTGTTATATCAAATTGTCCTATTCGTAATTAGTGCCATGTCGTGGTAGGAATACAATTCCGCACTGCTCTGATGCCATTCATAAGTTCTTAGTAATACCAAAGACCCAATAGTGATTAGTCGAAGCCCGAAAGCAATTACAGGTACCATTCTTCTGGTCTTATAATACATCAAATGCTTTATAATAGTTATTAAGTTAGCCATTAATCCAAATTGTTCATTCAAACCTCAACAAATACAATGCAAATAATAAACCTTACTCGAACTAATCGCTTGTCCATCGCACCGCACACCATGTCTATGTGGTAGGGTCGTAATGCCAGCTGGTCGCCCCCTATGGCGTGCTAGCGAAATGATACTCTCACGGCCGACAAACTAATGCGACGCAATGAATATTTATTAGCTAATCATTATATTAAAGAAACATTGCAAAAATATTCCCGATTTAAACTTATAAATAGAGAAACTGGACTGGCCAGGCCAAAATCGAAAGCAACGAAGTTCAAAAATAAGAATGTTATAGTCTGCTTATACGAATTTGAGAAACGTATCTATTGGCAACTTTAGAATATATTATAAATATTATTATTTTAAAGGGATAGTTTATGAGTATGGTTGTCGAGTGTAATTTCCGAAACTACTTCTCTAATTGTCTAAATTCTTTTACAATTATGAAGCTACATTATCCCTAACTTCTCGCTGTATAACCGCGGCGGGCTCCAGTATATTAAAAAGGCTGTCAAATAAATCGACTATTGATTGTTATGATGCGATAGCAGTCACGTTACACGTAGCGCGTTGCGTCACCGAGCGGTCGCATTAAATAACCAGCACGCGCCACTCTTGACCCACCTGAGCTATTGGGACATGATTAGCACACTTCCACCTCGGACGCATTTGTGCATTAGGAAGTGATTTCCGTGGGCAAGATGCCGGTGGACAATATGTCAATTAGTAAACAATTCCCTAATTTATTTAATTTACTTCGGAATTTATAAAGTGTACCGCAGTTGGGCACTGGGCATGCACCATACTCTGACACTTTCTTTATTTCATTAATATAATAGACTTCGCAGCAATTCTCGTTCATTCTGCATGCATTGTATTACTATAATTTTATCTGGTTATCGGAATAAAGGCATTGTTTCTTATTATTTCTTTGAGAGACAGAATTATAACTTTGAATTCAAGTATTTAACGTTTAACTACCAGCGTGGTAACGAAAAATTCTGTTTTGTAATCGTAGTAAACACGACATTTGTGCTAGATGTGCTGTCCTTACGGGTTTAGAAATATGCTTCCTTATTTCGTGTAAATTGTACAAATCTGTAAATAAGTGCGTTTCACAAGTGCGTCTGCCGTCTTGCAATCCCCTGCGGATTGGCATGCGGCGCGGCCGCGGGTCGCGAGACTTGCGCAGACGGGCGGGTAATGACCGTTGTGTAAAGCTGTGATTCCGCAGAACGCGGCAAACGGCAGACGGCAATAGCATGTGCCGCGACGGCAGACGGCACTACTATGCAGTATGATTGTATGAGACCGTTTCCGACACACGACGGCAAATGACGCGCGGCAGGACGTCACTTGTTTTGACGCGTAGCGGCAGACGGCAATCCCGAACAAACAGTACTGCCGTTGCAGTTTTACATTATGAACGTGTTGACAGACGAAGAAAGCGATTTTTTTATTATTTTCACTAGGGTGTTTTTGTCAAAGTTTTATAAGAGCCTTCTTCAAGTCTATCTATATATATATAAATGCGAAAGTTCACTCACTCACTCACTCACTCATCACGAAATATCAGAAACTACAAGTTCTAGGAGTCTTAAATTTTGTATAGGGGTTACTTTTAGGACGTAGGTGGTCACTAAGACGGAATTTGGCGAAATTCAACCCCTCAGGGGGTAAAAGAGTTGTACGCGACAAACTCGAAAAACTACCGAGCGGATTTCGATGAAATTTGGTATGGAGATAGTTACAGACCCTGGGAAGGTTTTAGGCCGGTTTTTATCGCGGGAAAATGTGTAGCGGAACTTTTATCCAGAACTTTTTATACGACGGCAAGTGACGTCCGACAGCATTTGCTGTCGGCTTCGGAATCTATACGACGGCAAGTGAAGTCCGACAGCATTTGCCGTCGGCCGTCTGCCGCTGCCGTCTGCCGTCTGTCGCGTTCTGCGGAATCACAGCTTAACGCGCGTTTATGATTTGCATCTACTTATCTTTCCTTAAAAGGTCGGGGTCGGAAGATAACATTATAAATAAGTACACATTAGCATATCCTACTATCCTATCCTACTAATATTATAAACGCGAAAGTTTGTAAGAATGTATGGATGTATGTTTGTTACTCTTTCACGCAAAAACTACTGAATGAAATTCGATGAAATTCGGCATACCGATTGATCATGTCCGGGATTAACATATAGGCTACTTTTAATCCCGGGAAAATATAAAGCGAGACTTTTATCCCGGAAAAACTTTTTAACGCGGGCGGAGCCGCGGGCAAAAGCTAGTTATACTATAATATACTAACAGAGGCTTGCGGAGGCCCAAACATACCCCTCTTCCCTGATACCTACCTATTCTTTTAAAGCTGGCAATGCATAAATTGTGATTCTGGTAGTATTGTTAACCTATTTATGGGCGTTAGTCGGTAGATGCCACTTAGCAAAATATGATCTACTTCTCGTTTGCGGGTTAAATAAACAGGTACCTTACTTTACGCGTTTTCCAACGGCTAAAAGTCAAGAAGGTCGCTCAAATTAAAGGAATCGGGAAATCCGAACCGTAAACAGTCACCAAAAGTTGGTATTAAGACGTAAGCAAATCCTACACTCTCTTTAAATGATTTTCAATTTAAACGTGGGGTAATGTAACATGACCTCATAAATCTCGACGCGAACAAGGCTGTCCACTCACGAGCGAAGGCCTTTGGGAATTTAAAACGTTCCCTTAATATATCATTGCACTCTGAGTAAACCTTGGCAGATTCCGCGTACATCGTACATCTCATACTGAAGCCAGCTTCTACAATGATAAAAGCGTGATATTTTTTAACTGGGGCTATATTAATTAAACTTTTAAATTCAAGAGGATATTTGATAGCCACGTTGGCCAAATGAACGGTGAACAGTGAAAATAGAGGTCGGGGGTTCGATTCACGCAAAAAAAAAGTCACTAAGTTAAATGGTCTCAGTGTTCTTCTAAATTCCTTTGTAGTTGATACCATAAAAGACTTGTATTCTTATATGTACTTAAATATACCTACTTGTCGTAATCTTAGGATTAAGTGTGAAAATTTGGTGTCTTATGTAGGTAATCGCTAAAAGCTCTGTGAACAAATGCATACACTAGTTCTATCACTACCTACCACTCCGGGAATAAATTCATGGGGTATTCTCATTTGCAATGATTACAAATTTTTTTTCATAACCATTTGTAGAACTTTGAGTTTGTATAGAAATATTTGTTGACGGAAATACAATTTCATATGATATTCACAGACATATAATATAGAGTAGTGATATTACATTTCCTATGTCATTTCAGTTTATAGTGGATGGCCTCGGGTTATTTTCAAGCTCTTACCGTATATATAAATAAGCCTTGGTTTAGTTCCGTGTGAAATGATCTTAAAAAAAATACTGAAATTATAATGACCTGTTTTTACCAAACGCCATAATGTATTTGTGTCTCATTTATGTAAATGTCCTTATTATACATTATTATTCGTTACGTAACATTATTTTTAAAATAGCATGTCCATAACTTCGATATAAACAGCTTTTAATTAATTATAAATCTCATTTATTTATCTTGATTTGTCACAAGTGCAACTACATCGCCTCTGTGATTAATTAATAGTAGTTATAATACTATCATGATTATTTTTTACAGAAAATTAAAAAATTAGATCATTAAAACTCATATAAAAAAGTCCAAGTTTGTAAAGTCAACAAATCCTCGTTAGGCCAGTCTGGTGGACGAAACCTAGCTATAATTATCCGCAAGGTCCCGTGCTCTGTAGCGACAAAATAAATAAAACAGGGCTGATAATCGATTTAAAGTACACTTTCTATGTTCTTTATAAACACCACGAACAATGCTAAACACCTAATAAATAATAATAGTCGGTTAGTAAGGCAGGTGTAAAAGCCCAGTCACGAGTGGCCACTGCGCTGTATTACAAAGGGCTGTACATAGAACGGTACCGAGCGGATAACTGGTTCAAGGCAACGCGGGTCAATGAACCACAATCAAATCACTTTTTATACATTTATAATAAGAACTAAATGTTAGTAAACCTACATTTATATCGCTCGCCTGATTGTAAGTGCCAGGGCTGCTCATACACGGATCTAGAACTACAAAGCACTGAGTGCCACTTCACTGGGCTCCTCACCCTTAGATGTCAAGTTTCATAAGGCGCAAAAGCTACATTGCTCTTCAAATCAAAATACAACAGCGCTTACACCCTTGCTAATCGCCAAAACTGCCCTAATATTATGCCCTAAGATGGCAAACGCAGTGGAGTGCCGCGCAGCACTATTTAATTTTGTATGGTGTTGCTACTGTTTAATATGGGCCTATGCGTCGCTTACCATCAGGTAAACGGCACGCTCGTCTCATCTTTCATTTGTAATATATCAAACCTAACCAGACGGTCTCCTGCGAAAGTAGTACGAAACGAACTACTAACTTAAAAAAGATTCTAGTGCTACGAATTCCTTGTTAGTATTTAGTAATTCATTCCGCGTTTTGAAGCTCACGCAATGCACCTGCATCTTGTCAAGATCAAGATCTTGTTCGCGACACTAAACCTCATTTTGAATAATTCTTCGGATTTAATTCATCAGGAATCAGGGCTCAGTTTAGCGGAAATATTATTTCGCATTTTGTTTACGCACGCATATTTTTTTATTTCCTCCATTCACTTATTATTTACGTAAAACCATTCGATAATGTTAAGAAATTATCAGAAATAATATGACTGTTCATAATTATTAATCATTAATTATCACCGTTTTTATTACATTTGTAGCCGAAGGCAAAGGATTGTTGGCAGTTTTATTCAGTCATGGTTGAATTAATTTCGTCTCAAGTACACTACATTCAATTTCATATTATCACATTATTTAGAAACTTAATAAGTACTAACTAATTTTACCTCCACAAAAAATTAGCTAGCTTTATAGGTAATTATAATAATGTTCCATTATAACTTCTACATTACCTTGGTTATTTTGAGACATTTCGTTGATAAATCGAAGTCTATGTCCAGCCATGACATTATTAACTTAATATATTTTTACGCGTCCAAAAATTCTGCAATCAATAATTCCCATTATAACCATATTATCATTTATGGGAACCACGTTTCCGCACGTCCGATCAGGAAGTCTCTATTAGCTCGTTATTATAATCGATTTTGTGGCATTCAAGACAGGTTATATTTGATTTACGAACGGTAAACTTTTGGTGATATTCACGCGGGTGAATGGCCGGGATGAATGAAAACCTCGGTTTGGTAACTTTCATTATGTTGCGCTCCTTACAGATTCAATATTATGTATTATTTATTATATTGACAAATAAAACCAAGTGCCCCAAATTTTTGGTTCGATGTAAACTTTAAAAAAAGCTAACATATAATTAAATGAAATAAAGAAAGAAAGAAAAACATTTATTGGCAACAAACATCACTCTACTCTTTTTATCTTCTGACGACCTTAAAGGAATTTGTCTATACTTAACATAACTTTTGCTCCGTAGTGGAGGACGCGAGTGGCCGCTACACCTCCATGTTCTACTGGGGCAACAACTACTGGACCGGCTCAGCCGAGCTCTGTCAAATCCTCAACGAACAACACACGCCAGTGAAGAAGCGAAACAGTAAGTGATTTTCATTTCTACAACTATTAGACTCAACCACATCAGCGCAATAAGTGCCACAACGAATAAATTTCAATAAACGTTCACATTCCCTACTTGAAGTGTAAGGTAATGACACAAATATTGCATAGAAACTCTGCCTAGCACATATCCTTTTCCAATGATGGGAAAAGCCTATCGCCATATCGAGAACATATTGTAATCTGCAGCCTGTAAATAAAAAATATGTATTGTTGCCCAACCTCAGAATTGGATCTAAAACCTCACTGTTGGTTTTCAAAGTAGCCCTGTAAAGTCAATGGCAAAAGGCATGAAATAACATAGGACTCTTTTTCTTCTATCTGAAATTCAGAACTATCAAGCTACCCTGATTAGGTATCAAGAAATTCGCTTAAATGCCACCCATACACCTAGTATTATATGCAATAGTTTTGTAAGCGAATGCCTGTTATGCTCGCAATACCAGGCGACACGAGCCGCGCCGCATGCTCTGTTCATTCAGACCACCTTCTAATCTCAAGGATTAAAGCGTCAGTAAATAATAAACCCAATTATTTAATAATTACTGTATAATTTTAAATAATTCCGACGCCGTAGAACGCCATATTATTGCTTCTGAAAATGTATTTTGCCACGCTACATGTCATCGTATCATTTTCTTTCTATAGTAGGTAAAACATTGATTAATTTTGCTGGCACGGAAAAATGATAGCGCAGCTGTCGGTATGTGTAGTGCAGTCCAAACATAATGGCCGCCCACGAAGCTATTTCAGTTTCATCATTACGAACACAAAACTAAGAACATAGAGTGAACATAATTTTGTCATTTGTTTTTCACGCAGGTGATTAACACTTGCTTAATGTTCGCGCGGTTGTAACGCGTCCAACATCACTCGAAAATGTATTTTGCCTCAATTCTAACTAGGTCATCGTATTCTTTAGCATGAGAATTTAAAATGTAATATTATCTTAAGATGTACAGTCATTTATCAAACATGCTTTGTCTGGGACTATCTCCTAGAGAAGGTTGACATTAGCCAAGCGGCTGATCATAAAAACTAAGCCAAATCTTATCTGCATATGCTTGAAAAAGTGTGTTACGTCGACCGCACTTTAGAATGAGAAAAGAGCAGGGAATAAGATAATGTAGTGTATGATTATTCAACTGTGACTAAATAATTATATGCCTTATATAAACTAGTCTACTTATACGAAAACTCTTTGGTAGTATCATTAGTGTATACCCATGTTAAATGTCAATAACAGTACTTAAGCTAGTAAACCAAAGTTCGTGTCGTAAATTACCATAACAAGTCAGGATTTGAATCTTAAGTAGAAGTTAGAATACAAAGAAATTAAGGTTATAGCTATATGTGTAGTTTTTAAAGCAAATTGTAAACATAAATCTTTTGGCGTACTGTTCAATGTTTCAGGTATAATACCCTAGATGAGGATTACTCAGTACAGTGACATTGCCTATTTTTAAGAATAATTTGTAGCCAAATTTTATCCTAGCGAGCAGCGTCAATTCGTCACATCATAAAGTTTTGTAAAAACACTAGCTAAATAGCTTAACTATCGTCTACAAACAGACAATCGTGGCTAGGACTCTCAAGCCAGACCCAGATAATCTTCTATATATTTTATATTATGTGCTATTACCCTGCTATCACATTAATGGAAGGGAATACTGATTGCTAACTAGCGGCCAGTTTCACCGGTTCCTGACAAAAAACCAGACAACTATCTGACATAAAATGCTATCTAATAAATAAATCTGACACATTATTAATTGAAATAAAACTATTTTGCGGATTTTATCGCAGTTTTTTAATTATTATTTTCTCCCGACGTTTCGAAGGCTTTGCAGCACTTCGTGGTCACGGGGCGGACTGAGGTGTTGGTGGTCCGAAAAGTTAATGTTACAATATCTACCTTCATTTTTTAATTATACATTTTTTAAAAATTAGTTGTTAATGACGGTCCGATCTACGCAGAAAGAGCTCACAGTGTCTTGAGGTCTGGCAGTTGGTATTTTGGGGTCCGATTTAATAAGATGTATAACTGGATCCCAGGCTTGTGCAAGCTTCCAACCATCTTCTCTATTGAAATTTGGATGTTTTTTAATATCAATAGCCTCGCGAATCATCCTAGGTAGGAATCGGTGTTCTTTGGCAAGGATTTGTGGTTTGTCAAATCTAAGGTAATGCTTGGAGCCTTGTTCTGAATGTTCAGCAACTGCAGACTTCGTAGAGCGTCGGTGTTTTACGTCAGCTATATGTTCTTTTACGCGGGTCCCTACGTTTCTTTTTGTTTGGCCGATATAAGAGAGGCCACAGTCACAATCAATCTTGTATACGCCTGGTTCTTGTAGAGGTATATGGCACTTGACAGGTGGTAAAAATTGACTAATCTTTTTAGGCGGCTTGAAATAAGTTTTGATTGAAGCACGCTTCAGGATGTAGCCAATCTTGTCGGTGACTCCTCTTACATATGGTAATACAACCGGGACACGTTCGACTGTGGCTGGTTTCACTCGGTTTCTGTGACAGCGGCGTGGAATTTGGAGCTTGTTGTCGCGCAGTACTTGCTTGACATGTTGCAGCTCAGCGCCCAGGTGTTTCTCGTCACAGATTCCTTGTGCTCTCTGAAACAAAGATTTACCCACGGTAGCTAACTGTTTTGGATGGTGATGAGATTCACCGTTCAGGTATTTATCTGTATGGGTCTTTTTTCGATACACAGTGTGGCTTAAAGACTGATCAGGATTACGGATGACTAAAACGTCTAAGAAGGCAAGAGATTTATTGTGTTCTAACTCCATAGTAAATTGGATTTTGTTGTTAATGGAGTTAAGGTGATTTAAAAATGCAGTTACTTTATCAGATGGTAAAATTGTGAAAGTATCATCTACGTACCGTTTGTAAAACCTTGGTGAGACCGGGGCTGTGTTCAGGGCTGTCTCCTCGAAGTCCTCCATGAAGATATCGGCGACTACTGGAGATACAGGTGAGCCCATCGCTACCCCCTCAACTTGTACATAGAACTGATCATTCCACAACATATAGCCAGATGTGAGGCAATGTTGGAGTAGTTCTGCATATTCCACAGGGATGTTATTCTCTACTAACCTCTTAGAGACAATTTTGATGCAGTCTTGTAACGGTAAACTTGTAAAAAGTGACTGGACATCAAAACTAACCATTGTTTCATTGTCAGCTAATTGTAGGTGTTTAATATCACTGACAAATTGGTATGAATCCTTCACAGATGCTCTAGTGTTTCCTCTGAGTGGTGAAAGCACTTTAGCTACGTGCTGAGCCAGTCTATAGGTTGGCGTGTCAATCTGACTCACAATGGGACGTAGTGGAGCATTTGGCTTGTGTATTTTTGGTAACCCATACAATTTAGGTGGTTTTGCACACGATGGAACGAGTAGGTCTACGTCTAGATTTAACTTGTCGGAGAAATTCTTTATTAAAGAGCCAGTAGCCTTTAAAATTTTGTTGGTCGGGTCTGTTTTGACCATTTTGTACGTACTTACATCCGATAAAAGTTGTTCAATTTTATTGTTATAATCCGACGTATCCATTACTACTGTCGCATTCCCTTTATCTGCACGGAGAATTGTTAAGTCCTTCATTGATCGCAAGTTCTTTAAAGCGATATATTGATGTCTGGGGAGATTTGGTTTCGGCACTTTGTTTTGACGCAATATAGACGAAATGTCTTGGCGTATAGCCTCCGAAAATAGTTTTATTTCAATGTCTAACATTCGCGTAAATATAAGAAGTCATTACATTATTAATTATTAATTTATCAGATATTTCCATGTGATCCTGTGAAACCAAAAGTTGTAGTTTATATGGCGGATAAGTTTCGAATAGGCTCTCAGGGAATCTATCAGCGTGTGGTGAAAGCGACTCTAAATGTAGTCTGTTCGTTCCTACTTATCCCATCAGCGATTTTATTTACGATTGGCCCTGAGCCATTCGGCATTATTAACTTCTGCCAATATGTCCGACACCAGGTATTAATGCAACGCACGTATTAGCCCCCTCCCCCGACTCGTGGTTGCTTTCCATAATTTCGCCATCGTTACAATTTAGTACAACTGTTTGCAATTTAGTTGCAAGAGTAATTTTATTATATGAAGTAATGCTATCTCATTCGTCTACCGGCGCTTTTGGTGTGGTGACTTTTAAACGGTGGAGATCGCGAGTTCCTATTCGTGTAATAAAACTCACTTGTTGATCTGGGGTTGGCAATGAGTTTGTTATGACGCTATGATACACATCTACTCTAAGACGTGGAGCATGTATACCTTTATGGTATTTCTTATTCGCCCCTAAATCAGTTATCGTAATGATGACAAATGCTGTTAGTATATCAAATGGTAACTAAAATATCATCAAAAGTGACCGCGATACGAACCCTATAACTGTCGTGCGATTACGTAACGTGAACTAATTTTAGCAGCCGGCCTTTAGTGTGCATAGTCAATACAATATCGTGGGTTCATAAGCTTGTTTCCGTAGACTTGGGGTCGTTTCCTAAAGAGATTGGTTACAAAATTTCATCACACCATAAAAATATGCGCTCTAAACCAACCCATAACGGGTATATTGATGGTAATCTTGTGTAGTTATTGCGTCTGCTTACCCCATAGAGGCGTGACGGTGTTATGTAACGCACGGCGGTCGCGCGGTGCTCTGTTTGTGAAACTAAAAGCAGGAAAGCTGGTTTGATATCGCAGGTATTGCACGTGTTATACAACACTCGTAATCTTAATTGCGGTACGAAAGACAGCAATTAAATATTAGGTAGCTAACAGAGTGTAGGTGCGGAGGAGTTCATACTAAAATAGACCGTATGCACTTGTTTTCATTTAGTAATTGACTTACTTTCCTCATCGCTTTGTGAGTGGAAGAATAACATTTTCGACCGCGCCGGTATAATTATGTCGATTTTCGCGGGATAAGCATCTCTCAAACATTTCAAAATTGTATATTGAAGGTAGATTTCTAACACTAACTTTTCGGACCACCAACACCACAGTCCGCCCTGTGACCATGAAGTGCTGCAAAGCCTTCGAAACATCGGGAGAAAAATAAAATAAAAAACCGCGATAAAATCCGTTATAATAGTTTAATTTCTCTCTCGTCAATAATCTATTTGGATTCCACTTAACATCAGGTTGAGTGATGTAATTTTTCCGTTTCTGTATATAAAATAGAATAATAGGTATATTTCATACCCGACTGGATTTCGACCTCAGTACACGTAGTGAAAAAACTCGCGATACTGGGTCAATCTAATGACGCGTCCTGCCGGTATTTATATTTGTAACGGCATATTATATCGTTTCTAACGCTTCATCAATGCTACTAAAAATCCACGAATAATTTAATCGATAAATCTTACAATTAAAAGACTGTTTTACTTATTAAATACATATTTACAAAAATCCGTGACAACGCAACATCTACGTTACAAAATAGTGATATAACTACTAACGCGATAAGAACCCGAAACCACACACACATCCGCAATTCTCCGATAACCACTAGGTCAAGGGGTCCGATGGTAGACTTACTTAATCGCGTCACTTTCTACCGCTGGCCTCGACTCGACCTTGCCCACTGTTTCAGCTTAAAACAACAGTAATAAGTGTGTTGGTAACTACCCACTAGGACCAGTACGAAATGTTATAGGTCATTGCAATTTGTACAAAATTATTGTATAATGCATACAAGTTGTATTAAACGTCAATCGTAGCTAATTAACTACGCGTAGTTAATTAATTTTCAATAATACTGAACTGTCGCGCGCGTTGATGTCTTTTCTGTGGCGGTAACGAACCATACGAGTTACTTCGCGCTATACATAATATTCGTATATCGTTATGTAAATTTGAGATCATCTGTGACAACAACAATGTGTTACGTTCTGGATTGTTTAGTAAATTTAAACCGAATTATATATTCCTTTGGTAATTCCAAAATATAAAGATAGAAATTTAATACAATGTCCTTATACATTTTTTATGAGTAATAATGCAAGTATTAACGTTTATATTCCACTTTAAAACGAGGCCAACTGTTGCAAAATATATTTTAAAGTGGAATGGATAACAACAGTTTATATTTTTTCACATAATCAAAAATAGCTTTATTTAGTTATTGCCTCGATTTTTTTTATTCACAAACATTATAAATAACGTTTATATTCATTTATAATGTTTTCTAGTAGATTTAATGCTGATCTCAAATACACGTCCACAAGTAGGTAACTTAATTTGAGAAAACTCAGGGTTTTTTCAAGCTCATAATATGTGGCTATTCGTTTTTAATATTCTTATAGTTCTTTGTAATGCAATTTCTGTAAATGTAAATACAATCATCTATAACACCGTTACGATGCAATTATTTTACCTATGACGTCATCATAATACCACAAATATTTTAGAAAAAAACACACTACAGTCACACACATAGTCCAAATATCACATACACGCCTTATCGTGGGCGTCAGGACCTATTAGAAAAATTGGGACCCACAAATCGATATCGATATAATCGGTACGATTACAGCTCTGGGGTCTCGGGTTCGAATCCCGAGTCCGGCAAAGTTATATTAGGTTTTTCTCCTCGGTATCAACCGGAGTCGGGAAATTGCGCCCGATAAGGTAATAGATTCGTCGCCTATCACATTCTTAGACGGAATAGACACGGCAAAAAGTGGGTGCAATAGTTGCGCCTCTGCCTACATATTCGGAGATAAAAAAACGTGTGCAAGTAAGCAAGTAATAACTATGCCTAAATCCTGTATGACAGTTTATAGATTTTTTAAGAAATATATTTTGTTGTCAGAAAGTAGCGGATCACAGATCTTCAGCGAGTGGCGACAGGACGTGTCGATGACTGGGTACGGGCCGCCGTTCGAGACCGCGTTCTACACCGTGCGCGTATCTGTCACTACAGACATGCACGAAGTCGTCAAGACTGTACGTATTCTATAATACAATATGTAAACATTACGTGCCAGAACCAGGCTATAATTTGCTTCATGGGCCAGACTGACCGGGATGGTATGAATGTCTTAAAACCATCGCGCAGTGAAGTGGCCGATATACTGTTCCGTATCGGTAAATTAATCGTAGAAAATATGCAACTATTTCTCATTTAAGTGTTTTATAATAAAATTACGTCAGGCGCTTTATAGTTAACAAACAAAACAACAGGCGTCCTTTCTTACCCCGGCGTGGGATATCGATCACACTATACTTTTAATGTTAATTGCAGTGCAGTGCTACTTTGCATTTGAATATCAAAAGTTTTATCTCACGATCATCGCCACCAGTATGGCGGCTAACGCAAATACTACTAACTTATCCACATATTTCAGCGCCGAACGCTACACCTCGGCCTCTGTCTACCCCGCTCATGCACCCGTGAAGCTGTGACCGCTCTGGTGGATAGGGCTCGAGGACCTCTTCTAAAGCACACCGTGGTGGCAGTGCGAACGCCTCTCCAAGGCACTTATTCTTACATCGAGGACCCTACCTTCCAAGTGTTATTGTAAGTATACTATGGAACTGAACGCTGGTTAGGACCATGCGTGAAATCACATAATCTTTAGTCATATGTTTTGCAAATATTATCATATTGTAATATTCATTGGCACACGAATAACGTATTGTTATGTAATACAAAATAAATATATGTAATTACGTTTTCGGAGGTCAAAAATGCTGAAGGTACAATTTACGTAACTGCGCAAAGGTCATCTAACTAGAAGTTAGCCTCAACCGTCATTCTTATTTCTAATTATAGCGTATATTTTGGCTAAAAAGGACACTGAGGTAATTTTGAAGTATACATCTGTTCCTTACCAATATCACGACCCAAGGAACTCCTTTCACTTCTGTCAGAAACAACACTCTTGAAACACACTGATATGCTATTGCTATACTGCTCAAGTTTTATTTATACATAATATAGGTACCGTTTTATTATTATTTAATGCGTGTAGTGTTTTGTGTTGCCGTATGGGTATTGATATGTAGGTATATGTATATCAGAGGCAGTCGGTTCAAATATAATACAGTTATAATTAAAGTTATTTACAAAAAAACTGTCAAATAATAATAAGAAACAAAGAAAGAAAGAAGAAAATAATAATAACATAATATATTATTAGGATAAAAGTTTTGTAACGGTATTTGTAGCGTGCTAACCAGATATGAAAATCAGTCGAAATGTCAAACTAATAGTGGAAGTGTCAGTTGGGTGTATAAAAAGGCTGCCGTATCGATGTGCACTCTCATTCCGGCTCATTCTGCTCATTCGTGCTGAGTCTCGTAGTCGATCTCAGTCGTAGTCTTAGTGACAGTTCAGTAAGTTGATCATTGACTTTCATGCTGGTCGGTTAGTTGCTGATATCTTTGTAAAAGTATTTCTGTTAAATGTGTTTATGTAAAACCAGTGATAAATGTGTTAATGTAAAAACAGAAATAAATCGTTTTTATTTAAATCAAAATGGTTTCTGTTTCTAACATCAGAAGTGAGATAAACAATCAATGCCCACAGAAATAGATTGTGCTCACTACATATGTACGCTATGTGGAAAACATCGTACGATGGAGATATTTGACTACCCGCAATTTACGTGAAAAAAGAAATTGCGCTGAGTAATGTTGGAATAAGGATTAGACTACAACGTGAATAAAAGTGGACAAGTGTGAAACATAGCCATCGCATGTTCATTTCTGAAGTCATGTGCATACCGCTTCAAATGAACAAGGATCTGCGTGTGTACCGTGATCAAACTGTTTGTGTACCGCGATCAAACTGTTGGTGTTCAAACGTTCCTGTTGGTGTGCAAACGTTCCTATTGGTGTGCAAACGTTCCTATTGGTGTGCAAACGTTCCTGTTTGCGTTCAAACGTTCCTGTTGGTGTGCAAACGTTCCTGTTGGTGTGCAAACGTTCCTATTGGTGTGCAAACGTTCCTGTTGGCGTTCAAACGTTCTTGTTGGTGTTCAAACGCTCCTATTGGTGTTCAAACGTTCCTGTTGGTGCTCAAGCGTTCCGGTAGATGTGCTGCCGTATGGTGCGTCGTAGTTGGTGTCCCGGGCAACGTGACTGCACGGTTGTGTAGTACCGGTTGATGCTAACTGCTGCATCACATATCACGTGTAGCTATCTGTGACGACAGATATGATGCTTACTGCAGCGGTAGACGAAGTCTGGTATCGTATGACCCATAACCCTTGTTTGAGGGTTCTGGTTTCTTTTATTTCTTGGTAACCTTTACAAATATTGAGATCTTGTTTAACAGGGCATGTACAGACATTGATTAACGAGCAATTCGTGGTTATTATTGGAACAGAGTCGTCCCTAAACTTAAGGACTTGGAGAAAAAATACCCGTTGTGGTAAACTATGATTGTACATGGCCTTGGTTAATAAAAGTGATCTAAGTGTATAGTGTTCGGTCCGAAGGATTGCTGGCCTTCCTAGGTCAAAGTATCGGATCGTAGCACTGCACTGTTTACAATTTTGGATTAAGAGCGTGTTATGCGATACTTTTTAGGTTGTCCTCATATTAAGATGACTACTGAACTCCTGGTCAAAGTTTGATGTGACATTTGATTGAAGGCCAGGATAGAGTGAATGATTGATGCCGCTGTGATATTTTTGATTGCAGGGACTGAAGATCCTTGCGGGGGGGTACTTACTCAATGTTTTCAGCGTTAGAAGACCCCGTAAAGAGTGACTACTGAGGAGCCTCTGTGGGATCCTTTGGTGGATTTGACGATTGCTGCAATGATAGAGGATATTTGGTATCGTATTACCCGTAATCCCTGCTTGAGGGTTATGGTTTCCTTTATTTCTCCATAATATTCGTAAATGTTGGGATCTCGTTTTACCACGTGGTGGTGACTGGAGATTCTGCCCAAACCACTTCGCAGGTGGATTTGCTTGTTGTAGCAATGAGATGGCTGTTCAGAAAGTTTAACGCCAGATTTTATTTAAGGTCAGAAAAGGCCGAACGGTGTTTTTGCTGTTGTGGTTCTTATGTTTGCAGGAATTGGATATTCATGCAGTGTATGTGCCCTATCCTTGCAATGCGGAGCAGCGCGCAACGACTCGCTCCAGGCTGTACGAGTGCGGATCGGCGCGCTCTGGTCCTTGCGGAGTAGCGGTTAACAGGCGTTGGCCTGGCAGATGCATTTTTAATGCATAACAGGCGTAGTCCTGGCAGATGCGTTTTATAATGCATATCAGGCTATGGCCTGGCAGACACTCTAGCCGTGGTATGTAAACTGTTTTGAAGTCTACGCGTGGTGAGTCATGTGTAAATTATTGTAAGTAGCGAAGGCCATGTGTAACCTTTGTAAGTGACTCTGGACCAGTCCTCTTGACCTTTTGCTATACGGACTACAAAACATGATCGGTGTATTGTGGATGATTGAAGTCCGGAATTCAAGCAGTCGGAATACACCTTCTTTTGTTAATTTTTGTTAAAATGAATTTGTTCAAAATTATTTTTGATTAGGTGGTTGCTCGTGAAAGCTCGAGTGCACGCTTGCTTTCGTGAGTCATAAGCTTTTGCCTGAATGATACTTCAGGGTACATGTTAGGCGTGCGGAGGCATGCTCCAGGCGGCATGCAACGGTACGGTGCGCTCTATGCGCTGCGGAACGGTGCGCCATATGCGCTTCAGAACGGTGGGCCCTATGCGTTTCAGAACGGTGCGCCCTATGCGCTTCAGAACGATGCGCTCTGTGCGCTGCGGAACGGTGCCCTCTATGCGCTGCGGACGGTGCGCCCTATGCGCTTCAGAACGGTGCGCTCTATGCGCTGCGGACGATGCGCTCTGTGCGCTGCGGACGATGCGCTCTGTGCGCTGCGGACGATGCGGTCTGTGCGCTGCAGAACGGTACGCTCTATGCACTGCGGATCAGCGCGCTCTGGTCCTTGCGGAGTAGCGGATCTTGGTCTGATTCGAGAGTTTCTTTGTAAACGTACACGGACTCTGTCTGGCAGACACAAAGTGGTTATGTGTGCAGACCTTGATCCAGCTGACACATTTTCTAATGTGTGCAGACCTTAGTCTGGTTTTGGGCCCGAGGCCTTCACGGACTCTGTCCGGCTGGCACATTTTTAATGTGCTCACGGACCTTGGTCTGATTATGGCGTTGCTTTGTAAACGTACACGGACTCTGTCCGGCAGACGCAAAGTGGTTAGGCGTGCAGACCTTGGTCCGGTAGACGCACTGTGTGCGTGTGGACTTCGGTCCGGTAGGTTGTACGTGATGCGGTGCGCTGCTAAACTGCGCGCTCCTGGCGCTGCGGCGCGGTGCGGAATGACTCGCTCCACTATGCTTACAGTGGCACGGATATCAGGCACAGGCGACTGGCAAGCTCTACTCCGGCATGCGCGGGCCTCATCGTGTGGTCAAAGCGCTTTCCCATGGCCGATATGAGCTAAAACTGCTGGCAGGCTCCTATGGCAAATCAACGCAAGCTGCGGCCGAGTTTATGGTACCGTGGCGCGGGGAGTGGACTCCTGAGACGTGCGCTGTATACTTCGAGGGTGAACATGCATGTGTATGATAAGCTAACGTCGTGCCTATGTCATACATATGTAGATTTTTCATGTTACGCTAACGTCGTGCCTGACATGTGTGTGAGAAATAAGCTAACGTAGTGCCTATGTTTCTCGATTAACGGAGATAGCTAACGTAGTGCTTCCTCTCTGTGTGTGGTGAACATGCATGTGTATGATAAGCTAACGTCGTGCCTATGTCATACATATGTAGATTTTTCATGTTACGCTAACGTCGTGCCTATTACATGTGTGTGAGAAATAAGCTAACGTAGTGCCTATGTTTCTCGATTAACGGAGATAGCTAACGTAGTGCTTCCTCTCTGGTGTGTGGTGAACATGCATGTGTATGATAAGCTAACGTCGTGCCTATGTCATACATATGTAGATTTTTCATGTTACGCTAACGTCGTGCCTATGACATGTGTGTGAGAAATAAGCTAACGTAGTGCCTATGTTTCTCGATTAACGGAGATAGCTAACGTAGTGCTTCCTCTCTGGTGTGTGGTGAACATGCATGTGTATGATAAGCTAACGTCGTGCCTATGTCATACATATGTAGATTTTTCATGTTACGCTAACGTCGTGCCTATGACATGTGTGTGAGAAATAAGCTAACGTAGTGCCTATGTTTCTCGTTAATGGAGATAGCTAACGTAGTGCTTCCTCTCTGGTGTGTGTGAGAAATAAGCTAACGTAGTGCCTATGTTTCTCGTTAACGGAGATAGCTAACGTAGCGCTTCCTGTCCGGTGTTTGTGTGAACTATAGTACTTATGGTTCACTGTGTAAGATGATATAAAGCGCTGAAGATTTATTTTCAGTGTTTCTAATTAAGATGTTGTTTATGTTCTCAGGCGCAGATAGCAATGATGATAATTCGGAGTCCACGCCTGAGCGATCCGCCGTGCCCAGCGGAGAGCCTGCTGACGAGAGGATGACGGAGCCTGTACCTGGCACTTTCAGATCTGCAGAAGAGATCGAAACACGGGAGAACGAGGACGTCCTCCAGTCAGGAGAGGCCGTATTAGGATAAAAGTTTTGTAACGGTATTTGTAGCGTGCTAACCAGATATGAAAATCAGTCGAAATGTCAAACTAATAGTGGAAGTGTCAGTTGGGTGTATAAAAAGGCTGCCGTATCGATGTGCACTCTCATTCCGGCTCATTCTGCTCATTCGTGCTGAGTCTCGTAGTCGATCTCAGTCGTAGTCTTAGTGACAGTTCAGTAAGTTGATCATTGACTTTCATGCTGGTCGGTTAGTTGCTGATATCTTTGTAAAAGTATTTCTGTTAAATGTGTTTATGTAAAACCAGTGATAAATGTGTTAATGTAAAAACAGAAATAAATCGTTTTTATTTAAATCAAAATGGCTTCTGTTTCTAACAATATATTAATAATACCAGCCATGTATTATATACTGTCCCACTGCTGGGCACGGGCCTCCTCTGCTACTGAGAGGGTTTATGCCTTAGTCTACCACGCTGGCTGAGTGCGGGTTGGTAGACTTCGAAATTCTTATAAAGAACTTCTCAGGTATATATATAATATATATTGTAAATACATTTATTTAACTTAACGTTTTACCAAGAACATTGAGTACATCAATCATCATCATCATCAGCCACATGACGTCCACTGCTGAATATAGGCATCCCCCAAAGATTTTCAGATGGACCTATCAAAAAGACGGCCTGCATCCAGCGTGTTCCACTTCAATAGCAATTTTAATCTTGGATATAAATTATCTAGCTGAACTGAGCATTTAATTACAGAAAACCTTGGTATTGCGTATTAAAATCGCAGTCCTACAAGCTATACAAATATGAGTAGCAATGTCACAACTGTACCAATCGTAAACAAAACACATTACGAAACTTCAATATTATTCAGGTCGCAATATTTTAGCTATAAAAGTACAGCACGAAATCCCCCGGTGGGTGGACACGAAATGTTCTCGTAGTCTCATTTCGAAATCAACCATGTGTTAATTTGGATATTACCATATTTGTCGTATGTTACTTTATGTTTATTCTTATATGTAAATAAGGTACCTTTACGCTTAAAATATACTTCGTCAAAATCTACTTTACTGATTTGCAAATTGTGTTTTGAATTGCGCTTGTCACACTGAGTATTAATTTTTTTCATATCGGCTACAATAATTAATCATATCCTTCAAACTAGAAATAAAAAAACATAGGTACCTGAGTCTACAGAAAACAACATACTATATACGTACATACTTAGTACTTTAGTATCTACTACAAACCTATATAGGTACAAATATCTCTTAGATAGCTAACAAGATATTCTTACTCTCTTCTCTACTTCGTGGCAAAAAAAATTGTAAAGCTTTTTTATTACCTGACTTTTTCTTAGAAAACATACATCCTTTTTTCAGGGGAGTATGCTGCTTCGTATCAATACTCCTTATCTCCGCGACCGCGTACGACATGCGCATTGCTAGCGACGTGCGCAGGCGCAGGCGGCGCGCTGTCAACCTGTCCAACACGGGCGCTAGGAGCGACCTCAAGCTCGACCTCAATGGACTCGATGATATCACCGTCGCCAATGGTAAATGTTGCGTATTGGCTCCTTTCTCATTATTTGCGTAATTTTATAATTTTTATACATATCAACAACTGACCTGTACCTACTGTACCTATCTACCAACCAATGTATCTACTTCGCATTGATATAAATCAAAATTAACACGATCAATAATATTCATAGTTACAAAAAAATACTGTGAAGTTATGGGATAAAAAGTCGATTTTCTCGATTTTTATGTTATCTGATGGAAATTTTCTTTCCAGGAAAAACGATATACAACGTGAACAACAATCTGGCTATCAACAACAACACGTCGGAGGAGCGCCTCACCGCCGAAACCGCCTCCACCTCCACCGACGGAGAAATTAAACTCAGTCAGTATTCCATTTCTAAACATTACCTATGTTTTTAAAGAGGACGAACGAATAATGAATTTAAAATATGAACAGTTTAATCACTTATAATACCACAAGAGCTTCAAAATTATCGGGTATTTTCCGATAGGTTCGTTGCAAACAAATGAAGGAGTTTTCAGGTTAAAAAATCACGAGCGCGAAGCGCGAGTGATTTTTCCTGAAAAACTTGACGACTTTATTTGTTTGCAGGGAACCTTGAGGGAAATGCCAGATAATTTTGAAGCTCGTGTGGTATTCAGGGGATTATTTTTCCGTCCCAAATGTCGGCCAATAGAATTGCACCATGAGATGAAATGAACAGTCAACAAATAAGAATTTCATAATATATAGTAACTACCAGAGAAAATATTCAAAAAATTATCACATATAATACCACAAGAGCTTCAAAATTATCGGGTATTTTCCGATAGGTTCGTTGCAAACAAATGAAGGAGTTTTCAGGTTAAAAAATCACGAGCGCGAAGCGCGAGTGATTTTTCCTGAAAAACTTGACGACTTCATTTGTTTGCAGGGAACCTTGAGGGAAATGCCAGATAATTTTGGAGCTCGTGTGGTATTCGGGGGATTATTTTTCCGTCCCAAATGTCGGCCAATAGAATTGCACCATGAGATGAAATGAACAGTCAACAAATAAGAATTTCATAATATATAGTAACGACCAGAGAAAATATTCAAAAAAAAATGTTTCTTATTATATAGTAACGACCAGAGAAAATATTCAAAAAAAATTGTCAGTATAATACCATGTAGGTTGTACCACGTGACGTCGAATGGTGCAATTCTATTGGTCGATATTTGGCTCGGAAAAATAATCACTTATAATACCACAAGAGCTTCAAAATTATCGGGTATTTTCCGATAGGTTCGTTGCAAACAAATGAAGGAGTTTTCAGGTTAAAAAATCACGAGCGCGAAGCGCGAGTGATTTTTCCTGAAAAACTTGACGACTTTATTTGTTTGCAGGGAACCTTGAGGGAAATGCCAGATAATTTTGAAGCTCGTGTGGTATTCGGGGGATTATTTTTCCGTCCCAAATGTCGGCCAATAGAATTGCACCATGAGATGAAATGAACAGTCAACAAATAAGAATTTCATAATATATAGTAACGACCAGAGAAAATATTAAAAAAAAATTGACAGTATAATACCATGTAGGTTGTACCACGTGACGTCGAATGGTGCAATTCTATTGGTCGATATTTGGGTCGGAAAAATAATCAGTATAATACCATGTAGGTTGTACCACGTGACGTCGAATGGTGCAATTCTATTGGTCGATATTTGGGTCGGAAAAATAATCATAATAATACACCTAACTAAATCTTAAACAAGGATACAACCTATGGAGTTTTTTTTTTAATTCTTCATACACGTAAATGACGTGTTGTGTTGTGAGGCGTTCTAAAAGGAGATTTCAGCTTTTTGTATATATAACTTTATGAATATTAATGGGGCAAAAATATGGATCTCGGATTCATCAAAAAAATATTTTTAGGCCTCTCTATTTATAACTAAATTTTTATAAAAACGTATACACATACCTTTTATCCCCGAAGGGGTAGGCAGAGGCGCAACTATTGCACCCACTTTTCGCCGTAGGTATTCCGTCCCATGATGTGATAGGGGGCGAGCCTTTCGCCATATCGGGAACAAATTCCAGACTCCAAGCTGATACTGATTATAAAAATCCAATATCTCTTTGCCCGATTCGGGATCGAACCCGAGACCTCAGCATTGCAGTCGTACTGTTATACAACTAAGCCACTGAGATATTTTTTAAAAACGTTCATTTTAAGTGTAGTTTTTAAGCAAAATAAAATTACATAAATCTCAAAACCGGAGGACTTTAAAATTTTACGATTTATTGCAAAGGCCTAGTTTTTAGGAGTACTATCCAAATATATAAAAGGTATCTTGGTTAGAATATTAAGCCGGTTTTTGGACATGTACTTTGAAAATCAACTTTTTAACAAAAATGCTTCCTCGTTTTTTCTTTGATATCATCAGGCGTATGGTCCCAGCTGCTGCTGTCGTTCTCGATGAAGGCGAACATCCTGCAGATCTTCGACCAGTCGGTGGGCGCGGACACGGTGCCCGTGGTGCACGGCCTGCGAACGCTCTCCATGGTGTGGGTCATCTTCGGGCACACCTGCATCGTCGTGTTCAAGGTGAACTTATCCTCCTTTAGTTGTGGACAGCGTGTTGACTGTAACATTTTTGATATGTCAGGCGCGGTCTATTTTTATGTTCTAATGCCGGTAATGGCACGACAGAGGAGGTACGTATGTTAGTGCTTTTCTAAATTTTCAAAGCAACACTTATATATACTTCTTGATCAGAACATACCATTATGAACCTGGCGTATGATCGTTTCTCAAAAGATATAATTAGATAAATCTGCTTGCACAGTTCGCTTGAAGGCAATTTAATAGACCATCTCACACAACTGCACCTGCCAGAAATTTCAGCGCAATCTTAATTAATACTAACTAGCTATAAACAACATAAAGTACTAATCACAATATATGCGTTGTGTTTCAGTACGCGGACAACACTGCGTTGAGGGCGATTTTGGAGAAGAGCTTCTTGTTCCAGCTGATCCTGAGTGCTGTTTACAGCGTCGACACGTTCTTCTGTCTTGGGTCCGTTGATTAGTAGTTAATTTTAATTATTTGAAACTTAATTAGTCATTGACAGGGTATTGACATGTTAAAATATGCCTGTCTCTTAGAAACTTCTGCAATTTAACTTGACTGTATTGAAAAGAACTTAGTTTGGACCCCACACTAAGTCATAAATCTTGTCTCATGGATTTTCTTAACTGCAAGGAGCTTTCGCCTCTCAACACACGCCAACTAGAAACATATTTTCGTCCCAATTCTCGACGTAAGGATCGAAACCATTCCCTTCTCTTTCCATGGTTTATTATTTGCTACCTCACGGAGCTATAGATATTTCAGTTGTGTTTTGTTTTTAAATTCTTATACCAAATTATAAAAATTTTAGCACGTAAAAAAATATTTGGTTCTATTCCAGTGGCATGCTAGTGACCTTCCTGTACTTCCGCACCAACGCGAAAGGGAAGCTGGATCTACTGACCAAGGGCAGGCGAACGGTCACCTCTGGCATGCTGCAGTTCCTTGGACTCATGGGCTATAGATTCGCTAGGTTAGTTGAACATTTTATCTGGGTAGGGCAAGTTACACTCTACATATACCTTATGGAAACTACAGTTTAACCCGAATATAATATCTACTATAGTAGGTACAAACTAATCTGGCCGATATGACAAGACACGGTTTTGAATTTTTTGGGTAGACGCTCTCACAGAGTTATCACGTCGGGAAAAAAATTTAATTGTCATACCGGGCAGCTTAGTTTGTCCGAACTATAATAAGAGTTATATACTAATGGGCGATTGTAAATAAAATATTGAACGAATGAACTTCCTTTTTTTTATTTTAATTATATACTGGTGGTAGGTCTCTCATATGTAAGAGTCCGTCTGGGTGGGTACCACCGCAATGTCTATTTCTACCGCCAAGCAGCAGTGTGCATGCACTGTTGTGTTTCGGTTTGAAGGACATTGTAGCCAGTGTATCTACTGGACATCATGAGACTTAACATCTTATGTCTCAGGATGACGAGCGCAGTGGAATGCCACACAGTACTTTGTAACTCAAGGTGCTGTATGGTGTTACTACTGTTTATGGGTGGTTGTATCGCTTACCATCAGGCGAACGGAATGCTCGTTTCGTCATTCAATGCCATGAAAAAAAATTATAATATGTATATTTACCCATATTCAAAGTATAACTATCTGTCAAGTGTCAATATTCCTGTCCAATAACACTGAAACATTTCCAGACTGACAGCCCCATACCTGTTCGTGCTGGGCGTGGTGGAGGTGACGATGAAGTGGTTCGCGTACAACGCGGTGTTCGAGCCGCCCGCGATGGACCACGAGACCTGCCCACACTACTGGTGGAGGAACCTGCTGTACATTAACACCTTGTTCCCGGTTGAGCAGATGGTAAGCAATATGATACAAAAAGATTTCATGGCCGTAATCGAAGTAGCAGGTCAAAGAGACTAAGTGAAGATAGCCTAAGTGAATGCTTAGACTATTCCTGGCACCAAACCTTTAATGAAACACAATTATTTTCCGGTTTAAAGGGAAGACAACAACAGTATTTTCTGGTCATTATAGCTTAACATATAATTTTTCAGAGTGACAAGCACTGTACTATCAAATTTTATAAAAAGGAAAACAAGTTTAATAATTCTATTAAAAAAATAACCTTTCTTCTTGTTTCCAGTGCATGTTGTGGAGTTGGTACTTATCAGACGACACACAGTTTTATGCAGTCAGTGCAATCCTACTTATATTATCTACAAGGTAAATCTTTTATTACTTTTCTTAAACATTGATTAAAAAAGTCTCTATGTTGATAACCAAATCCAGTTCTATGATTAATTGCGTCTAGCGTCTAATTATTTTAATATCTAGTTCTTTTGTGTCTCGTCTAGAATCATCACTAAGCGCAGCTTTCCTTATGCTTTAAATATTTTCTCCTCAGCCACTTCAAGCTTTCAGTCTCACTGACCAGCATATTCTTCTTCTCATCGCTCATAACGACCGGCTACGTATCCTGGAGCAGCGACCATGTCCCCAACAGCGAGGACCCTTTCACACAGTTCGATAAGATCTACGACAAACCCTGGACCAGGCTGGGGCCGTACCTTGTTGGTATGCTGACGGGCTGGATACTGTTCAAGACCAACTTGAAGATTAGGATGAAATCGGTGAGATATTAACCTAACTTACAATTCTGATCGCAAATTTATCCATGCGTCAAGAAAGGACAAGCAGTTACTACAAGATTGCCGTTTAAGAATAATAACTAGAAACCCAGACAAACTAATAAAGAGTACCTAGGTTGATTGAAATGTGACCAATGCTTTTTGAAATTCTAGAATCTTACGAGGGATCCTGATTACTAGGAGAGACATTTATCAAAAATAAAGTAATATAAATTGCAGTAAAAAAAATATAAAAAAGGGGGCACTGAATAAAAGAAGAAGTGGGCACGTAACTTAACCTTCTAGTACTTGGGTTTCCACATACAGCAATTAAAGTGTAACATTTTGTCCCTTCATCAGATATGGGCGTGGGTGGGCTGGTTGGTGTGCACGGCGATGCTGCTGTTCCTGATTTTCGGTCTGTACAAGACGGAGCTGAGCCCGGCGGCGGCGGCCGTGTACTCCGCGCTCTCGCACTCGCTGTGGGCCGCGTGTGTTGGTTGGGTCATTATCGCTTGCTCTACTGGACATGGTGGTACGGTATTTTCTGAATATTTTGTTTATTAATTACATGCAATTATTTGGTTTTCCTAATCATGAGTTATTGACGATTATGACCGCCAACGTTGATCACTTTTGAATTTGACTAAACTTAGTATCAAGTTTTGCTAACTAATGATTATTTAAAGCCTGCCACTTTCATTACCTCCACTAGCTATAGATGTTAATGAACGGTGTTTTACTACTGTGGTTAGACATGTTAAGTAAGACCCCAATATACTTAATCCAACTGTTGCATATTCGTCCAGGCTGGGTGCGTCCCCTGCTGTCGGCGCCGTTCCTGTACCCGTTCTCGCGCGTGACGTACTGCGCGTACCTGGTGCACCCGGTGGTGCTGCGCTACGTCGCCATGCATCTCACGCACCCCATACATCTGGGCGAGCTGCTTGTGGTGAGCACTTTAAATGTTATGTACAACAACGGTAAAGAATGAAACTAAGCGATACAATGAGCAGAAATGCCTCTTTTTTTTTTATTCGGGCACGACAAAGTGACTGCACCTCGCCTGATGGTGAGCGCGATGCCGTCTAGATAGAGTATCGAATGGCAGCAGATGGTTATCTCATGCCATTCGACACAATCATGCCGGCCTACTGAGCTGCTTCTTCACGCTACGGCGGAAGGACCCAGGTTTATAGGAAGGAAGGGAACACTTGCGCCGGTAAACTATTCCAAAGCCTGATGGTGTGGCAAAGAAAAGATTTGTCGAACCTATTGGTTCGGGCCGAGGTGGTTTTAACCATCAAGCCGTGGCTTCGCATGACAGCACGCGTGGTTCTGAGGTTGTGGTTGGTGTTCTCTGGTTCTTGTATTATACAACCATGAATCAATTAGTCGGTAAGAAGAAATATTTAATGTGCTAAACAATGACGTTAAACATACTTTCAATATACCATTTGAAATATAATAATGGTGTTAAACACAAAATGTTATGTATAGTCAGCAGCATAAGTAGCTGCAAAAAATCAAAATTTCAAATTACGTATATGCTCGTTAAGTTAAACTGAAACTTTTTTTCTTCGATTGAAACTTAAAGTAAATTTATTTTATTTCATTTTTGTGAAGAGAAAAAGAAGATTAGTAAGAACACAAAAGTATGTAGGCAATTTGAATTTTTGAATTTGTTCAGATACTTATGCTACTGACTGTACCTATCTCCCCTTCGAGCACTATGACTGCGCAACGTGGGACACGCGCCTCATACTACATTGCAACTACCCTCTACTTAAGCAAACACAAATTTTTGTAATATTATACTTCCCTACTTTGGATACAAAACATACAACATCAACATCTGACTTAATTGTGGTAAATGTGATAGGAACGCAACATTATTTATTGGATCTAAAATGGGCCTTTTTGTTCCAGTTCGTTCTGTTCCTGGGATTAACTGTGATGTCGTATTTCCTTGCGTTCGTGATCTCGGTGGCGTTCGAGGCGCCCATCGTCACCATGCTCAAGATCCTCTCGCCGCAGCGGAAACCGCACCGGGTGTGAGACTAGCGCCAGATTAAAACCCTAACTTACCGGGGTAGAGCGATGTTGACTATATCTGCTGGGAAATTCGTTATACAACGGAGTATTAGAGCTTCTGATACTATCTCCTGCTTGAATCATTAATTTCAGTCGTGTGAGGTCGGCTGTTATGTTCAAAGTTTCGACGTATACTGCGGTAATAACTGCGCGGTTTGACCAAATTGCTGATAACTTTGTGAAGTTTGTTAACAAATTGTACACTTTGTGCATTTTGTATATCGACATCGAGCAAACAGTCTCTCTAATGGCAGGTTTTCAACTACTAAAATGGGGCCAAAAACATACAATATGGCGCCTCCTATTCCGTTTTCTCGCTCTACCCTCGGGCTAAACGATAATACGTACAAAGATTCGTTTGTAAGGTTACATTGTGACGATCTCGTCTGAATGGAAGCGACGTTAGTAAGTCAGTAGTACTGCATTGACTGTGATCGAAATGGTTGCATAGTTTATAATTACGTGTTTGCTTGAACGTGGCAACTTTTGATTGCCAAATAGATGTGGCAACTTTTAGTTGCTGCTAGCGACAACTAAAAATTGCTTGTGTGTAGCTTCGATAAAACATTGATTGTTTATGATACTCAGATAAACTTAAAAGAACTGTTTCGACCAAGTGATCGTATACAAGAGACTATATAGTTGTTTATCGTTTGCGTGAAATAAAATAACCGATAATAATCATTACAATGTAGAAAAACAAAGGTATTGTTAAAAGTAGTTTAATGTATATTACACTGTAAATAGACATAACGTTATACATATGATTATGTAAATAAGTTGTAAATACTATTGTATATTCGACGTAAGGTTTTATTAAATATTTTTTATACGAACAATACATATGGATTTCATTTATCCTGTATAAATAACACATTTATTATGTACATATAAGCGAAAATACTTCACCAAAAGATCTACTATTGGCGCCCACCATGATGTCTATAACATTAGGGGAGATTGGTCTGTGGCAAATATGAACTGCATAAATTCTCAAGTTCTTAAATTTGGTTCATAAATGAATAACTAGGTATAAAATAAAATTTACTACAAACTTCATTTCTAATTAACAGACAACTCAAATTATTACAAAACTGTATGTACATAAATATCTATCAGCAAATAAAAAAACAATAGAACATGGACCCATTCCATTTTTATTTATTTATTTTCTTCTCTATAAGAAAATTTAGTGTAATTGTACTGGTAATACCTATCGTGTAATTTTATTTAAATTAATCCTGTTAAACCTGAAACTGTCTTCACTTTGTAAAAATTATTTGTGAAAACTGTTTGGCTAGTGTAAACGTTAATGTACTTAATTTATATGTTGTAATTTTGTGCCGTTTATTTCCCTAAAAAAATAAAAATAAGTACACTACTTTTCTACGTACATATTTATGTATAAATTATGAGAACACTGGTCATGTTGTTGCACAGTCAGATAATTGTCGGAGTAGACTGCAGCACGGCATCTCGACCAGTAAGGACAGCAGGAGCGCGGCCAGTAGCGTCAGCACGGATGTCGCCGTATAGTATATCCACTAGAATAAGCAACGGTTTGATCTTTTCTCATGAATTTTACTTAGTACCCACCACCACATCTAACTGTCACCGATTTGTCTTAATCTTTTTATTGGTTAAATCTCACTCCATAAGTTGTCGCGTAGACCGCCGTACTTTGTCGTATTAAACCGAAAACATCACACTATTATGAAACTTACTACGTTACTATACTACATTACTAGAGTTATTATAATTATTATCTATTTCTATCACTGAGCAGTAATGTGCAAACTATCTGATCAACCTGTTTGAGGGCTGCGGTAGACATCAAAATACCGTATTCAGAGTGTTTTATATTGTATTGCAATACTTTATACTTCAAAGTTCTTCGTGACGTTGGCCACCAGCAAGCACCTATGCCCATATAAAATAAAGTACTCACGAGACACAGTGGGCTGGAGCATGCAGGAGTCCCGGCGCTGGTGGTGCCGAGCAGCACCACCCGCGCGGCGGCGCCGTGCAGCACCAGCGCGCCCCAACACAACCGGCTCAGCGCGGACACCGAGCTGCTCCACGCTAGTCGACGGAACACCTCTACGATGACAATCACGAACAATTTTACTACCACATACAAACCTTTGCCTCGGTCGGAGACCGGACTTTTTTTTTAAAATTGCATTGAAATGACGAGACGATCATGCCGTTCGCCTGATGGTAAGCGATACGATCACTCATAAACAGTAGCAACACCATCCAGCACCTTGACTTACAAAGTACTGTGTGGCATTCCACTGTGCTCGTCATCCTGAGAATACGATGTTAAGTCTCATTATGTCCAGTAGTTACACTGGCTACAATGTCTGCTTCGTTTGTAGATAATTTTAGATTCGACAAATCACTCAATTGGCTAAAGAGCATTATGAAGCGGTAAGTTCAGCTTTACGGACGTTACTTTTTGCTTCTTTGTTTTAAAGTTAGCGTTGCTAGTATAAGAAATTAGGTCTATTTTTCTAGGATTTTGTTGGGTTATAAATTCTTTACTTCTGACTAGCGACTTCTTCATCATGCAGTATTATAAAAAAAACAACCTTCCGACCTACGTTATAAAGATACTTAAATACTAACCAGCGTAGGTAGTACTACAGAGCAGTATCGGGAACAGCAAGCCGAGCGGCCAGGCCGCGTGCGCCAGCGCCGCGGGCCAGCGGGCGGCGCTCACCAGCGGCAACACGCACGGCAACAACACCAACGATATGGACACCAACCATAATGCGCTTGACGATATCTGGAGAAGATACACTTTGCCCAGAAAAGATACACTTTACATAGAGTAAATATACCTCCTGTAATGGTAGGATTGATTGTAAATTGATTGTAGATGGTAGGATTGATTGTATCTTATATACTACACTACGTACCTGCATACGTTATGATGGATGTGCTGCACTACCTACTACACTTTTTTTTTTATTTTAAATTTTTGTAAAATATACTTTCAAAACCAATGGAATGGTGAGTGCGTTGTAATGTAGGTTACATTTACATCTTAAAATACTCGGTTTTAAATTACCTTAGAAATTTTAACGCGACTGCGCGCGGCGTGAATTAGCCAGCCAGTGAACACTCCAATGAAGTAAGGAGCCACGCGGGCTAATGGACGATCTATTATAGACGTATACGCTTCAAAAACACTCGAGAATCTGAAATGAAATTAATTATGAGTACCTACTAATTATTACTCATCTATTTTCATTATTCGGCATTGTGTAAAGTCATATATTCGTGAGTTTAGTTAAAAATGAGATGGACAACATCAGCAATTCCACCATTCGTCAACATTATCTCCTTCATCAACGATCCCTACACGTCGTATACAGAAGAGAGCCAGTGTGAACACTCACAGTATATTATGATCAAAGTAAGCAGCGGTGACGTCAGCAGCGACGGCGGCGAGCAGCACCGCGGCGGCGACGCACGCGACGAGCGTGTGTGCGCGCACGCCGTGAGTAGACACGCGCGCACACACGCTCGCCGCGCACGCCAGCGCGCCCGCCGCGTGCAGCTGCGTCTCCGTCGACACGTACCACGATATCTGCATACACTACACCAAAAGTATCTTTATTTATTTTTTGTTTTTAAGCTATTGCATAACTTATATCGCGGGCCTTGAGCGTGGAGACCGAATCCAGAAATTCCGTAACGAAAATAACCTGACATCTTTTTTATCTTACTAATATGAACCTTAAATACAATGCGTAGAAGCTATAATTCTTGAAACGAGTATATTTTTATTTATTAAAGTCATTAAAACCATTTCTTACTAATCTAATATGAACCTTAAATACATTGCGTAGAAGCTATTTCCCCAGCGTTGGCACGGCACGAGTACAAAAGAATCGAACGTAACATTCTTTTTTCAAATTTTGTTGATTTATTCTACTTTGGTTACTGTCATTTATCAATAACAAGACTAAACGTGCGTTGCTCGCGTTTAAAAATCTACTTTATGTGGTAAGCGTAAGATCGAATTTGTGTTTAGTCAATCAAAATTTGTGATAAAAAATTCTATGCAATAGCTTTACCGCGGCAGTCTCCGAGTGCCACACGTATTTTTTTATTTGTTTCTGTGCTGGTTTGGCATCCGTGCGTTACCTTAGGTGACCACTTTAAAACGGCGCTGTGTTTTGACTCAAATCATAACACAGCTTATGCTGAGTTGGTCACCTAATTGTCGCGGCGTGGACATGGTGTTGGCGTGGTGCTTACTTTTATTATCATTAAGTATTATTATTTTGTGTTTTTAAATTGATTACAATAAATGATTTTTCTTTCTTTCTTTCAATGGGAAAACTATGGGAAGCTTCCAGTTTCATACAGTTAGCATGATTGTGTCGATTGACGAGACTTAATACCTCGTCAGTCGGCACTCTATCTGGACCTGAGTGGAGAGTAACTTTGCCGTGCCCATTAAAAAAACTTCATCTTAAAACTCAAGTCAATTTCATCAGACCATAGAACTATATGAAGCGTACCTTAGGACCCTAAGTCAACTGCAGCACATCTTTTTTTTTTTTTTTTTTTATTATTAAGAAACCAACGGCGTTTACAAATAATAAATTATTTTATAAATATATTACACAAAATGTAAGGCTAAAATAGGTTTCAATCTATATCTAATTAGTATATTGGTATGCGCTGACAAAAAATAATAATAATATAAACAACTAAATTATGGTGTACTAAACAATGCTTAATCAGAAAGCAAATAAATGCCATACCTTATCAAATCAATCGAAAAAGTGTTCTATACGTGTACACATACACTTTTTTGGGTTTAATAGTCAGGTGAAAAAGTTTGTGTACTACCCATATAAGTTATTGGAAAAAAAAAATAACAAGTACATATTTGTTATTAACGTGCAGAGCATGCAATCATTCCAAGTGGGACATTTTGCGTTCTAATCACAAATCAACCTCTTAAATATATGTTCAATAACATTGGTGCTAAAGTAGTAAGTGTGGAAGATCGGTGCTAGTATAACATTTAAGTAATGAACAGGATCAGCAACAAAAACTAAACAGAAAAAACGTAGACAATGCAAATTATACTAAGTTCTGACAGGAATTTCTTAGTAAAGTCTGGTAAAATTATATTTATACAATGTAAATGCAAAAAAGGTCTTTCTGGTAAATCTAGTCTTCCCATACCTGCTGATCTTCAGGATACATGTTAGAGATGTATATCAAGTTCCTCCACCAATACGAGTTGCAATTCTGATCATCGCCATCCGGTAAAGTCAGCACTGCTGTATCCCTTTGTACACGGGTCAAAACCGCTGATAACAGAATGGCGTATGCGTATGATGGCAGCAACCTGGAGGCAAATAAACGGTAACATGAAAATCGCCTAATAAAAAGAAATAGCTACTGGAAGAATATTGGAAAGAAATTAATTTATGAAATGAATGAAAAGTTTAACTAATCTTAATAGCAAGCCAAACCACCGAGAAATAAAGAAATATTGACAAGATACACCTAATAATCCTGTTGGTGACGAAGCAAACAAACTGCAATATCTGACCACATTTACCGCCAAAGCTGACCAGCTCTTCTACGGTGTAGCGACTTTTCAGGTAGAAGAAGTGATGGGCACTAATAAGGCCGCTGAAAATAAAATTTGGGTTACTAAGAACTTCATGATTCGACATATGCAGTATGATTCAAAACAAGTTCTACAGTTAGTATTAAAAGAGGTACATAAATACTAATAGCAAAACTGACACCTGATAATACAAACCTTATAAAAAACAAAGTGTCGAAAGCTACTGTGCCCATCGTTAAGATGTAATAAATATTATGTCCGTTGACATCGCTAGCTGACGCTGGAAACGAAATACAACATTAAATAATAAGTTATACTTGAAATGTACAGATATGTAAACTTAATAAGTTATGATGAACGTAAGCACGTTGAGACATTTTTGATTTTAAATAGGATAATTTTAGGATAGTAAAAAATAAATACAAAATACATTTTACTAACCAGAAATATAGTTGACCATAAGACAAACGTGAACAAACATGACGCAGAACGTGGCTAAAATTTTCAACCCGTGCGTAAGAGCCAAATCTTTGTTTGCAGTGTTCTTGTTGAAGATCCTTCTCCAGGAATACACAAACGAGAAACAAAGAAACAGTCTACAGAAAGCACTATTTCTTCTATATTCGATCTTTGACGAGAAACTATCTTTGGCTGGACTCAGAGAATGCAAACTAGGTCGCGAAGAGTTACACTGTTGCTTATACTTCCCACATCTTTGGCAGTTGCCTTGACTAGCAGAAACTATGTTATTCTTAGGTGCATTGGTATTATTAATAGCAATCTTTGCATTAGCAAGTTTGATAGTATTAACATTTGTCGCTTTATCCACTTTACTATATAATTCATTAACAATTTTACTCCCTTTAATTTCATTGTTTTTATTATATTTCTCTAGATCGAAACTCATTGCATTTCTATTGTAAAGTGAGCATTTTACAAGTCCCAATTCAACTGCTGTTGCTATGAAACATAACAAAATGAGCATCGCAGTTACTGCAATAAAGCATATGGCTCCGAAATCTGATTTGATGTCGTAGGGTTTGATTTGCCTGACCGTACTAATTCTGGTTGTTCGTGGCAAAGTTCGATTGGATTTGAGATTTTCGTTGATCATTATTGAAAAATTAATGACAGACTCTACGTCGTATGTAGAGCAAGATCGAGGTACGCACATGCCCATGATTATGTTATATGTCTGAAAAACCATATACACGCTAATTATACATTTAACTGATAGGTATTAGGTATATCACTTTTACACAAATATAATAACCTCTTTTGGCACTGCGCGAGTGACGCAAGCACCGTTTGTATATTATCATGGAGTAATGACTGATGATTATGATTGTTTATTTTAGGTACCTTAGGAATGGTGAATTTGGAGATGTTCATAACCAGCTCCACAATAGTATAAGCCAGCCTTATAGGCGGCTTCTCATTTGTCAAGTGTCGCTGCTTCAGCTCACTGCGGTTTAACACCCATCGCCAGTTGTGACTACCTGCCAATTAAAATACAAAATTCCCATTCTTAAAATTAAATTTAACTTGAATAAAGGTGTGACTGATATGGTGATAGACTCACCCCCTATAACATCATGGGACAGAATACGCACAGCGATAAGTTTTAGATTCCATTTACATACATATAGTATCACGCCTCTATCCCATAGGGGTAGGCAGAGACTATGGACTGCCAGTTTGCTCGATTCTTGCATACTTCTCTCGCTTCCTACACCTTCATCAATCTTTTGATGCATTCCCGCCGGTTCAGGGTACTTTTGACTAGGCCTTTACGAAGAATGTCTGATATCTGACATTCGAAGGTTCGGTTCAGTCAACCCCTACCGGCTCTTCCATCCACATTCACCGTATATATCCGCTTAGTCAATCTCTTATTCCATCCTCTCCAAATTCCAGATTCCATTTATTATGTAATATTATTAAATATAATATTATGTACATAATATGTAGGATCTATCTTGGAAAATTTAAAGTATAATTTACCTATTAATTTAACTAATTTAATCTTTGATAGGTATCAAAATCTAAGTCACGCCTAATAAAATATTAGTTTACTCTGCTAACATTGTTCACTTACCATAATCTCTGAATGTATCGCTGCGACGCATTTCACTTGCATAATCAACAGCTTGGAAACTCTCGCCTGTGTAATTATTGCGAGTATTGAAGAACTCGCCATCCTAGTAAAGAAAATAATAATCAAATCTATCCAGCGACCATACCTACAGAGTTCTATTTTCGCTGAATCTATGTATCTCAAAAATATTACATATAAACTAAAAAAAATATCAATTGGGAACTGTGATAATAAATTAATCAGTTCAGGAGCTTAGTAATTAGCAGTATATAATTTCATCTGTTTTTTTTTTGGAAATAAACTATCCATTTTAATTACTTACATATTATACCTTATCACCAAGGCCGAGCATACAATAACAAAAATGTAAATTCAAATTTTGAGCTTTTTTTAATTTGACACTTACACAATTTTACCCGTCGCGTCGGGTACCTATATTTCAACTCAACTGATATTGACAAGATCTAATTATCAGGCGGAATATTATGTACGCGTAGTTAATACCTGATATACGATCATTGATATTATATTATGTTTATAACATTTTGCTGTGAGAAGTCCTTACCAATTGTTCACATTGCACTCGAGATCCAAGCCAGAATCTGTTGCCGCTAAACAACCCAGACTGGTAGTGACCTGATGCGTCTACCGCTGAAATTTAAATGTTAGGTTAAAACCAACATTTTAAAAATTTCTTTGGAAATCATCAGATTAATTTTATTTCTGCCTCGGTGGCGTAGTTGTATTACGGTACGACTGCAATGCTGAGGTCTCGGGTTCGATCCCCGGGGCGGGCAAAATGGTTTTTCTACTCAGTATACAGGCCGGAGTCTAGAATTTGTGCCCGATATGGCGATAGGCTCGCCCCCTATCACATCATGGGACGGAATACGAACGGTGAAAAGTGGGTGGACTAGTTGCGCCTCTGCCTACCCCTTCGGGGATAAAAGGCGTGAGTATGCGTGCGTATGCGTCATTTTATTAGAGTTGTAAAGAGATTATTATAATAATCAGGCTTTCCCATGCGAGTCGGTCTGTTCACTAATGTACGATATTTGACCGCTCCTGACAGTCGCCAGAATTATGCCGGCCTGTCTTACTCGATTTACAAATGACTGAATTCTAAAAACTACTCTTCATACTAATGATAAGGTGTATACTGTATAGTGTGTAATGTGTATAGAGGTAGCTAGCTATAAGTATATTCTTGGGAACAGAAAATATATGACCGCAAAACATCTGTTGGACAATGGATACGAGGAATGGCTGGACATTAGCCCATTGAGATTTGAATAAATAGAATGCTAAGAAGATAATGAATAGTTAAATAATGTTATAATAGTTTATACCAGTTACTTACTTATAATACTTACTACCAATAGTTAACTACAATAACTTACTATAATCTAATAAGTACGCACGCATGTTAAACTGACGCCACGCGGCGAGATATCGATTAACAGTCCCTTTTCCCTTACCCCTGCACAAAGGGGAACAAGTCGCCCTTGTTACAACCCATTGTTCTGACCCGGAATGTTAGAACAGAGCGTTAATAGGGTTAATACAGAGCAAATTAATATTACCTATAGTATTTGTTGTGTTACTGTTTGTTTCTAATGTCTAGAATACATGTATATGTAGCATGCTAATGACAACAATCATGCTAGTTCCGACCTAAACGGTCATCTTGTCGGTCAAATCCTGATGGACCAGTTGACGATTATGGCCCTGGTCACCGTGGTAACTCAATTTCGGGGTTAGGGCGGTAAAATGATGCAAGAAACAAAAAGCTGTTTACTGTGCGCCTTTAGGTTTTTTTACGCCGAAAATGCATAATGCATTGCTGAACTTTAAAAAAGTATGAAAATGTGAATTATTTAGTAAAAATCTGAACATTAGAGCCCATATTTCACGTAGCTATTATTGCTCATATGTAAAAGAGCGTGAAATATGTCTTCAATTTAATTAATGCACAGATAAACCACAGTAAATTACGATGTG
Source organism: Sphinx pinastri (assembly GCA_947568825.1). Lineage (NCBI taxonomy): Eukaryota > Metazoa > Arthropoda > Insecta > Lepidoptera > Sphingidae > Sphinx > Sphinx pinastri. The sequence goes on from OX387615.1 coordinate 1,453,617, forward strand.
CAAGCAAGCGAGGATCAGCGAACTGAGCCGTTCACACGGTCCGTGGAAAACGTGGAAAGTTGGCACGCATGCGCACTGGACGCAATGAAAAGTGACTGTTATACGTCACACGTATTGATTTTCCCAATGAGGTAAGCGAAGCTGCATATGCATGCGCAGGTATGCGTTTTCCACCCTGTATGCAATTTGCTTTGTGCAGACCTCGAGGGAAGGCTCAATGTCTGCCTGAATGACGTCCATAATAACACATAGTGATTTATCCGGAACTTATTTTGATCCAAATACAACCACTAGTAAAGTAAAAATTACACCTAGACGCTCATATAGATCACATAGTTAGCAAAGCATTTCAACTGTATGGTTTTATCATGAGGGCGTGTGTTGAATTTAAGCAACCGGGGAGTTATTTATTGTTATATAAGTCATTGGTTAGGACTCAGCTGGAGTACGCTACAGCTATATGAAATCCCCACTACAATAAATATGTAGACCAGATTGAGATGGTTCAGCGTAAATTTTTACGTGCTGTTAATTATAGATGTCTACGTGCAAGGTCTTCCTACATAGATTTGTTGCAAAAGTTTTCCCTTATGTCCTTAAAGGCGAGAAGATTACTCTTAGAACAAATGTTGCTGTATAACATTTGTCAAAACAAGTTTGACTGTATTAGTCTTACTAATGAGATATGTTTTACAACTCCCTCCCGCATTCCGCGTGCGTGTAACAAGTACTACCACAATTTGTTTTTTCCTAAATCCTGTCAGACTAATGCTGGTGAACGTGCCCCTTTACGACGTTTTATGAGGCTGTACAATGAATACTTTACTGACCTGGATATATTTGTATTACCACCTCTAACGTATAAAAAAAGTGTATTAGAAATAGCCAAAGAGTTAGACTAGTAATAATTAATGTAACAATTTATATCTGTCTTGCTGTATGCAGTTACTATATTATGTGTGACTTAGATCTTGTTTTAACATTAATTCATAATAAGGTATTCTACTAATGTGAGTATAAAATAAACAAATAAGATCTAGTTCAGACAATAAGCAAACTGAAAATGTTGGTTTTTGATCATAGAATTATGTTTTATTCGTTTACAAAATTTCTAGTAGTATATTAAAACTGATAAAATTAAGACTATTTGTCAAAAAAAGGTTACAATACTCTATCATTTGGCTCACCAGTACTTACTTATAATGTACTTGTAGTTTAGAATATAATAAAAGTGGATTTGTGGATTATTGTTTAGTTTACAATTTAATATGGGGACAATGGTGTGGATTGTACAATAATTAGTACTTAATAATAAGCTTCGTAATTTTAAAGAACATATTGTACAGTTGTTTTTAGTTCCAAAAAAAATAATAAAAAAAAATATAAAAAAAACTAAGTATATTCATTTTTAAGGCAGATGAGGAATAGTACCTGGTCAATCTTATTACTGTATTAAACGATATTATCCAGAAAATTCAACAGAGAATTCTAAACAGTTTGCAAATTCATAACATTTTTTTCGTATTAGTGATAGAGCCAACTACGCCACCGAGGTATTACGGTACGACTGCAATACTGAGGTCTCGGGTTCGATCTCCGGGTCGGGCAAAGTGATAATTATTTTTTTTATTCAGTATCAGCACGAGTCTGGAGTTTGCGCCCGATATGGCGATAGGCTCGCCGCCTATCACATCATGGGACGAAATACGGACAGCGAAAAGTGGGTACATTAGTTTCGCCTCTGCCTACCACTTGGGGCTTAGAATAATAACTTCTATAGCAGTAATGCTGAATTAAAAGTTAGAGCTTACCACTGTACGCCCATGATTTTCCTTCCGATAAATCTTTGAAAAACACACTCATATCTTTCCAACATGACATATCGAGTATTAAATGCACACCGTTTGTAATTTTCGGCCACACTGCCGCCAAAAACGATGGATCATAAACTTGAAACAAATCGTAAAACATTTCGCGACTCGTACCGCGTTTTTTAACTTTTGAACGAGGTTCCATTTTTAAATCTATATTTTGGCGGGAAACGTGGACACCTTCAACCAGTATCAAAACCAAAAACAACGAAGACACTTTTTTAATTTGCATTTTAACGTTTCTTAATTTACAGAAAAAATAATGCGTGCCATCACAAAGCAACTATACGTAACAATGGTAATGCCGATAGATCAATCGAACGTTATTATAAAATGAGAGTACGCAGGTGGGCACTACAAGTTCTATAAGAAAAATGAAACAAAACAAGCATGTAATAAACGAGCAATTAAAATACCTACTTTCGCCTATTATCGTTGGGGCACACATAGTATTAATCGCGGAAATTGTAATTATAACGGATTGAGAATTGCCGACAATCACATAAAAAACCTGTTAAAATGACCGTTTTGGTCACATGCTTTAATGATTATGGGATGGGCTGTATGTTTCCGAGCTCAATTAATTTATTGATGTGGCCAATTTGTTTAACTAATGAAGTAAAATCAATAAAATATTTATGGCAAATTTCATAATTACGGTAAATGCCTGTTCGTCGGTCGACTGATAAAAAATATAGACTGGTGCACAGCCTACAAGAGTTTATACGGCCCCAAAAATAGTAATTAGGTACCTACCTGGGATAACAACGGCTGAATGTGAAGGCACAAGATAGAATGTATATCGAGAAAAATATATGACAACGTGTTTGTCTGATATAAGTCACGCCTATAGCATAAACATATTTTTATTATGTAAATAATCAGTAACTTTACCGGAGCTAGGTAATATCTTAGAATAATAACACAGGTAGTATAGGGCAAAACTATTGAGATAAAACCTAAGATGCGTCTAATAACGGTGTATAGCAAGTATACGATGCAATGTAACGCCCAAGAGCGCCTTCGTAGAAAAAAACACCTGTATAAATGAAAATGTTTTTTCGGGCGGTATTAATCAATCAATCTCAAGTTTGATTTAAATTTCAAGTAGACATAATGTATTAATAGTTCCATACATTGTCTACTTAAGACGTAACTCAAACTTGAGATTGATTTATTAGTCTATAGCACTCAGGAGTAACGTAGCTTCCTATAAGCGAAATAATTTTCAAAATCGATTCAGTAGTGCCAGAGATTGGCCCCTACAAACCTACCAACGTTTCCTCTTTATAATATTAGTCTAGATATAGAAAATAATATGGGCAATAGAGACGTTTGCTAGAAGGCTGCTCTGTGCTTTCACTAAAAAGGTTATGTAAAATAATACTGTCATAAATATAGCCTTGGACGATATGTGAAAGCAGAGTGTGAAAGGGACAATGTCACAAAAACCATAAAACAATTGCCATTTCATATACGAAATATTTACGAAAATCTGCATATTGGTTTATATTCATTTTATTTTTTACTAGTATTGCTCGCGGCTCCGCCAGCGTGGGAAGTTTTTCCGGAATAAAAATATTTTCTCTTGGTAAAAAGTAGCCTATGCACTCAGAAGTAATGTACCTTAAGTTCAGTTCTCGAGATTAGCGTGTTCAACCAAACTGTTCAGCTTTATAACATTAGTATACTATAGAGAATACATATTATATTTGCCTCGGTGGCGTAGACTGCAGTGCTGAGGTCTCGGGTTCGATTCCCGGGTCGGGAAAAGTGATATTGGGTTTTTCTATTCAGTATCAGCCCGGAGTCTGGAATTGTGCCCGATATGGCGATAGGCTCGCCCCTTATCACATCATAGGACGGAATGCGCACGGCGAACAGTGCGTGCACTTGTTGCACCTCTGCCTATCCCTTCGGGGATAAAGGGCGTGAGTGTGTGTGTGGACAAATAAAAATAAAATCCATCATATTAGTAATTACATTTAATATCTGTCAAAAGACATTAGCTTACAATTATTTATCTCATGTACTTAGTAAATACAATTAGCTAGATTTCATCAGATAGTGGGAGCCGTTCCGAAGGCACGGGCTGACACCGCCAAGAAGTTTGGTACCGAGATCGCTGGCTCTATGGTCGCGGGGGCAGGCGAGGGCAGGCGGGGGCAGGCGTGACCTCGGAACGGCACCCATCATGTCACTGTAGTCTCTGTAGGACGCGACGAGCAGCACACTCACACACACGGACACGGGACGAGCACGATATTGCTTATATGTCTTTACAGTTAAATTTACATTTGTCGGAGCCTTTTGTTCGGCCGCTGTCCGTCATTCATGAAGCCACCCTGCACACAAAAAAATATTTATTATAATTAAACCAAATATACTGATTATACTAACTTGATGATTTTAACCCCATTTATGCAGTTTGATTAAATTATATTCATTAAATAAGAAAATTGTCAACTCCCTTAGCTATGGGTAGAATTTGGAAAGTGATACATAAAAAGGGTTAAACACAAATGAAAACTAGCTTATTCACAAAGCACCTACAAGGCTTCGTCGTATCATTCCGTGAACAACGTAATTAGATCGTTGAATCAAAATCCTAAACATGCAATGTTTACACTATTGAAAATATCTGTTTTATGTCTACATCACGTTTGCGTACTTCTTAGTGCCGAAGACGATAATTTAAATCTGGTTATACACGAATAATTACTGCGATATCTCATCGGCCGATGCGCAGGCGCACTTTTACGGCCGACATTAAGATTTAATAGCCAATAGTAATAATTATATCGAAATAAGACGACGAAGTGTCCGTATACATGAGTACTGTACCTGCAATATGTATTCTTCTACTACAGGTAGCTCTGAAAAGAATGCACAGAAAATCAATAACGGCAAAGAGAACTGCGCGTGTTACAAGTTCATGTGATATATTTTACACTGCATTTCTTTGCGCATCTTTCTATGCACTCGTTTCTTTATCGAGAAAAAAATATGATGAGCATGCAAAAATAAAAAAAAGCAATTTTGAAAAATATTTTTGCAAAAAAATACAGTTTAATTCGGGCAAACATAAATGTAACATGTAGATGAGGATAAAAAACGAAAAATAATGCAAACATATGTGGAAATGATTTAAATGGCTGTGTGAATAATAATATCCCTGAGTAGTGATACACATACTCAAAAAAATCTAAAACGTAGTTGTATTTGTAAACAAAAACTACCACTGAATGCAGTCTGGTAATAATCTATAACTGCAAAAAATACTAGACTATAATATTATTATTATTCACAGTACCATATTTTGTTAGTGTGGAAGTATATAAAAATAATTATTTTTAATACATTAAAACTACATTGTTACCATTGAAAACCTTTAATATAATTTTGTGTTAGTGCAAAAAATATTCTGATGTCTTTTACAGAATGACACTTAATGCGAAGGGCGAAGGTTCAGTAGTATTCGTGTGTGAGGTTAGAAATGAGTAGTGGAGTATAGTTACCGGGCGGCCCATGAACCCCTGCGGCGGCAGGTACGTGTTGACGGGCGCGAAGCCGCCGCGCGGGAACGCGCCGCCGCCGCCGCGACCGCCGAACCCGCCGCGACCGCGCGCGCCTGCTCGTGGGGTTACACCAACACTTTACATGTTTTGCAAACAATTATAACAACGAGTAGGAACTTATACATCAGAAGTTACATTAATAATAATAATGCTTAAAACTAGGCAGTCTCTGTATCTTGGGGACTAAACCTTTCCTTTTTATCAATAAGGAAACCGTAAAGTAGGTCACCTGACGCACATTACCACCATCCATGAGCATCCGTGATATGAACAAAGATGCATTGCAGAACTTGTAATATAACATACACAGATATGTACTTTATAGCCAAACAGGTTCAGCTTAGGTGACATATTGAAATACGATACCTACCTATTCTTGATTCGAAGAGCTTATTTTTATCTCGTAATATTATATAGGATTGCCGCTACCTTAGCATGCTTTTCAATAGCAGATCCATCTAAAATACCATAATATAACAAATTACCTCTGAAGTTACCTCTGGCGTTGAACGAAGCGCCGCGCGGACGGAACGAGTTGTTCGAGCGGTTCGCGTTCGGGCTCGTGTTTGTGTTCGCGTTCGCATTTGAGTTGTTGCGGTTCTGCTGTTGTGGGTGCTGACGCTTGTTCTGTGTAAAAGAAAAATAATTAGATCACAAAATTATTTTTCGGAAAATAATTATGAACTGAGCCGAGAATGGAGTTTAATTAGTTTGAACTTGGAAACCAGTAAATTCTCAAAATATTATCTCCTAAATTCATGACTAAGCTGGAATTTATTTATAATGCTCTAAAATAGCTAAATGTGAGAAATTTCCGGACTTTCTAAAAAAAATTTAACACACTTTATTTTTTTATGTTTCTAAATAATGTATTTTTTATTAAGAAGAAATACGAGAGTTTTATTTTGAATTGAGATTAATGTGAAACCTTTTAGAAGTTAGCAACCCTCTATGCTTAAACGCAAAATACCCATTGTCAGCTAAACACGTTTTCGTGTGAATATATTATGTACCTTGTTGGTGTTGGCGGCGTGCGCCTTCTGTTCGTCCTCGTCGCGGTACTTGGACACGGTGACGAGGAACCCGTTGATGCGCAGCTCGCGGTCCAGCTTCAGCGCCTTCTCCACGGACTCCTTCTCGTGGAATGTCACTCGTACTGCATCAACACAAGGGTTTTACTACATGACGACAAAAGCCTATGGTATTTTTGTAGAGAAAAATTTAGGTGACGGGACGTAATAGCAAGAAAGGCTGCCGCCTAATTACTGCTGATCTAATAGTTCAAGTTCCTCATGTTTTCCATGATTATATAAAACTTTAAGAATACTAAGTATATATAAAAAAGTATATTTTATACGGGAAAGATAATTAATTAATAAAAGCGTGTTAAAATATAGTTTCTCTGTCATTTGGAAATTAAACATAAATCATGTTTTAAATAAACTTGTGTTGAATACTTCATTGAAATGAATTTACTCGTTTTATTTTTAAAACAGCATCTACTATACAAAACATCATTTTTAACTGCTGCAATTTACTTTACCTTACTTGGAAAAACTATACCAATCCGAATAGCCTTGCAATGAGAACATCCGCACATATACGTTAGTTCCCAGAGTCTAGCAATAAAGGTAAACTGTCGATGTGACCTAGATAGAAGCCCGACAACACCTGTCCTTTGTAACAGTACGCGGGCCGAGCATCGAGCGGTTAAAGGTGCGGTCTCGGGTAATCCAACCGCGAGACGAGTCGTGTGCGAAAGGGGAATGCAAGCTTCCTTCTTTATAATACGACAAATACATAATATCGGTATAATATTTTATTAGTCTTTACTCCCCACTCTGAGTATTTCCCGGCATAAACATAAGTTCCACATAAAATAGAGTCAATGTCAGGAAGCGTATAGCATTCCCAACTGGGATACTGATCCTAATTTCAAGCGAATATTTTTTTTTATACAAAACCTCATGGTAAGCATTTTCGCCTGTTACCACACAATTTTAAAGGCTACATCGTACGTCACTGTGTATTTGGTGCGCAAATAACGCCATATACGATGAGTTATTACGGAGCGGCCATAATTCTGAACCACGAGCTTATTATCTCTCATTAGAACCGACGTGGAAGATATCACACCAGCCTTATTTTATGACACATTGATTTACACTTAAATCATTTTATGTTACGCCTTTTTTACTACTTAGTTATTGAACCCACATAAATCAAAACATGTAAGAAAGTATTATATTTGCTTACAAAAAACCCTCTCAGTATGGCGAGTCATTTTTATTCAGATTTGCCTAGGCATTTAAAAATATCTTATTTTTACTAGAAGTAAAAAAAGGGCAGGACAGTCAAAAATCAAAATATGCCCATCTGAAAAAGCTATTGATTATGTATGCATAGTATGTATATAACGCAGTCGGAACAAACTGTCCATGATCCCCACAAGCGTGTGATACTCACATATCTTATACTTGGTCTTGCTGAACTCATGTATGTGCGACACGTCGCCGCACTGCGTGAACAGCTGCTTCACGTACTCGGTGCTCGCCTCGTACGGCACGCCCACCAGCACCGCCGTCTCCGCGCGCGACTCCACCGACACCGAGATCGCGCTGCCGTCCAGCACCGTGCCCTCCTCCGACAAGGCCTGCACACACCATACACCTGTACTCACCACTCGACATTACCTCACAGCCCTACTGGACTCAAAAGATAATAACTTCGATAACAGGACGTTAGATATCGACGCATAAAAGCGAAGAACTGCTCAATCATATTAATTAATTGTTTTTCCTAATATATGCGATTTTTTTGCCATCTCTGCGTTGTTCCTAGTACTCAATATAACTAAACGAGGGGCCGTACGCATTTTGACGAGAATAACGTCAAAGAAGCAAGGCCTGTCCGTCTCGGGACTCATGGGATAATTTGAATACATCATTTAACCTTTAGTGTTGGCCACATAGTTAAAATCATGTTATATCTATGTCTCGTTAAAAAAATATTGTAAAAAATAGGGAACTTTATAAACTAAAAATAAAGAGAATAATCATTTCTTATACTGGCCTTTTGTGATATGACCAAACAATTATGTATTGGTCATTATCACCTCGGTACAATCCGCTCAGCAGCATGGTTTGATAAAAAATCACACAAAATACATTTTTGAACATAAGTCTTTAGTTACAATATTTTATATAATCTTATTAGTAATATACAATTATACATAAAATAAACACAGTGTGTTTACGCTCTCATAAATTGAGGTGGAAAGCACAGAATGTTGTACGCCCGAGATACGTCGAGCTTATTAATATTTAATGTTAATTATTCAATGATAATACAGGAAGAAACTATCATCATATCGGTACAATTCCAGTCTCGAGCATTGCACAAATAAGTTTTCAAATCGAAAAGCTCAGTTACGAGTTACGACTGCCTTAATTAGGGACCGAATCCTAGACCAAACAGTTTGACATGTTAATTAGTAATTACCCTACTATATCCATGAGTTCAAATACCAAAGTAGTTGTTTCAGAATACTGAAAGGCAAGGCAATAGCCTTCAACAGGTGCGAAGGTTACATAACACGTTCGCCCGGCGCGTCTGATGTCGACAGTCGACTTACTATGTGGAAGGCGACATCTTACCCAACTGACACGTGACATCCGCTATAACAAATATACTTCCACTCCCGGGCCCCGGCACATTCGCCCATAACAATCGTGTATACGCCGATTGTACGCACAATTATAGGTTTATAGTATAGTAACAATGTTACGTGAGTATGTAACGTTAACTTGAATCAGTTTCAGATTACAAACAATATTGGCTCTGGTCATTTTATATGAATTATATAATTTTTATACAGTAGTTTGATTAGGTATCCCTCCTAGCCAAGGCTAATACCGCACGAATATTATGCTGTTAACGCCCTCCTCCGAGATAACGCCTTTGACCATTCGTTCCATACATTTCCGGTGCACCAGTTACGGCAAAAATATGCAAAGATTTACTAAGAATTCCTTAAAACATTCAATTTTAGTTCTTTTTGAATTCTAAACTGACAAAATATTCCTTATTATATAGTCTATCTAATAGTGTTGGTTGAAAATTAAAATTATGTGCACTTGCACGGAATCAAAAATTTTAGTGGCATTTTTGTTATGACAGTAATGATGCAATATACAAATTATAAAAAAAAATTGACTAAGTAAAGATAACATATTAAAAAAAAAATATTTCCTATTTGTATTATAAATTTCGAATAAATAACTTCCAAGAATACGAATAGCGCATTGTCTTACTGGAGAGGGCACCATAAGAGACACGCGATATAATATTAACCAACGCTCTTGTTAGTAAAGTCTAGACGTAGTCTCTGCTTTACGTATCACGAAGATACTTTTATGATGGCTTAAAAGCATAGCTTGGGACTTAAAAACGAAACTATAGCGTGTTATACAATAATATTTTTGAATCTTTCATAAAAACTTCTTTAAAACAAAAAATAAATCAAAATTAAATATAATATACGGAACTATACTCAGCATAATATTATTAACGTGCTTTTATTACGTTCGCGCGGGAAATCTTACAACCGGTTATGACTTAATGCTAAGTTTAGACTAGCAAGTTCTCTCGGCAATATATTGCGCAATAACTTTCAGATGCGTTTACACTAGCGGCAATATTTCTTTATCTGCACGCAGAATAAACTGCAAGTTCTCGCGCAAGTTGCACAAATGGTGTTTACACATGCGACTTGCCAGAAGTCCTGCAAACTTCAAAATGTTGCAGAAGTCAGCTTGCCGTGACTGTTTACACGGTAAAAATAGCTTGCGCAACATAACTTCTGCAAGTTTTCTTGGTAATGTAAACCCCGCTTAAACACTTGTATAACCTCATTCACTTATGTTTTTTATACAAGTGAATGACGAGATGAGCAGGTCATTCGCCTGATGGTAGGCGCCATGTTTTACCATGATGGTAGCAACATCATCTAGTACTGTTGAGTACTGTTTACTGCCATTGAGTTACTTTCATCCCCATGAAACATTGTTAATAAGTCTCGCAATATCCAATAAATACACTAGCTGCAACGTCATTTAAACCGGAAACAGCGGCGCTTACACAGCTGCTTGGCGCCAGAAATACACTGCGCGGAACTACCGACCCGCAGCAATTCTTGCATAGAGATCTACCACTTAGTAAAAGATAATTATGAATGTAACTTAACACCAATAAGGAGAAGAGAAAATCAAAATATAAACAAAAACAGTAATTAATTAAATTAACATACCAATACCCAGCCAACGCCCGCTTATTTATAGCTATAAGCTAATTTCCTTATATAAATGGACACCGGTGTCCACCGCGGGCGTCCAAGGATTACAAATAAGACATACAAAGATAAATAAACGACTAACACCCGTAGGTATTCTAAGACGTTTCCTCGACTCCACTCAACCTCACTGGACGTAATCTGTATTCTTAGTTGAAAAATCTCCTCCACTCAACGTCCCTCAAGATTTTTCCTTTCTCGAGGTAAGGAATCAACTGTCAAACTCAAGGTACCTCGCGACGTACTTTAAGGAAGGCTCAAGGAAAGATTTTCGCTTTGTATACAGTGTTACAATCGATATTTTTTCGTGTGTTAAAAATGGATCGAAGAGTTTTCACAAAAACTAATTTATCTGTACATCAATGACGTATTTAATGACGTAATTCCTTGACTCGAACTCACTCAAGGATCCTCAAGAATAGCTCAAATTTTAACTAAGAATACCATTTTCAAGGATTCCTTGAATTAATCCTCAAGGTAACCTCGAGTGAGATAAGGTTGAGGAAGTTTCGAGGAAACGTCTTAGAATACGGGTGTTAGAATACCATTTTCGAGGATTCCTTGATTTAATCCTCAAGGTAACCATTTTGATAATATATATTTTAAGAAGTGTCTTTCTATGTTAATGTTTCGGCGCAAAAAAAAATATAAATACCATGATATTATTTTAACTGTGGAATCTACTGATGATTTTGGATACCATACAGAATGTTTGAAGAAAATAACTGTTTTAAAAATAAAAGATAAACAAGAATTTGAGGATTTTTGTAAAACTCTGACCGTAAGTGAATTTTTCACAGCTGACACTCGCCATCCTCGTCTAACGAATAGCGTTGCGCGATAAGTCTCTTTCATTTTATCTTTGATACCTAGCATTTTGAACGGCTAGCAACCCTAATTTGCGGCGATTTTTTCACAGGCAGCGGTATATCATCATAATTCAAAAAAATTAAGCTTTAATTTGATGTATAAAACATGACTATACGTCATGAACGTATAAATACAACAAAGTATTACCTGCTTACACCTGGCTGATGAGTAGTTGCGGCCGAGTAGGCAACAGCACCCATGGCTTTTCAAATTTCCTACATACATTGCTGTAATAGGAACGATATTTTATTTAACAACAACATGAACGAAATTTTTTTTGGAAAATTAATTACCATTTTTTTAATTAAAAATATTTGCGGGCACTTTTTGACTGGCAACCTGTTATCAATGTATTGTCCTATTCAAAAATGAATGTAGAAATTTGAGTTTGAGTATCTACGTGATGAACGTATAGATTTTGCAGCCGGATCTTAGACTATAAGGAAGACTTAAGGAAAGATTTTCGCTTTGTATACAGTGTTACAATCGATATTTTTTCGTGTGTTAAAAATGGATCGAAGAGTTTTCACAAAAACTATCTGTACATCAATGACGTATTTAATGACGTAATTCCTTGACTCGAACTCACTCAAGGATCCTCAAGAATAGCTCAAATTTTAACTAAGAATACCATTTTCAAGGATTCCTTGAATTAATCCTCAAGGTAACCTCGAGTGAGATAAGGTTGAGGAAGTTTCGAGGAAACGTCTTAGAATACGGGTGTGAGACTCCTTGGAGTAAAAAGGGAATGTCCGCTATTGTCTCCAAATTACGATAGTAGAGTTTCAAAAATGAAGGGATTGTTAATTCGCCGCGAAAATAGCGGGAAAAATACAATTATTATGTTTTTAAAAATCACAATTTATTTCGCCGGAACGATAGGCTTGTATGTAAAAGCGACCAATGGAAAAGGATCGTCAACGTATTTGAAGCTGATGAAGCTAACGCTGTAATTTATGTACTGGCTTCATAATTCATATCAAATTTCGAAACCTATTACATATAATCAGCATTAATTCAAAATATTTTTAATAAATAGGCATTACGGCTAGTAATATAATAAACCATAAAAAAGATTTTGTTATGTGCATTTAGCGATAAATAGTATATTATTTCATAAACTTTTGTCAAGACCCTTGGTAAAAAAATAGTTCAATGAACTCAAATTGTATGTAGTGGATATTATTATGGCAGTGCAGGGTACACCTGCAATACTGGGCGTTTCAAAAAAACATTGGGGTTGCCCCTTGCCTCGTCTTGAGCCGGATTGACGAGTTTCTCACAGGTCGAAGGTATAACAGGATATCGTTTGCAAGGCCACATCAATAGATATTTATTATTTGCTTTCACTTGTTCATGTTATAATATGCTAATTGGCAAAATAGCACACAATAACACAGCCTCGAAAACATAAAATACGTATTTTATATTATCGCGTTTATTGTACTAGCAATTATAATATTTTGTATTTGAAAGTGTGAATTTAATGGATGAATAAGAAAGCAATAGATTCACTTTTTGGATGAGTACAATCTATTGTTAATGTTTATTACGCTAAAGTTTTTTAAGCCAACAACTTTCAAACATTAGATTGATTAACATAACAATTAGACAAACTGATTAAATAATTATATCCATGAATTAATTCATTATTTACGAAAAATATCAGAGATTTCCTTTCCTGAAACCATTTATATGAACTTTACCTAATATTGTGATGTTATTGTGTAACAAAAATGTACTACAAACCGGTTATGAAAAGAGATGCCGCGGATTCGATTCCCGATCGTGGAAATATATTACTTATACTAGCTGTTGCCCGCGGCTCCGCCCGCGTGAATGAGTTTTCCCGCGATAAAAGTCCCGCTGTATATTTTCCCGGGATAAAAAGTAGCCTAAGTTACTCCTTATTACATCAACTACCTGCCAATAAAAGTTCCTTCAAAATCGGTCCAGCCATTTCAGAGATTAGCCGGAACAAACAGACAGATAGACAGACAGACAAAAATTGAAAAAAATGTTATTTGGTGTACGTACCGTATATATATTCATATACATGTAGTAAAAAACGGTTATTTCAATAATACAAACAGACACTCCAATTTTATTTATATGTATAGATGATGTACAAATAGTCGTTTGTAATCTGGATATAGTAGGACCGAAATTCTTTTGTAATTGGTACTCATTACATAACTGTTGTATGGTTAGAATTATGTGCGACACGCAACAGCTGTATGTATTTATTTATAAGCGCAGGTGACGACCCTAACCACAATATATAAAACAAGTGGGGCTAAAACCAGTTACATAGAAAACTACAAAGACTTGTACAATCTGAATAGATTGATGAATTATAAAGTTGAATGTGAACACCATTGTGAAATTTACAACTTATATTTAAATTGACAATCAGTATGAAGGCATATTATGTTTCCATTTGCTGAAATATGCCAATTGGAAAAGGGAAAAATAGCAGCTTTTAGTATAAATTTATAGTAGCTTTTGCTTGCGGTTCTACCTGCAAAATCTTTCCCTGAAAAATCTTTTTTCCAGGATAAAAGCCTAAGTGTTAATACAGTACTGGGTCCACCTGTGGACCATATTATTGCAAAAATATAGTTTCTCAACATACATACAAATATTTACACACATACAAGATTCTAAGTGCCTTATCAATAAACATTGTAATCAGTTAATAAATAAACTAATCTAATCAATTTTTTGTCTCTCTAGCCTGCATATTATTAGAGGTGAGGAAGAAATTCAAAATACGTTGATTGGTTATCCTTACATATTTTATCACTCCATCACAACTGTCTGCCTGTCTGAACTTGATAAACTCATAAACTATGAAACAAATTTCAATGACATTCAATATTGATATAGTTTGAAACCCTGGGAAGGGCCATCGTGTGGTTTCTATACTTGGAAAATTTGTAATAGTACTTTTATCCCAGAAAAACTTTTTCACATGGGCAAAGCCACAAGCAAAAGCTGGTAACTGATAAGACTTATTAAAACATTTATTGGTAGAGCTTAAATTTTATTCATAAACTGAAACGAAAAACCTAATTCAATCTTTAAATTACAGCCTAACAGGGAAAAATGTATGCTGTAATTTGATGAACTTATTTATATGTCTGTACAATGTATAGACATATAAATAAGTGTTCAACATCATGTACTCTATAGTTGTTTCTGGAGAATATTAGTGGTGATGTTTGGAGTAAGGGTCTGTTACTTACCACCACTGCAGACAATCACAAATACACGTCACAAAGAACATGGACACAAATCTCGAGCTGGTCTCCTACCTCATCATCACAAATTAAATTTTGAATATTTTAACATTAAATCAGAACAAAGTCACTAATAATTCACACAACTGTAGAAGACCAGCCAGTTCAAACATTCAAATAGTCATTCTGCATGTGACTTGAGGGGTGGTTGTAACAATTTGAAAATTTAGAAAAATTTATCCTTATAATAAGAACCCTACAAGGGCCCGTCACTAAATCTACCAACTTAAGTGTTTCTTTCAATAAAAATTATAAAATGTTAATAAACTTTTGTTTACCTTGTCCAGAGACTCTTTGTTTTTGAATTCGACTATTGCCGATAATGTCGGAGTTGTGGTCAGTTCAGTTACAATGATTGGACCACGTCTAAAAAGAAAGAAAAATGTCTCTCATTAATAATGACTCCGCTAGCTGCTGTTGCCAGCATTCCGAGTGCAGTTCACACCTCCAGAACCCATGGCAAGCATGTTCTAGGCATATTCAAAGACAAATGCAAAACATATTCTACATCAATCATCATTTATCATTCTACAATCAGGACAATCAAGGGACTGATATTTGAATGTTGGCTAACATTGGATTGGCAATCTGTATTAGAACATTATCGTCATAAATGGCACTTACTTGACGTTGATGACTTCGCCGTGTTTTGAGAACAGCTCCTTCAGTTTGTCCTGGTAGTCGAACAGGTAGCTCGAAGGGAGATTTTCTACCAGCAATTTACCAGACTCGACCTTCTCCTCTGATTTGTCTTCCGGCTTGGTCTCGCCGTCGGCACCCTCTTGCTGCTCGCCCTCAGCGTGCTCGCCGGCGTCGCCAGCCTCGACGCCCGCGCTCTCCTCTCCAGTCTGTTCCGCCTCTCCGTTGTTCTCGGCAGCCTCGGGCATTTCCGATGTTACGGGCTCCTGCACCTGTTCCTCTGGCTGTGCCGCGGCTTTAGCCTTTGTTGCCTGATTTTTAGCACCGCGACCTTTCTTTTGTGCCACCATTTTGTTTAAATCGCTGAAATTCACATAAAAACGACCTCAGCCAATCGGGCGCGGTTGTCTGTTACGCTTTTACGCCTAAAACATTTCCCGCCATATCTATTTTCTGTGTTAAAGTTATCTACTGACTTGGCGCCTATTCCGAGATCTCAAGGACGTCGTTAGTAACGCGCGAAACGCCTTAGAATACCCAATTACTCAAAGTACGTATTTGTATAGACATCCGAGCTAAATTTAACTATGTGTAAAATCATAGATAACGGTAAATATATTATAACAAGCCATACACGCCATGAAGCATGGATACAGCGTTAAGCGTGAATGGAAAATCACATACCCCGCACAATGACTATGCTTCACATAACGCGTCCCTAACGGCGTCCTAAACAACTAAAATATTGAATGATATGATAAACTCACCGGATAAATGGATGCAGCTAAAATCAATGAATTCACAAATTCACTCGAAATGACGCCAAACTAAAAGCAATAATAACACGAAACCGGCATCACGCAAGCGCATCCGCCATTAAAAAGTGAGGTTAGCGGTGTTGCAAGAATAAAATATTTTTAATTTAATCATTACAAGTGTAATTACCTACATAAAAAAAAAACATAAAATCAATATAAGTAATGAGAAACCGATTGGTGTTAAATAAGTCGTGTAAAATTGTCGAATTTCGCTAAAATTACTTAATATTATGGAGAAAGGACATGTCCAAAAACGGGCCTGAAAATCTAAACAAAACAATTTATATAAATTTGGATAGAACTCCTGAAAACTAACATTTTGCAATAAATCGTTTAATTTTAATGACCTCCGATTTTGAGATTTATGTATTTTTGTTTGGCTTGAAAACTACACTTAATATGAACGTTTTTAAAAAAGTTGGTTATTAATGGAGGGGTCTAAAAATATTTTTTTAATGGATCTAATTCGCATTTTTTTCCCTTTTAATATTCCTAAAGTTTGAGCCTTGTTAGATTTTGAGGCCCAGCACTCATACAAAAAGTGGACATCTCCTTTAGTTTCACTATTCAAAATTCTTCAATTAGTTTGTTTGAAAATGTAGGAAGAATATTATAACATAATATATCTTATTTCTAATTTTCTAAATGGAAAACATTTAAACAAACAGTGAAAATCCCGAAATATAAATATTTAGGGCTAGCGCGCACGGGTTACTTTTGTTTGTGTGACTGTTTCTGATTAAGTCCGAGAATATGTATGGAGAACTTTGAGTATTTACCAACTCAAAGATTTGACAACTAGGTAACATTTCTATACACCGACCTGCGAAATCGAATTACTGCCAACAAGCCCGTGACGAAACTGTCACAACTCACAGCACCGTTATGCCCGCTCCACATTCACGCCGCACCGTGAAGTGGCGGCTAGAATTCACGGCGTAAACCTTGCGGATTGCGCGAAAAGAACGCCCTTCTACACTTGCATTTCGAGTCCCATTACCAGTCGTGTCTATGCACTTGTCCGAAATGGATGAAACTGGCATATTATAATTATGTACATAATAACAATACAAAACAAATTTATCAGCCTTATTTATAAACCTACTAGCTTTTGCCCGCGGCTCCGCCCGCGTGAATGAGTTTTCTCGGTATAAAAGTCCCGCTTTATATTTTCCCGGTATAAAAGTCCCGCTTAAAATGTAGCTTATATGACACGTTCGTAGATTTACCATAGCAGCGCCATCTATTGATTACTTACTCAACCCAGTCGAAAGGTATCGACATCTGTTAGAATCATTCATAGCAGCGCCATCTATTGATTACTTACTCAACCCAGTCGAAAGGTATCGACATCTGTTAGAATCATTTGGAGTTAAGATAATTGTGACTGTCAAATAATAACAGACAAATAATTAGCAATAAATTAAAATTGCGACTATAATTTGAGATTTAAACTATCCTATCTCTCAAGTTGGATCGAACTGCACATGGTGTGCGAATTTTATTATAATCGGTTAAGTGGTTTAGGAGTCCATTGAGGACAAACATTGTGACACGAGATTTATATATATTAAGATTTAAGTTAGCGGATGTTTTCTCTTCTTCGAACATATTTGGAATTTAGATTCAAGGAAGAAGACAAAACATTCTATTACTAAAATAGTTTTATAAAATGTTTAAGAATAAGGTCGTATATCTTTATTATGTGGATGTTTTGCATCCAAAATTATATTCTCGCCATTGTAACATTCTAACACATTAATTTTCAAAAATTAAATTAATAAAAAAAATACGACCGCCTAAAAATACTTCCAAGTATTTTCTTTATGCATAGGAAATTGATTCGTGTTTCGATACAAATAACGAACACAATCGCGTTCACAAATAAAACCTTCTAATACTTCGATTCTATAAAAACTAAGTATTTTCTTTCTGTATAGGAAACTGATCCGTGTCACAATAAACATAAAGAGCATAATCGCGTTTATAAATAAAGTACTTATAGCACTTGGATCGTCGAAATTCGAAATACTTTCAAGTATTTCCTTACTGCATAGGATAATGACCCATGTTTCGGTACAAATGAGGAGCACAATCGCGTTAACAAATAAAATACTTTTGTTTGTTGTTTGTTGAAATAAGAACCATAATTGCATTTGCGGACAACGACGTCTGAGCGCGGACGCAGCGCGGCGGGCCGAGAAGAGGTCACGTGACTCGTTTGTGTCGCGACAGAGTAACCAAGTAAAATACTTTCAAGTCTTGCACGTATTTCGGGTCGGCACCTGGTCGGCGTAATTGCAAGTAAAACTGGTCGCGTAAATACGCACCATCCGTACTTAAAATATGACACTGTTCATACTTGTGCTTACAGTTCATACGGGGCTAGACGCGCTCTATAAGTTATGCATACTGTAAGGTGTAAGTCCACGCAGCTTTCACATGGAGGCGGGTCCCTATAAAAAATTTAGTTGCGTGGGTTCTTGCCTTGCATGAGTCATGAAACCGTATACACACCCCCCCCCCCCCCCCCCGTCACGTAATATATTAGAGTGTGGACATGTTTGGGCCCGATCATTTTATACCCCCTGAACCCCCGCCCCCCCTTATTATATACCCCATGGATCTGACTAATGTCTCAACTACCCCCTTTGAGTATTTAACAATCAAAGCAACTACCCTATATTCAAGTTACTCTATAGTCTATGGTCATACGGAGGAGTTATGGCGGGAACTTGGAAGTGTCATGAGGTGCTCTTGTTTTAATTCATTATTTTGGTGATACTTAGTGTTATATTGCATAACTATGGTGGTTTATTATCCAATATAGATCTATTAAAGAGCTCAAATGAAGTGAATTGAAATAATCGTGCTAATCAAGTGTTTTTTTGTTGCCGCCAAAACTCCTCAATAAAGTCTTGGTAAGGTAGCCACTGCTTCACTTCGACATACTACAGATAATAAAAAAAGACAACCCAAACTTGACATTGGCAAAATGTGAATACAAGTGCCATAAAAAAAAAAAAAAAAAATGAGAGGTGTCAAGGGACACCCGGATGGAACGAAGTTCCTTTCGATTAATTAGTGAAGGAATTGTAATAAAATTTTATTTATATAACAGAGTGCGTATATATATAAATGTATAAATATATAAATATTTTCCTATTTCCGTTCCAATACATAAGTTTCTAGAGAAAAAAACAAATAAATACGTTTGGCACTCGGAGACTGCCGCGGTAAAGCTATTGCATAGCATTTTTATCACAAATTTTGATTGACTAAACACAAATTCGATCTTACGCTTACCACATAAAGTAGATTTTTAAACGCGAGCAAAGCACGTTAAGTCTTGTTATTGATAAATGTCAGTAACCAAAGTAGAATAAATCAACAAAATTTGAAAAAAGAATGTTACGTTCGATTCTTTTGTACTCGTGCCGTGCCAACGCTGGGGAAATAGCTTCTACGCAATGTGTTTAAGGTTCATATTAGATTAGTAAGAAATGGTTTTAATGACTTTAATAAATAAAATAAATAAAAAATACTCGTTTCAAGAATTATAGCTTCTACGCATTGTATTTAAGGTTCATATTAGTAAGATAATAGCAAAAAGTGTCGTGACAACTTTTCGTGAGAAATTTTTCCGTCTAGCTCCCTTTCACAACGCGCGATAAGGAACTTCGTTCCAAAAATATCATACGTAGTATTTCTAAGTAATATATTGATAATCTGCGATATTATCACGATACTGCGATACGCATCAATATTAACGCGTTAATACGAGTATCACGTAATATTATTGACTGAGTAATATACCCCAATAAGTAGTCACTAGTCTGTGTAATTATCTAGTTTATTTGTCTCTGGTAATCCGTACATGGGTCGTTGTTCGTTACATGTGTTATTTATCTTGAGTAGTATTATAATTCTCTTTGATCTTGAGCCTTTGAGCTTAGAAATTAGAAATTTGAGACATACATGAATTATTTATATTATATTTAACATAATGAAATCCAAATCTTTTAGTTTGCCTCAAGCCCACAGTGACAATAGCAAACTTAACAAAACTTTTGACTTTATACAGTTCTACAGAAGTGCTTCCGAAACTGAGACTAGTCTTTCAGAAAAGCCTAAATCTGAGGACAATCACGCAAAGAAGAGCTCTGAAATCAAGCAAGAAACTGCTAAACGTGAAAGTTCACCGTATAAGAATAGGAAAAAGCGGAAAAATGAACCTGTTGACATATCACACGTTAGTATTGATGGCTCAAACTTAAACTCTAGCGTAGGCCCCAGCACGCCTAGAAATGAACCCAGGACCACTTCCACGCCCATAGCAAGTGTTAAAGCAGCTCCAGCAAGTAAAGTGAAGTCTATCATGAAGACCAGTGCCACAGTCACACATGAGGACGACGTTATGGACGGAACAAAAACATTAATAACTAAGCCTAAGAAAAGGAATAAGTCCGTGAGTTTTATGCTTGATGAGAATGAGGAAGTGGTCGTCAAACGGACCAAGTCTGAAGATTCCTTATCTAAGAAAAAGGGTAGTGATGATACTAAACACAAATCAATTAAAGACAAAAAGAAACAACTGAAGAATTTAAAGAAGGAGCGTTTATTGGGTAAAGAAAATAAAGTTGGTGACATTAACCATAATGTAGAAAAATATAAAGAGAGAATTCGTAGAAAAAAATTACAAAGTGACACTCCACCGGAAACCACTGATAATGTAGAACAAAATGAACCTCATAACAAGAAAAAAAAGGTTAAAAAAGCAAAAAAAGACAATAAGGAACCAGAAGAGACTACCAGTAACACAGAAAACACAACAGAACAACCTACAGAATCCAAACCAAAAAAAGTTAAAAAGGTAAAACATCAAACAAAAAGTGAAACTGACGAAGAGCCAGCTACTAAGACTCGTAAAAAAGATCTTAAGCCTGACATCATAGCAGAAGACCTAGAGAATCTCAGCATAGGGGACAATGCACACACACTGAGCAGTCTACTTGATGAGATGACAGTCGCTGATAAGAGCAAGCGGATTAAAACCAAAGGAAAACTTAAAGAAAAGAAAAAGATAGTCACCAATGAACCTTTGTCAGAAGACGAGAAAGAGAAGGTGAAATGGAAGAAGCGCAAGTGGAATAAGGACAAAAAAGGAGATGTTGACCCGGAGAGTTGTGCCACCTCCGTCATAGTTGAGAATTTACCCATATCAATAATGTTGACATATAAGAAAATATTGGCCGACTATTTCAGCGAGTGTGGCTTGATAAAGAATATAGGGTACTTTTTTATTTATATATAATACTTCAATTTCATTACACTTCAGATTAAATAGTTCACAGAAATTAAGCTATTCCTTTGAAAGTCAAGAATTTAGATAAGAAAATTGTACATGAAAAAATAACAAATTTATCACAAAAAAATCTGTTTAGTACTTTTATTTCAATGTGGATGATTTGCGTAAACATAAGAAACCATTCTACATTACAACTTATTTTCTAATAGCTTCATATATGTAGACTGATTACATTGAATTACCAGTAACACAATAAATTTTGTCAAATATTCTAAATTATCCTGTAGCAGGTCATATTGTGTTATAGTTGTTGTCATTCCATATAGTATCCATTAAAATTCTATCATTCAATCAAAAGAACCATAAAAACAAAGTAATACATTGGTATTCATTGTTTCAGGCTTGCAGAAATGTACCCAACAGTTGACACTATACCGGTATTTACCACCACAATGAACTTTTATAGCGATGGTGGTGCCACACAGGTAAAAAAAACATGTTTAATATATTCATTCAGTTAAGTGGAGAATTTTCAAAATTTATTTGATTGAATTCATATACCTGTCATATCTGTTGACTGCCTTGGTGGTGTAGTTGTTTTATGGTATGACTGCAGTGCTGAGGTCTCGGGGTTCAATTCCTGGGTTGGGCAAAGTCATATTGGGTTTTCCTACTCAGTATCAGCCCGAAGTCTCGAAATGTGCCTGGTAAACGGCAATAGACCTGCCCCCTATTACACAGCTGGTGTAATATGGATGTGATACACCTCTGCCTACCCCTGAAAAGGGAAAAAGGCGTTATGCTATGTATGTCTGTTCATGTGTTGTACAACTTAATTGATAGGCCTTCTTTAACAGAAAGCTTTGTGACCAGAATTAGGCCTGCATAAAAAAACAAATTTTAACCTCTTTTATTATTTTTACTGCCTATATCTCAGTGTTTAGTATAAAGCTTAGAACGTCATTATAAAATGCAGGCATTGGAGAAAGACCACGCACTATTGGAAGGCAACCACATCCGTGTGAAGCGTCCACTGCCAGCTACTGAGACGACTCTAGTGCTGCGAACATACGCCGACCTTACGGAACAGCTAATTTGCTCACTGTTCGCCGGTGCCGGCAAGATTCGAAACATACGACACGTTGTGAAAGGGAAGAGATCTGCCGGTGAATTTTATTTGTACACTATTATGTTTTTTGTTTGTCTATATATTATCAATATACCACCTCCTTGGTCTAATGCATATCAGTTTGTAGACTGGGATTTCGTTTATTAGATTACAATGTTCCTTACAGCAATCTAAGCCTGCAAAACTTTGACTGGCTGGCTCGGTGGCGTAGTTGTATTACGGTATGACCGCAATACTGAGGTCTCGGGTTCGATCCGGGGATCAGGCAATGTGATATTGGATTTTAAATTCAATATCAGCCTGGAGTCTGGAATTTTTGCCAGATATGGCGCTAGGCTCGCCCCCTATCACATCATGGGACGGAATACGCACGGCAAAATGTGGGTGCACTAGTTGCGCCTCTGCCTACCCCTTCGGGGATAAAAGGCGTAAGTGAGTGTGTGTATGTGTAAAACTTTGAGTTTATGACTTCATAATATTATTGTCTCAACAGCAACCGCCTTTGTGGAGATGGATGGTCCGGAATCCGTGAAGAAAGCATTGAAAATAGCCAAGAACGCTAAAATTGGCGGGAAGAGATTGCATGTCAATAAATTTGAAATACGCAACAATAAGAAACCCAAAAACGAGGATAAAGTAGAGAATAATGGTTGTAATCAATAAAGTTTACCATATCTTCGTGTAATTTATAGGTAACATATCTGATTTATAAATTCAATTTTCTATATTAAATGTCCGTAAGGGCCCATAAATTTGATTAGAATCTCTACAATTTTCGATACGGTCATTCCATCTAGGCGGCTAAAGAAAAAATCGAAAGAGAAGTAACAGAATAAAATGCAAAAGTGCTATCAAATGATGATATTTTAATATAAACCATACTGATTGCTGCAGGTGGATGTTTTTAAACAACAAAAAAACATAATATAATGGTAATAAAGTAAAGAAAAAAAACCTTTGGTTGTGATAGCACATTACAAAGATATACAAAGTATTTTCTTTCTTTAAATTACCTGTGGCCCCATCCTATTATAGATAATTTATATTAAAAATATTACTATCAAACATACAATTACATCTCAATACCTATTTTTGTTGTTCATAGTTACCTAAATCTATTGCTAGGATGTATCATTCCCATTTATTTTTATTTGTTTTCTATTAGCATTAACGAATTTAGAAAGGCATTAAGTTTTTGTTTCGCGTTATTGGTGCCACTGTTTAAATTAGCCATTTTAAGTCTAAATCATCGAACAACATGTTCTATGATTTTTTTCCTTTACAGTAAGCAAGATGTGGTATATCACTTTGACCATCCTCTTTATTAGATAGATATGGGTTTATTTCTAACAAAATAGTCGCAGATGACAGTCTTATGTGCGTGTGTAGTATTACCGCCATTTTCAATAGACGATATAACCTCTTTTTTCAATCGGTTGCGAAAATGGACCAATCAAAAAAGTCGTTTTGACATGCTTACAAATTACTTATTTTGATGGGTTTGTTGAAATCGGTGGTTAAAGGTGCACATTTACACAATAAAATATACTTATTCTGTAGACCATAATACAAGGTAACTTGTAAACATAGAACAATTACTACAAACTTTGATCAATTCTGATCATAATACGCTACAATAGGCGATCAGCATTCCTTAGTATTTAATATTAGTTTGAGAGACATTTTTAACACCGATTATAGTCAAGCAATAATTTAACGATTGTAATATTTTTAGTAAAAATTGAACAATATAATGAATTGTGTCGCGGACTTAATAGCAAAAAGGTTTTTGAAAATTAGAACACTACACTTAGTATCATGGTATAGTGAACTTTCTTATTAAAAGTATAGGTACTTACTGATAAAATCAGCTGTATGCTATTACAATTTAATTAATATTTTGCCCCTTCCATATAGTTGCATTGATATGCCTAAACGCCTTTTCATATGATTTCGATGATGTTAACGCCTTGGGAATTAACTTGCTAACCATACTGTTTACAAATAGTGTACATTTAATCATGTTTAATATTATGAGAATGTACCGATGTGGCATATATTATGTATGTTTACCTGTCCGAATTTTTATATTAATTTTTAGTATTATCAAGCTCTTGTTATTTCTTAAGACGTGTTTAGACTAGCAAGTTCTCGCAGAAATATACTGCGCAAGAACTTCCAGACGCGTTTACACTAGTGGAAATATTTCTTTAGCAACACACTTTTGCAAGTGGTCAGCAAGTTAACTTCTGCGAGTTTTCTTGCTAATCTAAACCCCGCTTTACGTTAAAAATAACTTTACAGTTCAATTTTGGAAGGTTTGCATGTTACTGTTTTTTTTTTAATTTAAATAAAAAAAATATTGGAATGTTAATGTTAAACCAATACTTTTCTTAAACTTTTGTTAAGATCGTTAAGTGACCAATAATTGTATAAACAAATACATTTTATTTGTGTAAAAGTGATAACTACTGATGAGCAAGGTATATTAGTGTTAATTTATGAGTTTTGATTTAGTGTGTTCATATAATAGTCTATGTAACATGTTTTGTATGAAATAAATGATGTTGTTTTTATAGTTGTTGTATGTATTGTCTATAGGTACTTGTTTGACCTCTTCACTGCTTCTGTCGAATAAATACCTGACAGAGAACCTGTGTATATAATTTTATGTGGTTTTATAATTATTCTACATAGACAACATATTTACACCAGAATTAGATACAATAGTAATATTATTACCTAGAACGACTGCAGCGCTCTTCACGCCGAACTTCACTTGATCGAGTTTAGGTTAATTTAGTTAATCGGGAAAGTTTAAATAATATTAGCAATTAAACAAAGCTTAATTTAAAATGAAACAATAATTTATTGTGTTCCTTAAAGTCAATAGTTATGCGTTAAAATTAATTATAGGTACTGTATACACAAGATCCTTAATCGTTCCGTCATTAAGCTACTGTCATTAATTACAATTAATTATTTACAATGATTACCAATAAATTACATATCTTGCGCGCCGGCGTCGACGCTAGAGCAGATTACAACTATACACCGGGAGCCGGCGACGTCGCGCGCTGCCTCATCTTTACATGGACTTATTTTCCATTCAGATACTATGAGTATTATTTAGAAACCCCAACTACTTTAAGTTCAAATTGTTTGCGAATAGAATAAATGTACCCCGTAAAGATCACGCAATGCGCAACGTGTGCGGCTCACGGTCAACATTATCTTGTAAATAATACTTTTAACACATACACAATAACTATAATGTAAATATTCTGTGTCGAGATGATACAAAAATATTATTTTCATCAGAAAAATAACTGATTTTATATATTTGATTGGTGTATTGCGTTTCGACGAATTTGTGGCTATAATTCACATATTATTTGCTTGATAAGGCTTAGCAACTATGCCGCGAGTGGTGATAGGCGTAACAGCTTGGACGAAAGGAACAGCTGCTCATTATATTTACAAGGAGTTCACGCATCCGAACGGATGCGCCGGTACGAGGGTCGCCAAATTGGAATCGTAAAATTTACAAATAAAGCGTCTTTTTTTAAAAAAAAAACCTTAACTTATAATACAGTCGATAAGATTTCGATGAATCCATGGGCATGAAGTAAAGATAACACAAAAATGGCGTTCGTATTCGATATATACTTAAGTAGTAAAGAATCAATATTATGCTTCAATTAAGCGCTTCATAACGATCTATAATGGACTTCATCAAAGGAATTTAGCGAGGTATCACGCGAGTGAGCCGCTGACGAGGCGAAATAAATACAATTAGAAATAATTTAGCGTTAATAAATAAAGATAAATAAATCGGCTAAGTTAACACGTAACGCGTGCGTAACGTTACGGGCGCGTGCGCTGCCACGGCCTCGTGGCGACCGCGGACCGACTCATACTCATTTTATTTAATATTAAACAGTTTATAAAACAGTCAGATTAGTTGTTTTAAATTCGTTAACGTATATTTAAGATAAACAAAAATACGTATTAACATTGGACATTTATGTAAAGTTGCAAGGAATACTCAAATATAGTTTAAGTAATCGTTTCTTTTTATAAATGTGACATTGAATGCACACCTGATCCTGGAACGCGACTTATTGGGAAGAGGTTTTCACAATAACCTCAAATGATATGCATGATTCAAAATGTCCTCTTTTTCATATTATTATGTCCAGGCCGTACAACAAAGTGTCGTGTTACGAAAGAACAACTCACTAAATATAATTTTAGCAGAGAAAAAGTTCAGTATCAAAGCCATAATTATACATATTGCCACCACGAAGCCGTCCAGCGCAGCTCTTAATTTCTACATTCACAATACTCGATAGTAGTGTTCAAAGTATCGACGTGATGTCGCATTCCTGCGCACTCAGTCGGATGCACACCCCACACAATTAGTACCACAGTGCTCAAGTGCGACAGTAAACTTGCACCGCGCGGGCAGCGCGGTATCGATATAACGATAGGCAAAACCCCCATTGCCAACGCCAGCTGGCCTGCGGACCTATAAAACCGATTTAGGTGATTGAAGAGAAACATACTATGTTGCTTACCAAAAGTCACATATTATTTAAGAGGTGACTGTAAATTACGAGGCCGCGGAATACTCACGCCCTCAGAAAAATGTTTTCTTACGCAAATATCTGTTTCGGGTTCGAGCGTTATAGTAGCGATAGTTCATTGTAATTCCGAACAACTATGACATAGGATTTGTATTATAATATCGGTACAGGACTGATTGACTGCTGGTGGGATGACTTTTATAATTTAAGTATGAAGAGCATGTTTCTCCTAAAATCACCTTAAAACGACCTTAATTCAATGAAGTTAGCCACTTACCTCTTCACTTTAGTCTTAACTACGACGCCACTCGTGACTAACTTCACAGTCATAACCTCAGTTTTTAAAAACAACGCGTGAACTCACATCACTACTTATCGATAACGTATCATATCAAACGAATCTACGTGAATAGGAAACTCGAATGTTTCGCTACGTAGCAATAGTAAGTACTATGGCTGTCCGCAGCGCTTTGTGTGAGCGTCGGGGGCGGCGGGTGACAGTTGGCGCGGGGCGGGGGCGGGGGCCTCGGGGGCGAGATGCCGGGGCAGGGCTAGTCGTAGCCCTTCAGCAAGCCCTAGGGGTGCCGCTGGTTAGGCACTGGAATACTGAAATAAAAATATATATAGATTGGTTTTATTAGTTGTATGTCTCTATATATAACTCTTGTTATATAGACTCACTTAACTAGATTTATGTTTTCAATTAATTTGTAACATGTCAGTGGAATTAACAGTTTTGTGATCGAAAATTTTACTCACAGAATAATAAAATTAACCTCACAAGGAGTGTCATTTCGCAACACACCTGAACGTATATATGTTAGCAATATATATTCTGTCGAGTGGTTGGCTAGTATCCAAAACTTAGCAAATTGTTTATTATTGGCATTACTACAATGCATACAAAAATCAAAACTCACCCGTAAAAAGCCGGGAAGCTGGTGTCTGTGTTGAAATGGAAATTGACAGGTGTTTTAGGCGAGGCGCAGCTGTAGCTCAGGTAGTCGTCGGAGGTGTGCAGCTGCCGGCTCATGGTGGGCTCGGAGGCGCTGCGCGTGATCTTGGGGATGAGCCGCAGGATCGCCTCCAGCGTGGCCAGGATCTGCCGGAACAGCGGCCGCGACTCGCGCTCGAACACTATGCAGTCCTCGAACGTGCGCTTCAGCTGCTGGGGGGCGTCTTGGCGCAGACGCCGCGAGTCCGGCTTGAGGAGCCCGCGACCCACCATCCACAGGATCTTAACAAGTAACAAATGAGCTTGTATAGGTTATTGTGTAATTATATTTGTTGCAGTTTGACAATAATATATTATGCTCTACCAGAGACTCGAGATTCAATTAGGAAAAATATTTTTGCGTTCTTTTCTTTGGGATCTAACTGTATACTTGTAGGCAATAACCGAACGTCGATGCTGACACCCTAGCCAGTCTCTAGCACTCCTCGGCGTTATTTAAAGCCGGCACTGAGTGTATGTGATCACCTGGTCCTTGTTGTTGAGATGCACGTAGGGCAGCTCGCCAGCCATCAGCTCGTACAGCACGATGCCGTACGCGTACACGTCGGAGTGGAAGGTGTAGGGCGCCGGCTCCTCCATGCGGATGACCTCGGGCGCCATCCACAGGATGGAGCCGGTCGGCTGCTGCCACTGCACGCCGCCCGCACTCGACGAGTCTGCACACAAACATACCAACATAGCTGCACTGGCGTGCATCGTGTTCCCTCCTTCATACAACTAGAGCTCCTTCCAGCAGAGAGTAAAGGAGCAATTAGGCAACTCGGCATAACTGCTGACGGTCCGGAAATGTATTTATCTCTTGCCAGTCGTTATTTTTTGGCTTCACTTTATGTGACATTGCCGTCGTGTCAACGTCGTTACAACATCATAACATGAGTACGAATAACCAAATATTATGGAAACTAATTTCGATACTAATTATAAATTTGCTAAAATAGTTCACATTATCTTAGAATAAGGTGTTAAACATACCCGACCACCGCACCTTGGCAGTGGCTAGCCCGAAATCACCGATCTTCACGGACCAGTCGTCTCTCAGGAATATGTTATTTGATTTCAGGTCCCTGGAATAACACAGTTTACAAGCTAAAAAATTTAATAAAAAAACTTGTGTAACTGAGGCAATCTAGTTTCGGCATTCATGTTCCGTCCTATGGTGTGATAGGAGGCGAGCCTATGGCCATATCAAGTACAAATAAAATTATAAAAATATTATAAACGTAGGTACATATATTTTGCACATAATTTTTACTGAATGAAACATAAATGTGTCAGTTTCCCACATAATATACACTTTACTAGTATAGGTTTACAAAAGCAATAAAACTCACCCTGTATAGCTGTATACCTGTGTATAATAT
Source organism: Sphinx pinastri (assembly GCA_947568825.1). Lineage (NCBI taxonomy): Eukaryota > Metazoa > Arthropoda > Insecta > Lepidoptera > Sphingidae > Sphinx > Sphinx pinastri. Next base: position 1,483,447 of record OX387615.1, read on the forward strand.
TCTTGGCGTGCAGATAGTCCATGCCCTGCGCGGTCTGCCTCGCCACGTCGATGAGGTACACCATCGGGAACGGAGTCTCGAGCACGTGCAGGTGCTGGTAGAGCGAGGAGCCCTCGCACCACTGCGTCACGATCGCCAGCGACGGCTTCGACACGCAACCCATGAACAGCAGGATGTTGCAATGCCGCGTCTTCCGCAGTACTGCCACCTACACAAACCAAAACAAAACAACGAACATAGAAAGTGATTGTTGAATATTTTTTTTGTTAATAACAAAGAATTTTGTGGCTATCTTCGGGCATAGCAATTATTACTGATATAATTAAAAGACAGTCAGGAAGATTTTAAAAAAATGTATCAATATGTATACTGATACTAAATAAGTAATTTATTAACAAGGTCCAACCAAACTGATGTAAGGCAAGCATCCTGTACCTTTAGTCCTTAAATTTAGGCAATACAACCAATGGTATTACGAGCGGTGTATAGACAGCAATGATCACGACAATCCGGTGATCCAATTATTTGTAATTATTTCTTACCATATTGTGTAACGCTCTATTTTATTAATGCAAAAAAAAAACTGTGTTTGTGTGACTACAGTTCTCAGTATTCACCTCGTTTTTAAACGCCTGTAGTTGTGCCGGCGTGGGTGTCTTCACGTTGAGTGTTTTGACGGCGACCGGGCCGTGCCAGTGAGCTTTGTACACCGTCCCAAAGCTGCCCGAACCTGACCAAATTAAACAAAATTAAAGACAAACAGTTAAACTTTCACTTGACATGAGCTTACAAGTGTATGAAGAATTTGATTTACAAGGCATTTAAGATAGGTGGTTTGGTTGAGGAATTATGCTCTCAGTAATAAAAACATTACTTGATACAAAAGGTCCTATTCATTAATATATATTATTATGGTTAAAAATATGTGACAACACCGCTACATGATAACACGTGAGTAATATACAATAGGTGTGGTTACCTATCCGTGCGCCGATGAGTATCTCGTCGGCGGGTATGACCCAGTCGTCGTAGCTCTCCCGCGGCGAGAGCGCGTTCTTCCACGACTCGTCCGCCGAGCGCGCGCGCGCCCGCCGCGGCCGCAGCGTGCCCGTCGGCGACGCCTGCAGGGCACGCACGCACGCACGCAAGTGTACAGTCAGCACCATAAGTAGCTGAACAAATTCTAAATTTCAAATTGCCTACATACTTTGTGTTCTTACTAAACTTTCTTTTCTCTTCACAAATAATAAATAAAACAGATTTACTTTACTTCAAACGAAGAAAAAAAATGTTTCAATTTAACTTAATGCGTATATAGGCGATTTGAAATTTCGATTTTGTTCAGATACTTATGCTGCTAACTGTACACTGCACACACGACCTCCGCCCAATTTTATGGAACGTGGACATAATGCAGTAGTTTTTTTTTATTGCTATGAATGACGAAGATATTAGATGATAAGTCTTATAATGTCCAATAATTACGCTGGCTACAATATCCTTCAAACTGGAACACAACAGTGCATGCACGCTGCTACTTGGAGGTAGAAATAGACATTGCGGTGGCACCTACTCAGAGAGCCCTTCGAATACGAGACCTACCTCCAGTAAATCCAGATTTGTCGATGTTATGTTATCAATGTCATAAGTTTATTTAACGATTTGGCGCTTGAGCTTACGTATCTACATTGATAATGTAATGTCGACAAAGTCACAGCATTAAATCATTAAGTCAACATTCCATAAAATTAGAGCTCACGCGCGGACTTCATTACTAATACATTCACAGTACACTGAGCTTATATCCGTACCATTATGCGACAGCGATCAAGTTTATCGGGTGACTAAAATTTTGCATATTGTAAATTATAACATTTGTGTTAATTCTTCAGTAATTGTACTACAAATATTTGCTTTTTAATTCTAACTATCCGGGAATAAATACATTCTTATCAAACAAACAAGTGCACAATTTTTTCACCTACTATACGCATTTCATAAAGCCCGGCATATTGCTTACATGAGACTACTTTCTTGTCACCTCAATCACTAAACATTAGTACCAAGGAGTGTAATGAGCATACCTGCGTGCTCTGACTGTGTGGGTGGTCGCTCCCCTTGTCCTTCTCGTCTTTGCTGTGCCGCACCGACGTCAGGTAGTTCGTCGACTGCGGTGAGTTGTTGGTCTGAACATACAATGTAAATTTTAGCTATAGGATATTATATGAAGAGCTTTCATGAGTGAGTTTTCTCACTGATGGTGGTGACGTTCTGATTGGTAGTAGAGTTAATTTTGACGGAATTTAAATAACGTATAACTATTTTTTTATGGGTTTGAATACATTTATTTTATTTCATTTCACAAACTGGATTTTTGTTATTTTTTTACATCTGCATGACGAGACGAGCAATTTTATACCTTGAGCGTGAACGTTGCACTATCTATGTACAGTTGCAATATTCTGTAAACTTTCGCGTTAGAAAAGCACCACATTCAGCTCCTCAAAACATTTTTTACATGACATAATGCCCAAAATTCTAAAATGATTATAGTGTAGGTTGAATGTTTGTACTTAATACCTGATTGTACTTGCGCTGGTGATCGGCCAGCGTCATGGGCCGCTGCACCATGTTGATGCACACGTTGGGCGCCGAGTTGGAGCGGTCCTGCTGGTTCAGCGAGCGCGGGTGCTGCTGTCTGCGGGAAACAACACATACAGTTTATACAACTCGACCACCAAATGAACAATGGTAAGCTCTACCTACAGACATAGATGAAACAAACTGAGTACTGAAATAAACCTATCCAGCCAGATACTTGCATACGGTTTAGTACCTAGTAACCATTCTGTGTAACAATGTACAGGCAGAAAAAATATATATTTGAAAACCTAACTTTATTGTAAATAAAATGTACTACAGTTAGCGGTACAAGTCGTGAGCACACTTGAGATTGGTCGGTTTGACATCAACGCGTCGATGTTTCGATTGGTTCCTCAATCGAATCTCGTTTACTATTGGCCTCAGACGTGTCGATCGCCTGCTGTACACTAGCTGCTCACACTGCTTGCCCCCCATACCTATACTACGTTCTCGCCCTCGTTTCTGTGTATATGTGATTGGGGAAAAAGTGTCAATATCTCACTTGGCCTGGTCACCGCGGTCCATCATGTGGTGGTAGCCGAAGTGCGGCGGGAAGTGCAGGATGCCCGCCTGTGTTTCTGGGTTCTGCGCCAGCAGCGCCGCGTAGTACGTGTCCGTCATCCGCACCTGACCATTCAAATATTACAATATCTTAAAAACAGCTTTATGCAAAGATGATTGAAGAGGCGCTCGAAAGAAATCCCATTGCAGTGGGACAGTCATGACTGACTTATTCATCTAATATCTTATTAATCCTGTATAACATTTTGCACTTAAGTAGCATTTCACAGAGAATTTTTAGAGCACTTTTATTCCTTTTTTTTTATCCAAAAAAAATATTTTTAATGATTGTTAAACCCACAGCCAATATTTATGATCATCTTGAATTTAGTAACTTTATTTTGATCTTTACACATTCTGCTATTTTTGAGTGAATATGTTACCCAATATTAAATACATACTATTAATTGCGTCTGTAACATAACTACATCATTTTTATTCAAACAGCTCAATGTTCAGTGATAATGATTACCTGATGGCAGGTGCTGGGCACCTTGTCCGCGCACCGCTGGTGGAACTTGAAGTTGCACTGCGAGCAGTAGAAGCCGTTGAACAGCAGCCGCCGGCAGCACTCGCAAAACGCCAGCGTGAAGAATGTCTTGCGCGTGAACTGGTGCGATATATGGGACATTATCGGCAGCTTGTCCAGCGTGCGCACCGTCACCTGACAAGAACACGTAGTTTTTTAATATATGTAGTTTCACTATACATGATGGTAAATTAAGTAGGGCCCAGATAAAATATCTGAAGAAAGTTAGTAAATAAGTAGTATGAAGGCAAAGTGATATTGGGATTTTTTTCTCAGTACCAGACCGGTATATGCAATTTGTTTGATATGGCGATAGGCTCCCCCTGTCACTTCATAAAACGGAATAGACACAGCGAAACTTGTGTGCACTAGTAGCGCCCCCTTTTTTTTTCGCGGAGAATGTACGTTACTACTACCTCCTTCGTGGGGCGCGACGACTGAGCGGTATGTTGGGTTCGCCGTGCCTTACGACCCAGCATTGAGCCGCCCGGAGAGATGGAAAACGTCGGGCGACCACCGGGCCGAGTCCCTAATAGCACTATATACACGCACGGCATATCAACTAAAACACCGCGGTGACCATCTTCAGCGCATTAGGGACGGCTGCGGTTCCTCTGACGCAAGTGTCTAAGTTGTCGTCCGCAACCGCTCCTGTGCGGTACCGCCTAGTGCTGCCCGTCTCCTGTTATGAGGGGGGCTCAGAAGCCCCCGCGCACCGAAGGACGCTCTCGGCGTCAACAGCACTAATAGCGCCCCTGTCTAACCTTTCAGGGATAAAAGGCGTGGAGGTTTAATTGAAGATTTGTATAGTCTCAGTTACGAGATATACTTGTATCAACAAGAGAATTCATATCTTTAAATGGTCACCACACTTATTCAAGTTTGGATATAAACTATACAATATATGCATTGGTTGAGCATGAAATGTGCATTGTGCAGAAGCCATGAATGCTGAGGCCCAATAGAAAAGGAAAAAGTATACTGCTGAATACAGCAAGTGGCACATATTTTGATAAGAAATCAAGTAACAGAACAAATTACTGAATACTGTCCATTATGAAAAAAATACTGCCTTACTAATGACTATCATATTTTTTTTTTTTTTTTTATAGCATTGAATGACGAGACGAGCATGCCGTTCGCCTGATGGTAAGCGATACGACCACCCATAAACAGTAGCAACACCATCCAGCACCTTGACTTACAAAGTACTGGGTGGCATTCCACTGCGCTCGTCATCCTGAGACATAAGATGTTAAGTCTCATTATGTCCAGTAGTTATACTGGCTGCAATGTCCTTCAAACCGAAACACAACAGTGCATGCACACTATTGCTTGGCGGTAGAAATAGACATACCATAATAGACATATACCATATACATAATATATGTTTGTTGTAGCTAAACAATGTCTCTTCTCACTTTCTGTCATCTATATTATTTGTGCTAATATTATAAAGAGTAATGAATAAACTCAAAACTACCATATTTATAATGATTTCTTATGTTTACGCGAATGTTAGACATTTAAATAAAACTATTTTTATCTTTTATCGCGGTTTTTTATTCTGCGTAGATCGGACCGTCAACAACTAATAATTTTAAAAGTCTTTTATAATTGTTAAATGTAGGTAGATATTGTAACTTTTTTTATTTCGGACTACCAACACCCCAGTCCGCCCCGTGACCATGAAGGCTGCAAAGCCTTCGAAACGTCGGGAGAAAATATAAATTAAAAAACCGCGATAAAATCCGTAAAAATAGTTTTATTTAAATACTATATTGATATCAATAATTCTTTTACCATTAGAATGCTACATTATCCCTGAGTAATATAGGCTACTTTTTATCCCGGGAGAATATAAAGCAGGACTTTATCCAGGACTAGCTTTTGCGCGCGGCTGCGCTCGCTCTCAGGAGTAATGTAGCTTCCTATTAGTGAAAGAATTTTCAAAATCGGTCCAGTAGTTCCTGAGATAAGCGCGTTCAAACAAACAAACTCTTCAGCTTTATAATATTCGTATAGATTTTTTCCCACACACATGGATCCGCAAGCAAAAGACTTTTACATTATATCACTCTAATATTGCGTGTTCAAACAAACACTTCAGCTTTATAATATTAAGCACTAGTTTTTGCCTGCGGCTTCGCCCACGTGAATGAGTTTTCCCGGGATAAAAGTCCCGCTTTATATTTTCTCGGGATAAAAAGTAGCCTATGTGTTAATCCAGGACATAATCTACCCGTGTGCAAAATTTCATCAAAATCCGTTCAGTAGTTTTTGCGTGAAAGAGTAACAAACATCCATACATCCATCCATACTTACAAACTTTCGCGTTTATAATATTAGTAGGATAGACAAATAACAACAACAAAGAACTATTACATACATTTATCATTCATCATATTTATTGGAATGGTGATTATTGTAAATTCAATAACTTTTTCTGTTATCATATTAATTTAGGGTCACACATTTACCATTCCTTTTGATGCCCTTTAAATAATCTATACTAATAATAATAATAAGTGCCTGCATGGTGTACATATCCCAACTATATTAAAGTATGTTTAAGGGGCCTCTACGTGTTGGATCTGTATCCCCACGAAAGCCTTCCAAAAGGACTGGCCTTCATGCCGTGATTTTCCACAGGAAAGATACAATAATAATAATAATAAAGTTTATTTGGCACAAAAATTACAATAAATTTACACCAAAAACATAGGCTTTAAAGATTTGCGACATTAAGCAAAGTTAAGCCTCCATATGCCGAACTAGGTTAAATACCTGTATCTCAGCACATACTAATATTATAAAGAGGAAAGATTTGATTGTTTGTTATGGACAAACTCAAAAACTACTGGACCGATTTTGAAAATTCTTTCACTAATAGGAAGCTACATTGCTCCTGAGTGCTATAGGCTACTTTTTATCACGGAAAACTTTTTCATGCGGGCGGAGCTGTAAGCACAAGTCCAGTTACTAAATATTTTCAACATAAAAAATGTTTAAAAACCTTTACATATTTTACATTTATTTCAAAATAACAGTTAAGAGCATATAAAACTTTATGCCTGTGGGTTTTATTTGAAAAATTACCCAGAATTTTAATAAAATTTCCAATTCTAATTTAATATAGCTTGTAATTGCACTAATTAATAACTTTCTTATAAATATCAGTGTTGCATGACAAACCACAATAGTGCTCTATAATAGAAAGTTATAATTCAATAAATCACATGTGTTACACTTTCAGCAGTTCATTAACAATGTGATATTGGTATGCTCCTACCAATTTGCAGAGGTAAGCCAGTAGGAATTACTTTTTAATACTTATTAACATTAAAAAAATTAAGTAATGGTTTCCCTTTTGTAAATTTTCCCACTGGGTTATTGTGTTACAATGTGGATTTAAAAAGTTAAACTAATTTAATATTACCCAAAGTCCTTCATAATATGTAATCATGGGTACATGACAACAGATTTCCATTTTAACATGATATCAGAACTTTATACATGACTGTTGGATGTATTTATTATTATACAACTTCTGCTCATGTCTCTGTCTACATTAACAGTACATTTATGTGCCATACTATGCAATGCAATCAGCCCTGTATTATATACTGCCCACTGCTGAGCACGGGCCTCCTCTACTACTGAGAGGAGTTAGGCCTTAGTCCACCACACTGGCCTAGTGCGGATTGGCAGACTCCACATACCCTTGATAATCTTATAGAGAATTCTCAGGTATGGAGGTTTCCTCACAATGTTTTCCTTCACCATTAAAGTGTATGATAATTGATAAACAATACACATGTAACTTTGAAAAGTCAGAGGTGTGTGTATTGGGTTTTGAACCTCCGGACATTGCCTTGGCAGACTTTTCCATTCCTAACTAGGTTATCGCTACTTTTTAGGCTATGGTAACTTTCTTTTGTCTACAATCACTGTAAATGATTGCTGGGAGGTCTCATTTTTGTTAATTATGATGGCACAACTAATTTCATTTGTTGTTACTAACTTGATGTGTAATAATATGTTTTTCATTTAACACACTGTGTTAACTTATAAACATAAAGTAGATCATCACTTTGTAATATGTATTAGAAAACCAACACTAATATTGGAACAATTTAAATATCTTACAACTTGAATACTGCAGCATCCAATATATTTACGACACTGTGTTTATGTATTTCTTTTCTTCCTTTTAAATGTTATGTATTGGCCTATATTATAATTATATTAGAATTTCTTAATATAATATTATGCCAAATGACCTATTTTGACTTGTTTTCCATCCAATGTGGTCCAAAATGGCATATTATACTATTTTCGGCTTTAATACAAATTTTGCGCAGCAGCAATGCATTGTTTTATTTTTATAAATAATGGAAACCTATAGCAATGATAAACAATAAATAGATAGGCTCGCACCCTATCTCATCATGGGGCAGAATATGTACAGCGAAAAGTGGGAGCACTAGTTGCACATCTGCCTACCCCTTCGGGGATAAAAGGCTTGAGTATACGATAAACAATAAAATTAATATTTGTATGTAATAATAAACATAACAATGTAAACAATCGTACCATTTTTTTATAAAAAAAAAATAAACCACACATGGATAGAGCATTTGAATAATAAACAAACGCACTGACCTCCAGTGCGTCGATCATAGTGATGTCCACATCCCACGGAATCACTTGGTTATTGCCTGTCCGCACCACCTCGCACACCTCACACGTCAGGTTGCGCAGCTTGAGCGCCTTAGAGAGCGCGTCCCGCAGCGTGACGCCATCCTTCACCTGCACACTAGTGCGCTGCTGGTTCGGCAGATAGGCCCGCAGGAACACCTTCGGCTGTCGCGTGAGCGTGTCGAACTTCTTGCTGTCATCGTACAGAGAGCACTCCTCACTCCGATCCGGCGACTCTGACTGCAGCAACTCTCGCAGCGTCCGCTCCCGCTGCTCCAGATTGTGCAACTTAGACGTCAGCTCCTGGTACTCGGACAAATACAATGACGGCGGGTGCTGGAAACCAGCGAATTTGGCATTCAACGCATCAATGTTTTCGCGAGTCACGTTTATTATGCTCTGTATATTCCTGATCTCGTACGTCGGGTCCGCTACGTCGTCGCTGTCCGTCGACGTCGACATATTGTCACTGTTGAGAGATAATGCGGGTATATTTCCATTGATTTTTCTTGAACAATTTTCTTTCTCTCTAGTAACTGCCATTTCTTTTCCTATTATTTTTTTTATTTTTCTGCGCACACTCGCCGCGCAAGACACTAATATTATTGCCAGTTGAGGTTTTCCATTTTCTAATTTCTACCAATTTTTGCCTTTCGCACTGATTATTCTATTCTTACTGCTCTGGATAATGATTCTTTACGCTAAGACAAAGGCCGAGCTTATACATCCGGAATTGCATTCTGAATTAATACTGCTATTCCAGATCAAACTAAAAAAAAACAATATTTTATGATAATAAGAATGAATGATTCATATTTTTTTATAGTGAGGGAAAAATTCAGCTTGTGTGTGAGGCAATACCGTTTTCATTTTGTATGGAATCCGGAGCATTTTTAGTTCAGATTCTGAATTTATAGACTACACATTGATCTTAGCCAAAAGGCTGCGAAGTGATATTTCTGAATTCAAATACGGATGTGTATTAAGTCCTTAGATTATGTCTAACCTTTCAAACTAGAAACATTGACAAATTCATTCCGTTTCACTTAGTTCACATCAAATTAACTTTTAAAAAATATTTATTTTCCGTTAATTTAGTTTTCCCAAGGTAGTCTAGCTTTCTTTATAACGTCCAGTAGGAAAGTGAAACCACTTCTGTGTGAGTGAGAAAAATTGTATTTTATTATAAAAAAGCGTGGGGTGCTTTTTAAGATATTATCAAAATGATAATATATAATACTTCTACTCATATTATCTGTCAATAAAATATTTATAACTATTGACACCATACACCCCACGCTTTTTTGTACAATAAAATACACTGTTTCTTATTTACACTATTCTTAATTCAAATTTATTTTCTATTTTTTAGTTGGATTTTCTATAAGGCGTGTTTTTTAGTTGTTTTAAACTATTATTTATTTAAATTTTTTAGTTCTGTTCTACTATTGTCCAACTGACGTCACTAAAAACGAAAGCGCCATCTTGTGACAAGTAGATTTTTTTTACGCATAAGAGTAGCCAGCAAAGAGTAAAGTAATATATAGAGGGTAGCCAGTTTAGTTGTAATTCTACTATGGTCCAACAGATGTCACTAAAAATAAAAAAATAAATTGACAAAAATCTCATTTTGCAAATTGAATAATGGCATAATCTTATCAAATTAGTGTATTGTTATAGGTCCTCGACAAACCTACAAAGTTTGAATAAAATCTGACCGTTTAAAGTGGGTCAAAATCGCGCCCAAAGGCGTCGGTTACTAACATAAATACAAGTGAAGCTAATATAAAGCGTGTAAAAAGCTTTGTGACAAACAACGTTTTTCAGATTCTGAATTCCCTTTCTCAATTTAGGATGCAACTCCGAATGTATAAGCCTGGCTTAAGAGTTCTTAGTAAGAGCCATTTTTAGTAGGTAAGTAACTGTATTTAATTTTTACACATTTCTGGTGTAACTAACTAATAATAAGGAATCTTACATCAATATAAATTACACACTTCTATACTAATATTATAAAGAGGAAATATTTGTATATTTGTAACGAATAAACTCAAAAACTACTGGACCGAAAATATTTCACCAATATAAAGCTACATTACCAGTGAGTAACATAGGCTACTTTTGTCTCGGGAAAACATATAGCGGGACTTTTATCCCGGAAAAACACATTCACGCAGGCGGAGCCGCGAGCATAAGTCTATATAATATAAAGTACATAAGATGTCCAAACCCACCATAGTGGCCAACATCAGTGTGTCACGTTCGGGATCAACCTGTGTATATCCGGTTCAAATAACGGCCGGTCTTAGTAACTTACTAGCATTTAACTGGAGTTTGCTATCTAACTCGACAGTAAAAGTTAGGCCAACTGTTCTGCAGTTTCAATATCTAAAACGTTGACGTAACTCTAGTGGACCTTCACCCGCCGAAGCGTTTAATTTTTGCGCTTAGTACGAACAACGAATAATGTTATGTATTAAAAAAATGTTATTAAGTATTTTTATATTTTCAACTATAATTCTTTTCAATATTTTCCATAACATCATAATATAACATTGATTATTATACACACACACACAATCACGCCTTTTATCCTCGAAGGCGTAGGCAGTGGCGCAACTAGTGCTCCCACTTTTCGCCGTGCGTATTCCGTCCCATGATGTGATCCCAGTTTCTGCCGGCGACCTTTCGTAATCGTCACTCCATCTGACTGGAGGGCGTCCCATACTACGCTTGCCGACTAAATGTAAACTAATTGCTTACACAAAGTAAATGGCCCCCAGTTCCCGGTCGCCCTGCTAGTCCTATCGCCATATCGGACGCAAATTCCAGACTCCGGGCTGATACTGAATTTAAAAAACCCAATATCAATTTGCCCGACCCGGGAATCGAACCCAAGACCACAGCATTGCAGTCATATCTATAGTATAGTATATTGTCATGGTGGTCGCTCACGTTTTACGCAGATTTTAAATATTGATCGAAATTGTCGGTTTGTGTGTTAATAGTGTCAAAGGTTCAAAAACCGGGATTTTCATCCCGGGAAAACTTTTCCTCTGTTGCAACCGCGAGCAATTTGTTAAGGCGATAGTTTGAGGCCCTGAGAAGGACAAAGGCTATTTTTTATCCTTTCTAATATTAATTAATTGAATTGAGTACTCATGTATGTAAATTTAATAAAATCTTTGTTATTATTAGAGTAATTTCAAAATTATAATCAGAGAAATTATTGTCATGTTCCGAGTTAATATTTTTATTTGTATGTATTTCATGGATATAATTTTCTCTCCGTTTTAATAGAAACCATGCAATTGCTGGTACCATTATGCGCGCACACAAGGATAAGCAGAATGACGTTAGACACAGGCCACAGCTGTCACTGGTCACGCACACTAGCTTAAGCGAAGTCGGGTCGTGTGTTTTAGGCTTTAGTTATTGGTCTGAGGTTTTAGGTTTATTGCAGCGCGTCACTACATCTAGACATATTATTAATCAAAAGATATTAGGTATTTTTATATAACTTAGTTTATAGAAACATAGGTAACGCATCAAAAGTATACACTCTAACTGTTTGTAAGTTATTGAGATCGGCCGTTAGCTGGCGTAATTGTGTCGACTGGCGAAGGATAATCATTTCTCATCACTCGAAAGTTTATCTGGACCCACTCCACATACCATCAGGTGCAGAGGGGTCGCTTTGCCTTGCCGTATAAATAAAACACACCATTCAATAATTTAGTTTTCTGTTTTACACAAAAATAAAGATACTGTCACACAGTGTGAGTAAATTTTCATTTATCAGGTCATTCTGGGGCACTTTTCACTTTTCACCTATAAAATCCTACGTCCTTTGATTAAATATATATTATTAAGCAAATCTTGCGTCATCGTCCCATTTCTTTAGTGATTCGACTATAAACAAAGTCCTCGGTGCTTCTTGAACTAGCACTACGTGGTGGCACTTATACCAATGATCTCGTCGTTACTACTGCAAGGTTACAAAATGTTACCATAAACATCAAAATGATATCAGATGTTAAGCAAGTCACGACACCCTCTGTTTTCTAAAATGTTTGCTATCCTCATAATTGCCTCGGCTTGTTTGTGTGCCGCCTCGGACAGCCTGTTCAATGCTTCTGCTTGCATGACAGCTGCTTCGGCATTTCTCGCCGCAACACCAGCTCTCTGTTCCTCAGCTTTAGCTCTCAGCAGTTCGGCATCAGCTCTTTTCTTTTCCACTTCTATCAGCCATTTGGGATACAAATCTGTAAAAGTACATACATAAAATGTACTCACGTATCTCAGAAACTACAAAAACAAAGCTTTTGAAACATTACAGTCTGGTCTAAAATACTACTGGTTCAATTGCTGCATAGGTTGTTTGTGATCATTGTCTTTTTAAATTTAGGTGTTTTAAGAACAAAATCTTTAGTAGTTATGATACCTGCAACAGAAATTCTGGGTATATAGTCTATGATAGTTTGATGTGTTGATAAATTATAATATTATGAAATGATTTACTTTGTATAAGCTGTTCATTGGCGACATGTTGAACTTCTTCCACATAATCCTCATCAGATGCTCCACTTTCTTCACTCTCCCTTTCACCACCTAAAGAATGTCATGTTTACCAAATAGATACAAGAAATGCGCAAATCGCAATATCTATAGTACTAATATTATAAAGCTGAAGAGTTTCTTTGTTTTAACGCGCTAATCTCGGGAACTACTGAACCGATTTTGAAAATTCTTCAACTAATAGGAAGCTACATTACTACTGAGTGCTATAGGCTTTGATTAATTATATACCTAGATAGACACATAGAACGTTTCAAACGCGTCGAATAAAATAGAATTAGAATTTCCTGTTTGTTTTAGTTTCATTGCAGCACGTCACTCTATCTAGGTACCTATATAATTAATCAAAGGCTATATGCTACTTTTTATCCCGATAAATCCAGGGAAAATATTTTATCCCGGAATTTATTTTCACGCGGGCGGAGCCGCCAGCATCACCTAGTTTATTTATAAATCAAAAGCTAGGATTTCTCTAAGCTTTGGCTTAGAATATTTTTATGAGATAAAAATCCAGTATAGACACCGATGCATGTATCTACATCAATTTAGTGGTTTTTGAGTAACTAGTAAACATTCACATTTACACTGCCTCAGTGGCGTAATTGTAGTACGATATGACTGCAATGCTGAAGTCTCGGGTCGAGCAATGTGAAATTGTTTTTTTTTATTCAGATCACTATTAGCCCGGAGTTTGGGACGGAATACGCACGGCGAAAAGTGGGTGCTCTAGTTGCGCTTCTGCTTAAGGGCTCATACACACATAAACACGACACGGCGCCGCGGCGTCGCGTCGTAGGACGACATGGTATCGTGGAAATCTACGACGACAGTTAATCTCGAAAATGGACCGCAATATACGTCTATTGCAGTCCATTTTCGAGATTATGTGTGTGTGTGTGTGTGTGTGTGTTTGTAGATGTGTCACATTAACAACCCTATCACTCTGGCAAATTTCAGTCGATTCCATGGCGAGGAGAGAGCGCAGAAGCACGCAGAGAGAGAGTTCTCGCCTCGCTATGAACTCCCTCGCAAATCGTCAGTATGATATGAACTTTTTACGATTATAACTGATAATAAATAGGATTACCAGACAGTCTGTCAACAGTCTCATTGTGGTCCTTTTCATATTTGTTACTCAAATTATTCTCCTGATAAGTTTCTTGTTTCACTTCTGTTTGCAGATGATTCTGGAATAAAGTGTTGGCATGTATTTCATATTGTAAATGAATTATCTAATTAGTCAACCAATAATGTTTTAAATGTTCGACAGCTTTTTATTCCCCATACCATATTGAGGAAACATGCTGATCTGCCGTTTGAAACAAGCAATCTTCAAAAACGGAATCAATACAGAATCTGTAATCCAATCATAGAACTTCTGCTGCTCACCGAAATTTTTGAGTAGTAAGTAGCTATTTATATAATAAAAAAAAGAATATGTGATAACTCTGTGTCTCTGCATCATTAAATAAAATAAATAAAAATATGTTGGCATGAAGAATTAATGTGCTTTTATACTGAAAATATTTCATTTGCTTAAACCAACACTATCACAGGTTTAATAAATGATTAATGTATTTGTTTTATTGCACTGATGTACAAAAATATTAAATTATATTGTATATAATTAATAATGTAGACTTACTGAAACAGTTGTGTATTCCAATTTTCTACTTTTTTTCTTGTCAATATATGATCCCAGTATGACAAGGGCCCTCTTCTCTAGTTTTGTTAATGGTCTGATGGTTTTGTTCAGATCTAAACCAGACTTTTGCTTCTCTGATATCTGCACTTTGTTTTTTAATTTATTTTTAAAGTCACTCCAATACTGAAAATGTGAAATAAAATCATACACACTATATTTCAGAAATAGAACACAGTATATTTTTTTTTGTAAATGCTGACATAGGATAATTAATAACTGAATAATTATTCAATAAATATTATGTATCAAACTAGGATATTGTCATGTATGTGTAAGTATGAGCAAGCTGTATATGTGGATATACCATACCATACCAGCCCTGTATTATATACTGCCCACTGCTGAGCATAGGCCTCGTCTACAACTGAGAGGGTTAAGGCCTTAGTCCACCACGCTGGTCTAGTGCGGGTTGGCAGACTTCACATACCTTCGAAATTCAGAGAACTTTTCAGGTATGCAGGTTTCCTCATGATGTTTTCCTTCACCGTTAAAGTGAGGGATAATTCACAACGAATACACACAACTTTTTTTTTAAAAGTCAGAGGTGTATGCCCCTGGGTTTTGAACCTGTAGACATTCCTTTCGGCAGTCCGTTCCACTACCAACTAGGCTATTGCTGCTTATGTGGATATAAATTCCTGTGAACAGCTGTAATTCCTGCAACTAGTGATGTCACATCTGTATGACAGTCATAGTTAGGACTTGAAAGTTGTGTGAATTGAACATTGAAAATTGAAAAAGTGACTACCATGTAATATATGACACTCCACTACAGGTTTGAATGTAAATAAAACATTTCTGTAAAATAATCAGATAACCTTACTCCATCCATCAGAGTTCTTCCTGGTGCCACCATGGCAGCTGTTGAGGGTCTTGGTGAGCTCCTCCCACAGCCTCTTGGATGCGTGCCTTTCATCTAGTGAGCGCATGCTACCCTTGGCCAGCTCTATGTGCTGCCCCATGAAATCTATTATGGTCTTCACCTGCTCATACGATACATGCCGAGATGCGTTTTTGACATTGGACATTTTACTGGAAAGAACATGTTTTTTTACCCATATTAAATGCAAATTCTGACTGCTTCAGTGACGCTCTGGTATTTTGGTTTGAATCCTGGTTCGGGAAAAGTGATATAGAGTTGTTCTGCTCAATATCATCTTGCAGTCTGGAATTTGTATCCTATATGGCGATAGGACTTCTTTCCTGTTATGAGAGAATTTACATACTAAAAAGGGGGTGCACTATTTGTGCCTCTCTACCCCTTAAGTGATAACAGGCATATGTGTTAGGTTGGTTTGTGTAATAAAATATAAAACCTAAGGAATATAATAATTTTATGACGAGAAAGGTAGTAATAGTATTACCTTAAAATAAAGGCAAACCCCTCAGAATTAAGTTTTTAATTGTTTGTTATAATTAATAATAAAAGGCATTTTGGTGTAAGCGATAGTCTAGTTGGGTATGGAACCGACTGCCCATACAAGGTAAACAGGTTCAAAACCTAAGACCATCGAGTTTTTGAAGATGTTTATTGTTAATCGATTCAGGGGCGTATCTACCACCGTATCAGTCGTATCGATGATACGGGGCCTCCAAGCTTTAGGGCCCTGCTGTATATAACGTGAGACTATCGGGAAATCGGCTTGTATCAATTCTGCGCTCCTGAAGGGCGCCCCGGAATATCTTAATACTGGGTCCGTCTAGGGCAGGCTACCCCACTCTCGATTATCGTTTGCTTTAACAGTGGAGGAAAACATCGTCTGGACATACCTAAGAATTCTTCATAAGGATTTCGAAGGTATGTGAAATCTGCCAACATGCACTAAGCCAGCATGGTGGACTGAGGCGTAAACACGCTCTCTTTAATAGAATAGGCCCGTGCGCATCAGTAAGCAGTGAGCTGTATATAATACCGGGCTAGTATTAGTAGTAGTTCCCAGCGAAATACTCCCCATAACAAATATTTTCCGTAGTATGAATTATGATGCTTTTTGACAAATTTACATGTCACAGTCAGATATCAATCAAAGTGACATTTTGGCCGTAATACCAACATTAATTTTCCTAACTTGAATTTGGCAAAATGTTCATACAATTTTTTTTTTTATTTTTATTTTTTTAATGGCATTTGTATTCACATTTTGCCAATGTCAAGTTTGGGTTGTCTTTTTTATTATCTGTAGTATGTCGAAGTAAAGCAGTGGCTACCTTACCAAGACTTTATCGAGGAGTTTTGGCGGCAACAAAAAAAACACTTGATTAGCACGATTATTTTAATTCACTTCATTTGAGCTCTTTAATAGAACTATATTGGATAATATACCACCATAATTAAGCAATATAACACAAATATCACCAAAATAATGAACTAAAACAAGAGCACCTCATGACACTTCCAAGTTCCTGCCAAAACTCCGTTCATACAATTGCCCAAAAAAAACATAAATTTTCTGTTTTAAGGCAAGCCGCACACACACAATAATATTGTCATTAAAGTGCATATTGTCTTTGTCTATAATATTGTTTGTGTGCGGCCCGTATTGCGGTATTGTTCTATATTATTGTGGATGTCCAGAAATTCTAATTTTGTCACGGCAATATCGGGGGGAGGCAGGGGAATTGTCAATAATATTGTCGTGTGCGGGCGCGCAGCAATATTTTAGTTCAGGAAATAATTTCAAGGCAGGCGGATTTTTTTTTATTTTTTTTTATTGCATTGAATGACGAGACGAGCATGCCGTTCGCCTGATGGTAAGCGATACGACCACACATAAACAGTAGCAACACCATCCAGCACCTTGAGTTACAAAGTACTGTGTGGCATTCCACTGCGCTCGTCATCCTGAGACATAAGGTGTTAAGTCTCACTATGTCCTGTGGTTACACTGGCTACAATGTCCTTCAAACTGATACACAACAGTGCATGCACACTGCTGCTTGGCGGTATAAATAGACATTGCGGTGGTACCCACCTAGACGGACTCTCACATATGAGAGACGTACCACCAGTAATATGAGAGACCTACCACCAGTTTACGTTTTAGTTTTACCTACGTTCGTGTTTTTTGTTCAAAATAGAGGATGAAAACAGCATCCATAGCGAAAATAGTATTGAAAATGTTACTACCACGCAAAACCAATATTTATCATGGTTGAGATCATTGAGATCTAAATGCGTGCTAACCCATGTAGATAATCCTGAAATTTGTGTGGTGTATCTTCTTATAAGTAAATTCGTAGGGGTGGCGTAGTTGTATTAGGGTACGACTGCAATGGTTAGGTCTCGAGTTCGATCCCCGGGTCGGGCAAAGTAATATTGGGTTTTTCTAATCAGTAACAGCCTGAAGTCTGCAATTTATGCCTGATATGGGGATAGGCTCGACCCCTATCACATCATGGGACGGAATACGCACGGTGAAAAATGGGTGCACTAGTTGCGCCTCTACCTACCTCCTTGGGAATAAAAGGCGTGAGTATGTGTGTGTGTGTGTGTGTGTGTGATCCCAACTCTGATAAATATATGTCGGATGGTCGGGTAATTTGAAATAATAATCTTGAAGAAAACAAGTCGAAATGTCAAACTATTGGTGAGAGTGACAGTTGAGAGTATAAATAGGGCGCCTCGCCATTTGAAGCATCAGTCTTAGAACAGTCTTAGAACAGTCGTAGTGCAGTCTTAGCTAGTAGCTATAATCAAAGCGTTACTATGCTAGTTCAGTGTTAGTTAACTGTTAACGTCGTTACTATGTTAGTTTTGGGTTAGCTTTCAACGTAGTAAGTGTCAAGTGGGTTTCTAATGTATCCTGACATAGGGATTGTCCTCTGAACATGTGAACATGTCATGAACGAGCAATAAAACAGTATTGAGTTGAAGAGATAGTTTCAATTATGACTATTGCGAAGTATTCGCTACCCATTACCGGCCACCGTGTGACCTGCTTCCGACATCAGAAGTGGGATAGGCCGATGCCCACAAATGCGAATTACGTTTACTGTATACGCCATGTGGAATGCAAATGGTACTGGTTGGATAATGGTATGAACTTTCTTCACTACCCGCAATTTACCCGAAGAAAATGTTATGGTACTGAGGAATACTGGGATAAAGACTAACTCCGAATGTAAAAGTGGACAAGTGTGAAACATGGCCATCCCATGTTCATTTCTGACGTGATGCCGTATGCACGCTTCAAATGAACAAGGATCTGCGTGTGTACCGCGATCAAACTGTTAGTGTTCAAACGTTCCTGTTGGTGTTCAAACGTTCCTGTTGGTGCTCAAACGTTCCTGTTGGTGTGCAAACGTTCCGGTAGATGTGCTGCCGACGTACGACGTGCGACGCACCATACGTCGTAGTTGGTTTCCCGGGCAACGTGACTGCACGGTTGTGTAGTACCGGTTGATGCTAACTGCTGCATCACATATCACGTGTGGCTGTCTGTGACGACAGATATGATGCTTACTGCAGCGGTAGAGGAAGTCTGGTATCGTATGACCCATAACCCTTGTTTGAGGGTTCTGGTTTCTTTTATTTCTTGGTAACCTTTACAAATATTGAGATCTTGTTTAACAAGGCATGTGCAGACATGGATTAACGACCATTTTGTGGTTATTGTTGGTACGGATCCGTCCCTAAACTTGACTTGGAGAAAAAGTACCTGTTGTAGTAAACAATGACTGTACATGGCCTTGGGTGACAAAAGTGATCTAGGTGCACAGTGTTCGGTCTGAAGGACTGCTGGCCTTTCTTAGTCAAGGTTTCGGATCGCAACACTGTACTGTTTAAAACTTTGGATTAAGAGCGAGTCGTACGATAATTTTGAAGTTGTCCTCGTGTTAAGATGACTACTGAATTCCTACTCAAAGGTTGATGCGAGACTTGATTAAAGTCCAGGATAGGGTGAACGGTTTGATGCTGTTGTGATATTTTTGATTGCAGGAACTGAAGATACTTGCAGAGAGTACTTAATGTATTCAGCGTTACAAGACTCCGTAAACTGTAACTACTGAAGAGCCTCTGTGGGATCCTTTGGTGGATCTGACGTTAACTGCGGTGATAGAGGAGGATTTGGTATCGTATCACTCGTAACCCTTGTTTGAGGGTTATGGTTTCCTTTATTTCTCCGTAATCTCCACAAAAGTTGGGATCTCGTTTTACCACGTGGTGGTGACTGGAGATTCTGCCCACACCACTTCGCAGGTGGATTTGCTTGTTGTAGCAATGAGAATGCCGTCCAGATATAATAGCCGTGGTGTTTCACTTTCGAGTACTTACTAGGTTCAAAGAGTTTCCGTTAAATGACAATTTGGGTAAGAAATACTGTACCTGTACATGACCCCAATTGGTAAAACTTTTAATTTCAATAGTTTTTGATATCACTATTACACGTGCATAGTCTATAGCCGTACTTCCACCAGTCTTATATTGTGAGAATAGTGAATACATTACAATCTGTTTACTATGTGTGGCCTGTGTATCGCGAGACTATAACGTGATCACCTACTGGCTCTAAATCATTTAAGCAAATTCGGTACAGATGAAATCAAGAATAACTGAAGTAGTCATTGTAGTAGCATAAGGAGGAATCTTAATCAAAGGTCAGAATAGGCCGAACGGTGTGTTTCTGTTTTTGTTTTTCTTGGCTTGCAGGAACAGAGATCTGCATAGTGTGTGCTCAGTGCAGACCAGTGTACTTCAGGCTGTACGGAGACGCGCGGTCCATGCCGTGCGGATACGCGCTCCAGGGCGTGCGGATGCGCGCACTCCAATCCGCGCAGATGCGGAAAGGCGCAGAACGGCGCGGTTCAGGTTGCGCGGACATGGGACTGCGCACTCAACTATATTTGGAGTGGCGCGGATATCGAGCGTTGGCCTGGCAGGTGCATTTTTCAATGCATATTGGGTGAAGGACATGTGTAACCTACTATGCTATAGGTACGAGTCAACCCGCCTCTGAAGGTACTCTTGCGGGTGCTGTACTCTTTAGTGGCTGTTGCCGTCGCGAGGTCCTGAGAAGTTCTATACGGCGCGTACTGTGAGTGCTGCGCCGATCAGTGTAGCTAGTAAGCACCTACAAAGGGAAGGCCTCTATTGATCGTCAATTGACGTTTGAATGCTGCCAATTTTAGGGTCGCCCTTTATAAGTTTGCAGCTCCGCAAGGAAGATTCTTGCACTCGGGGGAAACTTTTTCATTCTTTCGTATGTGTTGAGGTTTTATTTGTTCCTGTGATGGTTTGTAAAAATGCCTGAAGGTCAAGTTGTGATTGAAACGTTCTATGGTAGAACAAAGTAGATGAGGCTGTTGATTAGAGTAATAGTCAACACATTGCTTAGTGCTCGAGGGAGAGACAAGTACGGGAAGCTCGATGTATGCGTATCCTAGTGCGGTTTGTGCTCAGACGAGGCACAATTATGGGAAGCTCGATGTATGCGTGTCCTAGTGTGGAACGCACGATGGAGGCTGTCCTAGAAACCTTGTGCATAGTGGCACAAGTAGGTACTGGAACGCACGATGGAGTTGTCCTGGGAGGATCGTACTTGGAGGTACGATGTCTGATGGTTTGGCGTCTCTTGAATTCGTGTAGTAAACTGAACACAAGATTTTCGTTGTAGATGGACCTTCAGCCATTTTTGACAATATTTCAACTATATCGTCTCTGAAGAATGTTATTAAGTTTATGTGATGATCTTTTACGTAAAATGCCGGAAAATCAGAGCATAATCGATGAAATTGAAGCAGAGACAAGTACTAGTGACAGTAATTAAGTGTGCATGTTGATCTGGAGTGGACCGTACCAGAGGTTGTCGTGTAGCCGTAGCTCAGTAAAAATCGCTGCCTACTTTTAAGTGGGGTCGAGCGTGAGTACGCGGTAAGCAGTCAACTCTGGCGGAGGTCGGGTTTCTGCAGAAACCATAGAGTCCGGGAGAGGCTCGGCGTTCCCGTGGGGGTTCGCATATGAGAGTAACTGGAGGTTACTAGGCTCTGTGTAGCCAGGGGTCACATGCAAGGCTTAATTATTTGGTTTGATTAATGAGATGGCTTGATGATAATCGAGTATACGAATTAGTGCTCTGAGTTTCACGGTTGATGCATTTGATATTGAAATGCAATTTTTGGAAACTCATTTTGTAATAGATTTTCTTTGATTTAATCATTGTAGGTAAATGAAAGTTGATTTGTTCAAAGTGAGAGTAAATATTTCTGTCAAATCTTGTAATGAATCAAGGTTTTTAATTCCTTCTGTTTACTTGAATTTATCTGGTTTTGGCCAGGAATGGCCGAGCGATTTGATGCTGCTGCGTATATTTTCTGTTTGCAGGAATTGGAAATCGCTGTTGGTGGTACCGCGTGTGACGTGTCTGGTCCGGTTCGAGGACTGTGTGCAGTGCAGCTACTGAGCCGCTTCCCAGGGGAAATTGCTGCTGATTGTCAATGGCACTGATCACCGCTTAGATAAGAATTGTTTGCATTGTATACTGTCTTAGTAACTATTTGACAGCTGTATCATGAGAGTTTGTTACCGTCACTTCTTCTCTCTGGCTATGGTACTAGGAGGTGATGGCGGGAGGGCGTTTTGGGGGTGCTGTCTATTTTGTAACAAATGCATGATCGAGGACGATCATATTGTCAGAATGGCCGTGTCGGATGGTCGGGTAATTTGAAATAATAATCTTGAAGAAAACAAGTCGAAATGTCAAACTATTGGTGGGAGTGACAGTTGAGAGTATAAATAGGGCGCCTCGCCATTTGAAGCATCAGTCTTAGAACAGTCTTAGAACAGTCGTAGTGCAGTCTTAGCTAGTAGCTATAATCAAAGCGTTACTATGCTAGTTCAGTGTTAGTTAACTGTTAACGTCGTTACTATGTTAGTTTTGGGTTAGCTTTCAACGTAGTAAGTGTCAAGTGGGTTTCTAATGTATCCTGACATAGGGATTGTCCTCTGAACATGTGAACATGTCATGAACGAGCAATAAAACAGTATTGAGTTGAAGAGATAGTTTCAATTATGACTATTGCGAAGTATTCGCTACCCATTACCGGCCACCGTGTGACCTGCTTCCGACATATAGGTTTTATAGTAGGGTAGTAGCATTTTCAACACTATTTTTGCAATGGGGTGGGTTGGTTCCCAGGGTTTCTTTCTTGATTGCCTTCTTTTAGTAGACAAAATTAATGCATTACTCAATGCAAGGCCTTTTTTCTATCCATTTTATAAAACTTACGCACACGAATCTAGCTACTAAGCAGTCGCTTTGAAAAAATTTACAATAATGCGTGGTATGTGGGACCATATATTGAGGAATATTCTGGACAATCTTGCATTATATTGTGTGTGTACAGCTAGCCTTAGTAAAAGGAGAAGGCAAAGGCGCTTAGCCATGCAGCCTAGTCTGCTGTTTCTTTTCCACATAGATCATAAACCCTGGTTTAATGGTCTGTGCTTTCCCACATTTCCCACATCTAAGGACTTCTTTAAAATTCAAAGGCCGGCGCCATGTTTGTAGTTGTGTCAATAATAAGGCCAAAGCCATGAATGCAATTTTTTCAAACTATAAGGTCGAAGCCACATTTGGTTGTTTTTTTTATCTTCAGTGGTATGTCGTAGTATAGCAGTGGGTATCTTACCAAGACTTTATCTAGGAGTTTTGGCGAAAAACACGAACGAAAAAACACTTGATTAGCACAGTTATTTTAATTCACTTCATTTGAGCCCTTTAATAGAACTATATTGGATAATATACAACCATAATTGCAACCATAATGCTTTATTTATTCTGAGGTTGAAACGCGCTATACCAAAGTCAGCGAGCAGCGGTCTATGGGGCCTATTGAAATAGAGAGCGGGATGCACAGAAAGACTGCTGGATATTCTTGGTGAAGAAAACTAATAGGCACGGTATTTACAATATTTATTGTATTCCTCAAATACATCAAGAGTGTTCCGTTTAAAACATTATACCTCGCCACGTCACATTAAGATTCAAAAACATTCTATATCATAAAATATCAAATACAGCCAGTATTAATTAAATATAAGATTATAGATATTGTATAATGAGGTAGGAATTATTTATAAGACGTGCTGGTTACAGAAGACAGAGCCTTGTAGCTTGTTATTCTAAATCAATTATTATATAATTAAATAAACAGATCTTATTTATATGACGTGTTGGAAGCGGAAACTGAACGTTGTAACATTCGGCCATCCTGCATTGGTCGTGTCCCACGACGATCTTGTAGAATATCAGGATTTGTCTGCGCCTGAAAAAGACAAGTAAAAACAACAGTAATGTCCTTTGTATAAAGGTTTACAATCTATAAAATCAAATCTAGTTTTGATTTACTAGATATCTTATATTGAAAGTAAATAAGCAATACTCCAGACACACAGATGTAGCTTAATCTGCAAGATGTTATATATTAGGCACACAGATCTAACTTAATCTGCTAGATGTTGTATATTAGGCACACAGATCTAGCTTAATCTGCTAGATGTTATATATTAGGCACACAGATCTAACTTAATCTGCTAGATGTTATATATTAGACACACAGATCTAACTTAATCTGCTAGATGTTATATATTAGACACACAGATCTAACTTAATCTGCTAGATGTTATACAGTAGGCACACAGATCTAACTGAATCTGCTAGATGTTATATATTAGGCACACAGATCTAACTTAATCTGCTAGATGTTATACATTAGGCACACAGATCTAACTGAATCTGCTAGATGTTATATATTAGGCACACAGATCTAACTTAATCTGCTAGATGTTATACATTAGGCACACAGATCTAACTGAATCTGCTAGATGTTATATATTAGGCACACAGATCTAACTTAATCTGCTAGATGTTATACATTAGGCACACAGATCTAACTGAATCTGCTAGATGTTATATATTAGGCACACAGATCTAACTTAATCTGCTAGATGTTATTTATTAGGCAAGTAGCATATGTGTAACTTGTACCTGAGTGACATTGCGTTGAGGTTGCGATGAGTATCCCTCTCGGCAGCCGGACCTACCCGTAGTACCCTCAGCATACCAGCAGGCAGCAGAAGCGTGACCCAAGCGTTGACCCTCGCTGCCAGGTAGACCTTTACTCCGTTCTTACCACCTCGAATCTTCTTGTAGTTCCTTCATATTTGTCGTTTTCTTTCCCGGATCAAATTTTGGTATAATTTCAGCCTCCAAGTGGTTGACTCTTCGTTTCTTTGGAAGGTCCATGTCTTCACATCGTGAGAAAAATCATCACATTTACTGGTATATTCCTCGTCGGTTGACGTATTATCTAGAATTTTCCTTCTTTTTCCGAGTCCGTGAAGATATATTCCGAGCGTTTTGTCCATAATCCCACTTCTGAGATGAAATAGAGAGCGGGATGCACAGAAAGACTGCTGGATATTCTTGGTGAAGAAAACTAATAGGCACGGTATTTACAATATTTATTGTATTCCTCAAATACATCAAGAGTGTTCCGTTTAAAACATTATACCTCGCCACGTCACATTAAGATTCAAAAACATTCTATATCATAAAATATCAAATACAGCCAGTATTAATTAAATATAAGATTATAGATATTGTATAATGAGGTAGGAATTATTTATAAGACGTGCTGGTTACAGAAGACAGAGCCTTGTAGCTTGTTATTCTAAATCAATTATTATATAATTAAATAAACAGATCTTATTTATATGACGTGTTGGAAGCGGAAACTGAACGTTTTAACACTATTGACAAATCCAACACTATATTATGGTACAGAAAAAAAAATGGGTGATTATTATTTATAAAGAAAAGTTATAAAATGCCATCAATTTTCGATTTTAATAAAATCTTGCATATAAATTCAAACGACTAAATAATAAAAATTAGTGGAGGCCTCTACGTCGATGGCGCACGAAGCACTGGCTTATGATCCTCTTCTCTATTGCTACAGTTTCTTCTATGTCTTTGGGACACATAGGAATTGCCAGCACTATGGTAATCACCAGTAGAATGACTAGATGCTGAAAATTAATAAGAGTTTTAAAACTCTAAAGCTTAACATTTATTTTACCCGCGTTTCCGCATGCGTGATTAGGTAATTCGCCATATTTAGTCACACTGAAGACGAAGATACTATAGCCCAGATACATAGAATGCACAGAGCCATCAGTATCACTGAAAAAAAACTATACATACCTGAACCGCACCAAGCTGCATAAAGTATTCGTTCCTACAAAACCAGCCATAGTTTGTTGGAGTAGGTCGCCCTCTGTATGTACCATATTTACCTGGCAATTATATAGATAGCTTTACTGAAATTCGGTTTATAACCTATATTGTACCAACCTATGCTTTTATTCTTTGGGCAAAGGTGATGAAAGTTGTAATTTCGGCCACGGCGGCCAATCTCAACGGAGATCAGCCAGGTACGCTGGAGATATTATAGTGCACAAGTGTGTGCGCAATACACAGGTGCACTCGCTATTTCTTCATTCTCATAGTCCGGTGAGACGGCAATCCGACATGACCGGAGAGAGATCAGGCGCAGGACCAACGGCTTTACGTGCTTTTCGAGGCACGGGGGTATCACACCGCCAACTTCCTAACTCCGAGCTGCGGCTGAGTAATTTTTTTAAGATGGAAATAACCAGTGTTTTTGGCTCGACCGGGATTCGAACCCAGGACCTCAGCGCGCAAATCATACTCGTAACGCGTACACAATACAAATACGCCACCGAGGCAGTCAGTTAAACACATTATCCAATGCCGGTATTGTGGTTAATTAGTAGGTGGTTAGGTAAGGCTGGATCTTCAAAGGTTCCATTTTCGATGTCCGGGCGAAAAAAGTACCCGAGCTATTAGAAATAAACACATTTTTGTTTATGTTACTTTAGTATGTGATCTAACTGGGTTAAGATAGCTATTGTATAAATTTTCATTTTAATAGTCGAAAATAAAGTCCAAAGCCGTAAAAAATGTTACTTACCAAAAAATAAACATTTGGATGGTTTGTTGCCCTTATACGCTTTGAATGCGTCACCTGGAAGGCCTGCTCCTTTTGTAAGATATTCCTGGAGGATAAATTACCTAAAGGTACTAATGTATAATATTTGAAACCCAATTATATTAGAACATTCTTACTCCTGGCGTCATTGAATGCATTGTATTTTAACCAGGGACAAAAATGAGCTAAGTGACCACTACATGTGATATTAATTGGAGTTGTGTTCAGATTAGGTAGCTCTATCGACTGACGAAATAACATTCCTTTGCCAGTCGAACCATTGTGACGACCTGAATCCTAATCGAGACCGGATATACACTGACCACGACGGAACGCAACACACTTAGGTTCGTGTGTTTTTATGGCGAGTTTACCGCCTTGGGTAGGTACGGTGGTCACTATTTGGGTAGATACAAAATACAAATATTAAATATATTACCAAATAATTATTTCAATTGATTTATGCAATAATTATAAAGACCATAAAATAGTCATATCAGCTGATTTAAGTACACCATTAGCTAGTTCTATTGAAAAGTATTTTATGTTTCTACATACATAATACGTAAAATAATTAATAAGTACACATATACAAATAAAATTACGGCCACGGCGCGGCGGCCAGTCTCGACGAAAATTTGCCAAGTACGCAGTAGATACTTATAGTGCACAAATGTATGCGTAGGTACTGCACAATACATAGGTACACTCTCTGTTCAATATTTGTCATAGTTCGATGAGACGGCAACCCGACATGCCGGAACAGAGATCAGGAGCAGGATCAACGGCTTCACGTGCATTCCGAGGCACGAGGGTATGAAACCGCCAACTTCCTGATTTCGAGCTGCGACTAAGTTATTTTTTGACGGAAAAACACAGTCACAATTTTCTGGCCCGACACAGAGGCAGCGAATAACACGACCTCTTTACATTATGACAATATTCCGTCGGTGAGCACTAAGAAAGGATTTTAGGAAATTCATTCCTCCTGGAGGCTAAGCCACAGATAGACGAGAGGACAATGTTCCGCACCTATAGTACAGTTTCACCTTAAAACCAACCACAAAAAAACATTTTCTATTATGTAACTGGTAGTTATAACGAAAATAATACACACTGCTGTAGAAATATTGGTACAAAAATATGAGACCCACGAAGTACCGTAGCCGTGGCCGAATGGCTCATAACATTCTGCCTTCGCTGTTCTCGTATTGAACACCATCATCAAAACCTGAAAGGCATTTTTAAAATAATAATACAATTAAGACATTAATTAAATAAATAATTATTATTATCTTAAGCTATTATGTAGGTACCTTTATCTGCTTACCTAAAGCTACTATAATCTTACTTCTTATATTACGCATACGCATACTCACGCTTTTTATCCCCGAAGGGGTAGGCAGTGCAACTAGTGCACCCACTTTTCGACGTGCGTATTCCGTCCCATGATGTGATAGGGGGCGAGCCTATCGCCATGTCGGGCACAAATTCCAGACTCCAGGCTGATACTGAATAGAAAAATCCAATATCACTGCCCGACCCGGGGATCGAACCCGAGACCTCAGCATTGCATTCGTACCGTAATAGAACTACGCCACTGAGGCTTATCTTATATTACTAAATTGAATTTTTGGATGTTTGTTAGAAGTAAACGCAGCAATAGCTGAACGGATTTGGATGAAATTCGGCACGCATATAGACCATTTCCTGGATTAACTCGTAGGTACGTTTTATTCCGGTAATTTGTTCCTATAGGAAATAATAGATTTGTTTATATAGATGACGCTGGTGTCGTACTTATATGTGGCGCTATTCATCGCTACAGTGTTTCAGGGACTTTCGTAGAGGGAGAGGCTTTTCACACGGGCGAAGCCGCGGGCAATGACTAGTATTGTTTATTTTGCAGAGAAGGTAAAACTACATATGCTACATAAAATAATATGTTATATACCTATTTATTATATAGTTTTTACTAGGTACCTACGTATGAAGTTGTTTGCCATTATGATTTAATACATATAAGACTAGGGTAAAAGAACTGTGGTAGGTACTTAAATGATTTATTTTAACAAGGTGTACACTGTAGTACCTGCAGTTCAAATAAGGCTTTTGCGTGAGTGACAGTTGAGGGCACAGACCTATAATCGGGTTAAAAGGTTAACCGGTTTTGTCAATAACCTTTTAATTTGGTTGGGTTTCATGGGTTAAACCAAAAATCAATTAGGAATAAGTAATCATTAAATTGATTATTACTCAAAATAAACTAGAAGTGTAAATTTTTTAACGCAGAAATGGACCTTACTTGTGTAATAACTTGATTGTAAAACGATTAACACAAATATCGTTAAATTAACCGAAAAGCAACCCCAGGTTCTATATAGATTATCTAAAGCTGGCACATATAACAC
Organism: Sphinx pinastri; assembly: GCA_947568825.1. NCBI lineage: Eukaryota > Metazoa > Arthropoda > Insecta > Lepidoptera > Sphingidae > Sphinx > Sphinx pinastri. The sequence continues at coordinate 1,512,587 of OX387615.1, forward strand.
ATTCACAAGTTGCGCGTGTGTAGTATCTATGAAAAAACATACGTTAGTACCTACTCATAGAAAAATTCTGCATATTATGTACCTATGAGGTAACGCCGTTTTGTATAGAATCCGTTCTGGATTTAGATTCTGAATTCAGAAACGGAAAAATCGGTTGCGTAAGCTCGGCTTAGTGCAGGGGTCGGCAAGTAATTTCTAACGGGGTCCGGATTCTGTTGAAAATGTGTATCAAGGGCCAAAAAAAAACTCATAGTACAAATGAATGTAGAGCTAGTTATATAAAAATGTAATTTAAATTGAATAGGTAGGTAGTTATATTTAAAAAGATTCGGCAGTCCAAGGATAGACCTTCCGCGGTCCGTATCCGGACGACGCGACGGTCCGCCTGTTGCCGACCGCTGCCTTAGTGATTCCGATTGTGGCCGTGTTCATTAAAAGCCTTTTCAACCCATAGGTACCTTCTTACATTATTATTTCATAACCTTTTCCAATTAAGTACCGTTTGTTTCAAAATATGTAAGATTACAAAGTGGGTGTATAAAATAACTACATGGATACGAAATCCTAAAAATGAATAATAATAAAGCTTTACATTTACAAGTGCAGACAGCATTGCAAGCATGAATATAATATTGCGCCAATTTGCTGCGCCAACGGAATTGTGCAGGAGAGGTCGTCGGCTCCCCAGCAACAAAAACCATGAATTGTACCTGAATATAAGCAATTAATGCGTCTGTAATATAATCATACAATATTTAATTTATACACATAATAACAAACGAAGCTGTTATACGAAGACACAAAAGTGTAATACAAAAACAGTTTTCCTATAATCAGAAAATCGTATTACTAATCTTAGGGAACGTACCCATACTACGTGACCCTTTCAGTGGGGGAGGGATGTCTTCAAAATACCACGCTTGGTCATAGGGAGGAGAGGTTGAGTTTTAGGTTTTCGTCACGTAGTCAATATCCTCTAAAGGAAATCTCGCGATTTTTCAAGCTATATTCAAATATGGCGCGCAGCTATCAGCGCTTTTAAAACTCACAGTGGCAACACTGACGCATGTACACCGGGACGAGAGCTGATGGAAAACTAGAGTATGTTTCAACTTATAGTTCCGATGGCGTGATGTTGACAGCAATGTATATGAGTGCTACTACATCACACAAAAAGTTGTGGAAATAAAAGAAATATTAAAATTTTAGTAATGGGAACATGTTTCGTTTAGTAACAAAACACTAATATTTTCAAGTCAATTTTAAAATATATAAGCATAAATTATGTACCCAATTTTCAAATATGACAAGTCAGCACAAAAAACACAAAATTTAATACATAGTTTTATTACACTGGCTATGTATTTATTGCTATTTTAATCGATGTTTTACAATTATTGTTAATTATTTTTTATATGTTTTAAATTTCACTCAAGGAAATACATTAATCCTCTGGTATCCCTACTTTTTTAAACTGAAATGGCGGCAATACGAGCTTGAACAAATTTTAAAGGAATAAGTGGGATTTCTTCACACTCACACAAGTTCTTCACTTTCAACACAGTCCGTCTTTCACCATTTCTTAATGTTTCGAACACAGAAATTAATAAAATTTAAAAAATCTGCATAGTTCTCTTCATAATTATTGTCTACCATCATGACAGACACGGGTGCCAACATCACGCCATCGGAACTATATATTGAAACGCACTGTCCATGGAAACTAGAGAAGGAGGGGGTCTTCTCATATATAACGGATCGTCACCAAGGGAGGGAGGTGGTTAAAAAGTTGGTCACGTGGTATGGGTAAGTTCCCTTACTTAATAAGTAGGTATTCAATATTATTAATGCGTAAGCTTGTGTAAATATCATCGACGATAGCCTAGTTGGGAATGGAACGGTCTGCCGAGACAATGTCCGGAGGTTCAAAACCCAAGGCACACACCTCTGACTTTTCGAAGTTATGTGTGTATTGTTATCAATTATCGTTCACTTTCACGGTAAAGGAAAACATCGTGAAGAAACCTACATACCTGAAAATTCTCCATATTAAGAATCTCGAAGGTATGTGAAGTTTGCCAACCCGTACCTACTAGGCCAGCGTGGTGGGCTAAGGCCTAACCGCTCTCTGTAGTAGAGGAGGCCCGTGCTCAGCAGTGGGCAGTATATAATATAGGGCTGATTGCATTTCATTGCATTGCATTGTGAAAATGTTTGGACGTTTGTTAGAAGTAAACCCTGAACCTGAACGGATTTGGATGAAATTTGGCACACATATACACCATGACATAGACTAACTCAAAAACTTACCTACCTTCGTACCATGCTCCCGTAGGATGTAATTGATTTTTTTATCGGAATTTTCAAATAGATCGCTGACGTCTTACCAATGGCGTTATCGATCGGTACAGTGATTTAGGAACTACTGTAGCGGGAAAGTCTTTCAACGCGCGTGTAGCCGGGGGCAATACTTACTAATTAGTATTACCTATATACCTATGCGAAAGTGTGTCAAGTGGTTTGGCAGTTTGGATGTTTGTTAGAAGTAAACGCAGCATCAGCTGAATGGGTTGGAATCAAATTTGTCACAAAGATAGATTATGACCTGGATTTATATTATATACTTTTTATCCCGTAAATACAATAGGATTTTTATGCCAGGAATGGTCTTTCTGTTTTCACGCGGGCGGGTTCTCAGTCACAGTTCCCAGTACCTATATCTACATGAGCACCTATACCTACCCCATGCAGTGTAGTCGCACGCCACATTCGATATTTTTATAATATGTTTATAGTCTAGACATAAATATATTTTACTTACATCGCAAGGGTTACATAGCGCATTAGACGCAGTGCAGCGGAGTTTGTGAAAATATATTTTTATTTACTTACCTGACAATTAGAGTATTTGCAATCAAAATTAGCAGTGGAGCCAATGGAAAGGATATTACAAAGAAAGTACTTAGGGCAAATTGCATAGCTGTGAACAAAATTATCCTTTATCAGTCGATAATTCTATACGACAAATGAACAATTGAAGTATTCAATACCGGTACCTAGGTGATTAAACTCGTTCATGATAAATTGCTCATCAACCTTATTTAATCTAAATTCTCTCTCCCAACATGGCACTTTGGCATTCTTCGATCTGCATTGGTTATAATCGGTCTTAAATCTGTGTAAGCAATAAAGATGTCACGAGTTAACATTGCTTTAAACAAATATAATTACCAGCACTCACAAATAGAAGCCCAATGAAGTATTAGGTAATAAAAAGTCCATCTTAATATATATAAATCTCGTGTCACAATGTTTGTCCTCAATGGACTCCTAAACCACTTAACCGATTATAATAAAATTCGCACACCATGTGCAGTTCGATCCAACTTGAGAGATAGGATAGTTTAAATCTCAAATTATAGTCGCAATTTTAATTTATTGCTAATTATTTGTCTGTTATTATTTGACAGTCACAATTATCTGTTAACTCCAAATGATTCTAACAGATGTCGATACCTTTCGACTGGGTTGAGTAAGTAATCAATAGATGGCGCTGCTATGTATAACTTTTCGATTTCGATGAAATTTGGCACACGGGTAGATTATGTATACTTTTTATACCGGGAAAATATAAAGCGGGACTTTTATACCGGGAAAACTCATTCACGCGGGCGGAGCCGCGGGCAAAAGCTAGTATTATAATAGTATTATAATAGATACATAGGAATCAAAGCAGAGTTCGCATGCTCATCTGACTGATATTAATAAAATATATTACTAAATTTCGGATCTTGTAAAAATATACTTAGTAAAAGATAATTATGTTTAATTTTTTCTTATTAAAAATTATTGTAGGTACCTACATCCGCTTTTAATATAAAATGAGTAAAACGAATAAATTCTGGGTGTGAATTCAGAATACTCTCAAATCAATCTGAGAAAGAAAGAATTATTGACATCCGGGAAAAATTTATTGAATCAATGGAAATTTGTGTTGCTACTTCTTTCTTGCGATAAGTAGTTACAAAATAACCCTGTATGTAAGTATAAAAGGTTAAAATGTTGAATCTAACGCGATTTGAGGTCGAAAGTGGTTGCAATTCGTAATACCTATTATGCTCTCTGATTATATAAATTCATCACTCTCAAGGTTTGCCGAAGTCCTTTTTTACACACACACACCCACACCTCGCCTCCTAAAATCTTGCCTCACGGTAAAGTGGCTCGCCTTAATCAAAGCGTCGGATATGATTTTACACGAAAATAAAAAAAGTGGTCTAATTACTAATTTCTACTCCTATAAATTATCTACTCCTTCCCCTGGTAGCCTCTGTGCGTTTAAGGCGGGCAACGCATCCATGATTCCTCGGATATTGCGAGTATACCGGCAGAAGTAATAATTTGTGAAATTTTTCCGTATAAGTTTGGACTATGCCCTAGAACTCATTATTGTTTGGACGTTCGTCAATGGAACACCTGGGCACAGACCTGGGCCTGTAGCCAAGAAACGTTTCTAAAATCGCGAATACGGAATAACATATCCTATCGTTAATTTTATTGCCAGGATACGTCTTTCCCATATTTTTATTTATTTTCTATTAGCGTTAACGGCTGTAGAAATGTATTTTGGCTACGGCCCCTAATGTAAATATATCTTACCTGAGTAGGGCTGGAATTCCTTTAAGTACCACCACTTTTAATATTATGTAGACGCCAAGCAGCGCACTCACTTCAACCATGCATGTGAATATACCACAGTTCATCATTCCGATGCCGGCTATCGTTCGCCAATTATCAATGTCGTATGGATACGTATACAAGCGGCCCTTCAAATAATGTTCTGTGATAAAATAATAACAAAAAAAGGAAGTCGACTCCACAAAAAGAAACCCAGCCGAAGACATACAAAAGCACGAACTGTTGTTTGCTAAACATGTCCCAACTCCCTGAGTGCGACTCGTTTTTTCGCTGTCGAGTTCCTAATGCATAAGCAAACTACATAAATAAATTTATGATTACCTTGATGAAAGCAAGAAAAAAGAAAAACGCAAAATTAAAAATCAACGTCGCTCCAAACTGTTTGACAATTAAAGATTTTTCGTAATTACTTTGAGTTCTGTGATTTTCGATAAGAATTGCCAAATAAGACAATTTCTGTATAACCTATAAAGAAAATGCTTATTATTAATACATTGTTTCTTGAATCATAAATTAATAACAAAACGTTTGAATAATTTTAAGTATTTCTAGGATAGAATAAGTTTAAAGATGCTTACTTTTTCAAGCACAGTATTAGCCATTCCGTAAATTAAAGCAAATATAATAAGTCCAGAAAAATATGGGTACGGTAAATGTCTATCCCTCGCTTCTTTCAAAACCATGAATTGAAAATGTGCCCAGAATATGGTCATGGGGAAAGCAACAGCCAACTGAAAAATGTAAAAATAAATAGTTAAGTAATTAAAAATTGCAATTGATTTACTATGTAGGTATAAATGCTGAGCAGTTCAAATGCAGGTTCCATCATTTTATCACTAGGTATTAGGCCGACCAATCCACCCCATCTTTCATAATGAATCAATTTCTGAAACTTCAATGAATTCATTTGAATTTTAAGTCGCATTAACAAAATTACTAGAAAAAAATCAGCGCTCGCCGCCTCTTTTCATGTGCCGCCCGAGACCATGCCTTCCCCTCTAACTAGGCCACTTGTTATTAGAAGAAAATGACTTTTCTTGGCATAAACAGAAAGTTCTTATTAGTTAACAGCTTCAGCGGGCAATAAGTTAAACTCGTGTTTTCTAAATCGAATAAATGCGTCTTTCACGCAGTCGAAGCGACCAAAGAAGATTTTATAGAAAAACTCATAAATATTAAATATGCAGACGAATATACAAGTAAAGTAGGTATTGTAGTAAGTATGTAGGTACTCACAAAGAAACAAAGGATAAATATTGCTTCCAATATTAGGAGGATTTTGCTCCCAACTGATTCGTAACTTCTTAGAATCCCCGTTACATTAGATCTTCGTATGGATTTCAAGTTATTTTTGTAGTCAGCCCTGAAAAATGAGATTCTCACACCTACCTTTTCTCAGAGATATCTACTTACGGAGAGCATTAAATAAGTATTGTTTATTGGTGAAAAGTACTTGTTTGTTACTAGGTGTTGCTCGTTGCTTCACGCACGTGAAACGCTTTTCCCGCAAAAAAAATATTATTCAAAAAATAAATAATAAATTATTCACAAAAACTGATTAAAACATAATTTTTTTTTATAAATGTATTATTTGTTAATCCAGGAAATAGTCTACCCTAGTGTGCCAAATTTCATCCAAGTCCGTTGCTTCTGCATTTACTTCTAAAAAACATCCAAACATTTCCAAAAACTTTCGCATTTATAATATTAGCAAGAAGTATGATAATCCAAGAATCCATAATATAAGGTACTTCTTATCTTACTATTACTAATGCAAAAGTATGGTAAAATATTTGAATATTTGTTAGAAGTAAGAGCAAAAACCACTGAGCCAATTTGGATGAAATCTGGGACTCGGATAGCCCATACCCTCACAACATCACGTAGAACGCACTGGCATGGCGTCCAGAGTGCGCTATGGAACGCTTTATCAGTTAGGTTAGATTATATTATTACAAGTAGCTTGCTAATATTTGTAGCCGGGAAAATACACAGCGTCACTTTTACCAGGAGAGGTCTTTACGCGAGCAACACCTATTAAATAATATTATTAAGTACATGTGTACGGATTTTTAAGTTATTTTGGGAACCGCGCAGTCTTGACCTGTTCTAGATACATAATGTTACTTAACCAACAAATGGAGCGCCACCGACTAACCACAAATTATAATCATTATACCTATCTACTATGTATTATGCGTGTTGAGCGCGGTGGGCTGTTCGTACCCACTTCCTAATCTCATAGTTACAAATAAAAATCAACAACTCACCTAGGTATATAAGACCCGTCCATATCAAGTTCCCATAACCACGAAAGATAATACTCCCGCCGCCTCCAAAATATAACAAATATTGTTCCTAAAATTGTTTCATTTTCCGTTATTACTCTGTTCTAGATGTGACCCACTAATCATTTTATAACATTAATATTATAAAGAGATAAAGATTGTAAGTTTGTTTGTAGGATGTAATATCAGATAAAATATACATCACCCCATGCTATGATGAAAACACTAAACTGCATCATATTCGATGTTTCTAGTAAAAAACTAACGAATACTTCGTTGCAAGCACTATATGCCTCATAAAATGGACACAAATCGAAGTCACGACATCTTGGGCAGAGGTGCGTACTTTTAGCTGTACTAGCATTGCAGAATGTCTGTCTGAAATTTATTTATTTTGTTTATATATGTGTTTGCACTTCATACACAAATATATGCCTACAGAAAGACTTCATAGCATAGGCATTCTCTCCCAATCAACCTTAGGGTGGTGCAGAGTAGCGAAGATGAAAAGACTAGCAGGCCGCTGCCGTGATTATAGACCTTTATGCCTTCACGAAAAAGATTTAAATTACCTATAGATTTCAATTATCACATGCCTGTTTTTTATGGCCTGTAGGTAATATTACTTTGCCAATAAAGTCAACCCGACACATAGCACATGGTGCCTACTGCTTACACATTACTCATTGTTACTTTCAACCTATGAGGCCAAGTTTCGTTCAGTAAGCGTCAATTAAACGGAACAATTTCTCGCCTCGCACTTGCGGTTCTTGAAAAGTCCCGTCAGTTATATCCTTAGTGTGAATTATTGTGTTACACTACACTCACGTTATGATTTCGTTAAAGTATATTTTTGTATAGAAGTTTGAACATCGTCCAGTGAGCATATTATTTGAAATTAAAATACGGCAGCATGAAAATTGGGCACGTGTAAATCGAACTGAAATCGTGTAATCATGGTAACAGTATACTCAAAATGACTGCCTCGGTGGCGTAGTTGTATTGCGTACGTGTTACGAGTACGATTTGCGCGCTGAGGTCCTGGGTTCGATCCTGGGTCGGGCCAAAAACACTGTGACTGGGTTTTTCCATCTTAAAAATTACTCAGTCGCAGCTCGGAGTCAGGAAGTTGGCGGTGTGATACCCCCGTGCCTCGGAAAGCACGTAAAGCCGTTGGTCCTGTGCCTGATCTCTCTCCGGTCATGTCGGATTTCCGTCTCACCGGACTATGAGAGTGAAGGAATAGTGAGTGCACTTGTGTATTGCGCACACACTTGTGCACTATAATATCTCCTGCGCACCTGGCTGATCTCCGTTGAGATTGGCCGCCGTGGCCGAAATCGGCTAGGAAGGGAATAATATACTCAAAATGTACGGGAATCTGCTTGACGCAATTCTTTATTATTCGTGCCTGGGGTACTGAACACAATAGTGAGGCAATCCCTTAGACCATTTAACAACTACTCAAAGGGCAATCCTTGCCCGCATTAACAAGCAGATTCGCCTTTAAGAAACTTGCCGCAAGAAAATTGCTCTGTCTAATTTGGCTCTCCATGATAATGTCGGTAGATTAGGTTAGGTTAATAAGACTCCCGTTAAAACATGCGTTTTGTTCTAATCCTTACTCTAATCCGCGACGTTTGAAAAGCCCCCACGGCGCTGTATTCTCTTGATATGCTAGATACGTCATAACCACTCCCGCTGCAGCAGCGATTATTAACGCACGATTGAACAACTCGCTGTACGCAAAATAGAACGCTATCTGAAACAATACAAAAGCCCTCCCTCACAATGCATGTTATAATTTGATTTTAGTAAGCAGGGTCGCGCCGTCCCTATGTGCGAAGTGTGCGGCGCACACAGGCGCCAAGGCAATAAGGGCGCCGGAATCAGGATGAAATGCCAGCGGTAATTGAAATTATATTTGTCACAAGTAAGAAAGTGCGCGAACCACTCCTGTGCCCCCCCCTCCCCCCTTCGCGGAATGAGGCCCGTTGTACTTTTACGTACGTCGAAACAGGACGACAAAAATCAGAGGCGCTTTATACCTACATATCGCACACAGGCGCTGTCTTGGGTCGGCGCGGCCCTGTTAGTAAGTGCTTTTATAACGGGAAAAGACAGATACATGGACTAAAAGAATTACCTCTCACACGTACCTTTTCACCAAAATATTCTTGTAGTAAACTGAGAGGTTGATCTTTAAATATCATATCCGCACCCATCCAGTTATTGTAAAGAATCTGCAGTTAATATAAAATATTTAAGATAGGTACATATGAGTATCAGGTAATAGGTAAGTCCCATCGGGTTGTCGGGTCGGACTTGCGCCTTATAAGCGCCAGTGTATGGTCGCACGTAAAGTGTCTTGTTCTGATGTTTCGCGTTTACTTCTATAATATTAGTAAGTAGTCGGTAAATACTGACCAGGAAAATAATATTTAAAACACTCACCTGTCGGGCGTTCACTTTCTTAGCGATGTCTTGTTTGGGCAAGAAGAAGTATGGGCCGTCGTGCAGCGCGTACGCGTCCAATATAATGTTATTCTGAATCAATCTGCACAATAACATGTATCACAATTCACAATATTTAAGTTTACCTGATGCCATTTAGCCAGTTTTTCCTTACATATTGGAATACAAACCGTAGGTACCAAAAAATATAATACTCCGTATCTAACGCGAGCAAGTGACGGGTCGTATATCTACCAGATAGGATCATTGTTAGTCGATGTCACGGCTGTCACGGCTTGGGAGGCATGGCAGGCCGCAGACATTTTGTAGCCTAAAAAATGACAATATGAAACTTTACCTTTCCAAGCCGACATAATTTTCATTCCTTCCAAACGGCAATACCAAAAGCATTCTGTAAACAATTTGACTTCTTTCTAGCGTCGAAAAGTTTCCTGGGCCTGGATATTGCTTTCTGTAACAATTCAATGAACTGACTGATGTGACTTTGTCAAATCTACTTTAGAAGAACCAACTAAAGAAATCGCTATGATTTTGGCACTCAAATATGTTATCGACATCGTTAAAGGAGAACAAAATATATTCTTTGTATAGACAATGTCGACCGTCTTCGTGGCGCAGTGCTCGATGCCGAATGCCGATCGATTCAACGTCCAGGCCGAAGATTCGGTCTTCGCACGGATACAATGTTTGTGTTATCGACGAGTAGCTGGCTCACACCTGGGTGTTGTGGAAACTACAAGTCCCTAGTAATTGTTTTTCACGATACAAGACCATAAATAAAGAATATACTGACATAAACAAATGCGTGCGATCTCGAATACGGCTTTGACTGATGCATGCATATTTTAATTCTAATAATGAATAAATTACCGGACAATCTTAATCCATTCCTTCTCTCGATTTTCGTACAAGAATGGTAGAATAATGCTCAAAACTTTCATGTACATATTGCCAGCATTAACGAACTCCACGTGGTTGTCCTTGAAGTGTTTCCGAATGTTGAACACGTCACCGTACAGTTGTACCACACTGTCGGGCGCGTGGACTTTCACGAAAATATAGCGCCCGTGGGATTTCATCTGAAAGGCAAGCAAACTATATTCTTTTTATAATGATCTACCGGTATTTAAATATTTTTAAGTTTGTGATAACATAAAACATCGCTTTAATTTAGTTCCTCTTTAGACTTCCATAGTAAAACTAAAAACTAGGAAATTACATAATTTCACTACGTCGACATACCGACTGACTGATTTCTAAACCACCCTCGACAAGTGACGATCGGCAACCATATCATTTTGTAAATCGAAAGCACTGCCAAGTGCCACAATTACGACGACTTCGGCGTATACGTGATGTGACAGCACGGAGCCGCGCGGGCGTCCTCGCATGACCAGCATTGCTCATCATCTTGTAGTCCACCCCACACTCCACAGAGTAGAAAAAAAAGGTATTTCTGTAGATATTGTTGTTGCTTCTGGATTCTGAGTCACAGAATAAATTTATGTTTGTACAGTCAGGCGACAGGCACATAAGTATTTTTTGTGTGTAGTAAAGTAAATCGCTTGTATTTTGTTTTTGTGAAGAGAAAATAAAAATTGGTATGAACAAAAATGTATAGGCGCTTAGAAGTTTTGAATTTGTTCAGGTGCTTATGTGGCTGATTTTACCTACCTAGAATCTAGATTATATTGTAGCTAACCTTCCACGAACTTGTCGCATTGACAGGTCTATTAAGTGTTAGGTATGGGATAATGACAGGTCGGAAAGCACAGGAAAGAAAAAATAGTTGTTGCACCCACCACGCCATTCTCGACTTCCACTCCCAGACCAACTTTCAAAATGTTTAAAAAGTACGTGGTCTTTATTAAATCTGTTTTGGCGTCACCATCGTCGACCAACACCAGCACCATGTCGATGCGCCTGATGCCGTCGTTGAAATATCCTGTATGGACAGCATTCTATAACGTAATAATTCAAATTTATTTTGTACAGCAGCATGTTTAAAAATATCACTTAGGGTAACGCTAAGCAACAATCAGTTAGACAGTTAAAATTATAATTTGTAACTCACCTCGGGACCCATTTCATAAAAAGAAACATAAAAATAATCAGTAAAATACTAAAATACCTAATCAAAAATATTTTGACATTCAAAACTTGTCATTTTTCCAAGAACATACCAAAGACTATTAAGTAGTATGAGGTATGCTGGCCTCTATATTAACGTTGGGCGTCATATATGAGGGGCGAATACTCATATAAATCAAACAAGAGAAACTCTCGGGGAACAAATGTATTTACTTCTTGTCTTTAAATTAATTAATAGTAAGGTTCGGAGGCGCGCGTACAATCTAGTCGCTAGGTGAAACGGACGACGACTGACTACTGGTCGCGAGTGGCGCGTGCGACAAAAAACGTCGCCGCGTGAGACACACCGCTGTGTCTGAGCGGGACGACACCACGCGTCACTCGGCGAAACGCGCGGGAAGACGGCCGCGAGTTATACGTTCTGGCAACATCGCCATCCGGTTTACTATATGCTCCCCCTCTAGTCTAGGAGAACGCCCTCGTTCCTGGACTAGGACCTTGACTTTGGAAGCGGGTCGTCCTCGCTTCTTTTTCGGGACTACGGGATTAGGGAGGGATGAGCGGTCGTCTTTATTCCTGTAGATAAACAGATCCTGGTTATGGTACTTACCAAGGATTTCGTTGGGCTGGTCCACATGAGACAATGTAGATGTTGTTGGACTATCTTTTCTCAAAATTTGGTACGGCGGTACTGCTATAGGCGAGTGATTACCTGTATTGATGCGGTGCTCAGCATATGGAGTTGGACCTCCCCCTGCTTTGAAGACATTTTCGTGTCTGACGAGGACTTCAGGGAGCGCACTACGCTCAGCTGGATAAAGTTGGGAACCTTCGTCATCACGAGGAACATTCGTAGTAGAACAGCTTGTATGTCTTGCAGTAGGTTCAAAAAGCAGTTTATGTTTTTTAGTATTATTATTACTAAAATACCAAATTTCTTTATTAAAGTCGATAACAACTCCTGCAGCAGTAATAAAGTCGATGCCTAGGAGTGTTTCGTTATTGTTGGAATCGGGAAAAATCAGAAATGGTATCTTAATGACTTTATGGTCTAAACTCACCGCTAAAGTAGTAGTAAGAACTTCCATGTCCTGCACACAGCCATCAGCAAACTTGATCTTGCGCTTAGAGGGGACAAGGGGTTGACCTTTTCGTAGAAGGAGAGCATACAGCGTGTGACCAGCAATGCAATGTTTCGCGGCGGTATCAATTAAAGCTGTACCAGTAACACCCAAAATATTAATTTTGAAAATCGGACGAACTTCACGACATGCAAATGGCCTCTCACTACCGTCTTCCGTCGTTACAACATCTCCACTACATATACAATCATTAGAATTTCCATAACTCTTAAATCTATTTACAACATTTTTATTTTTAGGTACATTCCGAAAATTATAAATTTTTGAGTTACACATATTTTCACTAGGATTCCTACAATTAACATATTCCGAATTATAATTTGTTTTGTCGGAGACACTAGCTCTCGTACTACAATTTTTATTACAGTGAAAAATATTATGCCTGTCTCCTGGACTATGATTGCTATAATTATTATTACACAATATTGTTTCATCATCGATCTTGTGACAACAAAAATGTTTTGAATTAACATTACCTACAAGATCGGAATTAATATTTTGCTCTGATTGAGTACGTACACTTTTAAAATTATGCGGAATGCAATTCCTATAGCATAATTCACTGTTTAGAATGTTGGAGGTAACACCTGATTTATACTTCGCGGATTGTGAATTTGATTTTAGCAAACGTGCATCAATAAGCGAGTGATCAAAGCAACCATTTTGTAAATTATTACATGCAACATTCATAACAGGCAAATGTGAACACATAGAATAGTCACTATTATTATTAGCAATACGCGTAGACATTCTGTTAGTGCCAATAGCGTTTAAATGTTTATTAGACTGTCCACCACCGGTTGAACACTTTTTCGAACTTGCGTTATTATGCAAGCGCGTAAGTTCGACACTATAAAAGCTATCTTTATTAATTTCACTATTATCACACACTTGCGCGGGAATGTTAGTTAGGCTGGACTCACCTCGATTTGCCAACTTACGACATTGGTCTCTCGTATGGTTGTACCGTCGACAGTATGTACATTGAGGACGATACTTCCTGGCATCACCGGAACTCGAAGTGGTAGCTGGTGGCGTCGTGAAAACTGGTGTCGTTGTTGGTGTCGCGTCGGCGTGCGCGGCTCGGTGCGGCGCGGCGAAGGCGACGGCGGCACTTGGCGGGACGGTCGGGAGGCGCGTAGCAACACGCGGCGGCGGCGCGGGAGCTCGACCGGCACGTACTTGTGTGATCGTGTTGCTCGGCGGGTTGCGGGGATCTGGCGATGGGGCGTGTGTGGCGTAATTCGAACCACGCTTTTCTTTATGGCAATCTTCCACGCTTCTCGCCAGTTTTAGGAGCTCGTTAAATGTCGAGAATTCTTCTCTGCGGAGCCGTTTTTTAATTTTATTATTTAAAAGACCGTATGTCATATCTAGTTCGGCATTTTCCGATAAATCCCCTTTAGGCAATTTAGCAAATAATGATCGGATTTTTGCTACGAACAGATCGGTGTTTTCTTCGCGATGCGGATTATTAAAAATGTCGATGTATATTCTGTGCGGCGGGCGACGGTCTCCGAAGGCGCTGATTAAATTACTCTTCGCCTCGGTCCAGGTGTTAATCTGGCCCTTTATCCCTTGCCACCAGATTGCGGCGTCTTTGGTGAGCAGCATCGACATTCCTTTGACTGTGTTGGCGTCGGTCACTCTACAGCAGTCAATAAAACTTTCCACGCTATCGATGAACGTGGTCACTGACTCTGTTGATGATCCACTAAATGTGGCCTTGCAGCGAGCCAACGTCGCGTCATTAGTAGGTATGGACGCGGAATTTCGCATCATGGAATCCATTAAATCGCGAAGGGCTTCTGTTTGAGACCTTTGTAAAGCGGACAAAATGGCCGCCACACTGTGTTCAGTGAAGGTCGCTTCAGGCGTTGACGTGGCTGCTGCGCTAGCGATGTCGGGCACGGGACGTGAGCGTTGTGGTGTCGGCGCATCGCCAGAACCAGGGGCGATGGGACTACCACAGTCGGAGTTGTCGTGTGATGAGGGAGGCGCGGTCGGGGCGGCGGCGGGAAACGTGGCCGGCATGGCGACGAACTCGTCCCGACGTTGGCGACTCCGACTCCGTGTTTCCATTTTTTCCGGTTCACAAATACTATTTTAATGTCTACACGGGAAAATCACTTTCGCTTCACCAACTACAAAGTCACTAACACTGTTGTAGAAATTGATGCTAACGTAGAAGTACGATGGCCGCCATTTTAACGTTGGAGCGCCATATATGAGGTATGCTGGCCTCTATATTAACGTTGGGCGTCATATATGAGGGGCGAATACTCATATAAATCAAACAAGAGAAACTCTCGGGGAACAAATGTATTTACTTCTTGTCTTTAAATTAATTAATAGTAAGGTTCGGAGGCGCGCGTACAATCTAGTCGCTAGGTGAAACGGACGACGACTGACTACTGGTCGCGAGTGGCGCGTGCGACAAAAAACGTCGCCGCGTGAGACACACCGCTGTGTCTGAGCGGGACGACACCACGCGTCACTCGGCGAAACGCGCGGGAAGACGGCCGCGAGTTATACGTTCTGGCAACATCGCCATCCGGTTTACTATAGTAGGTAATAGACACAGAATAAATAACTTCATAGACGTACGAGCTTTAAATTCGCGGTTTCCATATCTATTTCCGTCCTTGCGCCGAAGAGTTATAGATATTATAATCATGTGCATAATAATAATGTCTCTTACATTATGAAATTATAATAATTAATATTATTAAACATAATTGGAATCTTTCTACAATTCCAAAAAAATAAACATGGGAGAGTAAAATAATAACTTCAAGTATTAAGATTAGCTCGTTCAAATATAAAATCTAGGTTAAATCGGTATCCATGCGTTCGCGTGTAGCAAGGCGCGTTCTTGTCATTCAAATGCATAAAATCGAACATGTCAAAAATGTAATAGCGTCCTTAAGTACCTAATTACATAGTATCTTTTAATTAATTGATGTTGCATAATTTCTCTGGAATGCAATGCAATCAGCCCTGTATTATATACTTGTACACTGCTGAGCACGGGTCTCCTCTATTACTGTGAGGGTTCAGGCCTTAGTTCACCACGCTGGCCTAGTGCAGGTTGGCAGACTTCACATATCCTCGAAATTCTTATGGAGAATTCTCAGGTACGTAGGTTTCCTCACGATGTTTTCCTTCTCCGTTAAAGCGGACGATAATTGATAAACAATACTAAAAATAACTAAAGAACATTTTCAAAACACAATACTTAAGATTATGTTGTTTAGTTATTTTTGATTTGTGATTAATTTAACAGGAAGTAAGTTTTCACGTTACATAATTCCTTAAATCACCTATTCAATTAAGTAGATTAACATAACGACGGGAATAAGTTAGCAGGGTAAAAAGTAGCTCATGTGCTAATTCAGGATATGGTCAAAGAGAATATAAACACCACGTTAGAGGCATGGTCTAAGGTCTTATTTAAGGACAGGCGGGGCGTCGGGCGTTATGTACAGTCAGCAGCATAAGTAGCTGAACGAAATCAAAATTTCAAATCGTCTATATCTGACTGTACATAATAATTCTATGGTTCTGTCATAAACACAGTGAAACAAAAGTAAGGTAAGTACATAAGAAATCTAAAAATTTAATGTAACAAATAAATATGACTACTATTTAAAAATTCATTGTTCAGAGTGTGCAAGGTAGGCGTCCTTTATAGTTTGCTCGGCTCTGATGCTGTCTTCAATGTCTTCAGGCTTCGGCGGGATGAGATATTGTATCAACAAGGCAGCTGTCAATCCCGCGTACTGAAAATAAACAAAATGTGTGTTCCTAAGAGCCCTTTACTGATTTGTCGGTACGGTCTCGATGCGGAACCGGCATGCTCGGTACAATATGCTTATATATTTATAATGATGCTCGGCTTATTCCTATATTTCATTGTGCGCTTTCTGATTGGAAAGGAAAGGAAAAATACTATAATGTAGCTTTTACGAAATATTTTACAAGAGCCAGAATTAACTCAGTTTATAATGATATTTTATTTTCTTATGTGTCTAGGAACATCTCTGATCGATTTGCACGACTGGTTAGAGGGCTCAGGGCTAGACTTATATTGCTTATTCTATGGAACTAGCTCCTTTTCCATGTAATTGGAAAATAAAAGAGTTTCTTGAAAAACAGCATTTTTTTTGTTTGTTGATCTAGTTGCTGGTAGGCGGACGCAAGTAGACTTTTTCAGTTACACCGGACTGTAGGTGAACGTCTTAGGCGCCCTAGCCTGTGTCTTTGGGACGAGGATAATTGTTAGTATCGTGTTTGCCGGTGCACTCGACGTAGCGAGCGGAAAGGCGACAGCCACAGGTAGAGTGGACATACTTTGGCAGTTATGACACTTCCTATTTCTTTTTTATGGGGGTTCTTGACTTTAAAGCCACCTAGACCGGGAATTAAAAAAAAATCACGTATCTTGACTAAACGTTTGACGTCTTAGGGGGACTCGAATGGACGATGACGAGAATCATCTCGTATTTTCCTCCGTTGCGGGCGTTGAGCGAGTTCGCTCGAGAAGAGCGGTGTACACCATCGTGCACGTGAGGGGCATCCTCCTCAAGGGTGGAGATGTCCTTTTCAAGTAAGCCATCCTTGACCACCTGAATGATCCTGACTAGTGGGATACTCACTCTACAATTACGCTCAATCCAACAATTTTGGACCGCGCGCCACTCCGCGAGACGGCGATATATTGGTAATTTTTTCATGCTTGCAACTACGACCTGGTGCGCTGTGTATGGTGATAGCTCGGCGTCTTTGACATAAGGAGCAGTCCTAATTTCAGCTTCTTCAATGTGGTGTAGGTAACTTTAAAAGGTTGAGTTGGAAAGTGGCAAAACTTCTGAATTTTAAAGAAAGGTGTGAAGTTTGTAGCGGTTAATATAATCTTGCTTTAAGTGTGTAAATTCAAGAGAAAACAATGTAGTATCGTTTCGTGCAGCACACGTTGCACCGACACGGCGATGGATGACAAAACGGCTTGGAACAACTTGGAAAACATGTATAACCAAGAACAAAAAATAGTTATTTTATTACTTACTTGGAAAATAATGATTGTCATATACTGATATATGTTATTTTGAAAATATTCTTCGCCGGGTACAGGGTCCGGCCAAAAGTAAAAAAAATGGCCAGTTACTATTTTTTTATATTCAGCTCGTGGTATCAAGGTGCCTGCGATGAATTGAGAGATTAATTGATAGGTGCAGTTAGCGGTGAGCCTACAAGATAGCGACGTAGCCCATACCAATAAGATTAAAATGGTACTTATTTGAAAACTGAAGAACTGTGACGCAAAAAGAATTTCTAAAATCAGTCCACAAATTACAGAGAAATCATACAGTTGAACGTAGGACCTCTTCCTTTTTTGAAGTCGACATAAAAGATACCTACAAAGACATTATTATATATGCCTAAATGTCACCTTGAGCCTCGAAATTAGTCACCAACCTACTCCAACCTAGTATATTTTTTTTTTTAGGTAGGCGATCCTGCAGTCAACACCGGGGGAAACCTGCGAATGGGATACTGGAGACCCCCGGCTTGACGACTGCAGGGGCCTGGGAGGGGAGTGGAGGAGGAATATGGAAGGGAAGGTGGGGGGAAAGGAGGAAGGTTCCCAGGAGGGGCAGAAAGAGAGGGTGCCAGGAAATGTGCGCGGGCCCTTTTAGGCCTCAATGTGATTAACAACCAAGAGGTATACACACTGACTGTGTGCCTCGGCCCGCGACTAATGTCCCCCCGCGCATGGGCGTGCATTGCGTGTGAAGACCCAGAGCACAAGAATTGCCTCGGGGGGCAACCTAGTATATTTGGTACCCATTTCTATTTTTTACCACCAGATTGCAGATAATTTTTCGCTCGAATAAATATATGCTATTGCAACATACCTGGGAAATAACAAACTTCCGGTTTGAGGCCCGTGTATTTCTTGAAGCGCTTGCCGATCAATGGCATTTTTGCGTACAGCTGGTATAAAAAAAGAGAAAGAAACAATGAACAATTGTGACAAAAGAAGTAAGCCCGGAGTTTCTTTCTGCCTTTCTTCTTCGGGTCGTCATCGCTTAGGTAGCTAGTGAAAGGCTGGTAGGTTAGCTAGGCTAGGGCCTGTAGTGTCCTCACCGGTGAGGATCGCGACGCGTTCCTCCCATTATTTTAATAAAATGATCTCTTTTTTGTATCCCCTTTTCCTGCCAGCCCGAGCTGGCTTTTTTGTTTTTGTTTATTTCTCATCATAGATTTACTCCCAATAAAAATGTCGGTAGTTATATAAGTGACCATTGGTATTAATAATAATTATTAATATAATCAATTTAATGTATTTTGACTTATCATAAGTGCAACTATGTTCGCCTACGTGATGAATAAAGTATTTTATTTTTATTTATTATTATTTTTTATACATAGCTGATAAATGTTTGTATGTACCTAATGCAATAAAGGCAAATATTTCTTATTCAGATTTACAAGAGATTATGAATGCCAAATGTACCTACATCATAGCTAGTATGTATCTACTATTTAGTATTAACACTCAAAAAACTGTTCAGTACCTACACTTAACAATACAATTGATTAACTTCATTGCAAGTATATGATAACAAATAACCGGTACTTATCAATATTAAAAATCAAAGTAATTTATTAAACATGAAAATAAAAAAGCTGATCTATATAACATTTTGTGACGAATATTTCAATAACAGTTAAAATATAATGCTGATAAATGTCAAGTATAGTCTCATCATCATCATCAGCCACATGAAGTCCACTGCTGAACACAGGCCTCCCCCAAAGATTTCCAGACGGACTTGTCAAGAGCGGCCTGCATCCAGCGTGTTCCTGCGACCTTTATCAAGTCAAGTATGGTCTATTTAGCCTTAAACCAAAAAATGCTTTTAAGTGATTATTGTACCACAGGGGCGGTTGCAGACAAAAACTAGACACCTTCCGTCAGAGGAAGCCCACAGCCGTCCCTAATGCGCCGAAGATGACCGCGGAGTTTTAGTTGGTATTGCCGTGCATAGGGCGAACCCAACACAACCATCCAGCCGCCCCCAACGAGGGCTGGGCGGTAGTGGTAGATCACATTCTCCGAGAAAAAAAAGGTGATTGTTGTAACCAAAAATTGAAAATACAGGTAATGTGAAATGTCATAACTTATAATTATTATTATTAACTTATATTATTATTTAGTCACTGTGTGGACTTGACACTTCGCGGGGTTCCTCAGCCCCTGCGCAAGTGACAAAACTGTTGATTTTATTTAAGTAGCCGATTCACAAACGACATACCGACATGCAATGCAATGCAATGAAATCAGCCCTGCATTATATACTTACCCACTGCTGAGTACGGGCCTCCTCTACTACTGAAAGGGGTTAGCCTTAGTCCACCACGCTGGCCTAGTGCGGGTTGGCAGACTTCCTATACCCTTGAAATTCTTATGGAGAATTCTCAGGTATGTGAAGGTACCGTAAAAGCTACTTGAACCATAATTCTAACGTTTCTTCCTCAAATCGAATTACTGCAAAGGAATCTTATGATATCAAAATATCGATTCGACTTTTAATAAATTGCGTAATTGTTTCATTGAACGAGTGGATTTAAAATATATACATATATATTGAAGCAAAACAATATGTAAAAAGGACGCAAGGTTTAACTATATTAATTACTAGACTTTTGCTCAGCTTTACCCGCGTGAAAGCCTTTCCCGCTACAAAAGTCTCTAACTCACTGTAGTCTGTAGCAATCTATAGCACCATCTGTACGACACCAGCGCTAACTATTTAAAAATACACACACACAGTCACGCGACACGCCTTTTATCTCCGAAGGTGTAGGCAGAGGCGCAACTAGTGCACCCACTTTTCGCCGTTATTCCGTCCCATGATGTGATAGGGGCGAGCTTATCGACATATCGGGCATAAATTCCAGACCTCGGGCTGCTGTTCAATAGAAAAACTCAACATCACTTTGCCCGACCCAGGGATCGAACCCGAGACCTCAGCATTGCAGTGGTACCGTAATACAACTACGCCGCCGAGGCAGTCATTTAAAAATCTGATTTAAAAATTTAAATATTTCGCACGAGACCAAATTACTGGGTTAAAAAGTAGCCTATGCACGTATTAATCCAGGGCATGGTCTATTTGTTAGCCGAATTTCATGGAAATCCGTTCAGCGGTTGCTGCGTTTACCTACTTCCTAACAACCATCACAAACATTTTCACCAACGTTCGTATTTATAATATTAATAAGAGTAAGACTTACTAATCTTGAAACTTACCGACGTCTGAAATCGACTTATAGTAGACTTGAAAAAATCTGTCATGTTTTCGTGCGTTTTCAAATACACTTGCCTCGTCGCAACTCGAGAATTCCAGCCTAGCAATATTGCCTGGAAAACATATGTCACAATAAAGAACATGCATTTAGTCGTTGCCTCGGTTTAGTGGCAACGTCATAGTGCTAATGGTTAGTGAGCCAAGAGATCGTCGATTCGTATCCCAGAGTGGCCTACATCGTATAATTTTCTCGAACACGGTTTATCCAGGGGTGGACCAAAAGACGATCACGTCACGTGAAAAAACCAAGACTATCCAATAAATGCACTCTGCATGATGCTTGTAGCGTATTGCGCCGACACCATACTGGAGTAAGATAAGTGCAGGCGGAGGAAGAAACATTACACACGTGGTAGCTGCTGTGGAAACTACAGCTCCTGAGCAATTGTAGCTGTCTATACGGCGACATCAGGAACGGTGCCCTCGGCAGGCCAGTGGGTACATCTTAGAGCCATCACATATGTGCCAAAGAGACTAGTGCCACATAGCTAGGGGATTTGGCTGGTATGAACATGTAATGTTTATATTGTAGTAGCGTGTGCTTAATTAGAGTTACCATATTCGGGCTTATAATTTCTTGGAGATTTTTAAGGTTTCTTAGAGTTAGAAATTGTTTTATTTCTTTTTGTCGAGGGTTCGGTCGACCACCGAGCCACCAGCCGTACCAGCGAACACAATTGTTTGACTTACATTACTGAATATCGAGGACCATGCCAATACAGCAAACAGTTTAGGCCAAATGTCTAAACCGGACTTTTCAAGAAGAATGGGCCTTCTGCAGGTCAACAATAACTCTCGTGCTGTGAATCTGTCAACAAATTGACGTCAGCTTTACCTATATGCATAATCATAGTAAGATTCCTTGGAGCTTGCGCGCGGAATGTAGGCTCCTATTTCAACGTATGCTTAAAATTAGTACTTAAAAATACGAACCGCATGTCGATCAGGTTTAAAATTAAAGCCGCTACGGGAAGCAGCGGAGACGCGGCACCAAATAATATTATGTATCCGAATTGTAATGCTGAAAAAAATAAAAATAATCATGGAAATCTATGACATTAATTATA
This sequence comes from Sphinx pinastri, assembly GCA_947568825.1. NCBI lineage: Eukaryota > Metazoa > Arthropoda > Insecta > Lepidoptera > Sphingidae > Sphinx > Sphinx pinastri. The sequence goes on from OX387615.1 coordinate 1,534,726, forward strand.
TTTTGAGCTTTTTGATGTTTATGCATTAGCAAATGATGCTGTATATAAGTTTAGGAAATGGTTTTAATAATTTCGTATCTGATATGATTAAAACCGCAAGTCATGACTCATAGGCCATCACACCAAGAGCCTTCTCTACTCCATGGTTTAGATTGACTGATATTACACTGCTACAGGCAGTCGCCACATTTAGAAGTCTATCCTCCAGCTGCTCAAAGCGAGGAGCGACTGGCTGCCGGAACAGTCGCCCGCATGCTTGTGCGCTCAAACATTCAACTCACCCAGATAGTTGTAATGTCTTGTTATCACATCTTCTGTAATAGGTTTCAGTCTGTATTCTCGCTCCCAGCATGGATACTTCTTGTTTATTGATTTCCCTTGGTTATAGTCGGTTCTGAATGGCCAGATAGCCCGTCTACCAGTTAAAAGCAATACAATTATTTGAGTACATTATATAAACGAAGGGTGTAGACAGTCGCTATCTACATGACATAAGTAGTAATCGACCTCATAGCATAACGCTTCTGGGTGAGTAAAGCGATGCGCCGTAATCGACGAGATGTGGCGTACGTTTAGCAGCGTTTTTGGCAGCGGCCGAGGTGGAGTTTTACGATTTTATGCACTTCATTGCCTCAAAAGTAGTTCCGACATACCTGTCATGTATAGCACGTTATACAAGATATATTTTGTTTAGTGTTATAGTGTGCCAGGTTCCAGGAGAGAGCGCCTAACTTAAAAAGACTCATATAAAGTATTGCTGACTCGAAACCAGGACACCTCATTCATCATTTATTCATACATCGCCAGTCGCCACTAGCTTACTAATATACATACCTAGTTTGGATATTTAGTTTTTGTTTGTGGTGCACCAGCTACTTTTGTTTTCAGCAGTAGAATAAAGCCTGGTCACGCGATAATATATTTTTAGTGAGATACCGGTAAAACTCGAAGGAAATAGGACCTTGGCGTGCCGGTGGGTTCATAGAAGTAGTAAACCGAATAACTCGTCCGAGTAGGTACTCGGCTCAGTAAAAATAAAACCGAGTAAAACTTGGTACTCGGTTACTTGGAATAACCTAAGCTGTACCTACATCTCTCTTCTCAACACAATATTTGTTGTTGCCAGGCTGAAGTGATCGCGGCCAGCGGCGTCTCTACACCCCAGCTCACGCTAGTTCCCACCTCCGCTGACAGCGGCAGTCATGGCTGGGCGGTAAGCTGTTTAGATTTTCCCCGAACATTCAACTGAGCACATAATTTATCTCCACCCATACTAACATACTTAATTAAAATATAGCTTTTAAAATATTAAGATTACAACTATGAGATGTCAATTACTATAATCTAAGCATGTAAAATAGGATATACTTACTAACATTAAGAAATACATTGTCTTTGGTAAGACTTGCTTGATTAGAAAACTAGCAGTTAGAGCCACAAACACTTCGTCAATGCAAGGGTGAGGGCCGCAGTTTCTTGAGAATCCGTGACTAAGTAAATTTATTTTGTATTTCTTTTTATACCTTTTTTTTTCGTACCGTCCAGGCGTGTTAAACAATCGTGACTGAAATGTAAAAAAATACAGGGCAGCAAGGTTTATCTATGATTACCTATATTTATTTTTTTACTTAGCAAAGACAGTAGCTATTTCTTTCACAGATTTCTCTGAAAAAGAAAACTTTCCTTGAGTGCTCTCAAAAATTGGATTTTGATATTTATCAGTGTAGTCTCTCTCTCCAATGATATTCAAAAAGTATAGATATTCGTCATACCCTAATAAATTAAACGAAAACAGTGTTCTCCACTCATATTGTTTTCCATTTCAATATATTGACAAGACTACCTGGCCCGGCGAACTTCGTATCGCTTCAGAATCAATTAATTTTGTGTTAACTTATTAGCTAAATTATATATTTTTTTTAAGATTAAATGAATACTCATAATGAATTAAGCTGAATAAATGTACAAAAATCAAAACGAAAAAATCATTAATTCATACACAGGGACAGAGAGAGGCAGAGACCATTGAAAGCGAACTGTGATATGCCACGATCTTGACATACCTCTTTCGCCCCACTGCATGGGGTGGCAGCCGTTAGAGCTTCATAGTGCACTGCAATATGGGCGTTCGTGACCCTTACCATCAGACGAGCGGCTTGCTTGTCTCTTTATTAGGTAGGTACTAGGTAGTCTTAAAAAACAAAATACCTTAAACCATGTGAAATAAATTAAAATCGGATAGGCGCAAAAGGAAGTAACCAAAAACAATTTGGTCGCCAGGGCTCGGTCGTAGGACTCGACGGATGGATGGTTCTCGAACCTGGTCACCAACACCGCAACAAAGTGACATATCTGCAATCATTATTATAATACTTATTGGCTTTCAAAAGGACGAGGTTTTAAAGAAATTATATTTTATGGCACGTGTACACGTGAAGAATAAAAGTCTTAACATATTTGAAGGAATCATTAACTTATAGATACTAACAATAACATCGGCATCATCATCGTAACAGTGCTAAGATATTCGTTCCAAGGGCGTCGCCAAGGGGGGGCAGGGAAGGACAGCTGCCCCCCCCCCCTAGAGATTCTAAAAAAGTTGCCAAATGTAAAGCAACCAAAGTTCTAAGTCTTTGACTTGACTTGCTTGACCGATCATTCCCGCCTCAATGGTCAGGCCATGATGAGTGTGCACAGAAAACTTATTCATGGAAACTTACAAGTTTTTATAATAAAATGGTCGAAAAGTTTTAAAAAAACCCCCGAAGATTATGTTTTTATTTACCTAATAAAAAAGAGAATCTTTGTCGACCACTATAATATTAAAATCTGGTAATTACGAAAAAAATACACTGTATATTCAAATTCAAACTCGCAAATTATTTTTATAATAATTTTCTAATAAATGTAATAACTTATTTATAAGTTTTATTTGTTGTACAGCATTAATGTATTAGGGTTTTTAATACACCAATGTTGTACAGTCAAGAACTCTTAAAGCTTTACACGTTGGACTAGATGTAACGTATTACAATCGCTGTAGATGTAAGGCTCGTTCTACAAGTGAAAAGCTTCATGTGCTCTCGACTTTACCTACAATTCATACGTTTCTCATTCTCCATATCAACTTGCCGCCCCCCCCGGGCCATCGGCTGGCGACGCCCTTGATTCGTTCTTGCAGATTACCTACCCACAGGCACATTTAAAGTACTTATATTACATCTTTGATTCAGTGACTATGTAGAAAACATAAAGTAAAGTAGCTAAAAGTGGCGGCGTACCTTCTCGTATATTATAGATATAATAACTACAACCATGCATGAAAACAGAGCGATTATAATATATTTCTCGAAGTCTTTAGGCAGGGTTTCAAGCTTTACATTACTTATAAGTGTCTTATATTTTTCTGCAACCAGTTTGAGGAATAATAAAAGGGCGTAGTACAACTGAAACAATGTAATTGTGATTTATAAACATGCTCCCAGCAACTATACAGCCTCCGAAATCCGAATCTAGTGGCGAATTTGTGATTTTGGTTCGGAATAGACTTGACCCAGTAAACAACAAAAAAACACTATTGAACTTTTCTTTTTTGGACCTATCCCACACCAAAGTAGGGATGGCTCATAATACTTTTCCAAATATATAGGGATCCTTGGGAACATAAATATGACTGATAAGGCACTCAATTACGACCTACAATGCATTTTTTTTAATCCTGTCACTTGTGAATCACATTTTTGTAACATGCATATACATACAGCAAACCTGTATCAAATAAGGACCATTCCATATTGTGATATGAAACATAACAGTGTAAGTTAAGGACGTTACTACATTTTTGACATGTTCGATTTTAGATATTTGAATGACAAGAACGCGCTTTGCTACACGCGCACACATCGAAACCGATTTAAACTAGATTTTCCATTTGAACGAGCTAATCTTAATACTTGTAGTTATTATTTTACTCATCCATATTTATTTTTTTGGAATGGTCGAATGTTTACAATTATATTTAATAATAATTATTATTATAATTTCATCATGTAATAGAAATTTTTATCTGTTTATTTTGAATGTTCCTTTTTTTACATTTTTATATATAGGTACATTAGCACATATAGAAAAATTTAAAAAAGTGTATCACCCTCCGATGGCGAGGCTCAAGACCCAAGCCACCGGTAGTCAGGGATTCAAAGTGAGGAATCTCCTCACAATGCGTGTGGTAAGCGATACGACCACCCATAAACAGTAGCAACACCATCCAGCACCTTGAGTTACAAAATACCTACTGAGTGGCATTTAACTGCGCTCGTCATTCTGATACATAAGATGTTAAGTCTCATTATGTCCAGTAGTTACACTGGCTACAATGTTCTTCAAACCGAAACACTATAGTGCATGCACACTGCTGATTGGTGGTAGAAAAAGACATTAGCATTGCGGTGTCCAGAAGTACTGCTTTCTGCATTTGGCTCTTGACCCAACGACTAATTGAAAGCCTCTGCAGGTGTTGGTCGAGACTCTGGTATCAAACCATGAGCAGAAACGACAATCGGAACAATAATTGCGGAGTCCTCCTCTCACATGTCGGTAACCTCGTGTGTCAAATCTAAACATTTAGACATTTCGTCCTTTTTGGCCTTAACGAGGTTATCGTCATGCCGAATGGTGGCGTCAACAAGTATTGCCCGGCGCGCCAATCGATCTACTATTACAATATCAGGCTTATAGGCAAATGTCCTGTCTATAGTCCTGTCCGTGATAATATATTGATCCCAGTACAGCGTTGCATGATCATTTTCGAGAACTGGTTGAGGCACATACTGGTAACATGGCACTTCAAGAGACACAAGACCTTGGCTACTAGGTTGTGTCTATGCAAGTACTCGCCATTAGCAAGATACGAACAACCCGAAATCAAATGCCCGATTGATTCACCGGGACGGTGGCACGCCCAACAGATATCGACCGTACCGTCCTTCAGGATGTATTTCCTTTAATTGTTCGTTTTCATAACTTTGTCCATAATTGCAAAGACAAAACCCTCAGTTTCTACAAATGGGTTACCCAAAACGTAGCCAAGATACGGATGCAAGCTGAAGGCCCTGATAGAAGCGACCGTATAGTTCTTTGCTCTTCCATATCACCTCGCGTTCCCTAATGCCCATCGCCATAGGTTTTCGCCAGTTGTCATTCGCCAAGGAAAGTGGGATAAATCCCTTATCCACCATGACTACAATCTTATACATGCCCACTTCGCTGTGAAGGAAATAATCCCTAAGATTGCATACCTCGCGGTTATGTAAGTCCATTAAGTAGCCTCGGCCCCGCATCTCCGCGGGATGTATAACCTCATCACTGACCACCGTGGGTGATGCATACGAAATGCAGTCAGTAGGGTCCGGACCTTTCGATCCAGGGCGTCCAATTCAGTCTGAGTCCTTCTGAGTATACCAAAAGAGTACATGAGTACAGGCATAACCCGACCGTTGAAAGCACAAATCATGTTTCAACTTTTGTCAGGCGGCCGAAGAAACGGTCATTCACCGATTGTTTTACGTCGGCACTCATAATACCCAATGCCTCAGGCATACCCAGATATTTTTAAGTTTCCGTCTCAGAAAGGGATCTAAGTCTTACAGTCTCTAAGACTTGTATGTCACCGGAGACCACGACCTCTCCTCGCTTCACATGGATAACCGCACATTTATCTACACCAAACTCCATATTGATTGAGTTGCTAAATCTTTCAGTTATTTTTAACGAATCAATCAATTTTGTTTGTTTTGATGCAAACAACTTGAGATCATTCATGTAAAGCAAGTGAGATGTAGGCTCACTCCCTCTCCATAGACGGTATCCTAACCCTGAATCCAACAGCAGAGTACTGAGAGGATTCAGGGCCATGCAGAACCACAATGGTCTCAGGCTGTACCCTGTAGCCTGACCCTGGAATATACCACGCTTTATTCTAAGGAGCCCCCGCGCATCTCGGCGCTCTCGGCGTCAACGGCAGCGTGAGGCCTGCCTGCCACACTGCTGTCCATCAGGGGGGTCCCAACAATGTGCTAAAAAGACAAAACTAGAGAAGGCACCCGCCCGCGACCCCCGGGTGGCCACTATTAGTTGCCTTTTACGACAGGCAGGGGATACCGTGGTGGAATTCTCCAAACACCTTCAATCCACAGGGTGGGAGACGCCGGTCAGTCGACCACCCGGCGCCTAACAACGTCTCCTCTGACGGCGGGAGGAATCCTCGCGTTCCAGATCCCTCTCGGCACTCTCCTTCTACGAGAGGACTATCTCGCAGAAGTGGGCCAACACACGCCAGACCTCCTGACTGCCGACCATGGGAGCGACCACGGCCGGCAACGAGAGGCCGCCTCCGACGACTGCTTTGAGAGCGCTGCGCTCCTCATACCAGGCTGGACAAAACTCAAACGTATATTAAGCCGTATTCAGCGGGCAACTGTCACAATGGCACACACAGCCGACACCTCCGTACCTACGATACGACACAGCTACTCACCGAAGCAGCCATGCCCAGTGAGTAGTTGTGGCTCAACTGTAGTAGTGAGTGTTTAGACATTTTTGTAGCGGGAAAGGCTTTTGTAGGCGGGCAAAAACGCGAACTAAACCTAGTAAAATTTAAAAATAAATAATCACCGATACTAAAAGTCATACATAGATAAATAGTAAATACCATACGCTAAAATGGCGCGTATTGGAGGAGGCCTATGTCCAGCAGTGGACCAAAATATAGGCTGATGATGATACGCTAAACTTGTCGATTTTGTAAATATAAAAATACATCCGCCATTTTGATTATGAAATTTAAATATTCGCATTAAAATAAATGAAAGTTTTATTAATTAAATCAAATTTGCATTGACTTATTGTAATATTAAATTTTCATACTTGCTTTTTGAAAAATAATAATTTGAAATAGTATCAACTATTTTATTCGTGGTATAATGACATCGCGATCCATTTATTACGTATTTATTTTTTGAAAAAAAGTTGTACACCCGTGCTTCCTCGGCCGCGTCTCAGCGCGGAATGACAGCCCGAAATCAGAAAATGTATGAAGAAATTCAATTCAGGTTATATTTTTTCTCATAACTGGAAAAGTATTTAATTTGACTTAAAAATAATTAGCCATAAAGCGAGAAGACTATATAAGCCATCATATTATTTCAGTTTTATATTAAAATATGCATTAGTTTTAGGTATAATGGTACCTATTCAGACCCTATTTTTCGTCATTTTCAGCGATTATTGCTCCAGAATAAACGTATTTACGTGATAATGTTGTATGGGAGCATACAATTTCTATATGTCATAAGCAAAGAGGAGAGTTTAATCTTTATTTATATACCAAGATCTCCTCATAAGCGTGACTCCTGATTCAATAAATGGTACCTCAAAACCATGGAAATTTGTAAATGCGCCCTTAATCACATTACCAAAACAGTGTCTTTTCTTATGAATATTGGTCTGAGTTCCGGGGGTTCATCAGTATACCGTTTGTAAAGAACCCCGCAAACGATTGTAGCTAACAAAGACTACAGGGCCGGTACTATTATGTCATTATGTACATACACATGCGAAGTAAAACGCCACGGTGACTGCAGTTCTAATCAGTTTGCTGACGCTGCTGTTGTAATATTTCCACAACCCAGTGTTATACGACTGGACCGGCTTGTTATAGTTTATGGAAAATTCAGGCCTGCCGACAAATACGCCATAACAAAATTAGCCGGTCTCTTAAAAAATATATTAAATGTTGACATAAGTAAGGCGTCAGCGTGACTCTGCAGTCCACTGCACCTGATGCTAAGTTGACCTGGGCGTTTTTTTTTTGTTTTTTTTTTTATCCATTGAATGACGAGACGAGCATGCCGTTCGCCTAATGGTAAGCGATACGACCGCCCATAAACAATAGCAACACCATCCGGCACCTCGAGTTACAAAATACTGTGTGGCATTCCACTGCGCTCGTCATCCTGAGACATAAGATGTTAAGTCTCATTATGTCCAGTAGTTACACTGGCTACAATGTCCTTCAAACCGAAACACAACATGTGCATCATGCACATTGCTGCTTGGCGGTAGAAATAGACATTGCGGTGGTACCCACCTAGACGGACTCTTACATATGAGAGACCTACCACCAGGAGGAGGCGTGCAGAGAGATTGTAAACTGATCAATGACGAAGGAATTATTCCTCGATATCATTTTGGCTGCTCGTTAGAAACCCAATAGACATAACCTGATCCCGGAACGCGACACAAATCGCAATTATGTGGGCCAGTATGGCATTGTGTCTGGTAGGGGCTATTGAGGCGGATACGATACGGATAACAGCACTTATACCTAGAACAGAATGACAGTTCCTAGAGTGTCGTCGCTCTCAATCACACTGTGACGTTATTTCACTGACTTGATGCTCGTTCTGTTGCTTGACGCGTAATATTTTGTGCAGATGACTGTGCATTTCGTTTTTAGCTTCCTAAGGTATAGTCGGATAAAAAAAACAGTTCATACACTCGCCTGATATTAATCATATTTTGAACATGATGCAGCTCCCATATCCAGAGCAAATATCTTTCCCTTCTGTTCCAAAGAGTCAACAGAGCCACACCTTTAAAAACAATACTATGACAATAAGTAGGCATTTAAATTGTGCTAGCTTCTGCAAGGGGCTTTGTCCTTGTAGATAAATGTTCAATATCTGAATATACAACCTGTCCCACGTGTCAACCGGCTGAGTAGAGAGTATAGTCGTGTCCGACCGAAGGTCGATATGTAGCCGAAGATGATGCCGATTAAAAATTCTAATAAACGTAGTTCATGACTATAAATGCTACAAGCTACAATTAATGATAAAAAATATTTTAATACTAAAAGTAAAGGTTTATCATATTGACTCTATAATGCTACAGAAAGGTTGTAGAGATGAAAAATAATTGCTTGATATTTGAATATTATAAAATTTCTATAAAACGTGAATTAGAACATTTACTTATTTAATTCATTTTAGTTTCGACCCTTTTGATCGAAATCTAAGTTATCACCGAATGTGTTTTTTGGCCGATGGTGGCCGAAGCCGAAGCTCTGGTCAGACACTAGTGTATAGACATAATATATTAAATATAATGTTCCTGGTATAGTCACCCCAGTCATATTCTGTATAAGAAAACAAAATACTTGTTTCGGTGGGCCAAACTTCATAGTTAACGGTGAAGGCGTGTTAAAGTTTTTCAATGTAATATACCAACATAATTTTTAAATACTAATAATTAATAAAATAGTTACCCCAGATAACTAGAAAAAGACAGTGAGCGGGAAACATAAGATGGTCGAGCACGTTCACTAACTTAGCTCCAAAACAATAGTACTGTTTCAGGCTTAAAAATGGACACGTTTCAAAGCTATAACATCTCGGGCAAATGGTTGTATTGCCTTCGTCGTTGCAACTGTTATTTCTGAAATATCATTTAAGTAAAATCAATCTCTATGTTACTTCTAACCAAGAACTGGTTTATTATTTAAAGCGTTCCTAATTTCATCCACAACGATTCAGCGGCCTCTGCATTTACATCCAACCAACATTCAAACATCTTCACCAACAGATAGTGTTACACATACACTCACGCCTTTTATCCCCGAAGGGGTAGGTAGAGGCGCAACCAGTGCAGCCATTTTTCGCCGTGCCTATTCCGTGATGTGATAGGGGGCGAACTTATCGCCATATGGGGCACAAATTCCAGACTCGATGCTGATAGTGAATAGAAAAATAGGAGTATCAATTTCACTAATTTTTATGGACAACTTGCGTTTGACCAAAAAAATTACATGTTGAAATTTTTTACACAAAAAAAACCTGGTTCCTAAGACAGTTTCCTGGTATCTCCTATCGTTTTGTCTTTCCCCATACTCTCCCATTAAAAAAAAGACTCTGTATAATTATAGATATAGAGTTGGAGAGATTACAGTTAGCAGGAAGACGGACAATCGATTGGCATCAAAAAAGATCCTTGTGTAGACAAATTGCCCATTTCCTTCGCAAAATATGAATTCGCAAATATATGAATGTGTGTGTGTGTGTGTGTTGTTAGTAGAGATCGTAGAGGATCATAGCGTGAAGTCTTGCCGCCAAGCACTGCTTTGTGTGTGCACAGAGAAGCAGAAGGGGTGAGGAATCCTCATTCCTCACCCCTTCTACAACCGCTCGGTTGTGGGCGTTTGATTACAAGTATAACACACCGCGCGCTTGCGTACGTCGGATCCACCACGCCGAACGCTGTCGACAATATTCCAGCCAGAGAGGCCGCGGCTAGGCCCAGAGTGAAAAACTGTACGAACGCGAAGTAAAACCCAATCTGAAAGTGTTTCATACGTTCACCACAACAACCACGTTAACACGTTAATATTTCACGGACTTACACAACACAAGAAATACATTTTGTTTGTAACTATTAAAGGCGTATCAAGTATCAACATATAAGTAGGTAGGTATTTATTTGAAGTGCAAAATATCATGTTATCTTTGTGAAGATATAAAATCCATAATAATTACATACTTAGTACTTACTACTTACCCTCGATCCAAAATATTCTTGAATCAAGTGTATTGGTTGCAGTTTAAAAATGTTGGTCAATCCAATCCAGTTATAATACAATACCTGCGAAAACACCTCCATTATAACAATATATAAAAAAATGATAATTTCCACATTGATACTTGCCTGTCTAGCGTTGACTTCGGAAAAATTCTGTTTCCTTGTGAGGAAATACGGGCCATCATGCAATGCGAACACATCAGATACAATGTTCCAATTTAGAAGCCTAAGAGAAAAAATACTATGTTTACTAAGGTACCTCTACGCCTACACATTATTTTATTTAACTAAATGACAAGACGACTAAGACGAGCAATGTAACATGTAGCTCTCCAGTACTTAACCCTAGATATACGCCCCCCGAGGCAATTCTTGTGCTTTGGGTCTTCACACCCAATGCACGCCCATGCGCGGGGGGACATTAGTCGCGGGCCGAGGCACACAGTTCAGTGTGTATACCTCTTGGTTGTAAAACACATTGAGGCCTAAAAGGGCCCGCGAACATTTCCTGGCACCCTCTCTTTCCACCCATCCTGCGAACCTTCCTCCCTTCCCCCACCTTCCCATCCATACTCCTCTCAACTTCCTTCCCAGGCCCCTGCAGTCGTCAAGCCGGGGGACTCCAGTATCCCATTCGCAGGTTTCCCCCGGTGTTGACTGCAGGATCACCTACCCAAAAAAAAAAAAAAACCCTAGATATAAAAAAATGCGGACAACATTTGAATATATTTTGCTCTCGTCTCTCAGTCGGAATATTATATTAATTGTGGAAACTTAATTCAGCCATGTATTACGTAATTTGCTTTATGTTAGTTATGTTTTTCATTATTTGCTTGTATGTTTCCCTCAAAAACCAATAAATTAATATTACCTGCCCACTGTAGGTAAAGGGTAGGCATTTATTACCTCTTTAAACCAAAATGATTTTGATGTTCTCCAAAGCGCAAGTTAAGTAGTAATTTGTATACTAGTAGACTTCTCTCGGAGTTAGAGTAGTATAACGGTTGTACGTAATTGTTTCTGTAAAGAAAAACGGCAATTAACTCGTAGAAACCGCCACATATATTTATATTCTCTAAATATATTTTTTGCTTACACTAACCTCACTAACGAAATCCATTCTTTATCTTTATTTTTAAAATCTAACTCCTTTTTGTGAATGTATTCCAAGTGAACTTGTTTGAAATATTTCTTTACGCCTAACTTCTCGCCGTATTCCTCCAAAACAGCGTCTGGTGCGTGAACTTTGACGAATGTTAAGTTTCGATGCGTCGGCATCTGTAAATAGTCGGTATAGTAGGAGGAACAAGTGTAATCCTATAGGTAAGAGAAGTCCTTTTTTAAATGCATGAGATTGGGTTCGTAAAATTGGGACGCTATCACATAGTGCTGCTGCGGACTTGTGGCGTCACCAGGAGAGCACTAGACGAGATCGAGGATGTAGGAGCGAAGGAGGATATCATCAGCCCATTACCACTAGACGAAGGTAAGGCTATTATGAACCCACATTATTGTGACACGTACCAGACCCGCTTCAGGTTCCACTTGTAGGCCAACTTTTGCAATGCTCAATAAAAAGTCCTTTTGTAATTTCTGCACCTCGGGTTTGTCTGTTTCTGCCAACACTAGGACTAAATCGATGCGACTCACTTCATCTCTGAACGTTCCAGAAAACGAATATGTTTCGTACTGTTAGTAACACACAATGGATATTAATAAAATACGGACCCCTTCTACTATTGAAAAACTTTAAACCATAGTCCATCACGCAATCTAGTACAGGTTGATTAAGATTTATATAAACTATTACGTAATATTAATATTAGCATATCAAACCATTTAGAAAGGACATAATATTAAGTAATCATTACCGCGTTCGAACAATTCCGTCATTTTCAATGTAGCACCTACTATTTCTACTAAATTGAAAGTGCAAAACACAAACTCAAATCAAAATTATGAATTTACACATAAGTTAACACTTGTCCGTTTTATGCTGCGTAATAACTCGTAACATCTCGCCAAACCTACGTGCCAGATTTATCATCCTTATGCGAACATCGATCATTCGAGTAAACATAAGGATTCATTATAACTTACGTAGAATCATCATTTTTATCAATATGGATGATCATCCCACAACAGAGCAGGTCATTTACAATTGTTAAAAAATCTTGGCATATGATGCGGTACAATTTTTAAATACACTCCGTTCTACAGAGACTTTGCCTCTAAAACAAAGACCTAAAATAATGACCTCGCAGATTGATCGCAGGATAGACTAGTCGTTATTGCTAAGAAAGACCCATTGCGCAATTTGGTAGTGATAAAACAATAAGTATTTGGGCAAGAATGAAATGCTGGCTTTTCGGCAAGGGTCTTGGATCATCAGTGTACTCATGATAGCTTTTAATAATAATTTACATACCACTGTAGGTTCCTCAACGGGTTCCTCTTCCTTCTTCTCAAAAACCATGTCTTCGGTGTCCGCCGACTTGTTGACAGAGTCTATGTCATGATATATTTTAACTTTATGAATATCTCCTGCATCATCTTCTTCGTTGTCCTATTTATTAGTATAAATAATATAACGGTGTTTTTATACTAAGTACCCATTATCTATGAGGCTATCGAGGGAGAAGAATAACAACAATGCCAGAGCATTTGTGCGCGAATTGCTGATATTTATAAAAGAAATAAGGGCTCGAGGAGTTTTTTTACTTATTCGCCGACTTTTTCCAAGACCATTTTTTAATGGCACGGCAAAATGATCCCACTGCTGATTACTGGTGGTAGGTCTCTCATATGTAAGAGGCCGTCTGGGTGGGTCGCACCGCAATGTCTGTTTCTACCGTCAAGCAGCAGTGTGCATGCACTGTTGTGTTTCGGTTTGAAGGACATTGTAGCCAGTGTAATTACTGGACATAATCAGACTTAACATCTTATGTCTTAGGATGACGAGCGCAGTGAAATGCCACACAGTACTTTGTAACTCAAGGTGCTTAATGTTGTTGCTACTATTTATGGGTGGTCGTATCGCTTACTATCAGGCGAACGACATGGTCGTCTCGTCACTCAATGCAATAAAAAAAAAACTGCACCTGATAGTAAGCGTAGTGTGATCCAGAAAGAGTGTCGACTGACAAGAAATGATAATCCCTCGCTCGTCGACGCAAATGCCGGCCTGTTTGAACCGGATATACACTTACGTAGGCCACTATGGCGAGTTTTAAACCTCCGGGCGGATACAAAGTACATTTCACCATTAGCGCAATTGAAGAAATGTAGTTTTCAGTGAATATACTGCGTACCTTGTTCACGTCATCTTGTTTTACGTCTTGAAAATATTTCAAATGGTAACAGAATCTTTCGTACATTACGTAGGTAGGAAGAGTACACTTTTCATGTAAGTATGAGTCTCGTGGAACTAGAAAATACAACTTACTAGAGGACCGTGGCATTGTTTTAATAAAATAATTAAAAAATAACACTTTTAGACACTTCTAACTTGAAACGCATATTTCAAAAAAGGTTAATGTTCACACTTGGCTTCCCTTCAACTCAATCAATTTAAGTAGGCAAAACCTCGAATGAAAGTGAAGTGAGTATTCTTAGATTAAACGAACAGTGTAGATACCTCAATTAAAACCGGAGATCTAGGAAAATATAGCCATGAAAATATAAGAAATGTACAGGAGGAAATCGCGTTTGAGTATAACCAGGGAAGAGTGGAAGTTCGGCGATTTCCAATGCTTACTGACGAATCTGCGCATCATAACATTTCATTTTAAAAAAAATAAACAATCCGTTGGATAGAACGGTCGGCCAGACTCGTAATAGATTTCGTATATTTCTTATAAACTATTATAGATATATCATAGCAAAAAAAAATGCGTTTCCGAGAGCGTATTATACCTAATATTAAAATACGTTAGGTACTTACTGATATCAATGGTGCGACGTTTATTTACAAATTTTGTTTGCTGAATACAGCTAATTTACGTAGTATATATAATACTCTTCGACAGTAAAATAATTCAACTTTCAGTAGTATTATAAATTCTCTTTGTAATTCAACAGGATAATTTTCAGTAGTAATATAATCAAAGAGAATTATAATACATTATATGGAAAATTATAATGCTCTTTGATAGTAAATTGAGGTAAATTGACACGTAACCACAAAAACGAAAAACAACAGAAAAAGGTCTTGGATAGTAAGTTTATAGAACTCTTTGCAAAGCGTTTCCGTATATTTTCCTCTTTATAATATACTCTAGCGTTTTCATTAGTTCATTACTCGTTACTCCGCATTTGGGGACAGCTTTCCGTAGTATTATAATGCTCTTTGGGGACAGCCCACATGCGGTATAACGACCTAGTTAACGAACAATGCAACTGAGCCATAAGTATTAAAAAAATCGCCATTCATCCCCTATATCTATGCGTAATCCTAAAAGATCTTTATTTCTGAAGGATATTTATTTTGATTTTTAGTATACTACACCATTGATGCTTAAATACTCAAAGATACTATACAATCACAGTCCTATTCAAGAAGTTCCTATTTCCTAACTCCATTATCTTTTTCAACGTTGACATTGGCATAATCTCGGCAAAATCATCGTCTGGCAACGACACGACTATTATAATTCTGTTTGACACAATCAAAAAATTGAATTGTATTGGGTAGTTTTACTGGTTATTTTTATCATTTTTATTTTATAAAATGGGTTCTGAAGTGAGTTATAAATGTCTATTTTTCTTCTTAATCGTTACACTCTTGGTAGAGTGGTCGTGGTCGTCACGTCAGGGTGTGTGGCTCGCTTGACAATCCTGCGCCACTCCTCTCTGATTGCTGCTTTCCTGGTGCATTTTTACCGTTTCGTTAATTACTGCTTGCCATCAGTCAGTGTGAGGAATATTATCACAGTATTGTTACTTGCTAGGTTTCGGGATTAACAATGGCAATGCCGATTTTTACGTAAAAGCGCCAATTAACACTTTATTAGCACTAAGACACAAGTAAAACACTCGAAACGAATTTAAAGATATTATTCATCTGGCTTAATTCCGTCCCATAACAATGTGATAGGAGGCGGGTAAAATGGGGGCTTATCGCCAAATTAGATCAATCTTAAACAATTTAATATCCACATGTAATTTTCGTATATAAGCCAGGACTTACAGAGCTTCCCATTCTAAGTGCACTATCCCTAGACACAGGAGGTGCTGTACAAAATATTTGAATTATTTTGTTCCAGAATGCTGTCCTTACAGGATATTTCAACGACGGCATTAGGCGCATCGACATGGTGCTGGTGTTAGTCGACGATGGCGATGCCAAAACAGATGAAATAAAGACTACGTACTTTTTAAATATTTTGAAAGTTGGTCTGGAAGTCGAAGTCGAGAATGGTGTGGTGGGTGCAGCAATTATTTTTTCTTTCCTTGGTTTTCCGACCTCTCATTATTCTATAGCTAACGGACAACTATCAACGCGACGACAAGGTTGTGGAGACGTTGCTACAATATAATGTAGGTAAGTACAAACATACTTTGACTCAGAATACAGAAGTAACAACAATATCTGCAGAAAAACCTTTTTTATTATGTGGTGTGACGAGATGATCGGCAGCATGAGAACATACTGCTCGACTGCTATCACAGCTCGTCCGAAATTCAAATCCGAGTCCGACCAAATTTACCCATATTTCAATTTCGGAATTAAGAGATGTAATATCGGAATTCCGATATTCATATATTTTATTTTAGTGGACGATAGCCTAGTTGGGGATGGAACGGTCTGACAAAGGCAGGTTCAAAACCCAAGGCACACCTCTGACTTTTCGAAGTTATGTGTGTATTGTTTATCAATTATCGTTCGCTTTAACGGTGAAGGAAAACATCGTGAGGAAACTTACATACCTGAAAATTCTTCATAAGAATTTCGAGGGTATGTGAAGTCTGCCAACCGCACTAGGCCAGCGTGGTGGACTAAGGCCTACCTAACCCCTCTCAGTTCACGCTGGGGGAGCTCACGGCGGCGCTGGTGACCTTCAATCCTAAGAAGGCGCCCGGGTCGGACGGCCTCACCTCCGATATCTGTTCGCAGGCGATCGCCCAAGATCCGGAGTCTTTCCTAGCACTGGCTAACAAATGCCTAGAGCTGGCCTACTTTCCAAGGATTTGGAAAGAGGCCACGGTCGTTGTGCTGCGGAAGCCGGGTAAGGATGATTACTCGGTTCCCAAGGCGCATCGGCCGATAGGACTGTTGCCGGTGATGAGAAAGATCCTGGAAAAGATGCTGGTGGGTAGGCTGAAATGGCACATCCTTCGGAGGATGAGCCACCGCCAATACGGCTTTATGCCACAAAGGGGCACCGAGGACTCCCTCTATGATCTGATGAGTCATATCAGGACTAAACTTCGGGAGAAGAAGGTCCTGATCATGATATCGTTGGACATAGAGGGGGCCTTCGATAGCGCCTGGTGGCCGGCTATAAAGGTCCGATTGGCGGAAGAACGCTGCCCACCAAACATCAGAAGGATGGTCGCCAGCTATCTAGATGATCGGATGGTCAGGGTCCGATACGCGGGCGCCGAGTCAGCGCGCAGGACCGTTAAAGGTTGCGTTCAAGGATCTATTGGAGGGCCAATCCTGTGGAACCTCCTCCTCGACCCCCTTTTACAGGGGCTCGAGCGCCGGGGCGACTATTGTCAAGCTTTTGCGGACGATGTCGTCCTGGTGTTCGATGGGGGTTCCACAGGAGAAGCGCAGAAGCAGGCCAATGCGGCACTAGCCTATGTGCGTGATTGGGGTGTCAGAAATAAGCTAAAGTTCGCGCCGCACAAGACGCAGGCGATGCTTATTACGAATAAGCTAAAGTATGACACCCCGATCCTGCGCATGGGTGGAGTCGACATTGGTCTCTCTAACGAGATTAAGCTGCTCGGCCTAACAATAGACCGAAAACTGACCTTTAACGGTCATGTGACGCAGGCGTGCGCAAAGGCTATAAGCCTTTTTAAAGTGCTCGCGAGGTCGGCTAAGGTCCAGTAGGGGTTGGGACCCGAAGTGATCAGGACGATCTACACGGCTGCGGTGGAGCCCGTGGTCTTGTATGCTGCAAGTGCCTGGGCTCCAGCCAGCCGGAAGCTGGGTGTAAGGAAGCAGCTCGGAGCCATCCAGCGCAGTTTCGCGCAGAAGATGACGAAGGCCTACAGGACTGTCTCCCTCAACTCGGCCCTGCTGCTGGCGGGGGTGCTCCCTCTTGACATAAGGGTGCGGGAAACCGCACTCCTTTATGAGGTCAAGAAGGGGCACTCTCGCGAGGTAGTAGGAGACCGGGAGGTGGAGGCACCTGTGGCCTTCGTCAACTTGGAGCACCCGGCGGAACGGGGGAACGAGACGTTCCAATGTCTGGTGGACGGGGTGGAACTGGCCCAGCACGTCGGTGAGGGTCTTAGCATCTTCACCGACGGAAGCAAGATTGATGGGAAAGTCGGGGCAGCGCTGTCCATATGGAATGGCGCCGCCGAGACAAGTACCAGAAAGTTGCGGCTGGAACCGTACTGCTCCGTCTACCAAGCGGAACTTCTTGCCCTCCTGAAAGCCGTGGAGGAGGTGCTCCGTAGCGGGCTTCCTGCGTGCGGCATCTTCAGTGATGCAAGGTCCGCCCTTGACGTCATCACCAGAGGTGATTCCCTCCACCCCCTAGCGTTTGAAATAAAAAGACAACTTAAAGAAGCCAAGAAACGCGCCCAGAAAGTTGAGCTCTTCTGGGTTAAGGCGCACGTGGGGTTGGAGGGAAACGAGAGGGCGGATCGGCTCGCTAAAGCTGCCGCACAACACCTGAAGACTCGTGCGCACTATGACAAATGTCCGGTTTCATTCGTCAAACGACAGATCCGACAGGACTCGATTGACGAGTGGAGCCGGAGATATGCGGACGGAGAGACGGCTTCGGTAACGAAGCTGTTCTTTCCGGACGCTGTCGAGGCGCACAGGGTCGTCAGGCGGATCGTCCTGGATCCCGTCCTTACGCAGGTGTTCACTGGGCACGGCGGGTCCTCTGAGTACTTGCATCGGTTCAAGTGCAAAGAGAGCCCGGCGTGCTTGTGTGACCCTGGCGTTCAGGAGACGGTCCCACATCTCCTGCTCGAGTGTCCCATCTACGCAGTGGACAGATATAATTTAGAAAATAGAATAGATTGTAAGTTAACAGTAGATAGCATACATAAGATAGTAAAAGATAAGTTAACAGTAAGTAAATTTTTAGAGTATTGTAAATTAATAGCAAATAAGGTAATAAATAGGAATAAGTAGCCATAAATTACTAAATATATAATAGTTATTATATCCAATTAGTAATTACGAGTAATAGCACTATAAGATAAATAGATTAAGGTAAATAGATTAAGATATACAGGTACATAATGAGTAAACATCAAAGTTGAGTAAAGTTAAAAGATAAGCGTAAATTAGAAATGTAAGCGTATTTAAGAATTTAATATGTAAGCAAAATCCCTTGTCCTGGATAGGGGGACCAAGAGTGGGGCGCAGAGTCCCACATAAAAAAAAAAAAAAAAAACCCCTCTCAGTAGTAGAGGAGACCCGTACTCAGCAGTGGGCAGTATATAATACAGGGCTGATTGCATTGCATTGCATATATTTTACGTATAATATAGAAATAATAACCGAAAAAATCATCATTTTGACAATTTACTTACATTACCACTAGCATGTAGTGTTCCTTTACTTATACAGATGTAAAATAACGTATTGCTAATTGGAAATTAACTGAGATCCATTTATCAACATTGTAATTTTTTTAGGAACTTAATGACGTCGAAATCACAAGAAATCGAATGACGAGAATCATCGCCTACACGGGGACGCCATATTAAAAAAATAAAGTTTGCTTGCCTTTCAGATGAAATCCCACGGGCGCTATATTTTCGTGAAAGTCCACGCGCCCGACAGTGTGCTACAACTGTACGGTGACGTGTTCAACATTCGGAAACACTTCAAGGACAACCACGTGGAGTTCGTTAATGCTGGCAACATGTACATGAAAGTTTTGAGCATTATTCTACCATTCTTGTACGAAAATCGAGAGAAGGAATGGATTAAGATTGTCCGGTAATTTATTCATTATTAGAATTAAAATATGCATCCATCAGTCAAAGCCGTATTCGAGACCGCACACATTTGTTTATGTCAGTATATTCTTTATTTATGGTCTTGTATCGTGAAAAACAATTACTAGGGACTTGTAGTTTCCACAACACCCAGGTGTGAGCCAGCTACTCGTCGATAACACAAACATTGTATCCGTGCGAGGACCGAATCTTCGGCCTGGACGTTGAATCGATCGGCATTCGGCATCGAGCACTGCACCACGAAGACGGTCGACATTGTCTATACAAAGAATATATTTTGTTCTCCTTTAACGATGTCGATAATATATTTGAGTGAAAATCATAGCGATTTCTTTGCAAGTAGATCTGACAAAGTCACATCAGTCAGTTCATTGAATTGTTACAGAAAGCAATATCCAGGCCCAGGAAACTTTTCGACGCTAGAAAGAAGTCAAATTGTTTACAGAATGCTTTTGGTATTGCCGTTTGGAAGTAATGAAAATTATGTAGGCTTGGAAAGGTAACTTTATGTCTTTTTTTAGGCTACAAAATGTCTGCGTCCTGTCATGCCTCCCAAGCCGTGACAGTATCGGCAAACAATATTCCTATCTGGTAGATATACCACCAGTCGCTTGCTCGCGTTAGATACGCAGTATTATATTGTTTAGTTACTTCTCAACACCGTAGTATGGAAGTCATGTAAGGACGAAACTACCTAAATGGCATCACGTAAAATTAAATATTGTGAATTGTGATACATGTTATTGTGCAGATTGATTCAGAATAACATTATATTGGACGCGTACGCGCTGCACGACGGCCCATACTTCTTCTTGCCCAAACAGGACATCACCAATAAAGTGAACGCCCGACAGGTGAGTATTTTATACTAGTAAAACGTTCCACGAACTATAGACTGACCAGAACAAACAAAGACCTCGCCATGTTGTAGTTCATTTTGGAAATTATTTCTAGTACAAACAACGTAAACCTTTAAAACGAAAAAGTAAAATTGGCGCTACCAAACAAGTTTTTTTTTATTTTCCTGATCAGGTTTCACTTACTACACACACACACACACACACACACACACACACACACACACACACACGCCTTTTATCCCCGAAGGTAGGCAGATGCGCAACTAGTGCACCCACTTTTCGCCGTGCGTATTTCGTCCCATGATGTGATAGGGGGTGAGCCTATCGCCATATCGGGCACAAATTCCAGACTCTGGGCTGATACTGAATAGAAAAACCCAATATCACTTTGCCCGACCCGGGAATCGAACCCGAGACCTCAGCATTGTAGTCGTACTGTAATACAACTACGCCACCGAGGCAGTCTAGTCTAGTCAGTCTAGTCGGTTTCATTTACTACTATTAAACATGAATATACAATTTATACAAATCAAATATTCCAACGTGTAGGTAACGATTGGTTACTATAGATAATAAGTAGCAGTGAGCTAGGAGTTCGGACCTACCTAATTTCTTTTCGTATGGTAAATACGTTTTGTTTTTCTATCAAAGAACGGGAAACTGGCTTCACTGCACCTGATGTTAAGTGAAGTAAAGCCCAAAGAAAGTGTCGACCGGCAAGATATAAAAACATACCGGCATAACGGTGCCGACGCACAGTTATGCCGGCTTCTTCTAGCTAAATAGCTAATAGCTTCTTCACGCTCCGCTTCAAGGACCCCAGGTTGTAGGAAGGTGGAAACACGTATGCAGAGTGCTGGCTAACTATTCCACAGCTTAATGGTGTGGCAAAAATATGAGCTACCAAACCCTTTAGTCCGAGCCGGGATGAAAGACACCACGAAGCTGTGGTTCCGTAAGCCAGCACGTGTAGTTCTGTAAAAGAAAGTTTATTTTTGTTGCCTTCGAAGGCAGACGAGCTAACGGCCCACCTAATGGTAAGTGGTTACCGTCGCCAATGGATGTCAGCAATGCGAAGGGCACAGTTAAGCCGCTGCCTACCGTAAAAAAAAATTTAAACCTCGTTTGTAGAAGGATAAGTCATAGCGCTGAGGAAACACCGTGGGAAGAAGTTCATTCCAGAGTGAACACGTACGAGGTAAAAATGATCTCTGGAAACGCACACTGCTGGCAGTAAGCGTTACCAGGTGGAACGGATGAACTTTCCTCCGAGAACGGGTAGTCCGGTGGTAAAACGGAGATGACGATATCATCTCGAACAGTTTCTCAGAGCACTCCTCGTGGAAAAGCCAATAGAGTACGCAATGAGACCCAATGTCTCTTTGCATGCCCAACGGTTCCAAACCGTCCGAGAGCTTAGGATCGTCTATGATTCGAGCAGCGCCTTTGTAAGGAGTCAGGTGGAAAGAAGCAAGGGTGGGATAAGGTTAAACAATTTTTCGGAACACTCCTCATGATACGGACAAAAGAACACACTGAGAGAGGCAATGTCCGGTCGCAGCTTCAGTGTCTCCAAATTTCTTGTGACGTCTGTATCATTTACAATGTGGGTAGCCAGTCGCTACAATCCGTCCAAAGGTATCGAGCAGGTATTTGGCGGAACCGTCCCAGAGGTGCGAACAGTATTCCATACCCGGCCGCACTTGCGCTTTATATAAACGGTAAAGCTGACCGGGCGTGAAATATCTCCGCACACTGTTCAGAATACCGACCCTACAAAGTGGCAGATATTAAGCCCATTCCGCATTGCAAGTGAAGATTAGGGAGGGGCGAAAACGGGGATTTTTTACAGGTAAACATGCACACCTGGGTTTTCTTGACATTGAACTCAACTAGATTGAATGTACCCCATTCAGAAACGAGTCTTTAGGTCTGAATGATTTCAAAGACCACATTCTCATACGTACCCATCTTAGATATGTTATATACACTGCAGATACTTTACAATAACTGGATGGGTGCCGATATGATAATTAAAGACCAACCTCTCAGTTTACTACAAGAATATTTTGGTGAGAAGGTATGTTATGACTCTGCTTTTTATTTAAACGAAGTTTATTTCCTATGATAAAGTACTTAATATCATTTTTTTTATTGCATTGAATGACGAGACGAGCATGCCGTTCGCCCGATGGTAAGCGATACGACAACCCATAAACAGTAGCAACACCACCCAGCGCCTTGACTTACAAAGTACTGTTTGGCATTTCACTGCGCTCGTCATCCTGAGACAAGATGTTAAGTCTCATTATGTCCAGTAGTTACATTGGTTACAATGTCCTTCAAACCGAAACACAACAGTGCATGCACACTGCTGCTTGGCGGTAGAAATAGACATTGCGTTGGTACCCACATAGACGGACTCTCACATATGAGAGAACTATCACCAGTATAAATGTAAACACTTGCATTTTGAGGAAGGATTTTTATTTTCTTCCAGATAGCGTTCTATTTTGCGTACAGCGAGTTGTTCAATCGTGCGTTAATAATCGCTGCTGCAGCGGGTGTGGTTATGACGTATCTAGCATATCAAGAGGCCACAGCGCCGTGGAGGCTTTTCAAACGTCGCGGATTAGAGTGAGGAATAGTGCAACACCTATGTTTTCACGGGAGTATTATTAACGAAACATTGCTGGATTTACTACCATGCCCTGACGACATTATCATGTAATGAACGAAACTTGTCCTCACAAGTTGAAAGCAACAGTGTGTAAACAGTAGGCACTAAGCGCTATATTGTGTCGGGTTGATATTATTGGCAAAGTAATATTACAGGACATTAAAAAACTGGCATGTACAGTCATAAGCAAAAGTATCGGTACCCACCAAGGCGGCAGTAACATCGGGGCCAAAGTAAAAGTCAAATTTATTTGTACCAACCAAATGTTATAATTATCTGGTTACACGACGGAGTCATAATTATCCAAACATCAATACATTTGCCGAAAAAGGGATGAGAAATTACTCAATGATTCTTCCAACTGCCGCAATAGAATGTCAATACATTAGAGATGGGAATAGGTACGTATATTATCAAGTTTTTATACCAGGGCGTAAGCAGAAACCATTCTTATGCTACTAGTCGATATAAGGAAGATTGATTTGAGTTTTGAATCGCATTTATGTACCGATTTATATATATATATATATATATATATATATATATATGGATAGCATAACGCCTTTCGTCGTTCCAGGGGTAGACAGGGGTATAACACCCACATATTACCAGCTATACCAGGTCTCACGTAAGAGGAAGTCAGGCTATTGCTAATTAGCGGTACAGTCTAGATTTCGGGTTAATACTGAGCAGAAAACCTTACCCGATCGAGAATCAAACCAGAAACTCAGAACGATGGTCATCATCGCACTAAAACTATGCTACCCAGTCAATATTTCTATAGTTGAATATTCAATCACGACCTGATCATCTGGTAGCTAGATTTGGGGAATAACAATAAGTCTTTTTTGTTTAATTTAATGTCTCATAGGCTTTATGTTCGAGGGTTTTTCCCTCGAACATAAAGCCTATGAGACATTAAATTAAGGAATTATAATGCTAATCTGTGTCGATCTGCTGTCATTAATAGCCAATGTGCAGTGACTGTATCTAAAGTACTATGCTGTGTATAATCGTAGGAGAGTACCTAATCGATCAATTGAAATTGATGGGGACCTGAAGATGCCCAAGATGCTGTAAGAAGTACCTACAGATATAACCGATACGATCCAGCAAGAAGACTTAAGCAAATAAGCGCAATACTACAGGTGTATAAAAAAATTATATATCTGTGCGTAATACCAATTTTTTGTAAAGAAAAATTTTGTCTTGATAAACCTACTCGTATATTTCCGGCAACATCACGACTGAGACGTTCCTATATTCGTAAATAGAATAGCAGCAATATTACTTTGTCTTTGTCATTTCGTGCATGACGTAAGAGACGTGTCATTTGTTTTTTTTTTTTTTTATTTTTTTTTTTTTTTTTTTATTTTATTCGGAAAAGCAACAGCCTAAGTACATTAAGGTTTACAAATAGAATTAGATAATATATGGAAGGCCAAACAATGCTTCCCACAAACTTACAAAGATACTTAATACATATATTACAAACTTACAAGGTAATACTTAATTTACATTGTTATAATTATAATTATAATCCAACCATCCATCCAAAGTCCCTGCGCGTTCGCATGTGTATGTGTGTGGGTGTGTGTGTGTGTGTGTGTGTGTGTGTGTGTGTATGTGCGTGCTACATATTAATACTATATATGTTGAGATAAATATGAAATAAATAAACATCAACCCGATTTTGCTTGGGTAATAAAGGTGGATTTTACCGCAGCTACAAAAGTAAATTTGTTCAGATGAAAAATATCAATGTCAGAGAATCTTGTATTGTATGTTTCAACTAATCTGGTAAGAACAGAGTTTTGCCCATAGTTAGTAGAATGAAAGGGGATTTTAAAAAGAGCTGCTTGTCGAGTACGCCGCTTCGGAACATTAAACATGACACGTTCAAGTAGTTCAGGAGAATCTAATCGACCAGATATAATGTCATGTAAAAACCCCATATCCAACATTACCCTACGTTCTTCCAAGGTAAGTAAATTGTTTAAGTGGCAGCTATCCTGGTACGTCACCGCGGACGAATTATGGGTTTTGAAATTCAAAAACTTCAGAAATTTTCTTTGAATCTGCTCAATACTTATTTTATACTTGCCATAAAATGGACACCAAATCGGACTTGCATATTCTAGGGTACTACGCACATAGGCATAATACAGTACTTTAATAGTAAGAGAGTTATTGAAAGGTTGACATGTACGCATGACGAAACCAAGATTACGAAAGGATTTATTGGAAATAATATCAATATGATTTGAGAAGAGCATTTTACTATCTAGATAAACTCCTAGATCTCGTACGAGAGAAACTCTTTCAATATAGATATTATTAAAGTGATAATTGTAAACAATCGGTGTAGTTTTTCGGGTAAAACTAATACATTGACATTTACTTATACTCACTGTGATTCTGTTACGTTCATAATAATTATATAGGTTATTAAGATTTTGTTGCAATAGTTCGCAATCAGTATCGGTTCTTACATGCATGAAAATTTTTTTGTCGTCGGCATATAGCAAATGTTTGCAATTCACAAAACAATCATCGATGTCAAAAAGGTATGCATTATAAAACAAGGGACCTAAATGTGATCCCTGTGGGACGCCGGAATGTATAGATATAACGTCGGATCTATATCCCCCCAATACGACTGCTTGCGAACGGTTTGTGAGGTACGATTTAACCCATCTTAACAAGTCTCCATGAATTCCAAGAGTTTGAAGCTTCATAAGTAATATTTCGTGATCTACACGGTCGAATGCTTTTTCGAAATCCGTGTAAACCACATCAACCTGTCCTCCTTTTTCCATATGTGTAACGACAAAGTCAGTAAATTTTAAGATTATTGCGCATCTATGACAATTGTATTTCAAATCACATTCAAAATAAATAAATTAATTGGTACTAGAGAAATCCATACATATAAGACAGGTTAGAATATCTGTCTGTAATTTGGAAAAAAAATTTAATTTTATGTTTTTTTGCATCTTCAATTTTAGTAGCTGTCTAACGTTAATTTTGTAAAATGGTTTACCCACGACGGGACTTTTGTGAGCACGTAGCATTCTTTTCTAGATGAAATATAAACTATCAAAGAAATTAAAAGGGCTTATAAATCAAAAACATATTATATTAATATTGAACCAAACGGCTATTCCTCTATCATAGTGTTTTAAGCTGCCACACATCAGCGAGAAAAATACACGGGTGTAACCGGCGGCGAATAGCTAGTTATTATCGAAGGCATCATGACTTTTAATAAGGCCAGTTTTACACTCACAAGATAACGTTAACAATCTCTGCACGAAAATCAATTTACTACATTTTCAACTTTTACTAAGTTTAAGTTAAGTAATATGAATAAGATACATAATATTATATTAATTTAAATGTAAATGATTATAATTGCACACTAAGGCCTAAATACCATATAGTACATAATAAAAGGGAACGTGTAACATGTTCGCATTCGACTTGGCAAAAAAGAAAAACGATGTTCGAGGAATGTTGCGAAGTGCTGTCACCAACCCACGAAACTATTAACACCCGCACTTCGCGATTTTGTTTAGTTTTGTATCGTAAGTGGGGAACCAGCTTTATATTCAGGAGTAGTCATTAGAGTTTTTAGCGCGCTTTTATTTTTGACAGCATCCGTGATGCAGTGGGCGATAAGCCGGCTGAAACAAGATACCGTAGATTCGATTCCCGCACTAAGAATTAATATTTGTGTGATTTATGATTGATGAATATTAATTAATTGTAATTTAATAATTGTGAGACTGAAAGTCCATCATGTGGCTTATTCTTAGTTCCAGATAATTTATTATCCCCTGTTTGAATTTAATTATGTTTTATGTTAGATTGCATATAGCTACGAAATGGTACCATTTTATTTTCATTGGTATGGGACCTTGGACTTTAAAGATGCGGAAGGGAAGTTCTCGAAATCAAACAGTATCACTATTTTTCGTTATGTATTGGGATTAGTTGGGTCTTGTTATTTTTTGTTAGTATAAATAGATATTACCAATAAAAGTTAGAGTTCCAGAAATCTAGCTTTTTAGCAAACAGGTCCTGGTGGAATATTATACGCGAGCTTGAATAACATACTTTATTTACTATTTTTAAAATAATTGTCAAAACCGGTGGGTAAATGTGGAATATATGACTGATATCGGTCGCCTTTATATATACTAGTACCACAAAAATGATTACTATTCACCTCCTGGTATAAAAACTTGATGATATATACACTTATTTCAATCTCTAAGGTATGCGTATTCTGTTATGATAGTTGGAAGAGTCATTGAGTAATTTCTCATCCCTTTTTCGGCAAATGTATTGATGTTTGGATAATTATGACTCCGTCGTGTAACCAGATAATTATAACATTTGGTTGGTACAAATAATTTTGAACTATCGTTGGTGTAGATGTTATTTCCGTGCTGTCAACGTATATATATTTATGCTTATGACTGTACATAATAATTTAAATCTGTAGGTAATTTCAATAATGTTTGTGTAGGCATAAGGTCTATAAACAGTGCAGTGGCCTGATAGTCTTTTCATCTTCCCTATTCTACACCACCCTAAGGTTGACTAGGAAATAATATATGTAAACATTTGTGTATAAAGTTTGCACTTTGTATTTGCAATACATGAATAAATGAAATAAATAAAATTTCAGGCCGATATTCTGCAATACTAGTATAGCTAGAAGTACGTACCTCTGCCCAAGATGTCGTGACTTCGATTTGTGTCCATTTTATGATGCATATAGTGCTTGCAACGAATTCTTCCTTAGTACTCTACTAGAAACATCAAATATGGTACTATTTAATATTTTCATCATAATATGGGGTGATGTATATTTTTATTTGACAAATGATTAGTAGGTCCTATTTAGAACAAAGTGATTGTGAGATTAAACAATTTTAGGAACAATATTTGTTATATTTTGGAGGAGGCGAGAGTATTATCTGTCGTGGTTATGGGAACTTGATACGGACGGGTCTTATATACCTAGGTGAGTTGCTATTTTTTATTATAAGTATGAAGTTAGAGGTGTCCGAACTAGGAACGGATAAACCGCTCAACACGCATAATATAATAATGTGTGGCTTCTCGTCGGCGCCCAGTTGTTACATAACAGCATGTTTTCCGAATTGGTCCAGACGTCTGGTTCTCGAAATACCTTGAGAATCCATATGCAGGCCTTTAATATAATTTACATTTTACCATACAAGTGGCATGGCCCATTCGTTTAAAGTTACTCAGTGTTCTATGGAGCAAGCTGTGTTCGGAATCTCTCTGGTAGATAAAATCAGAAATGAAGTTACCGGCCAGAGAACCAGAGTAACCGACATCGCTCGGAAAATTAGCATACTGAAATGGAAGTGGGCCGGCCATGTCTGCAGACGGACGGATGGTCGGTCGAGCAGACAAGTGATGGGTGGAGACCGCGATTAGGTAAATATGGTGAAGTTACCCTGCTGCACGATGGACCGACGACTTGAAAAAAGGCGGCGGGTAGCGGATGGATGCGGGCTGCTCAAGACCGGGATGGTTGGCGCTCACTTGGGGAGGCCTACGCTCAGCGGTGTACGGTGACGGGATAGATTGATTGATTGCATTTAAATTTGTACCTATATGTGTTCTATACTATACACTTATACTAAAATTATATAGAAGAAAGATTTGTATGTTTGTAACGAATAAACTTAAAAACTACTGCACTGATTTTAAATTATTTTACCAATATAAAGCTACTATTATCAGCGAATAACATAGGCTACCTTTTATCCCGGGAAAATATAAATAGCTCTGTAAGTAGCTAAGAATAAAATTTTCCAGGCTGGGCTACAAAATGAATTTGAAATCTATACGAAGATCAAAAGTAACGGGGATTTTAAGAAGTTACGAATCAGTTGGAAGGAAAATCCTTCTTATATTTGAAGCAATATTTATTCTCTGTTTATTTGTGAGTACCTAGTACCTATTACCATATTTGTATTCGTCGGTGTATGTATCTTATTTTTTACCCGACTGTGGAAGGAGGGTTATGTTTTTCGAGTGTATGTATGTATGTATGTTTGTATGTATGTATGTACATGTTTGTATATTTCTTTGGCACACCCTAAATCCTAAACGGCTTGTCGTATTTTTATGTGAGTGGTATCAATAGGTTTGTCTTAGTCGTGAGAGTGATACTGGGTACATCGGAAAAAAAATAAGGATTTTTGGCGGCAAAAATCCTTATTTTTACAATAAGTGCATTGGTGAGGGTATTTTCCCAAAAGTTTGGAAAACTGCTTATATCACTCCAATTTATAAAACCGGATCCAGGTACGAAGTAGAAAACTATCGCCCAATTTCCATCCTGTGTGCCATGTCAAAGGTCTTTGAAAAGCTCGTCCACTGCAAAATATACCCAGCATTAAAAAATTTCATAATACCTGAGCAGCATGGTTTCATGAAATACAGATACACAGTTGCTATTTACCGGATTTATATTTGAGAATTTGGATAGTCGTCTTCAAGTGGATACTGTTTATACTGATTTCCGTAAAGCCTTTGACCGGGTTGACCATGAACTACTTCTATCCAAAATAGCCTTTAATGGTATTAGAGGCAATCTTCTTCGCTGGTTTGCTTCTTATATCTCTAACAGAAGCCAACGTGTAGTCATCAATGGTTTTCAATCGACAGCAGTAGAGGTGACTTCTGGGGTTCCACAGGGCTCAATACTTGGGCCTTTATTATTCATTTTATTTATAAATGACATAAGTCAATGTTTTCTTTACTCTAAATGTCTACTATATGCGGATGACCTTAAAGTATACCGTGCTATTAATTGTCCTACTGACGCTTTGCTACTTCAACAAGATCTTAACCGTTTAAGTGAATATTGTATGCTAAACAAACTTTTATTAAGTATTCCCAAATGTCACACAATTACTTTCACGAAGAAGAGAAAATTTATACACTTTAATTATTCTCTGTGTAATGAAACCCTAAGAAAAGTTAATACTGTACGGGATCTTGGAATTACTCTGGATTCTAAAATGAATTTAGATGTCCACATCAACAATATCACTACCAAAGCCTATGGGATGTATAAATTTGTTACCAGGTCATCTTCTAACTTTAAGCAACCGTCTACTAATCTCTACTTATTTAATTCATTAGTTAGGCCACAACTTGAGTAGGGTCATTCGGGGCAACAGCACGCAGTGGGTAAAAATCCGCATGGTCAATATCTCGGAACCTATTGAAGGGGCTCAGACACTTTTTCGGCTAGATCAGGGGCGCGTCAGGCACGATGTCAGAGCCACAAGCTATTTTACCAAGCCTCACTTGTTTAGTGCAAAACGGTGATCAACGTGATTTTGTTGATTAGTTACCAATATTTTGTGCTGGGAAAAAAGTGTATGCCTAGACGGTGCATCAGTTTACAACAGTCCGTTAATTTTGTTAAGATTACATGATTATATAGTATTTATTTTAGTTATTAATTCTGTCCTAGAAAATAAATCCGTCTCAACCAACGTGTGATTGTTTAAAATATTCCCTGTTTGGGTAAGAGTACGAGGATAGAAGTACGCACCCTGTTATAACTTCATTACAATGAACGCACAGTTTTTTCTTCTTTAAGCTGCAATTAAGTCGAATATTATTTGTAAAGATTTTTAGACCTTGTACAGAAAAAAAATATTCTCATTAAACACTCTGCGTAGTTTTACCCACATAACGGGTCAATAGTACGAATTTCTCCCGATGCACTTAAACATGTATTGCATAAAAAACAATGAAGCAATGTACAAAAACTCATTAAATAATGAAAATAGATTAAATTTACTTTACATAGAGTGTTAAAACTTTTTTCAAGACACAATATTTTTGACTGTGTAGACGAGCGAAAAAAAAGTGCGTACTTTTAGGCCGAATGACCCTATGGCTGTCCGATCTGGGATCCATTGTACAATAAATATGTTAATATTATTGAAAAAGTCCAAAATAAATACCTTAGAAGTATGTACTACAAACTGGGCGGTCGTGGGCGACTATCATATAACCATCTTCTTAATAAATATAAACAACTTTCTCTACACTCGAGACGTATACTTCTTCAGGCTATGTTGTTATATAGTATCTGCAATAATGGACTTGACTGTATTGACCTGAACAGTCAGTTGATCGTTTCAGTACCCAACCATTCTCACCAGCGGAGCACTAGAACCTACGCATTTTTCAAAACGCAATTCTGCCATACTAACGCTGGTGAACGAATACCATTGAGACGAATCTTCACATTGTATAATTTATATTTCTCAAATTTAGATTTATTCTCACTTACCAGGGGTAAGTACAAAAAGGCAGTGATCGACACATTAATCACACGTGATGCGAATGTAGGACGTTAGTACCTATACAGAAGAAACAATGTAATTTTGTAATAATTGTACTTAGAGCAAATTACCATTTATTATTATTATTTTTTTGTTTATGTCAGCATCTTCCCATATTGCGTATAATTGTTTACTGTTTTTTTTTATGTTTATTTTGTTTTTTAATTTGTGTAACAACCTACGGCAACTTGTTGATTTCTTTTTTAGTAAACTGTGGATAATGGTGTGGGCTGCACATTTATGTAAATTTTTATAGATACTATTGTTTGTAAATTTTGTTGTGCAGCTGTTTGTTATCCCAAATAAATAAATAAATAAATAAATAAATAAATAAATAAAAAGTGATCTCGAAAAAAAAAATGTTTCAAAATATATCGAGTGTGGTATCAAAATAAAGATTTTTTAACGGTGATTACGAATATATATATAACATTTATGTTTCATTTAGGTTTGGAATAGAAAATGCTAATAAAGGTGCTTGAGAACTAAAAAGATGGAAATAAAAAAAAAGTATTTAAGAAAAACAAAAAACCCGACTGCGTCTATATCTGCCATCTTTATTAAATTCATTGAAGAACTGAAAAGATTGAAACAAGATTTTAATTTGAATATTTATTTTGGTTTTGAATAATCTTAGTTGACAGTGTTCACAAACGCAGTCGGAGGCATCTGCTCATTTCGAGATTTTGTTGTTCTATCTATATCACCAACTAAATTATGAGAAGTGAGCGGGTTATGCCTCCGACAGCGTTTGTGAACACTGTCAACTTAGATTATTCAAAACCAAAACAAAATATTCAAATTAAAATCTTGTTTCTATCTTTTCAGTTCTTCAATGAATTTAATAAAGATGGCAAATATAGACGCAGTCGGGTTTTTTGTTTTTCTTAATATGAGATTTATCTATAAAGTTCACTTTGGACGCGGCTTTGATTAGGTACTACGTGAATCGGTGAGACACGTGAATCGTGATGTAGAAGACACGAGTTTACCCTTTAGAGTTGCGGGATAATATTGTTGACTTATATCGTACTAATTACTATTACTAATATTGTTAGTATACTATGTGTAGCTCGCGGCTTCGTTTTTTTTTAATTGCTTTGAATGAGGAGACGAGCATGCCGTTCGCCTGATAGTAAGCGATACGACCACCCATAAACAGTAGGTACACCACCAGCACCTTGAGTTCCAAAGTACTGTGTGGCATTCCACTGCGCTCGTCATCCTGAGACATAAGATGTTAAGTCTCATTATGTCCAGTAGTTATATTGGCTACAATGTCCTTCAAACCGAAACACAACAGTGCATGCACACTGTTGCTTGGCGGTAGAAATAGACATTGCGGTGGTACCCACCCAGACGGCCTCTTACATAATGAGAGACCTACCACCAGTAAAACACACACCAGTAAGTTCGTCCGTGTGAAAAGCCTTTACCGCTACAAAAGTCCCTAAAACACTGGAGCGATTTATTAAAAACTACTAACAACTATTTAAAAGATATAAATGCCGAAAACAAAACCTTTAAATTTTTGTCGCATGTGTCAGGCTAGGTGAAGGGAAGGCGGGAGGGTTGACTTTTATTTGGTGCAATTACCTTTTTTTGCTGTCGCCCGGTGCTTTGGCACGGAAAATTTTGGTACACCTCGGACGGCAAAAACCCGCGCTACGCGGCTATAGTGATTTAGGAACTTGGGAACGTGAAAAGCTTTTCATGCGGGTGAAGCCGCAATCAACACCTAGTAATATTATATTTATTGTTTTTGCTATGTATACTAATTACTTAGTAAATCAATTTAAACTTTTTATTGACTTTCTATTTTGTAATGTTTTCAGTTGGCTGTTGTTTTCCCCATGACAATATTCTGGGCACATTTTCAATTCATGGTTTTGAAAGAAGCGAGGGATAGACATTTACCGTACCCATATTTTTCTGGACTTATTATATTTTCTTTAATTTACGGAATGGCTAATACTGTGCTTGAAAAAGTAAGCATCTTTAAACTTATTCTATCAAAGATGCGAGAAACACTTTAAATTATTCAAACGTTTTGTTAGACATTTATGAATTAACTAGTTATTTATGTCTTTCTAATAAGCATTTTCTTTAAAGGTAATACAGATATTGTCTTATTTGGCAATTCGTATCGAAAATCATAAAACTCAAAATAATTACGAAAAATCTTTAATTGTCAAACAGTTTGGAGCGACGTTGATTTTTAATTTTGCATTCTTCTTTTTTCTTGCTTTCATCAAGGTAATGAATGCTTGCTTTCATCAAATAATAAAATAAATTCATTTATGTTCTTGCTCATACATTAGGAACCCGACAGCGCCAAATGAGACGCAGCCAGGGAGTTGGGACATGTTTAGCAAACAACAGTTCGTGCTTTAGTATGTCTTCGGCTGGGTTTCTTTTTGTGCAGTCGACTTCCTATTTTGGTATTATTTTGTCTCAGAATATTATTACATATTTGAAGGGTCGCTTGTATACGTATCCGTACGACATCGATAATTGGAAAACGATAGCCGGCATCGGAATGATGAACTGTGGTATATTCACATGCACGGTCGAAGTGAGTGCGCTGCTTGGCGTCTACATAATATTAAAAGTGGTGGTACTTAAAGGAATTCCAGCCCTACTCAGGTAAGATATAATTATATCAAGTGTTGCACTGCCGAAAATCCAAACAAAAACGGGTCCTAGGCCATAGTGCAACATTATATGGAAAATTACCAAAAATTATAGCTTCTGTCGGCATACGAGTACCAAGTCATAACAGCTAGCGGACGGTAGTAGTACCTACTTTTATAGCTTTTTATTTTATGGATATTTTTTTATGTAATAGGTAAGTAGATTTAATCACACACACTCACGCCTGTTATCCTCGAAAGGGTAGGCAGAGGCGCAATTAGTGCACCCACTTTTCGCCGTGCGTTTTCTGTCCCATGTTTTTTTTTTATTTTTTATTGCATTACAATAAATAAAGCCATACGACCACCCACAAACAGTAGCAACACCATCCAATGTCCTTCAAACCGAAACACAACAGTGCATGCACACTGCTGCTTGGCGGTAGAAATAGACATTGCGGTGGTACTCACCCAGACGGACTCTTACATATGAGAGACCACCACCAGTGATGTGATAGGGGGCGAGCCTATCGCCATATCTAGAGGCTACTATAAAGTGACAGACTATTTAAATGATAAGGATATTTGGAATCAGTCCTGCCGGCACAACACCAAGGCACTGAGCATTCACATTGAACGCCTATGAAAAAAATATATTATAATATGACATTTATATGGGTATGTCCATAATATTATATTTTTACTTTTTCTTTTTTTTTTTTGACATTTAAGTTCAATTTTTTTAGACATTTTGACATTGTTCAATTATAGTGACGACCGATCTATAGGTATCTATTACTATTAATGATTTGTAAACGTGGGTTAATGCATCATGAACGCCAATATATTTTTATTTGGTTGCTTCCAAATAGTATTTTATTTATATCTTAGGGCTACATCCATGCATACATTAACCTGTGTAATAATAATACTGTCAAATATACATTTGAAAAACAATGAAGAAAATCATGGCAATTGATGACGAAAAAATTAAGCCCGGAGTTTCTTTCTGCCTTTCTTCTTCGGGTCGTCATCGCTTAGGTAGCTAGTGAAAGGCTGGTAGGTTAGCTAGGCTAGGACCTTTTTATCCTCGCCGGCGAGGACCGTGGCGTTTCCTTTCCTCGTAATGTAAAGATACTCCTTCCCTTTCTTTTATATCAGCTCCACATCTCCTTACCTAGCCCTATTCCCGTCCCCAATGTCCGTGTCCTCTGTACCTATCAGCCCGTGCTGGTTGTTCATTATTTAATCTAGGTACTTTAAATTATTTAATTGGTATATGTACCTTTGTTATTGTCTCTACCTTGTCATGACTTGTCATAAGTGCTTTTTTATAAGCCTACTTGATCAATAAATGATTTTATTTTATTTTATTTTATCGGGCACAAAATTCTATACTCCGGGCTGATACTGAATAGAAAAATCCAATATCACTTTGCCCGACCCGGTAATCGAACCCGAGATCTCAGCTTTGCAGTCGTACCGTAGTACAACTACGCTACCGAGGCAGTCAAGATTTGATTTAATTACTATTTTTTCTTCACACTTTTTTTTCTTTTTATAATAAAATTGTCCTTACCTATTCGTAACACGGTTTGAGAGTTTTCTTTTTATTTGTATGTCCGATACCATACCCGTACCACACAGGCTAACCATTAATATTATAAGTAGGTAGGTACACTACTTATAAGCGCTATGTCTATATTATACGAACTTTTTTATTAATTACCATGGTCTTTATTGAGGTCAATTTAGATTTTAGATGGAGCAATTGATCAATTCAAAAGCAATTGATTTCACTAAATGAGAATATCTAATTATACTATTTGTTAGAGCAATGTGAAAACGTGACAATTGATGTGTTCATTTTTCATACAGATTTAAGACCGACTATAACCAATGCAGATCGAAGAATGCCAAAGTGCCATGTTGGGAGAGAGAATTTAGATTAAATAATGTTGATGAGCAATTTATCATGAACGAGTTTAATCACCTAGGTACCGGTATTGAATACTTCAATTGTTAATATTTTGTTGTAACGAGTTATCGACTGATAAAGTATAATTTTGTTCACAGCTATGCAATTTGCGCTAAGTACTTTCTTTGTAATATCTTTACCTTTGGCTCCACTGCTCATTTTGATTGCAAATACTCTGACTGTCAGGTAAATAACAAAATATTTGTCATCTTCCGTGATGCTGCACGGCGGTCTTTCACAAGACCTAGGTAATCCTTGCGAAGTAGATATTCACGTCTAGACTATTAACGTAATAAACTTTTTTTACTGTCGGTAGATCTCTCTTATGCGAGGTATCGTAACACGATCTCCTGCTTCTATTGTTATAATGGGTTCCCCACAGGGCTCAATTCTCGGACCTTTCCTTTTTCTAATTTTTATAAATGACACATTTGTCAAAAGGGACAAAATATGTGTAATAGTGTTGTTTGCGGATGATACT
Source organism: Sphinx pinastri (assembly GCA_947568825.1). Classification (NCBI taxonomy): domain Eukaryota; kingdom Metazoa; phylum Arthropoda; class Insecta; order Lepidoptera; family Sphingidae; genus Sphinx; species Sphinx pinastri. Next base: position 1,571,572 of record OX387615.1, read on the forward strand.
TTCTTATTATTTAAAATATCAATATCATCAATCAATTCTTGACGATGTAAACAACACTCTCTCAAAATTAGAGTATTGGTTCAACGCTAACAATTTATTATTAAAATAGCTGGCCTTGCGAACTTCGTACCGCATCAGAATAAATAATTTTTGGGTTCACTTATTGCCTGAATTAAATTCAGTTTTTTATTGAGATACTAAGGTCTAGTTTCACCAATTTCTTATATAACGGGCGTTAGTAATCGGGCATTAAAATTAACGCGAATGTTAAAGTATCGCGCGTCCCATGAAAGAGCGCAACCAATTCCGTGGGTATCATTATGGGTACATTGGGCTCTAAACTACATTGGAGTCCTCATATATCTCTGTCCTAGCTAAAAAGCTGAGTGCCGCAGTTTTTGCAGTGAACAGGATACGCTAATTAACTGACATTGAGTCAGCTAGATTGGTATATTTTGCTTTCTTTCATAGTTTGATGAGTTATAGAATTTTACTATAGGGTGGTGCTGCTGATATTAATACCATATTTTTCGCTCTTTTTATTGGGTAAGTTCTAAATGTTCCCTAGAGAAAAATTCAAATGATGAGATAATTTGAGGATGGTTGAAAGACTAGTTACGAAAGGTATTTATCGAGCGAATGTGGACGGTACGGATGTAGGGGATACCCATAATCGGCGAAAATGTATGATGAGAACTATGAATGTGGAAGAGGTGAAAGACGTAGGTATGTCATCACCGTGGCATATCGCGAGCATATCGCGTTCAATAGTCTCTGCTTCTCTCTGTCTCTGTCTATGTATACCTATATGACTTTTTCACTTTGATCTTTATACATTTGTTAAGCTAAATTCATTTTGATAACTCATTTAATCTTAATAAAAAACTAATAAGTTAACACAACATTGCTTGATTCCGAAGCGATACGAAGTTCGCCGGGCCAGCTAGTACATAAATAAACACTGCTCTAAACGAAATAAAAAATAAATGCAACTTTTTTTCTATACCAACTTTATACCTTTGAACTGATTTTGAAAACTGCAAGCCCAAGAGTTTCTTGCCCGTTCTTCTCTGGTGGAATGTGTTTTCCGAACTGGTGGTAGAATAAACAATTACTGAATGTAACATTAATATTAACATTATTATTAACATTTAACAGATTCAAAGAAATTATTTTATTTTATTTTTTATATTCAGGTACAACTCATGGTATTTGTTGCTGGGAAGCCGACGACCTCTCCTGCACAACTCCGTTGGCATAGCAAATTGGCGCAATATTATATTCGTGCTTGCAATGCTGTCTGCATTTGTAAACGTAAGCATTTCTTTTATTCGGTTTTAGGATTTCGTATTCAACAGACAAGTACCACAGTTCTTTACAGTCCAATATAATATACTTTTTTAACCCCTGGAATGCTGGGCTCATTTTGCGTAATAGACGTTTGCGTGCCGGCCATACATTTGAAAAAAATCGGATTTTGGGTGTAAAGGCTGTTCCAATTTATACACTATAAAATTATTTTAGTATGAATTTTGAATTTATTTATTTATTTATTTATTATGGATCAATGGTTACTAAAATAAAAGTAACAAAAGACAGATCCAATGTCAGAATTGAAAAAAGTGGCCGCCATTTTGAATTTCTTTGTTTTAAGGCCAATTGATCTCAAAATCGATATCTGTGGGGTAACTCCTGAAACTGATTCGATTTTTCGATTGTTCCTGGATTCGAACTCGATTCGATCTCGATTCGAACTTGAAATGCGCACTCCCGACGTCGATCGACTAGCTGATCAAAAACGGCCGTTATCAACTCGTCGATCGAGTATTCGTTCACAGATTATAGCTGTATCCTGTAGATCACGTCATATTTATGTGGCTATGTTCTATGGAGAACTTCATTACAATAATTTATATTAAATTTATTTTACTTATAAAACGATGCTCCAGTTGTTGTTACATACATATTTATATAAATATAAGAAATTATTACGTTGTTTATTGAGTTTTTTGTAATAATTCAGCAACCAAAGATAAATTGAGTTGCCCAAATCTATTTAGTCTATGCTATGAACTATCAAAATATCTGACATTGTCAGCGTCACGTCACAACTATATAAGTCGTAGCGGGAAACTCAAAATACAGTTTTTGGTTAAGATTTAGAATCTTGTAACAGGAGTTTGAGGTCAAAACTGGCATTAATTGGATTATTTATTGTTTTCACATATAACAAAACCATTTTTAAGCTTAGAAAATATATTTTTTTGGAAACTAATATCGAATTATTTTTATTTTTATATGGTTAAAATTAGTAAAGTTATAATCTACTGGTCTCTCATATGTAAGAGTCCGTCTGGGTGGGTACCACCGCAATGTCTATTTCTACCGGCAAGCGGCAGTGTGCGTGCACTGTTGTGTTTCGGTTTCAAGGACATTGTAGCCAGCGTAACTACTGGACATAATGAGACTTAACATCTTATGTCTCAGGATGACGAGTGCAGTGGAATGCCACACAGTACTTTGTAACTCAAAGTGCTGGATAGTGTTGATATTATTTATAGCCTGGAGTCTGGAATTTGTGCCCGATATGGCGATAGGCTCGCCCCCTGTCACATCATGTGACGGAATACGCTCGATGAAAAGTGGGTGCATTAGTAGTAGCGCCTCTACCTACCACTTCGGAGATAAAAGGCGTGAGTATGTGTGTGTGTAAAGATATAAAAATAAATTGATATCAGTTTCCAAAAAAAGTTACAGGCAAGTTCTAGGCTCAAAAATGGTTTTATTATAAGTGAAAACAAAAACAAAAAATGTATTTTTTTCAGTATCAGCCCTTAATTAAAGTTTGAACATGATATAATGTGTAAATCAGAATGATTATAATGGTTATGATATGAATATAATAAGAACTAGTCTTAACCCAGTGGTCGAGATTAGACTGCATTTCATAAAAAATATGTAACAGGGCTTAATGAGATAAAAGGAAAAAGTAGATTTTTGTCTTAACATGTATATTATTATTTTATAACAAACTAAGAAACAACTAAATTTAAAAAACATCAAACAATAAGTCACAGACTTTGAACAAGACGTTGCCGTGCATTTTGCCTACGTCATAGCTCATCATTTCGAGATGATGATGAGGCATGTATGACATTGTCTGTAATGCCTGTCTCCATGTCTTCAGCAATAATAATAAGGGATGGGCAGTTATGCAAACTTCGAAACTCATCGCAATCCATATTAATTGCCCGATTAGTAAAACGGCCCATCCTAAGCAAATTTCTTCTTCTTCGATTGTCAATACGGTTAGCTTCTTTAAGAACATTAAAAAATTATTGAAGTCTAGCCATAATTGATCAGATATTTTTAAAATTTCTAACCAAAACACAAAACAACTTCACTTGAACCGTACACGGCACCTATTTAGCAATCGTAGAATTTGACAGATAAAGTCGAATTGACAACTCGATTCACGATCGTACGAACGAGTGGAGAGTAAGCATTTCTCGATCCTAACGGATTTTTTTGATCTAAGTAAGTTCCAATTTGAGGCACGGCTCGATCGTGCGCTAGTGTAGATTTCGGGAGTACCAAAACGTATGAGATCGAATCAAACTCGATTTGATTTAGGATTCGAACGTGTCAGGAGTAACCCCACTGGGCATGCCTTTGGTTACAAAAGACAGATCAATGTCAGAATTGAGAAAAGTGGCCACCATTTTGAATTTCTTTGTTTTAAGGCCAATTGGCCTCAAAATCGATATCTGGGCATATCTTTGGTTACAAAAGATTGATCCAATGTCAGAATTGAATCCGTTACACGTAGGTAGTGTTTTTTAAAATTGTAATATACTCGTTTAGATATTAGGTTGGGGAAAAGGTTTCTTCGCATTTTATATGAAAACTCAAGACTTCTTATCTCAAAGTTTATTTACATTTAATTACAGTATGTAGGTGGCATTTTGTTCGATGACATGTACATGAGTTGTGTGTATACACAGCATCACCTTATTGCGAGTTAACCCAGGTTATGCCACAGTTTCGTCGGAGGAGTCGCCCTGTGGATTGGGGGCGTTTGGAGAATTCCACCACGGTATCCCCTGCCTGTCGTAAAAGGCGACTAATAGGGGCCACTGGGGGTCGCGGGCGGGCGGCAGGGAGCCGTCCGCCTTTAGTTTTGTGGTTATTTTAGCACATTGTTGTGACCCCCGTGATGGACGGCAGAGTGGCAAGTAGGCCTCACGTTGCCGTTGACGCTGAGAGCGTCCTTCGGTGCGCGGGGGCTTCTGAGCCCCCCCACAACAGGAGACGGGCCGCACTAGGCGGCACCGCGCAGGGGCGGTTGCGGACGACAACTTAGATACTTTTCGTCCGAGGAAGCCCGCAGCCGTCCCTAATGCGCCGAAGATGGCCACCGCGGAGTTTTAGTTGGTATGCCGTGCGTTGTACATAGGTTAGGGACTCGGCCCGGCGGTCGCCCGACGTTTTCCATCTCTCCGGGCGGCTCAACGCCGGGTCGTAAGGCACGGTGAACCCAACATAACCGCTCGGTCGCCCCCTACGAAGGCCGGGCGGTAGTGGTAACGCACTTTCTCCGCAAAACAAAAAACAAAAAAAAGGTTATGCCACAGTTTGTGAGGCCTGACCGACCTTTGACCAGGATCTATTTCGTACGTTGTTGTACGTGATCCATTTTTCATCACCAGTTATCAATCTCTTCAAAAACGATTCGGTTTCATTACGTCTCAATAAAGAATCGCAAAGAGTACATGGTTTATTAGGTTTATTTGAGTGAGCTCGTGTGGCACCATAATATCGAGCTTTTTTTTGTACCCAGCTTTTTTCAAATGGGTCAAAACTGTTTTGTGGTCAATTCTCAGTTCTTCAGCTATGTCGTAAGTACAGATATGTCGATCTTGCTCCACTTTTTCAAAAACGGCGTCCACCATAGCACTTTGTCCGTAACAGGGCGACCAGAGCGAGGTGCATCATTGACATCAACATTTCGGGATTGAAAACGCTTGAACCCACTTTGTGCTACTCCCACATTAGGTCCATAAATATCGCAAATTTTTTCGCGGTTTGCTGTGCATTTTATCCTTTTTTATAATAAAATTTATCTTCATTAGATTCACTCATTTTGACAGAAAAATAAATGATAAATAGCTTAATACAAAATTTCACATTTTTTATAAATGTATCCTTTTTAATGTCATCAAAACCAGCCAGATACAAATAGTACAGCCAAAGGGATTTTATGACAAGTTTATACATACTATATGCGAAAAGACTTTTTCACCGATCTATTATTATGTACATACACATTCCTACTTGTAGTTTCCTTTGAGTATTATATGTTAAATGCTCTAAGGTAGCTTCCTAATAATAATTGTTAAATTAAGTATGTGTTTTGATTTAAAAAAATGTATTTCAGGTTTCGATGATGGTGTTCAATACGAGAGCAATGAAGGCAGATTTTTATGAACCATTCGGCTTCTATTACAATATTCCGTGGCACAGTCTTTTTTGTACCAATGTTTCTACAAACGTTTGTATTATTTGCAACTTAAAGTAGTGACAAAATAAAGTGGCCCCATATACGATACGATCCGTCGTTTCAGACCGATCGCAACGACGAATCGATGGTGTATGTTCAAATCGTAAACGATTTACTTGATCGAAGAAGATATTGTGATCGCAATCATGAATATGGTATCGATAGATCGAAGGTATATATAGCTCTTTGCGAACTACGATTCGATTTTTGCCTCAGTCTCAGTCTGCCTATGGCGGGCTCCAATATGAATGAACGACCAATCGTTTCGATCAATCGATTCGTGTGTTGAGCGGCAATTCGACGCAATGGATCGTCACAATTTTCTTCAGATCCATCGTAATGACGGATCGTACCGTATATGGGGACCTTAAGAGAACTGCTATGGCCCTTCACAAAACACTGTGTAGGGAAGGGAACATGAAATCGGTTGATCCAAAAACTAATTCTTGAGTGATATCTGTTCTTTTAGGGAGTTTAATATCATTGCATTGGAGTGCCTCGATGGCGTAGTTGTATTACGCTACGACTGCAAAGCTGAGGTCTCGGGTTCGATCCCCGGCTCGGGCAAAGTGATATTGGGTTTTTCTACTCAGTATCAGCCCGGAGTCTGGAATTTATGCGTGATATGGCGATAGGCTCGCCCCTTATCACATCATGGGACGGAATACGCACGGCGAGTTGCACCTCTGCCTACCCATTCGGAGATAATGGGCGTGATTGTGTGTGTGTAATATCATTTGTCTATTGGCTCACATTGTTATATGATGTAAATCATAAATTATAATCAGTAGATCTTTCTATTAAGTTATATAGTTAACTATCTTAAGTCGTTAACTTTGTTATCTCATAAAATACGACTATTATCATTTAACAACTTTTAAATTGGTTATTAGTCATCAAATAACAACTGTCCATAAGATTCCTCGGCGCTCAATACTACTTGACATACCTAACTATGGTGGTTTTTTTATAAACACCAGTGGAGCGCGTCTTCGTGAATGAAATTAAATCTATCCCATCAAAAACATACGATGTAAAAAATGCCACGTCTCGCTACGTAGTTCTTTCACTACAAAAAGTTGTCAGACGCTCACGTCGTAACACAGCATTATGCTGAGCTGGCCACCTATTGTCATATAGCAGGCGTGTAAAACTGCGCTAATTAAAAAATATAATCTTGCCCACGTTTGTCATGTATTGCATGCACCAGATGTGACAATAAAACTATTTTCTTTCTCTCTCTTTATGTCATGTAAAACCAAGTCGGTTATTTTATTTAGTGTCTATGGAAGCACCTATTCAACAATTTTTTTATCAATTGTTATCTAATCAATTACCTATCAACAATTGTAGTGACTGTATTAGTAATAGACACCTCTATATCTATAATATAATTATTATTATGTAAATAATAAGTATAATAAAAAGTAAGACTAGTAATATAAGAAGTAAGATTACCTAATTCTTTCAACAGGAATATCTTACAAAAGGAGCAGGCCCTCCGGGAGACGCATTCAAAGTGTACAAGGGCAACAAACCCTCCAAATGTTTATATTTTGGTAAGCCTTCTAATGACTCTTCGTTTTCGTATAAACAATGTCTGTGTCGTTTCATTGGTCGAGACACTAACACGAGACTCACGCTTTGGTCTCTCGACCAATCACAATCATAATGATTAAAGGACACGGACCTTCGTGTTGTATCGACCCATGTGCACACGGGTCGATACAACATAATACACTCAATCTATATATTTGCCAGGTATATATGGTACATACAAAAAGCGGTTTACCCAAACAAACAAACACTGGGAATGCCGTAGAGAACACTTCAGGATGCTTGTTTTGGTTCAAGTATGTTTAATGTTTTTTCTTTATGTAGTAAAAATGCTCGTAAAAAACTTTTGCCGTATCCGATTCCTTTGTACGGGCCTGCGTATCTTCGTCTATCTTAGAGTGCGTCTAAAATCAAAATAATATTATAGCGAATGACTCACGCATGCGGACACGCGAGCAAATTTTTGATTATTAACTCTTCTTTAATTTGCAGCATCTAGTCATTCTACTGGTGATTGCCATAATGCTGGCAATTCCTATGTATCCCAAAGACATAGAAGAAACTCTAGCAATAGAGAAGAGAATCATAAGCCAGTGTTTCGTGCGCCATCAACGTAGAGGCCTCCATTGATAATGTGTTTTTTTTTTTGTTTAAACTTATATAAAAGGTATTATTAAAACCAAAAATGTATTGTTAACCTTTCATAACTTTTCTTTATGCAATAATAAAATTATTGATCCATACTAACATTGATAATCGCTTCAATGAATATATAAAATGGACAACCTTCGGAAATCCTCAGGAACAGCTTCGATTATGTTTTTTTTTTAAATCGTTGTATTTTTATACATTTTAAAATTTGAAACAGTTTGAAGGGGGGACTTATCTATTTATATTGTATCCAGAGTAGATTTTTGAGATTGGAAAGCAAGGGCAGCTACCACTATAGCTACCAGAAAACTTTCTTACGAGACTGTAATTTTTATCATTTTTAAAGTTGCTTATAAGGATCAAAGACTCTATGGTTTCATAGAGTCATTAAAGGTTAAGGTTAAGTACTTTAAAGTCAGAAATTGCAAAAATCTTTCTCCATACATTTTCTAGGAAATGTGATGAAATTTTTAACATGTACCATACCAGCCCTGTATCATATACTCTGCCCACTGCTGAGCACGGGCCTCCTCTAGAACTGAGAGATAAATGACGGAGTTCTGTGGTACAAACTTAAAAAAATATACGCGTCAAATTGAGAACCTCCTCCTTTTTTGAAGTCGGTCAAAAAGAAAGCTGTGTTACACCATTTGCATCTCGAGAAAGGCCGAATCGATTTTCATTTTCTTTGACTTTTTGTATTTGTATCCGTTCCGAATAGCAGAATAACTATACAAATATGGAAAAGTTCAAGATCAAGGAAATTATGAAGAAAATTAAATTTCTCATACATTTTATTTGTAATTTTAAAAAATGATCATGGCGTTATGTATTTTATCCTTTGACAGCTGCTTCAGTAGCGCGCAGTCCTTGTGGCGGTTGCAAAGAGTATATTATAATGTCATATTACCTCCTTTCAATGCATACTTTTGCGCGATTAATTAGCATCTTTTTCGAGATTTCACCAATTTTATTCAGTTTTCGATCGTGTTTGTATTTGAATTCGTTTTAATTACTTGTCTTCGTACGATTTTTTCTGAAATTCATCAGCGAAAAGTGATTTCAAAGAGATGAGTTCCAACTCTCAATTTGTTGTGATTAGCCCAAGGAGCTTATGTAAGCTTATGTGAGCTTAAGTATTCTAAGATAATTTGGGCACGTGGACTGTGGAGTGGATGGTTGAAAGACGAGTCACGAAAGGTATTTATCGAGCGAATGTTGATGGTACGGATGGAGAGGATGTCCATAACCGGCGAAAATGTATGAGAACTATGAATGTGGAAGAGGTGTATCATTATCGTGGCATGTCGCGCTCAATAGTCTCGGCTTCTCTCAATTGTATCTGTGTGTGAATATAATATGAATTTTTCATTTTAATTTTCGTACAGTCTTACTGTTTATTTTTTTTTTTATGATATAGGGGGCAAACGAGCGTACGGTTCACCTGATGGTAAGTGATCACCGCCGCCCATGAACATCTGCAATACCAGGGGGCACAGAGATGCGTTGCCGGCCTTTTAGGTGGGAATACGCTCTTTTTTTGAAGGTCGCCATGTCGTATCTGTCCGAAAATGCTGCTGGCGGCAATTGGTTCCAAAGTTTAGTAGTACGTGGCAAAAAATGACGGCTAAAACGTACAGTGGTGGATTGCCAACCTCCGAGGTGATGTGGATGGAATTTAGAGTTCTGCCGCGATGTACGGTGATGGAACGCAGCAGCAGGGATAAGTTCGAACAATTCTTCAGAGCACTCCCCGTGGTAAATGTGATAGAGAATGCAGAGCGATGCTACATCTCTACGCAAAGCCAAAGGATCAAGCCGATCGGAAAGAATACGGTCGTCGACGATACGAGCTGCCCGACGTTGAATACGTTCAAGAGGGAAAAAAATTTATTCATTTTATCATAATAAAAAAACGAATATAATAAGATAATCATAAGTTAACACAACATTCATTTATTCTGAACTCTGAAGCGATACGAAGATCGCCGGGCCAGCTAGCGTGTTTATAAAAAAATATATTATATACAGGGTCATTTTAACACTGCATTACTAAATGAAACCACATATTTATCTCCTTGAAATTAACGCTTTCCAATTATTTTAACCATAGATATGAATTATAAAAGTGTAAGTGTCGAACAAAACAAATATCAATAAAAGTTAATTGTAAGTTTACACGCCCTAATGCCACGACTACGACTCTCTAAGCTCGCATGCGATAAACTCTTCTTGTGTAACTTCGGCTTAAGTCTCGCACGTCTATCACCCACTTTAGAGTTTCACGTGGGTTTACAATTTTAACTACTGTCTTCATTATAATTCTCTTTGCTGTCTTTTGATGCTTTCACACTTCTTCAACGTTAATTTTCATAAACATTTTCCTTTTTGACAATTTACTGTTTTGTTGAATTTTGCGAACTTAATTTTGTAATTGAACGTTACAATTACCATATTCGTAAGTAACGCTGTCTTTTTTTACTTTAATACTTACCTAATTGGTACCTACCTTAATTACCTTAATATATATATTGGTTCCCTCGAGCTCCTAGAGTTCCTATTTTAATATTAAAAGATATTATGTGTTACGTAATAACATTGATAATAACTAACTAACTACACTGTTTAATTTCTTTGGTAATAACTAATTCTATATTTTTTTTAGATCTCCAACCTTTACTTGAAAACTACATTGTTTTCATAATGTATCGCCGAGGGTGTAATCAGTTCAAATATTTTCAAGATGTAAAACGAGGGATTGCATCCAAGGTAAAGTAGCACAAAAAACTTCTTCGCTTATTAAAAAGTCATGGTTGACTTAATTTACGCTATGAATATGTGAAGGTAGGTCGAGGTCGGAACGGATGTAGATGGTCACTGATTAGATTGTGTCACGGGAGAACCATGGGAAACAAAAATGTTGCTGTAGCATTTAATGACACTGCCGGAATCCCGACTCCTTGTTCCTTTCCTTAAAAATCAATAACGCACAAATGCAATTGGGTAAGACAGGTAACTTCTAGGTCTACCTATAGTCAATAGTCATCCTGGGTCCCTTTAAACCCCATTTGCCACTTTCAAACATCTTTGTCTGCTTTTATTTTTGGAAATCAGGAGCAGTCATTTAAAGATTAGCCCTGTAATAACATAAACATAGGTTAAGAAAGTCTTTTTTTTCTGCTTGCGCCTTTACTAGCCTGCGGCTTTAAAAGCGATCATACTTTTACATTTAAGACATTATGTATACATAGGGCGTTGATAACGAAGAAGGTGCGGGAGAGTGTCATAAAGTTAAACTGTATGAGACAGATTTACTCAGCAAGTCGACGGACACCAAAGATATTATGGTGTTTGAAGAGAAACAAGAAGAGGAACCGATTGAGGAACCTGTAGTGGTATGTAGTACCTTAACAGGTATTACTGGTATATACAACTACATTAACGATTTTTGAAAAAAGTGTGACCGTGCGACCGAGATAGAACGTAAAACAAATATTTTTGAATTTTTATCTTTGTCGGTTTATCGCTTTGTTTTTAATTCGTTGCGTATCACATAAAAGCTACTCATGGGATTCAAAACGTGCTTTTATCTTTTATGTCTACGGAATAAACCCTAAACTAAATTTAAGTAGTTCTAGATGTTTGAATTCACGACTACATATACTCCAACTATATAAAGTATGTCATTAATATCAGTTGTGTGTTACTACAGTACGAAACATATTCGTTTTCTGGAACGTTCAGAGATGAAGTGAGTCGCATCGATTTAGTCCTAGTGTTGGCAGAATCGGAAAAACCTGAGGTACAGAAATTACAAAAGGACTTCTTATTGAGTATTGCAAAAGTTGGCCTGCAAGTGGAATCTGAAGCTGGTCTGGTACGTGTCACAATTATGTGGGTTCATAATAGCCTTACCTTCGTCTAGTGGTAATGCGATAATGATATCCTCCTTCACTCCTCTATCCTCGATCTCGTTTGGTGTTCTCCTGGTGACGCCACAAAACGACAGCAGCACCGTAATTTTAAACACCTAAGCTTATACATGTATCAGTTTTGAAAAAAAAAACGCGTCTAAATAGGTCCATTCGTTTGGGAACTACGATGTCACAGACAGACGTACAGATTCACACCCTAAACTTATAACACCCCTCTTTTTCTGTCGGGGGTTAAAAAGGGAATTCTCTTATTGGTCTAAATTCGTTCCTCTTACTATACCTACTAATTGCAGATGCCAGCGCATCGAAATTTAACGTTCGTTAAAGTTCACGCACCAGACGCTGTTTTGGAGGAATACGGCGAGAAATTAGGCATAAAGAAATATTACAAACAAGTTCACTTGCAATACATTCACAAAAAGAACTTATGTTTTAAAAATAAAGAAAAAGAATGGATTTCTTTAGTGAGGTTAGTGTAAGAAAAAAAAATATTTAGAGTAGGTATATAAATATATGTGGCGTTTTCTACGAGTTAATTGCCGTTTTTCTTTACAGAAAAAATTACGTACAACCATTATGCTACTCTAACTCCGAGAGAAGTCTACTAGTATACAAGTTACTGCTTAACTTGCGCTTTGGAGAACATCAAAATCATTTTGGTTTAAAGAGGTAAAAAATGCCTACCCTTTACAGGCGGCAGGAACTAAACCTACTGATAATGAGAGACGAGTGAAAAATATTACTTATATTCTAATGGGATCCGCAAATATAAGGACACTTTATTTCTCATTAAACGCGTTAATTTTACTTGAAAATTAATGGTGCCTTGAATGAAATTCTAACCAAGATACTTTATATTTATTTGGATAGTACTCCCAAAAACTAGACCTTTGCCTATAAATCGTATAATTTTAAAGTCCTTCGATTATAAGATTTATGTCATTTTATTTTGCTTAAAAATACACTTAAAAAACGATTTAAGAAATGTTAGTTATAAATGGAGGGGTCTAAAAATAGTTTTATAGTGGATCCAAGATCCATATTTTTGCCCCTTTAATATTTGAGCCTGTTTAGATTTTGAGGCCTAGCACCCATACAAAAAGCGGGCATCTTCGTCTAGGGTTACGTGTAGCTACATGTTACGTAGCTCGTCTTGTCATTAAGTTTGATAAAAAAATGTGTAGGTTAGGTAGGCACCTAAATAAAATATTTTTCTTTTAGGCTTCTAAATTGGAACATTGTATCTGATGTGTTCGCATTGCATGATGGCCCGTATTTCCTCACGCGGAAACAGAATTTTTCCGAAGTCAACGCTAGACAGGCAAGTATCAATGTGGAATTATCATTTTTTTTAATTGTTATAATGGAGGTGTTTTCGCAGATATTGTATTATAATTGGATTGGATTGACCAACATTTTTAAACTGCAACCAATACACTTGATTCAAGAATATTTTGGATCGAGGGTAAGTAGTAAGTACTAAATAACTATGTAATTATTATGGATTTTATATCTTCACAAAGATAACATGATATTTTGCATTTCAAATAAGTACCTACTTATATGTTGATACTTGATACGCCTTTAATAGTTACAAACAAAATGTATTTCTTGTCTTGTGTAAGTCCGTGAAATATTAACGTGTTAACGTGGTTGTTGTGGTGAACGTATGAAACACTTTCAGATTGGGTTTTACTTCGCGTTCGTACAGTTTTTCACTCTGGGCCTGGCCGCGGCCTCTCTGGCTGGAATATTGTCGACAGCGTTCGGCGTGGTGGATCCGACTTACGCAAGCGCGCGGTGCGTGTGTGTTATGCTTGTAATCAAACGCCCACAACCCCTCATTCCTCACCACTTCTGCTACTCTGTGCACACACATAGCAGTGCTTAGCGGCAAGACTTCACGCGATGATCCTCTATCATCTCTATTAACAACATTCACATTTTGCGAAGAAAATGGCCAATTTGCACAAACAAGGAACTTTATTGATGCCCATCGTTTGTCCGTCTTCCTGCTACCTATAAGCTCTCCAGCTCTATATCTATAATATACAGTTTGGATTTTTGAACAAGAAAACTTTCTTATATAGGAGACTGTCCATCAAATACATTAAGATCAGAATTCCCAAATTTTGAAAAAAAATTACAGTAGAGCAAGAAAATTGTCAATTTATGTATAAAAAATGTTGATGCCAATCGATCTTGTTGCTTGCAAGGTTCAAAAGACTATGGGACCATTAGAGATTTGAGTACTTTTAAGGTCAAAAATTGCAAAAAACTATCTCCATACATTTTGTAGCAAATGCGACGCCAATTCGCTTTTCAACATATTAAAACATTGTATTCAAGGTCGATTAGGTTATTTTTTTTATGATTTACCTATATATCTTAATTCTTAATGTCTCTAAAAATGATGGATAGTCTCGTAGGAAAGTTTTCTTGTAGCAGCATGGGGTGTAGCTACCCTTACTGCGCCGTCCCAAAAATCCCCTGTATAATTATATAATACTCCTATTAAGTATTAATACTACATGTTGGTGAAGATGTTTGAATGTTTGTTAAATGTAAATACAGGAACCGCTGAATCGTTGTGGATTAAATTAGGCACACCATAAATAATAAACCAATTCCTAATTCGAAATAACATAGTGATTGATTTTACTCAAATGATATTAATGATATTTCAGAAATAACAGTTGCAACGACAAAGGCAATGTAACCATTTGCCCGAGATGTTTTAGCTTTGTAATGTGTCCATTTCTGAGCCTGAAAGAGTACTATTGTTTTGGAGCTAAGTTAGTGAACGTGCTCGACCATCTTTTGCTTCCCGCTCACTGTCTTTTTCTAGTAATTTGGGGTAACAATTTCTTTTTTCCTTAATTTATAACTTATGCATGCAATTATCCATTTTTACATACTAATAATAATTATTAACTAATAAATCATCATGTAAAAATAGATGCTGGTATATTAGACTGAACAAGTTTAACACGCCTTCACCTTTAATATAAAAGGGTTCCGATATCAGACATTTACACGGGCAAAGCTGCGGGCAGAAGCTAGCACATTGTAAACGTTAATACCTACTTATTTTCATAGTATTTTTTTAATAGGAGTGGCTCTGTTGACTCTTTGGAACAGAAGGGAAAGATATTTGCTCTGGATCTGGGAGCTGCATCATGTTAAAAATATGATTAATATCAGGCGAGTGTATAAACTGTTTCTTTTTATCCGACTATACCTTAGGAAGCTAAAAACGAAATGTACAGTCATCTGCAATAAATATTACGCGTCAAGCAACAGAACGGGCATCAACTCAGTGAAATAACGTCACAGTGTGATTGAGAGCGACGACACTCTACGAACTGTCATTCTGTTCTAGGTATAAGTGCTGTTGCTATCCGTATCGTATCCGCCTCGATAGCCCCCACCAGACACAAGCCCATACTGGCCCACGTAATTGCGATTTGTGTCGCGTTTCAGGATCAAGCTATGTCTGTCGGGTTTCGAACAAGCAGGCAAAATGATATCGAAGAATGATGCCCTCGTCAGTGATCAGTTTACACTCTCTCTGCATGCCCCTCCATTTACCATCACGTGCAGTGGACTGCGGAGTCACGCTAACGCCTTACTTATAATAACATATTACTTTATTAGTTTTAACAGACTTGCTAATTTTGTTATGGCTTATTTGTCGGCAGGCCTGAATTTTCCATAAACTATAACAAGCCGGTCCAGTCGGATAACACTGGGTTGTGGAAATATTACAACAGCGGCGTCAGCAAACTGATTAGAACTGCAGTCACCGTGGCGTTTTACTTCGCATGTGTATGTACATGTATTAACATAATAGTACCGGCCCTGTAGTCTTTGTTAGCTACATTCGTTTGCGGGGTTCTTTACAAACGTTATACTGATTAACCAGGGACTTGGATCAATATTCATAAGAAAATGCACTGTTTTGGTAATAAGTTTAAATTACACTGATAATATTATATGACATGGAATTGTCGTTATTTCATTGATACACAATACACGTTTGAGGTATGAATATTATGCATGTTACAAAAATGTGATCAACAAGTAACAGGATTACAAAAATGCACTTTACGTCGTAATTGAATGCCTTATCGGTCGTATGTTGTCAAGGATTCCTGTATCGCCCCCTCGCTCTGCACTCTCTAGTGCGAAGGGAGGGTTGCGGAAGGGAAACGGCTCTTCACAGGGGGGATTGGGAAGGGAGGTGTTATGGTGGCAAGCTCCTTTAGGTCGCAATATGTGGAGTGCTAATGAAGGTGTAGCTATATTATGCACTTAACCGTGCACCTCAGCTTGCAACTAATACTACTAGAGTGGATCGATATCAGACAAGAGTCCTTTGTGCAAGATGTTGCGCCAACTCTACATTGGTGTAGGATAATAGGTCCAAGTAAGAAAAGGTCTATAGTGCTATTTCTTAATGTTTACTGGTCGAGTTTGCTCCAAATCATAATCCCAGATTCACCACTACATTTGGAGTATGTTTGTTAATATCATTTATATTGTTTCAGTTGTACTACGCATTATTGATTTTCCTCAAACTGGTTGTAGAAAAATATAAGACACTTATAATGAATGTAAAGCTTGAAACCCTGCCTAAAGACTTCGAGAAATATATTATAATAGCTCTGTTTTCATGCGTGGTTGTAGTTATTATATCTATAATATACGAGAAGGTACGCCGCCATTTTTAGCTACTTTACTTTATGTTTTCTACATAGTCACTGAATCAAATATGTATAAGTACTGTAAATGTGCCTGTGGGTAGGCACTCTGCAAGAACGGATATCTTAGCAGTGTTAGGATGCTGATGCCGATATAATTGTTAGGATCTATAAATTAATGATTCCCTCAGATATGTTAAGACATTTTTTCTTCACTTGTAAATGATACAATTTTTAAAAAACCTTGTCCTATTGAAATTTATCTATACATATAAAATGCTTTGTCCTGAATGACTGACTGACGAATCAACGCACAGCCTAAACCGCTGATCGTAGAGACCTGACACTTGGAGGGTGTGTTCTTTGTATGACGTAGGCACCCTAAGGGATTGAAAAGGGGGCAAAGTTTGTATGGGCCAACGTGATTCCTTGGTCCAATCTACTTCAAATTTTGCATAAACCTTTATTAACAGAAATGATGGACGACGTGTTTCGTATTTTATTGAAATTCACCCCCTAAGGGAGTAAATCGGGGTGACGAAGTTTGTACGCGATAAACTCAAAAACTACCTAACGGATTTCGATGAAATTTGTATGGAGATAGTTTGAGACCCTGGAAAGGTTTTGAGCTACTTTTTATCCCGGGAAAATGTATAGCGGGACTTTTATCTAGGAAAAACTCTTTCGTGCGGGCGAAACCGTGGGCAAAAGCTAGTTCGATATACAGGGTCATTTTGGCATTGCGTTAATAAATGAAACCACATACTTATCTCCCTGAAAATACCACTTCGCATTAAGTTATTTTAGCCATAGGCGTAAAATAAAAAAGTGTAAGTTTCGAACAAAATAAACATCAATGAAAAGTAACTTTAAGTTTACGCGCCTTTATGTGAGTGCCCCTACCCTAAGAGAATTTGTCACAGCAGTTTCATTACACTTTCAGTCAGTAATACACTCACGCACATGCTATATTCGCACTAAACTAAAAATGTTAAAAAAAACAGGAAAGTAAAATTGACATTTTTGGTGAAAATATTCGTTTTTCATGGATGCTTTTAGACATAATGTTAGCAGAGGCAAAGACGAGTATGTGGTTTCATTTATTAACGTAATGTCAAAATAACCCTGCATAATAATGATTGCAGATATGTCACCTTGTTGCGGTGTTGGTGACCAGGTTCGAGAACCATCCATCCGTCGAGTCCTACGACCGAGCCCTGGCGACCAAATTGTTTTTGGTTACTTCTTTTTGCGCCTATCCGATTTTAATTTATTTCGCGTGGTTTAAGGTATTTCGTTTTCTTTTTACACTGCGTAATGTGTACAAATAAGCTTCTCGTCTGATGGTCAGTGTCACGAACGCCCTTATTAAGCCGGCTCTCTTGCGCGTGTTTCGACGTACACACTACACAAAAACCTCTACCTACAAAATAAATTTTGTTCAATACACATCGCACATTGAAGTCAAAAGTGACATTAAACGAAAAACATTTTTTTTCAGTATAGTCATTTAAAGTTTTTGTAGTTATTAATATAGCACTCAATTATGAATGGAAATAGACGCGCTGTTGTTGCTTTAAATAATATTTCTGGGTTTATTCTAACAGAATCTGATGGTTTCTGATTAGGTTTAAAGGCAGGTATGGCAATAAATTTAATTAAATTAAACTTCAGTTTTGCCACTTTAGGTCTCAACTTTATACAAAAATTACTCCATAAGCTTTCAGTACAACAATGGCATTATACCTATTGGTAGGTATAACCTTTTTTTTCAATCTTACGCAATAAGCGGCACTATACAAAATGATGAGGGAGTTTCTTGCGCCGCTTCTTCTTCACAGCGATAACACGTTCCGAAGCGGTGGTAGATTCGTGACGATTCCAAAGAGCTTGTGAAAGACTATTTGAATAAAGAAAATTCTGGGTTTGAGTTTGATGCATTTTATTAGGTAGGTACTTAAAATTCTACCGGCAAAGTAGATGGGAGAAGGCCACGTGGACGCAGACCAATACGTTGGTCTGACCAGATTTGCACCGCTCTTGACTCTACAGTTCACAGCGCTCTCCGCACCGCATGTGACAGAAACGAATGGAGAAAGCTCGTTCGAAAGAAAGTGATACAGAAGGGAGGTCGCGCCCTCAGTACTGAGGAACACGATACAAGAAGAGAACTTAAAGTTATTGAATGATAAGTTACGACAAAACTGACACTAAACGAAATAGTTGACTTTTCCACTTACGACCAAGCACAAAACTTAAAGTATGAAGTGACACTGGTGACATCTAGCGATATCCTAAGTGACCTATTAAGAAACGGATCTTTGGAGATGACGTCGATTTTTCTGTAAATTTCAGATGTCGCTCTCAATACCGCAAAATTTCGTATAGTGTCACTTTTGTTTTCAATTTGCGACATGTTGTTTCCTGCTCAGGGAATTGTATTTGAAGACCCATAGATATTAGAAATCGCATTGGTGAGAGCACTCATGGAAAGTTCTATTTCCGTCTTCTACAAAAAATTGAATTTCTAATGCCTACCCGTCTTTCACAAAAAAAAAATAATGAATGTACGTAATCAATAAACGTTTAACGTAGGTGTGCTGTATTAGTTTTTTTATATTCCAGACACGACTATATATACTCCCTGGATATGATTTTGTATATAAGTTCACTAAATACAAAATACAGTTACTTGGTTACGGGTTCTCAAGAAACTGCGGTCCTCACCCTTGCATTGACGAAGTGTTTGTCGCTCTAACTGTTAGCTTTTTAATCAAGCAAGCCTTACCAACGATAGTGTATTTTTTAATGTTAGTATAAGTTTTAAGAACAATATTTTACATACATACATAATATGTAGCATCATTCCTTTTTCCCTTTTCAGGGGTGGCCAGAGGTATAACACATCTACATTTTGCCATGCCATGTAATAGAGTGGGCCTATTGTCATTTACTGGGCACAATTCCAGCTCAATACCATACCAGCTCTGTATTATATACTGCCCACTGCTGAGCACAGACCTCCTTTACAACTGAGAGGGTTATAAATTATGTCTTCAGTTCAAATTTCGGGGAGAATGCAAACTAGAGAAATATAATGGATTTATAAAACTGTCCTCAGCGTACGCCACATCTTATCGATTACGGCGCATCGCTTTACTCAACCTGAAGCGTCATGCATGATTTCGATTGCTACTTATGTCATGTAGATAGCGACTCTCTACGCCCTTCCTTTAAATAATTTACTCAAATAATTGTATTGCTTTTAACTGGTAGACGGGCTATCTGGCCATTCAGAACCGACTATAACCAAGGGAAATCAATAAACAAGAAGTATCCATGTTGGGAACGGGAATACAGACTGAAGCCTATTACAGAAGATGTGTTAACTAGATACTACAACTATTTGGGTGAGTTGAATTTTTGAGTGCACAAGCGCGCGGGTGATGGTTCTGGCAGCCAGTCGCTTCTTGCTTTGAGCAGATTTGAGTAGCTGGAGAATGCTTAGCGGAGGATAGACTTCTGGATGTCCAACTGCCTGTAGCAGCGTAATATCAGTCAATCTAAACCATGGAGTAGAGAAGGCTCTTAGTGTGATGGCCTATGAGTCATGACTTGCGGTTTTAATCATGTCAGATACGAAATTATTATAAGCCTTTTCTAAACTTATATACAGCATCATTTGCTAATACATAAACAGCAAAAAGCTTAAACTATAATTAAAATTATCATAGATTTCCATGATTGTTTCTATTTTTTTCAGCATTACAATTCGGATACATAATATTATTCGGTGCCGCGTCGCCGCTGCTTCCCGTAGCAGCTTTAATTTTAAACCTGATTGACATGCGGTTCGTATTTTTAAGTACTAATTATAAGCATACGTTGAAAGAGGAGCCTACATTCTGCGCGCAAGCTCCAAGGAATCTTACTATGATTTTTTTGCATATAGGTAAAGCTGACGTCACTTTGTCGACAGATTCACAGCACGAGAGTTTTTGTTGACCTGCAGAAGGCCCATCCTTCTTGAAAAGTCCGGTTTAGATATTTGGCCTAAATTGTTTGCTGTATTGGCATGGTCCTCGATACTCAGTAATGTAAGTGAAACAATTGAGCTCGCTGGTCCTGCAACCCAACACTATCGCCGCACGGGACCATTAGCGCCGTCATGGAACCACACGACTGAGCCCTCAACTATATAAAATAAAACAATTTCTAACTCCAGGAGACCTTAAAACCTCAATGAAATTATAAGCCCGAATATGGTCACCCTAACTAAGCCTAACTACTACAATGTAAACATTACATATTAATCTCGTATTAGATTTGGCTCGCCAAATCCCCTAGCTATGGTTTTCAATGGCATAGGTATACGTGACGGCGCCAAGATATCCCGAGATGTACTTTCTAAGTTTGCCGCGAGAACCGCTCGTGATGTCGCCGTACAGACTGCGGCAATAGCTTAAGAGCTGTATGATTCCGCGGCAGTCACCAAGTGTGTATTGTTTCGCCTTCCGTCTCACTCCAGGGGGGTGTCGGCGTAACACTCTTCAAGCATCATGCAAAGTGCATTTGTGGGTTCATCAATCAATTAGCCTGTCGCCGTCCACTGCTGAACGTAAGTGAGCGCCATCCATCCGCTACCCGCCTCCTTTTTCAAGTCGTTGGTCCATCGTGCAGCAAGATGTCCTACACTACCTTTACCTAATCGCGGTCTCCACTCCAGCACCTGTCTGCTCCATCGGCCGTCCGTCCATCTGCAGACATGGCCGGCCCAAGTGGGCCGGCCATGTCGCAAAATCAGCACACTAAAGTGGAAGTCTACTTTAGTGTGCTGATTTTGCGAGCGACGTCAGTTACTTTGGTCCTCTAGCGGATAGCTTCATTTCTAATTTTATCTACTAGAGAGACTCTGAGCATCGCTCGTTCCCTAGCACGCTGAGCGACTTTAAACTGGTGGACCAGGCCACTGGTTAGTGTTTACGTCTCGGCTGCATAGCTCAATACAGGTAGGACGCACTGGTTAAAAACCTTAGTTTTTAAGCATTGCGGGATACACGACTTGAAAATATTACGTAGCTTTCCGAATGCCGCCCAACCTAGCCGTATTCTCGTATCTGCTTCGTTCTCAAAGTTGTGCCGGCCCAGTTGAATTATTTGGCCAAGATAGATGTATTCTTGCACAACCTCGAGTGCGGCATCGACTACAGTGGCTATTGTACATAGCTTTCGTTTTGTCAAAATTCATCCCGAGTCCTATTTGTATAGGAGAACGGTCTAGGCTGTTTAGCATATCCTCCAAATCCTGAAGAGATTCCGCCATAAGGATGAACGATGTCATCGGCAAATCGCAAATGAGAGATGTATCGGCCGTTAATATTGATGCCCCGTCCTTTCCTATCGAGCGTCTTGAAAGCGTCCTCTAACGCGTTGGTACACAGTTTCGGAGAGATTACGTCTCCCTGTCTTACTCCTCGACGCAGTTGGATTGGCTTTGCGCTCTGTTCTTGTACTTGGACGGTCATCGTTGCGGCTTCGTACAGGCATCTAATTACCTGAACGTACCGATAGTCGATATGACATCTCTGCATGGATTCTAAAACAACCCAGGTCTCGACCGCATCGAATGCTTTCTCGTATCTAGTCCACATACGCTATACATAAAGGCTGATTGTATTCCTCGGTGCATTTGTTGATGCATTGCATTTGTTATTAGTCTTGGTTTTTACGCCCGGCCACCTGCCTGACGTCAAGACGACGACGCCTCTTTTGCCGAAAGGTAAACCGCGTTCAAGAAAACTATACGATGTAGCCCCCCCTGGGTTTCAGATTGACGATCTCCTGGTTCACAACCCAGAGGTACTTGTAAGCTGGCACTAGACCGAGGCGGCGACTAAGTGTATATTATTTAATGTAAAATATATTTTCCAGGCAATGTTACTAGGTTGGAACTCTCGAGTTGCTGCGAGGCAAGTGTATTTAAAAACACACGACAACATGACGGATTTTTTCTATTTTTCTATAAGTCGATTTCCAACATCGGTAAGTTTCAATATAGTTATACAGGGTCATTTTCACATTGCGTTAATAAATCACACCACATACTCGTCTTTGCCTTTGCTATCATTGTGCCAAAAACCATCCATAAATAACAAATATTTTCACCAAAAATTCCAGTTATACCTTTCTGATTTGTTTTATCATATCGTAGTTTAGTCCGGACATGGTCTATAGATGCATGAGTGTTTTTCTGACTGAAAGAGTGATGTTGCCGCTGCGTCTTATTCTAGGCATTAGGGCGTGTAAAATAAAGATAGGTGCCTTTTTTGATAGTTATTTTGTTCGGAACATAGACTTTTTATTTTACATCTACAGTTCAAGAAACTTATTGTAGAGTGTCATTTTCAAGAAGATAGGTCTGTGGTTCCATTTAGTAACGCAATGTCAATATGACCCTGTATAAAGAAAGATTGCTTCAAAAATCAAAATGCATACCCTATCAGCTCGGCAGCGAGTAGCCACGCGGGTAGCGGGAACGGGTGGCGCGATATCGCCGCATTTGCCGCTTTGTCATGCCATCGCAGCACAGCGAGGCGACAACGGATCGCGGGAACCATGGCTTCATAAATAATAGGTGATGCTCGTGGCTCGCCGTGGATAAAAATATGTTCCCGGGATAAAAAATAGCACTCAGGTATAATGTAGCTTCCTATTAGTGAAAGAATTTTCAAAATCCGTTTAGTAGTTCCTGAGATTAGCGCTTTTAACCAAACAAACAAACTCTTCAGCTTTATAATATGTATTAGTATAGACTATAGATTATTTGTGCAGGCTTAAGGCAAACATGAGATTTTCCACGTTAGTATACTTGTATTTCTATCGTTTCTTGTGATTCGGTCCTCAATCTTTGCCAGCTCGTCCCCTCTAGATTTTTTCTTTGGGGCCATGTAAAAGAAAGTTTATTTATTAGTGAGTGCATTACCGCAGAAGAAATGCGAGAACGTATTTTAGGGGTTTTTGAGAATCTGCATACAGAGTGCGTTCGTGACCCCAGCTTTATATCTGCGAACGAAGCTGGTGGTGGCTACTTTGAACCTTATCTTATTAGTACCTAGCAGTAGCGAGTTTTCTATCTATTGCGTTATTTTAATCGTATAGGGGACAGTGCCGTCAATATTATTTTGTCGAATTGAATTGTGTTAATCCTCTATCACGGCGCGGCGTTTTAACCTATGAACGTAATCGCCCGATGCTCCGCGGCGTCTACTGTAGGTAAACTTCGATAAGTACCTACCTATTGGATCGCATGCATTGCTGGCTCGATAATTACGAAATTGTTATGCACCAATACTTATCTGATACACACGGACATCTTTATTTAAATACTAGCGGCCTCGACAGACGTTGTCCTGCCCTAAAAAGGAAATAAAATCCTAGAACCCTAGTACAGCGCCATCTACCGGATCCAATTGTAAATCTAAACCATTTTTTTTAGTAATGATACCATCGTACAAATATTGACATTAATATTTATACGATACTAACGTTACTCAATTGTTTTGCCTTGCCCCCCGAGGCAATTCTTGTTCGCTGGGTCTTCACACCCAATGCACGCCCATTAGTCGCGGGCCGAGGCACACAGTCAGTGTGTATACCTCTTGGTTGTAAATCACATTGAGGCCTAAAAGGGCCCACGAACATTTCCTGGCACCCTCTCTTTCTGCCCACCTTCCCTTCCATATTCCTCCTACACAAGTCCTGCAGTCGTCAAGCCGGGGGACTCCAGTATCCCATTCGCAGGTTTCCCCCGGTATTGACTGCTGGATCGCCTACCTAAAAAAAAATACGTGTGGCACTCGGAGACTGCCGCGATAAAGCTATTGCATAGCATTTTTTATCACAAATTTTGATTGACTAAACACAAATTCGATCTTACGCTTACCACATAAAGTAGATTTTTAAACGCGAGCAACGCACGTTTAGTCTTGTTATTGATAAATGTCAGAAATGCAATGGTCATCACAACCAAAGTAGAATAAATCAAAATTTGAAAAAAGAATGTTACGTTCGATTCTTTTGTACTCGTGCCGTGCCAACGCTGGGGAAATAGCTTCTACGCAATGTATTTAAGGTTCATATTAGATTAGTAAGAAATGGTTTTAATGATTTTAATAAATAAAATAAATAAAAATATACTCGTTTCAAGAATTATAGCTTCTACGCATTGTATTTAAGGTTCATATTAGTAAGATAAAAAAGATGTCAGGTTATTTTCGTTACGGAATTTCTGGATTCGGTCTCCACGCTCAAGGCCCGCGATAGAAGCTATGCAATAACTTACAAAAAATTGTTTAGCCTTCCTGGAACCTCTTCACTAACACTTAAACTTTATGGTATGATATTAAAGTTCAAATTGACTTTTAAGTATTATTACGAATCGATTACACATGCGAGTATAGAAAAGTGTTGTTTTTAGACTTTTGCAGGCATTTTCTTAAATTTTTCTCTCCGTAAGAACCATCCTCGTACTTCAAGGAATATTCTAAAAAAAGAATTAGCGAAATCGGTTCTGCTGCTCTCGAGATTTGTGCTTAGCAACACATTCAGCGATTCATTTTTATATTATAGATGGGCATAAAATACAAAATTTGACAAAAAATAATCTGTACGCTGTCTTTTACACGCTGTATATTATACTAGCATTGCGCGCGGCTCCGCCCGCGTGGAAAAGTTTTTCCGGGATAAAAAGTAGCCTATAGCACTCAGGAGTAATGTAGCTTCCTATTATTGAAAGAATTTTTAAAATCGGTCCAGTAGTTCCTGAGATTAGCGCGTTCAAACAAACAAACAAACAAACAAACTCTTCAGCTTTATATATTAGTATAGATAAAGAAATACACGAAACACTAGGACGCGCCCGATGTCACTCGTTCCCGTTAGGTACGCGTCGCCGCTGCCTACGAGTTTTAGGGTTAAGTGTAGGGACTTGCACCTCTTTTTCATCATTTATACTAAATATTAGATAAATTATTATGGTGTGCCTTAAACATTCATAGACTCTTGCAAACCTGGATAAGAAATATTTGCCTATACTAGCTATGTTATTATCAGATTTACCTTAGAATGGATTTGGTGAAGAAGTATTACACGGAATACAAAGGATTCAAGCCGGAAGCTTGTTATTACCCAGGTATGTATAATGTATGGCATGTATTTAATCGAGGGAGAAATTAACTGCAACTTCATGTAGTAAACAAGAAGTGTGTATAAGATTAACTAAGTTGGCGACTAACTTTGAACCACAAAATAATTTCATTTTGGCACACATTAGGTAATAATTAAATTATCACTAAGTATAGATTTTATTTAATCTAGTGATTTTCGACCCTTTCGAACATGTGACCCGAGTAAAAATTTATCAACACTTAAATTGGAAGGCACATTATATACAGATCATGTTTGTAATAAATTAAATAAATTTGTTTATGCACGTGTGTATGCAAAGCCTGGGTCATACATCTAATTAAATCGGGCCCCAAAAGACCTGCTGCCAGACCTCAAGACATTGTGAGCTCTTACTGCGTAGACCGGACCGCAAACAATGACTAACATCTTTAAATTGTATAATTGTAAATTGAAGGTAGATTTGTAACACTAACTTTTCGGACCACCAACACCTCAGTCCGCCCCGTGACCACGAAGTGCTGCAAAGCCTTCGAAACGTCGGTAGAAAATAAAATAAAAAACCGCGATAAAATCCGTTATAATAGTTTAATTTCAATAAGTAATCTGTACGAAAATTAATGAACTTCATAATTTTTCCCAAACTTTTAAGTGCTTTGGAACAAAAATGTCACTGTTTTTTTTTGTACAACCTATTTTAAAAACTACCTGCATTCATGGCGAATTAGTCTTCCAAATTTCGGTACAGTAGTAGTGGGGCAACATGCCTAACAATGTATTCGAATCGACGAAGACTGAAAACCCAAAGTTGTTCTTTTATTACTCTCAAATGCCTCAAGTCCACAAATAACCCTATGAATTTTTTCAATTCTTAAATTTCATAACTTTAAATAATGTTTATTCATAAGTGAGCGTGCCTTGTGCAAGCCAGAGTACCCGTTTTAGGAGGTATTTTAAACCCTCCGGGAAAATTATAAACATTAGTCCTACAGTTCCGGGATCTTTTTTTGGGAAATTTCCTCCTCTTATTGAATCTTTTTTTTTCAAATTTGAAAATAGTTAGTCAAATAGTTTTTGAGATATTGGCAAAAAAAAACAAATCCCTTTTTATTTTCATTTAATTGTTTATAGCTGTTGCAATTTTTGCAAGCGGTGGTTGAATTTTTCAAAATGATTTTTGAAACGCGCTATTCCAAATCGAATAACACCTCGTTCATATTTTTCGGAGGAGGAGAAAAAAGTTTGACCTGAAAGGCACTTCTTGACAAGACTATTAATAGTTTAGCTTAATTACAAAGTGAAGTGGCAAAGTCGACTTTCATAAAAAAAATTACAATAATCACTTATAATACCACAAGAGCTTCAAAATTATCGGGTATTTTCCGATAGGTTCGTTGCAAACAAATGAAGGAGTTTTCAGGTTAAAAAATCACGAGCGCGAAGCGCGAGTGATTTTTCCTGAAAAACTTGACGACTTTATTTGTTTGCAGGGAACCTTGAGGGAAATGCCAGATAATTTTGAAGCTCGTGTGGTATTCGGGGGATTATTTTTCCGTCCCAAATGTCGGCCAATAGAATTGCACCATGAGATGAAATGAACAGTCAACAAATAAGAATTTCATAATATATAGTAACGACCAGAGAAAATATTCAAAAAAAATTGTTTCATAATATATAGTAACGACCAGAGAAAATATTCAAAAAAAATTGTCAGTATAATACCATGTAGGTTGTACCACGTGACGTCGAATGGTGCAATTCTATTGGTCGATATTTGGGTCGGAAAAATAATCTAGATAACTTTTAAACTATCCAATTTCGGGCAACATACATGGGGGTTAATTCGATGCACATTGAGGTCCTCTATCGACCTGCTTCAGTTGAACACTCTATCATGATACACCCTGGATAAGGGAAATTTATATCTTTTTAAGACATCATTCAACCTACTTTAATGGGCAAGTGTTAGAAAGAGAGACCAGACATAAGAATCATATACCTATACTATCCCAAATGCAAGTCTGTAGGTAATGCTTAGCGACAACATTTATTGTACGGCAATAAAGAAGTTACAATAAATTACCATCCGACATAAAATATTTATTAAATTGTTTTTATTGCATTGAGGAATACTTTGAGTATAAATAAATTTGTAGTTATTTAAATCTTGTAAATTATAATACTTCATTTCTTATTTCACGAATGAAAGCATCCGTTCTGCCTAAATAGTGTAAATACATAGGAAAATTACTGTGAACTATACATATGAATAAGAAACTATCTAGGTACAAGTAGTAGTAATACTTATGTATTTTTATTAGTATTGCACACCAGTACCTATCCCGGTAGAATTTATTGGAACATAGTTATATTTAAGAGGCCGTATACGAAATTTGGCATAAAATTCGTCGTAATTATGAAAGAGACAATTTCAGTATTTTCAATGTAAAATCATACAAAATGAAAGTGCTAAAGCAGGGAAACTTTTTTGAAAAAAAAAATCGCTTCAATTTGTATGATTTTACGTTGAAAATACAGAAATTGTCTCTTTCATAATTAAGGCGACTTTTATACCAATAAACAGTAACTTTCGTTAGTTAGTTTAAAGCACGATTTTGATTGAAAACGGCAACATGTTTGAGTCTCCGTACAACAAAATTTCTGAAACAGACGTTAGAACTTGGTGGATAGATTGAAATTAAAGAAAGATATGAAAAATGTGGCTAGTTTATTTTATTAGTGTTGAAATAGTATTTCCGATCATGTATTAGAAATTAATCAGATCAGTTTATTTTTTGAATAATCACGATGAAATGTTGACTGAAATAGTTGAAATTTCGTATACGGCGTCTTAATAAACACCTGTATATTAAATACTTACCTATATTCTGTAATAAACTATTTCTATTTCTAAAAGTAAAAAAATCTAGCTAACCCACCGACTCTCATGTACCAAAAACGGAAATTGCCTCCTGCCTACCCCCTGTACCCAAGACCCTAATAAAACTAGATCAGACACTTCAAGTTAAGTTTTTTGGTTCACAAGAAGAAAGATGATCAGACAAATTATAGAAAATAATAAAAAGTTAACAGACACAATATTTATAGTAGTGATTATATAGCACATTTTTTTTTTATTGCCAAACGAGCAAGGCAAACGAGCTTGTGGTCCGCCTGATGGTAAGCAGCATCCGCCGCCCATGGACTAAAACAGTGCCAGAGGCACAGCCAAGTAGTTGCCTACCGGGAGGAGAGCACTCTTTTTAAGCCTCATTTAAAGAAGGACAAGTCATAGCGCTCAGGAAACACTTATGCAGGGAGTTAATTCCAAAGTTTGCACGTGGGCGACAGAAAAGTCCGCTGAAAACGCACCGTGCTACTACGGACGGATTCAACGTAGTACGGATGAACTCCACTGCGATGGCGAGTGGTGCTATGGTAGAAATGTGAGGCGGGCACCATATTAAACAGTTCCTCAGAGCACTCCCCATGGAAGAGGCGGTAGAATACACAGAGAGATCCAATGTCTTTCCGCATACCCAGCGCCTCAACTCTGTCCGTGATATTGGTATCATCGACGATGTGAAGTGCCCGTCGTTGTAAACAGTCAATTGGGTTAAGCAAGTGTTTGGGGGCTCCTGCCCAGAGATGTGAGCAGTACTCCACGTGCGATCGGACTTGCGCTTTATATAGCGCCAGTCTGTAGCCGCACGTGAAGTACCGCTTAGCTCTGTTCAGGATTCCCAACGTTTTGCTGGCCAATTTGGCTTTGTCCTCCAAATGACTCCTAAACTGAACGTCACTCGAAATTTCGACGCCGAGGATCCCAATGCTTTTCAACGTATGAAGAGTAACTCCTTGGAACTGTGGCGCCATGACGAATAATCCTTCTTAACAGTGAACTCGCAAACTTGTGTCTTCGACGGATTGAATTGGACGATATCCCTTTCACCCCATTCAGAAGCCCGCCCCAGAGAGCTTCCGACTTCAGACACAAGTTGTAACCGTCTTTCTTCAACTGAGCGCCGAGGGACATTCTGTTGGCCGATGTATCGCACATGACACGTACTATCATCTGCATAGCAATGCACGTTGTCTATGGAATCCAACATGTCATTGATATGCAGAATGAAGAGCGTGGGCGATAGCACCGAGCCTTGTGGAACACCAGCATTAATTGACTTGGTCATAGAGCTCCAGCCTCCGACGACGACCTTAATGCTCTGACCATCCAGAAAGCTGGCAATCCACTTGCAGAGTCCCTCGGTGATTCCATAAGATGGTAACCGCCCAGCGGTGTGTGAGGTACACTAAAAGATCCCAACCGAACGACCACATACCTGACCAAACTTATAAAGTAAGTTTAAAGTCAACAAAAATATATTGCACCGGTGACGATCGAAGAAGTCACCGCTCTGATCAAGGCGCTCAAAAGACGAAAAGCCCCCGGGGGCGACAGGATCCCTACCCGTATGATTAAGATGCTTCCGGAGCATCTAGTCCAAACGCTCACCGCGATTTTCAATGCTGCTTTTCAAAACTGCCTCTACCCAGAGGTTTGGAAGGAAGCAGTTGTGATAGGTATCCACAAGCCGGGAAAACCCGCATCCGAACCTTCTTCATACAGGCCAATCAGCCTGCTTAGTACGATAGGCAAAATTTACATGCGGATCGTCCTCGACCGCCTCAAAATAGTCGCCCATAACAACCATCTGATCCCTCCGGAGCAGTTTGGTTTTCGTCCTAGACACAGTTGCGTACACCAGGTGCTCCGCATCACGGAGCATGTTTACGATAAATTCAAAATCGGAATGCCTACTGGCGCTCTGTTCTTTGATATTGAAAAAGCATTCGACAGGGTGTGGCACAACGGCTTGCTCTACAAGCTGTACACTCGCAACGTGCCCACCCAGCTCGTGCACATCATACGAGACTTTTTGTCGAATCGCGGCTTCAAATATCGCGTGAAGGGAACTCTCTCTTCCCGACACACTATTACGGCCGGAGTCCCGCAAGGCTTCGCTCTTTCCCCTTTTCTGTTCTCGCTGTACACTAGCGATATCCCTAAACCGAAGAACGCCCATCTGGCGCTCTTTGCGGTCAACACCGCAATCTACGCCTCACGTAGAGACCTCGACAACATGGTGCGCACTTTGCAGGCCACCGCCGACAAGCTCGGCGAGTGGTTCCGCAAATGGCGAATCACCGTCAATCCCACAAAGAGTCAGGCTATCCTGTTCACTTTGAAAAGGAGAGTCCATGTTCCTCACAACGCAGTCCGCATGTCCAACCAGATTATCCCCTGGACGGACAAAGCCAAATATTTAGGAGTGACCCTTGATCAGAGGTTGACCTTCATCCCACACGTAACTGCGGTACGCGCGCGAGCCGCATTCGCGATGAGCCAACTGCATTGGCTCATAAATAGGAAAAGCAAAATGTCCATCCACAACAAGATTAGGATCTTTACCACGTGTATTAGACTGATCATGACATACGCGTCGCCCGTGTTCGCCCATATACCGCCTGCTCGTCTTAAGCGTATGCAGGTATTGCAAAATATTTTTCTTCGACACGCTCTTGGTGCCCCGTGGTACGTTCGCAATCGCAACCTCCACGTGGATACCAACATGCCGACCATCAGGCATTTCATGCAAATGACCAGCAAACGCTACTTCGATCGGGCGGTAAATCACCCAAATACGTTAGTCCGCAAAGCGTCAATATACACTCCATTCGACCGCGCCAAACGGAGACGGCCGCGTTCAGTCCTAACCGACCCAGAGGACGATATCACTCTGGCCATTCGCAGTAAGAACGAGTTCCTAAAACTCCTACACTCCACACGACCGCAGTTCCGTCCTCGCCGCCGAGAACCTCGCCGCGTTCCCTGTTGCCCCCCCCCCCCCCTCCCCCCAAACAGTTCCGGCCCGCGTGCCGACGAAATAAATGGTTAGGATTAGGTTAAACACCAACCTACTCCACTAATCGTTGATGTCTCATCCTCTCCCAGTGACCGTCCTGAGCCGAGGTTCGTAACCCGTTAGTGGGTTGCCCTCAGCATGGTTACTTAAATCAAGGTTGCGAGCGCCTAAAGCGTTCACCCGAAAGTCCGGTGTGGCCAGAAAAGCCGACTCGCGTCAGGCTACTGGCCGGTAGGACTATTAAAAAGAAAAAACAAAAATATAGGTAAATGTGTGTTGTAGCTTAAGGCCCATCGCTAACTACGCCCGTCACTCATGAATAAATATCTTCAATGCATTGCAGGTACATGGCTAACAGGTGCTGAATATCGAAAGGTAGCACACATTGATTATTACTATATGATTCCGGACTCTATACCTACAGAAGAACATATACAAACCAAAATATATCAATATATGACAATCATGATATTCCAAGTAAGTGATAAAATTAGTCTTACAGGTTTCTAGCCCCACGGATTATCCCATAGTCATACACCACTGCTTATTTTCCTACTGTAGGCCTCGGTGGCGTAGTTGTGTTACGGTATGACTGCCACGCTGATGTCTCGAGTTTGATCTCTTCGGTTTTTTTTTATTGCATTGAATGACGAGACGATCATGCCGTTCGCCTGATGGTAAGCGATACGACCACCCATAAACAGTAGCAACACCATCCAGCACCTTGAGTTACAAAGTACTGTTTGACATTCCACTGCGCTCGTCATCCTGAGACATAAGATGTTAAGTCGCATTATGTCCATTAGTTACACTTGCTACAATATCCTTCAAACCGAAACACAATAGTCCATGCACGCTGCTGCTTGGCGGTAGAAATAGACATTGCGGTGGTACCCACCCAGACGGACTCTCACATATGAGAGACCTACCACCGGTATAAAGAGTTATTGGGATTTTTTACTGAATATCATCCCGGAATTTGTGCCCGATACAGCGATAAGCTCCCCGCAATTATAGATCATGCGGAATACACTTGGCGAAAAGTTGATGCAGTAGTTGCGCCTCTGCCTACCCCATCGGGAATAAAAACCATGACTGTATTTGTGAAGAAATAATGGATGGATGTTTGTTAGAAGTGAACACATCGTGGAGTTACTGAAGTCCTCAGGATCAGCTACGATTTCGATGTTTTTTTTTATTGCTGTTTTTTTATATAGGTAATTTAAAATCAGTTACATTTTGAAGCGGTGAAATAATTCTACATATTAAAGAAAATGAATTTTATTACGCGTCCGTCTAGCTATATTCTATCCAACCGATATGTCGCTTTTATTAGCTCATACGTATGTAGGTACATACCTCATACATATGAGGGTATGTAACGGAAACTTTGAACATGATTTTGACCCCTTCAAAACGTCGGATTAAATCCAATTTTGGCATACTTATCAAGGACCGCTGACAATTCAATATTTTAAACTAAAAACACGCTTTTATAGAAATTCCAACTAAAAAATGAATCAATAATAGTTTTAAGATATTATCAAAATGATAATCCTTCTACTCATATTATCTGTCAATAAAATATTTATAACTATTGACACCATGCACCCACGCTTTTTTACAATAAAATACATTGTTTTCTTATTTACACTATTCTTAATTCAAATTTATTTCCTATTTTTTTGTTGGTATTTCTATAAAGCATGTTTTTTAGTTTTTTAAACTATTATTTTTTAATGAAAGTTGCTATACACATTTATCACAAAGCATTAGAAGTCATCTAACTTTTCCCTTCTCAAGTTAGGTAGGTACACTGAAACGCGATTCCCTCCCGTACATTTCTAATGTTTCATAGTTTCTCTTTATCTCCGTTTCTAATTGAGGTACGCAGTTCATTTTGGTCTAAGGACACTCGCGGGAATGTGCTCTTTTATTTAAGACTCTTTTACTTAAGTAGGGCCATTGCCCTATAACGATTAACGCCCACTAGATGCCGGTAAGCGGTATCGTATGTCTATTTCTACCGTCAAGAAGACTGCTGCTTGTCGGTAGAAATAGCAGCACCGTGTATGCACACTAGTGCATGCACGGTTTGAAGGTCATTGTAGCCAGCGTAATTACTGAGCATTAAGAGATTTAATATCTTATATCTCAGGGTGACGAGCGCAGTGGAGTGCCATGCAGTACTTACTTCGTAATTCAAAGTAATTTGCGGCGTTGCTTTTGTTTATGGGCGGTCTTGGGAGGTTAGTGCGAAATTATACAGCACACGTAACGGCCAAAATAATTATATTTATATTTACAATTGAAGCAACAGCAGAAAGTGATAGTAACAGATGGAAGTCGAATGGAACATTGAAGAGAGAAAACTAAGTAGAAACACGAAGACGGAAAGTACGTTAGGTCGGAAATTTAAATACAGCGGAAAGCAAAACGTAAGCGGATAGCGCGAGCAAACGACGTGTAGTCCCGGAGAAACGTTGAGGTCAACTGTGCGGCAGCCGCTGCAACTGCGCAGCTCCCGGGGCTCCGCTGGCGGCCCGGTGCGAGACGCGTGGCGTGCGGGGGCAGGTAAACGGTCCTCGCTGTAGGGTGAGCGCTCATATGTCAGGCCATGTCGCTGTTTAACCGACACAAAATAGTTGGATGTTTCTCCGCTCTGAAAATAATAAATAATATTGTGGGTTGAACCATGGAGACGCCACACGGTTGTATCGCTTACCATCAGGCGAACGACATGCTCGTCTCGTCATTTAACTGCAATCATAAAAAAGAACATGTTATTTTACGTTTATATCCTTGGTTTTCGACATATTATGGATGGCAATGTTACTGTCTTGGTGGCATAGTTGTATTAAGGTACAATTGCAGTGCTGAGGTCTCGGGTTCGATCCCCGAGTCGGGCAAAGTGATATTGGGTTATCAGTATCAGTACAGTATCAGCCCGGAGTCTGGAATTTGTGCATAATGGGACGGAATACGTTCGGCGAAAGGTGGGAGCATTAGTTGCGCCACTACCTACCCCTTCGTGTGTGTGTGTGTCAACTTTCCGTTTGGATATATTATGTACTGTAGGGAGGTAACTATTGGTTAAATCGAGCTAAAGAAACGTTTGTAGACATAATATTTCGCTTTTTATTAGTCATATTTATTATCTATACCTACTGTAAGCCTAAAGGATCGTAGGGACCGTGGAGATCTGATCGAAACATACAAGATTGTATCTGGACATTACGACATTCAAGGCTTTGAAC
The DNA here is from genome assembly GCA_947568825.1 of Sphinx pinastri. Lineage (NCBI taxonomy): Eukaryota > Metazoa > Arthropoda > Insecta > Lepidoptera > Sphingidae > Sphinx > Sphinx pinastri. Next base: position 1,606,342 of record OX387615.1, read on the forward strand.
ACAACATCTTCACACGCAACGAAAATTTCCATCTATGAGGCCATCCTTTAAAGCTGCATACTAGTTTTTCAAACAATAATCCATACAAGCACTTCCTGAGTAATCGAGTGGTCAGAGCTTGGAACAAACTCCCAGAGCATGACATGTGATTATAGCTAAAAACAATAAACATAAATCAGTTTAAGAACCGACTGGACAAATATTTAGCTGCAAATTAAAACCAGTAGGTAGTAATAGCGAGATACGGGCATTATCAGTTGTCTCAACTGCCTGCCTAATATTTTATATATTACTAGCTTTTGCCCGCGGCTCCGCCCGCGTGAATGAGTTTTCCCGGTATAAAAGTCCCGCTTAAAATGTAGCTTATATGACACGTTCGTAGATTTACCATAGCAGCGCCATCTATTGATTACTTACTCAACCCAGTCGAAAGGTATCGACATCTGTTAGAATCATTTGGAGTTAAGATAATTGTGACTGTCAAATAATAACAGACAAATAATTAGCAATAAATTAAAATTACGACTATAATTTGAGATTTAAACTATCCTATCTCTCAAGTTGGATCGAACTGCACATGGTGTGCGAATTTTATTATAATCGGTTAAGTGGTTTAGGAGTCCATTGAGGACAAACATTGTGACACGAGATTTATATATATTAAGATAATAATAATAATAAGCCCGCAGGGGCGGCTTTGAGCCGACGGTGAGTGGCGACACCGCGTACCCCGATTCCGTGGGGGCTAAATGAGACCCCCTAATCCTTGGCTTGCCTTAACTGGCCGGCTAGGGGTGGAAGTCGCAAGAGCTAAGAATCTGAGCTCCAGGGTGGAAGTGCTCAATCTGCGTAATAGCGAGGAAACCCGCTCCGGGACACGTTAGCGACCCGCGATGGTGAAATCGGTGCACACCTCTCGACACTCTTTAGCCACCCGCACCGATGTTGCGTCCTTGGCATACGCCGCTTTGGGGATATAAAATATTGAGACATTTTACTTGGCAGGCGTCCTTTTTCAATCAATAGCCCAGCAACCAGTCCAGCTAGATCCCATCCATAGACCTAATTAATTCCCATCTATTCTGCAAAAGTCGTTACACCTCGCAGGCGTTGTCGTTGGCTGTATTTCTCCCATAAATGCAGACAAAGATAGTACCTGCATGGTGTACAGTCAGCAGCATAAGTAGCTGAACAAATTCAAAATTTCAAATTGCCTACATACTTTTGTGTTAGTACTAATCTTTTTTTTCTCTTCACAAAAAAAAAACAAAATAGATTTACTTCACTTCAAACGAAAAAAAAGATTCAGTTTAACTTAAGGGCGCATTTACAAATTTCCGTAGTTTTGAGGTACCATTTATTGAATCAGGAGTTACGCTTATGAGGAGATCTTGGTATATAAATAAAGATTAAACATTCCTCTTTGCTTATAGCATATGGAAATTGTATGCTTCCATACAACATTATCACGTAAATACGTTTATTCTGGAGCAATAATCGCTGAAAATGACGAAAAATAGGGTCGGAATCGGAACCATTATACCTTAAACTAATGAATATTTTAATATAAAACCGAAACAATATGATGGCTTATATAGTCTTCTCGCTTTATGACTAATTATTTTCAAGTCAAATTAAATACTTTTCCAGTAAAGAGAAAAAATATAACCTGAATTGAATTTCTTCATACATTTTCCAATTTCGGGCTGTCATTCCGCGCTGAGACGCGGCCGTGGAAGCACGGGTGTACAACTTTTTTTCAAAAAATAAATACGTAATAAATTGATCGCGATGTCATTATACTACGAATAAAATAGTTGATACTATTTCAAATTATTAGTTTTCAAAAAGCAAGTATGAAAATTTTATATTACAATAAGTCAATACAAATTTGATTTAATTAATGAAACATTCATTAATTTTAATGCAAGTATTTAAATTTCATTATTAAAATGGCATAGTATTTTTATATTTACAAAATCGACAAGTTTTGCAGTATATGGTATTTACTATTTATCTATTTATAATTTTTAGTATCGGTGATTATTTATTTTTAAATTTTACTAGGTTAAGTTCGCGTTTTTGCCCGCGTTCAAAGCCTTTCCCGGTACAAAAATATCTAAACACTCAATACTACAGTACTACAGTACTACAGTTCAGCCACAACTACTCACTAGGCATGGCTGCTTCGGTGAGTAGCTGTGTCGTATCGTAGGTACCGAGGTGTCGGCTGTGTGTGCCATTGTGACAGTTGCCCGCTGGATACGGCTTAATATACGTTTGAGTTTTGCCCAGCCTGGAATGAGGAGCGCAGCGCTCTCAAAGCAGTCGTCAGAGGCGGCCTCTCGTTGCCGGCCGTGGTCGCTCCCATGGTCGGCAGTCAGGAGGTCTGGCGTGTGTTGGCTCACTTCTGCGAGATAGTCCTCTCGTAGAAGGAGAGTGCTGAGAGAGTTCTGGAACGCGAGGATTCCTCCCGCCGACAGAGGAGACATAGGAGACGCCGGGTGGACGACTGACCGGCGTCTCCCACCCTGTGGATTGAAGGTGTTTGGAGAATTCCACCACGGTATCCCCTGCCTGTCGTAAAAGGCAACTAACAGTGGCCACCCGGGCGTCGCGGGCGGGTGCCGTCTCTAGCTTTGTCTTTTTAGCACATTGTTGCGACCCCCCTGATGGACAGCAGTGTGGCAGGTTGGCCTCACGCTGCCGTTGACGCCGAGAGCGCCGAGATGCACGGGGGCTCCTGAGCCTATATCTCACTTGCTTTAGATGGATGATCTCAAGTTGTTTGCATCAAAACAAACAGAATTGATTGAGTCGTTAAAAATTACTGAAAGATGTAGCAAATAACTCAACATGGAGTTTTGTGTAGATAAATGTGCGGCTATCCATATGAAGCGAGTAGAGGTCGTGGTCTCTGGTGACATACAAGTCTTAGAGACTGTAAGACTTAGATCCCTTTCTGAGACGGTAACTTACAAATATCTGGGTATGCCTGAGGCACTGGGGATTATGAGTGCCGACGTAAAACAATCGCTGAATGACCGTTTCTTCGGCCGCCTGGCAAAAGTATTTAACAGTTTTTTGTCAGGTGGTAACAAGATTTGTGCTTTCAACGGTTGGGTTATGCCTGTACTCATGTACTCTTTTGGTATACTCAGACTCAGACTGAATTGGACGCCCTGGATCGAAAGTTCCGGACCCTACTGACTGCATATCGTATGCATCACCCACGGTGGTCAGTGATGAGGTTGTACATCCCGCGAAGATGCGGGGCTGAGGCTTACTTAATGGACTTGCATAACCGCGAGGTATGCAATCTCAGGAATTATTTCCTCCACAGCGAAGTAGGCATGTATAAGATTTTAGTCATGGTGGATAAGGGATTTATCCCACTTTCCTTGGCGAATGAGAACTGGCGAAAACCTATGGCGATGGGCATTAGGGAACGCGATGTGATATGGAAGATCAAAGAACTATACGGTCGGTTCTATCGGGGCCTTGTCGTTTCTGCTCATGGGTTCATACCAGAGTCTCGACCAACACCTGCTGAAGCTCTCAATTGGTAGTTGGGTCAAGAGCCAGATGCAGAAAGTAGTACTTCTGGACACCGCAATGTCAATGTCTTTTTCTATCGCCAAGCAGCAGTGTGCATGCACTGTAGTATTTCGGTTTGAAGGACATTGTAACCAGTCTAACTACTGGACATAATGAGAGTTAACATCTTATGTATCAGGATGACGAGCGCAGTGAAATGCCACACAGTATTTTGTAACTCAACGTGCTGGATGGTGTTGCTACTGTTTATGGGTGGTCGTATCGCATACCACACGCATTGTGAGGAGATTCCTCACTTTGTATCCCTGACTATCGGTAGCTTGGGTCTTGAGCCTCGCCATCGGAGGGTGATACACTTTTTTATATTTTTATATGTATAACCTAATTATTATTTCTTATATATAAAAATGGTGGTAGGTCTCTCATTATGTAAGAGGCCGTCAGGGTGGGTATCACCGCAATGTCTATTTCTACCGCCAAGCAACAGTGTGCATGCACTGTTGTGTTTCGGTTTGAAGGACATTGTAGCGAGTATAACTACTGGACATAATGAGACTTAACATCTTATGTCTCAGGATGACGAGCGCAGTGGAATTCAACACAGTACTTTGTAAGTCAAGGTGCTGGATGGTGTTGCTACTGTTTATGGGTGGTCGTATCGCATACCAGACGCATTGTGAGGAGATTCCTCACTTTGTATCCCTGACTATCGGTAGCTTGGGTCTTGAGCCTCGCCATCGGAGGGTGATACACTTTTTTATATTTTTATATGTATAACCTAATTATTATTTTTTATATATAAAAATGGTGGTAGGTCTCTCATTATGTAAGAGGCCGTCAGGGTGGGTATCACCGCAATGTCTATTTCTACCGCCAAGCAACAGTGTGCATGCACTGTTGTGTTTCGGTTTGAAGGACATTGTAGCGAGTATAACTACTGGACATAATGAGACTTAACATCTTATGTCTCAGGATGACGAGCGCAGTGGAATTCAACACAGTACTTTGTAAGTCAAGGTGCTGGATGGTGTTGCTACTGTTTATGGGTGGTCGTATCGCTTACCATCAGGCGAACGGCATGCTCGTCTCGTCATTCAATGCAATAAAAAAAAGTCTATTACATGATGAAATTATAATAATTATTATTATTAAACATAATTGTAAACATTCGACAATTCCAAAAAAATAAATATGGATGAGTAAAATAATAACTTCAAGTATTAAGATTAGCTCGTTCAAATGGAAAATCTAGTTTAAATCGGTTTCGATGTGTGCGCGTGTAGCAAAGCGCGTTCTTGTCATTCAAATATCTAAAATCGAAGATGTCAAAAATGTAATAGCGTCCTTAAGGGCGCATTTACAAATTTCCGTAGTTTTGAGGTACCATTTATTGAATCAGGAGTTACGCTTATGAGGAGATCTTGGTATATAAATAAAGATTAAACATTCCTCTTTGCTTATAGCATATAGAAATTGTATGCTTCCATACAACATTATCACGTAAATACGTTTATTCTGGAGCAATAATCGCTGAAAATGACGAAAAATAGGGTCTGAATCGGAACCATTATACCTTAAACTAATGAATATTTTAATATAAAACCGAAACAATATGATGGCTTATATAGTCTTCTCGCTTTATGACTAATTATTTTCAAGTCAAATTAAATACTTTTCCAGTAAAGAGAAAAAATATAACCTGAATTGAATTTCTTCATACATTTTCCAATTTCGGGCTGTCATTCCGCGCTGAGACGCGGCCGAGGAAGCACGGGTGTACAACTTTTTTTCAAAAAATAAATACGTAATAAATTGATCGCGATGTCATTATACTACGAATAAAATAGTTGATACTATTTCAAATTATTATTTTTCAAAAAGCAAGTATGAAAATTTAATATTACAATAAGTCAATACAAATTTGATTTAATTAATGAAACATTCATTTATTTTAATGCAAATATTTAAATTTCATTATTAAAATGGCATAGTATTTTTATATTTACAAAATCGACAAGTTTTGCAGTATATGGTATTTACTATTTATCTATTTATAATTTTTAGTATCGGTGATTATTTATTTTTAAATTTTACTAGGTTTAGTTCGCGTTTTTGCCCGCGTTCAAAGCCTTTCCCGGTACAAAAATATCTAAACACTCAATACTACAGTACTACAGTTCAGCCACAACTACTCACTAGGCATGGCTGCTTCGGTGAGTAGCTGTGTCGTATCGTAGGTACCGAGGTGTCGGCTGTGTGTGCCATTGTGACAGTTGCCCGCTGGATACGGCTTAATATACGTTTGAGTTTTGCCCAGCCTGGAATGAGGAGCGCAGCGCTCTCAAAGCAGTCGTCAGAGGCGGCCTCTCGTTGCCGGCCGTGGTCGCTCCCATGGTCGGCAGTCCGGAGATCTGGCGTGTGTTGGCTCACTTCTGCGAGATAGTCCTCTCGTAGAAGGAGAGTGCTGAGAGAGTTCTGGAACGCGAGGATTCCTCCCGCCGTCAGAGGAGACGTAGGAGGCGCCGGGTGGACGACTGACCGGCGTCTCCCACCCTGTGGATTGAAGGTGTTTGGAGAATTCCACCACGGTATCTCCTGCCTGTCGTAAAACAGTGGCCACCCGGGCGTCGCGGGCGGGTGCCGTCTCTAGCTTTGTCTTTTTAGCACATTGTTGCGACCCCCCTGATGGACAGCAGTGTGGCAGGTAGGCCTCACGCTGCCGTTGACGCCGAGAGCGCCGAGATGCACGGGGGCTCCTGAGCCTATATCTCACTTGCTTTACATGGATGATCTCAAGTTGTTTGCATCAAAACAAACAGAATTGATTGAGTCGTTAAAAATTACTGAAAGATGTAGCAAATAACTCAACATGGAGTTTTGTGTAGATAAATGTGCGGCTATCCATATGAAGCGAGGAGAGGTCGTGGTCTCTGGTGACATACAAGTCTTAGAGACTGTAAGACTTAGATCCCTTTCTGAGACGGAAACTTACAAATATCTGGGTATGCCTGAGGCACTGGGGATTATGAGTGCCGACGTAAAACAATCGCTGAATGACCGTTTCTTCGGCCGCCTGGCAAAAGTATTTAACAGTTTTTTTTTTTTTTTTTTTTTTTTTTTTTTTTTTTTTTTTTTTTTTTTTTTTTTTTTTTGTCAGGTGGTAACAAGATTTTTGCTTTCAACGGTTGGGTTATGCCTGTACTACCGCCCTGTGGATTGGGGGCGTTTGGAGAATTCCACCACGGTATCCCCTGCCTGTCGTAAAAGGCGACTAATAGGGGCCATCGGGGGTCGCGGGCGGGCGGCAGGGGGCCGTCCGTCGTTAGTTTTGTGTTTCTTTTAGCACATTGTAGCGACCCCCGTGATGGACGGCAGCGTGGGAAGGTAGGCCTCACGCTGCCGTTGATGCTGAGAGCGTCCTTCGGTGCGCGGGGGCTTCTGAGCCCCCCCCACAACAGGAGACGGGCCGCACCAGGCGGCACCGCGCAGGGGCGGTTGCGGACGACAACTTAGACATTAGTCAGAGGAAGCCCGCAGCCGTCCCTAATGCGCCGAAGATGGCCACCGCGGAGTTTTAGTTGGTATGCCGTGCGTTGTAAATAGGTTAGGGACTCGGCCCGGCGGTCGCCCGACGTTTTCCATCTCTCCGGGCGGCTCAACGCCGGGTCGTAAGGCACGGTGATCCCAACATAACCGCTCGGTCGCCCCCCACGAAGGCCGGGCGGTAGTGGTAACGCACTTTCTCCGCGAAACCAAAAAAAAAAAAAAAAAAAAAAAAAAAATGCCTGTACTCATGTACTCTTTTGGTATACTCAGAAAGAAAGACTCAGACTGAATTGGACGCCCTGGATCGAAAGTTCCGGACCCTACTGACTGCATGTCGTATGCATCACCCATGGTGGTCAGTGATGAGGTTGTACATCCCGCGAAGATGCGGGGCTGAGGCTTACTTAATGGACTTGCATAACCGCGAGGTATGCAATCTCAGGAATTATTTCCTCCACAGCGAAGTAGGCATGTATAAGATTTTAGTCATGGTGGATAAGGGATTTATCCCACTTTCCTTGGCGAATGAGAACTGGCGAAAACCTATGGCGATGGGCATTAGGGAACGCGATGTGATATGGAAGATCAAAGAACTATACGGTCGGTTCTATCGGGGCCTTGTCGTTTCTGCTCATGGGTTGATACCAGAGTCTCGACCAACACCTGCTGAAGCTCTCAATTGGTAGTTGGGTCAAGAGCCACATGCAGAAAGTAGTACTTCTGGACACCGCAATGTCAATGTCTTTTTCTATCGCCAAGCAGCAGTGTGCATGCACTGTAGTATTTCGGTTTGAAGGACATTGTAACCAGTCTAACTACTGGACATAATGAGAGTTAACATCTTATGTATCAGGATGACGAGCGCAGTGAAATGCCACACAGTATTTTGTAACTCAACGTGCTGGATGGTGTTGCTACTGTTTATGGGTGGTCGTATCGCATACCACACGCATTGTGAGGAGATTCCTCACTTTGTATCCCTGACTATCGGTAGCTTGGGTCTTGAGCCTCGCCATCGGAGGGTGATACACTTTTTTTATATTTTTATATGTATAACCTAATTTTTTTTTTTATATATTAAAATGGTGGTAGGTCTCTCATTATGTAAGAGGCCGTCAGGGTGGGTACCACCGCAATGTCTATTTCTACCGCCAAGCAACAGTGTGCATGCACTGTTGTGTTTCGGTTTGAAGGACATTGTAGCCAGTATAACTACTGGACATAATGAGACTTAACATCTTATGTCTCAGGATGACGAGCGCAGTGGAATTCAACACAGTACTTTGTAAGTCAAGGTGCTGGATGGTGTTGCTACTGTTTATGGGTGGTCGTATCGCTTACCATCAGGCGAACGGCATGCTCGTCTCGTCATTCAATGCAATAAAAAAAAATGTCTATTACATGATGAAATTATAATAATAATTATTATTAAACATAATTGTAAACATTCGACAATTCCAAAAAAATAAATATGGGTGAGTAAAATAATATGTTCAAGTATTAAGATTAGCTCGTTCAAATGGAAAATCTAGTTTAAATCGGTCTCGATGTGTGCGCGTGTAGCAAAGCGCGTTCTTGTCATTCAAATATCTAAAATCGAAGATGTCAAAAATGTAATAGCGTCCTTAACGCATATATAAGCGATTTGAAATTTTGATTTTGTACAGATATTTATGCTGCTGACTGTACATATCCCAACTATATTAAAGTATCTTTAAGGGGCCTCTACGTGTTGGATCTGTATCCCCACGCAAGCCTTCCAAAAGGACGGGCCTTCGTGCTGTGATTTTCTACAGGAAAGATACAATAATAGTGAATAATGATATTATAAAGCTGATACTTTATCTATATATATAAAAATGAATCCCTATTTTCCTTGGTCACGGCATCACGCGTGAACGGCTGAACCGATTTCGTTATTTTTTTTATGTGTTTGTTATTGTCAGAAGATTCTTATGAGAGAAAAAATTAAGATAATTGCGCGTAAAATTAAAAAATTTAAGCATACTTAACCACCATATTAAAGACGGGCGGGCTTTATCTAGTGATTAGTCCAACATATTCTAGTCGCGCGACTAACATGGACACGGATTTAGGGGACTGTTACACTGACATAGACATTAAACAATGTCCTTGATTAACATATTATTTATCATTAGGCTACATTTTATCCCTGATCAGGGAGCGTATTAAGTATTCCGGCTAAAGCAATTGAAATATTTGTGAACATCTATTTTATTTTCAGTATGTGGGATTGACAGCTGCCTTGTTGATACAATATCTCATCCCGCCGAAGCCTGAAGACATTGAAGACAGCATCAGAGCCGAACAAACTATAAAGGACGCCTATCTTACACACTCTGATCAATGAATTTGTGGTATATATATACATTTCTTTTTAAATACTGCGTGTTTATTTTCCCTAGTTTGCGTGTCAGGCCTGTCATTCGCCGATACGTAGGTACTGGCATAAGTACCTCCACCACTCGGGCCCCCGAGCCGGGACGTCTAACTGGCAGAGTTGCCGCGCCGGCCTTATATTTTCTTTTCTCTATATTATTATAAGTGCTTAATTAAAAAAACCGACCTAATCCACTCCAAATCATGGCGGGTTCCGAGAAGTTCCAGAGGATGCTCGGAAATAGATTCGCTGCACTGGCACCCACTGAAGATGTAGACGAGACCCTAATTAATTTGGTCGACTCGCTTAAGGAACAGGGCATCAAATTCTGCAAAACGCAGCGTAGAGGCAAAAAGTCAAAACTCTCGGAAGAAACTCTACGGCTTATGGCAAAAAGACGGGAAACCACTCCAGTTACTTCGTCAGAGAGGTCAAACCTAAACAAGCGTATAGCGAAGATGATACGCCGGGACCTTCGGAGCTCCAATACACGCCTCATCGAAGAAGCGATAGAGCGAAACCGAGGGTCTAAGGTATTCACTCAGCAGCTTGGAAGGAGCCACCTGACGAAATTAACAACACACGAGGGTAAAACCGTTTTGTCAAGGCCGGGGATTTTTGCCGAGATCGAGGACTTGCTAAGGAGGATGCTCCTTATCCTCAGCGTGACGACCATGATCCCAGAGCCACCCTGGTACGCCACCACAGCGACGAACTGCCAGACATCGACCAAAGCGAGATCGTGTTGGCTCTGACACAACTTAAAAATGGAAAAGCCCCCGGTGAGGACGGAGTTACTTCAGAGCTCTTGAAAGCAGGAGGACCTCCTGTCATACAGGAGCTACAGAAGCTGTTTAGCACCGTTCTTCACTGTGGGAGAACTCCAAAGGCGTGGAGCAGGGGTTTGGTGGTTCTTTTCTTCAAGAGGGGAGATAAAACCCTTCTAAAGAATTATAGACCCATCTCACTTCTGAGCCACATCTATAAGTTGTTCTCTAGGGTCATCTCGAACCGCCTCGCTAGAAGACTCGACGAGTTTCAGCCCCCGGAACAGGCCGGGTTTCGCTCAGGATACAGCACCATAGACCACATACACACGTTGAGGCAGATTATGCAAAAATCGGAAGAGTATAATCGGCCTCTGTGTCTGGCATTTGTGGACTATGAGAAGGCTTTCGACTCCGTCGAAATCTGGGCTGTTCTGGAATCCTTACAGCGTTGCCAAGTGGACTATCGCTATATCGAAGTGCTGAGATGTCTATATAAATCTGCCACTATGTGTGTCCAAGTACAGAACCAGCAGTCGGGACCCATCCAGCTACGCAGAGGGGTGAGACAGGGGGATGTCATATCCCCGAAACTGTTCACAAGCGCACTGGAGGATTTGTTCAAGACGCTGGACTGGAACGGTATGGGCATCAACATAAATGGCGATTACATCTCGCACTTGCGATTCGCGGACGATATAGTCATAATGGCGGAAACGCTGGAGGAGCTGCAACAGATGCTGAACGGCTTGGCATCAGCCTCCCGACGAATAGGTCTTGCAATGAACTTCAGTAAAACGAAAGTAATGGTCAATGACCACCTAGATCCAAGACCTATCGTTGTTAATGGCCACCTTCTCGAAGTTGTTTCCGAATATACTTACCTTGGGCAGATTTTGCAATTAGGAAGGAACAACTTTGAGAAGGAGGTTAAGAGGAGGATTCAGCTGGGCTGGGCAGCATTTGGTAAACTACGTCGGGTCTTCTCGTCACTTCTACAACAATGTCTGAAAACTAAAGTTTTCAACCAGTGCGTCCTACCTGTCATGACCTACGGTGCTGAGACGTGGACACTCACGGTACGACTGGTGCACCAGTTCAAAGTTGCTCAGCGAGCTATGGAACGTGCTATGCTCGGAGTTTCTCTGAAGGATAAATTTCGTAACGAGGTTATCCGACAGAGAACCAAAGTCACCGACATAGCACACAGGATTAGTAAGCTGAAGTGGCAGTGGGCTGGTCATATCAGTCGAAGAACCGATAACCGCTGGGGTAAACGAGTTCTTGAGTGGAGACCGCGAGTGGGCAAGCGTAGTGTAGGACGCCCTCCAGCCAGGTGGAGTGACGATTTGCGAAAGGTCGCTGGCAGAAACTGGATGCGACAGGCCGAAGACCGGGTAAAATGGCGCGTATTGGAGGAGGCCTATGTCCAGCAGTGGACCAAAATATAGGCTGATGATGATGATGAATTAAAAAAATAGAGTCATGTACAAATAAATGCTTATGCCAAAAAGTTTGCCGAAAACACTTTTATTTTTGATTAAAGTTTTTAAACACACAAAAGTAGCCTTATTATCTACAAGGGCTTGCTCGCGGCTTCGCCCGCATGAAAAGCCTATAGGGAACGTGCACGTCGTAAGCTCTGCCATCTGGTGGCGCAATCTGACTCTTTTTCAGCCCATCAATATTAGGCATTGACGTAAAATATTCATATTAAAAGGATGAAAAATAACAATTAATTTGTTGATAATGTATTGCTGTGTATCTGGATGCTCCAAAACATAAAAAAGCAAATCAAATGGTGTGAAATTCTATTATGTTCCCAATAATACTACCTACTTAACAAGTATTTACATTCCATGGTTATGTGAAAATCGACAAACATAATGAAAGCTTTATAAAACATACATAATTATGAGTTCCAAAAGCATTTAGAAATGTCTCATTACGTAATTTATAAAAATAAAGATGTTTTGAAGATAATACTTATTCAATACAAACAAATCTGTAATTAAAGGAACATAATAACATAATCCGTCGGAAAATCTTTGGGGGCGGCCTATGTTCAGCAGTGGACGTCATGTGGCTGATGATGATGATGATGATGATGATGAACCTCCTCATTTTGTTTCAATAACATCAAAATAACTAGCTCTCATCTAAAAAAAAGTTTATTATGGCCACGCTAGGTATCAATAATAATATTCACCCGGAACCCATATTTTATCATTTTTGACATAATAAAAATGAATTATAGCTTTGAAAAGTTCCTTTTTTATCCACATGTGGCTCTTGTGTCAATTTTGTGCTGCCCCCTATAGTTCGTGCACGTTCCCTATCCTGCTACAGAAATCCCTAATACACAACACGACACCAGCGCCATCTAATTGTCATTATTTCCTATGCGAGCAAATTACCAGGACAAAAAGTCTCCTATGTGTAAATCCAAGACATGATCTACCCGTGTACTAAATTTCATCCAAATCAGTTCAGTAGTTTCTGCGTTTACTTCTAACAAACATACAAATATCCAAACATTGACATCTTACTAATATTATAAACGCAAAAGTTTGTAAGTATGGATGTTTGGATGTCTGGATGTATGGATGTTTGTCACTCTTTCACGCAAAAACTACTGAACGGATTTCGATGAAATTTGGAACACGGGTAGATTATGTCCTGGATCAACACATAGGCTACTTTTTATCCCGGGAAAATATAAAGCGGGACTTTTATCCCGGGAAAACTCATTCACGCAGGCGGAGCCGCGGGCAAAAGCTCGTTTATAATATTAGTAAGATTATAATATAAGTAAGATGACAGTGTAAACTCGTAACATGGCCAAATACTTTACTTTATTTTGAGAAATTAGTATGGAATAGCGTGGTATTCTGTATGCCAATTTCGAAATTCAAAAACACTATGTTGTATGCGTCATCATCATCATCATCAGCCACATGACGTCCACTGCTGAACATCGTCCTCCCCCAAAGATTTCCAAACAGACCTGTCAAAAGCGGCCCGCATCCAGCATGTTGCTGCGACCTTTATCAAGTTGTCTGTCCATCTGCAAGGTGTGACTGTTGTATGCTTATGAACTGTTAAAATAGTGGGTAACGTAGCTATACTATGCATACTTACTGAGAAAAAAACACATACAAATTAAATTATCAATCTTTTTATTATCACATCCACGCATACTTCAATCACAATTACACACCTCTTACATAATATACACAATCAAGTAAATTTTATTACTACAGCATTTCAAAGTCATCTCTCTGAAACAAGAAAAAACATTGTTGTTAACTATGTTATTTTAGAAAAATCATTCATTTAGAATTTATAGGCCTAATTATAATGATAGCTTATAAATGGAGAGCTGCTAGACATTTTTAGAAAAGTATTTGAGGTAATGTAAAACTTTGTTAAAAAGGAGATGTCCGCTTTTTGTATGGGTGCTGGGCCCCAAAATCTAACCAGGCTCAAACTTTAGGGATATTAAAGGGGCAAAATATGGATCTTGAATCCATTAAAAAAATATTTTTAGACCTCTCCATTTATAACTAACTTTTCTATGAACATTCATTTTGAGTGTAGGTTTTAAGTAAAATAAAATTACATAAATCTTAAAGAGGTCTTATGATGGTTTAGGGTTATTCTATAGTACTTTTGCCTCTTAAAACACCACTGCTTCGTTACCATATTGTTTTGTTTACTTATCAAGCTTATTTAAGAAAACAAGACATGTAAAGAAACTTACATTCTACAAATTCTTACCATTTCATTATATTCAAGTACATGTTTCCTAATGGCAGAACCATCCACCCATGTGATGAAGTCCTCCAAGGATCTGGTGACAAGGAATGCAGGGTCCTTGACCACCTCTGGACCAACCCTCACATGGCCCTGCTCTATAAACTTGGTGGCTTCCTTTATATTCTGGGACATCTTACCTGAAAATGTGTCAACAAATAGACATTATGCTGCACATAAAAAACAATTAATAACAAAAGGCTATAAGGCATTTGTTAAAAACTTGCAAATATAGAAATAATTTGCTGATGTGCCTTTAGAAATACAAGTAATGCACGTAATTTATGGTTAAACTTAGCTAATACACAAGTTAACTAATCAAATAATATGCTACAATAACTTATGAGCTATACTTACTTCTGACCATAACCACTGGCAGCCTTCTCCTGCAGAACGAACTTGCCGACACATTAGCCGCCAATGCAAGATCCCAACGCGTCGGTATAAGCCCCATCTGATACAGTTTTTCTAATAATTGTGCACTGGACTCTGTTCTGAATTCACTGTTTGAATCTAAGTCTTTTATTTTATTTGCTAGCTCTCTGATGTCTCTGGATAATTTGTTATACCTTTAAAAAGCAATTTCTTTAATGAAATCTATTATAATCCTCTTCAATTGTAAGCTAAAATAAACTTGTAAACTTACTTTGTGTAATGCTCACGCTTTTGAATATGATATTTTTTCATTACTTTAACTTCGTTTAAATTATTATCAACCTTCCATGATATAAAGTCAACCTTTTTGAGCAACTTCTGTTCATGAAACTTTAGTTTTCGGACCATCTTTAATGGTGTTTTTATTTACATAAATTCGCTACTGTTTTCACTTTTACACGTGCAAATTGAACTAGAGTGCAAATCGCAAACAAACGTCAGTCGTCAATTTTTTTTTTTTTTTTTGTTCGTCCAGAGGACAGGCTATAGTCTTTCGACCATACTGCCTGGTCTTACGTATTTCTTTTAATTTCATCAATGGTTTCCATTGTAGGTATTATAATATTCGTTGATCGGTGATTTTACCGACGCGACGTCGAGGTCCATTATGTTTTTTATTCTCATTTTTGGGCATACTCTTATATATAATAATTTTCTTTGGACATGCTTCAGGTATGACAGATTGACAGATGTCATCTGTCAATGCTCTAGTTCATGATCAATACTTCTACACCATTCTGTGCACCATTCTACACTCCATATTTGCTTACATTTTCCATTATATGTATTATAATTTATACTTCTTGTTGGCTTACATTTTGTTTATATAAACGTAGCTTCTCAATATCTAAAAGTAATCTGTGCACATATCTCTGAAAGCTATACAAGTAACATTGTTATATAATTTAAATAATGTTTACAGTGTTATTACTATGTAATGGAAGAAGACGAAAAACAACTAAATATCATTTACAGACTCTGTTATAAATTTATACAAGTATAAATAAGTTGAGGCATTCCTAAGCAACTCCTCTAAACATTGCGGGACCCTATCAGGCTTTTTATAGATTTTTAAAAGCTCATCCGACAACACAAGGCGCTGAATGCTGAAAGATGAACACTCAAAAAAAATATGATGTAAGGATTGAGTTTTTTGTGATTGACAATATTCACAATTAGGTGAATTCGCTATTTTAAGGCGATGAAGATGACCGTTTAATCTACAATGGCCAAATCGCATACGACAAATAATTGAGTAGAATTTTCTATTGATAAAATTAATATTCTTGCAAAACCAAGGAGTGGAGTTTATTTGAACATCCATATTAGCAAACCAGGTTCCTTTATTTAAAATATGTGTGTATTCATATGAATGTCTCCCCCATGCTTGACACATACGATCTCTTATAATACTTACAACATCTGTGTATGGTATGAAAACACTCGTATCAATACTAGGATATGGAATTAGTTCTTCTAACTCAACAATTTTTTTGGCTAGGTAATCTACCCTTTCATTCCCTATGACGCCAATGTGTGAAGGCACCCAAACAAAACGAACTACTATATCTAATTGAGACAATTCAACCCATAGCTGTTTTATTAAATAGATTACATAGTTAGTGTTAGCATGTAATCGGTTATTAGCCAAATTTTCTAACACACTCCTGCTATCACTAACTACTAACCATTTACTATGCTCAGAATATTTCTTTTTTATGTGTTTTAATGCGCTCAAAATGGCAACAGCTTCAGCTGTGAAGATGCTAGCGGCTTTATGAATTTTTTGACCAATGCCTATATTCGAGGAGGGTTCATATATAGCAAAAGACACAGCCCTATCATTTTTAGAGCCATCAGTATATATAATTTTGTGATCTGACCATCTTAACAGCATGGCATTTACTTCTTCTTTAGAAGACAGGTTCTTTTTTTCGTTTAAAATTATATCAATAGCTGGAAATTTACTAATATAGGATCCTTCATAGCAAGGCAAAATGTGATCTGATTGATAAATTTTCATGTTTTTAATAAAATTAAAAAAGTTTTGAAGACCTTGTAATATAAAAATCAGTTTTCGGGGTAACTGAGTGACTGAATGCAACAAGTTGGCCAAAAGATTATTATTAGACACACTAAAAAGTTTTAATATGAATCTTTCTTTCAAGTAATTAAATCGAATACTTAAAGGTGGAACATTACATTCAATTTGCATTGCATTTATAGGAGTGCTTCTGAATGCCCCTGTAATTATACGCAAACACTTGTTTTGCAAGATATCTAAACTATTTACAATTCTGGCATCTGCAGCAAAGCAGTAGAAACCATATTCAAAATGACTACGAACTAATGATTTGTACAATAACAACAAAATTTTGGGGTCTGAACCCCAATATGAACCAGACAAAGACTTTAATATGTTATGTGCTTTATTTGCTTTACTAATTATATGTTTTATATAATTATTCCAGGATAAATTATATGAAAAATGAACACCCAAAAATTTTACCTCAAGCGAAATGGGTAATGTACAATTATTATATTGCACAGAAGACATGTTTGGACACTGTTTACCAAACACAACAACTTTAGACTTGGACGGATTGACACTGAGATCAAGGTAAGAGAAATATTTAAGCAGTTTAGCTAATGCATCATTAATTATTAAAACTACTTGTGAAACATTACTCCCAGATGTATAAACAACTAAATCATCTGCAAACTGTAAATTTTTAACCCGAGGCCCTAAGATTAAATTTAATCTACGTATGTACAATATGAATATTAAGGGCGATAATATACCCCCTTGACAGACTCCTTTTGAAGAAAGTCGAGGTCCATAAAGATGTCTATTAAATTTAGTAAATACTTCTCTATTGGTTAGAAATGTTTTAATCCAATTTATAATCTTTACAGGAATCCCTATTTGTGAGAACTCAAGGCATAAAATATCTATATTAACGCTATTAAAAGCACCTGCAACATCAAAAAATACACCAAGCAAGTTTTCATTTGCAGCTATAGAGTTGTGTATATCCAGCTGTAATTGACAGAGACTTTCTCTAGCAGAACGATTTCTACGAAAACCAAATTGATTGGAAGGTAATATATTATTTTTTTCTACATAGAACTCTAAACGATGTTTAAGCAGTTGTTCAAATAATTTACCAACACAAGAAGTAAGTGCTACAGGACGATAAGAATCAGGACATAACTTTGGTTTGTCTGGTTTTAAAATTGGTACAAGGCAGTCCACTTTCCAGTCTTGAGGTATGATGTTATTATCCCAGAGAAGATTCAAGACCTTTAGAAATATTTCTAAACTTGTAACATTGAGCTTTTTAAATAAAATGTAGGGCATTCCGTCAAGACCATAAGCAGAATCTCTACGAGATGATATGGCTGATTTGAGTTCACTTATAGTAAAGGCGTTGAGTAAAAACCTATTGTTGTCATTTATGTTATCGGCAATAAATAAATCTGGATAAAATTGTACAAAGTCCGGAGTGTGCTTCTTTAGAAAATCTGATACCCATGAATTATCTTCATGATTATTAAAGTTATAGCTTTTATTAAATTTACGCATAAATTTCCAAATGACAGACAATGGAGTACATCTATTAAAGGTTTCACAAAGAGAGAACCAACTTTTTTGCCTTTCTATTTTTAGCGTCAGTTTTTTAACTGCTCTAAGCCTTTTAAAATGTAAATAAGTTTCTTGTGTTGGGTTATTTTTGAAAATTATATATGCCGTTTTGAAATTTGATACGGCTTCTGTACACTTTTGATTCCACCAAGGATGTGAAGGAGCTTTCCTATTATATGTGCGACAGGAATGATCAGTGTTATTTGATGTGAGATAAGAATTTGGACGATTACAATTTGCAATAGATTTCGCAGCTGCTGTGCGCAAAATTGTACAAAAACGGAGATATGAGTCAAGAGGAGTTGTATCACCTATTTCAAAATTAACTAATAATTCATCAGCATATTTGCCATACATTTGCCAATCCACCAGTTTATAGTTTGGGTAAATGGGCAAATGTTTAGCATTAGAACATTTTGCATGAGTGTGCATATTAGTTTGACTAACCATTAATTTTATTATTGTAGGAATATGATAACTAGTACCAAGAGGACAATCATGTACAGACCATTCACAACTGAGGGCCAGTGATGAAGATACCAGTGATAAATCCAAAGCATTGGGTCGCCATGTTAAAGAGCCAACTGTTGTTGGTTGGCCATCATTAAGCAAAACTAAATTATTTTCGTCAATGACCTCTAGAATGTTTCGACCACGTGGACTGTCAGAACCACAGCCCCAAGAAGTGTGGTGAGCGTTAAAATCTCCCGCAAATATGAAAGGACTAGGAATAGACTTAACCAGTGCATCAAAATTATTTTTGCTGAAGGCTGGATTAGAGTTTAAAGGGCTATAGAAACTGACTATACATATGTCTTTATTGTTGACTGTTATTTTAACACAAATATTTTGTAAGGAATTATCGAAATATGTGTTTATTTTAGAGTAAGTAATACTTTTATGTATTATAATTGCAACTCCATTGTGTTTGTTACCACAATCATTCCTTTCAATGTGGTAATTTTTTATTCTAAAATTTTGTTCAGGTTTGAACCATGTTTCGCTAATAATAGCGATATGGATATTGTGTGAATAAAGGAAGTTAATAAATATGTGTTTGTTACTATTGAGACTTTGGGCATTCCATTGTATGATATTAATGATTGATAAATCCATTATGAGGATGCAGGGAACTTATTACTTAACGTTGCTCTTAAAACTTCTTTAATTGATGTAGAATTAATAGGGGCATCTTTATTACTAACTATTTTGATAATTGTTTCAACCAAAGTGCTTAGAAATATATCAGATTTCATTAAATTATTAATTTGGGTGTCTAGAGTACGTGCCGAAAGAGCTGGAAAAGCATTGGAGTCAAAAAGTTCAGAATATGTGGCACTTCTAGATTTTATTCTGTTCTCTTCAATCTTTTGTTTTTTTATAGGACATGACGAGGAAATAGCAATGTGATTGCCTTTGCAGTTGGCGCATTTGGCATCTTTAGGATCAATTTCGCAGTTCTTAAAGCTGTGATTTAAAGTACAAATTGAGCACACTTCTGCATTCCGGCAAAATTTAGCAATATGTCCATATTTCAAACATTTAAGGCATTGCTTAACGGGAGGAATATATTTACTCACCTCGTGTCGCCACGAGTCGAGATAAATGTAGTTGGGCAGGATGGTGGAGGCGAAAGTTACAGCAACTGCCTGATTCGGAACAAATTTTACAACTCCGTCGTTCCCTTTCGTCCTGCGCATAAAGCGCCTGACCTGAATGACATTTTTAGAGCTACCAATCAACGAGAAGACCTGCTTATTGCTCATTTCCACAGGAACCGAAGTGAGGACTCCGGTGACCTCCGTATCTCTGGCGGGTATCGTTGCAGTCAGAGATAGTTGGTCAAGCAATTTTTTATTCTGAAGAAACATATTTGCATTGTTGGGCAAATCAAATGTTATACCGACCTTATATCTATTGATGGAGCGCAAATGCATGACACCAGAAACCCCATGCTCCCGTATTCCTTTGGAAAGGGCCATACGATCTCTATCGGTAAAAACAGTGTTTTCTACAAGATGGCTCAAGAAGACTATCAGATCGGTCTTCTTTGTGTCCTCAGGATACTTACGTGTATACCCTTTTACCTTATAAATCATATATTTTTCTTTCGGGTCGTTATCTTTTGCATCTTTATATTTTGAACCTGCCGCTACAGGCGAATCCGATGAGTCCGTGTCCGAGGATTCGATCACGGATAGCTCCGGATCCGGAGGATGTAACTCATCTTTACGCCGCCTCTTTCTGCCCATTTTAATGGGCTAATTAATTATGTACACACTAATACTAAGTTATAATATGATAAAATATGTGCAAATATGTACAAAATGTACAAGAAAACTTTTTTTAAATATATAAATCAAAAAGCGCGCCTTTCCTTGTTCACAGTTTCCCGCCTTTTTTCGTCAGTCGTCAAGTCGTTTTCATGCTGCATGCATGACATTGACAGATGACGTATATCAGAGACATTTTTTTTTTTAATTTTCCCTTTATTTTGGGAAGGCAAAGGGTTCAAGCCCATACAGCCTCGTCATAAGTAGATATCAGAGACAAATAAACTAGAACGTATATATATATATATATATATATTTTTTATAATGGCATTTGTGTTCACATTTTGCCAATATCAAGTTTGGTTTGTATATTTTATTACCTGTAGTATGTCGAAGTAAAGCAGTGGCTGCCTTACCAAGACTTTATCGAGGAGTTTTAGCGGCAACAGAAAAAATACTTGATTAGCACAATTATTTCAATTCACTTCATTTGAGCTCTTTAATAGAACTATATTGGATAATATACCACCATAATTATGCAATATAACACTAAATATCACCAAAATAATGAATTAAAACAAGAGCACCTCATGACACTTCCAAGTTCCCGCCAAAACTAGTATATAACTCAAAAAATGACATAAAAGCACATTGCGCACATTATTGCGCGCGTAGCCAAAAGCCAAATTTTTAAAATTTAATCACTGTTTGGCTAGCCACACACACACAATAATATTGTCAATGCAAGATTGACAAAAAATTTCCTCAATATAATATGGTCCCGCATACTACGCAATATTATTGTAAATTTTTTGGGGTACAACCTGATTTACTCGCTTAGCAGCTAGATTCATGTGCGCACGATTTATATAATGGATAGAAAGAAAAAGTCCTTGCATTGAGTATTGCATTAATTTTGTCTACTAAAAAAAGGCAATCAAGAAAGAAACCCTAGGAACCAACCCAACCCTTGGCAAAAATAGTGTTGAAAATGCTAATAGCCTACTACAAAACCCTTAGAATAATAACACATAGAAACCGTGAACATACACGCTTAGTGAGGCAAGTAAAACTAGGCTAAATTAGCCTAGTAACCAAACATCCCGCGTCAGTGCTCAAGGCCGAATCGTAGCGCTATCAGCTCTCGATATTTTATTTTAAAATGATGGTTTGTGCAATAAACTGATGTCACAGTATCTCGGATAATCTTAAGAAACATTGTAACATAACATTTCACATGCAATTATTACGATTTATCTAATATTTTGACATAAAATAATAGCTAAAGCAAAAACAATAATTCAAAAATTTTATAGACGCCATTATATCAAAATGTTGCCAAAAAAAAAGAAAATTGATACCCCAAATGTTGATGTTCATATTCTAAAATTAATATATTTCTAAAATTAACTTATTTAATTGGTACCATTGCATGCTTTGGAATTGTGTTGCCAGTATTATGAAAATAATATTTTTCTGTTGAGTTGATTTTAATTGACATTTCAAATTTTAACAAGCTTATATTATTATTTTAAATGAAAATAGTTCTAAAATAAGGACACCTGTATCTTTTCTTTTTTTAGAAATTATGAAGTTATCATTTATAATTTTAACTTTTAATTTCGTCTTTTTTTCAGCAGACGTAAGCACTAAGCTTCAAATGACGTCAATTATACGGTTGAATGGTGAATGGTGATGCGGCCTTTTTTACTATGATTCGCAAAAGAACCGTAATAAAATAGAACCAGATACATTTGACATTATTGACATAAATAAAGGCATTCATTCATATCATCATCATAAAACTAGAATGGAGGCAAAGGTAAATACCGCATTCAACCGTTTAATTCAAGTCATCAACGTAAATTGTTTTTAATTTGGTACTGTTTTGGTCATTCTAAGGTATTTATTTTATTATTTTTTATTTCAGATTTTTATCATTAAAATTAAGGATAAAGTTATCCCTTACTGCGAACAACAATAATAATTCCACATTTAAATAATCCTAAATAATGACTTAAGGTTTTGGGGAAAATCCGATACCACTAGCAACATTATTTGCACCCTTGTGTGCGTGTGGCAGAACGTCAATACGTGTGGCCTACGCCTACATCAATGAGTTTTATGCTTCACACTTGACAGTTTTTTGATATGAAACTATCATTCTTGGCGTTATTATTCTATGACAAAACCCATATTTATTAGGGATTGGATCACACACACACACACACACACACACATACTTACGCCTATTATCCCCGAAGGGGTAGGCAGAGGCGCAACTAGTGCACCCACTTTTCGCCGTGCGTATTCTATCCCATGATGTGATAGGGGTCGAGCCTATCCCCATATCGGGCATAAATTCCAGACTCCAGGCTGTTACTTACAGATTAGAAAAACCCAATATTACTTTGCTCGACCCGGAGATCGAACCCCTTTTTTTTAAATGACTTACCGGCCATTCGCCTGACGCGAGTAGGCTTTTCTGGCCACACCGAACTTTCTGGTGAACGCTTTGGGCGCAGCGCTTGCAACCCTTGATTTAAGTGACCATGCTGAGGGCAACCCATTAACGAGTTACGAACCTCGGCTCAGGACGGTTACTGGGAGAGGATGAGACATCAACGGCCAACCCCCCCCCCCCCCGCTCCCCCCCGATATTGCCGTAACAAAGTCAGAATTTCTGGAAATCCATAATAATATTGAACAATGCCGCAGCCCGAAATACGGGCCGCATACACGCAATATTATTGACAATATGAACTTTATTGACAATATTATTGTGTGTGTGCGGCTAGCTTTTGAGCATTTAACAACTACTCAAAGCGGAGGCATAACACGCTCACTTCTCATTATTTGGTTGGTGATATAGGTAGAGCAACAAAATCTCGGAGTGAGCAGATGCCTCCGACTGCGTTTGTGGGGACAGTCAACTAAGATTATTCAAAACCAAAATAAAATCTTGTTTCTATCTTTTCAATTTAATAAAGATGGCAAATATTGACGTAGTCGGGTTTTTGTTTTTTTTTAATTTATTATTTTTATTTTTCAAGCACCTTTTTTTGAATTATTTTTTTTGAGATAGGAAATAGGGTTAATCCTGTTTTACCCGTTCCTTCGGGAATACCGGGATAAAAAGTATCTTATGTGTTAATCCAGATTATAAACTACCTGTGTGCCAAATTTCAGCCAAACCCATCAAGCTGTTTTACCGTGAAGAAGTAACAAACTAACACAAATTTCGCACTTGTGTTATTAGTGTGAAGTGTGATGTGATTTATTAGCATTTCCTATTCCAAACTCCAATAAAACAAATAAGTTATACATATATTCGTACTTACCGTTAAAAAATTTTTATTTTGATACCACACTCGATGTATTTTGAAAGCATTTTTTTTTGCGATTACTTTTTGCTTTTTTTTTTTTTTTTTTTTTTTTTTTTTTTTTTTTTTTTTTTTTTTGGCCCTACCGGCCAGTAGCCTGACGCGAGTCGGCTTTTCTGGCCACACCGGACTTTCGGGTGAACGCTTTAGGCGCTCGCAACCCTTGATTTAAGTAACCATGCTGAGGGCAACCCACTAACGGGTTACGAACCTCGGCTCAGGACGGTCACTGGGAGAGGATGAGACATCAACGATTAGTGGGGAAGGTTGGTGTTTAACCTAATCCTATCCATTTATTTCGTCGGCACGCGGGCCGGAACTGTTAGGAGGGTCGGGAGGGCGACGGGGAACGCGGCGAGGTCCTCGGCGGCGAGGACGGAACTGCGGTCGTGTGGAGTGTAGGAGTTTTAGGAACTCGTTCTTACTGCGAATGGCCAGAGTGATATCGTCCTCTGGATCGGTTAGGACTGAACGCGGCCGTCTCCATTTGGCGCGGTCGAATGGAGTGTATATTGACGCTTTGCGGACTAACGTATTTGGGTGTTTAACCGCCCGGTCGAAGTAGCGTTTGCTGGTCATTTGCATGAAATGCCTGATGGTCGGCATGTTAGTATCCACGTGGAGGTTGCGATTGCGAACGTACCACGGGGCACCAAGAGCGTGTCGAAGAAAAATGTTTTGCAATACCTGCATACGCTTAAGACGAGCAGGCGGTATATGGGCGAACACGGGCGACGCGTATGTCATGATCGGTCTAATACACGTGGTAAAGATCCTAATCTTGTTGCGGATGGACATTTTGCTTTTCCTATTTATGAGCCAATGCAGTTGGCTCATCGCGATTGCGGCTCGCGCACGTACCGCATTTACGTGTGGGATGAAGGTCAACTTCTGATCAAGGGTCACTCCTAAATATTTGGCTTTGTCCGTCCAGGGGATTACCTGGTTGGACATGCGGACTGAGTTGTGAGGCACATGGACTCTCCTTTTCAAAGTGAACAGGATAGCCTGGCTCTTTGTGGGATTGACGGTGATTCGCCATTTGCGGAACCACTCACTGAGCTTGTCGGCGGCGGCCTGCAAAGTGCGCACCACATTGTCGGGGTCTCTACGTGAGGCGTAGATTGCGGTGTCATCGGCAAAGAGCGCCAAATGGGCGTTTTTCGGTTTAGGGATATCGCTGGTGTACAGCGAGAAAAGAAAAGGTGAGAGGGCGGAGCCTTGCGGGACTCCAGCCGTGATGGCGTGACGGGAAGAGAGAGTACCCTCCACGCGATATTTGAAACCGCGATTCGACAAAAAATCTCGTATGATGTGCACGAGTTGAGTGGGCACGTTGAGAGTGTACAGCTTGTAAAGCAAGCCGTTGTGCCACACCCTGTCGAATGCTTTTTCAATATCGAAGAAGAGAGCACCGGTGGGCATGCCTATCTTGAATTTGTCGTAAACGTGCTCCGTGATGCGGAGCACCTGATTTACGCAACTGTGCCTAGCACGAAAACCAAACTGTTCGGGAGGGATCAGATTGTTGTTGTGAGCGACTATTTTGAGGCGGTCGAGGACGATCCGCTCGTAAATTTTGCCCAGAGTACTGAGCAGACTGATTGGCCTGTAAGAGGACGGTTCGGATGCGGGTTTTCCCGGCTTATGTATACCTATCACAACTGCCTCCTTCCAGACCTCTGGGAAGAGGCAGTTTTGAAAAGCAGCATTGAATATCGCGGTGAGCGTTAGGACCAGATGCTCCGGAAGCATCTTAATCATACGGGTAGGGATCCTGTCGCCCCCGGGGGCTTTTCGTCTTTTGAGCGCCTTGATCAGAGCGATGACTTCTTCGATCGTCACCGGTGCAAGGGGATCGGGCGGCGGCGGGTCGACGACGTTGGCGGTATCGGTATCGTTTATCGGTCGCGAAATCGAGTTCGGCGGTGGCCGGACCGCGTTCCTACTTTCGACGAGTGAATTAACCGCAACAAGATGGTCGTGGTCTATAGGTATTGTTGAGAGGGAACATTGAGACTCCAGACTGTCGGCCAACAGTTCCGCTTTCTCGTCGTCGTCAAACGCCGGGCGTTGATTCGGACGATTGAGCGGAGGCATAGAGGTCACATCGTTTCTCCTGAAGGAACGACACAGCTGCCAGAAGGCCTGGTGTGTCGGGTCGAGTTCGGCTAAGCGAGTTTCCCATCTCGAATCGACGACCTCTTTTATGCGACGTCTAACCTCACGTTGAAGGAAGCGCGCAAGACGTCGTCGTTCCGGGGTGGGGCTCGTCGCGCAAGCTCTGAGCGTAGCGTTACGCCTCCTCACCACCCACCGCACGTCGTCGGGAATTTGCCATTGACTGTGAACAGTCTCTGGCACCTTCTCGGAGCTTTCGCTCAAGACGTTTTGAAGGTGGTTGGTGAAGGAGCGTATCGCGCCAGTCGTTTCTTCAGGAGTCACGATGTTGGTCGGAATCGCGGAAAGATCTGTAGATGAGGTGTCCGCGAGCTTGGTGCCTAGGAGGCGCCAATTCGTTTTCACCTTCATCGGAACGTTAGGACCTGTGTTTGATGGGCCGTTTTGGGGAACTAGATCTAGGATCACAGGTCTGTGGTCAGAGTCTAACTCTTGTAGCACCTGCAAGGAACGCACGCGAAGGCTTACGTTCCTTACTAGCGCTATGTCGAGTATGTCGGGTCGGTGGTCGACAGTAGAACTATAGTGAGTTGGTTCAGAAGGAACCAGGATACTCATATCTACTATGTCAAGACAACGCTCCAGAGCGGTACCTCTCCCGTTGGTCGAGTTGCAGCCCCAGAGAGTGTTCTTGGCATTGAGGTCGCCCGCCAGAATGACGGAATCCCCCATTTCAAATAATGTAGTTAGCTCATTGGAGTGAAGCTCCTTTGAGGGCGAGAGATAGGCCGATATGATGGTGATCGGCGGGTGTCCTGTCATAGCTAGCCTGCAGACTGAAGCCTCAATGTTCCTCAAAGTAGCAGGTGGGTCTAAGGGTATGCAATGCAGGGACCTTTTGAAATATATGAGAGTGCCTCCTAAAGGGCCACTAGTGCGATCGTTACGTACCAGATTGAAGTTAGGGATGTTGGGATTGCGGTGAGCTGGTTTCAGAAACGTTTCCTGGATGAGGAAAACGTCTAATTTATTTTCGCGGACAAAATCAGAAAGTTCGGCTCGTTGGCCGCTAATGCCGTTAATGTTGAAAAACCCCACTCTGAGGGAGCGAGGTTTGGTCCGCTTAGAGGGATTTAATGGTGACGTCGCCATTTAAGATGACGGAAAAAGTGCACCTACGGTGATCTGGTACATCCTCGTCTGGATGTGGACAATTTCCGAGACGAGATTGCTATCGGGACGCCCTAGGGCGGAGATTTGGGCCACGCGGTCGGCCATTTGGGCTTGGAGATTCATTAACTCCGGCGAGTTCAGAAGGAACTCGACTTTTGCGCCTTGCGCAGAAGATGATGTAGAGTGCGAGGCCGCCGCCACCTGTGGAGAGGTTTTCGCCTTGGTTGCCTTGGAAGGAGCCATGGAAGCCGAAGGAATGGGCGCAGGAGTAGGTTGAGTGGTGTGTGAGGCCGGGGTGGCGGGAGTGACTCCGCCGCGGGCCTGGAGGCGTGGGTCGGCGCGTGCCGTAGTTGGGAACCACGGGTTACGCACTGGCGCAGGTGCCAGTCTGAAATTGGCCTGAGGGGCTGGTGCCTTTGGAGCTTTAGGAGCTCTGAAGGTCTTTTTGGGTGCTCTGGGGCATCCGCGGTAATTTGCGGGGTGACCCGATTGCCGGCAGTTGGTGCACGAAGGCGGCTCCGTGCACAGGGACCTATCCTTTGGGCGTGGGCACGCCGAAGTGCCGTGCTCGCCGAGGCACTTAACGCACCTGGCGGGGAGGCGGCAGCCACGAGAGCTGTGGCCGTATTTTTGGCAGTTATGACACTGCCCTATTTGGCCTTTCTTGTGTGGGGTTTCGACGGTGAAGCCGCCTAACCCGGAAATGTCGCGGATCTCGTAAAGATGTTTCACGTCCGCGGGGGTTTCGAGAATGGCTAGAACCATCTCGTACTCTAAGCCCGGTTGGGAAACACGGGACTGGCGGTGCATTCGGTGCACCTCAATGGCTGAAATGCCTTTGGCCTGGAGGCCTTCCTTTACCTCTTGGGCAGACATTTGGACGGGGATACCTCGGATGACGTAGCGGAAGCGACGCTCATCCGGGAGGGAGAAGGTATAGTAATAGTAGTTCCTCGAATCGAGGAACTTGGTTAGAGCCCTATGGTCGGAGATCGAGCCGGGCTGAAGTGATAGGAGCTGCTGGCTCCCGTTCCACGAGTTCGTGGGAATGGAAATATGCTGGTTTTCCAGCTCTTTAAATAGGACCTCTATGGTCTTGCCGGGGGGAAGCTGCATGTTAACCCGTGGCGGTTTTTTAGGCCCTTTGGGTTGCGGCTGGGATTGGGAGTCGGAAGGTGGCGACGAACCCGCGGGATTCGCGGGACCCGAACTAGTGTCGATGGGCGCAGAAGGCGCGGGGGCAGGGACGAGATCATCGGAAGGCTGGGATGCGGCCTTCTTCTTTTTCCTCCCACGCTTCACCGTCGTAAAGCCTTCGTCGTCGCGTTCCGACGACGAGGCTTCCGCCTGTGATTCGCAGGAGGAAGAAGAGACGGTGCGTTTGAGGGAGCCCGAGATGGTGGTCTCCATCTCATTGTCGGAATCGGACACGCCAGAACCGACAGCGGTCTCGGTCGCTTGGCTAGCGGCCGAGGCCCCTGCCGACTCCAGTGGGTTCCACGACTCGGAGAGTTGCTCCCGCACATTGTGGAGCAAACCGGACATGTAGTCTCTAAAGTCCTTGTCTAGGACTACAAGACTGCGCAGCGCCGACTTCATTTGCGAAAGCGTGAGGCCGGGTGCGACTATGGGGTCATGTTGGGGTACAATGGACGCGGAACCGGCCACATTAGAGGCTGGGACCACGTCCATGGTTGGTTAATTAATTTGGGGGCCGCGTGTGTGTTCACTACCCCGGGTGTGTTCCGCCTGGGAAAGAACACACAAGAAACCAGGCGGCTCTCACACTAAATATCGGTCGCGGGTCGCGGAACGCGGAATAACGCGGTGACTAAGTCCCCGGGTGGGTGTGCCCGGGGGTGAGTTGAGTGCGTGGCCCTCCTCGCCGGGTATAGGCGAGGGGGGATGTACTTAAAATAGGTGTGCCCTAAGCTTGTATACCCTTTGCCAATCTTAATGTGCAAAGGGTCCCTATCAGTCCGTGTACCGTAAGCGATATTGGTCCGAGGACCGCACGCTCAGCCGATACACGGGATGGATTTAAGGGAAGGGTAAGGTAGGGAAGGCGATATGCGGCGGAAACTGTGGTGTGTCTCCACAGCTTCCAAATCCGCACCCGTCCGGCTTTGCTTTAGCCCTGAAGGGGCGCAGCGCGTGGCCGGGTCACCGCTAGCTCGGCTTGTTTACACCGGTAGGTTAACCACCGAGCTAGCCCTGAAGGGGCAAAATTAAAACTTTAGACGTTGTAATTGAGCGAAACCCTGTCCTGAGAAGGACGCGGTTCGGCCCGAACGGCTTCCAGGTAACAATAGGACAATAGCCCTATTGTTCCCTTTCGACCTTGACGTGCAGCGCGGTCGCTGCGATCCGACCGAGCAGGTACTCGGGGGAACAATGTGTGTCAGCTGGCGCTATGACAAACAATAGGTCCGTCCGAGTCGGCTGCTCAAGACGGAATGACTTTTTGCTGCCAAAAATCCTTTCAGTATATATACTCAAAGCAAAAATCCTTAATCTTATTTTTTTTTTTAGTTTTGATGTATCCATTGTCACTCTTACGACCTCAGCTTACGATTAAGACGAATCTATTGACACCACTCACATAAAAATACGACAACAAGCCGTTTAAGCTCTACGGCGTGCCAAAGAAATATACAAACATACATACATACATACATACAAACATACATACACTCGAAAAACATAACCCTCCTTCTTGCGCAGTCTGGTAAAACATACCTACATTCTATATTCGTTTTTTTTTATATCGTTGACGAATTTTTGAACGAAAGACAAATGTCAATTTTAGTGTCTGTCTCTGCTGTCAATCAATTTTGAATTTTTTTATGTCTCAGCTCAAAGAGAATTATAATACTACTGAAATCTCAGCTTTTCTCTGGGCAGCGACGAGTATTTTGTTCAATAAATCAGGCAAATCTTTAAAGTCAGAAAAATACGTCACGAAAATGACTGCAAACAAAATAGCAGCAAATGAATTCGCAGAATTCCTTCAAACAGTTGTTAAGCTAGATGCATTGACTCAAATCACTCAGGATTTGGATAAGGAGCTGGCGGACTCGCAGAGGGTGATGAAGGATATTAAGAGCATGTTTGACGCAATACCCAATGCTCAAAGCAGGCCAGAAGCTAATAATGCACTACGCCACGACGACATATCAAAGTTTTTAGAGTCCGGGCCACCGAAACTATTGCTGCCGAACATGGTCGAGAACACCATCGACGTCGATCTTGACGATGTGATTGCTACGATGAAGGTGTACGCTGAGGATCTGAAGAAAAACATGGCGCTCGCGCAACCACCGCCAAAACTCGATAAAAATATGGAGAGTGTTGATTTGCAGCAGTATGCGTCCAGCCTGGACCAGCTGAGCAAGCGACTCGCGAACATCAAGCTCGGCAAGGGCGACGAGGCTAACCATCGCAGCCCCGAGCTCGAGACTAAACTGGCACAGCTATGCCAGGATGTCAACATGTTTTCTCAGGTGAATCATTGTTTTTATCGTTTTGTAATATGTTTTTACAGTTTTAACTATTATACCAATGTTTATGCTTATAAGGTTTATAAATACTGGCCATAAGTATCTTTTCAGAATTTCCTAATAGTATAACAAATAACATGGACAGCTTACCATCTAAGAGCTAAGCCTTTTTATTGGAGAATAAGAAGATATACTTCCCAGCTTGTGTTTAGATATATTATAGCTTGCTGCACTTTAGTATTACATTTGCCTACATATTGGAAAACGACATTGTATTTGTAATTTTTTTTATGATAATGTACCAAAGTCATACTTGTACCCCAAATGGATAAGTTCGGTACAACATGTGCACCTACAGCTTTTTAATTAGAAAGCTAAATTAGGTACTTAACCTAAGGATTGTACGACAAACCTTGGAGATTTCACACCCTTTGTATGCTGTCATTAAAAAGATCAATAAACAAATTATCTTTTTTATACATTTATATTTCAGGTAATATTTTTTTACTTACATAATTGTTTCCACCACAGATGGTGCAAGCAAAGACAACGCTCAGCCACTGCAATCAGAACTGGACTTCCACGGCTCAGGACACCAATGCTTTATGCTACGACAACATTATAAACAAACTACTCTCAGGCATTAATGAAGTCACATACTTACTTCGCAATAAAAATTGAATTCATTCGATTATTTTCATGAGGCTAGAGTACTAAGAAAATCGTACTGAGTCTACTTTATACAGGAATGCCCATTGTTATTCACCAATGATTGTCGCGTTGTATTTATCCTTTGAATGTCCAAGCATTATAATATGCTTGTAATCTTAAGAGATGTGGAGGTGGTGTCTCAAGCACGATGAGATGCCATGATGTTTACACACCCAGATAATGTGATGAAACCAATATTGATTGTGATTGGTGCCTATTCACGTAGCAACAAACATTTTACTCTTTACTGTAGATTTGACTTGATGTATCACAATTATGTACACCTTTTAACCAGTTATAGGAATTAAGACAGATCTAGATTAGAAATACAATTTCATTCAATTTTCTTTGTATTCCACTCCTTTTTATTTCGCACAAGTTTGGTAAATATGTTAAGATGAATACTTTCATGGTTTCCTCTTTTTGGGTGTTGAATTTGATCTTTACTGCATGTAAACTAAATAAGTTTGCTCTCAAAGGAAAGGACATGTCCAAAAACGGGCCTAAAAATCTAACCAAGACAGTTTATATATATATTTGGATAGAATTCCTAAAAACTTGCTTTTTACAATAAATCTTTTAATTATAAAGACCTCCGACTTCAAGATTTATGTAATTTTATTTTGCCTGAAAACTATATGTTAATATGAATGTATTAAAAAAGTTAGTTATAGGTCTAAAAATATTTTTTTATTGATCTAAGTTCCATATTTTGCCCCTTTAATGTCCCTAAAGTTTGAGCCTGGTTAGACATCTTTCCATAGAAAAAGAGTCCCATTTTTGTTATGGGATGTGATCTTTTAATAATATATGTGTTCATAGCTACTGTTATTACTTGTGTTCAACTTTTATATTTTATAATTGTATTTAAATCTCAATTAAGATAAAGTTATGGTCATGTATTGGTAATGGCATATAGTAGAGACTCCAGGCTGATAGATGGATCGTTATTCTCAAACTCATGGTTATTATTAAAATGTCATATTTTTCAGATCATATGTAAAATAGTTACGAGGTGGGGGTACAATAAATGAACAAACCAAGGTCGTGAATTATGATAATAGCACTAAAACTGTATATCTAAAAACCCTGAAAATAGTGTTTTAATATTTCCTCCAAGAGGAATGGAGAAACTGATAAATATTTATCGAACTTAAAAAAATTCATGGTTAATTTCCAATATTATGTGAGGAAATAACTGATATAATAATACTGAACAATGTTTTTGTCTTGGTACATAAATATATACTTATATCACAGATCAGTAATAAATTATTTAGTAGCTTTTCTACCAGTATTATGTGTTAGCCAGTGTTTTACACATGTTGTAACTTATATAATATTTCACTGTCCAATATGTCTGATATAGTCGGTTTGTGGAATTTGTCTTTTTAGTCATAAGTCATTTTGGTCATAAAAATTTCAAATGTTTATTAAATTGTAAGTCAAAAATATATTTAAAATTCACGTCACATTTCATAGTTTTTTTTTAAAGTCCATAAATTTAAGAGTAAATAAAAATAAATCTAAATCAATCATAATACAACTCAATATGCACTTAAGTCTATGAGAATCAGTTGTCCCTGTCAAGTTTCATTCTTTTTCTCTCCGTGTCATGCTCTGTTGGTTCGTTGTCAACATTCATTTTGTTGTCATTTGATACTTTCTCATCAGCCTCTAAAACTTTTAACTTAATTCCACACAAGGTAGCCTCGTGCAGGGTTTTCATGGCATCTTGTGCAGATTTTACTGATGCATATTTGGCAAAACCAAATGTTTTATTTGGGAATGTTGCAACATCAATGAGATCTCCAAAACGGCAAAAGGTGTCTCGCAATACGTTTACTGGAGGAGGATGAGGCTTAAATACTAAGAAGCATCTTTGGGCCACTTTACTGTTACTACTAGCCATGGGCTGCACTGGAGGGAGGTTCACACTACAATAGTTATCCTGTGGCTCCGGTTTTAATTCCCTCCCTGATGAAGCGGCTTTTATAAGACTTGACGCTTGGGCTATTGCATCAGCTAGCTGTAAGAGATCTGGATTCCCATCTACAGCATTTTTAATATTATTTACAATGCTAGTTAAATTATTTGCTGCTTTACTGAGAGGATTATCATCTGGTTTAACTGATATGATTTCTCCAGATGGGTATTCAAAATTATTTAGTCTCTCTACAGCATAAGTTGCAGATTTTTCATTGTCATATGTAATAAATGCTTTGCAGCACCCATTATATTGATCTAGCGAGTACTTGCACTGCATTATCCCTGGAATAATATTAAACAGTCTCTCAAGATGCTTTTGTGATACTGGGGGGCTGCATGTAACCGAAACTGTGTCATATTCCTGATGTTTACTTTTGATAAGTGACATTGCATTATCTCTCTTATCGTCTCTTGGATGGTGGTAGTCATGATAGCTTTCTTTGTGCAAGCTTGAGTTACTTGAGTAGCTTTCAAAACCCTCTAAACTATTCCTACCCCTTTTTAATTCATCTTTTGGTGTTGCAAATATTGGTTTGTACTTTCTGTCGCATTCCTCAAGTGCTTTTGCTGCATCTAGAAATGTTTTGTAGTGAACATAAGCAAATCCTTTACACTCATCTGTAACTTTATCTCTTTGTAATCTGACTGATTCAACTCGCCCAAATGTGGAAAAATGATTGCGTATTTCGTTCTCAGTGCATTCCTTGTGTACTTTTATGAACAGTCGCCTGTACTTATCTTGGTTGTTGTTTTGGCTATCGTTCTTGTTTGTAGCGACCATTACTTTGATCGGTTTATGGCTATAGCTTGGTAAGGTTGTCAAGTGTAGATCTTGAATAGCTGCCGCCGCTGATGACGTTTTAGCATATTTTATGTAGGCTATGCCCCTGGACTCGCCTGTGTTGCGGTCGCGCGGCATGTGGACATCCTCAATGTTCCCATATTTTTCAAACACCGGCCTGAGATCATCCTCACGCATCTGCTTGCTGCATACCACAAAGACTCTCGAGTAAGGGGGTTTGTCGTCATTACGGTCGTCGTTACGCGTAGATTGGTTCCAGTTATTCATAATCACGGCCTAACGGTACTTATGTTATTAGTCACAATCAGGTCGAACTCAACGCGATAGTCGGAATTAACTGTCTCACATTTGTCGTCTATGTTCACGTCTGCTTGCGTGTAATTTATATAGTATTCTAATATTTAATTCATAATATTTTGCACAAAGTATGTCATTTGCAATATGCAATGTGCGCGAAATAATCGGTCATTCACCTGCTTTGGATACAGATTGCAAAAAAGTCGTGAGTCTAGTTTATTTGTCTCTGGTCGTGAGCACAGAAGTTACTATAGATTCTTCGTGCAGTGTTGCCAGATGTATGACGGTTGAAGTCGCCTCAAGTCGCCGCACCGTATATGGAGAGGCGAAGAAGCAAAAAAAAAAGCCTCCCAGACACCGACGCGAAGAGCTAAAAAAAAAAGGTCCCCAATTCCAATTTCTGTCATGGTTTGTACTCTCAAAGCTAAAAATATCCTCAAATCCGACAAAAACAAGGTTTATAACACAAATTTTCCAAAGTAGCCCAAATTGGCGACTGAGTGCCATTCGCGTAGCCTAAAGGGCGACCAGTCGCCATTCACAATTTTTGGTCGCCCCGACACCCTCCGAGGTAGCCTAAATGGCGAAAAGTCGCCTAATCTGACACCACTGGCTTCGTGAATCGTGAGGAGCAAATAGCTTCTCTAAGTAATCTGTGGTGAGCAGAGACATTATAATATTAGAGTGCGTTTCATTTTATATTACCGATGGCGTGATGTTGGCACCCCTGTTTGACAAGATGGTGGACATTATGACGACAATTATGCAGAGTATTTTTTTATTAAGTTTTGTATCGGAAACATTAAGAAATGGTGAAAGACGGACGGCGTTGAAAGTAGAAAACTTGTGTGAGTATGCTAATTAATATGTTTTGTGTTTTTTGTGCTGGCTTGTCATAGTTGCTTTTCAATAATTACTTACCTCCATGACTCATTAAAAAACTAATGTGATTCCATTATGATAAAGAAATATTCGTCTTGGTTTATTTATTAATATATTATCCGAAATCTATAAATGTAGTTAAAAATGGTTAAAAAAAGTTGCAGATTAGTTTCATAGTGTAATTTCGTGACATAACTATTTGTAGTTTTGCACGATACATATTAGAAAAAAATCCAACTAAAAATATAAAATAAATTTTAAAAAATTTGAGTTAAGAATAGTGTATATGAGAAAAAAGTATTTTTTTGTATAAAAAGGCGTGGGGTGTTTATTAAGATATTATAAAAATGATAATCATTCTCTCATATCTGTCAATAAAATATTTATGACTATTGACACCATGCACCTCACGCTTTTTTTACGATAAAATACATTTTTTTCTTATTTACACTATTCTTAATTCAAATTTATTTTCTATTTTTAAGTTGGATTTTCTATGACGCGTGTTTTTTAGTTTTTTGAACTATTATTTATTTTACATATTTTAGTTTAAAATATTGATTTGTCATCGGTGCTTGATAAGTATGCCAAATTTCAATTTATTCGACGTTTTGAAGGGAGTCAAAATCATGTTCAAAGATTCCGTTACATACTAACATATACGTGAAGCTAATAAAAGAGTGTTAAAAATATTGAAAAAGCGACGATAGCATAGTTGGGAATGGAACGGTCTGCCGAGACAATGTCCGGAGGTTCAAAATCCAAGGCACACACCTCTGACTTTTTGAAGTTTCGTGTGTATTGTTATCAATTATCGTTCGCTTCAACGGTGAAGGAAAACATCGTGAGGAAACTTGCATACCTGAGAACTTCTCTGAATTTCGAAGGTATGTGAAGTCCGCCAATCCGCACTAGGCCAGTGGACTAAGGCCTAACCCCTCTCAGTAGTAGAGGATGCCCGTGCTCAGCAGTGGGCAGCATATAATACAGGGCTGATTGCATTGCAAAAATATTGATGGTATTTAAAATTACAGACTTTCTAAATCAAAAATTTACCCAGGGTATGTGTGTGATACATGCGCAATGTTCAAGAAATCATATTTTCATCTGGCACTATCTTGAGACAAGTAGGATTACGTCCCATGATGTGATAGGGGGCGAGCCTATCGCCATATCGGGCACAAATTCCAGACTCCGGGCTGATACTGAATAGAAAAATCCAATATCACCTTTGCCCGACCCGGGGATCGAACCCGAGACCTCAGCCTTGCAGTCGTACCGTAATACAACTACGCCACCGAGGCAGTTTAAGATTTAATATAGCAGATATTTTAAGTTACCTACATAAAAAAAAAGCAATTAAAAAAAAATATCGAAATCGTAGCTGATCCTGAGGACTTCAGTAACTCCACCGTGTGTTCACTTCTAACAAACATCCATCCATAATTTCTTCACAAATACAGTCATGGTTTTTATTCCCAATGGGGTAGACAGAGGCGCAACTGCTTTTTTTTGTTTTGCGGAGAAATTGCATTACTACTACCGCCTGGCCTTTGTGGGGGGCGACCGAGTGGTTATGTTGGGTTCACCGTGCCTTACGACCTGGCGTCGAGCCGCCCGGAGAGACGGGAAAGTTTCCGTTACATACATACAATATACATAAATACACGCAAAATGTGTTACCTTCAAATAAAGGTTTTTTTTAATAATGGGTACATATTTTGTCTAGTAACTAAACACTAATATTTTCAAATGAAATTTTAAAATATTAACATAAATGATGTACCCACTTTCAAATAATTTATTATTAAAATCTTAGAATTCTGCCGTAAGTACGTAATGATTAACTAGTTATGTAGTTTCCAATAAATGCTTCTTTTTTTCTAAGATGTATGGCGCAAAGATACAAATAGTTATGTCATGAAATTACACTATGAAATCAATCTGCAACTTACGGAAGTAAATCAAACAATTATTAACATAATTGATGAGTGGGTAGATATATTCAGCAGATAAATCAACTTTAGTATGTTTATCTACTAAACCATATTACTACATTTATAGATTTCGGATATTATATTAATAAATAAAACAAGGCGAATATTTCTTTATCATAATGGAATCACATTAGTTTTTTAATGATTCATGGAGGTAAGTAATTATTAAAAAGCAATCATGGCAAGCCAGCACAAAAAACACAAAACATATTAATTAGCATATAATACATTGTATCATTACACTGGCTTTTTATTTATTGTTATTTTAATCGATGTTATACAATTATTGTTTATTATTTTTTATATGTTTTATATTTTATTCAATTAAATCCCACAGATTATAATAAGAACTGTACTCACTACCCAGGCACAGTACACAGATTTTTAATTTTTTTTTTATATATTTCTTGCAATCTGCCTGTGTATAGACATTAAGCTAGAGGTTAAGGATTTAGCTCGCCTTGCATGGATAAAGCCCAGCGGCTTTGCCATTAGTCTTTCCAAGAAATCAGATTAAGTCTTGGGGCGATTTTCTTTTAATTCTTTGGAAACTGCTGGAGGTTTTACTCATCAAGTTGCTAGCGAATGAGTTGGGATGCATCGCGATTCGTGTTGCGTAAGTGTTGCTTTTCCATTAGGACCTGCTTCACCATTGATGTTTTCAGATCGCGGTGAAGTTGGATGTTGGTGACATACCATGGTGCATTTGTTATCATACGCAGTATCTTAGACTGAAAGCGTTGTAGGATTTCCAGATTAGAGTTGGCTGCAGTACCCCATAGCTCAGCTCCGTAGGACCATATAGGCTTCAGAATATATTTGTAGATAAGGAGTTTATTATTTATTTAAGATACACCATCGACAGTTACATATGATATTTTATGATACAATTTACTAAAAATAACATTGGACATTGCGTACTATCATTATAGGTGAATTCAACATTCTTGATATTATTTGATTATTATCCAAAGATAGTTTGGATTTACGGGACAGCAGCCAGTACATTTTCCTGATTAGTACGCTGAGACATTTTCTCTTCGTAAGGATATGCTTTTTCCAAGTTAACCTTCTGTCCATGTAAATACCCAGATATCGCACTTCGTCATGTTGGGGTATTTGTATCCCATTCAGCTTGACAGGAGGGCATAAGCCGTGTCTTAAGGTAAAATTTACATGTACCGATTTGGCTTCATTTGCCTTGATTCGCCAGTCACGAAGCCATTTATATATTTCATTGAGGCTTCTTTGTAGTATATCAGATGCCGATTTTGGGTTTACGTGAGTGGCTATCACA
The DNA here is from genome assembly GCA_947568825.1 of Sphinx pinastri. NCBI lineage: Eukaryota > Metazoa > Arthropoda > Insecta > Lepidoptera > Sphingidae > Sphinx > Sphinx pinastri. The sequence goes on from OX387615.1 coordinate 1,644,936, forward strand.
GCTGTGTCGTCTGCAAATGTGCTTACTACAACATCATCTGTGATTGGTAAGTTATAGGTGGTGAATAACAAATACAAAATTGGACCCAGAACGCTTCTTTGCAGAACTCCTGCTCTGATATCGTATAATTTAGTTCTGGCATTCCCATGTTTGACATAGAAGTGTCGTTGGGTTAAATAAGAATATATCATTTGGTGATAGCAAGAGGGGACTGTTTTGTATATTTCGTAGAGTAGATCTTCGTACCATACACGGTCAAAGGCCTGCGAGATGTCAAGGAAGGCAGCCGAACAGTATCTCTTGTAATCAAAGGCGTGATTAATCTGATTGACGAGTCGATGGACCTTTTTTTTTTCATTGAATGACGAGACGAGCATGCCGTACGCCTGGTGGTAAGCGATACGACCACCCATAAACAGTAGCAACACCATCCAGCAACTTGAGTTACAAAGTACCGTGTGGCATTCCACTGCGCTCATCATCCTGAGACATAAGGTGTTAAGTCAGTAAATTTTCTAAACCCAAGTCTCATTATGTCCAGTAGTTATACTGGCTACAATGTCCTTCAAACCGAAACACAACAGTGCATGCACACTGCTGCTTGGCGGTAGAAATAGTCATTGCGGCGGTACCCACCCAGACAGACTCTTACATATGAGAGACCTACCACCACCTGTTCAATAGTCCCATGGGCCTTACGAAACCCAAACTGATGCGACGGTAGAATTTGTAGCTTAGTAATTTCTGGCAACAGCCTTTACATTATGAGAATTTCAAGGATTTTAGATGCTATGGGAAGTAGGCTTATGGGTCGGTAAGAGGAAACATTATCTGGTTCTTTCCCGGATTTGAGTATCAGTATTATTTCAGCGGTTTTCCACTGTTCGGTGATGAATTTGCATCTTAAGATGGCATTGTATAGTTGAGTAAGGAGTGCCATACTGACATCAGGCAGTTCTTTAATAGTTTTAGCAGTAATAAGATCATATCCTGGGGCTTTATTTAGATTAAGTCTTCGTATTGCATGGTAAACTTCATCTTGTCAAACAGGGGTGCCAACATCACGCCATCGGTAATATAAAATGAAGCCCACTCTTCCAAAATCCCACAGATTATAATAAGAACTGTCCTCACTAGTCACTACCCAGGCACAGTACACAGATATATACAGTAGAATATCTTCATACAAACGGTCGGAACGCGAGTGATGCCTACGCGCCTCGATATTGGTACACATTAAGTACAAAACAGTCGCGAGTGCGCCGCAGTGACAAACGAACGGTGTCATTGTTTTGTAAGCAGTAAGCGTGCATTTTGTGAATATTTGAGTTAAATAAAAAGAAGTAGTTACATAATATGGCAAAGAACAATTATAGACTATATTGTGCTGTTTTTGGTTGTTTGAATTCTTCAATAACGCACCCAGAGATTTTTTTAAATTACCTGGAAACTCCGAAAGGTAAGACAATAAATAAGTTTTTATATACCCACTAGCACGTAATTTGATTTTTCTTAATAATAATAATAATAATCCCTTCCTAGCCGATTTCGGCCACGGCGGCCAATCTCAACGGAGATCAGCCAGGTGCGCAGGAGATATTATAGTGCACAAACGTGTGCGCAATACATAAGTGCACTCACTATTCCTTCACTCTCATAGTCCGGTGAGACGGCAATCTGACATGACCGGAGAGAGATCAGGCGCAGGACCAACGGCTTTACGTGCTTTCCGAGGCACGGGGGTATCACACCGCCAACTTCCTGACTCCGAGCTGCGACTGAGTAATTTTTAAGATGGAAAAACCCAGTCACAATGTTTTTGGCCCGACCCAGGATTCGAACCCAGGACCTCGGAGCGCAAATCGTACTCGTAACGCGTACGCAATACAACTACGCCACCGAGGCAGTCTTTTCTTAATAGGTAGGTATTTCGCTTTTTCACCGAGTAAAATAGTAAATGGTTTGTTACTAAGTGACATCGTTCTGAATCCAATATGGCAGACGGTCCAAGATGATGGACTAGTTATTTTTTGTGCATATCCTTAATATGCGTATCAAATGAAAGGGTTTGCTTAGAAGAATACAAGAAATTTAATGACCTCTCTAAATCCAATATGGCGGATGACCCAAGATAGCGGACTAATTATTTTTACGCACTCCTATAATATGTGTATCAAATAAAAGGGCTTGTCGAGAATAACTCGAAAAATTACTATAAATTGAAAAATAAATAAAAAGTAAAAAATATTTTTAAAAACAAGCTTTTATTTAAATGCTTTAAAAACAATCATTTTTTTTTTAAATATAATATTTAAAATTACAAAACTAAAAAGAAACTGAAGTAAGTAGACGAAATTATAATACTGTAGCGGGCAGCCCTATCGCGTGACGTACCGTGCGGCTGTAGGAGGACAGGGCTGAGTCATAATACTGTAAATATCCGTGTACTGTGAAGAGAAGAAGTGAGAATTTACATGATGATAAACCACACAACAATAATATGTACATTATTGTATAATTCTATTTTGGTTTTTAGGCGATTATTTAATTATTTTCATCGATCCGAAAATGTATTGTGTGTATTCTGTGACATTCCTCTGCAAAAGTGAAATATTTTTTAATCTTTAGCCATTAACGAAAAAAAAAAAAAAAAAAAAATTAGCCATTAAGCCATAAATGGTTGTGTTTACATTTTAGGATTTGCCTCAAATGCAACTAAAATAGACGGGATAAATATGTATATTTTTTATGAAAACTGATCTAAGAAAGTGTATATTAAATATGTTGTGTATTTTGATCTTTTTAACTTCGTAATATTTACATCCTTTGCTCAATTTATTCGTGTATTGCGCACTAGAAAATATGTTCCACAAGTCCGATAATTCGTTCAGTTTTCGGCAAAGATTTTGTAGGAATGACGATTTTGATGATGAATTAAACGACTTGTTTAACAAGAAATTTCAGTTTCGTTTCAATTCGTTGTGGAAGCTGCCTGATGCCGGCTCTTGGTTTTCGACCCCACCATGGAAAGTGAAAGAGTTGGAGGTGTTGAAAAGCCGGCTGAACTTCCACAAGAGCCAGCTCAACGACTTTAATATCGAAGAGTGGAGCAGTCACACACGGCGCCGGAACCCAGCAGGCGAAGTGGTGTGGAAAATACGGTGTCTCATCAACCCTGAGTTTCTGACACAGGCTTGGACAAAGTTCTATGAATGCGTGAGCACGTACACGGTGGTGCCAACGCAGGTTGTGGCTGACGGGAAGATTGTCTCCCTTCACCTATGTGAAGCACCTGGAGCTTTTATCACATCACTTAATCATTATTTGAAATCTAATCATCAGAATACTGAGGTGAGCATTATAATTTTTACAATCCTTGTCTCTGTAGCAGGGACAATGTTTTTTGTACATAACCATCCATTTGAATTATAGATATTTATGTATACTTTATGCCTATTTAGTGGAAATGGATAGCCAACACTCTGAATCCATACTATGAAGGCAACTCCCCATCAAACATGATCAGCGATGACAGATTTATGTACCACACTCTCAACAACTGGGACTTTGGAGTGGACAATACAGGAAATCTCATGGACTGGGACAATTCTCAGGCCCTTATTAGAAAGGCAAAGGCACTTGGGAAGGTGATTATTATATTCATAAAAATAAACTTCTTATGTTATTTAAAAACCATGCCTCGGTTGCATAATTGTCTTACGGTACAACTGCAGTGCCTGAGGTCTCGGGTTCAATCACCAGATCGAGCAAAGTGATATTGGGTTTTTCTACTCAATATCAGCCCAGAGTCTGGAATTTGTGACCGATATGGTGCTGCCACACTGCTGTTTAAAGATGTTTACAAACATTTTGAAACAGTAATACATTTACTAACAAATGTTAGGAATTGTTAATGTTTTCCCGTTTCTGTTTCTCTATCCCTCCGAGATCTCACGTCACACAGTACATTAACCAGCACTCTTTGTTAAAAATGAAGTTGCGTCGCAAATTACATCTTGCATGTCTTCTTTTTGGGATTGTCAAATATAAGGAATCCTCATACTTATATAATAAACTCCGGTGGAAATCAGGCGACAGGGATGGCTCCCGTAGGCAATGCTCACTGCAGATCAGTATTCCGCAGCATAAGACTGCTGCTTTTAGGGGTACTTTTCGTTACGCCGCTGCCAAAATCTGGAACAACTTACCCCCGCCAATTAGACAATCTGGTAGCCTTTTCACGTTTAGGACACGTCTTCGTAGATATCTTCTCGAATCCCAACAAGAACTGGGTAATGTAAGCGCCGACTTGTCCTTATTATTATAATATTAGTTTTCCGTAGTATCATAGTCATTGGTAGGTATTTATAATCTAAGCGTATAACATTTATAAACTATCTTTGTACATTTAATTTCTTTTATATTAGTCCAGTGATAAACTAAATATCGACGTGGCAATGACACTGATGATTTTCAGTGGTACTATAGTTCTCTTTGCTGATGATCCTTGTTATTTTATTTTATTTTTTTTGCACACCCATGCACTCATTTACACGTACACACACACTCACACACTCGCAAAAGCAGGAGCGCACGCACGCTCTCTTATGTACTTGTTTTTGGTTGACGTTGCTCTAGGGTCTAGATGAAAATCAGCGCCAACCATTGCTAGTTGGCATATGCTGATCTAGATCCTATTGACACTGTTGTGGTGGGACATATACCATCCACATTTAGTGAGTAAGTATCTGAGTACTCAGGTACACTAAAATGTACTACTATTTTATTCACCACTCACCACCCAACTAGTGGCCAATAAATGTTCTTTTCTTTCTTTTTTGAGTGCTTCTACACTAACGGACAACAATTACAAAGATCTATAACATTACACTTATAACATTACATTAATATTATTTATAACATTTATACAAACAAATGATAAAAATATTTTTATTTATTACAATTTGTCAACTAACAATTTTGTTAAGAAATGTTTACTAACATTACCTAACATGAAAATGTTTTCTAACATTGTGATCAAATATTTACTAATGTTTGTAAACATTTTTAAACAGCAGTGTGGCAGCACCATTACGGTGATAGGCTCGCCCCTGCCCCCTATCACATCACGGGATGGAATATGCACTGAAAAAGTGGGTGTACTAGTTCAGCCTCTGCCTATCGCTTTGGGGACAAAAAGCGTGAGTGTGTGTATGTAAAAAAAATATCTCAAAATTATAAAAAATACATCATGCTTGTATCCCCAAACGGGTAGGTAGGAGAAGTGCAAATGCACCGCAGCATAATGCTGAGCTCGGACCTTTTTTCGTTTTTACTGTGCATGCCACAACCAGCTTGTCATTTCTATGACTTTTTTTTATTTTATTGTAAATTTGTTGTACTTGCTCTGTTATTGTTGTGTACGGTTTTCACAAACATAAACGGTTTCTTTGTTTCTTTCAAATAGTGCATCACTTTTTGTCATGTCTGCTCCATCTCTTGATGTCGTAGGGGGTGAGGGATGGTCAAATTGGGCTGACAAAACTCCTAGCTGATACTGAGCAGAGAAACTCAATTTCATTTTGTCCAGCCCTGGATACTAACCTGGGACCTCAGGACGGTGTCGTTCTACACACGCAATACAAATACGCCACCAAGGCAGTCTCAATCATCAGAAATCTAACTTTTGAATATTATATCACTACATTCGGGGCCGATTTCACGCAGCTTATAAATGATGTGACAAATAGAGTTTATCAGCAAGTGATGAAATCTGCCCTTAGTATTATAAAACAGTACTAAACCATTTTAAGTAATATATCTGTGGCCAGGTGATGTTGGTGACAGCAGATGGATCCATAGACTGTCTCCAGAAGCCTGATGCACAGGAAGAGGTCACGTCTCCTCTGCACTACTGTGAGATTGTCACAGCGCTGCAAGCTCTAAGCCCTGGTATGAATTTAGACTTGAACAATGAGCATTCACCATATTGTGTAGGTCATTTTATTTGACAAAAGGCTTTTGTGATTAAACAAGTTGTTAACAGCATGTTTTGATGAATGTATTAGAAGTATTTTAGATATTATGCAAAATGCAAAATTTTTCTGTGATTACCAAATGGAGAGAAACGAAATTTTATATAATATTTGAACATTACACAAAATATACACCTGTTATCTTTATCTTTCAGGTGGCACTTTCATATTCAAGCTGTTCACAATATTTGAGCATTCCACAGTGAGTTTGTTATACCTTATCAACCATTTGTTCAGTGAGGTCAACATCTACAAGCCGGTCACATCAAGACAAGGAAACTCAGAAGTTTACGCTATTTGTCTTAACTACAAAGGAATGAGTTTATTGGAAAAATACATCCCAGTATTGAAATCAGCATATGGTACAGAAATATATGGCAATATGTCACTATTCCCATTGAACGATCTACCAGAGTGCTTCCTTAAACAGATCCAAGAGTGTGCCTATTACTTCTGCTCAATACAGTGCCAAGTCATCAATAATAACCTTCAGGCTTACTTGATGCAAAACAATATAGCGTTGCATAGAAACATAAAGAAGATTCGAGCTATTGTTGCCACAGAGTTCATTTGGCGATACAACTTAAAGCCGTTGGAGTTTGAACAGGAAATGCTGAAGGGCATCTTACATGAGGAGAACAAGATCAACACAAACCCAAGATACCACCGAGGATCATATACGGAGAGGCAGCTGTACGCAAAGATGTCACTGCGGGAGAAGCTCATTAACTTAAACTCCTTCCTTCACACTGAGGTGCTATCAAATCCTATGATTTTAATTAGCGAACCCATTAAATGGATCTTGTATTACAATGACACAACTGAACTAAAACATGTGTTTACATATGGACATCCTTTGCAGAGGATCAACAGCTCCAAGTTCATATTTGTGCCAATTTTTAAACTTTATCAGCAAATATTGGCTGAGGAAGAGTTTAAAGACATTATCTTTTGTGAAGAAATAAGGAAACAGATCACTGAAAGTGGTGATATTGGAGTGGAAGTGAGCAAAGTTTTGAACTTGCCAGATTTTGATTATGTGGAAAGTTATAATTCTTATGAGAAAAGGTGTTTTAAGATGGTTTTGGAGGTTTTAAGACAGACGGCCGTTGGTGAAACATTGCTGTTGCACAATTTTAACACACTGACACATTTTAATGTAAGCATATTGCACATTATATCTAGGAAGTGTTTCGAAAAGACTGGTTTTTTATCTCGAGGAGGAATCATCCTGAGCAACTTCATGAGCAAGTCTACAGTAAAGTATTTAGAAGTTGTTGAGGAGGAATGTGACAGGGTGAAGAAGGAAGGTGCAAATGATGTGCTGAACACTCTTCCCGTACAGGCGACCAATGCTGGGGAGTTCTTCAATAATATTGTCTTCTATAATAATACATTCTACAGGAACAAATGCATAGAACATCTGTCGAGGATCGAAAAGTTTATATAAGATGAACTTATGAGACTATTTTTACCAATCCCTTTGTTATTGATGTAATGTATACGTAATTGTTGTTGAATGTGTCTATCTAAAGAGTTTTATATGTCGCATTTAGCTCTATTTATGGAAACAGTTACAAAATGTGTCTAGTTTTATAAAATCATATTTTAAAAATAGCTTTTTATTCCAATTATAAATCTAAACTTGATAAGTCTTCTCTTGTCGTGCGTGATATTGTTGTGTGGAATTTTATAATTAGGCCTATTTATTGGATCAAATGGTGTAAGTACCTACCAATTGACTCAGACCTTCAATAAACATGTGACATTGAGAGATCGTATGAAGGACATAATCTACAAATATAAACTTATTACATGCATTATTTTTATCAATTATAATTATTGTGCTATAATTAACAAGTAGCGATGTGTAAAACTCTTTTCTTTTGTAAATAAATCTTCCTGAATGTGATATAAAGTCTATACTTATATAAATCCATAATGTGACTACAACTTAAAATGGCTTATTTATTGTAATATATAAGAGTAACTACCGTTATTCCCTTTTGTTCCTTTTAGTTTAGGAATGTGTAATTTGGTTATAATATGCTTTAAAAACAGAAAACGACAAATCATTATCTGGCGACCAAAGATCAATAAACGATCCCTGACTCCTATTAATAATAGTACTTCAGAAAAATGTTGGTCATTGGATTGCAACATTCTCTAAGCGACTACGATTAGGTATAACAAAACACCGGAATAAATCTTACTAATACCTTACTTCTTTCTAATATTATAAATGCAAAAGTTTGTGAATATTTTTTGATGTTTGTATGTTTGTTAGAGGTAAACGCAGAAACTACTGAATGGATTTGTATGAAATTTGGTAGACCATGTCCTGTTATTACACGTAGGCTATTTTTATCGTGGTAAAATTATATATCGTGGTAAAATTCTCATCGGAAATATGGCATTTTTTATTCTGATTTTTAAAATAGATTGCCCTGGCGTCGTTCAGTGTTTTTTTAGGGACTTAGTAGCGGGAACACCAGCGATATAGCCCGGGAACCTCTGCCGGGAACACAGACTACTATAGATGAACGGGAAGAACCATACACGCGGGCGATGCCGCGAGCAACACACGGTACCCAGTAAAACCATGCTTCTAGATAAGATAAGCGTAGCTGTCCTAAGTAAATAGTTTTCTAGATCCAATAGCTAAACGGCGAAAAACGAGAAAACTATATTTATTACATAATATTGTTGATTGTGGGTAGGGCTGCCATCACCTAAATTGCCGACGCCGCCCCCCGAGGCAATTCTTGTGCGCAGGGTCTTCACACCCAATGCACGCCCATGCGCGGGGGGACATTGGTCGCGGGCCGAGGCACACAGTTCAGTGTGTATACCTCTTGGTTGAAAAACACATTGAGGCCTAAAAGGGCCCGCGAACATTTCCTGGCACCCTCTCTTTCCGCCCATCCTGGGAACCTTCCTTCCTGCCCCCCACCTTCCCTTCCATATTCCTCCTCCACTCCCCTCCCAGGCCCTTGCAGTCGTTAAGCCAGGAGACTCCAGTATCCCATTCGCAGGCTTCCCCCCACTTCCCCCGGTGGTGACTGCAGGATCGCATACATAAAAAAAAAATTGCCGACGCCGGATAAACACAGCAAAAATCCCGGACATTTGGGCGAAATATGGGTTTTTCCCCGGACACCTCTGAAAAATATTTTTAGCAACAAAAATAAAAACATATTATAATTTTTGAATATCCCCTTATCTTTAAAAAAAATTGGATTTCCCCTGACAACAAAAGTTTCCGGGTTACACACGACACTTTTTACAAACCCCTGCCGGACGGCCCCCGGACGCCCTTCAAACTAGGACAAATCCGGGGAATTCCGGACGGATGGCAGCCCTAATTGTGAGCCATAACAAACATGATCAAAATCTATACAAATAATATTATAAAGCTGAAGAGTTTGTTTGTTTGAACGCGCTAATCTCAGGAACTACTGGACCGATTTTTTCATTAATAGGAAGCTACATTACTCCTGAGTGCTGTAGGCTACTTTTTATCCCGGAAAACTTTTCCACGCGGGCGGAGCCGCGTGCAATGCTAGTATTATATATTACAGACGGGGCTCTGTGTTCCTGCGACATGTTTTTAAACGAAACATATGTTCGTTCTTTTCATTCGTTCCTATTTTTATCTTTAACAAATTTCATGTTCACGCGCGTCTGCCTAACTGTCAAATAAAAAAAATTGAATTCAAAACAGAATTAATTCTGTTTAATTTAAAGAAGTTTTCCATTACAATTTATAGTGCGCAGACGAGATATAAATAAATCATCTATGTCGAGATAGTGAGCGAGCACAATGGATATCAATGAAGGTAAATAACTCAAGAGGAACATTATCGTATAATTCAGTACAGCGGTCTTCTGAGTTTTGGCCTAAATCATGGCACAAAACTTAGACAATAATCAACTAAACAATAGTTCCTAAAGAAATGTCGTTATGCAATAAGTTGTTCATAAATACTACTCAAATTTCGTAACATTTGATGTTCCGAATTGAGGTTAGAATCATTTTTGAAGGCTTTGGGCAAAGAGAATTATAATACTATTGAAATGGCTATACTATGGGTTTGGGTGTGTAATAATTTAATTGAGTATGTGGTCGCGACTGCGTTGAAATTGAACCAGTGTATGTATATTTGAGCTAAAGGCACTTTTCCTGGGTAATGCACTGTCCCAATATGTTGTATTGTACACTTCTATGTTTTGTTCTACATAAATCTTAATTTCTTTCTTTATTTGACTAGTATTCTATTGTAGAAAAGGAACTTCTATTCTGAGGCTGTACATTAGTCTATCCATTTGTTTTTGTATAATTTTAATGTCAGTGGACGATAGCCTAGTTGGGAATGGAACGGTCTGCCGAGACAATGTCCGGAGGTTCAAACCCAAGGCACACACCTCTGACTTTTCGAAGTTACGTGTGTATTGTTTATCAATTATCGTTTGCTTTAACGGTGAAGGAAAACATTGTGAGGAAACCTACATACTTGAGAATTCTTCATAAGAATTTCGAGGGTATGTGAAGTCTGCCAACCCGCACTAGGCCAGCATGGTAGACTAAGGCCTAACCCCTCTCAGTAGTAGAGGAGGCCCGTGCTCAGCAGTGGGCAGTATATAATTCAGGGCTGATTGCATTGCATTGCAATTTTTATGTCACAATCTTATAAATGCAAGTATTGTAACCTATACATTTTATAATATATTGAATACATATCTTTTGTGTGAATATAACATTAATAAATCTTGCAGGTACAACTACAGATGACCTATGGACACCATACAAGGAGCTGGTGTCAGTGGTGGAGGGGTACCTGGCCCACGAGAGTGGGGAGGCTCCATACTCTGTCCACACATTTGAGTCAGTGTTGCGTAGACACAAACAGACATTCCTCACTCTAATGAAGAATCCGGTAAGATTAGAATAAATAATTTTTACTGTTTATGTTATAGAGGGATTTCTTTTAATTATTTTAATTGTCACATTAGTACTGTACTAAATTGTTTGAGTACTACCACTGTACTGTATAATTTTACAGAACTTTTGTATAGGAGGGTGAAAAACCAAAGCCCTCTTTACTGAGTGTATACTGAGGCTATACTGTCACATTGCTGAGTATGAGCTTCCCCTATTACTGAGACCTCTATCAGTCTGCCCTAATGTGGAGAATAGTTAGAAATATCAGTAAAATCTAAATTGTGTTTTGCATACTTTGATTATACTACATAATGAAATATTTTGGTAGCCAAAGAATACAGCAAGCCGAGAAGAAATAAAGAGAGGCGTCACAGAGGGAATCAATTTACCCAGTGTGGGCCGCACTCTACTCTCCAAGGAGCTGGTGGACGAAGCTATCATTATATCAGGTTGGATTGTTTAGAATTTTAAAAACATGCTACTTTAACTACTTAAAATTATAAATAAAAAAAATTCTTTACCATGGATAACAATTCCAATGTTTTACATAGATATAAGTATAAATGATTGACATTCTAATTTTCTTCTTGCTATTATAAATTACCTTCTAATTATAGAATAGGCTGCTTACCCCTGTAAAGGGATAATAGCGTTAACGGAAATTATGTGGTGTCCCTGCAGACATGTACAACGTGAACGAGTACCTGTCGCTGGAGTTGCTGCACACGGCGCAGCGCCAGTTGCCGCGGCACCCGGGCCTACCGCGCGGGCTAGTTGCCGTGCTTCTATACTACGACGGCCGGCGCGCACTCGTGCAGGCGCTAAAGGAGCTCGCCATGGCCAGGGACGGTGTGTGTTGGTAAGTGTGTTGTGGATAGTGCCAAATGATTTTTCAATCTTAATCTTAAATTTAATCCTAAGAATTGTTTGTTAACGTTGAGAAGCATATGTAACGTGCTTGGGACAAGGATTTGTAACATTAAACTTGTTTTCTATCATAATATCAAGACTTATAATCTTGATGAACCATAGATGGTTATTCCACGTCTGCATCTGAAGAACAGGTATAAACTTAATCCAATTGTAGAATTTAGAGCATAAGAACACAATATGTTATCACAGGTCAATAAACGCTCGCGAGGAGATAATAGCGTACGTGTCGCGGTACGTGGAGCAGCTGATCTCGGACGGGCTGCTTGGCAACGTACTGGAGGCGCTGGGCCGGTTCACGGTGGAGGCGGAGCTCGAGCTGCTGCAGCGGAACCGCGCGCTGCCGCCGCACAAGCACCACGCGCGGCTGCTCTCCACTATGGACGAGTCTAGGTGCGCTTGTGGGATACGCTAAAATTCTTGTACTTTATGTTCAAGTTATTTTTTTTTGTTATAAATAAGGAAATTCTAGAAAGTTGAGTAGTTTAAATCAGATCATGTTAAGTCCTAACAATAATATTATGATGGTTTTTTAATCAATCATTTTTAATGTGATATTCACAGAAAATTAATGGCTGGAGTGATTTTTGCCGCTTCCGCGCAGAAGGGTCTCAGCAGGGATATGCTTTTAAGGCTACTTGCGGATGTAAGTCAATTTATTGCCTACTTGGAAGTGTGAAAAATAATAAAAGATGATATGACATAGTGCCATAAAAATAAATATGCATGCAGTTTTTAGCATAATTTTATAGTTTCATTGTGTATTGTTACAGCAAACTACGTCGGCCACACAAGGTCCCACAGGTGCGCTGGATGAAGTGTCACTCGCGCTGCAGATGGCTCTGCTGTACGCGTTAGATTTATCAGTATTGCACAGGTATCATCTATTTTATCACTTACTATTACTGAATTTCAACACATGTGAAATGCAAGATTAAATAAATATGGTTCAAAGAAACGCGCTCGATATCTTCAACATACTATTAATTTCTTTCAGACGTGAAGACGGCGAAGAGTTAGCGAAAAAGCTGCCCCTCATCCAAGATCCAGAACTGATATCCGTGCTCGTGGATGAGCTGACTCCCCCGGGGAACCCTCCAGAGGTTCCGGAGAAAGGGTCGGGGGTTCGTGCGTTGTGCCAACTGTCGTTAGCGCTGGCGCTGGCCGCGTTGAAGCGCGCGCCGCAGTCGCTGGTGCGGGGCGCTTCGGCTGACCTGCTGGATCAAGACGAGATGCTCGTGGATGCTGCTATAGACGGACGGGTGAGGGTTGAAATAGTGTAATGATATGTCTAGATGGAGATTGTGATATAATGCATTGTCTCCCCAGAGTCTGGCTTTAGCGGTAATCTAGTTTTCCTTAGGTAAACAAAAGAATCACATCCAAAACCTTAGATAGTTCTACTTGTATTGTGAAGATAAAATACAATGCCAACATAATTCTGGCATACTTTATCATTTGTTTTCTTTCCGTTGTTGCACTGCACCTACATAGAGGCAAGAGGATAATGTTGCTGTGTTCACAGGTGTTTGAATACCTTGAAGAGGCGATCTTGTCTACAGACTTTGTGGTCAAAGAGGAGTACTATCAGCGACGCATACACTCGCTCATCACTGACTTCATAGTGCTGATGCATTCCAAGCTCATGGAGATGAGAGTCAAGTTAGTAGTATCATTGACATATTATTTAATAATTAGGTTTGTGTGATTTTTTGGTAGAATACTGTATTATCAGAAATATCGAAACTGTAAGAGCGTTGGTGGATATGACATAGAATTATTTTATTTGTCTCTTTTTTTCTCTTTGGCAAGGCGCGGTTTGCGCATCTGCCAGTGTCAAAGGTTTTGGAAGTTACATATATAATATTGTTTCTTTGTTATCCTCAGTAGTAGTAGTACTATGTCGAAGTAAAGCAGTGGCTACCTTACCAAGACTTTATCGAGGAGTTTTGGCGGCAACAAAACAAACACTTGACTAGCACAGTTATTTCAATTCACTTCATTTGAGCCCTTTAATAGAACTATATTGGATAATATACCACCATAATTATGCAATATAACATTAAGTATCACCAAAATAATGAATTAAAACCAGAGCACCTCATGACACTACCAAGTTCCCGCCTGTTGTGTCTCGGACAGGTGTGAATTAAAAGCCGGTTACTAGCACACTGATTTAATAGCGCTGTCTCAACGCAGCGTGTACGCATGTACCTATAGGCTACGCACGTATACATATATATAACAACTTCTCCCCCCAATGAAGTACATAATTATCCCACATATAATAAAATTACACAATGCAATGCAATATAGCTATGAAAATGTTTTAGTAGAAACTGCGATAATCAAATTTTGGTAGATTCCGCAACAATAATCTTGAGCTTGGGTTTCCACGCTCTATCAGCGGCGAACCTATTGAATCCCCTAACGCTGGTGTATCATGTGAGGGTGACCCTGTCGGATTCCGTTCCTCCCCCTCCTGGTTGCTAGCGGCAACAACCTGTTGGGGTTCGCGCTCCACACCAGCAGAATGGGAACCATGGTGCCGCGCTTCTTTTATATCTTGCAACTCAATGTCACAATCCCAATTGTCTTGGTTATTGTTACGGGTTCCCCGATAACACATTAACTGATTTTTATGCTTTTTAACAGTTTTTAAACTTAATGTATCTTTTACCAGGTACATAACCTTGCCAATATGCTTTATTATTGTACCGCGTCTCCAAAGATATTTAATGTTATTTAGGAACATTTTGAAAACCACTTGTTCACCAATTTTAAATGTTCTTTTATTTTTACCGCCGTGTTGCTTAATCTGTGAACACTGTTTATTTTGCACGGTTGCATTTAAGTTTGTGGATGAGACCGGTGGCTTACTTAATAAATCTAAACGAGATCTCAACGTGCGACCATATACTAATTGAGCCGGCGATGATGCAGTCGTGCTATGAATCGAGTTCCTATAATCATATAAATATTGAAATAATTTATATTTACACTCTGTTACGTTTTTACATGACAAAATACATGATTTTATACCTTTCTTCACTATTTTCACGTAACTCTCTGCCTGACCATTACTCGCTGGATGGTAGGGCGGTGACGTCATATGTATAACCCCGTTTTGTGTACAAAAATGTTTAAAACTATCGGAAGTAAAAGTGGTCGCGTTATCAGTGACAATGGTGTGCGGTAACCCAAACCGAGATACATATTCATATAGTTTTTCTACTACGGCCATAGAAGTTGCAGGCGTATTAAAGACTTCAACCCATTTCGTGTAAGCGTCTACTATGACTAAATACATGGATCCGTGCAAAGGGCCCAAAAAATCCATATGAATTCTATAAAATGGTTGCCGTGGATACTTCCACGGGGACATAGGTGCTTGAGGCGGAGACGGTCGCAACTGCGTACATATCAAACACGAACCAATCATCCCTTCTATTGCCGTGTCTATACCAGGGAACCAAAACCGGGACCTTGCCTCCGCTTTTGTCTTAACTATCCCTAAATGCGACTTATGTAGTTCCAATAGAATTTTCGAACGCAATTCCTCCGGCAATACTATTTTATGGCCTCGCATTAAACAGCCGTCTTCATACGCCAACTGTGTTCTACACAAATAGTATGGACGCAGGTTGGTTTGTGATATTTTTTTAGGCCAGCCCTGCACAACGTAATATTTAACTTGGGCTAATGTTTCATCACTATCCGTTGCTGTGCGCAAATCGTTTCGCGTTATAGGAAAACTTCCATCCAGAACAAAATTTATGTATGACGCCGGGTCCGTCAGCCGCGCGAATGAATTGCCGCTTAGGTTACAATCATCAGCTGTTTCCCTCGACAGCGTTAACGCTCCTGCCTCTGTCTCGGCGCATGGCAGGCTTGCACGTGATAAGAAGTCGGCACAATTATTATTACTACTTACATATTCTATTCGATAATTATATCCACTCAGAAATAAAGCATATCGCTGCAATCTGTTTGCAGACACCTCCGGAATACCTTTATATGGTCCAAAAATTGAAATTAAAGGCTTATGATCTGTACGTAATATAAAAGGTTCAGATCTGGCGTACAGGTATTGGTGAAAACGCCTTACCCCAAAAATAATAGCAGTGGCCTCTTTCTGGATTTGAGAGTATTTTTTCTCAGCAGAGTTTAATGTACGCGACGCAAACGATATTGGGCGTTCGAACCCATTGGTATCTAACTGTGACAGTATGGCTCCCAATCCATTCGGCGAGGCATCAACCGTTAATATTACATTGCTTTTAGGGTTGAAATGTGCAAGGACTTGTTCAGATGCTAAACACCTTTTTATTGTATTAAAAGAGTTATCGTGGATTTGTGACCATGTCCATTTTACCCCCTTTTTCAATAAATCGTACAAGGGACTGAGTATGCTAGATGCATTCGGTATGAAATTCCTATAGTAGTTCACCAATCCTAAGAACGATTGCAACTTCATCACATTGTTGGGTACAGGAGCTTGTAACATAGCCTGAACTTTTTCTTCTGACTTTTTTAAACCAAACTTGTCAATGGTGTACCCTAAGTAATTGATTTGCTCCTTAAAAAATTCACATTTTTCTTTTTGTACTACCAACCCGGCATCCCTGAGCCTACGAAAAACCGCATGTAATCTTTCTACATGTTGTTTGTAATCGACCTCCGTAATAAGAATATCGTCTAACAAGCATAATACGCCTTCCATCCCTGACAGCAAGCAATCCATAGCTCGCTGAAATATGGATGGCGCACTTGACATCCCAAACACCATGCGTGTATACTTATATAATCCGCGATGTGTATTAATGCAAGTGATATGTTGCGAATCATCATCTAGAACGAATTGGTTATACGCCATCGACAAATCTATTTTGGAGAACTGTTGACCGCCATGCAACTTCGTAAACAATTCTTGTATAGACGGCAGTGGGTATTGTTCGATTATCAACTGTTTATTAATGGATACAGAATAATCAGCACATATTCTGACTGCGCCGTTTCGCTTCAACACGGGAACTATAGGAGATGCGTAATCAGAGTGTTCAACCGGTTTCAAAACACCTAATTGGGTTAACCGATCTATTTCTTTATTAATTTTTTCCTTTAATGCGAAAGCGACGGGTCGTGCTTTAAAAAAAATTGGTTGCGAGCCAGGCTTTAATTGTAACTTAATTTTATACTTCTTAAATGTACCTAATTCAATAGAAAATACCTCTGGATAAAGCGATTGTAAACTAGACATAATTTTTTCAGAACAATTTAAAAAATTACATTGTGTGAAACTTAACTTAAAACTCGATATGAAATCACGCCCCAGCAACGGCGGACCGCCACCGCTTATGACATAAATACTAAGATTGTAAGTCTGCCCCAAATACGTTACCGGAACTCGTATATAGCCTGCACAGTTCATTTGGTTACCGATATACGTACATAGTTTTTTCCTAGTGCCTAACAGGGGTATATTTTAAAAATATGTGTTAAATATATTGTCTGAGATTACCGACACCGCTGACCCACTGTCAATTTAAAAATTTAACGGAATACCACCAACCGTCACCGACTCAACCATAGGCTCGCCATGTTTTGATTGAATATTAAATATCTCACCGTCGTCACCGTTCTCATCCACACTCTCAACGCTCACGAAATTCACTTTGCCGCACATTTTTTGTAAATGGCCCTTTTTGTTGCATTTTTTGCAAGTATATTTAGCAAACCGACACTTGGAAGTTGGATGATTATAACGGCCACACACTGAACACTTTTCCTTGACTTGATCCGAGTTTGAAGCACTGTTGTTGATCTTAAACAGCTGTTCCTCGTTCCCTACGCAATGCGCAGGCGTCCGCGATGTCGATGCGGTTGCAGTGGTGCGTGCACATCTAATTGCTTCTGCTAACTCAACGGCTTTTGCCAGCGTCAAGTCAGTCAAATTCTGGGCGAACAATTTCTCGCGCTCGCGCCCCGGCAGCATACCCATTACAAATTTGTCACGAAGCGCCTCTTCTACATTCGAAAAGTTGCAATAAGCTGTCAACCCACGTAGTCTCGCCGCCCATTGTGAATATGATTCCTCCGATTTTTGCGTTGCGCTGTAGAACGTACTTCTTTCCCCGAATCCTAAGCGTTTAGGCGTGAAGTGGTCATCCAGGAGCTTGATTATATCTTCGTATGGCACATCTTGAACATCCTTTGGCAATGCCAAATCTGATACCAATTGAAAAGTGTCCTCCGCGAGTGCGCTTAGCAATATCGCTCTTCTCTTCACCCCTTGCGCATCCGAAGTTTTTTCCTCCGTAATATTGTTTGCGATAAACCACTGCGCAAGTCGACTTTTATAATTTCTCCATGACTGCACATTGTGGTCAAAACTCGTTAAAATTCCATAATGCGATGTGGACATATTTTTTTTTTCTTGGTACTGTGGGTAGTTAATCCTCGTCGCCACTGTTGTGTCTCGGACAGGTGTGAATTAAAAGCCGGTTACTAGCACACTGATTTAATAGCGCTGTCTCAACGCAGCGTGTACGCATGTACCTATAGGCTACGCACGTATACATATATATAACACCGCCAAAACTCTTATTTTATTTGTGTCAGGGCTGATGAAGCAGCTCGCGCGGCGGCCGCGTACGCGCAGGAAGGTCTCGCGGCGTGGGGCGCGTGGGGCGCGGGGGGCGCGGGGGGCGCGGGCGCGCGGCCGCGGCTGCATGCGCTGCTCGCGTGCGTGCGCCGCCTGTACGCGCGCGACCCGCTCAAGCTGCGCCACGAGTACTGGGCGGCGTGCGGCGACAGTGGGGGAGGGGGAGGGGGAGCCAGGGCCGAGCCGCGCGCCGCCACGCTGTACAAGTTCGTGCGGCTGGCGGGCGGGCTGGCGTGCGCGGCGCTGCTGCCGGCGTACCTGCGCGCGCTGGCGGCGCTGGCGGTGCCGCGACACACGTGGGCGCTGCTGGCGCGCAGGGACGCGCTCTCCGCACACCACCTGCTCACCGCACTGCACAGATACTACCAGTAATTATACATAGTGACACTAGATTTTGAATATTACATGCAAATCATCAATACTTGTTTATGATATTTTGTTCTAATAAACAATTATTTTAGCACTTATTTTATCTCATGTGATGACAAGAAATTGTACTTCGTGTATCAAGTTGAACGTGTTCCTCCTTTACAGCAACTTACGTGCAGATCCTTCACCGTTCGCGGACCACCTGCACTCGTCGTCGCTAGGCGCGTCAGCCATCGTCACACCAGCAGCGCGCCCTGGGAAGCTAATGGTCAGGCAGGAGGAGGTAGGTTACGAATTTATTGATTATTTCATTTTATAAACAAAATTTTAATACTGGGAGGCATTCTCTGTCGACCGACACAAGGTTGGGCTGGAATAAATACATTTCTGTTCTTACATTCAAACTCTTTATTTTGATCATATTAATGGAGTTTTGATGCCAGGTGGAGGCCATGATAGCGGCCCTGCAGCTGATCGCGGCCGTGGCCCGAGAGGACCAGGCCGCGTGCGTCAGCATTTGCGAGAATCTGCAGTGGGACGCCATCAACTGCATGTTTGGTGAGACTTATTACTTAAATCTACAGGGCGTAAATACAATATGTTGTTGATTGATAAACTTTTGGGTTAAGATTCGGTTTTTAGGATGGGCAACATGTTGTATGGATTTCTTAAAATCTATTCACCTTTTATACCTCATTGACGTGATGCTGGCCAACAAGCCAAAATATTTGTGTATTGTATGTGACATATGTATTGTACCGTTTTAACATTAGAGTGAGAAGGATTGGTGAGTGTAGAGTAGAGTGTAATTCAAGGTTTAGCTTAGCAAGTTTTCATAACAATATATTACGCAAGAACTTCCAGAAGCGTTTACATTAGCGGCAATATTTCAAATTGTAATTTATACAAATGCAACTTGCCGTAAGTGCTACAAGATTCAAAGTTTGCAGAAGTCAGTTTGCCGTGGCGAATAAACACAAAAATGATTACGGAAGCGAATTTGAAATTGTTTTGCTAAAGCGTCAACATTGGTCTAGAGTGAGATAAGGTGTGATGTGTGAAGAGTAAAGTGTAATGTGTGTTGTGTTGTGTTGCAGGTCTGATGTGTTGCCATGTGCCGATCCAGCTGAAGGCGATGCTGTGCAACGCGGCGGCGGCGCTGGGCGCGGGGGGCGGAGGGGGAGGCGGAGCGGCGCGCGTGTGGGCCGCGCTCGAGCACGCGCGCCTCGTCACCGCGCCCCGCGCGCTCGCCGCCGACCTGCGCGAGGTACTCACACTTACACTCACACTCACACCCGCACCCACACACACACCCACTGTCACCCACACCCACACCCACACCCACACCCACACCCACACCCACACCCACACCCACACCCACACCCACACCCACACCCACACCCACACCCACACCCACACCCACACCCACACCCACACCCACACCCACACCCACACCCACACCCACACCCACACCCACACCCACACCCACACCCACACCCACACCCACACCCACACCCACACCCACACCCACACCCACACCCACACCCACACCCACACCCACACCCACACCCACACCCACACCCACACCCACACCCACACCCACACCCACACCCACACCCACACCCACACCCACACCCACACCCACACCCACACCCACACCCACACCCACACCCACACCCACACCCACACCCACACCCACACCCACACCCACACCCACACCCACACCCACACCCACACCCACACCCACACCCACACCCACACCCACACCCACACCCACACCCACACCCACACCCACACCCACACCCACACCCACACCCACACCCACACCGCCACACCCACACCCACACCCACACCCACACCCACACCCACACACCCACACACCCACACCGCCACACCGCCACACACTAACAATACATCGCCTGACGCCCAGCTCATACTACGCTCATATTTTACTCGACCGAAAATTTATTGGAGTAGATTATTACAGACACCTTTAGATACTAACTACTTTTTACTAGTGGTAGGTCTCTCATATGTAAGAGTCCGTCTGGGTGGGTACCACCGCAATGTCTATTTCTACCGCCATGCAGCAGTGTGCATGCACTGTTGTGTTTCGGTTTGAAGGGCATTGTAGCCAGTGTAAATATAGGACATAATGAGACTTAACATCTTATGTCTCAGGATGACGAGCGCAGTGAAATGTCACACAGTACTTTGTAAGTCAAGGTGCTGGATGGTGTTGCTACTGCTTATGAGTGGTCGTATCGCTTACCACCAGGCGAACGGCATGCTCGTCTCGTCTTTCAAAGCAATAACAAAAAAAACCCTACTTGACTAAAGAACTGGCGTAGTCCGAACTAGGCATGAAAGTGCATCGATGCGTTGCTCGCACGCCGCACTGCTATTCACGCTCTTTATTTGATGACTTGCACACATTCTATTCATTTCAATACAGTTTGAGATTATTGATGGCAAATAGAACTAACTTTATTCCGTACTCCATACAAACCGTGATCCAATGTTATCAATTAGATAAACCTGCTGTAGTGCCCCTATCGGCTTTATTCCAGCTGATCAAACTATTTGTCCAGGTGGAGTGTCGCATGGAAGAGTACCCAGTGTCCCGCGCGCTGGTGTCGCTGCTAGAGGCCCTCTCTGCCGCGGCGCCGTTGCCTCGCGCCCTCGGCGCTGGCACGCGGACCCCCGGGCTGGACCCCTACGTGGACTACGTGCTCAACCAGCTGGCGCTACCAGCACCGCACAGATCCTACGCCAAGCCGCATGAGAAGTGGGAGGTATGTTGAGAAATTTTAGAAAGATAATAGCAGTCTTTTTTTATATTGGTTATTCATATCGCCTCCTTTGTCGATATCGATGGATACAGTTTTATCGATGTCGAAGGTAATAAAATTGACGGATAGCAACTTTTGCTACTTTAAAAAAATAAAAAAACTTATCTTTCTTCTTTTTTAAATTAAAAGCTGCATTAAGAGCATCAACACACACACACATACGCCTTTTATCCCCGAAGGGGTAGGCAGAGGCACAACTAGTGCACCCACTTTTCGCCATGCGTATTCCGTCCCATGATGTGATAGGGGGCGAGCCTATCGCCATATCGGGCACAAATTCCAGACTCCGGGCTGATACTGATTAGAAAAACCCAATATTATTCTGCGCGACCCGGGGATCGAACCCGAGACCTCAGCATTGCAGTCGTACTCGATTTTCGACAACTTCTCGACAAAAACACAGATTGTCAGTGATGACAGAATATATTTTAATAAAACCAAAAACATAAATCTAATTTTCTTCTCACAGATGCTATCCCTATGCTTCCGTCTGTTCGTTCGCTGGCTGGAGCAATACGAACCATCACCCGCGGACTTCCCCCCAACCGGTCGGGAGCCGGACGCGAACCCGCCGCCCGGGTTCCGGTTGCTGGTGCACCTGCACACAAAGTCGGAGCTGCTGCGGCTGCTGCTCACCTCGCTGGACGAGGCGCATGAGTTGCTGGACGGGCAGCCCGGACAGAGCAGGGTGAGTATACTCTGTAAATAGTTCGGGAGGTTATTAGGTCTGTACCGGACTAGATAGAGACCATCTCACATAATATGGTGAAGAGAATACTGCAGTGGCTCGTCTGTTTCGACGAGTCACGTTTCAAGAGTATTCGGTGTGCAAATATTCTAAATGCTAACAGAATTCTGATCAGAACATCTCATACTCTTCGATGTTATATTCATACTTCACTGTAAATGATGTGTGTCTCCAAACTGTAGTGATATTGTGGGTGTGCGCAGGAGTTCGTGGAGCAGAGCCTGGTGAGCATCCTGCAGCTGCTGGAGCGCGCGCTGTCGCTGGAGCGGGCGCTCAATAGCGCCGCCGTGCAGGCCGGGCGCGGCGTCCTGCTCGTCGGACTGTCCAAGCTCATACTCGGTGAGGATGCTTACTTTTTAATACATATTCTGACCATTATTAGATTTGACATGTTACGTCTCAGGACGAGCGTAGTACACTGCCATGCAGTGCTTTGTAATTTAATCGTTAAGTGTTGCTACTGTTTACGCATAGCTGTGATGCTTACCATTTGGAGACGATACTCTTCATGTCATTAGAAAAAAAAAGCGTATATGTCGATTACGACTTATGGTCTTGTATAGTTTTTTGATCCTTATAAGCAACCGGATCGAATGGCAACATAAAAAGTTATTGTATAAATTGTCAATTTTCTTGTAATTCTTTCTAAATCTATAAAAGCAGAACATAATGTCTAAATGATGGACAGTCTTTTAAAAAGTTTTCTTGTAGCTACAACAGTTGAGATAGCTGGCCTTACTGCCCCGCCTCGAAAATACACCCTGTATACACATATAGAAATGATTGTATCTCCGTAGAGCCGGAAGGTCCGGAGAACTGTTGCCGGCTGGTGACGTGTTGCCGCGTGGTGTCGCACGGGCCGGTGCTGGCGCGCGCGGCGGCGGGCGCGGTGTCGGTGCTGCGGCTCGCGCTGCACGCGCCCGCCGCCGCCAGGCATCTGCTCGCGCTGCTCACGCACAGCCACGCCAGGGCTGCGGGGGTCAGGTCGGTAACTACAGTCACAGTGTTTTACTGATGGTAGGTCTCTCATATGTAACAGTCCGTCTGGGTGGGTACCACCGCTATGTCTATTTCTACCGCCAAGCAGCAGTGTGCATGCACTGTTGTGTTTCGGTTTGAAGGGCATTGATGGTGTTGCTACTGTTTATGGGTGGTCGTATCGCTTACCATCAGGCGAACGGCAGGCTCGTTTCGTCATTCAATACCATAAAAAAAAAAAACCCACCCAGTATATACCCAGTACACACTGATGCTGGTGTTCTACGATAGTGCATCAGCTCAGTATGGTTCACCAACAAAACACCAAAGATTATTATCTACTTTACTGTTTTAGTTGAATTCTCCCCCAATTTTTTTTAGTAGTGTTTTGTTGTGTTATTATAGTAATGACTCAACTCTTGTAATATAATTTGGTCACAATTACGCATGACTGTTAATTTTATTTTAGACACGGTTTCGTGGAGTGCCTTGAAGCGGAGGAGTACGGCGACGGCGAGGAGGCGGCGTCACTGCGGCAAGCTAAGGAGGGAATCGTGATGCTACTGCACGATATGCTGCCCACCGCGCCGCCCAACCTCGCGCACTTCCTGCTCGGCTACCAGCTCAATGAGGATGTAAGTTGTATGGCTATAGACCCAGCGAAGTAGTAGTCTCGTCAGTTATGTAGTAGCGAGGTTGGGCCGTGGATATCCTTGAGCTTTTGATTCTTGGCCAAACTATTGAGGTATTGGCAATCGATATTGTGCTTATCGACTTAAAGTTTTCCAGCATTTGCTTTGTACTCCATGTGGCGGTAAGCTATCTATTACAGTGGTTGAAAATACGTATCATAGTTCCATCTCTGTCTACCCTAGAAGGATATGTCTGATCGTTATGTCAACAGAAGCTTGATATGATTGTCTTGCAGGTGTCCCGCAGCACCCTGAACGAGCCAGGCGCGGCGGGGTACCCGCGCACGTGCCTGCATTCCATACTCGACCTACTGGATCAACACATCTCCGGACAGAATGCCGCTAACAGGTACTAATATTAATAATATCTACACAATAATAGTCATAGGATCTAATAACAGTAATTTTCATTGTTATGTTGGTTGGAAACACTTATCGACTATGTGATCAATTCGGTGGTAAGGAAAAATAAATACTATAACTAATATTCTCAATTTTTTGATGGACAATAAATTAATCAACAGATTTTTCGAAATTTAACTAAAAAATATTTTTGGAGTCTGTAAGCACATCGTTTTTTCGTATGCAATGATTTTTTTGTCGATGCAGGGAAGCGACAGACCTGATTGAAAGCTGTTACCGGTTGGTGTACTGGCTGTGCGCGCGGCCCACCACCTCCGCGCCGTTTCTGCGCTTCCTGCGCTCCAGGGATTACTTCCTGTGTCGGCATGTCAAACACTTGGTCGATTTGAAGGTGAGGCAATGTTCGACGATTTTTTGGCGTCAAAAGTTCTGTTTCTTTGATTTTTACGAAAAGAAACTTTTGTTTGTGTGGTGAAAAACCTGAATGGTGATTATTGACGAGTCACTTTTTGGGTTCAGTCGGCAAATAATAGCGGAGTTTTACCTACCAATAAAACTCATATTATGTCCGGAGCCTTATTCAAGGCCTTTAAACAACATTTGAGATGACGTACTTCCGTTTTGTGCCGGATATTGCTTGTGAATTTCGAAATTCGATGAGTGAATCAGAGTGGGGGACTTCCGGTTGTCGAGTTTACCGGGTGACGCTCAGCCATTTTCTTCATTGTGTCTCAAATAGCTTAAAATTGCTTAAAAAGAAATATATTAATACCAGGCAGAATTTACTGTAAGGCCTTGAATAAGGCTCCGGACATAATATGAGTTTTATTGGTAGGTAAAACTCCGCTATTATGTCCTTCCGCCGTTATTCAAGGCCTTTAAACAACATTTGAGACATTGTTTGTTTTCGCCTGGTAAACGAGACGCCAATGTGATAATTTTAAGACTTAAGCCATTAATATAATTACAATAATAATAAAATATAAAGAACTATATTAATTATTACCACATACCACAGAGAATAAATTGTCTACAGATCGATAATTGAAAAATATTACACATAATAGTTATTACTTATTACCTACGGTAATGGCTCAAACCGAGGCGCAAAAGAAATACTAACAGTCTTTTCTATACTTTTAAAATCAAAAATATGATCTGATATGAAATAATAATGTTCTGAAATATGATTTGAGATATGAATCTCAAATTAGTCCAAACCAGTAATTTATCTATAGCTTCCATACCTTACCATCCCCTGAAAGCCACAACGGATCTAACAATTCTAGGAGATTCACAGCTTCTCTCAAAAACTGATTTTGATGAAACCCCGATTACAGTTCAGAAAGCCGTTTTGGCTGTTCCACGTGCGATAAATTCATTATCTAAAGTAGTTTAAGATTTTAATCATACTAATTGCTAAGCAATTTTCTTAGATATATTGGCCTACAGGATCAGCTGTAAGACTTTCTAGGTTTGAAAACGATTTCCGACGTAATTGGGCACATTCTGAATCTGCTATGGAGCAATACTTTATAGAAGAAAACAAGTTTCTTTTCTAACTTTCTGTATAGAAATCGTTCAAAGCATATATAAAAATCATATGCACTATGCAGCTTGATAAAAATTTTGTTTAAACACTTCCATAAATTTTGTTTGTTAAAATAAATGTAAAGCAAATACGTAGTTAGTAAAATTGTGCAACTAGGGTATGTGAGCCAAGTTTCACGTGGTCAGTACTATAAAACAGTCTAAATAACAGATTTATGAACTAAAAGTTCTGTTAATAACTTTTCAAGTAGAAGTTATTATCTGAACCTGAATGGTTTGTTGCATGCAAATCCTACACACATGATCTCGCCGGTTCCAATAATTATAATTATTGAGGGTAGATTTTTTGCTACCCTGATCGTAATCATATCTTTGGTTGCTCATGCCTTGAATACAGCTTACGATTTAAATCCACCCCAATTTAGATTTAAATTTGTCACCTTAAATTGTGGAAAACATTTTTATAGATTTGTCAAACTACTTAGACTGGGAATGGTGAAAGTCGGTCCTATTGCAAGCATGGATTTTCAAGCTAAGGCCACTTAGGTGCTACAAGCGTAGCTTCTCTAAGTAATCTGTAGGTGCTACGCATTACGATAGTTACACACACGCTTTTTGCTCGATTGAGATCCATGAGCGCTTACATCATCCGATTTGGAGATGAATAAATAAATAAAATTGAATTAGCAATTGTCAACACTTACATAGGTTACTTGTCTATGACATATATCCGGGTTAAACACGTCTATCTACCTCCGGAAAATCCCATTTCGGAAATTAGACTGTGATGTGCGATTATATGAGAATGTTTCAGAACTGATATCTGAAGGATACAAAGTACCAATTCCGCCTTCGTTCCTTAGATAAGCCACAACAAATTAGTTATCTCATTGCAGTAACACTGATGAATGTATTGGTTAGCATATCTTTGTGTTTTGAATTAAAATGACCCACTTCAGTTACCCAATCGCCTCATTTAAAACTCATTTAACTCTGCTTCCCAGCCGCTGTCGGCGCAGTTTGTTCTAAGAAAGTGTGACTAATGGGGTAAAGTAGAGAATACTTTAAGCATTTCACCACCCCCCACTTGAGTTCCCTGATTACTAGAATCGAGAGGAGCGATTTCTTTTATGATTTTTGTAGTTACTAAAATAACTAAACGACAGTTAATAATTCGATCCAGTGGGTCCTACAGTGTACATGACAACAAAAGCAGAGTGCAATTCAAAGTCCCGATGGGGATGTGAATTTCTCGATGCGATACCGCTTAATATTTCAGCAATTTTGATTTCATAATTTGTATGCTCTACGCTTTATTTACTGGCAAATAGACACTTATCCCAATCTAGGCCGAGATAGTGTATAGATGTCTGGAAAACCAGCATAAATTTTATCCCAGGGAAGTGAGTAAATAGCTGTAACATGTTTTAACTGCAACAAATATTATCTTTCACTTTTGTTTCCGTAGTTTTAAATAATATATGGTTCAAATAAAGATTTATTTATTTATCAAACTTAGTAAAGTTCGTAGTTGCGAAATTGAATTATAGCCTGTTCTTTGTGGATTAGCTTTGAGCCGTCTCAGAAAGCCATTATTCGATCAGAAAAACGTATAAATACGAATACTTTGTTCTCTCAGTATCTTGGCAGTCCAATTAGAAAGGAAGCAAACACTTTGAGTGCTGTTGCCAGCCCAAAATACAAACAGGTAATAAGTTGATCTCTGTAAATCAACCGCATGAAACATCGACGAGATTGTGGTACAGGTACGTTGTAGTATGCCTGTGCTACGTCGATTTTATCTTTGTTTAACATACATTGACTGTAACACCACAAATCAACTAAACAATAGTTTAATTGTATAAAAGAAAATTTTGAAGATATTTCATTTTTTAATAATATGCAAAGATTTCTTTGTCAATACTTTCACTACTTGAGCGCATTGTAATAGCTCGCAATCCCTGCAATTTTTTCAAACATTTAATTTTTCAATTCTAAATCAATAAAGCCATCTAATCGATTGACTAAAAAGTCTGGAAAAACGACGGGCTGCGTGACATTTCGTTACCCTTACAAATTGTTGATAGTCGAAACGCATGGACCGTAGACACGGCATGGACTCAGTTTGTTTCAGGAGTTAGTCTTCAATATTTTCTAACATTTATTTCAGCATTTGATTCAATTGAGTTGTTGAACCGGTTAAATTATGAACTCAGGTTAGTTGAGCCAGAAGTTCGAAAGGGATCTTATCACCCTTTAAATATTTTCAGTAAAGGGCTGGGTGCGCCTTTTCAAGTTAAATTCGAATATTCCATCAATCTGCTCCTCTGAAATATCTCGATAAAGAAAACTTTTCTCTACCCGATGTACCAGGTTGGCGGTGTTTACAGATAAACATATTGGAAAGTATAGAATTTGTAAAGAATTGTGCTCTAAGCAGAGATTAAATGCAATCACCATTCGTTATAATTTGCCCAGGCCATATACTTAATCATAATTAGGATAAATTCCGTAATATAGCTATAATCTATTTGATTAATTGTTAATATAGCAAACGGTGCCGTGGAGCGACCGGTTTGACAATACTTTTAATATCTTTGGTAATTGTTATACAGCAAACGGTGCCGTGGGGCGACCGGTTTGACAATACTTTTAATATCTTTGAGTAATTGTTATATAGCAAACGGTGCCGTGGGGCGACCGGTTTGACAATACTTTTAATATCTTTGAGTAATTGTTATATAGCAAACGGTGCCGTGGGGCGACCGGTTTGACAATACTTTTAATATCTTTGAGTAATTGTTATATAGCAAACGGTGCCGTGGGGCGACCGGTTTGACAATACTTTTAATATCTTTGAGTAATTGTTATATAGCAAACGGTGCCGTGGGGCAACTGGTTTGACTAAAATGTATAAAATAATAATAATTTGGATCTACGTTACACAACCTGAGAACCAGTTACTCTCTTCTCTTGTCCAGAGAAGTGTGGCTTATCAAATTTAAAAGCAAAACTCATTTCATTAGGTACTTATTTTATAGATAAATTTCATAATAATAGTTTAAATGCTATAGAGAGGCATTTAAGATTATATTATAGGCTTCTTAAAATAGGTAGCCTAATAAGTCACATGCAAGGCTGGCTCGGCGGGCTCCTCATATTTCCAGAACAAACATTTGCCAAACCAGCCGAAAGTAAAATATTGTAATCTGTTTAAAAATTTTAAATGCTCTTGCGATGCATTTTAGATTGTAGGCTCCTTAAAATAAGTAGCCTAATACAATCACAAGCAAGGGCTGGCTAGGCAGGCTCCTCATATTTCCAGAATAAACATTTGCCCAATTTTTCGAAAGTAAAAAATTGTAATCTGTTTAATAATTATAAATGCTCTTGCGAGACATTTTAGATTGTAGGGTCCTTAATTTGGGCACCCAAAAATAAAATCGAGCGAAGGGGCCGACTCGGCGGGCACCTCATTATTGAGATCCAATTATTTTCAGCATAACACATGGCACACTATAGAGTGCCCCCTGGAGGCGGGTAGCACTAAATAATGAATTTCACTGACCTGCTAAGGAGGATATATCAAACCTTTACACTCCTTACGGGTAATTTCTGAAGAATCACTATTCGAAGCGTATTTACTTAGCGCTGTCGAGTTGACGGTGTCATCACACCACCAACAGCAACACTTGAAGCTGCTGTAGAAAAACCATCTTCGCTTGACGAAGAAGACGAATCACAATTTTCCAAAATTATATTTAAAAAATACTATAGAAAACTCATTTTGTACGAAACGATCTTCTGAAAATATAACCATCTATTTATCTACTTATGTAAATAAGTCTGCAATTAAATAGGTAAATTTATAAGAAAATTTTACTGAATATAATTATTATACGAACGCTAACAGCGTTAGATGTTATCGGCACAAAATTAAAGACGCCAATGAAGAAAATGGCTGAGCGTCACCCGGTAAACTCGACAACCGGAAGTCCCCCACTCTGATTCACTCATCGAATTTCGAAATTCACAAGCAATATCCGGCACAAAACGGAAGTACGTCATCTCAAATGTTGTTTAAAGGCCTTGAATAACGGCGGAAGGACATAATATAACCTAGTATAATCTCGGCGACTGTTATAATACAATACACTGACTGTTGACTGACTTAATATCTTTTGTTGGTATATAGTTTTGAAAATTGTTAATGGTTCATCGTTAATGAACACACTAAAAAAAACATATATAAACGGTGTATACAATCGATATATCTGGGACAAAATAATAATTATGTTTATTTATCTATAATATGGATGTCTGAACCAATTGAAATGAGATTCAGATAGTGTGTATGTGTTGCAGAGTGTCCGTGCGGTGACGATCTCAGCGCGGTCGTGGGTGGTGCGCGCGTGCGCGAGCTCGTGCGGCGCGGCGGGCGCGGCGCGGCAGGTGGCGGCGCTCTCCGCACTGCTGCACGCGCTTGCGCACTCGCCGCACGCCGCGCACACACACACTGCGCAGGTAACACGGGAGTGCTGCGCACTTTTTCTTTCATTCATTCATTCATAAGTTCGTTCTTTTAATCATTCATTCACTTATAATTTTGTGTATACAATGCAATCAGCCCTGTATTATATACTGCCCACTGCTGAGCATGGGCCTCCTTTACTACTGAGAGGGGGGGGGGGGGGGGGGTAGGCCTTAGTCCACCAAACTATCAATACCAATTTTGTATATGAATTTGTCTAAATATTGTTTAGAAAATATCCTCTAAAAATATTTTGTCATCAGTACAAAAAATATCATAGATAATTGAAATAATTGTCTTACAGGATTGGGAGTGGTGTCTACTGCGTCGTCTAATAGAAGATCTCCCGATAAGCGTGGAGGAGACCCCGGAGCCTCGCTGGGAGTTGTTCCAACCGAACCAACTGCGACAAGCCATCGCTTCCTGTGACTTACCTACAGGTAAAATATAGAAAAATACATCACCTGTTTCTAGTGTTAGCATACTGGAGCTCTGAAAGGTGAAGTTTTTCATTTGAGAAAATCAAAACTTGTATGAACATTTCAATCAGAATAAACCCTAGTAACAGCAATCAATACTATTACTAAGTCTCACAAAGTAACAACTTTATAATATAGTGTATAATGTTGCAGGTATGGGTGGCAAGCGTATCAGCATATCGCGCGTGCTGGCGCTGCTCACGCGCGAGCTGGCAGCTCTCAACGCCACCGCGCCGCAGAGGAACCTCGTCTCGCTAGAGATACAAAAGGTATGGACACTTACAGCTGAAAACAAGTTGTGACCGATCAGAAGGTTTTTTGACATGCATAGAGATAATTTATTTTGATTAGTTATTACGGTGATGGATCTGAAGATATCGTTTGAAAACGTTTAGATATTCGCTTTGGCCAGTATTTTATACCAGTTATCGTGAAACTGTGCTATATCACAGTAATTACGTTAAGTAGAATTCATAGTCGAAAGAAATATATCAATATTATCTACTCTAGGTGTTGGACTACGTAACCGAAGTGAACCATCAGCGCAACCTGGCCGCGACCCTCACGCACTACTACGACTCGTGGCGGCAGCTCACGGAGATACTGTTCTGCGTAGTGCCCCACGATATCCTCGACGTAGAGTCTAGGAAGGCCCTCCTGCTCAACATCCTGCAAGACCTACTTAACAAAATACAACCCAACGACGTCCTGCCGCAAATAGGAAACCTAGCCTCAGGCACCGTGATGCTCCTCTTAGTTAATCTACGTCACTGCTACATATTACAGAAGAGGGAATCTAATTTGAAGACGAGCGACTTCGAAACTTCATTTTTTGGTCCTTCGAACCAGATCATGCAAACTAACTCGTTGACGCTAAAGTTCATATTAAAGAAGATTCTTAGCTGGATCCTAGTTTCAGGGGGATCGACGCAGAAAATGCGCGTGAATCTCTACGGAGCTTTATTGAACTATTTGAATATAGTTAATTTGAAGCATAGTCCAGCCGATCCTGAAGAGGACGTCAACAGTACCTACGTCAGTCGGCTTGACAGTTCAAAAGTGAAGCCCAATAGAGAAGAGTCGTCGTTGAGGGCCATGGCTATCGACGTTATTAACGATTTCGGTGAGAACCTGTGCACGATAGTGTGCAGTGATTGTATTGGGGCTGGACATGACGTGTGCAGGATGGTCGCGTTGTCCTGCCTGGATATGCTGATTGAGATCAACCCGAGGACTGATTGGATGAACACGCTCACGAATCAAGGGTACTTGAGAAGTTTGATTGACAGTCTGCTGCAGGATGATGAGGGATTGAAGGAGGTAAGTTTCTTAACAAAAATCAACAGATTCACACTAAAGTCAGTCCAAGGTCGGCATGAAGTTAGTCATGAATTGGCATGATTCCTGGTTCCCTTTAGTTTTAAAACAATCGCTTTAGATCATAGAGATTGGCCAATAAATGGATGAACAAAAATCGAAAAGCATTAAAATTTTATATTATTTTCACAAGGTTCATAGATAATTGCGTATTGTTTTCAATATTACTTTTTACTAGCTTATGTTAATCTTATTCTTACTATCTTACTTAACCGGTCAACGCCCGCTTATATATAGCTATAAGCTAATTTCCTTATGTAAATGGACACCGGTGTCTCCACCGCGGGCGTCCAAGGATTACTATTATAAATACAAAAGTTTGTGAAAATGTTAGGATGTTTATATGTTAGAAGTAAAACTAGAAACAACTAAATGGATTTGGATGAAATTTAGCACACGGGTAGGTAATGTACTGCATTACTTTTTATCCCGGTAATTTGCTCTCATGGGAAATAATGGATATTTTTAATATGATTCTTAAAGTAGATGGCGCTGGCGTCGTACTATATTTTAGGAATTTTTGTAGCGGAAAAGGTTTTTCACACGGGCGAAGTCGCGAGCAACACCAAGTATCCAATATTTTACCTATCAGTCCGAAATATAGATCGCCATACGAAAAATGTGAGGCGATACTAATACTGACTGCCTCGGTGGCGTAGTTGTATTACGGTACGACTGCAAGGCTGAGGTCTCGGGTTCGATCCCCGGGTCGGGCAAAGTAATATTGGATTTTTCTATTCAGTATCAGCCCGGAGTCTGAAATTTGTGCCCGGTATGGCGATAGGCTCGCCCCCTATCACATCATGGGACGGAATACGCTTGGCGAAAAGTGGGTGCACTAGGTGCGCCTCTGCCTACCCCTTCGGGGATAAAAGGCGTGAGCATGCGTTTTGCGATACTAATAATTTGTTATTTGCAGGCCCTGGAGCCCCAGCCAAAGTCGTTGCGCGTGCTGTATGTGTATGAATCCAAGATGGCGCTGCTGATCAAGGTAGCAGCGAGTCGCGCAGGCGCAGAGACGGTGCTGTCGCAGGGCGCGCTGGCGAGCCTCGCCAACCTCTCCGCGCTGGACTGCCATCCCGACATACACACCGGGTACAATACACATAAGGACACCGAGTTCGTGCCTTCTGTGGCTAACAGGTGAGGCGATTGGGAGAGTTTTAAAAAAAAATGTTTTTATAAACAAATTACGTCAAAATTTAGTCACTGACCACATAATTATGTGTCAGAATCTACTAGAAAATGGTTGAATAAATTTACGACACGAAAATATAGTACAGAGAAGGAATTATCATAATTTGCTCATGAATAGTTAGGCTCAAAATAACTATTTTTTTTTCGAAATGCTTACCTTTAGTCACTATGGTGGTAAAGTGAGTTATCGAGTTACATTATTAAATTGCACAAAGCGTATTAACAGCGACATGTTGTGCCAGGTTCCGTCAGATCTTAGTGCCGGCGCTGTCTCTGTGCGACGCGCTGCTGAGCACGCTCGGCGCGCAGAACCACAGCTGCGTCATACACGTCACGCACATGCTGCTCAGCCACGTCGAGTGCGTCGATATGGTGCTCAGGTGAGCGAATTCATTTTGATATTTAAAAATATTTGTCATCTGGGAAACGGTCTTTCCTTGTTGTTGGATATACTGGATTTTTATTCTCGTAACATTATGTTATGACTCATGAGCAATAAGGGTCATACCGGTAATATTGCTATTAATTTCCGGCCTCTCGTTTTTGTGATCCCTATCACCTGGTTACCATGGCACAACGATGATAGAGTTTGGTATGTACAGGCAGCAGCATAAATATCTGTACAAAATCAAAATTTCAAATCGCTTATATACGCATTAAGTTAAACTGAATTTTTTTTTCTTCGTTTGAAGTAAAGTAAATACCTTTTTTTTTATTTTTGTGCAGATAAAAATAAGATTAGTGAGAACACAAAAGTATGTAGGCAATTTAAAATTTAGAATTTGTTCATCTACTTATGCTGCTGACTGTACAGGGCGGCGCACCCGGAGAGTTCTCGCGAGGTGCTGCGCGAGGTAGAGGCGGTGACGTCAGTGGTGGGGCGCGCGGTGGGCGCGGTGGGGGCGGCGGCGGCGGCGGGGGCGGCGGGCGGCGGCGCGGGGCTCGAGGCGCTGGCGGGCGCGGGCGCGGCGCTGCGCCGTCTGCAGGGGCTCATGCTGGCGCTGCTGGCGCGCTGTGCTAGGGCCGAACACGTCAAGCACGACGACGACGCCTGTGCACTGCTATACTACAAGGTACTAACACTGCAATAATGTTCTACCAGCCAGTAATAATATGGTATCGTCTTTATGTAGTAGAAAATTGTATATAAAGATTTTTATTATTTTAGATGGTAACGACACATGCATGACAATATTATAATATCGTATGAAAGTAAAGTTTTTAATTACGGTTTGTCCGTTCAACCACTTAAATTATTTGATTATAAACTCATTAGAGTCGTAAAAGTACTCATACCTTTTTGTGGCATCTAGACAATTTGCAACCTGCTAACATACGCCCGCAACCTGATATCGACCTCGGCCGAGCGGTCGGTGATGCATCCGTTGGCGAGCATGGAGGGCAGCGGCGCGGCGGAGGGGCTGCAGTGCTCGGTGCTGGTGCCGCTGCTGCGGTACCTCATGGAGCGAACCCACCACCACCGTAAGCTGCTCGCCACCACGCAGCATCAGTTGCACGCAGTGCCCACCATGACGCTTGACGGTAATGATTTTACATTATAAAAATATGTGATTGTCTTTGATAAAGCCCATAATCACCTGGACCTACCACCAGCAAAATATATTCTATAAGATATAAATTTTTTCATCATACAATAAATTCTATCCAGATTCTATAGTATGACAATAATTTTAAAGCGTGAATTTATAATGTCGTAATTATGATAGCTGTGTGTGTTTGTGCAGAGCTGCGTAAGATGGTGTCGGGCACAAACACTGCGTGCCTGTCGCCGCTGGAGGTGCGGTCGCGCGCGTGGCGCGGCGCCTGGGAGCGCGCGCGGGCGCGGCGGCGCGAGGTGCGCTGCTGCGTGCACGCGCGCGACTCCGCGCTGCTGCTCGTGTGGGCGCGCACCCGGCACGCGCTGTTGCTCACGCCTGACGAACGGACCCACAACACTACAGGTCAGATGCAGATGCTGATGCTGATGCTGTAGACTACTTACCATGGATACTCCGTTAATGTACCAAAAAAATATTATATTACCCACCCGAAATTGTACTTTTCAAAACACTGGCATTATTGACAATACTTTCACGAATTCACGTGTAAGATGGACATGTATAAATAATAATATGTAATAGATAATTATTACCAAATTATTGTCACAATAAAAACTAAAAAAAAAAACATAATTGAACACTAATATGTATAAAATATTAATGTCTTTTGTATTATGAACAATAACCCAAGCACGTGATCTGTAGTACTGAGCCCCGAGGACGCGTGGCGCGGCGCGGGCGGCGAGGAAGCGTCGCAGCTGCGCAAAGAGCTCATCGCCGTGTTCAACGATCGGTTTACAGAACAGTTGCTAGACACCGCAGAGGTAAGGTCACTTAACACACATCTTACTCGTATTGTAAATGTTAAAAATTGTAAAATATAATAATAATTAAAATAATATAGGCTATTTTTTGCCGAGATATGTGCACAGTGTAAAAGTCCTCTAACACAAGAAGCGCGACCAAAACCTAGATCAAACACTAGTCTGTACTCCTTACAGCATATCATGGTTTCAGACCTCAATATTTCTAACTCTACCGACACCATTATGTGCACAGGCTTATACTTTTTTTAATTCCAGAACCAGCCGGCTGCGCAGCGGAATTTCCTCGAAGTGTTAGTGAAAGACATCAAGAGTATGATACAGTTCTCACCGCTGTGATGAGTATGTAATGAGTAGAGATGTAAGAGTCGCGAACTGAAGTCTTCGTTAAACTAAATGTATTTTTGTAATTATGTTGCCACGAAAATAAAATTTGATAATTTTTGCCCGTTGTGTTTTTTGTCCTTTTAATCTTTTGTATATAACGGAAGAACATGATCCGGAAATCGTTAGCTTAATAAGCGTCCCTGTTGCTCAAAAAAGGTAGCAACACAACGCAGAATTTTGAATAACAAAGCCTTTGATCTTAGAGACCTTTGATTTAAATTAATCAAATCTCTCTGTGGCACGGCACTCCGTAAGTATGTAAAAGGTTTCGTTAAAACAGACATACACACATCCACACCTATTATCCCCGAAGAGATAGGCATAGACGCAAAAAATGCACCTACTTTTAGCGTAGCGTATTCCGTCGCCATATAGGACAAAAATTCCAGACTCCGGGCTGATACTGAGTAGAAAAACTCAAAATCATTTTGCCTGACTCGGGGATCGAACACGAGATCTTGCACTGCAGTCTTACCGTAATACAACTACGCCACCGACGCAGGCTAAAATAGAATCTTACTATATAGTATGACAACTTCCTATTAATATTATTATAGTGATAATTTTATACACCCACATGTCTAGATGAGCAAGCCCAATTCAAAGCGACACATAAATAAGAAATATATCAAACACCAACAGCAAGCCCATAAACGTAGCATAACTACTCTGACTTTGGATTCCAAAGCACTGCGCTGCGTTCCTCACCTTGATGCATTAGAAGTTTGCTTTCATCTTTGATTAATTATATACCTAGATAGACACTGAACGTTTCAAACGCGTCGAAACAGTTATCCACTAAATGTTTTTTTTTAGAGGCCAACAGTGTTGTCCACTAAATGAGTTCGAGTAAATTATTTTTTGTTGTTTTTCATGGATATAATTTTCTTCCCGTTTTAATAGAAATCATGTAATAACTGGTATCATTATGCGCGCACACAAGGATACGCAGAATGATGCAGCGATAGCGTATGACAAAGCTGTCACGCATATAGATTAAGAAAAGTTGGCCTGTTGGTTTCAGTTTCATTGCAGCGCGTCACTCTATCTAGGTTTATAATTTATCAAAGGCTTCCATAATGCTCAGTAATTTACATAAAAATATTATTTTGGTACAATGTTCGTTAACGCGGAACACAATAGTGTTTGCACATCGCTGATTGGCGACATAAATAGATATTGTACCTTATTGTGCCTACACAGTTTTTTTTCAAATTTTCTTCACATAATTTTGTTTGGATAAACGTATTGTTAGGCTGTATGGTTAATATGACCTTTGCCTTTTGAAAAGTTAAAATGGCGCAAGAGTACCTAGGTGAGAAATTGCTAAAGATTGCTCCCTTGCCCTCTTTCTCTCTGTCTGTTTTTATCTTATTCTCTTGACCTTTTTGTAATTTTAGTTGTTCGTCTACAAAGTCATTAAACAGTTATAGTCTTAGAACTCTTTGTTCATCTTTCTGCATCTTGTTTGAATGTTGTTGTTTCTCAGTGTTTTTGTTTCTGTTTCGTCTGGTCATCTGGCGTAGTATTTTTTTTTATTTCTTCTGTACATGTATCCGCCTCACTTGACATTGGCAAAATTGTCCTAAAGGACAGGCCAGGTAGAAAAAAAAAAAAAAGATTTCTCTGCACTACGCTTCTGCTGTATCTTTTGGTTCTAATACAAAATAAAACTTATTTAAAATGCATTAATAAGTAGCGCACAGTAGTTTCGTAATGAACGGGACAAAAATCTTAGCGATTTATTATTTGGATAAAGCCGCGTATAATTAGTTAAATTGTAACCAAATGGGACCGATAGGGAACGTGCACGTCGTAAGTTCTGCCATCTGGTGGCGCAATGTGACTCATTTTCAGCCCATCGATACTTGGCATTGACGTAAAATATTCATATTAAAAGGATAAAAAAAATAACATTTAATTTGTTTATAATGTATTGCTGCGTATCTGGATGCTTCAAAACATAAAAATAAGTCAAATGGTGGGAAATTCTATTCTGTTCCCAAGAATAGTACCTAAGGCCCCTCGCCCACGGCAACTGCAGCGATGCAGTAGCGATGCTGTCGCGCGTTCGCATCGATACAGTCGCGCTGCGGT
The DNA here is from genome assembly GCA_947568825.1 of Sphinx pinastri. NCBI lineage: Eukaryota > Metazoa > Arthropoda > Insecta > Lepidoptera > Sphingidae > Sphinx > Sphinx pinastri. Next base: position 1,683,511 of record OX387615.1, read on the forward strand.
CGCAAGCTGTGTGCCCTCGCCCACATAACCACGATTAAGTCGCGATGCAAACGCGATGCTGTCGCGCTTTTGTCGCGATTCAGTAACAGCACAAAAATGCCTGCGATCGCTACAGTTTCAAGATGGACTTTGTTGAGGCAACATTAGTCATGTTGTCTTTGGTGACACGCCACGAGCCACTATCCCTTGCATCGATACAGTCGCGATGCTGTAATGCGTTAGTAGCGCGTTGGCATCTTTTCTGTAGCGCGCAGCAAATGCGTCTAAATTTAGCGCGTTAGTAGCGACTTCGTTTCGTAAACGCGCGACTGCATCGCCGCAAAAAGTCGCCGTGGGCAAGGGGCCTAAGTACGTACATTCCATATTTATGTCAAAATCGACAAAAATAATAAAAGCTGTACAAAACATACATAATTATGAGTTCCAAAAGCATTTAAAAATTTCTCTTTACGCAATTTATAAAAATAAAGATGTTTTGAAGATAATATTCAATATAAACAAATATGTAATTAAGGGAACATAACCTCCTCAATTTGAACATCAAAATAACTAGCTCCCATCTAAACAAAAGTTTATTCCGGCCACCAGAGATGTGATTTATCTAGATACAAGTATCTGAAATACAGATACAAGATACAAAATACGTATTTAGTATCTTGTATCTAAGATACTTTTTCAATTTTTATTTTGTATCTTGTATTTAGATACAATTTTTAGTATCTTAGTATTTTATAAATACTTAATTTGCTAAGATACTTTTACTAATTATCTATGCATTTTTTACATTAACGGCTCATTTAAGGCCCATATACACGTTGCAAGTTTCTTGCCTGTTGCATACAATTAAATTGAAGCAATATATGACTTGCATGGTTCAAATAACCAACACGTAACATTCTTGATTTGTTTGTGTAAAAAGCACATGCTATAATTGGTTAACCAAACATTGTATTCCACTGGTTTCTGTCTTCTTTTGAAAACATGAGGGCATTGAGTCTGATAATTTTGATTTTCAGTGTGTCTCCTGATTCCGATAAATCTCAATGAACTTTATTAAATCAGCAGAACCTAATTTTAATACTTTTTACTCATATTTTTTAATAAACACAGTAGCTTCTAAAATCTAAAACGTTCAACATTTGAATTTTTTTATGACATTGTATGACGGACCACCCAGAGTCCAGACGGACTTTTACATATGAGAGACCACCACCGCAATGTCTATTTCTACCGCCAAGCAGCAGTTTGTGTGTGTGTTTCGGTTTGAAGGACATTGTAGCCAGTGTAACTACGGGACATAATGAGACTTAACATCTTATGGATGACGAGTGCAGTGGAATGCCACACAGTACTTTGTAACTCAAGGTGCTGGATGGTGTTGCTACGGTTTATGGGTGGTCGTATCGCTTACCATCAGGCGGACGGCACGCTCGTCTGGTCATTCAAGGCTATAAAAAAAAAAAATTCAAAAGGTATCTTATTTGAAAAAAGTATTTAGAAGATACTTATTTTGTATCTAGTATTTAGATACCATTTTCAAAAGTATCTTGTATCTGGTATCTCAAATCCTTTATTTACAAGTATCTTGTAACTTGTATTTCAGATACTTTTATGAAGTATCTTGAAGATCTCTGCCGGCCACGCTAGGTATCAATAATAATATTCACCCGGAACCCATGTTTTATCAATTTTGACATAATAAAAGAATAATAAAAATGTATTATATAAATAAAAATATATTACATAGCTTTGAAAAGTTCCTTTATTATCCACATGTGGCTCTTGTGTTGATTTTGTGCTGCCCCCATAGTTCGTGCACGTTCCCTAGATGCAGATCTAAAACTCCATTCTATACTGATTTATAATATAACTAGCGGCCCCGGCAGACGTTGTCCTGCCCTAAAAAGGAAATAAAATCCTAGAATCCGAGTACAGCGCTATATACCGGATCCAATTGTAAATCTAAACCGTTTTCGAATCCACCTGAAGACACAAAAAAATTAATTAAAATCGGTCCAGCCGTTTAGGAGTTCAGTGACATACACACGCACAGAAGAAATATATAATATAGCTTTTGCCCGCGGCTCCGCCCGCGTGAATGAGTTTTCCCGGTATAAAAGTCCCGCTTAAAATGTAGCTTATATGACACGTTCGTAGATTTACCATAGCAGCGCCATCTATTGATTACTTACTCAACCCAGTCGAAAGGTATCGACATCTGTTAGAATCATTCATAGCAGCGCCATCTATTGATTACTTACTCAACCCAGTCGAAAGGTATCGACATCTGTTAGAATCATTCATAGCAGCGCCATCTATTGATTACTTACTCAACCCAGTCGAAAGGTATCGACAGGTTTTGGCGGGAACTTGGTAGTGTCATGAGGTGCTCTTGTTTTAATTCATTATTTTGGTGATACTTAGTGTTATATTGCATAATTATGGTGGTATATTATCCAATATAGTTCTATTAAAGGGCTCAAATGAAGTGAATTGAAATAACTGTGCTAGTCAAGTGTTTGTTTTGTTGCCGCCAAAACTCCTCGATAAAGTCTTGGTAAGGTAGCCACTGCTTTACTTCGACATAGTACTACTACTACTGAGGATAACAAAGAAACAATATTATATAGTATGTAACTTCTAAAAACTTTGACACTGGCAGATGCGCAAACCGCGGCTTGCCAAAGAGAAAAAAAAAAAAAAAGGTATCGACATCTGTTAGAATCATTTGGAGTTAAGATAATTGTGACTGTCAAATAATAACAGACAAATAATTAGCAATAAATTAAAATTGCGACTATAATTTGAGATTTAAACTATCCTATCTCTCAAGTTGGATCGAACTGCACATGGTGTGCGAATTTTATTATAATCGGTTAAGTGGTTTAGGAGTCCATTGAGCTTAAACATTGTGACACGAGATTTATATATATTATATTAAGATAACATCGAAGAACGGCAAAGTGGAGAGAAGTCTATGACTAGTTAAGTAGTTATGTAAAAATTCTATATCTTTTTTATTAAATTTCGCATTTTTACGGTTCCGGACCTCAAAAGGAAGAAAGGAACCCTTATAGGTTCACTTTATTGTCCGTCTGTCTGTCTGTGGTTCTGTCGTACAGTCAAGAGCCTTTTTCTTAGGAACTCATAGAGATATCAAGCAGATATTTATATCAAATACTCGGGTCTTCGATCTCTTTCAGCTGTGAAATCTTGTAAGTCAATGCGATCAAAAGATATGACCGTTTATGTTGCATATTTTGCGATTTTGCAAGGGAATCAAAACCTATAGGGTACTTCCCGTTGACTTCCCTAGAATCATCGAATTTGTCAAGAAGCAAGGTCTTACAGCACATGTAAAGGAAAAAATCTCAAAACCGTAAATATGTAATTAAAAAAAAAGGCGAATTTTCAACCTTTTTGAATTTGATTAATTAATTAATTAATTTTGGCGATTTATTTAACTTATATACTTAGATACCTTAACTACAAATTTGTCAGAACCCTGGCCTCGGTACGCGAGTCCAACTCGCACTTGTCCGGTTTTTTATTAGTATAAGAGTAGGATAATAATATAATAAGTCACGTTGTAGTACAAACATAATAGGTACAAGATGCAAATACCTTGTGAATCGTTTCATGCAAAGAATAGGTTCTAGGTATATTAAACCATCTAGAAAGGACGCGCTATGTGCTATTGGCACCAAGAAAAAAGCTGTGACTTTAAATGTAACTACTATATAAATGTGCAACACACATGCTAATATTGTTTTGTGTGGCTATGAACGCACACGTAGGTAATTCAATTTTACACTTGTTGCGGCCTTATTCATAAACAGTTAATAAACCTATTTTAGTTATCGAATGTTTTGTATTTTTCGAACGAATTTTGAATTGAGTTTGAAGGGTTTTTTACATATCAATGGTTTGAAGGAAGAAATTTTTGTTGATTTACGCAAGCTTATCTGCTAAATAGCACACAGTTTTTGATTTGATTTTGAAGATATGAATGTAAAACGTCAAAATATGCATGAAAAGAAACTAAGTTATAGGTTTTTTTTACGTAAAATCAGCATACAATTTGTGGGAGGCGAAAATGGCCACAATATGCAAATGCATATAATCAGGTCTCTACTATAGATAATTTCATCCATGATGACGCGCGGCTACCAATTTTTGAGTGAGGATTTCGCGGGTTAATAGGACTTTTATTATTCATCGCAGTGGACGTGTGTACTCATAGGTATTTAGGGTGTATTCAATAATCCATAAGTAAAAGATTGCTTGGTTGGACTGTAAGCGATTAAGAAAATTAGTAGGGCGCGTCATCATTGATGACATTACCTATAATTAGTAATTGTACTGCGAGAGGTTACACGTGTTTATTTATTTATTTATTTATTATTATTAAGGAAAACTTACAGCTAAAATTAACACATATAGATATTGTATGGATTTAAGTACAGATGGCTAATGACAAGTTTTCACACATAGGTAGGTACTGATACCATAGATGAACAGCTGAAAGTAAGGGCACAGAATAAGATATCTTGAGATATCTTGAGCTGCTCACTCACGTTATATATTATTTATTAAAAAAAAAAAGTGTTGCTCATTTTCCTCTTAAGTTCAGGAATGCTAGTATGAAATAGGTCCAGATTTAAAACATGCGCCAATGTGTTAAAATATCTACTGGCTCGTATTAGAAAAGAGTTCTGGTGGTATTTTGAGACTACATTAGGGACATTTAATAGGAGTGGTTTTCTTAGGTAAGAAGAATACGTACGAAGTCCTATCCTACTCAATAACTCCGGACAGTCGACCGAACCATTCACAATGCTCAAAAGATAGACCAAATCAGCTATTCGTCTTCTTTCGTGTAGTGGAAGCATGTGAAATTTTTTACAGCGTGCAGTATAATTTGGTAGGTATGTACAAGATCTAAATTGGATGTACCTTAAGAATTTCCTCTGTACGTTTTCAATTCTATCAACATAGACGTTGTAAATTGGATTCCAAACCTGTGAAGAATATTCGAGGTGACTGCGGACATAAGCACAATATAAAATTTTCATCGTTTTAATGTTTCTAAACTCAGAGGAGAGCCTAATTACGAATCCCAATGCCCTTGAGGCTTTTATTACCATGCTAGAAATATGATCGTCAAACATTAATTTGGAGTCAAATGTAATACCGAGGTCTCTTATACAATTAACTCTTTTAATTAATGAACCATTAAGGAAGTAACTGAAGGAGATAGGGTAGGGTTTTCTAGTGTAGGTACAAACGTGACATTTAGATATATTTAGGTCTAGTTTGTTAAGGGAGCAATAATCAAAAAATCGATTTAAATCGTCTTGCAGAGCAACATTATCAGAAGAGATAGGACATAATATTTTCATGTCATCCGCGTATAATAGGATTTTTGAGTTTTGGAAACAATCTGAAATATCATTTATGAAAATAGTGAAAAGTAATGGGGCTAACAGCGAACCCTGAGGGACTCCAGATGGTATGTAGGATGCTTTAGACCTATAACCGTTGAGGACAACGGTCTGGCATCTATTCTCAACATAAGAACAGAACCATCTGTAGAGGTTTCCTCTAATTCCGGCAGCTAATAATTTCTGTAATAGTAACGAATGATTAATCCTATCGAACGCCTTGCTATAATCTGTATATACCACATCGACTTGTTGTCTTTGGGACATATACTGAGTTATGTAGTCACTGCAAATTATTAAATTAGATGTAGTAGACCGGCCACTGAGGAACCCATGCTGTTGTTCACTAAAACTATGCTTGAGGGAAGCGTATAGTTGTCGATAGACTATTCTTTCCAAAAGTTTGGCAAAAATACATAGTTTAGATATAGGTCTGTAGTTCTCGACGGAGTCTTTGGGTCCTTTCTTATGGATTGGCGTGATTAAAGCGGACTTCCACATTCTCGGCACCAATCCGTCATAAAAGGACTGTCTGAACAGTAAGGTGAGAGGTATCGTGAGACTTTTAGCACACTTGATAATAAATATTGGAGGTATATTATCTGGGCCTGCGGATTTATTTATATTAGTGGCTTTAAGTAGATTAAAAACCTCATTTTCTCGCACTTCAATGGTTCCAATGTCAGTTGGTGAATGTGGGTATTGTAATATTGCAGGAGTTACGTTATGTACACAAATTGATGTGTTCTTGCGTGTCGCGTTTGAATATTGTAGGAAGTTAGAGTCGAAATAGTCGCAGAACATATTACAAATGGCGTTACCTTCACTAGAAGAGTTTGACTTGTATCTAAGTACCTGAGGATAAGAATGAGACTGCTTTTTGCTTTTTACGAAAGACCAAAATGCTTTTGAGTTTTTAAGAATACTGTCCTCTACTTTTTTTATATAATCGGTATACATATGATGGCACTTAGCGGCAAATTGTTGTGGCAATTCTTATGGATTTATAAAGCAGCGCGGCTGTTGCTGGCTCTGCGATATACTAATCGGCTAATCTGAAGGCGCCCTAACACAACCTAAATACATAGATTCGCAAATGAGAGACCTAATTACCAAATATATATTACCAAAATTTTGCTAAATTACATTTAATTAATGATAAGGTTATATAGAAAGTTTGTTACGTCAAATAACTGACGTTTACGTTGTTGAGTACCTACGTCAGCTACGTTAAATAGCTGAGCTAAGCTTTTAATCGACACTGGATATATATAGGTAGGTACTACATGGGTAATACTCTGCCATTAGTAGGTATTTTTTCCACTATATGTTCAATTTTTCAAGTAAAGCAGGTTATAAAAATATAGTATTAAGTATTTTTATTCAAAGTAACTGGTGAACTTTATAACAACAGTTTAATTTGAACCATAACTACGCAACTACACATTCGTCTAACTTTATATAATTACCACAGCTATAAAACACGGAAGAATAGGTCAGCTACATTCGGAATTAAAGAAGCGTATCGTAATTCTATAAAAGAGAATACCCACGTACATCCTCATTACCTAAACAAACTCATGCGGCAAGTAAAGCGTAACAAAACTCACGTAGATAATAGCGTGGTGCCTCTCTCATTCTCCCCTCTACCCGCCCGCCACCGCACCGCCAGCACTCAGCAAACAACTATCAATTTAATTGGAGCTCCGCGGGCAGCCTCTTTACCCCGCTTAACTTTTCGATTTACATTCAAAACGGCCTTTTAAAAAACCAACTCAATAAACCACCGTTTGAATGCGTACTTTACGGGTCGCTCGACTGTGAAACCCGCCGGCTGCGCGTCCATTGGCAGAGCTGCCGAAGGTGGAGCCGCGCAGACCACGCCCGGCCGCCGCCGCGCATGCTAAACGCGTTTTAAACCCCGTTTAAGCGGTATTTTGGGCGAAAACCGCAAGAAAATGTATGTAACGGCGGTTAGGGGTAGGGCGTAGCTAAATGAAAAGAATTTTCTCGATTGAGCGTCCATTTTTCGAATATGGCGGACAGTCGTCGCGTAAGCGCGGGAAAGTGTGACGCCGCTGCAGTTTAAAGCATTGTCGGCGGGATAGTTGGTTAATCGTATTACAATTTAATAAACCCATTTAAAATTGTAATTAGATATTTATGCAATTGAGGAATTATTTTTAGGTTGTTCAATTAATAAAAAAGTTTTAATAACAATAAAGCTACCCTTATGTTGAGGCATTAAAATGTGAAAACATTTTACCGCGAAGTGTTGCGATGGATTCGAGGATGCAGGACAGTCACAAGTCGTTCCTAATCAAGGACCTGCTGGGAGACGTGCTGAGACCGGGCGCGCCCGGGGCTTTAGGTATGTCACACATTAGCATTACAAAATTGAATGCCGACTTTATAAATTGATTGAGTAAAAAAAATCCTATTGATAAATATTGAATTTTAAAAGTGACTATTGTATTTACTTAAATTCATTGGACAGAAATTGCAGGGAAGTATATAGAATTTTTCATAAAGTGAATTTTTGTGTCCGAGTGTTGGGATAGATATCGCTTTGTCAGTTTCTATAATCAAGTAACAGTGTCCAAGACTCACCTTGTTTGACCGACTTCGTAGCCAGTGTACGTTAGAGTTGTGAGAGCTGTCTAATCATTAGACAGCATTAGACTCTAATGCATCCGTCGCAATAGTGTTTTACAGTATTCTGTCCGTGGGGTTCATAGGTTAAAGAGATTGTAGCTTGTGCAGTACAAACACGTAGCTGAGTGAAAGGACTGTTGCTTTAATAAGATTATTTTTCTTCTACTTTTTATATTCTTTTATATTTAAGAATTAAATCGTCCCAATAATAAGAGCTCTATTTTTGCTACGTTAAAATAAGAAGAGCAACCTGCTCGTTTTAACAGCCATTTGTTTAAAAAAATATTTTATTGTTCATTGTGGATCGATTAAGTATGTATGATTTTGGACACTTTAAAAAACGAAACAATTCGGTCCAAGTACGGACACTCAAGAAGCCGTTAAAAAGTATTCCAAGGAGGAAATGTTTTTTCGGGGAAAACTTATGTGAGTAGGGGAGGCAGTAACACTCACCTACCGTATACCTATACATATTTATGTTTCAACATAGATGAAAAGTCATCAGTGACTAGTTCCATGAAATATTATCATATGCTTTTCGAAATCACGTTGGTTTTGTATTGAAATATACTTTTTATTCATTGTGAAATTTAATACTTTTTTAAAATATATTTTTATATTTAAAATATTATGTTGTTCATTAGGAAGGTAACAAATAATTAATTGTAGATATGAAGAGGTACTAACTACCAACCCAATCGGACTCTACTGTCCACTGCAGACAATGGTCTTCAGCATACCTATAACCTCCACTACCAACACATTTTGTGATAATGAACAGCTTTAGGTGAGGCGCCAAAAATTTTCCTTATTTACCTTTTAATCCGTATGTCGGTAATTTGATTACGTTGGTTGGAACAGTTGAAAGAATGCAAATAAAAAGTTCGGTAAGACGCCTACCGTCTTTCACGGTTTCGAAGTTTATATAGTATGTGGATCAAAAATTGTAACAAATCTATATAACAATTCGTGAAGAAAAAGGTTTGTACCTGTTTGTACCTTGTTTGAAATTTATCGGTCGGTAGAATTTCTTACAGTGTACCACAATACCGTACTTACAAATAATTGTTTGCTGTTTAATATAATTAAGTATTCATTATGTTTTTAAACAATTTCAACGCACAACGCGGTGCGTAGTAGTCTCGTAGCACGTTCGTAGCAGCGGCTACGTCAAACATACATAGTATTCTGTGATATAACTTACAGCTTAGAGTTTGAAAGCATTCAAAGTTTGAAACACTAGGAAGGACATAGGCTATTTTTTATCCCGGAAAAACTCGTTCACGCGAGCAAAAGTTAGTACTTAATACATTGATTTATAAAAAAAAAACTTGAACATTAACGTTGTGAATTTTTTGGAATGGTTAGGGAATAATTTTCAATGGGTTAAATACAATATTTATTTATTGCGCTATCGTACACAAATATGACAACCTCCGTCTTACGAATTTCGATCAGGTCACGTGTCTTGACGCGAGTTTAACATCTTATACCCATCCCAAGAAAAGTGCTCAACGCCGCTAAAGAAGTTTTGATTTCAAAAATCCTTAATATAATAAATCCGAACGTATGTAAAAAAAATTGGGCACAAGATTATTTCTAACAAGTTAGAAATAATCACAGAAGCTGCTAAATAGATTTGGATTAAATTTGTCACACGTATAGACCATATACGTCATCATGGCGGCTTACCTTTACACAAGCGGCTTACTCTTCATACGGAACTCCGAACAATCCTTCAGGATTTCGTGTACGTGCATAATGAAACTCGTAACTGTCCTTTTCCCGAAGCTCTTTATGCGTGAACAGGCCATGAATGTTCCATGTCATCCAGCCAATTACGAGCTGAATTAGGTCCTAGTATGCACCTACGCTAAGCCGCGGTGTACGTTTGCAAATTGGCTGCTTATTACCGCGTTGCCCCATCTTCCCCGACGTGCGGTGCGCGCACTTGGACACGCTCCGAGGTTAATGTTATATTTTCAACGATCTTTGTTTTAGTTTGGATGTTTTCATTTGAATATTGTGGGGAATTTTGTGATTATGTCCTTTGAAGTGGTTTTGTTTAGTCTTTGTTGGGACTAGCTTATTCGAGGTGGTGAAGTGTTTCATATAAAAATTATAACTTTGCATTGAAGGGTCAATAAAAATAACAAAACACACATAACGCCTTTATCCCTGAGGGGATAGGCAAGGATGCAACAAGGACACACAGTTTTCGCCATGTGCGTTCAGGTCCCATGATGCGATAAGAGGCGAGCTTATCGCCATATCGCACACAAATTCCAGACCTCGGGCTATATACCCAATATCACTTAGCCCGATCCAGGATTCGAGTCCAAGACCTCAAAGCGGTGTCGTACATCGTACGAAATATGATTACACATTCAGGTTTAATACTTACTATAAAGTATGTTTATGTTCGAAAGAATTGTCTCACCTCCAGTTTTTTTTAAGATAATATGGAGAAGCACGTGTTTTATGTCTACGATTATGGGTTGACAAGTAGAAAATAAAATTTATATTAAATCCCCGTTTGTATATCATGCAATAAAAAATACAATATAATTTGATCAGGAAATACAAAACTTCGTATTTTATTTAACCCCAAATGTCCATTCCTTTACTTCCTCTTTGGAGAAATTATCTAAAAATGGCGAGTGCAAAAATACGCAGTGGTCAAGTGTTGGGTAAGTGGTCGTTAGTGTAGAAACTATGGAACTTGTTCGTGACCGTGTCGGCGAGGCGACGGCGGCTAAAGTGTCGATTTGAGGAGTTACCACGTTCGACTATACTAGGGCGTTTTACATATAGTCCGCTTAGGTGACGCGTAAGATGCAAGTGTGTATTTGGTATTATGAGATTAAGGGCCGATTTTATCGCTTCCTGATAAATGGTACTGGGCCTGTAGCCAAGACGCCGACAATCGTTAACGTCAATGGAATAAAAAAAATATAAGGGAATGACGTATGGATCCGTGTGAAAGACTTATCGATCGGATATGCCATTTTAATATATTTTTTTTGTTTTCTATTAGCGTTGACTATTGTAGAAAGGCGTTTTGGCTACAGCCCCTGGTCACATACATGTAAGAGCCGACCAAATGCAAAAGTCACACTAATTCATGCTCCCAAATAAATGGTAATGAAATGAGTATTATCTACATTAGCTGGTTAATACTATAACCGTCAAATAAAATTTATTTTTAAACAGGTGTCAAACAGACCCTAAACACCTTAAAATATTTCTTCTGTACATGTATCCGCCTCACTTGACATTGGCAAAATTGTCCTAAAAGACAGAGCCAGATAGGAAAATAAAAAAAAAATACCTTAAGTTTTTTTTTTTTTTTTTATTTCTTTGAATGACGAGACGAGCATGCCGTTCGCCTGATGGTAAGCGATACGACCACCCATAAACAGTAGCAACACCATCCAGCACATTGAGTTACAAAGTACTGTGTGGCATTCCACTGCGCTCGTCATCCTCAGAGATAAGATGTTAAGTCTCATTATGTCCAGTAGTTACACTGGCTACAAATGTCCTTCGAACCGAAACACAGCAGTGCATACACACTGCAGCTTGGCGGTAGAATTAGACATAGCAGTGGTACCCACCCAGACGGAGTCTTTCATATGAGAGACCTACCACCAGTAGACACGTGTCACGTTCTAGGATCATCCTGTGTACATTCGGTTTCAATTATGTCGATTGCCGACGGGGTTTTACTTCACTTAACGTCAGTGACCCACATTGCCATGCCCGTATAAATAAAACAAGTCTATACAGCGGGGCTCTACCACCATATCGCATCTATCCCCCGGTGACCCGCCTCCTTGATTGTTTCTCTTAAATTACTATACGTAATATCGGATAAAATAAATCTAATCTTTCGTATATCGTTATAAATATAATTAGTGTCAGTAATAATTTGTAAAATCACCAAGCATATACAATATAATTCTGCAAAATCCAAAAAGTCATAAATACACAACAGTAAGTTACTTTATTTTTTAGGGAAAATTTAGTTTTCCAACAGACGGACTTCACATCTTTCGTTATCTAAGTAGATATTTATTGCTAACCAGCCGTTTGCCCGATTAAGATTTTTTTCGGGAACTACTTTGAATTTTTAAATACACCTTCTAAGTCACCAATTCAACAAAATAATCTAGTTTAGAAAATTTCATGCTTTTAGGTTCGTCGACCTTAGGTTGGTCTGTCAGTCAGTTTTAATAATTGTACTAAGTAGAAAATATTTATTAGCTATATAAGGCAACATCGTAAGGTGGTAGGTCTCGTTTGTGTGGTAGTTCACCCTTCAGCTCGAGAGGAGCCGTCTGGGTAGTTACCACCGCAATGTCTGTTTCTACCGCCAAGCAGCAGTGTGTATGCGATGTTGTATTCCGCTTTGAAGGAAATTGTAGCATACGTAATTACTAGGCCCTATGAGACTTAACATCTTATGTCTCAGGGTGACCAGCGCAGTGGAGAGCCACGCAGTATTTTGTAATTAAGAGTTTTGTATGGTGTTCAGCTACTTTTTATGGGCGTTCGTATCGTTTACGATTAGATGAACGGTATGCATGACTCGCCATTCAATTACAACGAAAAAAACTGCATACCTAACAGGTGTCCATAATAATTTTATGTGAAATCTCTTAACCCATACTCGGCTAGCGTAGTAGACGAATCTAAACCTTCTGACTAGTAAAACAAGTCTATAAATTTGACAGCAAAAATATTTTTCCAGTGTATAGATATTTTTCTCATGTATTAACTCCAATAATTCAACTTGTAACCCATTTGTCTATACCATAATATGACCTTTATAAGTTCTCTTCAATTAATGACTACTAAATATTTTCAACCTTTTGTTGTTTTTGTTAAGTAAGTGCTGTTGAAATTATTGTTCCTTCCCCTTCAATACAGGGTCGGATTCAGTTTAGCGAGGGTCAGTTTGCATCATACTTTAATTAAGATATATTAACATTTTTAAACACACGTACATACTCACGCCTTTTATCTCCGAAGAGGTAGGCAGAGGCACAACTAGTGCACCCACTTTTCGCCGTGTGTATTCCATCCCATGATGTGTTAGGGGGCGAACCTATCGCCATCACGCCATGTCAGGCACAAATTTCAGACTCCGGGCTAATTAGAAAAACCCAATATCACCTTGCCCGACCCGGGGATTGATTGATTGATAATACAACTACGCCACCGAGACAGTTACATGCACATTTTTAAAGTTAAATTCCTATTTTTTTTACCATTGTACAGGCTTTTATGACACTTAAGCTATAAAACGTATCAGTATCTATGTCTGTTCCTCATCAAATCAGGCCACGTAACTTTTGTAATCTTTAAGAACCCCAAAACTTATTTGTAGGGGGAGATAAGTAAACGAGAGAGGGTTGGGGATTTATTGGAAATCTATCAATTATAAACAAACCACAACAGTTATTAATTACAGCTGTAATCCTCTACAGTAGGTTCAATGTTATTGCTTACAAAAAGAAAAACGTAAGTAAATTTTATATGATAACAAGATGGACAATAACCGTAATCGATGGTTTATGATAATTTAAATTGCGAATAGATTTGAAGTCATTTTCAGGCGACAAAGAATCCTCGTATCTTTCGTAGTCCGATTACTAGTTCGTGCCGAGTAAAGCTTATTCGTTGAATAAAAGATATCAACGCACTATAACATTGAACTTTAAACAAACATTATATTATTGACTCTTAAAAATAACCTTAAAGCGACCCTGTCAATAGCGTATTAAAGTTAATTGAGGTACAGAAGTCGAGACGTGGTCACGTGGCCGTCGCGTGCGCACACAAGGGCTCGCCCGCTGTGCTTGAGAGCATATGCACCGGCATTCTACGATAACTGCATAACCTGGGATACAATATATTGGACATTGATTGGGGAGTGAATGTACTTTGTGTTGAGGTGTAAGGGTGAGTTAGAGGGTTGGGTTTTGATGTTAAATGATTCTTATAGTGGTTGAAATTGTTTTTGGCAAATTTGTCTTTTTTAGCATCTCAACAATGTTCTACATCATAAATTTAAGAATTACCATTGTCAGCAGCATAAGTAGCTGAACAAATTTAAAATTGCCTACATACTTTTGTGTTCTAATTAATCTTTATTTCTCTTCACACAAATAAAATAATGAGATTTACTTTAATTCGAACGAAGAAAGAAATGTTTCAGTTTAAATCAAAGCGTATATAGGCGATTTTAAATTTTGATTTTTTTCAGCTATTTATGCTGCTGACTGTACACTGTGCCCAATCGCGCTGACTGCACGTGTCTGTGGAACGGATATGCCTAGGCTCCAGAGGCTTAGACGCGCATCGTGTATATGTTTGTTTCATTCTGCAAAATTTCATACAAATCTTTCTAACAGTTTATATCATTGGCTATCAAACATCTTAGTACTTAGTAATGGTGTGATGATTATACACTATAGTTACATGGCATTGCAATGCTAGGATTAATGAATTCCACCTCAATCTCAAGATTAAAAATCATTCTACGTCAAATAAAAATTTAAGTCATACATTAAACCTCCATTTGCAAGTTTCTCATCATACAACTTCGTACAAGCAAAATATCTTCCGCCAATTGCTTATTTAAGGGTATAAACCACCGGTCATTTAAAACAAGCCAACAGCGGGTGGTAGTTAGCATGATTGTGTGATGACACTCGCTCGACGACCGGCGACCGGCAACCCCTTGTGATCGCACTTATTGTATAATGAACGCGCCGAGTAAACTGTCTTGATGCTTGCATTGTTTTAAATACGCAACATATATTGAAATTAAAAATGATTCCTTTGGCAACCAGCCAACGGATGCTTACTTGCACTTAGTAAAAATATATATTGTTAAATCAAAGTATAGAAATACAAGGGTAAGTAATGTTTTGACTAAAAATACATCGAGGATCGATCGAATTATCGAAAGTCTGTATTATGGTATTCTCTTTGATTAATTATATACCTAGATAGAGTGACGCGCTACAATGAAACTAAAACAAACAGGCCAACTTTTCTTAAGCTAGTATGCGTGACAGCTGTGTCATACGCTATCGCTGCATCATCCTGCGTATCCTTGTGTGCGCGCATAATGATACCACTTATTACATGGTTTCTATTAAAACGGGGAGATAATTATATCCATGAAAAACAACAAAAAATAATTCACTCGAACTCATTTAGCGGGCAACTGTTGGCCTCTATTTTTTTCGACGCGTTTGAAACGTTCGGTGTCTATCTAGGTATATAATTAATCAAAGGGTATTCTAAAGAGATCCCACATTCACCTTTTGCTGAAAATAGAAACATGATATCCTATTTTCTTGTTTTTTGTTCTTACACATACAGTTAAAGAGTGGCAGTGGTTGGTAAGAATAAGTAGTAGATATAGTACACGGAAATTCGTCAACATTGCCAGTTTGTATGGTTTCAAGCGCAGATTAAGCAATGATTTTGTATTTTTGCCGATGGCCTGGTTAGTATAATCCATTTGTTCATCAGACGCGTTGACTTTGGATGTATTGCTTAAAGCCCTTTTTGGATACAAACAAAATTATATCACCAGACGGATTAAGTGTAGGAAGATCGTGTGCATTTCGTGTTTTTTTTTAATTTTCCACATAAATACACACATACATTTAAAATTTTCCAAAACGATCAAACACTTACCTGCTGTGGATAGCCGTCGGGGAGCGGGCTCGGTGGTTGCGGCCGGCGGCGTCGTATCTAATTCCTCACGTACTCCTACTTTACATGTTTAGACACTGAGTATGGAGTCAATCTCTCTGTTAGCGCTACTAGTATCTCTCCGGGCGTTTAGTTGATTGTTTGTATACTAATATATTGCGTTTTTATGCCTTTACGATTTATTCAGAGATTATCTTCATATTTGGGTTACCCGTTGAATAGTCTTCAAGGAAAATAAGCTTTTCGTCGAAAAAAAGTATGACGATAATATCGGCGGAAACCGATAAAATCTGTTTATGTCCGTTTTTTCAATCTCGAACAAGTTTCAAATGACTATTACCGGTTAGTTAAACTAGAGGTACGTAGTACTATGCTATATTAAGGGTAAATAAATGAATAAACCACTGACGACCGCGGCCGATGGCGGAGAAATAATTCCACGCCCGATATCATCACGCGGTTTTATATAAAATTACAATGACAAGTTATAATTTTAATATTATATTACTACAAGTAAATACAATTTTTAACAAGGCCAAAGAATGTATCTTTTTATGAAACGCTAATATTATGCGCTTCAAACAGATTATGCTTTACTTTAAAATATAATTTCACTAGGTATCTCTATTATTTCTATACACAACTTTTTTTATCCTAACGTTTTATTTTTTTATTAAGGCGATTGAAACTCTGGTGTAGCACAATTAGTATAAAACACAAAATTCTTGCTTTATAATAATAGGTCGTTATTTCCCTAATTGTCTTTATTTGGAGGTGTGACCACGAATAAATTCCGCCGAGTCCATTTAAATTGTAAATGACGGAGCTCATTTTGGGAACGCTTTTTATCATTCTTTATTTTTAGGAGGTCAGGTCAGCTTGACTGAATTTGGAATAGGTAATCGCATTATGAAAAAACGGGTCAAGTAAGAGCAGGACTTATGCGCTTAAGGATCAGTAACACATTTAAAAAAAAAATGTTTTGTTATCTATGGCCTAATGTTCAAAAGATAAAGCTGTTTAAAGCCGGTCACGTTTAGTAATAAGTCAGGCTGGAGGCCCCGTCAGCGGGGCTCAGGGTCATCACGGCAGTGTGTCCTGTCTTTGCCGAATGGCTGGTCAGGTGCCACGGTGAGGCAACGTTTCGCCTGACACAGTTGCTCACCGGGCATGGCTGCTTCGGTGAGTACTTGTGGTGGGTAGTGTGCAAGGAGGCGTCGGCCGTGTGTCACCACTGTGACAACTGCCCGCTGGATACGGCCCAGCACACTGGAACTTTGCTCAGCCTGGGACGAGGAGCGCAGCGCTCTCAAAGCAGTCGTCGGAGAAAACCTCTCGCTGCCAGCCGTGGTCGCCAGCCGGAGGTCCTGATGTGCGGTGGCGCACCTCTGCGAGGTGGTTCTCTCGCAGAAGGAGAGCGCCGAGAGGGATCGGAGGCGCGGAGAACCCTCCCGCCGCCAAAGGCGCCGGTGGACGACTAACCGGCGTCTTCCCTGCGGATTGAGGGCGTTTGGAGAACTCCACCACGGTATCGGCCCTGCCTGTCGTAAAAGGCGACTAATAGGGGCCACCGGGGGTCGCAGGCGGGCGGCAGGGGGCTTTCCGCCTTTAGTTGTTAATTTTTTAGAACATTGTTGCGACCTCCAGTGCGCGGGGGCTTCTGAGTCCCCCCCCCCCACAATAGGAGACGGGCCGCATTAGGTGGCACCGCGCAGGGCCGGTTGCGGACAACAACTTAGACACTTCCGTCAGAGGAAGCCCGCAGCCGTCCCTAATGCGCCGAAGATGGCCACCGCGGAGTTTTATTTGGTATGCCATACGTGGGAAGGCACCGTGAACCCAACATAACCGCACAGTCGCCCCACACGAAGGTTGGGCGGTAGTAGTAATGTAGTTTCTCCGAGAAAAAAAAAATGTTTAGTAATAGGATTCCATAATATCCTGTATGCAGAGAACTTTGAAAAAAATTATGTTGTATTCTTGCCATTAAAAGGGGACCTATGAAGATTGCCTCCGTGGCAAAGTTGTATTACGTGCGTGTTCCACTATCGCGCTGAGGTTTCGGGTTCGAAATCCGGGTCGGGCAAAGTGTTAATGGGTTTTTCTACTCAGTATCAGCCTGAAGTCTGGTAAACGGCAACAGGCCTGCCACTGATTAAATTTGTCAATTTGACCTATAATAGCTTGTAAAATGTGTGTGTGTTTCCCATCTGCCTACCTCTGAAAAGGAAATAAGGCAGTACTATACCTAATGAAGACTTTATGAAGTTGCAACATACTTTCCAATCTTGGTAGAAACGTGTTGTAAGCGACTAACTAGCGTTATTTCAATATTCTATTCGAGGTAGAAAATATTATTGATAATTGCAGACGTAGTTACTGGACTGATTTTTCACTTATGTTAACTACATAAATCTAAATATGATATAAATAACATAAAAAATAATCCCAAAGTAAAAAAATAATGTTAATGTAAACTCGTACCCACTTTATTTAGCGTCCGCTTCGATATCATTAACAAAGTTTCCCTCGAAGATATCCGTGCGTAAACTGAAGACGACTCCAGAACCTCTCGAGCGTAAAGCCAGCGCTAAACAATATTACGTATAACGAGAAAGCACTCCGCACCCTCGCCCCAGAGTACATAACCCATCATTAAAAAATGCCATACAATATTTACCAAAGTTTGAAAAGCGACCTAGCTGAATACTGGACGCCGGAGCCTTCATTTTCACGCAAATTAAAAGAGACAAACGGCGCCATAGAGAAGATTCCCGCGCGCGCTAAAACATTCACAAACGTATTCAATTGCTCGAGAGCGTAACGGAACAGCCTGAGGCATTAATTAGAGCAGAAAACCCGTGTCTATGGTGGTTCCTTTTTCAAACTGACGTCTTTATGCGAGCCGTGGCTTTGTGCGGGCCCGTGTCTGCGGTTAAGTGTCAAGTCTTAGTGTCGAGCGATGTTTTAACCTCTTTGTCGTTTGATCGGAACTGCTTTTCACTTTGATGATGGTTTTGTTTTATTGATCGAAAAAAAAACACTGACGAAAAACTTATACTTATACGCAAACTCACGCCTTTGGGGATAAAAGGCGTGAGTAAGCATTAATGTTTTATCTATTTTATAAATTTCATTGTTGGCAGGTGTACATGCCGACAATGACCAGGAACCAGAAGCTGTGAGGTGCAACTCACAAGCGACCAGCCAGAATTTAGAAATATCCGACATAGATGACGAAATTTCCGTAGGAGACAACAGAAGCGAGACATCGACACCTAAAAAGATCCAATTCGCCTTCGAAAAAACTCCTGATGACTATAAAAAAAATGATTCCGAAGACAACGAACGATCTTCTCCAATAGAATACAATTCAAATCGAATTTCGAATTTTGATTCTACGTTCAAAGAAGATGATAATGAATTTGAAAATAGAACAGATGAACGAATGAAGTTGTATGATAGCAGTCTCTTTCACTTGTATAGAACTGATAGGGAGACTAATAAAGATGGAGGGAATGAAGGCTCTGCCTTCGGACACATAAGTGGTTCTTTATCAGAGAGTATTTATGGCCGGTCTATGGATCTGTCGAAGAGTTCATTTCAGTCACAGTTATTGGCTGGATTTGCAGCTTCGGTTATGGCGGGAAGCGCGCAAAGAGAGACCCAAGAAGGCACAGGTTGTTTTTTCAAGCCTTTCACACACACACACACACACACTCACGCCTAATATCCCCGAAGGAGTAGGTAGAGGCGTAACTAGTGCATCCACTTTTCGTCGTGCGTATTCTGTCCCACGATGTCATAGGGGGCGAGCCTATCGCTATATAACAAATCCAATATACTACTGCGATACGGGCCTGGAGCCTAGTGCAGTGACCGCTGTAAACCGTTTTGTAATAATTTCTTTGTGACAATAAAGATTATTATTATTATTATTAATATCACTTTGGCCGACCCGGGGATCGAACCCGAGACCTCAGCTTTGCAGTCGCACCGTAATACAACTACGCCAACGAGCCAGTCAATCCTTTCATGGTGTATTAATGCATTTTTTTGAAATAATTATATATCACGTACTTTTATTCCACAGATGGGCAGCCGTCGATGACATCTCGACCGGTGAGCTCACAGAACTCGAGCCGCAAACCCCGACGGCGACGCACTGCGTTCACTCACGCTCAGCTCGCGTATTTAGAACGCAAGTTTAGGTGCCAGAAGTATTTGAGCGTGGCGGACCGAGGGGATGTGGCGGAGGCGCTGAGTCTAAGTGAAACACAGGTCAAGACCTGGTACCAGAACCGTAGGTGAGCTGTGTTATATTGCTAAAAGAACTATTTTTGAATATGGTTATATTCTTCAGATTTTATACAAATCCCCTATATATATCTGACTTAAATAAATTATCTTCTTACTTTGACTTAATTGCGAAATTGGTAACGTATCCATAATTCATCTGGTAATAACCAAATTCACCTAGGAACAATATTAATTACCACAAAGTGATATACTTACTTGTATACTACTATTCTCCATACGCCAGTCTAGCACCACGTTGGGCGCCAATAGCATCTTAATATTTTTACCTTTCTTTAGGACAAAATGGAAGCGGCAGAACCAACTGCGCCTAGAACAGCTTCGGGCACAGGCTGTGAGTGGAGAGAGAGATCTCTCAGGCCACACTCTCCCTCTGGCCTGCGCGCTACTCCCTCCGTACCCGGCCTACATGCACTGCCACCTGTGAGGCACCGGTAGATAGTTCACTGTAGCGTCTGTAGTATAGTGCAATATTTGATTTATAGGTGATATTGTAAATAGATTTAAGTGTTTGAGATTTTAATTGTTTTTTTATTTAAGTAAAAATTATAAGTATTTTTTTGTGTCAGAAAATAGGGTACCTTTGATGCTGTTTACGATCCACCTTTTTTGCCATTATTTGTAATATATCCTCAGAGAGATGGGGTTGCTAATTATCCGTTGTTTTTTTGTGATTATGTTACATTTTCATGATGTTAGATGTAATAAAATCTTATATTTTAAAAAAATATGAAGAATAATTCCTATATACATACATTCGGATTTTATGTACGCCGTACTTATTATACATACCAGTGAGTTTAAATTATTATATTAATTCCAATGTTATTAGGTACTTAAACCGTTGCAGTGCTAATAAATAAACAAATTTAAATGTCTATCATTGGACAGTTTGAGATTATATTGGTGCAAAAAGGTATTTTTTTTATAAACGATTTACTTAGTTATTTGTTGAATCTTACTTTTCATATCTTTTAATCTTTCTGTGAGAAAAAAGCTTTAAGGTTCGAACAACCTGACGATGCCCAAACTATTATTGTAGTATTGTTTTCTTTTATTTAAATTTAATTTGTTAATTTTACCTAACCTTAGGGCCGATTTCACCGCTTACTGATAAACACCATGCGTCATATAAATACCTAAGCCGACCAAATACAAAAATCATACAATAATGTAGGAGCATAGAGTGTGACTATTGTGTTTGGACGGCTTATACGTTTAGGTGACAAGCGGTAAAATAGGCCTTTAACATTCTGAAATATGTAAACATGATACATAACTGATCGAATAATACCTGGTTAAGAAATTAAAATTTTGATGAATATTCGGTTACAAGAAAACGTTCCTAAAATATTTTTGTTATATAACTTACAATAATTCAGTTGTCATTTATTGTCTCAATTTCTAGTCTTTAAAATCCAGAACTGTAGAAACTTTTACATATGTAATCACTTTTTAATTAATAAAAACTATAAAGTTCAGCTAACAATAGTCTTTAAAGTTGGTTTGAATTTTTTGCCGACGGTGATGGTATTATTTTATGCGCGGCCCCACTAATGTGTATAGACGATGACGCGCGCTATCAATTTTGAGTGGAGATTTCGAGGGTTAAAGGGACTTTGATTATTCATAGTAGCCTGTGCACTCATACGTATTTCTTGTGTATTAACTGAACTAAAACAGAAACGGAAGGTTGCACGTCTAACTGTATGCATGGGCGTATATAAGAGCGGGTTTCGGGGGTCCGGACCTCCCCTTGAGCTTACAAAAAATTAATCCGGGCCACTTTGATTAATTATATTATACCTAGATAGACATTGAACGTTTGAAACGCGTCGAAAAAATAGAGAAATGAGTTCGAGTGAATTAATTTTTGTTGTTTTTCATGGATATAATTTTTACCCATTTTAATAGAAACCATGTAATAACTGGTATCATTATGCGCGCACACAAGGATACGCAGAATGATGCAGCGATAGCGTATGACACAGCTGTCGCGCATACTAGCTTAAGAAAAGTTGGCCTGTTTGTTTTAGTTTCATTGCAGCGCGTGAATCTATCTAGGTATATAATTAATCAAAGCCGGGCCACAAAACATGTACACATTATAATGCCTATGTCTATACTCCTAAAAAAAATGTATGACCGGGAGGGGTGGGGGGATGTATTCGTGACTTAATTGTTGAAAGGAGGTTTTTTGGTGTCATGGGGCGGCAGAAACCCACGCTACGCCACTGAAATCTTAGTATCCCGTAGGATAGCAAAATTTCAGTGGCGTAGCGTCCCTATATCAAAGACCTCCGACGACCCTCCCTATGTGAAAGCTATAGCTACGCCCGTGACTGTATGCTACAAAAGATTAATTTGTCGCATTAATTGAGACGTTGAGGTGAAGCCGTGACTTCATGACCATCATGAACAACCTGTAGGGTCGCACTGTTGGGAATAGGTCTTTCATACTATGCCACTTCTTTTGCTCTCGAGCCAGTCGCATCCAGGTTCAACCCGCGATCTTCAAAATGTCGTCGACCCGCCGCTGGATGGCTTACTTACCGCGACAATATTTTGGCAACGGTTATAACGCATTTCAACTTTTATTGCTGTTGGTTTAAGGCAGTATTTTATACCCTAATTATTGCTATGATAGACTTAGACATTAACGTTAGTGTGGACTCAGCATTACAGACTAAAAGATTATCCTAGGATAAGTACAGAAAAGTTCAGACAGACCTGTAAAGGTTGGTATGAGCTGTAAATATTAATAGCTTTAAGGAGTTATATTTCGGTTAAAGGTAACTTTTGGATCATCAGTTAAAGTGAATTGTAAGGAATTAAAAACTATGGATCTCGCTCTAATTGGACAAGTCGGCGATAACTACAAGTTCTGGAGGAACCCAAACGTTGCCATTTGTGTAACTTCTAAATTATATAAATATAAACTAAGAACTACGTAATAATAAATTATGCAAAATAATATAACTCATTAATAGAGACAACATACGTAAAGTGAAATAAGAGTAAAGATACTCGATATCAATGAAGTTATTAGAAAACTATTGCTATTAATGCCGACTGCCTCGGTGGCGTAGTTGTATTACGGTACGACTGCAAGGCTGAGGTCTCGGGTTCGATCCCCGGGTCGGGCAAAGTGATATTGGATTTTTCTATTCATTATCAGCCCGGGGTCTGGAATTTGTGCCCGATTGGCGATAGGCTCGCCCCCTATCACATCATGGGACGGAATACGCTTGGCGAAAAGTGGGTGCACTAGTTGCGCCTCTGCCTACCCCTTCGGGGATAAAAGGCGTGAGCATGCTATTAATATAAATTCTTGGTTATAATAAGTACTAATATTTGCTTTAGATATCGTGTGCAACGAATTAAAATTAACAAGAAAATAATAAGAATACCAATGTCAAATTAAACAAATGTTATTATGAACAAAGATTTTTATGAATACATGTAGATACTGAAATCTAGATTTTTTTTTATGTAAAAAAATATTTCCTGTTTGTATTTATTATCGGAATATAATATAGTATTTGTACAAGTAATATGAAAATAATGAATTTGTTGTTTACTACATTGAGCTAAAATAGTTTGATAGAGTGAAAATTTATTTATTTCTTCAAAAAGTATTGTATAAGTTGAATTGAACTACATGTATGTTATGAGGAAGCTCCGAACGCCTGAACCGCCTAACAAACAATATATTCATGATACCACGTTCTATACGTGAAGAAGGGCTCCGGTACAGATTTGTATTAATGAATAATCTGAATAGATTATCATTCAAATTACTTACAATAAAAATATAGTTATAAAACATGCTAATATGTTTCCTTGACATTCTAATAGAAATAATGTTTGTGTATACAGGCCGTTTAGCTGCTTTCGCGGCACCAAAGAACTGATATTAAGTATTTACTACTTATGTTTTAACCATCTTGAATTGCTATCATAATTTATTACGTTATTTGATAGGTAATTAATGTTAATTACGATCTCATAGGTTAAATTGTAAAGTACCTGTAATTAACGTAGTATAAAAATTTTAGTCACAAAGTAAAGTTATACGAAATCCCACAGCTTTTCAATCATACCATTTTGTCAAACAAAACATTCCATTCGAGTAAAATTATGCAAAACCCGTGGCGCCATTTCGAATCAGGGCTGCCAACCGCTCGCAATTTGCATCTGTTTAACATCGTAAATGTACTCTCAGCTGCTGCACCGCTGTAAAGCGGCGTATGTATTCGCATCACTGAACGCTACGCAAGTTTAAATCGATGTGGCGCTGTTTTGTTATTTAGACACGGATAACTTTGACTTGGCAGTTTGGAATTATCAGTCAATTTGTTGTAACGAGATGGTAATTGTTGGGTTTGGGTAGGGTTAGCGGGACGAACAAATGGCTGTTAATGAATACTTGTTAGGGTCACTTATCGCGCTGAGATTAAAGATTGTTTGTTGATTTGAGTGATACTGTAATTTGGACGTATTATGTCATCTATCAATGTATACGTTACGTTTATAGAAATTAGCAATTGAATGGTCAACGGGGAGATAAAATCATTATAATACTGAGGAATCATGTTTTGTATTTTAGGACCAATTTATAAAAAGAGAGTTAGTTGTTAATTTACTTTTTAATGTGCAGAGTGTATGATCACTAAACTTGAGGGTTATGGGGTGGGTATTGGCATTTAGTATGACTGAGTTGGTCTGTGTATGTAGATAGTTAGATACCATCACTATTTTTTTTGTCGCAGCAGCACTGATGTGCTGCAGTTTGAAGGACCAATTTAATTACATTTAAAGAGACATAGAGTGATGCCCTGGGTGAATAACACGATGCAGTGATTCCCTCACTGATCGTTGTCTAGATACTATGGAGGATATATAATGTATCATAATGATTAGTAACTACATTGGCTTGATGGTTTTTAAATCTGTATTTATCTAAAGAAAAAAGAAACTCAAATACGACTAGAATACTTTATAATAATATGTATACGAAGTATATGAGATTATTTTATTTGCTTTATTTGAATAAAGAACCATCATTCAAATATAAATAAACTGTGTACAGCCTAATAAATAGGAAATTAAAATACCTGGCCACACAAATATAATATTATCTCTAATTTAAAAATCGAACAGACAAGAATCTTTCAATCACAAATTAACAGAATCATATACCTCTTTATCAACACAAAGCCGGCATTATATACGTCTTTATTTCAGATTTGAGCGAACGAGGGTTTATTAAAGGGCCTCGTGCTGCGAGGTAATTGGGCTGTTTTGATCTCCAAGTGGCGGGCGGGGGGTGGCAGCCGGGGGGAGGGTAATTGAAGTATTTTCCCAGCGTTTGGAGGGTAGTTGTGTCGATACGGCTCTGAATGGATTAGTTAGCGCGCCGTGTGTAACTATCTGTCAATGGGAGATGGTAATGGACGCTTTTTGGTCGTAAATTAAAGGTTTTGGTTGCGTGTTTTTTATTGTTAAGGTTATGTGAGTGTTTTGTTTACGTAAGTTCAGTGTATTGTTGATACTCATTATTCGAAGGTGTAAATATTTGTAGAACGCGTGATTAGGATATTGTTTTTTTTGTGTTTTATAGCTATTAAGATTGTTATGAAAGGCGTTGGATTTCCTTTTTGAGGATCCTTGGTGGCTGAAACAACCCAATAGCTTCGAGCAATACCTATGTTACGGTTAGTACCTACGCCATAGTTATTAACCTTTTTTACCATTGCTATTTTGTTCCTTTGTGCGAGATAATTACATTATGATTGACCCGGCATAATTAATCTACTGCATAACTTAGGTAAAAAGGTAGTAAACATATATATGTCGGGTAATTCCTTTTTATTAATCTCATTGATGGTGTCTGAATATATAACGTTGGGTAAGATAAAATAATAACCGTGCAGAGAACCAGTCGAGACGTCAAACTAGTAGTGGGAGCACCAGTTGGGTGTATAAAAAGGGTGCCGAATCATATGACCTAACTAGTTCGGTGCAGTTCAATACTAAGTAGTAACTATGGTTGTATTCATATCGGTCAGTGCTTACTGCTTAGTTAAGCGGTTACTATGTTAATTCGGTTTTATGCATGAGGTCATGTTCAGGTGGTTACTAGACGAGTCGATTATAGTTGAGATTGGTCTCAATTATCAATATGTTATAATAAGTAAAGTTAATATTGAATCCTGACGTGGTATTGTACTCTGTGAACACTTGATTACGCAATAATTGTCCAACGAACAATAAACAGTGAGTTAAAGAGATAATTCATTTGAGACTTTTATTAACTATGCCCAAGTAAAACTATATCGACCGCCGCTGTCTGCGACATATATTAAGTTGAAAAAAATGTATTGGGATACGGTTTTCTATCCATAATCTACATATTTAAATATAAAAAAAACTTTCTAACAAAAAAAAAATATCACCTTTAAAAACCACTAAAAGCACCACCTAGGTATATCCACGCGCATGCTCACGCCTTTTATCCCCGAAGGGGTAGACAGAGGCGCAACTAGTGCACCCACTTTTCGCCAAGCGTATTCCGTCCCATGATGTGATAGGAGGCGAGCCTATCGCCATAGCGGGCACAAATTCCAGACTCCGGGCTGATACTGAATAGAAAAATGCAATATCACTTTGCCCGACCCGGGGATCGAACCCGAGACCTCAGCCTTGCAGTCGTACCGTAATACAACTACGCCACCGAGGCAGTCTAGCATATGGCACCTAGGTATATCCAGTATACAGGTAATGTTATATAAATTCTTATCAAATTAATTTCCGAAGCATAACATAACAATGGTCAACAGGTAATTAAATTAGGTTTATCAGTTCGCACTCGAGCAATGTAAACCACTGGACTAAAATGGAATTATTTTACATTCTTTACATTTATTTAATTCTACCAAAAGTTACGAGTAATATCGTCAGCGAAGAAAACCAAGACAAGATAGAGAAAGAGGATAAGACAGTATATAATATTGGAAGGCGATTCATTGATAATTTGGATGATAGTCAGTGGCATGTTTCGCATTTAAAAGATTTAGGCTTTGATAGCGGTAGTAAATGTCAAGGCGAAACGTTCGAAGACCAAGCGTTGAAATATAGGAGAATGTTGAAATCTGATGGAGCTCGTGTTAACTTCGTTTCTGTTGACCCGTTGCCGTATGATGCTTCAGATATTAACCAAAGTGTGTGTCGTGTGGGCAATGCTGGCAACAATGAAACAGAAATGCTAACTCATAATAAAACAAAAGAAAACAATTTGAAAAAAGAAGACGAAAATCTGAATTCAAAAAAAGAATTTAACCAAACTGTGACAAAAGAACAAATCAAAACGGATAATCAAGCGCAAGTTAACACAGCCACAACTGTTAACGCAAAAGCGACAGTATCAGACGACGTTAAGGTTGAAAATGAGAAGGAGAAGAAAAGCAGGCGAGCCAGCGAGTACATGTTTAGTTCCGTGGAGTACTATGATGAGGCAGGAGATTTCGATGAGTCGGTGTGTCCTGGGGCAGTCGAGGTGTTCTCGCTGGAGATAGATCAGTTGAGAAACTATGATGTGGAATGTGAAATGCTGTTGGAATGGCGGAGTTTGGAATAAAATTAAACGTAATATATTATGGTATTTTTTAAAGAACGAATTCTTTTTAACACTTATTGATATATATTTATTATTGCGATGTTACACTCTGTATAATAATTAAATCTTTTCGTTACACCGTTTCCTATATCTTGGAACAACGTACTCCCGTCAATTAGACAATCTGGTAGTCTTTTCACACTTAGGACACGTCTCCGCAACTCCGCTGGTATATTCTCGAATCCCAACAAGAACTAAGCGACGTAAACGTTGACTTGTCCATATTATTATATTAGTTTTCGGTAATATCATAGTTATTAGTAGGTATTTATAATCTAAGCGTATATAACACCCAGACATGCACATAAAAAAAGGCAGGTGCGCATGCACTTATAATATTTGTTGTTGATGGACGTTGCTCTAGAGTCTAGGGTCTAGAAACTAGATGAAAATCAGTGCCAAGCATTTACTTTTTGGCATTTGCTGATCCAAATCCATACTGGGTGACTATCTGAGTACATACGTTACAACTTACGTACCCATCTAACTGAAAATGGCACAAAAGGATTTATTAATACGAAATATTTGTTTAGGTTTTTTTAACCATTTAAAAATCTGTTTACCTGCTTAGCTATCTTTTTATGATTATCCTGAGTAGCAGGTAAGTATCAAACAGGAAAAATCTATATTACAGCAATAAATTATGAGCCGGTAGTAAAATGAGATGGCTGGTTCGATTCCATACCGGGACATGTCTTTTTCACCCGTATAACTTTATTTTGGAACTGATTGTTGTGGGTTTATTCTGTGAAATTTTGCTCTTAAAAATAAGTACATTGTAGATATAAGTAAAAGTTGAGTAAAGTTTGGGTACAACTATGATTTACCCCGAGTGAATGCTTGAATTTAATTTTAATATAATGCATCGCATAGGCTATTTTACAACTCTCTTATTTAAACGCGCTAAACTTGTATATATATATATGTAATTGGTTTCTCGGAAACGGCTGGTCCGATTTGGATGAAATTTTGGATTTGTATAGTATGAGCTCTAAAAATGAAATTGGGGTATTCAGTTTTTTTATCAACCCCAAACTTGTGGGGTTAGAAGGGGGAGATGCTAAACCGTTGAACCGATTGTAATGAAATTCGGTATTGGGATATCTTAAACGTTGAAAACAATTATAGGATGTTATTTTTTTTATTAACTCTTATTTAAGGGGGGTAAAAGGAGGGAGAAACTACACCACTGAACCGATTGTAATGAAATTTGGTATGGGGATATCTTGAACGTTTGAAACAAATATGGGATATTATTTTTTTAGTAATTCCTATTTAAGGGGGTAAAAGGAGGGAGAAACTAAACCGCTGAACCGATTGTAATGAAATTTGGTATGGGATATCTTGAACGTTTGAAACAAATATGGGATATTTTTTTTTATCAACTCCTATTTAAGGGGGTAAATGGAGGGAGAAACTAAACCGCTGAACCGATTGTAATTAAATTTGATATGGGGATATCTCAAATCTAGAAAACAAACATATGATATTATTTATTTTATTAACCCATAATGAAGGGGGGTAAAAGTAGGGAGAAACTAAACCGCTGAACCGATTGTAAGCAAATTTGGTATGGGGATATCTAAAACCTAGAAAACAAACATAAGATATTATTTATTCACTCCTCCATATCTCGCCGACAAGCTGCACTGGCTGCAAGACGTGAGCGCGCACCACACTCGCGCATCCAGCTGGGCGCTGGTGGTGCCGAGAGCTCGAACAGTTGCATTCCGGGGTAGCTTTAAATTTGCCGCATCCCGCTGCTGGAACGACTTGCCACCGCCTCTTCGTAGTCTGCAAACATTGCACACTTTTAGAACTAGATATAAAAAATATTGCTTGCAATACAAAAAGATATCGAGTAATAATTTAAATTTATTATTTACATACCTCTTCTTTGCAGACTTATGGCGCGGCGGTGTCTCGGGAGTGCACAGCGCGTTTAAGTTTACCCACGCATTAATGGGCTAAAATGCCATGATACATTTTTTATATTATTTTTTTTGTATTAATATTATTTTGATCTGACTCAACTACTTTCTCAATCATTTTGAACTGTGTTTTCTGATTATTGCTGTTTTAATTATGATTATTTTTTATTTATTTTATATCACTTAAGTAATTGAGTTGCAACTTGCAACACGCGGCTTGAGCTGAATGGGACCCGTTTTGCACTCACACCATGACGTTCGGCACGACACACGCGCTTCCTTTGTATTGTTTTTTTATTGTTATTATTATTACATTTTTATATTTTTGCATTTCTTCTTTTTTGTATTGTTGTGTTTTTTTTCCTATGTTAATTTCTTTGTTGATATGGTGTTTGTGCAAATAAATGTATTGTTGTTGTTGTATTTTATAAACCCATAATTAAAGGGAGTAAAGAGAGGAGAAACTAAATTCCTGAACCGATTGTAATAAAATTTGGTATGGGAATATCTATAACCTTGAAAATTAATATGAGATAATATTTTTTCACTAACCCCAAAATGAGAGGGGTATAAGGGGAGAGATATTAAACCGCTGAACCAATTCTATTTAAATTTGGTTTGGAGATCTCTTAAAACTTGAAAATAAATATGACATATTCAGTATTTTATTAACCCCTAAATAAGAAGGTTAAAAGGGGAAAGAAAAAAAACCGTTGAACCGATTATGGTGAAATTTGATATAGATGTACCTTGAGTATAAATATGGGATAGTCATCTTTATTAACCCCTAACTTTGGGCAGCTAAAGCGGGGAGAAACTAAACCCCGAAACATATTATTAAGACCAAATTGGTGCGGTTATAATTATCTTAAACCACTATAATTAATTCGTCTTTTATCAATTCGTAACTAAAAAGGGAACTGAACTATGTATATCTGCTCGTGATGTAATAGGGTAGTTTCCCATGTTTGTTTTTGTGAATTATTTTATATGTAACAGAAAATAATACGAAAAAGAAATTCTTCAGTGAAATCAGCATCAAAATTGGTTGAAAAATAAAGCAGTTATTCATATGTAGAATATTTTTGTGAGCAAAAGTTGAGACGTAGAGGGGATATCGCGCTATCTCTTTCGCACGAACACAGCGTTATGGCCAGCGACTCTCGGTGACGTCACAGTGTAATATTACTGTCATCTGACAACTACCCCTTCCACCAAATTTCAAAGCTTTACAACTTACTAATTATTGCCCCAATTTGTAAAAATATTTTTCTGTTAGATTTTGTATGGCATACATTTTTGATAAATGTATTAAAAAAAGTAATTAACTACCCTATTCAATATGGAAAAATTATGAACCTGAGATCTAATATAAAATCTGAACCGCTGAAGAAACATTTTTTTTTTAATTAATAAAGTAGGTATCGAGTATCGACTCATTTGACTTCAGTCGTGAATATTTTCTTGAAATGGAAAATATTATAAGTCACTGTTCGATGATAAAATGAAACTAGTATCGACATCTTTCGTACGGTTCGTATTGAGTTTGATTTTACGCGTCCGTGAAAATCTTATACCGTATAATTTTCATGTACGAACCATGTTTCGTTGTTTTGGAAACGTTTCAACAGATGGCGTGAACAATAATATTGTACCAACGTAGTCTGGCAAGTGCTACGAAGCTACGTTGCTACGAGTTTTAGTTCCTAAATAGATCAATAGATGGCATTTTATACATTTCATGCTCAAGTTTTAAGAACTTATGTATGTTTTTATTTTAAAATTATAATGTTACTTAATAAAACAGTCATTATAAGGATGAATGATTAAAGTTGTAATATATAATCCTACCAACATATTGGTTACCTGGGGGAACAAGTTGGGCAGGTGGTGAAGTCACCACTAAAGTCACTCGTGGTAGCTACTGGCTAACAGACGAAAACTTGTCTGCTTTGCCCACCAGTTGGCTGATATGTAAAAAAGTCGGACTTCAATGCATGCAAGTAATTTTGACCTATATATACCACTACGGGTCGACCTTAATTTTAACGTGATTTTTGTTTATTTTTATTTATAATACTTTATTGTACAAGTACATTAAAAAAATACAGTATATCCACTAGAAATAAAGTACAATTGGCGGTCTTATCACTCGAGGCAATTTCTTACAGACAACCGTAGCATGAAGACAGGGAAAGGAAAAGAAAGGGCAGTTGAGGTGTACACTGTACAAGACAGAATATAATGTGACAAATACATACATATAAATTACAAATAGATAACAAATACACAAATACACACACACATATATATGCTTATATATATATAAATCAATGTCAAAAGAAAAAGTAGGTAAAAAATAAAAAAAGATGAATATAAGGGATAAAATAAATTCAGCAGGAAAGATAATAGTCCTTAACCATTTTTTTAAATATTGGTAGCGATTTCGCACATCTTACAGCGACCGGTAACGCATTCCACAATCGAATGGCTTGAATGGCAAAAGATTTGTCCATAAATGATGTAGAATGCGCCGGCATTTTCAATCTCAGGTTCTCTGATGATCTCAAACGCTTGTCATGTGTGTCATGAAGAAATTCAAATCGAGA
This sequence comes from Sphinx pinastri, assembly GCA_947568825.1. Lineage (NCBI taxonomy): Eukaryota > Metazoa > Arthropoda > Insecta > Lepidoptera > Sphingidae > Sphinx > Sphinx pinastri. The sequence continues at coordinate 1,715,882 of OX387615.1, forward strand.
TTTAAGGTAAGAAGGGCAGAGAGGATTAAAAATAACATTATAAAGCAAAGAAAGGATGTGAGCATTCCGGCGAAGCCGTATGGGTAGCCACTTGAGCCTATCACGAAACTCGGAGATATGTTCATATTTGCGAAGTCCAAATATAAAACGGATACAGAAATTTTGAAGGCGCTCAAGTTTATTAAGTTGGTCTTTAGTGAGGTCTAGGTTGAATATTATTTATAAAGATATTACACGTTGTTCACACTAAAATAAATTGACATCACGTATTCTTTTAATCCATTTTTTGTAAAAAAAGTCAATGAATCAATAATAACATTTATTTCATAACAATAAAAAAAGGCTTCTCAACCTGGAAAAGGGATACACATGTCCCGCAGTCATCTTGTAAGCCTGACACTAATACGGCGGTAGGAATTGTAAGGAAGGCATTAGGAAGCCCCTTCTGCTCCCCGCCCCGCACCGCCGCCCCCCCTCCTGCCGGAACGCCATTATTCTCGGATGGCGCGCGGTTTAAATGATCATCAAGGTTTCTGGGTCACTGTTCTAAATATATGTTACACTCATTATTTTTTAATGCAAGTATGTTTAGTTTAATGTGTGGGATATTTTTAGGACCGTGGAAGAAAGTATAAGCTTTATGCTTAAAAGGATAGACAGAAACGTTATGGTGAACTGAAGGTGCTCCCCAAGGAAATATTTGGATTTATAATCAAATTTTCTAAGAAGATGGCGCTATGAACTGCTACAGTGATTTAGGAACTTTTGTAGCGGGAAAGACTTCACGCAGGTGTAGCGAGCAACACCTAGTCAGTAAAGAAACATACAAGATACAAAGAAGGCATGTACGACTTATAGACGTGGTTCTACAATGGACGATTTTATTGATTGATTAAAGCGATTGCTTAATTATCAACTTTTACGGAAAAAGGGAATTAGGAAACTCAAAGAGCATTTTCCGCTCTTCGGCTGTTTTCTAACTATACAAAATGTAACAATTCTGCCCAGTGGCGGCCTTAGCCGGCGTGAAGCTTCGGGTGGATCCAAAAAAAGCAAAGTTTCCTGAATTCAACAATTTCGTAGGTTAGACACTTGAGACGCCTTGTGAACCTAAAAAAATGGTCCTCAGTTTACATCGCGCGAGGTCCCTCGCCTAAGCGCCGGTTGACCGGTTTGCCCTCAGCAGTGGCCCTCGGCAGTGGGCTGTCTGTCTTAAGCTTTGTGTTTTAGCACATTGCTGCGATCCCTGTTATAGACGGCAGCGTGGCAGGTAGGCCTCACGCTGCCGTTGACGCCGAGGGCGTCCCTCGGTGCGCGGGGGCATCTGAGCCCCCCCCCCCCCACAACAGGAGAAGGGCCGCACTAGGCGGCACAGGGCAGGGCCGGTTGCGGACTACAACTTAGATACTTCGGTCAGAGGAAGACCGCAGCCGTCCCTAATGCGCCGAAGATGGCAACCGTGGAGTTTTAGTTGGTTTGCCGGACGTTGTACGTAGGTTAAGGTCTAGGCCCGGCGCGACGTGGCGGTCACGCGATGGTTCCATCTCTCCAGGCGGCCCAACGTTGGGTTGCGTCGAAAGGCACGGTGAGCCCAACATAACCGCTCAGTCGCCCCCCCTTGAAGGCTGGGCGGTAGTAATAAGTCACTTTCTCCACGAAAACAAAAAAAAGTATAGACTTATTTGGAACAGAAGTAGGCTGTAAGTTTGTGTATCCGTATTAAAAAACCAAAACCATGTATTTCTGCTTTACTTCTAACCAACATCCAAATATTTATTCATTATAAGATGAGTAAGAAAGTAGGAATTTCTAGTGTAAAATAATTAACTTGATATCAAAAAAATTATTTTCAATAATTACTTGCCACGGACAGTCGCGACTGGCTCGTAAATCAAATGTGAGGGGTGCATGACGTCCTTTTCTCTCTTTAAATCATCTCTATACTGTGTCTCATTCACACATTTGTATCCCTGAGGGGTGTGTTTGCACAGATTCTAAAAGATGTATGTACAAACGCTGTTAGGGTAATGTGAAGGTTAAAACTGAGGGATACAGTTTAAAATTGATTGTATTTCAAAGAAAGTTAACTCATAAAAAGAATAAAGGTGAGGATACAATAAAATCATTTAAATAAATTATAACCAAACCGAATACAAAAGTCAGACAATTGAATAACTTTATTCATTTAATTAACACTTTTTATTTGTTTGTGTTGAATTTATCTGAAAAATAACTTTTCCCTAAAGTTTGAAGAATCATCCTTTATCATCATCATCATCTGGTACATGATGACCACTGCCGAACATAAGCCTCCCCTAAAGATTTCCAGCCGGACCTGGCAAAAGCGGCCTGCATCCAGTGTGATCCTGCGACCTTTATCAAGTCATCTGTCTACCTTGCAGAATCAGCTTTAAGAGTAATAAAATATAAAGTTTTGAAATTACGGAAGAATTTAAAAAAAACGTAAGGGTGGGTTTTGATAATGTTTATTGTACCTACAACCTAACATTGTGCGGCTAGTAGATGCAAATGAAAGTATGTCTTGTTGAAGTGAAATTAGGATGCATTTCGCTTGTAGGTGTATCTTGTACACCACTGCCGTTCACTAGATCTTATTTTCTTCAGTGTAGCTTTTAGTTTTGATTGTCACTGTGCATTCATTGTTGCAGTGATCTCTTCTTGCCTTCTGATGTCCTAGTACCGAATGCCCTTTAACACGTGACGTCACGCCCGCGATTCTCAAGCTGGCACAAGCCTTTTTGGGGCTGAGCGTGTTTCGTGCGTGTTTGGCGCGAATTAAATAAGTTTAAAAAAAATATAGTTTTGGTGGTCGGTATCTCGTATGCGAGGGACTGTCTGTGTCTGGCAATGTCGGCAGAAACGTACTGTGGTGGATTGCCAACCTCCAAGGTAATGTGGGTGGAATTTGGAGTTTTGCCGCGTTGTAACGGTGATGGAACTCAGCAGCAGGCGTAAGACCGAACAATTCTTCAGAGCAGTCCCCATGGTCAATGTGATAGAGAATGCAGAGCGATGCTACATCTCTACGCAAAGCCAAAGGATCAGGCCGATCGGAAATAAGACGGTCGTCAACGATACGAGCTGCCCGACGTTGAATGCGGTTAAGAGGGAGAAGCTGGTACTGGGGAGCCCCTGTCCAAAGCTATGAACAATATTCCATGTGGGGCCGAACCTGCGCCTTATAAAGTTGCAGGCGATGGCCCGACGTGAAATACGTCTTCGATCTGTTGAGCACACCCAGCTTTTTTGAGGCCAATTTTGCCTTACCCTCTAAGTGACCGCGGAACTGAACGTCACTCGATATGTCGACACCAAGAATTCCGATACTAGTTGTTGCAGTTAGATGAGTGTCTACAGTAATTTGTAGATTGCATGCATTCGTCAAATGACGCGACCGTTGACATTAGGTTAACGTTGGTAGATTAGCTAGGTTAGGATCTGTTTAGTCGTTACCTGAGAGGATCGCGACGCGTTCCTCCCGTTATTTTAAAAATTATTCGTCTTTTTTTTCTATTTCCTTTTTCCTGCCAGCCGAGCTTGGCTTCTTTGTTTATTTTTCATTGATTTTACTCCCTATAAAAAGGTCTATGGTTATATAAGTGACTTTTTGTAATAATAAATATTATTAATTTAATGTATCTTTTTTTTTTTTTTTTTTTTTATCGCGGGGATAAACGCGTTATCGCTACCACCACTGTGGGGTGAGTGGAATGGTTATGTTGGTTTCACCGATCTTACGGCACAATGTCGACACTCGGGAGTATAACATCATCCGAGCGAGCATTGAACCGAGTCCCTAACACTATGTACACCCTACATCGGCATACCAACCAAAACCCGCGGTGGCCTTCTTCGGCGCATACGGGACGGCCCCGGGGTATCTTGTATCTTGACTTGTCACAAATGCAACTTTACACGTGATGAATAAAGTATTTTATTTTATTTACTGGGCTTACGCGTTATTTACCAATGCTAGTTACGCAGTATTGTACTATCGCCATAGTAAACTTATCTTAACTATCGCCGACGATATCTTTGCAATTAGTCCTATGGTCAAAACGAACAAATAGATAAGAAAAAACCCAGAAAGAAAGTTGTATTCACTCTTCTATTTGTGTGCATCAAAAATTTTACCTTAGATCATCTGACATAAAGCTCAGTTTTGCCTGTACCGTAACTATGCATTGCAGTGCAGTGATCTCTTGGTGCCTTCTGTGTGCCTAGTACTGAATACCCTTTAACACGTGACGTCACTCCCGTGATTCCCAAGGCACGGGGGAAGCGGGAAATGATTAGGGGACTCGAGTTCCGGTCTCGGCTCGACAAAGAAACTACTAGTGTCGTGTCTAGTCGATATTTTTTCATTCTCCTGTTTTATTATTATCGTTGTTGATTTTTGTTTTGTATAGCATTATGATACATGTAAGTTTTCAAACTACATAGTACTTCCGGTCGCAACATCGAATTGCTCTTAAATATCAGTTTTTATCAATTATTTATTAATTAAACTGAAATATGCGCAGTGGAATGTCACACAATACTTTGTAACTCAAGGTGTTGGATGGTGTTGCTACTGTTTATGGGTGATCGTATCGCTTACCATCAGGCGAACGGCATGCTCGTCACGTCATTCAATGCAATAAAAAAAATATACTCAAGTTACAAAATAAAAGCGTCTGTCAAATCACTGAGGTTTCTGCTAGAGCAAGAGTTTACAACTGTCATCAATGATGATGGTGATGAAATCATCGGCACAATTGTATCGAACGCCGAGGGATAATTATCGCTCGTCACTAAACACTCTAACTGGGCTATATCTCGGCTCGCCATAAGGTGCAGTGGGGTCACTTTGCCGTGCCAGTATAAAAAAATGCTCTCGAATCGACCGCCTGATGTACAATTTTTTTATTGCTTTTAAATAACGAGACGAGCATGCCGCTCCCCTGATGGTAAGCGATACGACCACCCATAAACAGAAGCAACGCCGCACAGATGTCTGTATTAAAAAGTACTGCGTGGCAATCTGTTCCATTCGACCGCGCCAAATGGAGACGGCCGCGTTCAGTCCTAACCGATCCAGAGGACGATATCACTCTGGCCATTCGCAGTAAGAACGAGTTCCTAAAACTCCTACACTCCACACGACCGCAGTTCCATCCTCGCCGCCGAGGACCTCGCCGCGTTCCCCGTCGCCCTCCCGACCCTCCTAACAGTTCCGGCCCGCGTGCCGACGAAATAAATGGATAGGATTAGGTTAAACACCAACCTTCCCCACTAATCGTTGATGTCTCATCCTCTCCCAGTGACCGTCCTGAGCCGAGGTTCGTAACCCGTTAGTGGGTTGCCCTCAGCATAGTTACTTAAATCAAGGGTTGCGAGCGCCTAAAGCGTTCACCCGAAAGTCCGGTGTGGCCAGAAAAGCCGACTCGCGTCAGGCTACTGGCCGGTAGGACCATAAAAAAGTGGCAATCTGCTGCGCTTGTCAAATTCAAATTCAAATCATTTATTAAGTAATTAGGCCCCTAAGGGCACTTTTACACGTCATTTTTACAATGTTTTTATCATCTAAAGATTCTACCAGTGCTTCGGAAAAGCCCACTGACCTGAGAAGAAGCACCAAGAAACTCAGCGTAGGTCTTTTATTATATTTTTTTTATATATATTGTTTACAAATTACGAGTAACAATATAATAGACACAATTTAATTATAGAACATGTGTGAATCTGAGCAATCTAATCCCAAGCATTTGTATCTTCAAGTTAGTCTCTTATACTGTAATAACCTTTTTTGCAAAGACGTTCTTTGACAGTAGTTTTAAATTTTTTTATTGGAAGATTAACAATATGCATAGGAAGTTTATTGAAGAAGCGTACGCATAGACCAACAAAAGAATTGCTTATTTTATGGAGACGAGTAGCATGCACTATAAGTTTATCTTTATTCCTAGTGTTTTTATTATGAATATCGCATATTCGGTCAAAATTTGCAATATTTTTTCGAACATACATAAGATTTGCAAATATATATTGCGATGTTACGGTAAGAATGTTTATCTCTTTGAACTTTTCTCTAAGAGAAACGCGAGGTCCGAGACAATAGATAGCTCTAATAGCTCTCTTTTGCAAGACGAATACTGTATTAATATCCGCAGCATTGCTCCAAAGAAGAATACCATACGACAGAATACTATGAAAATAACTGAAATAAACAATTCTTGCCGTGTCTACATCAGTCAGACGCCTTATTTTTCTGACTGCATAAGCCGCTGAACTTAGTCTACCTGCTAACTTTGCTATATGCGGTCCCCACTGGAGTCTCGCGTCTAATGTGATGCCCAGAAAAGTTGTTGACGCAGCAGGATTCAACTCTTCCCCATTTATTTGTACATTGGTTTTTACTTGTCTTACATTGGGCATAGTAAATTTAATGCATTTAGTTTTTTTAGCATTTAGTAACAAGTTGTTTAAATTAAACCAATGCACAATTTTAGAGAGAGCATCGTTCACTTCGTCATAATTTTGTAACATTCTCTTAATTTTAAATATTAATGATGTATCATCCGCGAACAATACAATCTTATGATTATCCCTTACGTAGTAAGGTAAGTCATTAATATATACAAGAAATAAAAATGGTCCCAGAATTGAACCCTGTGGAACTCCCATGGTAACCGCAGATCCAGGTGAGATTTTTCCATTAATATCAACCCTCTGAACCCTGTTACTCAAATAGGATGTCAGAAGATTGAGAGCCGTGTTTCTAATGCCGTAATGGTGTAGTTTCCTGAGCAGAGTATCATGATGTACACAGTCAAATGCCTTAGACAAGTCGCAGAAGACGCCAAGAGCATCGTGTGACTCTTCCCAGGCCTCAAAAATATTTTCCAAGAGATCCACCCCCGCATCAATGGTGGACCGATCCCTAGTAAATCCGAACTGCTTCCTATGAAGTAGGTTATTATCGTCAAAATGTGTCAATAATTGATTTAGAATAATTTTTTCAAATAACTTAAGAGTTTCACTTCAGAGTAGGTAATATTGAGACAGGTCGGAAGTTCGAAGGATCCGATATATCACCAGCCTTGAAGAGAGGTATCACCTTGCTTTGTTTCATCAGATCAGGAAACACACCCGTTGCGACACAACCATTAAAAACCGCTGCTAGATGGGGTGCAATGACATCAATAATAGATGATACATTTTTAACAGAAATTCCCCAAAGATCAGCAGTCTTTTTCTGATTGATACATTTAAATGTCTTTAATATATCCCGCGTATTAATAGGTTTGAAATCAAAAAATATGTCGCATTGAGGTACATTACGTTTAAGCAGCAACTCAGCTGACGTGGAGGAAGACTGAAGATGTTGAGTAGTCTTTGACGGTATGTCAGTGAAAAAATTTTCAAAAACGGTTGCTACTTCCAAGTCTGCTGTTACATATTTTTGATTAATATTAATATTAAAATCAAGGCTGCGTGCTTTTTGCCTACCTGATTCTTTATTTATAATGTTCCAGGTGGTCTGAATCTTATTTGTAGCTGATTTAATTTTATTTTTTATGTATAATGACTTAGCAGTGGAACAGGCTCTTTTAAAGATTTTGGAATATTTTTTTACATATTCCCTAAAAGAGGGACGTTGGTCATAAGCTCTTTCGGAATACAATCTATAAAGTTTATTTCTACTTTTAATAATACCAGCGGTTGCCTATTCATTAAAAATAAGTCTATCACTAATCATTAATTTCTTACTAGTAAAAATTTTTCTAAATTCACACTTTATCAAGTCAAAAAGTGAAGTATACAATTTGTCTGGATCATTTTTAAAAGGCAACCCAGGAAGACATTTTATCATGTTACTTTTAAAACGGTTCATGCGGCTTATATTACAAGGAACAAATTGAATATGTTTCCCTTGAACCTTATTTTTATTACTAATAAATGATATTAATTGACCACAGTGGTCAGAATCTATCAAATTAATTACTGCCTTATATAGTATTTTATAGTTAGTAAAAATATTATCAATGCATGTAGCACTGGTTGCAGTAATCCTAGTTGGCTCAAGGAATACATTGTACAAGTCATAGGATTTAAAAAGATTAATAAAATTAACTTTTAACTGGGACTCTTCCAATAGATTAATATTAAAATCTCCACAAAAAATAACTATTTTATTTGTATTACAGATCCTATGCAATATATCTTCAATTATTCTTAAGCAATCAGTGTGGGATGCACATGGTGGTCTATATACACTCACAACAATAAATTGCTCAAATTCAATACATGAAATCTGATATACATGTCACTCTGAGACATAAGATGTTAAGTCTCATACTGCCCATATTAACTGAAAGAAGTATGGAATCGTTGCACTCCGTAACACAGCAGTGCGATCAGATTGGATATATTATGTCCTTATGATGTTAAAAACGCCTACATGCGTCACCCTTTTGTACAGTAAGCTTTTTTACATATTAAATACCTACCCGAAAAACATTCGCTTTTTTATGCAGTAAAAATGTTTACATCATTTTCACGCAAAGACGCGATTCCGTAACATCCCTAGTAATTTCTATCTGCTGGGGCTACTTGAAGTTATATCGTTTTGATGTGTTTAAAAGAGAACCTTATGTTACAAGCCATACTGATGCTATTGGTTTGTTAATCTGTCATTTACTTCTTTTCGTTGTTAATGCAAACTTAGCTTTATACGAATAAGGTTGAGTTTCAAATGTGTTCAAGTTGCATATAGCTGCATTGATCTCTCAACGCCTTATGAAGTCCTAGTACACAATACCCTATAACACGTGAAGTCATTCCCGTGATTCCCAAAGGAACCGGAAGGCGGGAACGGGATGCGGGAACAATGTAGAGGAACTCTAGTTTCCTGCGATGTTCCCATCATAAGTTCGAATAGTTTCCTATACTTTGCCGGAAAATATTTTAAAGTTTTATATGTTCATGAAAAATTTATCAGCTTTAAGTGCTTTCAGCAAATAGTTATTAGTATTTTTGGTCTAACAATTTGATTGTGAAAAAAGTCGTACTTAATAATGGTTCGTAGAGATAGAAAATTAGTATTTAATCATTTCATGTATAGGCATTGTATAGGGAGCTTAGTTATAATATAACCTGAAGGTTATATTATAAATCATAGATTTAAAAATATGGAATAAATGACAATGGGTGTCTTTCATTGCCCTATGATTGCGCATATCGCATTGAAAATATACAAAGTAAAATGCCTTATGGTAATTTGTTACCGAAGCGGATTCGGCCTCAACTTGTCTTTATATAAGGAACGGTTGTCTAAGTTTAAAGTTGAGAGACTTGACCAAAGACGTAAAAAGGTAGATTTAACATACTTGCACAAAATAATTCACGCTCAAATAGATTCCCCTGAACTTTTATCATTGGTAAATTTCAATACAAATTATAGAGTGCGTAATCCAAACATCTTCACGCTGCGCGTGTTCGTAAATAATACGTCTTTTTATAACCCTATCATCAGAATGTGCTGTCTATATAATGAGCTCTATGTTAAGCATAATGAACGACAAGTCGGGTCCGTTCTTACGTAGCATTAAAAATATTCATAATAGAATAGAAAAAAAAACGCAATCAATAAAAAGTAAAAGACCAAATATTACGTACTCTTTTGTAACTAAATTGTCATACCAGGTATATGGTATGGACAGCAAAGAATGGAGACCTATTTAAGCTTGTAAGCTCCCTTAGCTGCAAGCGTGAGCATATGAATCAGTTGTACAATAAATCCGTCGGTAACTGCTCCCACTACAAGTACGCATGTTATACACACGTTACGTACGTTACTATTGCAAATTAGTTTAAATTGACCACAGTAACATGGGCTGCGGCGGGTACCTGAAGTGATAGTTAGTGTGGATCTTCAGATATTGGGCTGATTTCGGTGTGTAATACGTTTGTTGGAGATATCAGTAGATGTTTAAATAGGTGTACTGCAGTGGAGAATTTGGATCTATAGTTATTATTAATACACACAAACCCACGCGCACGGGGTAGACAGAGGTGCAACTAGTGCACACACTTTTTGCCATATGTCTGTTCCGTCTGATGACGTCATTGGGCGCGAGCCTCTTGCCATATAGGTCACAAATTCCAGTATCCAGTATCAATTAATTGGAATATCACTTTGCCCGACCCGAGATTCGAACCCGAGACCTTAGCGCAGCAGTCATACGCAATAAAGCTACGGAACCGAGGCAGTCAATTATTAAGTATTTGGTATCTGTTTTAGTCAAATGTTTCATAATCATTTTTAGTCAGTTCTCCCTGGAGACCTAAATCATACATAGTACCTCCGGAATCTAGATCATGGAGGTGATCGACTTATAGGTTTATTCGTTTACAGTTAAATTCATCAGGGGCGCCATTTACGTAGATGCTCGAGGGCTCCAGCACCCCTAAAAACCAAGTAGTAACCATCCACAGAGATCCTAATAAGGGCATTTTTTTAAATCTCACTTTTTATTGTAAGACTAACATAAACCACAAAAATAATAGTTATGAGTACCATGGGAATTTTTAAAAGCCAGCGCCTCTGGAATTCATACCTTATCTAACAAGCTTATTTACCCATCATCCTCTTTAATTGTCTTCTAATACCACCTCGATCCAAATTCCTGACCGCAGTGCATTACATTATAAGCGTAAAGGCAGATTCTCCGGTCAATTTGTAACTATTTCTGTCTTGCAGACCACACACCAGTAAAATTAACTCCAATCTATAAAAAGGCTTTTAACCCTGGAACATAGGTAAAACACGGGCAATCGGTTACGTTCCCGGGTCAGGGCCAAAAACAAATGAAATATTTGAAATCAGTATGCTATAGTTTGTACCCACGTGAATGGAGATCACCACTTGGGATGATTTTTGACTGCAACTTAATCAAGCTTGTTACAGTGATAGTACGTTTTTTAATCGCAAAAAAAAAGTTGTTAAGTGGTATTTTTTTTACTAAATAATCATAAACCTGTGACAAACAGTTGTCCTGGAAATCAAACCCCGTACCTCACGATCTGCAGCCCAAAACCGCTGCCACTACACCATTAAGACAAGGAACGATGTTAAAGAACGTCCTTGACTGCGACAAAAACAGGTCATCGACATTCATAGTTAAAGTAACCCGACGAGAATTATATCAGTTTTTATGTGTTTTTAACTATGGAGAGACGCTGGCGCGGCGAATAAATTCACTTCGCGAACTATTTCACTTTATTTGTTGACGTAGTTCCGAAGATGTATGGCCGCGTTTGGTAGAAATGAATATATACTGCCTAGGTTTTTTGTACTGAATGACATGAGAAAGCCAGTTTCTTAACGCCGACACGCCTTCTAAATAGAAACAGCATCAAGGAATTTGAATTATGGAGTATCATATGGTTCTGCAATGCGCTCATCACAAGACATTATATAATGACCAGTTAATACATGGTTGCAATATCGTTCAAATTGGAACATAACTTGCACATTTCCTAACAGTAGAAATAGACAAAACTCTGGCACTCACCCACACAGACTGCTATGTTAAAGACAGTTAAAATGTTTTGAGAAAACTAGGCGTAAAACTCAAACAGTCCAGACATCAATAAAACAAAAATAGACAAATGATCAAAAGGAACATTATAACTTCAGTACCCAATGATATTTTAATTCACCGCCGCGCCGTTCAAGGTGTATCAAATTGATATTGAAGAAGCCGCAAAACTATCAGATTAGTACGCGGATAAGTGACGTCATTGGCCTAATTATCGCATATTTTGGTTATCTAATAGGCGATTTGAATTTTCCGACCAGTTACACGGTCATTTTAGTTGGTTACCTATTTTTTATTCGAGCATAAAGTTCTACAGTCTACATTGTTTATTATTATTCAATTGTTCTGTGATTGCATGAGATAGTGATTGTATTGTCGTATCAATTAGAAAGTTGAACAGCTTTAGTTATTGTATTGTTGGTACAAGATGAGTACAAGAAGTGCGGGCTCTTGAAATTAAGGGTACCTACTCATAAAAACAACTGTTTAATGTCATATACATTATCGCATATTTCCAGGTTAAGAATCCTGTTATATATTTTCCCAGGTTAAAAAGTGGCCTATGTCCTTCCCAAAGTCTCAAACTATCTCCATACCACATTTCATCGAAATTCGTACAATAGTTTTTAAATTGAGTTCAAAGTTTGAGTATATGTAAGGATCGATCTTGTTCAGTATACTCAGGCCGATACACAAGTATTAAGCAAGAAGAAAAATTGATAAATGGAGAACATAGATAGATAAGTACCAGTTTTAAAATGGTTGAAACCGTGACTTCCACTTTTTTGCAAAATACCAGTAATTATCTCTCGTTGTTTGTTGTCTGAGTCACATGCACGCCTCGACAATGTCCGACCTTTTTCCTTTACGACTTTTAATTCGGACATTTAGCACGTTTATCGCCACTAAAAGTTCATAACGTTTGCTTTTAGATTGCTGCCAGCATCAGTTTAGTAATTATATTTTGAAAATGGAATGCTTAAAGTGTTTTTAAAAAGTCGAATATTTTAATTTTTAATTTTTAAACTAACAAAGGAAATGATAAAAAAGACTTTGACAAATTTAAATCATGCTAAAATAATTGTGAAATAATTAAAAAGTATATGTCCTGAGCATTTAGAAATTGTAAAAATAACAACGCACAATAATTTAAAAAAATTACGTTAGTTCTAAAAACAGGCAAATTAAACCATTTTATCCAAGCAAGAACTATTTGGACATGTACAGATATTTATCTACTATTCAGCGAAGTGTTCCCATCTACCATCTACCGGATCGTGTCCAACACGGACATTCCATAGAAGTTTCGTCCCGCGCCCGTGTACCTGTTGGGAATTTAGCTGCGGTTTTTAAAGGAGATCGTACTATACATCCTTTCATCGTTTCGTAAATGTGCTTGTATGGCAGTTTACCTCCAGCCGTCGATCCTGCAGCTGTGGTAAGATTATTATCAGCGATATATTTGATTTCCTAATAATATAATAGTTTAAAAATATTGAAGCTCACAGTATTATGAATCGTGCAGTGAAATTTGTTATTTAATAAAAAATATATAAAAATTACAACTTAGTGTTTACATGTAACGTAATATTATTGTATGTCATTAATTTATCAATGCAATTCATTTTAAAACGAAATAAAGCTTTATAGTATGCCATCTCGAATTGAAATTGATTGTTTTACATAAACGCCAAATCGCAATAGTAAAGGAAAAAATAAGTTCTTGTATTTTCTTGTTCAAGAAAGTTTCCAGGTTTAACGACACAATAGCATTCATAAATATTTCAACGAAGATATAAACGAGCTATTAAATACGATGATATTTAAATCTCATAAATTCTGGCTAATGCTTTCGCGAACTATCGTGTTTTTGAATGTAGGGCCAATTAAAAATAGCCGCAGATGTTCCCACATATGACACGATCCGTTAAAGAAAAATCCGATAGAATGATGTGACACTTCGCCGAGCCGCTCGCCTCCAGTCCGACCCACAACTTTTCGCGCGTTAGTCGACACCTACGCGCTGCCCTCACGCTAAACAACTTTTACCCAGAAAAAAACTAATCTATGACTTAAAAAATAAAGTATTGTTTATAACAGTGACATCTATTCGATTTTAAAAAGTGACTTGTTCCAAATATGATTTTGACATTTGGTTGTTTCCGTGTTAATGACATTTCATTTTGGCGGCAAATGAAGACGGCTTTGACTGATGAAGTTCCCGCGCATTTCCCTAAGGTGTGTTTTAGTCAATTGCTTCTATTTTCTTTAAATATCATTAGTCAAAGGACTCATAAAATTTCAGGCAAATTACTCAAAGTTTAAAACTGACATAGAGAAGTGTCATTTAGCGGAATAAATTGCTTTGGCCCACTTAAAGACCTATCGGTAAATAAAATTAATATGGAAACATCAAAGAGACTCCGTGGAGTTTTTATTGATTTTTAACAAATGGTATTGCAAAACGTTTGTGGTATGTAAAGTGGCCAGTAATTTGTTTTTTTTCGTGTGTAATAAGAGGCAGGCACGTCAGATTTGATTAGTGAGCGCAATGGAGCGCACGTGGCCGCTGTTTGGACACAAACAAGTGATTCTATTTTAGTTTGACGTTTCGTAACAAATGTCCCTTTGGGCCGGTGTTATGATAAATTGACGTTCCGATACACGTTGATCGTTATGTTGTTTTATGTGTCCTTTTGCGGTTTTCGGTTTGTACGTGACGACAGTTCTCTACTTTTTTGATGTAAGTTATATTTATCATTGACATTATTTTTTTAGCAATTTTTTTTCAAGGTCTTTTGTTATGAAGAGCTTTAGGTTAAACCGTCTACGAACTAAATAATATTGCTACTTGTTATGGAAAAACTACTCACGAAATAACAAAAATATAATTAATACAAAGTTATTAAAATAGCGAAAGTAATAACATAGAGTAATAAATCAATGAGACATAACATTTGCCGAGTGAGTGACAGGCGATATGACTTGCGTACAATTAGGGGATGTAACATTTGCTTAATGACCCAGGCGCACTAAAATATAGATTGTCGTTTGTTACCGCAAATGCAAAATTAGTTTTCGAAGCAATTTGTTACGATAGTTAGCGTTTGACGTGAATCGGAATGAAACATTCGAGTTCGAAATGGGAATTGGTAAGTTCTTGGTAACTGTATAATTTAGTATGTGGTGTAGAAACTATTGAAAATACATAAATATAAATAGCGGACTGATTAAGCTCTTCGGGTGTCGAATCCAATTAAGCTGCGTAATGAACGTTTTAAATGATAATTAAATGTATCTTATTTCAGGACTTGTATTACTATAGGTATTATAATATGGATACATTAACTTTTTTATCTATTAAAAGATTACCATAAAAAACTAACTAAAGACTCAAAGTAAAAATATCGATAAACTGTTTTATTTTTCTTTCTTTTCTAATACCGATATATTAATTTTCATTTTTCACCACTTTGAATTCCACCTTCTTCGATTAATTAATGGTAGCATCCATGAGTAAAATATAAATACCAACAATATAACTTTTTATTTTTCTTATAAATGGAGGGGTCTATAATTTTTTTTTATTGAATCCCCCTTAATAAAGATATTTGCCCCCTTAATATCCATAAAGTTTGAGCCTGGTTAGATTTAGAGGACCAGCACCCATACAAAAAGGGGAAATGACATGTCCTTTATTTAAGCCCGTGTTAAATAAAATTGTTAAGAATTATAATATACGGCCCTTTTCCAGAATAAATATCTTATATACGATAGGCTCGTCCCCTATCACATCATGGAACGGAATACGCACGGCGAAAAGTGGGTGCACTAGTTGTGCCTCTTAGGCCCTTCGGGGATAAAAGGCGCGGGCGTGTATTTCCGGAATTAAACACCTCCTGCAAAATAATGAACATCATCATCATCATCTCATCATCAGCCTATATTTTGGTCCACTGCTGGACAAATAATGAACATCCAAACAAAAATAACTAAACCTACAAACAGATCTACAAATATGTTCACCGTCACAATTATTATTTGTATGATTTTATACATTTCGTTTTTGAAAAAACGTCATCGTTCTGAATAAGGAACATTGATTCCATTTTTAAAAAAACCTTACATGAATGATTTCACCCCTTAAACTATGACTGGCTTGAACTAAGTCACACCTCTTTTCATAGCAGCAGTAGTAGAGTTCATAAAAATCGCGAAAAATACTCGATAACGAGTGAAGTGTCGCCATTCACACGCGGATAAGCGAAACGTCAGTAATTTTGAACAAAGCGTTCGTTCAATATACGTTTGTTACCCATTGTCACTATGAGTGACGAGCGCTTAACATTCTTTTTTCAAACTGGGTTAGAGGTCATGAAAAAATAAACTAATTCGTCCTTAATAAGTTCGTAAATTGAATAACGCCTGGGGAATTAACTCCGTACGTCGTCCTCGGTTTTTTTAATTCTTATTTTGTTTTTTTTTTGGTCAAAAAGTGGTTCTACAGATCTTAATGTGAAGTGGGTATGGGTAACTACGGCCTTGCTGCGGCTTAACTGTTCTTCAGTAATATAATTATACTAATTAGTAGGTTAAATTTAATTGGTTGCGGTTGTATTAGTTTGTAGGTATCTATGCGAGAGCTCACTTAGGTAGGCATTGTCTATTTCTGCCGCTAAGCAGTTCTTCTGTAGTAGGTGTTGCTCCTGGCTTTGCCCGCGTGAAAAGCCTTTTCTCCTATCCCTAAATCACTGTAGCTATCTATAGTGCTACATGGACGACGCCAGCGCCATCTACTTAAAAAAATACATAAAAAATTCAAGTATTTCCCAGGGGAGCAAATTACCGGGATAGAGTATCCTATGTATGTTAATTCAGGACATGGTTCGTGTGCTATATTTCATCCAAATCCGTTTAGTTGTTTTTGCGTTTACTTTTAACAAACACACAAACATACAAACATCCAAACATGTTCACAAATATTCGCTTTTATAATATTAGCAAGATTTGTGTTCATATGTGTTTATGATCAGTTGTAGCGCCCATTCATAATAATATTATACTTCCATATTCATGTGTGTATAAAAAAATTACAAAAATGTCTTTTAACATATTGGAATAAAGCTTTACTGTGTCATTTAAAAAGCTTCAGACGTGCGCATCTATCGCTCTAGGATCTGCAGTCTTAATAGGCTATTTTACTCATATTTTTTATTATGTTTATTACAAATTTACGTCATTTAAAATCGAATAAAAAGTACGATCGATGTCCGGTAAAAATTCAACAAGATATAAATAAGCTTTTGAAATCTGATGGAAGGGCTAAATGTCAAAAAATGAAAAAGAGACAGAATGTTAGGTAGTTGACGTCATCACGCATAACGATGCGCACGAGATAAGGAGTTTGCGCGCTATCCCTACTAAGCTACGCGCACATTGCAATATTTGAAATATCAATTGTTGACCCATTTCTTAACCAATTTTATTGCTGATTTCACGAAAGGGCTTCTTTTTCGTTTTATTTGCTATAACAATAATTGTCATAATCGAACATCTTAAAATAGCCTATTAATTATTTAGTCGACTGACGATTCTTACATTCTGCTGTATTGACATACATCACGCACAACACATTGTTATATCAGTGTTGTTTTTACAACACTAGTTCGGACAAAAACAAGCGTGCATCTGGACGCATAACCACCCCCACTCCGCGCTAGTAAGTGGTGCTCGTTAACGCTAAGTACGCTCATTAAAGGGTGGTGAGAAAAATGAAAGGGAACGTGATACGACACGATTATTCGTATTCGTATTATCTTGAGCCGTCGTTCTCAACCTTTTTTATATGGGCCATGAAGACGTCTTAGTTATGGTACCAAATTAACAAAAACGTATGATTTATTTATTCTAATGAAGAGTATGTAAATACTTTTTTATGAATAAAATCATTCGGTTAATTTTGACACTAACTGAATGATTTTAATGTTATAGAATATAGAGCCTTTATAAGATCTTGGGAAAAGTTTATTTAGTTTTCGTAAGATTTTGCTCGTTCTTTGTCATATTACGTAATAGGTACCCGTAACCATACGTGTTCTAGATATGCCGCCTCTAAGTAGGTACTTTAAGGTTTGCAGTTATGAGTTTATATTAGGTATGCTATATAATTGGTTCTCTTCGGAGATTATTTTTTTATTCAAAACTAACTTTGCAAGTCATTCAAATTCCTTAATATAAAATTTATGGAATAACAGCAATATACACTAAGTGACACGATTAATCGTATCGTATTTAAAAATTGTCTCTACCCTCGCTTAGTTTTATCAACATCGTTTTGCAAATGTGTTGTATATTGAATTTAATTAAGATTCGGTCGGGTCGTTTACGCGTTGATGTGCTGTTTTTGGGTCAATGTTAAGGGCATGTAATGAAAGTATTTGTCACGCGACGTTATACTGTATTTCATTGTATTGATAGTCACAAAAAAGCACACATCTCGCCTTTATCTCCGAAGGGGTAGGCAGAGGTGCATACATATATAGGGGGTGAGTCTATCACCATATTGGGCTGATACTGAGCAAGAAAATCCAATATCACTTTGCACGATCCGGGATTCAAACCCGGGACCTCACAGTGGTGTCGTACCACGCACGCAAAACAACTAAGCGACCGAGGCTGTCACTGGTCGGGGTAGAGTCACGCTATAGACATATTTGTATACAGCATTGATGGATCAGCCCGACTGGAACAGTACCACTGTTTAAAAAACTACAAAGTGACAGCTTGCTCTTATGATTGTAGTGAATGAGATTTCCGGATGAGCAAACAAGCCTCTCGTTTTCCTAATCTCTGTTGCTCTCTTTTTCAACGGCAGGGTATTTCCAAGTAAGCAGGAACTGTGGGTGATTTTTATGAGCGGTGGATCGCTCGGTGTCAGGTGACGGAATACGCCGAATTTTAGATCAGAACTGATTAAGATGTTTTATTATGTTATTTCCTATTTTCCTTTCTTTGTCTCTATCTTAATTATCTTATGTTATATACAAAAGACATGTCCAAAAATGGGCCTAAAATTCTAAACAAGATAGTTTATATACATTTGGATAGAACTCCGAAAAACTAGCCTATTACAATTAATCGTATAATTTTAAAGTCTCCGATTTTGAGATATATGTAATTTTATTTTGCTTAGAAACTACATTTAAAATGAATGTTATTAAAAAGTTAGATATAAACGGAGGGGTCTAAATATTTATTTATTTATTCTTTATTTAACACGCATACAGTCATTACAGGATATACGCAATTAGAACTGGCGGGACTATCGCAAAAAATATTTTTTAATCGATCTAAGATCCATATTTGTGCCCCTTTAATATCCATACAGTTTGACCCTGGTTAGATTTTGAGGCCCAGCCTTTTAATACCCATACAAAAAGCGGACATCTCCTTTATCTCTATAAGTTTTGATATTAATAGGCAACGCAAACTTTATCTAAGGATTTATGCCTGAGTTAATAATTTTGACACTAGACTGGTTGTCTAGCTAAATTTAACCGGGCCACCTTTATGCTAAGATCTAGATACTATTTTAATTCAGCACAAAGGGTCTATCTTTTAAAGTATTGACGAGGATATACCAAGTATGTGCCCACATAGATATTTATATCAATCTAATAATTTATTTTCTAACCGTATTTACTTCACATCATTGCGCATTGAAGTCACGCCAAAAATACGCTCTTCCTATTTCGAATTTGCAAACTACCGTCATTTATTATTATGAAAAGCCGCGTATTGCCTAATGCACTGCGTGCAGAGAACGTTATTGCTAAAAAAGTCATATTTTTGTCGATATGGCAGGCAATATGTCAGGGTATTGTCTATGTTATGGCGCGAACATGCATGACCCATCTAGATAAAGCCAACGCAGCGTGATGTGCGCTGACAAACTGCCTGTTCCCACAAATTTACTATGCCAGCGCTACGGGGGTTAGACAGGGTTGCATTCGGGTGAAAGGTTCAAGTTACGTAGCTTTAAAACTGACCCCAAAGGAGGTTACTCTATTTGTCGTACTTTTTATGTTTGTTCGGCGATAATTTTTCACCTCGTAATCCGATATAAATGATTTTTACAATTTCGTATAGCTTCGGAATGTTCATATTTTAATTTAATTGGTACAGGAACTTTGACTTTGAAGATGTAGAGGGAAGCTCCTTAAAATAAAATAAGATTTTGATGATAATTTTTATGTTGAGTTCATATTGTGAATTTAAGCCATGAGGAATTTGATTTGTGAAATATTAAGAATAGATTATTCTATGTCTTTTCTTGGTATATGAGCTTATTTTGCATGTATAACATAAGTATGGATGTTCCGCTATAATCCGTGTTATAATCTATGATTGCACCAGCAACTTTTTTCTTCTTCAGCCTTTGGAAGATCACTGCCAAACATAAGCCTCCCCAAAGAATTCCATACGAATCTGTTAGAAGTGGCCAGCAATTTTGTCAAGTATCAATTCAATTATAATAGCATTTTTCTTGTCAAAATTTGAAAGTCACAGCGTGGCACCTAAATGGCCACTAACATTTAGTAATCGCGCTGACACAAGATCTCGGTTTCAAAAAACCAGTGCTGTATACGTAAATTACGTACGGCTTTAGGCAAATGACATGCTCGACACATTAAAAGATTTACCACATATTTTTTTTAAGTAAATACGTTATTTTACCCATTACATCCCTGGTGGAAAGGTAATGGAGAAACGGGTCGACCTACCCCATGGGGTGCAGGAAAATGCTTGCATGATTATTATTTTAAATTTAATTACTTTTTTCACCTTTGCGTGGTTATATTTGATGGGTACCTTATTTTAAATTAATTGTATGGTGTTTTGTGGTGTAAGGGGTCCAAATAAAATCTTTTTGGTCGTCGTCGGCCTATAGATATCCTGCTGATTAAGAGTCGAGGGAAAAATCACATACCAAATATCAACTAACACTGAACATGATAGAATAGCGAACTACCTTTTTGAAGGAGTGAGAAGACCTTTGCTCACTTGTGGTACAGCTACCAAATAAATTGTAATCAAATGAGTATTATTTACATCATCTGTCTGATACGGAATAATCAAATTAATTATCGGGTAAAGTTTACTAACAACGTAGAACAGTTATTAGAGTAGGTACCTTTGTAAAATGTTATTATCTCTTCTACCTTGTGCACATTGTCATGACTTGTCATAAGTGCTTTTTATATGTTTACATGATTAATAAATATATTTCGAACCCGAATCATTTCCTTTGCTGTCTTCCACTAACTATCCCCAAAGTTAATATTAATATATTATCAAACACAAAGAGTCCTTCCCAACGTTCGACAAATGTTACTAAACTTCGTCCCGTTTTGGATCCTCTCCAATGTTGTGTACGCTTCAATATTATATCGATAGACATAACCGGTGGTGATATATGGACGATTATAATTACGACAATGACTAGGGTGGATGGGTAGTATCTAATCTTTATTAACTCTGCTTTAGAGACTACCACATGTTCATTAGAAGATTTAAAGTGCGACAATTGAGCCTATTGTAATGTAGTTATGTTATAAAAATATTTCAAAGAATTGGATTACTTTGTAGTTGAAGGTTACCTAATGTGGACCACGTACGTACGCATACTCACGCTTTTTATCCCCGGAGGGGTAGCCAGAGGCGCAACTAGTCCACCCACTTTTCGCCATGCGTATTCTGTCCCATGATGTGACAGGGTGCGAGCCTATCGCCATATCGGGCAAAAATTCCAGACTCCGTGCTGATACTGATTACAAATCGAACACGAGACCTCAGCATTGCAGGCATACCGTAATACAACTACGCCACCGAGGCAGTCACGACCACGCGTGTTTTAAAATATTAATAAGTAGGTCTCTTTTGTTAAGGTTTCATGTTCCAAATAGTAACGATATAATTTTAAATATTAAAAAAAAAGAACAATAAAGTTGTGTGTTGACTGTACAGTCAGCCACAAAATATATTCAACAAATTCAAAACTTTAAATGGTATATAAAAATCATGTCCATACAACAAATCTTCACTTAAATATAATACAAAACAAAAATTATAGATAAAAAAAATATTTAACTTAACTTGTACAGATTTCAAGTTTTGAATTTATTCAGCAATGTCTGTGACTGACTGTAAATTCATTCTAATTCATGACGCTTTTTTAAGTACTTTGACAGCATTTCGCAATGACTTCGACTTCACTTTTCTTTCTTTATGGAGTGCCGCGATGTACTTTGTAATTAAAAGTGTTGCTATCGTTTATGGGTGGTTGTATCTCTTACCATCAGTCGAGCGGCATGCTTCTCTCGTCATACAGCAGCAATAAAAAAGTCCTTTATTTTCGATTTAGGAAAAGCAATAGCTCTTTTTTGAGTTTGTAGTCACGGCATACATTAGGTCAGGTTAGGAGCGTTTTTCGAAAACTTCAATCCCGTAGTAAAAGAAACAACTACTTTAGAAAAAACAAGTTTTAAATATGTTAACACTCCGTCTGTTAAATATTATAAAATAAGACTAAGCGATATAGATACCACCGGATTTGGCGTTGTAGGTTGTATAAATAAATAAAAATCCGATTAAAAATCTTTATTCAAAGCCTGAAGTTACTTGGCTGAATCCTGGTATGAACATTTGATTTGGCGACAACAATCAGGATAGGATTTTTCTTTGTCTTTGAATTCATAGCAGCCTGGGTTGTTGCTGAGGTCAAAATATACAACTCACCTAAAACAATATTTTTAATTAATCAGAAAGGAGATTATAGAGTCTCATTAACAACTTTGAGACCAGAGCCTTTGATTAATTATATACCTAGATAGACACTAAACGTTTCAAACGCGTCCAAAAAAAATAGAGGCCAACTGTAGCCCGCTAAATGACTTCGAGTGAATTATTTTTTGTTGTTTTTCATGGATATTATCTCCCCGTTTTAATAGAAACCATGTAATAACTGGTATCATTATGCGCGCACACAAGGATACGCAGAATGATGCAGCGATAGCGTATGACACAGCTGTCACGCATACTAGCTTAAGAAAAGTTGGCCTGTTTGTTTTAGTTTCATTGTAGCGCGTCACTCTATCTAGGTATATAATTAATCAAAGACCAGAGCAAATAAAAGGCCTTTGTTGGTTGAACTTTAAGGGTCACAACTTAAGATAGTTTAATCTATCTCTTAAAATAGTGTTAACCCAAAATAGTTTTTTCTTTCTATTTTATAAAAGGGTTTCTATACCTACATCTACAGGGATATAAGTACACGAAGACAACTTACGAGTATATAGAGACGTAAGAATCTCCACAGGCGTATTCCTGACATCCTTCCGAATAAACTGATGAATTCGAAGGAATGACCACGTCTAATTCCGGAACATAACATCCTTCAACATTCTCTGAAACGAAAAAGGGCATTGTGTAATCCGCCTCATAATGCATAATATAAAGGATCCAATCCACTAGCTTGATAAACTTGGGCATCAATATATTATCAGATTCATTATTAAAAATTCGCATCTATGGACGAGAGACGACCGTTCAAGAATTCCAGTCGCAAAAAGTGTTGTGTTGCCCCCACACTGGAATAGTAAAGTAAAATGAAAAAGACCCACCAGCGCTTTTGGTGATTGAATAAACTATTTATTTATAATATATTTTGAAACATACGGAATTTTTCTGGTTTTGGTTGTGGCGGGAGATGGGACACTGCTGCTGAAGCAACCGCGATACACACGCAGAATACTACCGCCTTGGAAAGCATGTTGAGTACTACTAGCGAAATCTATGTGGAGGTATACTGTTTGGCCATAGCATCTGTGTAAAGGAAGAATTCAAAAATATGTGTACAAACGCTTCGTAAATATTATGTGGTTAGTGTCTGAATGCCGGTACACAAAAAGCATCTGTGTAAAGAAATAATCCCGAAATTATATAGCATATAATTATAATATTCTACCAATTGGACATAGCTCCGCCCGACTGAAAAAATTTACTTTGCGTTTCTCCGAGATAGAAAACCATCATCATCAGCCACATAAAGTCCACTGCTGAGCATAGGCCTCCTCTAAAAATTTCCAGACGGACCTGCTAAAAAAGGCCAGCATTCAGCGTGTCTCTGCGACCTTTATCAAGTCGTCCGTCCACCTTGCAGGAAAGAAAGAAAAAAGTGATAGACAGAATGAAATAGAAAGTGCCTCTTGGAAAGATCTTGATCTATCCAGCACACAGCTAAGCGTGCACAAAATTTTATCCAAACCCGTTCAGCTTCTAGGTCTACATACTGCTATTTCTCAAAAATAAACAAAGATCATTGAGACTGCATACAAGAGAGCTACTACCTAGTAAAAATAAACCATTAGTTAGATCATTTACCTTCCTACGTCGCTGCTGACGGTACCTATTTAATCATCTTAATGCCGCTCTAATTACGATTGGCAGAATGGCATGTTCCTTTGCCACATTTGAAGCGCATACCCCGCGCAAGATCTTTATGTTAAAAACTGTTTTTAATTACACTGGAACGTTTGACTGTCGCATGCATTCATGGCGCAGTCATTACCGTGGAAAAACTCATGCTATTAAGTGATTTCCCTGAGGCGTGCGGGTGTTTCATGTCATTCGAACTATCTGAACTAGTATACAACACAAATGTAGTGTATACTAATGCAGATATTTCATGTTTCTCGAATGATGTAGTTCAGGAGCGGTTGGGGAAATAATTCTTGGAATGTTTTGTCGTATACGTCGTAGGCAATTCTTCCATCATACAGGGACCTTTTGTTGGATTGAGAAGTGAATCATTTCGGATTGACATCATTTGGTTTCTGAGTTTTTTGGAATTGAAAATCTCTTGACGTTAATTGTACTTATAAATGTATAAGATTTAGATTCAAGACAAAAATGTACTAATTGTGACTGAATAATATAGACAGGTTGTGCTATCATTCTATTTAATTCACGATTCTATAAGAATCAAATAGTACACGAACTACAAACATTAGAGCTGGGTGATGTTTTATTTTTATACAATATTGTTGCGTGTAAAACCTTTTAAAAATATCACTAAACGGAACCTGAAAGGACCGCATGTGGTATTGTTTTAGTATTTTAATACGTTATATGTTGCGAATAAAATATTATTTTTAATTTTAAGACGAGATTCTGCATCCTTGTAAAACAGTTTATGATAAATATTCGGAATTATTAAAAGGGCATCCCGCATCCTGCAGTTGTTACCGACAATAATTGAAAGAGATGATCTTATCATTGTTATAAACAAAATTGGCTTCAAAGTGGCTTAAAAATATTTTATTAGAGTATAAAAGTCGGATCGGCCGGTGTAACATAGTAGTTTAGCCATTGACTTTTTACGGGTTAGTACTTAGTAGGTAACAATGTAAACTGTTCAAAAAATGCCTCTTCATTGCCCAATCCCCTCCCCTTATTCTTACCGGAAATTAAGCAATTTGGCCTGTAATGATGTTGGTGGCGTAGATCTTTTGCGTGCGCCGCGCTAGGGTCCCGCGCTAGGGTTTGAATTCCGGGTCGGGAAAAGTCATATTGGTTTTTTCTGCTCAGTAATCAGTATCAATCCGATGTTTGGAATTTATTCCCGATATGCTTGCTCTTGCTTTGCTGCTTGCCGATATGATATTTGCTCGCCCTCTATCTCATCATCGAACGAAATACACATAATACGTGTGTGTTGTGATGTTCCGGACTATTAAAAAAGCACAACATTGGCTACAGTTCGAAATTGCCATGGCTAACTATCAATTCACTTTGCTTTAGAGTTGTTAGCGTGCCAATTTGCGGGCTCCCTGTTGTAAATTAAAGCAATCTTCTAATAAACATAATTGGCCAATTTGTTATTAAAATAGAACTATAGTTATCTTGCGTACAATTATTACAGATACATCCATTGTTTAATTTTTTTGCGTCTTTTTTTCAATTAGCATCTCTATTTGAAAGAACTATTCACATAGTTCTTTTTACACAATTTAATGATGGAAGAGCAAAACAATCAATAGCAAACACCGCGCTTTCCATAAACAATAATACCAAAGAATAATCTAGAATTCTAGACTGAAATAATCTAACACTAATGTGAAGTTAGACAATCTCCAAGTTACATTTAACAGTAATTTTTCAGAGCACTCAAAGGAGGGAAAAAATGTTCGCTCTTTATTTTAATGGTATCATCATTTGAAAGTTTCGAGGTCAGTAGGTGACGTGGTTTGTCTTTTTGTGTGTTTTTACAAACGGCGGCATATTTCCTTTATCTATTTGAAAGTTATAACGCTATGTTCTTATTGATCTAGTATGAGTGATTTTACTACACGTCAAGGCTCTGGAATCGATCTTCTGAACCCGAAGAAAGTTTTCTTAGAACATAAGTTATTTCAGTATATAGATTGGAATTAATACTCAGGCGAGCGGCATGCTCGTCTCGTCCTTCGGAAGCGAAATAATAAAAATTGAAAGATTGACGTGAAAGGATAGTAGAGAATTCTAATTGGGCCTCTATCTTCTCTATCTTTCTCTACCCTTTTAGACAAAACTATTACCTAGAGTATATAAACATAGTCTAAGAATGATTTTAGTCTTTGATTTTTTTGTTTATTATTGAGCAATTTTTAAGCTATGTATATGTATTTAACGGTCTAAAACTTACAAGTATAAAAGGCTTATGCCCAACAGTGGGACACTATGACACAGAGCTGAAATTGTTATAAAAATTAAGCTGAATTATCAAAAGTTGATTTCGAAAATTCTAGGTGAAAAGTCTTGAATATTTCTGACAAAAATATACCAAAAAATGTAAAAATGATGGCTCCGTCTTGAGCGAGAATTTTTCGGGCAGGGTCAATAAAGAAACTTTTCTTAATTAAAATTCTCTGGAGAACTGTGACGGCGCAGGTGGTGTACTGCGTGTACATTCTATTACTATCGGAGAATGGGTCTGGACAAAATGTCACGATTCGAGAGTCGATTGACGCAGTCAATAGGAAAGTTTTGTAGAGCTGATACGATTACATTACGTTACTCTTGAATTTTTCGAGTATTTTTACTCGATTTCTAAGTTTTAACATATTGTAATAAGTAAAAACTACAACATAAATCGACTGTTTAATTGTGCGCTAAATAAATCAGTTAACTTAATCTTGGTATTGTCGGATAGACATTCACATTTTTTTTTGCTTTAGCAACATATAGCAACATTATGTTTAACTAATGAGTTTCATATTGAACTTACAATTTTTAAATATTGTTAAATCGATGAATATTTCATACAACCAGAAATATGCTCAAACATAAAACTATAAATAACTTACCCCATAAAAACCATAAACCACGGTCCCATGTCGATTCGCCCAAAACCACCATTAACGCGGAATTTTCGCTAAATTCACAAACGGACAGACGGTGTGATATATAGAGACCTATCAGAGGGCCGTAACTGCCCTTTGCCCTCCGCATTTGCTAATTTACATCATAATTTTCCGATAGCATTTTGCTGCAGTCATTTGCAATGGTAATGAGATGATCGATATTACTGAGAGGAGTGTTGAAAATAATGGCAGTGAATGTGATTTTTTTATTGGATATAGGCTTACCAGTCTTGTTTGTAGGAGTGTATCGAATTTTTTGCGTGATGCTGCATAGCGAAGTTAACGCAAGTGCACTTATGTGATATATTTTTTTAGATAAGTAAAATTGTGAACCATTTTTAAATGGACTACCCTAAGGTCGCCTGTTAAAAAATGCTTTTGTCATTAAGTACGCCTATATACTTCTCTGTATATAAAGTGTAAAAATAAAATATAAAATTCACAATCGCTCACGCCTGTAGGCAGAAAAGTAGCTCACACGGTTTCCCTAGCTTATTCTGGGGATTATTAGTGTGCGTAATAGTTATCAGGTACAAATCCCAAGCAAAACATAGGTAACTTATATTCCAACGAATCCAAAAACAAATATGTTGATCTGAATACAGGAATCAGGATACCCAGGTTCCACAGATTACCCTGTCACGACACTAACGGGGCATAATATCTCTCAAATCTACCAACCCTTTGTACGACAAATAACAAAGCGACATTGCAAATGTTGAAATGTTTGTACTAGAATGGGATTCAGTTATCGCGGCACGTTTAATCATACATCACGTTGGCTGACCATTTCCTACCGTTACAATGCATCGTCCTGCTCTATTCCTAGCGTGGGATAAGGTTTGTCGCACAGTAATTGCGTAGCTGTAGTCTCTATTCATATTTTTCTATGATGATTAGTGGCGGCGGTGATCCGTGACTACTTTTCGACTCAAGTCATTTGCACTTCTCTTCTGTGATGGTGAAGTAGTGATTTCGAAAAGTTTTAATAACTTGAACAAGTGCTATTAGAGGTAGCTGAAGGCAAGTTTAAAACACTCTGTTTATGATAAGTGGGTAGTTCGATGGGATAATATGATCAAAAGCTGTTACATATAAACATTATCGTCTTCACAAGATTTGTAGTGAGTTGCTCCCATCTTCAGTAATGATGTAGAGGTTAAGTAGTGCGAAATATTATTATTATATTTCAGTTTTTCTCAATACTGAATCCGTTTCAGTGTGCGCTGGACTTTACGCTCAGGGTTGCCAGATTATAGTAAATTCACTAGATTAATTAATTATTACACGGTCACGATTTCATGTGATAAATAGCATTGAATAATTGCTGAGTATTGTTTGGCGAATTATTTGGCAATAGTGTTCTGTATCTTCTATAAAGCCAGCGATGAGTCGCCCGTTATGGTGTACAAACCATTTTCTCTATTTTGACCGCCTAGCATTTGGAGTAGGCTCGTGTGACGGACAAAGCATTATCACCAGTGCAATTGCTGCAATATGACATTCAATCTCAATATGTACTTTCTTAGAGTATTTTTTTTATGGAATTTAACGACGAGACGAGCATGCCGTTCGCCTGATGGTAAGCGATACGACCACCCATAAACAGTAGCAACACCATCCAGCACCTTGAGTTATAAAGTACTGTGTGGCATTCCACTGCGCTCATCATCCTGAGACATAAGATGTTAAGTGTCACTATGTCCTGTAGTTACACTGGCTACAATGTCCTTCAAACCGAAACACAACAGTGCATGCACACTGCTGCTTGGCGATAGAAATAGACATTGCAGTGGTACCCACCCAGACGGACTCTTACATATGAGAGACCTACCACCAGTAAAGTATCGCTTGCAATGCCATTTAGTGGGTGATATTTTTATAGTTTAGGGGTAATGATAAAAAACGTATTACAACGATTGTGGTGAAATCTAAACAAAACTGTACAATAACAAAAATAAAACCTCCAAATGGCGACAAAAATTAAATATATCAGCATGTATTATTCATGAAGTAAATAAATTTTCTGACAACCCTATTCGATGCGTCGGTCTCTGCTGGTTTCAGAGTCCCCACATCCGCGCAGTTCATATCAGCATAGTTGTTGACAGGTGGTAGGAAGAACAATCGTCCAGTTGTAACTGATAAATGTTTATGCGCTTCACATACAAAGTATTTTGGTGTTGCGATAATATCAACCCTGTTGTGTCCCATTTCATAGTCTCTTTTAGGGGAGACTGAGGAGAAAATATTCCTCGTGCTCCACCTCATTGTGCAGTTTAAGCGATACCCTTTTTTATGCAGTAAAGATTTCACTTAGTTGTTAATGATCGGTCGCTAGTCAGACAGTTAGAAACATACAGCATCGCCCGGCTTGCGAACCCAAGACCTTCCAAACGGTCTTTTCTCGATGTGCTTATTGAGAGTAAATTTAGTATAAAGTTGCTAAGATGCTATATATTTGTTAAGTGTTATTACCGGCTGCATAATTATTTACGAGTTATAATTGAATGTCAGTATATTTAAGGTACATTGGATCTTTGTCTTGTCATGGTATTTTACATAATACCATGTAAAATAATTTTTATTACATAGTTTATTTAAATGATAATCAGAATTGTGCTGCCACTGGATCGCCTACTGGTAGTATATCTCTTGTATGCGAGGGGCCGTCTGTTAGTTAGTAGGTACCACCGCAATTTCTATTTCATCGTGCACTGCGTTTCGGTTCAAAGGGAATATTGGCCATTGACGTTATTACTGGACATTATAAGGCTATAGCGATCGTTACCTCACTATCAGGCAAGCGGCATGCTCGCCTCGGCATAAAATTGCATTAATAATATTGCAAGTACAGCAAAAAATATTTAGATAAATGTTTGCTTTGTACTTCAATTCTGATACCTATAACACAGGTTCTCTTAGCATAGGTATCAGTAGATATTTTTTATTGCGACAAATGTAATTTAAATGTAACATTATAATGTATATTGGTTGAAATTATAATAAATCCTACTAATATTATAAACGCGAAAGTTTGTAAGAATTTATGTTTGTTACTCTTTCACATAAAAACTACTGAACGGATTTCGATGAAATTTGGCACACGGGTAGATCATGTCCTGGATTAACACATACTCTACTTTTTATCCCGGTAAAATATAAAGCGGGTCTTTTATCCCGGAAATACTTGTACAAACAAACAAACTACTGTAGTAAAAACAAAATTTACATTACAAACCAAGTAGTAGGTACATGAGACACATCATAACTCAAAACTTTAATGGCAATAATAAAACGTGTTTCGCACTTTACTGTCCATATAAAAATCGAGATTTGGCGAAAATAAAACATCTATAAAGCACAAAGGCCAGTTCACACCGACCGCGACTGCGTTATCGCGTATATCAAATCCTTGGTGACTATTAAATGTCCGCGCGTTAGGACACTGAGGGGTGAGACCAGGGCCGCATGCAGGAAAAGCCTTTGATCCAAAAAAGTAATTGCCTGCTGTTACACTGTGATTGTTAAAAAGTAATATAATGAAGATGTTAAGAAATAGGGCTGTAAAAGTCACTTTTTGGGCATGGACTAGGGTAAGGATTTTATCGTGCTGTTTTAATGCGGGCAGTCTTCACATTTAAAATATTTCCACCTTCTAAATTATTAAGGACAACTCTCTTACCTAGATTTAATATTATTTTATATCCGTTAAAACGATCGATATTGATAATGAAAATACTACGCATGCATGTTCACGCCTTTTATCCCCGAAGGGGTAGGCAGAGGCACAACTAGTGCACCCACTTTTCGCCAAGCGTATTCCGTCCCATGATGTGATAGGGGGCGAGCCTATCGCCATATCGGGCACAAATTAATACAATAAAATAAAAAATACTAATGTATCAATAATTTATTAAAAAGTATTATGTATCTCTAAAAGGCATAACTGCGTCTCTGTAAACCCGCAAACTTGAACTCAACGGACCTTCCCATTTCCCACTAACCGCATTACTATTACTTTATAAATTATGTGGATATAAACAGAAATCCAAACATCAATAAGAAAAGTATCTCAGAAATCTTATTTTAAGGTCTTTAGTAAGGTGTGTGGGTCTCACTACGTCTCTGTAATCCGTGATAAGCTTGAATTTTATCCGGGCCGGCTCCCCGGAGACGCCGCGGTCGCCGCGTAAATCTTAAAACGTATTGTCCGAACACACGTATTAACTTTCTCTACGTACAGGTAATTGATTTGTGATAGGGATTTTGTTGTTCTGAGGTTTTTTAGTATTGACAGGAGTTAAGTACTTGGTAGTATTGAAAAGAAACGTGTTAGGTTTTATGTTTTAAAAATGTTTACTCTGGGTAGTAGGGGAGACCAGGTATAAAAGTAACACGGGATGAACGTAACAAATGAATTTTTGAACGAATTATGTTACTTGCATTGGTGGTTGATTCACCGAAACGGGCCTTTTTGGATCCCAATTCACCTCAGTTGCGCTCATGACGCTGTGTTGTCAGGTTGAGGTCGTAGCGAGTCATTACGTCAAAAATACCTCCAAAGTAAGTATTAACCATTTTTTTCAACTGCGTTTGTTTTTAATATTGTTGGTTCAATCTTGCACATCAAGTGTCAGTGAAGTAGCGTAACTATTCATCTCTCTATTTTAGTGTTTGAATTGGTATCTTTCTAAAGTGGTTTTAGGTTACAGGCAAATTATTGTCGTATTCGGGAAATTTTAAATGTAGGGATGAAAGTAACAATCTGTTACTTTCATCCCGCTTATGGTGTGATATCTCAAAGCACATTTTGTTGCTTTGTTTTATATTTCAAAGTAATACAAATGCATTCTATATAAAAGAACAACCCGTAGAGGTTTAGCTACTGCAGAAATAATGAATTTGACTGCAGAAGAGGTATTTTTTAGAAAAGTATCATTTAGAGACGCTGCGAATTCATATCAGCTGTGCCATGTAACTTTATATAGATACGTGCAAAAGAAGAAAAAAAAATGCTTGATGGAGGTTCAACAGGTCTTCCAAATGTAGGCTACGTATCGAGAAGATGTTTTTTTACCGACGAAGAAAAAAAATCTGATCAAGTATTTATTCCATTGTTCTCAAATTAAATTAATTAAAAGCAGGACCCAGAAAGAATAATGAAAAGGGAAGGAAATGCAGAAAATAGGCAATAATGACTGACACTCCCAAAAAGCTTAACATTCAAGAACAAGAAGAAAGAAAGTTAAAAGCCAAAGAAGTTAAGAAATCTATTTTGCAGACAAAGCTCAAATACTTTAGTAGTTAAGAAAACACAAAAAGGAGAAAAAGGATGCTAAAATAATAAAGTATAGTGATGATTGAGACAGTGCTTCTGTATAGTTGGCATGAAATCCTTTTCAAACAGCTGTCGACATTGGACTGTAAGACTGTGTGAAACCAACATAACCGTTCCACTCACCCCCCAGTGGCGAAAAAAAAACAACTAGTGTCGTTGTGATCTCATGTAGACTGCACTAATAATGAAATAAGCTATGTGTGCCATAATTTTTTGATTGTGATCTCATTTTTGAATAAATTTGATTATTTTCGAAGATTATTGTGTATCCTAGAAATGATTATTTATTTTTTATAAGAATTGTGATACTAATGTGAAACCCAAAAGGCTAATTATAATCAAATATGTTGATTATAATTAGCCTTTTGCATCTTATAATTTGCATCTTATTTTTTTTATACTGTTACAAACATCCCCTTACACTGTTACAACCAACCCTAGGGGTAGGGATGGTTGTAACAAATCCCAGTTCAAATATTTAGCTGTTTTTCTCAAAATGTGTATTATAAATTGCCTTTAAGCTGATGTTAATAGATAGCTGAAAGACCAAACTATCATGTGTATTAATCAGAACTTTAGAATTCAGGAATCTCTCTGAGATATTACGAAAAAATACAAAATTGTTACGTTCATCCCTGGTCTCCCCTACAGGTTTCACCTGGAGGCGTAGTTTGTACGCATTATTAGGCTGTATATGCAATGTGCTTGAGCATCGTTCTATACGGGTTTATAAAATATTGTAGTAAGAGTAATTACTAGATTAGGAGACTTAACAATTCCTAATCAGAATAAAAAACTTTGCTCAGAGTTGCATAGTGTTAGAAACCCAAGTTGCTAATTAGACGAGATTACTACGTAGTCATTTAATCGCAAAAATACCTTGTATTAAAATATTATTGTAACAATATTTATTTTATTAACAGATTTTTTGGTAACAAATAGTATCCCTTATCTGGTAAGTGGTTTTGGCCCGCAAAATATTTTTCCGCAGTTGGCCCCACCTCCATAATTTACCCATCGATCAGCCGCTTCATTACTCTGTAACGACGGTATATTAGCTAATGGTGTTCCATGAACCTGTTTAACCCTTAATATGAGGCTGATAAGGTCTATGGTACGGTTGGGATGTCTGACAACTGAATGAGACTGGGAATGGAGCGTGGTTTATAAGGGTTTTGAGGCGTAGTTGTGTTTGTAATTATTATTTGTTAGATGGTGTTTGTGTAGACAACAAAAGTTTTATATTGTTATCATAGTATCGGGAAGGTAGTCGTGAAAAATGTTGTCCAGAACCGATATTAGTGTGAGTGAAAGGTTATAGTATGAAAACGGTACACTTTTTTATTATCTGAAAGTGAAAACATGGAACCAGTGCAAAAAATGCCTCTAGCCAAGGGGCATACAATTACTGCGACACACAAAATAATCTTAATTTTGTTGATTCTAGTGTTTATAATTATTTGTATCCAAGGTAGAAAATATACTGAATATAATTTGAAGTAAAATTCTAGTAAAGTATTGGTCAATGAAAGACTTTACACCTCTCGACGTTCGCTGGACTTTTTTATTGCAGTTAAATTAGCAGACTAGCATGCCGCTTGCTTGTAATATCAACCTGCTTAAACCCCAAAATATATTCAATGTGACTTTGTAGACACCAACATATTATGGTTAACGGGCTTTTGCCCGCGGCTACGCCCGCGTGGATGAGTTTTCCCGGGATTAAAGTCCCGCTTTATATTTTCCCGGGATAAAAAGTAGCCTATGTGTTAATCCAGGACGTAATATACCCGTGTGCCAAATTTCATCGAAATCCGTTTTGTAGTTTTTGCGTGAAAGAGTAACAAACATCCATACATCCATACTTACAAACTTTCGCGTTTATAATATTATTAATTAATTATTTAATAAATAATAGGATATGCTGGTGGCAAGATACGGTGGTCGCTATCTGGGCCGATACAGAATACTGTATCGGCCCAGATAGCGACCACCGTAAACAAGGTGTTAAACCCCACCATAGTCACCCACGCCATTGTGCCGCGTTTCGGAATCAATGTATATCCGGTTCAAACAGGCCGGCATAATTATGTCGACTATCGAGAGGTAATCATCTTTCGTCAGTCGACGTCCTATCTGAACCGAAAATGTTGTGACTGTATATAAAAAAAAAGTGTGTGTGTACTTTTGTACACGCGTTAGAAGTAATACTTCTTTGGCGTAACAAGATAAAAATCTTTTTAAAATTTTTATCTTTCGCCTTATTCTACGTTCGAAATTTAAAAATGTTGACTATAGCTAACTTCAGCGTGTCGCCCCCCGAGGCAATTCTTGTGCGCTGGGTCTTCACACCCAATGCACGCCCATGCGCGGGGGGCATTAGTCGCGGGCCGAGGCACACAGTCAGTGTGTATACCTCTTGGTTGTAAAACACATTGATGCCTAAAAGGGCCCGCGAACATTTCCTGGCACCCTCTTTCCGCCCATCCTGGGAACCTTCCTCCCTTCCCCCCACCTTCCCTTCCATATTCCTCCTCCACTCCCCTCCCAGGCCCCTGCAGTCGTTAAGCCAGGGGACTCCAGTATCCCATTCGCAGGTTTCCCCCGGTGATGACTGCAGGTACGCCTATCTAAAAAAAAAAAAAAACTTCAGCGTGTCGGTTTTTCGTGACGGTGTGCGCGCGCATCGTAAAAATTTACTCTCATATTTTTTTCCTAACGCACTAAAAGAAGTATAACTTCAAAAACGTAAGCCACTTCCGTACTCTATATATCTCGAATGACCGGAAGACCGGACCGTGATGGACTGGGGCCCGCGCCGCACGCACGTACCGCTTGAATATTTAACTATTGCTGATTCATGGCGGTACACATTACCTGAAATATGAGCCTTGCTCTGGTACGAATGTAGCAATAAGTTCTATGAAACAACCACTACTGATGTTTATTGTTTTTGGGCGCGTGATTATGGGTGTGATGGATGTATTGGTAGCTTTAATTTATGTGTGGAAGAGTGTATACTTCTTTATTGCAGTATTATTACTTCTACGGGTACATTAGTTTAAAGTGATAAGTGCAGTATGCGCTATTTCGTATTTTTAGATTATAACGTTACGTTACGGCTCGTATAGTTATTGCTTGTTCTAACAATGAAGGAAAACATCGTGAGGAAATCTGCTTACCTAATTCATTTTCCATAAGAATTAATAAGGCATGTAAGGTCTGCCAGGCCGCTTTAGGTCAGCGTTAGTTGACTAAGGTCTACATCTCTCAGTAGTTGAGGAGGCCAGTGCCCAGCAGTGGAACAGTATATATAATATAGGGATGGTATTATTATTTATACATATACATCGCAACGGCTTTAACTGGCTAAGCTAAGAAGATAATGTGAAAAGACGCAATATAATAAATAACATAAAAACATTCAAGGTTGTTTATTATTAACAATGCCGAGCCAGGTGGCGGGGCAGGTGTCTTTAAACGCGGGGCTGGAGTGCGCCAGGTGGATGTCCAGCAGCTCGGCTATGGGCAGGAACCTCGCCGCCATCGCCTTCAGCATCTCGATCACTTGAGGACCAACCATCTGCGGCTTGGTGGAAAGGACATCTAACGTCGTGGATCGTATTGCGAAGTTCACAATGTTGCGAAGATGATACTGAAAAAATAATTTGAAAGCATTTAGTGGACAATAACAACGTCTAATTACATTCGGTGAGGTTGTGCGTTGGAACCCTATAATTAAAGCAATCAAGATTTCAGTGTTTTCATTATATGAAATTGTAGTTTCGAACCGATGAACGAAAATACTTGAATTATTACATTGGAAATTGTGCCTCATTGTATTAAGTTTGCCTACCACATTATGGAATAGAAATCATTACCAGGAATCAGAAGAGATCCATAATACACACGAAATAATATGCATCATATTTCTTGATGCAGGGACTCCAGTTTCTTAGCCAGTTTAACGTCTGCTACTCCAGGCGGTCCAACATCCTTGAACACCGTTACCTATAATCATAGAATTATTAAATGTAACTAACCTGTATAAGTAAAGCCACTCCAAGATGCACGGGCTTGATCTCCATGCTTTTCAGTTTCCTCACGAGAATTCTTGGCGTCAAGTCGTCCAGGTTACCCAATTGTGCGAGTATTCTTGGAGCCTGTACATTTATTTAATAGTGTGCAGTTTTGGTAAGATATATCGAAAGATTTTTATTCAATTACTAATCATAGGATCGGTTGTTACTCTTGAATCACAATTTCCAATTGGAAGCATAATAGCACCCGTATATTAGGTAGGTTACTGTCAGAAATTAGCAAAGTAAGTAATGGTACAGTAAACTCTCGCTTAAAAGAGCTCTCCCTTATAGAAAATAACCATTTGTTCAATAGTCTTTCATCTGGAGAGGATTTTTTAAAGTCCAGACCATAGCCAACAGAGATCTTTGCTTCCTTAATAATGTATCATATCTTTCACCCCCTAGTTTAATACGTTACTTACGGTAAA
Source organism: Sphinx pinastri (assembly GCA_947568825.1). Classification (NCBI taxonomy): domain Eukaryota; kingdom Metazoa; phylum Arthropoda; class Insecta; order Lepidoptera; family Sphingidae; genus Sphinx; species Sphinx pinastri. The sequence goes on from OX387615.1 coordinate 1,752,800, forward strand.
GACAATGTCGTAAATCCTGGCACACGCATGGAAGACCTGGATGTCAGCCATCTGATCGTGCATGTCGCGGCTCTCGACCGACATGTAGTACCGGTGCGCAGTCTCAATGCGGCTTGTACTGCTGGTGTTCCGAGGCAGGTCCTAGAATAAGACAGTGGTAGTGCCGCGGTCGGGGATGTTTATGCTTTAAACATACAAGCTAAAATAGTGAAGGGGACACGATGAATTTATTAAATTGCTTAAAGGAGGTGGATCCGATTTAATTATAACTGTCCAGTGGCGTAGCTAGGGCAGGTCGGGGAGGCCATTGCCCCAAGCGGTGCATGAAAAAAGGAGCCGCAATTTCTTTCAGTATAGTTGAAGTCAGGAATTTGTTTTGCTCCCGCCCAGAGCCTTGCCTTTCTTAGGGAACCCACTAAAATAGAGAGTGGCAAATTTTCGGTCGGCTCCGGACAGCAAAAACCTAGGCCACTATAACTATTGTATAGATATTACAAAATTTTAATGCAAAGGACATGTCCAAAAACGGGATTAAAATTCTAACCAAGATAATTTATATATATTTGGATAGTACTCCCAGAAACTAGGCCTTCTAAATAAATCGTATAATTTTAAAGACCTCCGATTTTGAAATTTATATAAATTTATTTTGCTTAAAAACTACACTTAAAATTAACATTTTTAAAGAAGTTTGTTATAAATGGAGGGATCTAAAAATATTTTTAATGGATCCAAAATCAATATTTTGCCCCTTTAATATCCCTAAAGTTTGAACCTGGTTAGATTTGAAGGCCCAGCACCCATACAAAAAGCGGACATCTCCTTTGTTTGCGTTGCCATTTAAAAAAAAAAAAAAATTTAAATCAACCATTTTTGACTATTTTCTCTTACTCAACTCTTACTATAATGGTGTACCTTCGCAATATCAATGAGCTTCATGATGAGCGAGGAGTAGATCCGGCGGCTGATGGCGTCGGTGCGCCGCGACCGGTAGTTATCCACCTCCCTGGAATTTAAAATGATACTTGTGCTTACAGAATCTATGTACAGTCAGCCACATAAGTAGCTGAACAAATTAAAAACGTCAAATTGCCTTTACACGTTAAGCTGTGTTGAAACATTTTTAATTCTTGGTGTGAATTAAAGTAAATGTCTTAAATTTTATGTTTGTGAAGAAAAAAAAACACTTTGGTAATAAAAAAAAAGTGTAAAGGCGGTCTAAAGTTTTGAATTTGTTCAGCTACTTATGTGGGTGACTGTACAGGCAGCAGCATAAGTAGCTGAACAAATTCAAAATTTCAAATTGCCTACATACTTTTGTGTTCTTACTAATCTTCTTTTCTCTTTACAAAAATAAAATAAAAGAGATTTACTTTACTTCATACGAAGAAAAAATGTTTCAGTTTAACTTAATGCGTATATAGGCGATGTGAAATTTTGATTTTGATCAGCTACTTATGCTGCTGACTGTACGTTACACGTAAAACAAGAAATGACCTTTTTTATATGTTATCATTACTTCGCATAAATAAAAATAAAACATAAGGCTTATGAATTTTAAAAAATGAATCAGGTAGACAGGTATATCATATAACATTATATGACATAAATTTATGAGAATTTTAACGCTAGGAATGTAAGTGCGTAGTATTCAGAATTCTGTGATGTAAGCATAAGGGCTCATTTCACCGCTTGCTTATAAATGCTACTCGTCACATAAATGTATAAACCGACCAAATACAAAAGTCACAAATACATGCTAATAAAATGGGTATTATCTACATTAGTTACTTAATAATAACTGTCAATAAAAATTTACTTGAAACCTAAAACAGGCTCTAAGTTTTATTTGACAATGTACAAGAGATAATGCCGATCTATTTTGCCATAAAGCGTATTTTTGGGCACACCGAGCGCCGCATTATTTACCGTTTCACAATATATTTGATGATGAGCGACATGGTGCGGTTCAGGTACACTTGGTTCTCCTTCTTGAGATCGAAGAGAATCTCCTCCTCGAACTTGGAGTCTTGTAAGGCTTCCACTATGGCTTTAGATAGCCAACGGTTGTCTTGGAAATATCTCTGAGGAATTACAAACTAATTTGTAGAGGTGTAAAGTCTATTCACGAATAAATATCTGGCAACCTACGACCCCCTTTAGGCAAGTATCGTGGGTCATGACTTAAGTTCTCTATTTATGAGAAATTAGGAGAGACCTTAAATGGTTGAAAGAGCAAGTTCTTATAAGCTTTCAATAATTATTTCGCAATTACTGGGCTTAACTTACATTTGGAATTGCAAAGTGGCATTTTTATTTTCAAATCCACATTAACATTTGGTTACGAAAATGTATGAAATAAAAGTTAAAATTACTAAAGAAACTTGAAAATTCCCTACGTTTACCCAATTAAATTTCCTTCCGTAAATTGAATATAAAAAACAATTTTAGCTGTCTCAACACCAGTCCCATTGGCGTATGCATAGGTTCATTTAAATACACTCCAATTCTCGCAACGTTTAAAATTCAGACTAAGAATAAAAATGTGTGTGAAAAGAAACGCGTACCTCCTGAACGCTCTGTCCGTACGATGCATGCGCGAATGCGAAAAAGAATAAAAATACAACCATTTTAAAACACTCTAGTATTTTTGTTCCTACATCGGCGTATTATCCGCGAATTTGCGTATTTCTCCACTACTGTTTGAGGATTGTGTTTGTTGAAAATAAATTAAAATGCAACAGAGATTGGTATGAACACGCTGAATATGTTAACTGAAACAATAAAATTTGTATTGTTTTATTCGTTTTATGTTTGAGCGTTTTGTTCGAGTATTTTATTGTTTATTTATTACTGTATAATTTGGAATATGCTCGCTGTGGACTGCAATGTTTTTATTCATGTGAATTTGTCTAATTCGTTCATTCTTTGGCAATAATAGACAAAATTATTTCCAAAATAGTACCGCTCTAATATTCTCATTGTGATTATTTAAATATTCAAACTATATGTCGTCAAAATAGTAGCAGAAGAGGTTCTAATGTCTCCTAGAAAACACCTTTGATGACCTGTAGCCAGAGAATGTAGAGTTTGTCGCCTCTTGTAACAATAAAAACAGGACAAGGTGGTTTCTAAAGTGTTTTTATTTCAATGCTCTCATATAATAAACATTTTTTTTAGGCACGTCAAATATTCGACGAAGGCAATGTAAATAAACTGATGTGCTATTAATGATTCCTTACGTTTACGCGAATGTCAAACTTCGTGGTCACGGGGCGGACGAAGTGCTATGTTCGAAACGTCGCGTCGCGTCGCGTCGGGAGAAAAATAAAATATAAAACGGGGATAAAATCCGTAATAGTAGTTTAATTTTAATGATGTGCTATTGTTAGTATAAGTTTTATGTAACTGTATAATTAATCATGGAAGTAATTTAAAGTACTTTAAAATTTTCTCTATGTTGATCAGTGTAAATTACATCATCAAAAGTATTATTTTTAAAAAAGTCATATGTTTATATTTATGTTTCCCCCTGAAACTGCTGTAGCCATCGGTGTAGCTATAAACTGTAGTGCCACGTAGTGCTGGACCATAAATCGGGCCCAATGGTCGTCCGTGTACGAAATCCAATAAATTTTTACGTGCGCTGTAAAGTTTCCAATTGAAGTCCTGTACTTGGGGCGATGGTTGTAAATCTATGCGCCGCCGTGAGGCGATCTCGTCGAATAAAATATGAAATGCTTCAAATGCATGCTTCCTGGACGGTTTGCTGGATTTTATTTGGCGAATTGAATGATGGAATAGTATTTGTGTTGACCGTGGTATATTTTACTATGCTTAAATTGCATTGGAATTTATGCTTTACTAGCACTACCCGCGTTGGTCATTTCTGGTGTAATCCTAGTAAATCCTCTATTTAATAGAGTCTATTATATACTGCCAACTGCTGAGGACGGGCCTCATCTACTACTAAGAGGGTGTAGGCCTTAGTTCACCACGCCGGTCTAGTGCGGATTGGCGGTTCCGTTATAAACTTAGTTAAAAATAAGTTATAGTTTGCATCGTTCAGGAACATGGTAGCTTTTTTATAACAAGAATATTTGGAACTGAGCAGTTCTAGTCTAATTTAGTCAGGAATAATTTCGGCAAGTTAAGTGGGCGAAAAAAAGCTAAAGTTTAACTTACGTTTCGATAAAAGAGTATTTCGCTGACCTTAAATATATTTTATCTATATTTTTTTTTATCTTTTACTCAAATGTCTATTTCGTTTTAGTTTAAGTCTTGTATGTGTTATGACGAATGGTGCAGTGTAGAAACGCTCGTCACGATGATACGCGAGGCGTCACCAGTGAGTGCGGTGTCGTATAAAATATTATTTTGTGCTTAGAGAGGTGGATGTGTTCAGAATTACATTTGTAGTGGAATACTTATACTTTTGAATGACGAGACAAACTAGAAATAAAAGCATTACTATACAGGTGTTGGATTAATACACACACACACACTCACGCCTTATAGCCCCGAAGGGGTAGGCAGAGGAGCAGCTAGTCCACCCACTTTTCGCCGTGGGTATTTCGTCCCATAATGTGATAGGGGTCATCCCCTAGGGTGAGCCTAGGGGATGACCCTATCGAGCACAAATTCTAGACTCCGGGCTGTTACTGAATAGAAAAATCCGATACCACTTTGCCCGACCCGGGGATCGAACCCGATACCTCACCATTGCGGTCATACCGCAATACAACTACGCCACCGAGGCAGTAATGTTGAATTAATACACTAGTTTTTTTTATACGGTCACGGCAAAGTAACCCCACTGCACGTGATGGTAAGTGGAGTGGGGTCCAGCCGGGCTAGCATGCGCACCACGACAAAATTTTGTCGACACTTTTGTAATGTCTTAGGAGCGTAAGGAGACACAGCGTGTAGTTGATAGCACGGTTTATTTCCAACTGCCGTATTACAAACGTTCTCTTATAACTACCGGCATTACTGACAATATTGTAAACGGTGTAGGGTTACATACACTACATCTCTCCCGACTTAGTTTAAACCTAACAAATAACAATCTATTCCTTATAACTAACAATTTTGTCTAATCTACACTTCCGCAATGGTCGTGACTGGGGTGGTACAGGAGCGGAAGGCGGCGTACTAAATTGCTCGCTATTTTCGTGCGTTTGATGCTCGTCCGCACTCAAAATGTTTGGCGTCGACATACCAGCGCCGAGCTGCCGCCCTGTAGGTGACGACACCGGGGAACCCGTCACTACTGAACGCTCCTGAACTGGAAACGCCTCATGACCTGAGCCCGTTCTACAAGGTTGGGACTCCCTTGAACTCATGGGGACAACAAGCGACCCTCTAGACCTCGCCTTAAGCTGATCGATGTGTCGATGTATTTCGTTACTATTCTTGTCTAATACCTTGAAGTCCCTAACCCCCTTAGCCTCAACCACAGTACCAGGAGCCCATTTCTCTGTCCTTAAATGCTGCCGATACCAGATATCCTCCCCGATATTGAATGCCCTATCTACACCCCGTGCATCGTTAATTTGTCGTTGCTGTGCTTGACACACATTATTTTCCCTATCCGGCTTAATAATATCTAACGGAGTTCGCAACCTTCTATTCATTAATAATATAGCTGGACTTTCTTTAGTGGTCGAATGTTCGATATTTCGATAATGTAATAAGAATGTATTTAAGGCATGATCAACATTTTTACGTTCTAAGACCGCTTTCTTGATTACTTTTTTTAAGGTTCTCACTGCATTTTCTGCCGCCCCGTTAGATGACGGATGATAGGGTGCTGTAAATATATGCTCCGTACCATTGTGCCTCACAAAACTTTCAAACTCGCTACTGGTAAATGGAGGTCCATTGTCGGTTACTATTTGTTTTGGAATACCGAACCTGCTCCATAATTCATTTAGTTTTGCAATAGTACTACCCGCCGCTGTACTCGGTACTCTGAACACTTCGAGCCATTTAGACATAGCGTCAACAACCACCAAATATAAATTCCCTGCTATAGGTCCCATGTAATCTAGATGCAATCTAGTCCAAGGCCGGGTCGGCCACGGCCAGGGGTGTGGTGTGGCGCGCGGCGGCGCATCCGCATGCGCAGCGCACGTTGCACACGCGCTGCAAGCACGCTCCACTGCCTCGTCAATACCGGGCCACCACACATAACTGCGAGCCAAGGCTTTCGATTTGACTACCCCCATGTGAGGCTCATGTATTATTTTTAATACCTTTTCGCGGCAACCTATAGGTAAAACTACTCTATGCCCCCACATCACACACCCCAGCTCTTCGTACAACTCGGACTTCCTATTGAAATACGGTCGCATGCTGGTAATCTCGCAAGCTTCAGGCCAACCATCGCGAATAAAGCTCAATATCCTGGCTAAGATGGCGTCCTTTGCTGTTTGCCTTTTGACGTCTTTGTAATTTAGCAATAATGCCTCTTGTGCGAAATGCAAGAATGTTTGCTCGGGAATGGTGTAAGTGGCACACTGGGAATCTTTGGTCACTTCCGGTAACCTTGATAGGCCATCTGCGCAATTTTCAGAAGTTTTTATATATTCTATCTCATAATCATATGCCGAAAGAATTACGGCCCAACGTTGCATGCGGCTTGCGGTCATCGTTGGTATGCCCCTATTAGGACCTAAAATAGACACCAAAGGTTTGTGGTCTGTACGCAATATGAATTTTCGGCCGTATAAGTACTGGTGAAACTTCTTCACCGAAAATATTATGGATAAAGCCTCGCGATGTATCTGCGAATAATTGTTTTCAGCTGCGGTTAATGTACGCGATGCGTATGCGACGGGCCGCTCGCCGCCAACGCTCGGCTGCGCTAGAACCCCCCCGATTCCGCGCGGGCTCGCGTCACACGTTACGATTACGGGTTTATCGGGATCATAATGTGCCAATACCTCCGCCCCGGTCAATTTCCGTTTTACTTGGTTGAAAGCTTGTTCGCTTTCAATATCCCAATGCCATACAATACCCTTTTTTAATAATTTATGCAATGGAGTAAGCAATGAACTAAAATTCCTAATGAATTTAGCATAGAAATTAATCATTCCCAGAAATGATCGGAGTTCAGTAACATTTTGAGGTCGACTTAGCTTCAATATAGCATTGATTTTCGATTTATCGGCTTTAATACCATCCTTTGATACCACAACGCCCAAATAAGTAACCTCTTGTGCAAGGAAAACACATTTATTCTTCCTTACTTTTAACCCGTGGTTACATAAACGTTTAAAAACGTCTTCGAGGGCAGCTAAATGCTCGGTCTTTGTTTTTCCCCCAATAATAACGTCATCCAAGAATACCTGCACATTCGGTATACCCTGCAACAAATTAGTCATAATACGTTGGAACACTCCTACGCTCGATGCCAACCCGTAAACTAGCCTATTGTAACAGAATAATCCTCGATGAGTATTAATTACCGTGTATTTTCTAGACTCATCTAGTTCTACTTGATTATACGCATGAGATAAATCGATTTTACTATAGAACTGAGATCCGTTTAACCCAACTAAAACGTCCTCAATCTTTGGTAGGGGGTAACGATCGATCAGCAAAACGGGATTCAGGGTCGCTTTGTAATCAGCACAAATTCTCAGTGTACCGTCAGCCTTATGAACCGGCACCAGTGGAGAGGCCCAGTCGGAGCATTCAACGGGCTCGATGACGCCGTCCCGCAGCATACGGTCCAGCTCAGCGTCGACGCGCTCGCGCAATGCATACGGCAGCGGCCGCGCGCGATGATATACCGGCGCCGCCCCCTCTCGCACCCGCAACGTCGCCTTACCGCCCGTGTACCGTCCCAGCCCGTCGCTAAATACTTCTTTATACCTGTCGAGAATGCAACATATTTCTTTATTAACGTGAATAACACTATTTTCCTGAATTCGATTACAACTAAACAAAGGAATTTCTATTTGTAATTCTGCTAACCACTGCCTACCTAATAGGGACGTCATGCCACCATCAATAATAAATAATTCGAGCTGTTTCTTAACATTATTAAAACTTACGGCTGGTTTTATAATGCCCAAAGGCTTAATTTTAGAACCGTCATAAAATCTTAATATTGTATTATCACTCTTAATGGGTAAATGGGTGAAAAATCTATTATAAGTCTTTCTACTTATGCATGATATGGCGGTACCTGTATCTATTTCCATGTGTACTATATTACCTTCAATACATAATGGTAAACTCACTGCCTTATAATTATTTAATGTTAAGAGATTTAACTGCTCCTCGATGCTCCCGTCCTCTTCCCTGCCACTATTGTGAAGGACGTCATATCCCGGAAACTCTCCCGCCTCCGCTTCTGTGAAGTAGGTGCCATGCTCCTGCGACATCCTGGACGACTCTGCGCCTCCCGCAGGACAAACCCGTCGCAAATGGCCGACTCGCCGACACTTGCTGCATGTGAAGTTCCGGAATCGACAGTCGACGAAGGTATGGGACGCCCTTCCGCACGCCGTACACTTCCCTGACTGACGTGCCGACCCCCTCGGTCCCGCTGCCGACGCACCTGCTCCACCGCTGCCGGCACTCTCTCCGGCAGCTCTGGTCCGCGTGCTTTGCGCGCTGCGTGCTACTCCGCGCGTCCATCCTTTGCTGCCCGTGCTCAGCTTCACCGCATGCATCGCCTCCGCTCCGTTAGTTGTCTCCACGATAGCTGCGTCCCGTTCCGCTGCCTCCAAGGATTGTGCTAATTTGACCGCCTCCGCGAACGTTATTGTGTCCTCTTCCGCAAAAAGCCGTTGCCGAATGACGTCACTATTAAGGCCGCATATGAATTGATCGCGCAAATTTTCATTCAATTTTTCTTTAAATTTGCATTCCCGCGATAGCTTCTTTAACTCCGCCACAAAAGTGGCTATGTCTTCTCCCGATCCTTGACGTTTTTGGCGGAATCTGTATCTTTCCGCCAACGAAGATGGCGTCGGCTGTAAATGCTGACGCAATAGTTCGCATGCCTGGGTATATTTTAATTCGGACGGTTTACACGGACTGGCGAGATTCACTAGCAATTCATACGCCTCGTCTCCCATTGTAGCAATCAAAGTAGGCAATTGCAAATCGTCTTTTACTTCGTTAACTTTAAAATACATGTTCAATCTGTCTATGTAAGAACTCCACACACCTGACCTCACGTCAAACTCACGTACTTTGCCGATCGACATCGTTTAAATAGCACAATTAACTGTTCGCGCACAATATATAACAGAATTGTCTAATAATTTTTATCCTCGTCGCCACTGTAATGTCTTAGGAGCGTAAGGAGACACAGCGTGTAGTTGATAGCACGGTTTATTTCCAACTGCCGTATTACAAACGTTCTCTTATAACTACCGGCATTACTGACAATATTGTAAACGGTGTAGGGTTACATACACTACAACTTTTTCAAGGGGTTTTTGACGTTTATCGAATTATGTCTTCTGACGCTAACATGCGTGCTCATGCATCTCGACTTGTGACGTCACAAGTAGAGAAATCTATAATTTTTATTTATCTGTGCTATTTTTCTCTACGAACCCTAACATGACCAAATGAATTTATCGATTTTTGACACATGTGACCGAAATATTTGTCTACGTTGCTTTTGATCGCAGGGAAAATTATTGTATATCAATAAACGATGGCGGGATTTTATTATAATTGTATAATATCAATATTCGACGAGCGAGAGGCGTAAAGAGCATTATAATACTACGGAAAGTGTAAAGTGCAAACAAGAAGCATAAGGGATTTATGCGATTCCTTTGATATGAGCGATGGGCTGTGGCGTATTTCAAAGCGAATGGCACTGTATAATATTATATTATAGAAAGTTTAGGTACTTAGAATAATTTTACGTACACCCGATTTGGAGCCGCGAAAGGCATGCCCGCCCTTTTAAAGGTAATTTGATATATTAACAACTGAGTTTAATAAAAATATTGTATTTATCTATAAAAATATAGATCTACTTTCAATACATTGTTGTTTGAACTGGGAAATTAAAAATATTCTGTTGGAAGTGTTTGATGAGACCTTCAACGTGGTGCTGGCTGTTGTGCTTGGTGTCGTACTGGGCTGGGCATTGGGATTTATAGGGTTGCAGTTCAGTGAACTAAAACAGAAAAAAGAAATTAAGAAAAACAAAAAACGCGACTGAGTCTATATCTTCCATCTTTATTAAATTCATTGAAGAACTGAAAAGATAGAAACAAGGTTTTAATTTGAATATTTTGTTTTGGTTTTGAATAATCTTGGTTGACAGTGTTCACAAACGCTGTCGGAGGCATAACACGCTCACTCCTCATAATTTAGTTGGTGATATAGGTAGAACAACAAAATCGCGACACTCCAACCACTCACATAAAAATACGACAAGCCGTTTAGGCTGTAGGGCGTGCCAAAAAAATATACAAACATACATACATACACTCGAAAAACATAACCCTCTTTCTTTCGCAGTCGGCTAAAAAGATAAAATTTCATTATACTTAAGTACTTCATAATTTAGTAAACACTATTGTTAAACAATAATAAATAACATCAAATAGAAACAAAGCTTGGGCCTTTTGGCTGCAAAGCTCAAATTATAATATCAGTGTTTTGCTAATTAGGTTATTATTTCACTATACTTACACCAATTGGAAATTTTTGGGGCCAAAACCACAGCCATCTTCTTCCCGGTTGCACCACCGATTTCGCTGAGCATGAGCTATGTTGCATCGCTCTCGTGGGTGAGTGATAGTCATTCGACGCAAAGTTTGGATAAGCCAACATATAGTGGCACAAATAATTGAGTTTTGTTGGATTTTATCAGATTCTTGCCTTGTTACTTCGGAGTTCGGACTCTAAAACAGTGCGGAGCAGTTATTTCATATTTGGTTCCTTATTATTGTGTACAATACATTGACATTGAATTATTTGTTTACTTACGTTTTTTTACTTTCATTTTCCATACAAATTATATTATATTTATACATTTAAATTGACGATAATTTTAAAAATGAGGTAAATAAACTTTGGAATGACATAAACTGACACTTAAAACGTCACATTAAACAACAATCAGTGTTACCAATAAGATTTTTAAAAATCCACCAATTTCGTTGTATATTTCCGTCAAAAATCCGCAAATTTTTTTATTCGTCAATGTTAGCCCTAAATTTCTAAAGTTCTATGTACACGAGCGTAGATAAAGCTTTCACATGGGGTGGGGGGGTGCATAGCGTGGGTTTTTGCCGCCTTAAAACCTCCCTTTCAACAAATAAGTCACGTATACCCCCCCATCATATACATTTGACAAATGTAAAAGGCCATATTTCGGTAAAGGTAGATTTCCTGTTAAATATTCCGTTAGCCAGAATATTTTTTTCCCGTTTTCAACTTATCCAAAGCCGCTAGATATGACGGGAAATCCGTTAAGTTGGCAACGCTGACAACAATTGCATCACAGATCTATAAAATTGAATGAACTAAAGCCACTGTGGCGACATTAGAAAATAAAATTGGTAGAATATATATTTAAAAGGGCAACATCGGCTTGTCTTCACGATCAAACGTAATGTCTTCAACGAGAGACTTGTCGTTCATAGCGCGCATGTTAGGGTAAACGACATAACACTCGATATCAACAACTTGTCTACTGTCGTTATCGAGATTTGCCGTGGTGCGCATGCTAGCCCGGCAGAATCCAGATAGACTGTCGACTGACGAGATATGATTATCTCGCATACTCTCTATATCTCGCATATATTAGTCGGCCTCGCCAGTCGGCACATTTTTTTTTTTTTTTTTTTTTCTCTTTGGCAAGGCGCGGTTTGCGCATCTGCCAGTGTCAAAGTTTTTGGAAGTTACATATATAATATTGTTTTTTTTATATCCTCAGTAGTAGTAGTACTATGTCGAAGTAAAGCAGTGGCTACCTTACCAAGACTTTATCGAGGAGTTTTGGTGGCAACAAAACAAACACTTGACTAGCACAGTTATTTCAATTCACTTCATTTGAGCCCTTTAATAGAACTATATTGGATAATATACCACCATAATTATGCAATATAACACTAAGTATCACCAAAATAATGAATTAAAACAAGAGCACCTCATGACACTTCCAAGTTCCCGCCAAAACTCAGTCGGCACAATTATGCCTGCCTTTTTGAACCGGATGTACAGTCAGCAGCATAAGTAGATGAACAAATTTAAAATTTCAAATTGCCTACATACTTTTGTGTTCTTACTAATCTTTTTATTCGCTTCGCAAAAATAAAATAAAAGGTATTTACTTTACTTCAAACGAAGAAAAAAAAATTCAGTTTAACTTAACGCGTATATAGACGATTTGAAATTTTCATTTTGTACAGAGACTTATGCTGCTGACTGTACACAGGCTGATCCCAGAACGCGACACACGTGGGGTACTATGGTGGTTTTAACACCTTATGTATGGTGGTCGATAAATTGCTAATGACCTAGATTACATTAAGTAATTACACTGAGTTGAACGCCCTTCAAACTTGACCACAACAGTGAACATGCGTCTGCTGTATGGTTGTATGACAATTTCCCGTGCACCTATCTTAGTGCAACAAGATACCCCGGGGCCGCGTCGTATGTGCTGAAGAACGCCACCGCGGGTTTTGGTTGGTATACCGGTGTAGGGTGTTCTTAGGGTTAGGAACGCGGTCCAATGCTCGCTCGGATAATTCTATACTCCCGAGTGTTGACATTGGGCCGTAAGACTGGTGAAACCAACATATTACTTCCACTCACCCCCGAGTGGTGGTAGCCATAACGCGATTATTCCCCGCGAAAAAATAATGGTTGCTTCACAATTACATAACAATAATTTATTATTACCAAAGTTCTCATAGAATTTTTTCTTTTTTTGGCTACTAAAAGTAGTTACGCAAAACCAGTTCGAATTCTCTATCCACCAAATCGCCTTAAATACTTAACACGTCGTATAAAACAGGATCTCCCAAATAGAATCGCGTGGGAACTGATTAATCAGGCGGGCCACTTAATCTAGCCATGTTGGCGGTTAGGGGCGCCTAACTGGGACGTTACCGTCGAACCAGCGTCGTAAACCGGGCGAAGATACGTCGAAAATAGCGTGTTATCATGCTCGTATAATATTACGTACGCAGGCGGGTTTTCGAAAGTGAATATGAATTCGAAAATTGAAATAGTGGTATAGAGTATAGATGGAGGGGAGGTAACTTCGCGGGTAACTTCTTCTATATTTTTTAAGTTTGTTTAAGCTGTGTGGCTATATATCGACGGTTCGCAGGGTAATTCTTTTATTGCTACATTGAGTTTTAATTAACATATTTGGAATCTGCACATTTTGTTCCGTTTTGAACATATTTTTCGAAAAAAAGAATGTCGCTTAAGGCAATTAGCTCGTCAACCGTTGAAATATATTTCATGAGTTGTAGGTCCTTTCTTTAATTTGCCTCCATTGTGCTGAATCCAGGGGTAGATATCCTTTTGCGGACAAAGTCCATTGTATAAATTTACATTAGCTATCGTTATTTCGTTTTGTAATAGCATGGATTCATGTGCCTTCTGCCTAGGAAGTTTTCTTTTGTGTTTTTGGTCGCACTCCTCCGAAACGGCTCGCCCGATTTTTAATGTATTTGGTAGGTATGAGAATAGGTGGTAAAGTACATTTCATACCGCTAGGTGATTAGGGTGTCCCTATCCAGTTTTTTTCTATTTTTTTTACATTGGTATCAAAAAATACCTATAACCCCAAATTTTCACCCTCCTACTACCTCTACCCATTTTTAATCGCGATTTTAGTATTTTTGTATGAAAAGTCTATAGCGTCTACAGCGGTCTATTCCTCTTACTCTCTGTCTAGATCCCATCCTTACAATACGTTCGTTATTTTTTACTAGCATTTGCTCGCGGCTCCGCCCGCGTGAAAAAGTTTTTCCGGGATAAAAGTCCCACTGTTACACTGTACAAGTGTTAATCCACGATATGATCTACCTGTGTGCCAAATTTCATAGAAATACGTTCAGTAGTTTTGGAGATGTGCAGTAACATCGATAAGAAAAACAGACAGACAGAGAAGAATTACAAAAATCGCTGATTTGAATTCCATTCTTTAGTCACCCCCTTTCTTTTTTATCACATTTCTTTAAATGTACAGACACACTGGTTCTACTGCTTTATTATATGTATAGATTTAAGTTTAACAACCAAAATATTCAATAGAAATCTATACTAATATTAAAAATCTGAAGAGTTTGTTTGTTTGACTGAATGCGATAATCTCAGGAACTACTGAACCGATTTTGAAAATTCTTTCACTAATAGCTAGCTACATTACTCCTGGGTGCGATAGGCTACTTTTTATCCCGGAAAAAATTTTCACGCCGTCGCGTCGGAGCCGCGAGCAATACTATAATTTATATGGCAGAACAACGTTTTCCGAGTCAGCTAGTATTTAATAACATTCCAAAGTTACTGAACTCTCACTCACACTTTGTAGTACTTAAACTGTTCGTAGCCCGAACTCCCAAAAATATAGCCTCATCGCAGTGAAGAGTAAAAATATAGTTGCATTCGCGCGTCCACCGGCCGCCCGCGGCCCGATGCTATCAGCCGGCGAAATCTCCGCGGGAACGAAACCGTATTCAATTTCCGCCACGGTTTTCCGCGCAACTGCTTTTGTAGCGCGTGCATGGTAGATTCGCGGACGCGTGTTTAAAGTGGCGGTTAAAGTTCTTTTTGATGCCGCAAAGTGTTCCGAATGTTAAGTATAGTGTATTTCAAATTAAATTCGACAATAAAAGATAAGTATTTCATTAGGATATACTTTTAGATTTTTGTTCCAAAGTTGGTATTTATAAATACTGCAGCGTACCCAGTAGTACGTATGTTCTACTTACGCAGTTCCGCTTAATTATACGACTTATTATTCCTTAAACATAAGAAACATAGACACAAAATATTTAAACTCAGAGAAGTTTAAATGTGTATCACTGAGTTGTATCGCATCTTTTCAGATGCAGGGGTGTAATATATTTCATTGGTTATCCTTAGCTATAATTTCAATAGTAAATCACATTACCTAAAATATATTTTCGAACCATATAAACTATCCTGCAGGGATTTTTAATAACCTGCTACGAGCTCTCTTGAGTTTGCCCACTCCGCTCTGCATCATACCCTCACCTTTATTACTCAATCATACATCGGCGCGAAACTATAATTCCGCACCGCTCGTCTGCCGCTAAACGCGTCTCACCATCAATTATGCACGGAAGTGTATCCTCATGTGAGATACCATCTGATGGGAATTTATATTAATAAGGATCATACATACATATGTCTATAACATCACGCTTTATTCCTTTTTAGGGGTAGGCAGAGGTGAAACACACCGACATATCGCCAACTATGTTACGTCCCATGCAATAGGGGGCGGACCTATTGCCATTTACCGGGCACATTTTCAAACACCGAATTGATATTAAGTAGAAGAACCCACTTTGCCTGAGCCGGGATTCGAACTCGCAATGCAACTATGCCACCCAGGCCTTCATTTTTAATCTTATTATTTAAATGTGAAATGTTTTGGAAAATAAATGCCACCATTGATATGACCTAAATTAATAAAACCAACGAAAAGTAGGCCATACATTCCAAACAAGCACGTGGAACATTTCATTTTTTTCCTAACAGCGTAACAAAGGGTTCAATGTTTGCTTTCATCGTGAGTAATCATTCATCTTGCTTATACGTTCGCTTCTATTCTCAGCGTTTAGAATGACACCGACTTGTCAATACTGTATGCGTGAAGTCAGTGTGTCAAAACAAACTGACGTCTAGAATAGTTAAAACAATAATGGACATGAATTAGCGATGGCGTTTGAAATTGGAAATCAAAAATACAAATGAAATTGAAATGGCCTGTCGCTATTTAAAGTAAAAGAATTACAACCAAAACTCTTATTTATTCAAGACCACGCACACAAACACATTCATGCCTTTAACCTTGAAGGGATAGACAGAGTCGTATCTAATGCAATTACTGTTCGCCATGTGAATTCCGTCTTATGACGTGGGGTCTACCGCCAAATCGGGCACAAACAGACACCGGGCTAATACTAAGTAGAATAATCTAATTAGACCAAAAATACGATATAAGTTACTTTCGCAAGCCTTTAAATTTTTCGCCCATGTCTTACCTACATTATCTCTCATAACATTAATTTCTTATTTCCCGCGGATGTAAGAGTGCGGCGTCGACGTTTCTAGAGAGGACACGAGGGCCTCTAATAGTGGCCTGCAAGGGCGGTCAAAGTAGGCTGAGCACAAAAGTTGTATATTTTTTCTCATTTGTGGTTTATTTTGAGACGTAAAATAATATGTACCTTTTTGTAATTAATTTATGTCTTTCTGGATTAATGATTGTATTTTTAAGTTGGTGTATTTTTATTTTTAATTTCTAGAGGCACAAAATCCGTTCTTTATCATTATTTTTTTTGCTTGGTTACGCGATCGATAACTATAACTACATAGGAAACTTGGTTTTGATAATGAACCCTGCTTACAATCTTTAGTCTGCGTTATTGATAGTGGTTATTAGACTGATGTCCGGCTATGTCACGTAATACTTTTTTGTTGCAGCTAAACCAACAAAAATAAAAATTCTCTCCCTAAGTTTCAAACAAGTGCAATCGATTGTAACAAGTTTTAGACACGTTGCAACCGCGTTTTTGTTATTTGTTATAACAACTTATTTTTATATTTATGCATGTCACAGAGAAGGCGGTCTCGCTAAGTCGCTTGGTTAAGTTTACAACGATAGGGTCGAGGTATGTAATGTTTTATAATAATGAACGACTTTTGAAAATTATTTCAACGTTATCTGATTTTGTTGTGGAAGAAACTTTTGAGAAGTATCGATATTTACTGATATTAGAACAACACTAGTTACAAATACTTGTGTTCGCGTCCATAAATATCTCAAACAAAAACATTAGAGCCATACTATATACCTACATTAGGTACATT
The DNA here is from genome assembly GCA_947568825.1 of Sphinx pinastri. NCBI lineage: Eukaryota > Metazoa > Arthropoda > Insecta > Lepidoptera > Sphingidae > Sphinx > Sphinx pinastri. The sequence goes on from OX387615.1 coordinate 1,769,876, forward strand.
AGTAACATAAAGTTTATAACCATATCGGGTTTAACTTCCGTCTGCAAGTTAAACCTAAATACTCTGATACCAAGCCACTGGGACTCGTACATTTTGTACCTAAAATGGGTAATGCGGCATACGATTAGTGAATTATAATTAATCAATAATAAACATGATGGCTATCTTGAGAGAGGCCTATGTCCAGCAGTGGACTGCAACGGGCTGATCATGATGATGATGATTGTACGGTTTACGTACACTTAGTTATAACTTTAATTAGTTGATTATGCAAATCGATCGATCATTTTCTGTCGCAATAATTAAATTGATTCAGTGTGCATTTTAACATACAATCGAACGTACCTATGTGAGAATCACTTTATACTATAACTGTAACACTACGAGAAGAGTTTTCTCTCACAAGCACATTCACACTTACTTAACCTACAAGCTAATAGTACTGTACAGTTCACTACACTGTACAATGATGAACCACTAGCATCAACAATTGTCATAGGTGATAGTATCCTGGTTTGCTTGAAACAAATCAGTGAACTGAAATTTCGGATTGCATACCCTGGAACGAGCCACTATGGCGGGTTTTCCACCATGGAATATGAACGATGGAACGATATCTGCTTTTGTTTAAAGCAGGGTAGACAAAGCAATATTTTTCATGCATGTTATAGAAAGGAATTGGCATAGTTTTTAAGCCAACCCCCCCCCTTAAGAGATAAATCTCAAGCAAATCGTGTTGAAACACACAAAAATTGTTGTTCAGCCAGAGAATTCAACTCAAAATTTACCAGGCCACCTATTCTATTAAACCAAAGACACGATGTCCAGTTTTGTAAAGTATATGTTTCTGTTTGCAGTTGTAAAGCGTAGAATGCTCAGCGCAAGCGCAGATCGCGCGTAGACACCGCTGCTCATTAGGCACGCCCGATGGGCAAGACGTCCGGGGGCCGCGTCGACGCCGGAGTACGCTCGCATAGAGTCGCGAACAGAAGGTTGGTATACAAAACTAACGTGATATTACGTATGAACATAAAGCGCCGCGGAGACGTTGTGCAACACTACATTCTCTACTGTGAAACTGACAGTTGCTGAACGTGCTGAACAGCTGTCAGTGTCGTAGTAGCGTAGTGTTTGTCGGCAATAAGTTGACAGCGTCTGTGCAACGCCTATACCTACAGTAAATGTCTTTTATAAAGATATATCTGTACGATTATTTTGGATCTTATCAGTTTACTTATAAGATAACTAGTCTGCTCTTAAGCAATGCTTAACTTTTGACATACACGATCAGCTTTAAGGCAAAACCCGCCATCTTGCCTTTTAAGTAAGTTCAAACTAGGCTGCGGCGATGTTTAATTTTGACATATTTAAGCAATGCGTAACCACCTCTTAACGCTAAAACAAGTTTATAATTAAGACTGTATATCTTAAAGTTTTTAAATAGTACGAAAAAAAGAATTTGTATATTGATATCACATTACGGCATTTATAAAAAACAAGTTAAATGCAAGTTTGTAAGTATAGTCTGACTAGGAACGTAATATCGGATTTGGGGCGGCCTTTTTGCTCTTTCGTTTTAAAGCTCAGAATAACTAAAGCCATTTTAAAGTTAATGTTGTCAGTACTAGAAATTAGTTCCAAATTTTATCACAACATGGCCATGTTTTTAATTTCCTGGTCAGACTACAAGCGTGTAGGTAGCTATAATAAGTCGATTATATCATACAGTAAAATAATTTCAAAGAATTATCCGCTTGCAATACTACTGATGCTATTCATAAATTGTTTATTTGAATGTCTTTGATTATGTCGGCACTGAGCGATCGATAAAACCGGAACTATAAATAAACACTACACGGTTAACAATGGACTAAACTGCTTCTAAACTACTGAATAATGACTGCCAAGGATGTACGATGAGTAGTTTATTTACAAACTCACGGCTTCATACTAGGCTGGGTAGGTAGGGAGGTAGCAAGTGCGGTCACGGTTCACCGCATTTAGTTCCGACCCATGATGAGATAGATGGTGAGTCTATATAGGTATCTCTTATTAATTATGTTAAAAAAATACAAACCAACGGCCCGGAACAGAATAACTCATTAAATTAGTACTATCGAATATTTATTTACGAATCGAAGTTTCAATTCCTGTTTATAAGCGGGAACATAAACCTTAAAGATACCCTACCAGTCCTGGGGTAAGGGGGAGCATCGTGTCAAACAGTTTTTATTTAGAAATATTTAATACGAGTTCTTATGTGTGCTTTACATAATAGTAGTATATTATTTAATTACAAAGAGTTCTAAGATTATTTAGAGCGGACATTGGGAAAATTGTCATACAAAAATTTTGAGCCATCGTCAGTAACTCAAACTATCGTGAAATAACAAAATACCCATGTAAAATTCATTAGAACATACTTTGACATGGTCGTAATGCGTATATTGGCATATTTCCTTCCAAAATATTGCTTTCTTTACAAAATTTAAACATACCGAGACGTCATGGACCGTCATGTCAGATAAGACAGCGCTTTATTACCAATTGGTAATAACTTATGGACGAAAAATTTGGTCCTTATGTCCTGTCTATAACTATACTGTTTAATGTCTTTGTTTAATTAAATGAAATTTATTTAATAATTCTTCTTTGCTAACAAAAAAAATAATCATTGTGCTAAAATAACATCAAACAGTTGTTTCACCTCAATCAAGTGTCACCTCGTGGGCAGCGTGGGGCAGCCATCATATTACGACACACAATATATGTGTTACACGATGACACATAATACAATTTAATTTGTAAAGGAAGAAAATAATTATTGTTTTTTTTTCATCTTTTGAGACAATTATTTTTCATGGGACCCCTTTGACAGAATTTTGTACTAAGTAAACGTAAGTATCACGAATAAAGGTCAACAAATCTTTATATATCAAAAAATACGAATGGTTTTAAGAACTACTCTCTTTTGAAGTTTTTTTTTTTATTTTTTTTTATTGCATCGAATGACGAGACGAGCATGCCGTTCGCCTGATGGTAAGTGACACGACCACCCATAAACAGTAGCAACACCATCCAGCACCTTGAGGTACAAAGTACTGTGTGGCATTCCACTGCGCTCGTCATCCTGAGAAATAAGATGTTAAGTCTCATTATGTCCAGTAGTTGCACTGGCTACAATGTCCTTCAAACCGAAACACAACAGTGCATGCACACTGCTGCTTGGCGGTAGAAATAAACATTGCGGTGGTACCCACCCAGACGGACTCTCACATATGAGACACCTACCACCAGTGTGATAAATCCCTTACTTATAATTTTATATGATAGTAGTTTCTTGTTATAATACTGTTATCGGGGCCTAACCCGGAGATACTAAGAAATTCGTAATAAACGATAAAAAATTAAACGGAACATATGAAACATTTTCTTCCATTTCAACAAAATGTCCACATATCGCGAGTCATCTAAAACTAATGACATTAATATATTACATCCATAAAATACAAAGTGTGAAGCTATATCTTAAATTAACACAATCAGATTGCACACAGTTAATTCGTTCAATCATTTCTAACTCTTCGCTGGATTTGGAACCGATCCAGATATTTTTCTCTGTGAATTAAATAAAAGGCAGACAATGACTTTAATTTGCAGTCATTGCTTTTGTTCGTCGGAAAATAACGTCATTGAAAGCCGAGAATAAATCGTAAAAATGATTTAGTATGAAAATGTTTTTGTTTTTTTTTTCATCGGATCTGTAGTTCCGGTGATTAATCCCTAACTACATCCAAATGCATCGTACCCGGTTTTATATATTAGCTGAACTTTAAATGCAGAAATGCAGAGAAACTATTCATTAGATTTTACTACATATGGAAAAGGCACAGTCTAAAATATAGTAACAAACCACTCAATTATGACGTTACACTTAACACCGGATCAGTTTTGGTTTGTGAAGATATTCTATTTCCCCAACGTGTGTTCGATTGACGCGCGGAAACGAGAATGTAAAAAGAAAATTAAAGTACAAAGTAAACAAAATACAAAAAAAGTTCAGGTGTAAAAGTACTATAGTAAAAGTACTGTGAGACCATCGAAGTCGTGAGTTCGATTCTTGGCCCGAGATAATAACTTGTGTTAATTTATTTACCATTATTTAATTTTGTGTTCAAAACATGGAGCGTCCTTCTCTTCGTCTGCATTCAATTTACTCCGATAAAAGTACTTCGAAGTTCAACAGGCCGTACTTGAGGTGCATTTCTGCCTACTCCTCCATGTAAATGTATCTGATTATATTATTATTATTATTGTTGCCACAAACTACGTTAGCACAAAAACATCTCTACCTATCCTATGTTTAGAGAGTCAGGCGTTTGCTGGGGCAGGCGCGCCCGAGCGGGGTGCGCGCGCGCAGGTGGCGCGGGCGGCGTGGGGTCGGGTGCGGCGGCCGCGGGTGCTGCGGGCACGTGGCGGCGGCGCGAGCGCGTCGTGCAGCCGCGCAGGCCCATGGAGATCCTCACCAGCATCTACGCGCTGCTCTCCGGCGGCGTATGTGTCATTCTCATCATGTAGAGCTTATAAATTTAGAAGCCTCCATCTTGCGTTTCGATACATAGTAGTTAAGACTTATAGCCTTGTAATTTTACACCTAAGTATTAAATAAAGCTTGGGTTTTTTTATGACAAATACATTTTTATATTCTTTCAATACATACATACAGTATAAGTGTAGTGTAGCACGTAAATCCGTTGGTCCTGCGCCTGATCTCTCTCCGGTCATGTGGGATTACCGTCTCACCGGACTATGAGAGTGAAGGAATAGCGAGTTCACCTGTGTATTGCGCACATACTTGTGGACTGTAATATCTTCTGCGTACCTGGCTGATCTCCGTTGAGATTGGCCGCCGTGGCCGAAACTGGCTAGGAGGATTACGTTTCTAAATACAGTGTGTAGAGTCGTTTCAACACATATTGATTAATATCTTTCCAAAGTTGTGTGAAAATTTGCTTCCTTCTCTCTTGATTTAAATTTATAGCCATAGTACATAAATGAATCATTTAATATTATTTTCCTTTCAAGCAGCAAGGAGTGAACCCCAAGATCGACTCGATAGCGTTCCGACTGCACTGTGGCGCGACCACGGCGGCGCTGCTTGCGGCGAGCGCGGCCCTGACTACGCGCCATCTCGTGGGCAACCCTATAGACTGCATACACACAAGGTAACTAGCCAGGTGTCAGAGCACGTAGTTCCGCCCGTTAGACATAGATGGCGTTTTTTTGTGGTTTTTCGTAGATGGCGCGAGGAGGAATGTTTTTAGTGATGATAAACTTCTAAGTTTAGGGCCGATTTCAGCGCTTGCTGATAAATGCTACTCGTCACATAAATGTATAAGTCGGCCAAATATAAAAACCACACTCTAATCTATGCTATCAAATAAATGCTAATAAATTGAGTGCTATCTACATTAGCTGTGTAATATGATAACTGTCAAATAAAATTTACTTGATCCGTGTGAAACTGGCCCTCTGAGTTTTGATTGCATCACTTGTTATTATTCTTTACAATAATATAGGATTTTTATTATATTTTATATTATTATAGCGAATATAATAATATTTTTCAAAACCACGAAACCGACAATCGTGTGTAGAAATAACCAGCTTACGGAAGCTATGTGTACTGAAAAAAATATTTTTTTCGGAAACAACATAACATTACCTAAGAAATATAACCATAACTATAACCAAATTCAGTGAAATATCCACTAAGGGGGTCTATAATTTATTATACCTAGGGACATCCCAGAAGACGTGCTAAACACGTACTGCTGGATCCACTCTACATTCACGGTGGCTGGCGAGGCGGGCACAGGAGCGTACCCAGGCGTGCGCGGCGCGGGCACGTCCCCCAGGCGCTACGGAAAGTACTACCAGTGGGTCGCATTCACGCTCTTTTTTCAGGTCAGTGATTACGTTATTTCTGTATTTATTCTTTATTTGGAACTACGCTACAACTTTTATACAAAAGTTAACGCGCATTACATCAAAATAAATACTACTATCAAAGTTGTCGACAATTTACTCAAAGAAAGCCCTTTTTCTGAAGGACACTTTATGTTGCATAAGTAGCTGAACAAATTCAAAACTTCATATCACCTCTACGCGTTAAGTTTAATAGAAACATTTTTTTAAAGTAAAGCAAATCCTCTTTATTTTATTTTTGTGAAGAGAAAACAAAAATTGGTAAGAACACAAAAGTGTAAGACGATTTGTAGTTTTATTTTATTTATTTTATCGTAGTACAGGAAATAAACAGTAGAATATACACAAACAAATTAATACAAAGTAACTTAAGACATAATACGATAAAAGTTTCCAACATCTAAATTCGTTCAACAACGTATATGGCTGACTGTACGTACAATAAAACATTATGAATTACATAATGATACTTATAATTTTAAATAACGCCTAGGATAGACTCGCATCAAGTGTTGTGAAAAGTGAAAATCCACTGTCGTTTTGGACTTTTTAGTTAAGAGTGACTACTTTAGCGCTACATTATATGGTAAGTATTTATTCTTGATACTTGTTATAACTTTTTTTTACTACTTGGTTAAAACTCTTAACTCTTATACTGCATAGCAGAGTCGTCTCTTAACTTAAGATATAGAGATATACGGTAAGTATCCATTACCTTTTAATAGTTAAGCTACGCGCATACGCATACTCACGCCTTATATTCCCGGAGGGGTAGGCAGAGGCGTAACTAGTGCACCCACTGTTCGCCGTGCGTATTCCGTCCCATGATGTGATAGGGGGTGAGCCTATCGCCATATCAGGCACAAATTCCAGACTCCGAGCTATACTGATTAGAAAAATCCAATATCACTTTTCCCGACCCGAGGATCGAACCCGAGACCTCAGCATTGGAGTCGTACCGTAATACAACTACGCCACCGAGGCAGTGTTAATTAAGCTAAAGAGTGTAATTTCGTTAATAACCATTAAGGTATAGTATAGGAGTAAATGAGACTATGGATCTCTTCACATTAATTTGACTAACCATTTCCATTTCGTATCACATTAAATAAAGATTTCTTTCAAAAATGTAATTCATAGCAATGTTTTCAAACCTCTACTTACGACTTTAGTCCGACGATCACAGCATTTAGTTAATTTGATAGTTATTCAGGTTTGGGAGGTCAAGTGAGCAGATACTCCATCTGAAGTGGTAGCTCGGCTAGTGGGCCTGCAAACAATATCGATTCGGGATGTTGTTACTGAAATAGAAGCGATTAAAAAACCCTGATTCTTGCAAACCAATTGCAAAGTGTTCATTAGATTGCTTCACGATTTAATGATGTTAATTGAACAAGTTTTTGGAATTAGAACTTTATTATAGATCCCTGTTAATAATAATTCCCTAATTCAAATTGTGATGATTGCCTCGGTGGCGTAGTTGTATTACGGTACGGCTGCAATCCTGAGGTCTCGGGATCGTTCCCCGGGTCGTGCAAAGTGATATTGGATTTTAATTCAGTATCAGCCCGGAGTCTGGTATTTGTGCCCGATATGGCGATAACCTCGCCCCCTATCACATCATGGGGCGGAATATACACGGCGAAAAGTGGGTACACTAGTGGCGCCTCTGCCTACCCCTTCGGGGCCATAAGGCGTGAGTGTGTGTGTGTGTTAATCAGTGTTTGTTTCTGATTTTGGATTTTTTTTTAGGTACGAGGTGATATAATAGAGATTATATTAAATACGGTTTAACTACGTTTATTGATATTGGGATAATGAAGTATACTGCATAACTATACTAGCTATACTCTACTGGTGGTAGGTCTCTCATTATGTAAGAGGCCGTCTGGGTGGGTACCACCGCAATGTCTATTTCTACCGCCAAGCAACAGCGTGCATGCACTGTTGTGTTTCGGTTTGAAGGACATTGTAGCCAATATAACTACTGGAAATAATGAGACTTACCATCTTATGTCTCAGGATGACGAGCGCAGTGGAATGCCACACAGTACTTTGTAAGTCAAGGTGCTGGATGGTGTTGCTACTGTTTATGGGTGGTCGTATCGCTTACCATCAGGCGAACGGCATGCTCGTCTCGTCATTCAATGCAATAAAAATAAGAAAAAATAATAAAACTATGATTAATTTTTTTCAAATAGTAAGACTATCTCAAGAAACCTTTGTGCTTTTGTTCTTAACTTCAAGAACTACAACTGGTCATGACGCTTTTGTTTTCTTTTTAGTCTGATGAGTTCATTTACGATAATTAAATACACATATTAGATTCATTTACGTAGGAACATACATAATAAAGAGTATTTTTTTTTATATTCTCGTATGTATTCACTCAACATAGACAAACGGACTAAAACAATAATTGGTTTACACTGTGCTGTTAATTACTATGGTAGCTCCAAGGGCGCCTCATTCCCAAGATTCTGAATCTCCAAAAACACGTAACAAATTTTTAAGATTTCAAAAGGGAAGATTAAATTGCCTATAGCTAAGTATGGGTGAATCGTTTCACTTTTCGAGATTACCTGTTTACAAAATGTAGGATTAATATAGAAAATGTATCGTCAGTTAGCAATCACTTCGTCCAATAATAAGATCGTTTAGGGTCATCGTGAGACGGCATTTCGCGGCAACTTGATTGGCCTCTGGATTATATGGCACGCCATCGTACACTACTGCTGCGGGAAATTGGCCAGTGTACGCTTATTAAATTATCTAAGAATGACGAAGCAATAGTGATCATATTTCTACTTGTGCTTATTCTGCTTCAGAATGAGGTTAACGCCTTACACTTTTTCAGGCACATTGCATGGTTTGGTTTAGGTTTTACCGTTTACCGCCTGTTTGTTGTCAACCTCCATTAACGGAAACAGTTCCAGACAAATCGCGTTAGAGAGATCCAATACTATACAAAACGTGTTGTAAAAATCCGCACCAAGATTTGCTCGACTTGGGAATCGAATCCACGACCTCTCAATTCACAATTAATCGTTACTGCACCTCTAAACAATTGTATAAAAGTGTACAAAATTAAAATGAATCCATTTCGGGCCATTCTCTTTATTCCGGCTGTAGCACAGTCGATAAATAAGCGATAAAACTAAAGGATTGCGGAGCGGCTTCCGTGTTGATTGACGCTACACACTAGCGCCCTCACGCGGCGCCACTCATATAGTCCACTAAGCTGATAGCTTCTTGAACGCTCTTTGATTTGTGTTAATATCTGTATTTCTGATGTGATTGTCATGTTAACAAATTTATATCATACATAAGTATACGGTAAGAAATAAATAAATATCCCTTCCTGGCCGATTTCGGCCACGGCGGCCAATCTCAACGGAGATCAGCCAGGTACGCAGGAGATATTATAGTGCACAAGTGTGTGCGCAATACACAGGTGCACTCCCTATTTCATCACTCTTATAGTCCGGTGAGACGGATCCAACATGACCGGAGAGAGATCAGGCGCAGGACCAACGGCTTTAGGTGCTTTCCGAGGCACGGGGGTATCACACCGCCAACTTCCTGACTCAGAGCTGGGACTGAGTAATTTTTAAGATGGAAAACCAGCACAATTTTTTTGGCCCGAACGGGCATTCGAACCAAGGATCTCAGCGCGCAAATCGTACTCGTAACGCGTACGCAATAGAACTACGCCTCCGAGGTGGTCAAGTATACGGTATATGTAGTATAAGAAGCGGGTATTTTAGGGTGACAGTATGAAGAATTTTGTACGATTTCAAAGATCGTCTTACATTTTCTGTATGCATTTTCATTAAGTACCTATCCTATGCTAATGAGGTATCGGTGCATTACACCTTTTCTCGCAAACAGCAAATGTAGTTAAGTTTGACAGCCACCAAAGCCTAACATTAGAGTATCAAAAAGTACAGAAACAGGTTTCATTTGCAATATTGAATCTTATAAAGAGAACCTTAATTAATCCATGATTCGTCTGTTCTGGTGTTTATGAGTCTGCTCACGTTCCACCACGGGACACGTATGGTCCAAAAAATTACGCCCATATTTATTAAAAGTATTTTTTTAAGAAAGATTTTCACGCAAGTGCAGCTATGAGATTAAGCTTTATATTGAAATCCAAGATTCCAAAGTGACAGCTGATTGTAATGACGCTCAGATTAGGAGGTGTCTCCAGTCCGCGGTCGTGATTGGGCTGACTGATCGGTAAGATGTGGAGTTAGCAGTAGGATTTTTGGGATTACTAATCCAGGGAAAGACTCACGCAAGGAAGCTATATATTTGAAGTCTTACATTCCAAAATGATTACTGTTTGCAATGACGCACAGTTCAGGTGGTAGTTAAACGCATAACGATGGTCGGTGTTCCGCGACGGTGTCTCCGGTCCGCGCTCGTAATTTATCGTCGCACACGTGCTCTCCCAGGATGGCACAGATGATGGGAGATGGGCGAGATGTGGCGGAAGGAGAATGATTTTTGGGGATAATATTGGTATTTATTGCTATTGGGTAATTTCGCTACAGCTTAGACAATAAAGGACACCTTTGTATGATCTGGTCCTCTATCAAAGATACTTATACCTTCTTCTTATTAAATGATCATGTACACGTTTATAGACTCATATTAGTGTGCGTAAAACGGAAAAGCGTTAAAGATTTATTCATGTGTGCGTTCATATTGACACTATGTAGTTTAACTATGCGTATTGTACGTTCAAAGTAGTGTTAGTACTATTCTGTATTCTGTGGTAGTAGTGACTGAAAGTGACAGATATTTTTGTTCGCGTTAATAGGCACACAGCACGTCACGGGCCTTCTCTACTAGTGAGGGGGTTTATGTCAATCAAGCTGGTCTAAAGTGTGATGGCTATTGGCAGAGTTTATATATTTTCGATATTCTTATATAATATAATTCTTATGCAGATTTCTCACGATGTTTTTTCACCGTTCAAACGAACGACAATTCATAAGCAACACACACGTAACTTCGAAAATTAGAGGTGTCTTGAGTTTTGAACCTGTGGACCTTGCCTTAGCAGTTTCAATCCTTACTAGGCTAGCGCGTTTTGAATCTTAGGTCATCGCTAAACACTCCTAACTTGCAACTATTGTACAATGTGCGTCCTGCGTGCAGTTTTCCAAGCTTTGCACATGCGACGCATCGGGAGCGCATGTATTTTTGTAATACTCCAGAACACTTACTTACATTGTTGTTAAGTTTACTAAGAAACTTGTCGCTGCGTTTAATAGTATTTCTTGATACTGACGTCTTGTTCAGGACAATCGGTGTGCTGGTTCTGTTGTATTTACCAAGCGGTTCTTACTAAAGAGATTAACTTTTAAAATTATAAGCAAGGATATTTTTACTATAGAATAGCCAAGGTGAACAATAAAATACAATCTGAGGATTTAGGAGTTCCAAAAATGGAAGATGTTGAGAATTGTTTCTGTTTATTTCAATAACGTAACACATTCACGATGAACTCAGTAACAGCAAGTTCAAACAGGCCGGCATAATTGTGTCAATGTCACTCGTCAGTCGACACTCTATCTGGACTCCTCGTCGATTTCCATCAGGTATAGTAGGGTCCATATGTCGTACCTGTACATACAAAAAAAAGGTGTCGAAAGCTGTGCAAAATCGAAATCGGAGATATTGTCACAAGGTATCCAATAGTGTCCTACAAATGCGACGTAGCCTGGCAAAATATACAGTGACTTTTATCCCAGGACTTTCTCACAGGCGGAGTCGTGAGCTTCACCTAGTATAATTCTGTAGTTATCTCTGAAGACGCCATTGGACAGATGTCTTTCGCGCGACAGATTACTGTGACCGACACTTAGAAATAGATACGGTATTTTCAGTACAAATACATTCGCTATTGACAAGTCAGGTTTAAAATAGAGAATGACAATGCGTTTACAGAGCATTGAGAAATTATTCAACAATAGTTATTATTTCTTCAGTAATTGACGTCTTTCGAATTATTATATTATTTGAAATACCTGGAATAAATATCTGAACACAAGAAAAAATTGAGAAATAATTCAAATTATACTCTGCGCGTGGATATCATTCAATTTCCCTTTTCGGTTAGGCAGAAGCGTGACACACGATTACCTCGCCATCTAATTACAAATATATCTAATAATGCACTAGCCTTTTACCAATTAACATTTTTTAAACTTCCAGCTGATTTTATGCAGGAATAAATAAATATTAATATAATCAATATTAATATTTATTTATTCAATATTTATATTTTTTTATATTAATCCGACTCGGGGATTAAACTGTAGACCTCAGCACAACTGTCTCAAAACGACGGCTCACGCCACCGATGCCATCGATATCTCATGCCACGTATAAAATAAAAACCCTTACATTTATTTACAATGCATTACCATCCTACTCATTTTCGTAATGAAAATGTTGATCCAATCAAATTGCAGTTCGGTCCAATGGTTAAATGGATTATGTTTATATCAGATATCCTTGTGCTGGTAAACAGACAGCGTATTGACGACTTTATATGCCGCAAATATTTATTAAATAAATTCAAAGGTTACGATTAGGTAGTGTGTACATACGTAGCTCTTCGATGCGGTGTAGTGGGACTTAATAATTTTGTTACGATTTTAGTTATCTTTTATTTAAATAAAATATGAAATTGTTGATTAATATTTTATTAAAATAAGTCATTTTGTATTTGGTAACAAGACATCAATAGAACACAAAATTCCTAAGATGTTCACGCGCGCACGTCTGCCGGCAGAATATCTGACACGCCGCGCCGGTCTCTACTCCTTTTATAGATTGGTCGTTGCTTACCCTTCCCTAACCTTTGACAGGTAAGACTTGTATATTATCCGTAATCGATATTTGTCTTTAATCGGTGCTTCGCCTCAATCTCTAGTGGCATCGTACTTGGATTGTAAACGGCAAGGTTATAAGGTCGGAACCCCGAAGCAGGTGATTTGAGCAATTTTTGTTAATTTTTCATAAAGAAAAATACACCGATATGTAAATTTTAAATTTATACAAAATTTTGAGAAATGATCTTTAGCCCAATTAATTCCAAATCACTATAAAAATATAAAATATTTCAGCAATCTCCTGTTAGTCGATACATGTTTATGTCTAAATGATGATCAGTGGATACTCTAATTATTTTGATGATGGTAGGATAAATTTTATATCGGCTCGGATAGCGACCGCCGTTCATAATGTGAAAACCCGTCATAGTGGCCCACTTAAGTTTGTCGCGTTCCGGGAGCACCTATGTATATACGGTTCAAACAGGCCGGCATTATTGTGGAATAATAATTGCTTGTCAGTTGACACTCTACCTGGACCCCACTCTGCTTACCATCAGGTGCAGTCAGGACCCAGAGGCGCCTTGCCGTGCCCTTATAAAAAAAAATCAACGCCGTCTATTTACCATCAGTAGAGTGATTTTTATAAGCAGCGATAGCCTAGTTGGGAGTGGAACGGACTGCCGAGACGAATGTCCGCAGGTTCAAAACCCAAGGGCACACACCTCTGACTTTTCTAAAAAGTTATGTGTGTATTCATTGTGCATTATCGCTCGCTTTAACGGTATAAGAAAACATCGTGAGGAAACCTGCATACCTGAGAAGTTCTCTGAATTTCGAAGGTATGTAAAGTCTGCCAACCCGCACTAGGCCAGCGTGGTGGACTAAGGCCTTAACCCTCTCAGTTGTAGAGGAGGCTCGTGCTCAGCAGTGGGCGGTATATAATACAGGGCTGGTGTGGTATGTGGTAGAGTGATTTTTAACGTGCAATTATTACCATTGACAAAGACTCGGACTGCCTCGGTGGCGTAATGGTATTACGGTACGACTACAATGTCGAGGTCTCGGGTTCGATCCCTGGGTCGGGCAAATTGATATTGAGTTTTTCTATTCAGTATCAGCCTGGAGTTTGGTATTTGTGCCCAATATGGCGATAGGCTCCTCCCCTACCACATCAAGGGACCGAATACATACGGCGAAAAGTGGGTGCACTAATTGCGCCTCTGTCTACTCCTTCGGGATAAAAGGCGTGAGTATGTATGTTTGTATGACAGCGACTCAGTGAATACTCAGCTTTAACCACCTGAGCCCTGTTTCACGGCCATATAGTATTGTGAAACCGTGTCTCTCTTCACGGCAGCGCGGCTGGGGGCTGGCTAGGATCATTCGCGCCGAACCGCCAAGGCCGGAGTAACCCCCGTACATTTATCAGCTATACGTAAACATCTGTTGTTTGGAATCGGTGATATTTTAATTCAGATGTAAATAGTTGGGTTACTATATTTTTACACGTGGCAAGTGGAAAAATTTTATTCTTTTAAAATGTACTGGCTGTCTGCCCCGGCTTCCCACGGGTACCTATCACTAATTATCTATAGCCAGATGCCGATGATGAAATAAAATTGTCAAATTGCAAAAAAAAATTTCGCCCTATCTGTTAATTTGAAGAGTACCAAAAAAATATTAAAATAGCTCCAGTCATTTTGAAGTCCATAGGGAACATACATACACATTTATTTTTATATAATTATAGATATTAGGTGTTGCTGGCTGCTCCGTACGTTTAAAAAAAACTTTCATAGTCTGCTTTCTCTGATTAAAATTAGCCTATAATCTACGTTAATCTAGGACTATGACTCGACTTATACCTTCGGGAATAAATACAAGCTTATACATCACGTTTGACAAATAAAATTATCTTGTAAGGGGGCGTATTATAAACATAACATTAATAGCATGTTGCAGACGAAATATTAAACGAAATGTTTATGAAACTCACAATTTATTTTTAACACGGGAATACAGTTATGTTTTTAATGGATTTGTCCCGTATTTCCAATAACATCGATTGTAGTTACAAAAATCTAATAATAAAAATGCGAGACGTTCTGCTAAACCCTAACTAGAATTACTAATTCATACATATATTATAGCATCACGCCTTATCCATTCTTAGGGGTATACAGATATGTGTCACACCCACATTTCTCTAGCTATGTTAGTTTCTATGTAATAGCCATTTCTTCTTCCTAGTCGTTTCCTCATTACTGAGGGTCGTGGCCACCATGCGTGTGGCTCTCCTGTACACTTCGCACCACCTCCCTCCAGGCATTCCTATTCTGTGCCATTCGTAGGCAAGCCTGGGCACTGGATCCTGTAGACGCCTTTACCAGGCTAATAGCCATTTACCAGGCACATTTCCGGACTTCAGGCTGATAATGACTAGAAAAACACAACAGCACGGCTGGATCCGGGATTCGAATCCGAGTCCTCAGCGGGATAGCCGTACCACGCAATACAGTGGGTAAAACTAATTCAGTGGACATTAAAATCACGTGTCTTCTTGAGCAACTACCGCCGAGAAAAAAGAATTTATTTATTATTTAAGAATAAATAATTTATTTAAGAATTTCGTAAAAAACCACTATCTCTCCATGACATAGTGTAAAATATCACTGTATTTATTAATTAATGATTATATATATTAGTATATTTTAATATTATTATATATGTATTGGGATTCATTTTATCTTTTTGTTTGTTTCTTTTTCTTGTTGTACACCGCTATCTATGTGTGATTTTAGATTCTTTCCATACAAAGGTTGCCTTTTTTTTTTTTTTTTTTTTTTTTTCGCGGAGAAAGTGACTTATTACTACCGCCCAGCCTTCAAGGGGGGTGACTGAGCGGTTATGTTGGGTTCACCGTGCCTTACGACCCGGCGTTGAGCCGCCCGGAGAGATGTAACCATCGGGCGACCGCCGGGCCGAGTCCCTAACCTATGTACAACGCACGGCATACCAACCAAAACTCCGCGGTGGCCATCTTCGGCGCATTAGGGACGGCTGTGGGCTTCCTCTGACGGAAGTGTCTAAGTTGTCGTCCGCAGCCGCCCCTGCGCGGTGCCGCCTAGTGCGGCCCGTCTCCTGTTTGGGGGGGGCTCAGAAGCCCCCGCACACCGAAAGACGCTCTCAGCGTCAACGGCAACGTGAGGCCTACCAGCCACGCTGTCGTCCATCACAGGGATCGCAACAATGTGCCACTAAGAACACAAAATTAAAGACGGACAGCCCCCTGCCGCCCGCCTGCGACCCCCGGTGGCCCCTATTAGTCGCCTTTTACGACAGGCAGGGGATACCGTGGTGGAATTCTCCAAACGCCCCCAATCCACAGGGCGGATACAAAGGTTGCCTGGAAGAGATCGCTTGTAGCGATAAGGCCGCCCATTGTGCACCATAAATTTAAGGAAATTGTATAATTTTAATTGTTTTTCTCTTTTAAAATGGTTACAATAAAGAATATTTGTATTGTATTGTATTGTAAAATCACTAAATGGCACTTCAGTCTGCGTTGTAAGTGCTAGAAAACGTGCCGGTTAAGCAATTATTTTACAGTTTTTCCCCTGATTCCAATTTATCCAAGCCCTAATATAAGAAAATGTCGAATATAGGTCCTCATGTTTTGCAGTCGACGCACACAGTAGACCGAGACGTTAGCTAGAAAGATATTGGGTTATCTAAATATTTCACGTAGTCATTTGCGCATTCACCCATATATCATTTAGATAATTCCGAGAAAAGATACGTCAAGGATTTTGAGGGGAGTATTTTTCACAATATTGTGGATTTTGAGGAAAAAATGAAGTATCGTATGATGTTTCCTTATTTTTTCATGAATATTATTTATTTGTTGTTATTTTTTCATAAAGCGTGTGTCTATAGGCATATCGGAGACAAATCCCAATCCAAGACCCCTATATTTTATGACCGAATATTACATAATAGATTATTGTGTGACCTAGGTACTGCTCTAGGTATTGAATCCAGCGTTTTGGCAGTTTCCAGTCTAAATATATTGCTGCAAATAAGGGACTAATTGAGAAAAAAAATTACGCAAAAGTACAATAATATTTGTTACATGCTCACGTCTTTTATCCCTGAAGGGGTAGGCAGAGGCGCAACTGATGCAACCACTTTTCGCCGTGCGTATTCCGTCCTATGATGTGATAGGTGGCGAGCCTATCGCAATACCAAGCACAAATTCCAGACTCCGGGCTTATACTTAATAGAAAAATCCAATATCACTTTGCCCGACCCGGGTATCGAACCCGAGACCTCAGCATTGCAGTCATACCGTAATGCAACCACGTCACCGAGGCAGCATAATATTTTTTAATTTAAACGTTTTCAATTATTTTTGTTTGTATAATTCATATGGTTATATTTCATTGAAACTATGTAGAGTTTCGGATTTTAGCATTACTTGACCTTAAAATGTTTCATGAGCGCTCGGGATCAACTTTTTCAGAATTTAACTGAATTGCCGTAAATTTTTCTTCCAAGACTGTCAGTAAAGAAAGTTTTTTATATTACGGTTATGTTAGAACAAAGTGTGGCACCGGATTCATCATTCTTGAGATGTCGAATGATTAAAATATGACCAAGGTACTATGTGTGTATACATCGATTGGTATTGTTAAATACATTATCTAAATATTCAAAATACATATCGCGAAAGAGAAGCTAATTTCACAGTTTTTATTTCCACAATGTGTTTCTCTAATGTTTATTTTAATGGAGGATTTGATGAAAATCTGTTTTGTCTCACAGTAATGACACAAGCGTGGTATTTTTACAAGATTTACACGGTTAAGTAACCGAGGCCGGCCTGTCTCGGCCGCCCAGCCAATCATATTTCAAACACTACCCGCCGTCAGCTCCCGACGGCTTGTAACAACACGGTCTGACATCCGTCACTAAATGTAAATCAAATTCGTCAGCGTGTCAGGGTGTGTGTTAGGGCGTCAGGGCGATAGGCGTCAGCGCGTCAGAGCGGCAGCGTCATCGGACGCGCGCCGACGGCGATTGACTTTGACGCAAACAATAAATAGCTTTCAGCGAACGTTTCACGAAACACATTCATAATAATATATGAAGCAATTTTGTTTTACGATAATAAATTCACATGTCGAAAGCGATATTTATTGCCGTTTTTATAGTTTGTACTGTAACTAAAGATGTTATTTTAGTAAATAAAATTTAAAAGTTCGCGCGGTCATCGTAAAACGTCGGTGTTGTTATTGGAGCCCTTCCAAGCGTGTAGAGTGTAGATGCGGGTCCTGAGCCCTGTAGCCGAGAGGGCGCGAGGGCGCAGGCCTCTGCGACCCCGCTCCTGGAGGCGGGCCGGCTGGGGTGGGCAGAGGCAGCCACGCGCCGCTCGCCCAACTTAACTTTATAAATAGAATGCACATGGTATTTAACGTAAGGAGCTTTCTGGTGGCGCGGCCGGCTGGCGGCCGGCGGCGGCTGGCGAGTGTCGGCGTCGGTCAGTCAGTAGACGCGACCGCTGATCCGCGGCCGGCCGCGCGCTCGCTCCGCCGCTTGTTGGCACAAGTTCTGTACGAGTTGCGAACTTTTCGAGTGCAAGTGTCGGCGGAGGAGAGCAGCGAGCTGCCCGCGCGCGACGCCTCGGTGACAGTGTGTGCGAGGTGGATGCCGCCCTGTGCTGGCTCAGTTCCGCCGCTAATCGTGCCGTGTACCGTGTTTCAAAAATAAATCGTTGCCGATCCGAAACCGGAGCACCACGAAGGTTAATGACAAAATAAAAAGCATGCATTAAATTGTGCGGCTGAAAAACCGTTGGCCACCGCGCCATCACCGCAGCGGCACTCTTACACACGTGAGTTACTCGCGAATATTTTTGGGTTTACTAGTCATGCGTCCTGAAATTTATCTTCTGAAAATGCCATAAAACAAGTGGAATCGTTGATTAATGAGACAGTAATGTGTAGGATGTTCAGGTTTGTCCGCTCGGTTAGTGCGAAAACTTTTGATTAAACTGATTGTTAAACACCGAAACAATGTATGAACACGCGCTCGCAAACTTTGCGTCATCGGACCTTGCTCTGTTTCCATACGTAACACCAGCGGTAATCAACGGATAATGAGCTAAAACTATACAACAAGAGATTTCTAAATTTCTGCACTACACAAGTACCGCGAGCTGATAATTAAAAGTTCAAAGATTAGCAAAGGAAATATGTACAGCTATGTCTTTATGTTTAAAACTTAAAAATAATAATAGTAGTAATAATTAATTATTGAATAAAATATTTCATTGCAAAGATTGTGTGCTGTGCATCGCATATTACCTGTTAAAACTTAACTACGTCAAGATTCCCGTACTTATATAAAAAGTTGCGAAATTTTGCTACAACATCAATTATAAACAAACAAAAAAATAAAACATTGATCCTTCAAGTAAGCCTTTATATTTTAGCAACAACTTTTCCTCGCTGAAAATGTTAACAACCCATTTAGATGGGTTGTCCACAATGTGTAATCTTATTAAAATGTTAGTTTAATTATAATTAAGTGCTTATAAATAATAGAATTACTCAATCATGTTGAATAACATTTTGATGACAAAAATTTCCTCTTAAATATGATGAGTAAATAATGCAATGAAGCTGAAAACGAACTCCTACATTGAAAAACGCTAATTCTTACAATAACTTTCAGGAGCTTATATTAATTTAAACGTACCTAATTTTATTAAGGTTTCAAAATGTATATTAAAACATATTGTAAACTAAAATAATAAAAATTAAATCAAAGCTATTACTAGCGAAAAACTTATATTAAGTTAATAGCTTTTGGCCGCGGCTTCGCCCGCATGAAAGAGTTTTTCCTGGATAAAAGTCCCGCTATACATTTTCCCGGGATAAAAAGCAGCCCAAAACTTTCCTAGGGTCTTGAGCTATCTCCATACCCAATTTCATCGAAATCCGTTCTGTAGTTATTGAGTTTATCGCGTACAAACTTTGCCACCCCTTTTAACCTCCTTAGGGGTTGAATTTCGCAAAATTCAGTCTTAGTGAGCACCTACGTTCTAAAAAGAACCCCCATGCAAAATGTAAGATTCCTAGCACTATCACGAAGTCTCAGAAACTACATGTTTCTGAGATTTCGTGATAGTGAGTGAGTAAGTGAGTGAGTGAACTTTCGCTTTTATATAAATGGTCTCTATCTATACGCATAGAATTAATAATTAATTAATTAATTAATTGTGTTTTGTGAAGCGTGATGAAATTGTATAAATAGCCAACACTGATTACTTCAAAGGACATGTCCAAAAACGGGCCTGAAATTCTAACCAAGACAGGTTATATATATTTGGATAGAACTTCTAAAAACTAGCCTTTCACAATAACTCCGATTTTGAGGTTTATGTAATTTTATTTTGCTTAAAAACTACACTTAATATGAACGTTCTTAAATAAGTTTGTTATGAATGGAGGGATCTAAAAATATTTTATAATGGACCCAAGTTCCGTATTTTGCCCCTTTAATATCCCTAAAGTTTGAGCCTGGTTAGATTTTGAGGCCCAGCACCCATACAAAAAGCGTACAACTCCTTTAAAATTAAATAAACACGGTGATGATGATTGTCAGTGGAATGCATTTTACCGTAGGTAAATATGTTTTTGTTTTTGTGCTTGTTTATGAGAAACTTTTCATGGTTTTTGTCGGTTATATTATTTACTTGGAATATTATTAGTATGAATTATAGAAAAACACAGTTTTAAATGATTTCATTTTGTAATTCAATGCATTTACATTGCTTTACCATTTTATAATTTTTCTACTACTGTTTAAAAGATTTCCCTAGCTTGCAGCATTGAGCTTACCTCGAGTCTAAAATATCAAATTACTTATTTTCAAACATTAGAGTGAACGCAAAAGTAAAAAAAAATCATGAGCGTCGAAATAAGAACTTCCTTTTGAAGTCAGTTAACAAACGATGTTTAGTCCCTACTCGTAAATAGCATGTATGCTATTAAAAACGTCGAGGAGTTTCCCATTTCAAAAGTAAACATTTACAGACTGCTTAGCTTAACAAGAGTTAGTCTTATATCGCCAATTTCCATAAAAAATTACAGCAATAAGTAACGACAAAGAATTCTTTATTTATTTTATGCTCATTATATACTAAAGTATATAGGCATTCTCTCCCAGTCGACCTTTGATAACATTTCCAAAACTCCATTAAATATTGTAAAAGCTCCTCACTGGGAATCAAATCCGTAGTTTAATCTCTCAATAGATCGCCGTTACGTCTTCGGCCCGGGTTTTTGTACTGTCCACGTGTTTGCAGTTTAAAATAAGGTCATGCTTCCATGAACTGCAGTTTTCCCAAAATACCTGTTGCCGAGAGTGTTTCCCGTGACGTAGCATTATGGGCAACTTCTAAAATATACTTTAGGAATAACTGTCGTCAAAGTTATGGGACATGATCAATTTTCTCATTGACTCAGGTTGACTCGCTTATCAACTGATGTAAAGTAATTTCAGGGTTGATTCATTAGAGTTGCCTGGACTGTTGCCCGCCTTACGACCCCAAAACAGCCACGGGCCGGAAAGAAGGGGGTCGCGGGTTGCTGACCGCTTCTTTATACTATATAATATTTGGAAACCTTTTTTATGGAAAGACCAGATCTCAACTCCCAAAAGTTTTACTAATTAAAGCCAGCTGAATGTACAGCGTTCGCGATGCGTTTTAAAAGTTTTCATTTTTGTACTTTTTAGAGCAATCGCTTACAGCATTTTCAAACCGTACTGGATTAGGGAGGTACAAATAAATACCTTAATATATTTACTTATTTAGGGAGGTACATGTACAAGAAGAATAAAGTCTACTTCTATTTTAACTCACAATTACTGTGACATTGAACATTTAGGATATGTATCAGATGACTTGTTTGCACGTTTGTCAGTCTTCTCATTTAAATACGCAAGTTTTTATAATATTTCTCAAAGAATTTAATGTGATTTTGAAGGTAGAATTTTCTCCCGTGAATACGTGTAAAGTCAAAGTATTCAGACGAAGTTTTGTTTTAAAGCCATGCCGCTGAAAAGTAGTGGTTTTTGCACTTAGCTGGATGCCTTATATAATTTAACACTTTATAATTATCATGCCTTAGATTTGCAAACCAGCTTCAACAGGTAGGTCTGGAATTCATTAAGGCCTATGTTCAGTGGATACTCTCGGCTGATGATATTTATCACCTTGGTCTTGTGCAGGTAATTTGTGGTATGATCCGGGAGGTTATATATAAGTGTCCCAGACGGATTAAATCTTTATGCGTGTTTTTGGGTTCGAACAATTCACGTGTATTATATGGGATTTGAGCTCGATATGGCGATGTGTCTCATCGCTGTTGTACTACGTCTCTGCTTACCCTTTCAAGGATAAAGCACGCGTTTATTGTATTGTTTTGCAATGTTAAACCAAATGCTTTTGGTTTTATTTCATAGTTTTGTAAACGCCAGTGTCCGGAACTATTTGTTTACCAATGTACATTTTCGTATGTTGTCCCTTATTTGCAGTACTTACTCAACGTATCCATAGAATTCGTATGCATTTTAAAAAGTAAACTTTAAAAATGTTTAGGAACAACCCTATGTACTCTTTTTCACTAACTATTCAATGGTAAAGTTGAAACGTACGTATTGGACAATCTCTGAATTATAACATAACTAGCTTTTGCCCGCGGCTTCGCCTGCATTAAAGAGTTTTTCCTGTATAAAAGTCACTTTATATACAAACTATTTTTAACAGTATCCGTTATAATTGTAAGCACCAGGTGACAATAAACTGATACAGATCGAGAGATCTTGCAATATGGTCGGTCAGCGACACTTTGGTACAAAACGCCGTTCCGTCCAGTATAAGTAGATCCCCGTCTTTTGTCAGAAAGGCACTCGCAGCCATAATAGAACATATAAATCATTTCTCTAGTATATTATGCATGTATTATACATATAAACCTTCCTCTTGAGTCGCTCTATCTATTAAAAAAACCGCATCAAAATCCGTCACGTAGTTTTAAAGATCTAAGCATACATAGAGACAGCGGGAAGCGACTTTATTTTATACTATGTAGTGATATTCTAAACCTTATTTCCCTTGCTCAATGCTAGACCGTTTTTTATTTTAAAAAAATTGGTTTATTTTTTGGATTGGTCGCATATGGGCTTAGCCGCGAGTAAAACGTAAGTGTATTATAAAATTGATGGTTAGCAACGAGATCCATTAACTCCAGTACATACATCCCGATAGTCTTTGATAATTTAAACCCATACAAATGGACAAGCGAAGTGATGGAACCACTCGAATTTTAAGACACAACGCAGGTGCTTCAAGGACTTTAAACTCACGCCTGTATACAGGAATGGGTAGGCAGAAGTAGGAAATCAATTTGGTATCAGTTGAGACGCGAAGTTTCGTGTTAGTCCGATACATTTGGACTGTAATATACTTAGTTAGATGAGCAGCAAGCATAGGTTTGAGATTACCCAAGCTCATTAACTTACTAGAGTTTAAAGAATAAAAATTAGAAAATAGTCTAACAAGTAAGTGTATGTACGATAGTCTAATTGGAAATGAAACTGCTAAGAGAAATGTCCACAGGTTCAAAGCCCAAGGCGCACACCTATGACTTTTCCAAGTAACGTGTGCATTGTCTACAATTATTGTTCACTTTTACGGTGAAGGAAAACATCATGGGAAACTTACATACCTGAGAATTTTCTAAAAAGAATTTCGAAGGTATGTGAAGTCTGCGAACCCGCATTAGGCCAGCGTGGTGGACTAAAGCCGAAATACCTCACAGTAGAGGAAGTCTGTGTGGTCAGCAGGGGCAGTATATAATACAGGGCTAATCTTTTTATTATACATATAAGTAGTTTATCTATTCCGAGCTTATTTCCTTCTAAGTGATAGCGATTGATATTGGGCACATATTCCTATCCCGGACAAGTTATATTTTCGATGGGAAAACGCAAATAAAGTTTGATTTCATTTAGAAATCGAATCGCGGGCTAATTTTTTCGGACAGCCTTCCTTCCACTAGAACCAAGAGACGAATTTACTATGCGTGTTGGATATTGTAGTATCTCAAATCAGAGTTCGTCTGGGCAGTTGCCATAAGTTAATATTTCGGTTTAAACCTTAAAGGCTATTGCCACCCGTCGACAAGTTATTACTGGGCATCATGATATTTAAATCTACTGAATCCGGGTAATGAATGTAATGTATTGCCATTCAGGGCTTTGTTCCAAAGTTTGTAGTGGGGTTGTTGTGGGCCGCTTTGAAATGTTTCTAAATCTTTAAACCTTATAGGGCATACTGATTTCCCAAGAAGGCATGTGAACTCTATTAACGTTCATTAGTGGAGCAAGCCCAAGCAATGGTAACGAGGAAGATATTATACAATGATATTGCTTTATTTCATTAAAAATCTTCAGAATCTTAGCAGAGGGTAATCAAAGAGTTCTAAGATTATATAGAGCGGACATTGGGAAAATTGTCATACAAAATTTTGAGCATGTTCGTCCGTAACTCAATCTATCGTGAAATAACAAAACACCTATGGAAAATTCATTAGAACACACTTTGACATGTTCGTAATGCATATATTGGCATATTCCCTTCCAAAATATTGTTTTCTTTACAAAATGTAAGCATACCGAAACGTTTTGTTACACGGACATGACAGATAATGCAGCGACTTATTACCAATTGGCAATAACTTTTGGACGAAAAATTTGCTCCTGATGTTCGGTCTATACTGTTTAATGTCTATGAGGATAATATTAAAAATTCCATCCGGATAAATAGGTAACCGAGTAATTATTTATAGGCAATTACATTTCATCGGAATTTGAATTTGGAACTCAATAAAAGTGAACATAAAATTGACATCACCTACTTACCGAGAGATTGTCGATGATGCGCGACGAAAGAGGTTAATCACCATATGGACAAAGCGAGCTAAGTCTGTTTTTTTAATTTTCACGAGCCGCGCCGCTCTGCGCTCTCGATCGCATCTCCTGAGAGGTGATTTACGTCCAGTTGCGAAACGATAACGCTCGTAGTTCATCGTTCGAGGCGTTTGGACAATGTTGACCCAGTATCGTGGGTAAAACGGTCCGCCAGATTAACATTGTTTCGTATATTGTGCACTACATTAAACAGTCACTAATCGTGTTTGCGCTTTTTTCCGTTATTAATTATACCTACGAGCGTTCTGGTGTATATGTTTATATGATATTTGGCTATTAGCACGGTATTTCGGTCATGTTGTCCGTGTAAAATCAAAACAAAATAATAATGCGTGTACTGGAAACTATGGTAATTGGTTCATGTACGGATGTGGATTTTTCGTAACTTTTATGTACCGTGTATGGAACAGACTGTGAACTACTCATCGTATTTGCTGGCCTATAGACGCGAAGATATAAAGAGAAATGCGGCGATTCTTCTTGTAGTTATCTTTAGCAAAAGACATTAGTAATGTCTGTAATTGAGTTATGTGAATTACAGTTTGTAGTAAGCAGGTCGAAAGTTATTTTCAGTGTCGGCTCATTGATTTTGGCTCGGCAATATATCAGTGACGTGAAAATAATGGAAAGTAACGCTAATGAATGAGATCACTGACTCTTGCACTCTCGCCTGATGAACATATAGATTTTGACATAGATTTTATGTTAGGTTAATTTCCAAGATTTGTAGTTCAGTGACGTGACGAGCGGGTTGATTGTCTGGCGATAAGTGTCACGTCTATCCAGATATAGCATTATCGTTCTTACAATTCTTTTACCGCTCATCTCTTCCTGATACATACTAAATCACATAATGTTCCGTAATTACACTAGCATTATATCTTGTATGAATACAGAACATTCAGTGCATGACATGCGTATCGGGCTACAATATACCACTAATGGACTTCGGCGTAACATCGCGGGAGGGACGCGGCGGGTGGTCAGCGTGATAAGACTTGTGGTCTAGATTTTTTAAGATATTGGAGTTTAGAATTTACGTAAGTATATCACTAAAGGGTGCTACTGTCGGTTTTACTTACAAAAAATGTACCTGATTAAAAGACAGAGTAGTCTAGTGCTAAATATTTCAGGTATACTGGTATACTGGTGGTAGGTCTCTCATATGTAAGAGTCCTTCTGGGTGGGTACCACCGCAATGTCTATTCCTACCGCCAAGCAGCAGTGTGCATGCACTGTTGAGTTTCGGTTTGAAGGACATTTTAGCCAGTGTAACTACTGGACATAATGAGACTTAACATCTTATACCTCAGGATGACGAGCGCGGTGGAATGCCACACAGTACTTTGTAACTCAAGGTGCTGTATGGTGTCACTACTGTTTATGGGCGGTCGTATCGCTTACTATCGGCCGAACGGCATGCACGTCTGGTCATTCAATGCCATAAAAAAAGCTATTTTGTTATTCTTCAACATTTTTATAGTCTCTATTTAGAGGCAATTCATTAAACTACCTAATTTCCAGCGCCTACTGCTTATTACAATTTAGCTATGACTTGAAGTGCATACGAAACCAATACTTAAACTTTCGTTGTTATCTAAATCCCTTAATAGGTTCTTAATTAAAGACGAAATTTGAATGAAAACGTTTCACTAAGGCAACATCCACACTAATTATGCAAACGACTGTTACTTCCTATACAAAATGATACCAGGACTATTTTGGAAAACAATTATGGTGGACATTAGGGTCTCATTTCCCACTGGTGGTGGTAAATTGGGCTGTAGATGGCGCATTATGGCTGTTCTTTCCGTTTACCCTGCACTCATTACGGATTGATGACACCACGTCATTGATTAACATCAAACGCATTTGATGACTTGTAATGCGCTGATAGATATTATGGTGTTTTCTGAACATAAAACAATTTGTAGGAAGAGCTACTCAGAAATGTTAGCAATACCAAAATTTCATGTTATAGCCCTTTTTTACCCGACTGCGAAAGAAGGAGGGTGTTTCTTGTTTGGGTGTTGGGATGTTTTTCGAGTGTATGTATGTATGTGTCGTGTATATCCTTTTTATTATTAATCTCTTTGAGGGTGTCTGGATATATTAAGTCAGGTAAGACAAAATAATTATCGTGCCATAACCAGTTGAGCTGTCAGACTAGTAGTGGGAGCGACAGTTGGGTGTATAAGAAGGGTGCCGAATCATATGAAGCAACTAGCTCCGTGCAGTTCGATACTAAGTAGTAACTATGGTGGTTTTGAAATCAGTCAGTGCTTAGTTAAGCGGTTACTATGTTAATTCGGGTTTATGATGTTTATGTGGTAAATTAAGGCCTAAACTCTCTCAGTTGTAGAGAAGGCCCTGCCCAGCAGTGGGACAGTTTATAATACAGGGCTGGTATTATATTTTGTTTATATATCTCATAAATATGAGCTATGTTAATGAGCGCAAATATATTGTTGGTGATATTGTTGGTAATATTGAATTATTTTCAAAATTTATTGACACAGATTTCTTCCTATATATTTACCCACATTACACAAATATACTCTCTCTTCAGTCGGCCCCTCATTGCTGAGGATCGTGATCCCGTCCAAAGTCATTCAGCAGTCTTCTCCACGAGGCGCGATTTTCGGCTTGGTGCATCGCTACGCTCATTGGCATATTTAGGGAGTTGGTGACCTGGTCTGACCAGCCCGTCGGTCTACGCCCTCTTGGTCGCTTGCCTTCGAGCTTACCGGTGAGCACCAACTTCTCCAAGTTGTCTGGTTTTCTTAGAAAGAAAGAAAGAAAGAAAGAAGAAGTTTATTATTGGTACAATATTGCATACAACACTAACACATCTCACATTATAAAGAAGAAAAATAAAAGCAATTATTGTACCAACAATGGGCCTCCCATTCAGCTAAATGCCACGGTACCACCAATGTAGTACCGCAGCGCTGGTTTTCTTCGCGCAATGTGTCCAAAATATTTTAGAACACGACTCAGACAGACGGAGGATAGCCTCTGTTGACGTTCCAGCTTGAGCTCACTTAAGATGGATGCATTTGTGCGATGAGCTATCCATGAGATGCCGAGCATGCGACGCCAGCACCACATTTCGAACGCATCGACTCTCTTACGATCGGCAGCTTTTAAAGTCCAGGTCTCAGAAGCGTACAGAAAGACAGAAAAAGCTAAAGTCCGGACCATGTGAATTTTCGTACGGTTGCTGATGTTTCTGTCCCTCCAGACCTTGTCGAGCTTTGTCATCGCAGTTTTCACCATCGCGATGCGTCTGCGAATCTCTTTTTCACAGCTACCGTTGTTGGTTATGAGTGATCCCAGATACTGGAATTCTTGAACCTCTTCGTAGTTATGAAGTAGAGTCGTGCGCTGAATAGTTGCAGATCGATCAACGGTCATCACCTTACACAAACCATCACACAAATATACACAATTGTACAAATAAAGTAAAACGGGACGTCATAAGGTTGTAAAAGATCGGATAATTTATGGGAAGGTGTCGGATCTATTTTAATGGCCGCCGCACGTGTTAGGACGCGGAAGTCTCGATATTGCGCTTACTCCGTTTGTAATCTGTGGTGACGGTTTATTAGGAAAAGGGCTACGGATTTGTTTTTTTTTATCTTAGTTGTAGCTGTGAACACTGTTATATTAGGATGGATCTTGAATATGAATCGGAGTGAATTAGAAAGCGTAAATTGGCACTTTCTTAGTTCGGAGTTATGTGTTCGTTTTGCGTATCCTGGGTGCGAGTCTCGTATGCAGCAATTCCTAATATTCAACGATTTTAAGAATGTGTCTTGTTTGTACTATTATTGTAAACAGGTTTTTTTTTGTTTTGTGTCTGTAGCCATTAAACCGATATTAATGAATATAAATCTACATTACTCCTGAGCATATCTGGGTTTTTTATTTTTATTTTTTTATTGCATAGAATGACGAGACGAGCATGCCATTCGCCTGGTGGTAAGCGATACGACCACCCATAAACAGTAGCAACACCATCCAGCACCTTGAGTTACAAAGTACTGTGTGGCATTCCACTGTGCTCGTCATCCTAAGACATTAGATGTTAAGTCTCATTATGTCCAGTAGTTACACTAGCTACAATGTCAAAACAGTGTATGCACACTGCTGCTTGGCGGTAGAAATAGACATTGGCTATGGTGTTGATTAGGGCGTCCAATCCCGCAGCCTATCTTCAATCTCAGTATTTGCGGGATCGAAAATTTTCAATCCTGCGGGATCCCGGTATTTGCGGGATCCCGCATACAAGGAAGATATAAGCAGAAAAATAATGAAACAATCAACATAACTTCACTTTTATTTCAGTTTTACTATTAGCATGTACCTATCAACCAAGTTGCTCTTTAAACCCCCCATAGTAGCCCAGTAAATGTGTCACGTTACGGGATCAGTCTGTGTATATTTCCAATGAAGATGGCATAATTGTGTCTACTGGCGAGGTATAATTTCATCTTTTTTCATTCGATAGGTTACTCTAGACGCTACTCCACTTACCACCAGGTGCAGTGGAGCCACTTTGCTGAGACCGTATAAAAAAATATATAGATCAAATACAGAAAAAATATACAATTGACATACAATAGAAACAAAATCCCATTTTCATCTGAATGTTTACAAAACTAATTAAGACTTTGATTACTAGGGTCAGCACTCAGTTGAGAATGCTTGCGAAGGAAACATAACGTGTCCAATGTGCCGTTTGCAATACCTATACCAAATCAATCCCGCAATCCCGCGGGATCCCGCGCCGGTAATCTCGTAACATGCGGGATAGAAAAATGACGCGGGATCCCGGTAGACCGGGATCTCGGTATTCCGGGATTGGAAGCCCTAGTATTGATTACTATTATTACGGTAAAAGATAATAACACAGGCGGAACCGCGAGTAAAGTCAACTGAAATGATGATAAGAGTAAGTAATGCATTGTTGTGATTCTGCCTACACTCAGAATTCAATCTGGATGAATCAAACCTTTTATCACGTATATTTTCTAAATAATTCCACTAATGATTTCTAAATCTTCACAAATGTTTCAATAGATTTGTCTCGAAGCTTCCATTTAAATGCTAAGAAAAACCCGTCGGAGTAAAACAAAGCAGATTACAAGCGAGCCAGTGTGACTGCTCTATAAACAGCAATCATAATAATGTTCCGGGATCATTTCGTAGCCATTCCCGGTATCGGTGTTGCCGCGCCGCGTGCTTCTGAGAAACTATCGGCATACATTTCCGGGAATAATTCTTGTGAATTTTGAAGCTTAGACAGATGTGTAGAAATGTCTATGTTTGTTTTCTATACTAATAATAAATAGGAAAAATTTGTTTGTAATGGATAAACTCAAAAACTACTGGACCGATTTTGAAAATTCTTTCACTAATAGAAAGCTAC
Organism: Sphinx pinastri; assembly: GCA_947568825.1. Lineage (NCBI taxonomy): Eukaryota > Metazoa > Arthropoda > Insecta > Lepidoptera > Sphingidae > Sphinx > Sphinx pinastri. The sequence continues at coordinate 1,800,212 of OX387615.1, forward strand.
ATTACTCCTGAGTGCTATAGGTTACTTTTTATCCCGGAAAATATTTTTATCCTGGAAAAACTTTATCACGCGGGCGGTGCCGCGAGCAGAAGTCTAGTATTTCATAAAAGTATTAAATATAGAGTCATACTGTACCTTGTATCTACATGTCGCAATAGGGTTTAATATAATTAATATGGATTAATTGATTCATATTCTTTTGCAAAATTGGGAACTTATTATTTTGCTTCGATGCAGTTACTGAATCCGAACAAGATGATTCCTAAAGTTCTAGTGACTCTAGGAACTATAATATAATTAGTTTATTATACTTTTCTAATAGCTTGGAACGGCAAATGGCCATGTGGGTCACCTCGTGGTGTATCATGTATGATATCTATCGCCTATAAACACCGCCAATACCCTGCCGGCCATGGACGGAAGGTATAGGACAGGGACAGAGAGGGATTTTTTGTGCAACCAATAGTCTTAGCATACGAAATACAACAGTAAGGTATAATGATTCCTTATGTTGCGCGAATGTATGAATTGAAGGTAGATTTGTAACACTAACTTTTCGGACCACCAACACCTCAGTCCGCCCCGTGACCACGATGCTGCAAAGCCTTCGAAACGTCGGGAGAAAAAAAAATTAAAAATTAAATAAAAAACCGCGATAAAATCCGTTATAATAGTTTAATTTCAGTACGGTATAATTTCACAACGATTTTCTTGGAGACAGTGATTGTGCCCTAGTCCAGCTCTTCTATTGCACTAGCACATATCAGGTGACAGGATATTGATGTTATAGTTAAATATCTATCAGTCTTTTTCATCGTCATGATTGTGTGCGTGAATAAACATGACATTTCCGAGAATTCTCTATTATCTCCTCATTAACCATACCGGGGAAATAATTTTCTCAACGGCAACCCAGTAAGTAGAAACAAAGCGAAGCAGAGATAACGGGCGCGGTTCTGTGCCATTACTCATTGGTAATATTTATCCGTATAAATCTGCAGTTAACTACGATTACTGAAGGAGTAGGATCTCGCTTGTCTTCGCAGAGTTAGGCAGAGAGACAGTGTGACGTTAGTCTTATAACATGACTATAGGGTCCATTTGATACATCGTTTGTAAGTTTCATATAATATAGTGGCCCGCCCCGGCTTCACACGGGGAGCACAAATTATCTATAGCCATATCATTTCTGGTGGTCCGATCGTTACCAAACTGCTAATCTGAAGATAACCTAAAAAATGCATTAAAATCGCCCCAGCCGTTTTGGTACCCATAGGGAACATACATATTTATTAGCTTTTTTTATCCATGATTTACCAGCATTTTTTCCGGAATAAAAGTAGTCCAAATAAAGTAAAATATTGTGAATAAAGTTCAGGGTATTTTTTTATTAGTGAAAGAACGTTAGCATCGGCTCTATGGTTTACTGATTTCCCCCGACTTACACACCTGAATTTTTCATAAAGTTAAAAGCTTCAAGTAAATAGATTGTACAGATATTTCACAATTCACAAACATTTTTCCATAAAACAATCAATCCTACTAATATTATAAACGCGAAAGTTTGTAAGTATGGATGTTTGTTACTCTTTCATGCAAAATCTACTGAACGGATTTCGATAAAATTTGGCACACGGGTAGATCACGTTCTGGATTGAACACATAGGCTACTTTTTATCCCGTAAAAATATAAAGCGGGACTTTTATTCCGGGAAAACTTATTCACGCGGGCGGAGCAGCGGGCAAAAGCTAGTATAGTATAAAGTTTACTAAAACAGAAGTCTCCGAACTTATTGTAGAGAACAAACTGACGTAATAAAATAATGTTTACGATGTTGTATGTTGACCCGATGCAGATCATCTGCATTTAGTACTGTTACTGAGTAATTATTTTTGAACTTTTTTGTACTAAACTGTCTGCCTCGCAAAGCATGAACTGATTTGTTACATCGCATAGAGCGTAAAAGATGAACTGCATAACGGAATATTTTTCTGAATATTTCAATTAAAAATCCTTAAGGCGTCCATATCGGGGTATTGTGATACTCATTACTTAATCAGCTTTTGCCCGCGGCTCCACCCGCATGAATGAGTTTTCCCGGTATTAAAGTCCCGCTTTATATCTTCCCGGGAGAAAAAGTAGCCTATATGTTAATCCAGGATATAATCTACCCGTGTGCCAAATTTCATCGAAATCCGTTCCGTAGTTTTTGCGTGAAAGAGTAACAGACATCCATACATCCATACTTACAAACTTTCGCGTTTATAATATTAGTAGGATACCTACTTAATAGTTTATCGTAATCCGCGTAGATACGCTGTATAGTAATTTATAATTAAACGTTTGTTTCCGCATTGTGATCTCGTCATTCAATTGTGTAACAAAGGCTATCTCCAGAAACGGGCTTAAAATTCTAACCATGATACTTTATATATATTTGGATAGTGCTCCCAAAAACTAGGCCTTTGCAATAAATCGTATAATTTTAAAGTCCTCCTATTTTGAGATTTATGTTATTTTATTTTGCTTAAAAACTACGCTCAGAGTGAAAACTTTAAAAAAAGTTAGTTATATATAGAGAGGTTTATTTTTTTATAAACGTATTCAAGATCCATATTTCTGCCCCTTTAATATCCATAATAAAAGTTTGAGCCTGGTTAGATTTTGAATCCCAGCACCCATTCAAAAATCGGACATCTTTAATGATCATTCTCTTGCTTCGGTCCTATTTATTTGAGGTAAGCGCAGTATGTTTCCTTGTTTCATACATTTCTATTCATTTCATCTCGTTATTCGTACATTTCTCTTGCACCACTCACACTTCCATACAAATAAAGTAATAGTCACCCGCAACAAACATCTCCAAAGACATTTCATGACAATACGGATGAAGTCTATAAATAACAGATTCCTCCTAAATAACCCCCTTAGTTGTTTTGATTTACAAAAATGCGCGACATGCATTCCCTTGTATCACTGAGTTTACTGCGTTGCCAGACGAGAAAAAATTACCAAACATTCAGTTTACGATGCTGAATTTAAACACGATACTGCGTAAACGAGATTCCTGCTCGATTTAGTGACTTCCCTTTAGTGGAACTGGATTGAAAAGGGTATTTAAGTTTATGGGGTTACTAAAGGTATTGAAATAAAACTATTTTACAGATTTTATTTTTTTCGCGTAAACATAAAAAAATCATTATGCTTTAGAGGCATTTAAGAAATTACGACGTGGCTAATGGTGTTGTTAAGGTTATAATTTTGATTGTAGAGACAATTGAGACATAAGTATGATATATTTAGACTACTGGCTTAGATGATGCCATAAATTCTGCAGCTAGCCAGAAAAAATATGTTAAGAGGAAAACGTGCGTCAATGGGCAGGTGTTAGAAAGGAGTAGTGATTATTTGCAAGAAACGCAGCAGTAAAATTACTAGTTCACGACGGTTCATATAAATGTTGTATCGTACCAAAATAAAAAAATCCGCAAATGCATTAGCGTGAAGTCTAGTATTTCATTCAATATTAATAACTCGTGGCACCACAAGTTTTCATCGAGTTTCGCAACTCCATTTATCCTTTATTCTTTTGCTACGTGACGCCTTTGCTCTAAAAATATTATGCAATACATAATTTTGGCATTAAAGGCAGCCGCCCGTTTCATGGCCGAGTGCTTTACAACAATGATACTTGAGATGATATTGCTGCGTATCAACAGCCTCCGATCTTCAGGAGCTACGTCAATATTGGCTGAATTAACCTAATTTTTAAATCAGGTTCGGGTTTGTTCAAACTTCATTTCTGGTAATGCAAGATTGATGGAGTGGAAGCCCTACTATCTTGTTTATAATTAACCAGACTTCTGCTCGCGGCTCCGCCCGCGACAATGAGTTTTTCCGGGATAAAAGTCCCGCTTTATATTTTCCCGGGATAAAAAGTAGCCTATGTTACTCACTGATAATGTAGCTTTTTTTTATTGCAACGAATGACGAGACGAGCGTGCCGTTCGCCTGATGGTAAGTCATACGTCCACCCATAAACAGTAGCAACACCATCCAGTACCTTGACTGCGCTCCTGAGACATAAGATGTTAAGTCTCATTATGTCCAGTAGTTACACTGGCTACAATGTCCTTCAAACCGAAACACAACAGTGCATGCACACTGCTGCTTGGCGGTAGAAATAGACATTGCGGTGGTACCCACCCAGACGGACTCTTACATATGAGAGACCTACCACCAGTAAAGCTTTATATTGGTGAAAGATTTTTTTTAAATCACTCCACTAGTTTCGTAGCCTATAGTATACGAGGGAACGTGCACGAACTATAGGTGGCAGCACAAAATGGACACAAGAGTCACATGTGGATAAAAAAGGAAACTTTTTAGAGCAATAGTTTATTTATATTTTCTTTTAATATGACAAAAATGATAAAATATGGGTTGCTGTTGAATATTATTAATACCCAGTGTGGCCAAAATATGCTTTTTTTAGATGGGAGCTAGTTATTTTGATGTTATTGAAGCAAAATTAGGAGGTCATGTTCCGTTAATTACAGATTTGTTTGTATTGAATATTATCTTCAAAACTTCTTTATTTTTATAAATTATGTAATGAAACATTTCTCAATGCTTTTGGAACTCATACTCTTGTAAGTTTTATACAGCATTTAAATAAAACTATTTTTACGGATTTTATCGCGGTTTTTTAATTTATATTTTCTCCCGACGTTTCGAAGGCTTTGCAGCCTTCATGGTCACGGGGCGGACGGAGGTGTTGGTAGTCCGAAATGTAAAAGTTACAATATCTACCTTTAAAATTATCAGTTGTTGCCGGTCCGATCTACGCAGAATGAGCTCACAGTGTCTTGAAGTCTGGCAGCCGGTCTTTTGGGTTCTGATTTAATTAAATGTATGACAGGATCCCAAGCTTGTGCAAGCTTCCAACCATCTTCTCTATTGAAATTTGGATGTTTTTTAATTTCAATAGCCTCGCGAATCATCCTAGGAAGGAATCTGTGTTCTTTGGCAAGGATTTGTGGCTTGTCGAATCTGATATAATGTTTGGAGCCTTCTTCTGTATGTTCAGCGACTGCAGACTTCGTAGAGCGTCGATGTTTCAAGTCAGCTATGTGTTCTTTTATGCGGGTCCCTATGTTTCTTTTTGTTTGGCCTATATAAGAGAGGCCACAGTCGCAATCTATCTTGTACACGCCCGGTTCTTGTAGAGGTATATGGCACTTGACAGGTGGTAAAAATTTACTAATCTTCTTGGGCGGCTTGAAGTAAGTTTTGATAGAAGCACGCTTCAGGATATAGCCAATCTTGTCGGTGACGCCTCTAACATATGGTAATACAACCGGAACACGTTCAACTGTGGCTGGTTTCACTCGGTTTCTGCGACGGCGGCGTGGAATTTGGAGCTTGTTGTCTCGCAGCACTTGCTTGACATGTTGCAACTCAGCGCCCAGGTGTTCCTCGTCACAGATTCCTTGTGCTCTCTGAAACAATGATTTGCCCACGGTAGCTAACTGTTTTGGATGGTGATGCGATTCACCGTTCAGATATTTATGAGTATGGGTCTGTTTCCGATACACAGTATGACTTAATGACTGGTCAGGATTAAACGTCGGAAGAAAATATAAATTAAAAAACCGCGATAAAATCCGTAAAAATAGTTTTATTTAAATGTCTAACATTCGCGTAAACATAAGAAATATTTATACAGCATTTATTATTTTGGTCGATTTTCACATAACCATGGATAATAAGTACTTAGGTACTATTCTTGAGAACGTAATAGAATTTTACACCATTTGATGTGTTTATTTTTATATTTTGGAGAATCCAGATACACAGCAATACATTATTAACAAATTAAATATTAGTTTTCATCCTTTTAATATGAATATTTTACGTCAATGCCAAGTATCGATGTGCTGAAAAAGAGTCAGATTGCGCCACCAGATGGCAGAGCTTACGACGTGTACGTTCCCTAATCAATGTAAACAAACAAACAATCAAATCTTTCCTCTTTATAATATTAGTATTAAAAATGTGGAAATGTGTGTGAAAATGTGTTAACTTTTTAGTTATTTTTCGTATTATTCTCAGCAAGCCCTTTCATTTGATACCCATATTATAGGAGTGCGTAAAAAATAACTAGTCCGCTATCTTGGGTCGTCCACCATATTACATTTAGAATGGCGTCACTTAGCTAGCAATGCATTGTCACCCAAACTGTAAGTGTATGCAAAATTTCAACACTATCGGTTGAGGGTAACTACTTCAAAATTGGATTGCAAGATTCCACCCGAACAAACATAGTTACATACAGACATACATACATACATTGCAAGTCAAATAAAAGCTTTTAATAATAAAATTGATCTAATCTGTAGCTATATCGCCATAACGACATAGGTAAATAAACCTATGATTTAATTTCCCAATCGAATCCGGGACTTTACCGGTTTCGCAAGTTAAATGCGTTAGAGGTTTCCAAAAATAAAATAATTGCCCAACAGACCTTTTTGCTGAGTTTTTAAGACGTGTAAAAGTAGTTTCGTTCGTTCTGTAGATTTTAAGTATACGTGACATTTCAAAACAAACATGGCGGTCGTAGACGCCATTTTGATTGATTTGTTTCTATTTAATTTTAGCGTTCTTACCACGATTCGTACCCAACTGCTTTTTATTGGCACTGCTGAATGCTGATTGTGAACCAAAAATATATAAAGTATTTTTCCATGTATCTACATAGTTATAAAACATTGTTAAATGAACATTTCATCGATAAACGACGGGGACAATATTCACATTAAGCATCATCATAAAGAACGAATATGCTGGCAACAGGGCCGCGCCGTCCCTATGTGCGAAGTGTGCGGCGCACACAGGCACCAAGGCAATAAGGGCGCCGGAATCAGGATGAAATGCCAGCGGTAATTGAAATTATATTTGTCACAAGTAAGAAAGTACGTAGGTTCAAGTCTCCAGTACCGGACCTAAGGACAAAAATCAGAGGCGCTTTATAGATTTCGCACACAGGCGCTGTCTTGGGTCGGCGCGTCCCTGGCTGGTAAATACATTCGAACTTGATATTGGGTTCGAATTTTGATTAATTCTTTATTAGAGTGTGTATTAGATTTCGTTCTAAAACCTGTACTGACACGACAACATAAATTCATTACTCGGAATCGAGGATATCTTAACGTCATTACGCGACCTTCGATAAACGATTAGGCGTATTCCGCTAACCAAAGGCCACTTCAAGAGTTGATGTTGAAAACCGAAAATGTGTGTTCACGTGAAAACATCTATTAGATTAGTTGCGAATGTATATATGTATTAACTGATGGAACAACGCAAACAGTTATATTTACCGGCGCGTACTCGCGCGTACTCGCTGCTCAAGCACGGCTCGGCCTCGGCCCGCAGCCCGCGATTGACTACCGATTTGTTTGCAATTTTTTACCTTACCGTTGTCAATGTTAATGTTTTCCTGGTACCGATTCATGTCTCTAGCCCAACCTTAACACTTCCAACTGTAATAACAAACGTTAAATAAACTCGAGCGCCACGCGATACGAATAAAGAAGCCAGACGCTCTTCGCCCTTGAATTTTGGTAAAACTTCACCAGTTACGCACATTACAATTATTTACAATCGTAAATCTTATCAACAAATGAATTGTTTATTATTGTTACGGCAGTAACAGTGATCGAGTCTATGCCGACTGGGAGTGAATGCGTGATTCCGCTAGGTGCAAATTATCGGCGAGGGCTATTTCGGCTTGTAGGAAGTTTGTAAGTATTTATAAATTGAAGTCGGAATTATATGAAGCGTTTATGCTGCGCTGATCGATGGGTGAAATAATTTCTCGGTTGCGCAAACAGTGTGCGTAAGTCGGAACGTCTGACGGCCGCGAGCCGCAGCGAGATCTAAGATCATCTCTTTTTTACCTTTGATGTGACATATTGGAATACAATGATATTGTTATCGAGAAACAAGCAAGTTATCTTTTGCTTGTTTATTCGTTATTGTTATTATTTGCAGATAGATATAAATATAGGGCGCGTGAAAAATTTACGTTTATAAATCTTCCATGCAGTTTTATTTCAAATGATTCTTACTTATTTATCACTTATTTTCACAAACGACTTAATCTATTGAATGGATTGTAAACGATCGATTCATCAGCGGTGTACAAATTACAAATCATTCAATAACTCATTCTTTCGTTCATTCATTTGTCTAGTTTCCCGCCACGTGATGAATCGCGTCTGGCCCACGCTGGTTTTGTTTCCGCATCACCTGTAGCAAATATGACCCAATTTCAAAAATACCCGTGTTACGCTTATTAAGCTAATATTTATTAAATATTTGCTACCTTTATTAAAAAGCTTTAAAGCGCAACATTTAACTCAGAGGTAGGTCGCTAGATTGCAAGAAAAATAGAGGATTTAAAAAAATGCTTTAGTAGGCAAATTAGCAAGCGGTCCGCCTGCTGGTAAGCAGCATCCGCTGTTCATGGGCTTAAGCAATGCCAGAGGCACGGCCAAGGCGTTGCTTACCGGGCGGGAGCAGTCTTTGTAAGCCTCGTTTGAAGAAGAACCAGTGTTAGCACTCGGGAAACACCGATGCAGGGAGTTCATTCCAAAGTTTGCACGTGGGCGTGACCGTTGAAAACGCACCGTGCTACTACGGACGGATTCGACGTAGTACGGATGAACTCCGCTGCAATGGATGAGGCCTTAAAAGAAACGGATTAGGAAATAGGGTATTTGGTTTACCGGAAATCTCATTCATACAGCCACAACAACTCGTATAGTCTTTCGACCATACTGCCTAGTTTAACATGCGTCTTACGGTACTATCCCGATCGAGACGTACCATTTTATAAACAAATATTTACCTATAACAGCGTGGTTAGCATTGAACTTTGTACTTTCTTGGGTCGCCTTTAGTCTTTTAATTCAATAATGAACATCATCACATCTCTTAATAAATTTTAGTCGATAATTATATTAGTTTTTACTAAGATCAAAGATTGTATTTGTTTTTATTGGAAGCGTTTGAATGTTTACATCACATGCTTTGTGACGTCACAGCTATTAGCCAATATTTGAATACGTAGAAATGTGTAATAAAAACGAGAAAACATTTTCAACAGAACATTAGATAGTTTTTGTTAAGATATAAATAAACTAGAGATTACTGATAATGTTTGTGTTATATCAGGAGACTATATCCTCTTCGGTATGCGAGGATTGACAGGATTAGTAGGACATTGCGCAGTGTAACTCTTTGGGAACACTGAACATCTTTTCTCTAGCATATTGCAGCATGCATTTGGTTTAGTTTTTGAAGTTATACTTCTTTTGGCGCGTTAGGGGAAAATTATGAGAGTAAATTTTTACGATGCGCGCGCTCACCGTCACGAAAAACCGACACCCTGAAGTTAGCTATAGTCAAAATTTTAGTTTTAAATTTTGAACGTAGAATAAGGCGAAAGATATTGAAGTTATACTTCTTTTGGTGCGTTATTTAAAAAGATTTTTATCTTGTTACGCCAAAGAACTATAACTTTTAACGCGTGTACATAAGTACACACACACTTTTTTTTATTGGCAACAGGCTTTATGCTTACCTCTCTGATGGGATCTATTCCGGGGCACATAATAAAAAAATCACTTCAATCAATAACTTCGTTCATTCTTCTTTTCCTGTCCAAAGTGTCCTACTCTGGAATGCACTCCCTCTGGGAATAAGAGCATCTACAAATCGTTATGTGTTCAAAAAGAAGGTTCGAGAACTACTATCAGCAAAATTGGCGTGATTATCATCACTTATATAGTATATATTGTATAATATTTATGTATATGTTATTTATTATCTATTTATACGTATATTTATTAGTATTTTGTTAGTTTGTTTTATTCGTATTTTTTTTTCATTTTATTCATAGGTTTATTCAGTAGTATGTACATTCTGAAGACATTTTATCCCATAATTTACGCACCTGCCTTCTTGTATCTCTGCACCACTTTAGGTTGACTGGTAGAGAATGCCTATGGCATTAAGTCCGCCTTTACTCCATGTATTAAGTGTAAATAAATAATAAATAAATAAATAATAAAAAAATCCGATCAAAATTTTGCCCAGTGCCCAGGACCTTACGGACCATAGACCATGTACACTATTACTAGCTGAAAAAAATCGCCAAGTACCTAAAGATAAAATTGAATTTTGCCGTGCTTGAAAGACAATCAAATATGTCATACTGCGACAACGTCTGGTGGTAGGTCTCTCATATGTAAGAGTCCGTCTGGGTGGGTACCACCGCAATGTCTATTTCTACCGCCAAGCAGCAGTGTGCATGCGCTGTTTTTCGGTTTGAAGGACATGGTGTAACTACTGGACATAATGAGACTTAACATCTTATGTCTCAGGATGACGAGCGCAGTGGAATGCCACACAGTACTTTGTAATTCAAGATGCTGGATGGTGTTGCTACTGTTTATGGGTGGTCGTATCGCTTACCATCAAGCGAACGGCATGCTCGTGCCGTCATTCAATGCCATAAAAAAAACGTAAAATTTTAAAACTGCTCAATTTTCTTTACATTTTAACACTGACTTTAACATAAGTTTACCACAATAAAAACATTTATGCAGACATATAAATTTTGTTTTACGATAATCGTTAGTAAAGGTGCAAACGTATAAGTGGCTCATTAGTTGAATGGGGATGGATTTAGATGCAGCATCGTCACTCCGCCACATGGGTCGCGCATAGAGAAAATATCTTTAAAAATTTAATAATAAACAAAGAATAATTATTTATCGTATAATAAATATTATAGACACGAAAGTTTGTGAACATGTATCTATATTTAGATACTGGCTAGAGGTATAAAAACTCAGAACATTAGTAATTAATTTCAGATTTAGACATGCCCTATGCCATAGGCTATTTTCCATTTAAGAAAATTACACAATGAGGCTTTTATTCCAATAAAAGTTTCCATAAATCTCTACTCGTAAAACTGATACTCTTGCTCGTCCCATCATTCAGTTGTACAAAAAAAACGTGTTAAACATCTTCAAATGCATTAGCTGAACATCTTGAAGCATATTTCGTGTGTAGACCGGCGCGACACGAGCCGCGTCATCCATCTTCCTAGTTTAACAACTGTTTAGTTTAATGGCACTCATTTGTTACGCTATTTAATTGTTAGGATTATTTTGAGGTTTCGACTTCTGATTTACTTTCGTTTTGTGGTCGGGTGACAATTGGTGATTGAAATGGAAATTAAATTATTGTAATTATAAAAAATTGTTTAGAATATATTTAACACAGGAGTAATAATAGCCGTACATGAAAACAATAAAGTATAAAGACGAATGTCTCAGGTTCGATTACAAGACACACATTTCTATCTTTTGGAATCGCGTGTATAGGTAATAAAGTTGCTAATTATCACTTGCTTTAATGGCAAGTAAAGTTTGGAAGCAAACATATCTGTAAGCTCTAAATAGCTTTTCAAGGGATGTAAAGGCTTTAAATGAAAAAAGCTCTAAACTCAATTACCATAAATCAGGTCAGGGGGTAAGAGACACGAGAAAAAAATTAAATGCATGCAATATTCAAAATAAATATTAACAGTAGCAGCATAAATACACCAGCATTTTATCAACTTTTAATATATCAGAAAGCAAAGATCGTAACTCGTTATGCCAATAATTTTAAAATATATTAAGCGAGGCGACCGGGCCGCGCCATTGTCTACATCTGCCAGGATGTCTGCGCATGTCGGCTATATATAAAGCACTAGATCTCGAAATAAAATGAAAAAATAGGCACACCTATGGCGTTTAATTTTAGTAGTAGTAGTAAGAACATGCGTCACATAACAAAAATATACATGAATACATGTTGATAGAATATCAATACACGGTAGATAGTTACAAATTACCCAACAAAAGCTATTTATTTCGGCTTCCTCATCGATAACTTTATCCATCACAGCGTACTATTTTTAACACTAGCAACACCTATTTTATAAAAACGCGCTAACGATGCCCGGAATGGCCGATCTCGAATAAATAATGGTAAATATAGCCAAGTGGGGTAAATAAATAAGCGTTGGATGTTACATTGGATGAAATAAGTGAGCCGCCGAGGAGAGAATTATATATGGAGCGAACTTGGCATTAGTTCCGAAAATGAAGCTCAAACTAAATGTGAAGGTTACACTCTACACTCACTCAGACCTATGTGAAGACAAATTTGTACTCAAATAGCCTCTAGTCATGAAAAAAGTAATTTTAAGTGGCTAATAAAGGTCACAAGATCACACTGGATGCAGGCCGCTTCCAACAGTTTGGTGTAGAAATCTGAAGACCTTTGTTCAGCAGTAGACTTTCTGTGGCTGATAATGATGAATCTCTAGTTATAAATGCATCTCTTTCTAGACACGATCACTTCAATTAGGAAAGTAAAAAATATTCTATAGGGATGAGTGAAAGAGACGGATATAGAAAAAAATATCTTTTCACCAGTAGGTAAGATATAATGTGTGCGGCCTCCATTTTTATAACTTTGTGGATCCGATGGTTGTTTCCTGTTGAGGTGCTTGCTTGTCAAGGTTCCTAGGAGCTGTTATTTAAATTACCATTCTTATCCATGTTAAGCTCATAAAAACCCAAGCTTATGTGCCTAAAATGGTAGTGCCACCCGTGTAAACATGTTTCGCCAAGCTTACATTTGCCTGTAGGGTGCTTAGTGCTTACTTATTTCTATTTCGGCATTAAATCGTATGCCGGGTACGTCATGTGAATTAATTAATAAAAAAATGCTTGATCTGAGATTTGTAACAAAGACCTCACTGTTTTTAGAGAGCTAATCCTTATTAAACTAGGGATAAAATCTTTATAATTTACTAGGTGATGCTCGCGGCTCCGCCCGAGTGAATAAGTTTTTCCGGGATAAAAACTAGCCTATAGCACTCACGAGTAATTTAGCTTCCTATTAGTGAAATAATTTTCTAAATCGGTCCAGTAGTTCCTGAGATTAGCGCGTTCAACCAAACAACAAACAGACTCTTCAGCTTTATAATATTAAAAATAAATATAAGTATAAATAAAAATAAATAAGTATAGATTATTATTTGTTATAAAGTAATGTTGATTATTTATTCTAACCACGTCATTGTCAATGCAAGTAGTTAACATTTATAATTTTAAAGTTTATAACTGTAATTCCCTCAGGATCCCAGCAGGAACAAACATCAGGGGCCAACCGCAAGTTTAGCGACGTCCGTATCACTCAATAATGTATCAGTTGTGCACTACCAGATACTCGTGGTAACTAGATAATTTAAAATTGCCGTTGTTTTATATTTTTGCCAAGAAAATTAGCAGAATTTATCTTTGACCAAGATTGAGAAAATGTTGGTAGTACTCGGTGATTTTTTTCATGTTTTTTAGTTTGTACGGGCCTTACATTTTATTTAGTCATCATTCTGTGTACCGCCAACCGCGCGTGTCATGAGCCATTTATGTAATTAGTACGCAACTTAGGTACGCAATCAATTGTCACCCGCGTCGCGTGTACTCAAACTAGCAATTTATATTGAGAGATTTTAGTTATTTCCATTCATCTTCATTTTCATTGGATACTAATAAATATACAGTATATAAACAAGGTAATATCTATTATTAAAATCTACATGTTTAATGTTCAGCAGTGGCGGCGTAACATAGATTGGCACCCGGGCGGTTCTCTATCTAGCACGCTTCCCCCCTAAATGATTACTTTGGCGGTCGATCGGCTTGTGCCCGGGTACCGGGTACCACACACCCCTGGCATCTCCGGGTAAAGACAGCCCTGACACGAAAATCATACCCGTACAGTAGCAGATTTTTTCTGTTAATTTTCTTAGGTTATACAAGTGAGTGGAAGTTGTCACCCCCCCCCCCCCTTACGCTGCTAGTGATGTTCAGCCATTGTGTTCAGTAACAAGATTGCAACGCCCTTCATTCTGAACTATAGTATTATAGTATATACAGTTTTGGCGCCAGAAATGAGATTCCTGTTTGTAACGAAGAGGTGTTTAAAATATCATTTTCAGCCATTGCGTTGGTACTTAATGCCCATTATACGAAACATTTCTTAATAAATCATTCGAAGAAAAATATTGGCAATAGACTGAAAAGATACCGCTTCAAAGTTTTTGGTACGAATGTAAACAAAACATATTGGAATATGGACTTTTTATGTTAAGCTCTATAATGTCTAAATACTTGGCTTGCTTGCTTTTTTACATAACCCTTACTTGATGAATATATTTTACCTTATATACTTTGAACTCATTTAAATAGGTAACCATATTTATATTTCAAAAAATTAGAACTAATATAATAGAATAACCACCAAAGGAGATGTCCAAAAACGGGCTTGAAATTCTAACCAAGACAGTGTATATAATATTATTGGATATAACTCCTAAAAACTAGCCTTGTACAATAAATCGTTTAATTTCAAAGTCCACCGATTTTGAGATTTATGTATTTTTATTTTGCTTAAAAACTATACTTAATATGAATGTTTTTAAAAAAGTTAGTTTTGGGTTTAGAAATGTTTTTTCAATGGATCCTATTTCCATATTTTGCTCTTTTAATATGCCTAAAGTTTGAGCATGGTTAGATTTTGAGGCCCAGCACCCATACAAAAATCGGACATTTCCATTGAAAATAAAATATTGAACGATTGACAAAGTGTTTTACAACTTTGCTAAGTTGCTTGTTTTTTTTTTCCCTATCTGGCTTTGTCGTTTAGGACAATTTTGCCAATGTCAAGTGAGGCGGATACATGTACAGAAGAAATAAAAAAAAATACTACGCCAGATGACCAGACGAAACAGAAACAAAAACACTGAGAAAAGTTGCTTGTTGATGTCTAGGCAAAGTAAAAATACTCAGTTTGAACGTGACGTGAAAAAAACGGCACCAAAACAACTAATATAGCGTCTTGCTTTCTTACTTTGAATTCGGGTTAGTATTTTTATTGCAAACGTATAAATTGTACTCTGTGCTTGACGTAGTGGTGAGTAACTAGTTCTAAGAATGAACTGATTGACTGATTCGCGAAAATGATTCACCTTAGACATTCAGCTCACTTGACTAATTACTTCTTTACTTCTAAATCAAACTGTAATTCTATTATATTATACTCATTGATGTAGGGTTTTTTAATACATCAATGATTATACTTCTGTGATATTATACCAGTATCGAAAACAAACCTTTTTCATACACCACGATTTACACACGCGGCGAACACGTTTCGTTCGCGAACACAAATTGAGGCCAAAGCTTTCTATTGAATGATGGATACATTATACATCGGCTGTCCAATTCGGTTGTTTAAACATACATATATTACATTTATTAGTTATTTATTGGTTGTTTTAAGTCATTGTTAGTAAAATCGGTGTTAGATGTGAAAACAATAGTTTTGTTTTGTATGATAGCTAATGTAAATATTTTGATATGCATATTTTAAAATAAGCAAATAAAATTATCGTGTTTTTTCTTGTTGGTGAACAATGCGTACTCTACGGCAGAAAGATTTTACGTATGGAGAATTAGACGTAGCCTAACTTGGAATCATGAAATAGCATAGCTATACTGCGACGATTAGTTGATACATCTCTCGAATAACTGTCTCGGTGGTTTAGTTGTATAGCTGCGCGGCACGACACCATTCTGAGGTCCCGGGTTCGAATCCCAGGTCGGACAAAGTGCTATTGGGTTTTACTGCTCAAGTCGAAGTCTAAAATTTATGCCTGGTGACGATAGGCTCAACGCTATTACACCATGGGCGGAACACATGTGGCCTAAAATGGGTGCCCTGGTTGTGCCTTTGTTTACTTCTTCGGGGATAAAGGCGCAATGTGTGTTTGTTCCGTATTTAGTCTTTCGAATACGCGAGTTCATATCGTTAGACCTTGGTTAGCCACCAACTTTGTTAAGATCTCTACAATTTTTTGGACCTTCTTCTGAATGTTTTTCGCTACTATTCATGTACTTGCTCCTCACGTCATTTACTTTTAATAAGAAAATAACTTGTTGATTACATGATTTCTGAGATTTTTTATACGTCAGAGAAAGATAGCAATCACTCAAAAGTGAGCGAATGAATCGTATTTTACTAGAATGTCAACTTTGTGTCATTTGCGTCTGGTTTATAAAATTGATTGAGTGAATGAAAAATATTTTACTGAACTATTTTGTGTAGTCCATTAGTCCTGTCTATTTCTCTAATGCCATATTTTTGTGTATAATGGCAGAGTCAGTCCAATGACGCTTCATGGAAGCGGCCCATTTACATATTGCATATTACTCGTGAAATACAAGTGGCTGATATATCGGGAATATTGGGCGATGTTTTCCATCCATTCCACCCACTTATTTAAGAATTAATTAATACGAAGCTTCAACAAGGTTTTCTATAGTGGTATAATATTATGGCGAATATTTTTGAGAAGGTCACTATAGAAAATACTATAAGTCCTTCATACACTTTTATTTTAATTATTTGATTTCAGTTTTATTTTGACTATTTAAAATTGTCGAAACACATTGTGAATATCCCTCGCTAACGAGACGAGCAAGTTGCACGCCGATGACAAGCCCTAACAAAAAATTAGAACCTTAAATAATTAATACTGCAGCTTCGCACTCGGCATCCTGACGTATTGCAACTTAATTCTCTCATCAGAAATTACACCAGCCACAGTGTTCTCAAAGCACAGCAATGCTTCTTTAGTTTTCGTGTAGTGTTTAGCTTTTTTTTAGTTTTTGTGCATGATTTGACGGCAAAATTGCAAACTGTACCATATCTAAACGTACCCTTTAATACAAGAGACCTACCACCTAAGATCCAGGGCATCGCGGAAGGAAAGCCTTACTCAAATAGTCCAACATAAATAGATCCCACCACTTAATACGGCATTAAATTGCGAGCAGTGTGTTGTTTACGCAATAAATTCGCAATGAGGGCAAATCTGCGCTATACGTCTGTACATGACTGCTTTAAACACGTCTAGATGCAGCGAGTGATTCTAAAGATATGTAGAGTCCACTTGGAGTCAGTCATTGAAACAGGAAAGGATTCTTTTTATTGCTAATAAATGACGAGACGAGCATGCTGCTCGCCTGATAGTAAGCGATACGACTGCCCATAAACAGTAGCAACACCATACAGAACTTTTAAGTACAATGTACTGCGAGGCACTCCACTGCGCTTGTCACTCTGAAAAATTAGATGTTAAGTCTCATAATGCCCCGTAACTACGTTACCTACAATGTCCTTCAAACTAGAACACAACAGTGCATGCACACTGCTGCTTGGCGGTAGGAAATATATGTGACTAAATGTGAAAATCTCTTTTGGACTTACTCCTGATCATAAAATGGTCAAAAGTTTCTTTTTATGTAATGCAAGTGAATGATGAAACAAATAACTCGTTTATTTGATTCTACGGTCCTACTAAACTACCCATAAATAAAGAATACAAGCGATTTTTTTCAAGTTTGCATGGCTCTGCTCTGCGCTCATGACCCAATAATTATCCATATCCAGAGGATTTAATCCCGAGTAATTAGCGTAACAAAAGTCTACACAAACGGTTTCGACCCGAGAATTTATAATCTATATCTCAATAATTTAGTCATAATCTAGTAATAGGCACCAGCTATAATAAATTGCTTATTCAATCCACTCCCATGACCGCCCATCTAGGCATGTATGAGATAGTCCATCGAGGTATGAGTAAATTTGTACTGCCCATTCTACACTTGTACTTGCCTGTATTGCTGCAGGCTAATGCAAAAGATAAGCCGCTATTCAAATTTAATAGCGCAGATCACTCGCATTATAGTGCGAGGTAAGTGGGCAGATTTGGACGCCTTGACCGGGAAAACTAGCGATGGGGTTATGTACGTATGTATGTGTGTCTGGTTAGGTACCACCGCAATGTCTATTTCTACCGCCAAGCAGCAGTGTGCATGCACTGTTGTGTCCCAGTTTGAAGGATATTGTTGCCAGCGTAATTACGGGGCATTAGGAGATTTGACACTAATGTCTGAGGGCGCAGTGGATTGCCACGCAGTACTTTGTACTTATAGGCTCTGTATGGTGTTGCTGCTGTTTATAGGCGGTCGTATTGCTTACCACCACGCGAGCGGTGTGCTCGTCTCGTCATTCAATAGTAATAAAAAAAATATGTTGATGTTTAAAAGCGATATATTTTGTCTGGCGTACTTTAGAATCCATAGAATTTTTTGATGAGAGGGTACGGGATATATTTCGTTATTGTATGCATTGTTACTCTTGCTATAGTGGCTCGTTCGGTAGAGAAACCATTTCGGGATAGGCTACGGCTGTACGTGTACTTGGATTTACTTATTTAATGCACGCTGGCATAAAAATGCCGTGACGAGGCACGTGATGATTCCCGTTTATCTCATATTTAGTTTATATCTGCTTTTCTTTATGACATTGAATGACGAGACGAGCATGCCGTTCGCCTGATGGTAAGCGATACGACCACCCATAAACAGCAACACCATCCAGTACCTTGAGTTACAAAGTACTGTGTGGCATTCCATTACGCTCGTCATCCTTGACATAAGATGTGAAGTCTCATTATGTCCAGTAGTTACAATGGCTACAATGTCCTTCAAACCGAAACACAACAGTGCATGCACACTGCTGCTTGGCGGTAGAAATAGGACATTGCGGTGGTACCCACCCAGACGGACTCTTACATGATATGAGAGACCTAACTACCACCAGTTTTCCAATTAACAAACTCGCAAATGTCCAAATAGTTTGCTTGTCAATAAATTCCCAGAGTACATACAGTTGCAATTCAGCAGCATAAAAAGAATCACCTTATTCTAAGTACAGTGCATTTCAATATCAACCAACAACTGCATTACCTAATTCTTCATAACACGGCTAAACAAAAGTTCAGTACTAACAGTCCTGTAAAGTGGAAAACTGAAGATTTATAATACATAGTTGTGAAGGCTCGTCGGAGGTTACAAGGAGATGGAAATTCATTATTCAATGCACAAAACGCCGTTTCCGCGGACCCCTCACCGCGACCCCGCGCCGCCCCCACAACTTGTATGACTACAGTGCAGCTAAACTTGGTTAAACCGAAAATATTTAATTAAATTATTGTAACCTGTATACTATTAATTACACTACTTTTTATACAATTGAATGATGAGACGAGCTAGTTGCTAACCTGATTGTAAAAGCTTCTAGTGAAGTGTGGGTATTAGAAAGATGGCAGTCGTAAAATACAAGACAACTATGGATAGGGTCTTAATAATTAATCAATCTGTACCAACCTACACGGATGAAACAGCAAGATATACAATTCTATAGTTCATTAAATCGTTTTTTAATTCCTCTACAGTATTTTCTTGTATAAATAAAGTGGTTAAGTCTATTTGGATTGCTTTCTAGCGTATTCCTCCTTCTTCTACCTGCCTTATAGATTCCTTGTTTGAAAGTACTTGAAGCTAGTACAATGAATTACCTATGACTTTTGAGGAGTGATCAGATTTCTTAAACGGTTAATACCATATGCCTCAGTGAGCTTTACAATTCAATATTCAGTAGATTTTGTTTACAAGTAAACATTAAGATTACAATCATTCTTGTCACTCAAAAAAAAACACGAATGGTGTTGCCAAGACAAAATAATTTTTATTTGGAAATTTTACAGGGTACCCAACATTATGCAGTAAAATATATAAATACCCTTTATAGAGGTAACGGGTATATTTATTGCAATACGCCGTGGAATTGCCGTGTTATCATTCTGTTTTTTACGATTATCGACGGTCAATTATTGTTATGGCGTCATATGTTTTAGCTATCCTGTTTTGGATGGGTCCCGCGGGGTCTCGATGAGTAATCGTTTTGTGTTCCAGAGGTCTGTTAGGTATTTCTTGGTTTTGAAGATATATTTGGAATCTTGAATTTACTATCTGGAGACAGAGAAAAAAATCTGTTGCGTGAAGTCAACTTAATAATTTATTCAGCTAATAGAAAAGACAGGAACATTTTTAGTTATCATGAAAATTTAATATCTTATAAAGAATCTTTTCGTCTATGGTACGCAAGTATTCTCACTACGTTTGCGAGTACGTCAGAGGAGCCTACCATAGGGGTGTATTCGAATTTCGAACCCATGATCCCCGGACCCCGAGCCAGCTGACAACGTTCCACGCTAGGCTATTACTACTTTGTCGTTCCTAGTTTAGTAATTTAGCTAACTGTCTCTTTTAGTTGCTACAGACCTATAACAAAAAACAAATGATATCGAAGCTGTCAATCTTGGCAATTGTTTTCTTTATTACTTTCGGGGTATTATCGTAAAGTGTATACTGGCTCACAAATGGAACATTTTAATGGCCACTATACTTTTTAGTGTATGAAATATAAGTATTTGATTTATTGAAACTGCATATAACTATAAAGATGAATCTAATGACTAATTTGTCTAATTACATACGAGTAGAAGGGAATAAGAATATTAAGGTTACTGGGTATACTAAGACATAACCACTCGTTCTGGTTAACTGGTAGTGAATGACTATGACATTAAGGCCGTGTTGTTTCATTCGTGGTAGGTTAAGTCAGGGGCGTAGCTACTGCTATATCAGCAGTAACAATGATATGGTGCCCTCGAGTTCTAGAGGCGCCTCTTATCCCATTGCGGTCACCCAAAAGTTCGAAGACCTTTTTTTTTTACTCCCGCATAATAGGCTTCCAGCCGGACATGCGGGGCGGTACCAACTGATTGGTTGTACTTAAGGAAAGTATAAATCTGGAAAGGACCCCAACAAATTTAGATATAGGGTCCTTCAATGGCAAGCTTCGCCATAGTTACCCAGTTACTGGTTACCCAGGTTAGAAGTGTTACACAAGCGTTTGGACGAACGAGAAGCGCCTTTGCCTCGCTGTAAATTCGGTTGCAATTCGATGAAGAAACGACGCCTAAGTCCGCATATATCTAAACCAGGTACCTAGGTATGAACTATGAAGTGTAAAGTTAATTACAATAACAATATATTGTGTAACGATGACGGGCACAGTGAAATCCAATGTTCAATAAAACAATTGTTTAAGGACAGCCGCTACACTGACCATCAGTTGACCCCATCTCGTCGTCCAAAAGTACTTTCTTAATAATCACTTGACTACTTTTCCAAATGCCCAAACACCTGTAAAGAGTTGTTACTCATCGCTGCCGAGTACAATGTACATTCGCTGGTGTATTGTGTTTTAAAAAATCAAAGTGGGGTATTAACCCAGTTGCAAGCTATTTCGGTGCACGCTCGTACGTGCCGGGAGGGGAGGGGAGGTAGGGGAGCGGTGCGGGGTGGCGGCGGGGGGCAGGTGAACCATGGGCGATCCCGGCGCGGGCGCATCGTACACGCTCCTGATTGAATATTTGACACCTAAATTATTTATGATATCGGGTTATAGCACGTGTGTTTGATGTAACGGCCGGTTAGTGTGTTATTTGTAGTTTCGCGTTGTAGAGATTTTTTATATAAGTGGCGAGACGGGTAGCTTGGGCGAGGGTGGCGCCACGCCCGCCGTACACAGTATCACTTATGCACTGCTAGTACTGCTAGGATTTGTACTTGAAACTCAGAAGTTTCATAATGCTGTAATTTGTCTACAATATCCTTCGAACTTTAATAGATTAGTGTTTATTAGATTTGGTGGCATCTAGGTACTATACTCAGCAATAAATATTGCACATCGGTAAAAGAGAATTTGTGACAAAACAGACTACGCTGTTAGAAGACGAAACCGATTATATCTCTAAAGGCCCGTGTGATATTCGATGTCCAGTACGCTTTACATTATAAAATCTATGCATTTATCGAATATGATTTTTTTGTATGCAATTATAATTCCTTTTTACTTCGGCACCCTTCATTCATACTCGCTGTTTTACAACACTCAATGCAAACAAATCACTTTTCATTTCAAATGAAACTCGGAGCGCATCTCGGATCAACGTTCGGTATCAGTTTTTGGCATGCGATCACCGTGTTTCTGGTGCCAGATAAAACATCGGCTTTTGAGTGATCGCTGCATTACACTGGCTTATGATACATTGAACTTATTGCAGATTAGTGCACGGTTTATTTAAAGACGATTGGCGCCAAGGGATTCGGGGTTGAATTTGTTGAAGCAATAGATTATTCGGGAGTGAACTGTAAAGTCGGAGATATTGACTTTAATTCGGTTTCTAAAGTAAAAAATAAGCAAAAAAAGTCAGTGCAAATTTAAATGCCTTTTGCTTGTAAATTTTCTTAGATTAAGGACTATTTTGATCTACAATAATGTCACTAATCTCCCAAGACATATAAAAGCTGTAACGTACGAAAGTATTCTATAAATGTGCCAGAATCTGATCTCGTCTTCAAAACTAACTGCATTGTGACTCTAAATATTCAACTCCACCGCACAGCGTCTATAAACACCGAAGATTCGCGATTTCTAAATAAATAGCCCCGCGTACGTTTATTTTCATTCCAAATTCCTTGATTGTCTGACGGACAATTATGATTTTGTTATTATTTTATGTTCATTTGATTTCGTTTGTGCAGTCCATATTGTGTTATATACATTCATTTTGAAAGATATAAACCATGACCATCAGTAAATCGTGATATTTTTAACAGATCAGTGTAACTATCGGGTTAACTGATTGTCAGTGATCATCAAGTATGAATGTTCTTACTGCTAGAAGATAAGGATACGTTACAAAGAACAGGATGAGGAAGTCACGAGCATCCGGTAAACTCAATTACTGTGCAAAGATTGGTTTGATACTTAGCTGTTAATTATGGAGAAAAACTATATATGTGGTCATGAAGTTATGATTGTTAAAATATAACTTTTATAACTATACAATTACAATGCATGGCATAGGATTATACTGCACTCACCAACATCAGGTATTTTAGATGCTTAGTATAATAAATCCCAGTAAGAACACTATAACAAATATACACCAATAAAAGAGGAATGATATCCAAATACAATAATACCTATAACGCTCCAAATCTCGCAGTACCGTACATTTCAATGTAACCTGTTGCTTGTATTGATTGATCTCAAAAATAAACGCAAACTTAATCCCGCCCTGGACGTGTTCCAGGAATATATCCAGGATAATTGTGTGTAATACGGGAGCACTTAGCCGCTGTTCTGTGATTCATGAGTATTTTTCGCAAATTCCACATTTTCCGGTGTGTGTGAGTAACGTCCGGTACAATGTCATAGTCGATAGGAAATTCAAATAGAGAATGTTTTTTTGAATGGATTTAAAAATAGAAGCTATTAGAAATGCGAATTTGTCTTTTATCGCTTCTGAGATTTCAGTTTTTTTAGTTAGATGTCATATTTCGTTTTTATTTTTATTCGTATTTTTATGAATATGAGGTTGGGTATGAGCTATAGCAGGTGGATTTGAATACGCTATTCTTGTTTCATGAAAACTTATTTGCAAATGTTTTAATATATTTTTTTAATATTGGTGGCAATATGCTTGTCATATTCAATTTAAACGATACTGAAGATTCAGCCCTCTTATAGCAGATTACTCAACTTTTTTCATGCTTAACGGGTGTCTAGTTGTAGTGATTATTTATAACTTATCAAGTGATTTGCACTTTTGCTAATCTATAGAAATTTACTTAACATCAAAGAAGTCTTCGATTTATTTCTGAATCACAGAGATTACAATCAATATTAGTATAAAACATAAAAAGTCTTTTGTAATTTCTAAGGAGATCATATTACAACAAATGTTGTGGATACCAATACCCCGCACTGCATACTATTTCCGTCAGATGATTCAATTAAAACCGCATCAAGTTTAGGCCAGCCATATGAAATGGCGTAATGTAAAGCTTCCGGCGGCCCTGGATATGAACTGTATCCCGATATAGAAGGTGAATCGATACGGGAAAGAGCTCTCGTATGGCTTCGCTTAAGGAATTACACACCAAACATGGCGAAACAACTTGTAATGGTAGTTCTCTTCGCGTGTAAGGTTGTCGGAAATCGATTCCAAAATCGATTTTTGTATCGCTTTATAGCTTTATGGTGGAGCAATTCAGGTTTTGAGACGGTTTGTATTCTAGAGATTCCCATTAAATTTTTCATATAAACTCGTGATTTGTGTTTTGTGTTGTTAGATTCGCTCGGCGAACTGTCGATATACCACTAGTTGTATATTTCGCCACCCATTTGAGCACGTAGGTGCGAGCATACGGTATTCAATTTCTTCATGCCACATTCCAAACTATTTCAAAAATTGAAATTCGAATTTTCTTGGCTAATAATATTCTTTTGGTAATTTTCAATAACTGCAAGCAAATTATCATGAAAAAAAACTTAAAAGCGCTCTATTTTTTTTGTAAAGATTCAATGCTTCAATTATTTAAAATCGATTGCAATATCGATTTTCCAAGAAAGCAGTTACATCTCTAACGGTAGAGCTTAATTGTATGCACGTACACCATTACACAAGGCTTTTTCAGGATATGGAATTACACGGCTGGCAAATTATATTATTAAACACTAGCTGTGTCTCCGACTCCGTCCGCGTACAATTTATCTTAACATGGTGAAATTTGTATCGACATCTGTTCCGGCGTATGTAACTTGATGGACGCACAATAATTATATTATCAGATTGTAAAGGAGGTGTCCGCTTTCTGTATGGGTGCTGGGCCTCAAAATCTAACCAGCCTCAAACTTTAGGGATATTAAAGTGGCAAAATATGGAACTTAAATCTATTATAAAAAAAATTTTAGACCCCTCCATTCATAACTAACTTTTTTAAAAACGTTCATAGTAAGTGTAGTTTCAAGCCAAACAAAATTACATAAATATCAAAATCGGAGGTCTTTAAAATTAAACGAATTATTTCAAAAGGCTAGTTTTCAGGAGTTCTATCCAAATGTATATAAATTGTTTTTTTTAGAATTTCAGGCCCGTTTTTGAACATGTCCTTTAATTATAATATTGGTAGATCTGTGTCGATTAAATTATATGATATTAAACTAGTGGTCAATAAAGTGCTGGCTCGGTGGCGTTATTGAATTATGGTAAGACTGCAGTGCTGAGGTCTCGGATTCGATTCCCGGGTCGGGCAAAGTGACATTGGGTTTTTCTATAGTATCAACTTGGAGTCTGGAATTTGTGCCCAATACGGCAATAGACTCGCCGCCTATCACATCATGGGACGGAATACGCCCGGCAAATAGTGGATATACTGATTGCGCCTCTGCCTATCCCTTTAGGGATAAAAGGCTTGAGTGTGTATGTATGTTAATGAAGGTAGAGTTTTTTTTTATAGCAGAATGTAGCTTCTTGGCCTACAAAATGATGGTAGGAACTTTCGAACTTATTTATTTTTTCAAATTGCCAGATATTTAGTTTACGGCCGCAGCCATAATATTAAGGTAATAAACATCTATAATAATCACAAACAAGTTTTATAGCCTGCATTACTACGAGCTATTTACGGGCAGAGTGGCCCGCGCTAGAATCGAACCGCCATCACTGTTGCAATCGCATGATGGCCAATATCCTAAGTATTTATAACTGTAACGGGGTGTCAGGTAGATTGGATGTGGGTTTGTACAGGAAAAGCACGATATTCCTCAAAGTGTTTATTTATGGAACACAATTGTACATTTACACAGTAAACACTATAGGTACGTGGCACGTTTAGGGGGGGGGTCCGTTCCAGGCGAGTTCGTGACGCGTGTGGCGAAACAAAGCTACGACCAGGAAGCGGACGGTCCGACAGCGGAGCGGGGTGCGGAGCGCGGGGAGTGCGTCTCAGCTAGAGGGAACCACCTTTCCAGTACTGGATACGGCGGAACGCTAGCGTTGACTGACTGCTCTGCGTTGGGCTCGCTATTTATATTGAAGCGGGCGTCGATGTGTGCGTGCGGAGCGATGAGAGGGGTTTCGAGTGATGGCGCGGGCGGCGGCGCACTAGCGCCGCGCAGTGGTGCTACAGTCTCCCCCTCTGGATACGAAGACGTCCCGACGAGTAGACAGCGAAGTCAGTTGCTCTTCTCTTCGGTCTTCCGTGGCCGCCCTCGTCTGCATGGGTGCTGCGAAGATGTAGCAGGAGAAGGCCTAGGCTTAGGCGGCCGCCCCCGCTTCTTCAATGGGCGCACGGGCGGAGGAAGCTGGCTCACACTACCTTGGTATGGGCTCAAGGCAGATGTGTGATACACACCAAGTGGTTGATCTGGTGCGTTGGGATCTGAAATAACATAAGAGGAAACACCATGTGGCTTTAGGATTAGATATGGCCCATCACGTCGAGGGCAGAATTTTGCGCTTATCCCTCGGGTAGCATTGCTGACTGGGTGAGATGTCGCTAGGACGTAATCACCAGGTGAGTAGCCGGGGTCCTTCCGTCGGCCTCTGTCAGCTGTATCTTTCCTTAGCTCCTCTTTGTTTTCTCTGACATCACGAACTCTATGTAGTGTATCGGCGAGCAGTAGTAACTTCGGTGTTATTTCGGGCACGAAGTTTTCAGACAATATGATCTGCCGTAGATCATGAGCATTGTCATCTGGTGTACGAAGTTCTCGAGCAAATGTTAGATAGGCTGGACTATAACCCGTGGTGAGACAATTTGCAGTGTTCATTGAAAATCTTATACTAGGTAGTTTGCCTTCCCAGCTTCTATGATCATCTTCTACTAAAATAGCCAACTGCGTCTTCATGTCTCTGTTCTTCCTTTCTACTGGGTTTGCCGCTGGGTGGTACACTGGTGTGAAGGTATGCTTGATGCGAAGGCAATAGGTTAATTGCTGCATAACAGCACTCACGAATTGTGGCCCATTGTCGCTAATCAATCGTTTCACACAGTTCTCTGAAGAGGTCATGAGCCTGCTAGCGTATTCGACGGGGTGCTCATCTTTTCCCTCCCCCTGCACTTGAACAGCTCCAAGTGCATAATTACTTGCATCAGTTTTCATGGCGTAAGGTTTCGTCTCATCGGCTTGCTAAAGTACGGGTGCTGTCGTGAGATGATTCTTCAGTTCTTGAAAAGCTTTTTCTTGATCTGGATCATGATATTGAGCGCCAGTTTGTCTTTCAGTCTTCTTCCGGGCCCCACGTTGGGCGCCAGATGTAACGAGACTCGTAGGTTGGGAACCAGATGTAACGAGGCTCGTAGGGGGGGGTCCGTTCCAGGCGAGTTCGTGACGCGTGTGGCGAAACAAAGCTACGACCAGGAAGCGGACGGTCCGCCAGCGGAGCGGGGTGCGGAGCGCGGGGAGTGCGTCTCAGCTAGAGGGAACCACCTTTCCAGTACTGGATACGGCGGAACGCTAGCGTTGACTGACTGCTCTGCGTTGGGCTCGCTATTTATATTGAAGCGGGCGTCGATGTGTGCGTGCGGAGCGATGAGAGGGGTTTCGAGTGATGGCGCGGGCGGCGGCGCACTAGCGCCGCGCAGTGGTGCTACATAACTTAATTGTATGGGTGCGCGTGCACATTCGTATACGAGATTTTATAATACCTTGACTGACGGATTTGGTTAAGACATGTACGTTACTCATAATCATTAATTAAAAGACGGAGGCCATGATTTCAAAACCATTGCACGTAGTACTATAGGACAAAGTTGTACTTTCTCGCACCCTTTTTGGAATAGAAGTGTGATCTTACTTATAAACGATGAATTATTCTCCAATTAAAATTAATAAATAACATTTAAGATCATTTAAATGCTAATAGGTACTCATTAATACATCTACTTCCTTCAATACCAAACAAATAGAAGTCAGCCATAGAATAATTAATGTAATTTAGTTAAAACCATATCCATGATTAAAATACCACAAGCTCGACATCATAAAAGCAATAATAAAAGATTTATAAGCAAAGGAAGACATAAAACGTTTAGAATGCGAGTTGAATTTTGATAACTAAACTAATTCAGGATGCGACAAATGCCATAAAACTTATATTGCAGGGATGCGGCTGATTAGTATCAATCTGCTCCAGACATCTTTAGTTAGAATGTTTGATTCATAAACAATGGTTTTCTATAATATAACGTATATAGTTAGTTTGCGGACACAGCAAAGTGATTCCACTGTTCGTTGAGTTTTACTTCACTAGAATATATATGTATAAAGACTCGACTGCCTCGGTGGCGTAGTTGTATTACGGTACGACTGCAATGCTGAGGTCTCGGGTTCGACCCTGGGTCAGGCACAGTGGTATTGGATTTTTCTATTCAGTATCATCCCGGAGTCTGGAATTTGTGGCCGATATGGCGATAGGCTCGCCCTCTATCACATTATGGGACGGAATACGCACGGCGAAAAGTATGTGCACTAGTTGCGCCTCTGCCTACCCCTTCGGGGATAAAAGGCGTGAGTGTGTATGTAAGACTTGGACTTGTTTCCTTTACATAGAACCTTAGTACCATAGCAGCCTACGTAAGTGTGTCGCGTTCCGGGATCAGCCTATGTCGGCCGGGATAATTGTGTCGATTATCTCTCGTCGACACTCTATCTGGACCGTAATGCGCTTACCATCAGGTGCTATGGGGTTACTTTGGCGTACACCTATAAAAAAAAATTCTGTACTTACATCACTGGAAACGCGCACTAATCACAAATCAGTATGGTACACTTTTATCCGTGCACACAACACGAACTGTTTAAGGGGTTTGATCAAACGGGCCGATGCTATCAACGTTTTACAGACTCCATTATTCTGATTGTCTATTTACCGATGTGTACTGGTACATTGAATGTTTGAAAAGGTTATGAACTAGTTCTCAGTCTTGTACTGTCGTATCGTATTTAATTAACGAACTGAATGGTTTCTTTACGTTTAATGGAAAAACTAATTCACTAAGACTTACTCCCTCTGTAAAGTCCATTTAGACTTCTTTAGCTTCGAATCATATCTGATGATTTATAAGTACCCAATATTAAGACCCATAAAGCTAGAAGAATACGAAACAAAACTAGAAAATTATATTATATTGAATACGGCTCCAGACACCGAGGCTCATAATTCTGGGAGAAAACTAAATTCTAATTAGAGCAAATGTGAAAAATAGTGCATCATAAGTAAAATGACATCCGGATCTTCAAGGATAATCTAATTAATCCAGAAAACTCCATTGCGTTATAAAGAACCACGCAAATGTCTTATGCAGACGTAATGTCCGGGATTTCTAATAGTAAATCACAATAAAACTTTCCTCTGAGCTGATCAATGTACCGAAACTTTTCTAAAGTATAATAGAAAAATCAACAAAACAAAATACACACGGATTTAAAAAAAACGACATAAAACTAAACAGAAAGCTAAAAATTATTAATGTACCGTGCAAGTGTTTGATGCAGTCAAAAGTAGATATCCGAGTTTCTTACAATATAAGATAATTTATTACCTGGTGTGACTTAAGTTTGTTTGTTCATTACAACAATTTATTAACGTTATATTCAATGCTAGCTTTTGCGCGCGGCTCCGCCCGCGTTGATAAGTTTTCCGGGATAAAAAGTAGCCTATAGCACTCAGGAGTAATGAAGCTTCCTATTAGTGAAAGAATTTTCAAAATCAGTCTAGTTGTTTCTGAGATTAGCGCGTTCAAACAAACATACAAACTCTTCAGCTTTATAATATTAGTATAGATTTTATTGTAATCGTCATCATCATCATCAGCCGCATAAACTGAGCTGACTCACCTAAAGATTTTCAGCCGGATCTGTCAAAAGCGGCCTATTTTATTTGAATACGGTTGGGTATTTTCAATGCATTGTCCATTTATGCCACCAAGTAGTAATGTTCAAGCATTATTGTTCGTCTTGGAAGGACATTGAAGCATGAACGACTGGGCATTATAAATTTTAACATTTAACATCTGTGGAAGACGAACGTAATTCGCTAAGCAGAGCATTGTAATCCAAAGTATCCAATAGTGTTACTATTATGTATGGTTTGAAGTTAGTTACTATAAGGCGAGTGACTCTCTTACCTCGTCATTCAGGTGTTTAATATTAATCTGCTGATTTTGTGTGACTGTGTATCCATCGCCTGGTCGCTGGCGTTCTCCGTAATCTATACGAATATTATTATAAAGAGGAAAAGCTTGTGAGTTTGTAGGTTTGTAGGGGTTAATCTCTAATCTACTGAACCTATTTTGAAAGTTCTGTCGATAATAGGAAGCTGCATTACTCTTAAGTGCTATAGGGTACTTTTTATCCCAGGAAAACATTTACCTCGGAAAAAGTTTTCACGCAGGTGGAGCCGCGGATAAAAGCTAGTTCTTAATCAACCGTATTTTTTTTTTAATGCAGTTATTTAATGCGATATACAATACTCGTATTTCTTTTGATTGCGAGTGCCATTACAAATGTGCGGATGTGCCTGATGGACGGATGTCGGATGCGTCGAGTGATATCAAACACTTGTGAAAATAGATGATTTCTCGCTTTATTCTGTGATCTTTGTCTTTAGCTTTATGTCAGTAATAACAATAATGTTGTTGGCAGATATTTACATGAAACATATTTGAAAAGAAACCTTTCTATAATATTATAAAGTCAAATCAAATTTTACTGGTGGTAGGTCTCTCACTATTTAAGAGGCCGTCTGGGTGGGTACCACCGCAATGTCTATTTCTACCGCTAAGCAACAGTGTGCATGCACTGTTGTGTTTCGGTTTGAAGGACATTGTAGCCAGTATAACTACTGGACATAATGAGACTTAACATCTTACGTCTCAGGATGACGAGCGCAGTGGAATGCCACACAGTACTTTGTAAGGCAAGGTGCTGGATGGTGTTGCTACTTTTTATGGGTGGTCGTATTGCTTACCATCAGGCGAACAGCATGCTCGTCTCGTCAATCAATGCTATAAAAAAAAATGTGAAAATATTTAAGTGTTTGTTGGAAGCAAATGCAAAAACCTTGAAGTGGATTTGTATGAAATTTGGCGTATTGAGAAATCATGTCCTAGATTAGTTTAAGGGTTAATTTATATCTGGGAAAAACAAAAAAATTGATCTTTATCCTGAAGAAGTGGATAAAGCCGCGAGCAGTTCCGAACTATTTACAAATACCGTATCTTCCCCCTAGGTCATTGCTCTAAGCACTTAAAATTTTTGAGACTTGTAAAGTCGTTGACACCGGATGATACCACGGTGTGTGTGGCGGCAGCTTTATGGCGTTTGGAATGTATGAGCATCGCGGGTCGCTAGTGTGGTGCGCCCATTACCGCGTTATGTATGGGATCTGCTGTCGTCATTATGAGCCGGTATAATATAGTGTTTGGGTTTTTATTTCGTACAAGTTCTAAGGTCGTAATGTCTTTGAGAAGTAGATCTGTAAGTTTACAGCGTGACAAATAGTTTAAATTTGAAGAATGGGGCTGGAAGGAGTAAATAACAATTTCCTTGCGAATAACAATAAATATATAGTTAAAAGAAATTTCTCTGCCACAATACCCAGAGCCTCGGGAATGTGGCTCACGCAAGGGTCTGGGGCGACTATCAGGTCGACAGCTCATAGCGTCGTTGACCTAGTAGCAGCGTTTATTGTAATATTATAAATTGAATGGTGTTGGGTTCGATTACCAGTTCGGGAGTCATTTATAGTTTTTTTTAACATTGCGAAATCTTTCATGACTCGTCAATAGTCGACTATTTGCTGCGACTAAATGTCACTTTATTCTTCTCTATCGTCTGCTTTCTGCTTCGCCCCTGTGATGTTCCTTTCGTGGCACATATAAAAAGTAGCCTATGTCCTATTTTGCGGTTCAAGCTTACTTCCTACAAAATTTCATCACAATCTGTTCAGTGGTTTAGACATGAAAGCGAAACAAACATTCGCATTTATACGAAAAATTAAAATACAGATTTTTCATTCCGTAAGCGATCGAAAAAGAAGACGCGATTACGGCATCATTCAAAAAGACAAGAGAAACGGTCGCATTAAAAGCTCAGCGCGTCGTTAGTTGTAATTCACACGGCGACCAAGGCCACGAGTGACAAACACCTAACCCGATTACACCCACTTATATTTACTTTTGTGAATGAATAATCTTTTGTCTCGTGTAGTTTTCTGGCACGGTTGACTGTTAGGCGGTGTGTACACTAGCGATTTTGCGATGACAGTAATCGCACGGTTATTTAAGTTGAATATCGCAAGCGATCTTTATGTTGCGGATTTCTTGGGGTTAATAAGAGTAGGAAATAATTTATGGCATTCCTACATTTTTGTATTATTCAGGTGCAGGGAGCGGGAGCCGGCCAAGAAACGCAAGCTGCACTTCAATTCTCGCATCGAGACAAATGGGAACCACAAATATTTGATTTCGTTGTAAATATTGTGGAAAGTTATTCTTAAATATATCCACAAATCTTAAACTTGTATATTAAAGTACTATAAAAGTTGGGTGCAAAAGCCACTATAACTCGAAATTTGAACCACCAATATACTGGCTTGTAAGACCGTTCTTTACCGTTCTAAATCTATAGAGTTAGTTGCGTTTACTAGCCACTACACCTGAATGCTTAACCGCCCAAACACATTTGGAAGTAGTCGATAGTGTGTCTACGCCCTAATGTCGAGTCATATAATTGCAGTCATTTATTTCTGCAACTGTACAGTACAGCGTATCGTGCTATTTGTAAATTCGTGGCTTTCACATTTTATGAGACATCGCCCCATTCAAAATCATTTTGTTTTAAAATAACAGTATAAATTTTAATAAATCATGTTTTTCGTGTATCAGTTTAATTCATGCGTAACTAATTTGTTGACATGAATATTCGTAAGAAATATTGTGTGATAAATGATATATTAACGTAAATGAAATTTGTTCCTCAAACAAGTTTTTTGTACAGAACCGACGCGCCGCATTGAGTCGCTTGCCTTATGGTAATAAAACAATTGTACTACAGTAGCTACATCACCCAGCAAGAAGTATAAAGTACTACGTTTGTCACCTGAGACATTTTTCTGACATAGTTCCGACTGCATCGCGCTTACTGAGCCTTTTAGTTGCGTTTAAAGCGCATCGTCAACTCTTTTAAAAACCTTTGCGTGCATAAGCTCTATCGTAAGAAGGAAGATGTTTATCTTCATAAAACACACCACTGGCTGCAATTATTTTATTTCCTTCAACTCTAAATACCTTCTAATAACACATAATAAAAATAATTGCGCATTTCTCCGCTGGTATTGTGAGCGCAAGTCAATGATAAATTGCACATGCTACTTGCAATCGGCAAATGGTTATCAATTCAGATGTTAACACAAACAAAACTTTATACAAACACGTTTTATTATATTTGCATGTGCCGAAGAAAATAATGCAGTTGTTTTTACCGTTCTAAATTATTGGCAATAGGTGTTGGTGGGATTACGAAAATGTTAAATGGTTTTTGCAGCTGAATGTTGCTTGCGTAGTGTTGAGCGCCACGAATTTTATTAGCAACAACATCTACAACTTTGAATTATATTTTTTATTGGATTCCAATTTAATTGAAAAAATGTACGATCTCAAGTCTGCGCGCAGTCTCAACTTGAGCGTCATGTCTAGGACGCCAGGGCGGGTGGGGTTTTTAGATTTCCCCATATAAAAAACAGGAAGATGATTCGACTAATTTACAACGCTTATAAACTTACAAATAAGCCTGATTTTTTCTTATTCTTATTTAAGATACGTTAACTTCATAAATCGGGAAATCCATACTTGATGTTTATTTATTTATTTATTATAATGGGACAACAGACAGTTACACATTATGAATTAAGTCTATAAAATACATGCAAATGCCACAAGTAATAAATGTGTAACCCACAACGTTATCCTCAAATTAGCTTTACAACAAATTATCGATTGACAGCTTTTTTTTTTTTTTTTATCTTAAGGACAGAAAGAGATTGACGCTTTAAGTGCGTAAAATTCTAGGCCTGACGTCAAGCAACACATGTCAATTCCATCAGGTACGTCCCAAAAAGTTCACCTTGACACGTTTGGGATCATTAAAAAAATTAACGGCCCCATAAAATATGATTGCGTGGAAATTAAAAATGAATCATCGTAAACGGAAGGACTTTGAAGAAGGGGTCATAAATTATAGTCATTAGGCCTGAGAACATTTAAGTTGTGTTAAGGAGTAGGTAATATGTCATTCCAAGAAACAAATGGGTAACTGGTTCAAAGTCGTTCTTCGTGTTTGATATTGTATCTGACAGGAATACTGGGAAACCACACTTTCGAATAGTATTTTACGGGACATTTACATCGAGTTTTTTTATATTTTTAGCAAGAATGAAGTTTATTATCGAAACAATGTTGTATACTAAAAATAAACACACAAATCTTATATATAAAATAAAACAATTACTGCACCAACAATAATTACTTAATTAATTCTTACATATTATGATTGTGATTTTTAGGGAGAGACTCAACCTTTTAGAACCGCAGTTCGCTAATGCTTACAAGTTTGATTTCTTCTTCTTCTTCAGCCTTTAGAAGTCACTGCTGAACATAGGCCTCCCCCAAAGATTTCTATTTCCAAGTTTGATTTATAGCCAGCAAAAGATTTAAATATGTCAACCAAAGTAATGCCACACAGCAGGGTGCAAGCGTGTCTGTCATGTTTAGGTTTAATGGATATTAGAGTCAGTACAGTTACTAGGTGACTGCCTCGGTGGCATAGTTGTATTGCGTGCACAGTACGAACACAGCTCTGAGGTCCCGAGTTCGAATTAAATAGCCACACCCCTTATTACATTATGGGACGGAACATACAAGGTGAAAAGTGGATGCCCTAGTTGCACTTCTGTCTACCCCTTTGGTTATACAGACGTGATGTGAGTGTTGTTTGGTTACTAGGCTGTAACTTGTGAGACATCTGAATTTCGATGTATCATAATGATGGACCCGGTGTAGTGCCATGCCGCACCTTTACAATTTTTTAAGAGCAACTAACTCGTTTCTTGATAAAAAATCTTTTTACGAGCATACAATTTGCCATAAATCTTATTGATTGGGCTCGGGTGCGATTAATTGCTTATCTTTGAGATCCATCTACATTATGACCCATTAATCATAGTCTTTAAATATGACACGTTATGGCTTTGGTTATTTACAAAGTTGATCCGAACTACGGGGGATTTGCTCTTATGGTAGGTTATGAGAAGTTTATGGGATAATAGTACAGACTACCACATGTGAATAGGCAGAATCATATAATTTAAATTCAAGGTATGAATAAGATAGAACTCTTTACAGTTTACATTTAGTAAAATATATTTTCTTACAATTTAAGTATCAAATGGTGTGCTCCATTTTTAAATTTGGTTTTAATATTAAACATAAATTATTTAAATGGTTATTTGGTATCTAAGAAAATATTTTCGCCCATTCCAATCGGTTTTGAAATTTCTTTGCAACGTTAAACTCTTAAAATTAAATCTCGTCTTATTGCTCTACGTGAGTAATTCTAAAGAATCTGACAATAAATATCATTCCTTTGAGTATTGCAACATTCGCAACCGGCTCACAACACCATCAACCTTAACATGATAGAAATAAATACGCTAAAAGCTTCCCTACATCAAAGCGCATGTGTGTCTAATAAAGATTTCTAAAAACCACATTTTGTCACTATTTATTTTTGTTTTAAATAAGTCAGAATAATTTTATAGTCCCATTTTCTTATTCCATCATGCAATTATATAAAAAAAGTTCCATAAACCACGACAGCACGGATTCGATTGTAATTCCATTAACATCTGTAACTGAAAACGACTTACTTGTCCATTTAATATTTAATCAACACACTATACATCTGCTAGCAATATCTAGAACGTTAAACTAGCAACCAGCCTGGTTACAGCACCAGCTCACTGTCACCTAAAAAAAAAATACTGTCGATTGTAATTAAATTTCTAGAAGACGAATATATTTGAACGTCGTAAATTTATTCTGGCCTACAATATTCATCATAATTTTTTTTAGACCAAGTCATAATATTAACCTCATATTTCTAACACACATTTTTTAAACGTTTATTCTGAAAAGATAAATCTTTTACACAAAATTGTGTGTATCATCGAATTTATTTATTTGAAATTAGCAATCAATTTTCATTACCCATTTAGATGAAAGAGTTGCACAAATATATTGCACATAAACACGTTTTAGCAGAATGGCGACCGGGCGTTCACAATCAGCAAAATTTATTGCTGTTATGACAGCAGCAAAAGAAAGAGTTTGTTTTAACAGACGTTTGAAAGTTCCTTTGAAAATGTTATAAATATTTCGGTTATAGTTAACGAGACACGCGGTGTCATAAAGAGTGTGAGTCTGAGTTGTGTTAGGCCTTGCTCCATCTCCGAAGTGTGTCGATTTTGAAGTGTCCCCAATACGCATTTTTTCATACCCATAGCACAAATATTGGCGGAATAGTATTTGTTAGCTTATAGTTTCATTTAAGTAAATTGTACGGTAACTTGAACAGCGCGCCGTGAGCATAATATGCATGTATTATTTTGGAACTTAATACGACAGCATGAAAATTGGGCGCGTGTAAACTTCGATTAGTAAATCGTGTAGCCATGGTAACAGTAAACTCAAAATCTATGGGAATCATTTATTTATGATCTATGGGCTAACTATACTGTTTAATGTCTTTGTATGGGCAGTACGAATCTTCTTGACCTATTATAGTTTTGACAAACAACTGTAGAGAAATACTTAAACGTACGAACTTAATACGTAACTTACTCGATACGAATACTTGGCGCAGTTCTTTATTATTCATGCTTGTATTTTTTTATTGCATTAAGTGACGAAACGAGCATGTCGTTCACCTGATGGTAAGTGATACGACCACCCATAAACAGTAGTAGCACCATTCAGCACCTTGAGTTACAAAGTACTGCGTGGCATTCCACTGCGCTCGTCATCCTGAGACATAAGATGTTAAGTCTCATTATGTCCAGTAGTTACACTAGCTACAATGCCTTTCAAACAGAAACACAACAGTGCATGCACACTGATTCTTGGCGATAGAAATAGACATTGCGGTGGTACCCACCCAGACGAACTCTTACATATGAGAGATCTACCACCAGTATTCGTCGTGACTACCAATAACAGATATAAAACCTCCGAACTTTGAATTATAAAGCACTATATTGTGTTAAGTTTCATGAGACTTCGTCTATAATGTATTTCAAACATTATAGACGAATAGGCGAACGGCATGCTCGTCTCGTCATTCAAAGCAATAAAAAAAAAAAAAAACCTGAACACTATTGTGCACGATTTGGAGGGACATCGGAATCGAATTTAGGTAGTAGAGGCCTGTAGACGACTATTAGGGATTGAGTTAGGGATATTTAAATTTGGCGTTGACACAAACATTTAATGTCGACATATGAGTGCTGAAACAAATTATATGTACATAATTATCCATATTTCACGTTAATTTTTATTCACTTTGTAAATATCGCGAACATCAAAAAGATTTTTTGTGCATAATTTGCCTGGGGATTTTATGAAGACAATTTTAATGGATTTACTGCGAAATGAGACAAAATAATAAATTAATCAAATTTGTGATCCAGATACTTATTTATGTCGTGTGTTTAATGAAAATCTTCAATAAAAATAAATTGAAAACATCGCAGTCAGAAAAATGCGTATAATAAAATAAATACACACCCACTCGCCACATGTAGGTTAGTACAGTCTTGACTTTTGAACTCGAAATAAACATAAGATGAGCTGTGTGTGTCACCTACAAGGAATATAAATATCCAGGATATTATCCAAGAATACATAATACATGAACAAAATAATTGCTGATCACAAAAAAAATAACTTCGGAAATAAACTCGCAACCTCTCACTTAGCTGACTCATCGTGCGTTGCGCCACGGAGGCTGTCATATAGCTACAGGTGGTTCTCAGAAGCTTCAGTTAACCGCGAACACACATGGGGCGTTTTCGTAGCGCGTATAAGCTCTTTTGTCACACTCTCGCTCGAACCAGGATATCACGCGTTGTTTGGCACATGGCGAGTATAGAAGCAGTCAAATTTACCAGTTTATACGCTACAATGTCTAACCGGGCTGATGGAATACACACTTCGTAGTTCATACATTGTTTTCTCTTTTCATTGAGTACTTCACTTATTCGCATCTCAATTACTCGTATAGGAAGATCATAACACAATAATCGTTTGGAAATAAACTTGTTACATAAGATTGATCAATTCCCAGCGAGTGAATTATAAAGATATCCCAAACATCCATAACACAAACAGCACGCGTAAAATTAAAGATTTTTCATCACTTTGCGTGGAACAATACCGCTGTTACACAGTGTTGCAACACGCGCTGGTGCTCCGGGCTCGGTCCCGACGCGTGAACTCATAAATCGAACGAAAACATCTGACCTGATGATCTAGTTTATATAATTTTTTAGAACATTAACAAGTTGCGGCAGTGATTGCCCGCGGCTACAACACCAGAGACACCGACATGCTCGCCACCATCCCGCGGTGAATGCGCCCGCCATACAATGAAACGTAGAAAACATGAGCCAAGCCCTGTCGCTGCTCAAATACATAAAAATACCAAAAAAGTGACGCCCACGTGAGCGACCGACTACTGCCAACGAAGTGCCTTAATACATCGAATAATCACATGGATGGTGCTCGCAAACAATAAATGATGTTAGTGAAAAATAAAGAACATTATCCGAACAATAACATCAATCGTTTACAATGTTAGACGTTTTTCGCGGTTTAAAGAATCTTATAAAAGTGAACTATGTGCATATTGATTCGCCGGTGTTTCGTTTGCATTACTCTATAACGGTGATCCTGCTGATCTCGTTCAGCCTGATAGTGACGACGCGTCAGTACGTTGGGAACCCGATAGACTGCGTGCACACCAAGGACATCCCGGAGGACGTGCTCAACACCTACTGCTGGATCCACTCCACGTACACGCTCAAGAGCTTCTTCAACAAGAAGGTGGGCGTGGAGGTGCCGTACCCCGGCATCGGCAACAGCAGGGAGAAGGGCAAGGAAGATATGAGCGACAGAAAGATCTACAAGTATTACCAATGGGTGTGCTTTTGCCTATTTTTTCAGGTGAGTTTTTTTGTGAATTTCGATGTTATTTTTATGAAATCATATTTCCTGAAAATTCGCACTTCTTATACATTATAGTGTAATTATGAGTGAAATTTAAGACAACGATGGAGTATTTTACCAATTATTTAATTAGTAATAAAAAAAATGAGCCAGACCTTTACTCTTGGTACTTAAAACCCTAGTGGGATTTGCCAACATTTAGGAAAATATGCAACACAATAACACAGCGTACAATAAATGATATCGCTCCCAATCTTGGATTTATGTAAATTTTATATGTCATAAATTTTTGTGATGTTCAGAAAATGCACATTGAAGAGTATTCGGTACATGTTAAGGGACGAAATATTGCTCTAGAACCTTCCCAGTATTTGCTGGATGTGTGTGTAACCAGTTGACATGGCTCTATTTATAAAAGAGAATAGTTTTAGTGAAATCATGAATAATAATTGTATATCCATTATAATGTCTTCCCAAGCCTTTATTCTCTTACCAGACGGTCAGAAACCCATTTAATGCAAAGTAAAAAGAAACTAATCGCTTCTATTGTCGGATCATGCTATTTTCGATTTTTCATTTCA
The DNA here is from genome assembly GCA_947568825.1 of Sphinx pinastri. Taxonomy (NCBI): domain Eukaryota; kingdom Metazoa; phylum Arthropoda; class Insecta; order Lepidoptera; family Sphingidae; genus Sphinx; species Sphinx pinastri. The sequence goes on from OX387615.1 coordinate 1,840,105, forward strand.
GCTGTCTATTTGCAGAATACTTTCGTGTTCGAAGCGGCAATTTACTAATGGGAAACACTTAAATAACTTTGCAGAGTTTTGTACTTGAACAATGTGATATTTGGCCTTGGGTAAAAGTTTTATAGAAAAGACTTAAGTTTTTTTTTGTAAATGTAAGCTATTAATTTGTTGATTTAACGACTAAGGAAAAGATCGTGAGGAAACCTACACACCTGAGAATTCTTCATAAGAATTTCGAGGGTATGTGAAGTCTGTCAACCCGCACTGGGCCAGCGTGATGGACTAAGGCCTAAACTCTCTCAGTAGACAAGGCCCGTGTTCAACTGGGCAGTATTTAATACTGGTATAAAATTATTCCGTTAGATTTTGCTCGTACTTCCGCCCGCATAGAAGTTCGTTCACGGGATAAATAATTTCTTACAGTGCTTAGGGATAATGTAGGCTGTAGCTTTCAATTTCAAAATAATTTTACCCAGCAAACGGTGCCGAAACGACATTTTTGTTATAAAAACCATCTTAAATGCATAACAATATTGTAAATTACAAAGGATTACAATAAATAGGAGAATGGTTGCGAAAATAGTTGTGTAATTTAATTATTTTAACTAGTGTAGTTTTGTTCTACCTAATTTTTGTTTCTAAACCTTTGCACATGTATTGTCGCGAAAAGGCGCATCGCAAATGTAGTCTGTATGTTGCAAGTGTAACGTCTAATAATAGCGCGTTAACATGACGACGCGTGCGACGCGACCCGTTTCGCTAGTTTTTATTATTTCCCACCGGTTTATCGACACGTTAAACTGAGTTAGTTCGCTCGTTAATCGACAACGAATTCGTGGACATGTTTTAGAAAGCTCAAGATTTGTTGAATTTTCGAGTTATTTAAATGCGTTTTATTTACATACATACATACATAAACTCACGCCTTTTATCCCCGAAGGGGTAGGCAGAGGCGCAACTAGTGCACCCACTTTTCGCCGTGCATATTCCGTCCCATGATGTGATGGGGCCGAGCCTCACCATACCAGGCACAAATTCTAGACGTCGGGCTGATAGTGAGTAGAAAAACCCAATATCACTTTGTCCGACCCGGAGAGCGAACCTGAGATCTAAGCTTTGCAGTCGTACTGTAATACAACTACGTCACCGAGGCAGTCTTTATTTATATAATTGAATGATAAAAATTGTCAGTCATTGATGTCAGTTGCAACGCCTTGCCATTTTCAATAATAACAATAGTTATAAAATGCAAAGTACTGTCCGGTGCTTCCATATGCTTTCATTTTTAACCTTAACGTTAAGCATGATAATACCCAATAGGCAATACTTGCTTTAATATCCTGCAAAAGTTGCACACCAATATTTGTGTGATCCTTAAACATTTGTTTTGAGTGTAGGTATTATACGGAAAGGCTTCTAGTTGAGATAATAACACAACTTGCACCTTAGTGTACATACATGAAAATGTGTGATTGTTGTATATACAAAAAACGTTACATACCTAGATAGAACAGCAGTTTTCCCTATTCATGGGTAGGCAGAGATGCAACACACCTACATTACGGCAACTATGGTAGTTCCTATGAAATAGGGTGCGAGCATATTACCTATTTCCAGGCATAATTGCAGACTGTAGGATCATATTTAGAAAAATCCAATATGAATTTAACCGACTCGGGAATCGAACCGATACTTCACCACGCCAATCGTACCACGCACACAACCATAACTAACGCCACCTCTGAAAAACAAACTTTTTTTAATTAATGTTACAAACACAAATTCAACTGTTTAAAATAAAAAAAATCTTCCCATTGCGAGACATTAGTGAATTAAGCGAGTAATCTCTTAAGACACGGCGATAGCAACCGCGTCGAGATCAGGTGAGTATCGTCTCAGATTAACTTCTAATGCTAGGAAATCCTCGGAACAAGGTACGGCTACATGCAGCGGTTGTTTGTAACATTGGAGAAATGTTTTGAAATCATTTTAAATCTTAATATATATAAATCTCGTGTCACAATGTTTGTCCTCAATGGACTCCTAAACCACTTAACCGATTATAATAAAATTCGCACACCATGTGCAGTTCGATCCAACTTGAGAGATAGGATAGTTTAAATCTCTAATTTGCTAATTATTTGTCTGTTATTATTTGACAGTCACAATTATCTGTTAACTCCAAATGATTCTAACAGATGTCGATACCTTTAGACTGGGTTGAGTAAGTAATCAATAGATGGCGCTGCTATGGTAAATCTACGAACGTGTCATATAAGCTACGGGTAGATTATGTATACTTTTTATACCGGGAAAATATAAAGCGGGACTTTTATACCGGGAAAACTCATTCACGCGGGCGGAGCCGCGGGCAAAAGCTAGTTAAATTATAGAAAGTAGAGCCAAACTGTCGACGTATTTGTTTAGGTTAAAACTATCTTTAAAAACATATTGCTAGAAAATTTTATGCTACTTTGCATGGCTTATTTGCAATTCCCACACGCGGAGGCTAGATTTTATGCCTTCTATCTCAAAAAATTACAAACACACACAAATTCATGGCAGCCATAAAGATAACACTCAGCTTAACTGAAAGCTTTCTATTAGAAATGATATGAATTTGATATGAATAATGATATGAAATTCGTAATCCAATCAGCAATTTCCACAAAATTTGTATTTATAATTATAGGTTGGATAATGTAGTGCATTATATAATAAAATAATAAAATCTTAGATTTTCCATGTGTACATACATTAAATATTTTTGGAAAATAAATTATGGAAAACGCGAAGATTAGGTAACATAATAACTGATATAATTTATATACTGACTGATATAAAATATATAAGTCTAGGTATAAATATACAAAATCACAATGTTCGGTCGAGTTTTAATAGAGAAATCTGTAGCTATAAGTAATAAAAGCGACGCTAATTAGGCCGTCGGGTGCGCAGACACATTCGGGGGTGGGCTGGCACAGTCTAGCTGTTAAAGCTGGGTTTTGCGCAAAAGTAAACTATAAACATGGGAAATTGTACTGATTCTAGTTTTCTGCAATATTGCCACATTGACATAAAGACATATAATATAAGTAGCACCACTGTCACTGGTGGTAGGTCTCTCATATGTAAGAGTCCGTCTGGGTGGGTACCACCGCAATGTCTATTTCTACCGCCAAGCAGCAGTGTGCATGCACTGTTGTATTTCGGTTTGAAGGACATTGTAGCCAGTATAACTACTGGACATAATGAGACTTAACATCTGTTGTCTCAGGGTGACGAGCGCAGTGGAATGCCACACAGTACTTTGTAACTCAAGGTGCTGGATGGTGTTGCTACTGTTTATGGGTGGTCGTATCGCTTACCATCAGGCGAACGGCATGCTCGTCTCGTCATTCAATGCAATAAAAAAAAAACAAAAAAAATATAATATTATCAATACTAATTAAGTTTTTAAATCGTTTACCGATTTGATGTCCGTCCACGTCACATGGGCATCTCATTGAAAACCAGCGCTGCGGTACTACACTCGTGGTACCGTGGCATTTAGCTGAATGGGAGGCCCATTGTTGGTGCAATAATTGCTTTTTATTTTATTTTTTAGTGTATTTTATGAGATGTATTTTTGTTTTCCGTGTGCAATATTGCACCAATAATAAACTTCTTTCTTTCTTTCTAATTATAAAAAAAAATCGGCCACCTTTCTTTTAAATGTGAGTGTCCATAACTGCCATGTGATCCCAGCCTTACACATAAAGTCAGTAAAGAAGGTTAATTAGTTGAAAAGTGTGTCATAAATATTTAAATTTTGTTTGTTTGATTTAGTTGTAAATATTACCGCGTGGTTTTACTCGTGCGGTGAGGAAATGCGTACATCGAGAATTTAATTAGTTATAAAAGTATTACTGATGATCTGTGGCTTATTTTTTTATGTATTAATACAATTTGTGCAACTCGCTCGACTGATAGTAAAACGATGGCCTATAAACAACCGGAACTTTAAAATTATTAAGTCATGGTGTTATAATCGTTATTTTGAGGCATGATGGTACGTTTCATAATGTAACAAAGCAGATCCTCTTTCGTCTATTTTGATTACCTTGTTATCTACAATGTAAAAGAAAGAAAGAAAAATGTCTCCTATATATGGAAAACCAACTAAGCTAAATTTGATTTTGAATAATTAAAAACTCAGAATCACTATCTTCTAAAATTAATTTATGATAAAACCACACCATAGAAATATTCTAAAATTAAATTTAAAACCGCAAAGTTACATTCTAGAAATCTAAAATTAAATTTAAAAACTCCAAACTATATTCTAAAAAGAAAACCAGCCAGCTTTATCACAAACACTAAAAATTGCAAAGGAGGTTTCTTAAAAATTCATTAAGTCGCACAACAGTGGTGACAAGTGGCCGATGTTAATTCCGGGGGTTGTTGTCATCGGCCTGGTTCCGGAAGTGATATTTAAAGCATGCAAATACAACGAGATGGTAATGTGCCGGGGTGCAGGAAGCGGCCACACCAACCGCATTGCCAGATACATTTGTTGTGTTTACGTTTATTGTATATTTTTATGCGAAAGAATTGTAATTTTTTAATTCCTAAAAAATAGATTTTGCTTGCGTTAATATCTTGTCTCGGATTTGTACGAAATTAAATATAAATCGCCTAACTTATGAATAATGTAGCTTCATATTTCTGCACGGGTTGTTTGAATAAGTTATGTAGTTTCAGAGATTACCTACGCCTGAAACTGAACTTACAAGTTTACAATACCTGTAAAATATTCCTATATATATGGAAATCATTATATACATCGTAAATGTTTGAATCTTCTCCTCTGTAATATAGCCTAAATGTCATTAATCAAAACGAAAATGTTGTTATTCCCATATGTTTAGTGTCAAAACGAGATTTTTTATTGTATTCGTAACACTGTAATTATAGGTAGATTTATAATATTAGCAATTATGTAATATTTAAAAAGAAATAACAAACAAATGCAGAACTATTCGAAAAAGGAATCGCATTTAAAATGAAACGGCCAAATCCAATGCCAACATTCAAAATATTCGCAAGTGAGACAGGCGCTTATGGAAATAAAAACAAGAGCGGGGACAGAAAAAACGTCTTAATATCGGTTGATTAGCATTCATGTTGTAGTAACATTACGCGTGCTGTCGCCACGACCCCGTTTTCAGCTCATTTAAGATGATTATTTAGGTGGCCTACTGAACGCTAACTCTGTACTCATTAGTCGAGTTTTTTTAAGAAAGTAAGCAAAGGGCATTCATCTCAAACATTGAAAGCTTACGGAAATGTCGCGAGGTAATAAGGCGCGTTTGCTGAGTTTATGCACGGTTTTATACGTAATATTTTTAATTTAAATCGTTTTGGTTTCCTTTATATAATTGTGTGTATAAGACATCTTGAACACCGAGACATGTGACAAACAAACCTTGACGACATTAAACCAGCCGGAAGATATCCCAAACTTTACCAAGTCGTGTGATTTGCTATAAAATATTTTTAATATTATAGTATATTTTGCCATGATTTTTATTATTATCAACTATTCTCTTATTAAACCATCAAGTATTTTAAACCATCCGGCGTGTGGCGATTCTTTATGGTAATAATCATTAACCTATTTTTTCAAAGAAGCAAAGGTAGCAAAATTATACAACTCGGTTTGCTACATAATGTATCTATTATTTCTGTTCATAAGTCCTATGTAATACGAATGTAGAGCTCACGCCATTCTCTATGGCCGGCTAGAAGTTAGTCAAGTTTAAGCATAGCGTATCGTATAACACAAGCAGAGTTTAAGGAATGAAACAAATATCAAACCAGACATGAAGTTTATCGTAAACTGTATTATGTTATTGTAAATTTGCAATGTCGGGAAAAGTGGAGGGTAAACGCTGTTATGGGAGACCACTGGCTCAGCGGAGTGAACAAATCACTAAGCCTTTGCAACTTAAGCTACAAGATGCAATTCACGCCGCTGGTGACAAAACCAGATGGAGTGTGATAGACTCAGGCTAAACTTGGTCCCGATCCTCAGCTTTGAGGGAACGACTGGATGGATGGAATTTTAATGTTTTCAAAGTTCAAGTTAATTATGAAGATTTTGTATGATAAAACACGAACATAACGAACTAACACACGTGCATATTGAGCTTGGTCGAGTCTACGAGAACGACGATAAGTGTGAAGTCAACTGAGTTGATTGAGTTGCTTAATAGAGCCTTGGCACAAAACTTATTCGAAATAATTTAATATTTCATAAAAAGGAAAAAAATTATCATACAACTCGTGACTTAACCAGAAGCGTCCCCGTCCCCCCCACCTGTCTCGATTCTTACTCGATGGCAAAGATGCTCCCAGCCTACTCCCATAAAGAATCCAAGACCAAATCCAATGCTACCCACATTTCATGAGTAAACCACATTTTAGACTAACCTTTATATGCGTGCATGTACCTTGTGGCGCTCGTGGGTAATTAAGGCACGCGCTGGGCCCAGAATTATGCGCGGACACGCCGGCTCGGCTAACTACCCTCTCTATAATTAAGATAATTTTTACCCATACCTCTGGTTCGACATAACGTAGGATAATTAACTTCCTGAAGATTAACCCGTAATTTTTGTTAATCTTTTAAGGATTTAACTTTGTGGAATTTTAGTGTTGTGGGTTAGTGGTGTGGAGTTTGATAGGTGCAGGTTTGTTATTATGATTTTTTTGTTATCGAATATTTGGTTACGGGTATGCGTGTAAGATAACACCTCTACCATGGTGTTTGAAATAATTTAACCAGAATAATCGTATCTCACTGTTATCATGTCTATAGTAATGCAGGTCGAAATTCCGGTAACGGTCGCGAGATGATCGCTACAAATTTTAAGTGACACTATTTCAACGTTGAATCCAACTGCGATCCCTAAATATTTAAAAAAAACGCTGAAATTTATTACAAACAACTTTTTGCACGCGGCTCCGCCGCGTGAATGAGTTCTCCCGGGATAAAAGTCCCGCTTTATATTTTCCCGGGATAAAAAGTAGCCTATGTGTTATCCAGGACATAATCTACCCGTGTGCCAAATTTCATCGAAATCCGTCTAGTAGTTTTTACGTGAAAGAGTAACGAACATCCATACATCCAGACATCCATACTTACAAACTTTCGCGTTTATAATATTAGTAGGATTTAACATCCGCCCGCGTGAATACGTTTTCCGGGATCAAAGTCCCGCTTTATTTTTTCCCGGAATAAAAAGTATCCTTTAATACTCGCTGATAGTGTAGCTTTATATTAGTAAAAGAATTTTTAAAATCGGTCCAGTAGCTTTTGACTTTATACATTACAAACAAACAAAAAATCGAATCTTTCCTCTTTATAATATTAATACAGATATATTACAATATAATTGTTAACAAACAAGAAGTCAGGTATAGAGCCTTGTATATGTAAGATCTACTGGTTAATACATGAACTACACTAGACAGGATTAGAAGCAGGGTCCCGCGGGACCACCCGCTCCCGGAACAAATAACCAACATATTGAACAAATATTCGGCGTTACACATTAGATTTGGTATCTAATGGTGAAGAGATTACATTATGGCAGCTCGTATATTGTAGTAATTTTATTTGTTATAATAGACTTATACTGCCTGTACTACTGTCCCATGATGTGATAGGGGTCGTCCCCTAGGAATGAAGGCGATACACTCGTGTGTATCGCCTTCATTCATTCATTCTATGGGTCCTGAATGGGGCATATGGCTTCCCCAGTGACGGTATTTCGAGTGGTTTTGAGTTATCACCTGAACCGACGCAAGTGTAAAACACTCACGCTATTCACCTCCGAAGGGATAGACAGAGGTGCATCTATTGCACACACTCTTCGTCAAGCTTATCTTTGGGTCCATAATGATAGGGGACAAACTTATCGCTTTATGAGACATACATAACAAACATACTTGGTGTTTATAAAAAAAACTGATACTTTTTCTCAACCTGGGAATCGAACCAACTCACCATCCACAGCTAGACTCCGACTTGAGCATAGTGCTACATGCTTGTCGATATCGTTTATGCACTCAAGGACATGTTAATGCGTCGGTAACTAATGCATTCTGCTTATATCGTATGTGCATCAGGAATGTTACTGCGTGTCTGACTAGCGTAGACTTCATATCGTCCTCCACTTATACCTTACTGCTACTAGTTTTAAGGCATAATAAAAACACCATAGATAAGAATAGAACATCATAAGAAACATAAAAAGAGAAATCATAAGTTCCTCACCTAAAGTGGTTCAATCATCATTATTATCAGCCACATGATGTCCACTGCTGAACATCCGTCTGAAAGTCCGTCTGGGTGGGTACCACCGCAATGTATATTTCTACAGCCAAGCAGCAGTGTGCATACACTGTTGTGTTTCGGTTTGAAGGACATTGTAGCCAGTGTAACTACTGGACATAATGAGACTTAACATCTTATGTCTCAGGATGACGAGCGCAGTGGAATGCCACACAGTTCTTTCTAACTCATGGTGCTGGATAGTGTTGCTACTGTATGTCAGGGTATTATACTGAGCAATACCACGTTATGACATTTATCTCTGGTATAGTTTTAATATCTCGAATGGCAACACTAATTCGGAAATTAGGTTGTCATTGTCTATGTGTAACGTCATATTTTTCTGTCAGTAGAACGCTTGATCGAGCGTAGTGTTTATATTCTCTTTGCGATCGAGGCATAATTAGTTTCTCAAAGGGCTTTATAATACTACGGAAGCTTTCTCTCGAGACGGCGACTGCGCCGGGTGTGCGCACTGATTGAAAATCACCATTATGGCGGATACCAACGAAGACGAGATTCTAAATCTGTCTGAATCTGCGACATGTATATGGGTGGTCATATCGCTTACCATCAGGCGAACGGCATGCTCGGCTCGTCATTTATTGTTATTAAAAAACTTAGGTCTCTCCTAAAGATGTCAAGACGGTCCTGTCAAAAGGACCTGTGACCTTAACAAGAGGATAAGAGGTTCAATAACAGTACTTTATAAGAACAATATACTTGTTTGTAAAATAAATAGCCCGGCTCGACCGGGGTAAAACCACTATCTATCCAGTCTCACTATTTCCTTCCATTTCAACTTCAGTATCACTGAAATCCAATGGGATCAGCTTCCACTAAAAATACGAACTGCCACTTGAATAATAATAATTAATTAGTGATGAACTAGCTCCGTATGGCCTTAGAATACTAATAGAGCTCTTACTTATTCGAAATGACTCCTTGACCTACGAGTTGAGTGCACAATACTGTATATGAGTCAACCCCTCATCTTAAGTGGGTTAGGTAGAGATGCAACTAACCATACCGTACCATAGCAGCCCTGTATTATATACTGCCCACAACTGAATACGGACCTCCGCTACAACTGAGAGGGTTTAGGTCTTAGTCCACCACGCTGGCCTAGTGCGGTTTGGCAGACTTCACATACCTTCGCTATTCTTATAGAGAACTTCTCAGGTATGTAGGTTTCCTCGCGATGTTTTTGCTTCACCGTTAAAGCGAGCGATAATTCACAAAGAATACACACATGACTTTTTTTTTGAAAAGTCTTTCATATTATGTAAGAGTCCGTCTAGGTGGGTACCACCGCAATGTCTATTTCTACCGCCAAGCAGCAGTGTGCATGCACTGTTGAGTTTCGGTTTGAAGGACATTGTAGCCAGTGTAACTACTGAACATAATGAGACTTAACATCTTATGTCTCAGGATGACGAGCGCAGTGGGATGCTACACAGTACTTTGTAACTCAAGGAGCTGAATGGTGTTGCTTCTGTTTATGGGTGGTCGTATTGCTTACCATTAGGCGAACGATATGCTGCTCTCGTCATTCAAAGCAATAAAAAATACTGTTGAATGCAGTATAGATATAATTTCGTCTGTATCTTGATTGCGCAGATTCGATCGCGTTGGCACTATTGTTTGACAAAAATTGCTTTTGAATGGAAAGAAACATAGAAATCTCTTGTTCTTATAAGTAAACATGGTGTGATGGACTTAATTTCATAGGCATTCTCGACTAGTCAACCCGACGGGTTGGTGCAGAGATATAAGAAAGTAGGTACTATCTGATAGTTTGGGTGTTCTTGCTCACGTAAAACATTCTTAACAGTCCTGCATAGTGACCAATACTATCCCGAGCAATGCTTCCCCATTCTCACATAACATACCCAAGTTAATTGAGATCAACTCCTCCAGAAAGCGAGAAAAATAAATAAATTATTCCTAACCACGTGCCAGCATAAATAATCTCGCCAAATAAATAATTATGCGCATAAATTTAACATTTAATTTCTTATTTAAAACATTCGTCTGCCGATACGACTGTTTACGTTTGAAACGAAATTATGTTCTTTTGATTGTTTTATTGTGGATCTGTTTATGATTTGGGATTGTTTTACATTGTTCTGTTGGCCGACAAACGTGGTATTTGTGTCAGGGTATTCCCGCGAACTGTTGAGAGGTAGTCACAACTCAAAAGTAGATTTTTAACCGATTACTCACAAAGAGCGATATTTTTTTGCGCTGTATTTTATAACGCTTCTGGATTTACGACTAAGGTCCGTTCCTATTTCCAAAACACGCTTAAATTTATCACTTCTGGCGTTTGGCATCACGGTGGTTATAAACTTTATTGATACCTAACTGCGAGGAAAGAGTTTGAGGTAGGCAAGAGCTCCAGTTACTTTCGACCGTGGTCGCTATCTCGGTTTCCCTCAAATCTCTCGGGTAGCCCCTTAATGGTTATTAATGACGTTATACTGCTATCCTAATAAACTTTCATCATCATCACCAACAACCACGTGGCGTCCAATGCTGAACATAGGCGTCTCTTAAAGATTTCCACACCTGTCAAAAGCGGCCGGCATCCAGCGAGTTCCTGCGACCTTTATCAATTCGTCCATACGCCTTGCAGGTGCACTAATAAACTTCATTATCAGTAAATAGGTTTTGTTATTTACATCTTGAGGAATAGTCCACTGAATGCATGTACTAACCCAGTTATCGACAACCAGGTGTCGGCACGCGTCAGTCATCGCATCATTCGTTATCTAATAGGTTGCGGTGTCTCAACAAACAATTCTATTTCGTATCGGATTAATTTACGAGATCAAGCGATATTCGACCATAAATATAAGTTCACGCATCCTTGAAGCCTTAAGCAGATATACAACTAATGCTAACCTACGGATATGATAGCAGCCTATAGCCATACATCTTACCTTATGTTACTTCTTACTAATATTATAAATACGAAAGTTGTTGAAAATGTTTGGATGTTTATTACAAGTATACACAGTACTGAACGGATTTGGTTGAAAATTGATACACGGGTAGATCACGTCCTGGATTTACACATAGATGACTTTTTATCCCGGTAATTTGCTACCATGGGACATAATGGATATTATAAATATAATTCTTTAAATAGATGGCGTTGGCGTCGTACTGTGTTTTAGGGACTTTCGTAACGGGAAAGGCTTTTCAAGCGGGCGAAGCCGTGAGCAACTCCTAGTATTTTATATTTCTACTTACTGATACTTTGTTCCCCAAAAATAAACCTAAGAATATATTAGAATGTCGCACAATCGACAAATGTCCGTGGTAACGAATGTTCGAGATTTATGTTTCCAGCGGAAATTAGTAAGAAGCGGTAAATTATTATTAGCGAGTTTCACGGCTCGCGGTGAGAAATGTTGTAACATTAGATACATTGTGCATAACAAAAAGAATAACGTGATTGTTTTTCTTTTTGGGTTAAGGAGAAATCTACGATGCCTTTTACACTCATTGAGACGAGCAAATGGCAGAAAAAATAGTGGCTAACGTGTAACATGACATACATTTGGAAAAAAATCTCAGTTTCTTCGGAAATAATTGGGCTGGAATGAAGTATCTTAATAAAATTACGAAGCCATAAGTCCCTGCGTAGACGTAATCAACTGTTGCACTACTCAACACAAAATGAATAATCAATTTACTTAACGCAACTGCATGAATCACCTGTTGCAACATTGTATGTAGTTGTCAATTTCGCAGTAACTGTATGAACATCGATTTGTCGTCTTTTTTTGTCTGGTGCAACTGCTGGTAACTTCTTCGCGACGCTTAAAAGTGCATCTGATTTTTCAAGTCCGGGGTAATATTTTCGTTTGAAGGAAACTAGGCGTCTGAGCCGATTTTAATGAAAGTATTTCGATGTGTGTAAAAACTCGACATTTTATAAAGTGTCCTGACGTTATGAATCTGAAATCTAGCAAGTTTTGAAAATCGATAGGTATCATTAATTGTTAAACATAAGATTTTTAAATGCGCAAAGAGATTTTAACTTCATTGTCGCACCTTTTTCTATTCATCTTTTTAAATTACTACAAATATTTTGTGGGTATAAAAATTTAAATATTTTGTCGATTTATGATTGCTTACCCGGACTTAGATTTAATTAGAAATCCATTATCTGAATATAACAAGTACCTTGACAACGGTTCTAATAATATTTTAGATAGATTTCTTAAAAGTGCCCACTGCAGTGAGACCTATACAAACATTTGTAAAAATCCATGTTCACATTTGTATGGCGATTCATAAATCACGCGTAGATGTTGGTAACTGATGCGAGCTAGCGCGTAACAGCCGGTCATCGATCGACATTCGACATTTCGAATTAGATTCACAATAAATGTTTTATTAACTTTCGATTTTGAAGTCGCATGACATATAAAAGTTGACGCAGACTTATCGCCCCAGCCAGAACATGTTAAAGGTTTAAAAAAATTGATTTTTCATTTACATCTGTACCTGGGCGTATACAACAGTAAAAATTATATCAACTTACAATAGACGATGGCTAGAAATATGCCGCCCCGTCTTACTAGAACCTACAACGATTAACCTCGGAAGGAGTCAATATAGTTTTTCATTAAGATGGGCCTTATCTAGCCAGATTCAAAATATAGGACGTCCTTCCATCAGCAAGCGCAATTTAAATGACATTCAAAATAGTATTCATTCTATTTTCAAATTTCAAATTTACCAACGACTTAACCGAAATACATTTAAATCACAAGTTTCTAAGACTGGCGCGCCCTCGAGCTGTTTATTGCTCTGAAAATAACAATGCATTCGTTAACATGCATTTTGTGAAATAGAGTGGTGATGCGGACCGTAACTACGTGGTGACCATGAACACGGCACCAACTGGAAAGGGGTCAGCAGGATGGGCGCGTTGAGTCATAAGTTTCGGCGGTGATACGTGATGCGTCTGAATTCTGTTTATTTTTTTTAAACCTGAATGGTACATTTTTGATATGCTCTCTATGTTTCCTCTTCCGTAGAGTAGAAAGTACTCTTATATCAGTAAATGACAGATCGATGATTCTTTATTGAAGCATATTAATGTAACAGGTTTTAAATTTGTCATAAGAAATTTTATGGGATTCGTTTCCTACTTATTCTCTTCATTATAAGTTCCGTAATATATTCTTATCGTAGCATTTATAGCTTTTTTTTTTTTTTTTTTTTGTTTTCGCGGAGAAAGTGACTTATTACTACCGCCCAGCCTTCAAGGGGGGCGACTGAGCGGTTATGTTGGGTTCACCGTGCCTTACGTCCCGGCGTTGAGCCACCCGGAGAGATGTAACCATCGGGCGACCGCCGGGCCGAGTCCCTAACCTATGTATAACGCACGGCATACCAACCAAAACTCCGCGGTGGCCATCTTCGGCGCATTAGGGACGGCTGCGGGCTTCCTCTGACGGGAGTGTCTAAGTTGTCGTCCGCAGCCGCCTCTGCGCGTTGCCGCCTAGTGCGGCCCGTCTCCTGTTGTGGGGGGGCTCAGGAGCCCCCACGCACCGAAGGACGCCCTCGGCGTCAATGGCAGCATGAGGCCTACCAGCCACGCTGCCGTCCATCACAGGGATCGCTACAATGTGCTAATGGAACACAAAAAAAAATTTAAAGACGGACAGCCCCCTGCCGCCCGCCTGCGACCCCCGGTGGCCCCTATTAGTCGCCTTTTACGACAGGCAGGGGATACCGTGGTGGAATTCTCCAAACGCCCCCAATCCACAGGGCGGAAGACGCCGGTCAGTCGTCCACCCGGCGCCTCCTACGTCTCGTCTGGCGGCGGGAGGGATCTCCGCGCCTCCGATCCCTCTCGGCACTCTCCTTCCGCGAGAGAACCACCTCACAGAAGTGTGCCACCGCACGCCAGGACCTCCGGCTGTCGACCATGGAAGCGACCACGGCCGGCAGCGAGAGGTCTCCTCCGACGACTGCTCTGAGAGCGCTGCGCTCCTCATCCCAGGCTGGGCAAAACTCTAACGTATGCTGGGCCGTATCCAGCGGGCAGTTGTCACAGTGGTGACACACGGCCGACACCTCCTTCCGCACTACCCGCCACAAGAACTCACCGAAGCAGCCATGCCCGGTGAGCACCTGCGTCAGGCGAAACGTTGCCGCACCGTGGCGCCTGTCCAGCCATTCGGCAAAGACAGGACGCACTGCCGCGACGACCCTGAGCCCCGCTGACGGGGCCTCCAGCCTGAGACGCCACTCCTCCACGGCGGCTCGCCGTAGGGAGGCCCCCATGGCCTCCACCTCCTTCAAGGCCGGATGTTGCCCGCGACTGGACGCCTCCTCCCGCCAATGAAAGACATCGGAGAGGGATTTGGCGTCCAGATCCCAGGGCAGGAATCCGGCCAATAAACAAGCCGCATCGTAGCATTTATAGCTATATAGTTTATTTATGTTTTGCCAACTGTATGCTCTTATTAGAGAGATTTTGGCTGAAGTTCATCTGGATAGGTACCGCTGCATTGTCTATTTCTATCACCGAGCACTATGCTATTGTGCTCGGGGTTAAAGGACATAACGCACTCTTATTAAAACAATGACCGAATCCAAAATAAATGCATCTTTTCAACATTGAGAATAGGGTCAAAATTGTTTGAATTTATATTCGTTCCCTGCCCAACTAAAAAAAAATCCTTTACGTAATTCGTATAGTTTTTGTGACGATTCCCACAAGTCAACGATTTTGGATTAGGTCATTGTTTTATTAAGAGTGCGATAATGGCCCGTAAAAATACGGGTATTATGGCAGTTACTATTATTGCTAGTGAAAATTCTTTAATTGCGAAAGTTAATAGGTTTTCGAATCAAAATGGAGGTTGGGTTCATAAAAGAAGAATCCAAAAATCTGCCAAAAGTTAATGTTCACATGGTTGTAATTTTTTGTTGTTGAAATTACAGAGCTTTCATGTGTAGAAATAAAAAGGAACTAAACTACTACGAACTAATCATAGTGGGACTTTTATTTCTATTTAATTCAGCAGCAAAACTACACATAGCAGTAATTTTATGGCGACAATGCAATCGGTTATATCCAAATCTAAACTAACGCACGGCGAAAAGTGGGTGCACTTAGTTGCGTCTCTGCCTACCCCTTCGGGGATAAAAAGGCGTGTGTGTGTGTGTGTGTGTGTTCATAGTAACATTGCTGTACTTATTTATTCAAAAAACATATCGAAAATCCAAACTTACGCATTTATGAATGCCACCGGCGAACAAATATGACTAGAGTGACGTCACTGGGCGTGTAGCTGCGTTTGCGCGCGAAAATGTAAACTGTCATTTTCAAACCGCAATTTTTAGCAATAAATGTAAGTATTATAATTTTTTAATATACTCGTGATCTATTCTACATGAAATTCATTCAAATGAAAGCAAAAATAAAAAATTGCATCTTCCCTATTGTGTCGACGAACGTATCTGTGTCGTGTGTGACTATGTCGATAGTAATCACTCGTCAGTCGATACTCTATTTGGACCTCTCTCCGTGTACCATCAGATGCAGTGAAGTTACTTTGCCGTGCCTTTAAAAAAAACTACCTAAGTAAAACAGGTTTTAACCATTATTTTTGGCAAAGTCGCCGCACTCTCGTCGCTCGCGCCGCGTCACGCTGACCGTTGACCGATGCCAAATGAGTCACAGTCGCGATCTTGGGCAGGGGCTCTCGTCGCCCTCGCGCCGACACTTCCCCGCTCTTCGACACTCCATCGTATCTCGGTTAATGTCGGGGACTCGACACCCGGCCCCCATCTCTCCAGCTGTCACTGCATTATGCAAAATATTAAGTGTATTTTTTTATTGCTTTGCTAGCGGCTTCGTTCGCGTAGATGTTTCTTTTTACTTTAATTTTGTTTTATATTTTCTTTACAAAGAAAAAAAAATTGCGAAATGCGACATTGCGGCTACATTTTATTTTCATACTTACCGTTCGTTACATTCCTATAACTGTCGATATAAAATCAATCTGATGATAAATTGGACCTTATTTGTTGAATTTTATATTAGGTGTTTCTCGCGGCTTCACCCGAGTAAAAACGTTTTTCCGGGATAAATGTCTACTACGTACTTTTTTTGGGATAAAAATATTGCGAATAGTTTTTCTGATGATTCATGTTTACTCTATACCAAATTTGAATATAATTGGTTTTATGGCTTAGTCATGAAAGCGTAACAGACAGACAGACAGAGTTACTTTCGCAAACATATTAGTAAGTAGGAAATATGTGGTAGAATTTTGAAAATTTTATACAAACGCATAGCGGTACACATAAACTGTGTTTCGAATTGGAGGACCAAGCTAATATTACTACTGCGCATTACATGTCTTAACGTTAATGTGCAGGGTGACAGGCGCAGAGAATGTGTAACACTGGAGCAATAAATAATAGAGGCGTGACAACGAGCTGCGAATTTGATGAATTTCTGTGAACAAGCGCGAACTTGGCAGCCGCGACCGACGATGCAATAAAATTATTATTAGACACCATTGTCTCGAACTGAACAAAATACGTTTGATGGATTTGAGTATACCACACGATAGATTTAACAAGGTGACGTGTGGAGTGTGTAAAATTTGCATGATATTGCTTAGCAGTTTTCTTATTTTTCCATACAATAGGTTCCAACGTTATCTATCGGTATTTTTCCAATATTGAGCAGTGTTATCAGATTAGGGGACTTTTCGCCATTTAGGCTACCTCGGAGGAGGCGACAAAAAAATTGTGAATGGTGACCAGTAGCCATTAAGCTATATTTCTATTTTTGATGCATTAGGAGTCTTTTTAATGAACCTTGGGTACGAAATTTGTACCGAAAATAGTGAACACCTTTTACACCGATAAATCGAAAATTGGGGAGCTTTTTTTTTGTGCTTCACAACATGATTGGACGACTTTCGGCTACTTCGAACTGTCGACGACTTGGACATTCGTCCATCTGGCAACACTGATATTGTGTAGTAAATTAATAATAGCACCCACAAAACAATTAATACGAATTGTTAAAAATCAAAAAAATTGCGCCCTTTAAAAAATACTATAATTCTACTTTTTTTTTTTATTGCATTGAATGACGAGACGAGCATGCCTTTCGCCTGATGGTAAGCGATACGACCACCCATAAACAGTAGCAACACCATCCAGCACCTTGGCTTACAAAGTACTGTGTGGCATTCCACTGCGCTCGTCATCCTGAGACATAAGATGTTAAGTCTCATTATGTCCAGTAGTTATACTGGCTCCAATGTCCTTCAAACCGAACCGAACACAACAGTGCATGCACACTGTTGCTTGGCGGTAGAAATAGACATTGCGGTGGTACCCACCCAGACGGCCTCTTACATAATGAGAGACCTACCACCAGTACTTAGCTATTATAATTCAAATGGATTTTTGCGTAGGAAAAATCTTCGTAGTGAAGTTTGTGTCGAGTAAACTATCACTAGTCCTAGATATTTAATAAGACGCACATTATCGTAATAAGTATAAAATATACTACGATAAATAAAAATCAAATCGCACATCTGCAAAAAAAGATTCACAACACATACAATCAGGTTTATAGATTAAAATTCCGCTTATCGTGTTGAAATGGTGGTAGGTCTCTCATTATGTAAGAGGCCGTCTGGGTGGGTACCACCGCAATGTCTATTTCTACCGCCAAGCAACAGTGTGCATGCACTGTTGTGTTTCGGTTTGAAGGATATTGTAGCCAGTATAACTACTGGACATAATGAGACTTAATATCTTATGTGTCAGGATGACGAGCGCAGTAGAATGCCACTCAGTATTTTGTCAGTCAAGGTGCTGGATGGTGTTGCTACTGTTTATGGGTGGTCGTATCGCTTACCATCAGGCGAACGGCATGCTCGTCTCGTCATTCAAAGCAATAAAAAAAAATAAAAAAAAATATTCGTGTGAATATCTGAAAATATTGTTTTTTTCGTTGTGACTTTTTTTTAACAATGTTCGAAATATCATTATTTTATTTTTCAAACTATCGTTAGATCGTGGCCACATTAACACCTCGTTGCGATTAATACGACAAATAATGTTATGTTAGTGTGTCCCAGCATTACAAAAAATAAAAAAAACGCAGTGACGAGTAACGCAGTAGAATGAGGTAGAACCTTAATGTACCGTTGAAAGGAACAGTTTTAAATGCACGCAAGTAAAATAATATTTATGAAATACTAACATTTTAAAACGCTTCTTAATTAATGCGAACCTTTTGGTTTGCAAAGAGTCGGCCATGTTGGCTTGCCTGATTCAAACGTTTTAATTTCATATGTTCATATTTTTAATGAATTATATTTTGGTTATTAGTCACCGACTCCTTTATGATCGCTAAGATTTTTTAACACTTGCACACTTGGACATAACCACCTTTTTTTTAAGTGTTGACTTGTCTTGCACAATTCAAGAAATTGGGCATCAAAGACAGTTTAATTTGATTCATAACATTGAATTTTATTTACATTATTCTAACTTCCCATTATATGACTTGTATTTTATATGTTTACAATGTAATAGTATAATTGCATTGCAACCAGCGACTATATTCAGCCATTTGAAATGTACCATAAAGAAGCAAAAAAAACAGCAACTACAGGACACATATCAGGTAAA
Organism: Sphinx pinastri; assembly: GCA_947568825.1. Taxonomy (NCBI): domain Eukaryota; kingdom Metazoa; phylum Arthropoda; class Insecta; order Lepidoptera; family Sphingidae; genus Sphinx; species Sphinx pinastri. The sequence continues at coordinate 1,859,186 of OX387615.1, forward strand.
TAGCAAACCAGACAAACCCAAGGGTTTTGTTCTGGACTTAATAATTTAAGCAAAGAGTAAGGAAGTGCCTACGAAGCATTGATCTACGACGGTTTCCTTTGCCCACCTGTGTGTAAATCCTACGTTTCACGTCACTGTTGGGTAAAATAGTTCCAAGTTTAAATCACTTTCACAAACACCAGGGTTGACAAAAACAGTTTTGACTCCCTGTTTCGGTATAATATTTATTGGTACTATATTGGATATAAAAAATAATATAATATTAACTATGGTATTAATGCTCGGTATAACGATAAGCATAATTATCATAATATTATCATAATTATCGTCTATCAAATCACATGTTTGCATAAAAGCCCGGCGAAATGTAGGTGTTCTAGTTGTGTCTTTATAAATCGTTTTTGTTTTAGGCGTGAAATGGTTATCAGTTTTCAGTAAATACTGCCCACACGAAAAATCTACTAGGTATTCATGACCTAATTGATGAAACTACACACACTACTACACACTACTGTAGTTTGGATTCTAAAAACTCTTTACTTATAAGAACCTATAATCTGATATAGCCTATTTCCCAAAGACTTTATCACTAACGAAGCAGCTAACAGATATTAAACCTGTCTCTCAGTGGCAGCCCTAGCCAAGACGCATTCTAAAGTGTGTGGGTGTTTTTTCTTTTGGTTTCAGTGTGAATTTGTACTGCATGCCGCGTTTAATTACTCCGCCGTGCATTACTACCCAAGGTCCGCGATAAACTTGATTTACGAACGTCTTTGATTCCGTTTCGCTCGTCTTTTATAAATATGTGATCATTGTTTTGTAATGTTTGGTTTTTCATCTACGCATGGAAACAGAAATACTAATTTACATTCATAGTTTTGAAGCGATATTGACGGTAACTTTGGCAAACAAGATAATCTAGGCTATTTTTTAACTAGTAGACTATGTGAGCGGAATCGCGAGTAAAAACTAGGCATTGTTCTGCTGCGTATGCCACTTCGTGTAGAGTATTTGTGCTCGGTTTTTAAAACTGTGGTGCGTTTCTGTAAAACCACAGCTAGCGTGAAGAGACGTGACTTCGACGTGCCAGTGTGACAATGTGGACAATCTCAGACCAATAACTAAAGCAACTAGACGTAGCGCTAAAATAACAGTTGCGAAACACAGAAACATAACAAGCATTAGTTATTGGTCTGAGGGTTAAATGCTCTAAGGTGACAATCGAAATGTTTGTTTACTAATAACGATTGTCATGATATATGTAAGATCTCCCCTATGAGTAAGTGATTGTAGTTCGTTTTACCGACATTCACACCTTGTGGCGCTAGTGTAGATTTCGATACAGATTCAGAAGTGAACTCGAAGTGAGATCTTCCAGAATAGCATAGCTGGCCTCCTTCTCAGGGGACATTATTTTAAAAGTTTGTCACTGTATAGAAAATAAATGAAATTCTCTGTTATATGCTTATGAATACAATATGTAATGAGTTCAGGCCAAATTTAATTAGCCGTACTGTGATCACTAGAAAACTACGCGCATGAAAGTTACTTTCTGGAAAGTTTTAAATGGATCTACTTATCATTCTAAATATACTTTCTTAGTGAGAACTCTACTACTATAAACATTGATAAACCACTTATGCTTAACTAGCTTTTGCCCGCGGCTCCGCCCGCGTTAAAAAGGTTTTCCGGGATAAAAGCCCCGCTTTATATTTTACCGGGATAAAAAGTAGCCTAATGTTAATCCAGGACATGAGCTACCCGTGTGCCAAAATTCATCGAAATCCGTTCAGTAGTTTTTGCGTGAAAGAGTAACAAACATCCATAGATCCATACTTACAAACTTTCGCGTTTATAATATTAGTACGATAATATGATAAATAGGTGTTGCTCGTGGATTTACCTGCGTGAAAAGCCTTTCCCGCTACAAAAATCATTGTCTATCCGAGTGCCAAATTTCATCAAAATCCGTAAGAAGTAAGGTGAGAGGGTACGCGAACTTTTTTGTATGTTTTAAAACTATTTACACAGGAGACGGTGAACGAATTTAGATGACATTTGGTACAGGAATAGACCCTTTATACAGGCAATTTGCTCTCGTAGGACATATAGAGTGGACGATAGCCTAGTTGGGAATGGAACGGTCTACCGAGACAATGTCCAAAACCCAAGGCACACACCTCTGACTTTTCGAAATTACGTGTGTATTGTTTATCAACTATCGTTCACTTTAACGGTGAAGGAAGACATCGTGAGGAAACCTTCATACCAGAAAATTCTCCATAAGAATCTCGAAGGTACGTGAAGTCTGCCAACCCGCACTAGGCCAACGTGGTGGACTAAGACCTAACCTCTCTCAGTAGTAGAGGAGGCCTGTGCTCAGCAGTGGGCAGTATATAATACAGGGCTGATTGCATGGACATATTGGCATTGGATTTTTTACTTTTATCAAATAGAAAAGTATACAGTTTGACTTTTATCCCGCGGAGCGTCGTTTAAGCGGGCGAAACCGCGAACAACACCTAGGACCGTAGCCAAAACGTCTTTCTACAATATTTAACGTTTATTGAAAACAGAAGAAATGTATGGGAATGACATATCCCATCGATAAGCTAATCGGCTAGTATTCATTCTCATTAAAACGTTAGCGTTAGCGATTATAGAAAGGCATCGTGAATACGGCCCCTAGTTGGATATAAAAATAGAAGCGACATCTTCCACACATAGACACAAAAATCGCGAGAAGCGGCACCCCATTATCTTCACACGCCAGCGGCCGCGCGGGGGCTGTTCGACTGTGAATCCATTGTGCCTGAAGACGGGCTTGCTGACTTATCGCTAATTATGGAGATAAATGTGAAAGTATTTTTATAAATCTGGGGTTTGAAAGTACTAGGTCTTGTCTGTGATTATTCTTTCAAAATTGTGTGCTAGGTTTCATTATTCTTGTTACTGTGGTTGGTTTAAAACGTTTGATATAACTGACTGGTAGAAAATGTAGAATAAGAAGTCTGCCTACACATAATGTATGAAATATATTAAAGTTTATGCCATCTCCTACGATTACGTATGACAGTAGTATAAGTAGCGTATTTCTTACTGCAACTAGAAATAGACCGAAAATTAGATCTAATTTTTCTCCTAGCATTGCAGGGTGACACTAAATCTGACGATATACCCAAGGAAAGATGGCCAACAAGAGAGAGTGCCTTGACCGTTTTACTGTACGATCAACAGATAATTTAAATAATCACGTTGAAAAAAACCAACGTGTACTTACACAAATAGAACGCAAAAGTGTTACACCAAGAAACAACGATAAAGCCATCATTGTGTGTGCAGTCGCTCTACATCATCGGCGGCGGTTAAAATGGCCGACGAAAGGTGCAATCATTGTTAGCGTCCATAAACAGTTTATGGTACGTCTAGCCGGATGATTTTATTTGTTCTGGTGCACGCCGATGCGTTTGGCTGAATTCAGATGTTATTATAGTGGTGTGACCCCCCAATAATATTATTTTTTATTATTTTTCATGATATTGATTTATTTGAATTGTGAACTTACATTTTTGTGAGGAATGTGTGATTCCTGATGGACTATGTTATTTATGGAGCTGTGTACGTATTACTAAGAATAAGACGGAAAAAATAGCTTAATTAATGAATAACATAGAAAAATAATGTGATTGTATTTTTTTTTTAATTACCAAAGAGAACAATAAAACTTAATCGTTACCATCTTTTTCTATTACTTTTGTTTTTCATCTTAGCTATAATACTATCTACGTATTATAATATGGTATGGTACGTAAAATTTACGATCCAACGTAAAACAGTATTTTTTAATTTCGAAGTCACACTAGTAAAACTACTGCTCAAGTTCAGGTATTGTGCCTACCACTAGGTAAGTGCTTGTATTACCAATAAATTTTCTAAATATTGCCCCCCTGTCTGTTTTCGCATACGGCTCTGTACCAAAAATGCTTTCTTTTACAACAATTTTCGGTACAGTATTTCTGTACATATGTTGAAAGATGTTTTATTGTTTGATATAAAAATACGTTTGAGTGAATGAGATTAGCGAAGGTGCGGTTTATAGCTAGTCTCACGTTTGTTCATACACTCATAAAATATCAGATTTCATGGGAATATCTAGTCATAATATTATTGATTCATGTTTATTTCTTATAGTTATAACTATAACTTATGGCATAAGAAATTATTTCTTAACATAAAGTAAATTTTGGTATTTTTAGCACGAGACATTATCTAAGTGTGTACTACTAGCGCCACCTAGTTAGCATATTAAAAACCTGAGTAAATAATTAAATGCGATTAGACCCCTCGAAAATTTTAAATGCCCGTTAATACTCAAAACGTGATTTAAGTTAGTTTTCAAATTTAGAATGTATTCATACTTTATAAATAATGCCTCTTTTATTATATAGCATTTTGAAAATTTCGATTTGAGGGTACTCAAAAAAATATGACTCGTAAAAATATTGCATATTATTTCCATTTTCTCATAAAAGCAAAAAAACATACATGCACGTTGCAAAGGCATTAAGACAAGTTTTGAAAGAGTTTATTCCACTTTCCAGGCAATGCTGTTCTACGCGCCGCGCTGGCTGTGGAAGTCGTGGGAGGGCGGCAAGATCCGCGCGCTCATGATGGACCTGGACGTCGGCGTGTGCACCGAGATCGAGAAGAAGACCAAGAAGAAGCTCATCCTGGACTACCTGTGGGAGAACCTGCGGTACCACAACTGGTGGGCGTACCGGTACTACTTGTGCGAGGGGCTCGCTCTTGTCAATGTTATAGGTGAGTCACAACCTATTTATATTTTCATTTATTTGAGAAACATACAATATTTTAGCTACGTTTTTTATTACTATAGAGTATTGTGAGACTTTACATCTATATTCTAGATTCTCACGTTGTAAGAGTTTGTGATTTTGCTCCTCGCTGCATCATCGTAAAACATTTTTCTGGAATAAAGCTTTTTCGTAAATTGCCTATTTTCTTGCTGACATTTCTTCAAAATCCGTAGACTTTTAAATATCTTCAAAAATGATAGACAGTCTCAGTAGAAAGTTTTATTGTGGCTACAGCGGGCCCTTACTGTCCCGTCTCAAAATTACCTCTTGTATAACACTAGAGTTGAAAGGATTAACAATAATATTTAAATCGGAAAATATGCGAGGATTTGTTTAAATTTTTACAAGACTGAGGAATACATCTTATTATGCGCCACTCGTATCCCGCGGCACCTCGAGTCCGCGACCGCATAAAATCTGTATTGTGCTCTAAACCCGGCTTCATGTGTGTTTTAATTCAATATGTTATGATTTACGGACATCGGCGCTACGCACGCCGCGAGTCACGCAGCTAGCCATGGTGGAGTGTGCAGGACCTTTGCTTACGTTTATACTTAAAAACTCTACTGAGGAAGTTGTAATAGACGCTCCTCCCTGTTTTACTTTCACTTATGAAGTTGTAAGTACGAAATAGCTGCTTGAATGAATTATCTAAATACATTTTATGTGCCGTACTTGAACTACGATTTATAAGCCGTAAGTCATTCAGTTTTGGTTCAAAAAATGTATGCATCTTAAAAAATGTGTGTCTAATGTGTACAGTCAGCAGCATAAGTAGCTGAACAAATTCGAAATTTCAAATTGCCTACATACTTTTGTGTTCTTACTAATCTTTTTTTTCTCTTCACAAAAATAGTATAAAAGAGATTTACTTTACTTCAAACAAAGAAAAAAAAATGTTTCTTTTTAACTTAACGCATATATAGCGATATGAAATTTTGATTTTGTACAGATACTTATGCTGCTGACTGTACATCATACGTGAAACGAAACATTAATGAATAACTTGTTTAAACATACCAACATGCCTAACTTAATACCTACACTTTTAGACGTGAATCGCACGAAAATTGGTATTTGTTTTTAATTTTATCATTAAAATAATTTACAAATATTAAAGAAAAAAAACCTAAACAATAAAAAATTCTGATTTTTTTGCCAAGAAACTTGTTTTATCAGTTTTCAAAACTTGTTTTGTAATAACTTGCCAATCCTGCAACGCTCGGTGATGTTGCCTCCCTGATCGGAGGTAGTTGAAGATTCCGGGCGTGCGCGGCGGCATATGGCTATCTGATATTTCACTTTAGGACATGTTTAGGGCGGCGTGCGGGCCATCGAATCCGCGATGTTAAGCGCTACTAGTCACCACAAACCTGAGTTTTTTAATATCATATGCAATATGACTTAAACTTATGACTTTTCTAAAAAGTTATGTGTGTATTCTTTGTGAATTATCGCTCGCTTTAACGGTGAAGGAAAACATCGTGAGGAAACCTGCATACCTGAGAAGTTCTCTGAATTTTGAAGGTATGTGAAATCTGCCAACCGCACTAGGCCAGCGTGGTGGACTAAGGCCTTAACCCTCTCAGTTGTAGAGGAGGTCCGTGCTCAGCAGTGGGCAGTATATAATACAGGGCTGGTATGGTATGGTATGCAATATGAATTTGTGTCAGTCACCCTGAGTTATTTGATGTTCGTATAAAATTTCCAGTATGCATAGATTATAATGTTCTTCAAAACGCAATAAGGGTGTATATACAGGCTGGAACAATGGTGTGTCATGCTAGACTCTTGCATATGCGTCCTAATACCAAAAATCTTCAAAATATTTGTGAATTCGGCCAAATGAAGCATTAATTTGATTTATTCAGCAAATGTAATACAAAAATATACTGAAAATTTCCTTGATCCCCGTTCAATTTATTTGTATTAAGTATTCAATGTCTAAATTCTGTTACCCTATTAACGGTTAGAGGTATAATTTAATTTAAAAACTGTAAATTGAGCGGCTGACTTGTATAGATAACACTTACGTAAGATAAAAGTAATTATACTGAAGAAAAACAAACTCAGTAACTTTCAGGAACACGTAATCTTTCAAGAGTGGCATTTGTTAATATAATTTTGTTTATAAAAGAGCTTTATAAGTGTTTATTTAAGAAAAAATAAAACACACAACCGATAAGCCGTTCAGCAAGGTAAACTTTATTATTTTTCAATAAAATATTTAGAACATTCGTTTGATGGTATTTTTTTATCTTGCATGGCAAACTGCACTGTATTTCCGTTGTGGCTCATGCTCATTACAAAATTAGGTGTAGGATACCCGATGTTAAATTACTCGGTTGCTTTTAAGCATTTACGATACCAGAATTAAATTGAAGAGTTTGCTGGTGATTGGATTTTTATCCGCCTGGATAGCGACCATCGTATACAAGGTGTACAACCCGGTATAGTGAACCACATAACTGTGTTGCGTTCCGAGATCAGCCTGTATATATCCGGTTCAAACAGGCCGGCATAATTATGCCAACTCACGGAACGTAATCATCTCTCCTCAGTCGAAACTCTATCGAAAGGTCTGACCCCCTTAACATCGGGCGCAATGGGACCTCTTTGCCGTATAAAAAAAGGAAAGGCGCTGAAGAACAGGAATATAGTTTAGAGAAGGGATGGGTGTTTGGGCTTTCGGAATCTTGGACCATACGAAACAATAACAAGCTGTCACACGATGGTTTTCTAATGTATCCGGCGTATTCATACTGTGGACAATTATAATAGCTGGCAAATAACTTGAGCACACCTCCGCGTGGTGAGGGATTTTGTGACTTAAGTGTAGCTACACTAACGTACAAAACTCCCTGGTCTACAGTATGACTCTACCCTTTATTTAAAAAACATGTTAGTACCAACGTAGTAAGCACTATGCAGTATCAAAATTTCAGATTATTTGAATAGTATCCATATTAATACAGTCGTTAATCGCTCGGTGAACGATAAATGCATAATATTAGCTCTTGCCTCGCACTGAACTAATTAAAGCTAAAATAAACACACGCAAATAGATTTTATATCCAATACGAGTTACGCGTTACGTTAAAAATAACTATCCAGTTACTGGAGGTGTAACATTTCAAGTGAACTACGTAATATATTACTAGATATTACTTGGATTTTTTACCTAGACTAACACCGACTAATATTAAGCAAGGGGTTATTGTAACAATGGTTAGGACTTTCCTATGAGACAGACTATTTGTATAGGTGTTTTTCCCAAAACTTCATACCTACTACATACATTGATATATTAAAAAAAGGTACATATTTAAAAATAAAACCATCATTTATGAAAATTTACAAAACATAAATAAAAAAAATAATAATGTCTATAAAAAATATTCTCTCGCCCGCTAATTTTATGGCCCACAGTAAAGGCTCGCATGGGCAGCAAATTTTACTGTCTGCACCGTTTGTTATTGGGGCCGAGGAAGCTATCACAACAGCTCATGGGATAACAAAGCGAGTTTCAACTTGATTTTTGATACATTAAATAGATTTTTATAATTCCAGGGCAAATGTTTCTGATGAACCGGTTCTTCGACGGAGAGTTCATGACTTTCGGGCTGGACGTCATCGAGTACATGGAGTCCGATCAGGAGGACCGCGTGGACCCCATGATATACATATTCCCAAGGTAATATACACATTATCAGCAGAAAATATATGGCAACAGTACCGTAATTTATGTCAAACGTGTCATTAGAAAATTTCCAGGGTAAGGCGTTTATCAGGTAAAAGTAAAATCATAGGCATCAGACATATCATTCATCTGTAACTTGTACAGTTAAAAAGAGAGAGCAACTGTAGAATCAGACCATCTCTCATGCTATATTACAGCTCTGATGGTAAGTCGTAGTTCTAAAGTGTACCTACATTTTTCGAGTCGTAGTCGATTAATATTGTCTAGAATCTAGATGGATACTTTGCAACCGCCAATTGTAAGATCTGCTTAATAGAGACTGCCTTTCACTTTTCTTTACATCAAGTCCTAGTTTTATTCCTCATATAGAAGAGTCAGTAGAGTAACTATAGAGTATGGTCACCAAACATGATCGAAAGCAGAAGCTTCCACCGCAGTATGGTATACGACTGTACTATATTTTATATGTATTAAAGGTTATCTGTATATATTCCAGGATGGTGAAGTGCACGCTGTTCAACAAGTTCGGCTCGTCGGGCGAGGTGGAGCGGCACGACGCGCTCTGCATCCTGCCGCTCAACGTGGTCAACGAGAAGATCTACGTCTTCCTCTGGTTCTGGTTCGTCATCCTTGGCGTACTCACCTTCATCACTCTTGTGTACCGGGTGATCATCATTTTCTCGCCGCGCATGCGCGTCTACATGATGCGCATGCGCTTCCGGCTGGTGCGCCGCGACAATGTCGACACCATAGTGCGCCGCAGCAAGATGGGCGACTGGTATTTGCTGTACATCCTCGGCGAGAACCTCGACTCGGTGATCTTCAGGGACATCATGCACGAGTTCGCGAACAAGTTGAACCACAACTACCAGCACCACATCCACGGCGTGCCGGACGCGTGACCTCCGGTGCCCGGGTGGGTGTTCCACACGTGACTGACGTCCCTGCAGCGCGACCTGGAGCCGCCCGTGTGACGCGCCGCTAGCGCGCCCCGGCCGCGCCCGTCTCGCTGCACCGGCCCCGCACCGGCCCCGCGCCGGCCCCGCGCCAGACCCGCGCCGGACCCGCGCCGGACCCGCACCGGCCACCCCGTGCCAGAGACTTCTTTGCGACACTTTTTAATCTATATGTAACAGTGCAATTCTAAACACGCAATAATAGTTTGTATGTAATCTATAAGAATGTGATCTCAGAATCCTGTCGAAGCCTTTTGTCACAGCGGCGGCTCCGGTAGTGTACTAGTGTTCTGATTTTAGAAGTGTTTTGATTCCTAGCCTCGCCGAGCGTAGTGGGCCGTTTCCGAAGCTTTGTCCTGTCTAGACGGTACCGCGGTAAGCACGTTATGCACACAATTTTCCATTTTGTACACGACTCACACGCCAACATGTCGACAGAGCAATCGTGACGATCGCAATAAGTATAGCGTAGTGGAGAGAGATGGTGGAGAAGGGTGCCGACCGCCACACGTGGCGTGCCATATAATAACGCTGCTAAGGCGTTCGAGCAGCCACAGATCAAGCAGAATCCACTCGAGGCAAGCTGAAGCTTCTTAAAAAAACACCCAAATACATGGCTCGGAATGAATCTCCTTTGAGCGCGTCAAATCCTTCAAACACAGCTCATCCTAAGGCATAGTTTGCTTCAGACGTGACGTGCCACAATAAAGTGGTTCGCTTAAGCTGCCTCGGGTTGAGGAGGTGTCTCGACTCGCACGAGGTTGCTCCAGTGGATTCGCAACTTTTCACGTCGCGGCGCTTGTCAATGATCGCAACTACAGTGACGTAACTTTTGCGTGTCAAAAGACATTTCTACGTTAATTGTAATGTATATCGAACGAATTTTATAGTAGAACACAAATGTTTAACATAGTCTCTCACTGCCATCGTATCGTAGTCGGACGGCTGTCTCCTACTTTTTGGTTGATGTCCGCATCTGTGTTTATATTCTGTCGATTGACGCGATTTTCGCAATATTTATGAACTATTCAATCTATTGTCTCTATTAATTCAGCTTTACATTTTTGGATAGATATTTCTTTTAGAATCAATTTTATATTTTTTATTTATTTCTCGTCAAGGAAGCGACTCGTGCAAACGTTCCTTGCAATATTTGTTTTGTAAAAATTTAGGAAAATTATTTTATTAATGATGATGGGAGGTAGTTGTGCCTAATTTGTTACCTCGTAGACGGTATGTATTGTTACAAAAATTGTTGTGTTCGTATGATTATTAGTAGATTAATGACTCTTGAACCAAAATGAGTGAACTTTAATATTTGAGAGTGAGTCTTTTTTAATATTAAATATGATGGGTTTGGAGGCAATGACTTTTGGTTTGAGGTGTCAAATATTGTATATCCTCAGGGATAGTGCAATACCGCGTAACTAGCATTGATAAATACCGAGAAAGTATAAAAAAATGTATAGTATTATCAATCATAAGTTTAGTGTGGTAACTATCAATTTCAATTAAACTTTTTTCGTCACTTACGCGGTATTTACCAGTGCTAGATACGCGCTTTTGCACTATCCCCAACCATATGTAAGAAAGGTTGTCAGGTTAAAAATTTAACCAACGCTGTTTGGATTATTTGTGTGCATTGTTCTGTCAAAGTATTCTTCCAAAATACTTCGATTGCTGGACTTTATCTGCTTATTACATATTATCGTTTCTGAAATAATTCTTTATGACAATTTATTTTTAATTTAAGGAAATTAAGGTTTTCAATGCAATCAGCCCTGTATTATATACTGCCCACTGCTGAGCACGGGCCTCCTCTACTACTGAGAGGGGCTAGGCATTAGTCCACCACGCTGGCCTAATGCGAGTTGGCAAGGTTTATTTGACCAATATCATAACAATATTGAAACTAAAAATGCCAACTTAATCAAATGCAATTTTTTCACAAGAAGTAGGTATTCTTTTTTAACGTCAATTTCGGAAACAGAAAAAGCCTACTATAGTTCGGACAAACTAAGCTGGCCGGTATGACAATTCAATTTTTTTCCCGACGCGATAACTGTGAGAACGTCTGCACAAAAAAAACAAAACCGTGTCATGTCATACCGGCCATATTAGTTTGTCCCTACTATAGGTATTTTCCGTTCAATTTTGGTATTTTGACAGAACACGCACCAATCAATATTAATATTTGAACAAAATTTGTGTTAAACAATAGAATGGGATATCAGTATTATATTTATTAATCTGAAGCCAAATATTGTGCCAAAAATAATTCACAATAGCGGAGGATGGTTTTAAGCGAAAAATGGAAGTTACCATGGGAGATATCGAATAAATAATTAAAAAACTACCTACGCATTTTATTTACATACTTAGAAATTCTGTGAATTGTTGCCTGAATTATAAAAATACATTCTCTAAATCCTACACAAAAATCCAGATCTAGATTACAGATCCTACCTACCATATTTTATAGTATCTACCACCACCACCATACCAGTCCTGTATTATTACTGACCACTGCTGAGCTCAGGCCTCCTCTACAACTAAGAGGGTTTAGGCCTTAGTCTACCATGCTAGCCTAGTGCCGGTGGTAGACTTCAAATACCTTCCAAATTCTTATAGAGAACTTCTCTGGTATTCGGGGTTCTTCACGATGTTTTTCCTTCACCGTTAAAAAGAGCGTAAATCACAAAGAATTCACACATATTTTTTTAGAAAAGTCAGAGGTGCCCTTGGGTTTGAACCTGCGGACATTTGTCTCGGCAGTCCGCTCTACTCCCAAATAGGCAACGTCGCTCTTTATTATCTTTATAGATTGTAATAAACGAAAAATATTTTTACTAGAAGGGTAATAATAACATTGATTTATGTTAGCCTAAACCAAAACCAATAAATAATATTTCCAATATGTATTAGTATAAGTACATTTTGACATAGGTCCTTCGCTTTTTCCTTTTTAACGATCCACACTATCCACTACATTCTTTAGCCGGTGCTAGATAGGTTATTTAGGTTCGTTCATTTTCATAACCTATGTTTTATGCCATTTTGTTCAATACTTGTCAAAAATGTCGAGAAGATGTTATTTGATCGCTGAACTTTGAAATTAGCTTCTTCGGCATTCCTTCGGCTTCGTATTTCGTCATAAACACGACCCAAAATATTAAATTAAACAAATATAGTAAGTAAAACCACCCATTTACCTTCGTAATATTAAACAAAAAGGAACGACATAAAAGATCTATAATAATTTATTTAAAATAAACAAGTATCACCTTCGACTAATTATATACCTAGATAGACACTGAACGTTTCAAACGCGTCGAAAAAAATAGAGGCGAACAGTTTCCCACTAAATGAGTTCGAGTGAATTATTTTGTTGTTGTTTTTCATGGATATAATTTTCTCCCCGTTTTAATAGAAACCATGTAATAACTAGTATAATTATGCGCGCACACAAGGATACGCAGAATGATGCACCGATAGCGTATGACACAGTTGTCACGCATTAGCTTTAGAAAAGTTGGCATGTTTGTTTTAGTTTCATTGCAGCGCGTCACTCTATCTAGGTATATAATTAATCAAAGGTATCATCAATCACTGGATTAACAGGCCATCTGCATTAGAGGTGTTGTCGGAAGGACAGACCACTCTTTGGCAGCAGTCCGGATAGGGCTTTCCTTTCTCTTCAAGTACCGTGCACGGTGGCAGAGCCTCGACAAAGCCGCATCTGAAATTTTAGACATTATTTATTATTAAAATTAAGCAACTATAAATACTGTAAAATGGGGTGTACAAAGGGGTTAAGGGGCAATAATTTTCTTCGTTAAACGCATGTGGATGAGATAAAGACACAGATTAAGCCCTGAATATATAACATATAGGTCTCTTTTTATTTCGATCTCTTACTCCCATACATATTTTGTTTCTTTTTTAATATATGGCGCTGATATGGCCCGATTGCGCTATGAATTGCTACAGTGATTTGGTTAGGCTGGCATGATAAAGTTGAAATTAGCCATACAGTAAAATTATGACCCGAATTAACATAATACTTTTTATCCCAAAAAACTGTACAATGCGCCTATTTTCCATGGAAAAGTCTTTCACGCTGGCGGTGTCACGAGCAACTTCTAGTCTGTGAATTATAATATCAAATGCCTCGGTAACATAGTTTTATTATGGTACAACTACCGTGAAGAGGTCTCGGGTTCGATACCTACTGTGGTATCAGGCCAACATGAATATCTATGCTAAATCCTTGCTCCCTAATACTTAATTAACTCAACTGACTCCAGAAAAAGCTAACTAGCTTAACTAACTCAAGAAAAATAACTTCTCTACTTATGATCAGTACTCACGAGGCGTATGACAAAGTCTTCTTGGTGCAGAAGTATTCAAGGCATTCCTTCGTGGAAGATCTTCCCTGGTCAAACGGGATCATTTCATCTAGGTCTTCGATGTAGCAACCTGCCGCTTCCTCTGTCAAAACGCAATATTAACTTTGTCAATATAACAGTCTTACTACACTGGATGGGCACACAGCGCCTTCGCCTCGCTGTGAATTCACTTTCAATGCGTTAGTGTGATAAGAGCTTCATCATTACCTGACCACGGATGAAATAACCCGGCTTAAGTCTCAACCCTATTAGCCGTCTCAGAAGAGACGATATGGACCCATTAACTCACATCGACTAACGCGCCCTTTGAAATATGAGGGGGCCTTCGCAAGCTCCAGGTGAGTAACAAAATATTTTCCAAAAATTCCGAGCAATATTTTGTAACCCAGTCCGACGTCACTATTCTCATGGACCATAGTGAGTAAGTACAGTTTCGTTCAGATTTGTTAACGACTATATTGTGATTTTACACGCTTTATATTAGCTTCACTTGTATGTTTGTAACTCCTTTGGGCGCGATTTATTTTTAGTGACATCTGTTTGACCATAGTAGAATTACAACTAAACTTGCTACTCTTATGCGTAACAAAATCCTACTTGTTACAAGATGGCGCTTTCGTTTTTAGTGACATCTGTTGGACAATAGTAGAACAGAACTAAAAAAATAAAAATAAATAATAGTTTAAAAAATCTAAAAAACAGCTTTATAGAAAATCCAACTAAAACATAGAAAATAATTTTGAATTAAGAATAGTGTAAATAAGAAAAAGTGTATTTTATTGTACAAAAAAGCGTGGGGTGCATGGTGTCAATAGTTATAAATATTTTATTGACAGATAATATGAGTAGAAGTATTATATATCATTTTGATAATATCTTAAAAAGCACCCCACGCTTTTTTTACAATAAAATACACTTTTTCTTATTTACACTATTCTTAATTCAAAATTAATTTCTATTTTTTAGTTGGATTTTCTATAAAGCGTGTTTTTTAGTTTTTTTAAACTATTATTTATTTAAGACACAATTTGTGACCATTGACGGTCGCCAATCTTGAAACAAGAGCTGGGGCAGTAGCCAAGATTTTACAAGCGTTAACGCTTAACAGAATACAAAAGGTATTCTTGAGATAGTGGTAACTCTATCTCAAGGTATCTTTTGTTTTCTGTATACATAATACATAGGACATAGGACATGTCATTCAAAGTCAAAGTCAAATAATCTTTATTTAAATTGTCTTTTTCTAAAGCTCTTTTAAATCGATATGAATCTACCACCGCTTCGGAACGTGTTATTGCTGTGAAGAAGAAGCGGCGCAAGAAACATTCACGTTCTCATATATTGTTTTTTTATCAGCGTTAATGCTAGAAGAATAATTCCTTGGCCACGGCCAAGAGCCCGAAAAGCCACTTACTAAAAAAATCTCTATAGCAATTATTCTGATTGTCGTCCACCATGTCGGTCCGAGTACAAGAACAGAGCTCGAAGGCTATTCCACTACACAGAGGCGTGAGACAGGGAGATGTTATCTCTCCGAAACTGTTCACTGCCGCGTTGGAAGATACCTACAAGCTCTTGGATTGGAAAGGATTTGGCATCAACATCAATGGCGAATACATCACACACCTTCGTTTTGCCGATGATATCGTTGTACTGGCAGAATCGCTGGAAGATCTCAGCATAATGCTCAATGACCTCAATCGAGTTTCTCAACTGGTGGGCCTTAGGATGAACATGGACAAGACCAAGATCCTATCGAATGTTCATGTTGTGCCTACCCCGATTACCGTTGGGAGCTCAACTCTCGAAGTTGTGGACGATTACGTCTATTTAGGGCAAGTAGTCCAACTAGGCAGGTCCAACTTTGAGAAAGAGGTCAACCGTCGAATCCAGCTCGGTTGGGCAGCATTCGGGAAACTAAGCAAGGTCTTCTCGTCCAAAATACCTCAGTGCCTGAAGACAACTGGTGGTAGGTCTCTCATTATGTAAGAGGCCGTCTGGGTGGGTACCACCGCAATGTCTATTTCTACCGCCAAGCAACAGTGTGCATGCACTGTTGTGTTTCGGTTTGAAGGACATTGTAGCCAGTATAACTACTGGACATAATGAGACTTAACATCTTATGTCTCAGGGTGACGAGCGCAGTGGAATGCCACACAGTACTTTGTTAGTCAAGGTGCTGGATGGTGTTGCTACTGTTTATGGGTGGTCGTATCGCTTACCATCAGGCGAACGGCATGCTCGTCTCGTCATTAAATGCAATAAAAAAAAAAAAAAAAAAAAAAAAAAAAACAAAAGTTTTCAATCAATGTGTGTTACCAGTGATGACATACGGCACTGAGACGTGGCCTCTGACTATGGGCCGCTTAAGACGGCTCACGGTCACTCAGCGAGCTATGGAGAGGGCTATGCTAGGTGTTTCTCTACGCGATCGAATCAGAAATGAGGAGATCCGCAGAAGAACGAAAGTCACTGACATAGCCCAGCGGATTAGCAAGCTGAAGTGGCAGTGGGCAGGGCACATAGTTCGAAGAACTGACGGCAGATGGGGCAAAAAGGTTCTCGAGTGGAGACCACGTACTGGCAAGCGCAGCGTCGGCCGTCCACCTGCAAGGTGGGCAGACGACTTGATAAGGGTAGCAGGAGCACGCTGGATGCGGGCCGCTTTTGACAGGTCCGTCTGGAAATCTTTGGGGGAGGCCTATGTTCAGCAGTGGACGTCATGTGGCTGATGATGATGATGATGATGAATTATTCTGATTTCAGAGAAGAGATGACCTTATTGTCACGAACTCTTTGTACTGATGTTGAAGCATAATATGATTTCGTACAAAAGACTTTTTACAACCTATACAAAAAATAAGTCAGAAGTTGTATTCCTTGACCCCAACATTAACCTTCTCCTACCAAATCTACCTTGTGCTATTATATTGTTTAAATAAAACTTATAATGTTTTTTTTTTTCAATTTAATACCTATAAATAACAATGATTCCATATAGTAAGTATTCATTTCATATAGGAACATAATACCTTATAATAATATACTACGAGTCGATTGATCGTTCATATTTTGATCATAGCTGTTTGTAAAAACTCATAAATAAAACGTTTTTATTTATTAGTACCTAGTGTTTCTCGGTATGACTATCACGCACTCAAATTTTACCTAGTATTTACATTAAAAACACGATGATTCATAATTATAAACTACTCAAAAGACAAAAACTAAATACACTATTATAATCTACTGCCATTTCAATTGCCTTTATTATATTTGGTACAATTGAAGAATCCGAATGGAGGAGTTCTAGCTAAAGAAAGTGCACACTGAATTAATTACTTAAAAACCCAATTATATACTTACTGAATTTTTCAGGTTTCGGTTGATGAGGACCGAGGGCTATAGAAGTATAGGCTAAAGGTATAAAGATGCACAACACTACAACACTTCGCCACATCATGTCGTGGAATGATGTTCGATCCATCTAACTCATATGGCCAGCCGCACTAAATCTTAATCGAGACTTAACTAAGCTTTGTGGACTTTGTGGTGTTTGCATACAATTAAGATGTATTACGATCGTTTGGTAGATTACGATTAATACAGAATAAACTAGATAGATTACTAGATATATTGAACTTTTTATCGTTTGCTATAATATTGAAAGAAAAATATAAGGAAACCCTAGGTATGCTATAGAGTTTTTAATAAAGAAATCGTAGAAATATATATGAATTCACCTACACGTATAAGGGCAGTATTGTAGTGGAAATACACCACGCCATATTTACAGGCCCCTCCCAAGTAGTAAATATAAAATTAATAATGAATGAAAATGAAATAAATAATGTTTGAACTACTTGAGAAATAATAATAAGTTAATCTAAGGTTAATACCATAATGTAACCTTACTAATATTACCTAAAAATGTTTATAGATTGGTAGATCAGTTTTGGCGGGAACTTGGAAGTGTCATGAGGTGCTATTTTTTTAATTCATTATTTTGGTGATATTTGGTGTTATATTGCATAATTATGGTGGTATATTATCCAATATAGTTCTATTAAAGAGCTCAAATGAAGTGAATTGAAATAATTGTACTAATCAAGTGTTTTTTCTGTTGCCGCCAAAACTCCTCGATAAAGTCTTGGTAAGGTAGCCACTGCTTTACTTCGACATACTACAGATAATAAAATATACAAACCAAACTTGACATTGGCAAAATGTGAACACAAATGCCATTATAAAAAAAAAAAAGATTGGTAGATAGATATTATAGGTGTCTTTATGACCTGTCGATCACCTTCCTCGGTCTGCAAAATATCCTACTAATATTATAAATGCGAAAGTTTGTAAGTATGGATGTGAGGATGTATGGATGTTTGTTACTCTTTCACGCAAAAACTACTGAACGGATTTCAATGAAATTTGGCACATGGGTAGATTATGTCCTGGATTAACACATACGCTACTTTTTATCCCGGGAAAATAGAAAGCGGGACTTTTATCCCGGGAAAACTCATTCACGCGGGCGGAGCCGCGGGCAAAAATTAGTTAATTAAATAAAGAAGTTGTAAGGTCACGCTAAAAAATACAATTTATATAATTTTGTTCTATTCTTGCGATTTAGTAACACATTGTATACAAACTAGTTTATAAATTATGTAAATATATTTATTGATTGTGTTCAAAACTATTTTAATAGATGCAACCGGTGTTTATTTTTGCTTGATCTGTTCTCAGTGCTTATGATTTCCTAAAGGTTAAATTGGAGGGCGCAATTATATTGAACGCAGTCAGCAATGCACAACTGAGCTATCAAACGATTATGTTCAGCTTCATTAAATCATGGAATAGTGTTATCGCCACCCAGAGATTATGTTGTAGGTAAACTACTATGATTTTGCCTCTGCACCCCGGGTTGACTGGTAGAGATTGCCATTGCACGCTGGCCTAGTGCGGGTTGGCAGACTTCTCATACTATGGAGATTCTTATGGAGAATTCTCAGGCATGTAGATTTTCTCACGATGTTTTCCTTCAACGTTAAAGCGAACGATAATTGATTTAACAATACACACGTTACTTCGAAAAGTCAGAGATGTATGCCTTGGGTTTTGAACCTCCGGACATTGTCTCGGCAGACCGTTGCATTCCCAACTATACTATCGTCCACTTCTTCATAATATTATCACTACATATTATAAAATAAAGAGACCCTAGCAAGGATATAGGCTACAAGGAGATAGATTATATTCTAAAATAGCACGCCTCTTTTTATATCGGGAAAATATATAGCGAGACCTTTATCCCGGAAAAACTTCTTTACGCGGGCGAAGCCGCAAGCAAATGCTAGCTATTTACAATGTGTAAATAGATAAATGAACTACGTTGGTACAGATTGGGTTACAGATCAGCTTTCTCGGGGGTTGGGCTTGTATTCGGGGGTACTAGTATTTCTTATACGAGAATTATACGCCTAAAATACTTTTTTTTTTTTTAAATAACTTAAATTAATCGCCTTTCAATTGAGTATGCATTATATCTATGCGGCTCATTGAGAAATTAAAAAAAATACAGGATAATATTAGTAGGTATATTATACAATATGTATAAACGGCCAGCTTAAATACCGTCGTGAGTGTAATTCCAATACTATACTTTTTAAGGAACGATTTTTTTATAAAACTGCAGAAAGGATAACGCTGGCCGCTTGCCTGATGGTAGGTAATCGATACGGCCATCCATAAATAATACACCATCTAAAACTTTGAATCAAGAATGCACTGTGGGGCGCTGTACCTACTGTGCCTATCATTGAGATATTACGTGTTAAGTCTCATATCAGGTAAATACACTAGCAACAATGACTTTCAAACCGAAACTGATTAGAATGATGTATCAAAATAAATTGTAACCACTGGCGACATCTATTAACACCTTTATAAAGCTTATTACTAGTGTATAAATATCTATACTAATCTTACATATTATAAAATAAAGTCTGCGTCTGTCTGTCTGTTTCAAAGAGTTCTTAACTATACTGTTTACAATGTCTTTGATCTGTCTGAACGCGATAAACTCAAAAAATATCGAACGGATTTTGATGAAATATGGTATGGAGATAGTTTGAGACCCAGGGAACAATATAAAATATAGGCTGATTTTTATCCCGGGAAAGTATATAGCGGGATTTATATCCCGGGAAAATATAAACTGGGACTTTTACCCCGGAAAAACCTTTTTCTCTGTTGAAACCGCGAGCAATTCGTAATGGAAATAGCTTTAGGCCCTGGGAAGGACATTGAATACTTTTTGTCCCGGGAAAATATAGTGGGATTCTTATCACGGATTTTTTTCCCGCGACTGGAACCGCAATGAAATTAATATGGAGATAGTTTGCGACTATGGGAATGTACAAAGGCCACTTTTTACCCCGGGAAAATATAAAGCGGGACTTTTATCCCGGAAAAACTTGAAACAGAAAAAAAATATGTTCTTCTACCGATGCGAAGCTGGGACGGGTCGCTAGTAATTAATAATTCAGAGCTGGACGGGTTTGCGTCTCACGCCGGCCGTGGCATATTGTGCCGCTAAATTAGACAGATTATTACATCATCGTGACTTCATAACGCTAGGTGTTTTGGTAATCTGTACGCAGGATGAAATAAATAATACAAATATCAGTAAATTTTTATCAATATTCAAAGAATGTACCTGTATGAATGTAAATGTATGTATTCATACCTACTTACTACACTTTTGCAATAAAACAGACGCCACCCTGGCTTCGATCGCTAGAGTATGTAATCAAATAAAATTATTTTTGATACGAATAATTCATATACATTATCCGAAATTGGGCACAGAACTAATTTGATTTGAACATAAATTTGAATAACTGTGTCGATTAGTTAGGAATGGAACGGACTGCCGATACGAATCTCCGTAGGTACAAAACCCTAGGCACATGCCTCTGACTTTTCGAACTAATGTGTGTATTCTATTGTTAATTACTTAAGTTCGCTTTAACGGCAAAGAAACATACATGAGAATTCTTAATAAGAATATCGAAGGTATGTGAAGCCTGCCTCGGTGGCGTAGTTGTATTACGGTACGACTGCAATGTCTCGGGTTCGATCCCCGGGTCGGGCAAAGTGATATTGGTTTTTTCTACTCAGTATCAGCCCAGAGTCTGGAATTTGTGCCCGATATACCGATAGGCTCGCCCCAAAGTGGCGCCCCAAAGAAAAGTGGGTGCACTAGTTGCGCCTCTGCCTACCCTTTCGGCGATAAAAGGCGTGAGTGTATTGTATATGTATCTAAAGTCTGCCAACTCGCACAGGGCCAGCATGGTATACGAAGGCCTAAACCCAGTCTGTCAGTAGTAAAGGACGCCCGTGTTCAGTCGTGGTTATACAGGGCTTGTATTATATTGACATTCCGTCGGACACAATAGTTGACGGACCACGGGTGTTTCGGCACGTTCCTGTGTCGTATTGGAAAACACGAGTCTGCCGTGAGCCATCGTTGTGGCAACGGCCGCGAGGACACGGTTCAACACACTCTCGAGGAGTGCCCAGCCTGACATCTACAGCGCAGCGCTCTTTGAACAGTCATTGGAAGAGACTTCTGGTTGCTGGCCGTGGTATCCATCATGGTCAGCGGCTGAAGGTCATGGCAAGCGATGACCTCCTTCTCCGAGTGCATCATCACGCGGTACAAGAGCACCGAGCGAGATCGTGAGCAGAATGATCCTGGCGATTCTGGTGGTGTACGCAGTTCCAACCCAACCTTAATTATTATTTTATTTTATTATATAACATATTTTGATGTTTAAACAATAAATGTTTGTTTAAATCTATTGTTCATAATTTATAGATATAGTACATATAACTTCGGACGTCGCATCACAAAACAGTGCTGTTTTTCAATTAGGTGCCGTATTATAGGATATGGCTGCGACATAGACAATATAAGATAAGGTACTTAGATATCTAAATAAATCATGAGAAAATCCAATTTAGATAAAGTACGTGGGTCATGACCCGTATTATGCGACTGGCATATAAATAGGAAATGAAATAGAAATAACATAGAACTAGATAGACTTAACATAGAAGGCATCACGATGTTTTTGAAGACAGTGGTATTTTATATGTGTGTCGCCGTGGCTGCAGCGCAATATTCCCGTTTTCAACCGAAACCAGAGAAATTCAGTAAGTTTTTGATGATATATTATGCTACCTTGATCTGGGCACCTTAAATACGTCTTGTAAATGACGGGTTATAGGTACGGATAATTTATTTCAGTATATATTTTTTTGAAAATGACAAACATTAAAAATTATAAAATATGGGTTTTTTTTTATATTTTTTTATTGCATTGAATGACTAGGCGAGCATGGAGTTCGCCTGATGGTAAGCGATGCGACCACCCATAAACAGTAGCAACACCATCCAGCACCTTGACTTACAAAGTACAGTATGGCATTTCATTGCGCTCGTCATCCTGAGACATAAGATGTTAAGTCTCATTACGTCTAGTAGTTACACTGGCTACAATGTCCTTCAAACCGAAACACAACAGTGCATGCACACTGCTGCTTGACGATAGAAATAGACATTGCGGTGGTACCCACCCAGACGGACTTACATATGAGAGACCTACCACCAGTAAATTATATTCATAGGCAGCGTGGTCAGAATATGCTTTTTTCTAGATAAGAGCCAGTTTTTAACACGCTTTTATTAGCTTCATACGTACACCACTACGGCGGGATTTAAATCATCTTATGTACGGTGCTCGCTATCCGGGCGGATACAAAATATTATTATAGGTATCCTATCACCAGCAATTGGATGTTATTGAAGCAAAATTATGACAATCATCATCATCATCAGGCTCATGAAATCCACTGCTGAACATGGGCCTCTCCTAAAAATTTCCATACGGTCCTGTTGAAAGCGGCCTGCATCCAGCGTATCCAAAATTGTTATGTTACGTTCTAACTATAAACTTCGTTATTTTTACAAATTACATAATGAGACATTTCTAAATACTATTATTATTTTTTGTCGCTTTTCACATAACCAATGAATGTAAGTACTTAGGTACCTACTATTCTCGGGAACGTAACAGAATTTTACACCATTTGATTTATTTATTTTTATGTTTTAGAGCCTCCAGATATACAATAATCAACAAAGTAAATATTATTTTTCACTCCTTTTAATATGAATATTTTATATCAATGCCAAGTATTGATAGGATGAAAGATTCAGATTGCGCCACCAGATGGCAGAGCTTACGTAGAACACGTTCCATATAAAAAAAAAATCATTATCAGGCAATGATTTCACAATGCCACTTGTCGTTTCAGAAAATGTAGAAGGATGTTATATTCCGACGATGGACGCAGTCATACCATTCGGAACATCAGCTACGTGGAAAAAAGAATGTATAGAGTACTTCTGCACGTCCTACGATGTCCTCAGTCATCCGTGAGTAATCTTAACGTTGGCACTCCATTTAATCCATTAAAAAAAATACGTACCGCACGCGATCAAAATGGAATGCGACCTTTCGGGACGGACACCACTTGCAGCGTCGACAAACTCGCGCTTTTACTCGAGAGATACAAATTAAATATATATGAAAGATTATGTGGATTTTTTACAACTATAATAACGTAAATAATTATGTGTTTTTTAAACATGTACTCTACTTATAGGAGGAAGAAATCTGCTGAAATCACCACCCTTTTTTGGTTTTACACAACAATAATAATTAAAGTGAGCAAGAAAATTTAATTCGTGACTTAAAATTCAGCTATTTACTAACGCTACTTCGTTGGGGGATGGGGAATTGACATTTTTGATTTACTTCGACAAAGTTCCATCCCATTCTCATCGCGTCTTGCTTAGAAGAACAAAGGCCTAAATGAGGAGTTGTCTTTGGGTACCAGTAGCTGAATCTCGATGATTACAATGGGCCGCAACCTCCTATGATTAAAATCACATTGTTTTCAGATGTGCCATTGCAATGTATGATCTCAGAAACAAACCCAACTGCTACATATTCGAAGACCATGAAAAGCCGTTCCCTGGATGCTGTCCCCGCATCAAGTGTGATGATAAGTCAGACTCGGCTAACAAGATTTAGCCAAACTGAATAAAATTTATTTTATTTTTTATGTTATATGTTTATTTTTGTTATCATTAACCACTATGTAAAATGGCTGAATGGTTATAAGTTCGACCGATATATTCTATAATTCTGTGTCCTGAACAGCCAGATTCAAAAGTTAAAAAGATTAAAGTCAGACTTTGGATAAAGTTTTATGCTACATTTTTTTTCATACCTCATGCTATATTGATGTATAATCATATTATAGTCCGTCTAGAAGTTTAATGAACACGAGTGACATTTGAACAAGGTTACTAGCCGTAAACAGAGAGCAGATAATGTGCTATAAAAATATAGTAGGTAAATATTCAATGTTGTAATTCTCCTGGCCAGTTTCGGCCACGGCGGCCAATCTCAACGGAGATCAGCCTGGTACGCAGGAGATATTATAGTGCACAAGTGTGTGCGCAATACACAGGTGCACTCACTATTCCTTCACTCTCATAGTCCGATGAGACGGCAATCCGACATGACCGGAGAGAGATCAGGCGCAGGACCAACGGCTTTACGTGCTTTCCGAGGCACGGGGGTATCACACCGCCAACTTCCTGACTCAGAGCTGCGACTGAGTATTTTTTAAGATGGAAAAACCCAGTCACAATGTTTTTGGCTCGACCCGGGATTCGAACCCAGGACCCCAGCGCGCAAATCGTACTCGTAACGCGTACGCAATACAACTACGCCACCGAGGCAGTCCAATGTTACAACAATGACTACAATGTCAATCTAGATTTTTGTGGAAATTAAAACGCTCAATAAAATACAATGTACCTATAGGGAACTTGCACGTCGTAAGCTCTGCCATCTGGTGGCGCAATCTGAATCTTTTTCAGCCCGTCGATACTCGGCATTGACGTAAAATATTCATATTAAAAGGATGAAGAGTAACTTTCAATTATGTATTGCTGTGTATCTGGATGCTCCAAAACATAAAAATAAACAAATTAAATGATGTGAAATTCTATTATGTTCCCAAGAATAGTACCTAAGTACTTACATTCCATGGTTATGTAAAAATCGACAAATATAATAAAAGCTATATAAAACTCGCATAATTATGAGTTCCAAAAGCATTTAGAAATGTCTCATTACGTTATTTATAAAAATAAATATGTTTTGAAGATAATATTCAATACAAACAAATCTGTAATTAAGGGAACATAACCTCCTAATTTTGCTTCAATAACATCAAATAACTAGCTCTCATCTAAAAAAAAGCTTATTCTGGCCACGCTAGGTATCAATAATATTCAGCCGGAACCCATATTATATCATTTTTGACATAAGAAAAATAAATGAAAGCTTTGAAAATTTCCATTTTTATCCACATGACGTGGCTCTTGTGTCGATTTTGTGCTGCCCCCTATAGTTCGTGCACGTTCCCTATTTTATAGATACTATTTACCCAAGTTCCTAAAACTCAATATGATTTATCTAACCCTAATGAAAATAGTTTGCAAATAAAAAAACGGTGGTTTTCATGCTTCAAAGCTGCCCTGCTATGCTATTCTGTAAGAACTAACAATCGACCTCACTTTTCGAATCCACAGTGTAATCTACACTAGCGCCATAAGGTGAGAATGTCGGTGAAGCGAACTACACTCACTTACTAATAAGTGAGATCTTACGTATATTACGCTAATCGGATTCTGTAAACAAAAATTTCGATCGTCACACTGGCTTTGTATCATAATCTCATCCGAGATGTCGAAGTCACCTCACTTCACGCTGTGTTTCTACAGAATTGCACCCCATGAGTCTTATACTCATTGCTATGTATCGCTACAATAATTTAGGGACTTTTGTAGCGAGAAAAGCTTTATACGTGAGGGAAGCACGACACCTAGTCTAAAAAAATATTAGAAAAATTCAAGAAGATATAATATTATGTTTACTAGGTACAATACCTAGACATGGACACGTCATCATTAAAAAAAGAATTGGTGCCTAGGCATAGTGATAATGGGAGATTTACGTTTAAACAGTTCCATTGAACCATTAACAATATGTAAATAATAAATAAAGTAATCACGGGAAGACCCAATTGAGATAAGGTAGATGGAGTACGACCCTCACTTTGCGAGCACTTATATATAATACGGAATGTAAGAGAAACAACGCAGTATTCATCAGGATGTTTCTGAAGACATTGGTGTTTTGTGCGTGTGTCGCCGTGGTCTCCGCAGCACTAGCTATGGGCCGTTTGGAACCGAAACCAGAGAAATTCAGTAAGTTTTCGATGATTTCTTTTACCTTGAGATAGGTGGTCTGATGAGTCTGGTAATTGTTAAAATAGGACAGCTATCACGGCGCACAGTTCGCCATAGTTGCTCGTCTGAACAAGGCGCGTATTCAGTTTTCAGTTAGGCAGAGCGTCATGATTCTAGCGACGATTGGAGGGCGTGAACTCTCCACCAATGGCTCAATTAAAAATATTTTATAATAGCTTTAAGCTTAAGCTCTTTAAGTCATACCAAGAAGGATCCAAGCAATTTATTTTCCAATTTTGAAATACCTAAAAATATTATCTACCTCACCACTTTTTTAGTGAGTGCAGTAAGTGAGTTTAGTGAGTTAAAAATACATTAATTTATGATTAACTTATTACGGTAGACACCAGATTAGCAGTGCTCTAACGCTTACCATTAGGCGGACCCACGCGCCGAGTTCTCTCCTCAAAAAGAAAAAAAGACTAGTTAACTATTTAGTAACTAACACAAATTTGTCTATGGTTTCTTTTTAGTTTTTATAAACTAATGAGTCTGTGAGTATACATTAACCATTCTTTGTTATTTCAGAGAACGTAGAGGGATGTTACTTTTTCCGTTCGGAGCATCGGCTACGTCGAAGAGAGGCTGTATTGAGTTTCGCTGTGGTTCCGAATTCTTCGAGATGGCATCGTAAGCATCGTCCTTACTCTGCGCCTCTGCATATCGAATATAAATTAATAATATAACAGCAATAGCCAGCAATCGAACGATTGAAAAAGCGCCGCATGAAAAGAGGCGACGAATTCATTGATACTTTAGAAAATAAATAAGTAGGAAAATAAACGGGCGGAAAATTTGCGGTCGGCCTCGGGCGGCAAATTTCTAAAACGTAACAGCAAGCCGATTTACCAGGCTTTTTTGAGACAATGGTATTACCTAGATCGAACCGGCCCATTCATGCTGTAGACAAAAATGGCTATGGCTGATGTGGTGTAATTACTCTTTATTGCGAACGGCTTTGAGAAAGAATACATCACAATCCTACAATTGTAGATAGTACACAGACACGACCAAAAAACAAACTTAATGCACAGTCACATGGTAGGCAGACAAGTATGTGCCATGGCTGGTGCAGACCACGTATTGTAAAGAAAGTCTCATTTATAATTTTGCTTTAAAAATTAGTAGTGCCTAGTTGTGGGTCAGCTCAACATCCTGGGTGGACCCGGCCAAACCCCCTAGCTACGATTATGATGGCTAATGCCGTTTACACTACACAAGAAATTCGGACACAAAATATGTCAGACCTTTTTATTTTTAATTATTGTGTTACTATAATTTTCTCAGTTAGAGACACCTGTATTGACTAACACGGTGTATAATGCCGTAGTCCAAACTTAGCGTAAATAATGGAGAATTAAAACTTGAAGTTGGCCATCAGTAATTGGGTCTCGAAGTCCGCGGGATCGCAACCTCCAAACGGGTCGGCATAATCGTGTCGACTGGTGACAAATAATCATATCTCGTCATTCGACAATCCATGTGGACTCCACTCCACTTACCGTCAGGTGCAGTGAGGACGCTTTGCTGAGTCCGTATAAACAAAAAACACTTTCTATCCCTTTGCACCCGAGCTTAAACGATCGTCAGTTTTGACTTTGAATAATTCTACACTGCACACGAAACAACTTTTGCGGACGCAACCGTCGTCGATGGATCGTGAGACTATCTGAGAACCCGCGAAAACACACTTTATTACTATAAGTACAGGTTGGAAATTGTCAGTCGTCCGGAAGCCACGAGAGAGATGGCTGCGTTTTTTGACCACGCCGCTCGAACAAGTAAGTATTTGATATTTTCGTAATGCTAATGGTTTACTTACATTTTTTTATGTATGTTGCTACTTTATTAGTTGTTAAACAATACTACATATGTTTATTGTACATTATTTTATTTATCGGTTGATACTATTCCTCGAAATTTAAACTCGCACGATCGTGGTACCTCGGTTGTAAACATAAACTTAATAACAAATGTTACTCTGTCTTTTACCTGTATTTAAATGTATGTTTTTTACGTTTAGAGCGTTCACTCACGAAACAAACAATTTGTGACCTTTTGGCGAACGGCAATATCTCAGATTTTGAGGATTTCGACGAAGATGACACAGAATTCGATTCAGACGTCTTGTTCCGGCACACTGCAGACAACGTGTCAGAGGAAGACCAGGATGACGAAAAAGTACCATCTTCCTCCGTGGCAACAGTACCACCACCGTCACCACCACACAAATTGCCAGTCCCGCCAAATTTAAGAACGACTACACGAGAATCGCGATCTACTGTGCGAGAATCAAGATGAGACCGAGATCGCCAGTAAGTAGCCGTGGAAGAAGGCCTTCAAGTGGGCGTGGGGCAGCATCAGTACCTAGAGTTACAACAAAGCGAATATGAAAAAGAAAAGACACAATGCCACTGCTAGATTTTCGTTTGAACCTTGCGGATAGTTTATCTTGTGTACCAGATCGACCTCGTCCGGACGACAGCGAACAAGATTCTCAAGTACGGCGCCGAGATTATAAAATTTATAGACAAGCAATTGCAACATCGTTAGCAAAAAGATATGATGGATATGAACACTATCCTATCAGTGATGATATAAAAGCGCCTAGATCCTGTCGAATGGAAAATTGTGGCAGTCGTTCAAAAATTCGATGGGAGAAATGTAATGCATATTTTTGTTTGTCACGATATAAAAATAGTTTTAAGTCTTATCACGTCAAAAATATGTAGTGTATTTTTCTATTAAACTTTTATAAGGCTGATTATTTAAATAAGTACAGTTCCTATAAAAAATAAGGAAAAGTAATCTACCTTTATAACAGTAAAATAGATTTCAGAACGGGAGGAGTAGTTACAAACTTCAGCTTTATAAGCGGTACCCAATGATATTTGCGGTACCTACCAATAAAAGTATAGAAATAGGTACATTGGCTTACGCTGCGGGCTACCCTAACACGCGAACAAAGATACACGCGGTTTCAAAATCTCTTTCAATTAAGTAGGTAAGTACCTATTTTGTTTAATATATTTACAATAAGATTTCACCGCTTGCCTTTAAACGCTATTTATGCTCCGAGATTAGAGAGTGACTTTGTGTTTGGTCGGCTTATACATTTATGTAATACATAGCGTTTATCAGCAAGCGGTTAAATCGACGCCTAGTCATTTAATTACACATCGCCATTGATACCTAGATATTGAACATTCGGTCGCATAGAATAAAAGTAGCCCACGTCAAAGTCAATTGAGATAAGTACGTGGGTCACGAGTCACGACCCGTACTTTCCGATAGGTATAATCAATACAGCATGAAAGAGAGATACATTAGTAATTATTACGATGTTTCTGAAGACAGTGGTGTTTTTTACGTGTGTCGCCGTGGCCTCGGCGGCACTATCTATAGGCCCTCCGGACCCGAAACCAGAGAAATTTAGTAAGTTTTTAAAAAATGAATACGGAATAAGTATCTAATGAACTGGTTGGATACCTCATATTATTATGTCTTGTAAATTGTAAATGTCAATTGTTAAGACAGGACTAAATCTTGCTTTAGTTATTGTTCTGTGTAAATCTGATTAAGTACCTATGGGCTGTGTATTGTAGATTTATGTCATTTTAGATGTGAACAATACATAAACAATGCCAAGAAGAAAATTTAAGCTGTTGTAAAAGATAAGTACTGAAAGCAGTAAACGTGAAATAATAAAATGTTAAATGTATACAATTGCGCAGCAGAATACTTTTAAACAATAGTTTTCGCCATTCTCTTTATTATTTTTCCTTTCCGTACCCTGAAGCTGAGAGTGTCCTTAGGCAGACAAATTTCACTAGGCTTGAGAAAAAGTAGGTATAGCCATCGTTGAAACTTGAAACGCTAGTTTATCGACGATTACACACACACACTCTCACGCCTTTTATTCCGGAAGTAGTAGGCAGAGGCGCAACTAATGCACCCCTTTTTTTCCGTGCGTATTCCGTCCCATAATGTGATAAAGGGCGAGCCTATCGCCATATCGGGCATAAATCCCATACTCCCGGCTGATACCTACTGAATAGAAAAATCTAATATCACTGCCCGACCCGGGGATCGAACATTTAGAACACTCAGCATTACAGTCGTACCGTAATACAACTACGGGTTTTGGGGGGGGACAATGTAGGTTTATCCCGGGCAGCAAAATGCATAAAATAAAGAAATTGCACGCGACTTCTTTGTTGATTGTTGAAATAAACTTATTTTTGGTGCCTTGGGGCGGCAAGAACTCACGCTACGCCACAGACAAAATTATTGAAAAATTATAGTGTGTAACCCACTGGTTAGCGAATTAGCCACTGCGTAGCGTGATTTCTTGCCGTCTGAGGCGGACCCAAAATATGCCACCCCTAGGCACCTTAAAGAAGGTCATTACAATAATTTTTGTATCATTTTGACGTACCTTTTATAGACAATAACTAGCGTTTACCGCAGAATTTTTATTTTTGTGTCTAATTATACAAGATATTCTGATATACATATTGGACACATAAGACAGCTACATTATACAAGTTTTGTATCCAATCATACTGTCTGGCAGCCCTGCTAGCTATATTTTTATAATTTAAAAGTATACCGACTACAAAACGAAGTTTTCGCTTCACTTTTGAATTACTAAGTACTTAAGTAGGTAACAAATCTAATAAGTAGTAGGTAACCAATTTACTGGTCTTTTATGGTAGATAGCATCTTAGGGTGACTGCTTAGCATCAGGCGACCTACCAGGTCTCTATACTCTTGGGCAAATAAAAAAAACTCAAGTTTATCGATCTATTGGATTGAACCCTGTTCATAAACCATGTCCATGAGTTTCACATTACCCTTTGTCATTTCAGAGAACGTAGAAGGATGTTATATTTCGGAGATGGACGCGGTCATTCCGTACGGAACATCAGCTACTTCGAAGAATGGGTGTTGGGAGCTCCGCTGCGGTCACGGCGAGGTTGAGATAGCGTCGTAAGTGATCTAAAGCTACTCCTTCCATGAAAATATATAAAAAAACATATCAAAATCGGCAAACGAAAGTCACTCAAAAGGCCGTTACCTGCTTTGTCTCCTCAGAAATAGTAGATAATCAAGATCGATTCTGGGTTTATCTACACGTATGTTGGCTTGGAGACGACGCTCTGACGTCACATTAAATCGCATTCAGCTGTCACGATAGGGCATCAAACCCCTAAATCGCGGGAAATAGTAGCCTTTGGCCACCAGTAGTTGGAGCCATAGCGTTCATGGGACCCCCAACCTTCATAATAGAGGTGTTTTACCTGAAAATAAAACACATATTAAATACTTACCTTATTTGAAGCTTACTAGATTGAGATAGGCACTTCCTGTTTTCCGTTTCCTCTACCTTCCTTTTCATTTTATCTATCTGTCTCGCTCGCACATCCGTTCTCCCACCAGGCCACCGCCCCACCAAAGGTGTACTCAGTGGTGGTCGGTGTTTTAGGAATCATTGAGTCGATAATCTACCAGGCAGAAATTGAAATGTAAGCTTCAAATAAGGTAAGTATTTAATATGTGTTTTATTTTCAGGTAAAACACCTCTATTAAACACTTGACCGTTATTTGAAGCTTACTAGATTGAGACGTGTCTGTTATCGCCTGGTGGGGCATGACGCCAATGTGATGAAATATTGATGATCCTATTTTGAAAGAAAATATGTTATGCCAAGTATACATTAGATTAGTTTAATAATCCATATGTGCGAGAAAAAGGATTACTTACAAATGTAAATACGCATCCAAAATGGTATTGTATGGACTATGATATTCGTATGTATAAAATGTTACGAGTACCTATACAGACATATACTCGAATTTAATCAGCTGCTTTAAACAAATTAACGATTTCACAGCTACTATTATTTTTAGGTATTACTTCCTTACGTTAGAAACGGGTGAATGTATTTTGTGGTCTCCAGTAGAGACCTTTGCAAGAATCTCATCTGAAGGACAAATTATGAATCCAGTTTTTGGAAGCCGATCGTATGCTCCCTAAAGAATCCACTACTCCGTTTCTAACAATATGGATTTTACCTAGCCGGCTATAACTGTACGGGAGACAGGCTTTGGTGAACCTCTAATATTAATAAATAAATTAGTACAGTTTCCCAATCTACGCTTTTCTTCCAAAATAAATATAGTACCTACGTTTTACCCAGAATACTGGGTCCATATTCTTGTTCTTAGTTAGGTTAGGAGACAATTTCGCACCTGATTGTCGTATAAGTAGCAGTATCTGCTATTGAGCCATACATGGGCCATAGGATCAAATTTTTACAATCTACAGACAATTGTTTGGATTAGACTGCAAACAATGTCAAATCGTGAACTCTTCTGCCGGATCAAAGAAGTAATAGCGTTGTAGTTGTCTGCGTGTCGCAAATACAGCATTTTCATTGTCAAGACTATTCAAAAGCGTAACTAACTTATCTACGTTCCATATCATAGAATAGAGTTCAGGATATGTTGGACGAAGGCGTGCGAACTTAGACTACCACCATTGTTATAATAATTCAGCGTGCAGAATGCAGACTTGTGTAACAAAATAATGTTGTAAGCTAATCCATTTACAACAAAACGTGCTAAACTTCGACCCGTGGGTTCTAAAGGCTCTACTTTATGTTTTTTAGTTCAGTTCAGCCCTCGAGACCATACAACTTCATATTATCTTTTTGGTAGAAGGACGCCAGTAGATTATAAAAGTTCTATTTGAACTTTAATCTACCCGTCAACGCCCGCTTATATATAGCTATAAGCTAATTTCCTTATATTAATGGACACCGGTGTCCATCGCGGGCGTTGAAGGATTAAATTCCATGACTACCCCCACATTTCCATACTTTCAATGTCATCGCTTGAATTTTGGGGGGGGGGGTGGGAAGTCGGTCACTGTCTATCAGGTGTAACTAAGGTTCCTTGATCGTGATCCGGGGCGCCAGCGCTCGGGTTCTTGGGTCTTATCTCCAGAATACTCTGTCCCACCTCGGTATAACCAGGAGGACAATATCAGATTCTGAATTGAGGTGCTGTAACACTAGGGATGGAAATAGTCAGACTCGTGGGTAAATCCAGTTTCTGGAGAATGCATCGTGGTAAATCGCGCGAACGTCGTTCAGGTGCAAAGATACATAGTTGCTTACCGCCTTCGCTCGTTCTGACGCAAATAGATCTATCACGGAAAGCCCAAACTTTTCGATATTTTCTGTACACTGAAATAGATGCCAGCCTGGGGCACGTCGACAAGGCGACAATTGGTCTGCGTGACTGTTGTACATTCCTGGAATGTATTAAATTTCGAGAATGATCTGGAAGTTGTCCAGAATATGAAACAGTTCTTTGATTAACTGAATCGAGGGTCTAAGGGTAAGACTTGGTCCCCCCCCCCCCTCGTTTCACAATAATGCTACGTCTTGTTGTCGCATTGTACTAGAACCTTGGGTACGCTCAGATATTGGTCTTGTTAACTTATGACCTTCAGTATTGTGAGCAGCGCATTGATTGCAATGGAGATGTCGTTCTTGTTTGATCCATAAGCCCGACATTGGGCGGCTGTCGAGCTGAGCTCCCCACGCTATACCTGAGGCGCCTCTGGCGGAAAATTATGTGGTCAACGGTGGTTGATAATGGAACCGAGAAGACACATGGCAATTTGGATGCCACCATTTTAATAACTCGCGCACCTCCATGGTTAGAACATAGGTACAGCCAGGAGCTTATTTAAAGAGTTTGTTCAAAAAGATACGAATGTTTCGAAAATTAAGCCTGCTCTGAGGGACAGTTAACACTGGCAAATTTTAGAAGCTCAACCAGACTATGTAGTTGCTTTACTGATATCGTGGCCTTTCGCAGTAAATCCAGTACTTTTTGTGTTACGAGGAAGATCTTTTCCGGTGGCAATGATTGCTTGTTCAACCATGGATACCACAAAACTCATAGAAATATAAGACTTTTGCAGGTGGACGTGACTAACTTTTGTGAATTCGTTCGCCAACCTAATAAATGTAAACGGTCTAACACTTTTGGGTGTGGACTCGAAGAATTTGCAAATCTTAATTGAATAGCATACTTTGGAAAGAAACAAGTATTCGAACACGTTCAAGTCTTAAGGTGTGTGCCACCCATTGATTAAAGACGCAAAACCTTTGGCTGCAGAGTCCAAACGGCAGGCAGGTCATTTTCAGTCATTTCCGCGGTAAATAAATCGCAGAAACCCCAACGTGATAGGGAGATAGGCTGGTAGAAATAGGCCTGGGAAAGATCTACTTTACAAAGCTAGTCGCCTGGTTATAGGAAGTCTGAGACACTACATATGTTTATCAACCTGAAGGGTTCCGTGTAAACACAATTGTTTAACATTGACAATTTGTCGATTACTGCCCTCGTTCTTGGGAATCAGAGACATTGTCGATGTAAAGGTTGGAGACCAGTGACAACCATCAGAACACTTTTAAATAACATCTCCGTAATAAATGCACACATTTCTAGAGATTCCACTGTTACAAATGGCTTCCGTAAATTAGGTAGAGCAAAAGGGGGTTTTTTCTCAGAAAAGGTATGCGATAGCCTGTTATTATGCGCAGCAAGGTGTCTGACGCTCCCAGCTACTTCCATCGATCGACAAAACACTTCAACTGGCCCGCTTTGAAGTAGGCAGAAACCCCTCTCTTTTACCGCTTGGTAGTCGTGGGCCGTGTTGGGCTTCTTAGTATTCTTGACCGGCTCTTGTCACTGTTTACCACCACGTGGACAAATGAATCCATGTGTATTATGTCTATCACCACATTGACCACTATTGTTATTACCGTTACCTTGTGGGCGTCGGTAATGTTTACAGATAAAAGTGGAGTGGTTATGACTACAACTCTGCAGGAGTGTGTGCATGGCGCAGTATAACATGCATGATGTGCACCCTACGAGGGTACGAAAAAAAAAAAAAAAAAAAAAAAAAAAAAAAATTGCTGACTTCTGCGAGGGGTTGTGATTGGTAATTTTAACCCACTGTTTGCGAAACAGGTTTATAGCCACTGCCTTTATTTGGAGGTAAAAAACCGTCTTTATAAAACCTCCATTTCTAAGACCACAACTCTGCGAGAGTTGTGTGCATGGCGTTGTACAACATGCATGAAACGCACCCTGCGAGGGCACTGAAACAATTTACCGACCCCTGCGAGGGGTAGTGATTGGTAATATTAACCCAGTGTTTGTGAAACAGGTTTATAGCCACTGCCTTTATTTGGAGGTAAAAACAGTCTTTATAAAACCTCCATTTCTACGACCACAACTCTACGAGAGTTGTGTGCATGGCGTTGTACAACATGCATGAAACGCACCCTGCGAGGGCACTGAAACAATTTACCGACCCCTGCGAGGGGTAGTGATTGTCTTTATTTACCCTTTCTAAGAATAATGTGCATGGTGGTCAAAGATCAGTTGTAGGAAGTCGGAAGGAACCTTTTGATATTCCCCTTCCGAAAATAGCTCAACTATCTTGTTATGTAACTGCTCTGGTACTATATTGTCGGAGTGACGAGACCATGTGATGAGATCAGTCAAATTCTAAATTCTTAATCTGTAAGACTTCTTGTTGCTTAAGTATGCAAATTGTCAGAGCACCGTAAGCTTTATCAGCATAAGCTAAATACCGTTGTGTATTATATGATTTGCGCCTCTACGTACTTAACCTCAGACCAATCACATTTGTCGGAATGCTAAAATTTTAGCAGCTTAAAGTAACATTCAGGATTCTTCAGAATCTAGAAGGATCCTTTAATTTAACCTGAATTTCAAACTTAAATTAATTAAGGTCGCTAGATTTTACGCCGTCCGGCTCATAATCATAATATAATAATCTACAATCCTGATCCAATAATATGTCCTCATCAGTATTATTCAACTCCTGTTGGGCTACAACAAGTAGGTAATTTCTGGCTGCTGCTAGGGCAGCCTGTATTACAGACATAAAAGCGATTGCATTAGTTTTACCCCGCCGTTCTCTACTATAGCGGTGCTGACGAGGATCTTGGATCGTTGGAATCAGTATTATAACTACTATCGTCACTAGGAGAGGACGACCTACTCTTTGTTTAATGACGACGCAATGTGGTTCTCCGGCGGGAATCGAACCCCGGTTTCCCGCGCAGGGATACTGACCACTATACTACCAAAGATCCATCTTAATCAAAGACTAGTGAGTACTAGTACTTAGTAGTACAGCACTTTTCCTAAAGAATAAAATAATATATTTGAAAACGAACGGTAACACCGTTATAATTATTTCTTTTTTTAAAATAGTAATATATGAAAAAGTATAAGGAAAGGTATAATTTATGCAAGTTTTCTTACTTACGGTTTAGACCGAAAGAAGTCACTAAAACACTGCAGTAAACACTTTTATTACTTATTTCACTTTGTATATTGAAACTGCACCGTGTTTTAGTAGACGACTGCACTCAACGGAAAACTTGACGCCAATGATTCCTAAAACACCGACCACCACTGAGTACACCTTTGGTGGGGCGGTGGCCTGGTGGGAGAACGGATGTGCGAGCGAGACAGATAGATAAAATGAAAAGGAAGGTAGAGGAAACGGAAAACAGGAAGTGCCTATCTCAATCTAGTAAGCTTCAAATAACGGTCAAGTGTTTAATATGATTAAAAAACACTGTTTTTAGGTGTGGAGTTGCAATGTATGACCTCAGCAACAGACCAGACTGCTACGTATTCGAAGATATGAAAAAACCATATCCTGGGTGCTGTCCCGACATCAAGTGTCGCGAGGAATCAGACTCGGCTAACAAAGTTTAACCAGACTTCGAATAAAGTTTTTTTTTTGTCATACACATCATACAAAATATGCCCATAATATTTATTTTGTATCTTCTGTTGGCGGTTCCATCCGTATTAAAATCTATTCCAAATTTAAAAGTAATCTATACAGTACTCTATTAATTATAGCATTTGGGATATTATATCCTCTCATCAGTGAAGGAATTTTCAGAATCGGTATATAGTTCCAGAGATTACCGTATTTAAACAATCTCAGTTTTTAGTATTTTTTTTTTTTTTTTTTTTTTATAGCATTGGATGACGAGACGAGCATGCCGTTCGCCTGATGGTAAGCGATACGACCACCCATAAATAGTAGCAACACCATCCAGCACCTAGACTTACAAAGTACTGTGTGGCATTCCACTGCGCTCGTCATCCTGAGACATAAGATGTTAAGTCTCATTATGTCCAGTAGTTATACTGGCTACAATGTCCTTCAAACCGAAACACAACAGTGCATGCACACTGTTGCTTGGCGGTAGAAATAGACATTGCGGTGGTACCCACCCAGACGGCCTCTTACATAATTAGAGACCTACCACCAGTATGTAAATAAAAACGTAACATTACAAATAAACTTGAATTAAACCTAATGAACCAATATGAAAATAATACCCTTGATATAATCATTATATTTTAGAATATGTATTGGTCCACAATCCACATATTATTATACATAAAACAAAATGTTACAAAAATTCAAAACCTTCAATCTAAATAAATTGGAGGAATAACCATCATCATAACGTTATTATGATTTGTCCATTGATTTATTAAATCATAATCACCAAATTTCTAAACTTTTTTGTTTCAATACAGTTAAGCGTTTACAAGAGACAATAAAACGACGGTACCTGCGTAAGCTGCAAGCGTTTATAATTTTTCTGGATTCTGGTTTCAAAATGGCGAGAAATCGTATCACAATATTTTTGTCTATAATAAATTGCAAAACAGTTTTCAATTTCCTCCCATTTCATTTAAAAATACCACCACGTGACATAAATCCAGTACAATTTCGGACTACTGGCTACGCATCAAGTTGGATTATGAAACTTGTATTGAAAGAAGGGTTGCCACTTATCCAAAAAATACTGCACAATATCCGAGGAAAAATAACATTATTGAAGACCAACAATAAAATTTACTTCGACGCTTCGACATTTGAAAATCTACTAACCATTTTTAATTGAATGGTAAATTGAGTAAATACAACTGCGTCTAAAACAGCATATTTTTTTTTTAATAAATTATAGTTGGCAACATAATGTGTATACGACCTGTTTTTTTGTTCCGTGTATAACCCTAAACAGTACAGTTAGATTAAATATAAATATTAACGTATAAAATGAATCAACCAGCGACCATACAGCATTGCATTATCTTGTCAGTTATGACTGAATGCAGGGTCGTGTCACTCCTTAACTATCTCTATCTCTTTCTGATTTCGTTTTCAATTTAAAGTGTAGTTTTCGAGGTCTACACGATTGGTGGCGCTAAATGTCTAGTTAGATCAAAAGAGACTGTAACTACGTTTAGAAATCTACAAAAATCATATTATAACTGAACTGAACCCAATTTCTGAACGATATGGATGAATTCAAACGTCATAATTATTATATTTTCGTTATTCGGTTGCCATGACAGCCATATTTTAAATTTCTCTTTGCGATTGTTTGCGATTTGTGGCGGTTTGTGTGATTTCAGCGATTTAAGTAATTTCTTGATTTATGATTATTTCTTAACGACTTGCCTTGATTTTCGGACTTCTGCACTTCTTCTTCTTGTGATTTTGTTTGACCCCTGGCTCGGACTTGGTAACGCTTTGATTGTTTTACGGATGCATTTGGCTTTCCATACGGATTTCGGTTTGCTCGCGACTTGGATTAAATAATTGAAAAAATGACCAAAATTCAACACAAATCATGTTATTTTGGCTGTGTTGTTGACGGTAAGTAAATAAGAGTTTGAAGATTTGCTGAAAACTGGTGACAATTAAATTAGCTATGTTCTTCCCTGTTAAACAACTTCGTGAGGAAATCTACATTCTTAAAAAAAAATCAAAACAAATTTAGGAGGTATATTAAGTCTGCGCACCCACACTAGTTCAGCGTGGTGTACAAAGGTGTTTGTGCCTTGTCGAGGAGTGGATTACCTTGTTGGCGTAGTTATATAGC
Source organism: Sphinx pinastri (assembly GCA_947568825.1). Lineage (NCBI taxonomy): Eukaryota > Metazoa > Arthropoda > Insecta > Lepidoptera > Sphingidae > Sphinx > Sphinx pinastri. The sequence goes on from OX387615.1 coordinate 1,898,634, forward strand.
ATCTACGTTACGACCACTGCTTTCAGATCCTGGGTTCGAATCCCGGGTCGGGCAAAGTGATATTGAGTTTTTCTACTCACTGTCAGCCCGGAGTCGGGAATTTGTACCCGAGATAGCCATAGGCTCACCTACTATTACACCATAAGATGGAACACACATGGTATTAAAAGTGAGTGTTCTGCTTGCACCTCTGCAACCCTCCCTATCGCTTTGGGGATAAATAGGGTGATATATGTATTTTAGAGGAGAAGGCCGGTTTCCAACACTCATCAGTGTGATAGTACTTTGATAATTATTATTGTGTAGGTGTATATTAGGCAGCAGATAAACACATTTTACTCATAACACTTATAATGTATCCTCACACATTGGTTTACATCGGTACAGAGAAATGCCATATTTATTTTTGGGCACAAATACAACAAATAGTGTTGCCAGGTTACATAAAATATTATATTGCTTAGATTACATTAAAGAGAAACAAACACACTATTACACCACCCCTCAATAAATATTTTATGAACCTAAGCACAGATTCCCTTTAACAAATAACTACTCCTTAACAATTTAACATACTTGATCAAAGTTACCACCCCTTAATTAAACCCTTTATTTTTAATTTTATTTTTAATATAATTGACACATCACCCCTCAAAGACTAAATCCCTAAGCTTTCTAAATATAGTTCCACCCAATGCCTTAGTAAAAATATCTGCTACTTGCTCACCGGTATTAATATAATGTAAACCAATATAACCTCTCTCTAATTTCTCTTTTACAAATGACTGTTTAATTTCTAAATGATTAATTCTAGAATTACCACTGACCATAAATGCAATTTTAATAGTAGACTGGTTATCTTCATATAAATTTATAATCACTTTAAACTCAAATGTTAATAGTATATCTCTTAACCAACAAGCCTCACTTGTAGCTGCACATATTATATGCTACACTACTAATTTTCTACATTTACTCTCAATCTCAACACTTTCAGATCCCTTTTTAACTCCTGAAAATTAAAGATTTTATCAATAGGTAATGACAATGGCTTACAATCGGACATATATGATTTTAACGATTTTTCAAGGTATTCCCTTTGTGAAGTAGTTGTTACCCCTTTAATCAAATCCTGTTTAACTTCAATACCCAAGAATTTACTAATAGCTCCCATTTCTTTCATTTTAAAAGTTTTGCACAAGGTCTTTCTTAATAATAACATCTCATCCATGGCATTGATATTCGCTCATAATTCTAAGGCTATAAATGCTTATAAGTAAAGCCCATTACACAGTTACAGTGGCAACAATGTCCTCTATCCCCATAGGTACATAAGAATGATTTTACACGACAGCTTTGTGACTTATCACCAACATTTTCTATTCACAATGTGTAAAGAGACCAATTGACTTTTCCAGACGTGAGCAGCAGTACCGTCTTCACCGGCTCCTAGCTTACGACCCTCACAACGTGTGTCGCGGCATATTCGCCGACTGGTTCAGATTCCCTGCTTGCTGCGTGTGCAAGTGCTACGACGTACCGGTGGAACTCCGTGCCAGGTCACCCAGAATCCTGCACCCGCAGTATGATAAGGAGGTTAAGAGGGTCATCTATGAGGATGTGGCGAGCGACTGGTACTCCATGACCGTGGTTGATGACGGTTTGCTATGAGGTAAGACACAAAAATACCTACAGTTTCCGACACCTAGACATTTCCCCTGCCTTAATAAACTTTTGCTCTACGTTTTAGCTCACGTTACTAACGGGGAATTAAATATTGTGGGTGCCATTACTTAAGCTTCTATGTACGAATCTCTGTCGTAGCTTTTGCCTTCAACAATAACGACACGTGAAATAGTCCCTCACACAATAAAATATCATGATTAACTAATAATATTTTGTTTTGCTCAGAAACCTATATTTATACTAAAATTATCCAATGTTTTTTTCAGAAGCTGTGGACAAGGAAAATATAAGATCCATAGAAGAAAATATTATTTAAGTTCCCACCTGTATTACTTTACACCTTGATGGTGATAACATATACAATTATGCGATAAAATACTTCGTAAGTCAAATTAATGATGTATCTTTATTATTTTATTTAATTTGTAATTGAGTATTCGGATTTTGTTACTTGTTGTTTATTAATATTTTACAATTAATATTATTAATTTCTTTTACTCTCTCGCAATTCAATGAAGGAGACGTTTTTTTTTATTAGTTGTGTAAATAAATACTTAGGTAATCCAAAGTGTGCCTAACACAAAAAAGTAATATTGTGGGTTCCATGGCCGAGAACTGAGAAGTGCCACATCGCCTTCTACAACCGCCTTTACGCGGCGTTACCTAGCGGTCCGCCTACAATTGTGAGAACGACTCAAAAGTTAATCCCTGGACCATTTTTTGAGTGCGTTTGGTTGGTCAATTCAGCTTGAAAGATAGTATAATTTTGACCCAATAAGTGGCGCTGTGGTCAGATTTAAAGAGATGAAAGGTATTTTACATAAATGCGATCTATGTAGAAAGTTTTCTGTGTCAGGACAACGTCTGCCGTGCCCAATACTTAGCTTTACTATATTTTTTTTGTTATGTGTAGACAAACTTAATAACCTAAAAAAAAAAAACTATGCCAATTTTTATTAACCAATCTGTTTATTTGAACTAAGTTGAAATTCAAAGGTACTTTAAAAATCTCCATAGGGGCAAACAGCTTTGATTTGAACGAAACAAATAAATTAAGTATCAAGTGCAAGTGTTACTCTTTTCACTGACGTCTTATTCGTGGAAGACATCTTTGTCGTAAAATTGTTCCTATAGCAATAATAATATTTTCTTGCCTTTTGTATCTGCTTTTTCTTATAGGGTGTAACATAAAAGACGACACCAACTATAGCACCTAATAGTAGCTGGGAACGCAATATGCATCTATTTAGGCCTAGTGTATATGATGTATGCATTTTTTTTTGAAAACTTTATTTACAGTTGTCTTTATCACTAAACTTAGTAATTGCAGCTAAACTATTGCGTCTACAGTGGTTATACTTTTAAGACCTTTATACAATAAATAGCCTTTCTTATCGCCATGTCATTAGATGTAAACTTCGAACTTTGAACGGCTTTAAAATAACAAATTCGCAGGTTTTTGTATAACCTGTCCAAAGACACTACTTGCAATCATGAGAATTAACCCTCCAAATTCATTAAGGCTAGCAGCGGAACATCTTATTAAAAAAAAGGTATTGAATTTAGTTAGAATCCAAAATAATCATTTAAATTTCTCCCTTTTATGCTCTAAGTTTACAATCTATTGACCTTAGACTAACAATATCTCAGCTATTGACATGGCGACTAGACAGGCTCACTATTATACTAATAGCATAAAGGTCTTAAAAGTATGATCACTGTAAACCCAATAGTTTCGTTGCATAACTTAATTTAGTGATACCTAAAGACGACTTTCAACATAACTCCACAAAAAAAATGCAATCTTTGTACAAAACAACATCAGACTTCACACACAGGGCCTAAATGGATGATCTCGATCCGATTCGCTATTACCGTGGTTCAGGTGATTTGTCTTTTATTTAATACTTTTATAAATTTATGTTCCAAGTGCCTTTTTTTGTATAACTTACCCGCGCTTTACCTATTTGATGCTATAATTAATTTCGTATTTATTGTCTGTTGGAATTCGAACTTTAGTATTTAAATTATTTCATCAATGCAATTTATTAAAAAGGTAATATTATGTATATAACGGCGAAATTATTAAGCTTTTAATATGATAATTGTTCGAATGCTACTTTTTTTCTGTGAATATTTACTTTAGATTACAAACTATTCTGTTATAGTGTTATATATTTATATGGCAATTAGCAACGCATGCATATTGGGCTGTTTTATGTTTAATGCTAAGCTTCATAGACCTGTTTCAAGCAGTTCTTAATAATATTTATAATCTGTCTTATAATTTATTGTTAAATTAATGTGTTAGATGCATTAAATGATTTTTTACATCAAATTATTATAAATCAGCGCACGTTAGAATAAGTATTTTGTTAATATTTGTAGTTCCTTTTTCTGTGGATACATTGGGACTGTGAAATCGATTTTTTTCATTGAGTCAAAGTTTTAAGGGTCATGGGGTTTGTTTCATGGATTAATTCGATTTACCTAAGCAAAATATTGTTCTTGATATCAATAGGCAGTTAGTATAATTTGCATAGAAGGATATAGCATTTTAAAGACTTTTTCAGTCAATAAGGACAAATATAATATTTATGCCTCATAAAATCGTCTTAACTTGTTTTTTTTCAATTTGTAAGATTATGCAAGCATGTATTGTAGGTAGCTGTACTCGATTTGTTATGTTTTTTGTAGTTTTTTATGGAATACTACATCGTGAGGCAATTTTTAATAGCAGTTAAGTCCTCTTTTAGGCACAATCTACTCACACATCTATAAATTTTGTTTTATATGACTCTGCATATATTATATTATGTCGTGTCGTGTATAAAAATATAAATCAAAAGTATAAAACTGTAAATGTATTACTGTTATTAGAATTGATTAAACACTTGATCATCCATGAGCCAAATTGCATATTAAGTATATTACTTACTACTTTATATAATTATTGCTCGCGGCTCCACCCGGTTGAATAAGTTTTTCCGGGATAAAAAATAGCGTATGTTACTCGCTGATACCTCATGTAGCTTTATATTGGTGAAAGAACTGTTAAAATCGGTCCAGTAGTTTTTGAGTTATTCGTTACACACATACAAAAATACAAATCTTTCCTCTTCATAATATTAGTATAGATTATTATAGCTAGTAACTAACTATTCAATGTTAAGTTATATTGATACAATATCTATAGCTACATAATTACATTATGAGACAAAATTTTGAATCTTTAATGGTCAACACGAAAATATAAAGGCCTATTATTATGACGTTTTAATTTTTAAAATGTAATTTTATAATAATGGATGTAGTTATTGTGATGGTAAGTTTTGTACAATATTTATTACTAAGTACGTGCTTAAATCTTATTGTAATAAATCCATACTGTGATTATTAAGGTTTTTCTAGTTAGCCACCCTATAACTATCATGATATGAATAATAAGTGATTGCTGATTGTTGTATACTGTTAAATAAGGGTCTAAAAGATTACGTTGCAACGACGGATATTGAAATATTTGTGAAACAATATTCTTGAGAATTAACCTTACCGTCTTGTTATGTACTTTTAGAACCCTTATTTTGCAGTATATTTAACAATCACTAAACTAAAATATTAAACAATATATTGTGGTGCCACCTGTAGGATTTTTGTAGCGATAAAACATCACCAGTGGCATCTAGCGTTTAGTCCTGCAAACGCGCCGTTATTTGACATTTGTCGATTGGCATAAAAAAGGTACAAGTAGGTTCTCTATTTCCGTAGTATTATAATGCTCTTTGACTGAATGTGTAGCCTGTTTTACAAATATTTAAATTGTTTGAATGTTGGCAATTATTTTTTACACAATATATTTTTATTGAAGAAGGTTGAATTTAAATGTGGAATAAGGAGGAATATAGGTTATGAAAAATAATGATTAAAATTTTAAAAAGTGGTGAAGCGAAAATCGTCCTTTGAATTTATCATGCTTCCTAGCCGTGCAATGCAGCTTCCTTCAATCTTAATAGGTTCTTCTCTTTTTTGATGCAAGTTTTAGCAATACATCCACATTATTTACAATCAAACCAAAGTATTTTCATTTTGAAGATCGCCGCTCTCGCGTCTGCACCCTCATTCGCGTTAAATATTAACGCCACCTAAGGAAATATTTGAAAGTGATTCACCATACTCAAAGCAGTCAAATTGTAAGGATGATCGATCTCCATTCAAAACAAAATAACTCAAGAATTATCATTCAGAACATAGTCTTTATTTTCTCTTCACTCGGGCAGTGCCGAATTAAAACTAAAATATCAACATTTAGGAATATATCCTCTTAAATTTAAACTTAAATAAGACAAATTAATTACAATTAACAGTTTTATGCTAAAATAAATGCGATATAATAAAGTGTCTAATTTACAATTAGTCCGATTTGTTTCATTCGTGGTAAGGTAAAGTTAACGGTTTTATTATACTAGATGATCGCGCGACGCCTTCGCCTCGCTGTGAAGTGGCTTGGAATTCGCCAGTGTGAATCGAGCCTTAATTTACTTGACCACGGATGAATCAACCCGGTATTAGTATCTAGGTTAGATCTTGTTTTACGTCTTAACTTGTATACCGCGAAGGATCTCGCCCCCAACTAATATTGGATTTATGGGGGTAACAATCGTAAGTTATATGCTGGTCCAAAAACATAATATGTTAAGACAGTATATTTGAATAAAATACGACCGGTTACACATTTTTTCAAGTTCAAATCTTCCATTTTATAAAAGAATGCAGGATAACCTAGTATATGCTTAAACAGCGCGATACCATTTTTCATAGTTATTAGTTACAATATTTTCATATTATTTGAGTTACAAAATGTCTTTTCCAAAGTGAATTAAACTAAACTATTTTAGATTTGTGAATATGTATTATATACACAGATTTACCTAATGTTCAGACATGCCCTTTAATACAATCTCTAGGATATCCGCATGGAATAGATACGCATGAGGGCATAAATGGCCTATGTACTATGTTGCGTAATAACTATACATGTCTTATAAGTTTACTTTCTGTCATTGCTAAATAATTTCGTTTTAAAATATTTTAATATTTCATTAAACCTTTTTTTATAATAAAAAAAAAATACTTATGTCGTTCTAGCCATCATTGCGTTGTGATTTTGACACGGTGATCCTTAAAAACCCTTAAGGGCAAGTCCAAACATATTACACTATAAAATGATTTATATTTAGGAACCACAGTATGCTTTGTTATAATAAATGAATATTCTAGAACATGATGAAACTAAAAAATGTAATGACACGAACCTTCTAGATGTTTATTAACCTTTTTTTACTAGTGATGTATATGATGGGCGAAAATTATGATTACAATAGGAATGTATTCTGAACAAACAACACTATTTGAAGATGTCCGCTAGTTTTATGCTGGGCCTCAAAATCTAATCAGGCTCAAACTTTGTGGATATTATAGGAGCACAAATGTGGATCTTGGATCCATCAAAAAATATTTTTAGACTCCTCCGTATTAACAATTTTTTTAAAAACGTTCGTTTCAAATTTAGTTTTTAAGCATAATAAATTTACGTAAATCTCAAAATCGGAGGACTTTAAAATTTTAACATTTATTGCAAAGGCCTAGTTTTTGGGAGTACTATCCAAAATCCAAATGTATAAAAGTTCTTGGTTAGAATTTTAAGCCCGTTTTTATTAGACATGTCCTTTACTCATACATTACTCTAGACATTACTGTATACATTATTTGGCTTTATCGGTAAAGAAGTAAACAGTTATTTCTGCGTTTGCATTCGCATCATCAAACTATCCACAACACTAGAACAATACACTTTTTCACGTTTTTTCTCTCGCACAACACCAACATTTTAGTAAGATTTATACTTCGACGTGTTTGATAAATTATTTTCGACATTTACAATAAAATATCTACGTTACATAGTACTCGTAAAGAGTATATTTACCAAAAATGAACACAAATAGTCTTTCATTTTTGTCACAACGCATTTTAATTTAAATTGCCTCATTTTATCAGTGCTTGCTTTCAAATAAAGTTTACATAGAATATTAACATAATTTTATTCTGAGGTACTTTAATATTTAAATTGGCATCAGCCAATAACATGAGAAATCTCCTATAAAGTGATTTTGATATACCTTATCAGTTGAACGCCTACACGGATTCAAAACTACCCCCAAAGGAGATGGAGAAGCATTGAGACATTCCAATACTTTATAATCTCATATATCTGACCAGGAAAATGAAAAACCTGCTCGGTGGCGCCACTTTTACTTTTTTATTTTAAAGGTATGGTTGTCAGTACGAGAAATTATTTCCATATTATTTTACCACAACATGAAGACGTGTTTTATTTACCTGATCAGGCACCTTAATATTTTTGAAGTGAATACTTCTTTAGCGTCATTGAGCACTTTTCTTGGGATGGGTATAAAATGTTGAACTCATAGAAAATTCGTAAGACGGAGGTTGTCATTTTTGTGTACGATAGCGCAATAAATAAATATTGTATTTAACCGCATAAATGCTAGTACTTTTATACTGATAAATAAAGCAATTCGTGCGAAATTATTCCCTAACCATTCCAAAATATTCAAAAATGCACAACGTTAATTTTCAAGTTTTCACTTCTGCCGGCACTCCGGGAGTGCAACCAGTTGTTTTTTTTTTACCTCATTTTTATACAAGCACTGCACGAGAATACATCTAAACTTCTAATAAACCCATATAAAAGCTTACACTACATTTACATTTACAATAAGGCCATCCGTGGGCAGTCCTTACGTTTGTAGTCAGTACATACTCGTCAGGGGGACAAGATGGCCGCGCGCGGAGCATTTTATAACGCTTAAGGGAAGACAGTTAAAATGTCTAGGATAATTTAGTATTTTTAAAGTAAAAATCCTAGTTATTACAAATATTCACAGAATTAAAATTGTCGTGAGTAAATTACAATATTTTTCCATGTATATAGCAGTTTTTGATATTTTTTATCTTTGCACACAAAATTCCCTTACTTTCATACCAATTTACATCATGGCGTTTTTTCAAATGCAAAATGTAATAAAATATTTTTACTACGCCGCGCGCCGCCATCTGTTACAACCTTGGCAATACTTAACCATACTATCTTATTACATACCGCAGTTTTCAATAAACGATCCCAATCGCTTTTTTCGATCCATTGCGAAAATGGATCAATCAAATCAATTTTTTTTTTACATGCTTACAAATTACTTATTTTGATTATTTTTTTCGGGATCGGATTAAATATTTAAGATTGGAATCGTTTATATCAAACGCCCCTTAGTCAATTTATTGCAATCCGCCATTGCTGTAATTTTTCAAACATTTCGTACTTACTATAAAAATAAAAAAAGTTGTGACTTGTTATTAGCAAATATGCCAAGAAGTTTATTTTCATTTAAAAGATTGTTTATTAAAGATTTGAAGGCAATAATCAGATCATATCGTACGTAATTTTAAAATGCTCTGGTACACATTTGACCCATTTCATGATGGACAAGTCAATTTTCAAAACAACATCTTACGGGACCCAAAATGACCCGATGTTTCTATGTAAATAAAAATTTCATGATTCAAGTTCTAGAAATCCTCTCCAATTTATTCTTAAAACCCAATAAAAATGGCATTTCATATTTTTTTATGATTTTTCCAAAATTAAAACATACTGAATGTAAATAAATCATAATGAATAATGACAATAAAAAATATAACAAATTCACTAAAATAATGTAAAAATCATAAGGATATTAAAAAAACTATTTCTATTTTGTGATAAGAAATGATTCAACCGTTATCTCACTCAGTAAATGCACTAAAATAAAAAAAAATCTAACTACTGATATGCATGATGTGAGTGTCTTTATAAATGTCAATTTGGCACATCACTAATGATAACAAAACATGCTATACAAGATGTTATCGACATCGATGATTTTTCAATATTATTTAATAATAGAAAAATAAAAAGGTGTTATTTATAACGAAAAATAAAAAAAATGTAATGGCATGTAGTGAAAAAGCGATATTTTATTAGTTTCCACCTTGCGCGAAGGTGAAATAGTATCGTGCTCTCTGTCCAAAGCACTAGATCTAAAAAGACCTTAATAAAATGTATGGCTAGTTAAAACCTTTTTTATCAGATTCATTTTCCCACATTAATGTATAAATTACGTTCTTAGTTACATTAAATTGGCAGCATTTAGCATCGAGATGTCATATTTAATATTATGATTGCTGTGACGATTCATTGCAGAGATTAAAGAGTAGTATTCGAGAGGCGCAATTAGTCACTAAAGGTACGTTTCCGAACTCGACTGCAAATAGATTATAACTAAAGTGATAACAAAAAAATACAACTGACTGCAATCAGCTACAGTTGGCCGCTGCGATAGAGTTCGGTATTCTGAAATAACGAACTCATCAAGCTAATCTAAGAATATTGATAAATTTTATTGACAAAAAAATGGCGCTTCAAAAAAAATAGATTACATTCAAATAATGTCATGAAAAATAGATTCGAAAATAATTTGAGCATAATTATCATAAGAATTATATAGAATTACATTTTCAGTCATATCTTTGTGTTGTTCGTAAAATGAAAATATTATAGAGAATTCTAGACGGTCAATACATATCTGAAGTCAACTTATAGAACATTATATTACAATAAAAATCATTTCGGAGATTCTACGTTATATTTACTGGCATCAGTCAATACTGTCATATTACATCATAATAAATACTGACCGTCTAGCTTCGGCCTAAAATTAAACACATACAAACCATAATTTGATATGTAAAAAATAATATTTTTGTTTATTAATAAAATATTTTCATTTATACACATTTAGAATTATTATTTGTACCTTTCTAAAACGAATCATACTGTATCTGAAACAATGTTACATTTGCAATATTAAATAAAATGGGTTATTTAAGAACACTGTGAAATATATTTTAAAAGGTGCTTTTCTCTAATTGGTCGCAAATTGTCGATCGTACACGATAAAACTTTTATTAATGTAGTTGAATTAACACTAAATAGAATTCTTTATTTTTATGCGCATTATAATATTATATCATAGTAATTTTGAGTAGTTCATACTTCTCTATTTTATGAACATATTTTTTATAAAATATACCCAGTCCAAAAGATTATACAAGTCTTTAAATTTCAAACATGGCTATGACCGATAAAAGCACAGAAACGTACAAATTGGCGGACATGGTCAAGTTGGTACCAAAATAAGAAGTCGCGGTCGAGTTTTGTATATGGACATTTTGAATTTTCAAAATTATTTGATGTCCATGAAGCTTTTATTAATCATCAAATCCTAAAATCAAAAATAGTAATAAATTATTTAAATTAAAATAGAAATCTAAACACAGCCATATTGTCTGCTATCGCTCGCTTAGTAAACTACTGCAGCCTTTATTTTACGGTCGCGTTCCACGGTCAACTTCGGAACAACACCTTAATAGTTGAACTATAAACTCTATTGTGGTGTGGACGGTAATATTGTAAATGTAACATTTAATATTCGAGACGTTTAAATCATAAATAAGGCGCTACATATCTATAATATTTCAACATAGCGATAGATAGCTCTTCTGTATATCAAATATGATTTAGAAGCGGCCCAATTGTGAAAACATGTTTAAAATATTAGTTTGCCTATACTGCTTAACATATTATTGAGTTTTATGTCAATTACAACTACCTCTAGTATTTTTACCTGATTGAAAGAACTTTATAAGGATAAGGCGGACTTATACGCCTTCTATCAATGTTTAGTCTTTCAAAATAAAACCCACTCCGCCTATAGCCTTCATGCCAGCTATAAAGTGTGAAGATAGCTGTATGCCCGAGATAGAACTGATGCCAGTTATGAGAAAGCTTTCCTTAATTTAAGAAAATTGCAAATTATGCATGGGGTCCCCTACATTTTGGAAACTCTCGTCGTAACGGACAAACAATATATTTTGTTAATCTATAAGGCCGTCGTTACACGATAAACTCCACTTACTTTCACAATTGGGCGGCTTTGCGTTTTTGCGTACAAAATAACGTTCGCGTTGTAGGCAGCGGTGTAGCGGTGTCAGCGTCAGTCGGACGTCAGACGGCGTCAGAGTACGTCAGAGTGCGTCAGACGGCGTCAGAGTACGTCAGACGGCGTCAGTGAGCGGGCCGAGCACGGCGATGGCGGGCCGCTCGGGCGCCGGCGGGGGTCACGCGCGGGGCCGCGATTTCTCGCCCATGCGTTTCGCTAGCTCTGATATTAACTCCCTGGAAAAAAAATATTATTGTACGATTCGATTGAGTACGTTAAGTTTAAGAGACTAGCTAATTAAGGGGCTTAATCTTTGAGTCTGTATGGTATTTAAATATATTTTGTTGAATATTATCACGCGACATGCAAAAATGACTGTCTACAAAACGTTAAGATGACGAGCGAATTTCAGTATCATGTACTTCATTGCAAAAATTCTAGGCTGTGTTGCCTAGCTCGTGTTGACTTTAATACCTATCCACAAATGGGCTAATGGCCGATTCCTAAAAGTGATGTAAACCGCTACCATCCCATCCCTACCGAAAATAGACCAATCAGAATAATTTGTTTGACATGTTTACAGATGACTTATTATGATTGGTTTATTCTTAAAGGTAATTCGTAGTTAGCGGTTAGGATCGTTAATTGGAATCAGCTGTATGTTTTTATTGCGTCAGAATGACGAGACGAGCACGCCGCTCGCCTGTTAGTAAGCGATACGACCGCCCATAAACATCAGCAACACCATATAGAACTTTTAATTACAAAGTACTGCGTGGCACTCCACTGCGCACATCACTCTGAGACATTTATTTATTTTTATTTATTAAGGAAACCAACAGAACAATATTACATATATAAACTAGATAAAATAGGTTACACACAATCCAAAAAAGTTTCCACAGAAATATAACACAAAAGGAAGACAGCGGATACAAAAGAAGGAATTAAAATAAATACTAAACACTAAAATACACTATTATATACATTTGACGTTAAGTTTCATAATGCCCAGTACTTACTACAATGTCCTTCAACCCGGAACATAACAGTGCATGCACACTGCCTTTTGGCGGTAGAAATAGACATTGAGGTGGCCCCTCGCATACGAGAGACGTACCACCAGTCACCAAGTATACAAAAGGTACGTCATTGATGACAGTTACCTGTATATAAGAGGGTCGATGTTCCTGGCGAGCATGTAGAGCAGCCACCAGTCCCCGACGTCGGTGCGGCGCGACACCGCCACCGCCGTCTCCATCGCGAGCGTGCGCGAGCGCGCGTGCAGCAGCCGCGGACGGATCGACGGCATCGCGATTATCACCAGTCTGCGTTTCAAATAAGGTTCAATTTGAAATGAGTGATGATAAATACTTAATATTATAAATGTTTGGTAAGATGTTTTCTAGGCAATAACGCATCTCTTGAATAGATTTGGATGTCTAGCACACAAACTCAAATCTTGGAAAAAAAAGTAGTAAATAAATTGATGGATAAATGGGTATTATTGTATTTTAGTAAGTGTTTATAAGAGAAAAATAAATCGTTTTTGTGTTTGTAGTATACAAAAACCAACAAAAAAATTACATGTCGCTTCATAACTCAGTTGTATTTAAACAACGTATTAATATTATATATTCGTCTGTGATCACATAAACCTCGTCAAAGCCGTTTACCCCCATTCCGTGACGGCGCGTTACGATACAAGGTACCAGGACAACATAACTCGTAAAGTATTTACGAAGTAATCACGGGAGCTATCTAGGCACCTCATTAGCGTACACTTGACGCCGCGACGCGACGGAACCGCATTGTTTACACGACGATAACAAGTGTGCCAGATTTAATGTGGATGAGGAAATATTATATTCCAATAAATGACATTTAATTGATGCGAGGACATTAAATTTATTTTGTACTAATGTTTTATATCTGCGCAAATGTTAGACAACGAAATAAATCTAGTTTTTTGTTTTTATTTTGTACTGTACAGGACAGCGCATGTAAGCGAAGCGTCCTTTTAACTGACTTCTAACCAGTACTTGCTTTAGGGGAGGGCGAAGCGGTGGATTAACAGGGACGCCCAGGTTCAAGGAGGGTGTCACGGGTCTCAAACGGGTCCCACGAGCCAGAACTCGGTGAATTTGAAAAAAAGTTCGCCGATAAAATATTGCGCCCATGGCGTTGAACATATTTAGGTATATGCCGAACGCGCCGTACTTATGGGACGTGCAATTCGTCATCCTCGAGAAGCGTCATCGCTTAGTACCTAGCAGAGTCGCATGCTAACTACCGCTAGACTCACACTGACCTGTAAATGACGAGCAGCGTCAACACGAACGCGAGTATGATGTACCAGAACCAGAGGAAGATGTACGTCTTCTCGTTGACGATGTTCAGCGGCAGGATGCAGAGGCTGTCGTGCGTCTGTATGCTGCCGGACGCGCCGAACTTGTGGAACGTGCACTTCGTCATCCTCGGGAACACGTATATCATTGCGTCGTATCTGAAAGTCAAAGAAAATTTACTTATTGATAATATGCGAAGATTTGTGACATCTTAGATATTTATTAGAAGTAGGTAACCGCGGAAACCGCTAGACGGTTTTGGACGAAATTTGGCACACAGACAGACCATATCTTGGATTAGTTTGATAATCTATTTTCGTCTGGGTCGAAAAATGACTTTCACTTCAAAAGAACAACACCTAATCTTATTATACTTAAAATTAGCTACGTACCTCTCCTCCTGCGGCACCTCGCTGTACCCGAGCACCCTCGTGCCGTACGACATGAATTCCCCGTTGAAGAAGCTGTCCATCATCCACAGCTGCAGGATGATGTTGACGAGGCACAGCAGCTCGCAACCCCAGTACCGGAACGCGTACAATTTGTGCGTCTGAAAATAATAATTACAATATTAGTAAGTATGCTAATTGAATTACACACACACGCACACCTTTTATCACCGAAGGGGTAGGCAGAGGCGCAACTAGTGAACCCATTTTTCGCGTGCGTATTGCATCCCATGATATAATAGGGGGCGAGCATATTGCGATAGCGGGCACAAATTACAGACTGATATTGAGCAGAAAACCCAACATCTCTTTGCAAACTAGGGGTCGAACTTGAGACTCAGCTCCGTTGTACTAATTGAAACATTATTTTATTTTATTATTTGAGGATTGCCAACAAAGTTTACAATAACACAAACATAATAATGACAATCAGAAAATAAAACTAATTGTAACTCAGACTACAGGCAAACCACAACGTACATAATACAATTTTACGATATAATTACTCAATTAAACATTATAAGGAACTAGATAAAAAAGAATAGATTTATCAGAATGTTAGGGTCCAAGTTAATCAATCTCACCTAAAAGAGTTTTCCTAAATGCGTATAGTGAATCATGAAATATGTCAAGCTCAGTAATTTTCTTCGATAGCTGATTATATAATGTAGACAGTCGAGGTATAGGGGAGTGCTTACCTATGTTGGTTCTATATCGGCGGACATGAAGAGTAGGGGGAGGTTTGCGAGGTGGACGCAAAGGGACATTAAGAGCAAATTTGCTTAACGCGTTTGAATTGTCAATTTGACTATTTAATATTTTGTGTAGATACACCATGCTTAGTATTTCTCTTCTAGAACTCAGAGACCGCATTTTGAAAAAAGTTAATTTATCCTTATAAGCATCTATATTCTTAGGAACGAGTTTTCGATAAGCTAGGTGCTTAAGTAATTTCTTTTGAACACTTTCTATTCTATCGATATGTATCTTACAACTTGGTGACCATATAGCGCAGCAGTATTCCAGTTTGCTTCTTACATAGCAGTTATACAGTAAAATTGTGGCAGAGACATTTTTAAATTCTTTGCTACTTCGAAGAACAAACCCTAGAGACCTATTAGCTGCATTGAGTATATTATCTATATGCGTAGTAAATTTTAATTTTGAGTCTACGTATACCCCCCACCCCCACCCCCCCAGGTCACGAATACACGGTACTTCCTTCAGAGAACAGAACTAAAAATAAATAAATAATAATAGTTTAAAACAACTAAAAAACACGCTTTATAGAAAATCCAACTAAAAAATAGAAAATAAATTTGAATTAAGAATAGTGTAAATAATAATAAACGAAAGCGCCATCTTGTGACAAGTAGGATTTTTTACGCATATGAGTAGCCAGTTTAGTTGTAATTCTACTATGGTCCAACAGATGTCACTAAAAATATATAAATAGACCAAAAATCTCATTTTGCTAATTGAATAATGGCATAATCTTATCAAATTAGTGTATTGTTATCGGTCCTGGACAAATCTACAAAGTTTGAATAAAATCTGACCGTTTAAAGTGGGTCAAAATCGCGCCCAAAGGAGTCGGTTACAAACATACAAGTGAACCTAATATAAATCGTGTAAAAAGGTGTGTCTTCAGGTTCAATAAACAAGATTTTTTTATCGCGGGCCTACCGGCCAGTAGCCTGACGAGAGTCGGCTTTTCCGGCCACACCGGACTTTAGGGTGAGTGCTTTAGGCGCTCGCAACCCTTTGTGGAATGTGTTCGATATGGCGAAAGGCTCTTTTTTTTATATGGCCCTAACGGCCAGTAGCCTGACTTGAGTCGGCTTTTCTGGCCACACCGGACTTCAGGGAGAGCGCTTTAAGCCTATCAAGTCCTAGTAAGTATAGAAATAAAATTAGGGATCCTCGGTTTCACTGATTGCGTTTTAATCTACCCTTTCGAGTATAATTTTGTACTAATATTAAGAGTCTTTTCAAATAGGCGAGAAAAGTCTTTAAGCCAAAACCTCTTTATTTGTAACAGACGACTGCTTATGCAAGTTTCTTTACGAAATTTTATTATGAATTTCCTATGAAAAGATTTTATTATTTTTAGAAACCTGAAAACCTGGATACGATGTCAAGCCTCAACAATAACCCCGCTACACTATAACAAACCTACCATAATAAAAAATCCAACACGTCACTAGCCTTTCATATCCATTCATTCTCCATAAACGGACGACATTAAAAACGCAATAAGCGCAAGGCATTCCTCGTGGGTCGTCGCTCGATTGTCTGGTCAACACTCGTGTAATGAGCAGACGGGTCGTGAGACTTTCTACTTGACCTAATTGACTTCGCATTCCTTCGATAACTCAAGACTGGTTGGAAGACAATGACTCCTAAGCATGGAATTATTATGTAATATTTTGTACCTCCATGCAACGTAAGTCATGTGTGAACACAATCGCGTTCCAATCGGAGAAAGATGATACATCTTTTCTGGTATGCGAATGGGCTACCTTGACCAGAATATCAGAATTAAAAAATAATGAAGAGACGGGTCGCCCGTTTGATGGCAAGCGTCACGACTGCCTAATGCCTATGCAGTAGCAACATCACTCAAAATTTTAATTAAAAAGCACTACGTGGCATTGCACTCTGCCACTGACACGTTTACACTAAACCGCCACTAAAGCCAAACAATCCAGTGAAAACTATTCATATTTTATCTCCAGTTATGCTTTACAAAGGTGCTACTATTATTGCATCTATAAACTAACTGACGAGAGTCAAATCTATCCAATGTCAAAAGAATACTAAAAATAGGCAACTCAAATAGAATAGTGCAAGTTGCAAATGTCTCTTTATCATACTCAGCTTGCAAAATAAAACTAAAGAAGACAGATAGGTTACTATCTATCGCTAGACAAAGATAACAAACAACTGCAAAATATGCACAGTATCAGATACAACTTTACTGATCTTTGACGATATTTCCATCATAACCAGTAAGTCAATTACGCTCGACTGTTAAGATCCAAGTAAATAATGGACAATAAACGCGAACCTGCGCGTGTGGCCCATAATGTCCCGCATATGTTTGGGTTATCATGATACATTACCTCGGTGACACCGGAGCGCACTTCAGTATTAAAGATATGGGAGACAGAGCCACCTTTGTTTCGTAAAGCTTCACAATGGTTTGTTCAATGTTATATATATATGCTGCTATCTTTGATATTATGCTCTTAATGAGTTAAGCGGTTTATGTTCCGGCCGCCTGTGCCTAGCAACACAGCTTTTTATTAATAAATGTTATTATTGTTCAGTATTGTAAATGATTATCTAAGAATTTTTCAGAACAATGTTGAACACTATATTCCTTGGCGGTAATCATTGATAAAGCGTTGGTAACCGGCCTAGACCACCTAGTAGTTTGGCCGTAGAAACTGAAAAATCTGTATTGACTGAGTCCTCACCAATGAAAATATGTATCAGTCTTGTTTAAATTTTAAATCATAGTACGACGCGACGTACAAAAATAAGAAGTCATACATATTTCTTCATAGAGAATCATCAAGACTAGGCTGTCGTCGACCGTTCAACAACGTGTCTTAAAGTTCTTCACTCACATATCAAGAAACGAAGACTATGGAAAGACTGGTAGTCCAAGGACAGGTTGAAGAAAAAAGAACTAGAGGCAGATCCCCCATTCGCTGGACTGACTTGATTAAAATGGCAACACAGTCCTCCATGACAGAGTGTACAGGCAGCGCTACTAACCGACAAAAATGGAGAAGCCTTAGTAGACCTACGAACATCGCCGAGATGACTGACAACGCTGACATCTTTCCATGTATTACCATCGCGACAACCACGACCACTCCGCCAAGAGTGTCCGACTGAGAAGAGACATAATTCTTGGTTAGTTAATCCCTAATGCCTCATTTAGGTTATCGACGAATAAATAGTATGATTATACATTATGAGTAACGAATACATCCGAATAAGCTGTTTACACACTCGTATTCATGACTATTCGTCTCTACTCGGCAACTATCTAAATCAAAGGGCATCGTTTACAAATTTTGTCATGGGTGTTGATTATCAAAGAATACACAATAGTCGCCTTCCGGCATATCGGCAGTTTAAATTATCGCTTCGAGATATTATCCAAACATTTGATTCGCACAGATCTCATTTTGTGTTTGCTAAACACGCCGCCGACATTCGAGACACAAGCCGCTTGTGTATAACTATACTGTATTCGGAACGAGGACGTCTCACGGCAATACATGTATGGCATGTTTTAACGACTTAGACAAACTAATCCACAGTAGTATTCTACAGAATAGGATACGAAAATGTTAATATCGTTCATATTATTAGACTAGCTTTTGCTCGCGGCTCCGCCCACGTGAAAGGGATTTTCCGGGATAAAAAGTAGACTATGTGTTAATACAGGACATGATCTACCCGTGTGCCAAATTTCATCGAAATCTGTTCAGTCATTTTGAAGATGTACAGGAACACACAAACAAAAACAGACAGACAGAAAATAATTACACAAATCTCTGATTTGGTTTCCATTACTCTTCTTTAGTCACACCTTTTTTTTATCACATTTCTTTAAATGTATAAATAAAATATAAAGCGGGCCTTTTATCCGGAAAAACTTTTTCACGCGGGCGGAGCCGCGAGCAAAAGCTAGTAATTACAATAAATCCTATAACCAGCATAGATTCAAGACCAAACTCAGATAGAAATATACAAAATTCCACAGCTTGCAACGAGTACGTGACTATAGAAACGTAGATCTCGAGTCCCGACTCCCGATTCCCATCTCCCGAGTTCCATTATTATTATCACGAGGGGCCGGGATCGGCAGATGTCGACCGCCCTTCGCCTTCTACACCTGGCCTGTGTATTGCAAATGTAACGTCATAATTGGATGAAATATCGAATGACCTTTGTTAAATATCGCTTTTTTTGCATCTGCACGCGTAAAGGGGTAAATGTGCAGGCGTGAATTTTTTTGAATTAATATATGTATAGGATAATGGGCACTATGTGCATTATTATAGGGTTAAAAGTACCTTATATGTTATCAAGTACTTGATCTAATTGTGTGTTAAATTTCTTTCAAATAAATTCAGCAGTATCGAGTTCTTGTCGAACAATCACTAATTTTCACAGTTATTTTAGGATTATCATATTTCGGGCCTCTTTACAAGTTTCAAGCACCAAAAAATCATATGTCAGTTTATCGTATTAAACAGCTAGTGTAAATAGTACTAATTTCATTAACATTTCTTTGGGAGCATAGTTAAAGTGTAAAATTTGTATTTGATCGGCTTATAAATTTATGTTAAGAGTACCATTCATTAGAATTTGTGAAACGAGTCTTTATTCAGTTTATCAATCAGATGGCTGTTTGCGACTATCCCCAGCCTCCCCTAGTAAGCACCTTTCCCAGGCCGTTCCAGGCCATATAACCCAGTGTTCCAGTGGCTAATCCTCAAGGACCTGCACATTTGTTATTGCACACTGCGAGTGAAGCTCCATTGTGACGGCGCGGCGGCGGCATGCAATCAACGGCCACAAACGTAACATTACCAGATCATTGCACTGTGAGACGCCTGTTAGTTATTACGCATATCTAGTTATCAATGGCTCATTAGCCAGAGTATCACTTGATGACTGATGCGTCCAAACACGTACAGTCACAAAAGTGTATGCTCGACCACCCTATAGTTCTAAATAAGTCGCGTGCGTGTCGTCTGTCACCAACATGCAATTTACAACTAAAGGAGACGTTAAGAGTTATCTGCTGTTTCCTATGTACATCTCCGATATTATAGCTAGTGCTGATGGGCGTTTTATCTTGAGTAAGTGTACTAGCACCAAATTGGGTGATTGTACAATGCTATAGAAATTGTGGATGTGTTACCAACTTTAAATCCATTAGAAGAGAGTTTCTTGCGGAAGTTTCTTGAGGCGAGTCTTGCCTGTCAACGTGGGCAAGAATTGCTTCACCATTGTGTTCACGGAGCAACTTTTTATTTCCTATCGCACGTGCGAGGCGAGTGAATTGTGTCTAATTGAGGCTTTAAAGTAGATTCGGCAGCTCGTCAAGTCTTTATTGAGCTGATCAGTGGACCTTACGAAAGGGACTTCCTTACTCCAGGTAGGCTGATTTGGTATAGGATAACGACAATAAAAATAGAATCAACTCAACATTCAACAAGATAATGATACACCTCTCATTAAAAAGTCTATCATCTGTTACATATAAAAGCCTGAAGGCAAGTATTATTTTTGGTCGATATTAACTATAACAAAAAAACTAACTCCGTCTGCTCCAAAGGTCATTAGACTCAAAATCGCACACCTACTATACAATATAATGATATTGTATACGATTTATATTTATGGATCTGTCCGCCGCGCCGTCCATTAATCGACAAACATCTATTTAAGGAGCCAAAAAAATTACTAACGGAATAGTTGAGGTCCATGATTCTTATAATATGGATTATTTTTATTTCATCATCATCAGCCCGTTGCAGTCCACTGCTGGACATAGGCCTCTCCCAAGATACGCCACAGAACCCGGTCTGCTGCTTTATGCATCCAGTCGCTGCCGGCCCTCTTGTGCCCTCTTTTTATTTATTTTACTTTAATTTCAAGATGATTTTTTATAGTTGAATGACGAGACGGGCGAATCGCTCGCGTAATGGCAAACGCGCGTTTATGCCAGCAACACCTTAGGAGTCTACATGGACCCAGTAGTGAAATTGGATGCAATGTCCTGCAAACCCGTACTAGCACAGCTGATTGGTGGCAGAAATAGACAACACCTAGGGTACCCGATTGGGCTTAATTTTTAAGACCGGCCATCTGCCGGACTATTACTCGCTTTGTATCCAACTCCCGATAAAGGATGTTGGAAAAACTCAGAACAGAAACTAGCCGAAGCCCGATCCAGGAATCAATCATTGAGCAATCTGACTCACTGTCTATACAGGTACGTTGCATGTACATTACTAAAAACTAAAACAATCACTTCGTCACAGAAAAATAGACCTACATAGCTTAAATATTATACCTTACAATCACATATTTCTACCCGACTGGCGAGAGCAGTGTCCGCCAGATGTGTTTCGCCCAAAGCGATGTTTTTGTGCAATCCAAACACCATAAACGGTGCTACAGACAAAAATAAACCATGTCACTACAGACGCAGAGTCAATAATACTGCAACACTGAACTAACTGCGTAAAACAAGTTTCTGAGAATTTAAAAACTAATCAAGATTTGGAATCAAATTGAATTTTAAATTTGTGTGTGCCAGTGCACAAGAAATATATCGTTGAAAAATATTTTTTCTATTTCATGCCGGAAACACGCATAAATTGAAAGGACTTTGTGCTTTTTGTTTTTATTTTTCGGTGGCAGTTTTTGCAATTCAGTGTTGAGAATGACAGATGATAAATTTATTAAACAGTTCACTAGGCAAAGGTCAATTTTGCGAACAACCATATTTTACTATCTGTTACGCGATAACTTAATTCATTCGAAATTACACCAGGCTCTTCCTAAGTACTAAAATAATGTTTATAATAAAAATTAACATAGACACACCTTGAATATACAGTGACGAGTTATTTCGCAATAGCAATATTCACAAAACATCTAAGGATCAATTTGCATACAATACGAATTCCATTAGATTTCGTGAAATGTGTAATCTGACTGAATCTGAAGAAATATTATTGCTTCGTATTTCTTAACTTTAAATTGTCAACGTTTGTTATTTGATCGATCAAACATTCCTATTTATGTTCAATTGGATCAAATGTTGTCATTAAATAGCACGCTTTTTTATATCGCAAACATAAAACTCTACAAGTAGAGATGCTGTGTAAGTTGTACCCAGTTGTATCTACAGCATATAGAGACCAAGTTGACAGAGATGGCACCAAAACTCACTAAAAAAATTCCAAGAAATAAACTGATTTCTTTACTTAAAAGATTATTACGCGCCCATTATTTATCAAATATTGACGGTATTTATTCTACAAAAGATCTAATTGTCTATAACTAGCCTTCTGATACGTTAAATCTGGTCACACTCAATGCGTTAGAAAGTGCACCAAAAGATACCTTCCTATAATACATCAATGTTCCTATACAACTTTTTTTTAAGATAAATAAGTTGTCTTAGAATGAAGACTGCTTGGATTTAGTAAATTTCGAATTTAGAAAATGCTAGTCAACTATGATTAACAGCAACACAGTGCTTGTAGCCATAAAAAGAAATTATGAGTAACCGTTTAAGCTATGTTGTATTCCTTTATTAACCCATTTATGCTAAGCCATAGTAACAGCAGTGAAGGATACGATAGACCGCCAAAGTGGTACTTTGGGACTTCCTACTTTATCCAAATCTTTGGTGCCAAAGACGACGATATGGTTTTATAAAATAATATTGTAAGTATAATTATATTTTAATTCCCAAGAAAACTTGTTAAGAATGAAGAAGACTAAAAGAAGACAAACAAATAATAATTATTATTAAGTAATAGAAAGCCCAAAGAAACAATGACTAATGGCTGACTACAGTAACCCTTTAACAGCAGACAAACCCTATGATGCTGTTAATAACTCCACACCTTAGCAAATTGTTCGCTATCATAATCTAAAAAGGACCTGTCAAATACATAAGCTGAGAGGCCAGCATAATTTTGTCGACTGGCGAGAAATAATCATCTCTGGTCAGCCAATATGCTTCCTGCACGCCACTCTACTTTCAGTGGTATTAGAGTCAATTTGCTGTGCCCGCATAAAAAAATCCTAATAAAGCCAGTGTAGATCGCCTGTCCGCTGTCAAACATTTACCCCCCGGCGAGTAACCTGGATACATCCCCTCTCCCCCGCCCCCCACATAGCCCATTCATGAGATACGAGCGCGCCGCTCGAGTAAACACGTGCACGACATTACCATACGGCCTCGGAATACGTACCCACGCGTATACGAATTGTACACCGTGAAAGACAAGTGTAATACGAATAGGTTTTAGAAGGAGTTTGGATTTAATCTAAATTGGATAGGTACTGCCCGAAAACTCACGAAATTATCTTAAACTGGCTGCTGCAGAACGTTCTCCTGTAATGTTAGCGGGCAATATTAAGTCAATACCCCACAACAGTCTCATCATTTCCAACCATATTGTAAAGATATTAAAGAGGGTTTAAAATTTAAATAATATAAGAATCATGGCTTACCATCAGGTAAATAACCTGCCTGTTGGGCTACCCAAACTTATTAAAAAACACTTACTAATCAGGGTAACGCATTATTTTCAAACGAGGTAGCCTCGGGTAGGAAGTAGAGTACTTCCGCCTCCCGTTAACATTATTTAATATCCTCTCAGTTTCTTATATCCTGGTACCCGATGAATCATTATTTAAGCAGAAAATGATGCAAGCGGGTAATGCGAATATTTGTGCAGTTAGTAACGGACACGGTCCGCCTTGTGTAGGAGGGGGTTCATGACGTTGATGATGACATATCACACATACTTTACATATTTTTCAGTTCATATCAGATTTTCTTGCTACTATTGTTGAATTGCAAGCGGTACGACACCGCTCTTAGGGACCGGTTTCGAATCCCGCGTCGGCCAGTGAAATTGTGCTTTACTACTGAATGTCAACCCGGAGTCTGGATTTTGTTTTCCATATGACGATAGGCCTGCCCTATCACATCATGGGATGGAACACAATTGGCAAAGAGTGGGTGCTCTGGTGGCACCTTTGCCTAACCCTTGGGGATGACGGCATGATGAGTAATTTTATTTGGAATTTTTTTTTTGGCCAGCGTATAATTCCGACTACCACTTATCCGAGATAAAATAAACTACGTTACATGTTAATGTAGGAGTTGAGCAGTGGCGTAACTAAAGGGAGGCATTGACTCGACTTGAGAGAGCCGCAACCCGAGAGGAAGAGAACCATTCAGAATCCAAAAAATATCTCCGTACTTTGCACCGACCCCATTACATGAATTTGCCATGGACCTTCACGGGTGTAGTTACGCCACAGAAATTGAGCTTATTTTTGTAAAATATGTCATCCAAATTTATTCAGCTGTTTCAAGGTTTAGATAATTCTAATAAACATTGAAAAATCTAAAAGTCCAAACGCCTTCACAACCTTCGGCGTCACAATATAGGAGTTAGGATTATATTAGATTTTTTGTCGGAGGTGATATTATTTTTTTACTTCATAAGCGGTTATGGTAGCAGGAATACTCGCCAGATGCACGACAAGTGGCCGCCATTGAAACCACGCCACCATAATGAAAAGAACCACAAAAGCCGAGACGCCATAAAAAAATGATTCTCATCACTCGTGTGGAATGGTGCAGTGTTTTCGCCAAAATGTTGAATCTTTTTCGACACAAAAAAATCTTAACCTGAAATCTTCGATCAACAATACCTAGATAACCGGTCAGAGTCTCAAAAACGGCCGAGCGAATAACGCCTCACTTCAAACTTGGGGTCTTATTTCAATGTAGTTCACTTTCGATTGCGCCAACGTGCTAACGTGCCACAATGCCTCAGTGTGTGTTCAAAAACTGTAAAAAAAAACTATCAAAAAATAAATTTATCGGACGGAATATCATACTTTCGCTAAGTAAATGCTCTGTTTTAATATAAATAATAAAATAGCCGACTATTTTAATAAAACAAAAATTATTTAGTTTTTAGCCAACCCACGAGCCAATATTCGCCAATGTTTGGCCAACAAATGGTTGCTTTAGAACACTGAATCTATGGAGTAGTTTAATACTTTATATATTTTTTATTTATACGTTTTATTTTGGCTGCACCGTTGATCTAGTGTTCCGTGTAACTGACAGCGACGCCGGGTGTGGTGGGTTCGATTCCCGCGAAAGGAAAATATTTGTGTGATGAATATGAATATTTGTATTTGCCTTCAGTCTAGGTGCTATCCATATATTATAATATATATGTATGTACAAAAAAAGTATATATACATATACTAGGTTTCAATCAGAGTGCAGATATGTGCGGATTCTTGTGCGGGCGCGTCTAATTTAAATAAACATGGAAACCGCGCGCGTTCACAGTGTTACTGCGAGAGCGCTTCTGCATCGAAGCGAGTGAAGGCGCGGGTGGCGGTGGCGGGCGCGGTGGATTCTATCCCTTTGGTCCGCTTTTACCATTCACAGTGATCTAGCGTCCGTTAGTGACTTAGACGTGTTCGATTTTGATTGACCCACTAGGCTCGTAGTCCATTCGACACTGGAAACGTAAAGACGCCAAGACCCGAGCGCCAGCACCCGCCATCGCGCCCGCCCGATCCCGTCAACGCCCACTTATATATAGTTATAAGCTAATTTCCTTATTTAAATGGACACCGGTGTACCGGTGTGTTAATTCAAGTAATATTTTGACAGCCTTTCTAAGTTGGAGTAAATGTAAGCCAATAAAAAGGAATGGTCATATTCCAACCTATAGTTTCGGAGAAATGCGTGGATATACAATCATACATACATAACCTATAAAATGTATATATCTTTGTTCGAAACTCTTCATAGATATTTTCCCCACCCATGCACAAGATACAATATAGGTAAGTCAGGTATAAAATGTTGTATAGTTATACAATATTTGTTAAACATTAGGAATGAATCTGTATTATTATAAAGACATAATAAAAATAAATTACTCAAATTAATCTTACAAAAAAAACGAAGCGCGACTCCGTAAATCGTAATACCCTGTTTAGAGCAGTAAAGTCATAATATCTAAAATGGCGTAAGTAAAGTGCTGTGTCTGTAATTCTCTGCTCTATTGCTAAAGAAACAAGGTTGAATTTGGAACAAAAGTTATTGTACATTTCTAATCTTTTTCAGTCATTCATGGCGTAAGATCATAAGTGAATAGTGATACAATCTAAACCGCGCTTTATTGCTTGGGAACAAGGTATAGTTTAGGTTGAAATTGTTAGACTTTTACATCGTTTTTCTCCGTTTGATGGCAGTCAGTCGATGCCACATTTGAGTTTTGTTTTTGTTCCTGAGGCGTTATCTAGGTATTGTTGATCGAAGCCTGAAATACATAGAATGTTCTACAAGTGCGGGGCAACCTTAAATTTTAAACACGTCATACATTAGCCACAGACACTGTTAATTAAATAC
This sequence comes from Sphinx pinastri, assembly GCA_947568825.1. NCBI lineage: Eukaryota > Metazoa > Arthropoda > Insecta > Lepidoptera > Sphingidae > Sphinx > Sphinx pinastri. Next base: position 1,925,467 of record OX387615.1, read on the forward strand.
TTATTACAAATAGAATTTTAAATCTATAGCTAAGACTATCGGCCGATTTCATTAAACGATCCCTCTTAATCTTCGATCGTATCCCATCCCGTGAATAAGCCAATCAAAAGTCATTTGTACTTGCATAACAAAAAAATCTTTGTTCTTATTGGTTCATTTTCGAGACCGATCAAAAAGAGATTGAGATTATTGAAATTGGCGGTAAGTAGGTAAATATATAAAAAAAATACGTGTGGCACTCGGAGACTGCCGCGGTAAAGCTATTGCATAGCATTTTTTATCAAAAATTTTGATTGACTAAACACAAATTCGATCTTACGCTTACCACATAAAGTAGATTTTTAAACGCGAGCAACGCACGTTTAGTCTTGTTATTGATAAATGTCAGAAATGCAATGGTCATCACAACCAAAGTAGAATAAATCTAAATTTGAAAAAAGAATCTTAAGTTCGATTCTTTTGTACTCGTGCCGTGCCAACGCTGGGGAAATAGCTTCTACGCAATGTATTTAAGGTTCATATTAGATTAGTAAGAAATGGTTTTAATGACTTTAATAAATAAAATAAATAAAAATATACTCGTTTCAAGAATTATAGCTTCTACGCATTGTATTTAAGGTTCATATTAGTAAGATAAAAAAGATGTCAGGTTATTTTCGATACGGAATTTCTGGATTCGGTCTCCACGCTCAAGGCCCGCGATAGAAGCTATGCAATAGCTTAACAATGGACCGAAAATGTTTCCCTTTTTGGGTGGTTATTTTTTCGGGTTAAATTAAAAACATTGTGATATGTGTTATCCGGTTTACAATCAGGTTCTTAGAAAAGGTCAAATTTTAACTTAGAAAATTCACTCTTCTATTATTAATTTAAATTGAGTAATAATATTTAATGATTAAACCTTATTAGTTAATGTTAACTGCCTCGGTGGCGTAGTTGTATTACGGTACGACTGCAATGCTGAGGTCTCGGGTTCGATCCCTGGGTCGGGCAAAGTGGTATTGGATTTTTCTATTAAGTATCAGCCCGGAGTCTGGAATCTGTGCCCGATATGGCGATAGGCTCGCCTCCTATCACATCATTGGACGGAATACGCACGGCGAACAGTGGGTGCACTAGTTGCGCCTCTGCCTACGCCTTAGGGGTAAAAGGCGTGAGTGTGTGTGTGCGTTAACTGGTAAGGGGGTTAACGAAATGAACATTAAATTCCGATTAACAATAAAATTAAAAACACTCGTAAAATTCCAATTAAGATAATTATTTCGCTGTAATTCAAAGGCAAAAAACCAGACAGCCTTTTGCAAGTTATTCGGCGAACTTTGACGAAATACTTGATATTTGTTGCGTGTTGCGCCGTGACTCAATCGAGACATTTTTAGCCGCAAGAAAGGGGGGACACGAATTAATAACATACACTGATTCACGCCTGCAAAACCTACAAAGTACTTACATAGACTAGCTTGACCCGAAGCACCTCCCGAATCTTAATGTTCTTCAAAACACATTAGAACATCTGCCCTCAACAACGAAATAAGCCTGTCCAAATTTAAGATTGTAGAATATACTATTTTTATTTGTTTATTTTATTTTTATTTATAGGAACAATAAACGGTTACATGATAAAATATATTATAAACTAATCTTAATCTAAATGAATTCAAAAACACATAACCCACACCATTGTCCACATATTGGCATAATTACAGAGTATTACGAACAGACTATGGAATATTATGAAGTCATCTTAGACAACTTGAGAATTATACTAAATCGATTAAAGAGATCGTAACCATGCGTTACAACCTTTTTTTCATATTGTAAGTATATCGGAAACATTAAATGAGATACTTAATATAGCTGAGTATTTTAATGAACAAATGAGCTTTTTCCCTAAATATAACAAGTTGTGAATAAAACAACAGGATTTGAGCCATTAGGATTTTTAAGATACAATTACCAAGTCTCCTTAGTGAGCTTGAACTTCCGCTGCACATAAACAAGTAACTATTCTAAAAACATCGATTTGAACTGAATTTCGATGCTTTGTTTGGAAGTGTAGTGAAAATACAAATTTACGTAGAGATTTCAATAGCGACGCCACCCAGTATTTATAATATTATTATAATTCACGAATCCCGGGTCGTGTAGTGATATCGGGTGAGTCTGCTCAATATCAACTCGGAGTCTGGAATTTGTGCCCGACATGGCGATAGGCTCGCCACCTATCACATCATGGAACGGAAAGCACATGGCGAAAAATGGATGCCTTTGCTGCGCCTTCGGAGATAAAAGGCGTGGTGTGTTTGTTTTATTATCAAACAAATGTTTAGTCTCAGAATTAGTTACAATTTCTACGAGACCAAAAAATTACTTACCCACTGCTACATATAACGATAGCAAAAAGTGAAGTAATTACCGAAGCTTATAGTTTAACTTTAAATATAGGTATCAGAAGTTCTACTACCAAAAACGAACGCCGAAACGTCGGTCCGAAACGAAGAAACGACGAACTTCGGATTTAACCTTACTACCAAATTACTTCGGATCCGTCACCGTTACTTTCGGACCCATAAACAATCGTTCGAATGAACATATTGTGTCGGATTAGAGATGTATATCTTCAAAAACCGTAAATTTTTTCCTATTAGTACATTCTTGTGAAAAAAACGTATAATTTGGATGTCTAATTAGGTTTTCTGTAATATATCTATTATTTTATAACTCTAATTAATTAATAGTTACAAAATAACAAATATTTTTGCTGATTTTACATTTTACGGTTTTATTGCATTGTGTTTAATCTGTGGAATATTATCATTTTTGACAGACGTTGACAAGTTTGAAGTTGACTCGAGAAAAACTTTATTGTTAAGATTATTATTGAAATGTTATTTACTCGCTTTAAAGTTTAAACGAATGATATTTTGCATTGCAAAGGCAGTTATTGTGTAACAAAATGAAATTTCTGTGATTTGAACTAACTATTACAAAAATCATCATTACTTCAAATTAACGTATAATGTTTTTGACTATTTTTCAAAACATTTCAGCTCAAGGTGATTGCCCATAAGCGTGCAGATCGAGGCGCTTTTAGAATTCATGACAGAAAATCCCAATCTCGCTCACGGGCTAGTGCATAGCCTGGAGGGGCCGGGTGGGCTAAAACTAGTCGCTTGTGGGAGACCTTGACATACCACCTTAATAGTATGAGGGGTGCAATGAAAACGGTGCAGCAATGGAAGAAGCTAGAAGAGAGTAAGAGAGAGAGAGTTGGCAATGAATGGAGTGAAAATAAATTTGATTCAAAAAGTTGGTATTCATTTAACGTGTGTTTTATTATGGCTATATGGCTGCAGTCAATGCACCCACATATGCCTGGAATCCCATTTTTTTAAAGAATCTATAATTATTAATGGCTTGTTTCACATAGCATCACGCCTTTACCTTTTCAGGGTTAGGCAGAGGTGTATCACACCCACATTTCGCCATCTATGTTAGGTCCCATGTAATAGGAGGCGAGCCTATTGCCATTTACCGTGCACATTTTCAGACTTCGGGCTGATGCTGAGTAACCCAATATCACTTTTCCCAATCCGGGAATCAAACCCGAGACCTCAGCACTGCAGTCGTACCGTAATACAACTATACCACCAATGGCAGGCAGTCAATGGCTTGTTTTAACTAGGGGTCGCAAACCGGGATCCCGGATACCGAAAATACCGGTATACCGGACCAAAAAAAGGACTTATAAATACCGGTATTGATTTTACAACAACCGGGATTTTCGGTATTTTCGAAATTTGTTAAATTAAATTATGAATGCATATATTCATACATAATATTGCCTCTGAATGCGTTAGACAGACTAAGGATTGCTACTTTGTACGATTTTGGCAGACTTCTTTGTTTTCATCTATATTTATGAACCTCCTCATGTATTATTGCCACTTTACGATACTATCCATACTCGCCCTATATAAGTACTAGATTCGTCAGCCTTCCATCATCCATTCTCTCCAAATTACCAACCCACGGCAACACACTTGTTTTTTATTTTAGTCATTACATCCCCTATGAGTGCATACAGACACTACAGTACCTATTCCGCACTCCATCACCCACACATGCCTCTTAACGCTCGTATTTGCAGTGCTGTAACTTTCATGCTTCTTCTCCCACATTCAAGAATCGACAATAAATCTATCTGTCACTAGTACATTTTTGGGCACGTTCCGACTGTCCATAAAGGTGTGTAATGCCCTATTAACCTGCAATCACTTGGCAATCAATGTCACTTTCATATTATAACATAAATCTTACTTCCTGTAACCTAACATGACATGACACTCTGTCATACTTTGGTCCATTGTCCTAAAGGACCGAGCCAGATAGGAAAACACCTTCCCTTTTAAACACCTTCATTTTGGTTTATTTTCTCGTCCTTTGTCCCAAAATAACAATACATTATCCAGAATCCAGTCTTCGATTCAGGTTTCCGGTCATCTTAAAAATGAGCTAAGCTGACCACAGTTCACGCCTTGTCATCCTATCATAACCTTTTCTAAATGCTTCACCACACAGGGAACGGAGCTGGACGTAGCATTCACGTCGCGTTGTCTTGCCGTGCCAATTACTATGACCATGTATGAGAGACGCCACATAGTAACTGCCATGCTTAGCTGGGCGTGATGGTTCCTGCCAATACGAGTGCGGCAGGTTTGAACACGCTAAGCTGTGCACATCGCTTCCTTCCGCGAGATAACGCACTCACAGAGATTGGATTGTGGGTTGGGGGCATTTGGAGAATTCCACCACGGTATCCCCTGCCTCGTGAGGAAACCTACATACCTGAGAAGTTCTCTGAATTTCGAAGGTATGTGAAGTCCGCCAACCCGCACTAGGCCTAAAACCCTCTCAGTAGTAGAGGAGGCCCGTGCTCAGCAGTGGGCAGTATATAATACAGGGCTGATTGCATTACATCCCCTGCCTATCGTAAAAGGCGACTAATATAGGCCACCGGGGGTCACAGGCGGGCGGCAAGGGTCTGTCCGTCTTTAGTTTTGTGTTTTTTAGCACATTGTTGCGATCCCTGTCATGGGCGGCAGCGTGGCAGCCGCACTAGGCGGCACCGCGCAGGGGCGGTTGCGGATGACAACCTAGACACTTCCATCAGAGGAAGCTCGCAGCCTTCCGTAATGCGCCGAAGATGGCCACCACAGAGATTTGATTGGTATGCCGTGAGTTGTACATAGCTTAGGGACTCGGTTTGGCGGTCGCCCGATGGTTCCATCTCTCCGGGCGGCTCAACGTCGGGTCTTAAGGCCCGGTGAACCCAACATAGCCGCTCAGTCACCCTCCTTGAAGGCTGGGCGGTAGTAATAAGTAGACTTTCTTTGCGGAAACAAAAAAAAAATTAAGGATGCTATTGCTCGGCATGACTTCCAGCGGCCGACCATGGCAAACACCACGGCCGGCAGCATTTGTTCTGAGAGCGCTGAGTTATAGATCCCATGCTGGGCACTCCTCGAAAGTGTGTTGGACCTCGCGACCATTACCACAATGATAGCATACGGCGGACTCTTCCTTTCTGACCCACCACAGGAACGAGCCGCCGTGGCCCGTCAGCATCTGTGTCAGACGGAATGTCGGTGTACCGTGGCCCCCGTCAAGCCAGCTTAAGAAGGCAGATTGCAACTCGCACTGACGCGACAGTCCTTAAGTCTGCACACTTGCTCTCCAGCCTGGTATGCCACTCCTCCACGCAGGTACTGCAGATGGAGACCAATTGGGCTGTAACCTCCCTCGGGGCCAGTCTCCGCCCGAGAGGGGATACTTCTTCACGCCAGAAGAATACTAACGAGAGATGTTTGGCATCCAATTCTCATGGCAGAGTACCGGCAAAGACACAGACCGCCTCGTGGGAGACTGTGCGATAATCACTGATGAGTCGCTGCGCTACCAAACGCTGCGTCTTACGCAGAAGAGCGTCGCATCGAGCAGTTAGGGATTCGGCCCAGACGGGACAATCGTATAAGGCCATGGACTGCACAACTTCAGCGTATAAACCTCGGCAAGGGTTACCGGGAACCAGTCTAACCATGCGTTCTTTCCTGAATACGTTTTAAACAAGCTTGTCGCTATTTAATTAGTAATTTAAATGTATATTAGCTACATTTTCTTCAAATCCCGGAAATACCGAAAATACCGGTATACCGGGATTCATCTGAGGTCAGTACCGAAAATACCGGTATTGAAAACTTGGTCCGGTATTGCGACCCCTAGTTTTAACCCGAGTAAATAAAGTGTTTGAATATATTTTATAGTAAAGGCTTATGCTAGATGAATGATTAATGTTTTGCTCATTGTTCTTTTATAAGAGTCCACTGAGAGCAAACCTTCTTTTATAAGGCTGATTGAACGCCTCAGTGACTTGCCTGAGGCACTTTGATACAGTTTGCTGGGTCATAGACCTATCTATACTTAGTCCTACTGCTCCCTGATAACTACCCCTGGCATAAAAAAATTGCGTAGTCAAAATCTAAAATTATCAAACCAATATAGGACCTTTTAGTATACAATGCATCTAATAACAAAACAAGATAAGATTATATAGGCGTTAAGACTTTTACTACCAGCTAGGTACTTGAAAAAGGTAGAAAGTAACATAAAATAAAATAAAAATAAATTTATTCTGTAGTAAGCTACAGAATAAACTTATGGTGGGATCAATTATTTTTTGGAGGAAGCAGTGGAACTATGTCCTCGTACATGATTTCAAAAAGGGATGGTGAAACCGTATAAATTCTAAAAAATTCCATGTTTGGAATATTGCATTGAACGAAGGTTTCACGCAGTTGGAGACGCTTCCGAATTCGCTTAGCACTTTCTTCTTGCAACAACTCTTCATACAGAAGGAATCGAACCATTTTAAAACCTCTGAAGACCAAACGAATATCAAACGAAAGGTTTAGAGCTTTCGTGAAATTGAGGCTAAGATCCGAACGAAGAAACGATGTATTTTACGTCAAATTGGTTTTCAAAGTAGGGTCAACGAAAGTAAAAATGTCATTAGTGTCAAAATCCGAACATCGAATCCGTCGTCGAATCCGTCATCGGATCCGTAACACTTCGTAGTAAGAAAACGTGCGATCCGTCACCCGAAACTACGGATTTCGTTTTACAAAGTAGGCACTAAGGTCTCAACGCAATCCCAAAGTGTTATTCTGCGGTCATTAACTCATTATTGACGTAATACATTCATAATATTTATCGTATTATTTACGCTATTACTTAAAACCAACCACCAAACAACAACATTTTATACCTAAATAAAAAGGGATTTTCATTGTACCGGAAATCCCCAGTTTGTATTGATTAGTAAGGCAACGTTCGAAACGAACTCTCTATAAAGTCTGGTCTACACAAGTTTCTCGCATGATAGAGTCGGGAACGTCAAAGTTTCTAGTAATATAGATGCAGACACAATGAAGTCGGTAAAAAATATAATCTTTGCGAAACCTTGCCTTTAGGCGTGAAAGACGAGATGAACAAGAGATTTTCCACTCATGGTTATGCGATTGTCCAGAAAGTTTAACAATACTATCAACAATTCAGAATTAAGCCAAGATGCGCCCGCCTTCGTCAGATATTAGATGGTAAATCTCATCATCATCGCCATCAGCCACACAACGTCCACTGCTGAAGATAGGCCTCCCCCAAAGATTTGATTTTGACAGGTCCGTCTGGTAAATCTCGTAATGTCTTGTTATTACACTAGTTACAATATCCCTTAAATCGGAACACAACGACGCTTGCATACTGCTGCTAGGTGAAGGAAATAAATAGTGCCTACTTAGATGGACTTTCAGAGAGGAGACATGTGACATCAAATGAGCCTGATTTTCATGAGAAGAACTGGCTTGGTCGCATCTATTTCGCATTTATAAGTCACGTTAAATGATTCTCATTACTACTTGTAAAGAACTAAATGAAAATTGTAAAAGCAAGATTATGAATCCGGAAACAAGAATTTTCTATTATTATACTCGGCTCTATCCCGCGAGAAATTGGTCTCGTGTAAATCAAGCTTTGTATTTGTACCGTTACAGCAAACTAATAAATCAAATGCGAATGCACATTACACCGAAATTAATCTTCTAATAATTTCTGTACACAGTTACGGCATTTCGTAAGCGAAAGATTCAAGAAAGCAATTCACGATACATTGCTGGCTATACCCAACACTTCATCACAATGTGAATAGAAACTGTTCAGTGTACGTCTACGTCACAGTGCATTGCGTAACAAGTTCCGAAGAACGGGCCACTGTGGCCAATGACCGTGGATAAAAAACTCTAGTTGTCGCTTAGGAAACCGATCGATCGAGTGTCACGATCACATTTTTTTAGAGAAGTATGAAGGATTGATTGTTTGAAATCTGATTCAAGCATTGTTGCAATGATGAAACAATTTAACAATCTAGATACTCTGTAGATTGTATTATAATTTTTTATTTCTTTGTGGAAGTAAATTGACTGTAATTCATATGCCAAGCCATTTTTGTAAGTATTTAATTTATTACTTAGGCTTTGAAACGTGTCTTGCAGTGATGGAATCTTCTGTTATCTTTTTTTTACATGGAAGTTTCATCAAATCATTTACAATAGATTCTGAAATAGGAACACTATATTACACATCAAAACTTTAGACTTTTGCTTTCTATCGGCAATAAACGATCTCAATCTCAATCTTCAATTAAATCCTCGAGAATAAACCAATCACAATACGTAATTTAATAAAGCATGTCGAAAAACGTTATTCTGATTGGTCTTTTTTCGCGATTGATTGAAAAAAGTCATTGGAATCGTTTATTGAAATCGGGCGGTATAAAATGGAACAGATTACACGATACAATAATAGAACGAAGTATTTTAAATTACACAGAAAGAGGTCGACTGCACGATGCCCAAAAGCTTATTAAAAAAGCCACGCATATTTTTGTTACTAATGGCTTTCGAATTCCAAAAACGTGACTATACCAGCACACATAAATATAAAAATATACTATATTTTATTAGTACACGGACTGACGGAACAATGCAGCTATCCTATCACGACTGATGGTTCCTGGTCGTTGCCTGTCTTTCGACCCTATCTTCTATCTCGTGAACGAATTCGTCATCACATCATATTATTAAGATCGAATCATTAGGGATAGTCGTCGATATTGTCGATTAAAATCAAGTACTCTAGTTTTTACTAAATACGGCCGTAAATAAAAAATACCTCCGAAAATATATCAATTTAAATCCTCCAGACCGAAGGTACCGCTAGTTTAGCTTACTTTTTACTATTTTGAACTTACGCTCAGAGACATTAACTGTAAAATAGGAGGATAGGGAGGAGTCAAGTAACTGTGTCAGACGGCACAACAATCGCAACGGGCGAGGGTTGATTATGCAGGCGGCGCACGCGCACGTCGCGGCGCAGGAAAGGCGTATTTCCACAGATGCGCCGCGACGAATAGCAATTGTGCCCGAAGAATGTGTTAATTTGCCTTCTTGCGTCCGTACGGGGTTATTGAATTCACGTGCTATTGAACAAGAGTTCAGAGTGCCTTTTTGTTGTATTACTATACCTATACACACACAACACACAACTAAAGAGAGAGAGGATGGTGGTCCTAAATATTATAATATTGTGTCGACTATCTTAATTGTTTTAGAAATGTAAGTGGCGTAGACAGACTTTAAAAAAAGAGACTACTTCGATTTACGCAGCAAATTAAGTAACAATCCTGAAAATTATTCTATCGAATTTATAAAATGATAATTTTTTATTTTAATCTCTCTATTCTATCCCACTCACCCTCTCATGCCTGAGCAGGTACGCGATGAGCACGTCCTTCTTCTTCTCCTTCTCCTCCTGGTGGCACACGCCGACGTTCAGCCCCATCACTATGGTGCGTAGCAGCCCGCCCTCGAACGCATCCCACAGGAACTTTGGCGTATAGCACATTATAGCCTAAAGGAACAAGAGATCATTTATTTAATATGAGGCTTCTTGTCTTCTTGTAGTTGGGAGGCATGTTTCAGAGTTTAGGTTTAAAAGTATGGGGATTAAAAAAATATAAGTCGTATAAATTTGACGACGTTTCAGAAAAACGTTGGGAACTACAAGAAAATATTTTTCAAATAGGCAGTATTAAAATTCCAATATTCCTTTACTCTAGAATTAAATGCTTAAAGTTTGCTGCAGGAAGTTAGGTTGCAAAAATAACATACTTCACCAGATGTCAGCTTAACCGCAAATACTATTAAATAATAATAGAGGTAAATTATTACGAAAGCCAAGTTCAGGAGTTATTCCAAGTATTGTAAAGGAAATAATAGTTTTCCTTGGTCTATGGGCTATGCTCAATAAACAAGATGTAAACTGGAATAATATTTAAGAATTTCAATACCAGGATGTTTGATTAGACGTGATGTTATTGCTACATACATTTTTAAATATTTTTTCCTTAAATGTAAATTTCAATTTTCAATGCAAATCAGCTGTTCATATTTGGATTCCTTTTATTTGACTTTATACATGCGGTCCCGAACAGACTAGCATAAATGTCCAGAGATGATATCTCTCGTCAGTCAATACTCTGTCTTGACGCCACCCCACTTGCCATCATTGTGTAGAGAGGTAATTTTGCCGTCGCCGTACAAAAAAATATAGTAACTCTGCATATCAAACTCTACAAAAGGATCAAAACATACCTTTCCATTGACCATACAACCATGGGCATTAAGTCACGTCATCTGTCACGCATACCGTTAGATGACAACACTACGACCCAATTGTCCGTGACTACGGCCAATCGTGACCACCGCGTTACGACTGTTTTACACCTATTGTACGCTTAGGGGGAATACACTTTGAGCTATGTCAAGGTTTGTTTGTTACATTATTAGGTTATATCTACGGTCTACCCAATTATTATGAAATATAATTTTTGGACCTGTTTTATTCTTTTTAAATCAATTTCTCTCACCCCTTTTCTCACTGACCAGTAACTTTTTCTTCGCGGATAAGCCAGCGTGTAAGTCTTACAGTTCACTTATTCGGAGTACAAATTATATTACATTCAGCCAGGCTCTAGTGTACTCGCCTAGACTTATACTCTATACTCTATAGACTTCTACTTTTATACATAATATATATGTTGTTTTATATTTGAAATATCATATTATTATTATTGATTATATGTTCTCATAGTACTCTTATCAGATATTGTTACATCTAATAGTTTTTTTTTTTAATTACAGTAATATTGTTATCTGTTAGTATACAATTGATAGACGAAGTACTTAGGCTTTTTCTATTATTTTAAAGATTGTGGTTCATGCTGTGATTGCTTATAACCAGAGTTGCAACTACAATAAATATATATATATATATATATATATATATATATATAAATATGTGTAGATTTTAAAAGAATTATTGTAAACTCCGTTATCAATCCTTAACCAATAAATAAATAAATAAATACATAAAAATAAATATTCCCAACTTTTACAAAAATATTCCTAGCCACTCTAAAATACAGTTTAGTGTTTTAAGTATCATCATCATCATCACTATCATCAGCCACATGACGTCCACTACTGAACATAGGCCTCCCCCAAAGATTTCCAGACGGACTTTAGGTATCAAGAATTTTAATTCCAGTGGTGTTACTACTATTTAGATTATGGGGCTTATATACGCGAGTCACTTTATAACACAAAAACAATGGAGTTTTTATACATTTAAATATATATTTTTAACTAAGTTCACGCAAATATACTTCTTACCTCGTTTTGTACGATAATTAAACACTTCCCAATGTTTTTACATACACAGTGATGTCATACGGAAGGACAAATAAGAATTAAGCCAAACTCCAAGGTAGGTAAGAATAAAACGTAGTAGATATAAAAAAATGTATTGTTTGCTTAATAAATTATGATCTCGAGTATATAGACTAACTAGGAGTAACTTGCGACTCCACTCGCGTGAATATCTTTCCAGAACTAAAAATGAGTGCGACAGTGCTTTTAAAAATCTTCTACAAATTCTAGTTGCCCATTCCGGGAATCAAATCAAAAACTTACATTTCACAGTCTAAAGGAACTGCCAGTAGATCAATCAGGTATTAAGTTTAACTAATAATTAAAATCAAAGGTATAGATAGGGGTATACGATATATATTTTCTAAACACGTGCAGCCAACTTCCTTTGTTCGTATCATATCGGCCAGGTGTACACTGCTTTCATGCTCCATAAAAGGAAAGTGCATTACGCTAGATCAGTTCTTGCCTTAAATAACAGCACTATTATTTACTGAATACAATGTAAGTTTATCTTATCCAGAGATTGGATTTTTTTCTATCCTTAAAAGGAATTGCAAAGGAATCGAAATCCACGCCAGCGTAACTTCAATGCACATAAATTTAATTTTTAATTTACTAGCCTCTCTTCACAGTTTTGCCCGTCCGTCGATGAAACTGTAAGTAAAAAGGTAAACGTTCTACTCCTTCTTAAATTAAGACTTAGTTAAGTTTGTGTATTTTTGAATAGTTAAGATATTAATTTCGTTTCCTATTAAGCCTTGAGAGCTATTCACTGTTTTCGTACAAATCTGCATTGACCTAGTCGGGTATCCCACCAGCAAAGTAAATAAACATACAGTTCGAGCTGCAACACGATTCATATATGAAAACCGTCTTCCGAATACGCCTTAACAACATTTACATCAATGACAAACATCAAACAAGATACATTCACATTTGACTCATTAATCAACATTTTGCTCACTTTAGTCGCTTCGCTTTATTTCCCTTGTAAATTAGAGTTACATCATCTTTCTCCACTTATAAATGTTAAGGAACTACGACTTCTAAAGCAAATATTTAGGCCAGGAATCGAGCATGTAAAATCTAATGTTATTTTAACAGATGAACACCTACAAGATCAGAATAATCAATCTATTGGAAATGGTAGAGCTACAAGGGTAGTGCTTACACAAAACAATACGTGGCTGCTTACTGATGTATTTCATGTGGTAGGTAAATGTAATCCGGAAGCCCAAATAACCCGACACCCTTCCCTAATCCTTATTCCTTTTCTCTAAGCCAGCAGCAAATCCGTGTTTATTTATTGGACTACTTTAAGAACCTTTATTCGTTAAAAAAAGTTAGACTCAGGGCCGCTTTTCTGGCAACCTTTTCTTTAGGTCCGAACTATATTTATGTTGATTATTATTGGTTTGCTTAAATTATTCCCGTCCGTGCTACCATTAGCACGCGTTCCATTCTTCAACCCTGGTATTGTGGGTGTTTATGGGCTGTAGAGATCACTTACCGCGTATAATCCGCCTGCTGATAATGCAATAAAAAACCTACAATGACTAGGCAAACAGAAAAGGATGGAAAATTGTTTGGGCCCCTTCCAAACTAGGGTCGACCCACATAACGGATTAATTTATACTGTGCGAATACAATTCGGATTACCATCAGTTATTCCGGAAGTACAGTTCGACGCCTCTGTTACAAATCCGGATGCACACCTAATTGTCAGTCTCGTCTTGTCTTTGGACTAATTACCTTCAGGTTTAGTAATGGTTTTGTCAGTAATGCTAAAACTGGTCGAGGCTAGCAAACGAGCAAGTAGCTCTCCTGATGGTTAATAATTACCATCGTTCATGAACATCTATACTACGATCCTACAAGAACCGTGGGTGCTTTGCTGCTTTTATATAGCTCCAAATTAAAGACGACGCAGCCAGGGAGATTGACATTAGAAGTCATCAATTCCAATAATCATACTCGCTACAATGTCCTACAAACAAGAAACTTTTATCCTTCTACACAGGCTCAGCAGGATATTAATATCTTTATGATTCAACATTTATTGTTTGCGCATAACATTAGCAATTTGCATGTATGGAGATACGAAATCTGCGGCAGTCATCTCACGTAAGGCGCGCCGTCACCGCCTCGTAAATATTACATCAAGCCGTGGCTCTGAATGGGCAGGCAGGAGTGATGCTTCCGCTTCCCGATACGTCATGATTTACACATACGAAAATAGAAATTTTGCTTGTGACTTCGTTCCAAATGCTTTGGAAAAAGAATCCCACGCATTGGGGACAATAAAAAAATCGTGGCGTACGAAGGCTCTACATCTAGGTTGGTATTCATTTCACTCAGTAAAGCCGCATTTAATAAAGAATATTGTGCTATTAACCGTGACATAAGCATTGAGTTCCTAAGTCAGGCAATTAAACTTCTACTTAAAAAAATTGACTATTGAATGAATAGTAATTTTGAACCGTCAAGTACTAGACAATACTGAGATGAGGTCTCACCTGGAAAAATAGCACGAAGCAGACCCACTGGTAGTACGTGTAGTACTTCTTCTCCTGCGTGCTATCATACTCGTTTGCTATACCTGGATGCGCCACTTCTTTCCCCACCTAAAGAAACATAAAAATGATTATTCACAATATTTTATTAGTACGTATTAGAAATGCCAAAGTTTATGAAGATGTTTGGAAGTTTGTTAGATGTAAACGCCATATCACATAATGATATCGTATAGCCTGTAAGTCCTATTACTAAAGTAACAACACTTTATCTAGTGGTTCCGGTTCCAGCCACTGTCACTTATACTTCCATGTCCCGATGGAATCAGCTTGGTCATGTTATCTTAGTCATTTAATTAAAAAATATTTGTCAAAATACAACGTCATCATTATCAAGCCATCCGGTATCATAATACACGCAGATTTTAGTGAAGTCTAGCCCATAGATAGACCATGTCCTGGATTAACATATAGGCACCTTTTAATCCCGTAAAATTTCACAATAGAACCTTTATTTGGGAAAATTTGTAGGCTTTCAGTTCGAAAATATACTATTTTATAAGGAGCAAATGAAACAAATCACAGCTTCTATTTTTACCCAGTGACCAGTTTCATTCCCACAATGGTAGCAATCTAGATTGCTGCAATCAATTATACAGCTCTGACTTGCCAATTAACTTGCACATACAAGAATAACTAATAATCAAGGGACGCTACGTATAGCTGGTCGACATTACAGTCATTAGTTCTGAAGAGTTACATTCCAAAATCAAGTTAAACCCGACATTATTCTGGTGACTGTTGTAACCTCTCCAGTCAGTTGCTATGATAGTACTAGCTTTTGCTAGCGTGGTTGCCTTGGTTGGTGACAATAATGATTTGGAAATATTCACTGGTGGTAGGTCTCTCATATGTAAGAGTCCGTCTGGGTGGGTACCACCGCAATGTCTATTTCTACCGCCAAGCAGCAGTGTGCATGCACTGTTGTGTTTCGGTTTGAAGGACATTGTAGCCAGTGTAACTACTGGACATAATGAGGCTTAACATCTTATGTCTCAGGATGACGAGCGCAGTGGAATGCCAAACAGTACTTTGTAACTCAAGGTGCTGGATGGTGATGCTACTGTCTATGGGTGGTCGTATCGCGTACCATCAGGCGAACTGCATGCTCGTCTCGTCATTCAATGAAATAAAAAAAAAATATGACCATTTTATACGAATGATAAAACCCATAATGCTCACAAACTGTCCCACTTCAATATTAGTGTTAACTTTTTGATATTGCAATATCTGACATAATACCATGTATATTACGATAGGAATTACTAGGAACCCAGTGGAAGTACAGATGTTAATTGTTATCTGATTCCAGTAATTTTGGTCGAACGGATGTTAGCCAGCCGCCACCGATGCGAATTTATTTTATAATTGCAAATATCTGTAGATTCGGAAATATATCTAGACAGTACACTAATAAATACTCATTTCCAAAATATTGAATTCTTTATCATTATTAATGAAAATCCAAAATAAGATATGGCAACAGGATATATCACATCATGGATTACCTTTTAAAATACCGTGGGTCAACAAATAAACAGCAGTGCTTATTTATTTTCGGACACATTCATAAAATAACATACATCCAAAAATCCACGATGGGTACATTGTATCTATCTAGCTCGCAACCGCGACTAATTGCCGCGATTGTGCATGACACGTGTTAAATCATCCGTCGAGCAGATGCGCAATCGTTTCACAATTGCTAATGATGGATGAGAGTGGTGACGCGGGCCGCGTCGACCAACCCTCCAGCTTGAACACAGGAAGCGCCCAGTTGCTGCGACGGGTCTGATTGACCCATTCGTAATGGAGACTCGTTGTGTAGGACGACGCGGTTCTACCCTTTTTACGAGATTAAATAATTTAGTGGTTTAACCCTATGTCAAACGTGTTTAAGAAATCGTAACTGGTACTAAATTAGATTTATTATCGATGCTTCGTCTGTAAAGCTCACTTACTCTTTCAAAACTTAATGACTTAAAACTATTACGTGTATCCCAAGGTTCTGCCTATTCGTATAATAATATGACTTTATTACAATAAAATTTACAACGAATACCAGTCAGAAATTGATTGGGAAAATGCCGCGTAAAATTAAATCAACTGCACCGAAATATAGCATTAACAACGATACAAGTAATAAAATCAATCCAACAGACATCGATCAAATACGTACTCGTCGGAACGTATTGACAAACCTGATGTTTATTTATCAGCCGACCCACAACACGCCGCGACGAGACAATGCCGCATCAACACGCCCGGCTCGCTTTACACGCAAACATTTCCACAATACATTTGTACGTTGCTGAATCTACATCGCGTCTAGTTACCTTGATCGCCATATTAGTCTAGTAGGTAATACTATAAGGCTGAGAATCGGTATACGAATCCCAGCTGGAAAAACTAACTGGTGAGATTTTTTATTCTAAATTTGAATTTATGTCCGATATGATAGTTAGCTCGTTCTCGTCATATAGATGGGAATAAGCTCAGGCAAGCGTGTGTACACTGTGCCTCTGGCTACACCCTCGGAGTTAAAAGGTATAAAATCATAATATATATAAAGCGGCAAAGCCATGTGTTTGTTTCCTTAAACGCGGTAATCTCTAGAACTATTGCGTAGTCAATAGTTTTCAAATGTTTCAAAATACATATTTTTTTGTTCGAGTCAAGCCTACACTTCCTTCCTGACCTCGTAATTTCGACAATACTAAAAATACTTCAATAACAAACATGAGCAACAGGCACGCGACAAAGATATCGAAAGTAAAGGGAAGGAACCGAGTTTGGCTCCGAGCCAGCTTCGAGACGGGACTCGACAGACAAACACGCTTGAAGCAAGATCATATTGTAACACATTGGGGGGACGTTTTTATCCTGGCAGAGTAACTCCACTGGATAAGTACATAATATAATGTCGTCCAAATATGACTGACGAGGGATGTTGTGTCCTTACGCCAAATTATGGCGCTCTGCCTTTTATCAGTACCTAGTACCGACTGAACTCCTCGGAATGAGGTAGTAAGATTTTATTATTATTTCTATAACAATCAAATGGTAACAAGTATCCAGACTAGTATTAAATACTTATTATCCCGGGAAAATATAAAGCGGGACTTTTATTCCGAAAAAATATGCCACGTGGGCGGATCCGCGAGCAAAAGCTAATTATTAATAAAATTAAAGTATTATTAATGAAAGGCTACTAAAGAAGTAGTTCAGCAAATTAAAAAATATTGTGGATGATAATAATGTTATCCCCACTCAATTATTTTTACCCGAATGCCTCAGAAGGAGGGTAATGCTTTTGTAGCAATCATAACGATGTTGATGTTAATAGAGAACAACATAGAAGCATTTTAAGAGCACGTGTTAACAGACTTAATGATTATGACGTTATGGGCAATGATGCCGATAATAATGATTAATTAAATCGCGCTATTTAGGTATGTCATAAAAATACATAACACATGGCCGTATGGTGTGAACAGCAATTATAAAACCTATCACAATGGTATAACAACCATACAATAATCTATAATATAATGACACTAGGTTCTGCACGCGACTCAGCGCCCGTGATATCTATTTCCGGGATGTATGAGTAGCCTATGGCAGTAGGAGGACATAGCTTTCTATTCATGAAGGATGTTTCAGAATCGTTTACAGTTCCAGTGATAAGCGCTTTTCACACAGTTTTGCTTGCGGCTCTGACTACGAGAAAGCTTATTCCGGAATAATTATAATCCCACAGCGCGCTCTTCCGATATAAAAGTAACCTATAATATAGAACATCGTTCATCTGGGTACCAAAATAACCATATCCGTCCATAATTTCTGCGTTTACTTCTATCAAATTTAAACATCTTCACAAACTCTCTCATTAATAATATCAATAAAAAGATATAAGATCCCTAGAATATTAAGATCACAAAACTCACCTCTCTCGCAAAAGCATCGGGCATTGTAAAAGTGGACGTGATCCAACAGAATGTGTTGACAACATTCGTCGGCAGCCCGCTGACGATGCACTGGATCGGCTTGCCCACATACTGCGTGGCGGTGATGATCATAGAACACGTGAGCAGCAGCACCGTCGTGAACACGTTGTGAAGGCGGAACACGGCATTGTCTATCCTTATGGGCTGGTACTTGAAGTACACCCGCAAACCGCCCAGTAGTTGGAACATGTTTGTGAATCAGTTTGTGCTCATTATGCGCTTAATTTAATCAGTCTTATTGGAATGTTATTGTCGATACATCTGGAACAAGATAAAGAAATAAAAATCAATGTGTTGCCTTATTTCATATAGAACTTACGTGCTATTCTAAACATCACATTAAAAAGCTATTACATTATATACTGAATCCAATATTTGTGGGACCACTGCGAGAACTTTCTCTAGTAAACAAAATAAGAATAATACAAATCTCTGAGTAATCGATGTACATACATAAAAATGGCATACGCGTCGATTGAAAAATAGACAATAAAAGGACGCAATATCGAGATAATCAAAGCTCCTGTTAATGCTGCATTGCCTACCGCACTGGCAACAAAGGCGTAAACTTAAGTTAGAAATTAGGATATGAAAGTAACCAGACGCAAATCAATTTAGGTTTAACATAAACGTATTTTATGGAGCATAACCGCGCAAATAGACGAAGAGACATAAATCACATTTATTACAAGACACATTGAACATGATTAAATCTCAATCGCCTAGTGCCTACTGCACCCTAGTTGTTAAACGTGTGAGCTCCTGGGTTCGAATTTAGATCAAACCATGAAAATTTGTATGACTTTTCCGGCAAAACACGATAGTTGATCAAAATTCATATACGATATAGCTGTTCCAAATGGAAAACATAACATTTGAGTTTTTAAGGGAAATAATACTGGTACCCTCTTCATCCACCTTCTGCAGAAGGTGTAATAGGTAAGTAGGTAATATAAAGGTAGGTAGGTAGGTAACATCTATTCTAAGGGTAATATAATATAAGGTAAGCCTGTAGGCTTACCTACCTACCTATTATTAGAATCAGAGATATTTTTTGCGAGGAGAAACGCTCTGTTTTGCACCGGAAAACTTTTCACAGTCTATGGGCTGTATTAATAAATCAAACTCAAGTTTGAGTTACATATCAAGTAGACATAATATATGAATAGTTCAATACATTATGTCTACTTGAGATGTAACTCAAACTTGAGATTGATTTATTAATACCACCCTATGAATGCTGAATATCCACTTACTCTTACTTTGCCGTATATATATTAATCACAAATAATATTTCCACCAAAAATCCTTTTCTTACTCAATAACCCCAAAAAGACGTTACATAAGTTTACCGCGCGAGTTCACCGACCCCTTATCACCGGTGTAAATAAAGGATTTATAGCAAACAGTTCGTGACCGTATCGCGTAATCGTGTTAAATTCGATATATTTGTATATTGATATTGTATAACCGGTAAATAAACACAACACTGATGTAAACAGCTCTAACATCATGTGTATAATAAAGAGTACTTACCAACTGATTAGTATTAGATACCAAGACTGTCGAGTCGATATCGAACATTTAAGAATCGTAATTAATTTCGACGCGGGAATCGAACACACAGGTGTTAATTTACGAAATTTCTAATCATCATTATGCCGCGAAGGCCATCAAATAAACTTAAATTTACTATTATTTTTGTTCTGGCAACGTGACTACATTACATCTCTTTTTAGGTGTAAAGGCAAAGTAAAACTTCAGCGGGCATGCATCCCTCGATTGTTGGTATAATTATTCCGGCCTGTCTCATTGCTTCTTAACATTCCGTGAGTTCGAAAGCTTTTTCAACGTGCGGCAAACGTAAGTTACACAAAAAATACAACCGAATTGAGAACTTCCTCTTCTTTTAAGTCGGTTAAACAAATAGATGCAACTTACATTAAAAACGGGCAAAATGAGTGAAACTAAAACGACCTAAATACAACATGCCTTCCATGGTGGTCAGTCGATACAACGTTCAGTTGTGCAAACAACCGATAAGTTACTCAATGAGCAATTGTTTCAGTTACCCACGACCCAACACTTTTCAGTTTAACTCGGCTTGTAATCGATGCGACGTCACGTGTGAACCAGTTATGCGTACAGTTTTCTCGTTGTGACTTGCGGGAAAACGGTTTTCTCGAAAATACAATAGGTTAACCATAAGGAGATCACGGCTTCAATTTCCGCAACAAGAAAAATTATTAATGATTGTAATTAGACTTTTTTTTGTTTTACTAGCACGGTAATCCGTCTTTCCTACACCTGATTAAGCGTATATTTCCCGACTAGTATGAGGGATCGTAAGTCCCTCGTAATTTCTGCTTCCCAATCGTCTCATAACGAGGGGGCGAGCCGCTTTTTGCACAAATACCAATGTTGAGGGGACGAATCGTTATATCGGGCACAATCATTCTAAGGGCACGCATGCCAATCTCGGTCGATGCACACGTTTTTCCAAAGGAATCGGAAGGCAATAATTTTAGTTCTTCATACCTAGGGAACAAACCCAAAAACTTTGATTTAAGAGTCAAAGTGCGTTTCCCGTATAGCAAGTAGGTGACATTAAACCAAATGCTATTTTTCGTTAAATTATTTATAGAAAATCGAACTGTAAATTGAGAAAAAAAATATCCTCTAACTTTATTTATTTACAAAATCGGTAGCTTAAATATACTGTTAATCCCACTGAGATTTAACAAATGCAAATTTGGAAAGTGTCACCACTTTACCTATTAATACATATTTGGTAAATGCCACACGAATGTGGTAATTTACTCTAAATGGTCATCTTTGACATCAATTATCGCGCACAATACGTCGCAGACTCTAAATAATCAACAAGGGGTATTCGTGACCGGATATTTAGATGCGCTTTCAAATACAACTTTAACAACATGTAAGTAATACAAAATTGCGGGCACAGGGTCACCGTTAATGCTTTCACTAATGTGGTAATTCGATATTTAATGGCAAACTATTAATTTGCTAACAACTCTAAATACATCGAGTCATTAAGGAAAAAGTATGGGCTGTGCTAGGTAAGTTTTGAACTAAATGCAACTATACCCTGTGTTTAGAAGCATATAAAGTGTTATGAAATAAACTAGGTAATATTAATTACTTGTCCATTACGATATGCTCTTTAATCCACTGTGTCTTTAGTTAAACGTGAATGCGTGAATATCCCTGCCTTGCCGATTTCGGCCACGGCGGCCAATCTCAACAGAGATCAGCCAGGTACGCGGGAGATGTTATAGTGCACAAGTGTGAGCGCAATACACAGGTGCACTCGCTATTCCTTCACTCTTATAGTCCGGTGAGACGGCAATCCAACATGACCGGAGAGAGATCGGGCGCAGGACCAACGGTTTTCCGTGCTTTCCGAAGCACGGGGGTATCACACCGCCAAATTCCTGACTCCGAGCTGCGACTGAGCAATTTTTAAGATGGAAAAACCCAGACACTATGTTTTTTGGCCCACCCGGGATTCGAACCCAGGACCTCAACGCGTAAATCGTACTCATAACGCGTACGCAATACAACTACGCAACCGAGGCAGTCAGGAAGCGCGTGAACGCTAGGCAGACAAAACGAATTAAAATATTGTAAATACCGCCTATTCTCATATAAAACTTTATTCTCGCACCAGTTCTAACAAATACGACACACCTTCACCACATTGGATTTAGGTTAGGCTATGGAACGAAGATATGAAAATCGAAAATCCTATCGGTAAATCTCTTATGAGCGTATTAATAGCTCCAACTGTTTCATTCTGAAATGCCAGCTGATACGTTGTCAAGTTAAAGTCAGCATCTTATAATCGATGCTATTTAATAAACACATAATAACGTTACCTGGAAGCCTGACCCTGATGTAGATTATAGAAAATCTTTGATTATGAGAGTTACGTTAGTTTATTAAACAACGCCAACTCAACTGATAACAGGTATTTATATAACTGCTCAAGTTTTGTTTATTAAAGTTAAATATCTTTAATGGTTTCTTAAGATCCAACTCAAAGGTGAGATTGGTTTCGACCTTTAGTAACGTAGAATTGTGATGGAAAGACTGTCTGAGATACATCGTGTCGCTCAAACAACGCCACATCACCCTTTTTAAACATGTCGCGTGCTGCAACCACGTTGTTGCATAGTAAAAATATTGGTCAATGAATTAGTTAAAATAAACTAACAAGGTAGTTTCGCTACGAAAGTATTGACAGTTTTCATGATGTAATATTAGCCAACGAATGCTAAATCTCACTCCCCTAATAAAGACAAAAACGAATGGTAGGAAAATATAAATGAGTTTATGGTAGTGTGTGGAGAGGCAGAAGCAGCGTTTAAGAAACGTCTTCATCCCAAAACGCTCTTATTATAATATACTTTACGAGCTATATCAAAATACGGA
The DNA here is from genome assembly GCA_947568825.1 of Sphinx pinastri. Lineage (NCBI taxonomy): Eukaryota > Metazoa > Arthropoda > Insecta > Lepidoptera > Sphingidae > Sphinx > Sphinx pinastri. The sequence continues at coordinate 1,948,390 of OX387615.1, forward strand.
AGTATGTTCAAACAACCACTATATACACTTTAGCCTTTGGGCTAAAGGGTTTGCCCTTAAATTTAATTTCACCAATGACATGAATTGGTTTCATCAAGTGTTGAATGAAGTCATAAAACTCAATTAAAATAATTGGTGTCGTGCGCCAAACGACCACAGAATTGCACCAAGCGTCGCCACGGCGTAATGATTGCGACAGATTGCTAAATTGTTCTCGGGCCCTATAAACATGTCAAGCATTGCTCCTAGTACTATTTTTTTTTGAAATACTATCCCCACACTCCGCTTTTCAATTAATGTAAGCAGGATTACCAAAGACCCGCGTATTTTATAACAAGTAATAAAGAGCCAGTCTCTAGAATCACTAGGTTTCTGACATCATTAATGTTAGCTACTAGATAGATAGACAGGTAGTAACTAGTACCAGTCAACGCTTTGTATATTACTGCTACTAAGCTGCATTCGAGATAAAGAACATTGCAATTACATTATGAGACTGTACTTAATTTTTGTGATTCGTAGTTAAGGGTACAATCACCGTTTATAGATAGGGACGCATGCGCAGCTCATAATTTAGAAACTCCCACTGCCTATACATGAAAGTGATGATTTCGAAGTAATGTAGTGCCATATTAAATCGGAGATTACAAGCAACAGCCAAGCTATATACTTTACGATCCCCATAAACTGTAAGGGGAAGGGATTTATTCTATTTCCGTAGCCCGAGGGCGAGTAATGTACGCGCTAGTTCCTAGAATCGAACTCAAGGTGCATTCACACTATTTATAGTTTTTATAGCCCGTAGATGGACTGCTTTTAGGTCTAGAAGCAACGTTTGGTGTGTTTGCGTTCGATTCTCAGGTCAAAAAATACTTTGGAAGGGTTTCTACCACAATTTGTTTGAAATCCCTCAATACTTACACGATATTTGTAAAGGAAATCGTCGTGTTAAATTATTTCCTAACAATCCTAACATAACATGGCCACCCTGCCAGGATGTTATGTTAAACATAAATTACAGCGCGGCTCTACCAAATCTCTACAGCTTATAAATTAGTCACCAAATATATCAACATTTAATCATATTATGAAAGCAAAGCAGAGCCGTTACAAAAATATCCTTATTGTTACACCGTTGTTTAGATTAATTGATAACGATAACAAATCCGGGACACCCACCAAACCGGAAGTACTGATCACGTAAAATAATAACATTGTAATTGAACCTCTTTTGGCAATGCCGTGCAAACCAAGGTCGAAGTGGATAATTGGGCTTTTTTTGGCTGTATTATTTCTGATGAAATTAGCGCAATGCTGGGAACAGAAATGTGGTATATTTCAAGCACACAGTTCATTTTAATATGTTTATTCTCGAAATAAAAACGCTCAACGTCTAATGTAGTTTCACATAAGTGAAAACATTTTCAGAATTTGCAGTTTCACAAATTATGCGATCAAACAAACAAAAATATATATCACTATAAATAAATATTGCACTAACCTGAACAACCAATGGCATTAAGTTCTATTAAAACTGCGTTAAGTAAGGCAACTGTGAAGGATAAACACTGAATGACATTAAATAACACATTCCGTAAATAGGGAAATTAAACATATTCCAATAAATGAGGGCATCCCAAATGGTATCATAAACAATTAGTATTTTATTACGTAATCATATAGACAAGTTCGTCTCTTTGTTTGTATATCCTCGAATATAATATTATATTTTAATAGCATTAGCTCTTGGCTCCACCCGCGTGATATAGTTTTCCGGGACAAAAGTCTTAACGTGTACTTTTACGGGATAAAAAGTAGCCTATTTGCTATTCTAGATTATTTATTTTATTTTATTTATTTTGTACGGTTTACGTACACTTAGTTATAACTTTATTTAGCTGATTACACAAATCGGTCGATCATTTTCTGTCGCAATAATTAAATTGACTCAGTGTGCATTTTAACATACAATCGAACGTACCTATGTGAGAATCACTTTATACTATAACTGTATTTCAACAATAAACTTTTCAACACTACGAGAAGAGTTTTCTCTCACAAGCACATTCACACTTACTTAACCTACAAGCTAATAGTAGTGTACAGTTCACTACACTGTACATTAAATGGTCCTTCGAGCCGGATGCTAAGTGATTTCTGGGTCTTAAAGTGTGATAGCGAATCGGTCTAGCTGGCCTCCCACAAGCGGGTCTCCCCAGTCCAGATTGAGAGTCGAGTGTCATTACGAAGCCACAGATTTACTGAGCATCAACAACTTTCAACTTTCGACGGAGCTAGCGGACAAAACGAGCAACGAAGAAACATTGAAATTTGGAGTCTAGTGGAATTACGGAACTATACTCACTGTCTTCCTTGCATCCAGGACACAACTATCTTGGAGTCTACAACTTAACTTAAGGTACCTACTAACTTAACTACTTACCATGGAGCTACAACTTACTAAACAATGCGGCATCTTTGAAGACATCAAAACATTGTGTACCAACTATAAAAAAGACAGCATAACGAGAAAAACTGTGGATTATTTGGAAAAACGTTTGGCGAACTTAGAAAAACTATGGGTGAGCTTTGACGAACAACATCAAATACTGGTGGAAAATATTGAAAATAAAAATATTGTATATTTTAACAACTGTATCTACGAGAAAACCAAAAATTTGTACGACTCAACTAAGAAAAGTATTTTGGATTTGTTAACGTTGAAACAGCAACAACAAAATTTAGACTTTGACTTAACCGGACTTATGGACGAAGACACTGAAGACGACGTAAAAAAGCTGATAACTCAACAAGAGCGCAATTTTAAGGCTTTGAACAAGGCTATGTCAAAAATAAATATGATTTCCATAACTGAGAAGTGGGAGTTCGAAGAACATCTGACGACCTTGAAATCAAAATGGGAACTGATTGACAAACTACACTGGGAGCTGGAAGATGAACTAAAAGCCTCTAGTATGAGCTCAGATTACAACGAAAAATACGAAGCCATTGAAAAGAGGTATGAAAATCTCAAACGAGATTTAAACAGCAAAATTTGGTCTACCATACATTATCAGCGTTCCGCGCCGAAAATCGATGTCCCGGAGTTTTCTGGAAACTACATCCACTGGATTACTTTCAAGGACATCTTTGTCGAAACTATTCACAATAACCCCAGTATTTCCAAGGCCGAGAAAATGCAGTATTTGAAGACGAAATTGAAGGGTGAAGCAGAACGCCTCGTCCATCACCTGTCTATTAGTGCGGACAACTACAATTCGTGCTGGGAGATATTATCAAACCGCTATAACAATCGTCGACTTCAGTTCACATCGTTCATGAATGCCATGCAGCATTTACCAGTTATTCAACAACCTACCGCCAACAACTTGAAACACATGCACGATGTAATAACAGAGTGCCTGAATGGCCTTGGCAACATGGAAGTTGACGTATCGAGTTGGGGACCAATGATTGTTTACAATATGTCGCAAAAATTGGATTCGACCACTCTGAACGAATATACAAAGGAAACGCAGAATAACAAGGAATTGCCAGACTTAGAGGAATTTCTTAGTTTCCTAGAGCTCAAATTTCTCGCTTACGAAACTGCGAAAAGCTGCATTAAAGAATCTACTGAAAACAAAACTCAAAGGCCCAAGACCAAGGGTTGGAACAACAACTATAAGCCCAATGTTTTTTCTTATAAACAACAAGACACGAAAAAATCGGGCTACTCTAAAATTTTCCATGCATCGTATGGCCAATGCCCTCTTTGTCACAAGGATCACGTGTTGATGCAATGTGACAAGTTTATGGATATGGATATTGCGCAACGAAATAAAACTGTTGCAAAACTCAAAGTTTGCAAAAACTGTCTATACAGCCACGGCAGCGCCGTTTGTAATTCAAGAAAAACATGCCGCGAATGTAATTCTAAACATCATACATTATTACATTTGAATAAACTTTCTTACAATGAATCAAATGTTAAAAGAGATCATGACCGGAATTCGAACCCAGGTCCTTCAACATCAATTCAACCCGCTGCTCACCACTTAGCGGCGGATGGCACTGAAATCCTATTAACCACAGTTCAAGTCAAGGTGCAATCTGCCGACGGTGACTATATAACTTTGCGGGGTCTCCTAGATCAAGGGTCCCAGACAAACTTGATATCTGAAAGGGCAGCTCAACTACTACGCTTACCTCGAAACAAATTTGACGCCGCTATTACTGGAATCGGATCTACGTCACGTAACTGCAAGGGCCTTCTCCATCTCAACTGTAAATCAATTCATTCAGATTTTGCATTCAATGTACAAGCATTGATACTGACCAACCTAACTAACAAGCTGCCCGGCTGCACTTTCAAGAGCACTGGTTGGACACATCTACAAAACCTAAAGCTTGCGGACCCTAACTACAATGTGTCCAGCTCCATAGATCTCTTGCTGGGAGCTGATGTTTACGCGGACATCATCTTAGACGGAGTGATGAAAGGTGACCAGCACTCACCCATCGCCCAACAAACGCGTCTGGGTTGGATTTTGTGCGGCAAACTGAAAACCTTCAATTGTCACCTAACTTTAGTAGATACGACTGATTTATCGAAATTCTGGGAGAGTGAAGATATTACTCAAAGTTTTCAAGACGTACCACGAAATGATCAATGTGAAATTCACTACCAACAAACAACTAAGAGATATCCTGACGGCAAATATGTAGTGAAAATGCCCATGGTTCAGTCCTACGCACAGCACCTCGGATACTCAAAATCAGCTGCCATTGCACAATTTTTAAAACAAGAAAAACGGCTCCATAAAAATAAACAACTATTAACTATGTACAAAAACTTTATGAATGAATACTTAGAATTACAACACATGGAGCCGGCGTCTCAGACTACATCGCAACAATCTGAATATTATTTACCGCACCACGGCGTTATACGGGACCAATCCACTACAACGAAATTAAGAGTCGTGTTTAACGCATCACAAAAAACTTCTAGTGGCAAAAGTTTAAACAGCTTGATGGAGAAAGGCCCCAACCTACAGAAGGACATTCAAGCCCTCATTTTGAAGTGGAGAACATACCGATACGCGTTCACAGCGGACATCGAGAAAATGTACCGTTGCTTATGGATTACTGAAGAGCAAAAATCACTTCAAAAAATCATATGGAGGAGCTCGCCCAATGAACAATTACGAGAATACACTCTATGCACTGTAACATACGGTACAAAGTGCGCGCCATGGTTGGCGATGCGAACTTTACAACAGTTAGCGGACGACGATGGTCACTTATACCCCGAGGCAGCTAAACTATTACGTAACGAATTCTATGTTGACGATTTGACAAGCGGGCATAACTGTCTCGAAACTGCCAAAAATCTCCAAAAGGACTTAATACAACTATTACAACGCGGGGGTATGAATCTAAGAAAATGGTCTAGTAATAGTGTCGAGTTATTAGAACAACTGAACGAAGATCAAATCTCAAAAACCAATTTTGATTTTAAACACGAAGACTCCATGAAAACTCTTGGCATTGGCTGGAATCCTAATTCGGACACATTTACGTTCAGCTGGAATATTAAACAAAATTCTGAAAAAATATTAACAAAGCGCTCATTACTATCGCAAATTTCACAACTGTACGACCCCCTTGGCTGGTTCTCACCTGTTACAATACGAGCTAAGCTTATTTTTCAACGCGTATGGACAAAGAAACTAGCATGGGATGAGTCATTACCCACTGACATACAGGATGAGTGGCTGAAACTAAAAGGTCAACTTGAAGAACTTAGAAATGTAAGAATAAAGCGCTGGATTGGGAGCATTCAAAACAACATTGAATTATTAGCATTCAGCGACGCAAGTGAGAAAGCATACTCATGTGTAATTTACACACGTGCATTAGATGAAAATGGACAACCTGTACTAAGTTTGCTGGTAGCTAAAACTAGGGTTGCTCCACTCGCACAAAAACTGTCTCTGCCACGACTAGAACTAAGCGGTGCCTTACTTTTATCACTACTGGTCAAAAAGGTATCTCAGTCTCTTCTGACACATAACATAACGGTGTGGGCATGGTGTGACTCGAAGGTGGTTCTCGCTTGGCTACATGGACAGCCGTCCAAATACGAAAAATATGTAGAAAATCGCGTCACTAAAATAAAACAAGTGGTACCAGCATCCCAGTGGTTTTACATAGAATCGAAAAATAATCCTGCGGATTGTGCAACTAGAGGGTTATATCCGAAACAACTTGTAAACACTCAGTTATGGTGGCGCGGTCCGGAAACGATGGAATCATTCATGGGCAAACCCGAAGAACAACGTTGTCTATTTACAACAACAGTCGATGAAAAACGCAAAGTGTCAGCCCTAAGCCAAACAGACAATATTATAAACAATTTGTTAAGTAAACACAGTACATTGAGTCACGTTGCGCGGATTATCGCTTGGATTGCACGATTTAGTACGAATGCACTTAATAACTCTACAAAAATGAAGAAACTTGACGCCGTTCGACAAATGCCTCACATTTACTTAACAATATATGAACTTGATAACGCTATGAAAATAATAATAAGAAATATTCAACGACTTGAATTTAATTTAGAATACGACTTATTACTTAAAAGTCAATCAGTAACTACCAAAAGTACTATTTGCAAATTGTGCCCTTACTTGGACAAGAGGGGCATCATACGCGTGGGCGGACGCTTGAATAAAACTAACTTACCTGTTGGAATGAAAAATCCCGCAATTATTCCAAGAAACAGCAAACTCACTGAGTTATTAATAAATCAAGCTCATGCGGCGACTTTACATGGAGGAGCCCGACTCACCCTCGCCTACATCCGTCAACAATATTGGATAGTAGGGGGTAACAGAGCAGTAAAAACTCAATTACGCCGATGTGTGCGCTGCCAACGATTTAGCACTAAAGAGAACTACCAGATCATGGCTGATCTTCCGACCCAACGCGTGACGCCTTCACGCCCTTTTACTCATACAGGGGTCGACTTCACGGGCCACGTAGATATCAAATTAAACAAAGGAAGAGGCGTTAAAACATCGAAAGGATATATTGCCATCTTTGTTTGTTTATCCACGAAGGCAGTTCACATCGAGCTTGTTTCTGACTTGGGCACTGAAACTTTCATAAGTGCTTTTCAGCGGATGTGTGCGAGACGTGGCACACCAAGTCACGTTTATTCTGACTGCGGGACAAACTTTATTGGCGCATCGAAGACACTAAACAACGAATACGAGTTATTTAAAACAGAGTTATCGCCCGACTTTTTTGATAAAATGAGTCAAATGAAAGTAGAGTGGCACTTCAACGCGCCTGCCTGGCCAACGGCTGGTGGAATTTGGGAAGCTGCTGTGCGGTCTATGAAACACCACTTACGCCGCGTACTAGGCGAACAGAAACTTACTTTCGAGGAGTTTACGACTTTATTAACCAAAATAGAAGCGTGCATGAACTCCCGGCCACTTTGCCCACTTACGGAGGACCCAGACGAATTCTATAACTATTTAACGCCTGGACACTTTCTCACAGGCAGTCCAACTATGACGCTTCCACTATCGAACTATGCAGATGATCGGCACCTAGATCTAAGGAGAAGATGGCAGCTAACTGAAAAAATGTTCTATCAGTTTTGGAAGCACTGGTCCTCGGAGTATTTAACAACTTTACAGGCGCGCAGCAAATGGCTAAAGCCCACACCTAATATCAAAATCAACGATATCGTATTAGTCAAGGATAACAACATTCCTCCGGGAAAGTGGGCCCTCGGACGTGTGATCGAAGTCCACCCTGGTAGCGACGGACACGTGCGAGTTGCAACGGTAAAAACGCAAGCCAGCATATTGAAGCGACCTGTTGCGAAATTATCGCTACTGCCACTTGAAACCTCACAATAATTTTACAACAAACCTAAAATAAATTCATTATTACTTTATCAGTTTATCGAGACACATTATATACAAGCTGAAAGAGAAAATAGTCTACAAGATGTTAACAACTTTACTACTTTTTATTTCTTTGGCGGCTGGAACATATGGCAACGCCATACCATCGGCAGTCCTCACTTCAAGTGTTCAAATCACAAGTTTGGGTAGTGATCGCCCTATATACTACGACACCATTGGAAGAGTACAACTGATTCATAACGAATGGAGATTGCTGATGTACTATAATCTATCAACTTACTGGAATGGAGTTCAACAATTTGAAAATTACTTGCAAGATATTTTGGAATTCTGTAAAAATTTGGAGCCGAGATATTGTGAAACTACAATACGTCAGCTTTCGCACGAATTGGATCTTTTACAACATTACAACAGTATACTATTGGCCCCACACAAACATCTGTCAGGTCGTAATAAACGGGGGTTGATCAACGGCGTCGGTTACGTCGCGAACACTCTCTTTGGAATCCTAGATCAGAGATTTGCTGCACAGTACCACAAGGATATCCAAAACATAGAGAAAAATGAAAACTATCTTCTAGAACTCGTGCGAAATCAGACTTCCATTGTCGAAATTGAAAATGAAATTTTGAAGAAAAATGAACAAAACATGAATAAACAGTTTACACTTATAAACAAATTTATGAACGAAACTGACATTACATTTGCGAAGATCGAATCAGGGATCGAAGCAGCTATGGCAACAACCTTTTTTACTTCGGCTTCGCTTGCTGCACATCTACTACTAACAAACTTGAAAAATATTCAGGAAACTCTTTTCAACACCCTGATGGACACCTATAAGGGGCGAATCGATGTTCACCTACTTACGCCAGTCAACTTGATCCAACAGCTCACTATTATCGCAGGACAGTTACCTAAAACTTTAACATTACCAGTAGCCAACATTCAAGATGAAATAAAAGATATATATGAATTAATTTACGTGAAGGCTCGAGTTACCAACAGTTACTTTATGTATGAGCTTCATATTCCATTGGCGAATGATGAAGACTTTGTTATATATCAAATACTTCCTTTGCCTATGAAGAATCCATATGAAGCAAGCAAGGCAATAGTTGTTTCGGTGTCATCGAAATACATTGCTGTGAACTTGGAAAAGAATACATACGTCAGATTAAACGAAAAGGAGTTAAATCACTGCGTTCAACGGCAAAAGGATAATTTCGTCTGCATTTTAAACCTACCTATTTTCAATTTACAAAACACCAACGCACCTTGTGAAGCCAAATTATTAGGACATCAATCAACTTTACCGTGTGTTACAAAGAAAACGGAATGCGATACAGCTTGGTTTGAATTACACAACACGAACATATGGCTAGTGACGTGCTGCGATTCATGCAATATACGAACCGTGTGCGAAGGTGACGTCAGAATGCACGTGATCAATACGTCATCTATAGTGTCTCTGAAACAAGGATGTCTTCTTCAGACGAAAGACTTAAAAATACACTCCCATAATCATTACTACAGTAACGTCAAGGTTGATTACGACATTCAAATTCCTTCTCTAGATAGAACAATAAATGCCATAATTAAAACACACTCTACGCCGCTGCTAAAGACGAACCATAACGAAGACATTGCAATCGTCGAAGATCGTCTGCGATTCCTAAAGGATAAAGAGCAACTCCCAACGCCGACGTTAACGACTCACGACATACATCACTATGTCATTTCCTACCTACTACTGGTTGTTATTGGAGTCGCAATAGCCATATGGGTGACGAATAAATGTGGTTACTGCAACAAAAAACTATGTAACACCAGCAACTCTGCAGCTACAACTGAGAACATCGAAATGCAGTCTATTAACCCTACTACCGAGATAAAGAAGTTGTTCCGGTCTCGCTCTGCGATGGAGCGCCCGCGTCCAAGGACACGAGATGGAGCGAAGGCGACGGTCGCTGCGGGTGCATGTTCGAAGCCTACCCAAGACGTTGAATTTCATTTGTAGGAACCGGAACTTATTATTTTATGTTACATGTTTACTTTATAATTTTATTTTTTTGCTATGTGCAGGTGATTCTTACATGGTCATACTAGCATTTTTGGCACTTTTCTCGGGTTGGGAATATGTACGGTTTACGTACACTTAGTTATAACTTTATTTAGCTGATTACACAAATCGGTCGATCATTTTCTGTCGCAATAATTAAATTGACTCAGTGTGCATTTTAACATACAATCGAACGTACCTATGTGAGAATCACTTTATACTATAACTGTATTTCAACAATAAACTTTTCAACACTACGAGAAGAGTTTTCTCTCACAAGCACATTCACACTTACTTAACCTACAAGCTAATAGTAGTGTACAGTTCACTACACTGTACATATTTATTTATTTTATTTACAATATTATCTTTACAGGAATTACCCAATGCGATATATATTGTCATACAATTCAAATAAAACATTTACATTAGCTTTCATAGAGAATCGACTCTAATGTATCGACCTTAGTTAGCATTTCCAAAGTCACCTTTTTTAATTCTATTATAATCTATCTTTGTACCAATTCGGGTCCGTTCAGCCGTTCTGACGTGTTCAGGTAACATACATCCATCTAACTTAAAGATTTAGACACTGGAAAGTACTATAAAATCTGCCGATAAGTATTGAGTAGTGCAAATAATGTTATTTTTTATATATACGGCAAACAAATTATTGGTTCACCTGTTATTTTTATATGATATATTCATAATCCGTAAAAAAATGTATGCACCTCCTGTCTTAAAAGAAAGAAGCGGGAATATAATGATTAATGATGTAGATAACGAAAGCCATTGCATACCTCGACGTGGTCAGTATGCCTATGTTAGTACTGCCACTGTCCCCAGAACCTTTCATCTCGGTACGATTAACTATCCCAGTACAAACGATAACATATCAGTTCCTGACTGTGGCTTCAACCCTCACTTATCGACTCCAGGTCACTTTCATCGATATGATCCCCTAGATATTTAATAACATAGAATTTTATGTGCGTACTGCTTAGTCATGGCAGGTTGGCACATACTATGCAGCGACTTGCTGGTATACATATAATGATGTAGACTACGATAGCCACTGCGTCCCTCGAGGTGGTCAGTATGCCTAAGTTAGTACTGCCAGTCACTCGGAACCTTTCATCTCGGAACGATTAACTGTCCCAGTACAAACGATAACATATCAGTCCTGACAGTGGCTTCAACCCTCACTTATCGACTCCTCGTCACTTTCATCGATATGATCCCCTATATATTTAATAACATAGAACTTTGTGTGCGTATTGCTTAGTCATGGCAGGTTGGCACATACTATGCAGCGACTTGCTTCTCTCATTTAGTTCTATACAAAAGCTTTTATATTAATAGGACATTCTCTACCACGAGCCGAACTGAATGCAAAAACTAGTCATCGTTATGATGTAATTTATTTTGTAACGTGCGGTTTGGAAATTCAGGGAATCCTGAATAACAAATATATTAGGATATTAATATTAATAAAATTAATAATTATGGCTTGAAAACTTTTCTTATTCATTATTTTACGTAAGACCTAATTTAATTTCTTGGAAGAATTAATGTACAAGCCACTGGGCTTTACCAAGACAATTGGTAATTACCTATCTAACTTGATGCCTAAACACAGACAGATTGCAAAAAATAATAAGACTAAAATCGTACATAACCCTTAATTCTTCTATACTGCCATATTGGCTCATCAACCTCTGGCCTCCTGGAACCACTAAGGAGTGCAAGTGCCAAAGATCAATTACCAATTACAAACTAATCGAATCTCATTACACCACTTGCTAAAATTGACAAGTGCAATCGGAATTCAGTGGGCAAAGTACCTATACCTTGTAATATAACTTTGTATACAAATGATCGTGGCCCTCAGACGAGCAAGTGACTCGTCTAAGAGCAACGCCACGACAGCCACTATAGACTCTTAAAATACTAAGCACTGCAGATTAAACTTACGGTACTGCGATCGTCAGTTTAAACATCAATAATACACACATCACGCCTTGTATTTCCGAAGGTGTAGGCAGAGATGCAACTAGGGCACCCACTGTTCGCTGTATGTTCCGTCCTATGATAGGGGGCGATCCAAACGCCATATCGGCAAAAATTCGAGATTCCGGGCTGATACAGAGTAGAAAAACCCAATATCACTTTGCCCGACCCGGGGATCGAACCCGGTACCTCAGAGCGGTGTCGTACCGTCAATAACAATACATCCACGACATCAATAACTATTGACTTTGTTCAATATTTACACAACGATGTCGTTGAAACTAAACCACACTGCTGCGTAGCTATAGTAATAGACAAAGATTACAGTCAAATCTTTGTCCCATAGCATACGACTATGGAGCACGCAATAACTATGATAGAACGCAACGAAAACGTCAAAAACATACGTGCGTAATCTATCAGCCACTGTTAACTAGCACAGTGCTGCACGCTTGTCTCACACTCTAATCAAAATACTCAGTAGATCATGTTTAACAGTTTTAATGGCAGGCCAATATATACTAATAAAAAGAGTACCTAATTCAAATCACTTTCACTAATATTAATATTTACACAACACACTTCTTTTAGTAGCTTTCTGTATTTGCAATTAATACTACGAGGACCCATAGTGCACCGAACGCATAGGACCTTATTCGTATTGAAGTAAAATCTCATTACAATATTAACTCATCCACCATACCATACCAGCCCTGTATTATATACTGCCCACTGCTGAGCACGGGCCTCTTAGAGGGTTTACGCCTTAGTCCACCACACTGGCCTAGTGCGGGTTGGCAGACTGCTCATACCTTCGAAATTCACAGAACTTCTCAGGTATGCAGGTTCCCTCACGATGTTTTCCTTCACCGTTAAAGCGAGCGATAATTCACAAAGAATACACATTTAACTCATCACAATCGCTATAAAACTAGTCTATAGATCATAAGTGTGAGCATCGCTTTTATAGAGAAAACATAGCATCCGCAAGAAAAAGCTATATTACAATAAAATACATCACAATTCCTTAAAATAATTACACCAAACAGCAGCCATAGATAGCATGCAAAACATTTGATCAAGTTATCACCCAACATTTGCCACACAACCCAAGGCCCCGGGTCCGCGGCCGCGTCGATCATGATAGGGTATTGTAGCCTCAATGTCGGCCCGAATTGGACAATTGTGTGTGTGTGTCAGAACCAATTGACATCGGCCAGTGAATGCTTGCGACACTACAATGCACAGGAACTGCGTCTTGCGTTTGTTGAGGATGCGACTCTTGACGAGTCTCAGATGCCACGTTTTTATGCAAAGTATAGGATCAAAGGACATGTCCAAAAACGGGTTTAAAATTCTTACCAAAATACTTTATATATATTTGGATAGTACTCACAAAAACTAGGCCTTTACAATAAATCGTATAATTTTAAAGTCCTCCGATTTTGATATTTATGTAATTTTATTTTGCTTAATAACTACACTTAATAAGAACGTTTTTAAAAAGTTAGTTGTAAATAGAGGGTCTATTTTTTTTTTAATGTTTCTATGTACGATATTTTCGCTCCTATAATATCCATAAAAGTTTCCCAGGACCCATAAAAAAAGCAGACATCTCCGTTTTTTTGTTATGCTACCTATCCTAACTTACCTCTGGACCTGATATCCAGTACATAAATAGCATGATGCCTTTTTCCGTTTACAGGGGGTATAGAGGTGTGATGATGATGACGATTTCGGCCACGGCAACTTTTAAAAAACTGAACAGACATATGAAGACTTAGACTGGTTGCCCAATTGTCATTCTTCTGCCCTTTGATGCGCTCTTAAGTGGCTTGAATAACCAATTTTATAGCGGTGGAACACAGCTATGTCCCATACAATAGGTGGAGAGAACATTGGCAGTTAACGGACATAATCGCAGACTCCGGTACTAAGGCTTTCTGCCAAAATTAGTTATACCAATCACATTTGATATAACATGAATAACCCTTATGTGCTGTAAATAGAACCGATATCAGCATGAATATCCTTATTGTTAACTTCATTTGTAGAAATTCCTTCCGTGAAGTTTTCTGTCATAATCAGATTGACTTACAAACAGTTTCCAATAAAGTTTATATTATTTATCAATAGTATTTATATTGCGATGAGTATTTGTAATTCCTGCATCATCATAACATTTCTCACCTGCCGACTCTTTTGTTTGTTGTGTAGATAATTAACAAAACATACAACAAAGACACAGATAAACAACATTATGACGAATATTATTACTACGAGACAAATTTATTTCATAAGTTAACGTATTTATCCCTTAAGTAAAAGGTCCTTAGGTAGAGGCTATTAGTGCAATGGCCTGTGGCAATAGCACTTCATCAAACTTATAATATTATCCTCTTTGATTAATTATATACCTAGATAGAGTGACCCGATGCAATGAAACTAAAACAAACAGGCCAACATTTCTTAAGCTAGTATGCGTGACAGCTGTGTATCATACATACATACATACACTATCGCCGCATCATTCTGCGTATCCTTATGAGCGCGCATAATGATACCAGTTATTAAATGGTGTCTATTAAAACGCGGAGAAAATTATATCCATGAAAAACAACAAAAGTTAATCCACTCGAACTCATTTAGTGGGAAACTGTTCGCTTCTATTTTTTTCGACGCGTTTGAAACGTTCAGTGTCTATCTAGGTATATAATAACTCAAAGATTATCCTACCCATAATGTTATTACGTGTGACCATCAACCACATTGAGCTTCAATACCGATCCCGTAAACTGAGATTCATAATATCTTTAATCAAAGAATGCGACCAATTGTTTACTGCCCGGCTTGAAAATCAAACCCAAAACAGTCAATTCCCAGTCAAGTACTGTATTGGACGTATAGTACGATATTACACAATCAACACTATTTCACGCATAAAAGCAACTAATCGAATAACCTTACTTTTTAATCTCTTTAAAAACAAAAGAATAACAGAGTACTCTAGCACAGAATGCAGAATAGTACCGACTCTAGCCGTAATAACTTTCACCGCAATCCTATGCAGTGCCGATGTAGAGATTACATTTCACGGGTCTCCCCCATTCGGGATACTGAGCCTACATTTAAGCTCCGATCAATCTGGTCGTATTTGTACGGTTTCAACGAAACAATAGCTTTTAACACTGCAGTGTGTATCCCAAAACGCGCAAGATACAATGCGCCTACAAAAATTTTACCGAACCTGTACCCACGCTGACAAATTCAGCGGTGCAGTGGTTTCCATGTTCAGAATCGGCCAGTGACAATCATAATTCTTCTCATGTAGGCATTGATGTATTAAAAAACCCATGCATGTAGGCGATCGTTTTTTTGCTAGTCGTCATTAATGACGACTTCAAATATAAATTTGAAATACCATAATTGAGCGCTATATATTTATTTACAGGATAAATAACGTAAAACAGAGTCGCAATGATGTTTAATAATACATACATGATGTTACATAATATTATGTATCTATAAATGCTACAATGATGGTGTCATCTATAGTGTCACATCCCAAAACGCGTTTTTAGTGACGGAAAATGTTTTCGTTTCTAACAATGGACTCGATTGTTACAATTCTAATCTGCGTAACAGTTCCATACAGTAAAACTGCAAAATCTGTTAATACATCTAATCGAAAGAATTGTAGCTAGAGATTTTTTTGTTATGTTAAACATAAGGCCATAAAAGGCAAAAAATATTAAGGAGAAGGACGAAATATTATAAATTATTTGATTTAAATCACTTTACAAATAACATTTCCCACTAGCTCAATAAGAAAGATAAAAGAAAACAATCGTCACACAAAATCTATATAAGGAAGAGGATCAGTAGTCCAACTATATTCAGGTGTACAAATAGCAAAGTCGACCGAATAGCGGTAAACCGGACCGATACCGGCCCACGTACAAAGTGCAGCGAACAATGTCGTAATTTGTACGACTCAACAAACCTCACTAAATAGACACAACACCAGGCAAATGAAAATAATATCAGTCATGTTGTACATTCTACTATTGGCAGTATGGGACACCTAATGAGAGGGGTTAGGTATTTCATTCTCCTTAATTTCAAACAAATAATTACACTGATTAAGCACGTAACTTCGAAAATTTAATTAGACATTGGGTCTCTTGTGTGAGTGACGACACAAGAGTACAAAGTGCAGGTTTATTGTGTATGCCATTGAAAAAAGCAATAATATGAAATTCTAAACTATAGCTTTACAGTTTATAAGCAATATTGTCTTAGTATTTAGTTATACAACTAAAGAATCACAGCTGTTAAACCATGCATTCCTCAATTCCCAGTACACGCCCCCCGAGGCAATTCTTGTGCTTTGGGTCTTCACACCCAATGCACGCCCATGCGCGGGGGGACATTAGTCGCGGGCCGAGGCACACAGTGCAGTGTGTATACCTCTTGGTTGTTAAACACATTGAGGCCTAAAAGGGCCCGCGAACATTTCCTGGCACCCTCTCTTTCCACCCATCCTGCGAACCTTCCTCCCTTCCCCCAGCTTCCCATCCATACTCCTCTCAACTTCCTTCCCAGGCCCCTGCAGTCGTCAAGCCGGGGGACTCCAGTATCCCATTCGCAGGTTTCCCCCGGTGTTGACTGCAGGATCGCCTACCTAAAAAAAAATTCCCAGTACAGTCAGCGACATAAGTAGCTGAACAAATTCAAAACTTCAAGTCGCATGTACACGTTCAGTTGTTTCTTTAATAATTTTTTTTTAATCTGTGAAGGAAAGTAAATTGCAAACGTGTATAGGCGATTTTAAGTTTTACATTTGACTGTGACTGTACGTTTTAATAACATGTGCGCGAGCCAAATGAGTCGATAGTCAAGTGGCACAGGGCCGTGATTGCCGCGCCTCTATCGCCAGAGGTCATTGATAAAATGCGACCCAGCGGCATGTGCAGGCTGGACCAATTGGCATGACATTATACTTTTATTACTCTATCAATATGGACAAATTAGAGAACACAACAATATTGTTGTCGTTGAAGATCTTATTAGCGTGTTCTATAGGACAGACGAGTCCCTGACTCCGTGAATAAGGAATCGACTAATTAATCTGTTTCGAAGCTAGTGACTAGGTAGTTTGTTACGATTCTTAACCTTTAAACCTTTCCAGAATATTCCGGGTATATATGCCGATAACTAATTAATGATTGACTCCCACTTTTGAGTTGACTGCAACTTAGTTTCTTTGTCATGGGAAAGTAAAGACCAAATAAAATAATGACCAATTACAGACGTTGCGTCTTTCGCGTCCAGCAGAATACTGTAATTTTGTTTCCCGGAAAGTGTGTTGTAATTTTGTTTCCCGAGACACGCACTGCTTTTGTATTTTTTTTTATTATTATTTAATTTTATATTATTTCATGTTTATTTGTATTTTTGTTTTTATTTTTCACATGTTAATTTCGTTGTTGTAATGGTGTTTGTGCAAATAAATGTATTTTTGTTGTTATTGACCATGTCGACAGATTTTAATCTATCTACTCTATGATGTTGCATTAAGTTCGATATATTAACCTCAGAATAATAAGTAAAATATTTTAAGTGTGACTAGACAACAAAGTTATTCCTTCACATTCATTAGATTCCATAAGTATACACATACGACGTACGTGAGGACAAAGGGAATTCAATATCAAAGGAAGGAAAAACTAAATACATAATATTTTAAACAAATATCCACCTACTTTTTAATTACGTTCATTATGTTCATTCAGTCATAACAAGGGCATTAATTAAAAAGGAGGTACTAAGTATTAATTTTTTCAAATATTATATTTTCCGTCTAATTATGGTATTTGTTGGAGGTAACGTCACATTTAATTTGATATTTTGTCCATAACAGGATAGTGTAATATTTTTTTCATCATCTATACTAATATTATAAAGCTGAAGAGTTTGTTTGTTTGTTTGAACGCGCTAATCTCAGGAACTACTGGACCGATTTTGAAAATTCTTTAACTAATAGGAAGCTACATTACTCCTGAGTGCTATAGGCTACATTTTATCCCGGAAAAACTTTTCCACGCGGGCGGAGCCGCGCGCAATGCTAGTATAATATAAAATGGAAAAGTTATATAGAAAACGTCTAGACTCTGGACTAACGGTAATTTAATCGTTTCGCAAGTGTCCATAACAGGGTCGTCTACTTAGCCGCTCATTAAAATAAAAAGAATAAGTACGTCGTAAATCAAAATGTGGCAACGCCCATGAGCTTGCCGATAGGATGACCCTGTATATTGTGAGCTTCACCTCGGCTATTGTGACATTTTATTGTCCTGATAATGATGCGTGATGTGATAGTAGTTTTAGGAAAATATTTAACAGGTCGACTCACAGCTTATTTGTCCTAATGACCAGTAAAGTTAAAAGTAAGAGAATAACAATAGTGGATTAAATATGGTCGGATGCGGAGTGGACGATGGTCTGAGTTTGGGACAATAATCCGACGTAGCTCCAGATACTAACGACAAAGGCGGCGTCGTCACTACCAATTTCTCACTTGGAGATATGGATCACGCGATAAAGATAGGAAGCCGTAAAGATTGTTGCAAGGTCATTCCCAAAATAAGAGGTAGGAGTTAGCTGACATTTTTTTTTAGCACGGGGCAAAAGGAGCAAGTGCGTCACCTTTCCACATTTATAAACATAAATGTTTCTGGATATTTCGATGTACGGTCAAATGAATGTATGTACAGTCCACCTCATAAGTAGATTTTTGTGCTTATGAACAATCGATTTTTCTTCACTACAATAAACTTCAAACGATTAACTTTAGGGCGGCGATAGCCTAGTTGGGAGTGGAACGGACTGCCGAGATGAATGTCCGCAGGTTCAAAACCCAAGGGCAAACACCTCTGACTTTTAAAAAGTTATGTGTGTATTCTTTGTGAATTATCGCTCGCTTTAACGGTGAAGGAAAAACATCGTGCGGAATCCTGCATATGTGAGAAGTTCTCTATAGGAATTTCGAAGGTATGTGAAGTCTGCCAACCCGCACTAGGCCAGCGTGGTGAACTAAGGCCTAAACCCTCTCAGTTGTAGAGGAGGCCCGAGCTTCGCAATGGGCAGTATATAATACAGGACTGGTATGGTATGATATGATGATGACTAACTTTATTTTAGATAAAGAAAAAATAATATTTCGATTGAAGTTAATGTGTAGAAGCGTTTTGAAATTGTTCAGCTACTTATGTGGCTCACTGTACATACGGTGAGAAGAAGACGTTCAATATTAATTATTTCGTAATACATGGATTAGATTTTTTAGTCACGTACACATTCATTTGAGGCTGATTGTATATTAACCATTGATTGTTTAGAATCATCAATCAAAACTGACTGGGCTCACACATCCTACTTCCTACTTATATTATAAACGCGAAAGTTTGTAAGTATGGATATCTGGATGTTTGTTACTCTTTCACGCAAAAACTACTGAACGGATTTCGATGAAATTTGGCACACGGGTAGATTATGTCCTGGATTAACACATAGGCTTCTTTTTATCCCGGGAAAAACTCATTGACGCGAGCGGAGCCGCGGGCAAAAACTAGTAGACCATATTTTATGTATACCCTTGATACGGCTAATTCCAATAACCACCCTTGATAACACGCCGACAACCTACAGCATAAACAACGTAACCTAATCATTTCACAAGAGCGTTTCTACGCAGATGTTGCATAATGGAGAACAGGTCCGTTTGAGGGCCAAGGCGAACACGACGAGGTACGCCTGTATCGGATTGCACTGAACAAGACACCTGGCGCCCGCAAATGCAGTTCACGTTTTGAAGTCATCGTACTTGAGCTGCCTGGTTTTAGGTAGGAGTCTGTTTTTTTACTCTAGTAAGTAGGAGGTAAGGCAAGTTTACTTGATCTTAGCTACGAAGGTATATAATACACAACGATAAATATCACACAAACGGTTTAGAACAAATCAGTTAGTTTCGAATACGTTGATCGTTGTTTATGCCACACAACTATACTCTCTATTGTCGAAAACTGCACAGTTTCGTCTAAAACGGCAAAGTATGCATCTGACGATAAGCACGATGAGTACAGTGTTCTTAATCTAAATATAATATCAAATAATGAAATTATCGACAGTCTCCTAAATGATTTCTTCCTTCATTATTACAAAGGCTGACTGGCACGCGACTTGCTGAATCAGCACAAAGATACAAGAAAGAACTTACACGCGTGAAAAGCCGCAAGCTAAACCTACATATTGTTATGTTTATTTGCAAAAAAACGTTTGTTTTTGGACATTTATAAAATTGTTTGGGAAATTACTTGATAATTTAATTTTATCTTCCGAGAAGTCAGAGGCTATCATTAAAAACCACATTTATCTTCCGTGGCTGTATTAACTTAATTCCGAGAACATAGAATACATTTCAATAAATCTTAATATAAAAAACATCAATCAGATCTATTATTGCAAAGATTCATTTATACATTTTGAATAATATATTATGTTAGTTATGCTGCAGTTTTGTCTTCATAATGGGCCAGCCCGACCGGGATTATACCACTACCTTGCGGAAAACTGGCATTTCCGGGATCATTTTGTATTTGACTTCAAAAAATGCGAAATCATTTGATTGCCATGTGATAATGATGTCAAAATTTACTCAATTTAAACGGCTCATTCACAACAAGCTTTACGATTTAATCTTGATGTGACTCAACGCCGCAATTTCGCGCATCCTTCTTGACAAAAAATAAGCCCCTCGAAAGGAAAGTTCCCGTAGGGAAAGCTAAGTTCCCCTAATAGCGACATAAAAGCGGGCTTTTGAAATCTTTTTCAATCAACAACTTCGGAGACACTGGCAAAGATGAAAAGTAGCAAAAAGGAGTTTTCGCTTACAAAACTCGTCTTTTTAAAAGTCCAAACGACAAGTGGATTACCTGATGGTAACTTATATCTGCCGCCCGCAAGTATTAATTTCAATACCGGAATAATCATCTAAGATAGGCCTTTCGCACTTCATTGATTCAAAATTAATAGTTATTTACAATTAGTGTACTAACGCCCATATTTTTATCATTGACTGTCAGATCACTTTATATTTAAGGAAGTGATGAAACTAATTTGATTAATGAACATCTATTAAGATAGATAATATTAATAACAGTCAATACTCACATCCACTCCCAAAAAATTCACAAAACCAGACACAACACCGTAATTCCGACAACCGGCGCACAGCTAAGTAAACTCGATACTTGGCTTGGAGGTGATTTGGAGCATCTCGTTTGGCCGGCGGTATACAAGGTCTATAATATAAATCACCCCGCCCCGTTTCGGTTCTATCATTAGAGGTCATTAAAGGCGGGCAGGATGGGCCGAATTACACGCTCTGCCCGTGCGGGCTACAAAAATGCGCCGCGGTCGTTATCCCTGAGACACGTGCTTTTGGGACCCTACGCGTGTCTTTCGCGTATTACCATCAGTTATTGTTGAAAACAAAGCCGTCAAAATAGGCGTGTTACTGAAATAGGCCATTTGCTCTGGTCCTTTATTCGAATACGTAGTAATGGAATCAAGTGAATTTTTATAGAAACCAGGAAATCAATGGTATTTTACTGGACTTCCCTGAAAGCTTGAATGTAGAATCTAGACTGATGATTCGGTTTCGATAATTGGAGCAAATGTTTGCGGGACACGCAATATTACTTAGAAACCTAGGTGTTTTGGGATTGTAGTAGAAATGTTTAACTATATTATGATTTTCGGCTATCAAATTCCAAACAGTATTTTCCACGAGGCTGGGAAATGTTATCAATAATCACATATTCTAAGATCCCTTTCCGTTTCTAATAACTACAACGAAATAATCTATCTATCTATACTATAATAAAGCAGTAGATACCAGTGTGTTTGTACCTACATTGAAAGAAATGTGATAAAAAAGGGAGTGACTAAAGAAGAGTAATGGAAAACAAATCACCGATTTTCATAACTCTTTTCTGTCTGCCTGTCTGTTTTTCTGTTTGTTTGTTACTGCACATCTCACTAACGTAACTACTGAACGGATTTCGATGAAATTTAGTATGGAGATAGTTTGAGACAATAAAAAGAACATAGGCTACCTTTTATCCCGAAAAACATTTTCACGCGGGCGGAGCCGCGAGCAAAAGCTAGTACGATAATATATACGAAATAATATACAAATATATACTATACCACGGACTTTTACGGGTTCGATTAGCTTACAAATCATTCATTTGAAAAAAACATAAATTCCGCATATTACTACATCGATCGACATTTCAATTACAATTCGATTACTACGCTCGAAGTCTATGACTAGGCTGAAATTAAATTGAAATACAGAAAAAATACCATTTCTATTTTTCAGCTCTCTCTCTTCAGCTTTACGTCTAGTACAATTGAATAAGTAAAATAAAAATAAATGAACAACTAGCTGGTTGCCTAGCTAGTAACATGCCCATAGACAGTAATAACTAATAACTGGAAATTTGAATTTCAAAGTAATACGTGGCACAGCGGTCGTCACCTTGAGACTGAGATGTAGTTTTATAACGAGTGATATATTAAGTTTGAAATCTTTATAAAACGAGGCTGCTTAGTCCCTGCTAGGGCTCCATAAAAGGTGTTGATAAACCTGCACCATCTGTCAATCTGTCTGTTCGCTTTTAAAAGGCTCTATCTTTTAATTTGTAATAAACAGCCAGCTGATTTTTTCAGAGTATATTGTTTTTATGCTTAAATTTGATATCTTAACCAATAGATAGCAAAAAAGACTAACGAATTGTGTACGGCACTCTCCATGGGCGAGCCCCACTGGCACTAGGCCAATTTAAATTCCAGCAAACCTTTTGATCGATTTGTAATTACCTCAACATAATTGTAGGATGCAATTTATAATATACAAATACAAAATTATTTCCGAACCAATTTATATTGCAATTTAAACTTAATTTCCTATTAGAAAGTCGAATAGTTTTGTCTGTTATGTCCGCGTCTAGGACATTTAGGCGAGATGTCGGTGACCTCACAAGTCTATATTTAGGTTTAAGTTCTCCAAACCATCAATGGCACTTTGATTATTGTTATTTTTATGATAAAATAAATTGGCTGTTTTAATTTCCGGTTCATGCCGCAATTTAATTGCAAGATAATGACGTTAGGTAGTCAGAAATTTTAACAATTATATTTAGCTCGGTTGTTCTCTGAATGAAAAACAAAAATTGGGACCTAACGATAAGAAACAATCCTGATTTGGTTTGAACACCATCCGGTAAAGTGGAAGCCTGCCCTCTTTTTATGAGACGTAAATACCACCACAGACCTGTGGGTATGTCCTCATAGCACCAGCTATAACATTTAAGCTGATCTCTTGAGATAAAGAAGATATACCTAAGATTCCAACATCAACATTTGGAGATAACCGAAACTACTGAATCGGAAAAGGCTGCTTAAATGACAAATATTGTGGCTCCATCTTCAGAGTGAGAAATAGCTCTTAGCGGTACCGAATGTAGCTCGATCCCTATCATCTGACCTTTGCAAACTTCTCCAATAGTAAAACTTCACATTACTAGTAAATTAGGTTTTCCCTTTTGTAAACTTTCACCCTTCGCGACTAGCTCTGACGTTCCCCAAACCCTTTCAGATTACCGGAACTGACTCATTACACCTCTGCGTGTATCGGGGATACAAAGATGACTCAGCCACGGTAATAACTCAGCTGTGCTTGCATAATATAATGCTAATCGTAATAATATTATAAATAGTTGTTAATGTACTGGTGGTACATCTCTCGTATTCAAGAGTACGTCTGGGTAAGTAAAACCGCAATGTCTAATTCTACCACCGAGCAGCAGTATGCATGCACTGTTGTGTTGCGATTTGAAAGACAAAAGATATTGTAGCCAGCGCAATTACTGGGCATAATGAGACTCTCATACCTCACAGTGACGAGTGCAGTTGAGTGCCACGTAATACTTTGTAGTTCAAAGTCCTCTAGTGTTGCTCCTGTTTATGAGCGGTCGTATCACTTACCATCAGACGAGCGGCATGCTTGTTTCATCTTTCAATTGGTTTTTTGTTTTCTATTGTGAAATCATATGAAGATGTTTGTATGGTCGTTTGATCATTGAAAGATTAGTGACACAACTGACTGAATTTGGGTCAAATTTGGCTAATAGATCTAGACCATAATGTGTATTAACATGATCCCTAGAATACTTTTAACCTGGGAAAAGTACATTGTGGGACCAATATCTTCAAAAGGTTATTCCCGCGGGCGGAGCCAGGTGCAAATTTTAGAAAGGTTTAACAGGTCATTTAAAACTAACGAAAATTACAAACCTAAAATAAAAAAAATGTACCCCATATTTTGTTTTCCTTTTCTTCAAATTAGTTATTGCATTGTTTCTCAACAGTATTATTTTTTTAATAACTGTGAACATCTGAAATTCACACCAAAACTATTAATTTAACAACAGTGTAT
Organism: Sphinx pinastri; assembly: GCA_947568825.1. NCBI lineage: Eukaryota > Metazoa > Arthropoda > Insecta > Lepidoptera > Sphingidae > Sphinx > Sphinx pinastri. The sequence continues at coordinate 1,972,979 of OX387615.1, forward strand.
CACTTTCACCAAAACTAGTAGGTATTCTGAATGCAACAAAACAGGTATAGAAAGTTTATAAACCGAAAATATTTTCTTGTGTAGACTTTTGTGTAAAATTTACTAATGCAATGATGCCTCCGATGGTCAGTACTATTCCTACTAAAAAAAAACTGTTGCCATGAGAGTTATAATTTTAAGTCTCATAATAATCCCTTCCTAGCCGATTTCGGCCACGGCGGCCAATCTCAACGGAGATCAGCCAGGTGCGCAGGAGATATTATAGTGCACAAGCGTGTGCGCAATACATAAGTGCACTCACTATTCCTTCACTCTCATAGTCCGGTGAGACGGCAATCCGACATGACCGGAGAGAGATCAGGCGCAGGACCAACGGCTTTACGTGCTTTCCGAGGCACGGGGGTATCACACCGCCAACTTCCTGACTCCGAGCTGCGACTGAGTAATTTTTAAGATGGAAAAACCCAGTCACAATGTTTTTGGCCCGACCCAGGATTCGAACCCAGGACCTCGGAGCGCAAATCGTACTCGTAACGCGTACGCAATACAACTACGCCACCGAGGCAGTCGATTAAGTCTCATAGTGCAGTAATTACACTGTATTTGACAACATACATCCTTAAAACTAAATTACATTCTGTTTACATTGCTGCTTGACATCTGAAATAGACAAAGTGGTGCCACTGTAACCAGATAATTGATATATATCTCATTTAACTGATACTATGATATTCATCATCATCATCATCATCAGCCCTGTATTATATATTGCCCACTACTGAACACAGGCCTCCTCTACTACTGAGAGGGGTTAGGCCTTAGTCCACCACGTTGGCCTAGTGCGGGTTGGCAGACTTCACATACCCTCGAGATTCTTATGGAGAATTCTCAGGTATGTAGGTTTCCTCACGATGTTTTCCTTCACCGTTAAAGCGAACGATAATTGATAAACAATACACACATAACTTCGAAAATTCAGAGGTGTGTGCCTTGGGTTTTGAACCTGCGGACATTGTCTCGGCAGACCGTTCCATTCCCAACTTGGCTATCGTCGCTTGATATTCATTGTGATTAAACTTTACTGTTCCACTATCATCTCCAAAGTCCAGTAGCAGCATATTATATACTGTGTACAGCCATAGCAGCCTATGTAAGGTTAATGTGTTTCAAGATCAGCCTGTGTAAATTCCGTCTCAAACAGACTAGCATAACTGTGTTGACTGACAAGAGGTAATAATATCTTGTCAGTTGAGTCACTCCACTCACCATCAGATGCAGTAGGGTCATTTTCCTAACCCGTATAATAAAAGGTCCTGAGCATATAATTCTCAGGTCAACACTTTATATGAATGAGTTTTTGAACATGAAATATTTAAAACTAAATTCCCAGTGAAGGTTGATTTTACTCAGACAACCTGACAGAATAACTAAATTTACAATTTGCTTAAAGAAAGTGTGTTGCACCAATTTCACATTGGAGTGGTATATAGGCAAGAGACAGACTAAGCCATAATTTGTCACCAGTGGAGGGCAAGTCTTTGTTACTGGGGGACTCGTGTAACATGATTACAAAATGTTGGTTCGAAGGTGTGGATATGTTACTATATACCTTTTATCTGGTGGGAGCACAGACCATTGACATTGTTTTGACCTCTAACAGACATGTGAGACTAGAGCCACAAACATAATGCAAGACAACATAAAAACATTGTTACATATTTTCTTTAAAACTCAACTTGAAACTTATTTCACTGTGTGTTTATTACAAAAACAATTATAATTAAATTTATGTTGTGGATATGATTTGTAAGTGTTGTTCTACTTGATTGTTTGATTTACTCTCATGTATGGTTTTAAAGAGGTCAGTGAGAGATGTCATCAAGAAAAACATATTTGTTAGGTACCCATTTTTTCTTAATCTATACCAATGTTATAAAGTGGAATGATTTGTATTTTTATGCTTCTAACTAATAAACTCATAAACTAATGGACTGATTTAAAAAAACTATTTCAGTAATAAAAAGCTATTATTACTACTATTATCAGCGAGTAAAATAGGCTACTTTTTATCCCGGGAAAATATAAAGCAGGACTTTTATCCCAGAAAAACGCATTCAGGTGGGTGCAGCCATGAGCAAAAGTTTAGTGGTCTCTAAAGATATTGCTATGTCTAACATACTATGTTATTAAAAAAGTTTTCTTCTTATGAAAACTCTTAACTACATAATTATGTGTAATCTGACTGCTGAGTTAAAAAAATTTAGACAATTTCATTTAAGTGAATGCCTATTCACTTACTTTAATAAAATTGTCTAAAAAAAATCCCTAGACTTCCTAGTCATAGTATTAATACCTACAAAAGGATTTTTAGCATGTTTGGAAATAGTTATCAAAACAAAAAAAACATATTTCTCAATAGCATGTTCTCAGGTTCCACAGATAACTTAAAAAAAACCTTGAACAATATGCCTTTTAATGTACTTTTAAAGGCAGATATACAGTAGCACCCACATAAAAAGCTAGATACAAAACCTACTGCTTTCTATCTGAATAAAAACATTAAAATTATCCTGAAGTCTGAACATCAGCTTATAGACACCAACAAGTATTCCCCACAAATAAATACTAAATAAACGTCTACTGCGAAAAAAAATTGAATGAAAAACTTTGTGCGTTTCCAACATAATTCAATGCAAATAACGTCTGTTGCGTCATGTAAGTTTATTACTTACTTACTGGAAACTACAACACATATTAAGAGATAATTACACTAGGGAGGACTTATCAACCTCGTTTTCACATGAGAACGACCTACTTTGGGTAAAAAAAAATTTTTGTGCGTAAATTTACATTCACAATATATAAAGTTTTGTAGAGATTATTTTAACAATTCTGTATTAGTGATTGAACTTACTGAATTTCTTTATTGTCGCATCTGATTCTGTTGATTTTATACACGCTTTGTGTTACAAATATGTTTTATTGCTAAATTATAAAGGTCTCTGAATGTCTTTCGCAAGCACGTCTTTTAACACCACAAATATAATTAATTCCGAAATTTGTCACATCCACACGCGTAAATTTAACATACACAAATATATCAAATTATCTCAGTGCAAATATCAAAATTCTCGTAAATAATACACGAAATAAACGCAAAACAACACAGCACAACCATGCAACGTCAAAGAAAAGTATACCGTATCGCGGTTGATTCTGCTCTCCACAATTTATTTTGATTTTACGTAGAGCTGCATCAAGACATGAATATTATCTGTGGTAAGCGTGAGATAGATGAGCAGATATGCGGCATTGTGACGCATGTTAGAAAAAGATAGATATAGTTCGTTCAACATGTATTCAACGGCTCGTTCGTGACATTTCACTTGAGCGTTAGGGTGTGTTCAGACTATAATTCGCTTTATCGGTGTCAAAAAGTAGATTATGACAAAAATACAGTTTGAAACGTAAAAAGCTTTGTTTGTATGTATATGACAGCAGATTAGTTATAACGTAGCAGGAAAGTTTTATAAACATACATTTTGGGCGGTCTTATCGCTACAAGTTATGATATCGTAAGATAGCTCAGCACAGTCTAAACGCACCTTAACTTTATTTTAAGCGATCGGCGATACTACCAACCTTAAAATAAATGTATCATCCTTGTAGTCCATTTTACGTAGAATAGATAGAAGAATCGCATGTCGCACATAACTTGCCCGTAAGTTGAACCTATTTTTTCAGCGTGAATTTATACCTTGCTGAGAATTCCGAAGTCGTATTTTTTAATTTTAATATTTATTAACGTGTTAAAAAAAATATCCCTGAATAAATTATTGCATTCCTGAACCGCGGTAAACTTAAAATTCCACAATTGTTATTAATCCCTGATAATGGAACAAACAATGATGGGTACATATTATAGGTATCTATAGAATCTTATTCATTTCCACATAGCATTTCCATCAATTTCACACTATTCAAAATAAAAATATTAATCTTTGTACTTAGAATAAAATATAAATAACCATACAAAAAGTAGCTAACTACATCATTTTTTTTTAATGTTGTAATTCGGACATTGGTGCAGTAACTCCCATGATTTATTATTGCGTATAGTTGTGATAAAATGCGGACATTGAATTCAATAAAAAGTCATGACTAATGCCACACGAGTCTCAGCAACAATACCAGTCTGACCCTTTGAGTCTGACAGTAAGCGCGCTACATGAGTGGGCGAATTCCAGGAAATGGAATCGGATGCTTCGGGACGCTCTCATCTTGAGCTTGATAAAGCAGTGTAGAATAAATATGAAACAAATAATTGTTGAAATTTGTTTTCTACGGGTATCTTTTTACCTTTACCCTCGCGCGTGGCTGGTGATTCTGACCTACAGGCCATAGTTATAAAGAATGTATTGTATTAACCTCCGACAGAAAAAGAGGGGTGTTGTAAGTTTAGGGTGTGTATCTGTGTATTTGTAAGTCTGTCTGGCATTGTACCTCTGCTGAACATAGGCCTTCCCTAAAGATTTTCAGATGGACCTGTTGAAAGCGGCCTGCAGCCAGCGTGTCCCTGCGATCTTAATGGAATGGACCGATTGTGACGCGGTTTTTGTTTATAATTTATAAATAAAATTCTAAAGTTAATATTTCCCTGTAGAATCATGGATTAATTTGTGCTTTGTGCCTCATATTCAATCGCAAGATGGCTGATAGTCGAAAATTGTAATAAGAATAAGGTGAAGAGACAATGGACTTGACCCCCGAAAACAAAAATAGGGTCATTCGGCCTAAAAGTACGCACTTTTTTTTCTATCGTCTACACAGTCAAAAATATAGTGTCTTGGAAAACGTTTTAACATTCTATATAAAGTAAATTTATTCTACTTTCATTATTTAATGAGTTTTTGTACATTGCTTCATTGTTTTTTTTGCTATACATGTTTAAGTGCATCGGGAGAAATGCGCACTATTGACCCGTTATGTGGGAAAAACTACGCAGAGTGTTTATGGAGAATATTTTTTTTCTGTATAAGGTCTAAAAATCTTTACAAATAATATTCGACTTAATTGCAGCTTAAAGAAGAAAAAACCGTGCGATCAATATAATGAAGTTATAACAGGGTGCGTACTTGTAACCTCGTACTCTTACCCAAACAGGGAATATTTTAAACAATCACACGTTAGTTGAGACGCATTTATTTTCTAGGACAGAATTAATAACTAAAATAAATACTATAATAATCATTTAAACTTAACATAATTAACGTACTTTTGTAAACTGATGCACCATCTAGCCAGACACTTTTTTCCCAGGACAAAATATTGGTAACTAATCAACAAAATCACGTTGATCACCGTTTTTCGCTAAACAAGTGAGGCTTGGTAAATTGGCTTGTGGCTCTGACATCGTCCCTGACGCGCCCCTGATCTAGCCGAAAAAGTGTCTGACCCCCCTCAATAGGTTCCGAGATATTGACCATGCGAACTTTTACCCACTGCGTGCTGTTGCCCCGAATGACCCTACATGAAAATTGGCAGGATTAGAATTGGAGCATACTTATTAACTTACCAACCAGCTTTAAATCACAAAATAGGCCGGAAATAAGCTTAGCCAATTGTAGGTACCTATTCTATAACTTAGGCAGCGTTACTAAAGTGCATTGCAAAATATGCCTCTCACAGCATTGCAGCATCTTTCGTAAGGACCAATGCAATGATTTGTTTGTTCCTAAATCCGCAAAACGTTGCTCTAATCAGCTGGTATCATGACAATTGCTGTGACTCAGAAGCTACCGTTTTTCATTTCACAACGCGGCGGATGCCCGTTACTCATGACGTGCACTAGATGTAAAATATCTCTGCTACGTCACAGAGTCCTGTAATTTTACGACGATATGCTAATTTGCTACTCACGTTTCACCTGATGTCAATAAAACTGGTGTTATTCTATGAGAATTGGGTCAGCAATGTTTATTTATTTTACCGTCTGCGTGGACTATGTGGAATCCATTTGCTTTGTTTATCCCTTTTTCATTATATTAATTGAATGTATTTACTTATATTTTAGGTACTTACTGAACCTTTCCTGAACAAATTAATGGAATCTGCGCTAAATTGAGTTTTTTTTTGTAGTGACACGAGTATTTAAACATTCATTCATTTTATTTGGCTGTTCTTTATCTGTAGACGGCTGCCGTGCTTAATTATTAATGTCCACCTTTCTTTTATTCTAGGCAAAAAGTCAGTTAAGGATAATCGCAAAATATACGGCTTGTACTACTTTTTCAAAGTAACTGAATGTTGATACTATCACGGCGCGGACCGTATGGTAAGCGCGACAATTTTCAGAAATACATTTCAGATGTAAATTTTTAACACTCTGCAAGAAAGGAGCTTTGCGATAATTTCTTGTCATTACACTCTACCTACTTATTTCCTAAGACATTGAAAGATGACTTCTATGCACAATCAATTTAATAATGTCTGCCGTAATTATGAAAAAAAAAAATATTTTCTCCTCTCGCTATTATCTCTTCTGTTTTTCTCTCCGCACAAACTCACGTTAAATTTGAGCGCATATTTCTTAATGCATAATAAATTCTATCGGAGACAAAAACTTACTTTAAAACGGACTTTCCTACATTCATAATAATATCAACTAAGTCAAAAATGAGTAAAATCTTATTAATATATTAACAACATACAATATGAAATAGAAAAACCGTGGCTAGTTGTCTACGTCCCGAAACATTCGGGAGGGGTCAACACTCTCTCGTTACTCCATGCCTTACGGGGAGGGCTAAATGAATTATAGGTACTTTATGAGTCCCTGCTACAAGAGTCGAACGTTTACCAAATGTGGTCTCAAGTTACTCGCACTGTGGGAATCTTTCTATCATACCTACTACTTATAGATTAGGTACCATACACTACCTTTACTGTTATTTCTAGGTATAGAGCCTTGTGAAATAATCCTGGCTGTTATTTAAGTACCTACTTTAATTTCTTGGAGAGCATATTTGTGAATTTCATTCTTTAGTCATTTTACGGCCAGGTTTTTAAGAATTACGTTTTAAATTACATAAACTCATTGATGTATTATAAAACCCATAAACTTAGAAAAGCCCAGTATTTTTTAACCAATCCTAACATGCCAATATAATAATATTTGTGTATTATTATGAAACACTGCATAGAACCAGAGATAAATACCAAAACAGCTAAATTCCAATTTTTTTAAATCTGGAGAAGATATTTAAAAGAACAAAATTAGCTTACTTGTTACGTATGTAACTGTTAGTGCTAATACAGGGCAGTGGAACACTTCTTATGGGCATAATTAACGTGTTTTGTCTGAGAACGCTCAATTCCTGCACATTATGTTTTTGGTACGTGTTAATTTCTAAACCGTATATTTGCACGGTTCGTTAGCTTTACAGTTTTAGCTATATCTGTTTGAACATATTATTAGGACTAGGCAAAAAATGTCAAGGTAATTCTTGAATAAATGTTTTGTTTCCTTTATATTTGATTTCCGTAAAAAGACTGTAGCGAAATATTTTGGAATCGCGTCTACAATTCCAATTATTACTTTTACAAAAAATATAACAAAAACTTACAATAAAGTGTAGTCGTATGACACGTTATGATTTATTGCATGTACTGATACTATCTGTGCGTACCAAATTCCGTATGATATCTTAGTTGTTATAAAAAATACAGGCCAAGATATAAAGTAAGTACCGTTTATCATTACAACATACATAGCAAAAAAAAAACAAAATAACAAAACACATCTTTATTAACAAACTTAATGTTAACACAAACAAGGAGACGATACTCGAGTAAAACAGCTACAAAACGAGTCCGTCTGTCTATTTATTAATATGGGCCCGATCTAGAATGAGATACCTGAATATTCTAGAACCAAAAAAATCTACAACTAACAGTTTTGATCCTTTATCACAACACAATCACTATATACATGCTGGATAATGTGCTGCATAATACTTTTTGAACCTATTGGACCCAATCTCGTTAGGCGTTTTTGGTCTTAAATCTAGGCGTCTCAGACTAGATTGACATTAATACGACTAGAAAAATATTGCTTTTAAAATACTTAACAAAATGTATGGCTTGAGCAATTTGTAGTAAGGCACTTATAATTAAAAATAATCTTAATCAGTATGTATCACTTAAGTACAAAAGGTTATTTTCCAGAGCTGTTGCAGTTAACTATGTGTCCAGTTACTAGCAAGGCCCTGGATTTGCAACTGCAATAGCTGTGGGAAAGGCAGAGGAGAAAAAAGGAGGAAGCTGGATGTAGAAGATGATACAAATCTCATAAATTCAACAAATAGGGTAACTCACAAATACTGTTAAACGTTTACTAAGCTAAATATAACTGCAGAGCAAAAGCCTCCTGAGTCCTGACCCATTTATGATTAGGGAATCATAAACCAAAGCTTCGGCTAAGTATTAGTCATTTATAGGGCGTATACTACCAATGGGGTTCAAAATGGTAAGACTCTTATAGACCCGAAACAATAATAAGTGACTTTTTAATGCTTTTCAAATTTATATAACTATTTGGTTCGTCGATCATGCAATCGTATTTCGGAATCTTTTAACATAATTTTATATTTTCATTTCGATATCTCAGTTCTAAAACCTACGCGTTAAATAAATAAGAAGAAACAGGTTCAAATCAACTGGGTGTTTCACCTATGTATTTTAATACAGTATCGATTAATTTAATGTTAATATTTATATATAAAAAAATATGAAATAAACAGTAAAAATAAGTTGGTAATTTTTTTTTAGTTTGATTTAAATAACCTATTTCTGAGTTGTCACACATTGCAACTAAGGTGTTGATTATATATAGGTGTTGATTAAGTATATTCAAATAGCTACAGAATAAGATACACATAAATGCTATTTATTCACAAGAAACATAAAAATAACTCGAGTGTCCTAGTTTATACTAGAACCACCAGTCAAAATACTATAATCCATATATGATCTACGTTTAAAGCCTGGTCACAAATCCCTTACATTAATTGATATTGTAAGTACCTTTATTGTGCGGACAGCCAAATTGTGGAATTCACTTCCATCGTATCTATTTCCGCATCGATATAATTTGGGACTCTTCAAGTCGCGAGTGAATCGGTTTCTTCTGGGCAAGCGTGCTTCACCTTAGGCCGCATCATCGCTTAACATCAGGCGGATAGCGGACAAACGTGAGCCCATTGAAAAATAAAAAAAAAATAAAAAGTAGCAAATAATATTAAGGAATGTTTATCGCAGTGTTCTATTCTACTTGATGTGCAGAGTAAGTGGTTACTTCTGTAGTAAGCGTCAAGTGCTAAAAATACCCTTAAACAGCGGCAACACTACCAGAGCTGAATTACAACGTACTGCATGGTGCTCTACTTTCACACTAGCTAGTAATTCTGAATTCATATAATATTTTGTAGTAAAGCGTAAAGACTGAATCCGCTGACATTTCCGCAACCCACTGCAGTAACGAAAATTAACTATGTGCATTAATATCTGGACATCTCTTTAGCACGATGCGACAAGAAAATAACCCTTAAACAAATAATACTTTGTAAAATACACTAACAGGACAATTACCTTATGTACTTGATAAATCAAAATAGAGCATAAACCCTGTTTAGGATGTCTTATAGAATAACTACCAAATCATAACATAACATAGATCCTCACGAAGACTTCTTGTCATCCTTCAAAGGCAGTGTCTCGTCGTCAAAGTCCACTCGTCCGACGAGCACTGGCTCAGCTCCTTTCTGCTCCGTACCTTCGTTCTCGAAGGGCAGCTCTCGCTTCTCCAACTCCTCAGCCAGACGTACGAACAGAGCTCTGTGGAGAAGGAGCCATGAATATAGCCCTAGATTTAAATAGAATTATTATTGTTTTAATTTGATATATAGACGTTTTCGTTAATAAAACAGTATAATTTGAAAATAGCAACTGATAACATATATAAGTAACAGAAAAGCTATATACTTAGAACACAAAATTATTTGAGATATTCACTGGTTATGGGACCATAATAATACTGAAAAAAAATTGCCTCCAAACCTATCCCACTGCAAGACAAAATACTTTACTTCTTCAATTATCCCAACCGCTGCTCAAATACCACCATCCATATCTCGTTGTAACACTACTCACTGGAAGACAAATCCTTGCATATTCTTCGCCAAGTAGTACAAGAACAGCCAGTCCCCGAACTCGCAGCCGTTGACGACGCGGATCACGTTGTACGGGTTGAACTTGGCGTTGCTCACTTGACGGAACATCATCTCGTTGAACCGCAGCGACCGCCGGTACATGAAGTACGAGATTACACGCCAGATCACCGCTGGAAAGGGAAATGGTACAGCTACTGGATGAAGATTAATCTAAATGATAAGGTGTAGGTTAAAATATAAATCTTCGTTGTTTCTACGAACTGAACCCTCATCGTATATAAGCATAATGATACTTTGTGCTTTCAGAAATATATTGAATGTTCCACGAGCAGAGTTTTATTTGACCGGGAACCGCTTTACAGAGTTCAGTAGGTATCTATACTGACTTGAAAGCTCTTAGTCAGCAGTGCATTTGCCTCTAAAAATCTAGTATTAGAACTATTAATTATATTATCATCACTGAATGTATGTATGGCACGGCCCTTCAATAAACATTAAAATATAATAATCGACACACTCACCAAGCGCGGAGACAATGAAAAGGAAAAGCAACCAGAACCAGAGTATGGTGTAGATCTTCTCGTGGATGATGTTGAGCGCCATCACGCACAGCGCGTCGTGCTGCTGGATCGAGCCACTCGGACCGTACTTGTGGAAAATGCACTTCGTCACCTGGTGGAAAGGCATATTTGGTAAATAACAGAATATAACCTTAAAATAAAACAGTGATTCATTGGGAATTAGTATACTTCAATTATGTAGTACCTACTCTAGCCCATTGCCATTGTGTTCTGTATAACCAGAATGAAATTATACCTACATAGTATTGTATTTGTATTGTATACCTATAAAATCATTTCATTCAAACTACTTTCACAATAAACTTATGATTACTTTGTTTCGCAGGAAGCCTAGTCTAAAACTGTTTATTACTATGTTATTGACACCTATGATTAGCTTTCATGAGGATCAAAGATGCAAATAACTATAATCAGCCAAAATGTACTTGGATTGCCGTGAAGCTAAAACAGGTTCCGACATTGCCAATTTATTTGCATCTCACTTTTCGTCAGTTATTACCAATTATTCCTTAACTACCATACCCCCTGACACCGTCAAAGCAAATGATGTTCTTAGCACTATAAAATTTTCCGTTAAGGAGGTCAAAAAAAAAATTGATAGCATGGATAGCACAAAAGGTTCTGGCCCTGATTTAATTCCGCCAATATTCATAAAAAAATGCGCAGGTGCGCTTTCGTTACCACTAACTTTGTTATTTAATCTATCACTTGAAACAGGTGTTTTTCCAGACGATTGGAAAGTATCAAGAATTGTACCCGTCCTCAAAAAAGGCGACACTAGTAATATAACTAACTATAGACCAATTTCAATATTGTCTTGTTTTTCCAAACTATTTGAATCCTTAATTAGCCCTATAATTGCTAATTATGTAGACACTAAATTGTCAGACAGTCAACATGGTTTTCGTGCTGGACGATCTGTACAGAGCAATTTAGTTAAATACATCTCTGACCTGTCACAGCTACTTGACAATAGACAGGAAGTTGATGCGATTTATACAGATTTCCGTAGTGCCTTTGATAAGGTCAATCATCCAATTCTTTTAGCAAAGCTTCAACACTATGGCATACATGGAATCCTACTTAAGTGGTTTTCGTCATACCTTGCAAATCGTCCACAATTTGTCTCAGTTAATGATTTTTCTTCTCAAACATACCTTGCTAGCTCAGGAGTACCGCAAGGGTCCCATCTTGGGCCTATCCTATTTCTAGCATTTATAAATGATATCACATCTGAGATTAAGAATTGTGAATGTCTGCTCTTTGCGGATGATTTGAAAATGTATAGGAAAGTGACCGAACCATCAGACTGTATTTTAATTCAAAACGACTTACACAGACTTGAAAGTTGGTGTCTATCCAATCATATGAGCCTAAACGTTGATAAGTGTCACCTAATCAGATTTTCACGAAAAAAACGGCAGATGTCGACCTCTTATACACTAAACAATACATTACTGACCAAATTAAATGAAACACGTGATCTCGGTGTTGTTGTGGACAGTGCCCTAAATTTTAAGTCCCATATTAATGCTGTTACTAAAAAATCTGCTCAAATGTTAGGTTTCATCAAACGTCAGACTCGAGAATTTAGGCGGCCCGAAACTAGAACGATTCTTTTTAATGCTTTGGTTCGGAGTCATCTGGAATACGCAAGTGTCGCATGGAATCCTTTTTATTCAGTAGATTCACAAAGAGTTGAATCCATCCAAAGAGCGTTTACCAGATACCTTGCATTTATTTCTCCAGATATTAGCTATCGACGACCCTACACTGATCGTCTAATATTTTTTAAAATGAAGTCTTTACGTGAACGTCGCCGCTTGCATGACCTAATTTATCTTTACAAAATCATTAATGGATTGATAAAATGTAGTAATTTGGTTGAGTCCTTGTGTTATTCTGTTCCTTACAAAATTCCTAGACACCCCATCAATGACATATTTCACATTCCTGTTTGTAAAACTAATATAGGCTTAAACTCACCTATAACAAGAATGTGTCGAGAACTAAATAAACTGTATAAATCTGATTCCAGCGTTGATATCCATGCAGATTCGCTGACACGTTTTAGAAGAGCTGTATTTTCAATTGATTCGGCTGTGGTACACGAATTTAAGTAATTTTGTTTTTGTTTATGTATAAAAAATGTTTTTATTTTTTGTCTATAAGTTCCTATTATTTTTAAGTTTTAAGTTTTCCGTAACACTAATTTTGTTCATCTGAAGTGTTGTTGTTTGTTAGTTTTATTATACCATTTTTTTTCTGTGAATGTTGTGTATACCTGTAAGTGGAATGCATATCAGGTAATTGTTTAATTGAATTTATGTATTATAGACTTAAGGATATGTATGCTGTTGGTGTACCTTATTAAATAAATAAATAAATAAATCTTTTACCGGTGGTAGGTCTCTCATATGTAAGAGTCCGCCTGGGTGGGTACCAGCGCAATGTCTATTTCTACCATCAAGCAGCAGTGTGCATGCACTGTTGTAGCCAGTGTAACTACAGGACATAATGAGACTTAACATCTTATGTCTCAGGATGATGAGTGCAGTGGAATGCCACACAGTACTTTGTTACTCAAGGTGCTGTATGGTGCTGCTACTGTTTATGGGTGGTCGTATCGCTTACCATCAGGCGAACGGCATGCTCGTCTCGTCATTAAATGCCATGAATAAAAAAACTGCTTTAAAAATCTGTTCAAACTACTCACTTTCGGAAACACGAGCTCCAGTGGATCAGCGATGTGATGCCACTCGCTCGTGTTCAGTACCCGCGCCCCGAGCGAGATGAACGCGCCGTTCAGGAACTGGTTGATGATCCAGATCTGGAACATCACGTGCAGCAGGTTCGTCACCTCCATGGCGACCAGCCACGTCGACCACGTGCGGGATATCTTTAGCCTGGACAGCAGTAGTTATTTAAAAATATTAGGCAATTTTCTTTATTGCAGTAAAATGATGTGATAAGCATGCCACTCGCCTGATGGTAAACGATACGACCGCCCATAAAGAGTAGTAGCAAATTCAATTACAAAGTACTGCGTGGCACACCACTACGCTCCTCACCCTAAGGCATTAGTAGTAGATGTTAAGCCTCATATTGCCTAGTAATTACGGTGGCTATAAAATATAATGTCCTTCAAACCGGATTTGGCATAGTTTTCACGGTTGACTACCTGTTTGTCCTTTAAAGGTGATTAATACACAGACACGCCCTTCATAGCCGAAGGGGTAGGCAGAGGCGCAACTAATGCACCCACTTTTCGCCATGTGTATTCCGTCCCATTATAGATGGCGAGCCTATTGTCATATCGGGCACAAATTCCAGACTCCGGGCTGATACTGAATAGTAGAACCCAATATCACTTTGCCCGACCCGGGGATCGAACCGGAGACCTTGGCACTGCAGTCGTACCGTAATATAACTACGCCACCGAGGCATTTTTTATATAATAAAAATAAAATAAGTAAGGTGAAAAAAGTGTCACAAAAACCAACACAAACTTACAAACTCACAGTCCATAGCCCATAATAATTGAGTATAAAATTTCTTTATTACAACAGTACAAAAAATACACGATACCTATGTAATTTTATTCGTTATAAAGTAGATTTCGTACCATTTACTGCAATATCATTTAAAGCCCCATAACATAAGAGTTCCATAAGCCCTTCACGATTGGAACCTACTTGAACCAATTGATAGCCGGCGAGGAAATCACCAATTGCACTGAAAGAGGTGTTATTATCATTTGATCAGTGGACGCCGGCCACGGTCGGCACAAAATCTACAGTGTTACAGATAAGATACGAGTCGGAACTGTTTCTGAACAATTTTATAGCATTGTTGCAAGGTTTTTGGCAAAAATACGCCCAATAGTAATCTCATGTATTAACCTAACAAAGAGTTCGCAAATTGTGTCCGAATCAGGGCACACGGGTAAGAGAGTCAGTGAAAAAATCTACGTTAAGACAATAATTTCTCTTAGTAGAATATTTGTACATTCTACACTCTATATGAACAGTACATCACTACGCTTACCAGCTGGTGCAGAGTCCGTGGGGTCAATTTGCCGTGGCCGTATAAAAATATCAAATAGTTCAGCAACTCTATAACACTTATATGGACAATACACCCACTGGCTGCAATCTTGCTTACAACTAAAAGCTTAAACCACAAAGTATAGCAGAAAATTTCAATAATTTCACTGTTGGTTTTTACTGATTGGGATTTAGTTAGGAAAGTCAATGTCAAATGTCTTTGAGTTGATAGCGAAAAAGGACCAACCACATACGATGTACTAAATACATCTATGTAAATTCCTTAGAGAACGTAGAAGGGTAGACATGACAACAGTAAATAAATTGACTTATAACGATGAATCGCAAGGTAGTAGGTAAGCTATCTGCCTTTATAGACACTGAAAGACAGCTAGATAATATCTCCAGATACAATATCTAATGACAGTTTCCGTCAGTTATCTGTGTATGCAGAAACCACTAACATTCTTAAATACGTAGAAAAGAACCTTAAAATACATGTGATAGTTTTATCCTTTGATTAATTATATACCATTAATCAAAGGTTTTTATCTTGTGACTGACCGCATTTTATACGTATCACAGTACACGCCACATCTATCCACAAACAGTAACACTTAGCACAAATAAGTACTACTTCTCCATATGTATTATAATTATCTTTGGTTATACTGCTCTTTATTGCCATCGCTGTTTAGTTCACTACGCGTCGAAAATTATTCTAAAAAAGTTATGATATTATTTAACATCTACCCACTAAACATTGGCAAAATCACCGATGAAACGGTGGAGCCATTTTTAAAAGAAGAAGAAGTACCATTTCTACGGACGAGAGGTAACCCCTCGCCAGTCGACATAATTATGCCGGCCTGTTTGAAACAATACACAGGCTGATCCCAGAACGGGACACACTTTAACCACTATAGCGAGTTTTACACCTTGTGTACGATAGTCACTATCCCGTCGGATACAAGCATCCGACCACCAGCTACTTTATTAATTGATCTGGCGTAATTCTGACAACTTTTCTCAATAATTCTGATTTCGAGGGTGTGTGAAGTCTGCCAAACCGCACTAGGCCAGCGTGGTGGACTAAGGCCTAACCCGTCTCAGTAGTAGAGGAGGCCCGTGCTCAGCAGTGGGCAGTATATAATACAGGGCTGATTGCATTGCATTGCAATTCTGACAACCACTGTAGGACATTATTTCAAGACATGCAACATGGCTTGACATAATAGTTGGAATACGCTATCCAGTGGACATATTGCCATCAGTTCAGATTCAATGTACTGAGTAGTTATTGTGGGGCGCTATTATATAAGGTAACGGAACCATCGATGGCCCACTTAATTTTAAAATGTTCATAAAATCGTTTGATGAAGAAATATAAAGAAAATCCTTTGATTAAATTGCAACATATCACTACATATTATAAAACTTAATAATAAAAGAACTAACAAAAAAACGTTGTAGGTATATTTTTGTATGACAATTTACCATTCAAGAAAAAAACGTCGCACATAGATGGTAGGCCATGTTAGGAACCAAGCTATCTTCGGTCACACTACCTTATACCAGAAAAATATATAGTATTCCTACCTAAGTATGATGTCTTTCCTAATGATTTCCAGTTTCTTCTCTAGCGTCTGTTTGGACGGCACCGACATGCCGTTGACAGTCATATCGTGATCCTGCAGCGCTAAGCCCGCGTACTGCAGGCCGTCCACCAGGGCTTTTATTCTACCGCCTGTAACAATTTGCTTTTGTAAGTATTGACAAAGACTCTATGAATCGCTCTTAGCTTAAAATCTTTTTTGAGTTACGGTGTACCCTGATTTTCCCTATAGATTATCTTCCACGAACTAATTGAAGTTCCATAAAAATCAGTTCAGCGGTCAGTGGCGTAACTATATCATCTGAGGCCCGTGGCAAATTCATTGGATGGGGGGCCCCAGTAAAAATTGTCACGTTCAACAAATAAGTCACATATACACCCGCCCCCTAATCAAAATTTTATGTTACATCTGAGCTCGCGGTCTTTCAGGTCGGGCGGCTTGGGGCCCCTCCGGGCCGGGGGCCTGTGGCATTTTGCCACCTCTGCCACCCTATAGTTACTCCCCTTACCCTACAGAAAAAAAGAATGAAAATGCTTCGTAAGCTTTGGTAAAGCGCGAAACACTATACGAACATAAAATAAGTCGTTATTTCCATTTCATAGGCACATAGGTAATAAGACTAGTTTCTGTTCTAACCAGGAATGTAACGTTCTCGAAGATTTGATGCGTACATGCATAATCTCCTATTATATTCATAAATATTTCGGTATTTGACGTACATACAAACAAAAATCAAAACAAATACATACATCACGCCATTATCCCCGAAGAAATAGGCAGAGGTTAAACAAGGCACCCACTTTTCGTCACCGTCCCATGATGTGATAGGGAGCGAGCCTATCGCCATATCGGGCTCAATTTAGATTCCGGCCTGATACTAAGCAGAATAACCAAATATCACTTTGCCCGACCCGGGATCCGATCCAGACTTCTGAGCAGTGTTGTACCCAACGATTAAAGATATTTTTTTTGGCCATTTGTTGTCCCGCGCATTCAATACAAATGCGCCACCGAGGCAGATAGGCTGATACTTAACGTTAATTCATTTAAGTATAAGGATTTCCAATCAATATCAACTATCAAGATAATTGTAATAACCGCAAACGAGTTTCTTTCAAGCTATTGCCGCGGGGGTCAATGACATGATTTTTTGTGATGTCAGAGCCGTTCTCATTAGAACAGCATCTGTATCAGGTTTATCTTATCATGTTAATTCGGGTTATGCTATTATCATGAGCTGTCAAACTGATGCAACACACATTTACACAGAGAAGTGTCTGTCGTGTTATTCGCGTGGATTTGTACATCTAAACATTAATAATATAATATACTAATAAGAGTCCTTCTGCGCTTCTGAGTCTCTCTCTTCCAAGCTATATATCCCATATGGTGATGGGGTCAGCTTTCCTCGTTTTTCTTCTCCACTTCGTTCTATCAAAGATGTCGTTTTCGGAAACTTGACATTCTCTCATATCCCTCAGCACTACATCTTTCCACCTTGTCTTCGGCCTGCCTCTGGATCTTTGACCGGGGATGGATAATTGCAGTGCTAAGTTTCCTATATAGTCATGCGGCCTCCTCTTGACATGTCCATACCAACGCAGCCTACTCTCTTGCATTTTATCGGCGATGTCCTTCTGCGCTTCTGAGTAATATATAAAAAATAGCCTATACATTTATCCGAAATATAGGGTGACCCGAGCGAGAAGGGTCTCGAGGGAGGAGGGGACAACCATTAAAAGTTATTAGTACATATTCAACTGAAGAAAAATAATTCTAGAAAATTCTATAAACATGCCACATGCGATATTTATAATCCAATAAACAATTCCTATCTTATTTACTAAACTGGAATCTAGATTCATGAAGATAATCGTACATAAGAATTGCATTATTACAATCTGGTACTTAACTTACCAGTTAAGTGTCGACTAATTATTGTTTATCGGGGAATTTATCAGCGAAAAAAAAACATAGCTAATAATTTCATTTTAAACGAAGGCCACCTATACCTGATGCCGTAGACAAGATGTCTTTCTACAATCGTTAACCATACCAGCCCTGTATTATATACTGCCCACTACTGGGCACGGGCCTCCTCTACTACTGAGGGGGTTTAGGCCTTAGTCCACCACGCTGGCCTAGTGCGGGTTGGCAGACTTCACATCGTTAACGCTAATAGAAAACATAAAATGTATCAGAGTTATATATCTTAGCGACAGAATTACCTGTGTTAACAATTAAGATATGCCATTCCCATACATTATTCAGTTTTCTTTTAGTATTAACGGCCTGCGGCCTCTGATGTTGAGTCACCTCACCGCTGACAAACACCACCAATACCAGAAGAATCGTGGAGGCGTTGCCGGCCTGGACAAATAGGAATCAGGACGGAAAGAAACATGGTCGTGAGCTGACCACTGGAAATTTCACTCACCATATAAAACGCAAGAACAAGCAAACACTTCATTTTCTGTCAAGTGTTATCGTATCCTAGTCAAGCCGACCCATTCATTAGACACACTAACTACTCATCACTGCATTTCCCTTCGGAGATAAAGACGTGTAAATGTGTTTGTTTGGTTGTTTAGAAAGATATAGATTCAGTTTTCTGTCAAATTTACCCTAATTTAGGGTAAATCAGCCGAATTTACCCCATATTACATTATCCCCTATTGTCACTAACCTTCTTTCCTCTTCCAAATGTAATGCGGCATGTAGAAGCACATGGACTGGAGGAAGAGCACGAACGGCACCCACTGGTAGTACGTGTGGTGCAGGGTCTCGTCGTTCTCGGAGATCGGACCCACTCCTGGGTGCGGCAGGAACCCGCTTTGAAGTAGGCTCTCGTTGTAGTGACGGACCTTCGACAAAATTAATAGTTTTAGTTTTATGAATGATACTTAGCTTCACAAAAACATAAGGTCAAATTCTTAAAAAGGTAGGAAGATCTGCTATTAATACATTCACCATAGTTATGAGGCAGAAATGCTAATATTGTGGAATTAAGATAGGTTGAAACACACGTAATTTATCGTCCTAGGAGCTAAAACTAGCCACTAGCGCAACTTCATCACTAATCGATAAGTTAATAAATAATAGGTAAGTAGGTTCCATTTAGTTAAAGGTGTTCAAGGCAGGACATAAAATAATAAGAGAGTAACTATTAAAAACACTCCTTACAATAGTAAAGGTAGCCATGAAGAAGCAATACGTCTGTATCACATGGTCAGGCACGCCCTGATCCGACAGGCATCTGATATGTTCCCCGAAGAACTCACGCGCGCAGACGAGGATCACGAACGCGATCAGCAGGGTCACTGTCAGCTGGTAGTGCAGTTTAAACGCAATGTTCTCGATTTTCGGCTTGATCCCTCGGTACCGCATGCGCGGTATCAGATTACTGACGGCTGCTACTAACATCTTGGCGGTTTCTTCGACAACGGGTTATGTATATTATGTCATCTGATGATGGCCGGGCTGTTGACAAAAATAGTAATTACCTACTAAAATAAACAATTTCTCCCTTTTTTAAAAAGTTAATTAATAATCATTATACTGTTACTTATTCCTAAGGTCTTCCGATTACTAAAAAACTTATAGCTAGTTTATAATGTAAATTCAGGTCTTTATTTTTAAGAATTACGTATTAAATTAAAAGTAGAATAAACAACTTTTTCTTCATAACAGCCAGTTCTGACGACTCTTATAGAGCATGCAGTAACATAGCCGACAAAATTCGAGAATATATTCATTTATTTCGATAATAATTATTGTGTTCCAATTCAATGTAAGCAATCAACTACTTTTTCGTTAAATAATTTAAAAATATGTTTAATTTTAATCTGATCAAATACCCTTGACCTCTATGAGACTTCACAAACACAAAACATTTAATTAAATATGTAAGATTATATTATGTTTGTCTTATGAGATACATGTCATAAAATATGTTTAGCCTAGATTCGAAATAACTACGAGAACTATAATAGCAGAATGTAGAGTTTTTAAAATCTAAATTAGGTGCCTTGGTGGCGTAGTTGTATCACGGTACGACTGCAAAGCTGAGGTCTTGGGGTTCGATCCCCGGGTCGGGTAAAGTGATATTGTATTTTTCTATTCAGCACAGCCCGAAGTCTGGGATTTGTGTCCGATATGGCGATAGGCTCGCCCCCAAACACATCATGGGACGGAATTTGCACGGCGAAAAGTGGGTGCACGTTACGCCTCTGCCTACCCCTTCGGGGATAAAGGGCGTAAGTGTGTGTGTGTGTGTGTAAATTAGGTAACCTTAATTCTTGAACTCCTAATTTTCCCGAAGTTGTGTATATTATTATTATCAATGTGTACATAATATAAAAAAATGTAAAAGGCCGATGTCTGTACATTATAAATATTGAAGAAAAACTAATATGAGAAGTCTTTATTAAAGCAACAGAAGCCAAAACAGCAGTTTATAGAATTTTTGTCTGTCTGTCTGTATGTTTGCACACGCAGCATGCAAAACTACGGTATGGAATTGAATGCAGTTCTCAACGATGACTTACTAGAGGTAGCCTCACGATGTTTTCCTTTGCCGTTAAAGCGAACGACAATTATAATTGATAAACAATACACAAGTAACTTTGAAAAGTAAGATATATGTGCCTTGGGTTTTGAACCTGCGGACCTCCGTCTCAGCAGTCCATTCTATTCCCAACTAGCCTATAGTGCATTCGTATATTATTATACTACCTACAAATAAAAAAAATCGTGAAGGTGTTGCTTTTTTATATCACAGACCAGCAAATGATAAGGTGGGTAACTTGATGTTAAGTAATCTTCACCGCCCACCGCCAATAACCACCCATAATGCTAGTAAAAGAACCGCGGCTGCGCTATTACCCTTCAAAGATACGATAGGAATGGGTTTTCAGAGGAAAGAGAGTAATTCTCAATGTTGTTAAATTGTAATAGACAAGTTTTTGCCCGCGGCTTCGCCCGCGTGAATGAGTTTTCCCGGGATGAATAGCCCGCTTTATATTTACCCGGGATAAAAAGAAGCCTATGTGTTAATCCAGGACATAATCTACCCGTGTGCCAAATTTCATCGAAATCCGTTCAGTAGATTTTGCGTGAAAGAGTAACAAACATCCATACATCCAGACGCGTTTATAATATTAGTAGGATGTCGCTATTCTAATTTTTGCTTTCCACCATTATGGCCCACGCAAACGTGTCGCGGTCCGGGATCAGCTGGGTATACCCTGTTTCAGACAGATCAGCATAATTGTGTCGACTGGCAAGAGGTCATCTCTCTTCAGTGCACACTCTAATTGAACAAGCAAGTCATAGTTTACTCGTAAGCAGATTTTTACAAAATAATTATGCTCTACAATTCAATACTTTAGAGAACTATAAATTGATAACGGTGCTATATTATTTAGGTTGATAGGAGCACATTCAAGTGTTTGCATGTACCTACATGGAACAATGGAACGCGTCAATATCTTTGTTATCAAATCTTGTGGATTTACAACTTTGCTGCTTTTGTAACCTTCTATTACTTAACGGTATATATTCAGAGTGCGTAGATAACTACACGTAGTAATCATAATTTTATTAATTCTGTTAAGAGATAGAGTTTCCGACATTCTTTATTCGGTGTAATCTCTTAAAATGTGGCTCCAACTTTCAAAATTCTTTCATTCTTTGAAAACTACACTAACTCTGAGTGTAGGCTGCTATTATTCTTTATGAAATGTTTTACTTTTTTTTTTTTTTTTTTTTTTTTTTTTTTTTATTGCATTTAATGACGAGACGAGCATGCCGTTCGCCTGATGGTAAGCGATACGACCACCCATAAACAGTAGCAACACCATCCAGCACCTTGACTAACAAAGTACTGTGTGGCATTCCACTGCGCTCGTCACCCTGAGACATAAGATGTTAAGTCTCATTATGTCCAGTAGTTATACTGGCTACAATGTCCTTCAAACCGAAACACAACAGTGCATGCACACTGTTGCTTGGCGGTAGAAATAGACATTGCGGTGGTACCCACCCAGACGGCCTCTTACATAATGAGAGACCTACCACCAGTGATTACTTGACGATACCATGAGCAAAATGTGCTAATATAAAATAATAATTATATGAAAAGATGTAGTACCTAAGACAGCAATTAAACTATTATATTATGTGTAAGCAAATACCTAGCACATTTTTTTTTTTTTTTTTTTTTATAATGGCATTTGTGTTCACATTTTGCCAATGTCAAGTTTGGTTTGTATATTTTATTATCTGTAGTATGTCGAAGTAAAGCAGTGGCTACCTTACCAAGACTTTATCGAGGAGTTTTGGCGGCAACAGAAAAAACACTTGATTAGCACAATTATTTCAATTCACTTCATTTGAGCTCTTTAATAGAACTATATTGGATAATATACCACCATAATTATGCAATATAACACTAAGTATCACCAAAATAATGAATTAAAACAAGAGCACCTCATGACACTTCCAAGTTCCCGCCAAAACTCCACCTAGCACATTATCATTAACAATTTTCACACAATATATTTTATCCAATCAAAAGCTTTTACGGCTGAATGAGCTAAGATTCCTTTGCCGACAATGCAATGTGAAAATAATTACTCATTCCGATCACAAGCGATTATAGACATTATTAATTTCTTCACCGGCAAACATAAAATTTTGCTATCGCCAAAAATGCATCAGCTTAAAATGAAATGAAAAATGTTACTCACAATCTCGATAACAATAAATATTAATCACGAATTTGTACCAACCGTGATAACTGGTGATAAGGTGACGTCACACATCAGGGTTTGGATTATTCAATGACAGGCACCTGTGTTGCAGCAATACCTGCCAAATCATGTCGTGGTGGATGTTCAGGACTTTGGGGCATAGGCCGGTGAGGAACCGGAAGACTAATGGCAGATATTGAGAGGGTACAGAATACTTGATATTTGAACATGACCGTATCATGTATAGAAACAATACACGTTGTAAAAAATATGGCTCGTTGCGACTTGCGACTAGCTGTAGAGGTCGGCCTATAACTTTTACATATCTTGAATGGCTTAAAGCTGGCATCTTGTCTTATGGAGTAGTAACAGTACCTCTAGCATTGTTAATAATCGAGTACTGACTAATGATTAAGCTTGACGTCTTGATACTTAAATGTTGAGTCTGGTCCATAATTCCACCATGTACAATGCCTTTCATGCTGAAAAACATAGTGCTTGCATACTGCTTGTTACAAATGGACAAAGCGGATCCTCAAGAACTCTCGCTAACAAGGAACCAGTGGCAGCCTGAGAGGTTGGGGAAGGAAAGGCGGGAATCGCCCGCATGATAGCCTCTCACTTACACACGGAGCCTTGCACGGTCTTAGTTAAGTACCTATTAGATCACTAACCATCAACAGCATCTTACCTACGAAATTGTTGTAACCTTGGCTTCGCGCTGGTTAATGCCGCTATTGCAAGTGACGTCCACATATTATTAAAGCAACAGCTACTTCAAGTATTCACATATCGAACGGAAATAAGTTTGACGATAAATATCTAGTCATCATCAACACATCTAAGCTCCTTCACAGATACAAGCAAAAGTGCACTCACTTCTGTTCACCATGTTTCGAAAATTTATTTCCATCTCATAACACTTCATGAGATGGAAATAAGTTTTCGCAACATGGTTTAGTGAGGTAGATCCACGTTCCCATTCCTTGCGGAATATGCCTTGACTTATATTATATGTTACTCATCATATGGCCGTGGCTATATAGATATAAATATGTACCCACCATAAGATTTTAAGTCCTAATCATTGTAATATAACATTTATGCGAAAGTATGTAATGTTGCCTGGATGTTTGTTAGAAGTTAGAACTAAACGCAGAAGCGAAAAGTGGATTAGGTACACCGTGAGACCGTGGGACTTTATTCCGGTTAAAGTTTTCACGCAGACGGAATCGAGAGTAATTTTGTATTTAAAGAAATAAATAAATCCGTTAAATAACATCAATTTTCAAGCAGTACTTTAGGCCCTTTGTAATCATTCATATTAGAAACCCATTGGACTACTAGGTATATCAAAACTGTTAATCCATGCGAGCGTGGTTTGCCTTACACTGCACGGAATTCTCTGCACTGATATCACTTACTTTAAACTTATAAATGTTAGTGTTTTAAGCATTGATCGCATAAATCATTTGTCTTTTGATTAATTGAACGTTAGGATTTATCTAATACGAGTTACCCGGGACTAATTCTCTCAAAGTAGATTACGCCAGGCAAGCGACCGATCGTAGAAGATAAACCAAGTAATTTCCGCAAAGTACTTTAAAAAGTGTGTTTTCCTCAACCCGTGGTTTATTTATTTACTAAGGCGGGGTTGTTTCATCCGTGCTCAGGTAAAGTTAAGGCTCGTATCACATTGACGAATTCACAGCGAGGCGAAGGCGCTGCGAGTTCGTCAAGTCACAAGTGTAATAAACCCGTTAACTTTACCACGGATGAAAGAACACGGGTTAAGGATAGGTGAAAGATTAAAATAGCACAGATTTATTTCAACAAAATCGTTTATGAATGGTTACTACTTAAATGTTTTGTGCGCAATACACTTTATATAGGCAAAAGCTGTGGCCAAAGAAGCTAGCTGCGAAGATTTGCTACGGAAGGTATCGGCAGTGTAGGTAATTTTATTTTATCTAACAATGACATAGTAAATGAATTTCATTAGCGCTTGGAATCAAATAAATTGTCTGTTCATCCATAGAACAAAATAATCACTTAGGTTTATCCCTAAGGGAGTTGCAACATGAAAAACAGCCACCGCCTTTCAAAGCACCTTTTCACACAACAAGTAAATTAAATCCAAAAGCACGTAAACCATGAAAAAACCACAACGTACCCACCTTACTTCGATATCACAACACTATTAACGAAAAATTAAAGAGACAATATTAGACGTGCGAACTACACTCCCGTCGGTGTTACATTACATCGCGTATCTCGATGACACGCGATAAGATACTGTGGAAACGATAAATATGTCTATTCGTAATTTAATAGGAAAATAAATAATGCTTCTCTAAAACAACGCACTGCTTGCAGTTTTATTTCAGCAGTAGGAACATTTAGAGTAACTCTTAAACTATATTAAGGTATAACGAGAGGATAAAAAGTCGTTTGTTGTCACAAACACCAAGCTAATAGCTAGGCGCCGCGCCTTGCCGCCCAGAACATTGAATCACAAAGTAATGTGCGGGTTTTCGCTCGTCGCCCTATAGACAGAAGGTGCTCAGTCCCAAATATCAATAACTTTACTGGCTTCCATATCCTCAATATAGGAAAATAATATATTTGCTTGCACACGGCTATTTTATAGAAATATAATAGACCAACCATCTATTATGATTTATGACCCTTAATAATAATTTAATTGTTATATAACTTATGTGAGGTAAGAAAACCTGTTATTTTTCTAAAAACCAACAACTACTAAAGTTATATAAATACCTATAAATAGTTATAATACCTAATGTGAATAAGAAAGTAAATATTTTACTAAAATGGACTTGAATGAATGCTGAGCGCTCATGGATTCTTGGTATCATAAACGGAAATAGCAATTCAATATTCATCATCATCATTATCAGCCACATCACGTCCACTGCTGAACCTATGTTCTATGACCTCCCTCAAAGATTTCCAGACTGACCTGTCAAAAGCGGCCTGCATCCAACGTGTTCCTGCGACCTTTGTCAAGTCGTCTGTCCACCTTGCAGTTCAATGCTACTCGCCTAATTGAGTTTCTGTATTCACTAACTAAATAATTTAACTAGATTTACCTAATGAGCTAGCTGAATTCCGTGCTAGGCCACCAACCTAGGAAAGTGATGCTCATTTAATGCAAATGTATTACTTACTAGCTTTTGCCCGCGGCTCCGCCCGCGTGAATGAGTTTTGCCGGGATAAAAGTCCCGCTTTATATATTCCCGGGGTTAAAAGTAGCCTATGTGTTAATCCAGGACATAATCTACCCGTGTGCCAAATTTCATCCGAATCCGTTTAGTTGTTTCTGCGTTTACTTCTAACAAACATCCAAACATTTTCACCACCTTTAGCATTTATAATATAATTACGATATCTAATTTAGTGAGCAGCCTTTGTTTTCATTAGTTATGTTATTGCATTTTACTGTATCTTTGCTTTAAATAAAACTGTTGTTTCGCGCAACATTAAAAAATATGATAACTGTTTGCTTATTATTTTCCGAAGATAACTTAAATAATTTCAAAAATCAATCAAATATAGGATGTATCAAATGGGAAGTAATTTTTTTAAGCCATTGAATGACGAGACAAGCATGCCGTTTGCCTGATAGTAAGCGATACGACCGCCCATAAACAGTAGCAACACCATCCAGCACCTTGAGTTACAAAGTACTGTGTGCAATTCCACTGCGCTCGTCATCCTGAGACATAAGATGTTAAGTCTGATTATGTCCAGTAGTTACACTGGCTACAATGCCCTTCAGACTGAAACACAACAGTGCATGCACACTGCTGCTTGGCGGTAGAAATAGACATTGCGGTGGTACCCACCCAGACGGACTCTTACATATGAGAGACCTACCACCAGTAAAATTATTTTAAGTAATATTAAGAAGACAAAGGGAGATTGTAAAGTAAGCTGAAGTGTTACGTCTACGCGCCCACTTTTTAGCACATCTATACTTACTAATATTATAAGGCTGAAGAGTTTGTTTGGTTGAACGCGCTAATCTCAGGAACTACTGAACCGATGTTGATTTTTTTTTTCATTAATAGGAAGCTACATTACTCCTGAGCGCTATAGGCTACTTTTTATCCCGGGAAAATCTTTTTATCTCGGAAATACTTTTTCACGCGGGCGGAGCCGCGAGCATCACCTAGTCATAAATAAACCTAATTGAAGGATTGATGCCTATTTTTTAACCGACTTCCAAAAGGAGGAGGTTATTTACACAATATTCCCTTTAGGAGTTTCCTTACCTAAAAATTCATATTTTTCTTTTCTCTCGCTTCCTTCCAACACTTTTACTGAAAAGTAATATTCTCTAAAGTATTTCAAGCTGCTTTTTGTATAGTAACGCGTTCAAAAAATATGACATGTATGAAAGATTTCACAATTATTAAACTTGTAAACAAAGGTGCGAATGCAATGCCATTAATTTTCGCATGTTTCTCTATAAGACATTATATTAGGTCATCACATCCGTAATGATGTGTTTATGTGTCAGTTGTCACTAATCACTATGTAATTATCCTGTGTGCTTTTCTATTCTTAGGTATGGTAGTGTTAACAAAACCATATAGCGATATTTAAATTCGAAGACTTCATATTTTGGTGTCGCGGAAGACAAATACACATGTGACCAATGAGATTAGGTATTTTGCAATAATAAAAAGGTACCTTCGGACTTTAGACACTTTCGGCCTAACAACGTTTAAAATATATATTTTTTAGGATTTCGTACTTCAAAAGGAGAAACGAAGCC
The DNA here is from genome assembly GCA_947568825.1 of Sphinx pinastri. NCBI lineage: Eukaryota > Metazoa > Arthropoda > Insecta > Lepidoptera > Sphingidae > Sphinx > Sphinx pinastri. The sequence goes on from OX387615.1 coordinate 2,001,007, forward strand.
CTTGTAGGATGACTTGGTGGTCCGTCTGTCTGTCAAGACCCTTTTTTTGAGGAACGCGTAGAGATACCAAGTTAAAATTTATATCAAATACTCGGCTCTACGATCTCTTTTAGCTGTGAAAAATATAAATTTGTAAGTCAACGCGAACAAAAGATATGACCGTTTATGTCGCATATTTTGCGATTTCGCAAGGGAAGTGGACGGTAGCCTAGTTGGGAAAGGAAGGGTCTGCCGAGACAATCCGGAGCCCGGAGGTTCAAAACCCAAGGTACACACCTCTGACTTTTCGAAGTTACGTGTGTATTGTTTATCAATTAGCTTTCGCTTTAACGGTGAAGGAAAACATCGTGAGGAAACCCACATACCTGAAAATTCTCAGGTATTTATTAATTAATTTTGGCGCACCATTGAACTTATATACTTAGATACCTTATTTACAAGTTTGTCGGAACCCTCGGTACGCGAGTCCAACTCGCACTTGCCCGTTTTTTTTCAAATAAAATCAACACAACGTCTCATCACCTCTATCGTAAATCTTCATTGTGTGTACGGGAAAATATTTTTCACATTGTGAGCACCTGACATCTTGGGAGAGGCCTATGTCCAGCAGTGGACTGCAACGGGCTGATGATGATGATGATGATGATGAGCATCTGACTAGGGCGGCGTTGGGCCGAACGACTCTAGATTTAAAGACTATTAAAACCATTGCGAAGATATCTAAATACTTGCAGGTTACTCTTAAGAATTTCCATGGCATATGAATTCCACAAACTAGCGTTTGCTTTCAAAGGCGATGACATTGGTCACCTTTGTCGTTTTTTCATATGCTTGCTACTGTAGATAAGCTTTATTACTAGTAGTGGACCAATGGGACAACGTCCTTCTTTTGCTTTTAGATGAAACTGATAATTCCATTATAATTATAATCACTGCCTCGGTGGCGTAGTTGTATTATGGTACGACTACAATGCTGAGGTCTCGGGTTCGATCCCCGGGTCGGGCAAAGTGATATTGAGTTTTTCTATTCAGTATCAGCCCGGAGTCTGGAATTTGTGCCCGATATGGCGATAGGCTCGCCCCCTATCACATCATGGGACGGAATAACGGCGAAAAGTGGGTGCACTAGTTGCGCCTCTGCCTACCCCTTCGGGGGTAAAAGGCGTCAGTGTGTGTATTATCATTATAAGCACAATGCAAAGTTTAATATACTCACCTACTTTTTTAATATAAATCACTCAAATATTATCACAATCAGCCACGCCTATCACCACAGACCTATCACGTTTGGAATTTTATAAACGGAGTGTCCAATTTTCACAGCAGTAGCTACTTTCAACAGATTTTCGGAAAAAAATCAACACAATAAGACAAATATCATAGAATACAGACAAAAAAAATATATGAAACAAACTAAGGATTATATTTAAGTCTTAAAAGACATAATAGTCATTTGTTTAACGCATTTTCTTTCAAAACATAATGCGTATGAATCTATCGTACTAAACAAAAAAATGATAATGTTTCCTACCCCAAAAAAGTCTCTTGTGATACGAATAATTTCCACAATTTTTGTACTCTAACTTAGAATTAAATTAAGTTTTGTTTTATAGATATCAATCTAACAATATTTGTATATTTTTTTAAAATATATTTCATTTAAAATAAGTACTTCAGTATTAGAGACCATCAATTCTGTCGCACCAGCGCCACACCAAATTGATAAAGCGTAATTAAACATAGATTTTTCCAAGGAGGATTAAAGTATTAACTGATAAAATGATTTATTAGAACTAATAGTGAAGTAATCAAACACAAGCAAACATCGTAAGGAATTAAAATGGATTAAATATTTCATTGTTAGCAGTTGTGATTGAAATTGATCGGTAAGGCGATTTGAAACGAAAGGTGTCGTATTTTAAGTTCATATTACGTAAAAATAAGATGATATGTAAATAAATAAGTCAAGTCAGGTTGAATAAGTGTATACCCATATTGTATTTTTGTTACCTGTAGTTACCAAGGATTCTTTGCTGATTTGAGACATTGGCAATCCTCTGTCGTTACAACTGCAATGATTCTGGAACGGGAGGCAAGTAATAAGGAAGGAAAGATGTTCCCAAATCTAAATGTGATGCCCCGATATGTAATGCCTCCCAATATACACATGAAATAGACTGCGCCGCGGTTTGCTGCTAAATTTCCCCCTGACATGAATCTGCAACGTCAATTAGGCGGAGAGCGTTTTTTTTAATTTAATGATTTATTACTGCCACTATACATACTTATATCTAAAACGTTCCACGCTAATCTTAATACATCGGATTTCCCAGTTTAGTGGTCAGCGTGTCCTCATACGCCTCTTCCAGCTGTTTCCACTCTTGCCTATCATGTGCTTTTCTTGGCGGAGAGCGTTACCTGCTAAGAAATAGCCAATATAAATTATAATTAATGATAGTGTGACAAGAACTGTAAAACAGGGTAAATAGGTGGTAATTAGTGAAACTTGGTTATACTGGATTGAATTTTTTGATTTAAAACACAATGGATCGTTCTTAAATCTGCTTATTTGGAAGTTATATTTCCATTTTTGTTAAATTTCTTTCCTTCTCTTAAATTCTACGCCATTGTAATTCGTAATGGACTAAGTTATAACTCTTCTCAATATAAATAAGGCTCGAGCCCAACAGTAGGAAAGTTTTTTTTACTGCATTGAATGACTACGAGCATGCCGTACGCCTGATGATAAGCGATACGACCACCCATAAACAGAAGGAACACCATCCAGCACCTTGAGTTACAAAGTACTGTGTGGCAACTGGCATTCCACTGCGCTCGTCATCCTGAGACTTAAGATGTTAAGTTAATACAGAGCTCATTATTTCAAATATTAATCAGGTTTTTCTTTCATTTACAACGCTATACGTTTACTTTGTTGAGTGTAAGTCTGTTCTCACTCTTACATCGAGCAATATTTAGGTTATCGTTCTAGCTATCGGAAAGTGTAATGTTATCGTATGGAAACTACCGATAATGCAAGTTGCGTACGAAATATGATATGGCAAGGTTTTATAGAACTGACTGACGTGACGGGCAAGTCGCTCACCTGTTGGCAAGAATCATGAGTGCCCTCACTAAACGCATTCATACCCTTCAACTTTGAATACAAAGTACTGCGAGTCATTGCACTGCGCTCGTCACCATGAGACATTACTTTTAATTCTCACAATGCCCAGTAATTTAACACTCGTCACTATATATCTTTCAACGTAGAAGAACGCTGCTTACGTCCTATTCATACTATATTGTAACATAATATGTAAATCCAGTTTCAAACAGGATGAGAACAGAACATATACATAATAGGGTAGTTGATTACTTTTTTTTAATACATTTATCAAAAATGAATGCCATCCAAAATGTAACGGAAAAATAATTTTCAAAATTGGGGCAATAATTAGTAAGTTATAAAGCTTTGAAATTTGGTGGAAGGGGTAGATGTCCAAAACAGTAATATTACACTGTGACGTCACAGAGAGTCGCCGGCCATAACGCTGCGTGCTTGCGAAAGAAATAGCGCGATATCCCTTACACGTCCCCACTATTGCTCACAACAATATGTATTTCAAAAATGAATAGGTGCTTTATTTTTCAACCAATTTTGATGCTGATTTCACAGAAGAATTTCTTTTTCGTATTATTTTTTGTTACATATAAAATTTATTTACGTAATGAAACATAGGAAACTACGCTATTGTGTCAGCTGGCGAGGGTATTCATAAAGGGGGATAATCAACATCTCTCGGCAAACGACACTCTATCTAGACTCGACTCCACTTCCTAGGCGCAGTGGGGTCACTTTGCTAGACTTGTGTAAGAGAATCATAGTATATCCGTTGTCACGAGCAGGAATCAAACCAGCACCTTTTTGCACGACTCACCGCACCACGAAGATTGATGAATAACACTTGCAATAACAGATTTGAGTGTGAGTAATTCACTATTTAAACTAACACTGAATCATGAAATAGCATTCATTGTAATCGCAGGCTTTTATTTACAATCACAAACATTATACAGAAAATTATGAGTAATCTTTATCTTGAAATTGTTTTTGAATGTGACGAAGTCTTAAGTTTTATAATGTCAAACAATTTTCCTTGTTATGAATGGCCCGTCTGGATCGATGTCTAATTGAAAATCAGCATGAAGTGTCTGGTTTGCTCGTTTCATATCATAAAATCGATACGTAGAAAATCACTAAGGCAGGCCGGCAAGACATAACTGTGTCGACCGTCCGGGGATTAATCTCTTGCCGATCGTCATTTTCTGGGCTTCACGTCACTTATTATCAGATCGTAAATCGTTAAGTTGACCCAATACTAGTCCCTTTTCCGTCGTCTTCTTTTTCATGACCCAAAACTTGGCCTGGTCGTTTGTGAGTCCCTCCAGGGTCTCTGTCCTCTGCGAGGGCACCGCTGCACCGCCCTAGGTACGGCACTGCCTGCCCACTGGAGAACGATTAACTTCTGTCAGTGTGTCTATGAGCAAAGATGAGTTCTAGATATTAATAATAGCTTATTTAGACTAAAAAAAACCACATTAACACACACTCACGCCTTTTATCCCCGAAGGGGTAGGCAGAGGCACAACTAATGCACCCACTTTTCGCCGTTCGTATTCCGTCCCATGATGTTATAGAGGGCGAGCCTATCGCCATATCGATAGGTTATTTGCCTTCTGTTGTTATTATGTTCTTTCTAGCTTTCATCCAATCTACAATTCTTACAGTTTAAATTAATTATGAATGATGATATGAGCACAACGCCAGCGTTATGGTAAATTTTACTGATCATCAAAAGCAACACACAACCTGGAACGTGGAATTACAAAGCACTTGCACAATTTAGCTTCGTAGTCCCTCTCTCTCTCTCTCTCTCTTCCTGACTATTCATTCCAAATAATTATGGGTTAAGTCTTCTTCAACTTTCTCTTCTACTTCCCCTAGGTAGTAAAACAGACATTCCCAAGGTCCACTCAAACGGACTCTTACTTGAAAAAGGTACTACCTAGAAAATTTTAAACGTTGCAGTAATTATTACTGGCGTCGATACTTGGAAATCTAGCTATTAATAGCAATGACAGATTGATGTGTCACGGTGTCGCGTTCTATTACAGAATTAACACCTGCTTCATAATATTAACGAGCGTTTTAAGTTTGATTTGGAATTAAATGTTACTCGCGGCTTCACCCGCGTGATAACCTTCATCATCATCATCACCATCATCAGCCACATGACGTCCACTGCTGAACATAGGCCTCCCCCAAAGATTTCCAGACGGACCTGTCAAAACCTTACACGAAATAAAAATATCATTGTGTATTTTTCAGGATAAAATGTCTTTATTATGTTAAATTTAAGTTAATGTTATCTGTGTTAAGCGACGATAGCCAAGTTGGGAATGGAACGGTCTGCCGAGACAATGTCCGCAGGTTCAAAACCCAAGGCACACACCTCTGAATTTTCGAAGTTACGTGTGTATTATTTATCAATTATCGTTCGCTTTAACGGTGAAGGAAAACATCGTGAGGAAACCTACATACCTGAGAATTCTCCATAAGAATCTCGATGGTATGTGAAGTCTGCCAACCCGCACTAGGCCAGCGTGGTGGACTAAGGCCTAACCCCTCTCAGTAGTAGAGGAGGCCTGTGCTCAGCAGTGGGCAATATATAATACAGGGCTGATGATGATGAATGTTATCTGTGTTATGTTAAACCAGAACATGGTCTATCAGTATGTCAAATTTACATATAAGTTAACATAAGAAATTTACATATAAGTTAATATAACATAAGAATAATCATTCTATACAATTCTTAAAAAACATTGTAAAGTCCACTTCACTGGTGGTAGGTCTCTCATTATGTAAGAGGCCGTCTGGGTGGATACCACCGCAATTTCTATTTCTACCGCCAAGCAACAGTGTGCATGCACTGTTGTGTTTCGGTTTGAAGGACATTGTAGCCAGTATAACTACTGGACATAATGAGACTTAACATCTTATGTCTCAGGATGACGAGCGCAGTGGAATGCCACACAGTACTTTGTAATTCAAGGTGCTGGATGGTGCTGCTACCGTTTATGGGTGGTCGTATCGCTTACCATCAGGCGAACCGCATGCTCGTCTCGTCATTCAATGCAATAAAAAAAATAAAAAAAAGGCCGGTTACATCAGACATATTTAAATCCTTCGTAAAAATCATAGATTTTAGAAATTTGCTAATGCTCATATTATGCTGCTGGATCACAGTTCTGTAGACTATATCTGTGTACACAGAATGACGAACGAGATATCTACTTAAAAAAACTTTTCACTTGCGTCCTATATTGCTTAATCTAACCGTACTTAAACCCACATTCACGATACTAAACGTACAATCAACATAACCCAAAAGTCCATACATTGACATGGCACTTTTAATACCACAGTAAACTGGTTATAAAGTATCTATATTAACATCATTAGCAATAAAAAATGTTGTATGTGTGTACGTTATGTGTGTGATCCAACGCCGTGAGACATTATGTGCTTGTTCATGCAACTAGTCCACTACTACAGGAAAAAAAGTCATTGGGAACTAGATTTTAAGTCGTCCAGTTCTTTATTATTATTTGAACTACTAAAATCGTTATTATTGTCTCTTCTATACATTATTTTAGAGTTTCTTTTACTTCAACATTACATACTATACTACTCAATAATTAACGTATAGTTTATTACATTTTTTATGTAGTACCTATATATAAAATGTTAACTATATACTATCTTTAAAACACAAATATACGTATTTTAAATTAAAAACACAAAGTAACTTATCGCCGATCCAGTAAACTAATTCTTACTTATACTTATACTTAACTTAACTATCATTAGCAGCTATTGGATGTCCATCTCTTTATTCTTAAACATATTGTAATATCAACCTACATAAAAATTCAAAATAGAAATAATGTAAAACTTAGTCCTTGAACAATTAACATTGATGGAACAATGCTTTATATTTTTATAGCATTGAAAGAGAGTCAGATTAATTTATTATTCATTCATTAGTAACGATAAAAAAATATTACCTAGTATAACAAATGCTATATATGCATAATTTAAAAATCACGTAATTCAAAAAGACGAATAAATTATAACAATATTTAATTAACATTTTAACAAAACTGTATATATATATTAAGAAACTATAACGCAACTCACTTTCTAAAATCATTTTTATCCTTTGCAACTAAAAGCAAGCGAGTCGAGTTTTTATGACTTACCACACAATGGTAGAGGACTCACACACACACAGACACACTTCGTGCGTTTGTAAGTGTGTGCGGTCTGGAACAACCGAGACTGCATTCCTTTCGACGGACTGATTGAATGAGCCTCAACTCCGAATATTAACACTATAACAATCTGATGGGAGCATAATTTACACCTTCGATTCACATTCTTGTTTTGATATTGTTTTCTTAATAACATAATGTTTTATTTAAACTCGCAGTTTTTAAAAGAAATCCTTTATAAATGTAATTAATGTATTTTTTTAGTCTTGGTTTTCTTCAATGTCATAATTGAAGTGAATTTAACGTAGATACCAGATAACCTTTGAGTATTTAACCAATGCTCTGAACAGATAACAATAAAATTATATTGTGTATTTCTAATGCCAAGCAGTAACAATGTATGTCGTGTAACGTGTTCCAATTTGAATAATAGATAATAATTACTAGTTACTGTAGCTATTATAAATTTAGGGTATTTTGGGACTTTACAACTAATTAATTCAGGCCGCCCTGTGACCATGAAGGCTGCAAAGTCTTCGAAACGTCGCGAGAAAATATAAATTACAAAAACCGCGCTAAAATCCACAAAATAGTTTTACTTTAACAAATTATTGTCAAAAACTGGCTAATGCATAGCAATCCTTTGTAATACGTAGTTCTGGGAGTTTTTACTCCTTATGTGTAATACCAAAAAGCACCGCTCCCGCACCCGCGAAAGACTTGCTCGTCTCGCCATTACAAAAAGTACGAAAATTGTTGCCAGCTCGTATTTGTTTAAAGTTGCAACACACACATACACACGCACTTTACATACACACAATGTGTATGTACGCGTGAGTCACAGGTCAGACAGCCAGGTTGTCTCTCGCCGTGAGAAAACACTAATTTATCTAGACTAGCTAGTTAACCTCCATTGTGTGTGACACGCCTTATGTTATGTAGCACAATCAATAATGGCATAATGTATTACCATTATTATGAAAGTCCGTAGTAATATACGGTTTATAGCGTTGTTATGACGCCGCTTTCAATAAACGATCCCAATCGCTTTTAAATAAACAGAATATTATGTGAATTGGGTAACCGCAAATGAACTATTTAGAAATATATACAATATAATAATTTCATATCTACCTAAATTTAAATTCTGGAACATTAATGTATTCACATTATGACGAAAGAGATCCAATGCACTTAAACTTTGCCTTTAAGTTGGTACTGGCTTCTGACTTTGCCAGCATAAAATCTTTACCTAGGATTAAAAGGACATGTCCAAAAACGGGCCTGTAATTCTAAACAAAACAATTTATATATATTTGGATAGAACTCCTGAAAACTAGCCTTTTGCAATAAATCGATAAATTTTAAAGACCTCCGATTTTGAGATTTATGTCATTTTGTTTGGCTTGAAATCTACACTTAATATGAACGTTTTTATAAAAAGTTAGTTATGAATGGAGGGGTCTAAAAATATTTTTTTAATGGATCTAAGGTCCATATTTTACACCTTTAATATCCCTAAAGTTTGAGCCTGGTTAGATTTTGAGGCCCAGCACCCATACAAAAAGCGGACATCTTTCATCACTGAAACATAGTGCAGCTTCTTAATTGATATAAATGAAAAAAAAACGCACTAATAGGTCTCGTAGATTAAAACTTTAAAACAAACATTCGCGTAGCTCTATAATACGAATGTAAGCTTTAGTTCAAAAGTGGTAGAGATGGAGAGATTCTGTATTTAATTGGTTTCATATTATACATTACACAGCACTATTAGAATTTGTATCTGAAGTTACGTCCCTTTTCTAGTTCAGTTTTTATTTTTTCATATAAATATTTATTTTTATTTATGCCCCAAGTTTTTTGCATCTATGACTACCTCGTCGAGTTGACTGATAAAAAATGCATTGTGACATGTATATATGAAGTGTAAGGGCCGATTACACCGCTTGCTGATAAACGTTATCTGTCACATAAATGTATAAGCCGACAAAATACAAAAGTCACGCTTTTATATCTTACTAGTCTTCTGCTCGTGGCTCCAACCGCGTGAAAAGTTTTTCCAGGATAAAAAATTCTTTATTTATTACCCACTTAACAACTACTCTTACAGGGTTAGCCCTGATACAGCAGTGTTGATCTACTTATACATACTACTTTTACTCTAATATTATACTTAAATCTACATTATTCATCTTTAAAACTACCATAACAAATTGTATTTAATGCTATTTTGGTGAAATTACTGAGAGTACACCAAAATATGTCGATTTTTTCGGCGCCTTCATTAAGAGTGCGCAAGGCGCGTGTAATATGGGCCTTGTTAAGTAAGTTGGTCCTACCACGCGAAACAACCAGTAGCTGCGGCCGCATTCATCTACCTAGGTAATTGTCAGGCACAGAAAACATCACCGCTCCCAGTAACCCCGGGTTGTCGATTTTGCCACGTATTAACTTAAATAAATATTTTTCCGGGATAAAAAGTAGCGTATAGCACTCAGGAGTAATGTAGCTTCCTATTAGTGAAAGAATTTTCAAAATCAGTCCAGTAGTTTTTGAGTTTATCCATTAAAAACAATCAAATCTTTCCTCTTCATAATATTAGTATAGATACTCCTAGATTAGAGTGTGACTAGTGTTACAATATAGAGGTATGTACTAACATTTTAAGCCGTTAGTTTTAAACATATGGCTTTTTTTGTGTGTTTGCCTCTTTCACATGCTCACGCCTTTTATCCCCGAAGGGGTAGGCAGAGGCGCAACTAGTGCACCCACTTTTCGCCAAGCGCATTCCGTCCCATGATGTGATAGGGGGCGAGTCTATCGCCATACCGGGCACAAATTCCAGACTCCGGGCTGATACTGAATAGAAAAATCCAATATCACTTTGCCCGACCCGGGGATCGAACCCGTTTGCCTCTTTCGTCCTCAATAATATATAAGTACGTACATAACAAAGATGACAGAAGCCATGCGTGGAATGAAGCCAAATCCCGGTATCGATTGGAATCCCGTGGTCGCAGAACCTGTTCCTGCGCGGCGGTGACCTTAGCTACCACGCCGCGCCATACCCACGATAAATCAACTCCGATTTATTGGCTTTACATGCTGCCTAAAATGTTTTTACCGGTGGAAATCGTATAAATTATACTTACATTATCTAGCTTCTATATGAACATAAAATTATAGCTTTTTTCGAAGTTAACTCAGTTCCTATTACGAAAAGAGTTACATAGTTTTCTATGATTTTTTGTTTTATGTTTTCAATATTTGGTCAATCTAATTAACTTTTTTACACGCTTTATATTAGCTTCACTTGTATGTATGTTTGTATGTTGGTAACCGACCACTTTGGGCGCGATTTTGACCCACTTTAAACGGTCAGATTTTATTCAAACTTTGTAGATTTGTCGAGGACCGATGACAATACACTAATTTAATTAGATTATGCCATTATTCAATTTGCAAAATGAGATTTTTGACAATTTATATTTATTTTTAGTGACCTCTGTTGGACCATACTAGAATTACAAATAAACTGGCTACTCTTATGTGTAAAAAAATCCTACTTGTCACAAGATGGCGCTTTCGTTTTTAGTGACATCTGTTGGACAATAGTAGAACATACCTAAAAAATTAAGAATAAATAACAATTTAAAACAACTAAAAAACACGCTTTATAGAAAATCCAACTAAAAAATAGAAAATAAATTTGAATTAAGAATAGTGTAAATAAGAAAAAGTGTATTTTGATCTAGTGACATATATTATTCTATCGACAAGTCCAGCGCCAGGATACGTCATTCCCATACGTTTGTTTCTATTATATTGACGTTAACGGTTGTAGAAAAGCATCTTGGTTGTAACCAAGGCCCTAAACGGATTTCGATGCAGTTTTCACTAATGTTATTTGTGTGCGGAATTGAAGTTACAAATATGTATTATTAAAATATGTATTATTATAATTATTAAAATTCAAAAATTCCATGTATTATTATATTATTATCAGTGCTGGGACTTCTCTATTTATGACTTGACCTCACGCTTTTAGTCTTTCATGCTTATCTAGAAACAATTGGCGGTCTCATCATCATCAGCCACATGTCGTCCACTGCTGAACATAGGCCTCCCCTAAAGATTTCCAGACGGACCTGTAAAAAGCGGCCTGCATCTAGTGTGTTCCTGAGACCTTTATCAAGTCGTCCTATTTGCCCTCACAGAATATAAATTAAATGGTCTAATACAAATGGCTCCTGTCTACTAATTAAAAGTACCATTAGATGCTGTACCAAATTCTTTACATCTCATACTTTCCAATCAACAATACACCTTAACAAACCTATTCATCGAAAACTCTTAGAAAACCCTTATCACTGTGCTCAGTTATTTAGGTTACACCTACGCGAGAGAGGGACGGAGATAGAAGAGTTTGGTGAGAGGAAGAGAGAGAGAGAAGGACCCGTTAGGAAAGTAGTCTCGGGTTACGACTACTGCATTTACGCGTCATTAGTGATGGGTCGATGTGTCGATAATGTAGAGTCGAATGAGCTATTGAAAATCCAAACAAAACATTAAACAACACCCAAAAACCAATAATAATCTGACTGGGCAATACCACCTGGCATCAAGCGGTATAAGTCTGCATATCTGCATTGCAGCAGCGTGCAAACATTATTTTGCTCTGATTTCAATGTAATTATTAAATAAGTTATCCCTGTTTTAGGCGACATCTAAAACACAAATAGATTATCAGAGATTATCATTATTATTAATATTTTTAAATTTTTAGCCCGAATAGTGGACAATGGGATACTCATACCAGGAAAGTTATTTTATTTTTAGGGTTCCGTACCTCAAAAGGCAAAAAAGAACCCTTATAGGATCACTTTGTTGTCCCTCTGTCTGTCAAGACCCTTTTTCTCAGGACCGCGTAAAGATATCAAGTACAAAGGACATGTCCAAAAACGGGCTTAAAATTCAAACAAAAATGCTTTATACCTATTTGGATAGTACCCACGCTCGAAAAAAAAAGTTAATTATAAATGTAGAGGTCTAAAAGTATTTTTTTAATGGCTCCAAGATCTATATTTTTGCCCCTTTAATATCCATAAAGTTAGAGCCTGGTTAGAATTTGAGGTCATATCAAATACTCGTGGCGACGTTCACTTTCAGCTGTAGAAAAATCAAACTTGTAACAACGTGATCAAAAGATATGAACCGTTTATATCGCAAATTTTGAGATTTCACAAAGGATTCAAATTATGAAACTTGGCAAGAAGCAAGGTCTTACAGCACATGTTAAGGAAAAAATCTGAAAACCGTAAATATGTACTAAGTGAATTTACTATTAAAAACTTTTTAAATTTGATTAGTTTTATTAATTATTTTTGGCAAACTATTGAACTTATATACTTAGATACCTTGCCTACAAGTTTGTACAGAACCCTGAGTACGCGAGTCCCACTCGCACTTGTCCGGTTTTTATACATTCCGACCAAATCATATTACAAAAAAATTGTGTACAGAAGTTGAGTCAAAGGATCATCGATACAAAATCAATACAGCAGTCCTTCACTATCGACTCGGCTATCGAGGATCCTACCTGCGCGGGACCATGACTCACGACAATCCATCAGTACCTGGCTTTAATAACACGGTACACACGAACGCAGCCGCTGGGCCCCAAACCGCTCATTTATTGTAAATCCATGTTATTTATGTAATGTCTTTATTTGCAATTAACTTATTAGCAAAGGCAAACTATAAAAACAAAGTGTAATGCCTATGCTGCCAAATATTTTGCAAGCTGCTCTAAAGTATCAAATCATGAACAAATGATTTTAAAAGCAACACAAATTTTGTCTGAGATTCAAACTCAGTAGGTACTTCTCATTCTATAGCCTTTTTATGCTGCCAGTAGGCTAAGGAGGCAACAATACCAGATTAAAATGATAAAATTCAGTGTTTACAGACTTAAAAAAATAGATTTTATTTAAAAAAATACATGGTGACACGGTAGTGAATTATTATCGTTGATCTCTCAGTTAGCCAAAAATACCGTACTTCGACGGTAATTAGGCTAAATTTACGTAAATTATTAAGATTGTATTTATTACTATCTCATGTCCAACATTTCCCCCTATTACCACAGAATACTCTATAGCTATTACCGACATTATTGAATACCCGACATAATATCTAGCTCAAAACAAACAGTGTAAAAATAGGGGAAAACGACGACATAAACACCGCAAGTGACTTACCATTTTCAATAAGCATACTTGTTTGTATTCACTTGTGGTCAATCCACGGTTTACCTGGTACACATTCGTCATCCAACCGCGCCGTTGGTTCCTTTACTACGTGCCATATTGCAGGTATACTGATTCTTGTAATTTAAACTTATTTATAATTTTAGTTATTAATTTTAATGTTACCTCATGTAATCTAAATAAAGCGATGTATAAGTGTTGGACGGAGGTCTGAGTCGGAGGTCGCGAATTCGGTCCTGGCACGTAGGTACGTGCCAGGACCGAATTCGCGACCACCGGCGCAGGTGCGCCGCTTTCGAGCTATGTGCGTATCTATTGTCAATAGACATTCGTTTGGTCTGTAAATAAACAATTACAGCATCAGCTTAATATAAAATTGTCCCACAAACTCCAATGCTGGGCACAAGCCTTCTTTATGGTTAAGTGGGGTTAAACATCAAATGGCACGCTCATCTCATCGTACTTCTTACCAATATTACAAGTCAAAAAAATTGTAGAACCATTGCCTCGGTGGCGTAGTTGTATAACGGTATGACTGCAATGCTGAGGCCTCGGGTTCGATCCCTGGGTCGGGCAAAGTGATATTGGGTTTTTCTAATCAGTATCAGCCCGGAGTCTGGAATTTGTGCCCGATATGGCGATACGCTCGCCTTCTATCACATCATGGGACGGAATACGCACGGTGAAAAGTGGGTGCACTAGTTGCGCCTCTGCCTACCGCCTTCGGGGATAAAAGTCCTGAATGTATGTGTGAAAAATAGTAAAAATGTTTGAGAGTATGTTAGAAGCAAATGCAGAAACCGCGGATTTGGATAAAATTTGATATATAGATAGACCATATCCTGAATCAACCTTCAGGTTTTTGTATCACTTATTTGTATCATAGACTTTTATTCCGAGGAAGGTTTTATGAACAGATCCAGAAACAAAGCCTAGTATAAAAAAACACAATCCTTCTACGTCCTATGCACTCCCGGACGGAGCCGTGGCGTATACTGCAGCAAGGACACCTGATGAACACAAGTGGATGCAAATGGTCTACTTCCTAGCGTCCATAAATAGCGAGCTCGTATCTTCATGTACCGACCTTCAGTAACAGGATGGATCGCTGTTGTATTAAACACTGATCTATTTTTCGCTTCGTGTAGATTTTCATCAGCGTTATTCCAGAAATGTAAAATCTACCCACTTATCAATTTTCTATATTTGTTGCCCCTGATTCTTCGAAATGAAGGTGGATGATTGTATCTTGTCCACATTTTTGTAATTAGACTATCTGGGTAGGTACGAGCTACTATCTCGTTGTTTTGTCTTCCTCGTTTGTTGTTTTTTCTTCTCGTTGTTTCAATTGTCTACGAACTACTATAAAGAATACATATAGCATCATGCTTTTATGACTTTTCAAGGGTAGGAAGAGGTAAAGCACACCCACATTTCAGCTTTGTTAGGTCCTATGTAATCTATAACATTATATTATTGCCTCTAGGCAAGCCTATTACAATTTACCGGGTACAATTTCAAACTCTAGGCTGATACTAAACAGAAATACCATTGGGTTTATGTATGATATTGATCATAAAGAATGATTTTTACTCTACCAAACTGTAATAAAACCCACTTCGCAAATTCAAATAACTTTGATCCCGACATTTCCATACAAAAGCATAAATACATTAATTAGCTCCCGACAACACTGTTAATTACAATAAGAATCGAAAGAAATATGAGCCTCATTAAACGCGGCGTCAAAACACAACTGGTAGCGTAGTGTAGGCGGCCAAGGCCTAAGTAATTGCCGAGCCAACGTCCCGAGGGAGCGGCACAATTAGTTCAAGTGCTACGAGAGCTATTTGTTATCTATGGTGGAGATTAGTGATCCTGGTATTTTTTTTGGAAAATAATCAATAAGTTAGTCGCAGGAACACGGAAGCAGGTCGCTTTTGGCAGATCCATCTGAAATTTTTAGGGTAGACCTACGTTCTAAATCAATAAGTTACTAGGATCTGTAATCTTGTCAAACTAACATTATTCTTATTGGTCAATTTTTAGATCGATCCAAAAGCAATGGTTGTGACTTGTGTTCGTTTATCGACTGTAATTCGCGTCTACTGGTGTTTTAGTTGCAAGTATATCATTATTTTAAAACACTTGTATACAAAGGCTTCAGAATAAAATGTTTGATTGTCCTCAATTTCTCGTAATGCCTAAAATACATCTGCCTATAATATAATACATTTTCCAATAACAATGAAGATGTAGTCACTGTTCCTAAAAATAATTGACAGGAAACAATAAAATACACATACACGTATTTACTTATTAACGAATGTGGTTTTTGTGACATATTAGTCATTATCCACTAAAATATTGAAAGTAACATAATTATAATTATGTATTTATATCACGTATAGAAACCGAGCGTTTTATTTTTGTTATCAAACCTATTGTTTTTTAATATAAGTAGCTTACATATTAAGTACTCACTGATAATTTTAATTAATAATACTAACATATAGAAAGAAATGAACCCAGTCTTAATATAATATTATTATCGACCACCGAGAGAAATCGTTGGGACCATAGGACACAGAAATAGGGATGGTTGCGACTTGCAACCCTAGTATCGATACCAGGACTGTGCCGGCCTATCAAACCAGTGGCATAGCGTGGTTGGGGCGGGAAAGGGGGGCGTTGGTCCGCACTTGGCGGCACGTTTAGGGGGGCGGCAAAATGCGTAAAATAAAACCTTATACAAATTCTAACTTTGGTGAGGGGGGGGGCTGTACACGCATGGCTCTTGTTTGAAATTAGATTTTTTTGGGGCCTTGGAGTAGCAAATTTTGGGTCCGCCTTGGACGGCACGAACCCACAGCCCCCGTATCAAACAGACTTACTCAGATCACTAGCTTGTCTTTAAGCGACCCTGTACTCGAAATTTCAATACATGATCCCAATCACTTTTTTCGTTCGTTCGCGAAAATGAACCAATCAGAATATTTATTTAAATAATTACAAATGACTTATTATGATTGGGATTGTTTATTGAAATCCACCCGTAAATTGACTGTTCTGAAATATAACATTATACCTAAATCGGAAAATATTGTTTGTATACGCTAATACGCTAATCCTCTGGTTTTACTAAAAGAGGGCGAATTAATGCCTATTCTAAATGCTATAGACTTATTTTTATCGCGGTAATAAACTTTAACGAGAGCTGCGACCAAAATGTATTATACACACACACACACACACACACACTCACGCCTTTTATCCCCGAAGGGGTAGGCAGAGGCGCAACTAGTGCACCCATTTTTCGCCGTGCATATTCCGTCCCATGATGTGATAGGGGGCAGCCTATCGCCATATCGGGCACAAATTCCAGACTTCGGGCTGATACTGAATAGAAAAACCCAACATCACTTTGCCCGACCCGGTGTTCGAACCCGAGACCTTAGCATTGCAGTCGTACCGTAATACAACTACGCCACCGAGGCAGTCCAAATTTATTATTCTTATTATAATTGACAAATCATTACGGCCTCGAAATGCGGACAAACAAACATCGACATCATATCATAATAAAACATTACGTAACGACCCCAAACAATATGTATTTGTAGTAAGTATTAATGGAATTTTCTGACATCAACAATGCATTACATTATAAGTTATAACAAACTGCACCAAGGGTTACATTCTTATTAAAAATCGGACAAGCGTGAGTCGGACTCGCGTACCGAGGGTTCCTTACATACTTGTAGGTAAGGTATCTAAGTATATAAGTTCAATAGTTCCCCAAAATGTATTAAATAATTTTTCGTTTTTTATGTACATATTTACGGTTTTCAGATTTTTACCTTTACATGTGCCGTAAGACCTTGCTTCTTGCCAAATTTCATGATTCTAGGTGAACAGGAATTACTCTATAGTTTTTGATTCCCTAGCGAAATCGCAAAATACGAGAAAATAAACGACATAAACGGTCATACCTTTTGATCGCGTTGACTTACAAGTTTGATTTTGAAATTAAACTATTATAACCGATTTTATCGCGGTTTTTTATTAAATTTTTCTCCCGACGTTTCGAAGCACTTCGTGGTCACGGGCAAAGAGTATGTAATCACTACGTTGTCACGGGGCGGACTGAAGTGTTGGTGGTCCGAAAAGTTAGTGTTACAAAACTACCTTCAATTTACAATTATAAAATTTTAAGATGTTAGTCATTGTTTGCGGTCCGGTCTACGCAGAAAGAGCTCACAATGTCTTGAGGTCTGGCAGCAGGTCTTTTGAGGCCCGATTTAAATAGATGTATTACCGGGTCCCAGGCTTGTGCAAGTTTCCAACCATCTTCTCTATTGAAATTAAGATGTTTTTTGATTCCAATAGCCTCGCGAATTATCCTAGGCAGGAATCGGTGTTCTTTGGCAAGGATTTGTGGCTTGTCGAATCTAAGGTAATGGTTGGAGCCTTCTTCTGAGTGTTCAGCTACTGCAGACTTCATAGAGCGTCTGTGTTTAACATCAGCAATATGTTCTTTTACGCGGGTCCCTATATGTCTTTTAGTTTGTTCAATATAAGAGAGGCCACAGTCGCAATCTATCTTGTATACGCCCGGTTCTTGTAGAGGTATATGGCACTTGACAGGTGGTAAAAATTGACTAATCTTCTTAGGCGGCTTAAAATATTTTATTATGGAAGCATGCTTCAGGATGTAGCCAATTTTGTCGGTGACTCCTCATACATAAGGTAATACAACTGGGACACGATCAACTGTGGCTGGTTTCACTCTGTTTCTGTGATGGCGGTGTGAAATTTGGAATTTGTTGTCTCGCAAGACTTGCTTGACATGTTTCAGCTCAGCAGCCAGGTGTTTCTCGTCACAGATTCCTTGTGTTCTTTGAAACAAAGATTTGCCCACGGTAGCTAACTGTTTTGGATGTTGATGAGATGCACCGTTCAGGTGTTTATCAGTATGGGTCGGTTTCCTATACGCAGTGTGGCTTAGGGACTGATCAGGATTACGGATGACTAAAACATCTAAGAAAGCAAGAGAGTTATCCTGTTCCAACTCCATGGTAAATTGAATTTTATTATTAATGGAGTTACGATGATTTAAAAATGCAGTTAATAGTTTAATTTCAATGTCTAACATTCGCGTAAACATAAGGAATCATTAAGTTTTATTTTTTCACAGCTGAAAGAAGCCATAGACCCGAGTATTTAATATAAATTTCAACTTGATACGTTTACGCGTAAGTGCGAAAAAGGGCCTTGACAGACAGTCTTTTTAAATTTGATTAATTTATTAATTAATTTGTGCGAATTATTGAACTTATACACTTAGAAACCTTACCTACAAGTTTGTTGGAACCGTGCAGAAAAATTACTATGCATTATCAACCTTGAAGGAAAGGAATAGGTTTTAAGAAAAGAAAATTATGTGGCCCAAGTTTTTTTTTATGGCTTTGAATGACGAGACGAGCATGCCGTTCGCCTGATGGTAAGCGATACGACCACCCATAAACAGTAGCAACACCATCATTGTGTTTCGGTTTGAAGGACATTGTAGCCAGTATAACTACTGGACATAATGAGACTTAACATCTTATGTCTCAGGATGACGAGCGCAGTGGAATGCCACACATTACTTTGTAAGTCAAGGTGCTGGATGGTGTTGCTTTTGTTTATGGGTGGTCGTATCGCTTACCATCAGGCGAACGGCATGCTCGTCTCGTCATTCAATGCAATAAAAAAAAAACCAGCATCTTGAGCTACAAAGTACTATGTGGCATTCCACTGCGCTCGTCATCCTGAGACATAAGATGTTAAGTCTCATTATGTCCTGTAGTTACACTGGCTACAATTTCCGTCAAACCGAAAAACAACAGTACATGCACACTGCTGCTTGGCGGTAGAAATAGACATTGCGGTGGTACCCACCCAGACGGACTCTTACATATGAGAGACCTACCACCAGTTTTAAACCTCATAGTTAAAATAGATCAAATGTTTACCTGATTTTATTTATCTTCGCTAACTAATTGCCCGATGAGATATTTTTTTTTTTTTTTTTTAAGAATTTTTGTGCTAAATGCTTACTAATATTATAAATGCGAAAGTAACTCTGTCTGTCTGTCTTTCGCGCTGTGACGCCAAAACTACTGAAGCGACTTAAATTAAATTTGGTACACTGATAGTCTAGAGCCTGAGAAAGGATATAGGCTACTTTTGACGGGAAATTATAAAGCGGGACTTTTATCCCGGAAAAACATTTTCACGCGGGCGGAGCTGTGAGCAAAAGCTAATTTTATATTTTTATCACCATTGTGAGCCAGTGTTTAGAGTTTTATTAAATCGAACATATCAATATAATACTTGATCTATTGACTCGTGCCAGGACGAGTGGCTCGTAAATACCCACAGATAAGATTGCATGACTGCGCGCGTACATTCCACCAGGTCGCGAGGTCAAGTGAGGCTCGTCCCTCCAATACCCACCATTGTAGCCATTTAGCCTCTGATCCTGTTCAAACGAATATAATTGTATTACCAATTGCTTAGAGGCCATTCAAGAATACATCAAGAGGCGAACTAAATTAACAAACTGGAATTCCAGCCGTGAAACAAATGTTTGTATGATTTGTAAGACTACTAAAGGCCAATTCCGCGTCCACAATTCTTCTGAGTGTGAATGATGGAGAGTGATGAGTGTGGTAATCACTTACCAGAAGATCGGCAGGTTACTAAAGAACAGAATACACAATCATGATTCTCACATCATTCACATTGTAGTCGAATCGTGGCCACTTAGATGTCTCGTGTTAGTGTTTCTTTATTTCTAATCTTAATGTTATGATAAGTGTAACTTCTGTATTCAAAAAGAACCACAGGTATACCTAAGTTAGTTAGTTGTACCTAAGCTGTTGAGCGGATAAGGAACCGAAACCAGGACGACTTCGTTTCCTAGGTTGAGCAAAGAAATGTGCATGTTTTTTGAAGTTATACTTCTTTTGGCGCGTTAGGGAAAAATGATAGTAAATTTTTACGATGCGCGCGCACACCGTCACGAAAAACCGACACCCTGAAGTTAGCTATAGTCAACATTTTAGTTTTGAATTTTGAACGTAGAATAAGGCGAAAGATATTGAAGTTATACTTTTTTTGGCGCGTTATTTAAAATATTTTTATCTTGTTACGCCAAAGAAGTACAACTTTTAACGCGTGTACATAAGTACACACACACTTTTTTTTATTAAAATAAATAAAATAAATAAAATAAAATACTTTATTCATCACGTAGGCGAACATAGTTGCACTTATGATAAGTCAAGATACATTAAATTGATTATATTAATAATTATTATAAATACCAATGGTCACTTATATAACTACCGACATTTTTATTGGGAGTAAATCTATGATAAGAAATAAACAAAAACAAAAAAAAAACAGCTCGGGCTGGCAGGAAAGGGGATATAAAAAGGACATCATTTTATTAAAATAATGGGAGGAACGCGTCGCGATCCTCACCGGTGAGGACACTACAGGCCCTAGCCTAGCTAACCTACCAGCCTTTCACTAGCTACCTAAGCGATGACGACCCGAAGAAGAAAGGCAGAAAGAAACTCCGGGCTTACTTTTTTTGTCATCAATTGTTCATTGTTTCTTTCTCTTTTTTTTTTTTTCAATTCTTTTGTGCTGTGTACAAAGTCAGATTAGTTATATAAGCTAATGCACGCACATCACCGTTGAAATAAGATAAAATCCAAATGAAGGGATTTAGGGAATACCTGGACAGGCATGTACAAATACGTAAAACTGGACATAACACAAAAAAATAATAAAATAACGGTGTACAATGTGCATTCGCCTACATTTACAAAATTATTTTTGTTGTATTGCTCTTCCTACTTTCTTAATAAAATGAAACTTATAAAGGCAAGCGCAACAAAATGATCGGTCGGTCGTCTTCCCTAAATTTAAATTATATGAATGAATATTTATAATTGTAGTAATTAGGTTATATACCTAATAGTCACAGTAGATTTAAAAGTTAAAATTATTGTAATGTCAATATTAAAGATAGATACAGATGAGACACTTTATGCAGTCAATCACTAGTAAGTGTTAACAGGGTTGGCCATGGTGTGCAGGACCACTTCTCCAAACCGTCTTATCATCGAGGTAATCCGCTACATTATAATACGCTCTAGACATTAACTCGCGCCTAACATAACACTTGAACTGGTGTCCGGGCAAATCGGCTACTTCGGAGGGAAGTTTATTGTAAAATTTAATGCTATTCGCTAAGTATGATTTACTCGTTTTACAGAGCCTAAAATTTGGAACGACTAGTTTATTCTTATTTCTAGTGTTCAGACAGTGCAAGTCACTGTTTTTAATAAAAGTACTAAGGTTTTTGCGGACATACATAATATTCCGGAAAATGTATTCGGCCGGCAAAGTCAGTATATTAGCCTCCTTAAACAGTTCCCTAAGGGAATCACGAGATCGAAGGTTGTAAATAGCACGAATCGCTCGTTTCTGTAAGACAAAAATGGTCTGCAGATCTGCGGCAGAACCCCACAGAAGAATGCAATATGACATAATGCTGTGGAAGTAAGCAAAATATACTAACCTTGCCGTAGCCACGTCAGTTAAATGTCTGATCTTTCTAATAGCGAAGATGGCAGAACTCAATTTACTCGAAATTTTCTGAATGTGGGGTCCCCATTGCAATTTATTATCTACTGAAACCCCGAGGAAAACCGTTGACGGAACTAATGCTAGTTTATTTCCATCCAAATCAATATTTGGTTCATTTTTATTACTCAGTAGCGAGAATCGGACACATTTAGTTTTTGCCGCATTTAACAGCAAATTGTTAGCTGAAAACCAGTTAGAAATCAAACTAAGTACTTTATTGGGCTCCACAAAATTTTGTTCCCTTCTATTTATCTTAAAAATTAACGAGGTGTCATCTGCGAATAATACTACATCTGCCATATTGTTAATCATATAAGGCAGGTCATTAATGTATACTAAAAATAAGAACGGACCCAAAATTGATCCTTGAGGAACCCCAATCCTAACTGCGGACCCTACAGAGGAGACATTATCAATAAATACTTTTTGTTTGCGGCCTGATAAATATGAGGATATTAGTTTAAGCCCTACTCCCCTAATACCATAATGGTGTAGCTTTAGGATGAGGGTACTGTGATCGACGCAATCGAACGCCTTGGAAAGATCACAAAATACCCCTAAAGCATCCTGTGATCCCTCCCAGGCATCCAACACAGCTTTTACCAATGCACATCCAGCATCTTGCGTGGACCTACCCTTTGTAAAACCGAATTGCCTATCATGTAAGATCTCATTTTTATTAAAAAACACCAGCATTTGATTAAGCATTAATTTTTCGAATACTTTACTTAGGGCTGGTAAAATAGAAATAGGCCTATAGTTAGAGGGTGTGTTAGAGCAACCTGCGCTGATTACACTAGATGGGTCTGTTTTTTTGTTTCTTTTTACTATAGTCACGACAAAGTGACTCCACCTCACCTGATGGTAAGCAGAGTGGGGTCCAAATAGAATGTCAACTGACGAGAGATGATTATCTATCGTCAATCGACGCAATTATGCCGGCCTGTTTGAACCGAATATACACATGCTGATCCCGGAACGCGACACGCGTGGGCACTATGCAATCAGCCCTGTATTATATACTGCCCACTGCTGAGCACGGGCCTCCTCTACTACTGAGAGGGGGGGGGGGGGGCACTATAGCAGGTTTTAATACCTTGTGTACTGTGGTCGCTATTCGGGCGAATACAAGATAGATTTTACTACCAAAAATGTAAGTGGACGATAGCCTTGTTGGGAATGGAACGGTCTGCCGAGACAATATCCGCATGTTCAAAAACCAAGGCACACACCTCTGACTTTTCGAAGTTACGTGTGTCTTGTTTATCAATTATCGTTCGCTTTAACGGTGAAGGAAAATATCGTGAGGAAACCTACATACCTGAGAAGCTTCCATAAGAATTTCGAGGGTATGTGAAGTCTGCCAACCCGCACTAGGCCAGCGTGGTGGACTAAGGCCTAACCCCACTCAGTAGTAGAGGAGGCCCGTGCTCAGCAGTGGGCAGTATATGATACAGGGCTGATTGCATTGTATTACAAGTTTGTATAGCAAGATTGTAGCCTATATTTCCGCCGCCATATATCCTCGTCGATTCGCCACTTATCACCTTATAGAACAAAAATAAACTTTCATATCCGAATATCCCCTTCCTAGCCGACTTCGGCCACGCCGACCAATCTCAACAGAGATCAGCCAGGTACGCAGGAGATATTATAGTGCACTAGTGTGTGCGCAATACACAAATGCACTCGCTATTCCTTCACTCTCATAGTCTAATGAGACGGCAATCCGACATGACCGGAGAGAAATCAGACGCAGGACCAACGGCTTTACATACTCTACGAGGCACGGGGGTATCACAACGCCAACATCTTGACTCCGAGTTGCGACAGAGTAATTTTTAAGATGGAAAAACCCAGACACAATTTTTTTTTGTCCCGACCCGGGATCCGAACCCAGGACCTCAGCGCGCAAATCGTACTCGTAACGCGTACGCATTAAAACTACGCCACCGAGGCAGTCACTTCCATACTAGGTGTTTAATTGCCCATCTGCTTACCACTTTAGAGATATATGGGTAATTACTCAATCCTTTAAAAAACAAGTAAACATTATTTAACATTTTCTGAAACATGTATCCTTGAGATCACACGATAATATTTATCAAACTTCTTAATCGTAATTCAAACACTAAACAGCACTAAATAAATGTAGGTCATAGTATTTGACGTTTGTCATAAATTAGATAAGAGACGCCTTTGTGGGTGATTGCGAGCCGACAAAGGTGTGAATAGAAATTCATTAATTTTTACGGGTCTTCCTTTTAAAATTAGTTCTATAAATGATAGAGATAACTTCCTAACTTTAGTAGGATCATTACTTTTGATGAAGGCCTAAACTTCCCCTCTTCTGTGTAACCTAATCTTCTCTTAAAGTTCGACAACGCAGCAAAGTTATGCTACTTGCTTCTATTATTGGGCAATATAATATCTCTCTACAGTCGACACTTTCCCTGGACTCCACTCCGCTTAACATTAGAATCAGGGAGGTCCCTTTGCCGTAGAGGTATAAAAAGCCGTATTTGTGGCACTTACAGCAAGCAGCTTGCTTGTCTCTTAATTTAGTTGAAGAGAAAACTACTCTCAAACCATAATTATGTTTCTTCGAATCAAATTCTAATAAAAAAAACATTCTCACATACATAAATGCATAATTCACATAGCAACGGCATAAGGCTTTACAACCGCGAGTCCAAGCCCGCAGTTATCAATAAACGTGCGGTGAATGCAAACCGCGGTTGATGCAAGGCTCGTGACCGCCGTATATACGACGCTTTACCAGATCTACTGTGAGATTATTATTTAATTTAGATATATAATAAGACCTTTTTGGAGAATATATTTATAGAGAATATGTTTATAGAACTATTTTCAACTATTAGTCTCATATTTTAGCCCCCGACTGAAAAAGGGGACGTTTATTTGCTAGGTAGGAGATCACCTTAATAACATGTGGGTTTTAAACATGATTTGATTCCATTGCGGGGATTGTTGCCTGACGGGAAATTGATCATAAAACCTAAGCCAAATGTATTCAACGTGCGTAAGAGTTACCGACCGCACATAAGAGTGTGGTAAAGACAAATTGAAGAAAGGTGTGACAGTCACTAACCCATCGGTAAGAAATACGTCTGGTATTCGCTCCTACCAGCCTTAACAAGGATTTTTTCTATAGGTCCGGTTCCCTCCATGCTTGACCAGGTCCTGGTATGCAGACATCATAAAACCTATACAATTTGATGTTTATAGCCGTGCCGTCGTTTAGTTAGAGAAACAATAACAATATACGCGTCTTACCTGTTAACAGTCTGCCAGCTCGCAATAGAAACTCCATCTTTTCTATATTACCTCAGGATATTTTTTTATTGTAGCATATTGGTGTATTTATTTATAAATAGTCCGACTTCAAGTGACACCTTATCCTAATTTTAAGGCTGGCAGCGCATTCATGATTTTGGTATAAATGAGTGATAAGGCGACGGAATCCAACATTAACTGTTTTTATAAGTATATAAAATGCTAAAAGTTTGATAATGATGCCAGGGCCACCAACTTAAAAAGCCACATCTGCATATAATAAAATTTAAAAACGCGAAATCTACGAAGTATAGCTACAAGCTTAAATCTACAAAGCACCGCATAGTAAAGCATCGCGCTCATCATCCTGACCATTAAGTTATAAAATTTCGTACTGCGTAATTAATATATAATGTAGCTTTAATGCCCTTATAAGCATAATGCAAAATAACTTGCGCACTACTTAGAGAAAGAAAATATGCTACCTACACAGAATTGACTACACATAAAAGGATAATAAGGATCTACGTAGGTTGTGCGTCACTTCACTCGGGGAAACTAAAGATTTCCAATATATATTATTTACCTACTGCGGTGATATTATAGAAAATAGTCACTCATTATACGAGAAAGAGAAAGGGACTTCTCAATGCTGTTTACGTTTTCTTTTTATAATATAAGTACAACAACCAGTGAGTCACCTGATATAAAATTACCGGTACCATTAATTAAAAAAAGAGGAGGGTGTTTGGGCGGATTACACTCTCACCATATGAAACACAATATCAAGTTGTACGTATGTCTAATCCCGTAAAACCATTCGTGGCTCTAGCGATTTCACTAAATTGAAATGTCTCCCGTTCATTCATTGATTATTGAGAATGGTGCGCAATATGACGTTTCCCTTCACATAATAAAAAAGCTTAGGATTTATCGATAGGTGACACTTTTGCATGCACGTGTAACGTTGTAAGTAATAATCACGAAATATCGCTAAATACGCCAAACATCTCATATTTTCCCGAACATTAACTTAATAAGTCCCGCATTATTACAACTAATAGTCACCCTACCTACCCAGCCAGATTACGTAGGCACTAACAAAAAATCTAAAAGTCGTCGAACTATACATAAATAGCTTTATAAAAATTAGTAGGCGAAATGCAAACCCGTTCGGCCGGTATATGTTGCACAAGATCTCTGTCAAACTATACGGTCGACCACCTGACTGACTATATGTTGCTTCTATACATATATTATACGGATTTGTACATAGTCTATGTTAGCTTTTTTGCAGGTACGATAGTGTTGTATATCTGATGGTAAGTATTCCAAATACTTTAGTAATGAGAGACGTTGCCAGATTTATATTATGTATCAAAAATTTGTAAAGACGGCATTTAAGATGGGTAACTGCTCGGGAGCTGTTATTAACTTCTATGAAACTAATAACTGTTAAAGTTCGGTAGTTCATCAATTGGCAGTATTAAGTAATCAGTGTAGTGTTTCTCGTCAACAGATTGAAAGCGTTTGCGAAACGCGACGTTACCAGTAGGAAAACTTTGCCATAATACAACGATATAAAATGTATAAACGATATAAACGATATAAAATTTACTGGTGGTAGGTCTCTCATTATGTAAGAGGCCGTCTGGGTGGGTACCACCGCACTGTCTATTTCTACCGCCAAGCAATAGTGTGCATGCACTGTTGTGTTTCGGTTTGAAGGACATTGCAGCCAGTATAACTACTGGACATAATGAGACTTAACATCTTATGTCTCAGGATGACGAGCGCAGTGGAATGCCACCCAGTACTTTGTAAGTCAAGGTGCTGGATGGTGTTGCTTCTGTTTATGGGTGGTCGTATCGCTTACCATCAGGCGAACGGCATGCTCGTCTCGTCATTCAATGCTATAAAAAAAAAAAAAATGTGGAAATCAAATTAGTTTACGGATTTTATCGCGGTTTTTAATTTACATTTTCTCCCGAAGTTTCGAAGACTTTATACACCTACCATAAAAAAACGGAATGTACAGGGCATAAAACAACTTTATTACCTACTTAATTGGTTGTTAACATGTTAGGAATATCTGTATCGTATATTTTATGTAAATAACTCAATTTCTGTCATCAATATTGAGTAAAATTATAATCTATGGAATATAGATAAGTTTAGTTTATAAATAAAAAATCTGGACGTATATAAATCTACCCACTGTTCGGCAAACCTATAATGCTATGTGGTATGGGGCAAGGCTACGTCTCCATGTTAAACACAATTATAATTTATTAGTTTTCTTCGAGTCCATGCGCAAATTTATGCGCGCAGTACCTACAACTAGGCTGATAGACTGCTTCACGATTCGTTTTCGCATTAGAATGAACCAAGTGGAAGGTATTTCTCACCATAGTCTTCCAAATATGTCACCATAATCATTACAGCAGCTATTTTCACTTAATTTTTTGGTGGTATCTCACCAAAAAAATGTTACTACTGACTCAGGTCAAGACGGGTCATTCGCGACCGTGGCCCCACGACATGTCACTACATAATGCGATTTTGCACAACCAAGATAAAGTAGTTCATAAACATCAAGCGAGGACCGTGGTTGACCGCACGACACAAGCTGTTACGAGGTTAACACGCCGCGATACCTTCGCATATTAAAAAAAAAAAAAATTACACAACAATCAAACGTGATATTATTCAACACTTTCCTTAAGCTTATGGCTATTATGTAACTGTGCATACGATTAAATTCTACGCGGAGTTTTTGCCATACAAACACCAATATGATCGATAGTCTTTTATGTTATAAAGCTGTAGTTCTATTTCTGTGAATGTACTGGTATCTGGAGCAGCTGCATCGATAAGAAAAATCTTCCATTAGAAAGAAACTATCGTTTATTTTTCAAAGAATAATCTCGACTGGGTTGGGCATGAAAAAACTTTTACGTGGGCGCTATGAATTTTAGATTTCTTTTATCCCAAAATTGAGTAAACCTAATAAGAGCAGATCACAAAGATATTATGGTTGCGCAAGCTAGCACACTTGGTCTTACAAGGAAAGCTGAAGATTGAAGAGACAAGTATGTATCCACAAATAATAAAGGCTATGATTGTAATACTCATCCTACTTATGTAAATAACAAGCTTTTATTCGCTATCAATGTTCTCAAACAGAGACGGACCTAGGACTTGATTAAGGGGACTTAGTTTTTCATTAGACCAGGACGGTGCAATTGATAGCTGAGATTACTAAAACTCAGCAAATCCTTACGTTTCCAGTCAGCTTGACTGCAAACATGAGAAACATAGAGGATAATTAACGTAAAATCCCTCAGGCAGTGTGAGTTTATATTGACGGTGACGATTACATGAATCAGTGTGGGTACCACCCCGCCGCTCCCCTGGAATCGCACCTGTAAATTAATCTCCTTGTCATTCCACAGGGCTAACTCAGAGGCGATTACTAGTCACAGATAACCTCGACATTTCATTACAATATACAACATATTGAAGAATGTCTGTTCGATTCCTTATTAGTTCATGCCATATTTCCACAAGTTAATTAGTATCTTATGATACCATGACAAAGAAAAGAAAATTCACAAAAAAATATGTTTTGAATAGGGTTTTTTAATACATCAATGTTTGAATAGCATTTTTTATACTTCCCAAAAAATAAAAAAATTGAGTAGACATCACCTACCAGCAAATCGCTTCCATTTCTACAAGAGAATATTTTAATTAGGTAATTTTTAAAATCCCAGGCCATTCCCCTATACTTTCATTGTAATAGTATAACGAAGAGGATAATTCATCGTTTTTATAAACTGTGGTTTGTGCGGTTTTGTGGAATATACATGAATGAATTGCTGTAGTAGTAGGGAATAGGTAGGGCAAAAAACAATTTACAATTTACAATGTTCTCTTACCATGTAGCTGAAAAGGAAAACGTAAAAAACCACAAAAAAAACAAAAAACAATTGAAAATTACCTATTTTACATTACATAGGTAGTAGGTACTGATAGCCCATTTTGGAGTCGGTGACTAAATTATTACTTCCGTGTCATCATTTGTTCATCTATTTAGATAAATACATTGATAGCTAAGGTGGATAGCTAGCTATCAATTACTCCAAAATTGGTTATCAGTATGTAGGTAATATTAAATATGTTTAAATACTACCATCTTTGAGTATTTAACCAAAATGCTCTAAGACTACCATAGATAATATAGTGTGTTTCAAATTAGTTTTACCGATGGCGTCATGATGGCACCCCTGTCTGACAAAATGGTGGAGATTATGAAGGCAACTATGCAGATTTATTTAATTTTATTAAGTTCTGTGTCGGAAACATTAAGAAATGGCGAAAGACGGACAGCGTTGAAAAAGGAGAAATTGTGTGAGTATAAAAAAAGTAAAGAAACCCCACTTATTCCTTTAAAACTTATTCAGGCTCGTATTGCTGCCATTTCAGTTTTAAAAATAGGGCTACCAAAGGATTAATATTATATTTCCTTGGATAAATTTTAAAACATATAAAAAATAAGAAACAATAATTGTATAACATCGATTAAAATAACAATAATTAAATTGCCAGTGTAATGATACAATGTATTATATGCGAATTAATATGATTTGTGTTTTTAGTGCTAACTTGTCATAATTACTTTTTAATAATTACTTACCTCCATGACTCATTAAAAAACTAATGTCATTCCATTATGATAAAGAAATATTCGTCTTGTTTTATTTATTAATAGATTATCCTAAATCTATAAATGTAGTTAATATTGGTTTAGTAGATTTAAACATACTAAAGTTTATTTAGCTGCTAAATATCTACCCACTCATCAATTATGTTTACAGTGTTTGATTTACCTCAGTAAGTTGCAGATTAATTTCATAGTGTAATTGCGTGACATAACTATTTGAAGGTTTGCACCATACATCTTAGAAAAAAAGAAGCATGTATTGGAAACTACATAGCTAGTTACTTATTAAGTAGTTACGGCAAGAATTTAATAATAAAGTTTTTTGAAAAGTCGGTACAAAATATTGGCTTATATATTTTAAATTTTGATTTGAAAATATTAGTGTTTTGTTACTAAACAAAATATGTTCGCATTACAAAAAAAATAAAATTTCCTTTATTTCAAGGTAACACATTTTGTGTTATGTAGCAGCACTGCATATACATTGCTGCCAACATCACGCCATCGGAACTTAAAGTTGAAACCTTAGAGTAAACATAATATAGTTGAAACGCACTCTAGTAGTATTATCCCACTTAAATATATTATTATTTACGACTATCCTTCAAAATAAGAACAAAATAATAATATTTTAAATAATTAAAAATGGAACTATACTAGCTATACTCAACACGCGGCCCGCTGACTGCTGAGCTTTTGCATGTGGCCCACCTGCCATATACCGGTTCTTTTTGTATAGAGTTGACTTAAAAATCACACTGGAACTAAAAAAACTTTGCCAAGATCGCAAGACAATTCTAGCCCAACTTTAAACCCCATAAAAACAAAATCATTTGATTGACTGAATACTTCTTATTACAATAAATTTAAAAAAATGACAATGGTTTTACGTTGCGGCCCGCGGCATCACAACTTAGATGTCTTAGTGTCCCTGATAAAATAAAAATTGAGTACGGCTGAATCGAATCTGAACCTCCGGCACCCAATTCCAACCAATTAGTACGCGTAACATCTCTGCGTAACATGGCGTGACCTGATGGCGTTTTTTTTTTTTTTTTTTTTTTTTTTTTTTTTTTTTTTTTTTTTTTTTTTTTTTTTTTTTGCGGGACTCTGCGTCCCACTCTTGGTCCCCCTATCCAGGACAAGGGATTTTTGTATTGCTATTCTTTTCTTTCTTATATTTATTTACGTATATAAAACTATTTCTATTATTCTTTTTGCTTATTTTCATACATCAAGTTTACAATTTAGTCTATTTATCTTAGTCTATTTATCATATTTTCTATCTTATAATCTTATCTTAATTACTAATTATATATAAGCTTAATTATATATTTAGTAATTTTTTATTATTACTTATTTCTATTATTTACTCTTATTACTATTTGTTTACTATATTCTAAAAATCTATTTAATATTACCTTATTTTTAACTATTTTATATAAACTGTCTAGTTCTAACTTACAGGCTATACTACACTCTAGGTTGTATCTATCCACTGCGTGGATGGGACATTCGAGCAGGAGGTGTGGGACCGTCTCCTGAACGTCAGGGTCACATTGGCACGCCGGGCTCTCCTTGCACTTGAACCGGTGCAAGTACTCGGAGAAGCCGCCGTGCCCCGTGAACACCTGCGTCAGTATCGGATCCAGGACGATCCGCCTGACGACCCTGTGCGCCTCGACTGCGTCCGGAAAGAACAGCTTCGTCACCGAAGCCGTCTCTCCGTCCGCATATCTCCGGCTCCACTCGTCAATAGAGTCCTGACGGATCTGTCTCTTGACGAATGAAACCGGACACTTGTCGTAATGCGCACGGGTCTTCAGATGTTGTGCGGCCTCTTTAGCGAGCACGTCCGCCCTCTCGTTTCCCTCCAACCCCACGTGTGCCTTCACCCAGAAAAATTTAATTTTCTGGGTGCGTTGCTCGGCTTCTTTTAATAATTGGCTAATTTCGAACGCTATGGGGTGGAGAGAATCACCTCTGGTGATGACGTCGAGGGCAGACCTGGCATCGCTAAAGATGCCGCACGTAGGAAGCCCGCTTCGGAGCGCCTCCTCCACGGCTTTCCGGAGGGCGAGAAGTTCCGCCTGGTAGACGGAGCAGTATGGCTCCAGCCGCAACTTTCGGGTACTTGTCTCGGCGGCGCCGTTCCAAATGGACAGTGCCGCTCCAACTTTCCCGTCTATCTTGCTTCCGTCGGTGAAGATACTAAGACCCTCACCGACGTGCTGGGCCAGTTCTGCCCCGTCCGCCAGGCATTGGAACGTCCCGTTCCCCCGTTCCGCCGGGTGCTCCAAGTTGACGAAGGCCACAGGAGTCTCCACATCCCGGTCTCCTACTACCTCGCAGGAGTGCCCCTTCTTGACCTCATAAAGCAGTGCGGTTTCCCGCACCCTTATGTCAAGGGGGAGCACCCCCGCCAGCAGCAGGGCCGAGTTGAGGGAGACAGTCCTGTAGGCCTTCGTCATCTTTTGCGCGAAACTGCGCTGGATGGCTCCGAGCTGCTTTCTTACACCCAGCTTACGGCTGGCCGGAGCCCATGCGCTTGCGGCATACAAGATCACGGGCTCCACCGCAGCCGTGTAGATCGTCCTAATCACTTCTGGTCCCAACCCCCACTGGACCTTGGCTGACCTCGCGAGCACTTTGAACAGGCTAATGGCCTTCGCGCACGCCTGCTTCACGTGACCGTTAAAGGTCAGTTTTCGGTCCATTGTAAGGCCAAGCAGCTTTATCTCATTAGACAGACCAATGTCGACTCCGCCCATGTGCAGGATCGGGGTGTCGTACTTAAGCTTGTTGGTGATCACCATTGCCTGGGTCTTGTGTGGCGCAAACTTTAGCTTGTTTCGGACACCCCAGTCCCGCACATAGGCTAGTGCCGCATTGGCCTGCTTCTGAGCTTCTCCTGTGGAACCCCCATCAAACACCAGGACGACATCGTCAGCAAAAGCTTGACAATAGTCGCCCCGGCGCTCGAGCCCTTGTAAAAGAGGGTCTAGGAGGAGATTCCACAGGATTGGCCCCCCAATAGATCCTTGAACGCAACCTTTAACGGTCCTGCGCGCTGACTCGGCACCCGCGTATCGGACCCTGACCATCCGATCATCCAGATAGCTGGCGACCATCCTTCTGATGTTTGGTGGGCAGCGTTCTTCCGCCAATCGGACCTTTATAGCCGGCCACCAGGCGCTATCGAAGGCCCCCTCTATGTCTAGTGATATCATAATCAGGACTTTCTTCTGCCGAAGTTTAGTCCTGACATGACTCATCAGATCATAGAGGGAGTCTTCGGTGCCCCTCTGTGGCATAAAGCCGTATTGGCGGTGGCTCATCCTAGGAAGGATGTGCCATTTTAGCCTACCCACCAGCATCTTTTCCAGAACCTTTCCCAGCACTGGCAACAGTCCTATCGGCCGGTGTGCCTTGGGAACCGAGTAATCATCCTTACCCGGCTTCCGCAGCACAACGACCGTGGCCTCTTTCCAAATCCTTGGAAAGTAGGCCAGTTCTAGGCACTTGTTGGCCAGTGCTAGGAAAGACTCCGGATCTTGGGCGATCGCCTGCGAACAGATGTCGGAGGTCAGGCCATCCGAGCCGGGCGCCTTTTTCGGGTTGTAGGTCACCAGCGCCGCAGTGAGCTCCCGCGACGTGAACGGTGGGTCATGTACCTCATCATGGACCCAGTCGTTCACTCGCGAGGCAAGCTCCCTGGTGCGCCGGTGATCCTCATTGTCCTCCTCGTCAGGGTCGTCTGGGTAGAAGGTTTCGGCAAGAAATCTTGCCGATTCCTCCTGACCCAGGGTTTTACCGTCCCTGACGAGTGGATGGTCTTCATGCCGCTTGGTCAGCCTGCCCATTACTCGGTATATCCCATCCCATAGCCCTTCCTTGTCCTGTTGTCCACAAAAATCCTTCCAACTTTTCACTTGTGCTTTCCTTGCCTCATTTTCATATTCTTCTTTTGCTTCCTTATATTCTCTAATTACTTTTTCTTTTCTTACAGATGCTGCCCATCTGATTCTCCTCTTCCTTCGCATCATTTCCCTCTTAAGCCTCTCAAGTTCACTGGACCACCAAGGTATTCGGTAAGTACTTTTATTTTCTTTTTTTGGTATTGTTTCTTCGCTTGTTTTGGTTATTATATCTGTGTATGCTATTGTTTTATATTCTAATTCTTCTGTTGTTGCTATTCTTTCTATTTCTATTTTGTTTATTTTATTCGTGTCTAAAAGTTGTTTGATTTTTGTTCCAAATTGGTTCCACTTTGCTTTCTGTGTGTTGTATTTTCTTGTAGTACTATTGATTCTTATTCCTTTTTCTATTTTTAATTTTAAGTTAAATGTAATTGTATTATGGTCCGAACTTGTGAGGTCTTCTCTGACTCTCCAGTTATCTATCCTATCCAGGAGATCGACCGAGCAGGCGGTGACGTCCACCCGGCTGGAGTACGCCCTTCCTCCTCTTACCGTGAAAAACGTTGGCGTATTGCCTTCATTTAACACGTGGAGCCCGGCTTCATCCAGCCAGTTGGACACCTCCTCTCCTCTTCGATCGATCTCCTGGCTCCACCATAGGCTTTTCGCGTTGTAGTCTCCCCCTATTAGCAAGCGTCTCGGGCCCAGCTTGCTGCAGATGGTCCTTAGCTGGTCTAGATACCCGTCCACCGGCCGATCCGGTTCGAAGTAGCACGAGACCGCCACGATCTCCCAGGCGCTGGAGCGGATGTTCACCACTACGATGTTGGTCGTGGTGAGTTCCGGGCAGATCAAAGCATCCATGCGTTCGTCAAAGACCGCTATGGCTGCCTTGACCTGCCCCTCCTCCTGTTCTGCGCATTGAAAAATCCTGACGGTCCCGTAGTCCTTCACGCGGCCGGATCCTCCGACGTATGGCTCCTGGATTAGGGCAAAGGCCAGCCTCTTCTCCGTAGCGAACAACATGAGCTCTTGAGTAGCTAGTGCTTTCCTTTGGAGGTTGGCCTGAGCCACCAGGTATGGCCTAACATCGGAGCCGGGGTCGGATACATTCGGGCCAGGTGCTGTGGAGACCACTTCAGCAATAAGCTATGGTGGATCGAGCCAGCGCGTCCCACTTCCTCCGCACCGGGCAGTCCTGACTGAAGGCGTTATGCGCCGTGTCAGCGAATTTTGCCTTTTGGCAATTACAACAAGATGGTGTTGCGGCCGCCATCCAGTCAGGACACTCCGCTCTCAAGTGCGGTCCTCCGCAATGGCTACACGCGTCCAGAGAGCCACGGCAGAACCGCCTCCCGTGGCCATAGCCCAAACATTTTGAGCACTGTACCAAGGGAGACTGGTCTTCTACCCTGACTCTCTGGACGTCGATGTGTAACGCACCGGCCCCTGTAAATGTGCACCATATCTGGGGTGATACCTTAAGGATCACGTGTGCCATAAGTGGGTTTCTGGCTTTCCTTCGGTACCTAATCTCCATTCTGTCACACTTCTTATCAATTCGCTCCAGAAGGTGTTTGTTTTGGGCTCTTATTGCTTTTATGATGTCGTCGTCGGTGTGACAGTTGAGTAGGTCCTTGATGATGATTAATGGATCCTTGTTTTTTATATCTTCTACCTTATGGTTGTTCCCCTCTTTTCCCAATCTTTGCTTTACTTTTTCCAACTCTTGTTTGTCCTGGAATCCGATGATAACTTTTCTATCTTTCGCTTTTCTAATTTTGTCTATCCTAGTTCCTTCTTCTTTAGCGTTAACGACTTTCCTGATTTTTTCCACCACCTCGTCTCCGGTCTCCTGCTCATTCTGAGATGTTACGGCGATCGAATGTAGCGCCGTAGTTAGTTCAGCTGTTTTAGGTTTATGTGTACTGGCAGCTACATTCGCATATGTCCTGCAGGTGAACATCTCTTCCCTGTGTTTCTTCATTTCTTCGTTAATTCTTTCCATTTCCTGCTTTCCTTCCTGTAATAATCTCCCGTGTTCCTCTAACTTCTTGAGCAGGTTCCTTTCGAGCCTGTCCCTATCTTCCTTTCCTCTTCCTTTGTCTACATCCTCTGTTCCTGTCTTTATTTCTTCTATCCTTTCAATTTCCTTTCCCTTGGCTCCTTCCGTATCCTTACCCTTGTAAGGCTTTCCCTCCTCAGAGTCCTTGACCAGCCTATACAGTCTCTCTGTCGCTTCGATGACATCGGCCTTAATTTCACTCTTGAGGTTGCGGCTGTTGTTTATCTGGAGCTTGGCCTTCATGAGGCACGCCCTTGCCTCAGTCGTCCTGTTCAGATAGACAGGGCTACTCTTTTTAGGAGAACCCTGCCTATCGGAACTTGAAGTCTCCGGCATGGGCTGGCTCCGAGATATGCCCCTCCGTTCTGCCGGTGCTGCAGAAGCCGCGGATGTCATCGGTGCTGTGGCGGCAGATCTTGTCTTTGGCATGGTCGGTGGAGCGGCTCTAGCTTCGGCTACATCATCGAGTCGCGACTCGATGGAGCGTCTCGCCTGAGCCACTGTTTGACTCCGAGAAGGGCCCGCCCTCTCGGATACTTCGGTCTCAGCGTCGCGCTTTGGTGGGGAAAGGACCCTCTTCTGGGGCGTGTGGAAGCTGGGCATGATGTCCTGCCTGGATAGGGGTCCGCGTCAAAATATAAAAATATATAACCGTAGCTTCGTGATTGTAAATATCACGAAGCGGTCTATGGTCAATTCGGTTTTACTTGTAAGTGTAAATTGCTTACAAGGTCAATGTATGTCTATAAAATATAGTTAGTGCGTACAGCACAATCAGTCGTTTGTGTAGGTGTCTAATTTTCTTATTTTATTTCAGGTCTGTGGCGGTTTTCCAGCAGCATGTAGCGTCGCGGTAAGTATACGGTAAGTATAATTTTCACTTAACTAAATAAAAAAAAATTGTGGCTCTCGTGACGGTATAGCCGTACCTTACCTCGTCAAAAAAGACAAAAGGGTGGGTGTGGGGGGCAATTTTTTGCCGGAGCGCGACGTACGATACGTCTTTGGACGCGTCTCGGCGAGTACTTCACAAATACCGAATAAAGTGAGGTACGGTTGGTACAAAAAATTTTCACCGTCAGCAAAAGTAAGGAAATTAACGAAATTTGGAAGAAATTGGGGGGGGAAAATATCAAAAATATGGGCAACGGTAAGTATTTATAAAACGCTATTAAATGATGTGCCACACTAATATGTTTTCATACAGAAATTTTTCAAAATTAGACCGACCTGATGGCGTTAACGTGTAGTGACTTAAAAAAAATCCTCCAGCAAGATACACAA
Organism: Sphinx pinastri; assembly: GCA_947568825.1. NCBI lineage: Eukaryota > Metazoa > Arthropoda > Insecta > Lepidoptera > Sphingidae > Sphinx > Sphinx pinastri. Next base: position 2,038,621 of record OX387615.1, read on the forward strand.
ATATCCTGCATTAATTTGTAGATATCCTAATGAACAGTAATAATATTATAATGTCACCTAATATAGCGAATAAATGCACCATCCCATGATTTTAGCCAATATATGGAAAAACCGCCAATCGCGTCCATTGTGCGCTGAACCTAGAAATTAAACGCTGGCCTACGTGCAAAAAGCTTAAGGATGATGCAAGTATGCATAGGTGTTATTATTGTATTTACAATATTTTCCTTCATATAGCTCAAACTCTCCATTTTACGATGAAAAAGGTAGTATTTCCCCTCATTCAGTGTGTAGATGATGTACTCATTTGTTGTTTTACCTAAGATTTCCTCTAAATCAAGCTATACAAAATGATGTCTCATGTTTTATCCTTATGCAAAAACTGCTGGTCTAACAGGTAGGTAAGTAGTGAAGTGCTGCATCAGTTTTTATTAAACACCACTCAATTTTATTTAACAAACGCTCGCGGTTCCATTGTGCTTTGCCTAGATAAAAGATAGAATTCGTAATAATCCATAATTTGGCGTGTTATGTGCCAAAATTTGACCCAAATACAAAGATAAACTCATATCACACCTTCATCCCCGAAAGTGTAGACAGATGTGCAACCAGGGCACCCACTTTTCGCCAAGTGTGTTCCTATGATGTGATAGAGGGCGAACCTATCGCCATATTTTAACCGACTTAAAAAAGGAGGTTCTGTATTCGAACCGTATGCATGTAAGTTTTTATGGCTGCGATTTTCTAAAAAAAATCTACTGATCCGATTTGGATGGGGCTTTCGTTATTTTATTTTTATTTTAACGACTGACGTGGGATGATTATCCTTCACCTGTCGATACAATTATGCTGGCCTGTTTGAACCAGATATACACAGGCTGACCCCGGAACGCGGCACACTTACGTGAGCCACTACGGCAGGCTTTAACACCTTACGTACGGTGGTCGCTAACTGGGCGGATACAACATATATCCTACCGCCCCCCGAGGCAATTCTTGTGCGCTGGGTCTTCACACCCAATGCACGCCCATGCGCGGGGGGACATTAGTCGCGGGTCGAGGCACACAGTTCAGTGTGTATACCTCTTGGTTGGATAACACATTGAGGCCTAAAAGGGCCCGCGAACATTTCCTGGCACCCTCTCTTTCCGCACATCCTGAGAACCTTCCTCCCTTCCCCCCACCTTCCCTTCCATATTCCTCCTCCACTCCCCTCCCAGGCCCCTGCAGTCGTTAAGCCGGGGGACTCCAGTATCCCATTCGCAGGTTTCCCCCGGTGTTGACTGCAGGATCGCTTATTTGAAAAAAAAATCATATATCCTACCACCAGCATTCGGGCATAAATTCTAAACTTCGAGCTGATACTGAGCAGAGAATCCTGAATGCACTTTGGACCACAGAGCGGTGTCGTACAGCCCACGCAATACAACTACGTCACCGAGGCAGTCTATCAGACATTTAGAGGTTTATGTATTAACCACTAATGAGCACCCAAAACATCGTAAGTACAAACTATGAAATTTATTGTAATTAATAGCTTTTGCTCGAGGCTTTGCCCACGTGTAAGAGTGTTTCCGGGAGAAAAGTCCCGCTATAGAGATGTTACCCCTTCCCGCTATGTCCTCCCCAGCGTCTCAAACTATCTCCATACATTTCATCGAAATCGATTCGTTAATTTTTGAGTTCATCGCGTTCAAACAGACAGACAGACGTGGCTGGAGGCCATTTTTTTGTAATATGTAAGGATTACTCCATTTTGCCGGCGATCTTGCCCTTATGTAAAGTAAAACTTTGATATATTACCACACACATAAAGTCACACTTCGTCTAGCACTGTATGAATAGATAGTAATGGGTGGTAGTAAGTGGAAAATCATATTAGAGTAATACTTAGCATCATGTGACCTAGGACCTACTGGCTAAACGTACTTTCTTCTCTAAATTGAATCTAACGTAATAAGACACAAAAAATAATAATAATTAATTGATGATCTTAACTTATTGAGATGCCGTTTACACCGTACCAAAAAACACTAAAGCGAGTGTGGAATAAAAAAATCACAACAAAGCAAACAGTACACTTGTGAGCCTCTAATCCGAGGTAGATAGATAGCTGTGACGATTCTCTACGACAGTTTTTTGTGGTCGTTTAAAATGCTGCCCGACAAGTTCTCTCATAAAAATGCAATGTACGTACCGAAACGCAGGATAAATATTCAGTGGACAAGGAACGGGTACGTTCCCACAACTAATGTGTAAAGTGTATGGTCGATTGGGTTATGTTCTTTTTCTATCCTCGATTTAACAAATTAAATCGAGGTTCGTTTTTATTTATTTTTTTGTCTTTTGGGGAATAATTTTATTTATGCTATAAATTGAGAATTAAATTATCAGTTGTGGGTTAGGTATTTGACTTTATCTACACATTATTCATCTGAATACAAAAAAGGAAGTCGGTTAATAAAATTCATTATGAATTTAACCGTTTGAACTTTGAACGGAACAGTGCTAGGAACACTTTGGTAAACAGATTTATTTATTGCTTTCGTAATAGGAAAGTGTAAAATCAGTAAAAGTAAGTGTGAAATCTATGAAAATAAATCAAAAGCGTACCCTTTGTCTTTAGCATAAGTAAAAATAAATATCCGTTTCACAACTGACCCGTTTTTATAACTTCCAAATATCGACAACTTAATTTTGTTAAAAAAATATAGTAAAAAGTCTATGGTCCAACTAACGACAAACATTTTTCAATTCTGAGAATCTCCAAACATATCTTGTGCATTATCCGTTTTCGTTTACAAAAAAGACACAATAGCCATACACAGATCCATTCTAAAATAAACTTTAACAGCTATGTTTCACAGTCCACATTCAGTTTCGTAAAGTATGGATGAAAAGCAGAGAAATAGAATCCTTATGTCAAAACCGTCAACAGCGAGGATTCATTAGATAAATGTAGATTTAAAGCTGTTTTAGTGTGAGCTGTAAAAAGGAACAGAATCTCTAACGGATGGTAACTCCTGGTTTTGCCATTATCACCTTTATTGCGTAACAGATAAGGTCTACAACAACTTGCAAGCATGTAGAGGTATTTCGCGAGAGAGGGTCTCGGTCTCTCGGACTCCGGTTGCAGGTCTGACGGGTTCTGTGTTACCCATCTTCGCCCCGCGCGGCCCGCCCCGGCCTCCCCTAGCCCTGTAGCCCGATATCCCCGCCCGTTGCCACCCCGCTGCCCGTCTGCGCATACGCAACTCGCCCGTCTAGGCACAGATTTAAATCTTGCACCGACCTAACGACGCAAACTCTCAGGCTTGGCCTTGGACTTTTTGCATTCCCACTTATCTCTTGTTTTAGGACATTCTTGTCATGTTCATGTCGCGAACATCAAAGTATTGATAAAAAAAAGGTAGATATGCAGTTGTGCTAAAAAAATATCATAAACATTTTAAAATATCGTACCAAGTAAGATCATCTTTGCGCGAGAATAGCGCTCGTACAATCAAAAGATTTAGGTATTATAGAGAAATTTTGGAGATCGAACTTCATTTGAATGAGCACTTTTATATATTTTTTTTAGGTAGGCGATCCTGCAGTCAACACCGGGGGAAACCTGCGAATGGGATACTGGAGTCCCCCGGCTTAACGACTGCAGGGGCCTGGGAGGGGAGTGGAGGAGGAATATGGAAGGGAAGGTGGGGGAAGGGAGGAAGGTTCCCAGGATGGGCGGAAAGAGAGGGTGCCAGGAAATGTTCGCGGGCCCTTTTAGGCCTCAATGTGCTTTTCAACCAAGAGGTATACACACTGAACTGTGTGCCTCGGCCCGCGACCAATGTCCCCCCGCGCATGGGCGTGCATTGGGTGTGAAGAGTAAGACCCAGCGCACAAGAATTGCCTCGGGGGGCGCACTTTTATATTTACTAGGGTTAACATTTTGTGATGTAGATAAATAAATTATCAATCAATGAATTGAATACTTTAGATAATGTAAAATATGGCGCAATGATCTCACGCTTTAGATCTAACTAAATTTCAAATAATTATACTGACGTAGTAAGTCGAAGTTACAGAATCATGTAAAAGAGGTAATGCAATATTAAAAAACTATTATTAGTAGAAAAATAGAAAACAGATGGTATAAAAATAAGTTAGCTTCTGCCTGACGCTCAGTCTTCAGTAATATCCATTTCCGGAATAAAAATCCGTTCCCGTGATAAAAGTAGCCTACAAGATATAACAATCAAAGATAACACAGCTTCCAATTAGCTAGTTATAATTATCGGAGCAGAAGTTTTATAGATTAGCACTTTCACTTTGGAAAGATATAATATCGCTCTTCTTGTATTGTATACTCATAATTTAAGAAAAGGAAGCCATATAAAAATTTAAACTGATACTAACGTGACCAAATCCACGTGTACGTTCTTAGTGCTGATATACATCAATGACGCCGTCTGTCATTCATCTAATATCAATTTCACAATAGAACGAATTTTATCACACGATAAGATATTGAAGGAATCGAGCCAAGAAGGTTACCTACTTACGCATATTAAATACAACTAAATCACACAGTTTTTTTGTTGAAAAAATATTATACACGAATGTACTTTTACCCCCAATGAAGAGACGCCTTTATGCCAGACTCGACAGTCTTCCGGGCCAGTTGTCCTTCGCATGAAAGTTGATAGTCTTATAACGTGTGTACAAGAGAGCTTCCAGTCCCAAAACAATCATACTTTAAATAAACTGGTAGGCTTGGCTGTGTCTCTGACATTGCATAAGTCCAAGGGCGGCGGATGCTGCATACCATCACCGCTTGCTTGTTTCCCTGCTACGCTAAGCAATAACAATGACTGCCTCGGTGGCGTAGTTGTATTACGGTACGACTGCAAGGCTGAGGTCTCGGGTTCGATCCCCGGGTCGGGCAAAGTGATATTGAATTTTTCTGTTCAGTATCAGCCCGGAGTCTGCAATTTGTGCCCGATATGGCGATAAGCTCGCCCCCTATCACATCATGGGATGAAATACGCTTGGCGAAAAGTGGGTGCACTAGTTGCGCCTCTGCCTACCCCTTCGGGGATAAAAGGCGTGAGCATGCATGCATGCATGCATGCTAAGCAATAAAAAAAAAATATATATAAATATATAGGCAATAAATTGGCGAAAAAAAAAACACGATACGGGACTGTTTGTTTTTAAAATAGCCCTCCTTAACAGTGAGGTTAAGTAATGTTCGATTTACTTATAAAGGTCTTATGTTTATGAATTTATTATTTGAGAGACAGAAACAAAACACGGACTACATTTGATTAGTACCTTCTAGATGTTTTATTTCATTCATTCATTCATACCAGCCCTGTATTATATACTGCCCACTGCTGAGCACGGGCCTCCTCTATATCTGAGAGGGTTAAGGATTTTTTATTTAATTGACACTATTTATAACACACAATGAGAGGAACACAGAAATGGAGCAGCACTGTTACAATGTGGTATCCGAGAAGTTGTAAAAGAAAAAGAGGACGTCCTTCTAGGAGATGGGTGGACGACATAACAGCAGTAGCAGGCACTGGACCAAAGCCGCACAAGATAGAATAAAGTGGAAGGAACTGGAGGAGGCCTTCGTCATAGGGACGAACAGATGTACTAAGCATTAAACTTATATTTTTGATGTAAACATAATATAATTATTATCTAGTAATAAGAAGTAGCATTATAGCAAGATAGTGAAGTGATTTATTGTACCTAGTTATAGAATTGTAGTCAGTAGTAAGTTTAATCTGTTAGCTTTAGGTTTGTTATTTTTCCATTAACTGTACATCTGAAATAAAGGCTAATAAATAAAAATAAAATTTATAACACGTATTTACGCAATATCTCACAACTATTAAGGTTTTTTACTACTAGTAACAATAAAAAAATAATCTCGTTTGGAATCCGGAACCCCGCGCGGCGCGTTCCGCCCGTCCCCGGCCCGGCCGCATTACAAACCGCAAAGTCACTCATGCAGGTTTTCTCATTACCGTACTTAATATCAGAAACATTATACATCCTCCACAACAATCTATATTAATAATGAGGTATCATGTATGTAATGTCTGGAACTCCTGATGCCAGAATTCTTTACCAATAGGATCTGCATCATGCTTATGAGTTAAAGTACTTTTGTAGTTTGGAGGACATTTTAGACAGATATGTTACAGGCCTCCGCAAGGCACTTAGCGGCAAATTTGAAAGCGCCCTATCAGGCAAACGTTTTTTAGTCTAGCAATTGTTAAAAACATTCAAGGTGATTCCGACATATTTATAACAAAAGTTAATACTAGCCACTTGAATTCGCAATCGATTGATCGATATCATTCTAACACCTATTATTGCAAGCGTTATCTTAATTGTCGCCAGCACACCTAATGATTTATAAGAAAAGGTGCGGCCCGATTGTAATACGTTGTTGATAAGGTATCAAGCTTATCACACATGCAGTGAAGGTTTGATGTGTTAGGTACGCAGACCACTCCTAAGTTTTTATGCAACTAAACGAGAGCAAGGCTTTTCTGATGACAAGCGTCATGAACACCCATAAACATATTAACACGTTGAGAATTTAGAATTACAAATCGCTGCAAAGCATTGCAATGTGCTCGTCATATTGAGATATAAGGTATATACTATATATATAGTTTAGAAGTCAAAATAAACATAGCGGAAACTTCTCAAATCATTTCTTGCATGCAAGAAAACTACCACCTAAAAGCCTAAAAATATGCACACTTATTTCTACACTCACAGATTTCTAATGGAAATTTCGAGATAGGAAGCAATTCGTTGCCTAAAATAGATAAAATAAGCCTCGATGGCATGTGTCAGTCGAGTAGGATTTAGAGAAATGTGTCAGAACATCTCGACTCACAAGGTCGCTTTCCCGATTATCGATAACGTATTGAATGAGAAACAGTGAAAATTTTAACTACTTTTTTTTTTTTTTACAGCATAGAATGACGAGACGAGCATGCCGTTCGCCTGATGGTAAGCGATAAGACCACCCATAAACAGTAGCAACACCATCCAGCAACTTGACTTACAAAGTACTGTGTGGCATTTCACTGCGCTCGTCATCCTGAGACATAAGATGTTAAGTCTCATTATGTCCAGTAGTTATACTGGCTACAATGTCCTTCAAACCGAAACACAACAGTGCATGCACTGTTGCTTGGCGGTAGAAATAGACATTGCGGTGGTACCCACCCAGACGGCCTCTTACATAATGAGAGACCTACCACCAGTATATATGATACTTACATATCATTATTTATTTGCAGTGTGTATATCGATCGTAGAGACGTTGTATCTATCACGTTCGCCAGAGCTAAGTAGACCTGCCATACAAGATATACCTGCTAATTTGAAACACACTTTCTTAGAAAGGAACCCCTACATTACCAAAATAATGATGAATGCATTGCCGGTATTTTTTATACGGTCACGGCAAAATGTTCACACTGGATATGATGGTAAGCTGAGTTACGTTACGCGCTGGTTATGAGCGGTGAAAATAACGTGTGTCATAGAGAATAAAGGGGCCAGATATACACAGGCTGATCCCGGATCGCGATACACGTGGGCCACTATGGGTTTGACACCTTCTGTGCAGTGGTCGCTATCTGGGCGGATACAAATAACTACCACGAGCTAAAGAAGGTCCCTAATGAAAGCAATAGGGGTAGGTAAATAACCTTTCCGAGCTGTGTGACACGCCGGAAATCTCACTCACCATACAAAACGCCATAGCAATGTTAATGTAAAGTACAGCATGACTCTGCCACTGTCAAAATATATATTTATTACATTTTGATCCATTTAAACTACGCGAAAGGCAGCTCTCTCTCACTTTGTATACAGACCTGACCACAGTATCTAAAGAAACACCATTCAGTACTTTGAATTGCAAAGTACCTACTACCTACTGCATACTGGACTGCGCCCGTCTCTATTACGAAATTTACTAGATGTTAAAGGATACCCAGTGTTCAAAATCCTTCAAGGGCAGTATATTTAATATCCTTCGACCAATCAAAACGCTACAACTGACGTTATTGAAACGATACACTGGAATTAGGTTAATCAATGATGTTATGCCACAGACATGCTACTGACACAAAATGGCATTTTATATTTGATCCTATTTAGCCATTAGTAAATTCAAATGTTTACAACAGGACGATCGTTTTCAAAACTAATAGATAATAGTATTCACGAAATCATTTTTCTTTTAGTATCACTCATGCCTAAACGTTTATCTTCCAAAGTGTGTTAATTCTTTAATAAAACTCTTCTGTAAACACAGACGACTCCATAACAGGTAATAAACGAATTCAGCAAATAAATATACACGTTGTTAATTCTAGAAGTCAAATAAAATAAAGATCTTAACAATCAAGATAGGAAAACTATATAAAATATTTTTCTTTATAACTGTATGACGAGACGAGCAAGAAGTTGCCCTTACTCAGTTGCAATACCACCAGAACTTCGAAGTATATAGCACTGCAATGCGTTTGTTATTTTTTTTTGCGAGGTTAAACGCGTTATCGCTGCCACTATTGGGGGGTGAATGGAACGGTTATGTTGGTTTCACCGATCTTACGGCCTAATGTTGGCACTCGGGAGTATAGCATCATCCGAGAGAGCATTGGGCCCTATCCCTAACACTATGTACACCGGCATACCAACCAAAACCCGCGGTGGCCTTCTGCGACGCATATTACTTCGTAGCCCCCGATCCAAACAAGTGCTATAAATTTTACCTGCAGAAATAGGGTACTTTCCTATTTTTTATTTTGTATATTATTTTATATGTAACAGAAAATAATACGAAAAATAAATTCTTCTGTGAAATCACCTTCAAAATTGGTTAAAAAATAAAGCAGTTATTCACATTTGAAAGATTGTCGTGGGTAAAAGTGGGGGCGTGGTGGGGATATCGCGCTATTTCTTTCGCACGCACGCAGCGTTATGACAAAGCCTGATATTATTGTTATGTGACCATTAACCCTTCTACCAACTTTCAAAGCTTTATAACTTACTTATTATTGCGCCAATTTTGGCAATTCTTTTTTCGTTAGATTTTAGATGGCATACATTAATGATAAATGTTTAAAAAAAAAGTAGTCAACTAGCCTATATTGATGAACCGATTTTGATTTTGTTTTTAATCTTTGCCACCTTCATAAACTATCTGATGTGTAATATCATTGCCTTCTAATTACTTATCTACAGTTTCAATACTTACCGTCAAATTTATTTATAACGCGGCTTGTCGGCGATGCGATAAAATATTATTTGACAACTTAATGCCACTTTATACCCTACGCGACTCATAAATGACAAGCGATAACTATTGACGGTCGTGTTTTTATTATAGACGTTTTAGTCTAAGAGCTGGTGGTAGATCGACCTTCACCCATCAGATAACTCGAAGAGACATTTTTTTTATAAAATACAATTTATTAACAAACATGCCTATGATAGCTTGCCTATAGAAAAGCATTCAGAGCTATTTTTAATTGAATTAATTTTAATATTTTTTTTTTCATCACCTTTACTCTTTTGATAACCGAATGAATTTCATCCCAACCGATAGCTTGTAACACGCAGAATATGCCTAGGTAGGCTTGCCGACTGATTTCTGTTCATGGCTACGTAGCAAGCCGATGTGAACAGGTAAGTCAATATAGTTACACCGATCCGGTGTAGTTACACCGATCTGTTAACCAATCGAAATTGATATCATAAGTAAGATAAGTCAATTACAAAAGCATTCGTATAGGCTTGCCGGCAAAAAATCGCACATGAAATATTATTGCTAAGCTGTAAAGTTTTAGAATTAGAGCAATTGATTGGTGCGACAGAGAAAGTAGAGTGTCCGAGGTCCGCGGTCCGCGTTCCGCGGTCGGAATCACGAGCAAAAGTTGCTACTTTTGCTGGTGAATCCGACCGCGGAAAATCCTTTCCGAAAGGAGACAAAAAAATGGTGCCTATAAAAGACCTATTCTATACTATTTTTCAACGTCATTTTTGTATACAATTGCGGGATAAAAGGAGGCTTTATTGTAATCCATGATCTACCTATATATGTGTCAAATTTCCTCCAATCTAAATATCAGCTGAAAACCAAACTAGACATCGTAGGCGGAGTGAACTGGATTTAGGCTACAAAATGAAGGAACTTTGGTTCGATCTAATCAATGAGGAAAATACGTAAGAAATCATTACTAACGAAACATTTTCAATTAATAATATCCATTTACTGATATTTATAGCTGCGGTCTGCTGTTCAAAGGGCGCATAATACTTTGATTTATCATGTTACATACATATTTCTGTATAATTAGTAAACTGGCCGTCGCGTTGGTGTGCTGTCTTTCAACCGACTGTAATTTTTATTTACTTATATTCTAAAATACTTATCTGTGGAAACTTATAATTGGCTCTAAACTTTTATACGTAAGCACCTGTAATTTATTTGTTACCTAGCTGTTAGTTTCCCTAAAAATAAAAATAAAAAATAAAATAAAATAAAAAATATTATATAGCTTCACACGTTTTTCAGTTATCAGGAATAGGCAAAAGTGTGATGACATCCACATTTTGCCATTACCGTGCAAAACCCTAGACTCCGGGTTGATATAGAGCAAAAAATCCAATATCACTTCACCCAACACAGGCATCGAATCCGAATCACGGTTGTCGCACTACAACTACGCCACCGAGGCAGTCCAATTATGTTTTCATATATTATAATTTGCTTCTGAATTCCGTATAATATATGGCAACTGACGCGCTTTTTGGTAACTTGTGTTAATTGCCACTCTGACATGTCGGCATGTTGCAAACACTAGGAGACTTAAAATTTTTAAAGTCTGATTCCGAGTCATCATGTTGAACCTTTGGTAGTTGATAAACCAGTATATCTTTGCTTCATGTGAACACACCACGCCTTCTGGCAGCTGTATCGTTCCTTCAGGAGAAACGATGTGACCTCTATGCCTCCGCTCAATCGTCCGAATCAACGCCCCGCGTTTGACGACGACGAGAAAGCGAAACTGTTGGCCGATAGTCTGGAGTCTCAATGTTCGACCGCGCCAAATGGAGACGGTCGCGTTCAGTTCTAACCGATCCAGAGGACGATATCACTCTGGCCATTCGCAGTAAGAACGGGTTCCTAAAACTCCTACACTCTACACGACCGCAGTTCCGTCCTCGCCGCGTCCCCCGTCGCCCCCCCCCGACCCACCTAACAGTTCCGGCCCGCGTGCCGACGAAATAAATGGATAGGATTAGGTTAAACACCAACCTTCCCCACTAATCATTGATGTCTCATCCTCTCCCAGTCACCGTCCTGAGCCGAGGTTCGTAACCCGTTAGTGGGTTGCCTTCAGCATGGCTACTTAAATCAATGGTTGCAAGCGCCTAACGCGTTCACCCGAAAGTCTGGTGTGGCCAGAAAAGCCGACTCGCGTCAGGCTACTGGCCGGTAGGACCATTAAAAAAAAAAGCCTCATGTGAAAATATTGTTGAGTTAACTTTCGTAGTAGGTATTTATGAAATTGATCCATGAAAAATAAAACATGAAACAGTTAATTCATCCCTAATTTTTATTGTTCAATAATTTTTATGGTTTTGCCTTCGTTTTAAAGTCTATTTTTTACAGTTCTCCATGTAATTAAACTATAGAATATCAGTAGATTCAAAACTTTTCTGCAGTGACATGATCTTTATAATATATTTTTATGAAACAAATGAATAGGTAGATCTACTGATAAAAGTAATCCCACCACTAAACACCCACACTCAGAAGAATACATGTAAAAGGAATAAATAGAAGGAAAAGAAAATGAATCGAAAAGAGTAGAGCAGATATTTCGATGATGCACCAAACGTCACAGCATAGCTGCCGCTAGACGGTTTTCTGCAATACCGTGGTAAATCTAATCAAGCCGGCCCAGTCATGCAAACAAACAGCTCGTGCTACCTTTATATGGATAACCGAAAACTGACGATGACAAATGCTGCTTATTTAGAGACAATTTTAATAACTATAAAAATATCAGTAAATGAACAATATTTCTTGGAGCACATAGGTTTCATACGTTGTTTACGTTGTTAAGGGAATTATATACAAGTCTAGGTAACTTCATATTTTAAATGAGTATTTATATAATTATCACTTGATTATTAAATTGCACAACATCTGAACCCTGTTTTCTGATTATCACGGGATGGGATCAACTAGAAACCGTTGACACATATAACAAGTCTTTCGACATGTCCTAGTGTAAAACACCGGCCTGCAATCTTATAAATATGCATTACCTAATAGCCAGTTAAATTGCGCATATTTTTTTAGACTATATAATAGAAGAGATAAGAAATCGATGGTGTTTCCGATAATATCACTCATTGCACGAAACGCAACAGCAATCTGGAACTTGCCCTATGAGGATAACTTACAATATTTTCTGCTACACTACGCACCACCGTGTTTACAAATTACAATAGGAAAATAAACCCATACGTCATAAACATAATCACCTTATACGTTTTGTATTAAACCACTTGTGGAAAAAAATACCCATTCAAAGAGTGTCTTAGCCAGTATAGTTATTGGACATTAATAATCCCTTCCTAGCCGATTTCGGCCACGGCGGGCAATCTCAACGGAGACCAGCCAGGTGCGCAGGAGATATTATAGTGCACAAGTGTGTGCGCAATACACAGGTGCACTCGCTATTCCTTCACTCTCATAGTTCGGTGAGACGGCAATCCGACATGACCGGTGAGAGATCAGGCGCAGGACCAACGGCTTTACGTGCTTTCCGAGGCACGGGGGTATCACACCGCCAACTTCCTGACTCCGAGCTGCGACTGAGTAATTTTTAAGATGGAATAACCCAGTCACAATGTTTTTGGCCCGACCCAGGATTCGAACCCAGGACCTCAGCGCGCAAATCGTACTCGTAACGCGTACGCAATACAACTACGCCACCGAGGCAGTCAATTGGACATTGATATTATTGACATTGATATTATGGATATTGGACATTAAAGGACCTCTATCCATAGTATATAAAAGAAGAAACTCACTGACAAACGAACTGATTGATAAACACATAGCCGGAAACGTTGATTCTTTAAGCATGAAAGCACAAAGTTCCTTTAATCGACCCAAGTGAGCACTAAGAAGATATTTTTAGATATTCATCCCTTAGGGGTTAAAATAGGGGACAATGCGGGCGGACTGTAAAGTAGTGAGCATAAACTAGTAGTCTTATATACCGGCAAGCACAGCCGGTTGACTTGCAAGGTGAACAGACAACCTTATAAAGACCGTAGAACTAGGGTGCTTAGAATATCTTGTAGTAGATGTAGAACACTTCTAAATCTGTGCGCAAATGCTTGGGCGATGACAATGTTCAGCAGCAGTGGTGCCAGATTAGGCGATTTGTCGCCTTTTAGGCTATTTCAAAGGCTCGCGTTATTATCCTGTTTTTGAGGATTGGAGGTCACGTGAAGCAAGATGAGGACTTTTTTTAGGTTTCTAGATCACCTTTGATACCCATAAAAGGAAAATTGGGGACCTTTTTTGCTCGATTGTCTGTATATCTTGGCGATTTTCACTACTTCATGGCAAATTTTCGGCGACTTGACCATCCATCTCGAATCACGTCACCAGTAGGCTTCCTATGGCTGATGATTGTATTATGCCGCAGAATACAGTCTCATGCACAATTTTATAATTATTCAAACTACTGTAAAGTTATGGTTATGCCAATATTTATTCTCGAAAATAGCTTGACTTAAAGGACTATAATACGAGTGATCTTGGTCTCTTTATTTCATTGTTTCAATATATTTTGAATTGATGAATGAAGAAGGATAATTCAAATTTATTTTATAATTTTTCCAATACTAAAATACTATGTATGAACTGGTCTGCATTATAAGGTAAAGGGGATGTTTATTGCAGTTATTCCTGGAACTAGATTGTCTCAGTGGCGGAGTTGTATTGCGTGTGCGGTATGACTTGCGCTCTGAAGTCGGTTCGAATCCCGGGTCGGGCGAAGTTTTATTGGAGTTTTCTATTCAGTATCAGCCCGGAGTTTGTGCCCGATATGTTGCTAGGCTCGTTTCCTATCACAGCATGGGACGGAATACACACTGCGAAAAGTGAGTGTGCTAGTTACGCCTCTGCCTACCCCTTCAGGAATAAAAGGCAAGAGTGTGTGTGTGTGTGTGTGTTTTCAGAAACAACTGATTCGATTCTGAATGTGCTTTCACTTACAGGAAGCTATCCCTGAGTAGTTATTGCCACAGGAACTGAGGTTTAGAAGAGCGAAGTCGCGGGCAGAAGACTAGAAACTAGTAAGCTATAGCTATAGGATTACCTGAATGTTATCTCTTCTTTCTCTCTCCTAATCTTGGTTGGAAATGTAAAGAACGTAACATGTTTTTGAAATTTTGTTCTTTTAGCATAAGTGACAAAGACTGATAACTCCCCTGATAGCATGTAAAATTCCACAGAGATCCTGGATGGCCAACTTTTAAGAAGCGATTGCAATTGAAGGGAGGTAGGGCCTTTATCCATTGATTCGAGAGGATTTATATTAGTCAATAATAATAAGCATTACAAGAAAACAAATAATGTGTTTTCGTTTGTGTTTAGGTTCAGGCAATGATCTCACAACCACTTCAGAACTCCAAAAGGCAAACTGAGTACTGAAGAAATGTATTTGTCAATTGTCAGGGGTATTTCCAATCCATTATAAAAGAAATCTGGCAAGCGCAGCGTCGGCCGTCCGCCTGCAAGATGGACAGACAACTTGATAAAGGTCGCAGGAACACGCTGGATGCAGACCGCTTTTGACAGGTCCATCTGAAAATCTTTAGGGGAGGCCTATGTTCAGCAGTGGACGTCATGTGGCTGATGATGATGATGATAAAAAAAGTAAATACTATACTGGCTTTTTTCCACAAGTATTGAGTGAAAAGTTTTACCCGGAATACAAATCCTGATGTGGTGTTATTCGAGATATATTGTAGCCTACATAATTATTAGTCGCAATTAATGCTGCATGAATGAATGAAATGAATGGATTTGTTTTATTAAGGATCGGCTGCCTGCCTGGTCTCAACCCCTTTGAGCGTTCTAATCTCTGTCAAGTCTGATAAAATTCTATATAAACTGGCCCCTGGGAATAAAACTATGTACCCGTTCCACAGTCTATATATGCTGCCAGTGAACAAAGGAAGCCACAATCAAAATATTATTAAAATCAACATAAAACAACTCACGCTTTTATTCCAGCAGAGGTAAGCAGAGCTGCAAGTAGGTCGCGCACGATATGCCAAACTTATTTCCTTACCTAATGGCATGTTCCGCCAATCGCCTTCTGGAGCCAACCCTAAATACCCAGTAAGGCTGGCCAGCAAAATTCTGGCGATCGACGTTTCGACTACATAGTATCAGTGATATTCCTGAAAAAAATGTAAAGGTCATAATGTTTTTTCTATTTTCTTTAACTAGAGTACTTCTACCTTACTATTCTAGTCATCAAAATTAGACTTTCTTGTTATATTATTATAACTATGGATTTACTTTAAAACCATTCTTGAGTAACCACATCAGACAGCCATACCATTTCAAAAGTACATTTGTGGCACCTACAAGTGTCACCTCACAAACAGGTTTCCGTAGAAGCCGCTTAACATTCGAACCGGCGGCGCTGCGAGTGGACACTCGTAGCAGAAACTGGACGTAACGGCCCGAATGCTAATGCGTTCTATAGTTCACAAGGGCAAAGGCACACTTACTATGAAGCTTTCTAGCACGTGGATGCACACATGTTTTTTTCTGCTATGGCATTACTACACATCATGGGCCCCCCCTTAGCTTACAACAAAAATATTCCGGGCCACAAATCATGTACAAATTAACGACAGCGACACTTATGAGGCGGCAAGAACCCACCCTACGCCAATGACATTTTGGTATCCTCGGACCCCTCCTATGTGAAAGCTATAGCTATGCTCGTGCTACACATACCATTATTATCAACCAAGGAAGTCCACTGCTGAACATAGACCTGAAAAGATTTCCAGAAGGTGTCTAAATCGATCTGTTAGAAGCTGCCTACATCCATAACATGTAACCCGATAGTATCTAAAGGCAGTATAATCGAAATGCAAATATATTTCAATAACAGTAGTTATGACTTCTATCACCAGACTCAAAGTGACAAAACCGGGATAGTACCATACTCTCATATGAAAGCAATGTAAAACAACAGATTACTGTTGTGTTTGGTATAGTTCATGAGATATAGTAAAAAATCTAACACTTAAAGCACATTTCAGCTACTAGAAGCTATAAGACTTTACATCAAATGTTACTGTAGGACGAGCGTAGTGAAAATTCAATGTAAATGCCAAAGAGATTTTTCTGCTACATTAGCTAGTATAACAGCATCAGACAAACTTCTTACTCCCCTGTCACTCAATAATAGCCCATTTCAGATTTAGGTAAGTCTCAGTCAAGAACCTATTAAGGAAAAAAATAACACACGCACCTGAGTCTGTATTACTGCGAATTTTGTCATCGCATGATTAATTCTTTTCAACAAACACTGGGTTTTCCTTCTGAAGGGTTTTTTGTGGTTATATTTTTATAAAAGAGAAGATGAATGAGAAAGTATGTTAGCTAATAACTCCTTATTAACTAACATATATATAAGCTATGACCCCTCACAGCAACCATAAATTTAGAGTTCCTAAAGTCATTGGACTTTAGGAACTGATGATGATGAAATTATCTCCAAGGAATTGATTCACATGCAGTTAGGGGTAACAGGGAAGCTAAATCAATGATTAATTTAATCGGTATTGTATGTTTTCCCTAACAAGTTATTTGATGAAAGGTTACTATCGTCTAGTACTACTCTGTAGTACTGAGATATATCGTACCTTCGGTGAGACAAGGGCACAATTGGATGTTTTGTAATTTTTCACATTTGAAGTTTTTGTCGAGTCATATCGTGTTATTATGCCTTTATAAATCTTAAATATTTTAAAAAATTAAAATACTTAAGATTAATATGACTCAACAAAAAGCTTCAAATGTCTCTAGTGAAAAATTACAAAACATCCAATTGTACCCTTGTCTCATCGAACGTACGATATGTATATCTCATACGCAAGAGTCCGTGAAAATGGTACCATCGCAGTGTCTATTTCTACCGCCAAGTAGCAGAGCACAACCACAGTGTTCTGGCTTGAAGAGCATTGCAGCAAATGTAACTAAGCATTACACACGATGTACTGTTTATAATCAGTATTCATCAGGCGAGTGATTTAGTCCTCATTCACTTAAAACCAATTACAAAATAGCGATTACTTAAAAATAACTCATTTATTGGTAACGGTGTTAATGTAAAATCATTCCGCCTTGAAACCAAAGGAGTATTATTAAGAATTACGTATCACTCGATACGTCAACATGGTATCTCCGATATCCGACGTGCGATTAGATACCGGAGTTTCTTGCGAACAAAATAAAATATTTCACTTTCTAGTAAATTAATATTATGAATCATTGAATTTAGCTGACACAGTCTTCGAATTGTTTGTTTGAATAAACAAGGTAATCATGTATCGAAAGGACATGCCTTTTTTCATTATTGACTGTAAAGTTTGTACGTATAAATGGTAGGTACAGTCAGAAAAGTGTACGCTCAATCACCTTAAGGTTCTAAATAAGTCGCTTGCGCATCGTCTGTCAGAAACATGCAACTTACAACTAAAGTATACGATAAGAGTTATCTGCTGTTTCCTTTGTACATCTCCGAAGCGATCGCACCTGCTTGGTAAAATATGAAAAATAGGCGGAAAGAGTCCTAGCACCAAATTGGATGATTGTACTACATATGCCACAGTGTCCCTGAATGCGTACCACTGCAATATCTAATTCTAACATTAAGAGCTAGTGTGAATTCGCTGTTGTACTGAGGGCATCGTACCTTCTCTATACTAATCTTATAAAGAGGATAGATTTGTTTGTTTGTTTGTAATGGATAAACTCAAAAACTACTGGATCGATTTTGAAAATTCTTTCACTAATAGGAAGCTACATTACTCCGCAGTGCTATAGGCTTTTTATCCTGTGAAAATATTTTTATCCCGCAAAAACTTTTTCACGCGGGCGGAGCCGCGAGCAGAAGTCTATAATTACTAAGCTAAGAGAATTAACTTCTAATGTCTTCCGATGACGAGCCAACCACACTATCCTTCGAACTTAACACAGTTGGTGTACTATGGTAGCCATAGACAAAACAGTGTTGTAACTACAGTGCCTACTCAAATAAACACCCGTATATAGAAGTCTATCAGACGTGAAGAACCAATAATTATAGGGATAAGTGTAACCAATTTTCTATAACAATTTTATGATCGAACACATGTAATTTGCCTCAATTTCTGAATAGGGCTCGTTTCTGCGGCCGTGTTCTCAAAAGATTACGTGTACGCCTTGACCCAGTCAGTCCCATTCGACAATATTGACATTGCAAGTCGTCGTTACCATCTGCACGATGCTTTCTTTATTTCAACAATAATATACATCATACATTAATTCAGCATGTGGGGGCAAAATAAATAAATTAGGTAGTACCAGTGTATTCTAATATTATTAATTACTGGGTGTACTGTAGCGCGCGACTTCGCCCGCGTGTAAAGTCATTCCCGCTATAAAAAAAAACCAACTACTTAAAAAATCTGATTAAAATGTCAAATACATTCCAATGGAGAAATTATCAGGGATAAAAGTAGCACATATATTATTCCAGGACATGGTCTACCCGTGTGCCAAATTTCATCCAAATTTGTTCAGCAGTTACTGCGTTTACTTTTAACAAACATACAAATATTTTCACAAACATTCGCTTTTGTAAAATGAGTAAGTTGAAGTAACATTTTACACACACTCACGCCCTTTATCCCCGAAGGGGTAGGCAGAGAGGCAACTAGTGCACCCACTTTTCGCCGTGCATATTCCATCACATGATATGATAGGGGGCGAGCCTATCGCCATATCGGGCACAAATTCCAGATTCCGGGCTGGTACTGAATAGAAAAACCCAATATCACTTTACCCGACCCGGGGATCGAACCCGAAACCTCAGCTTTGCAGTCGTACCATAATACAACAGCGCCACCGAGGCAGTCATTTTATTTTTTATTTTCCCGCAGGAAAATAATAGTACCTAATGCGGCGCGGCAATTACCAAATGTTGCCAAACACCATGTGGTTTCTGTAACCACGGACCCGGTAATATATTAATAGTCCGAAAATGGAAGCAAACATCAACACACTTTTCAAATAATTACTTTTTAATTTATTTTTACAAAACAAACACATCACGCCTTTATTCCTAAAGGGATGGACAGAGGTGCAACCAGGGCGGCCACTTCTCGCCAAGTGTCCCGTCACACTTTTAGGACTTGCTAATTCTGCCTACTAAACATAATTCCGGTTTCATGGAAATACAGGTATGCTAGAATTATGCGGAATTACCTGCCACTAAATATAATAGACATAATTCATATAAGAAATACCAAAATAGTTCATCCAATGCGTAGTTAAGATAAAATACACGCTGAACTAATAACGGCTCTCTATGTTGGAGATTAAGTTTCAGAGTTGTTTACTTGTGCATTATTTCTGGGAGTACCAGAAAACATTTATACCATATCATACTATACCATACCAACCCTATATTATTATACTGCCCACTGCTGAGTACGGGCCTCCTCTACAACTGAGAGGGTTAAGGCCTTAGTCCACCACGCTGGCCTAGTGCGGGTTGGCAGACTTCACATACCTTCGAAATTCCTATAGAAAACTTCTCAGATATGAAGGTTTCCTCACGATGTTTTCCTTCACCGTCAAAGCGAGCGATAATTCACAAAGAACTTTTTAGAAAAGTCAGGGGTGCGTGCCCTTGGGTTTTGAATCTGCGGACATTCGTCTCGGCAGTCCGCTCCACTCTCAACTAGGCTATCGCCGCTTTTTCTATTGTCCCGTATTAAAATAAAATTATCTTTATTTGCGTTTCGTAACTTTTCTTTCGTGAAAAGACTTAAACGCGAGCTGGGCCTGAACAAGACTAGTGTCCGGGTTTTGTGGTTATAACCTCCTCCTTTTTTGGAAGTCGGTTATAGTATAAAAAGTAGTGCACGATAGCCTCGTTGGGAATGGTCTGCCGAGACACATGTCCGCAGGTTTGAAACCCAAGCCACACACCTCTAACATTTAGAAGTTATGTGTATTATTTATCAATTATCGTTTGCTTTACAATAAAGAAAAACATCGAAAGGAAAGTGGAAACCTACATACCCATCTGAGAGCTCTCTGAAAAGGATTTCGAAGGTACATAAAGTCTACCAATGCGCACTGGCTCAGCGTGGTGGACTAAAGCCTAACCCCTCTCAGTAGTAGAGGAGGCCTGTGCTCAACAGTAGGCAGTATATCCTGGGCTGCATTATTAATATAAAGAGTATATGAGAAACATATCCACCTATAACTTCTCCAATGGCTACTTAAACTCGTTTTTACTTTCAAGGTGTATTTTGAAAGAGCTGTAGGTATAGGTCGTAAAGTTATGTTGGGTTTATCTTTAAACCCGATTATGTTATTGTAACGAGGGCATACAAATCAAGAGTGTCGTAAAAAATGACTCAAGAACTTGATCAGGCAAAATTTGTAAAAAATATCTAGTATTCTCTATATTAAAAGAAAAACATAAATATTGATGCAACGAGATAATGATTTATTATTTATTATTTATTTCTGCCATAACTAATCCTAGACCTTCTAATAAGTAACACATTTGATACAAAAAGTGACTATTTCAAAATCTCATATTGTATTTTGTATTGTAAGCTAAACAGTCTTTCATTGAAGTCTAAATACAAAAAAAAGGTTTTGTTCACGAGCTCTTCAATTCGAAATATGGAAAATTGATCACAAAGCTACTTCTAAGTTTTTAATTAAATAAATCCTCAGAAGTTGATAAAAAGTCTTAAATTTCAAATTACCCATATCGTTTTGGGCTGGGCGATGAGTCAGTAACGGGTCGGTCAGCCGGGAATTTTGCTCTTTAAATATATTAGGTAATAGGTATAGACAGCCACAAGTCCAATGTCCACGACTACAAATTGAAACGTTCGCGTAATACGACGACGATATCGTCAAATAATTATAACACGAGTCACATTATTACTTTATTTATTTGAATCTAACTGTTAGCTATAATTATAGAAGCAATTGAGACAGCGACGTGCATTATGGTCCTATTTTCCTAATAATTACAGGTGTTTGCCAAATAAAGGCTATAAAATACTGTTTTTTTTATTGCAAGCTTGTCAATAAGATTGCTTAAAGTTGAAATTAAATAAACATTAAAATCAACATTTGTTACAATACCCTGTATTGTAACAACAAATGCTCATGTTAAGAGAAATTTGCTACTCTAATTGATCCAAGTATTATGCATTCATTGTCTTTGTCATCTCCATGGCTGTTGCATTATAACTCATTAATATTAATAATGGTTAATCAAATAAAAGTATGTTAGTAATGTTAATTGCCTTGTGTGCACAGCTGGCGGACCACTACCGTTATTGTGTTTGATGTAACATTGTCTCCAAATCTGAAAGTATTGTGATTCACGGCTGCAGTGGCTGGATACGACTCATTAACCTTCGCGAGTGTCAGCGTGGCGCTGTCGCTCGTCTCGCCCGTTGTCTCCGTGATGTAACCGCACACACCTCTAATTACGCGCCGTTCGGCACGCTTGGAAACTTGGCGTGGCGGTGTACTGCAGCG
This sequence comes from Sphinx pinastri, assembly GCA_947568825.1. Taxonomy (NCBI): domain Eukaryota; kingdom Metazoa; phylum Arthropoda; class Insecta; order Lepidoptera; family Sphingidae; genus Sphinx; species Sphinx pinastri. The sequence continues at coordinate 2,060,561 of OX387615.1, forward strand.
GCCGGTTATCACCGTTCGCCGTCGCCGCGAGAGCGCCGAGATGCATAGCCCCTGGGTACGCCGTCGTGGCTACCAGATGACGCCACGAATAGGTAGAAATAGGGTCAGTGCTGTGTCGTTGATCCGACGCGAGGAGAAGGCGAAGCGCTCCCCCCGCGCGCCGCCGCCGCGCCCCGCCGTGGCCTGCGCCCTCCTCGACTGGTGCGGCGCCCCACTGCCGATCATTCCGCACTCGACGCGAGGGCGAAGCGCACGCCCGACTTTTTCGACCGCGACCGACGCGCCGCGCGCCTGCGGCTAGCACGACCGCCATGTTTGACGTTTTCGGCTCCGTGAAGGGGCTGCTCAAGCTCGACTCAGTGTGCATCGACAACAATGTGTTCCGTTTGCACTACAAAGCCACCGTGATCATCCTGATCGCGTTCTCGCTGTTGGTCACGTCACGACAATACATCGGCGATCCGATCGACTGCATCGTGGACGAGATACCGCTCGCCGTTATGGACACATACTGCTGGATCTACTCTACCTTCACCATACCCAACCGGTTGGTGGGCCGCGTCGGCAAAGACGTGGTCCAGGCCGGCGTCGCCTCGCACGTCGACGGGCAGGACGAAGTCAAGTACCACAAATATTACCAGTGGGTGTGCTTTGTGCTGTTCTTCCAAGCGATCCTGTTCTACGTGCCGCGTTACCTATGGAAGACCTGGGAGGGCGGCCGCATCAAGATGTTAGTGCTCGACCTCAACTGTCCGGTCGTCGGCGAGGACTGCAAAGCCGACCGTAAGAAGCTCCTCGTCGATTACTTTTACACGAATCTTAACACGCAAAACTTTTACGCGTTCCGATTCTTCATATGTGAGGTTTTGAACTTCATAAATGTAGTCGGACAGATATTCTTCATGGACTTCTTCCTCGACGGTGAATTCTCCACGTACGGCAGTGACGTGGTCAGTTTTACCGAGATGGAGCCTGAGGAACGCGTCGACCCGATGGCGCGCGTGTTTCCTAAAGTGACCAAGTGTACCTTCCACAAATACGGTCCCTCTGGCACGGTGCAGAAGTTCGACGGACTGTGCGTGTTGCCGCTGAACATCGTTAACGAGAAGATCTACGTGTTCCTCTGGTTCTGGTTCATGATCCTATCAATCCTGAGTGGTATCTCGCTGCTGTACCGTGCGGCGGTAGTGGCCGGCCCGCGCGTTCGTCTCTACCTGTTGCGCGCTCGCAGCCGTCTCGCGCCACAAGACCAAGTGGAGGCGGTCGCACGCAAGCTACAGATCGGAGACTGGTTTGTGCTTTACCAGCTCGGCAAGAACATCGACCCGCTTATCTACAAAGAGTTGATGGGCGAACTCGCCGAGAAATTTGAGGGGAAAGACACTGTGTAGTGAGGAGGGGGCGAGCGGACTACGGTCATGGTGTCCGCGCTCGGCACGGCGAGCGGGCGGGGAGCGCCAGCGCGCACAAAGGGCGCCGGGAGCGGTCGTGCCGCGTGCGGCCGCACGCCAACATTCCATTAGCCCGACCGCTCATTGTATTCCAGAACCGCTTTAACCTGACGCCGCGCCGCGCCGAGCCGCGGCTCAACGGGGGCCCGTCGCCGGCTGCACCGCGGCTGGAGCCCCACGGGCCGCGGCGGCGGCGCGGCGGCAGGCACTCGACTCTTCCACGCAACACTCGACTGAGTCGCGTCACGTAGGACGCGCGCGCATTTAGGGTTAATAGGGGCATGTTTACTAATAGTCGTAGCTAGTAGGTAGATCTCGTGCCTTCGTTTTGTACTGTACTGTCTGTGTGCGAGTGAATTATCGTCGAAGGATATCTCATTGTGATATGTAATTATTATAAATCTAAATTAAGTGTATATCGTGTACGAGATTGGACGAGTGGACGGCTGGCTTATTGCTAAGTTAAGATAGTTAACACTGATGTCTTTGTTATCGTATTTTGTACTCGATACGATATTGTAAAAAGCAATAAACTACCTATTAATTTTAAGCAATCAATTAAGCGAATTCGACAATACTGTAATTTTTACTGTTTGATAGAATACACGTGTATGAAACGTTTTTATATCGACAAAGTTTAGTCGACATTGTTCATATTTTCTGAATATATTTACTGCCACAAAAACATTTATATTTGTTTCATTGACGATTCCCTTGAATTATGCACTAAAAAATAACATTATGATGATTCAACACAATACGAAATTAAGATAACTAAACAAGTTGGCTTTGTTCGTAATCACGACAGGATCTTGAAAGTTCTTCCGTGTTATACTACTAACGCCATCTGTTCCTTCTAATCGAAAACGAAAAGTTAATAAGTATAAATAGATGGCGCTAGGCGCAATGTTATAAATACGTACGTAATATGTACGTAACGTATCAAGATAATTGTCATTATTGTGACGTAATAACGCTATTCACTACACAGCAAATAGTGACATACTATGGAATACGCAACACATCTACTGTACCTACACCACGGCAATTAATTAATTAATTACACATCACGTCATGCCGTAATTTGTGGACGTAACAGCATTTACCAATGAATTCCTAATACTATAGAGAAAGTAATACATCTAGTAACATTTACTAACGACTTAAGATAATAATAATCATTATCACATAGCTCAACGGTTTATCAACATTCCTATATATTAAGGGGTCATAAAGTTATATTATCTAGGAAAGAAATTGTTAATTGAAAAACAAACAACATTATTTTAAGTAAACAAGGATGTTAAACAACCCGAAATCATAGCCATAGCTAACATTAAATAAGGTGCCATTTTTTTTAAAAGTGGAAGTCACGCTGTTGTATTTTTCTACAGAAACCCTGTCCCCAGTCTCACAAAAATTAACAAACCAACTTTTAAGTGACAGGTTTCTGTTGTGTTTCTTTGGAGAGTAATATTTCCGGTGGCCTAAAAATTCCGTTCTCTTCTCTTATCCCGATTCCTTAACTTAAAGCTCATAAATCATAATGGTTAGGGAAATTATAATTAATATACTAAATTATAAAGCTAAGCAAAATCATGAAAATTAAAGAAAAATCTTTAAGTTCTTATTTATTTGGTAGCAATAATAATGAATAGACGTTTTCCCTCAATCTTCATTTTACCTTATCCTTGAATACGTAAATAATGCGTAAGATCACTACGTAAATGGGCAATTAATAGTGTGTTTTATATGATAAATTTATCGAGAAACATTCATATTATCTTCATCAAATTTCATTACAAATGGGTATAATTTTTTATTACTTACTTATACGTACGCATAGTCACGCCTTTTATCCCCGGAGGGGTAGGCAGAGGCGCAACTAGTGCACCCACTTTTTGCCATGCGTATTCCGTCTCATGATGTGATAGGGAGTGAGCCTATACTGATACTGATTAGAAAAATCCAATATCACTTTGCCCGGCCCGGGGATCGAACCCGAGACCTCAGCATTGCAGTCGTACCTTAATATAATTACGCCACCGAGGCAGTTTTATTACATACTTACCTATATAACGTTAATGACATTTTATTGACTAAAGCGAAAAACGATATAATATTCAAGAAATTACTAATACTTTTTAATCTTATATTAGATTACCTAATTACCTACCTAATTAATCGTTATGGTTATAGATGGGTAATGGGTAAAAACCCAATCTTCCCACCTGGGAAAAAACCCGGGAAATTGGGTTTTTTCCCGGGTTATTTCCCATAAACACCCATTTTGTGGGAAAAAATGTCTTTTATGGATTATTTGATGGCAAAAAGTGATGTGAATTATAAGTTGTACAAATAAAAGCCTGAATTCAAAATCCAATATTTTTTTATATAATTTAGAATATATACATAGGTGTAAACTGCTTTCCTGTATAACAATATATATTTGTCAGTCTTCTCTTGACCATCGTAGTTTTAAAACACATAAAAGTATTAACTTATATCGCTACTTTCGTCTGAAATACGTTCGCAGTCTAAAAAATCAAAATTGCGTATGCCAGCGGTGGATAGTGAAGGTTTGGGACTGGTATTAAATATTGTAGTGTGTAGTACCTACAATGCAGTGGCGTAGCGCGGTTGGGGCGGGCCGAGCGGTACTTTTAGGGGGCGGCAAAATGCGTAAAATAAAACCTTTTACAAATTTTGAGGACGTGGATGGGGGATGACATGCATGACTCTTATTTGTTTGAAATGAGCTTTTTTGGTGCCTTAGGGCGGAACGAACTCACGCAGCGTCATTGATACAAAGTCCAATGTGTTAAGCTCCAAGAGCTCCATTTTAATATTTGAGGACCGCCGCACCCCCGAAGAAGTTTTAGAAAGTAATAAAAAAAAAACAATTACACTCTTTGATTAATTATTTACCTAGATAGACACTGAACGTTTCAAACGCGTCGAAAAAAATAGAGGCCAACAGTTGTCCACTAAATGAGTTCGAGTGAATTATTTTTTGTTGTTTTTCATGGATATAATTTTCTCCCCATTTTAATAGAAACCATGTAATAACTGGTATCATTATGCGCGCACACAAGGCTACGCAGAATGATGCAGCGATAGCGTATGACAAAGCTGTCACGCATACTAGCCTAAGAAAAGTTGGCCTGTTTGTTTTAGTTTCATTGCAGCGCGTCACTCTATCTAGGTTTATAATTTATCAAAGATTACACTATTTATCTAAAAAAGAATGAACACTAGTGCCAGCGGTGGATAGTGAAGGTTTGGGACTGGTATTAAATATTGGCCTCACGTTACATTCGATGCGATGATTCTATTAAGTTCTATTATTAGTTCATTACTAATGAAGCAATATATTATGTCAATTTTGCTGCCCTTTCCGTCGTTAATCTATTTCTACTTTTACTGTGGACGTTACGGTGAGCACTCAAAGAACGCTCTACAGCTGCAGATGTGCATGGTGCGGTTCAATTCGAACAGCAACTTTGCTCAATGCTGTGGAAGCACATATTCCTTACCACTACGCGTATTTGAACATTATTTGTTAGGTCTGAAACATTAATATATTATTGTATCTGATTTGTTTATTTATTTATTATTTTGTTATTTTTTTTATTATTCATAATATACACCTGCTTCCGTCTCTCTGCACCACCTTAAGGTCGACTGGGAGAAAATGCCCTTAGGCATTAAGTCCGCGTGTACTTTACTTTTGTACAAAGTGTAAAATAAAAAAATAAAAATTAAAAATACATTTCAAGCAAAATAGGTAATTTACATCAATCATCATAAGTGGCCATTCATTTATTACGTAAGACTATTTTCGCTAGTTTTTGACCCCCTCCCCCCTATTATAAGAAAAAATAAGAATAGGCCGGCTGCCCCCCCCCCCCCCCCCGTTTAATATTTATTAAGTAAGAATCTAAAGGAAAAACATATACCTACACGTTTGGTTTTTTTTAATGTCTTTTTCAAAGGAACAAATTTTAGAAATGTTTATTTGTACTTACAAAGGTTCTAATAACAGTTCACAAGCAGATCTTTCTCAGAAAATTCAAGCCAAGGCTGTTCAGATTATAACAGGATCAAATAGCAGTGTAAAAATTCCGGGTCGTAAATAAAAACACAAACTTTCACAGAACATACACTCTAACCATCGAGATGAACCAAAGTAAACTAAGGGATGCGCGAATAATTGCGGGTGCGCTGCGCATTCCATAATGTCCTGCCTTAGGACATGTGGCCACTACCTGCTGCATGTTTCAATTCCAGAAATCTTAAATAATTAGTTTTTTCCCAGCCAAAATTCCCAATGGGTGGGAAAAAATGGGTATAAACTGGGTTTTTTCCCAGCCCTGGGTTTTTTCCCGGGTGATTACCCATCTATAGTTATGGTGTGCGGTGAATTGATTACAACACATTTCCGTGCAGAAATTAAGTTTTGTTTTAAAAGTTCAATACGTACAGTGTTTTTTTACAGAACAGAGCAAATCATTGGCCTGATTATAAAATCTACACCTACCGCATAAACTCTTGAAGTTCTGCATGAAATAGCCCTGCAATCACATCCCGGAAACATTGTCTAAAGTCTTAACCCATATTTTTTTGTAGAAAACTAAATAGAAGACTTAAACTCATTGTACCAGCGTATACCCAATGCGTTCTAATTGTAAATGTTTGTAGACTAACAAAAGGATGTTCACACAATGGACAACTTCCGAGAACCGAACCGAGCGTCGGGCAAGTGTTGTGGACTAAGAACTTTCCTGCCAATTCTCTATAACTTAGTTCCATAATTAGTTGCACTCATTGGTTACTTTAACCAACAAAAAGATTTACAATCAGGAACTTCTTTGGTATTAAAATACCATGATTACTATTTGCTTTCAATAAATCCGCGTTTTTACAATTATAAACTCTACCAAAAGCACTACCACTCAATATTTTTAATCGGTGAATAAACTATACAATGTTTTGTCCACACAACTCATACACAACTCAAATTAATCTAAGGAATAAAATGACAAATCAGAGATTTAGTAAAATCCTTACCTTTGATAAATTATAAACCTAGATAGAGTGACGCGCTGCAATGAAACTAAAACAAACAGGCCAACTTTTCTTAATCTAGTATGCGTGACAGCTTTGTCATACGCTATCGCTGCATCATTCTGCGTATCCTTGTGTGCGCGCATAATGATACCAGTTATTACATGGTTTCTATTAAAATAGGGAGAAAATTATATCCATGAAAAACAACAAAAAATAATTCACTCCAACTCATTTAGTGGACAACTGTAGGCCTCTATTTTTTTCGACGCGTTTGAAACGTTCAGTGTCCATCTAGGTATATAATTAATCAAAGATCCTTACTAATATCTATTATAAATGCGAAAGTAACTCCGTCTGTCTGTCTGTCGCGCTTTCACGCCAAAACTACTGAACCGATTTAAATGAAATTTGGTACACAGATAGTCTACTGAGAAAGGACATAGGCTACTTTTTATCCCGGGAAAATATAAAGCGGGACTTTTATCCCGGAAAAACTTTTTCACACGGGTGGAGGCGCGAGCAAAAGCTAGTATCGAATAAAGTTTGGTAAGGCATATATTATTCAACTATATTTGTTACACAACTCTATTATGTCCATCATTCGCCTCTATACCTTCTACAATGCAATTTCCTACGTCTTCGTCGTATTATTACTTCTTAAAACAACGACGAGACGAGCAACTCACTCGGCTGATGCTTAGCCCTAAGAAACTAGAAATTTAAACTGTCAACTATGCTGATGAATCATGTGATGAATGACTGCATAAGAGTTATTTTTATTTAGCACAGTACAGTGACACTGCATCTTAAGTGTTCAAATATATGTAATATCAAAAAACGGGGATTGCCTTTCATAGATCCTCGACACATTTAGTCTTCTGAACCTATGATTTGACATATAATTAATGAAAGTTCTGAACATCTTTTGCAATAAAGAGTATCAAATTCCCTGTTCACCTTAACCTATTGCAACAAGTGTCATATGAGCCACCTTTTGCACATGTTCCGTCAAACCGATCTACGTGACGATTGCATAAACAAATCGTGTACTGTTTACTTTCTTAACGCATACAATTGGTGCAGAGTTGACAAAACACATGCATGCTCTATTTCTGAAACTATTTTAACCGACTTTAACTATGTCCGAAACTACTAACGTAGAAATAAATAGTTTTAAGCTTTGAGAGTTTTATAATAAAAAGCTATTCCCGCGGTTTTGCGCAATAACGTATGCAGAAACATTTCTGGAATAAAATAATACCTACGAATTATCAATAACATAGCCTATAGCTCCGTTATCGTAAACGATTTTTTAAATTTAGTTCCAGAGTTTACACTCTATTTTTAAAAACATAAACTCTACATATTTGTAATAGTGTGGATAACTTTAAGTCCTTAAAGCCACCGTTCAAGGTGATTATTTTCTCGTGCGATAAACAGTCTGATAAGTATTACTATACCTAATCTTGTTCTAGTTTGAAGAGTATCGTAGCGAATGAGCACTATGGGATATCGCACATTTTGTCATTTAGAGCGTTTATTCCAAATTCCGGGTTTCGTGTACAGAGCGGATTCACTTGCCATCAAGTGATATACTTGCTCGTCACGTTTTCCAATTACATAAAAATACACTTATCTTTTCATTATATTTAAGGTCGATTCCACCGCTTGCTGATAAACGCTATTTCTCACATTAAAGTAAAAGCCTACCAAACACAAAAGTCACACTCTATTCTAGGAGCATAGATTTGAATGTGACATTTGTGTTTGCTCGGCTTACATTTATGTAACAATGGCTTTTATCAGCAAGCGGTGAAAACGAGCCAGTCAACCATGTTACTCTACAACAATCGACAAACCAAATTCGATTTACCAAAAAGATAAATTACACTCTAGTAAGAGATCACCAAGTTATTCCACCATAACCATGTTATTGACGCAAGATATTTATTAATAGAGTCAAGTCGTATAAAGCTAAACCCGCTGGCGAACTGTCGACAGCTGCACATCCATTAACATCATGTTTATAGCCGTTTTACGATTTCACTAGATTTAATAGCACACGAACGTCGGATATGGTGGTGATTATGGAATTGCTTGTTGATTATCGTCATATTTAGACTTAAGAATGCTTATGGATTTTGAAATCGTTAAGCTGATCACATTCTTTATATTAGGTAGGTACCTTAAGTTCTCAATAGCTACTTTCTGAGACTCATTCGTTAAAGTAACAAAACTATATTTAATTTTGTCATGCTTATAACATGAGGATGTCACCACTTGCTTGTTTTTTCCACTATTAAATAGATACATTTTACAGAATAAACTTGCCGATTATTGGATTGGCCGTAGGTTATACTCAGGTTTAGTTGTTATCATTATGTTGTTCATAAATAGATAGAAGAGCCCGTCAATAAAAAATGACCAACCACCGAAAGATTTAGTAGTATTATTATTGCCTAATAATTTTTGAAAGTAGCATCAAAACCGGTAATACACGTTGCAAACCTACGAACTCGAATTTATGTTCACACATTAGTCTAGGTCGTTGTCTTTTTAATTTATTATAGAAAACCATTATTATTGGTTGGAAATGACCACGTTTAGAAGAATTAAAGCAATTTAGAAATAACACGTCACAGAGAAATTCGTTTTATAAATACATATTTCTGTAAGCCCCTCAATCATTTACACCATGTTAAGTAAAATTGAATCATAATGAATGACTCACTTATCCTTTCTCTAACCCCACTGCATTCAACCCCGTAGTTACAGCAATGGACCTCATACCATTATGATAACTATATTTTGTAATCCTGTAATTTACGTTTTGACCTTTAACACTACCTTTTTACACTATGTTTACACTTTACATGTCTGAAAAAGAATTTTAGATTATATTTTACAATTATCCTTGAGTATTCGTTCCACATATTTCAGAGCACGATTACGGGCGGGATTTTTTTTGATGGCATTGAATGACGAGACGACCATGCCGTTTGTCTGATGGTAAACGATGCGACCACCCATAAACAGTAGCAACACCATCCAGCACCTTGAGTACTGTATGGCATTCCACTGCGCTCGTCATCCTGAGACATAAGATGTTAAGTCGTATTATGTCCAGTAGTTATACTGGCTACAATGTCCTTCAAACCGAAACACAACAGTGCATGCACACTGCTGCTTGGCGGTATAGACATTGCGGTGGTACCCACCCAGGCGGACTTTTACATATGAGAGACCTACCACCAGTAAATGAATACCAGAATATGCAAAGATTTACGAATAATTTACGTAACAAATCAATATTAGGACGTTTTAAGAAATTTTAACTACTAAAATGTTCCTTATTATATTGTTCATCTAGTAGCGTTGATTGCAAATTAAAATGATGTGCACTTTAGGAGATGCGTGGAATAGATAATTGTAGTGGCATTTTGATTATGAAATTAATGACACAATATCCACATTTAAAAAAAATAAACTACCGAAGTAAAGATAACATATTGTAGAAATATGATGTGAAATTTTTCTCTGTATTAATTATAAATTTCGAATAGATAGCTTCTAAAAATACGGTTAGCGCGCCGCTCCGTTTTGCTGGGTGGAGTACCTTAAGTACCACCTACACGACCGCAACAAAATCAGATTCTTAATCTCACTAATAAGTGACTGGCAGTTTTAACGATTCGAAAATATCTTTCGTTAATATACCGTTATATGAACCAGGGCTTTGTAGGGCAGAGTGGCCCCCCACGATTCAAAGTAAACGGTTAAATCTTAAGATTCTTGTTATGCCCATTTATATGTACGTATGTACATACTAAGTAGTAAAAAGTTTTGTATGGTTAAATAGCGTTCGACAAAATATTTGAGAAAATACTACATATAAGATACCTACATTCATTTACTGCTTGCGAGATATATGTAGGTACCTACCTAGACCTACTTTGTCTATCACAGCGTGCAAGCAACATGGTGCATACGCTGTTGTTTAGAATGATTAGCGCAATATGACAAGTTGGTAGGTTTATTTATTTATTTATTTAATAAGGTACACCAACAGCATACATATCCTTAAGTCTAGAATACATTAATTAAATTTAAAAATTACCCTTTATGCATGCCACTTACAGGCATACACAACATTCACAAAAAGAAATGGTACAATAAAACTAACAAACAACAACACTTTAGATGAACAAAATTAGTGTTACAGAAAACTTAAAAATATTAGGAACTTATAGACAAAAAATAAAATAAAAATAATAATCATTTTTTATAGATATACAAAAACAAAAACAAAATTACTTAAATTCGTGTACTACAGCCGAATCAATAGAAAATATAGCTTTTCTAAAACGTGTGAGCGAATCTGCATGGATCGATCAACGCTGGAATCAGATTTATACAGTTTATTTAGTTGTCGACACATTTTTGTTATAGGTGAGTTTAAGCCTATATTCGTTTTACAAAAAGGAATGTGAAGTATGTCATTGATGGGGTGTCTAGGAATTTTGTAAGGAACAGAATAACACAAGCACTCAACCAAATTACTACATTTTATTAACCCATTAATGATTTTGTAAAGATAAATTAGGTCATGCAAGCGGCGACGTTCACGTAAAGACTTCATTTTAAAAAATATTAGACGATTAATGTAGGGTCGTCGATGGCTTGATAGGATATAGGTTTGATATTATTATCTTTTGAAAACCTAGGTGTTCCCTATTATAGTTATTGAGTATTCGTGGATAGGCTTGCAGACTTGCGTTTTGCTCCCTCGTCATGAATTGTTTTTTTTAATTACCAAATATCATACCTACATAAGGTCATATCATGTTGAATTTGTAGATATCAATATAATTTTTTAACTCAACCAATACAATTTTTTACCCACGTATTTGTAAATTATGGCCTTTGGTCGTCAACCGTATAGAACCAAGCTGATTGCATAAATGTACACAAGCAATTGTTGATTCAAATGAATTTGGCCTAGATAAGACTTATATGGATCTTTTGTGCCCGCATTTTACGAAACAATTTATTGGTTTTCTCAATACTACGACCCTCGTGATACTGATGACCTTGTTACAAATGTTATAAACACATTATCAGAACTCACCGAACAAATGTCTTCTCATCGTAAACTTTTATCAGTTGAAGTTAAGAGCAATAATTTCTACTTTAAATTGATATCTTACACTTATTTATAGTTAAGTGTGCGATCGTTTAAACATTTTTCATCGATGCTTCGATATTTAAAATTATAATCTTGGCGTGGTGGCACCACAAAGGACATGCCCAAAAACGGGCCTAAAATTCTAACCAAGACAGTTTACATAATAGATTTGGATAGAACTGCGTCAAACTAGAATTTTGCCATAAATTGTTTAATTTTAAAGACCTCCGATTTTGATATTTATGTAATTTTATTTTGCTTATTTTGCTTTGAAAGTTTTTAAAAAAACTTAGTTTTAAATGGAGGGGTCTAAAAATATGTTTTTAATTGATCCAAGATATATATTTTGCCCCTTTAATATCCCTAAAATTTGGTTAGATTTTAAAGCCCAGCACCCATACAAAAAGCGGACATCTCCTTTGGCATTGCGATTTCCTAGCTGGAAAACGATTAAACGCCCTTAATTATACACTTAGCAACATGCTGCATAGTCCAAGCATAGCCATATTCAAAATATATTCATCCATCAAAAATCACCCATTCATCTTCCAAATCTTAATATACTGGTGGTAGGTCTCTCATATGTAAGAGTCCGTCTGGGTGGGTACCACCACAATGTCTATTTCTACTGACAAGCAGCAGTGTGTATGCACTGTTGTGTTTCGATTTGAGGGACATTGTAGCCAGCGTAAATACTGGACATAATGAGGCTTAACATCTTATGTCTCAGGATGACGAGCGCAGTGGAATGCCACACAGTGCTTTGTAAATCAAGGGGCTGGATGGTGTTGCTACTGTTTATGGGCGGTCGTATCGCTTCACAGACTACTATAGATGTGTATCGCCTTACCATCAGGCGAACGGCAAGCTCGTCTCGTCATTCAATGGAATAAAAAAAATAAAAAAATCTTACGCAAACGCATACTCACGCCTTTTATCCCCGAAGGGGTAGGCAGAGGCGCAACTAGTGCACCCACTTTTCGCCTTGCGTATTCCGTCCCATGATGTGATAGGGGGCGAGCCTATCGCCATATCGGGCATAAATTCCAGACTCCGGGCTGATACTGAATAGAAAAATCCAATATCACTTTGCCCGACCCGGGGATCGAACCCGAGACCTCAGTATTGCAATCGTACCGTAATACAACTACGCCAACGAGGCAGTCAAAAGTATTTGTCCGCCCAGCAGTAGTATACATGTACTATTGTCTTCCTGTTTGAAGGACATTGTAGCCAACGTAATTACTGGGCATCATAATGCTGAGTTTAGACTAGCAAGTTCTCTCAGCAATATGTTGCGCAATAACTTTCAGAAGCGTTTACACTAGCGGCAATATTTCGTTAGCTAAACGCTTTTTTAAGTCATCCACCAAGTTAACTTGCGCAAGTTCTTGCAAAGCTGTTTACATTACTCGAGGAATATTTATTGCTTGCCATGTTCTTTTTTCATAAAACTGAAAGACAAGGCACGCAATCCTTTTGCCTATTTTTTATGAATCTAATACAATGCTGTTTGGATGATGATTGTAAACAAAATAATCGCCCTTAAAAATACCAACACGAAACAGAGTTTTGAATTAAAAAGTACTGCGTGGCATTTTATTGTACTCGTCATCCTGCGTCATAATATTTAAGTCTTATAACTCCCATTAATTACGTTGACTACAATGTCCTTAAAACAGGAACACAATAGTGCATGTATACTACAGCTTGGCGGCAATAATAAACATATCGGTCAAACTACAAACTTATAAAGTGGCAAGCCATGGTCTCTGCCTACCCCTATGGGATAGAGGCGTGATACTATGTATGTATGTAGGTACAAACTTATAACTTGGCAGTTTAGTCTTTGAGACCTTAGCTGCTTCAGAATGGAACAAATAAAAGAAACGTTAGCTACTAGCTCAGCAAGTTGAAACTTTTATCTGCACGCAGAATAAATTGCAAGTTCTCGCGCAAGTAGCACAAATGGTGTTTACACATGCGACTTGCCAGTAGTCCTGCAAGCTTCAAAATGTTGCAGAAGTCAGCTTGCCGTGACTATTTACACGGTAAAAATAGCTTGCGCAACATAACTTCTGCAAGTTTTATTGCTAATGTAAACCCCGCTGATGACTTAACATCTTATGACTCAGGATTATAAGCACAGTGGAATGCCACGCAATGCTTTATAATTCATAATTCTGTTTCATGTTGGTACTTTTAAGACGATTATTTTATTTACAATCATCATCCAAACATTATATTAGATTCATAAAATTTAGGCGAAAGGATTGTGTGCCTTGTCATTCAATTTTAAGAAAAAAAAACATAGCAAGTAATTTATATTCCTCGAGTGATGTAAGCGACGATAGCCAAGTTGGGAATGGAACGGTCTGCCGAGACAATGTCCGCAGGTTCAAAACCCAAGGCACACACCTCTGAATTTTCGAAGTTATGTGTGTATTGTTTATCAATTATCGTTCGCTTTAACGGTGAAGGAAAACATCGTGAGGAAACCTACGTACCTAAGAATTCTCCATAAGAATCTCGAGGGGATGTGAAGTCTGCCAACCCGCACTAGGCCAGCGTGGTGGACTAAGGCCTAACCCCTCTCAGTAGTAGAGGAGGCCCGTGCTCAGCAGTGGGCAGTATATAATACAGGGCTGATGATGATGATGATGATGATGTAAACAGTTTTGCAAGAAGTTGCGCAAGTTAACTTGGTGGACCACTTGCAAAAGCATGTTGCTAAAGAAATATTGCCGCTAATGTAAACGCATCTGAAAGTTATTGCGCAACATATTGCTGAGAGAACTTGCTAGTCTAAACTCAGCATTACGAAACTAAATAGCAAAGGAAGGTGTGTTGGACACACTAACGTACTGACGTTTTGGGCATATTATTAGTGTATATTTGTAATTAAATCCAACAAAACCTCTATTTTCTATATGGCTAGTTGTACTAAAACAACGAAAATAATGTTTGACGATGCTGCTATTGCCCAGTGGACTTATAAAGAATGAGTGAAGAAGAAGAATCTAAATAGCGAGTTTTTGGCGGGAACTTCGATTGCATAATTATGGTGGTATATTATCCAATATAGTTCTATTAAAGGGCTCAAATGCAGCGATTGGAAATAACTGTGCTAATCAAGTGTTTATTTTGTTGCCGCCAAAACTCTTTGATAAAGTGTTGGTAAGGTGGCTTCAGCTTTACTTCCACATACTACTGAGGATAAAAAAAGAAACAAGTATGCGTCTGAAGGACTTGTATCCATGGACAATAATAAATTAACAAAAAAAAACAAATTGAATTGCCAATTGGTGGGTAAAATATCCGAAAAGCGGGTAATTTTAAGCCATTTTTTTATGGCGGGTGGGTAATTATGTATAACCAATATAAAATACTCGATTTTCGGGTATTCTGCTGATGGTTGGCGGGAATAAACGGGTATTTTGAGGTTATTGTATAATGCATAGCATCTATAATATGTCCGGTGGGTTATTGGCAAAAAATATAATAATACATAGGGAATTATCGGTCGGGGACTTTCCCAATGTATATAATACTCTTTGGGGTAACTCAACGACTGCTATGTGGCAACCCTGAATTTAAGTCAATTGTCATTTGTCAGTCTATTTGTCTCTGTCACAAAGAGAATTATAATACTAGTAATGAAACCAGGCTTCCCAACTTAGGGCTTTTAGCCCTAAATTTAGGGCAGAAATATGTGCATTGGGCTTTTTTCAGGGCCCAAAAAAATTTAGGGCTATTTTTAGGGCCATAAAAATGTTTTCATGTATTACTGTTTGACTGACCAAAAAAAATACGTGTGGCACTCGGAGACTGCCGCAGTAAAGCTATTGCATAGCATTTTTTTATCACAAATTTTGATTGACTAAACACAAATTCGATCTTACGCTTACCACATAAAGTAGATTTTTAAACGAGAGCAACGCACGTTTAGTCTTATTATTGATAAATGTCAAATGCAATGGTCATTACAACCAAAGTAGAATAAATCAAAATTTGAAAAAAAAAATGTTACATTCGATTCTTTTGTACTCGTACCGTGCCAACACTGGGGAAATAGCTTCTACGCATTGTATTTAAGGTTCATATTAATAAGATAAAAAAGATGTCAGATTATTTTCGTTACGGAATTTCTGGATTCGGTCTCCACGCTCAGGGCCCGCGATAGAAGCTATGCAATAGCTTAAAAAAATAAAACAAACGTTCAAGTTCTTACACAAAGTATAATGCTATAATGCCAAATGCACGATGCCGAACCTGCACGAGTCATCTCAAATCCGAGAATGTGAATCTGGCATAAATCATAACACTATGGGCAGTGGGCACGCCATCAAAGATACGCCATCCTATGGCGGCAAACACAACACGATTTGTTTACAATCATTGACAATATAAATCTTTAATATCTATGTCACCTACCTGTCACAGCCACGACTAGCCACTGTTATTATTGTTATTCTGTGTCAATTGTATCTGTTTGTGTCGCGACTGTGACAAATAAATCGTTTTTCTTTCTTTCTTTCTTTCTTTCTTAATACACGTTTTAAAATTAAACTAAGTTGTGTTTTATTTACCTTAATAAAACAGGGAACTTATTTAAATAATATTCTTCGATAGTTATACACATTGGGTATACACTACACCGTACAAATTATCATTGACAGTACAGGGATTTTTTTGGGGTTTTTAATTTTTGCTTTTAGGGTTATTTGGGGATATTTCATCTTGACTTAAGGGCTATTTTTTTTAGGAGTTGGTAACCCTGAATGAAACTCTGCTGTCATTTTTCCGCAATCCGTTGGAGTAGGTGTATTCATATTTCGTGTATTTATATTTTAGCATTGTATACACAAAATTAACGGACATTATTCAAGAACACAAATAAATAACGTAATGCTCATTATGTATATTTCATAACAACTAAAAACGTCCAAGATGGAAACGGATGAAGATGTGCGGGTCGCCCCAAACGGTGACGTATTTGTACATCGGTTGAAGGAGCTGACCGATGAAGAGAAGCAACGCCTTGAAGCCCAGAACTCTCGCATCATTCCAGAATCGAAAGTGGCAAAACTAGAACGTGAAGCTAAACGACATTGGGATATTTTCTACAAGCGGAATGAAACGAAGTTTTTCCGCGACCGGCATTGGACAACACGTGAGTTTCAAGAATTGATAAATTTCGAGCCCGATCAAAATATATCATTTTTGGAACTGGGATGTGGCGTTGGGAATATGATATTTCCATTAGTCAAAGAAGGATTCTCTAATTTCCACTTCTACGCGTGTGATTTTTCACCGCGTGCAGTGGAATTCGTGAAGTCAAATAAACTTTTTGATCAAAGTAGAATGAACGCTTTTTGTGCTGATCTAACTACTGAGGATTTGTTTGATAACATAAGCGAGGGAATCATGGACATGGCAAGTTTGATATTTGTGTTGTCGGCGATCCAGCCGTCGCACTGGCCCCACGTGGCGCGGCTGGCGCTCCGCGCGCTGCGGCCCGGCGGCGTGCTACTGTTCAGAGACTACGGCCGGTACGACATGGCACAGCTCAGGTTTAAACCGGGACATAAGATAGCAGAGAATTTCTACATGCGGCAAGATGGCACAAGGTCAGTATTTGATTAAATTAAGCGATTTATTGTCAAAAACATGTCACGTGTGATTTAATGTACAGCCTGGAGTTATGCGAGTATCGATTTTGTAGTTAATATAAACATCAAACACCACTGACCAATTCTTAAATAGTTGATATATATCAACATTACAGAAAAATTACATAAATCGCGGTAAACCACATTTAAAACAAATGTCTATCCTCAATACTTTATATTTATCAATTATTTTGGTTCCAGGAGCTACTATTTTACAGAAGAAGAGCTTGTGAAGCTATTTACTGATGCTGGTTTTGAAATTGTTTCTAACTCGTATGTACAACGGCGAACGGTCAATTTCAAAGAGCGGATTGATGTGCCACGCATATTTGTTCAGGGAAAATACAAGAAACCTAGTAATGGTAAGATTTACTTACTACTTTATTGATAAAAATAATTTATGCCAGAATGTCTTGTAAATAATTTAATGATGAAAAGTGCTAACCATTGATTTAATAATGATTTTGCATGTATATTAGCTCTATCTGAAAGAAATATTATTTTTGAACTATTATTTAGCCATAAAACATAATGTTAATCACAACCTGTTTGTTACAGATGGGTGATATTGTGAAGAACTTGGATGCCCAGGAACATATTTAGGTAAATGTGTTCAGAATACAGGATTATATAGTAGAATTACTCAAAAATACAGTGGTACCACACTCTGAAAATATGACTATGAAGTGGCAGCTGGGCTGTGGCATTTATAGTTAAGCCTCATTTAGGTCCAATTATTGCCAGCAATAATAGTTTTGCATCTGTCAAAAGGCTTTTCTAGTTAATGGGTGTGAGGAATTCCTTACCATTGTGCTTGTTCAGGTTCGGTTCAATAATTCCATATGAAAATTGTTAGCATAATTGATCCATCTAAATGAGGCTCTAGTGAAAAATCCAGATACCAAAAAATTCCCATTCACAATCCCCATTTCTCCACTTTCTGGATTGGCATTGGACTTCTAAGTAACATTTCACAAACAAAAAAAGCATAACTACTAACATGATGATATCGCAGTGCAGCTGAAAACCCTCAGTTGTCTCGCAACAGGCTTACAAACAGAGTAGGGCACTTAATTGGCTAATTAGTGTTATAAATTTATTATTATTTAATATTTTTAAATTTTAGAATAGGGCAGCTAGTTGCGAGGTCTGATGCAAAGCGAAAAGCTTTTAAGCTGTCTGATTTACTTTTGTGTGCCTGTATTTATAGTTGTATTGACAAGTATTGAATTTTTGTTTTCGGTTGTTGCAGATGGGGAATAGAGCACAGGTGTGATTGGTAAGTGTCAGTATTATTCTTCAGAATATGTTTACTAAGTAGTTAAGTAAAAAGAAATTACCACAACCATAGACTTCAGCCCAAGCTAAGTTATTTCTTCTTTTGATTAAGAAAAAAATACAATGATGACTTCATAGTTCATCTGATTGCTATGATGCATAACACTTTATTGTCTTTCGCTCCTATCTGATGTAGACCAATAAAAATATAGCTGTATTCCCTTTATTATTACAGTATTAATAATATTTTTTTCTCTCCAGGAAATAAAGAACCAAGGAGGTCTTGAGGCACACCTTTAATACGCGCGACTTTTTAAAGGTAAGGCTTTATATATTTCTGTTTATAATTTGAGTATAGCCAATTTTATCTATACACATATAAATAAAATTGGAGTGTCTGTTTGTAATATTGAAATAGCCGTTTTTTACTACATGTATATGAATGTATATACTGTACATACACCAAATAACATTTTTTACAATTTTTGTCTGTCTGTCTATCTGTCTGTTTGTTCCGGCTAATCTCTGAAATGGGTGGACCGATTTTGACAGGACTTTTATTGGCAGGTAGCTGATGTAATAAGGAGTAACTTAGGCTACTTTTTATCCCGGAAAAATATGAAGCGGGATTTTTATCCTGGGAAAACTCATTCACGCGGGCGGAGCCGCGGGCAACAGCTAGTTTAATATATAAATAAATATTTGAATGATGATTTCATAGTTCATCTGATTGCTATGATGTATAACACTTTTGTCTTTCGCTCCTATCTGATTCAATAACAAAATATGCTTATACATATTATCTATGGTGTGTAGTTACTGATTATTCTGTATTGTTTAGGATATGCTGCAAAGAAAACATCACTTACACCTATTGTCGCTCTTCAAAATGCTGTAATACAATGGTAAGTTGTAGCCATGCTGTATAAATATAATATATTCAGTTATGTTTATAGTAAAGAATCTAATTACTGTATTCACAAACATTACTTATCTAAAAACAGCCCACTGCTATGATGATAAGTCTGTTCTCAGTGCTTTCACAGTGCATAGGCAAAGGGGAGCTGTGATTGGATAATATTGAAATACAGTTAGCTGTTAGATAAATAAAGCTGCACAAAAACAAAGAAAACTATGAAGTTGCCGACTATGCATTCGGGCGCACTGTGCGTCTCCATAGTATTGTTTGTGAATGTGGCTGTTAGTCCTTACAATACGTATTTTACTGTCATAGATGTAGTTATTAGACAATAACTCATATAGTTAATCATTCCTGGAAGCAAGAATCGAGGTATTCTTTTTTTAAAGTTTGCCAATGTTCACCATTTCTCATTTATGTTAGTATACTACATATTAAATGATGATATCAGATAGGGACATCTGACCATGATGCTGTTAATAAACTATCAAAACTGATAATCCACAATATTATTTATACCCATATAATATGCAAACCATTGTTGAACATAGAAATTCTTTGCAGGTGGACCTATGTTTGTGGTGGACCTGGTGTTAACAACATGAAGAAATAATCAAAGAGGTAAATATAAATTCTTTAAGTACATCCATATTCACGCTCATTATTAGTCTAATAAGACTAATCCTAATGTATTTTAAAAAAAGGGTGTGAAAAACTTGCATGTAAAGTGGTAAATGAAAATTAATCAAATCGTAAAATCATGATGATCTTTGATAGGGACATCAGACATCATAATGGTGTTAGCATAACTATCCCAACTGATTTTAATATTCATATTCAATACTTCAAAAAACTTCGTTTTCAAATACTTATGTGTACTGTATTTATATTACAGAATGTTTTAGGAAGATCATAAGAACATGGGATGGCTGTTTTACAAAGGTAATTCGTTTTATACTTTTTATACAAGTATAAAGTAAAATATTTGGCTTGCAAAACTTATTTAAAATGACACATATACAAATGTTTGTGTAATCTGCAAATATTTGTTATGCAATGCAATCAGCCCTGTATTATATACTGCCCACTGCTGAGCACGGGCCTCCTCTACTACTGAGAGGGGTTAGGCCTTAGTCCATCACGCTGGCCTATTGTGGGTTGGCAGACTTCACATACCTTCGAAATTCAGAGAACTTAGGTATGAAGGTTTCCTCGCGATGTTTTCCTTCACCGTTAAAGCGAGCGATAATTCACAAAGAATACACACATAACTTTTTAGAAAAGTCGGAGGTGCATGCAATATTTGTTATGAATCTCTTAAATTTGACATAGTATGTATGACATAATATGTGTTTCTGATGCCTACAAATAAAAACTTCGCGGGCCAGAATGCGACTACTTATTTAACAATTGGATAATTATATCATTAATTTTGGTTTCTTAGACACTTATTTTTGGTGTTGGTATTGTTTACTTAGTAATATGTAAAGATGTAAATCTTTTGACTAATTTGTTTGTATACTTATTTTGAATCAAATTTACTTACTATTTTCAATAACAGTGAGTGTCTTTCGATTCCTAAAAAGAATTCTAGATTATAATTTAAATGATGACCAGACCTTCAGGTCTCCCTCAACAGAGCGAACCCAATCAATCATGTTGACCAACACTCACGTCTGATTAAATATTAGGACATAAAAAATATTTGGCATGAAATTAAATTCTAATAAAGTATTATTTTTTACTTTCAGACCACAGAGAAGTTAGACGAAGCTTTTTAAAAATTAATATATCTTAAAAAAAGTAAGTTAAATCTATATTATTATTTTTTGTTACTTTAAGCTTCTGATCCCTTTCTCACTGATGTAGATCTCATTAGTAAGGATTTATAATAAAACAAACATGCTTAAAAATTTACTGTTTTTTTGCAAACCAAAAATTACTACAGTGATCAAATTTAAAATATATCCCAAAGATTTTAAATGATGACCAGACCTTCAGGTCTCCCTCAACAGAGCGAACCCAAACAAATCATGTTGACCAAAACTCATGTCTGATTTATTATTCAGTCTATTTCTTGAAACATTTGAGTTATTAGATATTTACAGTCTTTTTTTGTTCCAGATCCTAAAGACAAAAAATATACAAGAGAATAGTCACAAGTTCAATAACACAAAGTGAGTATAAATATAATGTAAGAATGGAAGTAATTTTATAAAGCGTTATAAAATTACTTTATTTTGCTATCCAGTAAATAATTATAGTCCAAAATGATGACCAGACCTTCAGGTCTCCCTCAACAGAGCGAACCCAATCAATCATGTTGACCACCTTTCACGTCTGATTTTTACTAGCCTTGAATTACTTAAAAGATTCCAATTATCTGATTTTTACAATGTTATTTTTATTTTTAATTACAGATGCTATAAAACTTTTTGAGAAAATATCATTTCACCAGCCACAGGATATATACTGCTGAAAATAGGCCTCTCGCAGATTTTCAAACTGACCAGTGGGAGGCAACCTGCATCGTTACAACCTAATGAAGTGAGTATAATAAGAGTAAATATAAAACACGATTCCCAATTTTAATAAGAATTTAAAAATTCAATAGGCTATATTTTATTTTCCTTTAGTAGTATAAAATGATGACCAGACCTTCAGGTCTCCCTCAACAGAGCGAACCCAATCAAATCATGTTGACCAACACTCACGTCTGATTAGACTTACAGCAACAAGCACATTGTTATTTACTAGACCCTTTTTTCTTACAATTTCTCTTTTATTTTCAGATCACAAGTCATGATAATTACAATTGGAAGTCAGAGAAAGTGGTTATGTAAGTATATTGCACTAATTTTATTAACAACCCTGTCATCATGATATTGATGAGATGTTACCAAACGAAAATAGATTTGAAGTTCTAAATACGATATTTTTAAGACATATTGGTCAATGCATTGTGATATCAGCTTAATATTCTTTTGCAAAAATGATATTCATGTTAGCTGAAATTAAAGATTTGTGAAAGCTACAAAAATGTAAAATCCAACCATCAGTCATGCATCTTGCTCTTATGGGTGTGCGTTCCGTAGCGCATGCTTTTTAAGTGAGACGCAGAGTGTTGTGGTCAAAACTGCTGGGGAAGGGCGCAGGCGTCGCCTCCTCGGTTATATAGACACACTACAAACTACAAATTGCTTAAATCCAGACTGATTGCTGCGGTGCTGTAATGCCCTTGCAGCTTATTTTTTTTTATTTGTTGAGTGGTCTGTTTATACTAGTTCAGTTTGTCACATATGAAGCCGAAATCTACTTTGTATTTCAACATACCGTGTTGTTGTTGCAGGTACATTCGTGGGCTAACAACTTCTTCGTGGAGAACGATGCCGCTGCCGTAGAATTCAGTGCTAACTATGCGAGGTGTATAATTGTGACTCACTGTTTTATAGCGTAATAAAATGTTTAGTTTTTAGTGAAATGTTGGTGTTCTCAATTTCCTATGCCGAACTTTAGCACTAATAATAAAGTCTAGTAAGAGTCTAGTATCAAACAAATTAAATTTATTACTAAAGACTCATACACAACACGATACGGCGTCGCGTCGTAGGACGACGCGACGTCGCATCGTCTTTTATGTGTATGAGCCCTAACTAGGTTTTATCTCGCGACTGCGCCCGCGTTATAATGTTATTCTGGGAGATAAAAGTCCCGCTTTATATTTTCCTGGGAGCAAAAGCTAGAATGTTAATAACTTAATTCTAATATTGTTTAAAAAGGTAAGTACAATAATCTAAATGTTACGATATAGATTACCATTGCTAATTATTACACAGATTACGTGACAAATCATGCAAATGCCATATGTTAAAAGGTTTGACACCATAGAGGAAGGAAACAGAGGTACACATGCCGTGGCCACATGAGACAAAGAATTCGACAAGTGAATTGAGTAAATCTACATCGCAACATTCTGTAATGGATTCAGTAAAGTTATTGACACTTTTAATAGTTTTACAACACTCTGAAAACACCCGATACTAAGCACAACCTACGACAGAGGCAAAGTGAGGAATTTCAATTCCGACCTTAAAAAACCGGCATGCACTACGGGACGGCAATAAAACGATTCTATCCCATTCTTTCATAAGCAATACCTCTATAGTACTATCCCTTTCTGTAGGACTGAATAGGAGCTATACAGTAGTCTATATTGTTTACTCTGTCTACGTTTGGCAAACACGCACACCGCCTTTCCGCCATCCCCGAGGGGGTAGGCGAAGGCAAACTAGTGCAACCACCTTTCGTCATCCATGATGATAGGGCATGAGCCTATCGCTATATCAGCAGATTCTAGACTCCCATATAAATAAAATTGGAGTGTCTGTTTGTAATATTGAAATAACCGTTTTTTACTACATGTATATGAATATATATACGGTACATACACCAAAATAACATTTTTTACAATTTTTGTCTGTCTGTCGGTCTGTCTGTCTGTCTGTTTGTTCCGGCTAATCTCTGAAATGGCTGGACCGATTTTGACGGGACTTTTATTGGCAGGTAGCTGATGTAATAAGGAGTAACTTAGGCTACTTTTTATCCCGGGAAAATATAAAGCGGGACTTTTATCCCGGGAAAACTCATTCACGCGGGCGGAGCCGCGGGCAACAGCTAGTACTAAATAAATAAACTCAATATCACTGCCCAACCTGAGCAGTATATTAGGTTTTTTCTAGGACAGTGATTTGGGACCGAATTCAAACCCGAGAGGTGCGCAGAAAAGTGCGAAAGAAAAGAAACTGGCACTAATATTAAATTGGCTTTATAACTTTTATATTGTGAGGATTTTGCTGTTTGCCTATTATATAGATTTAACAAAGACTCGTTTATCATAAAATAGTATATTAAGCTATAAGAAGAATCGTCTGCGCGATGTTTCCATCTGGTGGCGGCGGCCCGCGATGATCCACTCGTAGTCGCCGCGCTTGGAGTCGAACGTGCCCTGCTGCAGCGAGATCAGCTTGAGTGTGAACCGCGGGCCCAGCTCGCACAACTTGGCGCGCTTGCCGTCTGACGTGAACTCGTATCTGAGAAATATGGGAGTCATTTATAATTCTTATTCGCTGTACATTCACATAATGTCTGGATATCTGGAAACTACTATCAAGTATCAGTGTAGTAAGAAGTTGCGGTGAAAATTACCCGCAGCCTACAACTTGGTGTTTTTTAAGTGGCAAGGCTAGTGGAGTACCACGCGCCAGGCATCAAGGAGGTATAAAAAATCTTTAAATGGCTGCCAGAACACACGGTCACGCTACTATCACTTTTCCCATGGTCTTGGTGATTCTCTTTATATTGCTTGATGACCTTCTTCTGGTACCTAAAAAATGTGCTCACCGATGGTGCCTGAAGAATATGTAGTCGCGTTGGTTGTGGAAGGTGACGGCGCGCCGGCCGCGGAACTGTGGCTCGTAGTGGAACAGCGCACCGAGCATGCGCCCCACCGTCAAACCAAGCCGCGTGCTGAAGTTGTTCAATATCACCTGCCATATTGTAGTTATACATTTTATAGATCTTATACTTACAGTGGAATTTATGGTACATTTTCTTCATAATAATATGCGTAATACTGAACTGTTTTTATAAAAATATTAAAACCGAATAATACTCAATGCATACCTAAAGCAGTTGATATGAAGTTTGAACAAGAGTCATATACATAGGTGATCATTAAGAGGATTTAAAAGAAAATCTTGACATAATTAAACCTTATCAGGTATGTGTCTAGTATCAGCAAAAAGTATAATATACCAGTTAAAACTTTGGAGTGGAATTTATACTTACCCATCAACATTGGCAAAATCACCAATAACACCATGAAGCCAACAAAAGAATAAAGTTATAACTGTACCCACCTCAGGCCTGTGAGTGGTAATTTCTTTATAATCCTTTCTCAGTTCTGGAGTGATCTTACAGCTGGAGAGCCTGAAGTGCGCTGTGGGGCCGTCTGGCAAGTGGATTAGTAGGAAACCATTGGGCTGCTTCTGGTTCTCATTCACAATGATCACATCTGTCACATTTTCTCTGTTTGCTGACTGTACTATACGTTTTACTGATGACCTGGGTTTAGAGAAGTTATTAAAATTTTAAACCTGCACACTACCCGACGCAGTCTTGACCTTTGCAATATAATTTTTATTCCGAATATCAAGACATTTATCGTGAGGGGGTTTTCAGTCCCACAACATGCTAACATGTCTCACATCTTTGCAGCCAGTAAAAGAAGAATACAAAATACAAGTACAAAGACGAGAACATGGTTGAAAAGACACATTTATTCTCAAAACTCATACTTGTTTATGAGAAGTAAAACTAACAAAAATGTTACAAAAATATAGATATCACTATTATTCTGAGAAAAAAATCCATAAATGTGGAACTACACGTGGATAAGAAAGCTAATAAATGATATATTACAACTCACCTCTGTCTATATCTAGAAATGGAATTGGGTATGATCCTCATGAGTTCTTTACCAAAAATCCTAGTCTTACTGTGCGGGTTGTCTGAATATGTAATAAGGACTTTTGGTTCGTAAGAATTTTGGTAGTACGAAGATAACTCGTCGAGTTCCATATCTTTTTGTGCCTGAAAATAAAACCATAATTGTGATTAATTATTAACATTAAACATTTTACTGTTTTAAAACTACTCAATTCACCAGATTAATTGTAGTTATAAGGCGTTGGCTGCCTCGGTGGAGTAGTTGTGTCGCGTACGCGTTACGAGTACGATTTACGCGCTTAGGTCCTGGGTTCGAATCACAGGTCGAGCCAAAAAAAATGGTGACTGTGTTTTTCCATCTTAAAAATTACTCAGTCGCAGCTTGGAGTCAGGAAGTTGGTGGTGTGATACCCGCGTGCCTCGGAAAGCCGTTGGTCCTGGGCCTGATCTCTCTCCGGTCATGTTGGATTGCTGTCTCACTGGACTATGAGAGTGAAGGAATAGCAAGTGCACCTGTGTATTGCGCACACAGTTGTGCACTATAATATCTCCTGCGCACCTGGCTGATTTCCGTTGAGATTGGCAACCGTGGCCGAAATTGGCTAGGATTTCGTTTTTTTACTTATAAGGCGTTGACATAATCAAAAAACCAGATAATTGAATGTATAAAGAAAAGCTATTTTTATACATATGAATAATTATTAACTAACTTTGTGCGCGGCCCTGCCCATGGTAATACCATTCGCGGGATCTAAAGTTAGTTAAAGTATGCATAACACTCAGGGGTATATTAATAAAATAATTATTCAAAATTGATTACATAATTTCCTACAAAAACCTTTAGACAATCTGAACTACTAAACATTCCTCACAGTGCCACCAACTATAGACAAAACTCCTTCTTTATAAGGTCTACCAATTTCTTTAATGATCTCGTTGATTTGCCATATTTAGATCTATTTAATTCAAGTTCAACCTTTTTTAAACGCACTATAGCTAATGACTGGTTTGAAAGGGTTCACTGACTGTTTTAGTCTTCATTCTTCTTACATTTATTATTGTATTCTAACTCTGTTAATACTTGAAATATAATATACTCACTATTTAGTAGATATAGGTAAAATGAAACAAGCATAATTTATTATAAGTAACATACGAAAACTTGTAAATGGTAATTAGACAATTATAATACTGTTAATCATTAGATACTGTCGTATTCCAAAAAAATTAAAATAATATAATTTTCGAGTTTCAAAGTTTTATAACAAAGCTGTATTAACTAAGATAATTGAGTCTCCAGTTGTATTATTTTAAACGGCACATTCAGGCTGAGAGAGCCCTCCTGACTTTAATATGACATGTAATTTAATAAAATTATAAAAAATTCAACTTTTTTATAATATGTAAAAAAACATGCATGCCCATGCATCTTCAGTTTTTTTTTAATCTTTCATTCTGTCTTTTTAATCTGTCATTTCCATAGTTTTGAAATTCATTTATTATTGTTTCTTTTGTAATAGAGGTAGATCTTCTGGCTTTTGGATATATTATTTTTATTATTGATCTTTATATAAACGCTAGTAGTCCATTTATAAGGTATTACCTCTTCCTGCTCCTCAACCTCAACATTGGCCAGCATAGTCTCATCCTTCTCGCGCAGTGATTCAAGTGTATGGGGTATCTTCTTTGGCACGTCATCTCCTTCCTGCTTCTTCTCTAACTTACGCCTAAACACAATAGAATGCTTAGTTATTCTAATAAAATATCAACCTAACCATGACCTTCCGAAATTAAACAAAAAGCTCGGTAAGTATTATTTTATGTTGGTTCTTTGTGAGACCATCATCTTTTATAAATGACTTAATAGATGTAAGTTTATATTATCATTTGAAAAGGGTAAACATTAGTTGTTTTTAAGTGTTCATTCACTATATACCCTCATGCTTCGTAGAAATACAAAAATTAAGCATGCAAACACATTCTAACCATACTTACTTCTTTTTATCCTTTCCGCGAGCCATTTTTGTTGATTACTTCTGTTTAAAATATCACAAATGAACCAGTTGAGACTTATAATAAAAGAATGTTACAATTATTAGTTAAAACTTCTTAAACTAATTTATTTAAAAAAACACGCACACGCTGTTGCTTTATTTTGACAAATGACAAAAGAGTATTATATACATTGGGAATAGAGAGACAACTCGTCGAGTTTTCGTGCCAATCGACAAATGTCAAAATTACGGCTGCTTCAACTATTACTACATAGAGGGCGCTAACGATCTCTGTTGCCATTAAAATCCTATAGATGGTAGTGTTTCTGTTTAAATTCAAATTTACTGTAGTGGTTATTAATACTGTAAATGTTAAATGGTTTTAAAAGCAAAGCATTGCACGACGAAAGTGCAATTCTAGTAAAATGCTATTTACAGTTATATTATTTATAAGCTGGATAGATTATATCCGCCACGCCGCCGTAATACAATGCATTTAATACCTTATTTACAGTATGTCTTTGCCACTTACAGTACATATTATGGTTGTGTTAGCTTTATTTAACACGTTAAATCAGACAAACTTATTAATCAAAATGTTTTATTACTTTTTTGTTACGGAATAATAATTAATGTAGTAAATGTAACTTAAAAGAACATATTTAGCTACTGATAATGTATAAAATTACTTATAAAGAGAAACAATTTGTTTGTTTTTAATCGATAATCTCCGATATCCAATAATTTACTGCACCAATTTCAATAATTATTTTAATAGAAAGGATCCAACAAATGCAAACAAAAATCTTTTCAAATCTAAGCAAAGAAATACAAAGCCGTATTGAATGTCCCACAAAAGTCACAAAATAGCCATTACATACAAAAATCTATTAATAAATGCAAGGCCGCCGTGGCAAATAATAAATAGAAATCAAAATGCTACAATAAAAGAAAATATTAACTGTATACAAAGAAATGGTCAAACAGTTTAAGATCCTAATAGCATTGCCCAATTGCTTAATGTTTTTTTATTAACGTAGCAAAATGTAACAGCAGTCAGTATAAACCACATTCCGAATGTAAAAAAGTCAATCGAATTCTATTTTTGGAAAACCTGAATTTTTTTTAAATAATTTATTCTCTGAAAAATGTATCCAGTACTGGCTACGACGAGATTGCAGTTAGGATCGTAAAAGATGTATCACATATACTTGCTCCAATTTTAAGCTATAGGCACCATTAACTTAAGCATAGAATACGGCATTTTTCCAGTTAAACTGAAATTCACGATAATAAAACGAATGTTCAAGAAGGGCGATACTGGAGTATTTATTGTTACAGACCAATAGCATTAATTCCTATCTTCTCAAAAATTTACGAAAAAATTATAAATTCTTTCTACTCCTTTCTTGAAACTAACAATCTTTTTGCACCCGAACAGTATGGATTTCACAAAACAAAATCAATAAACTCAGCAGTTCATAACTTTGTTAATACTGTAATCACTTATATGGATGATTGCAAACCTTCCCTCTATCACAGCATCGGACGGAATACGCACGGCAAGAAGTGGGTGCACTAGTTTCGTCTCAGCCTAACCCTTCGGGGATAAAAGGCGTGAGTGTGTGTGTGTGTGTGTGTGTGTGTGTGTGTGTGTGTGTGTGTGCAAACCTGCAGTAGCGATATATTTAGACATGACAAAAGCTTTCGATCACGCCCACCATGATATTTTGCTTAAAAAATTGCACCGCTATGGTATTCGAGCTAACATGAATAACCTTATAAAATCCTATTTAGCTGGTAGATAACAAGCCACAAAAATTATTAGAATATGTTCAATATTCAAAAAGGAGATAATTTATCAATCGTAATACAATAATACATATTTTGGGGTACCACAGGTTAGCGTTTTGGGCCCACTGCTCTTACTTGTACATAAAAATGATTTACCTCATATAACTGATCACCAAATGACTCTTTTGGCCGATGATAGCACGGTTTTATTTACTGGTAAGAATCTGCATGCAGATCTTAATTGCGAAATTAATACTATCCGGACTAACATTACAGAATGGCTTCCTTGTAATAATTTGAAACTATAGGAGATGTCCGCTTTTTGTATGGGTGCTGGGCCTCTAAATCTAACCAGAATCAAACTTTAAGAATATTAAAGGGGCAAAATATAGATCTTGGATCCTTTAAAAAACATTTTTATACCCCTCCATTTACAACTAACTTTTTTTAAATCGTTCATAATAAATGTAGTTTTTAAGCAAAATAAAATTACATAAATCTCAAAATCGGAGGTCTTTAAAATTAAACGATTTATTGTAAAAGGCTAGTTGTTAGGAGCTCTATGCAAATATATATAAACTGTCTTGGTTAGAATATTAGGGCCGTTTTTGGACATGTCCTTTAGCAAAAACAAAAATTATGAATTTTAGACAGAAACATCAATCAAAAGTAAATTTAAATATAACATTCTAAAATATTAAAATTGCTGAAATAGAACAAATTAAGTTTTCAGGAATATATATTGATAGAAAATTAAATAATGTTATTACACATTAAATAATGATCTTAATGACGTTAAGTCTTTCTCTAAAATCTTAAATTATTGAATGCTATTATGGCGGGTCATAGCCGTATTGCAATTATAAATGTGTAACACCACTATTCTACCCATGTATAAATCCTATTTGAAAAATTTGAACAATAGGAAGCCATGTTAGACTGGTTATTATCCCAGAAATGGACTTACTTGGGCGTATCCGATAATATTAATCTATTACAATTCAAAAATATGAATAAAATATCGCTAATCTCACTGTTACTGTAAGTTTTATATCTTATATTAAATAAGAATGAAATAATTAACCAATATGCTTATAGTAAAAAATAATATTATACATATTTAATATTACATGCACAAAGTTCGTTCAAATAACTCTGTTACGCTATTGCGTGATAGAGTGATGATTGACGATCCAAGTATCAGCCCTTATATTTAAGGGAAAGAGAAGTCAGGAAAGTTCACTATTATTAAATTATAGTCAATACAAAAGTGAGTAATACAACTCTATTCATGAAACTGGCATTTTTTTATTTATGACTAGTAGTTTATCTGATGACTTTAAATATATTCTGAGAACTAAAAAAATGTACTGAAACGTTTGTCTGTTAACCCGTCAACGCCCGCTCATATGTAGATATATATATATATATATATATATACGTGGTTGCCCTATATACCCGGACGCTGGCGTCTGCCGCAGGCGTTGACGAGTCAATAAATGAGATCACCCTTGTAACTTCTAAAATAATCCACTAGCTTTGACTGTCGTCCCTGTTACCACAAGTATTATTTCATTTAGTTAAAGAAAAAATCACACAAATCCAAATATTATAGTAAGATATTTTGCCTATTAGTTATTACGAATTCGTGAGATTAAATTGAAAATCTTCAATAGCCTAGGTGGATCTGTTTCAGTTTGAAGGACATTGTAGCCAGCGTAATTATTTATTTATTAATTTATTTATTTTTTAGGCTTACCAGCGTTTTGTCAAACCATCACTTATAAACTAAGATAAAATTAATAACAAAGCAAGTATGATTCACAATGATGGGTAAATACCTTATACAAATCAAAATATTGGAAAGACTTCAGTAAATTCAATAATGTTGCTGAAAAGAAAGGAGATGTCCGCTTTTTGTATGGGTGCTGGGCCTCAAAATTTTACGACGCTCAAACTTTATGTATATTAAAGGGGTATAAATATGAATCTTAGATCCATTAAAAAAATATTTTAAGACCCCTCCAAATAACTTACTTTTTAAAAACCGTTCATATTAAATGTAGTTTTTAAGAAAATTAAAATTACATAAATCTCAATATCAAAGGAGTTTAAAATTATACGATTTATTGTAAAGGCCTAGTTTTTGGGAGTACTATACAAATATAAATAAAGTATTTTGGTAAGTATTTTAAGCTCGTTTTTGGACATGTCCTTTATTATGTTATGTAATTATTGAGCAATATGAAACGAACATCTTATGTCTCAAGTTGATAAGTAAAGTGGAGTGCCACAAAGTTCTTTGCAATCCAAAGTTCTTCATAGTGTTGATATGAAATATCTGAAAAATAAAAGATTTGAGATTGATTTATTGGAGCCAGTATAACAACCGGGCAAATTAAGACTTAACATCTTATGTCTAGGGATAACAAGCGCAGTGGAATGCCACACAGTACGTTTTAATTCAAGGTGCTGGACGGTTTTGGTACTGTTTATGGGCGGTCGTATCATCAAGTGAACGGCATTCTCGTCTCGTCACTCAATGCAATAAAACAATCGTTTCAACTGTTTCTGAGTTTAGTCTTATATACAGCATTACCTGATGGATACGGGCTTGATTCCAGCACCACGTCCTCTGTTTTATGGAATTTCGTTTAAAAATGTTCTGTAACATAATTCAATGTGTGTCATTAACGGCCAGCTAAGGGACAGATAGGATTATTATAGATTTACGAAACTATAACTTCAAGCTGGTTTGGAGTCCATAGGGAACATACATACAAACATGTATTTTTATATAATATAAGCAGGCTCGATAGACATTGGTTTGCACTAAAATGAAATAAAAGCCTAGAACCCAATTACAGCACCACCAACCTGACCTATTATGAATCTTAATCATCCAAGGACCTATTTTACTATACACAAAAAAAAATCCCCGAAATCGATTCAGGAGGAGTTCAGCGACATAAACAAATACAGAATGCATCTAGTGACAAGGTATTTTGTAATTAAAAGTTCTATATTAGGTTGCTACTGTTTATGGGTGGTCGTATAGCTTACCATGAGGCAAACAGCATGCTTAGCTCGCCCTACAAATGCATAAATAACAGGGTGAATTGATGTCAGTCGTTAAAACAAACATAATTCTTTCATATACGATGTTTGAAAAAGGGTGTTCCAACACCACATTGTAGCGTGACGACAGCTGGTTGAAGAAGATTTAATATAAAAATATTAATTATATCAGGATACAACATATAGAATAAATATTTTTAAGTAGGTATAGGTGCATGTAATATATATCTACATGAATCATGTTAACCTACAAAGTATTTTGTGCGTCGTATGGAAATAATTCTTACCCAAATTCAACGTTGGAACTGCGATTCTATATAATACACGCCTTGAAAGTCTCAAACTCTCTTCGAAATGCCCATATCATAGACTCATGTTTATTTTAATATACTCATCTGCTTTATCAAGTGTGTTCTTGTCCAAAACTTTGATCCACTCCTGGTACTTATTATCTTGCCATGTTTCCCATTTGTTGCTACTGCTTTGCGAAAAAGTATAGTGGGTCTGAAAATAAATAAAACATTTGATACGAATAAATAAAAAGGTATGGGTTAAATTTATAATAGTAGTTATTAAGTATGTATATTAACTGAAAACACATTGGAATACTTATGTTTGATTTAAGAATAAAAAGCTTTTTGTTGGAAGTTATAATTTAAGTTCATAAATATGATTGGTACTATGTTATAAATTAAAAATATAACTGCTGATAGGATATTTTAAGTATAGGAAAATGTCTATTTTTTAACATTTCATGTTTTTTTTGACTGTGTCTCTTTCTTGTGGTTATGCCGATCAAGGCAACAAGTTCTTGTTGTAAATTATAAAAATAAAATAACTCTAAACGCAACAGGCAACTCAGTTTTATTCTACGCACAAATGACCTTATTTTTTTAACACAATGCAGATGAAAACAATTAGTCAATGAGTAATGCAGCTGAAGTTTATGTATACGATCGTTAAATCAAAATTAATAACACTATGTTGTAATAACGGTTCCTACTCCTACTCCTTTTTCATATGTAACTTAAAAAGTATTAGCCCATAACTTTTGGGTATGCAGATTTCCACGTGGTATTTTAAAAACAGAGTTAGGACTTGATTGAAACATTATGTATGACTGCAATGGGTATAAACGATACTATTTATTTATGAAAAATATAAATATTTACTTACCATCAACGGCAGATCCAAAATAGTATTTGGGACAAGGATTACACATGGTGAAAAGTGATCTTTTCGGTGATCCAACAAATCCAAATCCCGAGCAAATGGTGATAACAAATAACAAACCACGGGCCGAATATAAGGAGATAGGTATCAATAGTCCGTTAAAATTAGCAGATTCGTTTTATAAGGAAATCTTAATCTCACATAAACCGCATATTTGGAAAATAAAAATGAAAATTTAGAACCGAGAATCAGAATGCGAAAACAAAGCGATGTTACCACTTAAAAAATATTTTACATATATCGTTCGGAAATTATGGTCATCCATGAATTTCTGAAATTACTCACAAAAAAGCTCTGATTTTCAATTTCATGTATGGAAATGTCCAATTAAATTATCCTGTATAAATCTTTTAAAAATATGGATTTATATTTATTTATCCATATTTATTAAACTTTTTTAATATCGTTGGCAGTGCCATCTAGATGTCCTACAACCAATCAAATTTCATAGACAATGTAGAGTTTTATGTAGTGACACCCCCCTGAATGACAGAAGGCAATTGTTTTTTTTTTTTTTTTTGAGAAGGCAATTGTGAATTGACATTTGTCTATTTTACTCTTTGCCACAGATTGGCCACAAACAAAAATCAAACTGATCAAAACTTTGAAAGTTCAAAACCAAAATTATTTTTATCATAAATATTTAATATTCAACAAAATTATAATTAGTGTGAAGTCTGCCAACCCGCACTAGGCCAACGTGGTAGACTGAGGCCTAACCCTCAGAATAAATCAGAGATCTAACCCCTCTCAGTAGTTGAGGAGGCCCGTGCTGAGCAGTGGGCAATACATAATACAGGGCTGATTGCAATGCATAATTATTATTTTGAAACGTTTGATTAAGTCAATAGGTATTCAAGTGTTAAATGTGTTATATTAAACCCACACAAAGTGTTCTTCGACTTGGGAATCGAATTGAAGAGAGTGACACTCCCGGCCTAGTCCATCCATATACATAATACACTACCATTAAACTCATTGCACTAATCTAAGGAATCGGTCGCATCCCGCTCCTTTCTTTGAGCGCAAACTTTCGGTTCCATATAGATAATATTTCAGATGGGTATCATGGTGTGTCAAATGCACACGTAAAATGTCACCAATTTTCCTACCATTGGTGCTTATAATGAAGATTAGAAATCATTTTCGCAATCCGGGTCACACACCTAACTACCATATAACAGGAAAATAAAAAATTAAACACTTTTAATTAAACTCCTTTTTATTGAAATCCATATCGCTTTGGAATGAGTCACGTGGCCGTAGATCAAGATTGCGTATATTACATTACATAAAACTATAAACTCTATGTTGGCAACTCTACCAACTCATAAACTAGGTATATTAGTTTAACTGCACGTCCTGGCGGGCCAGCTCCAACAACATAGGGTCGTCGAAGAACTTGTTGATGGAGACGTCTTCGCTGAGCCCCTTGCGCCGGCGCGTCTTGATCATGAATTCACGCGCGAGGTGCGTGGCCGGCTGCGGCTCCAGTGGTCTACAAAGAAATAATAATTTAATTACACCATATAACTGAACAAATTGAGACCTTTAATCTCTGGATCTAAGAGCCTGCTGCTATAACTGTTGTCAGTCACAACTTGTGACAGATCACAGACAAACTAATTCAATATATTATACTTATACAAGTTTCTAACAAAAAACAATTCAAGAGAAGCCACAACAATGTATACTGAAAGGGTTATGTATAATGTGACTCATAGGGTGACCTTGAAGGACATGTATCACAGGATATTATGAAGTACCTCATAACCCTGTCACTCATGGCTCACATGTGACTAATAACGTCACGTGTGTCACAACCCACCACTCACCGTATAACAATAGTCTTGTCAAGCGGATCGCCGGGCACTATCTGCCAGTGGTGGAACACTTGTAGGCAGAACGCCTGGCCCTGCGTGTGCGTGCGCAGGTCTGTCTCGAAGCCGAACGAGTCTATGGCCGGCACGAACGCCTTGATCGTGTACAGCGGGGAACCGGGCACGGGCGCGTCCTGCGTCACGTGGCCTGCGAACAAAACACAACTACATAGAGAATAGTTATTAAAAAATACAGTGTACGGACTACGAACAACTACAATGCGGTAGACACTATATCTATAGTATAGAGTCTACACAAGAAAATAAAATAATGTGAGAGAATGAGAGAAAATTTTAGATTTTTAGATTGTATAAATTGGTCTTTCGATTGCTGAATACTTTGTGTTCGAAGGATCACTAAAATTTATGAAATTTTCTATGACAATAAAATCACAAGACTACATTACCTCTCCTCTTAGCAAGCACAGTGTAGACGGCGGACACGCAGTCGGCGGGCGCCTGCACCTCCACGAACAGGTACGGCTCCATCAGACGAGGCGTGGCCATCAGGAACGCTGAGTATGCTACCTGGAGGACAGAGTAATGGAAATGTTAATAATATATTATTAGTCATAACTCATATTAAAAAGACGGTTACAAACGTTACGTTGGCGCAACAACGAAAAACTAATCATTTATTGTTAAAAAAAAAAACAACTAAATATTAACAATATTGAGCATATCTTTTTTCTACTTTTGAATATGAATTTCATTTTTGCATTATTATATTGCATAGTATGCGAACCCTTTATTAATACCTACTTTGGAATTTGGTTAATATAAGATTTAATAATTATATGCCTACAACTACATATTATAAAATTACTAGCTGATCTGGCAAACATTGTTTTGCCATATAAATTCTTTTTAGAGATTATTTTAGTAGAAAAAAATGAATAATTGATCAGTTACCGACCGCGGTTAAAAATTAAAATTACTAATATAGCTATTAAAAAATAGGGGATGATGGAAGAAGATAGAAAATTTAGGGTTGTATGTATTTTTCAATGCAACATCATAAAAAAAATAAAAAAAAACTGTCCGAAAAATAAAAATAAAAATTTGGGGTGGGCCACCCTTATCACTTAGAGGGATGAAAAATAGATAACAACCTATTCTGAGACCTACCAAATATGAATATAAAATTTCATCAAAATCACACATCAAACACTGTGACACGAAATTTTTATATAATAGATTACTGTAATATACATCACACCATTTCACAAAGAAAAGCGTTTAAGTTAAGACCCAGATTCCTATAATGAAAATAAACTCACTCTTCTCGCGGTTGGTATAATCTGTCCGCCTCCTCTATGTAGCGGCTCTTGGGCTATCACAGCGTCTAATATCTTAAACTTTACATTTCGGATCGGCTCCTCACATAATGGACCTTCTCTCGTGCCCCACTGGAAACCTATAGATAATTGAAATTGAGTATTGAGGTAATGGACCCATTTTTGGATAGAGCTCTTATACAAAAATATGTAAATACGAGCTTTTGCCCGCGGCTCCGCCCGCGTGAATGAGTTTTCCCGGGATAAAAAGTAGACTATGTGTTAATCCAGGACATAATCTACCCGTGTGCCAAATTTCATCGATATCCGTTCAGTAGTTTTTGCGTGAAAGAGTAACAAACATCCATACATTCAGACATCCATACATACAAACTTTCGCGTTTATAATATTAGTAGGATGTTGCCAACAAGTTTGTTAAAATAACCATATTATCTAAACAAACTCTTGAGTCGAGCGAATGCAGTGAAAACAAACTGACCTTGTACAATACTATCTTTGACTGAGGCGAGTAGATGTTTGTCGACCTCTGAGGGCAGCGTGTCGTCGACTAGGATGTTGGGTCCCGTCGAGTCTGGTCCGAAAGCCCATATCGAACGCGCCGCCAACAAATCCCAGTCATATCTGAATAAAAAATTGTAATTATATTATTTATCCACTCATAATAAGGTGGATTTTTACGGTTTAGCTTTGGATCAAGTTTCTTTTACATAACTAATAAAAAATTATACACTTCACACTTGAAATTATTGCTTATTAACACAGAATTCGGAAAATTCTAACTTCTTTAAGTATCGATATTATGTGAATGTTTTAATCCACTACTACATACTATTCCATTATCTTAACGTAAAAGTAATTAGTGTATCTTCAATAAAATATAATTCACTCACTCCCTCAGTAATGAACTCACTTGGTTTGGAAGAACTCGCCGAGCCGTTTCCTGTCCCAGGTGACGCAGACGGCGCCCGCCTCTATATCCTCGGCGAGTCCTCGCTCCAAAGGCTCCGCGATCATCGTCAGCTTGTTGCGCTTGTTCGGAGTCTCCGCGAAGCATTTCAACGATGAGGTCTCTACTACCGTCTCGCAGAATGATACTACTGGGTCGGCAACTAAACAAAATGGAAATTGAAGTTATCGATATTTATTGGGATCAATATCGATTATCGATATTAGGCTTGATATGAGATATTGATATATCGATGTGTTCAAATCATTAAATAATTAAGCTTATTGAATACGTCTCCATATACATGTTAGGCACTCAAGAAATGTTAGTAATCAAACCGAGTATTTAGAAAAGGCAATACTAAACCTCTTAATTCTGTCACGAGCCAACCAATGCCAAATGTATGGGAAACCGGGTACCGAGCCTGTTATACACATTCGGTGGTGGTACCTTTAATGTCGATCTCGGAGTACATGTTGCGGAGGTCGTGCATGACGCAGTCGAGGTAGAGCTCGCCGGTGCCGAGGATCACGTGCTCGCCCGACTCCTCCACGCGCGTCGACAGCAGCGGGTACGACTTGTTCACCTGTACACTCAGTAGCATAAGTAGCTGAACAAATTTCAAATTGCCTACATACTTTTGTGTTCTTATTTATCTTTTTTTTTTCTTCACAAAAATAAAATAAGAGATTTATACATTGAAATTAAACTATTATAACGGATTTTATCGCGGTTTTTTATTTTATTTTTCTCGAGGTTTCGAAGGCTTTGCAGCACTTCGTGGTCACGGGGCGGACTGAGGTGGTCCGAAAAGTTAGTGTTACAAATCTACCTTCAATTTAAGAGATTTACTTTAATTCAAAAAAGTAAAAAAAATGTTAACGCGTATATAGGCGATTTGAAATTTTGATTTTGTTCAGCTACTTATGCTGACTGTACACAAACTCAGTGGCGTGCCTAGTGTTTTGGATGAGGGCAAGCCAAAGCAGACCTAAAAAAAAATCGCACCTCCGATACATATAAAATGTGCAACTATAAGAAAGAAAAGCAATATCTAAAAATAAAAATGACTACCCGTACCGGGATTCGAACCAGGGCCTCAAAACAATGTTCGAACCGTGTACGCAATACAACAACGCCATCGAGTCGACTAGTTACCTTTTCGAAATTAGGTACCTTTATTTAAAAGATTTTAACCCATCGCGACTTCTAAACGAAGTTCTTGTAAAGATAAATTATTTACATAGATTTAACTTGTACCAAGTAATTTTAAAAAAGTAAAAACACTACAATAATCATTATTACTGTCGACGCACAAGTTTTGTTTAGAAATTTTCAAATTTCGTCACAGCTACTGTACCTATTTAATTGGACGAGATAATCAGGTTACAATTCGCTGTTTACCGAAATTATGAAATGAAAATGCATTTAACATATGTTTTTGTGAATTGGAATTACTTTTGATAACACTGATTAATTAAATCATTTTACTAGCCAGATGTATGTACCTACCTATTCCAAACACTTGTTTTGTCCGAGAATAATATGAAACACCAACAATACAACTTAATACGTAGTCGTATAACGTATTAGAGCATCCAATAAGACTAAGTTTTGTTGTATACTGATCTAAATACCTTTTATGATTCTTCAGACACATTTCGCGCCATTCGCCAGCTCGTTAAAAGTTGTTTTTTCCATCATAACCTAACAAATTTAACTTATTCTCGCCGATAAAAACTTTCACACACTTTAAACTATTACAAGAGATATATTCACTCATCTTTATTGTGCTTAAAAGTTTAAAATAACTCAAAAACCACTTAATAAACACAAATACTTCACAATGTAGATCGCCGGCTCAATCAAAACAAATAACTGATGTTGCCTAGTTGGAATCAAAATTACTCCACAAAATGAATGCAAAAATTGTGAAAAAAACTTATTGATAAATAAAATTATAGCACAATACCTTAAATAATTATAATCAGATATGTAATTTTAATTATATTATCACTAAAATCTTTACATATTCTTGATAAATAAAAAATACACATTAAAATAAGCAAAATAATGCAACCATATTAGAGGTAATTCTTTTAATTGGCAACCCTGTATTTTATACAGTATCTATGGATGCATTAAGCCTGGATTATTTTCTAATACTGATTGCTATAGAAACTTACTATAGCTATACGTATGTGGTATCAGTTTATCCATTAGTGCGAATGAGAAAAATATGTCGGCGAAAAGCCAGGTAAAATCCAACGAGAGAGAGAGTGATGAGTATATTTTGTGCGCATCTAGCTGTTTTGTATTAAATATGAAATGAGTGTACGGCGCGGATGTGGTTGTGTGTGTGTAGGTGTAGTGGTGTGTCTTTAGGTGCGCTCGAGGCGAACCGGTTCAGCGAACCTTAGCGCGGGAATTAAAAATTTTAAAGAAAATTATTTCGAAGCGTTTTGTTACCGTAAAATGTTGGTCATTGTTTCATATTCGATTTTGAGTACTTAGGTAAATAATTTTAGGGCAAGCCAGGCTTTTCGGCTTCTATGAAAGGACCGCCACTGCACAAACTCATTTACCGTCGTTTTCAATAAACTATCTCAATCGCTTCTTTCTATCCATCGCGATAATGGATTAATCAATACAAAGTTGTTTTTGACATGCTTACAAATTACTAATTTTGATTGGTTTTTTCTCGGGACCGAATCGAAGTTAAGATTGGGCTCGTGTATGGAAAACTGTCGTTATTAATCACGTAGGATATAAGGGAGGTTGAGATTTTATGAAGTGCCTAATGAAATGAGCTCGCTTTGTCTAATGTTAAGCGAGACAACTGCCTATAAACAGTAGCAAATCCACTTCTTCTTTTTATTTTTCTTCAGCATTTAGAAGTTCACTGCTGAACATAGGCCTCCCCCAAAGATTTCCAGACCAACTTTAAATTACAAAGCGTTTTGTAGCATGGTAATGCGCTCGTCATATTGATACGTTGGATGTTAAGTCTCAAAGTAATTACACTGCTTGGCTGCAGAAAAAAAAACATTGTAGTGATACCTACAATCTACATGAATGAGATTTTTTCATTCGGGACACCTACTAATACCACCTAGTGACCTACCTTCCTCAACCCGTCCAACATCTTGGGCAGTTCGGATGGATTGACAGGCTCCACGGCGATCTTTACGACCGCCTGCGTGTTGAACCGCAGCGGCGTGAAGGTGTGCAGCTCGCAGTCCTCCTCGGCGGAGACCACCGTGCACGTCTTCACTATCGGCTGGTCGATACCCTCGATGAGCGCCCAGCAGCCGGCCGGCACGCGGTTCAGCTCCACCTGGCGGAAGAGATTGAAAAGACTGGCATGTGCCTTTCACTTTGCATGTGCCAACTGTACAAATTACAATTTATGAAATGTGTATACTGTATGGTACAGAACAAGTAATTTAAGTATTTCGTCCTAAAGTGAGCTAGAAGTCATAGCACACGACTGCCATGTTTCTATTTCTTTTTAAAATTTCTCCGTACGTCTGTAATTAGCGTAGGGCCAAAATGAATTATTCTTTGAGAAATGTACAGTCAGCAGCATAAATATCTGTACAAAATCAAAATTTCATATCGCCTATATACGCGTTGAGTTAAACTGAAACATATTTTTCTTCGTTTGAAGTAAAATAAATCTCTGTTATTTTATTTTTGTGAAGAGAAAAAAAATATTGGTAAGAACACAAAAGTATGTGAGCAATTTGAAATTTTGAATTTGTTCAGCTACTTATGCTGCTGACTGTACATGTTTATGAATG
This sequence comes from Sphinx pinastri, assembly GCA_947568825.1. Lineage (NCBI taxonomy): Eukaryota > Metazoa > Arthropoda > Insecta > Lepidoptera > Sphingidae > Sphinx > Sphinx pinastri. The sequence continues at coordinate 2,102,670 of OX387615.1, forward strand.
GCAGAGTTAATTTACATAACTGATAGTTTTACCAGCCTTTGTGCGCTTACTTCAAGCCGCAGTATAAAACTGTGCGTAATTGCCAAGTGCCCCTCACCTTGTACCTGGCCTCGTATATCCACAGTCGGCCCACGTTCATGAGGCGCGAGTCCTCCTCGTCCTGCGAGCTGTAGTTCTCACCGAGCACGCGGACCGTCTGCCCCGCGTACAGCGTGCCGCTCATTATGCGCGCTAACACCTGACAAATGGAATACCAATTACCATACCACCATACTTGTAAAATGCCATTATCAGGTGAACTAAACATCGCCCATAAACATCTTGAATGCTAGAGAAACGGCGATTGAAAGGTCAGAGGAAAATAAATCTCAATGGCACAACACTAGGAACTTTAACCTTTGGAGGAGCCACGACTGGCCAATCTATAGATGGTAGATCAACAACCGTGTTGATCTTCTTTTTCATTAAAATAACAAGTTTGACGATTTCACGACAGTCTATGCTATACCGCATGGTACATTTAAGTTGTTCACTACACCATAAAATCCGTCATAGTGGCCCACGTATGTGTCTCTCATCCAGAATCGGCCAGTGTCTGGTTTCAACCGGGCATGAATGAGTCGACTGGCAAGGGGTAATCATCTCTCGCCAGCAGACAATATCAGATCCCCACGTCGCTTACCATCAGATGCAGTGCCCATCTATACTAATATTATAAAGATGAAAGATTTGTATGTAAGTATGTTTGTAACGAATAAACTCAAAAAATACTGAACGGATTTCGATGAAATTTGGCACACGGGTAGATCATGTCCTGGATTAACTTACTTTTTATCCCGGGAAAATATTTTTATCCCAGAAAAACTTTTTCACGTGGGCGAAGCCGCGAGCAGAAGTCTAGTATAAAAAGAACCACAAAGCTTCCTATAAATTCAATCTACCAGTACAACTCACAAGGAAGAAGGTGCAGTCATCGGTGGGGTACATCTTGGTGGTGTGCGCGACGAGGCGGCCCGACTGGTCGCAGGCGAGCATGTCGTCGCGCACGGGCCCGCTCGCGCCGCGGTAGCAGTGCGCCACCTTGCGCGCCGACCCGTCCAGCGGCGACGGCACGTGGCGCACCAACATCTCCACGAAACCGCTGAGGACAAATACCTTATTTAAAAAAAAAAAAAAAAAAAATCACTCCACTTTATGGCCAAGTTCAAGTAGGTAGGAAGGATATCGTTATATTATTTTCAGAGGCTAGAGGAACACGTAAGCACGACATGAACTATCAGCCATTTATATTCCCCACAAGTTATATGAGCCGAGTCCGTTGATACATTGAGTGGGTTTATCAAATTACGGAAGAAGTAATTTTCTTCCATAGTATTATGATTCAAATTTCAAACATTATATCAACATTAATGTTCTCAATAAGTTGCCTTACCTGAAGTCCCCAAAGAATCTGCTGCAGACGAGCCTCAGCAGCGGTCTTACATTCAGCTTGGCCTCCTGCTTGGTCAGCTTGATGCCCAGCTCCGACAGCACCGCGGGCAGCGTGTCGTCCACGTCACCCACCACCTAATACCACGGGTGAATTACTCAAGTCAAATTCCAGGACGCGACAGAACATTACACTTGCTATGATTTTACTTTCTTCATTGATGCGTAGTTTTCGAGGGTAATTTTATGTTTGTCTTTATTGTATTCAATAAAGCCCTAAAATAAAAATTACCACTCTGCTACTATTGTAGCAGAACACTCTGCTTAGGGCTGTTTTTGACGAGGATATGGGGAATGTCGTTCATAAAAGGGCCATCTCCCATCCCTTTCTCAGTGTTTGTAAGTTTAGCAATGATTTTCCAACTAACCTGAGCAAATATCTTATACAAAGGCTCCAATATGAACTCGACAAAACTTCTCTGCGCAGACGCGTGCGGCTGTTTCCTGCTGAACCGGCGCGTCTTGGCGTTGAAGTACACGTCGCCCCACAGCCACGCGGCCATGTCACCGGCGCGCAGGCCCGACTCGGGGTGGGCAGACGCGTACATCGCCGCGAACGATTCCAGCGTGAAACACACGTCGTAGAGAGACGATGCGAAGCACACATTACCTGTAAAACAATATTTTATTTTGATAGTGTGATAGGAGGCTGGGAAACTAGATAAGAATGTGATGAAATACTAATTTCAATAGTCGGTAGTAAAATGCAACACTCTATGCAGGTAAAGCTGATTATCTCTTTCTAAAGACAAATTGATCAATATTCATTACAGCATATTGTTACCTATTTATAACTCAATGTCTCGATATTGACTGCGAAATATTATGATGTTCTGCTGTATTGAAAATTTTCATCCACATCATTACAAAAATTATCACCAATAATATACCTAACAAAGGCGAGAACACAGTAGCCGGCTCATCCGGATTATCTTGTGGCTGGTGCGTCTCCAGCATGGAGTTCAGCTCGTCCACAATATGCCGCAGCTTGTAGTACGCGTCGGCGGGCGGCAGTTTCAGCTCTAGGATCAGCCGGTCGATCTTGTTGATGCATAGCGTCAGGTGGACTCGCTCTTGTACCGCATGCCGCAGGAGCCGCTCCGTGTTCAACATTATGCCTTCCGCAGCGTCCACAAATAGGACTGCGCCTGTGGAAAATTACAGCTTTGAGATCCATTGTACAATCTGGCGACTGGAAGAAGCATCTAGACACTTTCCTAGGATACAAAGTAACCTAATATTGAAACTGTGTTTGAGAAAAAGGAACATAAGCTTTCACATCTTATATCACTAATATTATAAATGGAAAAATAAGTAAAGATGTATACATGGTGGAACATTTAATACTATCAAGGTATTGTAGTTTATAATAGAAGTAAGGCTAAATACTTACCATCTGAAATCCTCAGAGCAGCCGTCACCTCATCACTGAAGTTGACATGCCCCGGAGTGTCCATGATGTTCAGCAAGTGTGATTTCCCTTTCACATCTTTTAAGAGGAGAGTGACCGGCATGGATTTGATGGACACTCCCCGCTCTTGCTCCACAAACAGTGTGTCCGTGTACCGCATGGGGATTGTGGTCTCGTTATTTATGGTGCTGGGGTGTGTCTGTCTCATGAGACAGTCCACAAAAGATGTTTTGCCTGGAATATATAACAGTAACAAATTTTTTTTTTCTTTATTTATCTATTGCTAGAATATTATGACAACCTATCAGTAAACACAGTGTAGTCCTAAGTGATGGGTCGAGTCCTTCACTAATATGTAGGGTGACAATCTTTATAATAAATTAAATAGGTAATATTTTTTTTTTATGTAGTCCTTAGACGCCCGCTGTGGACACCGGTGTCCATTTATATAAGGAAATTAGCTTATAGCTATATATAAGCGGGCGTTGACGGGTTAATAAAATCGGCTTACCAACTTGCTTTTACTAGTCAATAATAGTCTAAATAAAGTATTTAAAATTGTGGTATACAAACACTTAAAAAATCCCTCACCATTATGCAAGTGTCCCATCAGTGTGACATTCCTCATCAAGTTAGTATTGTCAAGCATATCAGCCAAGTACTCCATGTCGTAATTAGTCTCTGGCAGCTGCTGCTCCTGCACCTGGAACTTCTTGTGCTTGATGGGCTCCACCAGTGGCTTGTCTAGGGCCTGTGTGTCCTCCTCCTGGACTACAGTCTCGACATCTGGCCCATACACTTCCACTGCTTGTGGGTAGTATCTGAAAGGTTGGTAGAAGGTATTTTACAAGTGTAATTTAAGATATCAAATAATTAAGATATTGTATAGAGCATGTAGTACTGTTAGAATATAAGTGGTACAGTGATTCTGTAGACAGTTTTGTCTACAGTATAATATAAGAGCCACCCAGTGGCACACCACTGTTTCACAGAAAGTTAGCATTAGGTGTTTTGCTATTGCATCTTGTGTGGCCAATAATATAGTAGAAGACCTGACAATCTCCTCACTTTCAAATTTTAATTCATCCATAAAGATTTATTAGAACTGCAACCATCATCACAGACCTTTTATCCTCATGGAGTACGACAGACATGGGCGCCGCTTCAGGCTCCGCATCAGCATCTTCGTCCTCTTCCATCGCTTCGTCGTCGACATCCCGGTTATCCTGTCCGTAAACACTCTGTTCATCGTCGGAATCCGACTCTAGATCCGGACCTATATAATTTCCAAACTCATCGTACAAATCACCGTCCATCTTATCTGTATATCGACAATGCTATCAAAGAGAATTATATGAATACTATTCTAAAAATTCACATAAAACAAATTCAAAACAAACACCGCTCGCTTTGAAGTCTTTGAACGCCACAAATAGAATTATAACCTCAAAAAAATCTAAATTGATATCTTCTAGTAGAGATGTCATATGTGTCGAATGTTTCGATACAGATCTTGCAGTTCTTGCTTATATGTATTTCATCTACAATTCGTTATTATGTCATAAAGAAATCTTCAAATTTTTAAGTAATTGTTTTTTTTAAAAAGGTGAATTCATTCTTTCATGTGATTTATATTCATATATTAATTATCCCAGCGAAATTGCAGACATAGGGCAAAAAGTGTAGTTTTATTCGCTTTTTGATTTTGGATCCTACTTTCACAAAATGGTTTCTTTTCTAAGGTAACTACTTGCTTTTATGAGTAGAATTAAGAATATAATATTGTACTAAATTACACACAGGCAAAGTTACCTAATTCGTCAGTAGAATAAACTACTGATTTTATTCTGCTGATAGCAAATAGCAATAGTGCTATAGCAGAACATATTGTGTCGAAGGATTGAATAATAATAATAATAAGCGTTTTTATTTCCATGACAGCTATTGTCTTGGCCCCTTTCGGGTATAGGCCTCCTCCAGCTGCCTCCATACATTTCTGTCTTTCACGACCCCAATCCACTCTTTTCCCGCCAACGTTACCAAGTCGTCATTCCAGCGAGCTCGAGGTCTGCCTTTTTGTCTCTTTCCTCCCGGACCTGTCGACTTGGTGACGCGATTTGGCCATCGATCTTCACTGCACCGGGCAATATGACTGGCCCATTTCCACTTCAGACGTTGTGTGTGTTGTAATGCATCTAATACGCGGGTTTTTTGTCGAATCTTATTACTATTCTGTTTTTCTGTGATCTTAATACCAAGGATGCTCCTCTCCATAGCCCGTTGACATGAACGTATTTTTGACATGGTCTTATCATTGAAGATCCAGGTTTGAGCTCCGCAAGATAGGCACGGTAGTAGACTCGAATCCATAACTTTTTTCTTTAGGGTTATTGAAAATTTGGATTTCATAATTTCTTTGAAGCTCCAGTATTTTTTCCAAGTCATACTGATTATATATACTGTCATATTTAGTTCATCCATATGTCTAGAGCTCTTAAGTGATATTTGTTTACCTAGATAGATATAGCTATTTACATATTCAACTAGCGCTTGGTTTATTTTGATCGATAATCTTACCGTTGGTAAATACCTTTGTTTTTGAGGTGTTTAGTAGTAGGCTGATGTTTTCACTAGCGGCGCTTAGTTCTGTCAGCATTACTTCTAGTTGCTTTGATGTCTTAGCGAAAAGGACTATATCATCCGTGAATCTAAGATTGCTGAGGTACTTTCTATCAATGAGTAGGTATACCTTTTCTATGCCAGTCTAAGTTTTTCATTATGACTTGTAGTACGGCTATGAAAATTAATGGTTATAGTGGATCTCCTTGTTTCACACCTCTACGGATTTTGAATTTTGGGCCTATTCTATTCAGTTTTGCGCGACTTGTGCTTTTGTTGTAACTGTCTTTAATTATATTGATGTATGTATATGGGAGGTGCTGATGGTCTAGTGCTTCCTATATGTACTTATGTGAAATAGAGTCAAAAACTTTTGCGTAGTCAAAATATGCGAGGTAGAGATCTTTCTTGAATTCTTCATGTTTCTCTATTATTTGTTCCAACGTGTGTATTTGATCGACTGTTGGATCCCTTGAAGAAACCCTGCCTGTTCCGCTGGTTTACTCTTTTCTAGAGTTGGCTCTTTCCTTTTCTCCTTTCGAAGGATTTTTGGATTGGATATATATGCACAATAGATAATATCGTCAATAACTATAGTAATAGTAAGTGCCTAATAATTATTAATCTACGGAGGCCAAGACATCGAAAATGCACTGAAGACTATCGTGGCTTTTCTCATCCCTATCTCAAATCATAACACAATCATAGACAAATTAATATCTGGCATGTGAACTGGTATACTAGCCTTATTACATTTTAGCTCTTTATTTACTTGTATATATATGATAACCAAGAAGCTTATGTTATCATTTTCTTGCCAATTATTAAAGTTAAGAAAAATATTCATATCATATTAATTTCAGAACGATGAAATGTTTAGTCTATATTCATATTTTTTTAGTATGGTAACATTTTTAATGTTTATAAAATGTTGCCTGTGCTAGTCTGACTGACAAGTTCTTTTCAATACAAAAATGGCTGCTGTCCATCAAAATTTAACAAAAATGGTCTCGGCGCAGCTACGCAACAAGGCAAATGAGTTTTTAAACTCCAGAAAACATGCTAACAATCTTGCCGATATACTACAGATGTTCGAGGTGAGTTCATATGGTAATATTTGCACACATTTACCATATTTATACTGCGTCATAGGTTACATTTCTAGTTTTTACTTATTTCTTTCCATTCCAGGCGGAGACGGATAATTATACGCCGCTTTTGCTCACAATCGAAGTAATATTCACCGAACTACTGAAGCGGGGTGACATGATCGAAGAATTTGTGCCATTGAAGCCAGCAGGTGAGCATTTTTCCAAGTACTACCAGTGTGATTTTAGCGTAAAAATATTGATTTTATGCCCTTACGGCTGTCGAGACGTTAATTTAACGTATTAATGAGACATTTATAGCGTGGGCTTGAAATGTTTACGTTGGTGCGGTATATCGAGGAGACAGTGCAAAGGTATATTTTCGCAAATCACATTTGGCGACATGTGACGTCTTATTTGCTTATATAAACGTTCGATCGGACCGCGAACGGCAGCCGTCTTGTGTAATTGTACTCGTTGCTACACAGGCCATTGTTTTCGTAAAAATACAAATAAGTTTTATATAAAGTTTATATAATTGTGGAGTTTTCGCTGCGCGGTGGCGATCTTCCATCCATATTCCATTGTGGGTACAAAGCATTGGCGTAAACATAGCCAAGGTCACGGCTGCACGTTCGGACACTCGTGTTTGTGTTTCATCACTAGGGTTGTCACTAGTACACAGACACTTGTTAGAACTAACATCCATAAAATCAGAATGAAAATCAAACATATTTAAAAGGATTTGTTCTTGAATTTAAACGATTATTACTAATTTGATAGAAGTTTATATTAGTTTAAAGAATAATTTTATTCATCATATCTCTGTGTATGTAGATTTTTGTTCAATTGTTTCAATTTGAATATTTTAGCATTTATTTATGATAAAATGTTTAAAGTGCGTGTTTACATGCAATTTATTAGATTGACAATTGACATACAAATGTAAGAAACATCTAAACTAACATAGGAAAGCATCTTATGATAATCTAAGAATACAAATAGAATTCCATACACCTTGGTCCATACAAGTGCATATTCAATATACAAACAGTGCATTACATGATGAATCAATAAATTCATGAAATTGTCTTATAGTTATTTAGATCTATCATTTAGTATTTTCTGTATAGGGATTCATTGAAATAAATTATTTATAAAACATTTCTCAACTATTATATAAATTGCTATTTGCATTATAATAAATGTAAAACTACAATTTATTTACCAAGAATACAAACAATATTATTCATTATGAGTAAAATATTTTTATTTCCTCTAATGAATTTCTGTTTTCAAATTACTGATACAAGTGTTGTTTTATTATTTTATTTACTTGGGTCTCTGACAGTGTTTTACTTCATTCATGGAATAAAACATGTTGATAACTCACTTGTGACTGTCACTTAATTTTGATACAACCCTAATATAGTTATTGTATTGTATCAAGAAATATGAATTTTAGTCTCCAAAGACAAAAATACTTGTGGATTGAACCTGCAGCCACGCACTTGTCAGCCTGCTCACAACCTACTATACCACAGTGTTTGTTTAGGGTGTACATACATACAATAAAATACCAACATGTAAATAAAGTTGGGAATTACCTTGTCATCAAATATTATTAGGTTTATTACACAGAATATATGGTGGATGGAGCTCTAGTAGATGGATGGATAATTTCAGGTTATAATTTAAATAAATTTTAGTCATCAGCTGTAGATAGTATGAATTTTTTTACTTGCTTGAAGTTTCACCATGAACATCTGGGATAAAATGTAGCTCAGGGTCATTGGGGACCAGGCTCAGTGTCAGGACTGTGATAAACAAAATCATTCAGCAGTTATTGTCTAAAAAATAAATATATTGACAGATGTCTACATATTATATAGTATGATTCAACTCCACATTTCAACAGACCACAGTCCAGAAGCGGAGTACACGAGATGGCTGCGTACGTGCTACGAATCGGCACTCACGCGCACCCTGATCTGCATCAAGAACGGACGCACCAACTCCCGCCTGCAAGCGCTGGTCACTGCCTGCAAGCTGCTGCAGGCTGAGGGGAAACACCCTCTGGAGCCCAGCAATGGGTATTACTTCCCGTCGTTCAGGCTCAAGGTAATGGCTAAACTTACTATGGAGTTGTAGTTGGAATTCTAGTTTGTAGAACCTTACTTTAAATTCACTATGCTTTAGCAAATAGGATTAGGGTTCTTTAGGGACAAGGTGTGTTCTTTTTCAACCCTTAAAGTCTTAATGACTTTGACCACTAATTATTTTGGCAACTAAAGTGTATACTATATGTCGTAAAATTTTCGAGTATTCGATATAAGACATGTGAATAAAATATAATGTAACGGGTTTTATGAAGTTTATTTTACGTGTTAAAAATATTAAAATTCAGATCTGTTTTGTACCTATGAAGCGAGTGATGACTAATGCACTTTAGCTGGTGGGAGGTACCGGATGCTATTTGTACCCGACTGCACAGCGACCATACACACGTGGCCATAAAGCCACAATTATACAGAGTGACTTTTTTACTCAAGTCTCGACGTTAATGCGGTCGAGAGTTGACGCCATTGTGTTAGACGGGGCACCCTTTTTACGTCCCATTAAGAATCGTACAAGTGAGCCAAGAAACTTGCTCCGACTAATTGCGTCTTTACCATAACCAACATCATCGAGTTCCAATAAATCTCATTCCGGAGTGACTTAAGATAGGCTTTCTGTCGACATTCGGGGCACGCAACGACTCTTGTTCCGCGTTAAATTTGGACTACACTCAGGCACTGTTTACAATCATGTCTAATTTTGAGTGTGTTTAACATCATTCCACCAGAAATGTAAACAAAATAATTATAATATTTTCTATCCTGTTATCAATTATGTGTATTGTGTTTTGTTGTTTCGTAATTTGTTTGTACTCAATTATGTCGTGACGACCGTTACTTTGTATAGTGAGTGCATCATATAATATTTATGATTGTATTAGAAGAGCAGAAATAACTAGTCACAAAACTAAATTATTACGAATTACTGCAGATGTTTATTGACATTTCATGAGGCTACGGTCGCATTGCCAGGATAATGAATACAATTCTCACTTATTTACATGCAATAGTAGGGTTCAGGACCAAGGATTACATCAGTACACGCATTCAGAAAGCGATGACTAATGCACTCCACTGGTAATGTTATACCGCAGCGCATCTCCGACGCTTTGACGGCAGTATTTCAATGTACGTAATGGCCAGCGACGACGAGGCGCGTCGAGTTAAACAGAATAAAAAAAAAACAAATACACATCGTCTGTATCCCGGAAAGTGTAAGCAGAGGTTCAACCAGGGCACCTCAATTTTCAGCATGTGTGTTCCCGGTTCCATCCAATGGTGTTATAGGGAGCAACCCCATCGTCATATCCAGCACAAATTCCAGACTCCGGGCTGATACTGAGCAGAAAAACCCAATATCACTTTGCCCGACCCGGGTTTGAACCCAGGATCTCAGCGGTGGTCCTACCGCGCACGCAATACAACGCCACCGAAGCAGTTGAATAGAATCGAATGACATTATTCGTCTTCCATAATATTATAACAGGCTATACAGTGATACTATGAAACTGCATGCATTACAGACGCGCGAATCACGGCGGATACAAAATAAACGCGATTCTATTTTGCGCGCTTCAATTCCGCTCAAATCGACGCCGCACTGGGCATAAACGTTAACTGTATAAAGAGTTAATTGCCTCGCCCACTACTGTCGCCCGTCCTTGATTTACATTTCTCACCAATAATGTTTAATTAAGGATATCACACACTACCAGACACCAGTGCAGTGATGCATAATGCATATTGAATGCTGTGTGTGCCCACAACTTCGTGTGCGTGAACTTACATCTAGAACAACAACTTACACAGAACACGCGTGTCCCGTCACCATTTGTAATTTAAAGTTCATGTTTTAAAAAATTGTAAAAAGTCTTTTAGAATTATTTATGAGCAGACGTGTTATATGTATCTACTATCTATTACAAAAACGATTATGCCTAAATCGTTCATCTTTGTAACAATAACTTATAAAATCTTATATTACACACGGATACTACATAATAATCTGTAGTTATGTTCGAAATAATCGTTAGATAAGAGATGCATAATATGCAGATAGGTGCCGGAACATTGATTTATTGTGATTAGATTGTGTAAAACGTGCGAAGATTAAACCACACCTTTGAGTCGAGGAAGTAGGAAGATATTTTTGGATGGACCAAATTTCGAATCATTACTCCAAAAATGGGGGTCAATAAAGAAATTTTAAAAGTGCATGTAGGATGGGCTTTGTCCTTTTGCATTAACATTTATTTTCATTGTGACCAACCAAGTAGAGGAACATTTAAGAGTCTTTTCCACGCAACGTTTTAATGTCGTCTGTCGATATATTTTTATTGTAATTCTCGCTAGGCAATTTAATATCACGTGGCAATGATTAATACTGGCAAGTCCTTCCGATGTTAGCCAGTCTAATTCCAGTACAACGGCTTGGTACAATAATGACCGTCGTGTTACTCCTTGTCCCTATTGATAGACGTTATTTTGTTACACATTGTTAGGCTTTCAAAATGGAGATAACAGGAGCTGTCACTCTCCAGTATATTATCGTGCTAAGGACTTGGTCCAGCGCAGCGGTTCCCTGTTATTTTGTAAAGATAAGGTCGCTTACTCGCTCCTGAGGCTGGGCGGTAGTGGTAATGCCTCTTTCCCCGCGAAAGTAAATTAAAGGCCTGCATGTTGAACCTGTGTGGCGTCTTCGTTCATTATCGTATAGTATTTCGCATGCGAGCAACACGCGGCGTAAATATCACACCCAGCCACGCTCTCTGTCTGGCGAAGCCTTAGGCCCCGTTTTTTCAACTGCAGTTATCTTTTGTCAGGGTGTTAGTAATCCTTGGACGCCCGCGGTGGACACCGGTGTCCATTTATATAAGGAAATTAGCTTATAGCTATATATAAGCGGGCGTTGACGGGGCTGGACGCGCTTGCAGCACCTGGAGCACTCGAAGTGAGGGCGAGCACGTCCAGCTTAATAAGACCCTGATAAAAAGATAACTAGAGTTGAAAAAACCTGGTCTTAAAGGCCCTCAAAATCACATTTAAACCTTGGTAACATTGTCCACAGAACATATTCACAGTGCTGCTGGACTCTGAGATGTCGATGTCGGCGCCGATCGCTCGCTTCCAAGAGTTCACCGAGTACAAGGACGTGCAGCAGTACGGGCTCAAGGTTCTCTCCACTCTCGCTTACAAAAAGTAAGGATACTTGTTCAACATTGACATTATTAAAGTATGTCGGTGTGTCTCGTGATTTATTTTGTTGTCTTGAATATCATGCTCAACAATCGTAAGTTGTAGTTAAAATTTATGTGATATACCTTTTCTGTATTTGTACAGTTTTTTTTAACGTGGAATGCTACGTTATATTAAGGAGACCGGGTTGGTATCATTAGCTCAGATTTCCTCACATTTAAAGGTAAATCCATCATCATCATCAGCCACATGACGTCCACTGCTGAACATAGGCCTCCCCCAAAGATTTCCAGACGGACCTGTCGAAAGCGGCCCGCATCCAGCGTGTTCCTGCGACTTTTATCAAGTTGTCTGTCCACCTTGCAGGTGGACGGCCGACGCTGCGCTTGCCAGTACGTGGCCTCCACTCGAGAACTTTTTTGCCCCATCTGTCGTCAGTTCTTCGAACTATGTGCCCTGCCCACTGCCACTTCAGCTTGCTAATCCGCTGGGCTATGTCAACGACTATCGTTCTTCTACGGATCTCCTCATTTCTGATTCGATCGCTTCGAAATCCGTCAGTTACAAAACATTTTATATATTAATAAACGAAAGGTTTAATGAAATAACGTGATATCAAACGGTTAATCGTAACACTTAAAATTATACATTTTGAGCAATCGCTCGAAATAGCTTATTGTTTTAAAGGTCAAAAACTTATTTCTTAGAGGTTTCTTTCGTCATATTCTAATTTAATTTTTCATGACGGAATCATTATTATAAGGAAAACCGTTTTTTCCTTACCAACAACTTAACAAATCCCAAAATAAGTTCTAAGAACAACCTATTATGCAATCAGGTCGCCGACGCCCATATACATGCAAAACTACCTGGAGTTGCTCGACAAACTGCTTGTGTCTGAAATACCGCTGGAGCCAAAGAACAAAGTGAAAGAGAGAGATGACGAAGAGAAAGAGTACAAGTTGTTGTGCGCTACAGAAGGTAAATTATATTATATATGAAAATATACATTTGAATAACGAAAACCCCATCCAAATTGGATCAGTAGTTTTTGAGAAAATCGCGGGCATACAAACTTACATACATACGGGTCGAATACAGAACCTCCTTTTTTTTAAGTCGTTAAAAAGTATGAAGCTACTATGAAATTAAATGTCATTGGAGGATAGTATTGTTAATTTTATGATATTTTCTTTTACGTTATTCATGAACGCATTATAAATTAGTATTATTATATTTGGTTTTAATTTTATGCCAACTTTTTGAAGCATCTGTATATTAGATGTATCTAAGCATTTAAAATGTTCACCGAAACGTTTTGAAAAACTGACTTTCCTGATAAAGTGATATGTCATTTTAGTTTTCACTATATAAAACATATATTCCAAGATATCTATACAGAACATGGATCTGGACAAATTAAATGGCTTATTTTTTCTTTTTTTTATGTTGCAATTGAATGACGAGATGAGCATGCCGTTCGCTTGATGGTAAGCGATACGACCACCCGTAAACAGTAGTAACACCATCCAGCACCTTGAGTTACAAAGTACTGTGTGGCATTCCACTGCGCTCGTCATCCTGAGACATAAGATGTTAAGTCTCATTATGTTCAGTAGTTACACTGGCTACAATGTCCTTCAAACCGAAACACAACAGTGCATGCACGCTGCTGCTTGGCGGTAGAAATAGACATTGCGGTGGTACCCACCCAGACGGTCTCTTACATATGAAAGACCTACCACCAGTCAAGTAGTTGAAGTATGCTGAAGCCACTGTTCCAAATAGATTGTAAAATGTTGTTTTATGTTGTAAACAGGCAGTTTTACCACCGCGATCGCCCTGTGTTGCAGACAAAATGCCGTTCACATACAGCGGCATAGCGTGCAGACGCCACGCGAACCGGTGCTGGGGGTTCGCGTGCCAGTGGCCGCTGTGCGCCGAGCCGCGCACGCACCGCCGCGCGCTGCTGCTGCTCGTGGAGCGACTCATGCCGCTGCTCGCCAAGCCGCACCTCGCCACCGACATGCTGTGCGACAGTCTCGACGCCGGTATGTGCATACTGCGTTACAATGAAACAAAGAATCATTCATTGACGCGGTACACTTTATCATAAAAAAGCAAAACTTAATATTCACCATTTAACTACTCATCATTCAGGAATACTAAGAATCTGGTTCACAATTATCTAGAACATGAATAGTGGGGAATTAGTATGCCGGTTACCATGAGCTCAGAGAAGGCGAACTAACTGTTGCTTTTTGTATGATTAAATATTGTCATGGTCTGTACTCTTTCTACAAATCCCATTAACTACTTCTTGTTAAAATACATTTATGGTTTTTCTTGTCAAATGTAAAATGACTTAGGCTGGCTTGCACAACAACTCACTAAATATATTTTACTCATAGTGCTGTCTTTGTTTCAAATATATTGTGCATGTCGGCGTTAAAGTACCTGAACAAAAAGAAACATTATTTTTTTTTTGCGCAGGAGGACCTATATCGATGCTTGCACTACAAGGAGTACTAGAGCTAGTGAGACAGCACAACATCGACTACCCGGACATGTACGACCGGCTGTACGCCATGTTCGAACCGGAGATGTTCGCCACGCGCTACAAGAAGCGGCTCATGCACCTCGCAGACATATTCCTTAGTTCTACGTGAGTATGCAACTGTAACCAAAAGTAAATAGAAAAAAAATATACCAATTGGATTGTGAACCTCCTTTTTCTGTTAAAAATAATCGCACTTGTAGTTTAGTAGTTTAGTTCTGTGACTGTAAAACTGATGGGGTTCAGGATACGAGCCTGATTAGGGTTTGTCGGTTTCCATCTTAAATCATATGAAACAACGGCAACGAGCCGTGGTTCCACTAGTTGCATCTGCCTATCTTAGGGATGTAGCGTGAAGTTGTCTTAAAATCATTGTATTCTAAAACATACATTATTTTGGACAGACATTTGCCAGAAAGTTTGGTAGCCGCGTTTGCAAAACGTCTGTCGCGGCTGGCGCTGGTGGCGTCTCCGGAGGATGCTGTGGGGCTGCTACAGCTGGTCGCCAATCTGCTGCTGCGACACCCTGCGCTCAAACGCATGATCTGCTACGAAGACACACCAACTATAAGTAAGTTCTTCTTGATAAACACACTCGACTAAAAAGTCGACTTGTAAAAATATTATTCTTATTTTAGGAGCTAAATTGCTCAATCTTATATCAATATATTTTGCAGGATTTTGATGCTATTACATTTTTTCATATTATTTATATTATTCACATGATTATTTGCCAAAGCTTGACGTGGTTACGTGTATCTGTAGACGGCACAGTGTATAATGTTTGTCCGTGGCAGTGTCGGGCGACCCGTACGTGATGGAGGAGACGTCCGCGTCGCGGTCGCGCGCGCTGGGCTCGCTGCTGTGGGAGGTGTGCGCGCTGCGCCGCCACGCGTGCGCGCCGCTCGCCGCCGCCGCCGCGCGCGTGCTGCTCGCCGCCACCTCCGCCGCCGCCTCCCCACCCAGGGACCTCATGCCGCTCGTGCCGCTCGACGCGCACAGCGTGAGTACTGCACAGGGCTAATACCCATTATCGACGAAACGCGCCAACTCTAATAGTATTCATTCGCTTGCTATGCTAATGTGGCGCGCTTCTAACGGACGCATTCGCCGAGCCAAATCACCGCGCATATAAAATAAAAGCGTTTCGATACTGCGCAAATCGACGCCGGACACTACACAAAACTTGTTCACGAAAAGCTTTGAGTCCGTATACGATATTGCCGCGCATGAAAATAGGTATTTATTGAGCGGCGGGAGCAGTGAGCATCACGTGTTTCACGAGTCACAACACGGACAGCCGATGCGTTCGGGTATAACGGTGTTGATACTTGCATTAAATATATTTATAAGTTCGTCGACTATAACACTAACTTGTAAACCCTACTTAGCTGCAATAGTTTTCCTTTTAACTACGTTCAGTGTACACATGATTTTAACAAAAATTTGGCCTTTAAAACTTAATATTTCACAAACGAATCTATAATAGAAAAATAATGTTCACACACCCAAAGTTTTGAAAGACCTATCCAAAGACAACCCACACAATGGGATAGACGAGAGAAAAAAATCTAGATTTCTGTAGTTCAGTACATTTTTTATTTTTTAACGCGTAGTTATTTAATATCTCTGAAATACAAAATAGCAACGAAAATCTGAAATAACATACTAATACCCACTTTATACAGTATTCATCAATATTTAGTAGTCAATTTTAAAGCGTCAAAACTTCTTGATCGTCTTATACCGTTCGCTTGGTTCGCCGCACCTTGGGTCCATTCAGCAAAAAAAATCGGACCAAAAAATTAAACTCCAAGTGAATAAAAAAAATCAAAGTCGTAATTTCATAAAACTGAATACGCCATTTGATTGCATGTGTATTGTTTATCAATTATGGTTCGTTTTAACGGTGAAGGAAAGCGTCGTGAGGAAACCTACATACCTGAGAATTCTCCATAAGAATTTCGAAGGTATGTGAAGTCTGCCAATCCACACTAAGCCAGCGTGGTGGACTAAGGCCAAAACCCTCTCAGTTGTAGAGGTCCGTGCTCAGTAGTGGGCAGTATATAAAACAGGGCTGACTGCATTGTATCCAAATTGACGTTTCATCTCATGACTTGAAATAAATAAAATCGATGAAGTATCAATTGTTTCACTCACTCTCGTACAGAAGCTGTATTATCCGCGATGCATAATGTGATGTTTTGCAACTTTTATTTTAGTTCGATATAGTTATTATAATTAACTTGAGCTATTTGCCAAATTTTCTCCATAGATTCCTGGTACCTACTAATTTCTTGCACTTTTTGAAATATGATTAAAAGTAGTGAAACACACTACGTGTTTTTGGAGAATACGTGGCAAGTAGTAATCTTATGCCATAAAAATATTAGAACGAAAATGGACAAAAATTACAAGATATTCTTATGCATATTATGTAGATTTTCAAACAAGAAAAAGGGTTGTAGTCTATTTAGTCTTAAATCAATCTTAAAATACCTAAAGATAATTTTAGTTACTAGGTATATAATGAAAATATATAATCGAATGGCGTATTTAGTTTTATGAACTTCGACATTGATTTTTATAACTTCCTTTGTCCGAAATTTTTGTCGCATGATACAACGTGCGCCGTCGGATCGTCGGTCGTCGCCGCGGTGACGCTAAAACAAAAAGCGATACGTCCTCCCTCTGGCAGCGCGTGGCGCGGTCTGGCTATCGCGCGAAGTGCATCTCCTAATATACCGCAAGATTTGCGTATTTTTACGACTCTGTTTAGTTATTTATTTGCTAATATATTAATTAAATTTTACGCACACCAATAGTATAAGATGTATAGTTTATAGTGCTATTTTTATTTTTAGAAAAAAACACTATGTTTACTTACATTCGGCGTTACTTTTGGACGTATATTCTCGAAAATTTCACGACGTTAACACTTTAATTTTGTATGATTTTACATTGAAAATAAAGAAATTGTCTCGTTTATTTTATAGGCGACTTTTATAACAATAAACAGTAATTATCGTTAGTTACTTTAAAGCACGATTTTGGTTGAAAACGGCAACAAGTTTGAGTCTCCGTACAACAAAATTTCTGATACAGACGTTGGAACTTGGTGGATAGATTGAAATTAAAGAAAGATATGA
The DNA here is from genome assembly GCA_947568825.1 of Sphinx pinastri. Classification (NCBI taxonomy): domain Eukaryota; kingdom Metazoa; phylum Arthropoda; class Insecta; order Lepidoptera; family Sphingidae; genus Sphinx; species Sphinx pinastri. The sequence goes on from OX387615.1 coordinate 2,120,294, forward strand.
AAAATGTGGCTCGTTTATTTTATTAGCGTTGAAATAGTCTTTCCGATGATGTATTAGAAATTAATCAGATCAGTTTATTTTTTGAATAATCACAATGAAAAGTTGACTGAAATAGTTGAAATTTCGTATACAGCCTCCTAATTATACACAACAACAACATGGAATAATATATAAAGATGAAAAAGTTAATTAATATTATGTCCTATTTATTATCATTGAGCCCATTAATATCAATAAGGTATGAACGCAAATAATTCTATACGTACTTCAAATAGGCCCAAACTTTCAACATCTTGTATACAAAAAACAATCAAATGTAAATTACTCTTAACAGATGTTCGACGCGGAACTTAAAAAGAGGTTTAAGACGATTGAGGTGAACTTCGTCCGGCCGCAGGGCATGGTGGCGCCGTCCGGCGAGCGTCTCCTGCAGTACTGGGAGCTTATGGCCTGAACACAACCACCGCAGCCCAAGCGACGGTCCGCCAGGTTATAGCACTCGACATCTGCCCACGTACTGTGAGATTGGGTGATTTTTACTGCATTTTCCTTGGTTATAACAGTATTTGTGATATGTGGAAACGTTGAAGATGTTAGTTTGCGCCATTGTTGATGGTTACTGCTGTCGGAAATGTCTGTAGACCTCATTAAAATACACCCATTGTCTGTCATGTTCGTATTATCGAAGCAATCGTTTCACAAGTGACGTCATAAAGTCTAGATATTCCCGACAGTGAGTGAACACGGTCTGAATCTACAAAATCGGCTGTCTTATATAGGATGATTGATGACAAACGTAGGAATAAGAAATCACAGTAACTAAAAAAGGAATGTTTTTTGGTTATAAATTATTTATTTAATATTTGGTGTTGTAGATTCTTTAAGAACTAGTAATAAGGTTGATGTTATTTACAGTGATTTTGTCTGTTAGATGTATTTATTTATGGCGCAAACGATAAAACCGGGTCCATAAAACTGTTGTTTTGAAATGGTACCAAACACATTTTAATGTTTAAATTATAATCATTTGAAATATTATGATGAAGCTGGATGGTATATGGTGTGAGATTTCAATTTTTTTTATAATAAATTAATATTATTCAAGTGTTTTAAATCAGAACGATGTTCAAATTAAATTTATTCCATGAGGAAGACAAATTTAGTTTTAAATAAATCATTCAAATGTGTTTTGTATTACAGCCAGAATAACTTCTCCAAAGAAACTAAATAAGTTTAAAGCTAGCACAATGCGTTTTCAAATGGTATTTATCTCTGAAAAGTTTTTTTATTTTTATCTTGAACCACTTTACTTACCAATTTTATAATAATTTCGGAAGTAACTGATTCAATTAAAGATTTGTCTGTACATAATGGTCACAGCGCAGTTTTTTACAGTTTAAACTTAACATTTTGTTTAGTTATTGCCAAATTCATTGAAAATAGTGATGCGAAACAGGTGACTTAGTTTTCTAATTGCAACATTTCATCCTAAAATTATCGAAAGAAGTAGTTTAATAAAAATATACAAAATTATCTATTCGATCTCTTACTTTATAAAGTATTAAAAAGGTATTGTTCTTTGCCAGTTTAAAACAATTGAATAACTAACTAATTTGTATGTTTAATACTGGTAACACTGCAATATAAAGTAATTATGTAACGCAGTCTTCTGTAGTCGCTAGGTCAAATTGCATGATCGATTAAATCATTGATCATACAATTTCGACGTACTTTATTAAATAAACAGAACTATTTACATATTTAAAGTGATGTACCGAAGAAATTTAAGTCATAAGATGACTATCCAAATATATATACTGTTGGTTGTCAGTCAAATGATGAGTATCTACTTGAGGGGTGCCTAATTTGCAGAGGTATGCCTAACTGTGTGGCTTGTTCCACTGTGACTATTTTTCAATCTATAACTTGACAACAACCGAAGAATGAGTCAACAGGCAAAATTTAATAAACTCAAAATAAGCAGATCTGTGTCTGCATCTACATTAAAGATTTACAATACATCATTTTAATAAATTAGAAGGTGTGCGTGCATGAATGGCCCAACCAATATGTTATTTACAGCAATCAACCAATAGGTGGTATAGTGGAATACCACTGAAATATAAATTTGCCCATAAAAATTATCAGCTTTAGTAAATAACAGTTAAAAACTTCAAATTCGATATGTGTAGTTTAGAAATCTGTGTATAGTATTTTTTATTACTATGTTTTGCGATAATTAATTGCATTTAGGGCTTAGGCCATTCGTGCTCTAGCGACAGATTCCTATCTATCTTGTCTTACTTTGTGAAAACTATTAGGCCTGTATTATCCAACCGTGAGTAGTTTTCGCTACTGACCTCTTGCTTGACGTCAATCGCAAAAAACGGGGGGTTCGTGAAACCAAAATTGATTAATACTATTTCTGTGACTGCATTTTCCTTATAATTATTTTTGCATTTCCATCGCTCAGTATATTTAAAACAGGAACATACTTCCTGCTTTTGTTTCTTTAATTAGATTTTACTTCAATGTTACGAGATTTTTTTGCAATTTTTACCCGACTACGGCAAATCATGGAAGGGTCACGGATTATAAAAAGTATATATTTATTTACATTACTTTGGTTGGCTGGCGGAAAATAAACTAATAATTTTCGCCTTAATTTAATGACTTGATGCGGCATTTTAAAACAAATTTTGTAATGAATATCTTTGAGCATAATTGATTAAAAAAAATTGCCACCTATTGCGACTAAATCAAATATATTGCTAGTCATTAAGGCCTAGCATTCTTTAGTAAGATTATTCGAAACTGTGTGCCGCTGACGCCAGTTTGAAGTTAGTCGCGTAAAGTGCCGTCTACGCTTTAAGTCTCTTATTTGTCTCTATAAAGAGTAACTGCAACGGCCTCGTGAATTACTTCAGACGGGTCATAAATGTCTGCGTCGATTTTACATGTGAAAAGTAAAACTATTATGTATTTGATACCAATATAAAAACACAACCATCGTACCGATAAGAATTTTGAATAAATTTTGCACTCGTAAAGTTAATGTTAAACGTAAGTGGAGTTCATGTTGTAATTTGGTTAATTTTTTTTTTTTACTATACATGTATTGTGTGCGTCTGTGATTTAGGAAACCGATGTCGATATGTGACATTGACATTTCCCGATAGTTATCGTCGATTTTTTCCGCCTTGTCCATGAAAACTAACACGTAAAAGATTCTGATACAGGTCGTGAAGAGATGGGAAAATTTTCGATAATAATCGATATCGATAAAACAAGTACGACACTATGAAATAAAATTAACACTTCCAGTAATAAAAGATACTGTGTGACAAGTGGACCAGTTTTTCTACCTTGGTATATTAACCCTACCTACAGTCAATAGTATTGATATTCGGACAACTCTTTTTCCTACACAACGATAGTTGAATCGTTGTGTAGGAAATCAGATATATGTGTGTTGAGGTGTAATGCAGATTGTGTATCGTATGCCGGTCAGTAAAAATGGTTTGTTGTTTTGTTTTACATTCAAAAGAAAGATTTCGATAATATTAATTACTCCAATATTAACCTAGTATAGTTTGAGATCAACCAATCTCAGTTTTATGATTTTATCGAGAATTATTTGGAGGGAATTAAGTTGAGTGAACTTATATGAGTGATGAAAATGGCGTATGCTCACTTACCGATTTGCATACGACGCAATCAGTCTGATATAAAATTCGTTATGCAGTTATGTTGCACGGAGGTGAAGTCTTCCTGTCCCCTAACATTTGTTTCCCCCGAGTGTTTTTTAGTTTCATTCCAGTTAATGTTCTAACTAGATGTTGCTAAGGATAAATTAAGAATTTATTTTGTTATAACTAACACGAATGCCGCCATTGGCCAGCGTGACGGCCATATTTATTTAACATTTTATTAATTGTAGTTATTTTTTATTGTTTACAAAAGCCTCGCAGTTTGGGGCGCGGCTGCTGCAGCGTTTGTTACGATAGGATTCATTTCAAATTAGATCATAGGCTGAACGAGTTATTGACGACGGATAAATATTATATATAAAGGTGAAATTGAATATTTTCTCTAGAAGAAGTATAACGATTAGTACTATTATGGAAAAAATAAGATTTAGGTGTCCTCTGAATTCAAAAGAAGTCTAGAGTTTTAGCCATCTCCGACTCGTCAAATAAGGATAAGTGGCAGTAATTCATTCAAAGATGAAAAATGAAAATTAGTTTTTGCTGTTTAAAACTTGACATTGTTTTGACGAATATGGAGTTGTTTTCTCTATGAAAATATTTAAGTCCTATTGTATCAAACTCATTGGCCAGTACAAAAAGTGCAATATCTGTCAGTGCCATTGATATGAAAACGTGTTAATGTTTATGTAACTGACTATCGAACTAGTTAAGTTTTATAGAGCATTTTTTGCTGGTATACAGGTGGATGTTTTTAATGTGAGTAAATAATTTCTATAAATCGTATTATAGATTCTAAATTCAATAAAAAAATTAAATAATTATGTACCTATGTATATCTAATAGGGGAAATGGCAAGAAAACGCCACGTGACCCAGAACATGTTATATAATTAACTTGTTGCCTATTGATTTATAGTCATATCGATTTTGTATCTCTCAGGAATTATATTTACGTTAAAAACATCAATGTTCTATATACACCAATGAAATCCAACCCACCTATAGCCATACTTCCCTTACAATACAGGAGTCGTTTTACAAGTATTTTCAATAGAAATTGTCCTGTTTAGAAATATTTTACTATAAGTGTAACCAGTATGCATACCATTTGATATCGATAAAATTCGCATACGATAGGTAACATACGTTGGAATAAATGATTAACTATAAGTAGTTTACTGTAAACAGCTTGTATTGAAAGTATTTGTAGGTCGCCCGACGCCCCCTCCTCGAATCTCGCACGCAGCCGCGCCCGTCGCATACATTGTGATTATAGCAACAAAACTAGTTGTAAGCTAGTGTAAGCCATTATTTTAATATTCATTTAATGTTCTATTATATTAATGATTATGAAAATAAAAAGTATTGAAAATATATTGTTTTTATTTCGCTACTGTTGTATTTCTTGTGAATGTTGAAAGGAAAATAAAAAATGCCTTGCTATTTTACTCAAAATATTATATATTTATTCCAACACAATACTGGTAGTTTATTTAAACGCAGTCATATTGTGTAATGTCAAACCCAACCAAAATCATACATTTCTCAATTACATTCATAAATTCAGCATTTTTATATTCGCGTCAGTCGTATAATAACTTATACATAAAAGTGATAATATTGCAATAAAGACTGTTTTCGTAAACAAAAAAGTAACCATACGGGAGTATGGTTACTTTTGTGAAAATCAGATAAGATTATATTTTATAATACTTTTGTTGTCGGATAATTTATTATTTTCAACTTGTCGATGTCATGAAATAGTTTTCTAAAAAGGTATAAAAAGATGAAATACGTACTTTATTTAAAAAAATTGCAATATTACTAACAATACACAACATCACATTTAGCTTTATAACAGTCAAATAAAAATAAATTAGCAATTTAAATATTCCACGTGTAAAAAATAGCTATACCTACATTTTCATTTACGTACAATATATAAAGAAATCTGAAAACTATCGGTAACTAAATTCGATGTAAATATTAACAATTCAACAAATCATAATTAATCACGGCGAACGTCTTGAATGTACACACGCCACGTCTCTATCGGAAGGTTTTACTAAACTGTCCTAGCCAACTTTCGAATCAATACAAAACGAGCCAATCACAGGCAAGCCAATTTGACGTTTATAAATGCCTTATTCTGATTGGTTTATTATAGCTACTGGTCTGAAGCTAAGGATTGAGACGGTTTATTAACGGCCGGTCTCAATAACTTACTAATAAATAACAATCAGTTAAAATGCTTACTTGTGGTGGTTATCTGTGTTTCTAAAAACTTGAAAAAGAATTGATATTGAAAGAGCAGTATCAGTTAGCGTAACTTTTACTGTCGAGTTAGATATCAAACTCCAGTTACATTTTAGTAAGTTATTAAGACCGGCCGTAAAACCTTATGCCGTATCTAGAAACTGCTACGTATATAAAATTTGACTAGATGTAGTTTTTCCCTGATACAGCAAAGTAACTACATACACTGGTTCTGGTGTTACTGCAGTTTAAACTCTAAATACGATGGATATAGGCAGTCAGATTTATTGTCCTTCGCATATAAGACAGTAACTGATAACTTAAACTTGTATAGCCCAAATCACAGGACGTAAATCTTACATTCTATCTTTGTAAAAAGCATTGTTAAACGTACTTTCATTTGTAATTATACGGTAAATTGTGGAGTGCAAAAACATTAAATAGAGCGTAAATTGATAGTTACTAGATACGGCATTTGATAGCGTCTTTAGGCTAAAGTACTATCTACTGATATGTCGTATTATAGAAACATAATCAAAATATACAAAATGTATTTATGGCAGAACAGCGGAAGTATATTATATAATTCTAACGCCATATTCAAACGGCGGGCGTTCAATTCGCGGTAACTAATAAAATGTATTTTTGAGCATGTACAAGGAATGTAATCACATATCTTTACAAATAATTATCTCTAGGACCTGTCAATAGTGTATTTTTTGTCTATGTTTGATTTTATGAATTATTTTATATGTAACAGCAAATGATACGAAAAAGCCCTTCTATGAAAAAAGTATTAAAATTGGTTAGGAAATGAGGCAGTAAGTCATTTTGTGGGGATATCGCTTAATTTCTTTCTTTCGCACGAATCGCAGATCTCGATGACGTCTCGTGCCTTTATTTCGACTCCAGTTTGTTTTTTGACGATTAACCTTTCTACCGAATTTAAAAAGATTATAACTTGTTGATTTTCTACCGGATTTCAACGATTCTTTCTGTGTTAGAATTTATATGACGTTAACGTGTTATAAAAGTAAAATATATGACTCTAATACCCTATTATGCCCTCCTATCTCGGACGACCGTGAGCCCTAATAAGTACATCACCAGGAAGTTGTTTTACATTTATTTCTTTGTAATTAATATATTTGGTATTTATCCGCATATTCATTTCAGGCTAACTGTACCCATACCATAGTAATAATGATTATCACAAAATTACACCAAATAAAACAGATATGTGTTTACATTTCTTGAATTAATAATGTTGTTCGTCGGGCTTTACGAGCTAAGGCAAGATTATTATTGCAACTTATTATTAAAATAGACTGGCTCGGTGGCGTAGTTGTATTACGCTATGACTGCAATGCTGAGGTCTTGGGTTCGATTCCCGGGTCGGGCAAATTGATATTAGGTTTTTTAAATTCAGTATCAGCCCGGAGTCTGGAATTTGTGCCCGATATGGCGATAGGCTCACCCCCTATCACATCATGGGACGGAATACGCACGGTGAAAAGTGGGTGCACTAGTTGCGCCTCTGCCTACCCCTTCGGGGATAAAAGGCGTGAGTGTGCGTGTGTGTGTAATTAAAATAGACCCCAAGATATTCAGGACATTATTATCTTCATTAAAGAACCTTTTGAAACAGGTCATATTTGCACAGGATCCACGCAGTATTACCACTTAGGTCTTTAATGTAAGACACCACCTTACCGTAGACAATTTATTGTTCTTTCACGATACCATAAAGCACCTTTTTTTCTATTCTATAAGCTAAAAGCTATCATCAATGTCTCTCATTAAACTCATAAAGAAAACGATATTTATACATCATTGCACAAAAAATAACTGAAAAAATTAATGTCATAGTACATTTTTTTGTTGTGGAGGCGACGCCGATTGATGCTCTGTGCCTAAGAAAGTCTCTTAATGACATCCTTAGATCTTATTGATAAGGACGGAAGACCCACACAAGTCTATAGATAAAATTCAAGTTTTCACATCGCCAAAGAGAAATAATCAATTCCACATCACTCATCACAAAACAGAAAAGAAGTCACTTCACAATCTGCTCTTGACTCTCAGTAGAAGTCTTCTTATTATGACAGCAAGTTATTTGAGGACTCTGCTCTCTCCCTTCTTGTCTATTTTCATCTTCTTCCTTCTTCATACAGCAAGTCTTTGGCTCGTGGACCACTACTTTGACCTCTTTCCCGCAGCACTTCTCCTCCGGCGCTGTGTCTTGCTTCCAACAGGATCTTTCTGACCTCAAGAGTTCCACATCTTCTACGCTAGGCGTATCTTCTTTTTCGCTCTCTGTGTGACAATGCGGTTGGGTTTTCTTGACCCTTGCTACTTTTGAGGGGCATTTCTTGGCGCCGTAGTGGCAGCTGCTCTCGCCGGCGCCATCTTGCGCCGTGGCAGGGAAGTAGTGCGAGGGTTGTATGCACGTGCGCGTCTTGCAGATGAAGAAGTCTGACTCTGAGCTTAAAGAAGAGTCTAGTAAGGGTGGTGTTGTGTTTTCCGCTGTAAACAAAACGATACAGTTACATAAAGATACGTTTTACTGTAAATAATATTAAAATAGTCTACTAATATTTAGTTACTAAGCACATATTTATATAAATAAAAAACACGTCGAGAAAATAGAAATATAGACGGCTAAGATACGCTAAAAAGCTTCACTGGAACAAAATAAAAGATCATAACAGATTAAGCGATGCGGTGCTACAACTAAAACAAATATTAACAAAACTTCAACTTGTTACATTAAAACTATTAACGGTAAAATTAAACGCAAACCTAAACTAACAAAAGAAACTAAAAATACAAAGGCGCAACATAACATAAAATTCAAAAACTGCCAGCTCAACTGCCACACTATGAGTGCATACCACTCTGGCATCGCATCGTATCGCAACCCATCGCACGGCATCGCTCAGCTAATACTTGGCGTGGAACGGCTCCGCCTCGAGCCTGGTGTCGGTCTGCTGCAGCTCCAGCGCGTCCATCTCCTTGCACAGCTTGCCCTCGCACACCTCCCAACTACACTTCTCCGTGTTGCACCGGTCTTGGACAGTTAGTGTGCGTGTTATTTGTGAGAGGGGTGGAGTTTAGTTGACATAGATGGCGCTAGTTGAACAAGGCATTGTTTGCGACTACATGGTAAGAAAGGTGTATCGTTCACCTGCGGGCTAGCTCTACATTTGAACAGTTAAATTGACGGCTAGTAAGAAAAGTATCCACGTGAATGAAGGTCGCTATTTCAGTTGTTTTGGATTTTGCTTCAATCCACACAAATCGTGATTACATATTTTTTTTGTGAATACAAGTCACATACTGCGTTATACTATGGGAGTTATTTTTAATTTTGCTATTTAGAACGACATGAAGATAATGTACAGTCACCCACATATGTAGCGGAACAAATTCAAAACTTCAAATAGCCTCTACACTTTTGTGTTCTTTTTCGTTTTTTCTTCACAAAAATAAATAAAGGGGATTAACTTCACTTCACACAAAGAAAAAAGTATTTCAATTAAACTTAACGCGTAGAGGCGATTTAAAATTTTGAATTTGGTCAGGTACTTATGTGGCTGACTGTACATATGATAAGGATAATTAGATTTGACATATTTTTTAATAAGCGACAGACGGTAATAGGTAATGGAAACGAGTTTAAAAGTCCAATCATAAACACGACGATGGTTCTTACCGGTATCGTCGCATTCAGGAGTGCATATGATGACTCTTTTGGTACTGAAGCACTGCATTTGCAAGCGCGTGAGCTTCGTGCCGAACAGGAAATAACCTGGAAATAATGAATTATCTTACTAATATTATAAACTAGCTTTTGCCCGCGGCTCCGCCCGTGTGAATGAGTTTTCCCGGGATAAAAGTCTCGCTTTATATTTTCCCGGGCTAAAAGTAGCCTATGTGTTAATCCAGGACATGATCTACCCGTGTGCCGAATTTCATCGAAATCCGTTCCGTAGTTTTTGCGTGAAAGAGTAACAAACATACATACATCCATACTTACAAACTTTCGCGTTTATAATATTAGTAGGATACGAAAGTTTGTAAAAATGTTTGTTAGAAGTAAACATAAAAACTTCTGAACGAATTTGGATAAAATTTGGCACACGGGTAGATCGTGTCCTGGATTAACACATAGGCTACTTTTTATCCCGGTATATTGATCCCATGGGAAATAATGTATATTTTTTATCCGATTCTTTAAGTAGATGGCGCTGGCGTCGTACTGTGTGGGAAAGGCTTTTCACGCACCTAGTAATTATTAATATTAACTTGGTTGCGCCTGTCTTTTAATTCTGAGGTGAAATTTACTAAACTGCTGAGGTAAATAAAATGACGGTAAAATTTACCTCTTTGGATGATTGTTAAAACTAAACACAGAAACAGCTGAACAGATTTGGCTGAAATTTCGCACACAGATAGACCATGTTTTGGATTAACAAACCTGGAAAATACACAGTAGGACTCTCCCGGCAAATGCCTTATTCGCGGACGGAGTCATAAGCAACAACTAGGAGTTTATAATGCTTTCGACCCCTTAACATTCGGTTGTTCATAGGTTATTTTTTTCTTGACTTGAGGAGAATGCCGCCCGTCCTATGGTAAGCGATACGACCGGCCATAAACCGCACCTTTAGAACGAAAACGATACAATTCAAAACAATCGAAAATTAGGTTATCGTCTTAAAATTACTTAAAATTGGTCCCTTTTCTATAAAAATATAATAAAAAAGGCCCGATATAACAGTTTGGTCCTTCTCCCGCTTGATTATGGCTGTGTTTGAACTATTGTTGTATTGAGAACTTCGCTTTAAGTTATTTTATGAGGATAACGCAATTTTGTTTTTTTTTAATTGTGTCGTTTTCGTTCTAAAGGTGCGAAACAGTAGCAATACTATACTGAACTTTGAATTACAAAGTACTGCGTGGCACTCCACTATCTTCTATCTTCGTCACCCTGTGACATTAGATGTTAAGTCTCATAATGGCCAGTAATTATCAGTCCACTGGTCTCCACTGCGCCACTCACCGAGCATCATGCCGAACACGACGGCGAGCAGCAGATGCACGTTGTACACCATCACCGCCAGCATCAGCAGGTAGCCCACCACGTTGTGCACCACGAACACGGCCGACTGGTGCGCGTTCACCAATGTACTGGAAGTTTACAACGGTGTTTAATAAACAAAAATAGTAGTCATCGATTCCATATCGAGTGGTTAGTTCATTCTGTCTATGTTTTACAATTTGATATGTGCAAAACAAAACTTCACTATTACGATCTCAATTTATTGTAATTTCCATAAACTGCTTATAGTGAAGAAATAATTCTGAACACAAAACTAAAGAATTCTAACAATGACACACCTAAACACACACATGAATATTCCAACTCAAAAACTACAGAATTTACAAAACATCCACTATATGATTTACCTAAATAAAATATCGTCTTAACGCTACGTATGATCAGCCCCGAACGAAAGCATTCCTTATTTATTAGTAACTAGCATTGCGCGCGGCTCCGCCCGCGTGGAAAAGTTTTCCGGGATAAAAAGTAGCCTATAGCACTCGGAGTAATGTAGCTTCCTATTAGTGAGAGAATTTTCAAAATCGGTTCAGTAGTTCTGGGATTAGCGCGTTCAACCCAACAAACTCTTTGACTTTATAAGTATAGATTACTTTATAATTCATACATTTGATCTTTATCGCTTACATTCAATTGAGACTGACTGTATGTAGTAAGCTGCCTGCTACATGCAAAATACTTACCGTATCTTGAAAGACGCCCACCTGCTGACCTGTCCGGTGCTGGCGTTGCGGCTCGTCGTCGGCTCCATGTTGCCTTGCTCCCTGGAATACACATTTATGTTCAAAATGTTCCGAAGAGTCCTATTATCCTGTAGGTACTAATCATAGATAATCCAATAGAGCAATGTATAGTATGTATTTTTTTTATTGCATTGAATGACGAGACGAGCTTGCCGTTCGCCTGATGGTAAGCGAAACGACCACCCATAAACAGAATCAACACCATCCAGCACCTTGACTTACAAAGTACTGTGTGGCATTCCACTGCGCTCGTGATCCTGAGACATAAGATGTTAAGTCTCATTATGTCCAGTAGTTATACTGGCTACAACGTCCTTCAAACCGAAACACAACAGTGCATGCACACTGTTGCTTGGCGGTAGAAATAGACATTGCGGTGGTACCCACCCAGACGGCCTCTTACATAATGAGAGACCTACCACCAGTTATGATGTATGAACTACAAATGTTGGTGCGTACTTATATTGCACCGCCTCTTTCGTTACGTGATATTATAATCTGTGGAAACTGTTGTGGATAATGTATTTCTATTTGTTTCTATTAATCTATAAGAAAAATTGTATTCTGGTGTTTCCGAAATAAAGTAAAGTAAAATAAAGAAAATAATTCGGAGATTCAATAGCTTAGAGTTTCTAAGACTTTAAATTAGACTAAGTACAGTGCTGTCCAAATATAATCTCGACTAACGAGACTGGTTGTGGCCATTATTGTACAAACAAAAATGACGTCACGAACAGTTTCGTAATATTTTAAAATTTAACTATAAATAATTATATCAGTATGTAAGTTGTAACACAAACCATAATTGCGGTTACCGTGATCATATTAACCCAGTAACAGTAAAGTATCTCAGCTTTAAAATATTCTTGTTTCATATTGTTGTTGTTGTTGTTGTTATAACAGATTGGCAGAATGGTAGACAAAATCTTAGTGTATCTGTTGTGTATCTTCATCGACAAGAGATGGTCTTAATAAATTGTGGGAAAAAATAAAATGGCCGGAATAACTTATACAGTTTTCTGGTTAGGTCTCTCGTATGCGACAGTATGATTGTGTAGGAACTGCTGTTTGTATAGTTATGTCGATACAAACAGCAGTGTGCAAGCAAGTGCACTGTTGATGAATATTCTAGTCTATGTAGCTAAGCATTATTAGAATTATTATCAAATGTACCTTGACTCAGAATAACGAGCGCAAATAGAGGTTCATAATTACAAGTTTAGGGTCGAGTTGCTACCGTTTACACCGTTTATGCAGTTGGGAAAAATCGGCACTCAAAGTACAAAATATTTTTGCAGCAAACATTAGTTCATGCTCAGGATTAATAATGATAAATCTTACATTATTCGCATACTTAATCCGGTCTAAATACTTGCTGATATATGAGAAAACCTTCATAATTTGTTTTAATTTATTGTATAATAATTATGTAATATTGTACAATTGTACAATATTGCATAGTTATATTGTATTGTAGTGGTGGTAGATCTCTCATTATGTAAGAGGCCGTCTGGGTGGGTACCACCGCAATGTCCATTTCTACCGCCAAGCATCAGTGTGCATGCACTGTTGTGTTTCGGTTTGAAGGAAATTGTAGCCAGTATAACTACTGGACATAATGAGACTTAACATCTTATGCCGCAGGATGACGAGCGCAGTGGAATGCCACACAGTACTTTGTAACTCAAGGTGCTGGATGGTGTTACTACTGTTTAGTGTTTATGGGTGGTCGTATCGCTTACCATCAGGCGAACGGCAAGCTCGTCTCGTCATACAAAGCAATAAAAAAAAAAAAAACAATAAATAATACCAATTTATAAATAAACAAGACTCAATGTTCATATTTACGAAACGGAACTACGTTAAATTGAATTACACAGTAGGTATTCAAAAGTATTAACTAAAATAACGCAATCTCTTTTAAAAAATATATTAGGTCTTTTTAAATAGGTACGTACATAATATCCAACTTTAAATTATATGCAAGAATCTAGATACATGGGTAACATGTATATTTAATTTAGTATTTTCCTTCCCGGAGTCAGGTAAGGAAAATTGAATATTTTTTGTTTGCGCGGAGGTAATTTTTATCTTATGCTGGTTTTACCCATGCCCTCCAAGTTTCAGAAGACGCATAAAGGCTGATACATTTTATTTTTTCGCTGGCTCGTCGTACCTATTCGTCGTTTGATAACCTAGGCCCATTAAAGTAAGAATACATGAGTCATACACTAAAAACACTTTCATCCCTTACGAAGTAGAAAAGGAACTAGCCGGTGCCCCTAAGCTACTTCGAATTTATATCCGCCAAGGATACTGGGGCGTTAAAGTTTATCCATATTTCCTTCTACATATCAACACGGTGACAAGCAATTATCAGCCGCCGTTATCAGAACACCGCGTAATCTCAACAACAACAATAATTACCAGCAGACACTCGATGTTGGTTAGTTGAATGATATTATTAGTCGATATTATTTATAAACATTAAACTTTTACCTAATGCTGAAGCATAATATAATACAATATATAAAGGATGCGCCTTGTGTGACCTTTCTTTCTGCCAAAGTATAACAACAAATGCTTATAGGTAAACCATTTATAAAAATTGTCGTAGTGTGCATAAAACAGACAAGTGTTTAAGATTTATTAATGTGTGCGTTCATAACGAAACAAAACGATATAGTACATGTCTTACACTTTATAATTTCTATGTAGTAGTTTCATTGAAAGTGACAGAATCTTTTGTTCGCGGCAAAAAGCACATGGCGCGTAATTTCTTGCGCAATGCGTAATTTCTAAAGCACTTGGTCAAGAGTCAAGGTCTAATGTCTCAAAATGGAGTACGCAGTGCTGAGTGCAGACTGCAATCCCATAGGGCGCAAGGCGCAGGTGTCAATAATTAACTTTTGTCAAGCAACACCCATACCTATAACCCAGCCCAATAAAATATCCGCATATCACACAAATATGTCAATGCAAAATCGAACCCGGGACCTGCCGTTTCAAGGCTGACTTAACGCTGCAGCACAAAGATAAAAGTTTGAGGACTGAGAACAAATGTGCAAAAACACCGGCGTCCTAACTTTACCCACTTTTTTAGTACTTCGATTACAATATATGAGCTCTTTTCCTTAATTTTGTGTCATTATTGCAAAATTAATATAGAAAGCATAAAATCTTAATTACATAAAAAAAATGATTACGTGGTTGTCGTAACATTGACACAGTTCTGGGCAGTGCGGGCGCGCCTCTCACCGGCCAAACCATTTCAAACAATCCGATTAAAATCCGGCTGGCAACGACACCCGGTGTTACGTAATAAAGGATAATAAGGAGAAAATACTCTACATATCTAACAATTCTTATAATAAGAGAGTTATAGGACGGTTTGACTGGTGGTAGAGTGCGGGATGTATTCCATATTTTGTACCTAAATGAATAAACTCAAGCCTATAACAAGTAGGGTACTAGAAAAGCAGAGTTCAAGCGAAATGATTATGGAAAAACTTATTTCCATCCCATGTTACAACCAAGAAATCAAAACACTTTTTCAGTCCACAGCTGTCACAAATCTATAACTGCGCCCAGATATGACCCAAAACTTGATCCTAGTTTGGTCATTTCGGCATCCCTCCACCGCCTCCACGGGCCTAGGCCCTGTGCCTGGACACCGCTCACACCGCTCTAGTTACAGCGCCGGCTTTTATATTATAAATCATCAAGAATTGAGAATACTACGTTGCTCATATTTTTATATGAATCAGACAAGTCACATTATAAGTGGGCAGTGCTTGCATGTTTTTATTGTACACTAGTGGAATTCCCGAGAGCCGACAACAATGTAAATTTATCGCTCGATAGAGAACAGTCTCATGATATTGTTGCAGCGGCACCTGTATAATATAATATTTATCTTGCTATAGCGGTAAATATATGACCAGTCACACAGGTTTTATTAGGTTTTGGTCATTTTGTCATATTCAGCGTTAGTTTCCTTAAGACACTACAACGACAGTTGAGTGAATTCTACTTTTTATATTCTTTTTTTTACTGTATTCTGGTTTGGTGAACAAGTTCCAACCAAAGACATTAAACAGTATAATTATAGACCCGACATCAGGACCAAATTTTCGTCCAAAAGTTATTACCAATTGGTAATAAGTCGCTGTCTTATCTGACATGTCAGTGTAACAAGACGTCTCGGTGTGCTTAAATTTTGTAAACAAAACAATATTTTGGTAGGAAATATGCCAATTTACGCATTACGGCCATGTCAAAGTATGTTCTAATGAATTTTAGATAGGTATTTTGTTATTTCACGGTAGATTGAGTTACTGACGAACAGGCTCAAAATTTTTGTATGACAATTTTCTCAATGTCCGCTCTTATATAATCTTAGAACTCTTTGGTTCCAACCCACCTGTCACATAGTAAAGTGCGTCGTTCGTCGGATCGATGCGGATACAGCTTCTTGAGAGCCTCGCGCTGTACTTGAGCCAAGTACACCTGACGACAAAATAAACATTACCATATACCTATGATCCGTTATTTTTTTTATATTTTTTTCAATATCTATATTTGTATTTTCGGATCTATCCCGAAAATAAACCAATCAAAATAAATCAACCGTTATACTCATTGGTGTATTTTTAGGACCCATCCTAAGATACCAAAATGGGATCGACTAAAATCTGCCGAATATGAAAAATGTTTTTCAAACCTTGGAGCCCTCGAAGAGAAGCGCGACAAAGAAGAGCGCTATCCATGTGAGCGCGAACGCCCAACGCGTGGTCACCTCGAGCCCGGCAAACAAGAACTCGCCCAGGTCGTACCCGAACCACATCCACATGTGCATCGTAACGGCGCTGTCTGCAGGAGAGAAATCAAATCATCAACTTTAATAGGTTTTTTAATCATCCACTTGCTCTTATTTGGAATATGTGGTCGAGCGTGTTACAGAAAGGTTTTCGCTTAGATCGCAACGGTCAACCCCCTCGGGAGGATCCTATCTTTTATAGTGACTTTCTTGTTGCCGTCTTTATTACAGACTTCTGATTTTGCGGAGCCAAATCAGAACTCAACTGCAAAATATAACCATTTTTGTTACAATCGAAATCTTTAAAGATACAGTGCAAGATACCTCTACTTACTCGACCTCGACCTCTCGTTTTAAATTGAATAATACTCCCTTTAATTACATAATTGTGTTATATTTCATGAACCAGGTTGACAGGCACTTGTCTTAAGTGCTTGGGAATGGCGGGGACGCGCTCTCTCACACTTCAGAAGTCATTGCAACAAAATATTATTATACATAAATAGACATTATTCTGTGAAGCAGCAGAAATATCATCACTAAGATAAAAGGTATTAGAATACATATAAGCAGTGAGGCTGTTTCTGCAAATTCTATTGAAAACATTCCGTGTAGCAACTGCGGTGCAGAAATCGACCTAGCTAAACAATATTAGCAAACTACGAGAACTTACTCAATCTAAAATAAATTAAGATGAATGAATACATTAAGGACATCTTTTATTCGACTTTAGAAGCTCCTGATACAGAGAGAGAGCAAGAGGTAAGAAAGAGGCGAAATATTTATATTATTTGCACAAGGACAAATTATTGAGTGCAGCGACCGCGGTGAGTCTTACATTACTTTATAGAATAAATCTTTACGAGTATTGCGACATGGCCGTACCCAGGGGTTTGAAGAAGATAATTTTATTATGGGGGAAGGCACATGATCATTTCAAGGGCAATACATAATAGGCATACGAAATATTCACGAAATGCAAAAATAACACCCCTCTTTTATTGTCGGGGGTTAAAAAAAACTACTGTACTTCACTTACTTTTAATGATTGTTACCTCAGAACTCGAGTCATTTATTAACCGATTTGGAAAATTCTTTTTTACTTATTTGAAAGAATATACTTCTAGATTATTCCTATAGATTTTTTTCAAAATCGGATGAGTAGTTTGGTTTTTAAACCAAAATAACTGAAAAAATTATGTCGTCCAAGTAAACTGTTTACTGGTGGTAGGTCTCTCATAGGTAAGAGTCCGTCTGGGTGGGTACCACCGCAATGTCTATTTCTACCGCCAAGCAGCAGTGTGCATGCACTATTGTGTTTCGGTTTGACGGACATTGTAGCCAGTGTAACTACTGGACATAATGAGACTTAACATCTTATGTCTCAGGATGACGAGCGTAGTGGAATGCCACACAGTACTTTGTAATGGTGGATGGTGTTGCTACTGTTTATGGGTGTTCGTATCGCTTACCATTAGGCGAACGGCAAGCTCCTCTCGTCAATCAATTCAATAAAAAAAAAAAACAAAATTAGAAATTTTGCTTTGTGTGAGTTTTTCAGTGGTGTGTTTTTTTTCACAGTTACAGTACGACGGTCCCATTGCACGTTTTGGTTCCAGCATATATGTATGGATGGGGCACGGATGAAGTCCATCCCAAGAACTGCGTGAGTTTTCTAAACTACTATTTACCCTAGCTTATAACTTGTGCCCATGTTTACAACAACCATGTTAGGCAGGCCGACGATCATATTTAAACTACCTATGCAATGCAATCACCCTGTATTATATACTGCCCACTGCTGAGCACGGGCCTCCACTACTACTGAGAGGGGTTAGGCCTTAGTCCACCACGCTGGCCTAGTGCGGGTTGGCAGACTTCACACACCCTCGAAATTCTTATGGAGAATTCTCAGGTATGTAGGTTTCCTCACGATGTTTTCCTTCACCGTTAAAGTGAACGATAATTGATAAACAATACACACGTAACTTCGAAAAGTCAGAGGTGTGTGCCTTGGGTTTTGAACCTCCGGACATTGCGCCGGCAGACCGTTCCATTCCCAACTAGGCTATCGTCCACTAACTAAACTACCTATATTATATGCCAAATCCGTTCTGAATCATACGTAAGGAATGTATTGCGTCGACCCCATTGGGATGGTATAATCTTAGAGCATGTTAAATGTTCTAAGGGTATAATAGGTCATGGTATTTTCAATTAAAGAGCGAATTAGATTTCAGAACTGACACATGAGGTATCGCAAGGTTGAATTTTAAACATTGTAACGCACGTGGACTTGCGTTAAATAAGTAGCACTTGACAAAAATGTTTAAACAACTGACACATAATTTTACGAGACGCCAAAATTACTGTATTAAATTAAATAATATTTAAAATTATCCACGTGACCTTAGACCGCTAGGTATATAATTATACGGTGAGGAATGTTGGACTAGAGTTAGGGTTTATTACTTAATTTTCACATTTGTGAAGGCTCTATTCTCTCTCTTCACCTTCCGGAAAGTAAACAATTTTCTACCTACTACTTGAGTACACATTGAATTATTTGAATTTGAACAGGTCATAACACAGGCAAAATTAGAAAAGAAGAGACCACTTCCTTGTTTACGTTTAATTGTCCTTATCTAATATCTTTCGTAGTCTAGTAGGGAGTCTTAAACAAGATTAACGCTTAAGTTGGAATATGTCATACCGATACATATTTTCTTTTCTATTAGCGTTAACGTCTCTTGAAAGACAGCTTGTCTAGGCCACAGTAAAGGTTAGGAATGAGAAGCTTAAGCTTGGAGTCTAATGGCGGCACGGCTCGGCATGGGGTGTATAGCTTGCGAATGGTAAGACAAAGAAAACAAAAGTAGATGATTAAATTTATAACTTCAAAACGCTTCTACACATTACCTTCAATCCATACCAGCCCTGTATTATATTATACTGCCCACTGCTGAGCACGGGCCTCCTCTACAACTGAGAGGGTAAAGGCTTTAGTCCACCACGCAGGCCTAGTGCGGGTTGGCAGACTTCACATACCATCGAAATTCAGAGAACTTCTCAGGTATGCAGGTTTTCTCACGATGTTTTCCTTCACCGTTAAAGCGAGCGATAATTCACAAAGAATACACACATAACTTATTTAGAAAAGTCAGAGGTGTGTGCCCTTGAGTTTTGAACTTGCGGACATTCATCTGGGCAGTCCGTTCCACTAACCAACTAGGCTATCGCCGCTTAACCTTACCTGCAATCGAAATATTATTTCTTTATCTAAAATAAAGTAAGCCCTTTGAAGTTTATTTTAGAGAAGAAAATGATCGATGATACGGGTATAAAACTGTGACAAAAGTTTGAAGGCGATTTGAAATTTTAACTTTATTCAGCTACTTTAGTGTCTGATTGTTCATTAAATTTTATACGAGACCGGAATAATTTTGCCTCCAATTTTTCCGCCAACAACGCTCCACTGCTTTCACTCACAAATTCGCTATTACACCAACAGTCAACACCAATACGCTTTCACTATATTCGCATTTCGCACTGGTCCTAATCTTCACACACCGAGTCGCGCGATACTGCGTGTTATTTCAAACAATATTAAGAACAATAGAGTGCATGTTAATAAAACATAGTCCAATTTATTATTCGTCAATGGGATTGTCGCTAGCATTTGACTCACATTGTTATTATGATAATAATAAACTACAATTAATATTTGCTATCGATACTTGATTTATTGTTAAGTGGGAATATTATTCTATAGCCTCCTTCGTCTAGTGGTAGTTCATAAAGATTGTGACACAGTGGCCGGGAGATACAAGTTCGATTCTGAGATTGGATAACACTTTATGATTTATGGTTTTATTACCACGATTTGTCTGATAATCTCCGTTAAGTGTGGACATAGGGCAGGCGACCGTAAAAACTAAGCAAAATAGTTTCTGCAACATGCGGTTAAATCGTATATGTATTATGTCGACCACAAATTGTGGTGAGATAAGGACCTTATGATGATAATTACTCTTTTATTTTATTTCAATTTTATCAAAAGAATGTTTGTATTGGTACCTAACTCTAATGTAAACGACTGGAACTGTGAAGCAACTGTAATAGTATGTTATTGAGAACGTACGGTGCGGGATACCATGGGGCGGGTTCCCGATTACTTTATAACAAATATTAAATAATTGTTAACCGTATGAGTACCTACACCCTATTCAAAGCCTTTTAGTCTGTTCACATGAAGCATTGCGGTGCCGCACTGCAATTTTTTTATCGCATTCGTGGTCAAACTGGTGTGATGCCGCAAATTACCAATCAGCAACGTGTGTATACATGACCCTACCTGCCTCGTTTTGTTGGTTTTATAACGGTGTGCGTGTGATGCCCTGGAGAGCACCAAATGACATACAATAGATATTTTTAGGATGTCGCAGCGGAACCGCTGAACCACGGCACAGCCGCGACGCCGCATCGTGTACATCGGGGCTTTTTTTTAACAATAAAGACAATATTTTTATGGGTACTATGCTCATAACATGCCCAGATGACATCTTCATCTTAGGATTTCATGTATCAATTGAAATCCTGTAATATCTATTAAAATCGTCATTAATCAATTAACATCACTGTTAACAACAAGGAAGGAAATATTAGCAACAGCCAACAACACAATCTGTATAATCAAACTGACATTAAAAATCTGTGTAAGATAGATATAATTGTGAGAAAATAATATTGAGTTGTGAAATGTGTTTATGTAATGTAAAAAAGCAAATGATTTTTTTTCAGGCACAATGCAATAATCAATCTGTTGATTCAAAGTTTTGATCACAGATAGAGCATATTTTGGAATAACACATCTAAGGCTACTTTTATTCCAGTAATATTCCTGTGGGAAAACTTAATGATAAAACTTTTGGGTCAACAAATTTTGGCTTCTAAGTCTCTCCTTATGGAATATCACCTTTAAACAAATAAACACCAATATCAATAATCAAACATTTGTAATATAGATAATGATAACTAAACAATGTCTTAGGTGACTTTATTGTTTATGTTATTGCCACAACTTAACTTTTATCTATATTCATAAACCGTCAACGCCCGCTTATATATAGATATAAGGGTATTTTCCTATACACTCGGACACCTATGTCCAGCGTGGGCGTTGACCGGTTAAAATTCTCATTGACAGAAGGGATAATTTGAAAAATAAATGGCTTATAAATATAAGATTCACCTTGATTCGTTAATATTTTACACTATATATATTTATTATGTATTTTATGGTTGTCCGTACTTATTATTAATGATTATGTTTATGCATTATACTTATCATAATATGGATCAATATTTATGTATGTGTATTTATAAGTTTATATTATTTCGAAATAACTACCTCTGATGCACCTACCTTGTTAATCTCTGCACCACCCTAAGGTTGACTGGGAGAGAATGCCTACGGCATTAAGTCCGCCTTTATACATTTGTATGTGAAGTGCTTAAATAAATAAATAAATAAATATAATTCAACAAATTGTTTATGCACAGAATTGGAAGTTATTTAAAACACAATATGATGCACTGAGTATACATATTCAACAGAAAGGAGATGTCCGCTTTTTGTGTGGGTACTGGGCCTCAAAATCTAACCAGGGTCAAACTGTGGGGATATTAAAGGGGCAATATATGGAAATCGGATATATTAAAAAAATAATTTTAGACCCCGCCATTCATTACTCACTTTTTAAAAACGTTTATAATAAGTGGTTTTTAAGCAAAATAAAATTAAATAAATCTCATAATCAGAGGTCTTTAAATTTAAACGATTTATTGTAAAAGGCTAGTTTTTAGGAGTTCTATTCAAATATATATAAACTGTCTTGGCTAGAATTTCAGGCCCGTTTTTGGACATGTCCTTTCCATTGTATCCACTCTCCACCACTCAAACATGTTCTTGGCTATAAGCCTGCATATTTATACGATATAGTACAATTGTGTTATCATTCAAAACATCAGTGATATAACATACATAAATGGCTATACAAATATGTACTGTTACAATGAAATAAAGTGACATACACACAAAGGTGTATATAGAGCAACTCTGCGTTGTGCGTGGTGCCCGCTGCCCACCCATAGGATATTGAGGCACCTACTACTATAAATTTTATTTTATTATTATTTAAAGCTGCAAGTAGACAGAAGTTTTTTTTCTAGGACACTGGCCACCCTGGAAGATGACTGTACTTATGCCCATACCTACACACAAAAATAGGAATGAATAATTTGATAAGAGCACTCACCTATTAAGACTTATTGAAATATAAAGCTGATTGCACTTACCTTTACTTCCTAAAGCGATTATATCTCACTTCGTGCACACAAAGTCCCATTCCTGTTTACCAATCGTCCGGCACTATCACAAGTTACCATCGTTATCTAACTCATTGATAAATTAATTTCAAAAGTAAATAATATATTTAGAGCACTTTAAAAATGATAAAATATCAACAACGGTTTCACTGCACGTTATTTTCACATAGACTTCTTGTATTAAGGATTTAAGAAATATTTAGATATTAATTTTATAGAGAAAATAAATAATTTTATTTGTGAAAAAGCAATGACAAAGAAATTTATATTTATATCGTCTTGACAGAAGTCAGACGAACTTCAGAATGACAATTTTGAATTTGCAATAAAAAATCATTTGTGACGAAAGTTAGAATCATGATAATTACTAATAAATATTAGATTATAATTTTAATTATCCTTATTTGATGTTAAAGCTTGTTTAATCTTTTATAATAAATTTATTTGTAGGAATAAATTTATCTAAAGTTCAACTAAATGAAAATTGTAACAGGTTCTACGAACAAAAGTCTGACGTATGTAATGTGAAGTTGACATTTCTCTGCAGTGGCCTTCAAACTGACATACGATAAGGATGTACAAGTGCCGAAAGTTCTCGATAAATAAATGAAATATTTGATTCATTTGTTTTAAAATATCTCAATTTCTATACCTTGAAGTTAATTTGCCACCCTATTAATCTAGAGTAATACAGCACAGTATATGGACTATGAGCCAAAAGTTTCTTAACTCGATTCCCAAGTAGGACAACACTGTTGTGCGTTTTTTAAACACTTTTTTCTTTAAATTGATTCCCAAAGGACAAAGCCTAAAGGAGGAGTTGAAATCAATCAAGCAACTGGTCACTAGAAATAACCGAAATAATTTCTGTCACAAACTCCACAACTGTTTTGCACCTCCAATGTTGAATGTAATGTATTAGAGTGGGAAAAGTATCTCTTTTTCTGAAGTAAAAGAAGAATTTCACTAGCATATATAAATAAAGACTAATAATAAAGTAAGACTATAAGATTGGGAACAGCGAGTGATAGGTGTAGTTAAGTGGGTCATACAAAAGAAAATTCATATCATTTTAATAGTAAAAAAAGCTTCACATTTTATAAGGTTCTAAATCGTAATTTATGTTAATCTGTAGTAACTACAAAATTGTGTTATTTATCACTAGTGTTGATTCAAATATAACTAAAAAATTATTAAATAGATAGCTACAAAAAGAGAAGATGTATTGTGTCATTTTAATACCATGAACCATGAATTGTTTAACAGTTAACATATTATATTATAACTTAACGTAGTGGTTACATTATCTTTTATACTATTAATTATAATCAAACTAGGCATTGCATTTTGAAGTGAAAACTTTTTTTAGCGGCTTTGAGCACTTTTCTTGGGATGGGTATAAAATTTTAAACTCGCGTCAGGACACGTGACCTGATCGAAAATTCGTAAGACGGAGGTTGTCATTTTTCTGTTCGATAGCGCAATCCATAAATATTGTATTTAACCACATAAATGCTAGTAATTTTATACTGATAAATGAAGCAATTCGCGCGAAATTATTCCCTAACCATTCCAAAATATTCAAAAATGCACAACGTTAATGTTCGAGTTTTCACTTCTGCGGGCACTCCCAGAGTGCAACCCGTATTAGTATAAATTAAACTTTGCAAGTGGCTCCACTATAAAAATATTGTCCCGGGATAAAACGTAGCCTATAGCACTCAGGAGTAATGTAGCTTCCTATTAGTGATAGAATTTTCAAAACCGGTCCAACAGTTTTTGAATTTATCCATTACAAACAAACAAACAATCAAATCTTTCCTCTTTATAATATTGGTATAGATATATCATACCAGCCCTGTATTATAAAATGCCCACTGCTGAGCACGGGCCTCCTCTACAACTGAGAGGGTTTATGTCTTAGTCCACCAAGCTGGCCTAGTGCGGGTTGGCGGACTTCACATACCTTCTAAATTCAGAGAACTTCACAGGTATGCAGGTTTCCTCACGATGTTTTCCTTCACCGTTAAAGCTAGCTATAATTCACAAAGAATACACACATAACTTTTTATAAAAATCAGAGGTGTGTGCCCTTGGGTTTTGAACTTGCGGACATTCGTCTCGGCATTCCGATCCACTCCCAACTAGGCTATCGCCGCTTAGTATAGATATAGATATATCGATATTTATTCACATCTCTAATGTATTGACTATTGAGAAATAAGTATAACCTATTTTGATTATTTACAAGTTGGTTAAGTTTTCTAAGCAAGTTTCAAGTTAATAATTATTATAATTTGTGTCATTTACATCATCACATCAACAATGGAGACCGCAAACAAAACCCCTAAAAAGAAGCCATCAAAGATCGAGGAAATGACAAAAGAACAAATACGACAAGCAATCTTAAAAAAACGCGAATGCAACGCCAGAGCTCAACATATCGTTGAAAGTCTGCTTGAAGGAGGTATAACCGAGATCTATTTATTACAATGCCTTCCGGAAATCAACCAAACGCACTTCGACGACGTCATTGAAGAGCGGTCCATAATCCACCTCTGCGGGTACCCTATATGCTCGAGGAGCATCTCCGAGAAAGACATACCCAAACAGAAGTACCGAATATCAGTCAAAACTAACAAAGTGTACGATATCACGGCAAGAAAGAACTTTTGTAGTAACAGCTGTTATAAATCTGCCATGCATGTCAAAAAACAGTTGTTGACCAGTCCTTTGTGGTTTAGGGAGTATGAGATCATACCTGCCTTCCACCTGTTGCCTCTAGACTCTGTGGGCAGTATGGGTCAGGAGATAGATGTGTCTTTGATAGAAAGAATAAAGCCTGTCAAGAAATCCTTTACCTCCATAAATGACTTCACTAGTGCCAGTTTTAAAGAAATGACTGGAAGTATGGATACAGAAATAAGTGGCAATATTGAAGGAGATAATGGAAATGAAGTTTGTAATAAGGAAATAATTAATGGTGTGTCACAAATTAAGATCACTGACAACAAGGCTGTAGAAACCCCAAGTGAAGATAGCAATAAAAATGAAAACACTAAGAAGTTGGACTCAAAGTCAAATTACAATGTATCTAAAGATCCGCAAAACATACAATGTGTAGAAGAAAAATCTGACACCAAAATGACAAATCCAATTGAATTTAGTACCACAACATCTAACTCAAAAATTTCCAAAAAGGAAAATAAGAAACCAGTGGCAAATCCATTGAACATAGTAGGTGAGATTATAGAAAAACCTGAGCAAAAAATAGATCCGATACTAACAAGTGTACCAGAAACTCCTGATAAAGACAAATCACAAAATAAAAATAAGAAAAAGACTCCTATGAAGAAACAGCCTGTAGTTACAGCACTCTCTATTGAAGTAGAGAAATGTGTAGCGGAATGGTTTACAATAGATACACTCCTTTTCTTACTTGGTGAAGAGAAAGTAAAAGAGCTTGTAGCTGACAAAGGAGAATGTATAAAAGAGTACTTAAACAACTATGCAAAAGGTGTATTTTACAATTCAAATGCTTATGATCAGTACCAGGCTCTCTGCAAGAAGCTAAACATGCTTGAATTAGAAGATAAGAAGTATGATGCTCAGGCTTTACACAGAGAAATGAAACCGCTACCAGATTATTCAATTATTCAAGAAGAGAGTAAGAAGATACAGTTGAAAGTCAAAGCATTCTATGCTGGTGAAACAGAAATACCCACACCAGAAATTGAGGAGAAAATAAAACCAACTGAAGAAGATAATGTAACTCAACTACCGCTAGTAGATAAGAATGCCCAGAATGCATTACGTAGGAGAATAGTGTGTCAACACTTAAACAAAATGTTGCCAGATTTATTGCGGTCATTGGGATTGCTAAGTTTATCAATAAGTTCAGATATACGATTACTAGTAAATACATTTATGTTGAAAGCAAATAACATTATGTTCAAGCCAATACAATGGACATTGATAGCAATTATTTTCATAAAATTACTTTCTCTGAGGGATAAACGGTTGGAAGTTCTTTTAGCGCAACCTATGGCATACCAACATATGCAGTTACTTCTACTGAGTTATAAGCAAGATGGGGGATATTTGGACAGACTGATTTTGTGGCTTACAGATGTTGATAGACTTCTAGATACAAATGATACTCAATTAACTTTAGAATGAGTGTATAGAATATAAAAGAATTTGTTTATTTGAAAAATACTATTAATAAATTTATTATGTGATTGGTAATCAGCATGATTTCTCAATTTCTGGTATAAATTTCAAAAATAAACTGTTATTAAGGAGATAGTGAGTTTTGTTAAGGTATATAATGTATAGTCAAAGGTTTTTGCAATTGCCTTTAAAGTTAAATACTTGGAAATGCTTTATTATACATAATTTAATTACATCCAGCAACCTAATGAATTGTCAGTGGAGATTTTCAATATTTATGAAGGCAATTGCCCCTTATGTCCTCTTGACAATACTAAACTTGTTAGTTATTTATATTATACCTTAACAGTCTGCTTTTGTTTTTCTCATACCATGGGAATGGATGTGATAATTATTGTACTCTCTACTGTGTAGATTAAAATATAAATAAATGTTTTTAAATTATGTGTTTTTTCTATCCATATTCAAAATTATGCAAACTCAGCAAAATAAATTATTTTAATAAATATACGCCTACGCACGCCTTATATCCCAGGAGGGGTAGGCAGAGGCGCAACTAGTGCACCCACTTTTCACCGTGCGTATTCCGACCCATGATGTAATAGGGGGCGAGCCTATCGCCATATTGGGCACAAATTCCTGACTCCGAGCTGATACTGATTAGAAAAATCCAATACCACTGCCCGACTCGGGGATCGAACCCGATACCTCAGCATTGCAGTCGTACCGTAATATCTTTCGTTTTCTATGTAGCATAGCAAATCTAAAGAGACATTTATGACAACCTAAAATGTTCAGGGACTTTTAAGATTGTCTCATTGTCACAGGTGTTCTGTATTGTAAGGTCACAGCCCACAAGTAATGTCTCAAGATTAGATATAATTTTAAGGACAAAATAAAACCATTATATATCAGAACTAAATGTATATATTTATCACATCAGCTGCTCAAATTCGGATCTAATATTGATAGCACCGCACCTACTAAATGTAAAGACCCTGTAACAAGTATACTAGACTTTTCTCCTTGGAACTCCTTCTCTATGGTCGATAAAGCATCTCTCACACATTCAAGAACGGATGTGTCGTGTCCGCTCCAAATCTCTGCGTGTCTCTGACACCTATGTATTAAGTCGTCTTGCTCTACTAGAGAGAAATTGTCACTGTTTTGGGAAGTCTTTTTATCTGCTGTGGGTATCACGAAGAATGCTTTATCAAAACCGATTTCCTTCAGTGGTTTTAGCAGGACTTCACCATTACGATCCCCCGTTGCGCTAAATATTAGCGCTTTAGTTTCATGTCTGAAAACAAAAAAAATAAAAATGTTATTACTTGTCTAAGTAATTAGTTTTGATTTGACTTTAAGTTTTAAGGTGTTAGCGCAGTATAATGCTTACACTACACTTGATGGTAAATAATAAATATAGTAATAATTTGAGTACAAACCAAAGACTTTAAACCTAGTACAACATTTTAATGCAGTCATCAAATATAATTTGAACCAATGAAATATGGAATATAATCAAGTGTTTTGCAACATAATATAATAGATTTTTTAAGGTTTACACACCTGCTTTTATCCCTAAACCATTGCGCACAAATTTCAACAGACTCCTTGGTATGCGCTCCGTCCAAATAAAACGTGGCATACTCCGTCTCAAGTACATGATACCTCCCCGGCCACCTGCACGAAGTCAGTCCTTTTACCGTCTCTCCATTTAACTCGGTCACTATTTTTTTTAATACTGTTCCGTTCACACCATTCTTCACTCCATTTAATCCGTTTTTGAAGCCGTTTCTGCCGTGTTTCCGGATCCGCATCCAGGCGTGGGATAACTGAACGGCTAGGGATGCGTTGGTCTGGTAGGCTTCTAGATTAATCGGCAGAGTAGTGCCGTTGGTTAGCGGGAATTTGTATTCGTTGTACTTAGGTACCACTGTTAGGGTGCACTGAAAAGATAATTTGATTGTTATTTTTTGTACAAATGGAATGTGCTATGTATAGGCATAGACTATTATTATGAAACATATTAAAACAGTTGGCATTCGACCTCGGTGTCTAATTGACAGCAAATACAACAGAATGTATTACAATTGTTTCTTTCTTTTTGCTGAATATTTATTTTTACATTTTTTGCTGAAGGAACATTGATAATATTGCGACAGAGGAAGTCTTAGGATAAAGAAATGTGTTTTGTAGACGTCATCTACTGACTTAGTACACCTGCGGCGTCATAAAGGAAGGTTAAATTTAACTTGATCACTCCAAATTGTTCAGCCTATCACTAATGTTTATCAAGTTCCCTCCAAATTCACCCTAACAATAACTTTAAAACCAGTTACTTAACAATTTTTTTTATTTTTTATTTTTATTGCATTGAATGACGAGACGAGCATGCCGTTCGCCTGATGGTAAGCCATGGAGGATAGATATAAGATGGAGAGACAATAGCATCAATTTACTAAGAAAACCAGTGTCGCCAAACTCACACATGCATATTATTCACATACTATCATCTCTTCATTATGATTGGCCGAAATAAGCAATCGCAATAAAACTTATAACACAAAATAATTTGCATTAAATTAAACGTTATTCCCTTTGCATAAAATTCATATTATAAAAATCAACACGAGTTCATAGGACATTGTTTCTTCTGTGTGAAATTTTGATTTTAATTCGTTTTAATACCGCTATTCCACGCTAGATGGCGTTTATCATAAAAGCTCTTATAGTCTTTGAAATAAGAGATGTTATTGAATGACACACAGTGCGCTAGCATGTCGGTAATAGTGTTGCACCCATACGATACCTTCTTGTATACGTATCGATGGTGCTTGTTTTATAAATATAAAACTTTAATAACATTAATAAAAGAAATGGACTTATCCCCAAATTATATTAATTTTATAAGCGCTGGAAAAGTTGTTGGTACTATTTTGAAAAAAAATATAATTCAGTAATTAATTTATTAAAATTTTAAGTACAGATTTCAAATTCATAATTTAGGCTTTCAATACTGTAGATATGTTAGATTACAATATCAGCTACACAGCTAATATAGCTAATATACAGGGAGACCCACTGAGGGAAACACATGGCACAATATATAGTATTTTTGAAGGAAACCTATTTAGCCTTCTTGTAGTGTTGATCATTCACTGGCGGTAGGTCTCTCATATGTAAGAGTCCGTCTGGGTGGGTACCACCGCAATGTCTATTTCTACCGCCAAGCAGTAGTGTGCATGCACTGTTGTGTTTCGGTTTGAAGGACATTGTAGCCAGTGTAACTACTGGACATAATGAGACATCTTATGTCTCAGGATGACGAGCGCAGTGGAATGCCACACAGTACTTTGTAACTCAAGGTGCTGTATGGTGTTACTACTGTTTATGGGCGGTTCGTATCGCTTACCATCAGTCGAACGGCATGCTCGTCTCGTCATTCAATGACATTAAAAAAAATCGTTTACCTATAAATGGATCTTTTGGGGAAAATGAAAATAAAAAATCTTGTACTGTTGCATAAATGAATTATAGCGACCATAGCTTTGCATCACAAGTGGATCATGCATAGACAACTGTTTTGTATTTTTCGTATTAAAACATAGCGTATCAGTGAATAATAATTATCGATAATATTTTATCGACCATGTATGCACTAATTGAGTAGCGGTGACATTATAAATGTGTAACAAATCATTCTAGAACAACTGATTTGCGTTTACGAAAATTAATCATATGTCGATAACAATAAGGAACACTTTAAATTGAAATTTTTGTGCCATATTTGACATAGAAAATCAATAGATATTATTCAATTAAATTGCAATAAACCAGAAAATATTGCTTACCGATGGTAGGAAATACATCAGTGGGACGTATTCTTACTATGGCTATGATTTTTGCGATCCGAATTGCACAATAGGGCATTTTAATATTATTAAATATTTTTTCAAATTATTTACGCTTTGACAGTGCGCAATAACGACTGAGACCGCTCCAACGGTGAGTTAGTAATGCAGTACTAACTAGGGGATAAAAGGTTACGCCCACTTACTAGTTCTACTGTTTTCTTTGTTCTGTGTGGTAAGCGATACGACCGCCTATAAACAGTACCAACACCATCAAGCACCTTGACTTACAAAGTACTGTGTGGCATTCCACTGCGCTCGTCATCCTGAGACATAAGATGTTAAGTCTCATTATGTCCAGTAGTTATACTGGGTACAATGTCCTTCAAACCGAAACACAAAAGTGCATGCACACTGTTGCTTGGCGTTCTACCGCTAGACATTGCGGTGGTACCCACCCAGACGGCATCTTACATAATGAGAGACCTACCACCAGTAAAATATTGTTTACAATTCATTAAAATTATCATAATCAGGATTTTCATCACATATGTTGTCCACTGCTGAATATAGGCCTGCCCTGAAGATTTCTAGAGGGACCTGTCAAAAGCTGCCTGCATCCAGAGTGGTCTTGCTACCTTTATCAAGTCTCTGTCCACCTTGCACTTGCAGGTGGACGTGCAACTCTGTGTTTGCAAATTAAATTAATTTAAAACTCTCACCTTAACATAATCAGCATAGCTCGTGAGCACGTCCATGGCGTCGGGCGGCTGCGTCACGGTATACGCCTCGCAGTCGCGCTTCATCACGCCGGCCTTCGCGGTGGCTATCTCCGGCAGCGTGGTGCCCAAGATCGACGTGTGGTCCAACCCTAGCGCGGTTATACCGACCACCGGGACCTTTCTGGAATACAAAAATAATATGGTATTGTAACTAACAATAAGGAAGAAGTTCATTCAAACTCTTACAAAAAATTATATATATATATATATTTGTGCTTTCACATTTGAATTGTTTTAACAAATATGACAAGTAGACAACACTGAAAATAAACTGTATCCTTTTCGGTTTAACAATTCGAGAACAATCACGTGCATTGTTCACGAAATCCAAAGTAGGTACTAACTCTCAGTTTCAGTAACTGACGTCTGAATTACCTTAAAACGTTAGTGTAGTCCACGATGCCTCCAATGCCAACCTCCACGATGGCCACGTCCACCTTCTCCTCCAAAAACACGTTGAACGCCATCACGGTCAGAAATGCAAAGTATTTCGGCATATCACCTTCGAACGCCTGGAAATATCGTATTGAAAATTGAGATGCTGAAGATATCAGTCAATAATACCAGCCCTGTATTATATACTGCTGAGCACGGGCCTCCTCTACTACTAACTACTGAGAGGATATGAGTAAAGAGTTAGTTCAAATGTTGAAACAATTATTTTTTATTTTCGCGAGTAGTTTTCTAAACGATACGTTTCAAATACTAGAGGGTAGGTCTCTCGTAAGTCGAAGAGTTATCTTCTAAGTATGTAGTTTACCTACGCTTTGTTCATTTATTTTACTTTTAATGCCTGTAGTGTTCACTTCTAGAAAGACGTGCACATAGTTGTGTACGATGTTAACTTGCACTTTTTTAAGTTATAGTATATATAGATATGTTGTGTTGACGTCTACTTTAGTGTACAAAATAGAAAAATGCCTTTTAGAAGCAATGGAAAATTTTTTGGTCCACACGCACATACTTATATTGATTATCATCATTTATTCAAGTATAAAACTACTAATAATTTTTCTTTTATAGAATTTGGGAATAAAGTAGCTGCATCAGAATTCATTTCCATTGTGTTACCAGTATAAAATGTACAATCCAATTACCTTACTAGCGTCGAGTTTCCCGTAGACCTTGTGGAAGTAATGCGCGAACTGTTCTTCGGAGACGACCTTCCCGTCGAGCCGTATCCGCTCCCTGACCGCCACGAGGTGCGGTGAGGAGTAGAACCCTGTGCGGAACCCGTGTTGGCGGAGTATCGACTCGCACATCGCGCTTGTTGAACCCTAAAAATAACGCATCATTGATTACGTGAAATTAATGTATTTTAGCAGTAGGGACGTATTTGCAGGATTATAATTTATTTTTATTATTCGTACATTTTAGGTACTTATGTTCTTATTTAAGGTAAGTGTAGGTAGAAGATTATCTGGCTGATAACAAGAGGCGAGGATTCATATGATCAGGCATAAATCAAAACTTGAACCAGTTATGTGACGCTAATAATTTAATTTTACATAATCACTTTTTCCCCCAAGTACCATATTATATATGTAATACCCAGTTAGTTTATTTGCTATAACCGGTTATGTTGTATAAGGTCAAAGACCACCTCTCTACCAAGATGATACCTAATTTAGGTATGAAAAAAAATGAACAAAGTATGCTTAAGTACCAGGAATTTATATCATATACCTTATTCTATTTATTATACGAATAAATATCAGTTCTGTCTTGTTGTTGTTGTATTGTATGCCTGACTCCAGTTGTGGTCATAAGCCTCCTCTAACCACACTGGCGTTTAAAGCAGTATAGGTAAGAAATCCATATATCTTAGTGGTTTGTGGGATTTTTTACGATTCGTTAGTATGGATGAGTAGCATGCGACTCTACCACATACACTGTTTTGTTTCTGTTAGTAAAGTTGTACTATAACTTTACTAAAACCTAACTAAAAGCACTCTCACTCGGCCGTGTCCTTGAAATAATTATCTACAGCCGCGCGGTACGTAAACACGCCATAGGGCTGCCCGTCTACAGTATTTTAATTAGTTGAGTTACTTTCTAGTTTTGAGATTGTACATACATATTACATACACACCCATGCTTTTCCCCGAAAGGGTAGGCACAGGCGCAACTAGTGCACCCACTTTTCGCCGTGCGTATTCCGCCCATGATGTGATAGGGGCCGAGCCTATCGCCATATCGGGCACAAATTCCAGACTCCGGACAGATACGACCTGGCGACCTTCAAAAAAGAGCGTATTCCCATCTATAAGGCCGGCAACGCATCTCTGTGCCCCCTGGTATTGCAGATGTTCATGGGCGGCGGTGATCACTTACCATCAGGTGAACCGTACGCTCGTTTGCCTCCTATATCATAAAAAAAAATACTGAATAGAAAAACCCAATATCATTTTGCCCGACCCGGCCATCGAACCCGAGACCTCAGCATTGCAGTCGTACGCCACCGAGGCAGTCAAGTATTGAGATTGTAAAAGATATTATTTAGAAAATGACATTGTTTGTGAATGAAATAAGAAGTGTTCGATTAAAATACATGTTGTGTTTTTTGAGTAGCAGATTTAATAAAACACCTTTATAAATTTAGACTGAAAAATATTTGCGCCTCGATTGGGACGTACGAAAAGATTTATTGTTAAATTTAATAGTATAATAAATCCGCATTCGGATAAAAAGTTTAATTAAATATACTTTTGGGAAACATGGACAAGAATTCAAGCAAGAACAGAACCATATAGTCTATAATTGCTCTTTGCTATATTAAGTAAGTACTTGTACTTATTTAATGCAAATATTCACAAAATGCACGCTTACTGCTTACAAAACCATCACACCGTTCGTTCGTCACTGCGGCGCACTCGCGACTGTTTGTGTACCAAAATCGAGGCGCGTAGGCATCACTCGCGTTCCGACAGTTTGTATGAAGATATTCTACTGTATATATGTGTACTGTGGTAAAGTGCTATTATCTGCCTGCCTCAGGGAAGAATGAGTAACTACATGCTACTCAGCGCTAAGCCGCTCAGAGAGGTTGGGTTGGGTTTATTCCCAAACACTATCTGTATCTACTGAATACCCTACGGCCTCATAAGGATCTGGATTACCTTCCCTTTTGTCCCGGCGACGTGTATCACAGACAGTTCATCCAATTTCGATAGAGAGACACCCGTCCTCTTCAAATAAAACTCCATGTCCTCTACATTTGTGCATTTCTGAAAACAATTAATATATGATCAGGTTTTTATGGGGTCTTACTAAATATCGAGAGGAAATTTTAAAATTGGCACACTCACTTTAGCACTTTAACTGATGCTGTATGTGGTGCATTGTGAATAAAAAACAGCTTAAGGGCCTATTTCACAAGTTTCAAGTAAATTTTAATACACAGTTATCGTTATTTAGTTTTCTTTTTAATACCATTTATTTGAGACAGTAGCGTCTAACTTTTGTATTCGGTCGGCTTATACATTTATGTGACGACGAGCATTTAGGTACTTAAAAGTTGTGAAATAGAACCTTAGACAGACATTTTTGAGATAGACTTTTGCCCAAACTAGAGGACATTTATATTACTTTTCTAACTGTGACATCGACAACATCACTGTAACTATTCTTAAATACTTTTCAGGAAAAGCCATCTTCAAGATTTATTTGTGAAGTCGTGACCAATAACGGAAATATCTCAAAACACATACGATAACCACGGATGTACACTAGGTATAATGAATACATTCATATAAGGCACTATAATCATTAGGTCTAGAGCAGTATAGATAAGTAAAAAATTTACAAAGAGAAACTTTATCTTGAACATAAACGATTTGCTATTCTGATAAACAAAATAAATGATCCGAAACGCTGCAATTAAGTTCGTTTTTAATTTTCAACGGGTTTCGTTACGCATAGGATTCGCTATAAAGAATGAACGCTTTGAAGATTCTATAAAATACCTACCTAGATAATTAATATGTAATGATCTATAAGAGCCCAGTAATGAATTCATAGAGGTGCAGACTAAGCTTAAGTCTAAGATTTAGACTAATCGCAGTTACCACAAAGTGGATACTACTAAGGATACTAGGTACTGTTTTTGTATTTTACCCTTTCTGTGCTCATAATGCTCGTCAAAATAAGACACAAATACAATACAAATAAGATATTAAGTCGGTTATGTGCTGAGTTCATTAGGTATCTCTATAAAACACGTTTCTAGTGTTTTTGCAGCAAGCATGTGGAATTACCTATTCGCCGACGCCCATTCGAGTGGGATAAAGACAGGAAGTAAAAGATTAATTAAGGGCGCATTTACAAATTTCCGTAGTTTTGAGGTACCATTTATTGAATCAGGAGTTACGCTTATGAGGAGATCTTGGTATATAAATAAAGATTAAACATTCCTCTTTGCTTATAGCATATAGAAATTGTATGGTTCCATACAACATTATCACGTAAATACGTTTATTCTGGAGCAATAATCGCTGAAAATGACGAAAAATAGGGTCGGAATCGGAACCATTATACCTTAAACTAATGAATATTTTAATATAAAACCGAAACAATATGATGGCTTATATAGTCTTCTCGCTTTATGACTAATTATTTTCAAGTCAAATTAAATACTTTTCCAGTAAAGAGAAAAAATATAACCTGAATTGAATTTCTTCATACATTTTTCAATTTCGGGCTGTCATTCCGCGCTGAGACGCGGCCGAGGAAGCACGGGTGTACAACTTTTTTTCAAAAAATAAATACGTAGTAAATTGATCGCGATGTCATTATACTACGAATAAAATAGTTGATACTATTTCAAATTATTATTTTTCAAAAAGCAAGTATGAAAATTTAATATTACAATAAGTCAATACAAATTTGATTTAATTAATGAAACATTCATTTATTTTAATGCAAATATTTAATTTTCATTATTAAAATGGCATAGTATTTTTATATTTACAAAATCGATAAGTTTTGCAGTATATGGTATTTACTATTTATCTATTTATAATTTTTAGTATCGGTGATTATTTATTTTTAAATTTTACTAGGTTTAGTTCGCGTTTTTGCCCGCGTTCAAAGCCTTTCCCGGTACAAAAATATCTAAACACTCAATACTACAGTACTACAGTACTACAGTTCAGCCACAACTACTCACTAGGCATGGCTGCTTCGGTGAGTAGCTGTGTCGTATCGTAGGTACCGAGGTGTCGGCTGTGTGTGCCATTGTGACAGTTGCCCGCTGGATACGGCTTAATATACGTTTGAGTTTTGCCCAGTCTGGAATGAGGAGCGCAGCGCTCTCAAAGCAGTCGTCAGAGGCGGCCTCTCGTTGCCAGCCGTGGTCGCTCCCATGGTCGGCAGTCAGGAGGTCTGGCGTGTGTTGGCTCACTTCTGCGAGATAGTCCTCTCGTAGAAGGAGAGTGCTGAGAGAGTTCTGGAACGCGAGGATTCCTCCCGCCGTCAGAGGAGACGTAGGAGGCGCCGGATGGACGACTGACCGGCGTCTCCCACCCTGTGTATTGAAGGTGTTTGGAGAATTCCACCACGGTATCCCCTGCCTGTCGTAAAAGGCAACTAACAGTGGCCACCCGGGCGTCGCGGGCGGGTGCCGTCTCTAGCTTTGTCTTTTTAGCACATTGTTGCGACCCCCCTGATGGACAGCAGTGTGGCAGGTAGGCCTCACGCTGCCGTTGACGCCGAGAGCGCCGAGAAGCACGGGGGCTCCTGAGCCTATATATCACTTGCTTTACATGGATGATCTCAAGTTGTTTGCATCAAAACAAACAGAATTGATTGAGTCGTTAAAAATTACTGAAAGATGTAGCAAATAACTCAACATGGAGTTTTGTGTAGATAAATGTGCGGCTATCCATATGAAGCGAGGAGAGGTCGTGGTCTCTGGTGACATACAAGTCTTAGAGACTGTAAGACTTAGATCCCTTTCTGAGACGGAAACTTACAAATATCTGGGTATGCTTGAGGCACTGGGGATTATGAGTGCCGACGTAAAACAATCGCTGAATGACCGTTTCTTCGGCCGCCTGGCAAAAGTATTTAACAGTTTTTTGTCAGGTGGTAACAAGATTTGTGCTTTCAACGGTTGGGTTATGCCTGTACTCATGTACTCTTTTGGTATACTCAGAAAGAAAGACTCAGACTGAATTGGACGCCCTGGATCGAAAGTTCCGGACCCTACTGACTGCATATCGTATGCATCACCCACGGTGGTCAGTGATGAGGTTGTACATCCCGCGAAGATGCGGGGCTGAGGCTTACTTAATGGACTTGCATAACCGCGAGGTATGCAATCTCAGGTATTATTTCCTCCACAGCGAAGTAGGCATGTATAAGATTTTAGTCATGGTGGATAAGGGATTTATCCCACTTTCCTTGGCGAATGAGAACTGGCGAAAACCTATGGCGATGGGCATTAGGGAACGCGATGTGATATGGAAGATCAAAGAACTATACGGTCGGTTCTATCGGGGCCTTGTCGTTTCTGCTCATGGGTTGATACCAGAGTCTCGACCAACACCTGCTGAAGCTCTCAATTGGTAGTTGGGTCTAGAGCCAGATGCAGAAAGTAGTACTTCTGGACACCGCAATGTCAATGTCTTTTTCTATCGCCAAGCAGCAGTGTGCATGCACTGTAGTATTTCGGTTTGAAGGACATTGTAACCAGTCTAACTACTGGACATAATGAGAGTTAACATCTTATGTATCAGGATGACGAGCGCAGTGAAATGCCACACAGTATTTTGTAACTCAACGTGCTGGATGGTGTTGCTACTGTTTATGGGTGGTCGTATCGCATACCACACGCATTGTGAGGAGATTCCTCACTTTGTATCCCTGACTATCGGTAGCTTGGGTCTTGAGCCTCGCCATCGGAGGGTGATACACTTTTTTTTATATTTTTATATGTATAACCTAATTAATTTTTTTTATATATAAAAATGGTGGTAGGTCTCTCATTATGTAAGAGGCCGTCAGGGTAGGTACCACCGCAATGTCTATTTCTACCGCCAAGCAACAGTGTGCATGCACTGTTGTGTTTCGGTTTGAAGGACATTGTAGCCAGTATAACTACTGGACATAATGAGACTTAACATCTTATGTCTCAGGATGACGAGCGCAGTGGAATTCAACACAGTACTTTGTAAGTCAAGGTGCTGGATGGTGTTGCTACTGTTTATGGGTGGTCGTATCGCTTACCATCAGGCGAACGGCATGCTCGTCTCGTCATTCAATGCAATAAAAAAAATGTCTATTACATGATGAAATTATAATAATAATTATTATTAAACATAATTGTAAACATTCGACAATTCCAAAAAAATAAATATGGATGAGTAAAATAATAACTTCAAGTATTAAGATTAGCTCGTTCAAATGGAAAATCTAGTTTAAATCGGTTTCGATGTGTGCGCGTGTAGCAAAGCGCGTTCTTGTCATTCAAATATCTAAAATCGAAGATGTCAAAAATGTAATAGCGTCCTTAAGTATTGTATACAATGTGTTATTCCTAGTGCGTACGCTTCCATACCATTTCAAGGGTCCACTTTTATTAAATCAAACATGGGGCCCTTTTCTCTGACAGTATAAACTCAAAACATCGCCGTGTTACGTTAACTTCGTGAAATTAGTGTGGAATGGTATTATGTATGCCAATTCCAGATTTCATGAACGCGATGAGGTGTGTAACATACGTGCTTGTTTTGGACTGACGAAATAACATGTGAAATAGGGAATCAAGGTGCTGTGATT
This sequence comes from Sphinx pinastri, assembly GCA_947568825.1. Lineage (NCBI taxonomy): Eukaryota > Metazoa > Arthropoda > Insecta > Lepidoptera > Sphingidae > Sphinx > Sphinx pinastri. The sequence goes on from OX387615.1 coordinate 2,159,921, forward strand.
CAAACCTTTTACATTTTTTCTTAGAAACGGCGCGGTGGTATCACCATCGTACATGCAAATACGAATGACGCAATGTGTTATGCGAGTAGCATTTTGTCGGGCGCATTGGCAAAAATAAATGGTCATTGGACTTATGGATTACAATCTTGATAAAGAAACATACGCATGCTCACGCCTTTTATCCCCGAAGGGGTAGGCAGAGGCGCAACTAGTGCACCCACTTTTCGCCAAGCGTATTCCGTCCCATGATGTGATAGGGGGCGAGCCCTTCGCCATATCGGGCACAAATTGCAGACTCCGGGCTGATACTGAATAGAAAAATCCAATATCACTTTGCCCGACCCGGGGATCGAACCCGAGACCTCAGCCTTGCAGTCGTACCGTAATACAACTACGCCACCGAGGCAGTCATAAAGAAACATGACTGTGATATCCATTTACAGAGAGGAACTCAGTTCTTTTTTTAATGATTTTTAGCCTGTGTCTTCATGATATAAGATAGTAACTAACATAAACACCATACCTTGAAATAAACATATTTTTTTTTTTATTGTACCTAGGTATTAACTATTATATTCATAAATGATAAAGCTGTAAAAATTTAAAGTATCAATTGGTAATCAACTTCCTAGTTAGTTCCTCGTCTAAATATAAAACAAATGAACATACCTAATGATTTGATATTATATTTCATTGCTGAATTAAACTTAAAAATAAAAAAATACCAAAAATAGGTTGGTAACCTTCAAGTTTACAGATATAGAATACTCCAATCGAATATCACGGTACCGAGGATTATGGTCGTTTTAGATAACAAGTTACGTCAACATAGACGAATCACGCAAACATCACCTCATAGTCATAGCCCTCGTTATGCCATTGTGGACTAGCGACGTATTCATTACTCACTTGCAATGCTAGTGAGTAATCGCATTATGAGATCAGATTAGCAAGAAACTTTTTTTTTTTTGTAGGCGATCCTGCAGTCAGTACCGGGGGAAACCTGCGAATGGGATACTGGAGTCCCCCGGCTTGACGACTGCAGGGGCCTGGGAAGGGAGTGGAGGAGGAATATGGAAGGGAAGGTGGGGGAAGGGAGGAAGGTTTCCAGGAAGGGCGGAAAGAGAGGGTGCCAGGAAATGTTCGCGGGCCCTTTTAGGCCTCAATGTGTTTTTTCAACCAAGAGGTATACACACTGAACTGTGTGCCTCGGTCCGCGACCAATGTCCCCCCGCGCACGGGCGTGCATTAGGTGTGATGACCCAGCGCACAAGAATTGCCTCGGGGGGCTAGCAAGAAACTTGCAGAAGTTATCTTGCGCAAGCTATTTTTACCGTACATAAACAGCCACGGAAAGCTACTTATGCGAATTTTGGAGTTTGGAGGATTGCGGCAAGTCTCATTTGTGTATAGACTTATAAAAATATTGACAATATTGCCAGTAGTGTGTTATTATTCTAAGGACAGTAGTGTAAACGCGTCTGGGAATTCTTGCGCAATATTATATGCCTGCGAGAACTTGCAAGTCTAAGCTCTAAATGATTTTAAAAACTGTCGCTTATTACGTTTACCAAGTTACACGCGACGCGATTGTGTCAAAAATCAAAATATAAATCAAAGTACAGTACAAAATATGTATGAAATGCATAAATGGGATTGCATTGTTCAACATTACAATATGGAAACTGTCACAAAAATCACGTGACTTCGAAACAGTAGTGGGCGATTTTATTGTCGCAATACGACGCTCTAAGCTCAATATGAAAGTAACACTAAGGAATGTTATTATAATTGGCTGTACAACTATGTGCAATAAACCATTTCGACACGGAGATTGCTGATCTTACCGCAGGCTAATGCTATTCTAAAATATTTCATAATGATTTCTAAGATTGGCCCTAATGCAATCATGTGGCGCAAAACTGTTATCAACTCATCTAATGAATCTAAATGAGATGATTCAGTGACTGGCATGTCTGTAGAGTTCCGTATGAAAAGCGTGCCACTGGATGATTTCCATAAATTTGAATTTAGATTAGGGTATTTGCCTACGTTTGATTTTGTGCATTATTTTGCATGTTTAACCGCTAATAATACGAAAAAGAAGCCCTTCCGTAAAAATTTGTTAAGATATCATTCATATGAATACTGGTGGTAGGTCTCTCATTATGTAAGAGGCCGTCTGGGTGGGTACCACCGCAATGTCTATTTCTACCGCCAAGCAACAGTGTGCATGCACTGTTGTGTTTCGGTTTGAACGACATTGTAGCCAGTATAACTACTGGACATAATGAGACTTAACATCTTATGTCTCAGGATGACGAGCGCAATGGAATGCCACACAGTACTTTGTAAGTCAAGGTGCTGGATGGTGTTGCTGCTGTTTATGGGTGGTCGTATCACTTACCATCAGGCGAACGGCATGCTCGTCTCGTCATTCAATGCATTAAAAAAAAAAAAAAAAAAAAAAGTATAAAGCTAAAGAGTTTGTTTGTTTGTTTGGTTGAAGGCGCTAATCTCAGGAACTAGAACCACTGAACCGATTTTGAAAATTCTTTCACTAATAGGAAGCTACATTACTCCTGAGTGCTATAGACTACTTTTTATCCCGGGAAAGTATTTTTATCCCAGAAAACTTTATCACGCTGGCGGGGCCGCGAGCAATACTAGTTTCAAATATTGCTACGTGCAGGAGTCGGTGCGTATTAGGGATATTGCTCCATCTCTTTCTTTTGCACGCATCGTCATTCTTATTACGTCACGTGCCTTTATTTCGACTCCTATCTGTTTCGCGACAGTTATATGGAATACCCCTTTAACTAAATTTCAAAGGCTTTAATTTTTTTTACCAGATTTCAAGGATTCTTTCTGTGTTAGAATTTATATGAAGTAAATAATATAATAGCCGCGTTGGAAGATACCTACAAGCTCTTGGATTGGAAAGGATTTGGCATCAACATCAATGGCGAATACATCACACACCTTCGTTTTGCCGATGATATCGTTGTACTGGCAGAATCGCTGGAAGATCTCAGCATAATGCTCAATGACCTCAATCGAGTTTCTCAACTGGTGGGCCTTAGGATGAACATGGACAAGACCAAGATCCTATCGAATGTTCATGTTGTGCCTACCCCGATTACCGTTGGGAGCTCAACTCTCGAAGTTGTGGACGATTACGTCTATTTAGGGCAAGTAGTCCAACTAGGCAGGTCCAACTTTGAGAAAGAGGTCAACCGTCGAATCCAGCTCGGTTGGGCAGCATTCGGGAAACTAAGCAAGGTCTTCTCGTCCAAAATACCTCAGTGCCTGAAGACAAAAGTTTTCAATCAATGTGTGTTACCAGTGATGACATACGGCACTGAGACGTGGCCTCTGACTATGGGCCGCTTAAGACGGCTCACGGTCACTCAGCGAGCTATGGAGAGGGCTATGCTAGGTGTTTCTCTACGCGATCGAATCAGAAATGAGGAGATCCGCAGAAGAACGAAAGTCACTGACATAGCCCAGCGGATTAGCAAGCTGAAGTGGCAGTGGGCAGGGCACATAGTTCGAAGAACTGACGGCAGATGGGGCAAAAAGGTTCTCGAGTGGAGACCACGTACTGGCAAGCGCAGCGTCGGCCGTCCACCTGCAAGGTGGGCAGACGACTTGATAAGGGTAGCAGGAGCACGCTGGATGCGGGCCGCTTTTGACAGGTCCGTCTGGAAATCTTTGGGGGAGGCCTATGTTCAGCAGTGGACGTCATGTGGCTGATGATGATGATGATGATGAAATAATATTTAAAAAAAGGAAATTTTTGGAAATGAAAACACTGGTTCACAACAGTTTATGTTACAAACTTAACTGATTAAAGCAAGTATATTTTTACATACTTTTATTATGTATTTCTATCCAGATGTTGTTTAAGATAATGGCTTGAATATTATGTAGTTATGTTAAAAACTGTATCAAGGAACTTGAATATTGGGAAGTAGTTATATGAAGTGTTGTTTGTCATTGTTATTGTATTGAAATACAGGGAAAAAGAAAACATTACATTCTATATTCAGAGCTGAAAGGCGGAGTGGAGACATTTTTTGCGATATAAAGTTATATATATAATTTAGAATTAAAAAAAGATACTAATTCCAAATAGATATATAACTTAATAACCCAAAAAATGTTGCTTAAGCCAAATAGCCTTTCACCCCTCAATATTTTTGTACTTATAGCAAACATACCGATTGATATAGTTGATATCAGGATAACCAATAAAAAAGTTGATTTATAGGATATTTTGTACATAAAAGTTTTTAAAAAAGATGAAGATTTTTTACATTCATTCTAAGACAACTAAATTCATAACTTAGCAAATGAAATTGACGAGATTCAAGTAAATAGAAATAATAAAAAAAATATTAAAGAATGCATCTTTGAACTGTTTTCTGGTTAATATTTGTATAGCTCAGAAAAACAACTTCTGTTACAACTGGATGGAAGCTCTTTACTAAAGCAATTACAAGCTATTGAATCAATTACATCCATTAATTTAAATGGTGATATAATAGTTAAGTAAAAAACATTTATTTAAACAATTGATTAAGTGAGAACCCGAGAATAATAGCATAGATGTAAATATAATAATAATAAAAAAATTACAACCGCTTATTGTTTATAGTGACGTTATTTAAAATAAAAGTCTTGATAATTGATTATTACAAGAAAACGCAATAATGTAAGTACTCACATGTCCAGTTTTTATTTCCTTCCTTATCTGTTCTATTGTCGATTTATTCGATTGCAACTTGTTTAATTTACCAACTGCGTCCTGAACAAATATTAACTATTATATAGTAAACATAAGTCTAATAAAACAAAACAAAATTTAATTTGTTTCATTTCACATACCTCATAACTAATCTTAGTTGAAACCATTCTTACAACTATTCTATTCACTACACTACAAACACGGGTGCTATGCATCAGACCGCCGATCGGCGACTGGCCGATCTTAACGACGCAGTTTTATTGCAATTAGAGCAAAAACAGTGACCTCGGCACAAGCTACTCGCGCTGACATCACAATTCACATGGTGGTGTTTTGTGAATTGATGATGCTATCGACTGGCATCGGTGACATCTGACCTGATATCACATTGTTCCGAAGTCCAAAACAAGCCGGTAAAGCTTACAAGAAACCATTTGTTACGTAAATACATCGTAAACATAACCAGAAACATAACCTCTAAGCCTCTATAACACGTGCGCTTATCACACCGTGACAACTGACAGCTGTTATCAGCCGTGTAATAAGGAAATAAATAAGGCAAGGGAACTAGGTTCGTGCAACTGAAATAATTTTACTAGATCAAGAAATAATTAAGCGAATAACTATAATAGCCAACCGGCAACGGTCTTATGGCCTATGGGCATAATAAAATTATAAGATAACACCTCATGAGCTGCCATTGACCTTATCCAAATCAACCTCCTTGAAAGTGATTTGTGACAAAATCAGTATAAAAAAACAAAGAGAATTTATAATACTACCTTGAATACTACTGAAAGCACTGACCTCTATTATACTAGTACGCAGGTCAGTGACTGAAAGCAAAGAGAATTATAATCAAAGAGAATTATAATACTACTGAAAGCAAAGAGCATTCTTTCCATATTATGTATTATAATTCTCTTTGAATTATAGTACTACGGAAAACTGAAAGTATAAAATTACAATAACTCCATATCTATTAATTGTCACAAATAAACTAGACTTATAGATTGTATTCAAACAAAGACATTGAAGAGTATAGTTAGATATTCAAAGCAAATATCCGAAGAAACTAACGTATCCTAAGCTCGTGTTTATAACAAATAATATTACTTCAAAATGACTGAAACAGATGCCACGAAAAGACCCCTAACAATGCCCGAGAGATTTGTACCGTACCTCGAAAAATACAGAATTTACAAAATATTTAAAGTAAGTCCTCTTTTTTTAATACATCAATGGTCCTCTTGCTAATATTTTTCATATAGACCTCTTCTAAAAGCGCTACGATTTAGAATCTTGTAACAGGAGTTTGAGGTCAAAGCTGGCGCTAATTGGGTAAATTTTTGTTTTCACTTATAACGAAACAATTTTCGAGCATAGAACTTTTTTTTGGAAACTGATATCAAATTATTTTTATTTTGATAAGGTTAGAATAAGTAAACAAATAAGCGAAAAACTGAAAAAGTAGTGTTTGGTTGTCAAAACTCGTTTTGCGTAAATTTTCACTTTTAGAAAGGCGAAGGTATTCGGTACCAAACAGCCTTAAAATGGTTTTTACGATAATAAATATACAAAAATAAAAAAGTTATGACACAGAAATCCTAAAGTTGGTTAGGTTATGTTAGAACCGTGTACACTATGCGTGAGCCGAGCGGGCGCAGCGAGCATTTTTATATGCCGCATAACGAATTTTGACAATCAAACACACCTTTTTCAGTTTTTCGCGTATTTTATATGTATTTTAATCATATAAAAAAAATAAAAATGTGATATCAATTTCCAAAAAAAAAGTTATTTTCTACGATCGAAAATGGTTTTCTTATAATTGAAAACAAAATCTAACCCAATTAATGCCAGTTTTGACCTCAAACTCCTATTACAATATTCTAAATTTTAGCCGCGTGGAATTACGATAAACACAAAGGTAATGCCTAAAACTCAGAACAGCGTACCTAGGGTTGGAATGAGATAAAATTCTATGAATCACACCCACAAACTCCGTCTCAGAACTCATCCCATCCCTATTGGTATTGGTATTGGTTGTGGGCTCCTTTTCCCGCACTTAGCCCGTAAAGTGTCAGGCCATTGTGCGTGACATGCATGCCAGCTATGGATCAAGCCAGCCTAACTCCGACCAGAAGCGCAGGATCTTCCTGGTTTCTCCACAGGCTTCTCGGAGTGACCTCGGTGAGTCGAGGATTTCTGCCCGTTGTGCCCGATGCCCTGTTCAGAGATAGAAGGCGATTAGTCAGACGTAGATCCGGGTATGGCACGGCTGCCCGGGATTGTCTACATGTACTGATATTTGCCCATTGATCCGCGTGTTGTTTTCGCGTTCCACGTTCTCAGCTGGTTAAAGGGCAGCGGCATTATTGGTTTGGGTCCCATTACTACCTGGTCTGACCCTCTTTTAGCCAGCTCATCGGCTGCGTCGTTGCCTAGAGAGCCACTGTGCCCCTTAATCCACTGTAGGGTGACTGAATTTGTTTTGGCTATACCCTCCAGTGCTTGGTGGCACTCTAGTATGAGTCCTGACTGGATAATCTTGCTGTCTAGGGCTCGTAATACCGCAGCGCTATCGGATACAATCATGTATCGGATACATCCCATCCCTAGCTCGGTGTATCTATTTTTGGGAAACACATTAAATTTATAGGATATGGTGAAAGACCTCGTCGTTAATTTGCCGAAAGATCATCTGAAGCACATGAAGGTGTACGTCGGCCGCCAACTGCATTGCTCCAAAGATATCGACAGGGTCATCTTATTATTGTCTCCGCAGTTGAAATGGATTGGTAAGTAAATTGTTTGATTAATATTATACTTTTAAAGTTACACTCTTGTTACACTCTATTTTTATGATATTTTTTCCTGCGTTGCGTCAGTTCCTACCTATAGGGAACGTGCACGTCGTAAGCACTGCCATCTGGTGGCGCAATCTGACTCCTTTTCAGCCCATCGATACTTGGCGTTGACGTAAAATATTCATTAAAAGGATGAAAAATAACATTTAATTTGTTGATAATGTATTGCTGTGTATCTGGATGCTCCAAAACATAAATATAAACAAATCAAGTGGTGTGAAATTATATTATGTTCCCAAGAATAGTACTTAAGCACTTACATTCCATGGTTATGTGAAAATCGATAAAAATAATAAAAGCTGTATAAAAGATACATAGTTATGAGTTCCAAAAGCATTTAGAAATGTCTTATTACGTAATTTATAAAAATAAAGATGTTTTGAAGATAATATTCAATACAAAAAAATCTGGAATTAAGGGAACATAACCTCCTAATTTTGCTTAAATAACTGGCTCCAATCTAAAAAAAGTATATTCTGGACACGATTGGTATCAATAATATTCGGCCGGAACACATATTTTATAATTTATGCCATATTAAAACAATGTAATAAATAAATTATTGTTTTTAAAAAAAACTTTTTTTATCCACATGTGGCTCTTGTGTCGATTTTGTGCTGCCCCCTATAGTTTGTGCACGCTCCCTATAGAAGAAGCGACTTATAACACCAACGTGTAAAGTAGGTACCTAATATAAAATATTTTATAATCATTTCTTATGTTTACGGGAATATTAGAAATTGAAATAAAATTATTTTGAAATAAATTATATTTTTTCTTTAAATTTGCGCGCATGCGCATGCTCACGCCTTTTATCCCCGAAGGGGTAGGCAGAGGCGCAACTAGTGCACCCACTTTTCGCCAAGCGTATTCCGTCCCATGATGTGATAGGGGGCGAGAATCTTTAAGTTTGTATAATTCAAAATTGAAGGTAGTTTAACATTAACTTTTCAGACCACCAACAGCTCAGTCCACGCCGTTACCACGAAATGCTGCAAAGCCTTCGAAACGCGTCGCGAGAAAATATATTTAAAAACATGCGATAAAATCTGCAAAATAGTTTTATTTCGTTAAAATATTTCATTTCCTTTCAGTAGTCAATTAGATCTTCGGTGGATTTCTGATTAACTACATATATATTTTGGTAATCATTGTCCTATTTATAGCCTTGTCCGTTGGCCAGGCTTACAGGCTATCAAATATTTTAGGGCTACCGTTGCAAGCCCGACAGTCTATGTACCGTGCCGACAGTAAGTTCGACCGTATTTGACACAGGTCTGTATTCAGGAAACGTGTTCTGGGTAACTTAACTGGTAACTCCAGGTATCAATCCCCTCTAATATATAGTTCCTCGAAATCGTATTGATACCACAAAAGTATGTTTTCTATGTTTTATCTTCAATGAATTTCATTTTTTTACTGCAGATGTTAAAGGTCTCGCCAAGCAAATGATTAAAGACCTGGGTTTTTTTGTCATCACCCGTAGAGTGGTGATGGATCGCTATGAGAAGGTAATCATTTTGACGAAGGAAACCTACAGTTTCATTTTTCACAGCTGATATTCCATTTAAGGTTGAAACCAAATTATTTTCTTGAACTAGCATAGACTGTTTATTGCCTATAAGTCCTTTATGTTAGTATTCTATATAGATGAGATTTATTGACATAACTTTACTCATTATTACCTATGCATTATTTTCAAATGCACGGCACGTACAATAAATACGTCTGAGTTGTGTTCTAGTCATATAATTATGTCACGGCGTAGCACGACGAGTACATGCCTGGCTGCGTGTCACCGGTGCTGATGTCACAAGTCACCAAGATGCTGACAGAGAAGGAGCCCGTTGCGCAGGCCGGCTGGCTTATGTTTGGTAACAAGTTATTATAGAATTTAGAGAAGTTGTATGAAAGTACTTAATCTCAAGACTAAGCATTTGAATAGATGATGCATCCAGAAAACAGTTTTGTGGGGAGTGAAATGATGTCTGAAAATCAAATTTGAAAACGGCATCATAATATTAGGTACGGAACCAGCCCTACAGATCGGTTCATGCATAGGCCGCAGTCTATCAAGTAAGTAGTGGCGCCTACTAAAGTAATAATAGCAATTATTAGGTTATTGAAATGACTAAACAATTTGTAACAGGAATTTAAATCGGTTTTTTAATTTGTAAACTTCGAATTGAAAGCTCATAATTCTTGGCCTTTTTTCACTCAGAATAACTGTGATTGTTAGTTGTTGCCTGTACTGTAGACCCGTGCTTTGTAATTTGTATGAAAAAGATTATAATTCTTTGAAAAATGGAAGTGCCACAGACGTGTCTTCCCTATAAGATCACCCGTGCACGGTGCGCGAGGCCCGCTGCCTGCAGCAGGACGGCGTGCTGCCGACGGTCACGCTGGTGTTGATGCCGACGCCGCCGCAGGCGCCGCCCGCGCACAACGCGCGCACACACGCCAGGAACTTCTTCCAGCAGGACTTCGAAGGACTCAAGTTTGCTTATAAGGCTACGTTGAAGGTATTGCAAGATGCGTGCCAGAACTCGAGGCCGTGTCTAGTTTGGAAAACGAATTCAATACATTTTGACTAACTCAAAAACTGTAGATGTAGGTTTAAAACGGTCGTCTGGGCATTCATTTTAAGTTTCTTGTTCCCGCCTTTCAGTTCGCTTTCGTACTACGCTGGGTAATAAATAGCCTGTGAAACAATTGAAACAACAAAATTTCTTTGATCATCCACTAATTCTTATTTGATCCGACTTTAGTTTTTATCTACCAAAACGTGCAATAGTAATTCTGTAACCTTTTTCCAAGGAAGTCCACGTAGACGCCGACGATGACCTCGACAAAGTAGCGGTTAAATGTTTTAATGCGGTGCGCGCGTGCGCTGCGGGAGCGCAGGGTCCCAAGCAGGGGCACCACGTGGTCGGCGCGCCCGGCGTGTACCGCGTGCTCATCATAGGGCCCAGGGGCTCCGGTAGACGCTCCCAGGCCATGACGCTTGCTAAGCATTTTGGATTGGTTTATGGTGACTATACCTAATATTTTGTTATGACAAAATATTTGTATTTTGTGATATAAAATTATATTACCTATGCTATAGTAGCAGCTTTGGCAAAATTAAGTGACTTGCTTGAAGTGTAACGTTTACGTTATTATAGGCGTCCTGTCGATTGCTAATCCTATACCAGTTTTCCTTACATACGCTGTGTTTCGTTTCACGACTGTTGTGTACAAAACCTTAGTATTATCCAACGGTTTCTAGTGCATTTCGAAGATTTGTTTGCCGAAGCCAAAGAGAAGAAGGACGAAATCGACGAGAAGCTGCGCAAGTACGGCGTCAGCGTGCAAACTAAAGCTGAGATTGTAAAGCGTCGGCTCACGGAACAGGTTTGATAGATTATTAAACTTATTTATTTATTTTACTAATAAACTTTTTCAATATAGGTACCTACTCATTTATTATTGTCGTCATCAAAAGGTTCAAGTTTCTAATTTCATGTGTTTGAAGGAATGCATTGATAACGGCTGGGTGCTGACCGGATACCCGATGTGCGGCGCAGATTTCGAGTATTTGGATAATATATCGACACCTGCAAATCGGTAAAGTTATTTGTCAATTTCTAAGATATAGCATTTTTAAGGTCTATTCCACATGCTACAAATTGTACTGCCCGCGACACCAAAGAAAAAATTACCAGAACTACTCTTTGATGGACTAATATCAATAAAAAAGGGATAATATTATGACGCGTATTGCGTCAGCTATCATCGTTTTTTTTTTTTTTTTATATAGGCGATCCTGCAGTCAACACCGGGGGAATCCTGCGAATGGGATACTGGATTCCCCCGGCTTGACGACTGCAGGGGCCTGGGAAGGAAGTGGAGAGGAGTATGGATGGGAAGGTGGGGGGAGGGAGGAAGGTTCGCAGGATGGGTGGAAAGAGAGGGTGCCAGGAAATGTTCGCGGGCCCTTTTAGGCCTCAATGTGTTTTACAACCAAGAGGTATACACACTGAACTGTGTGCCTCGGCCCGCGACTAATGTCCCCCCGCGCATGGGCGTGCATTGGGTGTGAAGACCCAAAGCACAAGAATTGCCTCGGGGGGCGCAGCTATCATCGTTGCGTTGCATAAAATGTCAGTTATTTCGATAATGTAAATTATACAATGGCCTAAGAAAGGAAGGTGGTGACATAGGATTACATAATACTGATTGAAAGTGATATTATAACTGAAAGCATTAGTAGACCAGCAACATCATCTAAAATCGACAGCAAAATCGGTTTCACTTTATAGTGGCTTTATACCTTATCTAGTCTATACCGGACAATGGTACGCTCCAATTTCATTAACTTTCTAAGTGAAAGTTCCTGAAGTGAATGTTACGGTTGCTAATATTATGAATAAATCTGGCTCTTTGAAATTTTCAGCAATGATGAGATAGCAAGGCATTCGCCTGATGGTAATGTACACAATTTCTACCCTCAAACAGTAGCAACACCAACCAGAGCTTTGGCATACAAAATAGGTAGGCATAAAAGTGCAGCGAGGTAGGTACCTACTCTATGCTGAGCTCTGATCAAAATGTTTGAAAGCCGGTGCTAGCGCACTGCTGCTTGCCGAATCGTTCTAAAATGTTTGTCACCGTACTAAGAATGATAACTGCACATTAACTAAATTGGGTTCAAAAGTAGAACACCTTACACGGGTGATACAAGTTCCGTTAGGTTTTTTTGACTACAATACAAAACAAACTAACGGGAATCTGAACGAATTCATTGTGTGTGTAATCTTTTTACGTATTCCTTAAGGCAGGCCAATTATAATATCATCGATACGAAATGAAACAGATTCTATTTTACTGTAAAATAATGTTTCATAAAAAAAATTACAATTTATAGATTGATATTGATTTGACTGCCTCGGTGGCGTAGTTGTATTACGGTACGACTGCAAGGTTGAGGTCTCGGGTTCGATCCCCGGGTCGGGCAAAGTGATATTGGATTTTTCTATTCAGTATCAGCCCGGAGTCTGGAATTTGTGCCCGGTATGGCGATAGGCTCGCCCCCTATCACATCATGGGACGGAATACGCTTGGCGAAAAGTGGGTGCACTAGTTGCGCCTCTGCCTACCCCTTCGGGGATAAAAGGCGTGAGCATGCGTATGCGTATAGATTGATATCTTGAATATTGTTATTTTCTATTGTAAGATTTGCAGGCGTGTTATACGTCAAATATGAGACTACTAAAAATTGGCTAAGTAAAACCTAATATTGGTAGGCAAAAAAACTCTGTTGATAAAAATCGCCGGAACAAGCTGGGTGCAGGCCGCTTTTGACAGGTCCGTCTGGAATTGTTTAAGACACGCCTATGTTCAGCAGTGGACATCATGTGGCTGATGATGGCGATTGGTAGCTAAATATGTACTTTATTATTGCATTTTATCGTCAGTATCATAATCCTAAACATGGACATAGCTACGTGCAAGGCCCGTCGCATGGCCAGGGGCGTGGACTGGTGCACGGGCAAGCAAGTGCCCCTGGGTTCAGGACCGCGGGTGCTGCGACATCCGATGGATGAGGAAGCACCTTTAGAAGCCGAGGTTAGCTGACTTCGTTTCAGCACCATCATCACTAGTAACAGTACTCGTCAGTAAATATCACATATTGACAGAAAAGACATTCGGATTGGTTGGGCTTCGTAACCGCCGTAGGTATAACGTATTTGTCACTCACTATTGATGATTTGTTATTGAATTTCCAATTCTCGTTCTGTAAATCAATGTGTACCTATGTAATAAAACTGCCGAGGTCTGTATTTCACAACTAAATGTTGCTAGTAATCTAGTCGTGATGACAGTTAAAAGTTACCACTTACCACGTTTATCTTCAAAGAAATTTAGATATTATTGAAACATGTTCATTATCACTCTCTCGTCACGTTTGGTTAGTTTATTTGTGTTTCAGGACGTGACTGACGTTATAGTCCAACGATATTAGGTATTTTATCCGATAAAACGATGTGACTATAATATTGTGATTATAAAAGTTATGAAACTTGATTTTTAATTACATAAAATATTTCTAAGCCCTACCTATGATTGTGAACTGAATCAATGATAAGTTCTGTATCTTGTTCCTTTTTGAATGTATGTAAGTTGTATGCTGCTATGCGAATCATAATATCATAGTTTCAAGATTACAACATAGAGTCTATACTCTACACGAATAGATACCCTCATTTAGATAAACAGTTAACCATGTAGGTATCCCTGGGGCTGCAATTAGAAGTCCGTTCGCTTTGGGGTCCCTGCCAGGACCTAGCAATAGCCAAAGATTAACCTTAACATGCTGCTGACTACGGCCCTGCCTCTAGCATTAATAATCAAAACTCGTGAATGCGCCGAATATGTGCAAATAACGGATTCCGCACACAGCTTCTCTCACCCGTATTAATTATTATATGTACATAATACCTACATGCCCTACATCGTAGACAGAAAATACACCCTACATACACGAAGCATGAAAATCAGTGACGTCACAAGTCAATGTCCAATGATTTACATTACAGTTAGACAACTACTTCTCGGAGCATTTGGCGGAGCTCCGAGCGGCGGCCGGCATCACCGCCGTGGAGATAGATGCCACGGAGTCTTATGGTATGATCGAGAATTTTCCAGAAAATTCTTATGACGTCACTAAGTAACATCGCGTAAGACTTTTGTTTTTGTTTGATTCTTATTATTATATTAAGAGTTATACTTATGAGCCGAGTAAGAAAAGGTTTCCGGTTAATTTTACGCTCGTTTACTACTTGTTTTATAAAAATATTAATTTCACGATTAATTGTAACTCAGATTCCATTATTCAGTATGTGATTATATCCTAGATAAAGTGCAGGTGAAAATCCAGGCCGCTGTAATGTCGGCGCCCGCATTCGACATCGAGTGCTGTTCCCAACTGCGCAACGTCAGAGGAGACTAGACCATATTTATGATCTAGATTACTAGACACACACATCTGACATCTGATTTTCGTCTGAACTGACATCCTAACGTTTTTCTTATTAATATAAAAATGCTCTTTGGTCTTTAGCGTCAAGCATGATTGTTTAGTAATAAGCAGACATTTGTATGTGTGTGTGTCAAGTAAAAGGGTTATTTATTAGAAATAAAACGTTATGTTCCTTAGAAAAATGTTTTTATTATTATGTACTCCCTCCGTACTTCGATTGAAATTCATTTAAATTACTACATAATTATTTAATTTAATCTGCTAATTACGAACTAACATTCTGCAGTCTCAAAATAATTACATACATTAAAGAACACTGAGGTAGTCTCCGAGTTGGCGAGACTAACTTCAAACCAGCGAAATAGGAATCTGCGACTGTCATGGATCCCACGCGTCTCGCAGACTATAGCTTCCACTAAAAATAAAAATGCATCAATTTATACAGAACACAGCCGCTCAGATCCATTCACACTCACACTCGTGCACACTCCACTCGCACACAATAAATACACAACACGAGCTAAAACACATCGTATCCGTGCGTGGGCCGTGACCGAGCAGCGAGCTGGAGATTATTCGCTGCGATCACTTATAGTTCGGTCTGTTACAACTCGTCCTTGAAGTCTTCATCGTCGCCGGCGCCGGGCGGGGGCACACCACCCTGGCCTTGGTACAGTTTGGCAATGATCGGCTGGACGACGTCTTCGACAGTCTTCTTCTGTTTCTTGTACTCTTCCGCATCGACGTCCTGGTTGTCTTCTAACCACTTGATAGCGGCATCGATCGCTTCCTCCATCTTTGTCTTTTCGTCATCGCTGATCTGTTGACAAACAATGATGAATTTATTAGTCAAAGTTCATAAAATAATGAATTGATTTACACATATCGAACAATATACGATTTAAAAAAAATAACAATCTAATGTTCTTAATATTACAAGTAAGTCTCTACTGTAAATTTAAATTGTTATACTGCTTCTATCTTGTCAGTTACCAATAAAGCAAACAAGCAAAGGTACCAACCTTAGCGCCGAGTTTCTCCTTGTCCTGGAGTTGGTTCTTGATCGAGTACGCGTAGCTCTCGAGCTCGTTTCTCGCCTCGACGCGCTCCTTCAACTTCTTGTCGTCGTCAGCGAACTTCTCTGCGTCCTTGATCATCCTCTCGATGTCTTCTGGGGTCAGTCTGTTCTGGTCGTTAGTGATGACGATCTTCTCCCTGTTTCCTGTGCCTTTGTCCTCGGCAGACACTTGCAGGATACCGTTGGCGTCGATCTCGAATGTGACCTCAATTTGCGGGATACCACGAGGCGCTGGCGGTATTCCGGTCAAGTCGAATTTTCCGAGGAGATGGTTGTCCTTGGTCATGGGACGCTCACCCTCGTACACTTGGATGGTGACGGTGTGTTGGTTGTCGCTGGCGGTAGAGAAGATCTGGGATTTCTTGGTTGGGATGACGGTGTTACGGGGGATCAGCTTGGTCATCACTCCACCAACGGTCTCGATACCCATGGTCAGAGGGTTGACGTCAAGCAGCACAATGGCGTCAGTGTCTTGTTCTCCGCTGAGTACACCAGCCTGGACGGCGGCACCGTAAGCGACAGCCTCATCGGGGTTGATGCCTCGGGATGGCTCCTTGCCGTTAAAGAATTCCTTGACCAGCTGTTGAACTTTGGGGATACGGGTGGAACCACCGACCAGCACGATCTCGTCAACGTCCTTCTTGTTCATGTCGGCGTCTTCCAACACCTTTTGTACGGGTTTGAGGGTAGATCTGAAGAGGTCCATGTTCAATTCCTCGAATTTCGCCCTGGTCAGAGTTTCAGAGAAGTCTTCACCTTCGAAGAAGGACTCGATTTCGATCTTGACCTGGTGGCTGGAAGACAGAGCCCTCTTGGCCTTCTCAACTTCACGACGCAGTTTCTGGACGGCGCGGTTATCCTTTCTGATGTCCTTGCCCTTCTTCTTCTTGTACAGTTTGATGAAGTGCTCCATGACCCTCTGATCAAAGTCCTCACCACCCAAGTGAGTGTCACCGTTGGTCGCGACTACTTCGAAAACACCATTATCGATGGTAAGCAGAGACACGTCGAAGGTACCGCCACCCAAGTCAAATACAAGGACGTTCTTCTCTCCTTCTTTCTTGTCAAGACCGTAGGCGATGGCGGCGGCAGTGGGCTCGTTGATGATCCTCATGACGTTGAGACCGGCGATGATACCGGCGTCCTTGGTGGCCTGACGCTGGGCGTCGTTGAAATATGCGGGTACGGTAACAACGGCGTGGGTAACCTTCTTTCCGAGGTAAGCCTCAGCGGTTTCCTTCATCTTAGTGAGGACCATAGCGGAAATTTCCTCAGGGGCGAAGATCTTGTTTCCTTGAGCTGTCTGAACGGAGATATGGGGTTTGCTCTGCTTCTCAATGACCTGGAAGGGGAAGAACTTGACGTCATGTTGGACGGTGGTGTCGCCCCACTCACGGCCGATTAGCCGCTTGGCGTCGAATACAGTGTTCTCAGGGTTGGTAGTGAGCTGGTTCTTAGCGGCATCACCGATGAGACGCTCTCCGTCGGCGGTGAAGGCCACGTACGAGGGGGTGATACGGTTACCCTGGTCGTTGGCGATGATTTCCACTCGTCCGTTCTTGTACACACCCACACTGTTGACAATAGAGAAAAAAATGAAACCTCAATATTTACAAAACACAGAAACACCCATTTTTCGTTATGAGGAGTGGGCAGAGGCCAGATATGTAACACCTACATTTCGAAATTCGTTTTGCTAACCGTCGTTTACGATGAACTATCACAATCGCTTTTTTCTATCTATCGCGATAATTGAGCAATCAGAACAATTTTTTTTGACATGCTTACAAGTTGGGATATTTAATTGAAAACTGCCGTATGTTGGGTGAATTAACCAAACAAAAAAAAATTAAAAAAATCCTGGGATGGACCCTTGGACCGTAGCGCGGTAGTCGCGCCGCGTAGGCAATACACTACGCCACTGAGCCAAACAAACTTTTCAAATTACATGGGCGAGGTCATTGCTCTAAATCAGTAAGAAAGAATAAGATAAATGTGTAAGTAATTTAAAATTACTATAAAACTACTTGTATATTCCACTTCACATAATAATCTATAATAAACAGTAACAAGACATAATTAGTGATACTTTATGGAAAACCTGCTAATAAAATGTTAATTGCAGTACCTATGTAATTTTTTTTTAATATATCTACAATGTATCTATTCTCATGGCAGGTAGATCAAGTCTGTGAAAAGATTTACTTGTACTTAAAATGAATAAGACTGGTGGTAAATGTGAATTTATGTTTTAAAACTATTTTTCTGTAAATATTTCCAAGAAAAATCAAATAATAAAACTCAAATGCTCTTTATACTTCGAAAGAAATCCATACTTTAGCCATATATTGCTCAAATTAATAGACTGATAGACGAAAAGGCCATCTGGATTCTGACACTTAGTAACCGTGACGTGTACTTAGAACTTACCATGAGTAGGTGGTACCCAAGTCGATACCGATCACTGTGCCAATGTCTTTGTCTTTCTCCTTCTTGTCGTCGGCGTAAACCGCCGCGACCACCAGCACCATGGCACACAAACTCCACCGCATTTTCACCATAGATCTATGTATTCTGTAACAAAACACCCACATATAAATGAAATCTCCATTATAATTTACTAATAATGTGATTCTAACACATACTTGTTGTTAAAATGAGTTAAAAATGGATTTTTATGAGACACGTAGTCACAGTATGGGACACGTCATATGGAACACGGATACAAAAACCCGGTTAAATTTCTCGGTTGAAAGCGAAAACTATGGCTTATAACGGCTCGCAACGGTTTACAAATTGATAACGGTACTATTTGGTACGCCTTCGAAATGGAAATGTAGGGCGCTACGCCGGCCTGCTCGGGAATCCAGAAATTTCGCCGACGTCGCCCAGACGAGATAGGCATTTCTAATTAAATCACGTAACAAAACTTACAAATAGCACGCGTTGTGTTAAATGTAATTGGAATATAGAGAAATCTAAGAAGAAAGAAATTGACATTGTTAAATATGCCAAGAAATTGTTAAGGTTATTATTACGGAATGAAGTAAAAAAATTAGGTAATATTAATTAAAGAATGTACTTCTATTTACCTAATGAATTAAAATGATGAATAGTTCAGGAAGAATGATTCACAGCCACGTTAAAGTCACAAACGGGACTTGGGACACTTGCACGAATTCACAAACGATATGCGTTGATCACTCACGTTCGATTTTTCAAGAAAAACTGAAGTTCACACGCGGCCGTCGCTATTATTTAGCGCTAGTGCTCTTCGTGGGCGAATGTGATTGGCCATGTAAGGGATGACGTAGGTAAAGCTTTGACGCGATTGGTCCAAGTGTACCTATTCGGTGTCATTCTATTGGCCCACGTTTTAACTAGCCTTCTGAAGAGGTCGTTACGCCAGGCGGGTTATTCAAAGACTACGTGGTTCAATAAGTTGCACAATTTATTGAACTTTCACTGTTTATTTGGATTTATTTTAATGTTGCATCATCACCGTTGTTAATTAGTAAATGATAGAATATTGCTTACAGTCCCTCAAAAACACTTTTATAAAACTTTAATGATTTTATGGTTCAAAAATGCAATAAATTTCTAGACCTGGGTGCTCTTATTTTATAATTCGTAGTCAATACAGCGCACTCTAACACAATGACCTAATCCAAAATTGTGGCTAGATGAGTTTTAGCAAAATATGAAAGGGCAAGCTGCATCGACTAAGGAAAAAAATCTTTTCAAGATTGGAAATAGGGTCAAAATCGTTTGAATTTATGTTCGTTCCCCGCCCAACTTAAAACAAAATGTATACGGTTAGTTTTTATAACGATGTAACGTTGTACTCAATTATATTATAATTAAAATTTTATTTAGCCTTAATAACAGATTACCTAGTCAAAACAATTATTTTTACCTATAAATAAATAAATTAAAACAATTATTATTTTACATAAAATCCTATACTAAATACAGTTTATATTATACATTTTAAAATCATATTCAACACTACGCTTAGCACCGCACCGCGCCAGCGCGCCGTCTTGTACCGTTACTTTTTAAATGACGTAGCAACTGGCGTATGCGCAGCCACGGGCCAGTTTCCGCCCGATCGTCCCCTGTAACGGACGATTACACGAGTTGCGTTCACGTATATCATATGTGTCGTCTCACGCGCTCGTGTAAATTATATTTTATAGCGGAATCAATTTGTTTCCATTTAAATAATAACTACTAGCTTACGGAAACCTCCACCTAGTTTGGAATTGCACCCCGATGGGTAAGTGTTGAACAAGGTATTTTACATGTAACTGCCAATTATTTTTTGATCATTAGCTTGGCTCATTGTTCATCAAATCATCATACTTCTCAATTTGTGTTGCGTTACTAGAGTAGTATAGATGTTTATAGATTTAGTATTTTAAATTAACGTAAATTTGTTATTAAGAAGCTGATATCTTCCGTTATAATTTTTTGACAACTACCTACACTTATGATTTTATTCAATAGCTTGTATCACCATCATCACCATTACTTTGGCCATTAGCTTTTTATGCTTGTAGAGTAATCACCGTTCTGATGCTTAGTATAAACACCTCACCAACTGCTTACGAGTGCCGTCTGTGAGGAGTTTGGGTTCGATTCCGGTTTATGTACCGTGATGAATTTCCTGTGGACGTATTTTACAGGGTGCAACATTACCGTTTGAGGTCACGTCAACGGTTTGAAAAAAAACGTCGCGACTTGGACCAACACATCGGTCATCGAGTCACCCCGGTGCAAGACCCCGGACGCAAGACCAACACCTCGGTTGCCGTGTCTCCCTCGTGCAAGACCCCGGACGTCAAACACCATTCCCAGGACGGTACCACTTAGCGGAACCAGACGGCAGAGAGCCTACCCCCCTTGTTATTTTTTTTTTTTAATATATCTTTTATTTGTGGACGTGGTTTTTCTTATTCCCGTTTAAGCGGGTATCAAACGTCACACTGGCGCCTTTAACGTGGTTCTACTGAAGTCTGGTTTCTGCTTCGTAATGTAGTTGTGTTGTGTTTTTTTTTGTAAACGTTTTTTTTTTTGGTTGCTAGCAACTAAGTTGCAATTGGTAGTTAGTATCATCAATTATCGTTGCTCACTGATAGCATTATTATTGTCATTATTGTGACTTCCAAATGCACATTAGTTGCATTTTTTTTTTCGCTTTTGGTTTTATGTTTTTTTCTAGTAACGTAGTTGTTTTACAACCGTAACGTATTTGTTTTTTTTTGTAACAGAACGGTGTAGATTAGTATACCTTGTTCAACAACTTCCTTATTGCTGTGCTTTTATTTTTTTTTCCTTTTAACATTAAATATTTTTAATATTAAAATGGCTTACCCAGTAAAATTTTTGTCTTTGCAAAAATCAGAATTAGAGTATGAAGTACAAATTAGGGGCACTACACCTGCTGCTACTGTTCAGGAACTGAGGAAGCAGATTTCAAAATTAGGTCCACTATTTCCTTCTGAGGATATTCTAGATAGCCCACTTTCACTTACTGATGACTTAAGAGGTGCTGGTGACGTCATCACTAAAGTAAAGGCTTATTTGGACTCTTCACTAGATAAGACAACTCTATTACGGGTTCAAAACCTCCTCCATCATTTATACCATCGTCTTAATAGAATAATGTGTGATGAACCATCACGCAGTACACGTGAAGCCCTTATATCTGAATTTAAAATATTGTTTGAATGTTATAATTCTGTTAAAGATAAAGGACTCGACCCTCTTTTAGCTTCCACTTCTAGCTCTGAGACAAAATTAGATACTACACCTTTAAATATTAATGTGACCTGTGAGCGTGGTATAGCTGGTGAAATTAGTAGAGTAAGATTCGATGGTAAAACTTGCGTTCGTGCATTTATTCAACGTATTTCTGAATTTAGTAAGGCTAGAAATATTTCTCATACAAAACTACTTTCGCTTTGCACAGAAATATTTACTGGGGATGCACTGCATTGGTATCGTGCTATTAAAGATCGCGTGTCTGACTGGGATGAGCTTCTTGCATTGCTTAAACAAGACTTTGATCAAGCCGATTACGATTATAGGCTTCTCAGTGAAATACGAGCTAGGACACAAGGTGAATCAGAAAATATAACAATATACTTATCTGTAATGTCTGGTCTATTTTCTCGTTTATCAAAATCTTTATCAAGTGAAGACAAGCTGGAAATAATTCTTCATAACATAAGACCATGTTACGCGAGTACAATAGCTTCAGTTCCAGAAGTTACAGATATTGATACGTTAGGGTCCTTATGTCGAAATTACGAAAACGTACAAGCACGTCTTGCTGGCTTTAAAGAACCACCTAAGAAAACATCAGAAACACTAGCACCGGAATTTGCTTACATGAACCATTCTGCCAATAAATCAAATAGCCAACATTTTAAATATAATTCTAATTTTAATCATTATAACAAACATTCATACAATAATATTAATAATACAAATAAAAATCATAAAAATTATGTACACACAGTTCAAAATTCTAATCCTAAAACACTCTATTGTCCCAGATGTCGTAATAATACCCATAATTTACGGCAATGCACAGCCAATAAAGAGGATATTCATTGTTTTGTTTGTGGTTGTAAAGGCGTTAAGACACCTCAATGTCCTAATTGCAACAAGCAAAGGGCAAATATGTCAAAAGATCGCGTAGGCTTGCAGAATTGTGACACCAAGTGTGATAAATTTGATAGTGACGATTGGAAACAATGGCTAAAAACTGTCCAATTCTATTTTAACTCATATAGGATTCACACAATTCTGCAAAATCAACCCGTTAATGACCCGAGGCCTTATGCCAAAATACAAATTTACCATTTAAAATTCATTGGTCTTCTAGATTCTGGCTCTGCAGTAACTCTCATAGGTAACAATATATACAAGCTTTTGGAAAAGAACAATTTGAAATTATATACGGACTTGTGCATAACAGTTACAGCGGCTGGTGGTCAATCAATGACTAGTATTGGCTACATGAATTTGCCAATACATTTTGAAAATCAGTTTCACATTGTTACGGCTTACGTTGTGCCGGACGTTAACGTGGATTTTCTATTAGGAATAGATTTCTGGCTCAAGTTTAACATATTTCCAAAACACTTGTCTAGCGTCACCTTTTCGAATGTAGCCACCTTAAATGCTAGCCTCGAAATCGAACATTCTTCTTTTATTCAAGGTTACGACCGACTAAGTGATTCGGAAAAATCTGTAGCTGATAATATTATTAGCCAGTTCAAGGACATATCTGCTGAATTTAGGGGATTAGGTGAAACAAAGTTGATCACGCATCGTATTGATACAGGAGATGCTCAGCCAATCCGTCAACGATACTATCGTATGTCGCCGGAGAAGCAGCGTATCCTAATTGAACAGGTAGACGAGATGTTAAGTTTAGATGTGATCGAACCATGTGAGAGTGCCTGGTCATCCCCAGTCCTTATTGTCAATAAAAAGAATGGCGAACCTCGTTTCTGCCTCGACAGTCGTAAATTGAATTCGGTGACAAAACGTGACGCATACAATTTGCCCTATGTCTCGGAAATTCTGGACAATCTTCGTGATGCTCGGTACCTAACTAGTATTGATTTGTCCAAAGCGTTCTGGCAGATACCAATCGCTCCCGAAGACCGCGATAAGACGGCATTTTATGTACCAACTCGTGGCACATTTCGTTTTAAGCGCACCGCATTCGGTCTGACAAATGCTCCTGCCTCTCAGCAAAGATTAGTCGACTTACTGTTTGCAGAGTTTGACCTAAAAGTTTTCGCATATCTTGATGATATAATCATTATTAGTAATGATTTTAATTCACACGTATCACTCCTTTTGCGTGTGTTGGAGAAGTTGAGGTATGCGAACTTAACAATTAACCTAGAGAAATGCAAGTTTTTTCGTACTCAACTCAAATACTTGGGCTATGTGGTCGATAGTTGTGGTCTCCGTACTGACCCAGAAAAAGTAGAAGCTATCTTAAATTACCCAACACCTACGAGTCGTAAGGAAATAAAACGCTTTCTCGGTACAGCTACTTGGTATCGTCGTTTCGTACCAAATTTCAGCACAATAGCAGGCCCGCTTAACAAGTTGACGTCGAATAAAAAGGGAGGACCACCTTTTGTCTGGTCTCCTGAAGCCGACGCGGCCTTTAAGAAGCTTAAAGAATGCTTGGTTTCTGCTCCTGTACTTTCCTGTCCTGATAATGACAAGTCGTTTGAAGTGCACACTGATGCCAGCAACTATGGTATAGGCGCTATGCTAACCCAAGTTGTAGTTGGTAAAGAGCACCCAGTAGCTTACATGAGCAAATCATTGTCAGCGGCAGAAAAGAACTACAGCATTACAGAGCGTGAAGCCTTAGCTGTTCTGACAGCTCTGGAGCATTGGAGGTGTTATTTGGAGAATGGGAAACCTTTCACTGTTTACACGGACCACAGTGCTTTAAAATGGTTCCTCTCCTTAAAAAACCCTACTGGAAGGTTAGCTCGTTGGGGAGTTCGGCTGTCCGCGTTCAATTTCGAAATTAAACATCGTCGTGGCGTTGACAACGTTATTCCCGACGCATTATCGCGATCCGTTCCAATAAACTTAGTGGATACTTCAGGTTTTTATCTTACCACTTCCGACTCTTGGTATAAAAATATTTTCAACTCTTGTCTCACGAAACCTCAAAATTTTCCAAATTTTTTAATAAAAAATGATACTTTATTTAGACTGACGAAAAACAAGCACCATTTAGATCCTGAATTTTCATGGAAAGAAGTTGTACCTGGTGAAATGCGTGACCAGGTTATTAGAGACAATCATGCAGAACCTACGGCCGGCCATCTAGGGGTTTTTAAAACCTATCATCGGATTGCGTTACGCTATTTTTGGCCAGGTATGCATCAAGACGTTGTCAAATTCGTGGGCTCATGTGACAAGTGTCTCGCGTATAAAGCTCAAAATCACCAAACCTTGGGTGAAATGGGTCGACCTAAGCAATGTTGTAGACCTTTTCAGATGCTTTCCATTGACTTAATGGGCCCTTTGCCTACAACCCGTAAACAGAATAATTATATTTTAGTTATCACTTGCTGTTTTTCAAAATTTTGTCTAATATTTCCTTTACGCTCTGCTACCTCTCAAACAGTAACGAAATTATTAGAAGACTCAGTGTTCCTTGTGCATGGAGTACCTCAAACAATATTTTTAGATAACGGTAGTCAGTTTATTAGTAGAATCACGGAATCTCTTTTTAAACAGTATAATATTCCAAATATTTTCTTTACTCCAAAATATACGCCACAAGTAAACACCGTAGAACGATATAACAGAACCATCATCACATGTCTGTCAACATTTGTAGAGGACGACCATCGGTCCTGGGATATTTTTATTCCTAAAGTCCAGTTCGCAATCAATAATTCAGTGAATGAGGCGACTGGTTACACTCCGTCATTCCTAGTTTTTGGGAGAGAGTTAGTAACTTGCGGCACGCACTATATTGACATTGAATTAGGAGATGAAGTTTTATTTCTTCCTCGCGCCATTTATGCGGAAAACTTAGGTTGTCATAGGGAAATATTCAACGATGTTCAAGTAAAGCTCTGGCGTGCCCACACAAAAAATTCTACACACTACAACCTTCGTCGGAAATTTGTAGAATTCAAGACAGGAGACATCGTTTTGAAACGTGCGTATGTCTTAAGTAACAAGGACAAGCATTTTAGCAAAAAGCTGGCCCCCAAGTTCATTAAATGTAGGATAATTGAAAAGAAGTCTCCCCTAGTCTATGTTTTAGCAGATATGTCAGGTAAAAATTTGGGAACATGGCATATAAAAGATCTAAAATTAATAGGTACAAACACAGAGTAAGAACAAGCTTGATCATCGAGTTTTGCTTTGCATTGCTCCACTAGTCACATTTTTTTTCACCCACAAAACTTAAAGGTGTAGCATAGGTTACTGATTTTAGATATTGGTTACCTTGAAAATGTTAGGAGTACGACAGTCTACAGTATTATTGTAACTGCCGTTGTTTGATTGCGCGAAGAATGAAAGATCGGATTTTGAATGAGTAAATGCTATCACGGAGACTAGAAGTGCGGATTTTATTTTTTAGGAAATAAAATCCTTCAGTGGCGTGCGGGGTAATGTAACGTTGTACTCAATTATATTATAATTAAAATTTTATTTAGCCTTAATAACAGATTACCTAGTCAAAACAATTATTTTTACCTATAAATAAATAAATTAAAACAATTATTATTTTACATAAAATCCTATACTAAATACAGTTTATATTATACATTTTAAAATCATATTCAACACTACGCTTAGCACCGCACCGCGCCAGCGCGCCGTCTTGTACCGTTACTTTTTAAATGACGTAGCAACTGGCGTATGCGCAGCCACGGGCCAGTTTCCGCCCGATCGTCCCCTGTAACGGACGATTACACGAGTTGCGTTCACGTATATCATATGTGTCGTCTCACGCGCTCGTGTAAATTATATTTTATAGCGGAATCAATTTGTTTCCATTTAAATAATAACTACTAGCTTACGGAAACCTCCACCTAGTTTGGAATTGCACCCCGATGGGTAAGTGTTGAACAAGGTATTTTACATGTAACTGCCAATTATTTTTTGATCATTAGCTTGGCTCATTGTTCATCAAATCATCATACTTCTCAATTTGTGTTGCGTTACTAGAGTAGTATAGATGTTTATAGATTTAGTATTTTAAATTAACGTAAATTTGTTATTAAGAAGCTGATATCTTCCGTTATAATTTTTTGACAACTACCTACACTTATGATTTTATTCAATAGCTTGTATCACCATCATCACCATTACTTTGGCCATTAGCTTTTTATGCTTGTAGAGTAATCACCGTTCTGATGCTTAGTATAAACACCTCACCAACTGCTTACGAGTGCCGTCTGTGAGGAGTTTGGGTTCGATTCCGGTTTATGTACCGTGATGAATTTCCTGTGGACGTATTTTACAGGGTGCAACATTACCGTTTGAGGTCACGTCAACGGTTTGAAAAAAAACGTCGCGACTTGGACTAACACATCGGTCATCGAGTCACCCCGGTGCAAGACCCCGGACGCAAGACCAACACCTCGGTTGCCGTGTCTCCCTCGTGCAAGACCCCGGACGTCAAACACCATTCCCAGGACGGTACCACTTAGCGGAACCAGACGGCAGAGAGCCTACCCCCCTTGTTATTTTTTTTTTTTAATATATCTTTTATTTGTGGACGTGGTTTTTCTTATTCCCGTTTAAGCGGGTATCAAACGTCACAACGATTCCCACAAGTCAACGATTTTGGATTAGGTCATTGTTTTATTTAAGAGTGCGACAGGATTCTCCTTAACATATTGCTAATTAACTTAGAGCAGTCAATAAGCTAATTACTTTGAAAAGTATTTTAAACTTAGTTCATGAAAATAAAAGTCTTAGATCATATACTCATAAAATATAATAATGGCGTTATTCTTTTCATACTATTAATATTTGTCATAGTTTTATTTATTCAATATTACTGGCTTGCATGCAATTTTAAGGCAGAACTTTGTTTCTATACTTACAAATAATATACGGGGTCCGCTAATTTTTAAGAGGTGATCGCAGCCTAGAAAGTACTAGATTCCGAGCAACAAGTAAATAATCAGAGGTAGTTTGGAAATTGTGGTTTTAGGTTTAGTCATTACATTTGTAATATCTTTGCGTTTCTTTGTAAGTGTCATAAGCTCAGTAGGTTCATATTTATCTCTGACATAGAATAAGGCTCGCTAACCACAATCATATACGCAGACTCAGAATACGTTACGATTTTAATATCATGGGTAAGTTATATGTCGGGGAACTGTAGGTGCGGTGGTAATACCACTTTTTAAACCACTTTGGGGATATATCGTGAACTTTTACTTTCTATTTCAACCTTGGGTAAAATTAAGATGTTGATTCTTACATTCAGGTCCTAAAATAGTAAAAGTTTAATTTCATACAATTAAGTACGCAGATACATATTTAAAACATATTATATACACACACTCACGCCGTTTATACCCGAAGGGGTAGGCAGAGGCGCAATTAATGCACCTACTTTCGCCGTGCGTATTCCGTTCCATGAAGTGATAGGGGGCAAGCGTATCGCCATATCGGGCACAAACTGCAGACTCCGGACTAATACTGAATAGAAAAATCCAATATCACTTTGCCCGACCCGGGGAACGAACCCGAGACCTAAGCATTGCAGTCGTGCCGTAATACAACTACGCCACTAAGGCAGTCAATTATTCAAAAACATATTATATTTTTGAATAATTTAATCAACATCGAGTGAAAACCACGTCATGCTTATTGCGAGATGATATTTGGGTATCACACGGCTGTGACGCACACTTAGTACACCCACGTAGCAACGCTGTTGTTACATTGATTACTGTGAAATTAATTCAATATTTTTTTCAAATTAATTAATTTAACTAAACGTCTAATAAGGGTTCATATTTTACGGATTCCTGTTGTGTTATACAAATAAGTAGTGATAAATAAAACGTTACTTATTAAGGTTAAAAGACGTAACATTTAAAATAGCCTACATGGTGTTTTTTTTTTCAGAACTCTACATAACGATTTTTATGTAAACTCTGAAAGTGTAACAATTCCCGCATTATTGTTTCCTAGTTAAATTCGCGTGTTTAAGCTTGAAGTTAGTAGGTACATGATATGCCAGTTAGGTATATTTTTTATCATCAATGTCAAAGAGCGAAATATTGTAAGATAATTTGTATTTCTGTTGGTACATGTTTTGTAGGATTCGTTATAAAGCAGCTTAATAGTAATCTACTTCTCTTTCTCCCCAATCTGTAAGCAAAATTTTGATTACTGGGTATTTGCTATCTTGTAATAATGGGATGAAAAACTGCCCCTTAATATAGATATGAAATTTATATCCGTAATAATAATAGCATAAAATCTGTTTATTTTTGGGGATATAACCAAAGCATAAACATTATTTTAAGGAATAAAACCCAAGTCAATTGTATAACATTATAATTAAAATTATTACAAAACCAACAACAGTCCATGTACTTATCAACCTTGAATTGTATTATTTAAACTATTATTACTTGTCCCCATACCTAATATAATTTATACATTATTACTTATATACTAAGAAACATTTTCACTTGTTTGCAGATATTACAGAGAGCACGAGTGGCGCGAAGTACGTTATTATGCAATCGGCACCTGAAACAAGGAAAAAATATATTATTACCTGTGAAATACTAAATTAATTTGTCTGTACGGATTTTTTTTTTGCAGCGCTGTTTCCATGCCGGGCAACAAATTTGAAGGTACTAACACGGCCGATCTCAATAACCTACTATCAGATAACAATCATTTAAATTGCTTACTTTTGGTGGTTATCTGTGTTTCTATAAACTAAGATAGATAAGAATACCTTATTCTATGTATCGGGTCGAATATGATAATGTCGTTGGTGCGTTTTATTTTTCCAAATATCAACATAGCGTTATTAATCATTGTTATAATAATCTATGCATTAACTGATATTTAAATTGATTTATAGTGTAAAATATTGAAGAGAATTACAGTTGAAAACATGAAAATTACTCAATATATTTTTTTAAACGTAATGTTACTAGTACCCAGTGCAAAAATAAAACGCTTCGGCGGATGCACTCACTAGAGTTACGTCAAAGTGTTTGATATTAAAACAGCAGTAACAGTTAGCGTAACTTTACTGTCGCGCGAGATAACAAACTCTAGTTAATTGTTAGAAGTTATTGAGACCGTCCGCTAGAGGCGCTCCTCTACGCCACAGGCCTCAACGACAGGAGATAATTTTTCGGCCAGAGCTTTCGATGAGCTAAGGCCAGCTGTGCCTTCTGTATGTGTTAGTATTTAATATCGACTCACCCGCCCTCCTCATGCACGTAAGTATCTCCATGAGCGTCGTCTTCACGTCCTCACTGTCCCCGGACCGTGAGATCATCGCGTATTCACCAGACACCTGCAACAATTCACTAGGTTTCAATTCTTCTTATTTTAGGACACTGATATGGATGAAAGTGAATTAATTTGTATAATGATGTGTATAAACACCGCCCAAAAGCAAAATCGGATAATACTATCATAAAAAAATAAATTGTTTGTGGCTCCGCGGATGTTTAAGTACGTTCCCATGACAATATCTATATCTCTCGGTAGTAATGTAGTTTCCTATTAGTAAAATATTTTTCAGAATCGGACTAGTAGTTTAAACTTCAAAGAAGCATGTTCAAACAAAACTCAACTCCTCAGCTTTATGTGATAAATTACCTGATAAATGAAGAGCGGATGGTTCGGAAACTGGTCCTTGGTCTGCCGCACGATGTCCAGGTACGGCAGGCCCGGCTTCACCATCAGGAAGTCCGCGCCTTCCGCCACGTCGCGAGCCTGCAGGAGTTGAAATAATAAGAATTACCAAAAAATCTTTACACAAAAATATACGCATTGGTACGATATCGTGCGAATAGCTTACGGACAAAAACACACAAAGCTCGTTCAATTCGTACGATTGAAATTCGTATATAATATGACTGGCGTTGGAAAAACGCACGAATGTCGTGTCTGGGTACTGACAGCGGCTCTAGCGGCGAGCGCGGCGCTGCCGGGCGGCAGCTGGTAGCACTTGCGGTCGCCCGCCATCGGGGAACTCTTCATGGTGTCCCGGAACGGGCCATACATCGACGACGCGAACTTGCACGAGTACGACAGCAGCGACACCTGGACGAGATAGAATTTTCGTAAAATAAAGCAGTTTATTGTAAATAGATTTAGTAACACACACACACACATACACTCACACCTTTTAGTAGGCACTGTAGGCAAAGGCGTAACTAGTGCACCCACTTTTCCCCGTGGGTATTCCGTCCCATGACAGTAGGCGAGCCTATCGCCATATCGGACACAAATTCCAGACTTCGGCGTAAAAAAAAACCTTGTCCGACCTGGGGGTCGAACCCGAGACCTTAGTACTGCAGCCGTACCGCAACACAACTACACCACTGAGGCAGTGTAAATGTAGTAAATATTAAAAAATAATTCAGCACAACCGACAAACAAGTTCCAACAGTAAAATAATCCTAGTAGAGTTTCGGTATAAGCATGTATAAAGTTATAAACTTCGTTTAGGCCTTAGGGCTATGGCCATTTTTTATGTCATCATCATGGTCGCATTACGCGTTTTTCGATAATACGGGTAGGCAGAGATGTATTCCGCACACATTCAGCCAACATACATTTTATCATGTAATAGTTTATCTCCATATAGCATCAATTCCATCCTGCGAACTGAGAAAAACCCAATATCACATTACGATCCGAGAATCGAACTCGAGACCTCAGCCAGGCATTCGTACCACGTTTACATTCGATTTTTGATTTGTTTGTATACTGTACCTGGTTTTGCAGTTTGACAGAGACTAGAGCTTCTTTGATAGCCTTTATTCTGTTATCCATCATATCTGAGGGCGCCACGATTTGAGCACCTGCGGACAAAATCATACTAACATACTATATATACTACTTATACTGATACTAGAATTATAAAGGGTGAAGATATCCCCGGAAAGGATTGTCATGTGGGCAGAGCAAAATCTAGCATAATAGTACATAGGACAATAAAAGAAAGTCTCCCCTATAACATACCTAGACGACATCGTGTACGGGAGTCTGCCTGGGTAGATATCATCGTTTATCTATTTCTATCTGTCTAGTGGACCACTCTGTTCTTCAGG
Source organism: Sphinx pinastri (assembly GCA_947568825.1). NCBI lineage: Eukaryota > Metazoa > Arthropoda > Insecta > Lepidoptera > Sphingidae > Sphinx > Sphinx pinastri. Next base: position 2,191,494 of record OX387615.1, read on the forward strand.
TCCAAGTGACATTATTCTCAGTGTAACTACTGGGCATTATAAGTCTTAACATCTTGTCTCGGCATGATGAGCGCAGTGCAAAGCCATACAGTGCTTTTTCCAAGTTCTGGATTCCATCGAGGGAGCAGCGAACACTTCTCGTCATTCATAATATAAAATCCTTACCAGCCAACGCATAAGCGAGCGCGACCTCCGCGATCCTTTTGACTGAGGCAGCCTGGTCGATCGCGCCGGAGTCTGTCAGCAGGCCGCAGTGTCCGTGCGAGGTGTACGGACAGAGGCACACGTCGCACGCCAGCAGCAGCGACGGCAGCTCCGCGCGGAGCCTCGGCAGCGCTCGGATCACCGGGTTCTGCGCTGAGTCCGCGTGCGAGCCGGTCGGGTCCTGGAACGGGATATATCCGTAACAATAAAACAAAATCACGCCTTAATCTCCAAGAAGGCATTGGTGCAACCAAGGCACCCACTTTTTGCCATGTGTATGTATAGAAGCCTATCGCCATATCAGGCACAATTTTCAGATTGTAGAGTCTAGTCTGATACTAGGCAGAAAACCCCAGTATTACTTTCCCCAATTCAAAATCGAACACGGGACTTCAGAGCGATGTAATACACCTACGCAACCGAGGCAGTCAGTCTTTTAATAAATAATAGTACTTAAATAATTATTATTTAGACGGATTCCTATAAGAACAGTATTAATTTGTTCGCGCATATGTGGTGAAATACTATGATTTAAATTTTAAGGGGCTTCAAGAAAAAAGCCTATTCTTAATAGGCTGACATCGCATCGATGATCCCTTTAATATTGTGGATGTTTATGGGCGGCAGGAATCACTATCATCAGATGATTTTTGTTTAATTTTTGTTTATATAACTCACTTAAGTATAAGCAGATGTAAACTTTGGAATTGTTTCTTGTAGATTCGTTTCCGTAGATTAATTTCAATTAGGGCATAGGTCTAAGGAAGGCAATCTAGACTTAATGTGATTTAGTGCTTAAGTATTACTGATTAATGATTGTTTTCTGTATTATGCCTTTTGTTAAATAAAAAAATAAAAAAAAGATGACCCACTTGCTTGTTTGCCACATCTTCTATGAAAAAAGACAACAGACTAGCACGCTAGTCTAGTGCGGGTTAACTTCGTAATTCATATGTGATGTATTCCTACTACATCCTTGATTAAATGTGAAAATTTTTAACGTTGTTATAGGCAAACGCATAACGCTAAATAAATTTTGGTGTTTGGCTGATCGACCAAATGCTTGATTATCAGAAAGGCTATAAAACTTAAAGAAATGCACAGTGGCACGTTTATATTCGAATAAGTGACATCAACGTGAGCGAAACCACGAGCGAAATCTAGTACATTATTGTAACAAGTGTAAATTATAGAATATATCTCAGAATAAATTGATCAATAGGTAACTACGTTCTTTCTTTACACAGCTGTATTAATAATTTTGTCTGATAAGCAGTTGTGACGCTTCTTAACGTAGTATAAAACAAATTGGCCAAATTGGCGACCTCCTAAGGAAGGGCCAAATAAGGAGTTCTCGTAACCGACGAGCATGTATGAAGAGACTAATGACTGTAGAAGAAGCGAAAGAGGTATGCTTGGATCGTAGCACTTGGCGCTCCATAGTCTCTGCCTACCCCAATAGGAGAAAGGCGTGAGTTTATGTATGTATAAAACAAAGTCGCTTCCCGCTGTCTGTCTCTATGTTCCTATGTATGTATGCTTAGATCTTTAAAACTACGTAACGGATCTTGATGTGGTTTTTTAATAGATATAGTGATTCAAGAGGAAGGTTTAATGTATAATACATGCATAATATAGTAGAGAAATAATTTATATGTTCTATTGTGACTGCGGTCTGCGAGTGCCTCTCTAGACAAAAGTCGGGAATCTACTTATACTGGACGGAAAAGCGTTTTGTACCAAAATGTCGCTGACCGACCATGTTGCAAGATCTCTCGATTTGTATCAGTTTGTTGTCCAGGAAAAAACCTTTCATGCGGGCGAAGCCGCGGGCACTAGCTAGTATATAATAAGAATAATATCAGCTGTATTATATACAGTCCCACTGCTGGGCACGGGCCTCCTCGACCACTGAGAGGGTTTTATAGCATTAGGACATTTTACTAGAGCTAGCCTATGAGGTCTCCTGTTACCTATATTGGCGTGTGATTGACAGTGATGTAATCGGGGCTAGATATTTGACATGTTCAAGTATATCAAAATGACTCATTGTAATTTGATCTAGCCATAGTAATTAGTACATCATTTTATGAAATGGTGTACATATATGGTAGGCTATTGAAGCGTGTGAGCAATTGAAAGTATTATAAGTATCATCAAGATGAACTAATACTAAATGACTGATGAAATATTATCAAGTTATGCATTTGCTGGTGGTAGGTCTCTTGTATGCGGTGGTCCGTCAGTGCCACGTAGTACTTTCTACTTAAAAGTTCTGTATAGTGTTGCTACTAATTATGGGCGGTCGCGTCGTTTACCATCAGGCGAGCGGCATGCTCGTCGCGTTATTCAGTAGCAATAATAAAGTTTGTTTGGTAGAACGCGCTAATCTTAGGAACTACTGCACCGATTTTGAAAATTCTTTCTATAATAGGAAGCTACATTAGTCCTGAGCTCTATAGGCTACTTTTTACCCGGGAAAATATTTCTATACCAGACACAATTTTTTTTTAACAATAAGATACAAGTCTTGTATCAAAAGTCTTGTATAGTGATACAAGATAGTATGAGAGATTCCCGAGATCTGGAACAGTTAAGAGTGAAAACTACAAATATCTTGCGTAGATCGAACACAAGACCTCTTATAATTTCCAATCATCTCTGGAGTATCATATTCCTTGTTGCTGACTTATCACCCACTATACTACAAAAGCAAATGAATCACAGCATAAATAAAAAGGTACCTTAGGTAAAGTTTCAATGATTCCAAATATGAGTATGGATTTAAGTCCTTTCGCCACCAAGTCTTTTAACACCGGGATCAGCTCATTGATACCATATCTAATCACATTTGGCATGCTGGCTACCTCTTGTGTAGCATTATCATCTTCTCTGAAAATAGAATACATTGCTTGAGTTATTCCTATTTCTTCTCAATTTAGTGGCAGTATATGTCTGTATTGGACCAAAATCCGGAGGTTGATACCCAGGGACTCGTAAAATTCAGAATACAGTACTAAGATCAAATGAACCATAATATATGCATTTCATCTCACTATTCTAGAGGCAGCATATTAATGAAGCTGTGAAACTAAAATTCAGCATGCAATCAAAACTTTTGTTAGTTAATTTAATAATATGCAAGTTAGAATAGACCACTTGCTATTGTGATAGGCTATGTTTTACTAGAGCAGAACAGAAGCATGTTTACCCTTTAAGATACAATTACATTGGGATATACATTAGTTGCATAATCTATTTGCAGGTAATTATTGTTGCATACTTGTGTACATACATATTCCATACATGTCTAATTATATCAATAACTATTTTCCTGTTGCATTTCCTGCATATTGCAGTAGTTTCTTTCTGCCTTTAGGAGTATTAAATTAACACATTTTACATTTTTTAAACACAGCTTTATATTATTTTATCAAATTCTTCCAATTATATTATTTGATATTTTTTTTGCACGGGAACAGAGTATAACTGGGAGCAGCTTTGTTTCATTAAAATCGGATATTGAAAAAAGATTATCATTTTAATTTTTGCAATTAACTTTAAAACTTTTCAGGCTCAGATAGATCTTAGTCCAAGCTGACAAAGTTACGGGCACAGCTAGTTTTAAATATATATAACTTTACCTTGATTATAAAATTATCATGTTTTGTTGTTTATCATGCATTTAATTATCATAATCTAAAGACTCCTAGTACCTGCCATTATTGTAATACATATTCAAAATATTTAACAGTTACCTTGAACTTTAAACAACCTGGTTATTAGCAAAAAAATGATCCATAATTAAATAAGCCGTCCAAAAAACTTGATATTATATTGTGCAATCATTGAATTGTGTGGACATTTTAGCATTAAAATATTATCATTACCGATGGAACACCAACCACATTTGGTAGATGGAACTGAAGCAGTATGTGTACCTGTATTGTTCAGGATCACCTCTAGATCTATTGGAAATATAGTATGGGGAAGTTCAGAGTAGGGGAGGACCAAGGACGAATTCAGCTTTCAACTCAGGGAGGGGGTGGCATATAGTTGAGAGGTCTAGTCAGGAGAGCCTCCAAAATCGATTATAAAAAAATATTCCTAGACCCAGCACAGGTGAATGACCAGCAATGACCCCCCTTCTGGATCAGACCTTGCCAAGGACCATTATTCAAAATGAATGGTAAACCTTACATTTCCAAACATAGAGAGGAAAATTTTGTGCTTTCGTAGGAGCTTATCTCTGAAACTAGAGAACTGATTTTGAAAATTCTTTCACTAATAGGAAGCTACATTACTCCTCAGTGCTGTAGGCTTTTTATCTTGTGAAAATGTAAAGCGGGACTTTTATCCTGGAAAAACTTATTCACGCGGGTGGAGCTGTGGGCAAACACTAGTGCTCCATAAATTTTTGGCCAGTGAACTAGTTTCAGTAGGAGTAATTTTAAAACAACTGACTTCAAATCTGAAAAATCACACATGCACCATATATGAGCATCTACTTTAAAAACACACGAACTTTATTACCAATCACTAGAATTATCTTTCAGAAGTTATAATAATAATGTATACTCACAGCAAAAACACCGGATACATAATATTATGAGGTTCTATGGAGGTGTTGGGTTCCTGTAGTCTGCGCAGGGTGGCATGGTGGTAGCCGCCCTGGAGGACGTGTTCCGCGCTCACGTAAAGTTGGCTCATTCTATATTATAAGTAATAAGTCGTGATGTACACACCCGGCTTTGTTAAAAACGTAATGTTACGCTTTCACGGGCAAGTGGGGCCTTTTCAAACAACTCTACTGATTTACTAATGAAGTAGATAAAACGTGTTAAACCACTTCGAAACAATCTATTCCGTCGGGGTCAAGTGAAATTATCGTAGACTTCTTCGCCTGTCAGGGTTCTAAATCGTTAGATAACTGCGCGCTCTGTCACTGTATATAAAACAGATCCGATTTGTAAATTTATATTTTATCAGGAGCGTCTATTACTTTCTTATGTCATTTATTCTGATTATTTATAATATTACTTCTCAAAACTCAACCACCATCAGACCACCATCCACGGCTGTTTATCTGCGTACAACAAATTGCTGGACGTAGCGCCATATTTTTTTTTTTTTTTTATGAATGGCAATTAGTGCCGATGTCGACAATTCTGCCAATGTCAAAAGTGCAGTGAGAACTCGTGTGTGTTGGTTGGTAGCAAAGAGCATAGAGTAAGTAATACTACGTAAGAGCAAAGAGTTGTAGTCACATATGAGACTACTTGATTCCGTTGGTTTACTCAACAATGTGTGTTGAATCAACAATGAACTAAATGCATTAGATAGCGGCAACGTGGTTACTGGTTAGTACACTGAAACAAATAGACAAACACATATAATATTAAGTAATTGTTAAAAGTGATATGTATTCTAAATTAAAACATTTCAGATTTTTACAGTCTAATGTCATTGGAGCGTATGAACGTTATTAATGCGCTAAGGAGTTCAGGAGAAGAATGGGTTAAAAGTGAAGGAAGATTAATAGGGACGGGGATATTCAGAGAGGCTATGTGTTTATACAGATCAAATGATAGATTATTTCTAGGGCACTTGAAAAAAATATGTTCCAGAGTACCCTCATCTAAACCACACTCACATAAAGACGAGTCCCTCACCCGAATTTTGTTCAAAAAGACAGGAGATGAGCAGTGACCAATACGGATTCGGCAAATGGTGGATATGGTTGGCTTCGAAACTTTTTTGTATTTAAAGAACCAGGGCTTAGGTGGAATAACTGGTTGTATGGCATTATAGTGCTTGCCTATGCGTTTTGACGAGTTGTTCCATTGAATCTGCCACAAAGACATGAGGTTCATTTGGGCAAGGCTCATGAGATCATAGGAATGGTGTACAAAATGTTTTAAATCAGCTGATTCAGAAGAAATTGCATTTTTCGCCATACTATCAGCACATTCATTACCGGGTATACCTATGTGGCCTGGAATCCATGCTAACTGTACTATTTTACCCATCTTTGCACAACTATACAGACACTTTTTAATTTGTAGAAGTAAAGAGCTGTGTAATCTACTTTTGTAAGGGTTTTGACTTAACGCATTAAGGGAGCTCAATGAGTCAGTAAATATAATACCCTTTGTGATGTTATGGGTCTCTATGAAAAGGCAAGCCTCCAGAATGGCAGTACACTCTCCAGTGAACACTGAAGATTCCTTTGGACACTTAAATTGTAGTATGATCTTAGAATTTTCATAATATACTGCAGCACCTGTATAGTCAGTATATGAAAGTTTGGATGCATCAGTAAAGAATCTGTGGAAATCAGACCAATGCTCTCCAACCAACGCATTAAAAATCTTGTCCGCTGAAACCGATTCTTTAGAGACTCCAATGTTTAAAAATATTGTAGGGCTGAAGCATAAAACTTCAAATTGAATGTCAAAGATTGGAAGTCTATAAAATGTAGTTATTGTACCCTCTAAATTTTTAAAAGAACGGTAAGTCTGAAGAATTAGTGGAACTTCCTTGTGGGTCCAATAACTGGATGAATTGTAAACAGTGTCTAATTTGGCAATTTTTTCAGATAGGGGATGGAGACTCTTGCTGCAGTTTTTACCCCAGAACCGAGTGGCCAGGCATTGTCTTCGTAAGAACAGAGGTGGCTCACTACATTCAACCTGTAGTGCATTCAGAGGAGAGGACCTCATACAACCAGATATAATTCGGAGGCATTTCGCCTGAACCCTGTCCAGTCCCGATAATGCTCCCTTATTGCATGGGATCAATAAAAACACACCATAGTCCATAATACTTCGGACCAAAGCATTATATATTAATTTCATAGTAAAAGGGTGTGCGCCCCACCACACACCAGCTAGCACTTTCAACATAGGGACTATTCGTTCACATTTTTTAAAAGGATAATTAACATGTTGTACTCCGGTTAATTTTGCATCTAAATAAACACCTAAAAATTTTACTTTGGAGACAATTGGAATATTGTGACCTTCAATGTCAATTTCCATTGGCGGCAACTGTTTTTTTCTTGAGAATACCACTACAGAGCTTTTCTGGGCTGACAGACTTTGACAATGATTTAAGAGCCAGTGATTCAAGGAATTTAAGGAGAGGCAAAGGGAAGTTCCTGCTTGATGTATTGATATATTGGACACGTACAAAGCCAAATCGTCAGCGTACTGTAAAATTTGGCAGTTGTGGTTCAAGCATGTACCAATATCTGATGTATAAAGGTTGTATAATATCGGGCTAAGTACAGAGCCTTGAGGCAGCCCTTTCCATGATGTTCTTTGCTCAAACTCCTCACCTTGAACTCTCAGGGTCACGGATCTCGACATAAGCATTGAGCATATGCACTGAACCATCCTTGCCGGGTATCTCAGCTGAAGCATTTTCTGCCTGAGAAGGGGAAGGAGGACATTATCATATGCAGAAGATATGTCTAAGAAAGCAGCCACAACTGAGTTATTTTTAGATAGGGCCAATCGAATGTCTGTCACTAACACCCCAATGCTGTCCATTGTGCCAAGTCCCTTCCGAAAGCCAAATTGGGAGATTGGTAGTATGTTTCTGGATTCCGTTATCCACTCCAGTCGGTTTTTGATTAGGTGTTCTAAAACTTTTGCCAAGGTTGATGATAAGGCAATTGGCCTGAAACTATCAGGCTCATCTGCATGTTTCCCGGGTTTCAAAATTGGACAAATTATTTGTGTCTTCCAATGCTTCGGTATCAACCCATTGAAGTAACAAATATTAACCAATTCCAGGAAGAATTTTTTGGCATTGGTACCAGAGTGCACCATAAAGGAATATGGTATTCCATCAATACCAGGAGCAGAATCGTGTACATTATTAAGAACCATATCTAGCTCTTCTGTTGTAAACGGAACATCAAAAGGGTCATCTGATCTATCCACTGGACAGATGTATGATTCAGATAACGAAGGAACATAAGGGGGCGCAATTTTATTAAAGAATAGTTCAGCCACCTCACGGGAAATGGGAGAAGAGTTTGATGGAGAGCACCCAGACCTAAATCTGTTAATAGCTTTCCACACCAAAGAGGGGGGAGTTGAAGGCGACAAGGAACTGCAGAAGTTTACCCAACCGACGCGTTTCTTTCGCCTTAGAATTTTTTGGGATTTTGCATATGCATGTTTGTAGTTTATGAAATTCTGTGTGCTCATATCCAGATTATATATTTTTTCTGCCGCAATTCTTTCCCTGATGGCCATGGTACATTCTCGGTCCCACCATGGTGGTGATGGTATTTTATGTCTGCCACTGTTTTTAATAGGGAAACAGAAGTCTGCGCAAGAAGTTAAGGCTTCCACAAATTGCTCACAACAGGCGTTCACATAGGAGTGATCAATATTAACTAAATTTGGGTTAATAACTTTAGGTAGGGATATAATTTTATTTTCCAGTAAGCAAGTGAATTTTGACCAATCTGCTTTTGTTAAATTATATTTTAGAAGAGGCGGGAGAGATTTTTCCAGATAGGTTCGTTGGAGAAAAGTAATAATAATAGGATAATGGTCACTCCCATGTGTCAGGTCTGTACACTGCCAGCAAATAGATGCTGCAATGTCGGGTGAACAAAAAGAAAGATCAATGCAGCTTTTTTGTTGACCTGGTAGGACTCTGCGGGTAGAGCAACCAGTGTTTAAAACACAAAGATTGAGGTCATCCAAAATGTCTACCAGTCCTGTCCCAAAAGGATCACAATGATCAGAGCCCCATCTGTAATGGTGACAGTTAAAATCACCCATAACTAGAAGCGGTCTGTTTGAATTTCGTAATGTATCCCTTATAACAGGAAGATAGGTTTGATCAGGGTGGGCGATATAAATGGAGATTACATTTATACCCTCCACTCTGCCAGCAACAATGTTCATGTCATCTCCGATCAAGGGATTCAAGGGGGACGTAACAAAAGGGACGCGATTATTAATTAGTAATGCAGAACCTCCATAGCCATCAGGCCTGTCACATCTAAAAATGTTGTAGTGTGGTATACGGAAGCTGAGTCTTGGGAGTAACCAAGTCTCAGCCAAGGCGCAAGTCAAAGGTTTGTATTTATTCAAAAGGAAGGTGAGTTCGTGCTTCTTATGAGACACGCTCCTCACATTCCATTGAAGGAATATTATTGGGGTAGCCATTTTTAAAATTAATTAGTGTGGTTAATAATTGTTGAGCAACGTTGGACGGTTGTTGTGGTGTTGGGGACGTTGGGTTTTGGGATAAATTTAGAGTTAGAATAGAAGTTAAAAGTTCAATAATTAGGTCAATAGTATTAGTAGTCTCGAAGTGGGGTGTATTAATAGCACAGCCATTATGCTGTGAAGATAGAGGAGTGTTAGTAATGGAACGATGTGCAACTTTGTTATAAGATGGGGATAGTGGAACATGAGCCTTAGGTTGTCGAAAAACTGTCTTGCGGTAGGAGTGAGAAGTTTGGGGAGATTTAACTGTATCTGCATAACTGCGTGAAACTGCTGGGAATGTTTTGTTTGCTTCTGCATAAGAGATTGTTTTCTCTGCCATGGCAGTTTTGATGGCTCTCTGCCTGCTATACTCCGGGCATGCCTTGCTGTTCGCAAAGTGTTGTCCGGAACACAGCACACAAAAAGCCTCATTTTCTGACATGTTGCAGCCATTCCCAGGATGGTCCTGGCCACATTTACTGCAACGGGGCTTAGATCTGCAGACAGTCTCAACATGACCAAATCTGCAACATTTCCTACATTGTATTGTAGGGTAAATGTATTGTTCTACTGGTAGAGAAGTGTAGCAGCAAAACACACGTTTGGGCAATACCTGACCATCAAAAGTGAGAACACATGTCTCTGTGGGTTTCCACTCAGAGATACCATCAATGGTAATCTTCCTGTTGATACGTCTGATCTTAAGAATGTGTCCACAACCTGGTGGAACAGTTATGTATTGTTTGGCCAACTCTTCCGACATATCAGCAGGGACTCCAGAGATGACGCCCATTCTAGTCACATTAAATGTAGGGATAGAGGCAGTAAACTTATGTTTTGCTAGAAGATTATTAGTCAGGAAAGCATTTGCGTCTTGATGTGTGGCAAACTCAACGGAAACCCGATTTCTTCCTACTCTCTTCACTCCATCTTTTATGACATTGTGGATATTATTATTAAAAAGGAATATCCCAAAAGTTACAGGATGCAGTGTGGTACCAGAATTTGGTTGTGATTCCATTTTTGAAATGTGTACTATAAAAGGACCCCTATCTTCTACGTTGTATTTAGTTCGGCCAATTTGACTTTTTGGTTGCTTAGATGGACGGATATCTGTTGGTCTAGAGTCTTCTGCTGGTCGTTTGTTAGCAGTGCTTATTTGTGAGACAGACATATCTGCTTCTAATATGCTACAAGCAACTTCTGCAAATTGTGTAAGGGGATTTGAGCTGTCATGGGAAGCGGGAATAGAAGAGGTTGAAGGTAACGGTGTATGGGAGTAGGGAGGATCAGGGGGGTCGGGAGGTTTATTTTTATTCATATTGTTAATATTTTAATACCTACTTGTGAATAAATAAATAAACAATCAAAAATATACAAACACAGCAGTTATTACCGAATAAATAATATGTATAATTAAGAAAAACAGCACAAAAGACAATCACAATACGTCACAGTATCTAATACACAAAGAAAAATAATTAATAATGAAGAATAATCTAGACACACGTGCTGCTCAAAGACACCGTGGCGAGAATCCTTTCGTATAGTTATTCCTTTTACAGTCTTGACTCCTGTCTCGTAGCGCCATATTGTTTTTAGTGTTGTCTGACGTTTAGATAAACATGGCGGACATTTTCTTTTGACAGTTGCTGTCAATTGACATTGACATGACCGGCATCCGTGATCCGGCATTATAGAACTGTTGTTGATCGAGTGAAGTCATTTGTGCTTATCCTCTCCACTTTTCTATAATACAACCCTCCGTGTCTTACCTACGGTAATTTTACATCTTGTAAAATGTATTACACGTGCTGTGTTTGTAAAAGTTCGCGACAGGACGCTATTTTACATCATTTTCCGTGCACTGAGAAAAGACTCAATAAGTGGTTAGAGTGTCTAAAACGTGATGATCTGAAGAAATTATCACCAGAACTACTTTCAAAGCTTTTTGTTTGTCAAAAACACTTTGAAAAGAAGTTCATTACCTGCAAATTTCGTCTCATAGGCAAAGCATATCCTTCTTTGTTTACTGAAGACGAGATTTCGAGTGGAATTCCGTCCCACGATTTTGCCGGTAAGACAACTTTTAACAACTAAATATATCGTAATTTCACTTTTTTTTAATTAGTCTTATTCTATTGTTTAGCCTACAGCGCACTGTAGATGTTGTCACTCATTATGGCTTTACTTTGCCAAAGTATTCTTTAACCAATCAAGTGATGCTAAATAGACACAATTCATCACACTGAGGGCTCATAAGTTATGAGTGTAGTGATGACTCATCACTACACTCATAACATCAAATAGTATAAAACAAAGTCGCTTCCCATCTGTCTGTCCCTATGTATGCTTAGATCTTTAAAACTACGCAACGGAATTTGATACGTTTTTTTTAATAGATAAAGTGATTCAAGAGGAAGGTTTATATATATAATACATGCATAAATTAGTAGAGAAACACTGATAATTTTAGAGGTTTCTAATGTGAACTTGCTAAACCCTATGAGATAGATCAATATAAAGCGGGACTTTTATTCTGGAGAAACTTTTTAACGCGGGGGGAGCCGCGGACAATATCTAGTCACAGATAAAACTCTCATTGACACTAAAGACTAAATATTATATTTCTTAGATATTAAGATTTGTTTTTCTTGTTAATTTCAGAAAATATGGATCCTAATACTGATCACTGTTACTCACGTAAAAGACACTGGGATCACACATATTGTGCCAAACTGGAACCATTAACAGGTTGGTATATATAATATAATTTCATCATCATTATCCTATCTCCGTCCAATGCTGAACATAGGCCTCTAAGCAAGCACCAACTATCCTGGGTATTGAGCAGCCTGCATCTATCTGTTACCTGCCTTCTTTTTCAAGTCGTCGATACATATTGCAGCAAGAGTGGTATCGCCTATGATTACAGGTCTCGGGAGACATGACTATTAAATATGATCTTCTACCAAAATTCTACCAGAGTCCGTTTATACTATACTAATGGGGGATCACATATTGTCCTTTTATATATTTACTAAACACAGCCCCAATATAAAGAAAAAATATGTATAATTAAGCTATTAATATATATTTCAGAAATTATTGCTTCCGGCTCAAGGGATTTCCGGAATTTACCAGGAACTTCACGAAATCCTTTAACCAGTCAGGATTTAGGTAATAAAGTGTTACCTTTTTTATAACTTCTAACATGTTATTTGTTTATATAAAGTCTTATGGAATAATAAATTCACAATAATTTTTACTCTTCTAGCAAGCTCTGTTAATCCAGAGATATTTGCGTCTGGATCATTAGATGTCAAGCGCAGACAACATTTTACAGGTTAGTGGCTCAGTATTATTTTACACTATCTCCTGTCCATGTGAATCCTCAAATTCCAGACAACAACTTTATGGCACTATTTTGTAATGTTCCAGGTTTGGACAAACCGCGTAATGTAAAAGCTTCTAGGAAGCGGTTACTTAAGAAAGTGGCTGATCTGACACCAACATGCCGCATGATATACAAGGAATATAATAAGGCAAAGAAACAAATGGACTTTTACCGCAGAGCCAAAAAAGCTTTACGGTTTAACAAAGAAAAATCGTTCGAAAAATTGACCGAAAACATGAACCCATATGCAAAAAAAATTATGAAAATGCAGATTAATCTTTGCACTAAAAACAAAAAAGGGCATCGATTTACTGCTGAAGAAAAGCTTATTGCTCTCTCAATAATGAAGCAAAGTCCGAAATGTTACAGATTTTTGCACAAAATTTTTATATTGCCTTCTAAGTCAACATTGAATAAATTGGTCTCTAAACTTCATATCACAACAGGAATCTGTCCACAATTATTTGAGTTGATGAAGAAAGAGGTTTGTATCTTTTACTCCTATGTATGAAAATATAAAACCTGTCTTCACACTGTCATGCATGGGTTATGTGTTTTAAACATGTAAAGTATTTTAACATGAAGAAAAACTTAACAATCAAATACCATTTCAATTTGCTTTCAGGTTTCAGCATGGGATGACAAAAAGAAGATTTGTTCAGTGGTCTTTGATGAGATGTCATTAGAGACTGCCTTGACCTATGATAAAAATAGGGACATAATTAATGGTTTTGTGGACCTAGACATAAGGAAAAATGAGTTTGCTGACCATGCTCTCGTCTTTATGCTCAGGGGAGCAGTTTATAAGTGGCAGCAACCAGTTGCTTTTTATTTTTGTAAGGGAGCAACTTCAGGACTCGAATTAAAAAGTATCTTGAAAAATGTGGTTGCTGCGGTGCTGGAATGTGGGCTAAAGCCGATTACTCTAGTTTGCGACCAAGGCTCTGCCTTTCAATCAGCCCTCAAAAGCCTGAAAGAAGACACTAAGCGTGACCAACTACTGGCGAACCAAGAACCTGGTTGGTTTGAATTCTTTTAAAAATAATTTTAAAGCTATTAAAAAAAAATATTCTAATTATATTTATATTTCAGATGGCACAGTCACAATAAGTAATGCGAGCCTGAACATTATTTATGACCCATCACACCTAATTAAGGGTTTGAGAAATAACTTTTTAAATAAAGATATAGTTTTTGAAGGCAAAATATCGAAATGGAGTGATATTGTAGATGTGTATGAAACGGATTGCAATCACACAGAAGCTAGACTGCTCCACAAATTGACTGACCAACATGTCATTCCTGAAAAGATAAAAAAGATGAAGGTGGGTTCAAAAGCATTTTTGTACTGCAATAACTATTCCTCCGGCTTTGCTTAGATAATAATGCAATACCTTTTTCTCAAGATTTTATTAGTATTGTGCATGTTTATGCGCCTTTAAATATTTATACCATATAACTAACTTTTATAAATTTGTATTGTAATCATTGAAATAGATTATTTCGTTTTATTAGATAAGTATTAGTACAATGTAGTTGTCTGCCAAAGTGAACTGTCTCATAATATGAGTGATTATGTAACAAACGTCTTCACAAACTATAAAATTTATACTATTTAAGTTAGGAATAAGTATGAATGCTTCTGCTAACATTTGTGCATTTTGTTTCTAGGTGAAAAATTGTACAAAAGTTTTTAGTGCAACGGTATCTGCAGCTTTATCATATACAGCAAAGTTTTGTAAGTATCTAACATGAGTAATGTGTTTGATTACTATGTCTCGAATTCCTATGGACCTGCATGTGGTGGATTTGAATGATTTTAAATCTTATGTCAATACAGCACCATCTTGATCTTAGTTATTTAGAATGAACTAGTATCCTTTATTGACCTAGGCCATAGGATCTTCTTACCAATCGCCTCATTGGTCATGTGATAGCTAGTAGATTCAGCTTAGTCACAGTTTAATTATTACACTGATAGGGAACGTGCTCGTCGTAAGCACTTCCATCTAGTGGCGCAATCTGACTCATTTTCAGCCCATCGATAATTTGTATTGACGTACAATATTCATTAAAGGGATGAAAAATAACATTTATTTTGTTGATAATGTATCGCTGTGTATCTAGATGCTCCAAAACATAAAAATAAACAAATCAAATGGTGTGAAATTATATAATGTTCCCAAGAATAGTACATAAGTACTTACATTCCATGGTTATGTGAAAATCGACAAAAATGATAAACGCTGTATAAAACATACGTAATTATGAGTTCCAAAAGCATTTAGAAATGTTTCGTTACGTAATTTATAAAAATAAATATGTTTTAAGGATAATATTCAATAAAAAAAATCTGTAATATTACCTCCTAATTTTGCTTAAATAACTACCTTCCATCTAAAAAAAAAACATATTCTGGACACGCTGGGTATAAATAACATTCGGCCGGAACACATATTTTAACATTTTTGTCATAATTAAAGAACATATCAACAAATTATTGTGATGTTCTAGTTTCTTTTTTTATCCACCTGTGGCTCTTGTGTCGATTTTGTGCTACCCCCTATAGTTCGTGCACGCTCCCTATACTTGGCTGAAAACCGTTGAGGTCCTGCATTCGATCTCAGGTCAGTTAGAAAAATCATGTGAAATTACATGCTCCCCACCCATAACACAATGGCAAGAAAACAAGTTTTATTGTATAATATGCGACACTAGTTGCACCTCTATCTACACATACATACTTGTGATGGTGTGTACATGTATTCATCATCATCATCATCATCAGCCACATGAGTCCACTTTTGAACATATGCCTTCCCCGAAACTTGATGTACATGTATTAATGAAAGATTTTTTTTTTCAGCACACTATACAGATGGTAGACCTGTAAGCAAAACAATAAAAAATACAGCAGAAACTGTTATGTTTTTTGACAAACTATTTGATAGCGTCAATGGTGCGACAACCTTTTCAAAAAAAAATAAAGGAAAACTGTTACGTACAGCAGTGACGGAAAAATCACATCACCACACATTTTGGACTGAAGCCATTAAGAAATTAGAAAAAATGAAATATGTTGATACAACAGGAAAGGAAAAGTCGGTGCCCTCATTAAACAATTTTATTATAACATTAAAAGGTTATATGAGGCTGTGGCAGCTTTTTAAAAGCCATGATATTAAAATAATGCGACCTAGATATTTTAATTCTGATCCAATCGAAAATTTTTTTGGTCAAGTTAGGGCTTACAATTACCGCAATAATGACCCAAACTGCCACAGCTTCAACTGTACCTTTAAGTCATTATTGATAACCAGAATTATCAAGTTCCATAATGAAACATTTAATTGTGAGGATGATCCTGCAGATCAAGTAATAAATTTACAGTCACTATTTAATGAACAAATAAAAGACACTGTCGAGCCGGGTCATCCCAAGGAACGCAACATTGAAATGATTGTGGAGCAGGCACGACGAGAACGTATCAATGTTCATTCGCGTGCCTACACTGCTGGATGGGTAGTGCGAAAGACTGTAAATAATTTGCGTCTAAATTGTAATTTATGTAATAAAAGCCTAACAACTAAAGAAGGCAACATCCATGACTGGATAAGTCACCGAGAATATAGTCAGGCTAAAAAGCGTCTAAACTACCCATCCGAAGGCGCAGTGAGGTGTTTTGGTACAGTTGTTACTGAAACAAATGAATACTTGGAAACCAATGCTCATTCTTATAATATTTCATCTAATATTATAACAATGATTTTATCCAAGTATTCATTTGATTTCATCGACTGTACCGAACATAAAACAATGCTCCTTAATCATTTCATTGCTTTAACTGTTAGGTTTACAATAATGAATTGGTGCAGTATTATAAATAGAATTTTAAAGGGCACCGACGTTTTTCGTTTAGCCAATAAAGTTTTGCCTGCGATGCAGAAAAAAGCTTTGAAAATTATAAAAAGAAATTAAAAAATAAATCTTTTAATAAATAATGAGTAGTTTTATTACATTTTCCTCTTAACAAAATAGATGAATTAAAACAATAATATACTGGTTTATAGGCGTAGCATTTCAGGCTGTATACTATTAATTCCTTTGTCATTTGCATTTAGTAAGCAAACGAAGTTAATGTAGTCTGTGCAGTATTCGTAAAAAAAATGCAGTCTGTGGAGCATTCGTCAGAAAAAAAAAAGAAATGTCAAGCAACATTAAAACTATAACACCCATATTTTTGTTCTACAGTTGGCCGTCTGATACGTAGTATCTCTAAGTAGTCTGTGCCACCATCGCGCTGTTTTTTTTTTAATACCAAGCAAACAGAATTTTTTTTTTTTTTTTTTTATATGGCTACAAGCACTGTGTTGTTGTGCTACGCCAACGACAATAAAGTTAGGGAAACTTATCACGAGAAGAAAGTAGGTTTCGGAATTTGGAATAGATAAATCAGAAAAGTTGGTTTCAGGATAATATAATTACTAGGTAAATAATAATAGGATAGAGCTAATAATAATAATACTTGTCAATATAATATATTGGGTTAACAACAAACTATATTTTTATGTTATTATATACAATAAATGAGGAAATAACTTTATAAATATTTACATTAAATAAAAGGAGGGAAGAAATACAACACGGAAAAGGAACTCCAAAGGAAATGAGTTGGTTTATAAAAGGAGCACGATCATAGAGTGGACAAGCGAAGAAGATGTGATTAAGGTCACCCTCTTCTTCACCACATTCACAAGCTCTACTACCAATAATACCAAGTCTGGCAAGGTGAGCCGGCGAACACACATGACCCAAGCGCATTCTCATTAATATACTAGTAGATCGCTTGCAAAGATTCAATTTTGAAAACCATGGCTTCTCCGGTATACATGATTGGACTTTCGAATATAATTTTCCTTTTAACTGACTGCTTACTTCCCAGCACTTTACCCAGGATTCTCTGAGAAAAGTACTCGGAAGCGCAGCCAAATCGTTGCAGTAATTTATGTAGGGATACACATCACCACTTGTAATCGCCTCATTAGCCAAACGGTCTGCTTTTACATTTCCCTTTATATTACAGTGACCAGGGATCCAACACAGAGCTACAGTTGCGTTTTTGGAAAGGCATTCTAAAAGCTTTTCTCTTATATTCATTATAATAATAGAATGAGATTTCGATTTAAAAGGAAATTTTTCAACTGCCTGAAGGGCACTATATGAATCTGAAAAAATTACAGTTTTACTAAGTCTGGCAACAAGAATAAATTCCAAAGCTTTATATATTCCATAGCATTCCCCTGTAAAGACTGAAGTTTCTGGAGGAAGCTTTATTTTTTGTATAATATTGTACTGAGTATGGTATACGCCCACGCCACCACAACCTGACAAAGAGTGTTTCGATGCGTCCGTGAAAATGTGATGAAAATCAGGCCATTTAATACTCACTAGTTCATTAAACTGACTATTAGTGTCAGGGTGGTCTCTATCAACGCCTTTTTTTTTTTTTTTTTTTTTTATCGCGGGGAAAAAACGCTTTATCGCTACCACCACTGGGGGGTGAGTGGAACGGTTATGTTGGTTTCACACAGTCTTACGGCCCAATGTCGATACTCGGGAGTATAGCATCATCCGAGCGAGCATTGGACCGAGTCCCTAACACTATGTACACCCTACACCGGCATACCAACCAAAACCCGCGGTGGCCTTCTTCGGCGCCTACGGGACGGCCCCGGGGTATCTCGTTGCACAAAGATAGCTGCACAGGACCGCCCCAGCGCGATGCCGCATTGCGGCCCCTCTCTAAATGAGGAGGCTGAGAAGCCTCCAAACTCTAAAGCACGCCTTCGGCGTTTACGACTGCGGGAGACCGACTACGCGCATTGTCGTCCACCTCGGAGTCGCTTACTGAAGTAGTTGAGTGAACAGACCCCCACTGCTCACCCCGCGACTATCGCCAACCCCATTTAGTCGCCTCTTACGACAGGCAGGGGATGCCGTGGCGGAATTCTTTAGATGCCCCCGAACCATGCCGTCTCTATCAACGCCTAAGGAATAACAAATCATCGGAGAAAGCAGAAGGGATTTAAATCCAACCATAAAAATTGGGAGGGAAACGGAACTATAAGTAGGCGTTTGTAAACTTATAAATTTACGGAAACTTATAACCAAGCAAGGGAGTGGTTTTCCATTCCAAAATGAGGAAGCTGCAATATATTGAGAAAGAGATTGAAGTATGGGATAAAGAGCGTGATGAGAAAATTGTAGGGCTTTAAACAAAAATCTGTCTGACAAATACTGCCTTCGCAATTTAAGAGGAGGTTCTACACATTCCACTTCCAGGGCGTTAATTGGGCTGGATTTCATCGCACCAGCAATTATCCTAAGGGCCTTGTTCTGAATTATGTCAAGTTTTTTAAAAGCTGCTAAATTACCCGGTTCCAAAATAAATGTGCCATAGTCTAAAAGACTTCTAATTAATGCATTATATATTAGTCGTAATGAAAATGGATGCGCCCCCCACCAAACACCCGAAAGACAACGTAAAATATTCAGGTTACGTTCACATTTCGTAACTAAATAATCACTATGTTGGGAACCCGTAAGTTTTGAATCTAATATAATACCAAGAAATTTTACTTCGTTCTTCACCGGAATGATAACATTTTTGTATTTTATTTCTATTACGGGAATACTACGTTTTCTGGTAAACAAAACTAAACAGCTTTTGGAAGGAGAAAGATCTAATCCATTTAGAGTCATCCAGGACTCTAAATAGCTCATAGCTAATGACATTGAGGAACAAGTATTAGAAGTTATTTTTTCTGATGTATAAAGAAGAAGGTCGTCTGCATATTGCAGGATTTTAACGGAATTATTTAAATTTGATTCCAGGTCATATGTGTAAATATTGTATAATAGGGGACTTAACACAGACCCCTGGGGTAGACCCTTTGATATAGTCCTAGAGAATTTAGTAGCATCATCTGGGCAAATACTAATAAATCTTTCTCTTAATAAATTTACAATAAAATTAGACAGCATAATGGGGATGTTAAGATCATGCATTTTTTTTCTCAGAACCGAGGGAACCACATTGTCGTATGCTGAAGTTATATCTAAAAATGTAGCAACAACTGATTTACTCTCACAAAAGGCTAGGCGGATATCAGACACAAAAATACTAATACTATCTATTGTACTTTTACCCTTCCGGAAACCATATTGGCTATCTGATAGGAAACGATTACTCTCGATATACCATTCCAATCGGTTTTTAACCATATGTTCAGCAAGTTTTAACAATACGGTAGATAAAACTATTGGACGGTATGATGAGGCCTGACCTGCAATCTTACCAGGCTTCAGAATAGGCAATACAATTTGTGATCGCCATGAGTCAGGTATATTACCAGTTATCATAACGGAATTAACAATTTTTAAATAATAAAGTAATGCTGTTTCACTAAGATTACAAAAAAAAGAATAGGGAATACCATCTTCACCCGGGGAAGAATCTCTGACGCCACTTAAAACACCCTTGAGCTCTGATAGTGAAAATAGTGAGTTTAAGGCATCGTCTTTTTTTATGACAGCAGATGGACAAAGTTGTTGTGGACAAGAAGGAGGAGCCAAATGGTCTAAAATATTTTCTATTAAGGAAGGCGAGAGTGCACAGACAGAATCATAACTAAATGCTGATCGAAATCTTCGAATATTTTGCCAGACCAATGATGGGCGAGTATCAGGGGAAATAGAATGACAAAATGATTTCCAGCTTTCAGATTTTTTCTTTTGAAATAAATTTTTCGCCTGTTTAGAAACCAGCGTGTAGTAATCAAAATTTTCAGAAGTCATATTTTGGCAGTAAGCCCTTTCGGCTTTTTTTCTTTTCTTTGTAGCTTCTGTACACTCTCGGTCCCACCATGGTGGAGAAGGGATTCTGGTGCTCCTGGTGTTTTTAATGGGAAAAATCTCATCCGAGACCACAGTCATTGCTTTAGCGAGAGCCACAGAACATACCGTTTCGTTATTATTCTGGATATCAGGAAGATTTGAGATTTTTTTATCAAGTCGTATTTTATATTCATTCCAATCTACATCTTTTAATAATTATTTTAAACGTGGTGATCGCGAAACAGAAGGTTTTGTGGTATGAGGAAAGCTAATCAGAATTGGTAGGTGATCACTACCATGAGAATGAGAGAGAATTTCCCAAGTAAGAGAAGAAGCTAGGCTTGGTGAACTAATGGCTAAATCTACGGCACTGAGACCTTCATTAGGATTGGAACGACGAGTAGGAGAACCAGAATTTAAAACACATAAATTATGATCATTTATTAAATCCATGAGGACTCTTCCACAATTTTTTGTTTTAGAACAGCCCCAAGATTGATGATGGGAGTTAAAATCCCCCAAAATTAAAAAAGGTTTAGGTAATATAGAAATAATATTATTGACTTCACGAAATATAAAAAGACATGGACGCGGAATGTAAATTGAGACAAAGCAAATATTATTTATTGAAGCAGCAACTACAGAAAAATCATTATGGTGAGAAGGTAAATTAAAGGGTGTAAAACTTAGGGAGTTTTTGATGAGTATAGCAACACCACCATACCCATCTGATCTATCTTCACGGATACATGAAAAACCTGGAATTCTAAAACTAAATTCCGGTTTAAGCCATGTTTCACTTAGAGCTACTAAACTAGGGCTATATTTGTTTAATAGATAAATTAAATCAGATTTATTTTGAATTGCACTTCGGCAATTCCATTGTAGGATGTTGTTTAAGTGAGCCATTGTTACTGATTAACTGTGTTATCTTTTGAAATAGTGGGGCAACGTAGGACGGTAAAGTGGTTTGCGTCAATGATTCAATTAGAGCAATAATTAAATCAATCATAGATTGAGACTCGAACGAAGAACAGTTATCTTCATCTGTTTTGGACGGGAGAGCACAACCATTGGAATAAGAATGGGAATTATAGTCATTCACGACAGCTTGATGAGCTGCGCGGTCGTACCCTTTCACTGACTTCGCAGGAGGACGGGGTTTCTGAAGAATAGTCTTCCTATAAGATTTGTTCTGTGAAGGTTGATTGATGGGATATTTGAAATCTTCAGTCCTGGCATTGAGAGAAGGAGGTTCTGTATACTTTAAAGTGTCAGCATATGATTTTACAACTGGGGGATGGATTTTAGAAGCCTCAGAATATGATACACAATTTTGGGCCATGTAAATTTTTATATTAGATTGCCTAGTGGCTTCGGGGCAAGATTTGCTGATAGCAAAGTGCTGGCCACCACATAGACAGCAATAACTATCATCCACCTCACAGTCACAAGATGAAGCAGTATGTTCTTGACCACATTTATAGCACCTTGGCTTTGATCTGCAATTATTTTTAGTGTGTCCATAACGACAACAATTATAGCATTGAATAGTCGGATATATATATAGGTCAACTTTAAGTGCATTGTAGCACATAAATATGCGAGTGGGAAGAACCTGACCATCGAATGTTAACACAACAGATTGTGACGGTTTCCATGTAATTAACCCATCAGCTGTGGATTTATAATTTAGACGTCTAACTTTAATAATTTCACCACAGCCCAAGGGAACTCTTATATTTTCTTTTACCTCACTTAAGGCCATATCACAAGGAATACCCCGTACAAGTCCCATTCTTGTTATATTAAATGTTGGAACATAAGCCTCGTATCCTTTTTCAGTCAATGCGGCATGGTTCAAAAATGTGTTAGCAGATATATATGTGGAAAATGCTATGGAAATTTTATTACGTCCAATTCGTTTTACACTACCTTGAACTATGTTTTCAATTTTGTATTTGTGCAAAAAACGCCCAAAGCATATTGGGTGAAAGCTAATATCTTTAGAATTAGAATCATCAGAAACAGATTTAACCACATGTATTACAAAAGGAGATGTATCTAAGGTGGAATATGATTTTCTTCCAACCTCACCAAAAGAGGCGGGAGCAACTGGAAGGGTAGGGGTAGGTGGGACAACCTGAGACGGCAGCACTTGTGATGATGAAGACGGATTACAAGAGTTCTTCTCATCACTTTCCACACAACAACAGCCGCGTTTGCCAGTGTCTAATGCCATTGGATTAATTCTTTTTTTTTTGTTACAGTTTTTGCACACTCTATGTAGGCGTGTCCGTTTTCTTTTATTTGTATTGGACACTGAGCAATCAGTGTCCATGCTAGAGGCCGTATTAACGGTTACGTACTGAGAAGGTTCAGGGACGTCACCCCCAGGGTCTGGGGGCTCCTTCGTCCCGCTCATAATATAAATTTTATTAAATGAAAAACTTACCAATATTTATGTTTCTATATATACAGTAAAAACTAAAATAAATAAGTAAAGATATATATACAACTTAACTGATTAATTTTATATACAAAATATTTTTTTTCGTTTAAAATCCAAAATAAAACACCCGCCAAGTTCGAACGTTTCCCGCGCTTTCTCGCAAACAGAATTCCATATAAAGTTAACTTGACACTTGACAGTTGACATTTGGATCTAGGGATGGTGCGTATTTACGCGACCAGGCTTTTACACCAGGTATTTCCTTGCAGGGAAGAGAGGAGGAAAGAGACCAAAAGGCAGACCTCGAGCTCGCTGGAACGACGACACACATTTTCCAAATAGCCCAAATTGGCGCTTGAATGCCATTCGCGTAGCCTAAACGGCGACCAGTCGCCGTTCACGATTTTTGGTCGCCCCGACACCCTCCGAGTTAGCCTAAATGGCGAAAAGTCGCCTAATCGCTAGGTGGCGGTGGTATCGAGTTCGCTAGGTGGCGCTGTCTAGTGTTTACAAAGTGAAATACGCTGTCAGTTAAATTAAAAATAAAAATAAAACTATTACAGTATTCTCATCTCCAACTGTGTCAATAGCAAATAATAACCATAATACATCTACAGAACAAGTGGACTAAAGAAAATTTTGTGTATTTAGTGAGAAACTCAGTGAACTCTAAGACATTGTGATCTCCCGAATATCCGTGTTTATTTGTGACTGTATCCCCAACCATTACAATAAAACCACGCTAACTTTGTAACAGTGAGTGCAGAAACCAAAATTGGTGAGACATTCGTTCGATTTGTTGCAAAATAAGTTGAAGTCGGTGACGGTTGGTTTTAAAAAAATATTGCAATATCATCACCTCTAGTATTATATAATAACGCCATCTGTTCTCTCCATACCAAACTACATATTGATCTTGTTATTGGATGAAATCAACTAATAACGTCTTCAGGAGCTAGGTGGAGCTGAATGCGCTACCCGTATATTGGAAGAACCATTAACAGTCTATACCTGTTCAACGCTAGGTGGCGCTTCATTAAATTATATACTTCACCATGAGCTGTAGTGGGTGCCATACTCCTCTTGCAACGGGAGCGCAATATCTCAAGTGCAACTCTTGCAAGGAAAAATACCACTGCGAGTGTTTAAACATAAAGCCCAGTCAATACTCAGCTCTCACTCGGGAGTTAAAAGCAAGCTGGATATGCCCTACGTGCAATAACGTCACTCGCCGTGCTCGGTCGAATCAAAATACTCCTGCGCGCTCTACATTGATGGTTGGAACGGAAGATAACAAAATCTGCTCTGCTCTGTCTGGTTCGTACTTAGATATGTCATGCGATAACTTGGAGACTACCTCTTCACCTGCACCTGCACGTGACGGTGATACAATAAAACCATCACCACTACAAACTGTGCAACGGGACTCGGAACTCGCCGGGTTTTTGCTGGGCATGCAATCTACGCTTCAGACATGGCGCACTGAAATGGACCGGAACATTGCAAAGATGGGAGATAGTCTCAATAATACACTTTCTGAAATAAAGAGTGAGATCCGTGCTATGCGTGCTGAAAACACTATGCTTAAAACGCAAGTAGGAGAACTGGCCCAAGTCGTCTCGGAACTGAAGTCCACAGCTAACTTTCAATCCAGCGAGCACATGGCACTTAAAAAACAGGTTGATGATCTCGCTGCAAGATCTACAGGTGCTAACAATAACAGCAACGTCGTAGAACTGCTAGAAACAAAGATAGACAACCTTGAGCAACAAGCCCGACAATGTAACCTGGAGATTTGTAATATACCAGAAAAACGAGGAGAAAATTTACTGTCTATGTTAGATTCCATTGGGTCAGCACTTGGCTGCAAAATCTCCAGTCAAGATATAGTATCTGTTCACCGCGTGCCTCACGCTCACCAAAAGAATAACCAACCTAAAAACATTATAGCTAAGCTAGCTACGCGCACACTGCGTGACAATATTCTCAGTGCGTTTCGATTAGCTAAAGGTCTTAAAACGGACCGCTTGGGGATCGCAGGTCATTCCAACTCAATCTATCTCAACGAACATATTACTATAAAAAGAAAACACCTTTTTCGAGAAGCTCGTGAAGCAGCGAAGAAGAATAGTTTCAAATACGTATGGATCAAGCATGCTACAATTCTTGTTCGTGAATCAGACAATTCTCCCATTTTATCAATACGTTCTCAGGCGGATATTAAAAAAATCAAAAGTAACAAAAGCGGCCAAGATCCTATTATTTGTGCAAACGACATTCAAAATAGTAACACTCAGAACCGCACTGCTTAGTTACTCTGAGATGATCGTATATATTAACCCTCCTTATATAATTAAATATCACTTCAAATTTTATAATTGTAAAATAGCTCAACTTACCTACCAACACTTAAAATGTATTACTACTTTTGGTGCAATCAATAAAACTTCCATTATCGTGTTTATCAATGCAATAGCTCAACTACTTTTTCTACAATTAAAGCGTATAATAACTTTTAGTGCAATCAGCATAGCTCTCATTACTGTGCTTATGAAGAACATGGCCACTTTTAAAATACTGCTCAATTTAAAACTAATTATTATTACTATTGTTAATGGCCCTGGATAATCTTGTATTATATTACCAAAACTGTGGCGGCACTCGTACTAAGCTACATGAATTATATATAAATATACTATCGCACTCCTACGATGCCATAATCCTAACTGAGACCTGGCTTACTCCCGGTATTGCGGACAGTGAGTTTGTGGATCAACGTTACTCAGTTTATAGGTGCGACCGTGATCGCAACGTTACAAAGAAAAAGGATGGCGGTGGAGTCTTAATACTTATTCACAAAAGACTTTGTCCCTCCCGCATAACTCTGGATCAGTCGGCAGAATCACATATGATGTGCTTTGAACATGTATTTGCGTCCATACCTAGCTCAGATCCTACAAAACGTCATGTCCTAGGTGCTGTATACATACCCCCTAACATGCGAAATGAAACTTACAAGTTGCATTATGACGTAGTTTCGAAATTATTTCAGTCAATGGACATAGATAACATCTTAATAGCGGGAGATTACAATCTGCCACATACCGCATGGATCAACAACCACTCCAACTCTGGTAGTTATTGTAGTGGTACCACACACTTAAGTGACAAACTAAAAACTTTTATGTCTACAGTAAATGTGTCTCAATACAATAACATTGCGAATGGATACCAGAATCGACTACTTGACTTAGTGTTTTCAAATGCTGCTTGCTCGGTTAATCAACCTTTGTCGGCCCTCTTAAAACCCAGTAATTTTCACCCGCCATTGATGATTGATGTAGGATTTTCTATGACGCAGTCTAATATAAAAAGTAAATCCAGTCCCAGATTAAATTTCCGTCGGGCAAATTATGACATGATTAACCTAAGGCTCAGGGAAATAGACTGGAATTCTTTGTTATCTCCACTACCATCCGAACCAGCTTTGGAAGTCTTCTATAACAATATCTATGATATAATCAATGATAATACGCCGGTATTTTCCAATAGGCGTTCAAAGTTCCCACTGTGGTTTTCGCGTTCACTTATCCACATTTTTAATAACAAAAATAAAGCTTGGACTCGATGGAAGAGGTACAATAACCTTTCAGACTATGAAACCTTTTCCATTTACAGGACACGATTCAAGTCTGAATGTGTCAACTGTTTTTCTACCTACATAAACTCGGTGGAGGAGAGTATTCCAAGTAATATAAAATACTTCTGGTCCTATATATCTAACAGAAAAAGTAGGTCAGGAATTCCTGCAACTATGATGCATGATACACAAACTTCCAAAGACCCACTTGAAATATGCGAAATGTTCTCACGTTTCTTTAGGTCGGTATATGAATCCTCTACACTGGGTACAACCTGGGCACCACCCCCTGACAATCCCACAGGCAGTGTTAACTTTACCACGATATCCATCGGTCCTGCTAAGATTCAGAGAGCTCTCAAGTTTCTTGATCCTAGTAAAGGACCAGGCCCAGATGGCATTCCTGCTTTATTCTTGCGACGTACAGCAGATAATATACATATTCCCTTGTATATAATTTATAATAAATGCCTTAGGGAGGGCTCATTCCCCACTATTTGGAAGACTGCAAACATAACTCCTGTGTTTAAGAGTGGTTCGAGAAACAACGTAGAAAACTATCGCCCTATCTCCATTCTTTGCTCTATGTCAAAGCTATTCGAAAGTCTAGTTCACGCCGAAATATATCCAGTTCTACATAGTACTATACTGCCTCAACAGCATGGCTTCGTGAAACGCAGATCAACATGTACAAATCTTATATGTTTCACGAGTACGCTCTTTGAAAACATGGATAAAGGATATCAAACTGATGCTGTATACACAGACTTTCAGAAAGCTTTTGACAAAGTTGATCACGAACTACTCCTGAATAAATTAGCGTTTAATGGTATAAGAGGAGATCTCTTGCGTTGGTTTACTTCTTACATATGTAATAGAGTGCAAAAAGTTGTTTTAAACGGATATCAGTCCGGTAACATACAAGCTACATCTGGCGTTCCGCAAGGTTCTATTCTTGGTCCTTTGCTTTTTATTCTATGCATAAATGATATAGATAAATGTTTCCAGCACTCAAATTTTCTTTTGTATGCGGATGACCTTAAGGTGTATAAAAGTATACGCTCTATTAATGATTGTCATCTGTTTCAGCAAGACTTGGACAGACTATCTGTATATTGCAAACACAATAAGCTCTTCTTAAGTATTCCTAAATGTAACAGCATAACATTTACCAAAAACAAAAATAATATTAATTATACGTATAAGCTGAGTGACGTTGATCTTACAAGGGTCACTTCATTGCGTGACCTCGGTATTCAACTAGATATTAAGTTAACTCTTGATACACATATAGATGGCATAGTAAATAAAGCCTATCAAATGTACGGGTTCGTTATGCGTGCGAGCAAGGATTTTAAAAATGTAGCCACTTACTTAACACTATATAAGACGTTGATAAGATCCCAATTAGAATATGCTTGTTGTGTTTGGAATCCTTTATATAACAAGTATGTGGAAAAAATTGAGCTATTGCAACGAAAATTCCTTCGCTCTATGCATTATAGATGCTACCGCGTTCGTCTTACGTACAAACAATTACTTAGTAGGTACAAGATGCTTTCATTAACATCGAGACGCGCTCAACTTGAAGCAATGTTGCTATATAAAATTTGCCATAGTGGCGTTGATTGCACCGAAATAAATAATAAATTATACTATATAGTTCCGAGAACAGTGCATCGACGTGAGGTGAGAGCGCGCACACTCTTTGCGGCGGGAACTTGCAGAACCAATGCCGGTGAGCGTTCTCCCCTACGTCGACTTGTTAATAACTACAACAAGCACTTTACAGATATTGATTTGTTTGCACTAACTGAATTTCAATTTAAAAGGAAAATTGTAGAGGTCCTCTGCAAAGAGTGACTCGTTTAAGTACTGCTGTTGTATCCAATAACAATAGTGTCTCTTTTTTAAGTTTGTTACAATTAATTTATAGACTCCTGAAGAGTATTAATGTTAATATTATTATTGTTATGCGTATTATATTGTAACGCCATATAATAAGTATGCTCCTAGCATAGTCTTACAATAATACCACCTATATAATCCGTGGAAAATGGTGTGGATTGTGCATTTACTAAACGTTTTGTAAAATACTAGGTACCTAATTTGTAATGTACAATTGTTTATTTTCCCTAATAAATAAAATAAAATAAAAAAAAAATAAAATAATCTGGCAACACTGGTCATGGAAATAAAAGAGGCTTATTATTATTATTATATTTCCTTGTAAGTACGCGCGCCGACCAGGTGCCGACCCGAAATACTTGCACGACTTGAAAGTATTTTACTTGGCTACTCTCTCGCGACACGAACGAGTCACGTGACCTCGCCTCGGCCCGCCGCGCTGCGACCGCGCTCAGGCGTCGTCGCCCACAAATGCAATTATGGTTCTTATTTTAACGCAGCAAGTGAATAATTTTCTATGCAAGTATTGAAGTGTTAAAAGTATTTTATTTGTTAACGGTATTGTACTTCTTATTCGAACCAAAACATGGGTCAATATCCTATGCAGTAAGAAAATACTTGAAAGTATTTCGAAATTCGACTATCCAAGTGCTATAAGTACATTATTTATAAACGCGATTGTGCTCTTTATCTATATTGAATCACGGATCAATTTCCTATTCAGAAAGAAAATACTTAGTATTTATAGAGTCGAAGTATTAAGTTTTTTTATTTGTGAACGCGATTGTCTTCCTTATTTGTATGGGGACACGGATTCATTTCCTATGCAGAAAAAAAATCCTTGAAAGTATTTCGTATTTCCCTGGTTTTTGGCGCTGGTTCTTTTTTTTTGGATAGGCGACCCTGCAGTCAACACCGGGGGAAACCTGCGAATGGGATACTGGAGTCCCCCGGCTTAGCAACTGCAGGGGCCTGGGAGGGGAGTGGAGGAGGAATATGGAAGGGAAGGTGGGGGAAGGGAGGAAGGTTCCCAGGATGGGCGGAAAGAGAGGGTGCCAGGAAATGTTCGCGGGCCCTTTTAGGCCTCAATGTGATTTACAACCAAGAGGTATACACACTGACTGTGTGCCTCGGCCCGCAACTAATGTCCCCCCGTGCATGGGCGTGCATTGGGTGTTAAGACCCAGCGCACAAGAATTGCCTCGGGGGGGGGCGCTGTTTTTTTTAGGCAAGTATACCGCGCCCACAAAATAGTGGTCCATCGTGT
Organism: Sphinx pinastri; assembly: GCA_947568825.1. NCBI lineage: Eukaryota > Metazoa > Arthropoda > Insecta > Lepidoptera > Sphingidae > Sphinx > Sphinx pinastri. The sequence goes on from OX387615.1 coordinate 2,221,497, forward strand.
TTGTTTGCGTGTGCAGGAAAAAAACTTTGTTCAAATATGTGGCAAAGTCTGTCAAAGTCTTTGTTCAAATATATACCTGTGTCTGGCGCCGGCATTAGGAGATACAGGAAATTTATGAAAATAATAATATGTAGGTATTCCACATTTAAATGACTAAAAATAAATAATTTGTATTTTAAACACTGATGAATCAACTAAAATGGTTCTTATCAAGTCTCGCCTAAATACCAATTAAAATACCGGGTTATTGAATAAAAAATGAATAGGACCCAATTTTAAGACTGATAGCCCTACAGGTGTCATTAATTAAAATAGAAAAAACGTTTAACTTATATTTCTAATTGCAAAAAAATGTTGACAAACATCATTCCTAGTACCGGCACAAAGTGACTGCTTAATTTACTCTAGAAGCATGCTTAGAGAACATTGCGAAATCGATTTTAAAGCATTGTTACTACTGGTTTTTATTCCTGAGCCTCGGTTGGTATCAGTTACTACCGTAAGAAAACTATTAATATTAAACAAAGGCGCCAAGAAACTTTGGCACCAATTTTTCATCATTCATGTACATCATTTGGTCTTCTAAATTAAGAAGAAAAATGAGTGCACGTTAATGATTGATATAACGAATCCGGCAAAATTATTTAAAAACCATTGCAATTTTTAGTTTGTCATAAATTTTATCATTCCTGGTTCATCTCATAAGGTAAGTACTATAAAATATTTGGTTAATCTATTTTAATTGCTGTGTGAATTTATAAAGTCACGGATATTAACGAAAAATTTTTCAAGGTTGTGAGCTAAGTTTCCAGAAATTTCGATCAATATTTACGGAATCGTCATTTCTGGTCACGTCATTATTAGTTTTATGCTCACGAGAGAAATGACACCCGTGTTCTAGAAATGATGAATACTAAGTTCTAGGATAAAAAAATAAAATGACATTACTTCTTCATTCAGAAACAAAAGATCTTTGACAAAAAATACAGAATACATATGGGACCTAGAGAAAACTGGGAACTCCCACGTGACCATGATAAGTCGGTGGCATGTTTCACAGATAGCTCCAGGAAGGAATCAATAGGTTTGTCGGGGGCAGGAATTTATAACCACGCCATCCAACAAAGAAGAAACCACAATAAAACTAGGCAAATATGCGAGCGTATTCCAGGCGGAAACAACGGCCATTCTGGAATGCACTAATCCCATGAAGCAAACGACCAATAAGGAAATCAGCACAATACTGATTTACAGTGATAGTCATGCAGCTGCAAAGGCACTTGACAAACCAGAGACAACGTCGGCGCTAGTGAAAGAATGCAAACTCAAACTGAACACGCTAGCAGCTGACAAAGAAGTCATCATCACCTGGGTACCAGGTCACCAAGGTACCACAGGAAATGAGAAGGCCGATGAGCTAGTGAGAGAGGGAGCTTATGAAACATTCATAGGACCGGAGCTGTGCTTACCTATACCGGCAAAAGTCACTAAGAGAGTAATCAGCAGGAAGATAGTTACAGAAACAAATGTCAGATGGAGAGGCAAGAAGGTCTGTCGCCATACTAAAATCTTATCAAGACGCTTGACCAGAAGAAAACCAGAGCTTACTCCAATTTAGTAAGGAGGACGTAAGAACTATTATAGGAATCATGAGTGGACGCGGTACGCTGAACAGGACAAAGAGCACTTAAAAATCATAGGTAAGACCGAAGACGTCTCGTGCCCAGAATGTGGTGAAGAAGAGACCAGCATCCACTTTCTGGCAGAGTGCTCAATGTACTCTCTGCCAAGATGGGAGATATTGGGAACAGACAGACTGGAAGTAGCACAACTACAGGAGGTAAAGCTAGGAGACATTTTTAGGTTCAGTAGGCCAACAAGGTTTGTAAGATCAGAAGGGGGCATACTGCAGGAGCACCAGTGAAACCAGTGCTCTAGGGTGAAAGCTGTCACGACTAGCCAAGGTAAGGCAAGCGATGCTGTATCCAACTGGGGGACGCAGGAGACCGAGGCAGTCAAAGAAGTTTGTACTTTGAGTTAGAACTCTAACAAAACATCTGTGAAAACTGCATTCAATACCATGCACTTGTTTTTGCGTGATCCGTGTTCAAACATGCATTTTTTGTAAAGAGATAGACAAAAATTTTAAAAAGAATTGTTTTGGCTTCTGTTGTTCTAACGATAACCCCCATATCAGCTTTTCTTTAATATCTGTAAAGTACAGATATTGGCCTGTTACAATTGTATTATACGTATACATTTTCAAGATCATTACTGGACCACTATGATCATTACTTGTATGTCAAAAATAATTTCCAGGCCATTGTCGTCATTTCGGGTCCGGGTGATTTTTGATTTTTGTAATTAAAACTTAAATGCCTTTATGAAATTGTGGTGCAATTAAAAAAACGCTCTATTACAACGAGTGTTCATGGATTTTCGGTGAAAGAAAGCGGTATAAACAAGTTTCTTTTATGAGACAATAAATGTATCCATACATTTGCGGATCCATGGGAGTAGAATCTCGCCGAGTTGATTCACCCAAAAACGCTCAATGATGTTAAATTTTTAAATACGAAATAGGAATATTATCTGTTGTAAAGGAGATGTCCGCTTTTTGTATGGGTGCTGGGCCTCAAAATCTAACCAGGCTCAGACTTTACGCATATTAAAGGGGAAAAATATGGAACTTAGATCCATTAAAAAAATATTTTTAGACCCCTCCATTCATAACAAACTTTTTTAAAAACTTTCATATTAAGTGAAGTTTTCAAGCCAAACAAAAATACATAAATCTTAAAATCGGAGGTCTTTAAAATTAAACGATTTATTGCAAAAGGCTAGTTTTCAGGAGTTCTATCCAAATATATATTATACATTGTCTTGTTTAGAATTTCAGGCCCGTTTTTGGACATGTAATTTGTCAGGTACTGAATATAACCATTCACATAACCCATCCCCATTCTATTATCTGTGGTTCTGTCTGTGGTGTATTCATTCATTCTATGGTTTATTTTATTTTTATTTAAAATTATAAATGCTTTTTATCATATTAATTTCTTTCATAATCTTAGGGCCTTGCGTTTCCGTAGTATTATAATGCTCTTTGGCCTTGCGACTTGCATAAGAATGGACAACTTACATCAATACTGTGCTGAGAATGGCTATACAAGAGCTACTTAGAGGACTTGATATATTTTCAAATACACCTGTTGTGGTATTCGCACGGGCGTTGTTTTACAATAAATACCTACGCAGCGGTGAGAGTTCCGACCTTGACATCTGAAAAAAACCTTGACAACATGATTACGGACGACGAAGAAGCTGTTAAGAAAAAGATCGAAAAAACATGCACAGACAATCTTACAGTGAGTCTGGACACGACGTGTGACGTTAAAAAATCAGAGAAGGGCGATGCGGAGGACCCAAAGCCGCGGATAGTCCTCACCATTCGGTCGGAAAAGTCGAGCGCCAAGAGCAACAACATGAAGATAGTTTCCACGGAGGAGAAACTCGAGGAGGTGTCGCCGCGGCGCTCCAGCCGTACCAGGGGCAAGTGGGAGTGGGTGTGCGACAGCGACCCCTCCGTCTCGCCCAAGAAATACAAATCCGCCTCGGAGAATGATGACTCGGATGCGCACAACACCAAACGATCCATCGGCCGCCGCAGTAAGGACCACGACAATGTTGTGGCCAACGCCATCGCCCGGAAAGAGAAACTGTACGAGGACATCACACCGCAGCGAACCACGCGCCGACAAAAACCCAAAGTAGTGGAAGAAATGGTGCATAAGCCAGGGAACAGAGTCAAGACACGCCGATCAGCACGGCCAATAGATACCGAAACTCAGAAGAGTAAAACAAAAGAAGATACAGAGGTTGATGTGGTAGATTCAGATGATGAGGTGCTGGAGCGAGGCCATAACTCCCAGTTGAAGCACCTCAGTGAGCTTGGCCTGAAAGCTGTCATCATTGAGGATGATGATGAAGTTGCAGAAAGTGGGTAGGTAGAGAACTCTGACATTGTTGACTGAAAATTGAAATTTGATGAAATTTTAAAATTGGTCCTGTAGTTTTTGATTTTATTAGTTAGAAACATACAAAAATACAAATCTTTCTTCTTTATATATAATATGTAATACATTGGGGATAGTGCAAAACCGCATCACTAGCACACTGGTAAATTCTGCATATGTGACAAAAAAGCTTAATTGAAATTAATACTTATGACACTAAACTTATGATTGATAATTTTATACTTATTTTTTTCATTTACATACTATTTATCAATGCTAGTTATGTGGTAATACACTATCCCCAACGATTAGTATAGATAAGGGTCAACACACACAAATAACTTGAGCACTAGTAGAAACCCATTAAACATTTGTATTTGTAAACCCATAGAGAAATAGAAGAGTTGGAGGATGATGGAGACCTTGACGAGGAGTCAGAGGCCATTAGCAAGCTGCTGGACGAGGAGGAGGACTCGCCCAGCGACGGGGATGATGACTTCTACTGCTCTGCGGCTGCGTCGCCAAGTGAACAACCCAGGAGGTCTAAAAGATTGTGCTCTTCATTCACAAATGACAGTGACTGTTCATCACCAGCTCTCGAGGATGAGCAAAAGTGAAGTATCATCAGACAATAACTTGTTATCTTTGTAGATATCAAGTTATTTGTAGTTTGCTGTAGACAGAATACTTATACAGGGTGTTTATAATAGTAGAAAATATTTTGATGTTCCATAAGGAATTTAGTATTAAAGTTATTTAATGATTTGCATATATTGGCCAGCTCTCTTTAAATAATATTGTATTGTGCTTAGTTATTCCCAAAAAATCACAAATAATCTGAAATCACCAAAATATGTATAAATTTTTAGCTAACAATAGTTATTTTGCTACATTATCCATTGAAACTATTTTTTACTAATAAAAAAACACTCTGAATTACTATTTTTGCTTGCTGGTAGTTACAACCAGGCTGTATTATTTTTCAAAAATCTTTTTAGTCTCACTTGGGCGAATATCTTGTCACAATCAGCATAATATTTTGCCAATATATAAAAATAAAATCAATATCCTTATTTATTTTTGTAAATAGGCATGCTGTTTTTACATGATGAAACTTTGCTTACTGTCTCAATCTTGGCTGCTTTTTTAGTTTTCATATTCATTGTCGTTGGTCATTTTTATCCTATTATTTTATCTTATGATTTATGATTTTGAAGCCCATGTGCACCAAACCTAGCCCAGCATAGATTCAAAAATTGTTTATAAAGTTCTGTTACATGGTATGAAATCTCATTTCATTAATAATAATATAAAGCGTGTAAAATAATCATCACCTAAATGTTGTTAAATAGTTACTTATACAGGCTTTTGTTTAAAATAACTGTTGTAATGTTTAAGTTGAGAAAAGCCATGTTTATCACATGGCTTTTTTGTTTAGTTTAAATGAACTTGCTCTTAATATACATTTATTTCGAAAGGACTACCTATTTACGATAAATTCGAAATCGGTATGCCTACTCGCGCTCTTTTATTTGATATTGAAAAAGCATTCGGCAGGGTATGGCACAATGGCTTGCTCTACAAGCTGTACACTCTCAACGTGCCCAACCAGCTCGTGCACATCATACAAGACTTTTTTTCGAATCGCGGTTTCAAATATCGCGTGGAGGGAACTCTCTCTTCCCGACACACTATTACGGCTGGAGTCACGCAAGGCTCCGCTCTTTCCCCTTTTCTTTTCTCGCTGTACACCAGCGATATCCCTAAACCGAACAACGCCCATTTGGCGCTCTTTGCGGATGACACCGCAACCTACGCCTCACGTAGAGACCCTGACAATGTGGTGCGGGCTTTGCAGGCCGCCGCCGACAAGTTCGGCGAGTGGTTCCGCAAATGGCGAATCACCGTCAATCCCACAAAGAGCCAGGCTATCCTGTTCACTTTGAAAAGGAGAGTCCACGTGCCTCACAACTCAGTCCGCATATCCAACCAGGTTATCCCCTGGACGGACAAAGCCAAATATTTAGGAGTAACCCTTGATCAGAGGTTGACCTTCATCCCACACGTAAATGCGGTAGGTACGCGCGCGAGCCGCATTCGCGATGAGCCAACTGCATTGGCTCATAAATAGGAAAAGCAAAATGTCCATCCGCAACAAGATTAGGATCTTTACCACGTGTATTAGACCAATCATGACATACGCGTCGCCCGTGTTCGCCCATATACCGCCTGCTCGTCTTAAGCGTATGCAGGTATTGCAAAACATTTTTCTTCGACACGCTCTTGGTGCCCCGTGGTACGTTCGCAATCGCAACCTCCACGTGGATACCAACATGCCTATCACGCATTTCATGCCAATGACCAGCAAACGCAACTTCGATCGGGCGGTAAATCAACCAAATACGTTAGACCGCAAAGCGCCAATATACACTCCATTCGACCGTGCCAAATGGAGATGGCCGCGTTCAGTTCTAACCGATCCAGAGGACGACATGAGTCTGGCCATTCGCAATAAAAACGAGTTCCTAAAACTCCTACACTCCACACGACCGCAGTTCCGTCCTCGCCGCCGAGGACCTCGCCGCGTTCCCCGTCGCCCTCCCGACCCTCCTAACAGTTCCGGCCCGCGTGCCGACGAAATAAATGGATAGGATTAGGTTAAACACCAACCTTCCCCTCTAATCGTTGATGTCTCATCCTCTCTTTTGGTGGTGCAATGGGCCATTAAGCTTCGCTTTAAATAGAGTACAGTAATATATATGAATAGAGAAGTGAAAAAAATGTATACTACACAGGATACCGCGGCGGCGCTCGTCGCGGCGGGCGGCCGGGCTTACTCCTGGCGAAACCAGTGAACAGTAAGTTATTACATGTATTTTAGGAAATTAACACTTTTCTTTTATTTCAAAGTAAAAGAAAGTTTATTTTCTTTTACCAAATTTACCAGACTGCCCCGGTGGCGTAGTTGTATTATGGTACGCCTGCAGTGCTAAGGTTTCGGGTTCGATTACCGGGTCGGGCAAAATGGCACTGGGTTTTTCTACTCAGTATCAGCCCGGCGTCGGGAAATGGGCCTGGTAAATGGCAATAGGCTCACCCCCTATTAAATGAGACATAGCTGGTAAAATGTGGGTGTGATACCTCTGCCTACCCAGAAAAGGGATGCTATGTATGTATGTAAATTTACCAGAAACTACCTAGAGTAGATCACCCATTTCTTGGTGGTTGTCAATGAAAACACTTTTAGTAATATATTTTTATATGAATAGGTAGGTTGTATGATTTGTATGGATAATTTGCTCCTGCAGCAACACTCGTCAGAAGCGCAAGAGTGTTCGCTCGACTCCAGGCGAGGAGCCACAATCTGAAGTCGAACATGAAGAGGATAGGTAAGATACATTTATAGAGTAGCCCTAGTGTATCTGGTTGAAAAGATTACTTTATGGAGATTTAGATCATTATTTTAGATATAGAACGGTTCATTTTTCTATTGCTTTAATTGTTGATATAATAGGTTATTTAGAAACTATGTTATGCCTTATATAAAGATTCATAACTCTGTATTTCAAGGGTGCTTTGACACTTTTTTGTAATCATAAAGTCCATTATTCACTAAAATATCCTGTAATGGTAACACCATACATTTTTGTAATGCAGTAATCCCGCGGGCGGTGATGAGGGTTCCGAGGCAGCGTGCCCCACTGACGAGTCGACGGTGGTGGCCACCTGCTACTGCGAGGCGCCCAGTTACGTGTACGCGGCGCCTGAAGATCTCATAGGTGACTCATACTTATTGACAGAATTCTTTGCCATAGTTTTTAATTTTATGTTTTTACTAGCTTTTGCCCGCGGTTCCGCCCGCGTTACAAGTTTTTCCGAGATAAAAGTCTCGCTTTATATTTTCCCGGGATAAAAAGTAACCTATGTGTTAATCCAAGACATGATCTACCCATGTGCCAAATTTCATCGAAATCCGTTCAGTAGTTTTTGCGTGAAAGAGTAACAAACATCCATACTTACAAATTTCCACGTTTACAATATTAGTAGGATTTAAAAAAAAAACTACTCTGGCCTGAAATTAGATATATTACTTGACTATAATAACTAATATGGTTACTTTGTGTTGTGCAGAGCCGGTGTTCTGCCAGGCGGTGGAGACGTCGGAGGGAGTGCGCGTGGGGTGCTCGCACGGGGCGCGACGGGCGGGGGGCGCGGGGGGTGTGGGGGGCGCGGGGCTCGCGGCGCTGCTGCGCGCCGGCCCGCGCGCACCCTTCCTGCTGGCCTGCGCACTACACGCCGCGCAGCTCCGCAACCACATGTGTTGTCCTGCCTGTGGACTGTTCTGCACACAGGTGACACTATTTTATAAACAGCGGGCAAATGGTGACAGGTACATTCAAAATATTAGACCGAGGCTTGCGAGATCAAAATATTGTTAAAGAACAAATCATGTTTTTTATAGTCAAGTAGGCAAGTGCGCATACGAATCACCTATACTTGGTCACCAGTCACCACTCACATCCATGAAAACCTGATAGAGTAACAGAAAAAAACTGTTAGATACTAGATCCATGCAGATAATTAAGTTTCCACATCTCCCCAGGGTATATTTTACCAGTGCTCCAAAGGGCATCTGTTCCATCTGGAGTGCGGCCTGCCGTACAACGACGCGAAGGTGCGGCCCGGCTGCCCGCACTGCGGCGTGTACTCGTACCGATGGCTGCCGGCCAACAGGGACTGCCACAAGGTGCAGCTGCAGATGAAGTGCAGCAACAAGAGGATATTCCTGCCCAATCAGAGAGAACAGTGGTATATTTCTATATCTATCTACATTTTACACATACAGTCACGCCTTTTATCCCGCAAGGGGTATGTAGAGGTGTAACTAGTGCAACCACATTTCGCCCTGTATTCCCTCCTGTTCCATAATGTAATTGGGGACGAGCCTATCGCCATATCGGACACAAAATCTAGCCTCTGGGCTGATACTAAGTAAAAAGACCCAATATAATATTTTTGCCTGACTAGGGGATCGAACCTGAAGGACATATTACGGTCCAATCACAGTGAAACGATGATTCTGTTGTTTTGTCATCCAGTACCCCGGCGTACCTGAGTTTTTCCACATTATCACCATCACAACTTGACACCACGCCGGTGATCCCAGAGGATCTGTTGCCGCCGACTCCACTGAACCTTGAGTTGTTGTGCAAGAAGGAGGAAGGGCTGGAAGATGAAGCCTCCGCGAGGAAGCTGTGCGATGCTATCCTAGCTGGGGAGAGCTTAGAGGAACTTATACCTAAGATTGGTGAGTTGTTATAATAAAAATATGTTAGAGTAGGAATAGCTTTAAGTGTTCATTCAAAAATGTATTATTGAGGGGTGAAAGGCTATTTCGTTAATAATTTTCTAATATTGATGGATTCTGATTATGTTTTAGATGTGCATGGGCAGCGACCACATAGCCTCTAGACGCCGAATAACAGGCGATCGGTTTCGAGTAAGACATCTGACTAAAAGATCAGATGTAGGTGTTGTCGTTCAATATGTTCAAGCCAGTTGCGACTACAACTGTGAGCCGTAAACACTGCTACATTATCGATTTAATAAATATTATAATCGCCCCTTGCGCAAAACAGTGATGTTATAAAAATAAACAGATTTATATTTATGTCAATAATTTGACTTAATTAAATCATTTTAAAAAATTATCAAAATTCTTCTCATACCGGCCATTATGTATTTGAAATTTTAGCATTTAGGAACATTACTGTCAAACTATATTTGCATTTCTTTCTGATTTGAGTGCATTTTACGTTATCTCTATTGCTTAGTTGTTTAGCATTACGTGACAAGTGACGCACCCAATAAAAATAGTGTTTTTATGGTCTACGTAAAACGTAATGATGTTGGCAGGCCCAATCGTAATGCAGTACCCTGCTTCCTCAAACCTCAGGTAGTTGACATAATTCATTTGAAGAAAAATATTGAGCATTAGGTGTCTAGGAGCTATATAGTCGCTGTGCATGGGTTTTTGTTATTCTGTAAATAGGTGTATATAGGCTATATCCATAGTGGTGTGTTGTGTGTTGTAGTGTCGTGCTCGGCGCTCGCGGCGGCGGTGTACAGCGCGCGCGGCGCGTGCGGCGCGTGCGCACACGCGGCGGCGGCGCGCGGGCACGTGCGCGCGCTGCACGCGCTGCGGCAGGCCGGCGCCGCGCTCGACGCGCTCGACACCAACATGCGCACGCCGCTCATGCACGCCGTCTTAGGTACAACATACACATGCTACTCTTGCATTCATTTTGTTGTTTGTTAAAACACCCATTGCCGAAAGGTTGCCAAACTTCAATGCGCGGTGTCAATAAAATGATATATACCATTGTGGATCCTAGCTTGCATCTCTATATTTCTACATGCTCATTGTTGAATGCCCTGTGTTACAAATATTTAATTACCTTCAATTATTGTATCCATAGTATTTTTTCCTGACTTTCTAAAATCTTTAATCTATACTGTCTGAGAAACATAATATCAAATAGTTATTAATATGAAGTATCTTTTACAATAGAACTTGGAGACAAAGATAAAAAAGGCAAAGAAAAACTCAAACCGAGTCCACATAAAGATGATCCAGAAGGAATGGAAGTGGATGTCGAGGGGGAAGGAGACAAAGTGGATGACAAAGAGAACAAGACTGATGACAAGAACAATGTAGAAACGGACAGGCTCAAGGATGAGGACCTCATCAAAGTGATCCGGTACTTGGTGGCAGCTGGATGTGATGTTAATCTCGCGGTGAGTTTTTTTCTATGTTAGAAAACTATGGTGGTGAAAAATACTCTTTCTATTATTGACTTAAGTTACGTGAGTTTAAATAAAGTCAGTTCTGTAGACCCCATATCCTTCGCGTTGTGGATGGATACAGGTCCAAGTGTTATTGGAACTGGATATGTGCACGCGGTGCCGGAGTTATAAATATAGTAGGATAGACGCACGTGCCTTAGGCTGACAGAGTGGCGCTCGATATAATATCTCAATTTATGTGATTGGTGAATGTATGTATTGTAGGACACGGAGGGCATGACGGCGCTGCACATGGCGGCGCAGAGAGGCGCGGCGGAGGCGTGCGGCGCGCTGGCGGCCGCGCCCGACGCCGCGCTCGACGCACGCGACGCGGGCGGGTGGACGCCGCTCGTCTGGGCCGCGGAGAACGACTGCGCTGACGTCGTCAGGTACACGTCTCATTTTTTTATACACTTGTAATTTTTCTACGTAGGCTCAATAAAACTCGAAGCAGATAGCCTGGTGTGAATGATTCTGTTTAGTAATTTGGAATTTTTTTGTAGACTCCTGTTGTCCCGCGGCGCGGACGCGTCGTCGGTGGACGAGGAGGGCAACGCGGCGGTGCACTGGTGCGCGGCGGCGGGCGCGGCGCGTGCGCTGGTGCAGCTGCTGCGCGCGGCACCGCCGGCGCTGCACGCACACAACGCGCACGACGACACGCCGCTGTACGTGCTGCACCACACACACACACACTAGGGCTACACCACACATTTGCACTAGGGCCACACCACATGCACACTTATTTTCTAAAACGATTGTTTGTCGATAAATTAAAATCGCATATAAAATTAGGCTATTAATTTACCAATCACGCTAAATAGATTTCGATACAAATTATTGCATATCAGATTCATGTTTATTGACATAATTATTACCTGTGTATTTTTAGACACGTGGCAGCTCGGCAGGGGCACTACCAGTGTGTCGTCATATTGCTTGCTCAGGGGGCTAGGGTAAGCAAACAATATTAATAAGTAATATCCATTCCACTTACATATCCACCGGTTTTGCTCTTCAATAATTTTATTTATTTAGCATGAGTAGATTTGGGTGGAAATTGGAGTGGACAGACTAATCATTAAGTTGGGCCTAATGAGATGTCTCATAGTATAAGATGTTATTACAATATTATATTACCCATTTTAATAAATCTTTATCGTTAGTCGGGTTAGCAGTTAAAACACAGATAAAATGTATTTTGTTGCTAAGTTAGATGTTTTATATGTATGGAGACTTGTGTGATACAGACGGATGTGGAGAACACAGCGGGCGAGCTGCCGGCGGATGTGTGCACGGGCGCGTGTCACAGCGCCATCACGCTCAACATGCAGATGACGCTCGCCATGGGCCGACACTTGCAGCGCAAGAGGATACTGTGCAGGTAACACATAACTCATGGTTTGCAGTATCTTTGTGAGGATTTACAGAATAAGAGAAATATCTTAACTTCTGGCCGCACTTCTAATTCCGTCGTGTTGACATTGTTTGTGTATCTGATGCGAGCGAGAACCTATTCGTATACGTCCATACTACACGATCAAGTCGATGAAATAAGCACTTGGAACACTCATGTCAATACGTAACAAAAAACAAACATTAAACCGATGATTATATCTACATTTGTTTGTGGTCGTTAGCGACATATCGAACGGTCGCGAGGCGTTCCCGATCCCGTGCGTGAACGAGGTTGACGACGAGCCGGCGCCGGAGGAGTTCACGTACGTGACGCAGCACGTGATGCCTCACCACCTGCTCATCGATGACACCGTCGAGACGCTGCAGGTGAGGCACGGTAGTTTTATGTTTACCAATAGGTAGGTCATTTTAGGGAAAAAAATATTTTGTTCAATATGTTCATTAGAGATGTTCGGTATTTTTTTTCTTTGTGCTCATAGTCTTACTATAAATTTGAATAGAGTGTATGAATGTATGAAGTGTTATTATTAAAATAAAAAACATATATAACTTTTCTCTGGTTCGGAGCCATTTAGAATTCGGAAGTGTTGTCTGGAACCCCTTATATACCAAGCATTCGCAACGAATTGAAAGTCTACAGCGATCCTTTTCTCGTCATCTCGCCTTCACATCACCCAGAATCTCACACAGGTGTCCTTATGATCAACGTATGACCCATTTTGAAATGGACAGTTTGTACAGTCGTCGAAAGCTTCTCGACATGTTATTCCTGTACAAGTTGATGAATAATAAAATTAAATGCAGTCAACTTCTTGAAAACATCAGTATGTCTGTTCCATACAACAAACCTAGACGCCCAATTACTAGTATTTTTAAAACCCCCCCTTACAGAACAAACTTAGGCCTAAATGCTCCAATAACTAGAATGTGTGCTCTCTATAATAAAGTTGGCAGTAAAATAGATATAGATATATTTAATGATTCTTTTAAAGTATTTAGAGGTAAGATGCTGGATTATCTCTATAATTAGTTTGTACGTAATTGATCTGGACCATACTCGCAAACTCTATGACCTTTGCGGTGCGTTAAGTGCCTCGGCGAGCACGGCACGTCAGCGTGCCCGCGCCCAAAAGATAGGTCCCAGTGCACGGAGCCGCCTTCGTGCACTAATTGTCGACAATCGGGTCACCCTGCTAATTACCGCGGATGCCCCAGAGCCCCCAAAAAGACCTCCAGAGCTCCTAAAGCTCCAAAGGCACCAGCCCCTCAGGCAAATTTCAGACTGGCACCTGCGCCAGTGCGTAATCCGTGGTTCCCCACCACGACACGCGCCGACCCACGCCTCCAGGCCCGTGGCGGAGTCACTCCCGCCACCCCGGCCCCAAACCCCACCACCATCTCTTCGGCTTCCAAGGCTCCCTCTCCGAAGGCAGCCCAGCCCAAACCCAATCCCAATCCTAAACCAACAACCCGTCAGGTGGCGGCGACGACGATACCCGTAACTTATAATAACGAGTCAGGAAATTCCGTCGCGTTCTTATTAGGATCTCCGGAGATCATGCGTCTCCACGGCCAATTGGCCGAACGTTCCGAACTTCTTACCCGTTCAGGGGAAGAAAACCCCGTTCTCGTCGCTGAGATCTACCAGATCCAGCACCAAATATACCGCGCAATCTCAAAAGCTGCGCGCATGCCGTCGTCATCTTAAATGGCAAACAACGCAGCGCATCCCCCTAAGCGGACCAAACCTCGCTCCCTCAGAGTGGGGTTTTTCAATATCAATGGTATTAAAGGCCAACGAGCCGAACTCTCTTCTTTTGTCCGCGATAACAACTTAGACGTTTTCCTCATCCAGGAAACGTTCCTCAAACCCTCACACCGCAATCCCAACATCCCCAACTTCACTCTGGTGCGCAACGATCGCACCAGTGGCCCGTTAGGAGGCACTCTCATTTATTACAAAAGGTCCCTGCATTGCATACCCTTAGACCCACCTGTAACCTTGAGGAACATTGAGGCATCAGTTTGCAGGCTAGCTATGACAGGACATCCGCCGATCACCATCATATCGGCCTATCTCTCGCCCTCAAAGGAGCTTCACTCCAATGAGCTTAGATCATTATTAGTCGAAATGGGGGATTCCGTCATTCTGGCGGGAGACCTCAATGCCAAGAACACTCTCTGGGGCTGCAACTCGACCAACGGGAGAGGAGCCGCCCTGGAGAGTTGTCTTGACATAATAGACATGAGTGTCCTGGTTCCTTCTGAACCAACCCACTATAGCGCAATTGACGACGAGTACCGACCCGACATACTCGACATAGCGCTTGTAAGGAACGTAAGCCTTCGCGTGCGTTCCTTACAAGTGCTACAAGAGTTAGACTCTGACCACAGACCTGTGATCCTAGATCTAGTCCCTCAACACGGCCCAACAGACACAGGTCCTAACATACCAATGAAGGTGAAAACGAATTGGCGCCTCTTAGGCACCAAGCTCGCGGACACCTCATCCACAGATCTTTCCGCGATCCCGACCAACATCGAGACTCCTGAGGAAACGACCGGCGCGATTCGCTCCTTCACCAACCACCTTCAAAACGTCTTGAGCGAAAGCTCCGAGAATGTGCCGGAGACTGTTCACAGTCATTGGCAAATTCCCGACGACGTGCGGTGGGTGGTGAGGAAGCGTAACGCTACGCTAAGAGCCTGCGCGACGAGCCCCACCCCGGAACGACGACGTCTTGCGCGCTTCCTCCAACGTGAGGTTAGACGTCGCATAAAAGAGGTCGTCGATTCGAGATGGGAAACTCGCTTAGCCGAACTCGACCCGACACACCAGGCCTTCTGGCAGCTGTGTCGTTCTTTCAGGAGAAACGATGTGACCTCCATGCCTCCGCTCAATCGTCCGAATCAACGCCCGGCGTTTGATGACGACGAGAAAGCGGAACTGCTGGCCGACAGTCTGGAGTCTCAATGTTCCCTCATAGCCATACCCGTAGACGACGGCCATCTTGTTGCGGTTAATTCGTTAGTCGAAAGTAGGAACGCGGTCCGGCTACCGCCGATCCCTCCTAATTCGCAATCGATCAATGTCGACCCGGACGTCGACCCGCCACCACCCGATCCCCTTGCACCGGTGACTATCGAAGAAGTCATCGCTCTGATCAAGGCACTCAAACGACGTAAAGCCCCCGGGGGCGATAGGATCCCTACCCGCATGATAAAGATGCTTCCTGAGCATCTAGTTCAAATCCTTACCGCGATATACGATGCAGCTTTTCGAAACTGCCTCTTCCCAGAGGTCTGGAAGGAGGCAGTTGTGATAGGTATCCATAAGCCGGGGAAACCCGCATCCGAACCGTCCTCTTATAGGCCAATCAGCCTGCTCAGTACTCTGGGCAAAATTTACGAGCGGATCGTCCTCGACCGCCTCAAAATAGTCGCTCACAACAACAATCTGATCCCTCCGGAACAGTTTGGTTTTCGTGCTAGGCACAGCTGCGTAAATCAGGTTCTCCGCATAACGGAGCACGTTTACGACAAATTCAAGATAGGCATGCCCACCGGTGCTCTCTTTTTCGATATTGAAAAAGCATTCGACAGGGTGTGGCACAACGGCTTGCTTTACAAGCTGTACACTCTTAACGTGCCCACTCAACTCGTGCACATCATACGAGATTTTTTGTCGAATCGCGGATTCAAATATCGCGTGGAGGGTACTCTTTCTTCCCGACATACTATTACGGCCGGAGTCCCGCAAGGCTCCGCTCTTTCCCCTTTTCTATTCTCGCTATACACCAGCGATATCCCTAAACCGAAGAACGCCCATCTGGCGCTCTTTGCGGATGACACTGCAATCTACGCCTCACGTAGAAACCCCGACAATGTGGTGCGCACTTTGCAGGCCGCCGCCGACAAGCTCGGCGAGTGGTTCCGCAAATGGCGAATCACCGTCAATCCCACAAAGAGCCAGGCTATCCTGTTCACTTTGAAACGGAGAGTCCATGTGCCTCACAACTCAGTCCACATGTCCAACCAGGTTATCCCCTGGACGGACAAAGCCAAATATTTAGGAGTGACCCTTGATCGGAGGTTGACCTTCATACCACACGTAAATGCGGTACGTGCGCGAGCCGCATTCGCGATGAGCCAACTGCATTGGCTCATAAATAGGAAAAGCAAAATGTCCATCCGCAACAAGATTAGGATCTTTACCACGTGTATTAGACCGATCATGACATACGCGTCGCCCGTGTTCGCCCATATACCGCCTGCTCGTCTTAAGCGTATGCAGGTATTGCAAAACATTTTTCTTCGACACGCTCTTGGTGCCCCGTGGTACGTTCGCAATCGCAACCTCCACGTGGATACCAATATGCCGACCATCAGGCATTTCATGCAAATGACCAGCAAACGCTACTTCGATCGGGCGGTAAATCACCCAAATACGTTAGTCCGCAAAGCGTCAATATACACTCCATTCGACCGCGCCAAATGGAGACGGCCGCGTTCAGTCCTAACCGATCCAGAGGACGATATCACTCTGGCGATTCGCAGTAAGAACGAGTTCCTAAAACTCCTACACTCCACACGACCGCAGTTCCGTCCTCGCCGCCGAGGACCTCGCCGCGTTCCCCGTCGCCCCCCCGACCCTCCTAACAGTTCCGGCCCGCGTGCCGACGAAATAAATGGATAGGATTAGGGTAAACCCCAATCTTCCCCACTAAACGCTGATGTCTCATCCTCTCCCAGTGACCGTCCTGAGCCGAGGTCCGTAACCCGTTAGTGGGTTGCCCTCAGCATGGTCACTTAAATTAAAGGGTTGCGAGTGCCTAAAGCGCTCACCCTAAAGTCCGGTTTGTTTGTATAAGCCGACCCTCGTCAGGCTAACAAACGATAGTCAGGTTAAAAAAAAAAAAAAAATATGACCTTTGCTGTTGCCTATTTTTTACGTTTAGTGTTAACCAAACCAAATTATTTTAAATTATTTATAATACATACAGTAATTACTCAATAATGTTAATTTAAGTACTTCATATCTTTTCAATATTATGTTTTAATTTTTTAATTTAAGTATGTTGTCTGTGGTGAATGCTGTGTACACCTCTGAGTAGCACACATATCAGATATCGTACCTTATTGTTTTACTGTTTTATAATGTTATAATATGTAGTGCTGTTGGTGTACCTTATAGCAATAAATAAATAAACTTTACAAAAAAAACCTGTTGAGATTTTTTGTAGTGTTATTTTTTTTTATCTTTATTCGTATTGAAATGAAACTATACATAGGTTAAGATTAACGTACTAAGAATCTTCCCGTTCACTCCTGAAGGGCTGCGAGTGTAAAGGCGGCGAGTGTTCGGCGGGCGCGGTCGGCGGCGAGTGCGCGTGCGTCACGCTCAGCGTGCGTCGCTGGTACGCGCGCGGCCGGCTGCGCGCCGACTTCCCCTACCACGACCCGCCCATGCTGTTCGAGTGCAACCATACCTGCGCATGCAACGTGGTACAGACTACATATTTGTTTTATTGTAATGTGAAGACTATTCAAACAATAGATGCCAAAAAAAAAACAAATGTTTAGAGAGTATTACATATGTTAAAAAAATAATAACGGCATATTGACATTTTATTACATAGGAAAATAAGAGATTGGCTCACTGACAATCCTCATGATATTGATATTTGTTCAGAAAAAGTGCACGAACGCGGTGGTGACGCGCGCGCGGTCACTGGGTGCGACGTTCGTGCACACGGAGGTGTTCCGCGCGGGGGGCGCGCGCGGGTGGGGGCTGCGAGCCACGCGGTGCGTCGCCCGCGGCACGCCTGTCGCAGCCTACTGTGGAGAGCTGCTGCCCGCCGTCCGGGCCGACACGCGCGCCGCAGACCACTACATGTTCGCGCTAGATGTCAAGAACGATCTGCTAGAGGTGGGTATATTATAATAAAACACAGCTTATAATATAGGTGATGCAACTCGGCTCAATGTAGGGCTGAATAAATGTGATATGATTCAATCAATAATGATCAGAACAAACTCATGCGTTAACTGGAACGTAAATTAATATATAATCATTTACTTGATTGTCATAAATCACGAGTAAATTATCCAATATCACATCCAATGTTGATATTGGGATCACAGTTGTATGCACTCGTTACCACATTCTTATCTGTAATCCTACTAATATTATAAACGCGAAAGTTTGTAAGTATGGATGATGATGTTTGTTACTCATTCACGCAAAAACTACTGAACGGATTTCGATGAAATTTGGCACACGGGTAGATTATGTCCTGGATTAACACACAGGCTACTTTTATCCCGGGAAAATATAAAGCGGGACTTTTATCCCAGCAAAACTCATTCACGCGGGCGGAGCCACGGGCATAAGCTAGTATTTAATATATTTAAATCTTTTGCAGCAATGTGTGGACAAGACTCAGCTGTGTGTAGACGCGGCTGTGTACGGCAGCGCGGCGCGGTTCATGAACCACAGCTGCCGGCCGAACGTGGCGCCGGTGCGCGTGTTCACCACTTGCCGCGACCTGCGGCTGCCCGTCGTCACGCTCTTCGCCACCAAGGACGTGCAGCCCGGGGACGAACTCACGTGAGATATAAACAGTTTTTGGTTTGAGACACTTTGTAGCTTGTGTATACTGGGCATTATGAGGGTGACAATAGGCTAGTTGACTACTTTTTAAAAAAACATTTTTCAAAAATATATGCCATCTAAAATCTAACGGAAAAAGAATTTTCAAAATCGGCGCAATAATAAGTAAGATAATAAAGCTTTGAAATTTGGTAGAAGGGGTAATAGTCAAATAACAGTAATATCAGGCTGTGACGTCACCGGCTGTCACCGGTCGTAACGCTGCGTGCGTGCGAAAGAGATAACGCAATATTCCCACCACGCCCCCGCTTTTACTCACGACAATTTTTCAAATTTTAATAACTGCTTTATTTTTCAACCAATTTTGATGCTGATTTCACGGAAGAATTTCTTTTTCGTATTATTTTCTGTTACATATAAAATAATGTACAAAATAGAACATAGGAAACTTCAAACTACCGTATTAATAAGTGCCTCGCAATGCTTTGTAATTCAGCATTATTGATGGTGTCTATTGTTTACTGGCGAGTGGCGGTTGTGACGTCTACCATCAGGGGAGTGACTTGCTTGCCTCGTAATTAAGTTGCTGTTGTAATTTGCTAACGATGAAAGCCGTTTCGCCGTAGTATCTCTTCAGGGAAAAATTGAAGAATGCTGATTAAGGCACATAATATACTAACAGTACAACTACTGTGTTTTTAAGGTTTAAATTCTTCCGTTCCCAGGTTTGATTATGGCGATAAATTCTGGTCAGTGAAATCGAAATGGATGAAATGCGAGTGCGGGGCTCCAACCTGCAGGTATCCAGTGAAGGCAGAGTCGGAGGAAGCAGAGACTTAAAAATAACAATAAGTGATCGAAGCGATTTCGATATTATATTATATAAACTAATTAAAAATCGTGTAATAATGATATTTATTTACCATATTAGTATGTACTAAGCAATCAAGAACATAATAAATCATTTTCTATGTATTATGTTGTATTATTATAATCATCATCATCATCATCATCAGCCACATGACGTCCACTGCTGAACATAGGCCTCCCCTAAAGATTTCCAGACGGATCTGTCAAAAGCGGCCCGCATCCAGCATTATTATAATATTATCATCTAACTGTATGCCTTTTTATTTTGGTGTGTGTCTACACCCCAAAGAGAATTATAATACTGCTACACCCTAACGCTACGCCCCTTATACAAATACGTTAGTAACGCCCTGATAGTCGCACCTTATTATTAAGAAGACTGACATGGTAATTTTATGTACTACAATATTCTTATTTCTATGTTCAGCGGTGGACGTCATGTGGCTGATGATGATGATGATATTTTTTGTATTTAAGTGTGTAATGTATTTATGTGTGTGTCTGAATTTTTATATGTTATAATAATTATAATTCTTATTAATATGTTCCTCTAATATTTTATTTATTTTCAAATAATATGTGGATTTTCGTAAAAAAAAGGTTACTTAAGCGGGGTTTACATTAGCAATAAAACTTGCAGAAGTTATGTTGCGCAAGCTATTTTTAACGTGTAAACAGTCACGGCAAGCTGACTTCTGCAACATTTTGAAGCTTGCAGGCCTTCTGGCAAGTCGCATGTGTAAACACCATTTGTGCAACTTGCGCGAGAACTTGCAGTTTATTCTGCGTGCAGATAAAAGTTCCAACTTGCTGAGTTAGTAGCTAACGTTTTTTTTTTATTTGTTCCATTCTGAAGCAGGTAAGGTCTCCAAGACTATACTGCCAAGTTATAAGTTTGTAGTTTGACCGATATGTCTATTTTTGCCACCCAGCAGTAGTATACAATCATGTACTGTTGTCTTTATATTTGAAGATCATTGTAGTCAACGTAATTACTGGGTATTATAAGACTTAAAATCTTTTATCTCACGATGACGAGTGCAGTGAAATGACACGCAGTGCTTTGTAATTCCAAATTCTGTTGCGTGTTGGTATTTTAAGGCGATTTTTTTTACAATCATTATCCAAAGAGCATTATATTAGATTTATAAAAATCAGGTAAAAGGATTGCAAGCCTTGTCATTCAGTTTTATGAAAAAAGAACATGGCAAGCAATAAGTATTCCTCGAGTAATGTAAACAGCTTTGCAAGAACATGCGCAAGTTAACTTTGTGGTCACTTGCAAAAGCGTGTTGCTAAAGAAATATTGCCACTAGTGTAATCGCAACTGGAAGTTTTTACGCAATAAATAGCTGAGAGAACTTGCTAGTCTAAACAAAGCTTAAAGAATGAGGCAGCAATTCACATTTCAAATATTGCAATATGTAGGAGTGGGCGCGTAGTGAGGATGTCACACCATCACATTCTTTCGTACGTGTTGTAATTCCGGATGCCGCTACGTGCGCGTATTGCGCCTCTTTTCTCGATTCTTGACACTTACCCAATACCTCTTCTACCGAAACTCAAACTTTTGATTTTTTGCGGGATTTTAATTATCCTTTCTGTGTTATAATTTATTTGAGGTAAATAATTTGATAAACAGGGGCAGTGTGGGCAAGTGGGCAGGACACCTTTGTAGAATGGAAAATAATAGATGGGCCAAAAAGATAACTGAATGGATACCACGAAATAATACCAGAGGTAGAGGTCGACCTATGAAGAGGTGGGACGATATTTTCTTGAAGTTAGTAGGACCGGACTGGATGACGAAGGCAAGGAATAGGAAGCTGTGGAAATTGATGGGGGAGGCCTACGCTGAGGAGGCGACTACTACGTGAAGGCTTATGTAAAGATTTTTTTTTTCACATCTATGTAGTAGAAATAAAGGCTTATTTATTTATTTATTTATTAATTTGATAAACGCATACAACTATATTGAGTCAAATACTCAATTCAAAATCAAAATTCCGTTTCTGAATTTAGAATACCATTCCGGATGTAAAAGCCCGGCCAACAAGCAAAAGGACTTTTATCTAGATTCCATATTAGTTGCAAAAGATTAAAAAATTTGCTGTCAAATATATTTAAAAGTTTTCAACGGCTGTGTTTTGAAAGTTTGTGAAACAATGCATTTTAGCCTAGAATTTCGTAAATAGTTCCCTCTAAAGTGTAATAATTGTACGTATAGTTGTATTTGAATGTGTAAACCTGTGATCAAAATGAGTGGAAATACGGAATCAACGTCCAACAGTATAAAATTTGCGCCTGTTCCCATGGCGGCGCTCCTTGCTAATTTGATGCCATTACAGAAGCAATCGGACACTCCAGAGTCTAGTTTTTGCTATTCTGACGATAGTGATGATTCTACAAGTGAAACAGTTGCTAAAAAACCAACCGCACCGCCAACACTCAACAAAGACTTTCTGACACCTGTTGTGAAATCTCAACCTAAAAATAACAAACCGTTCATTTCGGAGAAGAAATTATCTTCAATAAATGACAACAAAGAGAACGTCAATGATAACTGGTCGTCCTGCCTCACGTATCCTAACAAGGACAGTCGGATATCGCAAAGCGCTATCAAAAACTTACCACATCCGAGTTCTGAGGTGAAACGACGAAACGCGCTAACGCCTCATGACAACAATGCGAAGAACGTTATCAGTGCGCCTAAAAAGACACCGGATATGACAAAAACGCAGAGCAGTGCGACAAAGACGAAATCCTCGACACCATTGATAAAATCTGGCATTAGGAGGTTCACGCCAGGCTCGGCGCGGAAGAGTAACAAGAAGACCCCGCAGAAGAGCGTCAGCCAGAACAGAGACAAAGTGCGGTGCGAGCTGTTCACGCAGAAGCAAAAGGATGAGGCGCGGCTCCCTCCTCCGCAGCCTGTGAGTGTCCCGGTGCCCGAGACGCCCATGAACAAGAAGGCTATACCGGCGTCATACGCTGCAACACCATCGTATCCGCAGGGTGTCGTTGGCAACAGCTCTAAGATATTGTTTAAGACTTTAAGCATTAAAGACAAGAAGTACATGTTTATTAAGAAACTGGGCACTGGAGGCTCTAGTGAAGTTTATAAGGTAGGTTCCAATATCTCAAACAAGCTATAGAAGGGACAAACTAAGCTGGCTGGTATGACAATTCAAATTTTTCATGACTTGATAACTTTGTGAAAACGTCTACCCAAAAAATTCAAAAGTCAACTACATAATTGCAAATACTTATCATGTTCTCCATACATTATAACAAAGAGTATCACACTTATGTGTCATATCTGAATTCATATTGTAAAAATATACTGAAATAAAGAATATAATCATGACTTACATCAACGCGATGCTTGTACAATGTTGTATACTTTGATTAATTATATACCTAGATAGACACTGAATGTTTCAAATGCGTAGAAAAAATAGAGGCAAACAGTTGTCCACTAAATGAGTTCGAGTGAATTATTTTTTGTTGTTTTTCTCCCAATTTTAGTAGAAACCATGTAATAACTGGTATCATTATGCGCGCACTTTAGAGAGAGCCATGGCACAGTAGAACAAGTTCATCGTATAGTAGACGTAATCAGCAGAGCAATGGAAGAGAAACAATACTGTTCAGCAGTGTTCTTGGATATAAGTCAAGCCTTTGATAAAGTATGGCACGAGGGTCTGCTTTATAAAATCAAAAAAACCCTTCCACACTCGTTTTTATTGATACTAAATTCATACCTTGATAAAAGATGCTTTGAAGTAAAATACAAAAACGAACTCTCGGAATTGCATGAAATAAAATCAGGCGTACCGCAAGGCAGCATCTTGGGGCCAGTATTGTACACTATTTACACTGCCGATATACCCACAACTGATAATACAACAATTGCAACATATGCAGATGACACAGCTCTACTTGCAATCCACGAAGATCCAAATACTGCATCGGAATATCTACAGTGCCATATCACCAAAATAGAAGACTGGCTCAGTACTTGGAGAATCAGAGCTAACCAAAGCAAGTCTACGCAAGTAACCTTCTCGCTCAGAAGAGACACCTGCCCACCAGTGATTCTGAACAGTGAAGAGATTCCTCAGGAAGACAACGCCAAGTACCTAGGTTTGCATCTGGACAGAAGGTTAACGTGGCGGAAACACATATGGACAAAGCGCAAACAGCTAGATACAACCCTTCGAAACCTGTACTGGCTGATTGGACGGCATTCTCAAATGAGCACACACAGCAAACTTACAGTATACAAAGCAATACTGAAACCAATTTGGACCTATGGCATTCAGTTGTGGGGTACGGCCAGTCAAAGTAATATTGAAATATTGGAAAGATTCCAGTCAAAGATACTTAGGCTCATCTTTGATATCCCTCAGTACATTAGTAATAAAATCATATATCAAGACCTAAAAATCCCAACAGTCACACAAGTTATATCAGAGTACAGCATGAAATACCAGGAGAGACTTGCCAAACATCAAAACGAACTTGCTCTAAGACTTAGTGGTGACGGTGGCCTGCATCACAGGAGATTAAAGAGACACAGCATCCCAACTCTTAAAGATAGATTTGCCAGAAAGGATTGAGACACTTAATCTAAAAGTGCTCACCATGCTAAATTAAAATAAAAAAAAAAAAAAACAGTTCCGACAAAGAAGTGGCTTATTGTTACATAATTGTGACAGATTGCCATGACGCAGGAATACACAAAAAAAAAAAAAAAAAAATTATGCGCGCACAAGGATACACAGAATGATGCAGAGATAGCCTATGACAAAGCTGTCACGCATACTAGCTTAAGAAAAGTTGGCCTGTTTGTTTTAGTTTCATTGCAGCGCGTCACTCTATCTAAGTTTATAATTTATCAAAGGTTGTATACTGCAGTTTATGGGTGTAGTGTTGGGAAAGTTTTAAATCCCTTGGCAACCAAACACAATCAATTACTAAATAAAATCGAAACTTTAGATGTAAAAAAAAACACTGCTGCTTATTTAAAAATTATGTTTAAAATACATTTTATAAACAGTTCTGAACAATGCATTAGATATTTTTGAAACCTTACACATTTCATACTCGAGGAAAGAAAACAAAGATCTCCAAAGTAAATAATTTAAACCATAGCACTATATTTGTGTTTCAGGATGTTGTTATTGCCTCGTCAGTTGTATTGTTAGTGAGGGGTGAATGCCTTCTTTTGCCATGTTGCTTGGCACACACTATTCCTACAATTTTTTTATTAAGACCAGGCATATCAATATAAGTTTAATTAAGGTCCTCAATGCAGATCAATGTACAGTGAATGAATTATAATAGATTTACTAATAGACCTACATAGTTGTATGTATGAAATTTCATTTTCAAATATTAAGTTATGAACCCCCAGTAAATGTTATTAATATTTTAAAGGATGTCTGGTTACTGGAGTTTAACCATGACCACAGAAGCTGTATAAATAATTGTTCAGACATTTTTACAAAATACACATACAAATTAAAATATGGATCATGGACAGGATCTTTTTTTTTTTTTTTTTTTTTTTTTTTTGTTATGGACATTACGGTCAGTAGCCTGACGCGAGTCGGCTTTTCTGACCACACCGGACTTTCGGGCGAACGCTTTTAGACGCTCCAACCCTTTACATTTAAACGACCACGCTGAGGGCACCCCCTAAGTGGGGTACGAGCCTCGGCTCAGGGCAGTCGTTGGAAGATGATTGAGACATCAGCGATTAGGGGATTTTAGCGGTGTAATACACCAATCTATCCATTGTTTTCATCGGCACGCGGGCCGGAACTGCTAACTGGGTCGGGACATCGGGGGACACGGCGAGGTCCTCGACGGCGAGGACGGTACAGCGGTCTTGAGGAGTGTGAGAGTTTCAATAACTCGTGCTTTCTTTGAATGGCCAGAGTGATGGCATCATCTGGATCGGTCAGGACTGAACGGGGACGTCTCCATTTCGCGCGGTCAAATGGAGTATAAATGGATGAGTTTCGGATGAGCGGATTATGATGATTAACCGCGCGATCGAAGTAGCGCCTGCTAAGCGTCTGAATAAAGTGCCTGATGGTCGGCATGTCGGTGTCCACGTGGAGGTTGCGATTACGCACGTACCACGGGGCATCGAGTATTTGTCGTAGAAATTTATTCTGGACAACCTGCAGGCGCTCAATCCGACCGGGTGGTATGTGAGCGAACGCGGGTGCTGCGTATGTCATGATCGGCCTAATACATGTCGTAAAGATACGTATCTTGTTGCGGATAGAGAGCTTACTCTTTTTGTTAACGAGCCAGTGGAGCTGACTTTTCGCGAATGCGGCTCGCGCGCGTACCGCATTAACATGTGGGATGAAGGACAGATTCCGATCAAGGATCACTCCTAAATATTTGACTGTATTGGTCCATGGGATGGACTGCGAGAACATTGTGACAGTAGCGTTAGGCACTGGGGGTGCAATCCTACTTCTAGTGAAAAGGATGGCCTGGCTTTTGGTGGGATTAATGGTGATTCGCCATTTGCTGAACCACTCGCCGAGTTTGTCGGCAGCGTTCTGCAAAAGGCGAATCAACTGTGTTTTATCTCTACGTGAAGCGTAGATGGCAGTATCGTCAGCGAAGAGTGCCAGATTGGTATTCTTCGGCTTTGGAATATCGCTAGTGTAAAGCGAGAAAAGAAATGGGGATAGTGCGGAGCCTTGCGGGACTCCGGCTGTGATGGGGTGTCGGGAAGACAAGGTTCCCTCCACTCGATAACGAAAGCCGCGATTCGACAAGAAATCTCGTATGATGTGCACGAGCTGAGTGGGCACGTTGAGAGTGTACAGCTTGAAAAGCAAGCCGTTGTGCCACACTTTGTCGAACGCTTTCTCTACATCGAAAAATAGGGCACCGGTAGGCATTTTTAGGTAGAATTTAGAGTGGATGTGCTCCGTGATGCGGAGGATTTGGTGAAGGCAGCTATGCCTAGACCGGAAGCCAAACTGCTCCGCGGGGATCAGGTTGTTTTGATGGGCGACTATTTTGAGACGATCGAGGACGATTCGCTCATATACCTTTCCCATAGTGCTGAGTAGACTGATGGGTCGATAAGAAGAGGGTTCGGACGCGGGTTTACCCGGTTTGTGGATGCCAATCACAACCGCCTCTTTCCATTCATGTGGAAAGAGGCAGTTGCGAAAGGCTGCGTCATAAATGGCGGTGAGGGTCTTGACTAGATGCTCAGGGAGCATTTTGAGGACGCGATTAGAAATGCCGTCGCCCCCGGGGGCTTTGCGTTTTTTGAGTGCCTTGATCAGATCGATGACCTCTTCGACCGTCACCGGTGCGAGAGGGTCGGGCGGAGGGTCGACTTCCGGGTCGACGGGAACCGGTCGCAAGATTGGCGGCAGCGGGGCCGAATTCATTTGTTCGACGTAGGTGTCAACCGCAACAAGATGGTCGTGGTCTACAGGAACGGACGCGAGGGAGCATTGAGACTCCAGGCTGTCGGCCAGCAATTCGGCTTTTTCGCTATCGTCAAAAGCCGGTCGTTGGTTAGTGCGATTGAGGGGAGGCATGGATGCCAGGTCGTTTCTCCTGAAGGAGCGACACAATTTCCAGAAAGCCTGGTGTGTCGGTTCCAGTTCGGATAGATGGTTTTCCCATCTCGAATTGACGACCTCCTGAATGCGACGTCTAACCTCACGTTGGAGGTAGCGCGCTAGACGTCGTCGATCCGGGGTGGGATCCGTGGAACATAGCCTAAGGGCGGCGTTTCGCCTCCTCACGACACACCGCACTGCCTCAGGGATTAACAGGTGGCTTGGTTCAGCCGCCGGCACCTCCCTGGAGCTTTCACTCATGGCGTTGCGCAGGTGGTTAGCGAAGGAGCGAATCGCGCTTGTCGTTTCTTCAGGAGTAACGATATCAGAAGGGATCGCGGAGAGATCAGGCGATGAGGTGTCCGAGAGCTTGGCGCCTAGGAGGCGCCAATCCGTTTCCACCTTCATCGGGGTATTGGGACCTGTGTCATTTGGACCGTTTTGAGGGACGAGATCTAGGATCACAGGTCTGTGGTCGGAGTCTAACTCTTGTAGCACCTGCACAGAACGCACGCGAAGGCATACGTTCTTAACAAGTGCTATGTCGAGAATGTCAGGTCTGTGGTAGTCATCTATGAAGCTAAAGTGGGTGGGCTCAGAGGGAGCTATGATGTCAAAAGCGGTGCGGTCAATTATACCCTCTAGAACGCTGCCTCTCGAGTTTGTCGAGTTGCAGTTCCAGAGAGTATTCTTGGCATTGAGGTCACCCGCCAGAAGGACGGATTCCCCCATGCCTAAGAGTAGTTCTATGTCAGAGGAGAGAAGCTCCTTTGAGGGTGAGAGATAAGCCGATATGATGGTGATCGGCGAATGACCCGTCATTGCTAGCCTGCAGACCGAAGCCTCAATATTTCTTAAGCCTACAGGGGGATCTAGAGGTATACAGTGCAGGGACCTTTTATAATAAACGAGGGTGCCACCTTTGGGGCCTGAAGTCCTATCATTGCGTACGAGGCCGTAATTGGGAAGATTCGGATTGCGTCGATGAGGTTTGAGGAACGTTTCCTGTAGCAGAAAAACGTCCAAATGGTTGTCGCGGACGAAATGAGAAAGTTCGGTACGCTGACCATCAATACCGTTAATGTTGAAGAACCCCGCTCTTAAGGAACGGGGTTTAATCCGCGATGAGGGAGTGATAGTATTATTAGCCATTTATAGGCCCAAAAAGTGCGGTCAGCTGATGCTGACGGATTTGAATTTGGACTTGTGTAATCTCCTCAAGGAGATTTTCGTCCGGGTAACCTAGTGCCTGAGCTCGGCTGATAAGGTCGGTGAGGATGCTTATGAGGCGAATTGCACCGGCTGAAGTAAGGGCGCTGACCGCGCGATTTGCGTGAGACGCAGGGGATGAGTTGGCCGAGGGAGCCACCGTCATCTGAGCCTGGGGTTTCGGTGTGCTCTTAGTCTTGTCTACCTTTGAAGAGGTAGCCTTGGAAGCCGTAGGAGCAGTAGTGGAGGCAACTGCGGGAGCAGGTACCGAGGATGGGGATGAGGTGGTAGGAACGGCCGGGGAGGCGAGAGTGGCTTCGCTTTGGGCCTGAGTGGCAGGTTTGGTGCTGCGCAATGGCGGAAACCATGCGTTTTGCACTGGCGTAGGCGCTAGCCTAATAGTGGCCTGAGGGGCCTGGAGGGCTTTAGAAGCCGGAGGGGCCCGTGAGGTGGAGCCTCTCGGTCCCCTGGGGGATTTTT
The DNA here is from genome assembly GCA_947568825.1 of Sphinx pinastri. Taxonomy (NCBI): domain Eukaryota; kingdom Metazoa; phylum Arthropoda; class Insecta; order Lepidoptera; family Sphingidae; genus Sphinx; species Sphinx pinastri. The sequence continues at coordinate 2,250,563 of OX387615.1, forward strand.
TTGGGGCGACTGAGCACCCCCGGTAGTTGGCCGGATGGCCCGACTGGCGGCAGTTTGTACACGAAGGCGGCTCCGTGCACAGCGTCCTGTCTTTCGGACGAGAGCAGTCAGCGGTGCCGTGTTCTCCAAGGCACTTGACGCAGCGCGCTGGGAGACGGCAGTTACGGGAGGAGTGGCCGTATTTTTGACAGTTGTGACACTGTCCTATCTCTCCCTTTTTGTGAGGGGACTCTATGCGGAATCCGCCGAGACCGCAGATATCGCGGATCTCATAAAGACGTTTGACGTCAGTGGGAGACGCTAATATAGCGAGAACCATATCGTACATGGAGCCGGGGGAGTTAGCCCGGGAAGATCGGTGCATACGATGCACCTCTACGGCATTAATGCCTTTTTCTAGAAGGCCGTCTTTGACCTCTTGGGTCGTCATCTGCAGCGGAATGCCGCGGATCACGTAACGGTAACGACGTTCGTCGGCAAGGGCGTGGGTATAATAATAGAATTCCCTGGAATCCAGGAAACGAGTAAGTGACCTATGGTCGTTGATGGTGGAGCATTGAATAGCCCACAGCTGTTTTTTTGTGTGCCACTCGTTGTGGGACAGCTTGACGGCCGCATTGTGGAACGCGTGCAGCATCATGGGGATGGTGGTGTTTGGGGGAAGCTGCACAAAAATGCGTGCTGGCTTCTTCCCTTTGCCAGGCTGAGATGACGGCGGGGCGTCGGTTGGCGCAGTGAGCGCAGAAGGCGCAGTGGGCGCGGTAGGCGCTGAGGGCGCGGAGAGCGTTGAAGGCGCCGGAGCGTTGGTGCTCCTTTGTTTCTTCCTCCCGCGCTTCACAGTCGAGAAACCATCGTCGTCGTGTTCCGAAGACGAGGTTTCCGCCTGCGAATCCCGGGAGGAGGATGGTATCGGTCTCTTAACCGCGGTGGTTGGAGTTTCGGGGATTTGGGGCGTGCCAGGGTCAGTGTCCATTGCGGACCCGACCATCCCGGAGCCCTCCGCGGGCTCAGGCGCTTGACCAGCGTCAGAGCTCACAGAGTACTCCGTCACGGCCGGCTCCACAGAGGACTCCATTACCTCCCTCATAAGGCAGATCAGGGACTTGCGGAACTCTCTATCGGAGTGGAGTCGATCCACTATCGAGTCCATCATGGGGTCCCTGTCCATGATGGCCTTGATGGTGGGGACCTCAGTTGGTAATTCTATAGGCCTGGAGTCAGCCATGTTGGCGGCTGATTCCAAGCCTACAGTATTTATGAGGAGGGCCGCGTGTGTGTTCACTACCCGGGTGCGTTCCGCCTGGGAAAGAACACACAAGAAACCAGGCGGCTATCGCACAAACGTTCGATCGCGGATCGCGGAAAAGTGGTATACGCGGAAACTAATTCCCCGGGTGGGTGTGCCCGAGGGTGAGTGAGTGTGTGGCCCTCCTCGCCGGGTATAGGCGAGGGGGGGTGAACTTAAAATAGGTGTGCCCTAAGCTTGTATACCCTTCGCCAATCTTATTGTGCGAAGGGTCCCTATCAAGCCGTGTACCGTAAGCGGTATTGATCCGGAGACCGCACGCTCAACCGATACACGGGATGGATTTTTTGGATGGGCAGGGTGTTGGGAGGGTGATATGCGGCGAAAACTGTGGTGTGTCTCCACAGCTTTCTAATTCGCACCCGTCCGGCTTTGCTTCAGCCCTAATGGGGCGCAGCGCGTGGCCGGGTCACCGCTAACTCAGCTTGTTATCACCGTTAGGTTTACCACTGAGCTAGCCCTGAAGGGGCAAATAAATACTTTTGAAAAGTTAGGCGAAACCCTGTCCTAAAAAGGACGCGGTGTAGCCCGAAAAGGGTGTTCAGGTAGCAATAGAACAATAGTCCTATTGTTACCTGTTGCCCTTGGCGTGCAGCGCGGGGGCTGCGGACCGTCCGAGCAGGTACTCGGAAGGAGCACGTGTGTCGCAGCTGGGGCGCTACGACAACAACAATACGTCCGTCCGAGACGACTGCTCAGAGCGGAATCGGACAGGATCTGTTTTTATTGCATATATAGGTAATTTGAAGTAGTGAAAATCAAAAGGTGAAAGGAATATTTAAAGAAACAATGTCTTATCTCTAGACATTTTATTGTATAATAAAAAGTGTTCAAGTTAACTTTCAAATAAGTAAGTATCTGACAAGCTACCAAATTGATAAAACATTGTAACATCAGTTTTATTGACATTGTTTTTAGTCAATTTCTAAGGTTCTATACATTAATTATGTATATTTGCTTCAGGTGTTAGAAGTAGGCAGCTCGTGTGAGTATGCAGTGAAGTGTGTGAATCTTGCTACTGACCAGGAGCTGGCGCAGGGCTACATCAACGAAGTGCGCCTGCTCCGCGAGCTGCAGAACTCAGACAGGGTCATCAGGCTTTATGACTAGTGAGTAGCAGCCTTACATGATGGTCACAAAAATATTATATTGCTATTTTTACAATGATGAGGCAACATGCTAAAAATGAGTATAACACACACACTCACACGCACACACACGCACACACACACACACACACACACACACACACACACAAACACACACACACACACAAACAAACACACACACACACACACACACACACGCACGCATGCACTTTTCGCCAGACGCCAGACTCTGTGCTGGTACTGAATTTATAATAAGTGTTATCAGCATACTGTATTGAAACAACATCTCAAACATCACATTATTTTATTGCATGGTAATTCATTTCAATATTTATAAAAAAATCTTCTATAACACATGGTTTTTATTAAGATGAATAAAAGCATTTTTTATTGGTTTTCGTATCCACTCCGACAATCATTTAAAAAATAATTATCCAATACTATATTATATTATCTAGTGAATACGAGCGCACGAATCAGTTCCTGCGCATGGTGCTGGAGGTGGGTGAGACGGACCTGTCGTCGTTCCTGAAAGCGCGCGGCGCCGGCCTGCCGCCCGCGCTCGTGCTGCACTACTGGGAGGAGATGCTGCACGCCGTGCACTATATACACGAACATGGTGAACATCTACTTATTTTGTACAGTAAATAACAAAGACATTTTATAGACCTCATTATGGGATAAGATTTCCTATCCTGGTTATCAAACAGAAGTCGGTGAATAGGCGCTGTGAAATCGAACGATTAAAGGAATATTCAGTAATAATAAGCCTCTTGATTTAGGCGTTAGTGACGAAAAGAGATAAATACTTGTGGTTGATTTATTTATGAAATTATTTGCAGGTGTGATCCACGCGGATCTGAAGCCGGCGAACTTCCTCCTGGTGGCGGGGCGGTTGAAGCTGATCGACTTCGGCATCGCGTCAGCTATTAGCGGCGACGCGACGAGCGTGGTGCGCGCACAGGCGACGGGCACGTACTCCTACATCAGCCCCGAGGCGCTCATGGGCGGCGCCGGCGGCTATGGCGTCTCCGCTGCTGACGGCACGGCGCCTATTAAGGTATGATTGCTGTTTTTAGTCTTGGAATTTACCCAAACAATACCTTTCAATAATTTTGTTTACTTTACTTGCTTACATTCACTTTCAAATTCCAATACTTAATTAAATATATGTATTTGTCAGCGACTATATAGCCCCTAGACACATAATCCCCAATATTTTCTTTCAAATGAATTCTGTCAACTACTTGAGGTTTGAGGAAGCGGGGTACCTGCATTACGATTGGGCCTGCCGACATAATTATGTTTTACGTAGCCATAGAAACACTATTTTTATTGGGTGCGTCACTTGTCATGTAATGCTAAACAACTATGCAGTAGAGATAGCGTAAAATGCACTTAAGTCAGAAAGAAATGCAAATATAGTTTGACAGTAACTTCCTCAATGTTACAATTTTAAGTACATCATGGCCGGTATAAGATGAATTTCGATATTTTTTTAAAAATAATTGATAAGTCAAATTATTGACATAAATATGAAAAATAATGCTACTTTTGTGAAAACCCGAAATTTGGTTGTTTTTATAACACCACTGTTTTGTGCAAGGGGCGATTATAGCATTTAGTAAATCGATAATGTGGAAGTGTTTACAGCTCACAGTTGTGGTCACAACTGACTTGAAGATATTGAACGACAAGCTACATCTGATCTATTAGTCAGATGTGTTACCCGAAACCGATCGCCTGTTATTAGATGTCTATTGGCTATATGGTCGCTGGTATTTGTATTGTTTGCAAGCAGTCAACCTTTGCTCTTACAATGGTATTATCTGTGAAATGGCAATCAGCCTTTCATGATATATTGATATAATGTGATATTTTTTTGTGAAGATCTCGTTCCGTTCGGACGTGTGGTCTTTGGGCTGCATCCTGTACAGCATGGTGTATGGACGCACGCCCTTCGGCCACATCCCCAACCTGGCCAAGCTGGCCGCCATACTCGACCCCAACCACCGAATCGATTACCCGCCTGTGGAGCGTGAGTATTGTTTACATTTATCAATTACTGAAATCAATGAAACTATTCCAATCAGACACTTTGAATGCCTGCATTTGCAAATACTTTCTAAATATTAATTTATTATTATTCATTTTGTGAAAGCAACTCCTTAGTGAAACATGTTGTGGTCACATGCCACTTTTCATTTGGGGTTAAAACATATCTTGATAAGTATCCTAGATTATGTATAATGTGTGTTCCGCAGACCTCCCTCCATCGCTGATCGCAGTGCTGAAGTGGTGCCTGACGTACAACGCACGCGCGCGGCCGTCGGTGCGCGAGCTGCTGTCCGTGCCGTACCTGCAGCCGCCGCGCGCGCCGCTGCCCGCCGCGCTGCTCGACAAGCTGCAGCCACTAGTCACGCCGCAGGAGTTCCGCCTGCTGCAGCGCGCACAAGTCTAGTGCTTAACCATTGTCCAACAGACAGTACTGAATCCTCTATGAGTGATAAGTGATAATGATTGATATCCAAGTGTAAATAATTAACGGTGATGTCTTTTTCTAAAGCGAGACTTATGTTTGTATCACTATTGTGTAATTTTCTGCCAAGTGGCAGTTTTACAAAGAGTGTAGCGTTTCAGCTTGAAGTATGTTAAAGCCAGTGTAATAAATTACTGGAAATTATGAAACTTTAACATCTGAAATCAACCCAAAACATCAGACATGTTGTCTTTCGAAAATTTTTTCTTGCAATGAAGTTTTGTCTTCTTATTATAATCTTGATCGATTAGTTGTGGTAAGGCATTAGTCAGAGGATATTGTGATTTGTCTTCATGATCGTATAACTAAGCTACTGCCGCACCAGCTAACCAAAGTCCGACCTGCGGGCAGTGGCGTGACTGTCACGGTTTATGTGCATAGTCTGACAACTCCACCAAAAATCCACTGATGGGTGATATCTTTTTTTTGTTAAAACACAGCATACCGTCCCGCCGCCACCCAGTCTGTGCTCGGCTATGCGTAGTGAAAGTCTTGAGTAGATAATTTTTAATAATAAAGAATTTGGATAATTTTCTATTTACACGTAACTGGAACCAAAAATTATAACGTTAGGTTTTTGTGTATAATAATGCATACTACTATGCTACACTATCAAAAAATTATAAGTATGTTCCATTCAAACATATTTGGGTGTACAAAATGTTGGCTAAATTAATTGCATATTTTATATTACCTTTCTATGCAATACTTTATTTTAGTAAGATGTGCATTTATTAAATAGATGTAAATATTTCTAAAAAAATATTAAATATGAATGCATAACTGTGTCTTATATTATGGATATTTCTTGGATATTAAGAAGTTGCTTTGCAATTATTTTTGCATAAAAGCATTATGAAGAGTTTGAAAGCACTGTAAATTTTAATTAATGTATCAATACTTGATTTGAATTATCGTTTTCACTGTAAATAGTTTAAATTGGATTTTAAGGTGGTTATAATATAACGTCCGACGCCCAGATTTGGTTGGTCTAAACTGTAGTTAGTCACTCCAGCCGCCCACTCCGCTGCCGATTACTCCTAAGGGCCCACGCCTACGATCTTTTTAAAATATGCATGCACGCCTTTATCGGACTAATTATACATTGGGTTTACTGTGCATTTTAAATGCGTTAAAAGCGCCTCTAACTTTTTAAAACATGTGGACACTTCACGTGGTTAACTTCAGGGCGAAAACTAATTAACGTCAATCGTTAATATTGATAAACATTTAATATATTGCATATTTTACAAATGATATGACCGGTATGATGTGCAATATCACTCAGAGAGCACCTGGAAATACAGGTCATTTACTGTCCATTCCTCATCAAATATGTTGATCTTGAATTTTGATGAGTGGAATTGTATGATACATAGTAGTGGCTATTACTTCCATAAGGATGCGAACTAAGGCTTCATAACTCATTTTTGAAGTTAGACACAATCAGATTTTTACCGACGTAACTGATAACCAATTATAGTTTGTACTATTGAACATTTGTGTAGTAAATGTATTAAAATATATCAATTTAAATAAGTATAGTGTATTATAAACCAATGTAACTTGTAAATGTATGCATTAACATAATTTATTAAATTGACTTATAAATAAACAAACTCGTTTAATTGAAATAAATATTTATTGAAAAGATTAATAAAGAGTACAAAAAATAAATAGAATGAGGCTACACGCGTTAGCTTAATTCTAGCAATAATAGAAATGCATTACACGAAAAGCTGAGTCTGTGTCGTAATGAAACGGCAGCTTCGTATTTCTCTGCTACGCTCAGAGAAAAGGAATTCTAACCCTTAGGGCTCATGCACATAAATACGATACGGCGTTTCACGACGCGACGCCGTATCGTGAAAATCTACGACGACAGTTAATCTCGAAAATGGACCGCAATATACGTCTATTACGCGACGCCGTGTCGTGTTTGTGTATGAGCCCTTACTTCTGTACCCGAAGATATATAACCGGCACGTATCTTGGTGTTGATGTCATCTTGACTTTAATGCGCAGGTTTATACGATGATATTGGATGCGGTCCTTCGCGTCATATTACGATTAAGTATTGCCAATTAAATTGTCTTATGTGGCAAATTAATTACTATAACAGTAGATGTATTTTCTTTAGAGAAGCGACCAACATGCGTGCCGGCTCTTATAAGTGACTACCCGAGTAGTCCCGGGCCGCCCGGACGCTCGCGTTTCGCATGGAAACCACTAGCGCTCCGAACAGACGCAACGACAGCAGCCAACCTCCCAACGATAGACTACACTAATCAAACATTTAAAATGTGTACCAACCAGTCTATAACTTGGAATAGAGATAGATATGAAGGCAAGCATTAGAGACGGAACCACAAGCGAGTCTGGCGCTACAGTTTTGCTACAGATAAATGCCAATGTCAAAAAGGCTAATCTTCGACACGTAAGTTAGATTTTATTTATACGTAAATTACGCCACAGTTCTCTATTTAGATATGAATGGTGCTGTTTATACGGAAATGTGTACAAACGCCACGCGACGGAAGAATTCGACGTAAATTACACAACACTACGTTAACATCGCTCGAAACTCGCCCGTGCACGTCCCATGGGTGCGCTATCGTCCGCGCAGTACGCACGCAGGTGGGTGTTGTAATGAAAGAACCAAGTATGATTTGTTATTTAATGCGTTAAATAAGGTACTGCGCGGGCGGTGCTGCGTGCTTAATTCTGGAACAGCGTGTGGGTGAAGTCTATGTAGTCGAGAGCATTGGGTATGGGCCGCTCGGACTTCGAGTCGACGTAAGGTTTCATGCGGGCCATGCAGTAGTCCGCCATCTCCTTTGTCAGGTTCTGTAAAAAAGGTATTATAATTTTAATTTATAGCAGACTAAGCTAAAAGCTTTAAAATTATAATATAATAAACAAAACATAATGATTTCATAAAAAAACATTTCATGATTTGAAACAAAAATGTCAAATTTAAGAGTTTTGAAAACGCCTCTACAATTGTAAATAACGGTCGATAAGAGAATGTTATTCAGTATTGCACGAGTCACCGAGTCGGACAGCGATATAGTACACCATCAATTTGTGCAATATTTTTTAAGAAATTGCACACACACACACTCACGCCCTTTATCCCCGAAGGGGTAGGATGAGGCGCAACTAGTGCACCCACTTTTCGCCGTGCATATTCCGTCCCATGATGTGATAGGGGGGCGAACCTATCGCCATATCGGGCACAAATTCCAGACTCCGGGCTGATACTGAACAGAAAAACCCAAAATCACTTTACCCGACCCGGGGATCGAACCCGAGGCCTCAGCTTTGCAGTCGTATCGTAATACAACTACGCCACCAAGGCAGTTTAAGAAATTGCATTAATGTATTAAAATATAATTTATACATTTTGTGTCTATTTGCATAAAGTGCGGCATACTAACAGCGTATAGTTCATCCTTGGTGACGTAAGCGCGGTCCTGATGCGCGGTAATGGCGCGGAATGCGTTCTCGATCTCCTCGGAAGAGTGTACGTTCTCAGTCTCCTTGCTGATCATGAACGCCATGTACTCCTGCAGCGACACTTGCCCGTCGCGGTTCGGGTCCACCACATCTGTAAGTAAAGTATTTATTTGCGAATTGCAAAGTAAGAGTTCTTGATTATAGAATTTGTTACTTCGCAAAACACGTTGTTGTAAAATATTAGAGTACTCACTGAGTATAGCCTCGAACTCGGGGTCGGGCTGTCCTTCCTCGACCATGGGCAAGTCGTATCCGAGCGCGCGCAGGCACGACTTGAACTCGTGGTGATTGAGGCGACCAGAGCGGTCCTTGTCGAAGTGCTTGAACATCATCGAGAACTCCTTCAGCGCGTCCTCGCTCACACCTGGATGGAAATTGGGTATTTATTTGATTGCAAATGGAATGGGCAAAGTGTAAAGTAGACTTAGTGTCATAATTTGAATAATATAACTTGCTTATTTAATTTATCAAAACCTTGCTTGTTATTACTTACCCGAGTGGTTTCTGGCCTGTATCTGCTGCTCGAGGTTGTGCTGCATACGCATGGAGAGCTGGTCAAGCTGGTCCCATTGCTGCGCCAGGCCCACTGTGCTGTGCTCTGTGTATCTGTTGTCCAGGATCAGGTGCTCTTCTAGTGCGGCACCTGAGACGTAATGTTAGGAAATTTGTATTTTTTATCATGTTTAAAATATGTATGTAAATATTATATTAAGAGGTTGGTACACACTTCTGTGATTCCTACGCGTACAAATTAGTTGACACAAAATTATTATGACTCATTTAAAAATAGTACTTGTCTATGTTGTCGGTGTGGTAACATACCCAATTCTTCAAGGCGTCGCAGGTCGGCGCGCCTGGCCCGCACCTCCCCGGCGCGCTGCCGCAGCGTGGCCAGCTGCTGCTCCAGCGAGCCCGTGCCCTCCATCATCGACGTGCTGCAAGGTTATGAGTCAATTTATTACTCACTTATTAATTATAATGTAATGGATACAGGTGATGCCATGTTTTTATGTGCTCTGAAGGTAGTCATTTTAACAAACCAAAAATATATATTTAAGTATATATTTATAATTGATCTTCGGTGATTTCAAAGATCCTACGTAAAATAATGTATAATAAATATATTTTTGATATTATTTTAAGTGTAGAAAACGTGAAAAGTGACTAATTTCAGATCGCTAATTAGCGTAAGATTTATCAGTACCTGGTTTAAATTTATTGCATGACATGTTTTAAGTTATGAATATTAAAGTTTTATGTGATTTAATGATTGCATAGAAGATAATATTATAACCTAAAGGCAATATTCACGCCACGACATTTCTGTACAAAATCGAATGAGAAAGAAGGTTGCAATTTAGTTGAAGTGGTCAATTAGTACTGAAATTAATTGAAACAATACACTCTGAGATTGTTACGCCTGAAATATTAACGTTATTTCGGTGATGTTTGTTGATACCTGAACATTTTGTAGTAGAAGCCAATCGTATTTAATAGCAAAGATAGAAGAGACAACACGGGTGCGTGTACAACAGTGGGCTTGGCAAAAGAAACCAAACATTTAATATTTATTACATCAAAAGTAAAGCCTCGTGAGTCAAATGCTCATTTAATCAGAACGTTCCTCGCTTTTGACGAACGCATGCAAGGCTTGTTTATTTGGACTTTAATACCTTTGTAAATGCGTTTTACAGAAGTACTAATAATATTAGATTTCATTGGCGTGAGATGACAGACAATATTTTTGCCAAGCCGCAAAGCGTTTCGGTACAATGTTTAGTACAACACGCGACATTCTAATACTTTACCCGTCCCAGCCTAGCAGCCGGTACCTGTACACCAATATTACAATGAAATAATTTGTCAGAAATTACAGATAATTTTTACACACTCCTTTGTCTTCAGCTTGGAAACCCCACGAGTATGCATCTATATATCGAATTACAACGATCAATTTAGACTCTATGTGTACGTACCGTGTCTCGGTGAGCCACTGGTGGAACGCGTTGGCGTGTTTAGCGAACTCCTTACGTAGCTTGTCGTTCTCTTCCTGGCGCTGCGCCTCCTTCGTCAGCTCGATGTCGCGCTCAGCTGTACACAACACGTTTATGTTAATTATCCCCGGTTTATTGCTTCTGAGGACTATGGGGGTGATGAGGGGCCATAAGTGCCTCCCACCTTTAACGTAGACGGTCTCGAGGTCGGTTCTATGATTTAAAAGTGCCCCTTCAGTTATGGTTTATGGCTCATAGCCACTATGAGACTATAGTGGTCTTACATTGCTGGATAGAGCAGACCTTATTCATACCTTAGGGCTGTACGGTATATAATAAATGAAGCGGTAGACAGTGCATACCAATGATCTTGCGCAAGTTGCGCCAGGTCTCCTCGAGCGCCTCCATGGTGAACCAGGTGTAAGGGTTGGCTCCCACGTTGAACGACTTGATCTGCTCGTCGAGCGCCGCCAGAGCCTCGAAGTCGCTCTGTGCCGACGACAGCGACGCCTGCCAAACGCAAATAGTGCTGTACTACTCAATACTCATACTTACATCATCACAATGATGCTTGGCAAATGAGGGTAGTTGTAATAGGAACTAAACAGACAGTGAGCTTAAATACGCATTTTGATATGGGGATCATGGAACTTACTTGGAATTGCGCGTGCGCATCCTTGAGAGCTCTGATCTCCTCGATGGAGTTGCAGCGCACGGGGTCCGTAAGGTCCTCTTCGGCGTTCTCGAACCACGAGTTGAAGGCGGAAGCCTGGCGATGAAAAAATTACAAGGTAAATATTACTGTAGATATGCATTGATTAATTATAATTAATCTACCCTAGCTCATCTTGCAGAAAAATATTTTTTCTCTACTTAGAGATTCATTTGGGTATATTGTTTTTTGGTTCCCTAGGTCATCAAGCATATAGTTGAATATGCTGTCTATATAATAGGTGCTGGTACCTTCTTGGCGAATGTGAGGTATAGCTCCTCGATCTGTCGGAACTGGTCCTGCAGCTGCAGCAGGCGCTGCTTGCGCGCAGCCGAGTCGGCCAGCAGCCGCTGCCAGCGCGAGATCACGTCCCCGTGCCGCTTCACGATGGCGGGCGTCTGCTCGTGATTGGCGGCCACTAGTTGCTCCTTGAGGGACGTGATGTTCTGGATGCCCTCGTGCTCGAACGCAGCTAGACCTGTGGATTGAGGTTACAGTTAGTTGCCTTGTTCATAGACTGTTGTTCGAGGGGTTTATACACATGTTTAGTTCTGCATACCGTCACACAAATACAAAGAGTTCCATATAATTAATAATATTCTATCGATTTTTCACATTGTACTTAGTAACAACCGAAACAAACTCTCCTATAACTTAGCCTTGAAAGCATAAGACACAGGCCACACTGACCTGCATCGAAGGTGTCCTGCTTGGTGAGCAAGGTCTGCACAGTGGAGAGGTCGCGTCCGAACTCGTCGGAGCGCACGTGCGTCTCCTTGTCCGCGATCCACGACTCCACCACGTCTGCTTTCCACAGCAGCTGCAGGTACAGCGAGTTGTCCACCAGCGCAGCCTTGCGACGTGCCGCCAGACCGGTCAGTTTCTCCAGCTTGGCCTGGTGAAGGAAGGTACATTAACATGTTAATATAATCTTTGTATTACAGAGGTATGAATAGAAACGTTTTAGATTTTTTGCTGTAGGAAATAGGTTTGTGTTCGTGTTGATTTAGAATTACTAAGTTATTGGTATTACTTGATTAGCTGTTGTAAGTAATTTCTCCACAATACTGAGGCGTTGTTCATGCAGTATAGTTTGGACATAGGTAGTTGTGATGGAGCAGTGTGCAATGTGTACCTGCAGCGCGCGGATGCGGTGGTCGAGCGCGTCGGCGTGCAGGTTGCCGGCCTGCAGCAGCGCGTCTCCCTCGGCGGCCAGCTCGCGCACTCGCTCGGCGCGCGCGGCCAGCTCCGCCTCGAGCGCCTCGTGTTTCTTGAGCAGCCCCTGCACCGCCGCCATGCTGTCGCCGCACTCGCCCACCACCACCAGCTGCTGCTTCTCGCTAAACAACATTATACACGCATTCATTTTCATTACGAACTCGGTTGCCGTAAATACATTCATCAACCATATTAATCACTGATGAATGTGACACGACGCTACGATATCTTACCTGATCCAGGCTTCCTCCTCGTCGACTTTGGCCAGGAACTGCTGGTAGGCAAGCGACTGCTGGAGCTTGGCGCCCCTCTCAGCCGCGAGCGCCTGCAGCTCAGCCCAAGCCAAGGACAGAGCCTTCAACCTTTGCTCGATCTCGGGCACACCCAGGTTGGACACATCCATGAGCTTTTCGCCGGCCTCCTGCACCGCCTGGATGGCGGGCTCGTGGCTGGCCAACTCAGCTTCCAGACGCTTGTGCTTTTTCAGCAGGTTCTGGACGCCGGTCAAGTCGCGCCCGTAATCGTCTGAGGCAACGAGAAGTTTCTTCTCTCTGTTGAGATAAAATATTAAATGAAAAATATTGGAATCTTGAAACTTTAACATGCCTAGCTTAGTATTCTTTTTTTCTGACAGTGCTTAAAGTATGGTTGCTTCTATGGCGTTGACCAATGTGGAATTCACTCGTGTCACGGTGTATGTAACTACTTCTATGTCCTATGAATCTCGATCTATAAGCGGTTGTATATTCGCTCTATGGAGTGTGATACTCACTTGATCCAAGACTCCTCGTCGGCGATGTCCCTGAAGAACTGGTGCAGCGTGTTGGCCTCGTGCAGGCGCGCGCGGCGGTGCGCGGCGAGGTTGCGCACGCGCTCGAACCGCTCGTTGATGGCGGAGCGACGCGCGCCGATACCCGCGCTGTCGAACTGCCCGCTCGACACCAGCGCGTCCGCCTGCGCGTTCATGTCTGACGGGGGGATACACGTTCACTATCTATGTACACACATATAACTGTGTATAATTAATAAAGCATTATCAAATAAAAGTCTCACCCTCAATCCTGTCCTCGTGGGCCTGGATGTCTGCCTCCACCAGCTGATGCTTCTTCATCAGGTTTTGTACGGAGGCAAGATCCTTGCCGGAGTCTTCTGAGGTGAGTAAACTCTCCACCTCTCCGAGCCAGAAGTCCAGGTCCTTGACGGCCGCAATGTAAGTGCGCTGCTTGTTGGCCTCCTTTAGTTTGAGGGACTTCTCCGTGGTCTTCTGGGTGAGGAACTCCCATTGATCCGCGATAGAAGCGAGACGAGCCTGTATTGAATAATATATTTATAAAGATATCTTGTTCGCCACAAATACCGGTCACTGATGCAATAATCAATGACAAACCCTTTAAAAAAGATTTATATCTGAAGTTTTATTTTGAGTTTTAAATCCGTATAAATGGTATGCGTACCTGCACGGCGTCCTCGCTGCCGCTGCACTGCCCGCGCTGCACGAGGTTGCCGCCCATGGCCAGCACGGACTGGATGCGCTCCGCGTTGGCCGCCAGCTCCGCCTCGAACGCCTGGTGCTTCTGGTGTTTCGACTGGATGTTTGCCGGGTCCTGCACAAACAAGCATTCAGTATTAAGGAGTGATATGGTATACTTTGCAAATTGAGAATGGACAGACTATTTTCTAGATACTGGTGGAAACGGAATTAGTTTTTTATTGTTTAACTATCAATAACTCAACATGATAGTTCAAATACTCATTGTGCAAACAGTTCACCTTGTAGCTCTCCTCGGTGGCGAGCTGCAGTTTCTCAGCGATCCAGTTCTCCATCTCGTCGGCGTCGCGAGAGAACTGCTGCAGAGTCTGCTCATCTCCCAGTCTATACACAAAATAATAATAAAAATAATAGTTACGTCGATTTAACTGTGAGTTGTGAGAGATATCATTTGCAAAAGATTATATAAATTCGGTGTTACTAGAAACAAACTAAATAACTGGTCCTAGTAGGTGATCTCAAAAAAAGCCACTAGAAGAGCCTTACATGCCAGCAGATCATATTCCCAGCTTATATTCTCTTCCTTAATTTGTATATAAATCATTGTACATCAGTAAAAATAACAATCATAATATGACATCAGCCAACATTCTTCTTCTTCTTCTTCAGCCTTTAGAAGTCGATTGCTGAACATAGGCCTCCCCCAAAGATTTCCAGACCAACCTGTCAGAAACGGCCTGCATTCAGCGGGTTCCTGAGACCTTTACAAGGCTGTCTGTCCACCTTGTCGGAGGATTGTCATTTCTCATAGTCATATAGTCAACATTGAAGTTGTATAATATGCTTACCTGGACCGTTTCTCGATGAGTGCCTCCTTGAGATGGCGCCAGCGGTCGAGCACCTGCTTGCGCTTGTCGTCGATCGCATCGGTCGCGTAGTGGTCCGACGCGATTAGCTGGTCGGCCAAGGTCTGCAGCTGCGCGATTTTCTCCTCCTGCATAATACATGTCAATGTTAGTTATCAACGCGAAAAATAACTAAAGTGAAAACGAAAACAAACAAATAAACATCTTGTATACGTAGCAAATAAATCAGACCAAGACTACATCTAAGTGTGATTTGAGATAAAATATTTTCGTAACATTAATCACAAAAATATTCACAGAAATAAATTGATTCATTAGCAAACAAAATTGAGATGTGATTACTGACATGCGCGTTAATGGCCTTGTCGAAGTCCTCGTGCTTCTTGATGAGTTGCTCGACGTTGTCGGGCTGCGCGTGGTCGGGCGAGTCCACGGCGCTGTGCGCGTGCGCGTGCGCCTCGGCGGGGTCGGCCGGCGCCAGGAACGCCTCGCGCGCCGCCATCCACCCCTCCGCCTGCTCGCAGTCGCGGTAGAACAGCTGCAGCTCCAAGTTCTGGTCCAGCTTCATACGACGGCTTACCCACGCCCTGATGATCAATGCATTATTATTAACATGCTAGCTGGAAACACTTTCAATTTCACCTTTTAAATACAAGAGCTAGAGAACTGTACAACATAATATTATTTTGTCATTTTTATAGTGTCTGCTCGTGAGCTCGAAAGGAGGGTGTAGGTGCTGATATACGTATGTTTATACCATGACTAGCTTTTGCTCGCGGCTCCACCCGCGTGAAAAAGTTTTTCCCGGATAAAAATCCCGTATTTTCACGGGATACAAAGTAGCCTAAGTTACTCACTTTTTACGTTTTCACGTTTTCACTTTCACGTTTTAACTTTCACGTTTTACTGGTGGTAGGTCTCTCATTATGTAAGAGGCCGTCTGGGTGGGTACCACCGCAATGTCTATTTCTACCGCCAAGCAACAGTGTGCATGCACTGTTGTGTTTCGGTTTGAAGGACATTGTAGCCAGTATAACTACTGGACATAATGAGACTTAACATTTTATGTCTCAGGATGACGAGCGCAGTGGAATGCCACTCAGTACTTTGTAAGTCAAGGTGCTGGATGGTGTTGCTACTGTTTATGGGTGGTAGTATCGCTTACCATCAGGCGAACGGCATGCTCGTCTCGTCATTCAAGGCAATAAAAAAAAAAAAAAAAAAAAAAACTCAGGGATGATGTATTCTAACAGTGAAGGAATTTTGAAACCCACGTGGACATCCTAAACACTTTATAATTTTCAACTCTAACTATCAGGTACACCACTCACTTCTCCAATTCCTGCCTTGCGTCGCCCATGTTGTTGAGCTTCTCCTGTATGTCGACGCTGGCGTAGTGTCCGCCCTGCAGCAGCTGCTGGCCGAACAGCTCCAGCGCCTGGAACGTGCCGGCGCGCGCGTCCATCTCCGTGCGGTGCTCCTGATGTATACAATGTATTTTATACTTTATAACTGATCGCATAAGTTAGATTAAGGAGTCATTTCAATAGATACCGTACCAAAGTCCAAGCAATGGTCCCAGAGTTTATACTAATTAAATATATGTATTGATGGGACTGACAATCAGTACATGTTTGGTTTCAATTACCTTAATACGGTATCTATTGAAAGTGGCTTATAGGGTTAAATTAATATCATGGAAAGTGTTAAGGTCTGTTGTGGTTTAATGTGATTGGTGCCAAAAATAATAATCAAAAATGACTTTAACAAATTTTCTATAAACTTTTGCATAGAACATCACAATGCCAATTTTTATTTGAATTATGTTTAAAAATTCTAACAAACTCACTATTAGAAATAAATGGTAGATGATTTATAAAAAAATATATACAATTGGCAGTTTTATGAACGAAAGAGAAAGTTCTTAGAATTAAAATGATGATCACTATTAACGGGTTTCTGAAAGGGATTTCATGAGAAGGAATTTGGAAATTTGAACATTATTAAACTAAAAATAAAAGCGTAATAAATAAACAACACACAAAACAACACGTGATCGATACGATTATAGGAGTCACAATTACATAATATGAAGGAGACGTGAACAAACACACTGAAACAGACGGGAATATGTACTGGAAATAACACAGAGGGGCCTTTACATAGATACGAACAGTTTAAAAAACATTGAGGTCCAAAAGCATTTATGACTTAATTGTTATCTGAATAGTTATCACACTGAGGTAAGTAATTCTTTTGCATGTCTCAAAATATTGCTGAAATTACTTTAAAAAATTGTGCAGTGATAATATTTGTCATTATCACTTGTTTCGTTTCTCCAAATAAAGCATCTGTTGCAAAACTGAAACTAAATTGTATATCATATTGATAATTGTTTTTAAAAATGTCCGTACACATCCCACAACACTGATACTTCATTATTGCGCGTGTTATATTATGGCGTGTTGTTAGAGTCAATTGGCTAGAGTACGTGTCTGGGCGCGCCCGCGTGCCACCGAGCGTCACCTACGCCGGGAATTAGACTCGCTTCGGAAAACAGTGTGCTTAGAATGTGGCAAAAAACGCAACTCGTAAGACGATGTCGTTTAATTTTGATGTTTGTGATTGATCGAGAGACTTATATGTCAGTCACGTTCTTCCCTATTCTTCTATTTGATTAACTTCGTTGCGGTTTAAGACTAAGTGTTCCCAGAGACTCGCCGAGCTTCACCGCTCGGTGTCATAAAATGTGTGCCACTGCCGTCTTGGCTTACAGGAGATGCAGTGGCGGGTGTGTGGGCGGGATAGTCTCGTTAGTGACGTGTTAGTCTCTCAACCAATCACAATAAAACGAAACGGAGTTGTGTCGTATTTTTTTGCCACATTCGAAGCCCACTGCACATTAACTGTGGTAATGTCGGATTATTGTCAAAAACTAATGTGTGCAGATTTGATTGACAATTACTAATGTGTACTGTGAAAACTTTAACGGGATGGAGATATTTTACATAGATATCTTTATGGCGAAATTGCTAAACCAATTTGATCGAATTTTGTATGGAGATAGCCCAAATTCTTATGAAAGCTAAATTTTATCTCAGAAAAAAACTCGTAGGAACACAATTTTCTAAATTAATAATCATAGCAGAAAGTTAAACCATTGTTTTTCTAGACTCTGCAATATTTTGTTCAGAAATATTATTTTTAATGAATATCAATATTATTTCATGGAACTCTTTAATACACATCTGACATTACCAAACAACTCTGCAAACCAAACAACATTGTCGGGACAATATGAATCCCTTTAAACAACTGTAACTATGACGCAAACCTGGTATTGACACCCTATTTTCAACCATAATTACAGTATTAAAAAGCAATCCACGTGTCCGCGGTGTATTAATATAGTTAGGCTCTGGGCACACATGCGTGCAATCGTCTGACCTGCGGCATTATGCCGTAACGCGCGTCTATCTCCAAACGCTGGGTCTAGAACACACACTTTATATATGAACACCATGAAGGACATATGACATTAACATACACATCATGTACACTATGAGAGGGTACATCCTTGTTTTGAAATTAACATAATAATGTGAATGTTTAATAAATAAGTCATTGAATGTTCTGTTTCTTTATTTTATACTTCTCGCATGCCTTAAACAGTGAAAGTCTTGCATAGATCGGTAGGAGTGATGTGGCTACATCGAAGATGGTTAAAAATAAATTTCCTTGAAAGTGACATAAAATTACTCTAGCCAGTAACTTCTCGTGTTACTATTACTTGTTATAACTTTATAGATTTTCTCTAGTAGAGTATTAATTTCTTTACCAGAGAATTTTTTCAAGATTAATCTACTGTCTACGAGCTGTATATAATCAAAGAGCAGAAACATTCAATGGCTATAATCCTATTAAACATTTACGAAGAGTAAACAAAACAAAATTGATTATAGTTGGGTCAACATATGGTGGTACATTACCTGGTGCCTCTCGAGCAGTGCCTCGGCGCCGGTCACGTCGTTGGCGAGCTCCTCCGAACTCACCAGCGCCATCATAGAGTTGATCCACGCCATCAGGTCGCGGTAGTCGGACAAGAACCTGGTAAATACGCAATAATGAATATTAAATTCAAATGATACAGGGATTGTAGTAAAGAAGCATATTTCTTGTTCAGAATCCGTTGTAGTTGTTAGTAACTTCTTAGAACGTTTTTTTGCCAACTCAATAAATTCTTTAATTCCACCAATTAACTACAATCAGAGACTAAAATACTATCTTTATTCGTAGATTTTTAAGAAAAATAATTTATTGATAGCACAACATAGATATTATTAAGGGTCCCAATAGAGACCTAAGGCTGGTCCTATATAATCATCTAATGCTGCCATACCTCTGCAGATCATAAGAGTCGAGCAGCTTCTCCTTGCGCGCGTTGGCCCGCGCCTGCAGCTGCTGCCACGCCTCGTTGATCTCGCGCTGCTTGCTGTAGGTCGCGTCGGCGGAGTCGCCGTGCGTCGACATCAGGCGGTTGGCCGTGTCGTCCAGTTGACGGATCTTGTCGCCCAGGGCAGCTAGATCACGCTCCAGACCCTCGTGTTTGCCTGTAGGAAGGATGGTTAGGTTTGTAGCAATGTTATAAGTTCAATGCAGCGGTTATCTATGGATTGGTCGGTGTGTGAAAATTGTTTGATACTCGAATGCTTTGTTATGAAACGCGCAAAACGTTTGGCCATAGTGTGATCATAAGCTGACTCTCTAGCATTTCCTTACTCAAAACTTCACTAAACAAACTCAAAAAACAGCTATGTTAGTTTTAAATAAATAGATATATGCGTACTGATTGTAAAATATGTTATACTAACGCTGCAGCGTCTGCACGGAGCGCAGGTCCTTGCCGAGGTCGTCGGTGGCGAGCGCGGCCTCCTTCTCCGCGATCCAGTCCTTGGTCTCGTCGACGTCGCGGTGGAAGCGCTGCACCTCGTGCGCGGACCCGAGCTGGGCGGCGCGCTCTGCTGTCAGTTGCTGGAGTGATGTCCATTTAGAGTTCAGCTCCTGGAAGGGAAACACGATATTAATAATACAATATTGAAAAGCAGTCATCTGTTGCAGTGATGGATGCGTGAATTGGAACGTAACTCTTTTTTTGGCAAAATTGTAACGTGATTGCGGTCTCGTGTAGCTGTCTAAGTACACTTAATAACAACGCTGTCTAATGCAATTTGCATTGAGTTTCCCGATTGTAAATATGTACATTTTTAATTTACGGAAGTAAAAAAAATACTTATAATAAAAAATAAACAAAAAATTGTCATGTTTGCTGCAGATCTGTCAGTATACATATCATGACGGTCTAATCAAAATTCAACAAACATGCACGAGTTGATCATCAAAATGATTATGAAACTAGCGATAATATTATTGCAAATAGCTTGTTAGTACATCCCCGACAACATATGGTACATGTTTGCTTTTAATACTAAAATGGATTTTATAATATTGACTCGTTAGACAGATGTTTTTGATATTACTGTGTACTGTTATTCTTATATGGAAACTACATGTTTCAACGTAATCTATACATCTTCCCGTCCATAAGAAGCGTGTATCGAGACGGCGGTTAACAGGTTACTGCTTTATAATTGGAAATTACAAAATATCCATACTTTTCTAACTACATAATTTTTTATTGCATTGAATGACGAGACGAGCATGCCGTGCGCCTGATGGTAAGCGATACCACCACCCATAAATAGTAGCAACACCATCCAGCACCTTGAGTTACAAAGTACTGTGTGGCATTCCACTGCGCTCATCATCCGGAGACATAAGATGTTAAGTCTCATTATGTCCAGTAGTTATACTGGCTACAATGTCCTTCAAACCGAAACACAACAGTGCATGCACACTGCTGCTTGGCGGTAGATAAAGACATTGCGGTGGTACCCGCAAGTACTCACATAAGTAAGAGTCCGTCTGGGTAGACTGGACTCTTACTTATGTGAGTACCAGTAATAATAAATCGTGAACACTTGGGCCTCCAATATAAAGCCGGCGCATCACTCAAGGATACGTTAACTTTTACGATCAACCACCTGCTCGACTTGCAACATCAATACAGAAATTTCTAGTTATCCCCAAAGGGGTAGGCAGAAGTGCACCCAAGTGCACTTTGCTCGACTCAGGATCTACTATCCCGGGCTATCAAGACATTTGTATCATGTGTGTACCGACCTGCATTTGAGTCTTGATCTTGAGCGCAGCCTCTGTCTGTCCAACGGTCATGAGCTGCACGGCGATCTCGTTCATCTCAGCGAGGCGCACCTCGTTGGCGCGCAAGTCGTTCTGGAAGTCGTCGAATTTCTTCTGCATCACCTCCACTTGCTCCAGGTCCTCGCCAACGTCCTGCACTTGGGCGTGCATTTCCTGCAAACAAACACGTTGTTGAGTTTCGCTTCGTATTCGTAAGGGTCTGTTAATTCGGCTTTTCCATTTTATAAGATAAATATTTAGTTGTCACAGAACTATACTATAGAATTACACAAGTTTAAGAATTTCACTACATACAATGTATATAATTCATAAATGGTTATATATTTCTTTACATTTCTGGATTTAGATATGATATATACAGCAATGCTTCTATGCTCGTGACCTCAGCTATCCCTAATGGATTTAACAGTATCATTGCAGTCTTGATTGGGATTCCTCTGGTCCTTTGAATGTCAATTGTGTTATCTAGTTAAGTATTTGGTATCACACACCTTGTCCTTGATCCAGGTGGCGAGCTCGGCCGCCTCACGCACGAGCACGTAGGCCTTGACCGTCTCATTGAGCTTGTTCTGACGCTCGCGCGCGAGACCCAGCAGGTTGTCATATTGCGACTCGATCTGTAGGCAAATATATTACTTGAAATGTCTATTTACATTTTTTATACATGGGAATGTACGACAGAATTCGGATCACGACGTTAATTATCTGTAAAGGTGAAATAAGAAATGTATGTCTGATAGTAAAAAATATTGAATAAAGAAATATTTTTTACAAGTCACCATTTTTAATGAAATTAGAAACTATAATCTGTTACAAGAACATTATAAAAAGTAAGCTTTGAATATATTTAAGTTATTGGGTCGCCATTTTGACATCCGACGTTTTAGAACAGCAAACATAATCTAATCAATACTTTTCTACAAATTAACCAAATATATTTAAAATAAGCTAGTGATCTCACCTGGTTCTGCCTGGCAGCGATAGAGCTGGAGTCAGCGAGGTTCTGCTGCGAGGAAGAGAGTCCGGCATCGATCTTCTTCACGTAGGCAGCCGGCACGAAGCCCTGCCGGTCGTTCACCTCCACCTTCCACCAGTCCTGCGACAAGGAGACAATTTGTTCAAGTTAACAGCTATTACGTGAAAATATTAATATTTAAACTCATTTTATTGGTGTATATGTACAACATGTTCTTGATCCTTGCATTACATACGAAGCTCAGGTATACAGGATGAATTTTTCAAGTGGGCGTGGATGGCGTAATCGGAAACTATGGGGAATTGAGAGAAATGGTTTTGCTTCTCGCCCTCATGCCGTGTTATTTATTTAGGTTTTATATAATAGGGTAGTTGACTACTTATTTTAAAATACATTTCATCCAAAATGTAACGCAAAAAGATTTTTCAATATCGACGCAATAATAAGTAAGTTTATAAGGCTTTGAAATTTGGTGGAAGGGGTAATATCAGACTGTGACATCACGCTGCGTGCATACGAAAAAGATAGCGCGATATCCCTGCCACGCCCCCACTTTTGCTCACAAACAATATTTCGAAAATGAATAACGGCTTTATTATTCAACAAAATTTGTTGCCGATTTCAGAGAATAATTTATTTTTCGTAATATTTTGTTACACATAATATAATGCACAAAATCAAACATAAGAAATTACCCTATTCTAATATTATTTTCTGTAAGAATAAAGTATTTATTCCCCTAAACATGCATCGGTCCAAGCATTTCTAATCTGTAAAATGTTTATTTTCATTTCAACAAAATAAACGTTCGCATTACCCTTCAACACGCCAGACTAAACAGTTCAATCTTATTCACGCCATAATTTTACAATTTACACGTATCTGCTCTGAATCTAATTATTTTAATTGACTTAATAACCTTTGAAAAAATCTGGTTTTTGTAACTCAATTCTCAAATGGTAACCATTCGGCATCTGCGCTTACTGCTAGGATTTATCGTCTGAAAACAATAACTATCACGCTCTTCCATACTTTGAGACATGTGAAAAAATAAATAAATAACGTAAACAATTGAATACTATGGATTAGTTCTAAAAATGTATACTCCTAAATACCGTTCTAAAGAATCGTAATCCTGCATTGACGATCGCAGACGTGCACCTTTTCCCGGATATCCATATAGGAACGTTCGTGCCGGGACTCAGTGCGGAAATATGTCACACTCAGGTCCAAAGTTGTCCCTATAGATATCCTGTAGACTACGTGCGTCAGTCGTCAATAAAATATCGTCGGTTACTCGATGTTGTGCGGAGGATAAGACAAAGAATAAAATGGTACCAACAGTATAATATTCAACCTTGTTTAGAAGATTTAATCGTGTACCACAAAATTTTAATCCTTTAACAAATCGACGTAACTCGCAATAAAGGCCGATTCACACGAGCGCGCAATATGTAAAAGCACAGTGCTTGACAGTTGACTGCATTTACAGAGTATTTTAGTGCATTTTAAGCGCATCATCAGCTCGTTTTAAAACGTGTAAATATCGTCAAGTTACTCCACGTTATTATTATTTATTGAAAAACTAGCCAGTACATACTCAATGCGATTTACAAAACAAATAACAAAGAGTCAGTAACCAGCCCCTAAATCCAGTTTGAAGCGCGGATTATATTTCACTACTGCACGACGTTATCATCATCTAGATAATGGCGCTGCGACATAAGCCCTATTCATAATTTATACAAGTATCAGAACGTCACTCATGTTTATGTGTAAGGTAAATAAGTATAATACATCTAAACAATTTTACCATATTTTGTTATTTGTAGTAAAGTACTTATACTTCAAAAATAAATAGAGTTCGTGACATACAAACATTGAAATATAAAATAGTTTAGTAATAGAAACATTTTGACAGTATGTAATATTTATTTACGAATTCGTAAGACAAAAATAAAGACACTTATTTTTAAACGTCATATTTAACGTTTAAATACTGCTCATAATACATCATTTTGTTTTATCCTTACCGTCCTTATTGCATTGAAAGATTTCAAGTGACAGGATCTAAACACTAGTTACAATAGTCTAAAGTGAAGACAAAAATCTTATGAATAGTTAGCACATCATAGCCTTTTGCTAAACAAAACTTACGCGTGAATTTCTTCTCTTATCATTTTTAACAGCGTTCTCTAGAAGCAACGCGACGAGCCAACATAAAACTATCATCTCTACACTAGTATCACGACTCTATCACAGACGGTTTCACTAAAATACAACGCTACATCGTGTATCCCATTCGAGTTCGATTTTCATACATTGTATGAAACGCTTCTATGTAACACGCACGCGCACCATATTAATTAACACCAAAAAGTTTTTAATGTTACAGTTATTGACCTTTTTATGTTGATTTTTAAAAACACCAAACTGCCAGAATAAAGTGTAATTCAAAATCTGCTTTAACTTTTTTTTCCCACTTAGCTGCCAGTATCAGATCTATTTTCATTTATATTTTTTTAGCTACGTCCTATAACGTTCGTTCGCCATATCAGCGCGGCGTGCACTGAGGAGGGAGTTACTGAAGTTACATAAACACGCGCCAGTTCGCGGCAGATAACAATGGGTCGTGAATAAACGTCGCGCGCGCCGTGACGGGAGCCGCTCCCAACCCATTCAAACGTTAAGAATTTTAAACCATAAAAGATATATTAGCTTCTTGTGACAAATACATCCGCTGTTTAATATTTATGACCATTTATAAAACAATAGGCGCTCACTGAAGCTGAATGTGTCACATTGAAAATGTCAAGGTTATGGTTGTACTCCACAGAAGAATTGCAATATGGAAGTCAGCATCTATATCCAGATAATAATGTGGCATTTCTTATCATCGACGATTCCAGTGGTACTGTAGAGTGTAGATGATTTTAGGTAATAAAAAAAGAAGTTACTCAAGAATCAATAAAAAAAACTTTAAAATATGGGAAAGAGATGTCCTGTTAAGATTCAAATAAACAAATGAGCCGATAACTGTATCACATTAGGGCGAGGTCATTTCGTTTCAGTAATATATGGCGGCACGCGTATCGATAGAGAGACTGCCGTGTAAAAGTACCGGTATTAAATAATGTAATTGTTACGATTTTTTACTATCTGTAGTTTTGATAGCTTACATAGCTACTTACTCAGGGTATGGCAATTATCATTTAAAACGAATTATGTGATCGTACCAAATATATTTTATACCCCACTAAAAACTTGTCATGGTGGCTTGTTCCAACAAGAAGCATTCTAAAGGCAGTGTAAATTCAGTAAGGCAGGTTTGGAAAAGATAAAGAGATGCAACCTCTTTCGTTTATCAACATTATATTCGAAACGCAATGTACAACAAAAACCGTAAGCACGGCGAACATATACACAATAGAAACGTGTCAATTAAACTGCAAACATACCTGGATATTAATAAAAATACCTTTGTAGTAATACAAGTCACAAGCCTAATTCACGGTTTCACTCATATTACAGTACATTCAGTACTTTGAGTAAACAACACATTTGTAAACACACTACAGGATCTCCTGCTACCGTCTTCTTGTTATACATACCTATTTTTATGTGGGCGTGGCCTAATTGGTAAACCAAACAAAAACACTACGGCTAGCTTTTTTAACCGACTTCAAAAAAGTTTATGTATTTATTACTATTGTAGCAGACCCAGCCACCACACTATCAACGTACAGAAAGTAATGTTACAGCAACTCACATGTAACAAATAGAATACTGTGAATAGCATTACCGTACTGCGCCGCCGCTTATTGTGAAACTCTAATTGAATGTCAAGTACGCACTATCGCATGCATTTATTGATAAGGAAATAATCTTTACGATTGAGCTGCGATTTCTTTTTTTACTTATTCATTCATTAACTATAATTTACAGAAATTAAATTATTTAATATCAATTGTTTTATATAATTGATATCGATTAAAAGGGAATGTTTTACATCAATGTCTTTTAACGACACATATTTAATAGTTTACCAACTGTTTAAGCTATCGTAGATATAACTAGACTGCGTGGTGCTAATTTTTTTAACTTATATATGCCTTAATTAGAAGATATGCAATAATTTTCATCAACGAGTATAGTAGTCACGACTTAAGTCAGTACGTAAGATAAATAAAGAATCTATGACACAGATTTAATTTTAACTGTTATCTAAACCACGGCCACAATTATTTTTATAAATACAGATAACGCGAATGATAAATGTCCATTACCTACGTTGTGTTTGGTTAGGAATTATTATTGTAGATCAAATTATAGCACAAGGACATACCGTAATATTGCCAGATAGTTTGTCCCAATTGACGCCTTACATTACAGAATACAGGCTACAGTCTAGTCATTTACATGATTAAAATGTGTGCATTACAAAATGGACTAAGCAACATCCTCACAAAATTGTAAACTATACAGGGTGAAAAAACGAGTCTGTAGCTATACATGTCTCTTTTGTATACGCCTGTAGTGAACGAAATGGCATGTGCCTATATCCATTTGACAGATGAGAATAACCACACCCTCGTACATATGGTGGATACGCACCCCGCATTTAGACTGCAGCATTAATATCTGTAACTATAGTATAGATACTATGTAATCGATAATAGGTCTCAAAGTACAGATACTTTCGACTTCCATACCTTCTTTTTCGTTAAAATAATTGAAGATAACAAAGAAACGTAGCGATTTTGGAGATAGCATGCATTATGATAGAACATAATATTACAAAGCACATGAGACTACGTACTTTAGATCAGAAATCCTACGAACCCCAAAAGTCAATAGATACCCGTCCAATACGAAGCATTTCGGATATATCGACGGACAAACACCTTAATCCCATTTCATATCCCGCGCGAGTCTATTGTATTAATCTCTGATGGTATCTATTTCAGTGTGGACATACCTTGTTGTTGGAGTTGAGGAGGGTGAGGACGTCGCCTCTCTTCATAGACACCTCGCGCGGCGACTTCTCCGCATAGTCGTACAGAGCGACCACGCACTCCTTGCCCGATACATCTACCACTGGAGATTCTTGTTGCTATGGAAAAATGTGTTATTTAGACATTGAAATAAAAAATATTGAAGCTGACAGTTTACTGCAATATTTATCTGTAGTAATATTATAAAGAGGAAAGATTTGATTGTTTGTTTATTTGTAATGGATAAACTCAAAAACTACTGGACCGATTTTTAAAGTTCTTTCACTAATAAGAAGCTACATAACTCCCGAGTGCTATAAGCTATTTTTTATACGTTATAAGGGTCTTTAAATTTTATGCTATAGCTTACAATATCTTATCTATTCATTCCAATTTTAACTTAAGTGATAATCATATTGTTAGCAGTATTCAGATTCCTTCTATCAATAAACTTACTCTGCAAGCGTCAGCCTGTTCCCTGAGCGATTTGATGGTGTTTCCGAACGCCTCCAGATCAGACAGCAGCGCCTCGTGCTTCTTCAGCAGGGCTTCAGAGGAGTCCTCGTCCTTGCCGTAGTCCTGGGTGTTGGCCATCGGCTCCTTTTCACGCATCCATGATTCAGCCTCGTTGGCATCCGCGAAGTATTGCTGCGCTTGGAGTGAATCTTCGAGGTCTTGTTTGCGCTGTTGGGAGATTTTTTTTTACATAATTCGTTGATTTTATTGAAAAAAATATACAAACTGTGGCTCGAAGGACCACTTAAAATTACTGCATTATGAAAGTTAGAACCTTAAAAAAATTACTTAAGATGAGAACCTGCAACCCCTCTAACTGTTGCACTTATTACAAATGGCGCACACATTGAGATGACGTCACATACCAATATCCACATACACACTCCGTGTTTGTGATACATATTACATAGCAGTAGTATTCAAAGTGTGTGTTAACCTGCAGCGCCTTCTCCTGCAGCTGCGTCCACTGGTTGTGCAGCTGCTGCAGCCTGGTGGCGATGTCGTCGGCGGCGAAGTGCCCCGCGTCCCGCAGCGCCGCGCCGGCCGCCCGCACGGCTTCCACGCGTGCCTCGTGCTGCGCCATCTCACCCATCACTGCCTGGTGCTTCTTCATCAGGTTCTGTACGCCGATCAGGTCACGACCTGACAAAATCACGAGTTCATTATCAAAAAATAATAAACAAATGAGAAAACTCGATTGCTGATAGACTTACATTTACAACCGGATCATAATATATTCATCATAATAATATATTCATAACATAAGAAACAATTTGACAACGAAATGTAAATTTACGAATAATTTTAATAATAAAAAAAATCAAATCCTTACCTCTGTTAGTGGAGGCGATGATGGGCTCCTTCTCGCGGATCCAGGCGGCTTCGTCGTCCAGGTCGCGGAACAGCTGCTGCGCCTGCAGCGAGTCGAGTAAGCGACGCTTGCGGATCGCCATCGGCTTGTCCAGGGCAGCGTAGCGGGCCACCAGGGCATCCTGGTTTGACAAATAAAATTAATGACAATAACATCTCAAATATAACAGTACCTTTACTTTCGCCTATCCCGTCTTTCGTTGCGTGAGTTACTTTTTTAAAGTACACGCGAAAAGCAGTGGGTTTAGCACACAATATAGACTATACACGCACCCGCTTGGATTTGATGTTGTCTGCGTCGAAGTGTTCCCGCTCGATGAACTGCTCGGCCTGCGTGCGGATGGCGTCGATGCGCTCGGCGTGCGAGCTCACGTCCGCCTCGAGCAGCGCGTGCTTCTTCTGCAGGTTCTGCACGCTCGTCAGGTCCTGCGACGAGGGAATAGGTTGCTAGATTACGAACCATCCAATACCTTATATTGTGTGCAGTATTATTCAAATACAAGGTGAACATTCTGTCCAGTGACAAAAATTTTAAAGATAGTATACAAACTGACTTATGTTACTGGCGGATAATATTTACTTGTAATTGAAATACATTGTGAACAAGGTCTAAAAACTATCAATTTTATATTATAAGAATGAAAAGTTCTATGTATTATGAACATTATGGCATGATGCTTAAACTTTTTAATTTTAATCACAATAAAACAGTTTTCATTCCAGTTGTTATTTAAACTACTGTGTCACCTTTCCATAATCCTCGCTGAGCAGCTGGCCCTCAACTTCAGAGAGCCACAGCTCGATGTCCTCGACGGCTCGGTTGAACTGCTGTTGCTGCGCAGCTTCCTGGAGGTTGCTGCCCTTCAGCTCGGAGGCCAACACGAGCTTCTCCCACAGACCGCCCAGCTCGGTCAGGCGAGCGTCGATTTGCGCTAAAGATATATCAAATTGTTTAGTGCACTAAGGTGACCAACGACATTAAATGGCATGAACATCCACAATGCTTGAGGCTATCTCTAAGGAGAAATATTGCAACCAGCGATGTTGCACCTATAAGCATCACATACCATGTTAAACAGTTTTCTGAGAGACAGTGATATGCCAAAGGTAAAACAACTCACTCTTGAGTTTTCTGGTCTTCAAAAACAGCTACGACCGCTGGCGCCTTTTATAGACGCAATGCTCCGCGCGGGAGCAAAGAAAAAACTAGTTATCAGGTGGTGATATTGTAAAATAAATGTCACTAAAGGCACCGCGTGGGGCCCCCGTAAGGCCACCACTGGCTACGCCATATTACTAAGCTCTGATTCTTATGCAACATGCCTAAAAATTCTTGTTTTCCTTATCCGAAATAGGAATTGGAAGAAAAAGTAATAAACTTTGTATTAACTCACGTTTAGCGAAGTGTTCGGTCTGCAGCAGTCTATTGCCGACGGTGCTGATCTCGTCGACGCGTGGCTTGTTCGCCTGCAGCTCCTGCTCGAAGTTCTGGTGCTTCTGCACCTTGCCATTCAGGTTGGTCGGGTCCAAGTACGAGTCGTCAGTGGCGAACTTCAGCTTCTCGTTGATCCAACCTAGTGGAGTTGAGGTTTCATGTGAAAAATGGTTACTTTTTGTTGGAACTTTCATAAATAACAGGTTGAGTAGTATAATGAAGTGTTATTCTGAGTACTGTTTGTGGGTTATCAATCAAAAGAAGAGACGAGTAGCTCGTATCATATAGAGTTACCAGACATAACTTTGAATTAAATTTAACTATGAGCTAATCCGAAATAAAAACTGCACATGAAATAATAGCAATCAGTTTTACTTATTGAATTTATGGTCATAAATGAGTGTATTGTAATGAGCAGTCTCGTTCGTTCCATTGCGTAAGAGTGCCGCAGCGGGTCGCAAAGGATTGCTACTCTTTAGCATTCCGATTTACCGATATGTTTCAATACTATGAAGGTTTAAAGAGAATGCAATTTGTAAGATTTTGAGTCTATTAAAACACTAATTGTGAAATATGGCATTTTGTTAGTTTTTGTTTTAGTAGAGGCGGCCCATGCCTCCTCTACTACTGCGAGGGTTCAGGGCTTAGTCCACCACGCTGGCCCAGTGCGGGTTGGCAGACTTCACCGTGAAAAGATCCGTGAGCAAAAACTAATACACAATAATTGTAATTGTACGTGCATACTGACCCTTAGTCTCGTCGCAGTCGCGTTCGTACTGTTGATACTTGTAGGCATCTTCAAGAAGTGCCCGGCGTTGGTTGGACTTCTCTAGGAGGGCAGCGCGGCGCTCCAGTAACTATCACAAAACGTTACCAGACAATAGTTTATTGCTTCTTTTGAGTGATTACTGATAAAATGTATTCTTGAAAAACTGATTTTTATTATTATCATATTTATTTTTTGTGTAAGTTACGGACAAATTGAGCAAGGCACTCGTCTGATGTTATGCGGGGCATACTGTATAACAATCTAGTACACACTGTTTACCATATTTTCTATCGATTACAGCTACCGCTATCCTATATAGTTTGCTCACCATTTCGCGTCTCTGCGCGACGTCATCGGCGGCGTAGTGTTGTCCTTCGATGAGTTTAGTGGCGAATTCGTCCAGCGCTTTGATCTTCTCCTCCTGAGCGGCAAGTGACTTCTCAAAGTCCTCGTGTTTCTTTAGTAGTGCTTCCACAGAGTCCAGGGAGTCGCCTACGTCCTCGTTGGCGAGGAAAGCCTATAGAAAAGAGATTACTCGTTTATTTTCTTTAGCTATTAGATAATGAAATGGTTTATTTGAGTGTAAAGTGTAATATTACCTCCTGCTTGTGCATCCACGCGTCTGCCTGCTCGGTGTCGCGGTAGAAGAGCTGCAGGTCCATGCACTGCAGGTAGAGCACGCGGCGCTGGTCCCACAGCTGGTGCAGCGCGTCGGTGTCCCGCTGCAGCGCGTCGAGCGCGGCCGACACGTCGGCGGAGGCGCGGTGCCCGCTCGCCACCAGCGCCTGCCCCGCCGCTGCGCATGCGCGGATCACGTCCGAACGCGCGTCCATCTCGCCCTAGGGACGATAAGTGATTCACTACATTGTTTATACAGCAACACGCGAACTCAATTCAATTACTGTATGGTGTATGTCGTCCATTATAACCATCTAGTATATAAGCTATGTAATCGTATTTTATCGACAGTAATAAATAGTAACCCAAACCAAATGGTTGTTTAATTACTCATCTGAGACGAACTCTATATGGCGACCCTGCCAGCGCCAGCGCGGTGTCAGTTGGTGTCCCAATATGGAAAGTTTAATATAAACATTGAGTGACTTGTGCAGTTTTAAAGACATGAAAGATGATTGATATTATTAACACGAAACAAGTGAAGCTGGGTGCAGGCTGCAATTTTTCGGCAACGGAATTTAAACAAGATGGGTGGTCAAAAATCTAAAGAACAGGAAGTGATAATAGCTCAAAATGGTGCGGGAAATGCCGCTTCTTCCGAAGAATTATTGAATCATGCCAGTACTACCACCTACATCCTGAGCGCGATATTCATCATTTTAATTGTGGGAGGCGCAATATTAATTTTTCGTTATTATCGGAAATGTCACGGGAAATGGATGCAGCGAAACATTGAAACTTATGAGTTGTAAGCAGTCTAATAAAGTATCTTAAACCAACAACACGTGTATATCAATACTATCATTACATGGCGACCCTGCCTAAAAGTAATGTTTCTCCTATCTATACCAAGCCTTATAGGCTTCCTAAAAGCCAAAAATTTGAAATTGATAGGCAAATTAATGACATGTTAGAAAATGATATTATTGAAGAAAGTAAAAGTGAGTGGTCTAGTCCGGTCTTGCTCGTTCCAAAAAAAAGTGATAGTGACGGAAATAAAAAGTGGAGAATTGTAATCGATTACAGAAAATTGAATGATAAGCTTGAAAGTGACAAATTTCCGTTACCTAACATTACTGAAATACTTGATTCTTTATCAGGAGCTATCTATTTTACTCACTTGGACCTCAGTCAAAGTTATTATCAACTAGAACTATGTCCAGAAAGCAGGAAGTATACTGCTTTCACGACAAATAAACAATACCAAATGAAACGGCTACCGATGGGTCTAAAAATTAGCCCCAGTGCCTTTAGTCGCTTAATGACAGTAGCAATGTCTGGTTTACATTACGAGAAATGTCTTGTATACCTTGATGATTTAATTTGCTTTGGGAGAAGTCTTGAAATACACAATCGAAATCTAGTAGATATTTTTGAAAGGTTAAGAAATGTGAATTTAAAGCTTAACCCAGAAAAATGCCAATTTTTGTCTAAACAATTGCTTTATTTAGGTCATGTAGTTTCTAAAAATGGCGTTTTACCTGACCCTGCAAAAACTAAAATAATTCAAAGCTATCCTAAGCCGAAAAATTCTGATGAAACAAGACGGTTTGTTGCTTTCGCAAACTATTATCGGAAATTTATTCCTCGTTTTGCAGAAATAACAATACCATTGAATAAATTGTGCAAAAAATATTCCAAGTTTGATTGGTCCTCTGAATGTGAAAAATCATTTACTGCCCTTAAGGAAGCTCTCATTAATCCTCCTATATTGCAGTATCCAAATTTTGAAGAAGAAAATGAATTTATCTTGCATACAGATGCATCTGGTTTGGCTATAGGATCTATGTTGTGTAATAAAAATGACTTACCAATCGCATATGCAAGCCGAGCTTTGAATAAATCAGAATTAAATTATCCTACAATAGAAAAAGAACTTTTGGCTATTGTTTGGTCTGTTAAGTATTTCCGACCATATTTATTTGGCAAAAGGTTTACTATTAAAACGGATCATAAACCGTTAGTTTATCTATTTAGTATAAACAATCCATCAAGTAGATTACTGAAATTTCGTCTTATCTTAGATGAATACGATTTTAAAATACAGTATGTTACAGGCGCGAGTAATGTAGCTGCAGATGCATTGTCTCGAATCGTCATAACATCCGACGATTTAAAAAAAATGAGCCATGACGTTTTAAATGTTATGACACGAAGTATGAAAAAAAAGATTAACAGTAATTTAGACGACACTTTTCATAACAAGGATGATACAAACGATCGGCCTGATCAACCGAAAGTAGTTGAAATTCTTGAGAAGCCAAAAAATTGTACTGAGCTTGTCATTTCTCGATATAAATTAGAAAAATTGGAGCAAAATGTGCAATTTAATGATTTTATTTATGTACCATCTAAATGTAAAATCTTTGTGAATCCATTTTCTTGGTCATGTTCAGCGCGAGACGCTTTCGTGAGAGATTTGGTTTCTATTTGTAATAAAATCTTAATAGATGAAATTTATATAATAAAACGTAAAGAAAATCAGAAGTACATTAAGTGGTTAACCGAATATAATGTGAATAATAATAAAGAGATAATTCCGCGAGTTCACATTTTAAAAAACGTGATTAGCGTAGAAAGGATGATGATAAAAAAGTTATTCTTAATGATTTTCATTTACTTCCCACTAGTGGTCATGCGGGTATACGACGTATGCTCAGCAATATTAAGAAATATTATTTCTGGCCGAATATGGCAAAAGACGTGACGAAATTTGTAAACAGTTGTGGCAAGTGCCAAAAACAAAAACATTCGGTACATACAAAACAACCAATGGTAATAACTACTACGGCTGGTTCAGCCTTCGATAAGGTTTACTTAGATATAGTTGGGCCCTTAGATAAGGATTACGATGGTTATTGCTATATACTCACACTTCAGTGTGAATTAAGTAAGTATGTAGAGGCGTATCCATTAGTTAGTAAGGATAGCGTAAGTATAGCACGAGCCTTCGTGGACAATTTCATTCTCAGATATGGCATCCCACGAGAAATAGCAACGGACCGAGGCACTGAGTTCATCTCGAACACCATGAACGAGGTATGTAAGTTATTACATATGAAACAAACTGTTTCATGTGCTTATCATCATGAATCTATAGGTGCTTTAGAAAATTCACATAAGTCTTTAAACGCATTTTTGAGAATTCAGACTGATAATAATTCTAGAAATTGGAGCTATTGGTTACCATATTGGTGTTTTTCATACAATACTTCTGTTCACTCTGCAACTAAGTATACACCTTATGAGCTTGTGTTTGGAAAACGTTGTAACATACCTTCTAATTTACAAAATTGTAGTTTTGTTGAGCCTTTATATAATGCTGATAACTATCCATTAGAGTTAAAATTTAGATTACAAAAAGCTCAGAGTGAAGCGAGACAGAATTTGTTGAAATCTAAAGAGGTTAGAAAGTGTAAGTACGATGCATATTTGAAACCTGTTACGTATAAAAAAGATGATTTGTTATTAGTGAAAAATGAAACAGGAAATAAATTTAACAATGTGTATTGTGGTCCATTTAAAGTTTTGGAAGACCTTGAACCTAATGTAAAAATTTTGCGTAATAATAAAGAAGACATTATACATAAGAATAGGACAAAATTGTATGTAACCTAAAAAGAAAAAAAAAAAAAAAAAAACATAAATGTATTTTTCTTTTTTTTCTGATTTCATGGGGCGTATGGTGTATGTCGTCCATTATAACCATCTAGTATATAAGCTATGTAATCGTATTTTATCGACAGTAATAAATAGTAACCCAAACCAAATGGTTGTTTAATTACTCATCTGAGACGAACTCTATAACTGGGAATGCCCGCACATGAGACTATGCCCGGACTTGTCCACAGTCCGTAAAAAGTCTGTGGCTTTGGCACGAATTTACGATTATAAATTAAAGATAGGACTAAAAAACCAGTTATGATGTAAACAAAAAATGTTGATACAAAAGTAAGCGTACCTTATGCTCCTGGTGCCTCTCGAGCAGCGCCTCGGCGCCGGGCACGTCCTTGGCGAGGTCGTCGGCGGCGATGAGCGCGCGGATGTCGCTCATCCACGACACCAGGTCGCGGTAGTCTGCCAGAAACCGGTGCAGCGCGCTGGAGTTCTCCAGCTCCGAACGACGCTCCTGCAAACCCACACAATCGTTACCTACGTACACATATATGGTACAGCACTTGAAAATTATTAAATGTTAACTGTATGTAGTTTTATATAATAATAATGAATAACTTTACGGGACTAATGTGCCGAGTAATTTAAGTGTGTATTGCAGGGCCGGTGTGATCACCGGTGGTTCATACTGATAATTTGTGAGTTATCATGGACATTTGTGATTACACATTATCAGAGACTCGGTCTTTTCTTACCTTAGCCTTATACACGAGTTTCTGCCAGGCGTTGGTGATCTCGTCGCGCTTGGCATGTATTGCGGGCGCGTGGTCCGCGTGGATGGCGGCCAGGCGCGCTGCCTCGCCGTCCAGGGTCGACACTTTGTCCTCCAGCGCCGCCAGGTCACGCTCCACACCCTCGTGCTTGCGCTATACAACAAATAAAGCTTAACTCTATGCCTGAACCATTCTGTTGACTATTAAATGTAGTTTTATTATAACATTAGGTGTAGTAACGATAGCAAAAAAAAAACTGTTAAAAATATTTGACTGTAATGTTTTTTCAAGTTCTACTAATAAAAAAGAACAATCATTTTGTTTTTACTTTGGAATTATTATTTTAGAAAAGCCACTGGTTAATAACATTACAGATGAAAGATTATATTTGTGCAATATAAACATGAATAAATCATTAAAAACAATTTTATTACAGATCTCCTACTAATTTTATTATCAGATTCTTTCATAATCACATACCTGCAAAGTCTGTACGGTAGCCAGATCGCGTCCGTAGTCGTCGGAGCCGAGCACGACATCCTTCTCGGAGATCCAGGCGATGGTCTCGTCCGCGTCGCGGTTGAACCGCTGGATCTCGTGCGCGCCGAACAGACGCTCCTGCCGCATCAGCGCCATCTGACGGAGACGCTGCCACGCCTCGTTCAGCTCCTGAGTGAAAATAAATACGGTGATAAAAGTGTATTCATCGTGAAACTTCTTACTTCTTGGCACATGTAAGGCCCCAGTTGGTCTGGTTTGCAGGTTAACATGACGACCATGTAAGGTACATAATACACACTGGCCGCGTATACTGCTTTCTTTATCCTGTATACGCCTTTTTACGTGCAGATAGAGACTATATTATAAGTACATACACGCAATTCTTAATGCAACCATAAGCACCCAAAGTATCGAGTACTCACATCCTTCCTCTTAACGATGGTCTCGCGCTCTGGATGTCCCTCGAGCACGAGCCGCTCCGCGAGCTGGTTGACCTCGGTGACGCGGTACTCCTGCGCGGCCATGTCCTTCTGGAACTCGTCGAACTTGCGCTGCAGCACCTCCACGTGCTCCAGGTCAGAACCGAACTCATCCGCGCATACGAACGTTTCCTGTGTAAATAAAAAAAATATTATCCATATCTCCAAATATTAAGCTTGGAAGTCTCAGTTGGCAAATTGTACATGTGTAATGTAGCCGAACTCGTTAAAATAAAATATGCAGGCATCGACTACAAAAACGTTTTAATAATTGAATTACTATTACAACAAGTGAGGGCCCGGACATAGGGCGCATTGGCATTAAACCTACATACGTCACGCAGTGTTGCCGCGGGCCGACTGACGACGCGTGCGACGCGCGGACGCGGCGCAGGCGAGGGGAAGGAGCAGTCGCGGGGCGAGGTATCGTTACGCCCACGTAAACCGCGCGGGGTAGGCACGGAGCATGCGATGTGTTAATACGCGTTACATACTCCCCCTCTAGTTCGAACGGGGCGTCCTCGCGTTCGGACTAGCACCGGCTACACTTTTCCGGGGCCTGCCACGTCTGCGCTTTTCCCTAACAGGGGTCTCGACATCGCCAACAAACGGAGTCAAGTGAGACACGTGGTAACGTCCAACCTGTTCACTCCCGCTGGTACTCACTATCAAGTAGGTAGTAGGACTCACCACCTCTTTGATCCTATAAGGGCCGTCCCTCCGTGGTATGAATTTGGCAGATTGGCCAGGATCCACGTCGTTCATCCCCTGCGTCTTGATCAAAACTAAATCACCTACCTTGTAATCTGGAGGCGCGCGCCTGCCCTCGTCTGCATATTTCTTATGGAGTGACTGAGCACGCTCGTGAACATCCCTGGCGCTGAGGAGCGCTGTCGACAACTTACGTAAGTACGGTGTGATGTTAGCAACGAAGTTGTCGTCGTCCACGATAGTCTTCATGTCAGCCACGACGTCGGATGGTGCGCGTAGCTCTCTCCCAAACGTGAGGAAGGCCGGCGAAAAGCTGGTGCTCGCCGTAACAGCCGAATTCATCGCAAACCTTATAGCTGCGAGGTGCTTATCCCACGACAGGTGATCTTTCCCTACCAATATAGCCAATTGCGGCTTTAAGTCGCGGTTTTTCCGCTCAACGGGGTTTGCGGCGGGGTGATACAACGGCGTCAAGCACTGCTTGATCCCCATCACATGACAGACTTGTTGCATCACTTCAGCGACGAATTGAACTCCGTTGTCGCTGATTATCCTGCGCGGAACTCCGTAGCGCAGGAAGACTTCGGATATAAGTGTTTCGGCGCATTCGACACTTGTAGCGCTCTCTAGAGCGAAAAGCTCAACCCATTGAGAACAGGTGTCCTCTGCGATTAAAATCCATCGCGACCCTTTGGATGTCTTCGGTAAAGGGCCGAACAAATCCACGGACAGCACTTCAAACCGTCGGGTTGATGCGGGGGTCTGAAGCAGCCCCGTGGGTTTCCTATTGTCAGCCTTGTATCGCTGACAAGCTGAGCAACGTTTTACGTAATCGTTGACAAAAGCTCTCAGACCTGACCAGTAATATCTCTTGCTGATACACTGCAGCGTCCGCTCAGCACCGAAGTGGCCTGCGGTTGGAGCGTCATGGAAATCAGCAAGGGTACTGTCTCTCTCGTGCTTTGGAACAACGAGACAGGCGGAATCGAGGTCTTCGGCCTCGGGTGTATATCTATATAACACACCATCTGAAATCAAATATCCGCGATTTGACCAACTCCTCCCCCTGAACAAATCGTCGGTATCCTCTAAATCCTCTATGATACCTTTCAGCTCGGGATCCTTGAGTTGGTTCTCGCGTACATCAACAGGCGATCTGTGTGGCATATCAACAGTCACCAGGCACACCTCACATCCACCTGTGGTCGCTTCGCAGCAGGCGGGGCGGCTGAGTGCGTCAGCTATCACGTTGACCTTACCTGGAGTGTATTGTATGCTTAGGTTGTAGGCCTGGAGAGTTAGGGCCCACCTCGCAAGGCGACCGCTGGGAGATTTGAGGCTCATCAGCCACCTTAACGGCTGATGGTCGGATTTTACCACCACTTCGGACCCTTCTATATATCCCCTAAACTTTGTCACTGCCCAGACAACAGCGAGGGCTTCTCTTTCGGTGGTGGTGTAATTCCGCTCAGCCGGCTCCAAGAGGCGGCTGGCGTACTCTATGGGTCTTTCGTCGGGGCCCTCCCCCTGCATCAGAACTGCGCCGAGGCAGTATCCGCTGCTGTCTGTCATGAGGGAGAAAGGTTTGGACTCGTCAGCTTGGCGGAGAATAGGCGCAGTGACCAGGAGCCGTTTTATATGCTCAAAAGCGGTCTGCTCTGCGGTTCCCCATTGCCAACTGCTGTTCTTCTTCAACAGATCCGTCAAGGGTTTTGCGACGGAAGCGTATCCGGGTACAAAGCGCCGGAACCAGCTAGAGGTCGCCAAAAACCCTTTCAGCTGCCTCTCGGTCTTCGGAGCGGGTATGTCAGCAATAGCCATAGTCTTACCTGGATCCACTTGCAGCCCACCAGGAACGATTATGTGCCCCAGGAATTTGACTGAGTCACATGCGAAGCAGCTCTTTTTCCTATTGACTCGCAAATTGAACATTTCGAGTCTATCGAAAACTGCTTCGAGGTCCTCGATATGTTCCTCAAAAGACGGTGACAGGATTATCAGATCGTCGAGATATCCTAATATCGTCACGGGCCTACTACCTTCGAAGTCTTGTTCGGTCACGTTACCATCGTAAGACTTCGGAGCTCGTCGGTGGACGTTCAGGTTTGACTTAAACCTGTCGATAAGACGCTGAAATGTGGCACCGGAGTTACGTAGGCCCATGGGCATTCTTATAAATCTAAAGGTACCTGAGGGTGTAACAAAAGCGGTTTTATCGCGGTCCTCTTCCGCGACGCAAACCTGGAAATAGCCAGAGTGGAGGTCGAGCGTCGTCATGTAGCTAGTCGTCTTGGCCGCGTGGAGCACATCCTCCAAGCGTGGAAGTGGGTACCGGTCGGGCTCAGTCACGGCGTTGAGTTTGCGGTAGTCCACGCACAGCCGGACGCCGCCGTCCTTCTTGGAGACTAGAACCACATTAGCCGCCCAAGGCGACTCGCACTCTTCTATCACCTCCGCACGTAGCAGTTTCTCGAGCTCGCCATCCAGCAGCTCTTTCTTACCTTGAGACATGCGGTACGGTGGTGAAGCGGTTGGCTCCTGCTTCTCATCCACCCGGATACGATGGGTGGCATATGTAGTGGGAGGTCCTTCGGTGTCGAAGCGTTTAGCTCTCCCGACTATAAGCCGATTCAGCTGTGTATGTTGAGGGGGTGACAGTTTGGATCCCTCGTTATCCCTCAGTGTGAGGTGACTCGTGTCGGCTTGCATTAATTCTGCGTCACTCGTGGTCGTAAGACTATACGAGCGCGTAAACGGATATTTATGCTCTGGTATGTCCGAAAAGTACCAGCAGTTCTGCGCGAGGTCAAGCAGAATGCCTGCTTGAGCAATAAAGTTTTGGCCCAGGAGCGTACGATTATTCGCTTCTGGCAACGCTAAGAATGTCGTGGCGATTTTACGTCCACAAACAGTGACGGTCGTGTCGCATGACAAAATAGTACGTACCTGCTGTGTACCATCGGCGAGTCCTATAGAACGTTGCGATTTTTTAAAAGCGACTCCACTATTCACCAATATCTTATATAAACCTGGACTGGCGAGGCTCTCGGTGGCACCGGTATCTAGCACGGCGACGCCCGTTAAAGAAGCAACCTGTATCTTTATAACGGGCCGCACCGGGTCCGAGTCCTGGGTTACCTGGGTAAAAACGGTCTGGAAACTAACCTTATCGGCAGTTGTGCTTTTGCAGTGAGGGCACTTGGAACGAATCGTTCCCTGTCGTCCGCATCCATAACATGACAGGGGTACCTTTTGTGTCTCACCATCATCGGTTTTCGGCTTCTTGTTGCACTCGTCTGCTGAGTGGCCGAACCGCCTACAAAAAGCGCAACGTGGCCTAACGCGTTTAGGTAACGAATTATAGCTATCGTTCGAACTAGAACGGGTGGTAGAACCAACTTTAGAAACATTCGATGTGTGAGTGGCGGGTGAAACCACGGGTAAAACATTAACACTACTACTCGCGTTTTTATTATCGCTCATGCCCTCCCCGCTCGGATTATGTAACAGAGACCTTACCTCGCTCAGCGACTCTTCCACGCACCTGGCTTGCTCGAGGAGACCGTCGAGTCCCGCGGTAACACTTTCGCGAGTTACACGTTTCCTAATTTTTCGATTTAACAATCCGTACACTATATCGATTTGCATCACTTCGGGGACACTATAAGGCAACCTCGCGAGGTTGGCGCGCACTCGCGAAATAAATGTGTCCACACGGTCGTCGTCTTGTTCACGGGAGAAAATCTCGCGGAGGATCTTGTGGGCCGGGCGTGGCGTGCCGTACATCGCTCGTAGCCGACGGATCGCCTCGTCCCACGTCGTCACCGCTGCCTTGATGCCGCGCCACCACACGGCGGCTTCTCCGGTAAGCAGCATAGCGAGGCCACGCAGTGCGTGCTCGTCGCTCACAGACGCGCACTCCTTATACACGACCACGCTGTCCACGAAGGCTTCGAGTTCATCGGCGCTCCGGGCGGCGCCGTCGAATCGAGCTGTGCATTGCGAGAAGTTTCTGGAAGAACTCGTTGAGGCTACGCAGCTCACGGTAGATGGGGTCGGGGTAGGATCCTCACGCTCGCCGGTTGACGGCGGTGTCCCGACCCTTCCGATGACGCTGGATATCAGTCTCGCTAATTGCTCTTCGGAGATCCCGACCAAGTCATCGCGGCGCTCCGCCGAAATCGGCGCTGCCGCTGCCGCAAAGTCCGAGCGCGTAGGTTCCACAACCTGTAAGCTTCGCTCGTCATCGGGTGACTCGTCGCTGCCTCTATCTGTGTTTTCCGCGTTTAACCGGGTCTTCCGCGGCATCTTCGTATGCTATCTTCTCGACAGAGTAGGCGTGACGTGACTTTTGTATTTGCGAAATGTCCGTTACACCGACGCGTCGCGTTCCCTCGGTAGGTACTTGCCTCTAGTTGGGCGCCATGTAATGTAGCCGAACTCGTTAAAATAAAATATGCAGGCATCGACTACAAAAACGTTTTAATAATTGAATTACTATTACAACAAGTGAGGGCCCGGACATAGGGCGCATTGGCATTAAACCTACATACGTCACGCAGTGTTGCCGCGGGCCGACTGACGACGCGTGCGACGCGCGGACGCGGCGCAGGCGAGGGGAAGGAGCAGTCGCGGGGCGAGGTATCGTTACGCCCACGTAAACCGCGCGGGGTAGGCACGGAGCATGCGATGTGTTAATACGCGTTACACATGTCAAATATATTTACTTAAAAGATGGTGAATTTTACATATTAAAAAGTACCTTATTTGAGGTATATATAGTATAGTAGCCCTATCATTAACATAATCATATTACTACTAAGGTTCGTACTACATGAACTTTGTACATTGCAGTCATAGAACATTTAAAAAAAAGCTGGTACAATAATTAGCAACAACCCTGAAGAACTATTAAGTCACTAACCTTATCATGAATCCAGAACATGACTTCATCGCAGTGGCGCAGGAACTGCACCAGCACGAGCGCCTGCTGCAGCTTCATGCCCTTCTCCGCCAGCCGCGACAGCAGCAGCTCCCACAGCCGGTGCAGCTCCTCCAGGCGGCGGCGGATCGTCTCCGAGGCGAAGTGCCCCGCGGAGATCATCTCGCTGCCGGTGTTGTCGAGGACTACGATGGCATTGGAGTGCGCCGCCACTTCCGCTTCGAACGCTTGATGTTTTTGGATCTTGGCCTACAATGAGCACAATTACTAAAAATAAGAGTTGCTTAAGAGTCTTCGAAGGCATATGGCCTGTCAGGCAGTGATTTTTCATCGCCACCGGCTATGTGAATGTAAAAAGTCTAAG
Source organism: Sphinx pinastri (assembly GCA_947568825.1). Taxonomy (NCBI): domain Eukaryota; kingdom Metazoa; phylum Arthropoda; class Insecta; order Lepidoptera; family Sphingidae; genus Sphinx; species Sphinx pinastri. The sequence continues at coordinate 2,293,217 of OX387615.1, forward strand.
TTAAAAGAAGAACATCATTATTATATAACCGACGCGATCTTTTTTTTATGATACAGGGGGCAAACGAGCATACGTTTCACCTGATGGTAAGTGATCACCGCCGCCCATGAACATCTGCAATACCAGGGGGCACAGAGATGCGTTGCCGGCCTTTTAGGTGGGAATACGCTCTTTTTTTGAAGGCCGCCAGGTCGTATCTGTCCGGAAATGCTGCTGGCGGCAATTGGTTCCATAGTTTAGTAGTACGTGGCAAAAAAATGACGGCTAAAACGTACAGTGGTGGTTTGCCAACCTCCGAGGTGATGTGGATGGAATTTGGAGTTCTGCCGCGATGTACGGTGATGGAACTCAGCAGCAGGGATAAGTTCGAACAATTCTTCAGAGCACTCCCCGTGGTAAATGCGATAGAGAATGCAGAGCGATGCTACATCTCTACGCAAAGCCAAAAGATCAAGCCGATCGGAAAGAATACGGTCGTCGACGATACGAGCTGCCCGACGTTGAATACGGTCAAGAGGGAGAAGCTGGTACTGGGGAGCCCCTGCCCAAAGATGGGAACAATATTCCATGTGGGGCCGAACCTGCGCCTTATAAAGTTGCAGGCGATGGCCCGACGTGAAATATCGCCTCGATCTGTTGAGCACACCAAGCTTCTTTGAGGCCAATTTGGCCTTACCCTCTAGGTGACCGCGGAACTGAACGTCACTCGATATGTCGACACCAAGAATTCCGATACTAGCTGAGGCAGTTAGAGGAGTGCCTTTATTTGGTTGCCGCAAGGTATATTTAGTGCTTTCGCAAGTAATGTCACATAATGGGCCAGCATACGAAAATCTGACAGGATACGCAATAAACCAAAATAATTTTATATGCTTTCCGAATTCGTTGTTCGAACCATAACTTCAGTCGGAGCGATAAATTGCATCCAAAAAGAATGTTATCTATAAACACGTATGTTCAGAAAATTTATTCACGTTAGATAAAAAGGAGCCAATTTTATTTACGCGATAAAATAAAATACAAGCTATTTATAGTCATCTCATCATGAAAACATATGATGCCATCATCGCTTAGCGACTATGAGTAATCTTTGTCTTATTATGGACTAACAGTGTAATGAAAATGACAACATGAACGTGTTTATAACACTATTCTGTATACTATAAGACTACTTTTGCTTTTCTGGCGCCGCGCCGGTAACAGCGACAAATCAGAAGCATTATTAGATTCTCAAGCATAAAAACTAAACATAATTTTAAAAAATATATGTTTTTATAGATGCCTCTTAAAAGATGTCCGCTTTTTAGATGGGTGCTGGGCCTCAAAATCTATCCAGGCTCAAATGCATATTAAAGAGGCAAAAATATGTATCTTGGATCCATTAAAAACATATTTTTAGAACCCTCCATTTAAAACGAACTTTTTTAATAACGTTCATTTTAAGTGTAGTATTTAAGCAAAATAAAATTACATAAGCCTCAAAAATCGGAGGACTTTAAAATTATAAGATTGGCAAAGGCCTAGTTTTTGGGAGTACTATCAAAATATGTATATAAATTATCTTGGTTAGAATTTTAAGCCCGTTTTTGGACATGTCCTTCCACTTTAAGTGATAAACCTTTTTATAGATTTATTGTCAGCCAGTCGTTAAAACTAAGGGCCGATATCACCGCTTAATGATAAACTCTATGTTTTTGGTCGGCTTATACGTTATGTGACGAATAGCTATTATCAGCAAGCAGTGAAATCAACTCTAAGACAAATAAATAATTTCTGCAACATGCTTGAAAAAGTATGTTGCACCGAGCCCACAGTAGAGTAGAGCGAGACCAAGGCAGATAAAATAAAACAATTTAATAACATCAGCAAATACACACAGCATCAGTTTGAACGGTATTAAGCACTGACCTGCAGGTTGGTGGGATCTTTGTAGCTCTCATCGCTGGCGGCCTGCAGCTTCTCCTGGATCCAGGACTCGAGCTCGTCGGCGTCCCGCTTGAAGTACTGGAAGCGGCGCGAGTCCTCGAGCTTCTCACGCTTGGCGCGAGCCTCCTGCTTGAACTCTTCGTAGCGGTTCAATACCTACGTATCAAGTTTATGAGTTAGTTTTAACCGTGCTTTCTCTCCGATAATTACTTACTAATCATCATCATAATACCAGCCCTGTATTATATACTGCCCACTGCTGAGCACGGGCCTCCTCTACTACTGAGAGGGTTTAGGCCTTAGTCCACCGCGCTGGCCTAGTGCGGGTTGGCAGACTTCACATACCCTCGAAATTCTTATGGACAATTCTCAGGTATGTAGGTTTCCTCACGATGTTTTCCTTCACCGTTATAGCGAACGATAATTGATAAACAATACACACGTAACTTCGAAAAGTCAGAGGTATGTGCCTTGGGTTTTGAACCTCCGGACATTGTCTCGGCAGACCGTTCCATTCCCAACTAGGCTATCGTCCACTTTAACTATTACTATTATTACTAGTACACTTACTAATACTTTAACTATTTTTAGTCGGATGATAAAAGTGAGATATGAGGTAATACTTATAAATGCGACGCACAGTTAAAGCGAAACGCTTGGTAATATAAAGATAAAGATAGATAAATACACAATATAAAGCAATTTCTAGAATAACGTTTTATAGTTGTGTCAATTTAAGCTTGCCGGTATGACAATTCAATTTTTTCGCGACGCGATAACTTTGTGAGAACGTCTACCCAAAAAGTATTTATTTATTTATTTAAAAAGGTACATCAACAGTACACGTATATTTAATACTCTAATACACTTTACTTAGGCTTAAAACTAATACATGTCCAATTACAGATGTACACAACATTACTTAAAAAATATATAAATTATCATAGTATTTTATTTTATTGGTTGTAGAAAACTTACAGCTAATACAAATGATAGTATATAAGATTATAATAGCGACAAAAGGCCAGTTGAAAGTTTTCACTTATAGGTTAGGTGTGTACCTACGCATACAATTTCTTAATATCTTGCTTCTAGAGTGTTCTAGAAGCAAGATATTAAGAATTTGTTATATATTATATAAAATTCAACCGTTAAAAATATATTTATCTAAGTTAAACAACGCATAGAACCGAACTCAGAGGAAGAATGCATCGCTCATGATTCTTTTAAGTTTTGGAATACTTGTGCAAAAAAGATCTAAGTCCATATCATACATTATATTGTTAAACTGTTAGCTGACTCTTTTGAGGAAGGCATTTTTGCAGTAATTTGTGTTTGTGCGGGGGATATTTAGCAATCTCGGACACGCCACAAAATTGGGGTGCGGTACCGAGCTTAACCGCAGGAGGTATGGGTAAATAGTCTAATATTATAACTTTTGATCTAAAGGAACGTCTACATTTGTTATTAAAAATATTTAGGAAATCAAAAAATATGTCAATATTTGGCACTTTGGCACAGATTTCATTGTAGGTAGTGGATATTCTACGTATGGGCGAGTTATACCCAATATTTGTTCGGCTTTGTGATAGGTGGAAGAGTTCAGTTCGCGGCTGTCTAGGCAGCCGGTATGGTATCGACAACCCAAAGCGCTCTAGCAAATGCTTGCACTGAGAAAACCCAGTAACACATCTGTATCAAAACATAAGGTCGTGTTGTTTCCGTCGATTGCGTAACGCAAACATGTTAAAAAAGAAAGACTAGTTAAAAATTCAACTATATAATTGCAAATATTAACCACGTTCTCCATAAATTATAGCAATGAGTATAATATTTATGTGCTAACCTTGAAATAATATTGTAAAAATATACCGAAATAAAGAATTTAATCTTGACTTAAATCAACGCGACGCCTTTACAATGTTGTATCCTTCAGTTCACGGGCGTAGCGGTGGGAAAGTTTTTAATCGTTTGGAAACGAAATATAAACGATTACTGAGAAAAATCGAAATTTGGAAATTATATGCAGGATGTATCACGATAGAGTTTTCAACTGAAGCAGGTCAATAGTTGTTGTTTAGGTACATATATTTATTATAATATGTTTCAAGAGCATTTTTAAAACAGTCTAGTACAATGTATTAGATAAAAGTACAATATATCCTACTAATATTATTAACGCGAAAGTTTGTAAGAATGTATGGATGTATGGATGGATGTATGTTTGTTACTCTTTCACTCAAAAACTACTGAACGGATTTCTATGAAATTAGGCACACAAGTAGATTATGTCCTGGATCAACACATAGGCTACTTTTTATCCCGGGAAAATATAAAGCGTGAATTTTATCCCGGAAAAACCTTTAACGCGGGCGGAGCCCCGGGCAAAAGCTAGTTCGATATAATTATAATTTATTTTGACAATAATTATAATTAATGTTTTTATTTTTTGTAATGCACCTGAGCGTACCAAAATTCATATAGCATTTCTAATGTAATTTTAGTAAATATGAGTACCTTATGCTACTGAATACGCATTAAGACTGTCGCACCGATTACCCGTTGGACGCAGCGAACGTGTCACAATAATTCTTGGGAATTCGTGTCTTGGGAGATGCCTATGTCCAGCAGTAGACTGTAACGGGTTGATGATGATGAATCATCATCATCATCAGCCTATATTTTGGTCCACTGCTGGACATAGGCCTCCTCCAATACGCGCCATTTTACCCGGTCTTCGGCCTGTCGCATCCAGTTTCTGCCAGCGACCTTTCGCAAATCGTCACTCCACCTGATGATGATGAATGGAATATAATAATTATATAAAAACAGTGATTTATATAAAAATTACCATTTTGACTATCGATTATAAACTCTCTGAACAAGAAATCGATATCACTTAAGAATCGATTATTTCGGGCAACCGATTTTTTGTTCTCTTCACTATACATAGTATGAAGTGAAGTGTCATACCGGCAAGCTTAAATTGACACAACTATAGTAACTCGCAGTTCGTAAAAATTGGTAATAGTCGAAACAGTGACGTGAATCGCTTTATTATAAGTACATTGTTTTTAATTCAGCAACATAAAATATAAACATATTAATCCATAGATTCTAATGAATCCTGATTTTATCCCAGACTATGCATTTCACCATTCTACATACAGATTTCTTGCCATATTCTAAGCGATATTACGCAATCTAACGTAGAACAAAGACAACCAAAATCTCTAAAGGACAGCAATACCTATGCGTGAAACAATGTCCATTCTTATCTTAGCGGTCATTACGACTTTATGACGTTAACAAAAACAAATTAACGATGTTAAGAATTTTTATGACGGATAAATGTGAAACACTCCTCAATGCTAGGTAATAAGTGTTTGCCATTACCGGCTTATATCTCCATTCATATTACATCCTGCATTTACCAACCACTAGATATTAGATTCATCATAAATAATGGCTATATAAAATTCAATAAATACATATAATGCTGAAGCTTTTAGTAGTTTGTTTGAACGCGTTGGTCTGGAAGGTTGGAACTACTTACTACTACAATTCTAGCAATTCTTTTGATAATACGATCGCTACTCTATCTCTGAATGCTTTAGGTTACACGCACAGAGTAGAAGCCTGGAAACATTTATTCAAGATATAATATAGTTTTCCATGTCTACTTTTATTTTATACTCCAACACTTTCTGACATTCTTTTGTCCATTCTTTCGTGTTGTCGGTTTAAACTTCAAACTCATGACATTCGCTGCTTCCCTGACCTTGCCAATCACAGAAGTCAGAGTTCAGAGAAGTTCTACCTACACGTTCGAAACCAACATATAAACAGCTACACAAGTAAAATTTAAAAAATATAACAACCATCATACAATATGCAGTGGTTTATGATCCAAGCCCGCCAAATTAAGAGAAATTGGTTGCTTGACCAATTTTTCAAGCTAGAATAAAATACCAAGTGGTTACCTCCTCACGACGCTCCTGAATGTCCTCGGCTGTCTCGAGGATCTTCACCTCCTTGGGTGGCGGGATCTGCTCCATAGCGGATGCGTCTACTCAACTGCAACAAGAATTAAATTACAACAACGCTTGGACGACTTCAATTTATATATCGGGTTCGAATATCGAATCCGAATGATTCGCGTCTTCTAGTGTTTAATTTTTTTTATGGTATTGAATGACGAGACGAGCATGCCGTTCGCCTGATGGTAAGCGATACGACCGCCCATAAACAGTAGTAACACCATACAGCACCTTGAGTTACAAAGTACTGTGTGGCATTCCAGTTCGCTCGTCATCCTGAGACATAAGATGTTAAGTCTCATTATGTCCAGTAGTTACACTGGCTACAATGTCCTTCAAACCGAAACACAACAGTGCATGCACACTGGTGCTTTGCGGTAGAAATAGACATTGCGGTGGTACCCAGCCAGACGGACTCTTACATATGAGAGACCTACCACCAGTAAGTAAGTGTATCGACAAAAGTAGATAGCGTGATGCCTAAAACCAAAGAGTATAATATATACTAAGGAAACCTAAAACCTAGTCGTCGTGTCGTACAGTGAAGTAATTCAATATCGTTCACAAAGTAAATCTCGAAGTTAAAAGCAATTGATCGTCTCGCAGGCCCTTAGCGCAATACACACCCCAGTTTTATAGCCCGCTGGGTGGCGCCGTCGACGGCCTATATTTCCGTTGCTACGTCGAGTCGCACCGCTCGATCACAAGACGTACCCGAGCTACAGTTACTAGTATCTGACTACAGTGTACGTTGTAATTACTGTTACCTATATGAAGTTCAGCAAATACATTGTTTGAGTAATAAAATGTTATAAGCCATCGTTTACCAAATCTTATAGTGGGCTTTAGATTAGCAAGAAAACTTGCAGAAGTTATCTTCCGCAAGCTATTTTTACAGTGTAAACAGTCACGGCAAGCCGACTTCTGCCAATTTCGGAGCTTGCATGGCTTGTGGTAAGTCGCATTTGTATAGACTTATTAAAAAATGCCGCTCGTGTAAACCCTCAAACTTCCAGGGTAATTTATTTATAATTCTATATATATATATATATGCGACTCACCGCAAGTCCTGCAAGCTTCGTTTGCAGAGGTCAGCTTGCCGTAACTGGTGACACGAGTAAAATCGCTTGCGGAAGCCAACTTCTGCAAGTTTTCTCGCTAAACCTAAACCCCGCTTAGGAATAATTAGTGTATTTCCGACTTTGGCATAAAGAGCTCCGTAGTCGGTATATATGCCGCCCACTAAAACCAGCTTCCTTTTTGTAATTTTCTAGAATGTAGATGTTAACAGAAATCCTAAAACGCGTATGTTTCATACGGTAATAGACCCGTGGGCGGAACGTTCCTGTACTAAATTCCAGTCTCGCAGCGTCCAATTAACTCATACCACACTTTGTACCTTTTGAACCATAATCTTACTTTTGTTAAATACTCAAGCGCTCATACAATTTTTTTGTCAAAAGAAGTTAAGGTACGGGCAAAACATTGTGATTATATAACTGTATTGGCTGTGATGGTCTGCTCACCACCATGAGACGAACATATTCAAAAAGTTCTCAAATTAATTGCGTACACACATACCATACCACTACCAGATATTATGTTATCTATGTTATGTTATGGGGCGCGGTCTAGCCCAACTTTATTGATCTTTCTAACATTCCCATGTCACGGACTGGTTAGTTAACGAATAGATTGAAACCCTAGTAAAGCTGACTCCAATCTTTGCTTTCCGCCTGGGGTTATTCACTTTTACCACCTTTAGGCTTTATACCTCCCACCTCCTTTTTCTGGTGAATCGGCGCCGAGCATTTAATAAACTTAAATTATAGATAGCGTTCTCTATACGTACAACACGACACGATTCTATCGAAAAAAGTACGACATCGTATTCTATGTTTTATTTATTAACAGTTTCCCTAGTTCGAATGTAATATGTATGTAGTTGTGCTGGTAATGTTTTTTTTTATTTATTTTTATTTTATTTTATGGCATTGAATGACGAGACGAGCGTGCCGTTCGCCTGATGGTAAGCGATACGGCCACCCATAAACAGTAGCAACACCATCCAGCACCTTGATTTACAAAGTACTGTGTGGCATTCCACTGCGCTCCTCATCCTGAGACAGAAGATGTTAAGTCTCACTATGTCCTGTAGTTACACTGGCTAAGATGTCCTTCAAACCGAAACACAATAGTGCATGCACACTGCTGCTTGGAGGCACAACAAAACAAGAGATAAGTGTTTCTAGGATCGCAAATATTGTGTGGTTGTAGGTGTTGTGGGTCTAAACGCCCCCTGTAGATTGCACAATTAAATGAGACATACGTCGTTCGACTGATGGTAAGCGTCTTGTCATGTCTTTACTCGAGTCGTAACTTGTCTTATAATGCCCTTTAATTTCACTGCACAACACCAGACTTCCTCTAACCGTAGCTTATACAAGTGTGTCCAATCTCCCACGAACCCCTTTAATTTATATAGGAGGGCAAAGTTCGTGAGTCTGCCATGACGGACGCCGGCGGTTACGTCACGCGGCCTTGTGACTCACCCACTATGTAATCTGCATTGATGCTGATAATGAGCCTGTTTTTATACCGACCTTTTAGAGACATTGTTAATTTTCATTCAGATATCAGCTTACTTCAAATTGAACTCTATTGCATAATGATAAAGAGCAAAATTGCATGCCACTCCAATGAAATTACTAAGACTTTATGACATTGTAATAAAATTTAAAATGAATATAATTTTGAACATAACCTTTATTTTAGCAATTTGTTTTTGAGTGCTAGTGCAAGGGACATTAACAGGTGTGGTTTTAAGGATGTGATATGCAATAATTTATACTTGAATTGAAAGAATATTTTAATAAAATCCTAAATTAGGGATAATGTTTTAGATCACATATTAATTGAAAAAATTGCGATTCATATTTATACATAAATACATTCAACTGGGTTGCTTGTTTCACTCTTAAATCATTGTGAAGGCAACATTGATTGCATAATATATGTGATTCAACATTGATTTAAAAAAAAAACAACAAAAAAGTTTACAAAAAGAGTTTCCTAAGTGTATTTCACCAATTTCACTGTGTTATTTTAATTAAAATAAATTGAGATGGAAACGGCATAAAAATTAAATCTAAGGTTACTGACCCAAATTGAAGTATCTAGTTGGTTAAATAAATAAATATTTCTTTTAGGTCAATTGAATACAATTAAAACAACATTATAAATGGGTATATTGGAAAAATAAAAACTAAAATAAAATATTTTATCTGGTAATAATAATAGCTATCAATCAGATTCTAATTGGTATTTTTTATTAGATTGATTTTTGTGTATAAGTAATTGAATCTACCAACAAAAATTACAAATGAGGTGCATACAAATACCTTAATCATTAAAAAAAAGTAATGACTCATGAACTAAACTAGCCAGTTACGAAAAGCACTAATGATTAAAACATAACTATTTGATAATTACCAGAGAACTCAACAGTGAATGCACAACCCACAGTAATAAAATGCTAACTGCACTGACCCAGTTAACTTGTCACAGTTGAGTTCAGGCAGTGAGCACAGATCACTGCAGTAAATCAATACCATCCGTGTCAGGTTACTGAGACATAATCTGTACACACATGTAAAATGTCTGTATGTGTGTCATGCATGGGTGGGGCAACCGTTACCTTGCTTTATATGATGTACTTATGTTGAGTTTAAAGTTATCTATACTAATATTACAAAGCTAAAGAGTTTGTTTGTTTGAAAGCGCTTATCTCTGGAACTACTGGACCTATTTTTAAAATTCTTTCACTAATAGGAAGCTACATTACTCCTGAGTGCTATAGGCTACTTTTTATCCTGGAAAACTTTTCCATGCGGGCGGAGCCACGCGCAATGCTATACTTTATAAGAGAGTATGTGGTTTTAATTGTATTGGCTTACAATGTAAATTAGTTTGAAAACCTTGTATATATAAACTTTATTTTTGACTATGTCTTGAAATAAAAAAATCCAGTGCAGAAATAATGTTCACTTAGCTCTAATTAAAAATACTTGACAAATCTTATCTCCTGTTATCTCTTATCTATTGCTGAAGTGTTTTGTAATAGAATTATTAAAATATTTGCATTTTGCAATGAGAAACTGACACTGGTGTTTACAACAAATAATGCTCTATCATAAAAATAATATTTAAAAATATTATGAATAATAATTTTTGTATACCTACAGTTATCAGCTGATCGATTTTTCTATACCGCTGAGTACAAGGACACAGTACCGGTCGCAACGGACTAAATCAATACTTTTCAACTCAATTATAATCACAGGAAAGTAGATAGTTTGCAGTAGCCAGTTAGCACGTCACGGTACGTGCCGAGGAGCGACGGCGCTCTACTTACCGCAGTCCGCACACCGACCCCGCCGGCGTGCCTCCACCTATATCGACCGAGTTCCCTCTTACGCCTAATGACGTAATGCACCAAAATAAACCAAATATGGATAACGGCCGTAACCAATTTTAGACTTCCGCAGGATGTTTAATGTTATGCGGCGAAGAGATGGTACTGACCATTTGAATTCCGCTCACTCACCGTTCTAATTATTTTAGGAAAGTTGGTCGTTTGGATCGGCATCCGTCAATACAAGGGTGTGTCATAGATAAAGTTGGCCAGATTCTGTATTTACTATAAGTTTATCTAACAAATAATATTCTACAATGAAACACTTACCTGTAACGAAACTAAAATACACAATTTCCAAGTTTTTAATAACTCTTTTTACTATTTTATCATGAAAATTCGTTCGTTCGACATGCAGTGGCGTCACTCCGTGTACTGCAATGTTACCACACTGAATAAATAAAAATAATTTATCTCAGTTTACACAGAATAAATAACTTTTATTTCTTCTTAAATATAATATGTAGGGTGCGTTTCTAATTATAGTTCCGATGGCATGATGTTGGCAGCAATGTATATGCAGTACTCATCACAAAAAATTTGTTACCTTGAAAAAGAGGTAATTTTGAAATTTTTGTAATGGGAACTAGGCGTGAGTCATAACTCATAACAGGTAAAATTAGAAAATTGTTACATGTGTTCCAGTTACACATTGAAATAACAGTTCCAAAATTCTAATGCAAAATAACAGGTTGTTACTTATTACTATATAGTGACCATAAGAACTTGTTACCGTTTGTGATTTGATTGTACCAAAGAAGTAGTTAACAGGTTATTATTGGAAACTAGTTATCTCTTTTTACTCATAGAAATGTCGCATTTAAGACTAGAGAGAAGCTTGTGACAAAATATAACTATTATATTATAGAAATTTTTGAACTTCCGGACATTTTAACTGAATGGAATGGACTGAACGGAAGTTACCAGTAACAAATAAACTCTCTTTCTAATTTATGAAAATGTCATAAGCAAGAATATAGAGAAGCTTGAGACATTGTGTAAAGGAAATTTGGCCATCTTGTGAAACTGGAACTGCTTTTAAAATATTTTCGTAACAGTTGCAATCAGCCCTGTATTATATACTGCCCACTGTTAAGCACGGGCCTCCTCTACAACTGAGAGGGTTTAGGCCTTAGTCCACCACGCTGCCCTAGTGCGGGTTGGTAGACTTCACATCGTAATAGTTACCGTTTGTTATTTTTCATACCTGATATATTTAAGTGTTACGATAAACACGCATCACTCGTAATGGGAATATGTTTTGTTTAGTAACAAAACACAAATATTTTCATATCAAATTATAAAAGATATAAGCATAAATTATTAACCGATTTTTCAAATAATATATTATTAGAATCTTTGAATTCCGCCGTAAGTATGAAATAATTAACTAGCTATGTTTTACCTAGCATTTACCAATAAATGCTTCTTTTTCTTTCTGAGATGTATGGTGCAGAACTATAAATAGTTATGTCACGAAATTACATTTTGAAATCAATCTGCAACTTACGGAAGTAAATCAAACACAATAGACATATTTGATGTGTGGGTAGATATTTAGCAGCTAAATAAACTATAGTATGTTTATCTGCTTAACCATTATTAACTACATTTATAGGTTTATGGATAATATCCTGTTAAAATAAAACAAGACGAATATTTTTTTATCATAATGTAATGACATTAGTTTTTTAATGAATCATGGAGGTAAGTAACTATTAAAAATCAATTATAACAAGTCAGCACAAAAAACACAAAACATATCAATAAGCATATAATAATACTTTGGCGAAAAAGTCTTTCCGCATATAGCATTGTGGCGTCACCACACCACTTGGAAACGAAACAGTGGAGCATTCCACAATTAATATAAATCACAAACAGTTTACCTTCCACATACCAGACGCCAGCCGTGGGAAACTTAAGAGCTCGCTAACAATGCATCATTCAACATACAAGTGACCAAAGAGGTTCACTAGCAGCCCCACCACAATCAACAATTAACTTGTGTATTTATATATAAGCATCAAGCATTTTATTTCACTCTCTCACAAACTGTCTTCATAATCACTAGCATACTCTGTAGTCTGTTTTCGGTCCAATACAATTGATTGATTTTGGAATTGATCAATATATAGGGTGTGGTCTTTCATCACGATAACGTTAGACTCCACACATCTTTAGCCACTCAGCAAATATTAAGAGAGTTTCAAGGGGTGTGAGAGTGGGAGGTGTTAATGCATCCACCATAAAGCCTTCACCTTGAGATTTCCACCTGTTTCGGTTTCTTCAGAATTTATTAGGCAGTGTCAGGTTTACATCAAGAGAGGACTGCTGCTGATCAGAAGTGCCAAAATTTCTACAGCAACGGGATTATGGCACAACCTACGAGATGGCAGAAAGTCATAGAACAAAATGGCACATATATACTGTAACTAAATGTTAATAAACTTTGAAAAATAGAAGTCTTGAGTTTTCATATAAAATGAGATGATACGTTTTCCTTAACCTTATACATTGTATCATTTTACTGGCTATTTATTTATTGTTATTTAAATCGATGCTGTACAATTTTTGTTTTATATTTTTTGTATGTTTTAAATTTTATTTAAAGAAATAAATTAATCCTCTTGTAACCCTATTTTTTATACTGAAATGGCGGCAATACGATCCTGAACACATTTTGAAGGAACAAGTTGGGTTTCTTTACGGTTTTCACTCTCACACAGATTCTTCACTTTCAACGTCATCTGTCTTTCAACATCTTCTAATGTTTCGGACACAGAAATTAATACAATTTTAAAAATCTGCACATTTGCTTTCATTATGTCTAGCATCTTGATAGACAGGGGTGCCAACATTATGCCATCGGAACTGATTGTGGAAACCAATGATCGAAACATACTCTATATACTAGATAGTAGATTATTTCTTATCTTTATTTTTTACTAGCTTTTGCTCGCGGCTCCGGCCGCGTGAAAAAGTTTTTCCGGGATAAAAGTCCCGCTTTATATTTTGCCGGGATAAAAAGTAGCCTATGTCCTTTCTCAGGCTCTAGGCTTAATCTGTGTACCAAATTTTATTTAAGTCGGTTCCGTAGTTTTGGCCTGAAAGCGTGACAGACAGACAGAGTTACTTTTGCAATTATAATGTTAGTAATGCTGAGTTTAGACTAGCAAGTTCTCTCAGCAATATGAATAACTTTCAGATGCGTTTACACTAGCGGCAATATTTCTTGAGCAACACGCTTCTGCAAGTGGTCCACCAAGTTAACTTGCGCAACTTCTTGCAAAGCTGTTTACATTACTCGAGGAATATTTATTGCTTGCCATGTTTTTTTTTCATAAAATTGAATGACAAGGCACGCAATCCTTTCGCCAAAATTTTATGAATCTATAGTTGTGTCAATTTAAGCTTGCCGGTATGACAATTTATTGACACTTCACTTCATACTATGTATAGTGAAGAGAACAAAAAATCGGTAGCCTGAAATAATCGATTCTTAAGTGATATCGATTTCGTGTTCAGAGAGTTTATAATCGATTTTCAAAAGGGTAATTTTTATATAAATCACTGTTTTTATATAATTATTATATTCCATTCATCATCATCAACCCGTTACCGTCCACTGCTGGACATAGGCATCTCCCAAGAATTATTGTGACACGTTCGCTGCGTCCAACGGGTAATCGGTGCGACAGTCTTAATGCGTATTCAGTAGCATAAGGTACTCATATTTACTAAAATTACATTAGAAATGCTATATGAATTTTGGTACGCTCAAGTGCATTACAAAAAATGAAAACATTAATTATAATTATTGTCAAAATAAATTATAATTATATCGAATTAGCTTTTGCCCGGGGCTCCGCCCGCGTTAAAGGTTTTTCCGGGATAAAATTCACGCTTTATATTTTCCCGGGATAAAAAGTAGCCTATGTGTTAATCCAGGACATAATCTACTTGTGTGCCTAATTTCATAGAAATCCGTTCAGTGGTTTTTGAGTGAAAGAGTAACAAACATACATCCATCCATACATCCATACATTCTTACAAACTTTCGCGTTAATAATATTAGTAGGATATATTGTACTTTTATCTAATACATTGTACTAGACTGTTTTAAAAATGCTCTTGAAACATATTTTAATAAATATATGTACCTAAACAACAACTATTGGCCTGCTTCAGTTGAAAACTCTATCGTGATACATCCTGCATATAATTTCCAAATTTCGATTTTTCTCAGTAATCGTTTATATTTCGTTTCCAAACGATTAAAAACTTTCCCACCGCTACGCCCGTGAACTGAAGGATACAACATTGTAAAGGCGTCGCGTTGATTTAAAAGTCAAGATTAAATTCTTTATTTCGGTATATTTTTACAATATTATTTCAAGGTTAGCACATAAATATTATACTCATTGCTATAATTTATGGAGAACGTGGTTAATATTTGCAATTATATAGTTGAATTTTTAACTAGTCTTTCTTTTTTTAACATTTGCGTTACGCACAATTGCGTTACGCAATCGACGGAAACAACACGACCTTATGTTTTTATACAAATGTGTTACTGGGTTTTCTCAGTGCAAGCATTTGCTAGAGCGCTTTGGGTTGTCGATACCATACCGGCTGCCTAGACAGCCGCGAACTGAACTCTTCCACCTACCACAAGGCCGAACAAATGTTGGGTATAACTCGCCCATACGTAGAATATCCACTACCTACAATGAAATCTGTGCCAAAGTGCCAAATATTGACATATTTTTTGATTCCCTAAATATTTTCAATAACAAATGTAGACGTTCCTTTAGATCAAAAGTTATAATATTAGACTATTTACCCGTACCTTCTGCGGTTAAGCTCGGTACCGCACCCCAATTTTGTGACGTGTCCGAGATTGCTAAATATCCCCCGCACAAACACAAATTACTGCAAAAATGCCTTACTCAAAAGAGTCAGCTATCAGTTTAACAATATAATGTATGATATGGACTTAGATCTTTTTTGCACAAGTATTCCAAAACTTAAAAGAATCATGAGCGATGCATTCTTCCTCTGAGTTCGGTTCTATGCGTTGTTTAACTTGGATAAATATATTTTTAAGGGTTTAATTTTATATAATATATAACAAATTCTTAATATCTTGCTTCTAGAACACTCTAGAAGCAAGATATTAAGAAATTGTATTTGTAGGTACACACCTAACCTATAAGTGAAAACTTTCAATTGGCCTTTTGTCGCTATTATAATCTTATATACTATCATTTGTATTAGCTGTAAGTTTTCTACAACCAATAAAATAAAATACAATGATAATTTATATATTTTTTAAGTAATGTTGTGTACATCTGTAATTGGACATGTATTAGTTTTAAGCCTAAGTAAAGTGTATTAGAGTATTAAATATACGTGTACTGTTGATGTACCTTTTTAAATAAATAAATAAATACTTTTTGGGTAGACGTTCTCACAAAGTTATCGCGTCGCGAAAAAATTGAATTGTCATACCGGCAAGCTTAAATTGACACAACTATAATATAATGTTTTTTGGATGATGATTGTAAATAAAATAATCGTCTTAAAAGTACCAACATGAAACAGAATTATGAATTATATAGCACTGCGTGGCATTCCACTGTGTTTATCATCGTGAGTCATAAGATTTTAAGTCTTATGATGCCCAGTAATTACGTTGGCTACAATGTCCTTCAAACAAGAAGACAATAGTGCGTGTATACTACTACTGGGCGGCAAAAATAGACATATCGGTCAAACTACAAACTTATAACTTGGCAGTATAGTCTTTGCGACCTTAGCTGCTTCAGAATGGAATAAATAAAAAAAAAGTTAGCTACTAGCTCAGCAAGTTGAAACTTTTATCTGCACGCAGAATAAACTGCAAGTTCTCGCGCAAGTTGCACAAATGGTGTTTACACATGCGACTTGCCAGAAGTCCTGCAAGCTTCAAAATGTTGCAGAAGTCAGCTTGCCGTGACTGTTTACACGGTAAAAATAGCTTGCGCAACATAACTTCTGCAAGTTTTCTTGCTAATGTAAACCCCGCTTAAGGATTGTAATAATAATATATAGATTGTAGTGGCAACTGGCAACATATTATTGGCGACGTTTGCAAGTGGTAACATTTATATCAGTTGTCAAAAAAACCTTGGCCGCTTGGGTTGCTGTATGTTTGTTGTATCAATTTGTATGTCAATTATCAATTAACCCTCGTCTAGTAATGGCCTGTTGATTATTAAAAAGCAGTGCTGTGTGCTGACACTTTCGATGTGTGATACTAAGTGAATTTAAAATATGGCTGCTGGCGGTGAAGAACTGTGGCGCGAGTGCGCGGCTTGGTTAACGAGATGTGGGTTGCTACGTCCCGATCATAGGGCGAATTGGGAGACGAGTACAATACACGATTTGGCATACACCCTGCGCGATGGCGTGCTGCTGTGCAATCTGCTGAATGTGCTGCACCCGGGATGCATTGACTTGAAGGACGTGAACCAGAGGCCTCAGATGGCGCAGGTAAGTGGGCCTCGGCGGCGACCTTCAATATAATTACAGCCGCACCATTAATTTCTGCACCTAATAATGCTGGGCGCGTGATGGGAAACAAATTTTAGTGACATTTCGTTCTATTGTGTGTGATTTCTAGACGTGTTACGTTCAAAATATAATATTTTGAATAACAACAAAATTGTTATTATGTGTTGAAAGAAAAACACACAGCGTCGATATGAAGATGTTTTTGTGACTTACCCACTTCCTGCAATGTTGGTACTATACCTGTTTGTCACCGGTGGTGGGGTGACAATTTCTTTGACGTTTGAATGCCTATAAATTGTCAGCACTTTCCCAAGTTTGTCATAGTGTCTTCACCAGGAAGATATTCCTGCGACGCTGTGTGTTTTTCTTTCAACACATAATAACAATTTTGTTGTTATTCAAAATATTATATTATGTGTTTACTAAAAACACACAGCGTCGATATGAAGACTTGTTTGATATCTGCTGGTGACAAACACAAAACGCTATGTGAAGAAAAAATTATGTGCATTAACAATTGAGTCAAATATTTAACATAATATTTAACTCTTAATAATGTCTAATCAGTCTCACAGTAAATTAAGTATCTTGAAATTCTTAATTCATGAATTAGCACACATCATTTAAATTGTTTAGAGATGCACATAATATCATATAATATGTAGATATGTTAATATTTTAACTCAGGTTGAAAATTATTAAACAGTAATTGTTAACCCTCTGAGGTTCTATCTTTTCTCTGCAGTAAAATTTCCTGAATGTATGTTCAGTTTTCCAATTCCCTCTAGCTAGTATGTCGTTCATGGGATGATTTTCGATTTAGCTAGATGAGGCAACTGGAGATCTGAAGGATCCCTGAGTAGCAGTTATGCCGGAGTCTTTTAACACTAATCACACCCAACCAACAATCATACTTTAAGATGCAGGGTGTGGCTTACCTAATATTGATGGGTTCTCCTTTCTTCTGAAAGAGAAATTAATTGTTTAACCCACCTAACCGGACAGATTTGCTGATCAGGGTGTTTTAGTAATAGCCATCCTGATAGTCTGTGTCTGGCAGAGTCTATTTTAGACCCAAATGCTGGCCCTAGAACTAATCTGTCAACCGAAACACATATGCGAGTTTCCGATATCCTTAGTAAGGTGAGATCATGCACACGTCTCCCAGATGCTAAAAGTAAGATAGCTGCCATACGTACTTTCGATAGTGTGGAACTGTCTAAAGGCCTAGTCAATCAGTCAAAAACCACTTTGGGATCCCAAATTAGTGGTTTGAATTTGATTGGTTGTGATGAAGCTTTCGCCTGAAGGATCTGGTTCACGAGAGATTGTTCGTGTGCTTAGTTCTTGTCTTACCTTACAAATTGTAAATTTGGAAGACTTGTGCACGCAAAATTGTGCTATAAGCAAGCTTTTCTTGTATACCTATGTAGATGGGCAAGAAATCAAGCTATTTCGTGCAGCTGTGGTTCGCGGCAATTTAATTTGTGTTCATCATTTGAACCATCATCCGGCAATAAACAGTTGTTGCCGGATAATACGTATCCATAGTAGATGTTCTCCAGCTGGAATTAAGTGGCTGTTTTTCGTTTTCAGTCCAGCTATTGATCTGTTCATCCCACCCCCAAGAAGCCAGGCTTATAGAATTAGCTAGTCTACTTGTGTTGGTGGATAACCCGTCGCCGTATCTAATAGATTCTCCAAAGGTATCTCTATAGTTATTGGCGACTCTAGGGCTCGTAATTTTAGATCCGCTAGCCAAAACGACTTCTCCCATCATGGCGCTACAACGATATAACTGCCCTTGGCAGTTTTTGGCTGCGGTAGGATTCGCGGCATGAGATTGGGTGGTGCATATATCCAATCTAGATGAAATTTCCACCTTTGATTGAATGTCTTCGTATACAGACGTATATCCTGACCGCGCCTGTTTTGGCAGACGCAAACAGGTCTGCGTCTGGTGCGCCCCAACGATAAAATAATCGGTTTGTTACCGTGGGCAGCAGATTCTATTCTGATAGCCACTGTCTTCGGGACAGGCGATCGGCTGTGCATGTACCTCTCCGGGAGGTAATGAGCTGAAAGGGTTATGTTTCGCCTATGTCAGCCTCAACAACTTGAAGGTCAGGGCTAGAAGGCCCAGGGAATGTGTCCCCTTCATACCTTATATAAAAGACGAGCGTTCGGCTATCTGACTTGACTAGAATATGAGCATTCTATAAAGAATGCAACCGTCTATTGCTATATACTGCTAATAGCTCTTTCAAGTTCAAGTACCAACGCATTTGTTCGTAGTCCAGATGCCGGACATTAGCATCGCGTTAATTGGTGCTCCCCAACCTGCGTCCGCCGCATTGGTTGTTAGGAAGTGAGAATATGATCTCTTGTGCAACATTGACTTGGCCTCTACTTCCTGTCACCATCAACTTAGATCTTATTTTATAATTTGTGGTATCAAACGAATTACCTTCTGGTCTTGTTTGAACCGTTTTAGAAACATCTAAGCATGTCGACAGTGCAGACGACCCTTCGGCACACCAAAATTGGCGAAATTTTATTGCCCTAGCAGCTTTTCAGTTTCTTTAAATGTGCTTTGTCTATTCTCCTTGTTAACGCATTTTTATTATTATTATTTGTTATATTCTCTCTTTGGATAGTGCTATTATCTATTATAATCTGTTCCTGCACTGGTGCCAGAACAGATTTTGGATAGTTTAATTGCCACCCCAGAGATTTCAAGAGCCTCTATAACTTCCGAAGTCTGAGAGGTTAAATTGAATTGGCCCTGATGGGCCAAGAGTAAGTCGTCTAGGTAGACGAAAACTCGATATCCTTTGATACGAAGGACCTCCGCGATCCAGAAAACTCGATATCCTTTGATACTAAGGACCTCCGCGATCCAGAAAACTCGATATCATTTGATACTAAGGACCTCCGCGATCCAGAAAACTCGATATCCTTTGATACGAAGGACCTCCGCGATCCAGAAAACTCGATATCATTTGATACGAAGGACCTCCGCGATCCAGAAAACTCGATATCATTTGATACGAAGGACCTCCGCGATCCAGAAAACTCGATATCATTTGATACTAAG
Source organism: Sphinx pinastri (assembly GCA_947568825.1). NCBI lineage: Eukaryota > Metazoa > Arthropoda > Insecta > Lepidoptera > Sphingidae > Sphinx > Sphinx pinastri. Next base: position 2,313,312 of record OX387615.1, read on the forward strand.
GACCTCCGCGATCCAGAAAACTCGATATCATTTGATACTAAGGACCTCCGCGATCCAGAAAACTCGATATCATTTGATACGAAGGACCTCCGCGATCCAGAAAACTCGATATCATTTGATACGAAGGACCTCCGCGATCCAGAAAACTCGATATCATTTGATACGAAGGACCTCCGCGATCCAGAAAACTCGATATCATTTGATACGAAGGACCTCCGCGATCCAGAAAACTCGATATCCTTTGATATGAAGGACCTCTGCGATCCAGAAAACTCGATATCCTTTGATACGAAGGACCTCCGCGATCCAATACGTCAAAGCTGCGAATGTACGCAGGACAGATGCCAGACCAAAAGGCAGGACTTATATTTGTAATAACTCGTCCCGATAATAAAGTTAAAGGCAACGAGGAAGGGACATGGCTATTGGCACTTGAAAAAGATATTGGAAATGTCTATATTCACCATCTAGTCCAGAGCTTGCAAGAGCTCTGGTGCAGAGGTGTCAGTAATAAGATGGAAACCATTCACATGGATATACCTGTTTAATCTCCGAAGATCAAAGACAAATCGGAATCCACCGCCGTGTTTCGAAATGATAAGCATTCTTGAAAGATAACTTAGAACAGTTCGGTCTGGTCTTTGCTTATTATCTTTCTTAAACTCCTTAGATCTGTCATTTTTCGGAGCTGAGCTGTTGTCCTGAGCGGATTTTAAGGTACCGGCTCACGATTTGAAGTGTTAAGGTATGTCGGCATATTAAGCCACACACCTATGTCCCCCAATGACTATTAATGACGATAAAGCATCCTTAAACAGATGTTCAACAGTCTGAGGTACCCTTTTTAATGTAGCTTGGAGGTTCTTATTATAAACGTTTGTTATGAGCCGATCTCTCCGCACTTATATACCGATATACTTCGCTCTCTTATCACACGTCACTAGAAAGATTTGATTAATCTTTTTAAAGTGCTGTGAATGAAGGCCAACCATCTTACTAATAAATTTCCGGACGTTAATTTGAAGGGCACGGTATTAGCCTAATTTATACGTTGCAGGTTCTGTTTTAAAATCTCCTCTTGTTACAAGACATCATTAGTAAAACCTGCTAGCATGCGCTCTATAGTGAGTAAATAGTCTTTGCCCTTGTTTAAGTGACAGAGTTCATTATTCACATTCAAATCAGTAAAGCCTGGAGTTGCAAGAAGGCTTTGCAATGCTCTTGCATATTTCACCTCCTTCCAATTATTAGTGCTAATATGCTGGAGTTCTATTACCTCAGCAATTCGATTTAACGAAGCCCAAACAGATTTACTTGAATCTGTAACCGTTTCATATTCACCCAGATCCAGATTACAAGTGTTTGAATTCACCAGGAACTCCTCCGCGGAGCCTGACAATATGCCGGTATTTAAACGGGCCGTTCAAACAGGATCAAGATGTTAGCATATTATGCGAATGAAACTAACGATAATTTGTTATCTGGCTTACCTGATTCATAAGCGCGTCTATGTGAGGGTCAGAATTCTCGTAATTCTGACCAGATTTTCTCGCTCTCTTGTGAGGAGGACGTGAAGATTCCTCCTCAGATTCCGAGTCGGTATCTATAGTGCAAGCACTGTTGATACTCCTTTCAATATGTAAGAACTAAATCAACATTTCGGAAACAAAGCAACTCGGCACGAAATACGCGAGCGAGAAAATAGTCGACTGTTCCGCAGGAAATCACAAAACGCTATGACAAACTTGGGAAAGTGCTGACAATTTATAGGCATTCAAACGTCAAAGAAATTGTCACCCCACCACCGGTGACAAACAGGTATAGTACCAACATTGCAGGAAGTGGGTAAGTCACAAAAACATCTTCATATCGACGCTGTGTGTTTTTAGTAAACACATAATAGGCGTTGGGTGAATTTTCATTGAAAATTGTTTAAAAAACGAATAGTGGGATATTTGCAGTTGTCACATAATACATAAGTGTATGGATGTATAGGATATGTTTGTCCACTGTAGTTATTAATGTGACATTTTAATTATGCATGCAGTGTTGAATGGCATAAGGCCATTGATATGTGCGCGCGCTGGACGGCGTGTATGTGTTCCGGCGTTATCTGCATCGTAAACTGTGCATGAATGAACACTCTCCCCGTGACACTGTTTATACATACATTCATGTTACCCTGAATTGTGATCAATTCTCCGATCAATTGGCTCCGTTGTTTGTGCCATAGTAGCAGAGAATTCATAATACTACCTGTGTGTTATTAAGAAGTGATGCCTTACATCATTCATGAAACCAAGGATAAACATGCATTACTTAAAGTACCAATTTTATATGCTTATACATACATGTTATGTGTTGATGTTTTATTTGTGTAGTGGCATGCTGCTTGAACTCAAAATCAAGGGCTCCTCAATGCCTTTCATGTCATTTAAATAAATTTATGAGAGTTTGCTAAGGTAATATACCTACATGGTATCCTTAGGATAGGGCAAAGAAAGGAGATAGATTAATTCGCTAACAGCTGTAGATGATGTATAAGCTTGACAAATTGTGGGTGTGCTAGTTTTAGCTCTGAGTTCTCTAGGGATATTAAGGTGGGCTTATTTATGTGTGTAAATAGATCATAGCTCTGACTTCACTCACTCTTCTTTTGCTATCTATCTGTTCTTCCTCGGAATTCACTCCCTCGAAATCAGGTCGGCCTACTCTTGGTTTGCCTTCAAAAGGAGAGTATGACAGCCATTGTTGAATGAAGATGTACATTTGTATATAAAATTCATCAATAAATAATACATATTTTTCGGTTATATATTAAATTCTACTTGTCAATAAAGTTTTTTGCCATCCCAATCGTTTTTCTGGACACTTACATGGGTGGTAGGTAATGTCATGGGCATTGATTGTTTTAACTTTCAAGAAATTCAAATTTCTGAATACCTGTAATTTGAATATTAATTGAAATGTAATTCAATAAAACTGATGTATGAAAAAAGGGATTGCTATCATAGATTAAGTTAAACAAATCAGATATAAATATAATGAAATGAAACATTGGGGTGTTTATTTGGTTTTAAATGTGTTTTAAGTATGAGTTTAATTGGCTAAGAAATGGGCAATTATGCTTTTATATATGTGTTCAAATATGTGACGTAAAAATAGGAGACTGTGTTTGCAGTACTAAAGAAACAAATATAAAATTAATATGCACTATGTTTAACTCTGTATTTATTATCCTCAATGGAAACAAATTGTTTAACAATATGTACCTACATGCTAAAATCACATCATGCACATTCCTTATTAATAATGATGATTATTAAAACATGCCATTTGAACAGGTCAGCAATTATTGTTGCAAACATGGTAGCAGTGGTCATAAGTTCATATAAAGGCACATAAAATAAATATTATTAACTTTGGTTTATGTTATGAATACAATTTTGTTTAGGGTCAAAACTGCAAATAAGGAAACTTTTAAAGATTATATTATGTAACTGGCTTATCACTCAGGAAAATATATAACAAACACCTAAACAGTAAAATTGCACACATTTATTATGTCACATAGTAACACTTATATAATGCTTTTAATATTTATTGCATATTTATGTATATCTCCATCATTGCCGGTCTAATCCTTGATGAAGACTCTAAGCAGGATGTATTCCAAAATAAAAAGATTTTCCTACAGTCTTTCAACTATGTAAAAATTATGTTGATTCCTTGCACTATTGCTACATGAATTAAATAATATTATTATTGGTGTACTGGCCACTAGGTCAACTCCATTTCCCATAGAATTTTTTTAAAATCATTATGAAATGGATTTTTCAATTCCATAAGTGGCGAAACTCGCGTGCGAAATTCACGCTTCTAGAGCCACTTATTTAAACTGTGCGTCTGTTTATGTTAAACATTATATAAGTAGAAATCAAGTTAGGTATATATAATTCATGTCTTTTTTTCCCGCAGTTCCTGTGCATGCGCAACATCAAAGTGTTCCTGCGCACGTGTCATGAAGTGTTCGAGCTGCGCGAGACGGAGCTGTTCGACCCGTCTATGTTGTTCGACCTGTCCAACTTCCACCGCGTGCTGTGCACGCTCGCCAAGCTCAGCCAGTGTCCGAAGGCGCTTGTTAATAATATCAAGTGAGTATTCTTATAAAGCTTAGATTGACACAGTAGTGTGTCCGCCAAGTTCGCAAAGCACAGGCGACACACCGATTGAATGTGTTATATCTTTATTTTACCATAGTTAAGTCATGATTGTAAGTACAATCAGTATTAATAAAAGGGTGTCAGCGTCAGAAGTTGCACCTACATCAATTGCCAAGATATCAGTGGCGTATATTACCGAATATACACTGGGTAACCCTGGAACGGAGCACATACTTGCAACACGTTTTAATAATACGATTAGTCATTGGATGCTGAATGTTCGGCCGAAATTTGGAGAATCGATTCCAGGATAATACTAGATTTTTATATGTGTACGTGTAAAGTGACGCTTTGACACGTACATTTTGCTACATAGATGAACCCTGATCCTCCCACGCGCGAAAGGTAAGATATCAATACCGGGTGAACCCACGCCGATATCACGATATCGAGTATTTATAATACGTACATGTAGCAATTTGCCGATGTTTTCTATTCCCCGAATAGCTCAGGTTGTAATACTTGTTTGTTTGTGAATAGTTGCGAAATGATATGAAACAGATGCGTTTGTTTTCATATAACTTGCATACAAAATGGTTTACGTTATATATTGATTTTAGTCTGCGTTTTGTCTCGTGTGGATTTATACCGAATGTGTTATACTAGTCACCCTTAAACATATAATACATTAACTGCAATGTCATCAAATCGAAACACAATAATGTTGCTTGCCATTATGCTGCAATATGCTACTATGCCATCGTAAAACAGGCACTCTCATATGAAAAATCTACGACCACGTATTAGGGATTAATCCATACTTATATTACAAATTTGAAAGTAAAGTCGTTGTCTGTCAGATAAGCTTTCACGACTAAATTACTCAACCGATTTTGATGAAATTTGGTACGAAATAGGCTTAATCCCCATGAAATATAAGGCAATTTTAATACGTGATGGTATCCAAATTCCACGTCTGGGAACATTTGAGTGAAATTATAATATGGAAGAAGAAAACATAACAAAACGGTGCTCATAAACTGAACATTTTATCAAAATATTTAGAGCATCGAGCAAGCGGTCTTTATCAATAAAAATGCCAATCGTATTCTTCGATCCGATTCCGAGAATAAACTAATCAACATAATCCATTTGAAGTATGTCAAAAATACTTTATACTGATTGGTCCATTTTGCGCGATTGATCGAAATAGTGCAATTGAATCGTTTATTGAAATCGACGGTAACTCACATACACACTTACATTTTTATCACCCTTTGTTCCCCTTGCGCACCCTTATAATAGGTATGGCCATTAACAAGTGATCGGCATAAACACATCTGTGCGCTGCTGTTAAAGTATTTTTACGCGCCTCAATAGCTAAAGCCGGCATCCACAAGGGATAAGGGGAAGTTCACACATATTGTATTTATTTATTCTAAATCGAAGCACAAATAGGGGCGACGCTAGTATAAGAAAAAGTTAATTACGTTTTCTTTGTAGGTTTTATGTGAGTATATTTCCTTCCTATAGGATAGGTTGTAGGTTTAGTGACATTATTATCCCTTCCTAGCCGATTTCGGCTACGACGGCCAATCTCAACAGAGATCAGCCAGGTACGCAGGAGATATTATAGTACACAAATGTGTGCGCAATACACAAGTGCACTTGCTACTCCTTCGCTCTCATAGTCCGGTCACCGGTCTCCGGTGAGACGGCATCCGACATGACCAGAGAGAGATCAGGCGCAGGACCCGAGTGACATAATGGAGCTATGAACCAGTACGTCTTAGGTTCGATTTCCGGTTAGAAAATTTGGATCTTTGGTAGCTTAAATAAGTAAAATCCCGTTTGGAGATCAATATCGACTTTCAGTGGCGCTTAGCGCAAAAACATTAATGATAACAATCACTATTATATTACAAAAAACCATTTTGGGCTTGTATAGAAGCAATGACATACAAGATGTCATTGCAATTAACGTCGTCGCAGCTAATGAGTATTGCACCACGGTCGACTAGACAAACGCACTCGTGTGCGGTGTGTGGTTGAAAAATAACAGGGCAATCGAAAAAGTGACCGCTTTAGAAATGGTGTAAGGCGCGCGCACCGCTCCGCGGTCCACTTTCACCGGCGAAATGTTTAATTTAATTAAATTTTTAGTTAATTACGCATAATTTCGTAGCATCCCAGTGACGGATTTGTTTGTAGGTGGATACCAAATATATTTTATTACGTGGATAGCGATAATCTTATATAAATACATTATGATACATTCCAAAGAGTCACATTTTGAGTCAGTCAGTATACGTTCAGCAAGACAAGTCGACATCATTCTCACAAAATAATGTCAAAGGCTTCAGCGAATATTAACAAAATTAGCTAGCGGTGCGGCTGTCGTGCACCATTCACGCGGCTGATTTGATAGCGCCCTTATTCCAATACTGAAATTTGCCATGAAAATATGACAGGGCAGTAGGTCAAATATATTTTGTCACTTTAGTTAATCTAGGCCAGTGGACGCGACCTTTGCAATGGCTTAAAATACTGGACCTCCGTCGCGACACGTCTAGAATCGGCGGGAATAATTTAACAATCTCGTACCACTTTTAGATTGAGTCCAAAGTTGCGATTTGCATTCTATGTTGTAATCAGAATAGTGGTTTTAATAGCGTTGCCACGGTATATTTTATTTTAATGTTTGCAACTATGTTAAATGAATTGCGGTCCAAGAGAAATGTTGGCAAGAGACGCTGCATCTTCTGATAGTTATCGGTTATTACAATTATGTCGCTTTGCTCAATTGGCTGTTTACTTTATCGTTTATTGGTTAATTTAAATAATACATTCGTTTTTACTGAACCCAAAGTTAAATGGAAATCTTTTTACAGACCTTTTCGGATGCATTACAAACTTGGAAGATGGAGAAAGCTAGAAATATTCTGAGCTACGCCTTTAACGGCCAGAACTGGAACTTGTGGTGGTTAATATTTTTTTATTTTGTTTTGCAGGCCGTTTTCAGCGCACAGAACACAATCAGAAGAGGATATATACAAAGATCTGCAGGCAGTGTAAGTCATTTTACTTATTTTACTATATTCTAGCTATCAATTTTTATTTTAATGATTGTTTTGGTCTTGGAAAGTTTCTTTTATTTTTAAGAAGAAAGTTATTTATGAAGTTGTTTTTTTAATTGGTTAAAATGTTGTTATTGTTATTATTATTATTTAAATTAAGTTACTAAATTATGTATTTCTTTGTGCAATTAATTAATAGGTAAATTAAAAAATAAAAGCTGCACAAAGTAATATAGCAATAATTTTATACGAAATAATTTATTTACGTAAACGTTATGCAAATGTTTGTACATCGCGTGAGAAACAGCAAGCGGCGTAACTTTCAGTCGCAGATACTGCACGATGATAAACTTGTCCTTAGTTTTATGTTTTATGAAGGCTGCTTCAGCCTTTTAGTTACGGTGAAAAGGTTGTGGTTGAAGAACAACACTGTGCAAGTCCAAATATTTATTTTTACGATTTACGGATGGTATTTGCCAAGTGCTGATAGTTGTCAGTCACGACTCACGAGTGAGTTGTCTTCAAGAGTGATTCGAAATTGTATCCTTATAGGTTCCTAGTCCCTAGCTATCTAGTAACGATTTGAGTCTATACATTACACTCAGGGGACTAAATACCAGTAAAAAATGCATGTTGTTATTGTCTATTGTCATTAACGTATAAATCTCACTATGATATTCCTCTAAAATACATTTTTGGACTTCCAATCAACATCACAGTTTTGTTAGTCAAACCGTACTGACGTCCAGCCGATTGTAGTAGCGCGAACGCGGTGATGGAGCCACCTGCGTACTCCGGGAGCCCGGTGCCCCCCGTCGCGGCGGACGTGCCCTGGGTGCAGTTCACGATCCCGAGCGCGACGTGCGAGGACCGCGTCGAGGAGATATACGAGGACCTGTGCTACGTCAAGTTCACGTCAGCCATGCCTGAGGTGGCTAGCGTTCACGCTTGTTGTATTGAGGCTTGATGTTTACACGTTGTTGTAGCAAGTGCGGGTTAAGGTTAAATTTTATTCATAACAAGCAAATCTTTGTGCAATTTTGTATAAAATTAACCGTTGCATCGAATATTGTGATTGATTTGAATTGAATCTCTAAGAAAATTACGCGCAGGTCGTGTAAAATAAAATTAAACTTCAAACAAAAATATCAATTTTAGATTGAAAGTAAATTACCGAAGAAAATGATTTAAATATCTACGAGTGAACAGACACGTACACATAGTCTTATCTGCACTTGCAACTTCACAAGTGTAAAGGAGCCTTTACTTGTTACGTATGGTAGAGTAGTGGTAGTTGGGATGTATATAAAGCGCATTATTATTTTTTTGTTTGCAATGCGATTTAATTTGCAACTATGAGGTCTTTAGATATAATTTTTTTGCCTTTATTCGTTGTATTTCTCGAAACTTACACTATTCGTATTGTATGTTGCGGCAGAAAGGAATCACACTTAGGGAGTTACGACCTAATGAAGACTCAACGGGAGCATATTGTATCTATTATATTGCTATTTTGAACCTTAACGTGGTTATTATAAGAGCGATAGAGACTAGTATGAATCGATTTAGCGTATCCACTCGCATAAGTGATTCGCAGTAACTGACGAGGAAGTGCAGTCATTTTTAATGAATGATATCACGATCAGATAAAGTTGAATTTATTGATTATAAACGATATTGTAAGTAGGTATGTTAGTAATTATTTTAAATTGAAATGACCATGAAAAACCCTAGGTGACGTTTATTAATTTTCCTGTTATTCAATTAATTATTTAGGTTAAAATCATTTTTGGGTCAATGTAATCTATTTTATTTCATAGGATTTAATTGATACCCACATGAAATTGCATCTAAATCGGTTCACCCGATAAAGCTAATAAAAACACAGTTACTTTATGACATTAGTATGGATGTATTCACTGTTTGTAGGCCAGTATGGCGCTTGACGATTAAACTGGATAAAAACAATGTCAGTCTTAGATCGATACATTGATAAAACAAAACAATATTAAGCTTGTGTTTTCGAATGGAGGAGGACGATAAAAGTTGGGTGATTCCACTGAAACGCTGACTGACACTGAGGACTACCTACGTAATAAAACTACAAATCCAGAGAAACATAGGCTCAGAATACTGAATAGTACTCTGTACTACGTAATATAGGGGAGATTCCATTATCCGCTAGGAGATAAGTCGACCTATCAGGTTGTTTGAATTTGTATCGTAGTAGGTTAATATATTTCGACGCTTGAAAGGCAATAATATCTAAGCGACAAAAATACCTAAAATGAGTTATATACATATTTGGAATCGCCAGATTTTTCTGCGTCGATTGATCCGGGTTTCGTAGCTCTAGGACAACTTTTTTGGCGGTTAGATACTAGATGATTCCGGTAAATTTCACTTTTTTTTTCTCACTTACCGCCAACATTTTTACTACTTTTTGGATTTACAGTAGTTGGTACACTTAAGGAAATTGATTTTGAACTTAGTGTGTTTTACATGATATCATGATTACTGTTTTGCATTAATATATGTTTACTTGAAATTAAAAACTGCTCGCTCTTTAATTAGTTGTTTATTACCTACACAAAAAATTATAGCTTTGGCATAGATATATTTTTACCTGGATCCATACTCTCCATATTTATGTGCTTAGATATTTTCAGCTTAATAAAATATTTTGTTAATAGTACATTTATACAATTTTACCTAAAATAAAATAAATAATTATTAGTCGGTTAGACAATTTTACCGGAATAATATAAGTTCTATTTTTTATACTTAGATATTTTTACTTGACAACCTTTAACTTCAGTGATGTCGCATAGATAATTTTACCGGGTATGTTCAGGTGGTTATACTTATTGCTAAGAGATATTTACCTGTACATAATAAAGTAAATACACCCGCTTGCGAACCACCTAGTGTTTTGAAACTGTCATTTGTATATGCGCGCGATCGTGTACGGCGCGTATCGGTTGTCGCTAAGAGAAGACAGCCGTCCGACGTTTTTATGATATTGCCTCAATTTTACGTAGATATGGTGAGTTCTTTTACAAATAAATAGACTTTTATAATTTTAATAACACTTATTTTTGTAATAAATATATTTATGTTGCATTATTATGTATTACAATATGTTAATAATAATTTAATTCCAATTTTACCTATTCTCTTCGTATACTCTTTTGCCGGTTGAGGCTAATTCTGACCTACCCTTTTTGGAGATAATTTATTTGATAAATGCACGCTCTCGTTGGGTGCCCTCTTCCAGCCGTACCATCCACATTAGCTGGAAAGCTTACGAAAGGTATTTAACCTTTCGTGACCTGTCTTGAATTCATCCTTTCCACGTGCCCAGACCTCTTTCTATCACAGCCACTTTTGTCTTGCTCACATTAATTTTCATTTCCTTCTCTTTAAAGACATCATTCAAATAATTTTCGTGCCTTGCAGCTCTCCCGTCGATGTTCTCGTACAGAGACTTCAAAGTCCTCACCAGGTGACTCTCAATCCCATATATAAAAGACAATGTTAACAACAGTTCATTCCTCAGCATACGATCATAAGCCTTTTCCAAGTTTACGAAGGTATAAAAGACTTTTTTGGACTTAGCCAAATGTTCTTTCGCTATGCACCTTATGTAAAAGACTTGATGTGTGTAACCCATTCCTCTTCTAAAACCTGCTTGGACATTCCACACTTTTTTTTCAGTCTCATTAATCACTCTCTTAATGAAGACCTTGGCATACAATTTACTGGCAGCACAGGGAAGGTTTATTCTGCGGTAGTTTTTATATTCTTGCTGTGACCCTTTCTCCTTGAAAATGGATATAATAATGGTTTTGCGCCACATATTAAAAAGTAGCCGTAACAATTTTGCTTCTACGCCTTTGCCGTATCTTATCATTTTAACGGTTACACCCAGCAGCCTTGCCTAACCTCATACTTTTCATCGCATTCACTATTCCATTTTCCGTAATCTCATTATTAGCCTCGTTTTGCGAGTAAGCCAGGTCTATAGCCTCTTAACCACCTGCTACATCCCCATCGCCTCATTTAAAAAGTCTTTTGAAGTAGGACTTCCAAGCAATACTTCCCTTTCATTTCTAAACACCCTTCCATCTTCATTTCTGATGACTCCTATCTTTGAAGTCCCCGTCTCTCCCCTGATCAACCGTATTTGTTTCCAGAATAGTGAAAGGTTTGCTTTGGATTCACGAGAAAGTTGGTGGTCTAGTTCCTTTTTCTTTCTTTTGCTCAACTATTTCTTGAACTCTCTTTTTCATTTTGGTATACACTATACACACTTACTTGTCTTTGCGAAGTACTATGAAAAACCTTTGTGGAAGACGTATGTCAACATCGTAGAATATGGTGCTCAATAGTCTTTGTCTACCCCTATGGGTTAAGGGCGTGGGTGTGTACGTATGTATGTACTTTCAGCAAAAATAAATTTAGAGAGAAAATTACGAGTTTCCAACACAATTAATAAATTATATTATTATTGCTTTCGAGTTATGCTTACACAGAGATATTTAAGCAAGCCGTTGTAAATGTTCAGATAAGGCAATTTTGTATGTCCTTCCGCTCATCGTATATTTGAGGCGAGAAACTCCCTCCAAAGAAATAAGTGTTGGCTATTAACAAATTCTATATCATTATGCTATATTTTGGATGTAAGTATGTTTATCTAACAATAAAATGTTGATTATTATTAAAATTGACTGATTATTAAATAGTTCAATATTTGTAGGAATAACAAGATTTACAATATTATGCACGTATTTATGTTTTTCCACGATCGTGTGACCCAATAATTTAGCTATAGATATTTTTACTTGATTTTATTAATATGTTTAGATATCCTTATATGATTTTTACCAACTGCGCATTTTAAAATATTTGTATTTCATTAAATTTACTTGGTACGGTATTCATAAGATGATCCATTTAGATGATTTTACCTGTTTGTAAATTTAGGTAATTTTTAACTAAGCGACGTTAACTTTTTAATTTATAATCGTCAGGGCTGTTAATTTAACTCAAAAAACGTCAAAAATTAAGAGGTTCCTAAAACAGTTACAATTATTTTTATGCAGCAAATGGTTAATTAGTTATGATTTTTTTTGTCAAAATCAAAACTTTAAAACGCTCTACTGAAAAATTTGCTAAATGTCGCTTAGATATTATTGCCTTTCAAGCGTCGATTTAGTACATGTATAGGGGTAGCCCTACACTTTTACTGGTGGTAGGTCTCTCATATGTAAGAGTCCGTCTGGGTGGGTACCACCGCAATGTCTATTTCTACCGTCAAGCAGCAGTGTGCATGCACTGTTGTGTTTCGGTTTGAAGGACATTGTAGCCAGTGTAACTACTGGACATAATGAGACTTAACATCTTATGTCTCAGGATGACGAGCGCAGTGGAATGCCACACAGTAATTTGTAAGTCAAGGTGCAGGATAGTGTTGCTACTGTTTATGGGTGGTCGTATTGCTTGCCATCAGGTGAACGGCATGCTCGTCTCGTCTTTCAATGCAATAAAAAAAAACATTAAGACACTGTTACAATGAAAAAAAACTGCTATCAAACAAAAGATAGGATATTCCTCTCCTCTACTCTTCAATAAAAACGGTCCGTAAATTGCCGTGTTGCGACGCGAAATACTTGAGCCAATCAATTGTCCATTCGTGAAATCAATTAGTAACGTGCTGCGTGCATTAATTGCATCTAGATAGCCGTGAGAAACAATATTTGCATTGTTTTATAGAACGTACAGGATATAAAGACGGCATAATAGATAAGAAAATATGTTTAGCTATAGCTATACCAAAATTGATGTGCTGATGTTTACAAAAACGACACAAATCAAAAAAATCGAAAATTGAGTTATCGTCATAAAATGACTTAAAACGAAGTTCTCATTACAACAATAGTTCAAACACAGCCATATTCAAGCAGGAGCAGAACAAAACTATTATATCAGTCTCTTTTTTATTATCTAATATATAAAAATCTCGTGTCACAATGTTCGTTCCCGTACTCCTCCGAAACGGCTTGACCGATTCTCATGAAATTTTGTGAGCATATTGAGTAGGTCTGAGAATCGGCCAACATCTATTTTTCATACCCCTAAGTGATAAGGGTTGTTCACCCCTAATTTTTTTTTATTTTTTATATAAAATTTTTTGTTTTTATTTTTTTATGATACAACATTAAAACATACATACATCCCTAAATTTTCAACCCTCTACGATCAACCCCTATTTTTTAATAGCCATTTTAGTAATTTAATAACTTTTCGATTTCGATGAAATTTGGCACACGGGTAGATTATGTATACTTTTTATACCGGGAAAATATAAAGCGGGACTTTTATACCGGGAAAACTCATTCACGCGGGCGGAGCCGCGGGCAACAGCTAGTATTTCTATAAAAAAGGACCAGTTTTAAGTCAATGCATTTTATAAAGATAACTCAATTTTCATATTTTTTTTAATTGTGTCGTTTTTGTTCTAAAGGGGCGATATTTTCTTTTGGGTCTGGGCTTCTTGAAAATACTGATAAGCACACTACTGATATTCCGATGCCCATGTCTCTGCGTACGGTAGTCTCATTATTTTGTACGCTATAGACTGCTCTATGAGAGAACTCTGGTGTATGTCAGAGATACTAAAAGGAATCAAAGGGCACAGTTCATTCCTTTGGTGTCGCTGCGTACCAAAAGGCGAAGAGGCACTCAGTACCAGCCGCATAATGAGTTTTGTTGTCGTTTCGCACCCACGCTTGTTGGTTTCTAAGCCAAATTATATTACGTAAAGTAGTATCTAGAGATTAATTTATCTACGCTCTACGTCATTTCTGGTATCTGGCTTTCGCGAGAAATGAAGATAAACGATAAAACAAGATAGTATTTTTAGAAATAATAGTGCACCAAATATGATACATAGGTAATTCTAATACTAAGATTAAATGAATGTATCAGAATGTAGTGGGTGGTACGTTACGTAGTTTGTGGGCAATCGCGACGCATAAATCGAGAGATTTCCTGAGTTTGTCATTCATTAGGTACTATCGAAAACGATGCACAAGTTATGATCATACGGTACCCATTAGACATAAATATAATTCCATTACAAGATTACATACGCTGTAAGACAAAAACAATGTAAAATATTTAGACTTTAACAACCCTGTAATAAATTATGCTGTTATAACGCACGAGCCTTCTCTACAATAAAGAAGAACTAGGCGTTTTATACTCCCACGCTGGCCTATTACACGGTTTATTCCACATTACCCTGAGTAAAACTTAATAAATTGCTCAAAGCCCAATTCATAATTAAATGTACTTATTTATGATCCAAAATAAACTTCAAATGGCCAGGGAATCAAGTTTATTCCAATATCCACAACCCACTTTAAACTCTGACATTTAGCGAAGTTCTAGGAGTTTTAGTTAACTACGACCAAGCACTTTCCATTAAATCTAATTTTAGGTAGATATTCTATAAACGACTGTTTCTGAATAATTTTACCAAGCGACGTTTCAAGAAAATTTTATTGCTAGTAACGCTACTTTATTAAACAGGGCTTACATTAGCAAGAAAACTTGCAGAAGTTATCATCCGCAGATGATTTTTTACCTTGTAAACAGTCACTGCAAACTAACTTCTGCGAATTTTGTAGCTTGCAGGGCTCTCGGCAAGTCGTATTTGTATAGCCTTATTAAAATTTTCTTGCGCAAAATATTTCTGCGAGAACTTGCTAGTTTAAACGCGGTTTTACAGTGTATGAGCACTAAATCTAGGGCCAGGAAAATAGGATCCCTATTCAAAACTTGAAACTATGTAAACAGTCATTACAATGACGTAATGTTTGAAAGACGCGCCTGTTAAGATGCTAGTCCTCGTCATTTTCATTGATAATGGGTCGATAAGCGGAAAGTATCGCTTCTAGGAAATTGCTAATTTGTTTATGGACGTCATTGTTTCCGCTGTTCCGGCATCCGGAGGTCCGGCTTGATAATATCTATTGTGTTGTCTTTATCATGATATAGAAATAATTTATTGTTACTTATATACTGTATAAGTATAGCGCCATCTATTTTTAAATAAATGATAGTTTAGTTTTTATTATTTATTTAAAATTTTAAACGTATAGGGTTTATATGACTGTATCTCGATCAATCTGCAGAGGTCACCCCAAGACACTCTCCCATGTATTAGGATCCAGAAATATCTTATCCTAACTAACGTGATCAGATATATCTAACGAATTCTCAGCCATACCTGAACTTTCAAGACTCCTAAAACTTTTAAGAGCATATGCAAATTTTACTGAAAGTTTAAAACTGCGTAACTTTAATACGGATAAAACGTTTCTCTTGTGGGACTAAAAAGATTAACGACTTCCTTAATACGACATCCGGGGTCCGAAAATTGCCGCCACTACGCCATTGAAATTTTAAAGCCGTGAGTGGTGGGTGAGCGAGATTTTTGGGTCACAGCCAAACCTACTTCTCGTGTGAGTCCCAGTTCCGTTGTGTCGAAACGCGAACACTTGGTGCGGTTTTTGTTGATATATGTTGAGTAAGAATACGCCGTCATTCTAGGAATATATTGAAAAGTTTATTTTAATATTGACAGTAATCGGGAAAATTCGATAAGGTTTCTTAGAACGCTAGTGCCCTTTTGATGCTTATTGGTCATAAAAAGTAAGTTTGAGTAGGGCATAGAATTTGATTACAGTTTGTTTAGTTAATTAATGTATTCAATTGAACTATTTCTATAAATAAGTTAACAACATCGGGGTTGAAATAACGTCTCAAATTGTGTGTACTAGATTGGGAACGTAGGCTGTAATATTGCTGGTAATGACACATTGTTTCGTTTATGACCTACTGAACTTGTATTGCTTCATTATCTAAGAAAAGAAAAGTTATTTTAACCTTCGTAACGTTACGTGCTGTGAAACGAGAAGTACCGGGCTCAATGCGTGCAACCTAGATGCGTTTTTTCTTAGTACCTACCTAGCCACCTAGACCATGGGCGTATATAAGGGGGCGTTTTGGGGGTCCGGACGCCCCCTTAGCTCACAACAATAATAATGCGGGTCACAAAACATGTACACATTGTAATGCATATGTTCACTTCTAAGAAACATCAAAAAATATTCACAAACTTTAGGGGCTTATAATGGAGGTTTATTTGGTGTCATGAGGCGGCAAGAACCCACGCTATGCCACTGACATTTTGGTATCCTAGGACCTACCCCACGTGAAAGCTATAGCTACACCCGTGACCTAGACAAATGTTTGTGCGTTTCGTAAATATTTGATTCTAGTCTGCGTTATACAGGATCTCAATCCATAATGACTTCTTATATTTACGCGAATGTTAGACATTGATATAATGAAGGCAGATATTGTAACATTAACTTTTCGGACCACCAACACCTCAGTCCGCCCCGTGACCACGAAGTGCTGCAAAGCCTTCGAAACGTCGGGAGAAAATATTAATTAAAAAACCGCGATAAAATCCGCAAAATAGTTTTATTTCAAGGATCTCAATCCCTCAAAGTTGATATGTAAGGCTGTTAGTGACGGCTCTGTGGGATTGTCGGGAGTATTTATTTATGAGATAAAGCGCGTACGCGGTGCACCAAGCGCACTGTTATCATAAGATAAAGCTTACACATAGCAATGTACAGATAATTGATATCGTTTCACGGATTATGGCATGATACACGTTCTGCTTACAGTGGTGTCGCACAGAGCCGGAATGAGTCTAATTAAGACTGCAATGCATAGTACGTAGTTTTATTTATAGAGGATGCTTGGTGCTTCGCGTACTCAGCTTATTTCAGTATAATCCGGCTCTGGTCATTATGACACTGCAAGGCTACTAGACAGTGGAATTCCCCTGATGTTGAAAAGGCATATCTAGTACAATGACAGTGGTACGATATTTAATAACTACAATAACCTTTGTCACTATTTTGGATGGGTTTCTAGTTTCTTTACTACTATTTGCCATCCTGCGCGGTGAAATGACTACAGTGTATCTAGTGTTAAGTATGGCATGGTCAAATATAAAGATCGGAACGTGCATATTTTGACGATCGCCAGAATTATGTCAGTCTTTTAAGTAGTGCTTAGTGCTAACTTCATTATTTGTACAGTCAGAAAAGTGTATGCTCAACCATCTTAAAGTTCTAGATACGACGCTTGCACGTCGTCTGTCAGTAACTTACGACTAAAGAAGACCATAAGAGTTATCTGCTGTTTCCTTTGTACATCTTCGAAACGATCGCACCCGCGTGGTAGTGTATGAAAAACGGGCGTTGTATTTGTATTGTAGTTACCCAAACTACTACCTTTTGATATCTAAATCGAAATATAAGCTTCCTAGAAGCTTATTTTATCGAATAATTCCTTCTACTCATGAAGGGACACAGATAAATACAAGAAAACTTGTGTTACATTAATAATTAATTGTAACTCTTCTCGCGTCTTAAAATCGAAGGAATGATCATAATTTGTAAAACGTCACAAACCCCTCACAGTTCAAGCTTTATTCAATTGAAAAGCAAACAAAGATTCTCAATTAACACGACAGTAAATGTTATCAGCGTCCCAATTACAACGGCGCGGCGTAGCGACCAGCGAGAGATGTGCCGTTTGGGAGCCGGTCACTTCCTGTCCTTAATCTGTACTCTGTTATAGTTATTGTTTCACTTCGCCGTCTAGAGATAACTGTCACTGTTAGATGTTAAGCGATGTATTTAGCTTGTAATTAGTGTGTATATTTGTTTCTAAGTTCTCTTTTTTGGGCATTTTAGCTTGACTTGCATGGCGTGAGTCGTCGTGTACTGTCCTGTGGACGGTATGCATCGGCTCTGTTGTATCGGCCGTGTACCGCGTGTATTTTTTTATTTACTTCTTTTTTTGACAATTTTAAATGCGTAATTGTTAGATTGTCCCGAACTTCCCCTTCTGTTTCGTACTTCGTAGATGATACACGTTTCTTTAATAGATTACTTTAAAAATTGTTCGAGTATATAGTCTGGCTACTGAAAGTTGATACTGAAAAAGCGCGGCAAATTTAAAAAATACCAGTAGGGCAACCCCATTATTAAAAGAACATTTGGAACAACCTAATTTGATACTTTGATATTTTTATATTTAAATTAATTTATGTAAAAATATATGGTATGTAGGAAGATTTTTTAAGCTACTAGGAAATAGTTCTTTATAGGTCGGTTTAGTGGATACTACGTTTAGACTGCAAGGTGTGACACAGGAACATATATAAAAATAAATAATAGTTTAAAAACTAAAAAACACGCTTTATATAGAAAAGCAAACTAAAAAATAGAAAATAAATTTTAATAAATTTGGATTAAGAATAGTTTAATTTTTTTTAATAAATATAAATTAAGAATAGTGTAAATAAGAAAAAAATGTGTTACTGTAAAAAAAGATATTGTCGAAATGATAATCCTTCTTCTCACATTTGTCAATGAAATGTTTATAACTATTGACACCTTGCACCCCACGCTTTTTTTTACAATAAAACATTTTTTTCTTATTTACACTATTATTAACTTATATTTATTAAAAAAAATTACACTATTCTCAATCCAAATTTATTTTCTATTTTTTAGTTTGCTTTTCTTTATAAAGCGTGTTTTTTTTTAACTATTATTTACTACTTTTTAGTATGGTTTTAAACTTTTTCACGCAAGTGGAGCCGCGGGCAAATGCTAGTGGTATATAAATTAACAAAAATCTCATTTTGCAAATTGAAGTATGGCATAATCTTATCACATTAGTGTATTGTCATCGGTCCTCGACAAATCTACAAAGTTTGAATAAAATCTGACCGTTTAAAGTCGGTTACAAACATACAAGTGAAGCTAATATAAAGCATGTATATAACAAACATTACCCTCGGCAGGGTAGTGTAAAACATTCTAGTAATATTTATAAAATGTGATTTTAAGAGCAATCTGTATCTACAAGAAAAAAGATATATTAAAATTATCATTTATTAATTCATTCATTATAATCAAAATCAGAATCTAAAAATTCTGCTTCAAGAGATTCGTCAGAGCCACTTGTGTCATTGTCATTTCTAACATTAATTATAAATCTTTCCAAACTATTTTCGGTAATCCTATCTCTTTCTTTGTATTTGTTTTCAACATGTAAGACATGGTCAGTCATTTTCTTCCAATCATCTGCTGTTGTGCTTTCAAAGGCGTCTCTTATGATTTTCTCAAATTCTTCGGAAGTCAGATTTACATTTCTGCTTGCCACTTTGCGTTTTGCCAAACTCCATATTAATTCTATCGCATTTAAGTCACAATGATAGGGGGGAAGTCTTAATACTTCATGACCATTCTGGCTCAAAAGTTCATCAGCTTCATAGATTGGCTCTGGAGTGTTTTTTTTCACTAAACATAGAAGCTCTGCCTTTGTGTGGTAGTTTTCAAATGAAATATCATTCAAAGTAAGCCAGTATATTATTTCAGACTTGCGATTTTGTGTGGTAGGTACTTTATTTACGATGACAGAATGGTATGATGCATTATCCATAACTATTACACTTGGTTCATTTAAATTGGGCAGAAGCTTTTCTTGTAACCATTTATTGAAGTTAGTAGCATTCATGTCATGGTGGTAATCGGCCATTTTAGATTTTGTACTAAAAACTAATAAAGAGTTTGGAACAGAGCCTTTCTCTGACCCAGCATGGACAATTATATAACGCTTTCCCATTGCAATATTTTCAATAACACCACTTGTGGATGGGCCTTGCCAAGATTTTTTTGGTTTATATGATTTGTGAATATAAGTCTCGTCCAGGTAAACAATCTGCTTTCCCTCTGCACGCTTCAGAGCTATTGTTCGCAAGAAGCGATGTCGCCATGCCGAAATATCATATATTTCATTTAAGATTGACCGTTCATTGTTGTTTTTTTTAAATTCAAATCCATTGGCTAATAGTATACGGCGAAGAGTCTCACGACATCCACTAAACTCAATGCTGTCTTTTAAAGCTGGTAACAAAGTTCTTAGTGTAGGAACTTGTTTTCTCACAATATAGAATTCATTAATTTTATTTCTAATGGCATCAATGTCAAAGCTATCTAAGTTTGACAATTTCTGTTGGTGTGGTCTTTTTTTACCTGGAGTTCTCCAGACACCTTCATTCACCACACCTTCCTTTTTAATTCTTTTTAATGTTGCAATACTGGTTCCTGTAAAAATACAATCAAATGTGTATGGTAAATAATTATGATTATTAAATAAATTTATTTCATGGTTATATCAGTCACTAAACATTTTCGTATGCAGCAAACATAACATGTATCTTGTTGTCTTCCATTTATGACTACAAAAGTAACATTCTGAGTGAATTTTGTTTTTAACATGAAGAAATGACTAGCTGTGCACAAGAATGACTGAGATAGATAATTAAAGCCATTATATAACAAGTACCTACTAAATAAAACCTTACCAGTTAGTGAAGATATTTCTTCCATGTACTCGTTCTGAGTTTTAATCGTATCTTTTTCTTCTAAATCAGTTAGTCTTTTAATTGTTTCCAATACTTCACTAACCCCCGCTACATTATCGAGATTTTCTGAAAAGAAACATATGTAAATTATAATACAACCAAAACTGATTCTCAGAACTTTGTAAACAATGGGTAGGGACGCTATGCTTTATCATGTCATAAATCATGTTAATCATGTGAAAATTAAACAAAAGACAACAAACAGTATGAAAAGACACACAAAATCAGAATCAAAGTATCAAAACATTTGAGGCATACTAACCTAAGAAATTTACGACAATATGTAAACAATCCTGTTTCTGCCGGAATTCAGAAGCTTTTTCTCTTGTTGCTCTTTAAATTTACACATCATTCGAAACAATAATTCTCGTACTCCACTCTTAATAGTTTTATTCATTTTAACACTCAGAAATCCAAACAAATACAACTTAACTCAATCTCAACACAACAACGTCAAGGCGCCATCTTGTAAACATTAGATTTTAGTGATGCCATTGATCGATTTTGGTTCCCCGTTTTTGGGAAAAGTCCCGGAATTTTATTTTATTATTTATTATATTCTCGAAACATTTTTTGTTTACTAGAATGAGCAATTGTATTAATATATAGTTCTATATAGATATAAAGTTTTCTTGCTTTATTGTTTAAAAAAACAATAAATTGCATGTCGTACACAAACTCATAGCTACGTTGAGTTTGTGTACGCCTAGTTGATAAATACAATAATGGTTATTATATAATCAGGTTCATGTTTATATTTCATTATTATAACATTTTATTTATTTTAACCCTTAAAAATACTGTGACATCAAGGGAAAATTCTGAACGTTGGAACACTTAAAGTATTGCCATGTGAAAAGTTTGCAAATAAGTTCAGTATCAACTTTCTGTAGCCAGACTCTACCCCTTTTTGATTTTTCTACAACAACGCCATCTTTTATTGAAAACATAGTTGATGTGTATCATCTATCGACATACGCGCGGTACTCGGCCGGTGGGTAACTGTAGTGGTGCGTGCGCAGCGGCGGCGCATGCGCCCCGGCCGGCGGCGACGGTGAGTACGCGAGCTACTGCGCGCGCATCCACGACGAGGAGATCTACCACGACCTGTGCGCAGTCAAGACCACCGCCAGAGAGTTTGCCAACCACACGCGCACTATACACACAGTACGATGCTATTGTTTATTATTTACATTATTTATGCTTAATTGTCCCGGCTTGAGTATGTAAATTCTAAATTAGAAGAAAATATTCTCTGTCTTCCCGAAAGCAGTCGACAGTAGTACACCAAATGGACTTGTAACCAAAACTCAGTTTTAGGTCAGCTTCACTGGGGCGGTAGGCACCACATTTTTAAAGAAACCCACTCAAAGTAGCATTTTAAGTTTCAGTGAGTGAGATTACCGGGAGGCCAATCTATCCAATCAAGGTCAAGTCATCCACAATTCCTCTCATTTAGGGTGTCCATTGGCATTACCCCACCTTGAGCCTTATGACACATATATGTTTCTTAGAGGTTTTTCTGTTATAATAATTTCCAAGAAAGTCACAATTCTTCTTAATCTATTTCATTGGTTATATAAAAATCATTCCATTACTTGCATAATGGCTTCTAAACGATCAAATTAATTAGTATTATCAGACGGAACAAACGAGCTACCGGTCCCGCGCTATCATTTAATGGCTTAACAGCTGCTGTTTGAGTTGTGGAAGTAAATCCAGCGTGGTTCCGCTGAATTGAAACTACCGATTGTGTTTTGTTAGTTTATTAGTAAGTTGCCTATGCTTATTTTGTATATTGTTAAAATCGCAATAGAAAATTGTGCGAAAATGAAAGTCCCTTTTTCAATATAGCAAAAATATTGATACAGAATGTTGACTTCCCGTAATACCGTCCCGGCAAAATTGGTTCAGGTGTTTCGGAGATTACTCCAGACAAATAAACAGACCAATAGTAAAAGATAACCTCCACACTTTCATAATATATTTTGGGTAACGTGCGAACAATAACAATATGAAATTCCATTTACATATAGATAGATTTAAATGTCACCGCAAAGGTAATTGCAAGTCCGCTGGTGTGCCACTGTTGCATAAAATGTCCAATGAAAGTTACCGCGGTGCCTGCCTGCAATCCACGGGCGATTCCGAGAAATCACTCAATCAAATCCAAGCGTTGACGAGTAAAAGTTGTTCCGGACGTCGCGTGCATTATTCATGGTGAATTTATATCTCAAATCGCGACGCTTTTCAGTTCACTATAGTAAATAGCACAGTGTTGATTCGTAAAGTCTGTCATCGCTTCGTCTGTTGACCAAAATCTGTAATCAGTGCGAAAATTATACTCTAGTTAGATAGTCAATATGAACCCTTTTAAATTGCCAAGAAGCTAGAAGATTGCCAAGTGCGGTTAGGACTGTAAATAGATATAATGAATATGTCCGTATGACATATAATGTAACTATTGTAATTGTAACTTGCTCACAAACATTGCAGCTAAGCTAGTGGGGTACGTATCATCCCCAAAACACCCCGCAAGCTTGAACAAACCTTCGATGACAGACCGTCTGAATCTATAGACTGTGATATAGTCTAGTCTAGGTTTTATTCACCAGCGCTTCGCTTGAAATGCTTGACGCTCTATTTGCACAAATAGACGCCACCGTTTGAGTCTTGATACAAAAATTATAAAGGGGAGATTCGCCTAAGATGGAAATGCATGTATATTTATTTGAATGTTAAACGGTCGCGTCTTTACCTAATTTTGACGATTTGATCTATATACTGTGTGTTTATATTTTACACTGGTAAATTATATATGGTACTGGTAATATTAGGTTTCTATAACAGAACATTTTTCATCAAACAGTAAAAATATGAAACCGTCAAAGTTGCTTTTTATGATGAAAATACATGTTTGTGTTTGGAAAATAAAACAAAAGGATAAATGAATTTATGACCTGAGTGCTAATTAATTATGGAGATATTATATTTTTCGATACAGTAACGTTTTATTACAAACACAAATATGTTCTTTCTTGCATTATATTAGCGAGAAGGATATTATTATTTAATGTTTATTTAATATTTCCAGCTAGCAACATCGTCGCACAGTTTAGAAAAAAGAGATTACGTTATACGAGAGTTGGTGGACACGGAATGTAATTATGTGGACGTTTTGAGCAAAATCGTCAAATATTTCATGAGGCCGCTGATGCCGTACCTCAAACCGCAGGATCTGCAGGTCATATTCTTCGGAATTAAGGTAAGAAATAAAATATCACTTATCGTTTTATATATCAACAATTTCAATATATCCATTGCACTCTACAGTTTTCCAATAAGTTTGTCGAAAAGGTCATCATCACTGCGGGGTTTTTCTACTACACTATATATTTTATTTGTTTAATTTACAAAATTCAATATTTTTCTGACTGCGAGTAATGCAGAAACATTATACAACAATATTCAATGTACTCCATAAACATGATATTTTTTCCTCACGTTTCTCTTCACAACATAATAATTTGAATATATTTATAAAAACAAGGAAACCATTCTGAATTTAAAAGGTGGTGATCTTAACAAATGAAGTTTATAACGAAGTAATCGTAAATAAGTTGCATAACAACAAACGCGTAATAAGTTATCTAAGTTATGATAATTATTTTTATTTCATTACTAATAAAGCTTAACGGCTAAATTAAATTGATTATTAACTGTTTAATCGATTTCAATTATTTTTACATTGACTAGGTAAGTAATTGTTTCTGGAAAAATTTAACAACTCTTTATTCTTTAAAGAAAATTGATTGAACACAATATTGTGGTAGAGTTGTTATATTAATATCGAATTGTTGTCAGTATATCTAATTATGGCGACCATATAGAGACCCAAATCTTTTCATGGCACATATTATCAATATCATAATGTAGTAAATAACATCAGCAACATTTGATATTAATATGATGATTTGTAATTCCAGGAGCTGCAAGAGATCCACTCGGGTCTATTACGGCAGCTGAAGCTGGCGACGGAGGCGTGCGTGCCGGGCAGCGGCGCGCCGCGACTGGCGGACGTGTTCCTGGCGTGGCGCGAGCGGCTGCTGCTGTACGGCGACTACTGCTCCAACCTCACGCATGCGCAGGAGCAACTCAAGACTCTGGACGCTCGTGATACCACCTTCAGCAAACAGCTGGCGGTAAGTGTAGAGGATGTTTTACAACGTATAATGACGCAGGCAAAGCGCCTAATGATAGTACACGTCTGCCCCAAAAACAATAGCAAAAAAATCCGAAAAGCAATGTGTGGTAGTTATGGTACTATTATACGCTCGTCTCTTTGAGACTTTAACCCTTACTAATAAACGTTGTATACGTCTGTAATAGTTTTTCAGTGTTTTGACTTGCTATGTTGAATGACATTTACTGTCTGAGGAATTGAGACAAATGTATGGCGGCGTTTATGAGTAAGACGAAGTGAATGAAATAAGAAGAAAAAGAAGTGCCTAGCTACACAGTGGTTGCACTTAATAACTTGTTGTATATGGTTTCGTTCTAGAAATTTCAAAAGGAGCACAGCGACGGTCGGATCCAGCTGCGCGACATCCTGTCTGTGCCGATGCAGCGGGTGCTGAAGTACCACCTACTGTTAGACAAGCTTGTGCATGAAACACAACCGGTAAGTTACTAGTTAGTATACTCTAAGTAAGATTCCAGAGTCTATGAATGTAAAAACCTTTTTCTTTCTACTAGGACAGTTCCACCATAGAAGTTGTACAGTAATTACTAAAGAATTACACCTTTTTTTGCAATTAATTCTCATGGCACAGAATCATGAAGAATTCAGAGGCTTGGAGAGAGCGAAAGAGGCGATGGTGGACGTCGCGCAGTACATCAACGAGGTGAAGAGGGACAGCGAAGTGCTCGCACTGTTGGCTAAAGTACAGGTCAGAAGATTTTAACTTTTAGTTTTCGTTTTGCGCTGTTATAAGGATACTCTAGTATAATGAACTAACGTTAACGAAATTTTAGTTAATGCATTAAAATATCATTTAAAATAGTTTTCCTAGATTAATTTTGTCCTGTTGAAGAATAGCTTTTGTTAAAACTAGATCATAATTGATAATATTCAATTGTGAAGCTAAGACTTGATTGACAAAGTGTGTCGTGTGCACCAGGAGAGCATAATAGACGGAGAGGGCGAGACGCTGGGCGCGGGCGGCGCCGGGCTCGCGGCGTACGGCCGCCTGCTGCTCGACGGGGAGCTCAAGGTCAAGGCGCACGAGGACCAGAAGGTGCGCTCCAGATACGTGTTCGTCTTCGACAAGGTCATGCTCTTCTGCAAGCCTGTCAAGGTAAGTGTTTATGTATGTAAAGAAAAATATAATTTTCTTTAGTGTGAATATCAAACCTCTATTCTAGCGGTTTGACGTTAGCCATAAACGGATGAAATAATTATGAATCATCTAGCTGTCAACGAATATTCAATTTATTAAATAATTTTGTATCGTAAAAAGCTAATTGTGATTTGGAATCGGCACCGTAATTCGTAACATTAAATGTCGTTTCTTTAATTACAGGTAAAGTATATTTACCAAATATTTAGTTATTTATGTGAAACATACATGTAAATTAACTAGAATAAATCTTTAATTACAGAGAAACCCAATTGTGTTTGATTGACTGTGCTGTCCAACTCATTAAAAAATAGATCTTATATGTATAGTATCATACATACATACACTCACGTCTTTTGTCCCCGAAGAAGTAGGCAGAGGCGCAACTAGTGCACCCGCATTTTGCCGTGCGTATTCCGTCCCATGATGTGATAGGCGGCGAGCCTATCGCCATATCGGGCACAAATTAGAGACTCTGGGCTGATACTGAATAGAAGAATCCAATATCACCTTGCCCGACCCGGGGATCGAACCCGAGACCCCAGCATTGCAGTCGTACCGCAATACAACTATACTATATAGTATCACTATGCATTAAATAACAATTTTGGTCACGTGTGCTGGCGTGACTCTTATTTGTTGAAATTACCTTTTTTTTGGTGCCATGGGGCGGCAAATTATGGGTCCGCCCCGGGAGGTACGAACCCACTAATTAGTAGGCACTTTCCGCAAGAGGAATCCGTACCGGTCCCTAAAGCGTCGAAGATAGCCGGTGGAATACTTAGTGCCGCCATTTCCTCTTAAACAGTTGTAATTACCGTCATAGACACATGTGTATTTAGTATGTAGGTTACTAGTTGTAAGTTGTATGGCATGCGGACCTGCAGGACAACCAGTACTCGTACCGCGTGGTGATCCGCCTGGCGGAGTACCGCGTGGAGGAGGCGCTGGGCCGGCGGGCGCTGCGCGGCGAGGCGCGCTGGGCGGCGCACTTCTACCTCGTGCGGCGCGCGCGCGACGCCACCTACACGCTCTACGCGCGCACCGACGACTGCAAGCGCAAGTGGGTCAAGGCCATACGCGACGCCATGTGAGTACCGCCCTGCAGCCTCGTCTCTTATTCAATCATATGCTGTAATAACCATTATATCAACGTCATTTATAACATAATACCTACTAGTACAAAAAAAATGTTGGAGAGGAAATGTTCTGGGAGACTCTTTCTCCCTTGCAGTATTCGCTCGGTCGCAATCGACCGTGACGTCACCTGTCAAAACGCGAAAATTGATTTTATTACCTACCATTAAGGTTATAGACAAAAAATGTTGGTGCAGTGTTGCCAGAAATTCCGAATACTAAAAGGGACATGTCGGATTGCCGTCTCACCGGACTATGAGCCTGTCTATTGCGCACACACTTGTGCACTATAATATCTCTTCTATACTTGGCTGATCTCCTTTAAGATTGGCCGCCGTGGCAGAAATCGGCCACGAAGGGATAGTATCCGCTTAACAAGTCCCCACCCCAAATCTACATTGTTAGTCTTCTCTGGAATCTTTCTTTTATTTCTGATCTATTCTTAACACTTTCGCTAGGGCGCACACTGATTACGCGTAATTATGGGCGCGACGCGTGTGCGACCAGCACACAACTGTTGTGTTGAATAATATTTTTTATGACTGTCTCGCTCACTCACTCGCGTCGCGTCGCCAAACGCCAGAGCGGGACAACACACACCGTGCGAGGCGGCCGCACTCGTGGATAGTTCATTGCTTTTCCGCCGCAGCGTACGTGCTAAAATCGACCATGAGAATTGTCCCAAGCGTTTGTACCAAATAATAAAATTATTTGATATCTTACAGAGACAACCTAGAACCTCCGGGTTGTCGGAGTACGAACCACAAGTTCGTCCTGCACACTTTCCAGAAGCCGGCGACATGCCATCACTGTTCCAAATTCTTGAAAGGCAGGATATATCAGGTAATAAATATTTTCATCAATATATCCCATAATTGGCTAAGTCAGTATCCATTATATGGCTAAGTCAATTTATATGCGTTATTTTACTATCCATTGTATATACGGATTAAATGTATGATCTGAATTAGCGATGTTAACGTGTGTTTATTTCAGGGCTACCTGTGCAGCGTGTGCAATACGTGCGCGCACAAGGAGTGCATCGCGCTGTCGGGCCGCTGCGGGGGGAGCCTCGCCCCCGCGCCGCCCCTGCCGCCGCACCACACCAGCCACCAGCCCGACCACGCGCTGCACTACTACATGTGGTTAGATGATATTCATTTGATTACCCTTGTATTTATACTAATATTGTAAAGAGGAAAGATTTGATTGTTTGTTTGTTTGTAATGGATAAACTCAAAACCTACTGGATCGATTTTGATAAATTCCTTCACTAATAGGAAGGTACATTACTCCTGAGTGCTAGAGGCTACATATTATCCCGTGAAATATTATATAAAGATACGAGTTAGGGTTTGGGTTTGAAGGTAAACTTTTTTCACTAATAAAATCCTACTCTCTTTTAATTATGTTTGACGTAACGTTTGTATGTGTGCAGGTACGTGGGCGAGATGGGTCGTGAGACGGCGACGGCGCGGCTGGAGCGGCGCGTGGACGGCACGTTCCTGCTGCGCGTGCGCCCCAACCCTCACCCCGCCCACCCCGCGCTCCCGGCGCAGCCCGGCCAGACGCACAACGACACGCACTACGCGCTCTCACTCAAGTACATATCTGTTTTTATAGTACAATGCCTGCTAACGAACAGGTAAATCAGCAGGTTTTACGATACGAAGCTAGACACGAGTAGCGACAGGTGTAGAGGACGAGTCCCGTGGCTAACTTCAAAGCTGACATTATTGAGAGGTGGGGCGTGTGATCACTACTACCAATGAGCATTTCGTATGAATTTATCCTTATTCAGAAGAATTCTGAATGCCGTACCGATCTTCAAATTTATCGACTTTCGTCATATGAACGAGTTCAATGGCTCGTATTTAGTAAATGGATCTACTATAACTATTATTAGATTTTAGAAATTTATTTTATACTTTTAATCACATAGTACCTATTACTTCTTTTTTCTTACAGAACGGACAACACAGTGAAGCACATGCGCGTGTGCCGGAAGCCGATCGATCAGGTACCGCACTACTTCCTCTCTGAGTCGCGCTTCTTCCGCAGCATCGTCGAGCTGGTCTCCTACTACGAGAAGATCAGCCTCTCCGAGAACTTTGAAGGGTAAGTAATTTCAAATCAAATCAAATCATTTATTTGTAAATGTAGGTACATATTTACAATAGATTGTATAGTTAAATTTAGTCCGCTACATTTTACTTAATATACAAGTATACAAATTTAGGGTTTTAAATTAAATAAAAGATACTAAACCATATTCTAAACCTTGTTCTAATATTTATAATTTATGACTCCAAGAATTCATCAATAGAGTAAAAGCATTTATGGATGAGGATTTTTTTTAGTTTCTTTTTGAATAAAATTACATTATCTATATCTCTAATTTCCGGACTACGTACTTACGACGTACGTATTTACGACTAGTCTGTACTACTTGTTGTTTTTCTATACCTGCTTCAAACCTTTCAGCCTCATATGATGTCGATATTGGTACATGGAGACGTTCATACCCCTTAAAACATGCCGCCCTTATGACGTCATCATATTTTTTTCAGTTTAAACTCGAATCTTCGCTGGCCGTTTCGACGCGTGGTGGCGACGGTGATCCACGACTTCAGGCCGCTGGAGTCGTCGCAACTGGCCCTGCGGCCCGGCGCTAAGGTGCTCATCCTCAGCAAGGAGGGTGATAGCCGCGGCTGGTGGAAGGGACGGAGTTTGGACAAGGTGGGTACTGAGGCTTCAGTAATTTTACCATGACAACCCTACTACTTGAAGCTGACTTCTAGTGATTAGTAGAGTCTAGGTGCTAATCGGTACTTAGTAATTTATTTTCAGAACTGTTTAATTAACATACTACACTAGAATATGGATTTAGTAACTTATATATTAGAGTTTATTATTATTTATCGATATTCAAGACGAATACCACGAATATGACATTCGATGAATTGGTTTTGTTGTCACCAGGGTGACAACCGGTCGGGGTACTTCCCGAAGGAGTGCGTGCGCGAGGAGCCGGAGTGTATCGGCGCGCTGGACTGATGCCAGCTGTGCCTCGCCGAGCGCGAGCTGCACTACTCCGCGCCGCCGCGCCGCCTGCGCGAGCGCCGCCGCACCACCGGCGACTCCGACGGCGACCTCGTCTGAACTGAGCGCGCCTCCGGACCGAACGTATACCGAACATAATGTAACAATCGGCATCGACCAAACCGAAATATTTACGTATACAAATCGGAACTAACCAACGAGACATTCTGTGTACATACATATTGGTGTTTAATGCATTTACGGCATACATACATTAAAAAATGTGCTATGACATTAATTGTGGTTATTAATATAATTTAGGTGCTAAAAAAGAAAAGTGTACGTAGCAAATCAGACGTCCTTACAAATATAGCCCAACGATGAAATCGGAATTATATGCGGACACATACGTCACGCGAATCAAATGTTGGATCAAACATTGTCACGAGTTTATTAGCATTATTAAAATAATATGACATTAGTTTTGTGTGGAAATATCTAAAGATGTTGTGGTTTACAACCTCGTCTTTTGAAGGATCGTAAATCATTTCAGGCAATAAAAACAAAATATCTTTCGTATATTTCCAGAATCATGTGCGGATTATGTATAATCCTATCGGAGTAGTCATTATAAATATCACTCACCATTATTAATAAATGAACACACATAAAAATGTTTTAAATATCTGTCATAATGTGGATGCTCAACATTTTGAGCTCAAACTAAGAACAATATAGAACTTAGACACTGGTCATATTTTATAGGTGTTTATTGATAAATGTACTATATTATTTTGGACAGGCATCTCATTTCTTTTAAAGGGCACCATCATGTTTCGCTTTGGTGACACTCAGTCGTGCAGTGGCAGGGTTAAATGCCGTGGTAAATAAACTCCGAGAGTATCTGAGCCAGTTAATGTACGTGCGTTTTTAATGCAGCGATATTTCTGTCCGAAAATAGACGATCCCTGCACGGCCGTAAATGGCCAAAAGCTACTATATTTTATATTTAGAACATTGTAGAAATATTCGTTACTCTTTAAAAGAAATGGATGGATAAAGTTAATACTACTTATATTGTTAACGAGTAGTGAATTATATTTATTGAATGTTCACTATTGTGAATGTATTTATAGTTTGATGTATGGTGCCACGGCACACTATAAATATTTGAATATCTCAGTGTAAATATGAAGCATTCTGGTCTAATTGCTCACTCGTGATGCTACCGGCCCGTGACGTAACCGTGCGTTGTCATAACGTGGACGTTATTTTACATGAGCAGTGTGTCAAGCATCGAAGTTTTATACTCCATCGGTTTAGGTATTTAACTAAATGTAAACAAATCATAAATAAGCTATTTTACCTGTACATTTTTCTTTGCAAAATATGACATTCTAAAATATACGTCATAAGCTACACAACACTTGCACTGTTATTCCCGTTTTTTAAAGTTGTTTGGGTATTATAAAGTTATAGTTATTCATTAATAAGCGCGAACACAATTAATTATCACTAATTACAATACTTTTATAAAGGATCTCGATCTGTCAACTGTAAAAGAGCTAATACGACAGGCGCGCTAAACATTTTTCCAATGGATTGTAATAGATAACCCTACAAAATTTAAGAGTACGACTATCGCGTAGCACTTCATTAAAACTGACCGCCATTCAATTTAATCGGTTAACTAGACACCAATTATCCATACATTTCCGCATTGTAGAAATTTATTTATTTATTATAGTTTACGTTTTGTTTTTGATAATTAGTTGTTTTTAATGAATTGTTAAGACGGCTCACGGTCACTCAGCGAGCTATGGAGAGGGCTATGCTAGGTGTTTCTCTACGCGATCAAATCAGAAATGAGGAGATCCGTAGAAGAACGAAAGTCACTGACATAGCCCAGCAGATTAGCAAGCTGAAGTGGCAGTGGGCAGGGCACATAGTTCGAAGAACTGACGGCAGATGGGGCAAAAAAGTTCTCGAGTGGAGGCCACGTACTGGCAAGCGCAGCGTCGGCCGTCCATCTGCAAGGTGGACAGACAACTTGATAAAGGTCGCAGGAACACGCTGGATGCAGGCCGCTTTTGACAGGTCCATCTGGAAATCTTTGGGGGAGACCTATGTTCAGCAGTGGACGTCATGTGGCTGATGATGATGAATGAATTGTTTTGTTTCTAAAGTGAATTTAATTATTTGAAGTGTTTGTTGTACGCCGCAGTTTCATTGACATAACAGTCTTCGTAACTACTTTCGTAAGAAAATATTGACTACCCGGGAATCATGTCATGTTTTGTTTACATTTAGTTAAATACCTAAACCGATCGAGTATAGCGTAATTGCACTCATATAAAAATATGTGGATTTTTTGGACACGGTCCGGCCGCGACATGGGCATGTGCGAGTAGACCCTAAATTATCTTCTAGTCAACGTTATGGTTGACAAGGGTAGACACGTTACAATAAATAATTCCATCCTAGATATAAGCCATCTATCTAACACTTCTAAAATGACTTGTTGCCTACCCTATCTTTGGGTAGATAGGTTAGGTTATCCGACTTTCTTCAATATCGTTAATATGTGGCGCTGTAAAGAAGCAATCTCAATACAAATGTATTAAATATAGTAAGATAACGGGGCCTATTCTGACGAAAACAACGACTTATTACTAGTAGATACTAACACTATAGTCGCAAATTGAAAGTTAGTGGATAATATACATTCAGAATTGGCCTACATAACACGTCGCAAGTCGCAAAACTTTTCTCGACTATTTGCACTAGATTAAAGTTAACATATCAAAAAACGGCCAATTGCATAAAATCCAACATTGGAATGCAAAATACAAATTAACACGTGACACAAAAGTGGTAAAGTAAAAAAAAATAATCACGTTTTTATGTTAACGTAAAGAAATACTAAAGCTAATGATAAATTCTTGATACTTAACATGTTTATTTACTGTTACTAATTACATATTTTGGCCGTTTCTAAATTATAATTTGGTTCGTAATCTTTAATCTAATACAAATTATTACTAATTGAAATTTCAAAGGTCTCTGTATAGTAGAAGTTAATATAGGTGTAAAATATTATCAACGTTGACTACTTCTCAAATTCTATTCTTCGAATTATAAAGACGAACTTGTCGGTGATCTCACGCTAGGTACGACTAAACTAATTGTACAAAATTTGGGTCCAATGTGGGTATTGGAAACCTTACCATAAAAACTATTAATGTGTTAAAATTGCTATTGTTTTTATGTCTCAGCAGATAGAGATTTTTTTTTGTTGAAGCAGTCTGGGCGAATGTGGACACAAAAAATGTAGGTTAATAAACCAAAATAAAATAAATGGACAATATATTCGCATATTAAATTACATGTTGGTATCTCTGTGTGAGATCACCGGTCATTTTGCTTTCTCTTCAGATATCTATTCGGCACTTGGGTGTTTTGATGGTGCGTAAAATGCTTTAAAATTAGTGAGTATAGTAAAACGGTTCATTTAGGTAAGTGTCTCTCTATTCTATTACACTCTCATTTCATACGCACGATACGCAAGCGTGGTAGATGTTAGGGTTCAGTAAGGTTCTTGTTTCATTACAGCTGTGCTGTTTTTGACATACTTTAGTTTGTGACACAAAAGTTATAAAATAAAAAGTAACAAAAACGTCCACTTACACCTGGACCTAACGTCACGTAATATCATTAATCTTGCAATCCTCAACTGACATATTAAACTGAACACACAAACACTAAAACATACATAAAAACAATTTCGTTTATAACAAGTATGTTACAAGAAGTATACCAATTGTATTTCTTTATTGTATTATCTTTGAGTCAATTTATAACAATAAGTTAATTTTAAATATATAAAAACTTATGACACATAAATTTGACATTTAACTGCGTCTTTCATATGTCAATTCATAAAATGGTTTAACTTAATTGTAAATATTCTTTTACATTCAGTACATTATGCACATCCCACCATGACGAATCTTGTGCTCAATTTGCAAAAAAAAATATGACACGTTTTGTATTCTGTATTTTGATTTTTGTACGAGTTTTACATCTTGTACTTTGTACCTTCTTTTAATATTGTTAAAATTGACATGGAAATGAAATTCTGATAATATAATTTTATAATATTCTAGATTTTACTAAGTCCCGTAATGTGGGTTTAATTTTAGTATAAACGAGTACTGGAAACAATTTCGATCATTCGTATCGATCTAATTTGCCCACCCTCCTCTAAAAGACGTAAACTTGTTACGTTGAAATACTTAACACAGTATGTTCTACATTTTATAATGTTTTTATCCAGTAATATGTACCCGTAGTGAGATAAAGTGCCAAACGCCGTTCACGTTCAATGGTTTATATTCGTTTATTGTGAACGCTTCGTCTTCCTTTAGTAATTTATAATGCAATTTAATTCATGTACATTATTTTGAATAACGGGTCTTTAGGTAAACTAATATGAGTACTACACAGTTTTAAAACACAATTATGTAGCCGTAACGGTACGCGCCTGTAATGTTTTGTATTAACTATGTAACTCAGGTACGTATAAATAAATAAAATAAAATAAAATATCAAATGTAAAAATCTATATATATTTATTGTCTACCTTGTACCAATATGGTATTGTTTCTCAATACTTTTGGGTTTATCACATACGTACTGCAAAATTTTTGCAAATGCTTAAAGAAAGTGGGTATACTAACTGATCCCGTTATATTCCATTGTACGTTTACAAAGTACCTCAGTCATGCTGTCTACATTCCAGTGCATAGTATTAATGTTGTGGTGGAGTAACAGCTACTATATGAACAGCGGGCCTATTTTGAGGGAAGTAACTCTACATGTTTTTATGGGACAAGCTTCATAAGTTCCCAAGTACTGTAGGAGGAGATAGGGAAAACTAAACCTACTACATTAACTGAAAACCCTTAGAATCCTTTATACCTTGTGGTTCTTTGAAATGTTTTTTTTAACCACATAATTTAAAGGTGCTGTTTAACAATAAAGGTGCTCTATGCATTTATTATTTATATTTTTACTTGTAAATATACTATTAACTTTTTATATGTAAAATATAAACATTTGCCCTCAAAGTAGGCTTAGCTATTGTATTTTGTGCAATTTTTTTATTGTAACCCAGTGATTTAAAAATATTTTACGGCAAAATTAATATCGTTGTGGTAAATTATTAAGTTGTTTTATAATAAAAATGCAAATATGAAGGTAGTTCCAATGTTCACTCACATATCACGTCATAACAAACATTCTTTGAATGTCTAACAATTAATATTAAGCGAAACTCAAGTGTTAATAGTAAATCTTTCGTGTTTCTACGGATGTTATGGTGGCAAAAATAACAAAATGATATATATACTCCACAAATAATAACTTTGTTTTTAAATAAAGCAAAATGAGTGTTGCTGGTATATTTTCTCCGATTTACCCCAAATTTAAGAGATGCTAATATGCTTTTGGAGGTGTGACCGTGTGACGAAATCGGCCGATATTACGTTGGCTATTTTTTGGGTCCCAAAGTTGAAGGTGGATTAAATCTGGTCTCCAAGCAGTATTTTCGTCTTTCTTAAAAGTCACCATAACACAATTCTCTATTATATACTGTGGTTTAAATCTGTACCACTGTATATAACGTTAACTTATTCTTGTTGTAGAATTTGTATCTAGTTCACTTAATGTTCTACTGAATGGTCGCAAGCTACTCTTCTACGTAGTAGGTGTCATTATAATAAATATTTAATGTAATTGAAAGTGGTCGGAGACTCTCGGTGGAGATAGAGATGCAATAATAATGTTGTGTTACATTTTTTATTAAAAGACATTGTCCTAATCATTCTGGTGTTTTATGTCTGTCATGTTTTATGGAGACGTTTATTTCAAATGTTAATGTTTCTTCTATAGAATTAGATAAAGTAAACATTTATACTATGTATGAATTATATATTTTGACTGTCAACCCCACCGACAACTTAATGGTAATTTTTAAAAATAAACAACAATAATCCCCTGTCTGTGGCCACTTTCAACGGTACATGTATATAATAAATGTTTTATAAAATAAACATAGTTGAACTATAAATGGAAAAATATAATTATATGCTTCAATATCGTAGTTAGGCACGATAAATAATTTTATGTAACCACCGCTTTATATGAAGTTGTGAAACAAATATATGTAATAAATGTTAAGTAAACAACATAATAATAATCATGTAGTATGTACTATGTTGTGTATGTCGACGGGCACGCAAATTGTTGTAAAAATAAAAGCTATATTTTCTCGTGCGTATTTCCGACATTTTTGCGGCTGGCAA
Source organism: Sphinx pinastri (assembly GCA_947568825.1). Classification (NCBI taxonomy): domain Eukaryota; kingdom Metazoa; phylum Arthropoda; class Insecta; order Lepidoptera; family Sphingidae; genus Sphinx; species Sphinx pinastri. Next base: position 2,350,086 of record OX387615.1, read on the forward strand.
CAGATTATTTAAAAAGCGCGAAAATGTTACGTTTAGAAAAAAGAAAATATTTTTAGTATCTATGACTGTCGGTCAGGCGCACACTAACATAGGTGCATAGAATAAATGAATATGATGGTTGATGTAATGTAAAAGATATATATATATTTTGTATTTAGTTGGTCAGCCGAGGCCCGAAGCCCTAGGGCGGGCGATATGGCGGCGCCGTCACGGTGATAGATAGAACAATACATAGAGTTACAATATTTTGTTTGTATTGCGCAAACCAAATCGAGATGGGTAGTGTGCTGGGCGGTGAAATCACTGGTAATGGTATTTCGATGCCACACAAGGACTTTTACACAAAGTGAAATTTTCTTACACAAGAGTCCAACAAAGTACAATAACTTGGGCCGAAGTCATCTACGCTTTACGCTGCGTCAGACACCCAGGTGTGTTCCCAGTCAACTTCACTCCTCCCTCGGCTTCTCAGGAGTATGTTCAGGTCACTCGACTAAACTTTACATCTTTGCGAGTCAATGAAGCGATGGGTGCTTTAGTATGGCAAATTATTTTGAAAAATTCGAAATGGAAATAAATCACAGTATTTTCCTTTAACACAATTTTATTGTACAGACCATATAAATGTCCAGAGTTTATGAAGTTGTTGCCCGATTTCAAATTAACTACAATCCTGTGACCCGTTTCGTCCGGCACGCTGTCCCGCGAAAATTCTGTTAATCTACCAGTTCTTAAATATTTTTGTGCCAAAAGAGTAAAACATGTGCAGTACCTATGATCTCTTGTTATTATATTACACGTTTAGAAAATTATATTTTTGCACGCATTTGTAGTGTGGGAAAATATATTTTGATATTTGGCGACTCTTGCTGAGTGGTGACAAATAATCTGCTGCATTATTTGCGGATATAGGCTTAGTGGATGTTTATTTGGTGCTTTGACAATACTCCTCGTATTTGCTTTCAGATTTGCTTAGGTGTGCCGTCAAGAAGTTAATTCCATTAAAATAAACTGTTTTATAAATAAATGTATTTTGACAAATTAATCTGTTCAGCTATAGTTTACTGTATGTTTTGATCATGTGTAATGTGTTACTTATATCTATATTTTCATTTACTCTAAGGTTTTTGTACGGCAGCACACCCGTAATTTTACCAGATTCCTCCGCCACGCGGAAAGCAAAGCAAATCTGTGACAAATAACTTAAATGCATTTAATAAAGCACTAGTTAATTTCAATGGCAATGCAGTGCACGGGAAATTATACTTTAGTACAATTATTATAATTAATTTATGTACCGTATGGATGTGCGATGATTTGCTGAATAATAATAAATTATGCACGTATTTTAAGTTTGTATTTTACATAATCCCTCACTGAATGCGGTTTCGTATTACGCTGCCAGTAATATTGCAAAATATCGATTTTCACCCATAGAAACATTTCCGTAACACAGCCTATAATTATATCCGATAGAAAAAAGTCTTTTGTTATAAGATAAAGTAATATAAATTGTCAATAAATAAATAAGCTGTTACGTCTTAAAAGAAATCTCAATAACATTTTAAAAATACAATAAAAATGTTCATCTAAACCGCGTTGTGTAAAGGATTCATTGAAATAAAGACACTGGTGTATATGCAGTGTATGGCGTATTCAAAAACATATTAAAGTGTAAAAATATTTGAGCAAAACATATAAGTATTGTCTTCATCGTTTCTTCGCTGCCTTAAGTTACTACAAAATTATAAATATTTTGCTCTTCTTATGTTTAAACTTGCATATATTGCAAATTACATGCATGCATATGCGCCGGTGTGGTTGGTATTTGGTGACGTATGCTTTGCGAAGGTTGGTGTTATGTTCGTTTGAAATGGGACGCGAGCGCAGCCACCGAACGCAGTTAGGATAGAATGTATTTTGATATTATTTATGTTCACGTTTGTATATATTATTGTAATGAACTGGCATATCTCACTGTTCTGTAGTCATAAGATGTCGCTCCACAATAAATACTATGGACGAATATTTGTTTAAATTTTATTATTGTAACGGATAATTTTAGTGTGTGACTTTTTTTACGGCTCGGGGCTCCAATATGTTTAAATACGAATAAAACTACGTATTTTGCAGACTAGAATACATCTTCATTTTTTACTTTTACAAATATATTAAATTTTCTATAAAAAATAATTTACAACCAAGCTTAGGTACACTTAATATTATAAAATAACATTATGTAAAAACAACTATTTTCGACGTCCTTATCAATTATTAATTATATAACGTGATTTGTGCACACGACGCCAGTAAAAAATACAAGAATACTGGGCGTTTCCCCCTCTTTATTAAATTTCCCAAACGACATTATTGCCAAGCATCACGATTTACACAAATTCAGAGTATAACCAGTAGATAATGCTGAATAGTACTTAGTACTTACCTATTTATAATTATAATGAAATGTTAGAATTATATACATACAAATTGACACCGTTACCAATACCTAAGATATTATTTTTCAGTCGTTTAGCTACTGTGGTACTCTCATCACTGGCATAGTGTGCAAAGCACTCGCGGCCTTAACTGGCTGCGAGGCTGCGGGCCGGGTGGGAGATTCTTTGTTGCTTCACGGGTGATTTAAAAAAATTAATAAAATTCTGTAGAACTATAAATAAATGTCAGTCGCCCCCACCCTGAAGCCGCCCTTGGTTTTAGTTCAAAATCTACTTCAAGTCGGGCGTACTGCTGCCCAGGTAAGTTTTGAGATCAGTGAGTGTTGATTTGATGAGTTTGGCGGGTATTGTGTCCCTGTTGAGCCGTTTGTAAGCGGCGTATCGATGGCAGCCGCCGAAGCTGTAGTAATAGTCGCCGCCCTGCGACCCTTTAATCCATAGTATGTCTATTGGGGGCACCATACCAGTCTCTTCTTCTTTCTAGAAAAAAGAAACATGAGTTACGGCCGTTTTCTATAAATGATCCCAATCTTAATCTACGATTAATCCCGAGAATAAACTAATCAAAATAAGTCATTCGTAAGCATGTCAATAAAAGCTTCGTTCTGATTGGTCATTTTCTCGATAGATTGAAAAAAGCAATTGGGATCATAAATTGAAAACGGCGGTTAGAGGCGGGAAGTAAGATCAGCTTTGTTCTGATTTAAGTCGTAAATTATGGACAAGAAAGGCTATAATTGAAAATCCGCAGAGTACCACACAGTTTATCTTCTATACTTATTATATAAAGCTGAAGAGTTTGTTTGTTTGTTTGAACGCGCTAATCTCAGGAACTACTTGGCCGATTTTGAAAATTCTTTCACTAATAGGAAGCTACACTACTCCTGAGTGCTATAGGCTATATACTAATATCTATCTATACTAACATTATAAAGAGGAAAGTTTTGTATGTAAGTATGTTTGTAACTAATAAACTCAAAAACTGCTGAACGGATTTCGATGAAATTTGGCGCACGGGTAGATCATGTTCTGGATTAACACATAGGCTATTTTTTATCCCGGAAAAACTTTTCCACGCGGGCGGAGCCGCGCGCAAAAGCTAGTATTGTAATATTGGCCTGAACTACAAAGCAATTGTTTGGTAAACATTAATGTAAGTTTTATTGATTGACTGCGTAACACAAAGGACTAATCTTGGACTAATAAAAAGTACATAATAAATGAAATATAGGCCAACGTTTAGAGAATGAATGCTATCTTCAGGTACATGTAAAATCATTAATAATGGATGATGCAAAGCAAACGCCTCGCACAATGTTTACAGATTGTAATCGTATTTGCTTATGCTTAAATTGTGATAATTATAATACGAATGTTTTTGATAATATTTACCAACATAAAACAGTTTTTATTTCCAATATAACCTTTGATAACTTTGGAGAAAAATAATCAACATTATATGAATAAATTGAAGCGACAATTTTTAACTTTGTTTTCCATTGATGCCAGACAGTCAGCTCGTTCTAAACACTCGGCTAAATCTTTTCTGCAACATGTTTTAAAAAGTACCTTCTAGGTTAGATTGGGATATACTAGGTGGAAGAAAGTAAGGACGTTGGGTAGTTAGGTATCGTATACTTAGGTACTTTCATGTGAATGTGGTAGTTATCATACAGTTTAGCAGCAATCTATGGTCTTTGCAAATGTTACAGGCACCTACTTAGTGCGCAGATCCATTGAGGTAGAGAGATTTTAAACGTTGTTTTTAAAATCACTGAGACTTTTTTTCCAATTATAATACTAGCTTGTTTACAGATTCGTAGAACTTGCAAGTAGATAATAGATATTTTGCACGGTTACCGGGCATGTAATTGAAAACGACCTCTACAGGTGCAACGAGTTCGCATTGTAAATATTTATAAAGCTCACTTCAACAAGCTAGTCAGGTTCCGCGCAGTACAGGAAACATTAAGACCGAGCTGTAGGCATTAAGACCTAGATTTATCTACGGAACTAATTCAGTTAAGGACTGAAAGGAAGTAAATAAATATCCGGTTGGGTATAAGATAAGTAATAGCAGTGGCGACCTTGGGGGGTGGAAGGGGACCTCGCGCAGTGCCTTGCCTGTCTTTCCAAAATCACCATTAGTTAACATTTTTTTTGCTCTCGCCCCCGCCCCCCGTCCGCGCCTTTGCTAAGGTCGCCACTGAGTACTAGAAACAAACATCTTTACAAAGTTGGTCATGAGATATATTTTCCCGGGATAAAAAGTAGCCTATGTGTTAATCTAGGACATAATCTACCGGTGTGCCAAATTTCATCGAAATCAGACCAGTAGTTTTAAAAACTATCGCGTTTATAATATTAGTAGGATTTTCACCTTTATGGTCTCCATCAGTGATTCAACCTTCTTTTCATCCAGCTCAGGCACGAAGGGTCTGATGATGACCGACATCGGCACGTTATGGACCTCGTCTTTATACGCGCTATGCACACTCACCATCCTGGACGCTATAAAACCAAATCTAATTAGATCTGTTATCGGACATTCCTACGCACTATCTGATTAGTTCATAATTTCACGTAAACTTGATACGTACCTACATTTGAATTATTTACGAAATGAATGAGACGTAGGTACAGTAATTTCATTCAAAATATTACTTTGTAAGTAAGCTATTGAACTTTAGCTTTAGTAGGTACCTACTAAGTAGGTATATCTAGGTACTAATTACAGTGGCAACATTAAACAAATAAACACTAAAATAGGAAAAATATCTAAGTTTAGATTTAGCCAGCTTATCCCATAGTCTAAATGCAAGTTGTTTTTCATCCTAAAATTTTTATAATTTTACTTTGTATTAAACATAATTTTAGCAAATTTATAAGAGAAATAGTTGTGCAATATGAACTGTAATAACTTTTATTAATGGACACTGTAATGCGTGAAATTACGCGTCGTATTTGTAAATAAACAAGGTATTTTTAGCGTGACGAAACAAAATCTTTATTCAACTTAATTATTAACATCTTTGGCTATTTTTTAATATTGTGTCGTAATGTCTGTCGTTTTTTGGTTAACCTTGTTGTCATTATTAGCAGTCTCTGCATTAGCAATTACAATAAAGTTATTCAATAGAAAATGGTTCAAAATTAGCATTAAGAAACTCAATTTGCAAAATTCATGGAATAAGTAAGGCTATTGACTAAACAAACATCTTTCAAAGCCTTAAAAGACCTCGGAAAGTCAAGAAAAAACATAATTGCACATTCTATCAAGAGTTAAAAGAAGTTGGTAAATTTAAAGTAACTTTTTATAAAGAAAATATGAAACATACTTACAGTTTCTACAAACGGTGGCTTTTGTCAAGTTAACCAAAGATTTCAACATAACAATTCACATGAGGCGACTGTATCAGTCGAATGACTTCACCGCACTCAACGCGAGTCAAACGCGGCCGATACTCAGTTCGAATCCAAGGTCGCGCCGTTTGATAAAAAATACAAATAGTACTTAAGTACATTGCACAGATTAGCTCCAATCACTGACGTCTATTATACTAGACTAGTATAATAGAGGTCAGTGCCTCCAATTCATATACTAATTGTGATTCATCATCTGGTTTTAAAGTACTTAATAACATTAGGATTTTTGAAATAAATATGGTGTTCTGCACCATAGATGTACTTAATTATTCCAAATTCTGCACAATAAGTACTCACAGATTGGATCCAGATTTATTCAGGTAGTGGTTTTTTCTTACTTGGTATCGTATCTAAGCTTGGTATGTTGAAAACGTATCATGATAAACATCATTATGTTTGTGAGATGCTTTCTAAACTAAGTAATCTGTAGGATATATGCAAACTGTTATGGATCTTGTGAAGCCATTAGTAATACGAAAGAATATTATGAACATTCTAAAAAAAATCTATTTCTCGCAAAACAGAGGTAATAATTATATCGAGGGGTTAAAGGCTATTTGGCATTTTTATCGATATAAAGTTATCATCATCATCATCATCACTATCATCAGCCACATGACGTCCACTGCTGAACATAGGCCTCTCCCAAAGATTTCCAGGGCACATGTTCGAAGAACTGACGGCAGATGGGGCAAAAAAGTTCTCGAGTGGAGGCCACGTACTGGCAAGCGCAGCGTCGGCCGTCCATCTGCAAGGTGGACAGACGACTTAATAAAAGTCGCAGGAACACGCTGCATGCGGGACGCTTTTGATATAAAGTTATATAATATATAATTATAGAATCAGAAAAAGATACTGATTCCGAATATTTATAACTAAATATCCCAAAAAAATGTCGCTTAAAAGCCAAATAGCCTTTCACCCCTCGATATAATTAATCACGTAATTAGGCAGTTTACTTCATGAGTTCACTTAAACATGATCTTTTGATAAATGTTATCGATTCTTAAAATATATTATAAGCAAAATAATTTTGTCACAAGAATTCACAGAAGATTCGAGTACGTGAGGCTCAGAAGTTGCAGAAATTTTCATAAAATAATTATTTATTAATCTTAGGTCCTAAGACTTTGTAACTTCGATATCCATGCAACTAAACTGTCTGGCTATTAGTCAAGTAGTATCATGCGGAGTTCCAAAACGTCAGTTCTGCTAAATGGAAGTTAGTAAATAAAACGGCTTGTATAACTACACAAAAATGTATTTAGTCAATCTGATGGTCGCAATAACATTGAACTCGTCGTCGTATACATGTTGGTCGCGCCGCCGCCGCGCCGGCACTCGGCTCGCCGTGGGAGCCAAGTACCACATCCACTCCTCCGTAAATAACCCAACTTTTCAAATTGGCGGGAAAGCCGCGGACAGCGGCGCGGTGCTATATCAATATTCCACAGCGAATTTTAATAATTTTTATTTCATTTAAATTTTTCGTTATTTTTCTCGTATACTGTTTCAGATATCTTGTTACAGAACACATCAACTTAACGCTAGCAAATTTCATATCCAAAACTATATCTACGTGGAACTTAGCGTAAACCGGCTGAACGAATCGAAACGACGAACAAAAACAACATTCACTTATTGCTAAAATAAGGAAATAATATAGTGCTATCAACTATAGCACCGTGTAAAAATATATTTTGTTCTGATATTCACAACTCCCGATAGCTTTTTAAACAAAATAATACATGATTGCTTTTAAATATTGAAGAAAAAAATGTAAAATGTTTCATTTCACATACGTTAACGTGTGCGAGATATAACACAACCATAGATAAAAAATATTAAGATTGCACACAAGTTGCGTGTCCGCATGCACGCCTCGCTCCAGACTTCGAGAGTGTGCTATTTCCTGACTGCCCACTGGCGAATTGATTAAAATACTTCATTTATATTAAGTGCAAATTGTACCACTCGGTGATCGCTTCAACATTGTTTATTAGGGCTCAGCGCCGAAGGTAAAGTATCAGAGAGACGAAATTCGTGTATAATCGGAAATACCATTTTATTGCTTTGATATAGATACAGCCGGTAATAGCAAGAAAAGGAAACAACACATTTGCCAAACCACCGTCTCATACTATCAATCAGATACAAAAGAGAATAAAGTGGAGCTTAAATTATCATCGAATTAAGTTTCTTCGTCGCTGTCCGTCGGCGCTGGTCCTAAATTATATAAAATGAATGCCTTCTCAAACAACACAAGTAATTCAAAGAAATCACATTCTCATAAAACCTCGATATCTACACGCGACTCTATTTAACCGCTTCCAGAAAACCCGCAGATAAAAACTATGCCCAGTTCTCTAGAATTCTAGAACCACAATTTTATATAGATATTAAGGGACGGAGGCATTACGACATTGAACATACAACATGGTTAAAATTACGGAAAATGGTTAGAGCGAACACCGAGCGCGTCCTACAACTGTAGTACATAAAATACATGTGCAGTGCATTGAATGTAGATTCGTAAATTTTAGTACAAAGTCGGGAAACACCACAGTTTCAAAGTCGATAGTATACAATGTACGGACGCATTTATATAGGACACTAATCAGCACAAAATATCTGAATACTTATATATTAAAACTATAGGCTACTTACGTACTATCGTATAATTATAACCACCATAGAGTAAGGAATAGTGAACGCAAACGAGATCCCGGCCGATCGATGTGGTACATAAAAATTACTAATACTGCCCAAATAATTACTTTAGAAAATTTATAAAACATCACTGGGGTTCGCGATAATAATATAATACTATAAAAACAGCTGCCGCGGTGTATAAACACACAGAAATCAATGTATATATTTAAAATAAATACTGGGTGCCAGTCATATAAATCGATTAATACAAATTAAATACGTTTCAATTACATGTACCTCCAAAAATATCGCTAGTCATATGTAACGTAACGCGATAGTATACAATGTGTTGTATGTCCTAAGGCAATAGTGGCGAGCCGCGACCTGTCGGGCAGTCGACCAGTCGAGCAGTCGACCAGTCGAGCAGTCGACCAGTCGAGCAGTCGAGCCGCCGGGCCGTCGAGCCGCCAAGAACCGATCGAGGTAAGTCTGCTACTTAACTTTATAATAGTAATGTAATGTAAATGGCAATTTTGTGGAAGCTGCACAATTACGCGTACTGCCCTCTTTACCTGGAACAATAACATTAGGACATATTCATTTATGTTGCTGACATATTCCATTACCAAGGAGATCACTTGATGTCGATCAAAAGTTCCTACTATCATTTCGATGTTCTCAGATTAAATTGTTTCGAAATTAATCAGTTGTAATAATCGGTTAGAAATAATTTTAATAGATAAACAATTGTATAAATTACCATTTATATTGGTCGACAATTAATTCGCACTGGTTCAAAGCAATCGATTATTATATCGATCAGTAATCGCAAAACAATCAATCGATGTCAGTAAAGTCAGGTATAGTGTACCTGTATGCGGTGGCGTAGGGCGTGGTGTAAGGCGACTAGGGCGAGAGGTCCTGGTGCATGGGGTCGTAGGGCATGGAGGCGTCGTAGCCGGGCTGCGGCTGGTCGTAGCCGGGCGCCGGCAGCGAGTAGCCCATGGAGTCCTGCGCCGGCGCCGGCGACATGAGCGGCGTGGCTGCGCCTGACGCTGCGCCCATCGAGTACGGTGATGCTCCCGCTGCTGGAACAAACGACGGAATACATTCGCGCTCCGTGACCACACCACAACGTGCAGTGTGCCTCCAACTAAACCGTCAACAAACCAAAATATTAAATTGTCTATCATTTATAATATTATGTAAATATTTTTTATTTTTTAAAACAAGTAACAATATTACAGCCAATGGATTTCAATTATAAATAGTTTTTTATTAAGTCTAATATTCATTATTTTTCAAAGTTTTTTATCCATTAGGTAGGCGGTATTTCTATGTCTACTTTTTAAATTAATATTTTTTACTGAAATGTAAAGTGTAATGTAAGTGAAATATTGTTTCCAAAACACCAAGTCCAAGGCATAAGATTCACACGCAGAACATACTGACCAGCGGCTTTCTTAGCGGCGTACAAGTTGGCCTCCTCCTGAGCCTTACCAATGTTCTTCTTGTAACGGATGCGCTTGTTGCCGAACCAATTGGACACCTGCAATGAAATGTCTTGTTCAAAGTTTTCTAAAGCCACTATTAGCTACATTAGCACACGATTCAATTATTTTTTTCTATATATACACAATTTCACTGCATCTGACGAAGTCACGTGGATTCCAGTTATAGTCTCGCCTGACCGGAAATGCCAGTAGATTATCCGTTGCCAGTAGAAACAACTACCACTAGACACACTAGTTGCAAACTAGGCAAAATTGTATATGTATGTATACAGAGACTGATGTCAGAACGTGACACACTTACGTGGACCAGTATGGCAATTATTACACCTTGTTTCCGGTGGTCTCTATCCGATTTGAAGGGCATTATAGACAGTGTCATTACTGCGCATAAGACTGAACATCCAATGTCCCCAGATAACCATTGCATGCACACAGCTGCTTGGCGGTAGTAATAGAAATTGCAGTGGTACCTACCCACACGGCCACTTGCATATGAGACCTACCACTAGTAAAAATCACTTGAATAATTATTATTTCAAATCTCAAAACCTTTATTACTGATTTTTACCCGACTGCGAAAGAAGGAGGGTTATGTTTTTCGAGTGTATGTATGTATGTATGTATATTTCTTTGGCACGCCCTATAGCCTAAACGGCTAGTCGTATTTTTATGTGAGTGGTATCAAATAATAGATTCGTCTTAGTCGTGAGAGTGACACTGGCAGCGACTATATAACCCCTAGACTCCTAATAACAGACGATCCGCTTCGGGCAACACATCGGACAAGAAGATCCAATGTAGCTTACCGTTCAAAATCTTCAAGTCAGTTGCGCCCACAACTATGAGCCGTAAATACTTCCGTGTTGGCGAATGAATAAATATTGCAATGGCCCCATGCACAATACGAAGGTGTGGTAAAAATAGCCATAATTCAAATTTTCAAAAAAATGGCATTACATTTTACAGGTATGTCAATAATGACACATAATCATATTTTATTTAAAATTTTACGGAGTTCATCTTATACCGGCCAAGCATTGAGGCCCGCGCCATCTTATTATATTTTCGGTTTAAGATCTTTATTTCTCATAAAGAATTACATAAATTCACTTACTGAGAAAACTATTCATAAACTAAAATTAGGGTTAGCTACGAGCATACAGAAATTAAAAAGAGTAATACAAGAAATTATGTATACATATAAAGATTGAGTGGGTAAACATAAAAAATTTCAAAGACAAAGTGTCGATGCTAATTAATAATAACCGGCGACCACAGATATACAGTGCTGCATGAATGTTAATACTACTAGATCTGGCATAGACGACATTGATAATAAGATATCAGTTAAATAAGAATTTGATTATATAATATACTATACGGATTAATTTTACGGTAGTATTTCCTGTAAATATTTTTTTAGACTTTTTTAAAGCTAAATATAGTTTTAGCATCTTTAACATCAGCAGGTAATTTATTATATATTTTAACATTTATAAAAAAAAATATTTTATTTATTTTTAAAATTTATTTATATTTGCATCTCTTTCGGACGAAAGTACTTTTAAATTTTGTATTTCGTTTTGTTGTTGAACATTATAAGTAAGTGATGCACCAAAAGGATTTGTCGATAGTTATATCGATAAAATTAATGTTATTAGGATTATTTTTTATTTTATTGTTTGTTGATTTTACCGATTGTTTTTAATAACTTTATTTGTGTTATTCCTACAAGCCAGCCCAAATATTCTTGTTAATATCGATGAGACTTACTTAGCGCCATCTGTCATTCGACAACATAATTAACTTCGTACCTATTGAAATACGAACGACAGTTAAATTATTTGGATAGTGTTCATATAAAAATACTAAAATCGCGATAAAAAAATGGGAGAGTGGGGGTACGAGGGTGAGAATTTGGGAAATAGGTATTAAAATATTAAAAAAAAAACACTGGATAGGGATACCCTAATCACCTAGCGACCAACGACCAATTCCCATACCTACAAAATGTATATAAAAAACATCATAAATATCGATCGAGTCGGAGGCGTGCGACAAACACCGTGACACGAGATTTTTATATATTAGATTAACTTTACTATACTTGATATTGGCATACATCATAGAATAAATAAAAAATAAGAAGAAGAATGCCATCAGTATTTATTTTAATTAAATAGGTACCTTGACAGATTTTTTATTTCTTTTGTGCTTTAACAGAAATATTTTTAGATTATAATATGTTACTTACTTTGAGTAAAAAGACGTTTAATAAATAATTATATTACTATAAAACCTTATTAAATAAAAGTAATATCGATAAAAAAAATCGTGTTTTAATTTAACTTGTTCCATCTCTAAGCTATGTTTCCAACCAATCGTAATGCAGTACCCCGCTTCCTCATACCTCAGGTAGTTGACAGAATTAATTTGAAGAGAAATATTGAACATTAGGAGTCTAGGGGTTATATAGTCGCTGGACACTGGGTACATCAAAATAAAAAATAAACAAAATTAAGGATTTTTGGCGGCAAAAAGTGATCTCGAAAAAAAAATGTTTTCAAAATACATAGAGTGTGGTATCAAAATAAAGATTTTAACGGTGATTACGAATATATATATAACTTATATGTTTTATTGGAGTTTGGAATAGGAAATGCTAATAAAGGTGCATGAGAACTGAAAAGATAGAAACAAGGTTTTAATTTGAAGATTTTGTTTTGGATTTAAATAATCTTAGTTGACAGTATATAGACGCAGTCGGGTATTTTGTTCCCTTAAATATTTTTTTTATTACATTTAAATGTTTTTTTTTATTGCATTGAATGACGAGACCAGCATGCCATTCGCATGATGGTAAGCGATAAGACCACCCATAAACAGTACCAACACCATTCAGCACCTTGAGTTACAAAGTACTGTGTGGCATTCCACTGCGCTCGTCATCTTGAGACATAAGATGTTAAGTCTCATTATGTCCAGTAGTTACACTGGCTACAATGTCCTTCAAACCGAAACACAACAGTGCATGCACACTGCTGGTTGGCGGTAGAAATAGAAATTGCGGTGGTACCCACCCAGAAGGACTCTTACATATGAGAGACCTACCACCAGTACCACATAAAATACAAGTGTGCACATCAGTCCGGTTCCAAATCTTAATCAGCGTGTCCTGCAGACAGAAAGGCCTCCTCTAACCTCTTCCATTTCTCTCTATCCCTTGCGCACAATTATTGATATGAGTACAATTTTAATTTTCAGTAACTGATGACCTGACTACAGTGAAGGTGCATGTACCATGACTACCACTCTCTCGCTAGGCGCCAAGGGATACCTGCGAGACGGTAATGCCACATTTCCTGGCCAGCTCCTCTTTCACCTCTTCACTGGGGTAGGGGTTGGCGAGATGCGAGTAGAAGTACTCGTTGAGCAGCTCGATCGCCTGCTTGGTAAAGTTGCGTCTCTTGCGTCGCGCGTCGAGGAAGCTGTAATGTGACGTCACGTTACCTGCGACACGGTAATGCCACACTTCCTGGCCAGCTCCTCTTTCGCCTCCTCGCTCGGGTATGGGTTCGACAGATGCGAGTAGAAATATTCGTTCAGGATCTCCGACGCTTGCTTGCTGAAGTTGCGACGCTTTCGGCGCGCGTCCAGAAAACTGCAAGCGGGAATTTTGATTCGGTTTTTTTCGTCATTCGAGGCCAAAGTTGAGCTGGTTTTCACTAGCTAGCTTCGACAATTTTGAGATGATAATGCCAATTATGTATATAATGTATGGTATAGAGTCCAGGCACAGATCCAGAGACTGGTAGAATCTATGCATGTCTTAAGGATATTTTAAGTAATTTTGTTTACTGTAGTAAGACTAAAATCTATTGATCCATTAATTTTCTAATTGCTGCACCTTCTTCATTTATTTATAGATGCTGGATCCGCACCCGACTTTGTGGCAATATATTAACATTGTATCGGTAATACGTACCGAGAGCGCAGTATCATGACCGCCTCGCAGGTGGACTGCTTCAGCTGCATTTGGATGGAGCTGAACTTCTTGTGGATGATCTGCACCATGCGCTCGATCTCCTGTTGCCGCAACACACACCCAGATTGTTATAGTAGTGAGAAATTGGATTATAGCAATATCTACACAATTTATGATTTTTTTTTCATAATTTATAACCTAACAATATCCCAAGTATATTTTATACAAATAACACTAACCTTAGGCGTAATTGGCCTGGTGCGGCTCTGCTCTCTCAGCAAGTTCATAACATGAGTTGTGAACTCATTGCATGCATTCTCGTACTTGTCCAGCTCCTGGTGGTAGATCTGGCGGATCTGGGCCAGCTTTGCGCGGTAGTCTGAGTGCTCGATCGCGTTATCTGCTTGGGTCATAGTGGATCAGTTGTGCGCTTGATTGCGGTTGGTGGTGTGAAATAATAAGAGAACCTCCAACCAATAAATAAAATAAAAAAAAATGTTTGGAGAATATTGTGTCCCATTCAGATGACAGTTTAAAGTAATTTGCAATTTAACTTCAATAGTATTTATTTACTAACATTTTTTTTGACTCAATAAAATAAAATGTAGGTATTGCAGCTTTTAGGGTGAATTAAATACCTACCATCTGGGTGGGATCTAGTTGTAGTATGTAAAGAAAAAATATTTCCAATGTATAAAAAATATAAGAGTTGCTGTAACAGAAGCAGAAGCTTGTTACATCTCATGAATTATTCAGTAATGTCACAAGATCCTAGAACTCAATTTACATTTTGGAATAGATAAATGCTTCATATCGACATGATCTTTAAAACACTGTGTGGACAGTTGAAACATGAGAAACTGTAATATGCGTTTTTGTACAATAAAATACATTTTTTTCTTATTTACACTATTCTTAATTCAAATTTATTTTCTATTTTTTAGTTGGATTTTCTATAAAGCGTGTTTTTTAGTTGTTTTAAACTATTATTTATTTTTAATTCTTTTCTACTATTGTCCAACAGATGTCACTAAAAACGAAAGCGCCATCTTGTGTCAAGTAGGATTTTTTTATGCATAAGAGTAGCCAGTTTAGTTGTAATACTACTATGGTCCAACAGATGTCACTAAAAATAAAAAATATATAAATTGACAAAGATCTCATTTTCATTTTCAAATTGAATAATGGCATAATGTTATCAAATTAGTGTATTGCCATCGATCCTCGACAAATCTACAAAGTTTGAATAAAATCTGACCGTTTAAAGTGGGTCAAAATCGTGCCCCAAAGTGGTTGGTTACTAACATACAAACATACAAGTGAAGCTAATATAAAGCGTGTAAAAAACATGATGCTAAACTTTATATTTCAAGTTCAGCATCTAAATAAATTTGGTATCTGGAGACTAAAAGAAATCACAATAATTTTACTTTGATTTAAGCAACATTTTTATTCGAAATTTTTTACTTATGTTCCAAAAACGGAGCAGTGTGCTGATTCCAAACATGTAGAGTCAGCCACATAAGTAGCTGAACAAATTAAAAACTGCAAAACGGCTATATACTTTTGTGTTCGTATCAATTTTTATTTTCTCTTCACAAAAATAAAATAAAGGCAATTTACTTTAGTCCACACAAAAAACAAAAAAGATTCAGTCAAACTTAATGCAATTTGAAAATTTGTATTTATTCAGCTACTTATGTGGCTGACTGTACCTTGATACAGGTAAGAAAAAATTGCATGAAATATAACAGATATCCATTTACCCCATTCACCCGCAGCTGCAGAGGCCGAGGCGGCGGCCCCCGCGCCTCCACCTTTCTCTGGCCCTGCCACCCCCTCCGCGATTAACATGTTGTCAAGCCGCATCAGCTGAGGATCTGGGGGCTCCTCTTCTTGAGTGTTCCGAAGGGACAGGACTACACAACAATTAGAGGGATTGATCAGAAGAAAAAAACAAAATGGCTTTTAAAAACCCTTGATCAGTTGATGTAATTTGTAAGTAAGTTTTACTTTCCTGTGTACATACTTATACTTGTATAAAAAGATTATGTAAACTTAAGGTGGTTTGTTGGTTGTTGTTAACAATATATTATTTTGTATTTTTCTAAATATTTACAGTTTTAAAATATGATCTGGTGTGAAAATATACAAGCATGTATATGTTTCTTGTTGAAGAGTGCTCATTCTTTTATAAATAAACATAAGTTTGCTTCCTCAGTACTTTGATAGTGTGCCATATTTTCACATCATGCTAAGCAAAACACAAGAGGTAACTGAGTGCAGTAAACGTTTAAATTAGTGTAATTTATTACCACTAAACATACATTCTAGGCAACACAATAAAACATTCAACCAACCTGTCTTTTCTTTGATTTCGCACAGAACCGAGAATAGCGCAGGTTTCATCCTGTGACAATTGAGTGTGTGCTTCCTGGCCTGCGCCTCGTCCAGGCTCTGGTCGGTGATGTTCATGATCTGCTGCAGGATTTCGCCGATGTCCTGCTTGCGTGCCTCGCCCTCGCCTGTGGTGGGCGCGCCCTCACCGCCAGGCAGCCCGTACCCTTGCGGGCCCATCATGCCGCCGCTGTGCGCCATCATCCTGTTCGGATCGTCCATCGCTCACCGTATCACCACACTCAATACATATACACCTTTCAAACTTACACTAATGCGTATACGCTTTTGTACGACGTTAAAACGTAAATTTATAAAAAATAATGTCTAAAATGTTCAACAAAGATAAATAGGGCGAAAACCTACAGCTTCTCCCCCGTTCACCAGCAAGCAATAAAATGGCCGCCTCCTTTGTGCTGTCAAATCTGAGATATTTGAAAAAGAAAACAAATAATTAAAACTATCCCTATCACGCTTCATCTCGCAATCATTTATGCCGTGATTTAGTGGGAGAGAGGGATAGTAAATATGATGTTGCCATATTTCTCATATAATTGATTGCAGCCCTCAATGCTGCCTACTAAAATATTATGGATGCATCATTTAAATCATAAATAAAAAGAATAGAAACAACTATATCAACATTTAGAAATACGTTATATTTTTATATATTATTATCTAGCTTTCGTAAGTTTAAGTTATATTACGAAATGATAATGAATACACATAATTCTATGGACTAAAATGAACGCAGTTTTATGTCTGTCATTCGTCTTTTGACTGTCACTATTGTTCCAAATCTACGAGTAGTATTTTCAGCACTGTGTTACTCTTTACTCTTGTATGGTTTTACGGGAAGATAACGAATATAATACTGAAAATGTGGTTTCATCTGGAACTAAAATGTGACGAGTAACGAGTTGCAGTTCTTGTGGATTTCGTCAGCATCCACGCGATCAAAAAGTTAATTACCGGCCAACAGATGTAACGATTTAATGCAGTAATATTATCCATACGTTTAAATGAGACACGTTCTCGCTTTAGTTTATAAGTGTAGCTTATTTAGTAAACAACTACCAGTCGTCTGTAACCAGTTCCGGTTTTCGCACGCTGAACCGCAGCTGCAGTGGGGAAGCAACAAAAACCACAGGAAGATCAAAATACCAAATCCTCTCAGAGATATAATAATGGCTGACCCTAAAATTGAAGAAGTTCTAGCGCCTCTGCGTGCCAGCGTAAAAGAACAGGGTGACCTGGTCAGAAAGCTAAAGGAAGAGAAAGTTCCTGAAATCGACATAAAAAAAGCCGTAGCGGAATTAAAAGCAAGAAAGAAGGTGCTAGAAGACAAAGAACTAAGCCTCGCCCCCACGGAGGAGTTGTTCGACCGCGCGAAGATGGAAGACTTGATCAAGAGAAGATTTTTCTATGACCAGTCATTTGCTATCTATGGTGGTATAACTGGACAGTTCGACTTCGGGCCAATGGGGTGCGCGCTGAAGAGCAACATGATCCAGCTGTGGAGGAAGTACTTCATCCTCCAGGAACAGATGTTGGAGGTGGACTGCTCTATCTTAACTCCTGAACCTGTACTTAAAGCATCAGGCCATGTTGAAAGGTTTGCTGACTTGATGACCAAAGATGTCAAGTCTGGCGAGTGTTTCCGTCTGGATCACTTAATCAAAGCTCATCTGGAAAAGATCAAGGCAGACAAGAACACAAAAGCAGAGCTAAAGGCAGAAATCGAGGACATCCTGGTGAAGCTTGATGGTATGACTGCTGATGAAATGTCTGCCCTTATGAAGAGGTTTGACATGAAGTCTCCCATAACTGGCAATGAGCTCACACCCCCCATTGAATTTAATCTCATGTTCAACACCCAGATTGGACCCTCTGGGTTGGTGAAAGGTTTTCTGAGACCTGAAACTGCTCAGGGTATTTTTGTAAACTTCAAACGTCTTTTGGAATTCAACCAGGGTCGCTTACCATTTGCTGCTGCTCAAATTGGGAACTCGTTTAGGAATGAGATCTCTCCTCGCTCTGGTCTTCTTAGAGTCAGAGAGTTCACCATGTGTGAAATAGAACACTTTTGTGACTCAAAAGACCATCCTAAGTTTGAGTCTGTGAAAGACACTCTAATGCTGTTCTACTCTGCTGACAGCCAGGAACAGGGCAGACCTGCTGAGATCATGACCATTGGAGAAGCAGTCTCCAAGGGCATAGTTAACAATGAAACTCTGGGCTACTTCATGGCACGGATCCATTTGTACATGTTGGCTGTGGGCATTGAACCCAAGAAGTTGAGGTTCAGGCAGCACATGGGCAATGAGATGGCTCACTATGCCTGTGACTGCTGGGATGCAGAATGCTTGTCCAGCTATGGTTGGATTGAGTGTGTAGGCTGTGCTGACCGGTCAGCCTATGATCTAACACAACATACAAAAGCAACAGGCATCCGTCTTGCTGCTGAGAAAAAACTGCCAGCCCCTAAGCAAATTGAAGTAGTGGAGGCTGTACCAAACAAAGCTGCCATAGGTAAGGAATTCAAGAAGGAAGCCAAGACCATCAATGATGCATTAGCTGCTATGGACAACAGCGCTCTTGAAGAGTTACAAAGTAAATTAGATAGTGATGGGGAATATAACCTAGGAACTCCTAATGGAGAGTTCAAACTCAAACCAAACATTGTCAGTGTGAAGAAGACTCAGAAAACTATACATGTAGAAGAGATCATTCCTAGCGTAATTGAGCCTTCGTTCGGCATCGGCCGCATACTCTACTGCATTCTAGAGCACAATTTCAAGATGAGGGAAGGCGATGAACAGAGAACCTACTTCTCATTACCAGCCACAGTTGCGCCGATGAAATGCGCAGTCTTACCCCTGAGTGGTAATGCAGAGTTCCAGCCATTTGTAAGACAGCTGTCTCAAGGGCTGACAAATGTTGATGTATCTCACAAAGTTGACGACTCCTCAGGCTCCATCGGCCGTCGATACGCAAGGACTGACGAGCTCGGTGTACCCTACGCCATCACAGTAGATTTCGATTCTACAAAGGAACCCCATACAGTAACACTGAGGGAGAGAGATAGCATGGGACAGGTCAGATTGCCGCTGACTGATGTGCCAGATGTAGTAAGAGACCTGGCCAATAGTAAGATATCCTGGGTGGATGTGGAGCAGAAGTACCCCAAGTTCGAACAACAAGAGACTGTAAAAGGAGCGACCGCATAGATTCTCAAAATGTTTAGGATTGATGAATATATGCTTGTAGTTATTATTTCTATTGAAATCTATTTATTTGAACTGTAAGCTTGAGGGTTACGATAATAATGCATTTGAAATTATTTCCAGCACATTTTTTATTGATAGTTGAATAAAAACGCTGCAGAATTACATGTTTCTTATGAATTTAACACAAAGTAGCAGCAGGGATTCTTAGAAATATTCATATCGAGTCGATCTTTTTCATTACGTTGTCGCTCAATCTACGAAATATTTTGCGCAATTGTTATTTAGTAATTATTCAAAGCACAAGATATTATGTATGGTAAAGATAAAACTTTCATAATACATGAGTTTGTGAAATTATAGAAACGCTCTAACATACTTCGTATGTTTGGTTATTTCTTTTACTTTATCACACTTTTACATAAAATATCATAGAAGTTCGGTTACTAAAGAATTGAATAAAGTTCCAACCAATATCACCCATATTGACCTCCCTTACACACGGTAAAACTTGATTAACTACTTTTTTGCACCAACCATGGTGCCAAAAAAAAGCATACCTAGTATGGTCAGATAACAGTCCATAAACACGATCTTTTTTTTTTGTTTTATAGTAATAATAAAACACAAAATTCCGAACATCACTTTAATTCTCAAACACACAGTAACCATTTGCAATAGACTTGGCGTAACATTATCTGTGGCGGCGATCCTTGGATCGTGAGCGCCGCCTATGGTCCCGGGAGCGAGAGCGCTCGCGGTGCCGGTCCCGGCGCTCTCGGTCGCGGTCGCGTCTGTCCCGGTCCCGGTCTCGGTCTCTCGAGCCTCTGTCACGATCCCGCTCCTGTCTTTCGTCACGCTTTGGTCTCTCTTTTGAATATCTGGAAAGAGAATGACTTTAATCAACGTTCTGGGTGGTGCTGCAATTGTACAAGCAGCCATAATGGTGGTCATAAGACGTACGTTCTTTTTTCCGATGTACGTTTGTAGACTGGATTCAGTCTTATTTGGGGTTCACAATGTTTGTACACAAGCATACACTCACGCCTTTATCCCTGAAGGGGTAGGCAGAGGCGCAACTCGGTTCCACTGAGTGTACGGATCCCATGATGCGATAGGAAAACCGCCTATCGTCATGTCGGGCACAAATTCCTATCATCAGGCTGATACTGAGCAGAAAATCCCAATATTTACCCGACTCGGGTATCGAACCCGAGCTCTCAGCACTACAGTTGAACCGTAAAACAAAACTATTTTCTATATAATAAAAAGCAAGTTACATAAATGGATGCATTTTACGATATGATTGGTTACGGAATGCGGTAATTGTCCTACGCAGCCTTACTACATTATTAATCGATGTAAATAAACATGAATCACACTACGCAGGGTCAACCATAACTAGAAGATAAATTATAAAAAAACTTCAACTAAGGACAAAAGACGCAATTTTTAACCACCGACAGAAAAAGAGGGGTGTTATAAGTTTAGGGTGTGTAACTGTATGTCTGTCTGTGGCATGGTATTCGGTTGGGGGATGCTGGCGTGAAGTACAGGGATACCCGGTGGGAACGGTCAACGCTGGCCGGCTGCCGGTCAGTAGGGGACTTAAACCCGGGGATTCGCTTGTCAAACTGGGGAGTTTGACGTGGAGGGTCCCGCGAAGCTGTCCCGCCAACCGGCGAAAATCCTGACGTGCGGTCGTCGTGCTAGAGTGGGAACTGGGAAGAGTCAACAGAGTGGGAAGTGGGGACTTGGGTGGATCCCGGCGACTGCAATGTCAGGGTCTACACAGCACCATCGACGGCTCGGCCTGTCTTGCTCTTTTTAACGGAGACCCAGATATCTACCCCTGATGATGTCTCGTACCTTAACTACCCCGGTTACGTGCTGGAGCATTTGTTCCTGCTTAAAGCCGGGGTGTGCGTCTTCGTCAGGGGTGATATCTGTTGTCACCGCCTTCGCGGCCTCGAGCGTCGGGACCTGTCCTTATTTTGGCTACGCGTAGACTTTAGGGATAGCACCCGAATCTATGCTTGCCTGTACAGGTCCCACGCCAGTGATACGGGATCTGCTCAATTGTTCGAGAACGTCCAAGTGGGGACTGACCAAATACTTGAGCAGTACCCTTCTGCGGTGGTCTTTGGGGATTTCTGCGCTCATCGCTAAGAGTGGTTGGGATCCAGGACCATTGATCTCCCCGGTCGGGCTGCTCACGATATGGCCTTGGCTTATGGTTTCTCGCAGCTGGTAACACAGCCCACCCGTGTTCCAGATGTTGAGAGCCATGCAGCTTCTATGTTGGATCTTCTGCTTAAAACACACCCGGACGGATACAGGATAGTGGTTGAAGCCCCTCTGAGATCATCAGACCACTGCCTGGTCCGTTCATGGGCCCTGCGTTGGGTTCCAGTCGTTCTCCAAAAACTGAAACTCGCACAGTATGGCGGTATATGTCAGCAGATTGGGACGGAATTCGAGAATTCTTCGCGTCCTATCCCATGATCCGCCCCATAGGGCGGCTCTGTTTCTCCTTCGATGATCCTGAAGCCTGTGCGGACTGTGTCGCGGATACAATTCGCTTGGGTTTGGAGATATTCATACCCAGCTCAAAAATACCCGCAGGGCGTCGCAGCCGGTCGTTGTACAATCGTGCCTGTGCCGTTGCTGCACGCCTCAAGCAGTCCGCATACGCAGCGTGGCAAGACGCCAGGAGGCGTCGGGATCTAAATTAAAAGGACGAGAAACGGAACTTTAACGTCGCCTCTAGATACAACAAGAGAGCTTTAGCTAACGCCAAGGCTTAATACATACTACACAAGCAGAATTGGCGAGCGACTCCAGAGCTATCCCTCTGGGGGCCGTGATAACAGCTTGGCCCATAGTGCAAAGGAGAAGGCCGATCTCTTGGCTCAATTATTTGCCTCAAACTCTAATTTGGATGATGAGGAGCCACACTGCCGAACATCCCGCGGCGCGAGAGTCTCTTAGTCTTAGTCTCTCTGTAGAGTGGGCCAGACGGTATTCCCGCAGTGGTTCTTAACACGTGCGCCCCTGAGTTGAACCCCGTGCTCACGCGCATTTACCGTCTTTCCTACAAGACCAATCGAGTTCCAGCTGCGTGGAAGATTGCCCGTGTACACCCAATCCCCAAAAAGGGTGATCGGTCGGACCCTTCGAGCTACAGACCGATTGCTGTAAGCGCAAATCCGGTCCCAGGTGTAGTACTGCTCTCATCTCTGGGCAGGTGCCCCAAAATACCAGCTCGACCAATTGATTCCTTACAGCGTCGAGCTGTTGGAATCGTCAATGATGTCAATCTCACGGATAAACTGGAGCCCCTAACGGCTCCAGTTTGAGGAGAGACTTTGGGTCTCTCTGTGTGTTCTATCGTTTGTTCCACGGGGAGTGCTCCGAGGAATTAGTTAAGATGGTACCATCGTCACCTTTCTACCATCGCACCACTCGTCACCGCAGTAGTTCATTCCTACCACCTGGAGATGCACCGTTCCCGAACGGAAAGGTTCCAGCGTTCTTTTTTACCACGTACGTGTAAGCTCTGGAATGAACTACCTTCGTCGGTGTTCCCTGAGCGCTATGACCTGTCCTTCCTCAAACGAGGCTTAAAAAAGTATTGTCCCCACAGTAGGCAGCGGCATGTCTGTGTCCCTGGCATTGCCGAGTCCATGAGCAGCGGTGGTCTCTTACCACCAGGTGGGCCGCTAGTTCGTCTGCCTATACTGGCAAATAAAAAAATATTTTTGATACATTTCGACTTTGAGCTGATGCAACAGCATCAACTAGTCGTCGGGATACCCATCTCTTTAGAAACTTATAGCAGATATAGCATGTATGGGCTCATAAGAATAGTCTCAACGAGTAGGTATTAGATAGTTGATTATAAATCAAGATGATACCGGATGATGGAAAAAAAAAATTAAATAACCCCCGACACTAAAAAGCTAGATATTAGAGGTTTTCATACTGACGAAACATGAAATTGTTATTAGCCCATGATCTATTCTATGGGCTATTTTTGTCCCACTACTGTACTGTACTGTTGAAGCGGCGATAGCCTAGTTGGGAGTGGAACGGACTGCCGACACGAATGTCCGCAGGTTCAAAACCCAAGGGCACGAACCTCTGACTTTTCTAAAAAAAAGTTATGTGTGTATTCTTTGTGAATTATCGCTCGCTTTAACGGTGAAGGAAAACATTGTGAGGAAACCTGCATTTCTAAGGTATGTGAAGTCTGCCAACCCGCACTAGGCCAGCGTGGTGGACCAAGGCCTTTTTTTTTTTTTTATTGCATTGGATGACGAGACGAGCATGCCGTTCGCCTGATGGTAAGCGATACGACCACCCATAAACAGTAGCAACACCATCCAGCACCTTGACTTACAAAGTACTGTGTGGCATTCCACTGCGCTCGTCATACTGAGACATAAGATGTTAAGTCTCATTATGTCCAGTAGTTGCACTGGCTACAATGTCCTTCAAACCGAAACACAACAGTGCATGCACACTGCTGCTTGGCGGTAGAAATAGACATTGCGGTGGTACCCACCCAGACGGACTCTCACATATGAGAGACCTACCACCAGTAGCCTAAACCCTCTCAGTTGTAGAGGGCAGTATATAATACAGGGCTGGTATTGTATGGTGGATGGTAACTGTACAAATGCATGCTTTTTTCTTTTCAATATAGTACAGTTCTTAATCAATCTTTAAAAGAAATGGGATTTCTGAACTATTATAAACTAAAGTAGTTACGAAACCTACATGTATAAAAGTATACATAGTACTATAGAATAAACTAATATGAATAGTAAGTTGGTACCCAATTTATGTTTTATTTATTTTGTTACCTGTCCCCATCGCCGTAGTCCCGTTTATCCCTATCGTCGTGCTCGCGCCGGTCGGGCTCCATCCGTGAGGGGTTGTAGCCGACACCGGCACCACCGCCACCGCCGCCGCCGCCGCTGCCGTTGCCGCGGTAGTTCGCTGCTGGCTTCGCAGCAGCTGTGTTTCTATTGTGCTCTGCTAACCTATTCGCAGGTTTATTAAGTTTAAAAGCCAGTCTCAATAAACATCCAATCTGTATCCGTGGATCGGAGAGAAAATTGACAATTTACAATCATTTGTTCGCCATGCTTATATATTATTTGATTAGCTTATTCTGAGAGTGGCAATTGGAAAAAGTTTATTATTCTATTTTATTTATTTTTTATTTTTGCCGTATAAATATAAGTTTATTAGTGATCAAAATTTTAAAGTAGATTTTGTGCATCTTTAAAGAATTGATCAGTCGAAATTGATTTTATTATCATACACAATTTATGTGAGAAGTGAATAGTTATAAATTTGTTCCCTGTAGTCCTGCAGCTTTAATGTAGCCGAAGATATGACCAGCTAGAATCAAACTGAATACACAAATTTTCAAAATACAAACATTTTAATACAAATGTCCAATAACTAAAAGTATCTCAAAGACAAATTTAAGTGAAAATTAGTTTAAAGCTTAAATGCAATATAATTGAAAAAGCTGCTATTAGCAGATTTTTTACAACACTCATATAAGTGAGTATTTTATACATAACTAGCTTTTTCCTGCAGCTTCGCCCGCATGAAAGGTTTTTCCTGGACAAAAGTCTCCCTATACATTTTCCCAGACCGAATTGTAAATCTAAACCATTCTCGAATCCACCTGAAGACACACAAAAATCTATATATATAAAAGAAAGTCGTGTTAGTTACACCACTTATAACTCAAGAACGGCTGAACCGATTTGGCTGAAAATTGGTAGGGAGGTACCTCAGAACCGGGAGAAGGACATAGGATACTTTTTATCCCGGGAAAATATAAACCGGGAATTTTACCCCGAAAAATCCTTTTCTGTGAGTTGTTGTGTTTTATGATGTCCTGGTACTTAATATATTTAAAATCTTCGGTTCTTCTTTTTTTTTTTTTTATTGTATAGGGGGCAAACGAGCATACGGTTCACCTGATGGTAAGTGATCACCGCCGCCCATGAACATCTGCAATACCAGGGGGCACAGAGATGCGTTGCCGGCCTTTTAGGTGGGAATACGCTCTTTTATCTATCTATTTTATCCCGGGAAAATATAAACCGGGACTTTTCTCCCGAAAAATAGTTTTCTGTGATTTGTTGCGTTTTATGATGTCCTGGTACTTATATTTAAAATCATCTATCTAATATATAAGAGATTTTAAAATATATTAAGTACCAGGACATCATAAAACACAATACTCGCCTGTAGGTGGCGCTGTACTCGGATTCCAAGATTTTTTTTCCATTTTAGGGCAGGACAACATTTTTTGTCTGTCTTCAGGTGGATTCGAGAATGGTTTAGATTAACAATTGGATTCGGTAGGTGGCTCTGTACTCGGGTTCTAGGATTTTATTTCTTTTTTAGGGCAGGACAACGTCTGTTGGGTCCGCTAAATAAATAAATAAATTGGTGGGGAGGTAGCTTGGAACCAGGAGACGGTCATAGGATACTTTTTATCCCGGGAAAATATAAACCGGGACTTTTAGCCTGAAAAATAGTTTTCTTTGAGTATTGTGTTTTATGATGTCCTGGTACTTAATTATATTTAAAAAAAATAAAGAATCATTAAAATACTCATTTTTTTATTTGTATTATTATTATTATTATTATATATTATTATTTCCTAATAAAAAATTGAACTTAATAAAATCCAAAATCTGCTTATTTATTGCCTCTAAGGCGGAACAGGGTTCGCCGGGTCAGCTAGTTAAGTATAAAAGTCACTTAAAGGCGACAATAAACTGATACAGATCGAGAGAACTTGCAATATGGTCGGTCAGCGACACTTGGGCACAAAACGCCTTTTCGTCCAGTATTAGTAGATCTCCAACTTTTGTCAGAAAGGCACTCGCAGTCACAATAGAACATATAAATTATTTCTTTACTATATTATGCATGTATTATACATATAAACCTTCCTCTTGAATCACTATATCTATTAAAAAAACCGCATCAAAATCCGTTGCGAAGTTTTAAAGATCTAAGCATACATAGGAACATAGGGACAGACAGCAGGAAGCGACTTTGTTTTATACTATGTTAAGATCACCAACACAATTTACTGTCTTTTTCAGATTTTTTTATCAATCCCACCATATTAACATTTATTTATTAGACATCACAAAAGCATACAGTGTAATTATACCAAGACACTTAAGTGAGAGAACTAGATTAATTAATCTTGTAACTATACCCTGCTCGAATTGCGAATTGACTTCACGAATTATACTCACTTCTGTTCAATCTGTTTCTGTATGGGCACGGGTATCCTGGGGAACAGCGTGCTGAACCAGTCGAGTTTGATGAGCATCTGTCTGACAAGCGCGCCGATGGTGGTGGCACCGCCTCCGCCACCGCCCGCTCGCGGCTCGATCTCCTCCTCATCGTCGAGGTACTCCGCGTACCAGTCGAACAGGTCCGCTGGTGGCTGCGTGTAGCGCACATACATAAAACCTGGCAACAAACAGTCTCATGTAACTGGGTATAATAATCTGAAATTGTAGTAAATACATTATTAAAATATTTGGAGACTTTTTGGGTAAAAAGAAAACTAAAAGCACAATGCATATATAGTTTATACATATAATAATGAAAGATTTAGGTTAGAACAACCCACAACAAATTATAAATGTTGCCGTTTTTAGAGTATAAAATAATTGCCACAAATTTTAAAGTAATGTTTGCTAACTCTAAAGATCAATTTGCAAGTGTAGTCTAATAAACAACCAATCGGTAGTTATCGGTAGTGTAACATCCAATAGGTATGTCTAAGTAAAAAAATATTGTTATTGAAATAATAATTAAACTGAAGTAGTCATACCTACCGAGCGCTCTAATGTAGGGCGAGTCAGCGTGCTGCAGCAGGCCATTGACTTGTTTCCTGGTGAGGCGCAGAGTGTACAACTTGTACAGCAGACAGAACGCCGTGGACACAATGCCGCCCGCACCCACGCCGCGCACCTGTTGTACAGTCTCTAGATTTTCAACTAGGCACATAGTTCTATTCCTAATAATTGTAGGGTGATTAAAGAATGGGCATACATTCGTTCCTCTATTACGAACCCAAAAACTATTTCAGCCAATGGGTTAAGTCCCAGAATAACTTCTATGAAGCTCTTTTCAGAAAGAGAGATTTATTTCAAAAGATTATAAACTTTCCATCCATTTACATTGTTTTTGAAATCATTATCATCTAAAGATTTCTAATACATGGGCTATTTTCCTTGGACAGATGTCTAGTGACTGATTATAATTAATAGTTAATTGAATATAGCAACACTGATAGCAGATGTGGTTGAACATACTCACGCCGCCACACATGCCCGTCTGGCCAGATGTCTTGCGGCTGCCACGCTCCCATGGCTCCAGGTGCTTCACCTGGTAGTAGATCTCATCCACCACTTCATGGTATGTCTTCAGTTTGAACAGGTGAACTGCCAACAAAATCATTTATTAATATTTATCTATGGTGGTTTTAGTCACATTTTCAATACTGGCTAATGGTATTTCATTTAAAATTAATGAAACTTGTACCAATGCCTGCCCTTCAGGCATAAAGGTGTTTTGGTGTTCTTTTATTGGATTTTAATTATATTGGATTTTAAATAAACAAGTGGTTATTTTTTAATGTAGAAATGGAATGTAATATGACATGTAAGCTAGACAAATTAGATAAACACATTTATAGCTTTTCTTCCTTTTCATACATTACATTGATAATTAAGGATCTTGCACAACATTTAAATGGTAATGATGTGATAAATTTATGTTAGTTTACCATGAGCCAATATTGTGCACTATTATAATCGGGCTTGCAAATATAGTGTAGCATCAGGGTGAAAACGCAGGTTTTATTAATTAAATTAGCAAAACATGTACGTCGCTCCAGCGTCACCAACTCCAGAATGCAAAACTAAAGCAAGCCTAATTATGAACGACGTTAAACATAAAAGAAACGTTACAAAAATCGTGGATCCAAACTCCTGTACGAAGTTGCGTTTGCTTACCTACCTTTGAAGTAGCTAGAGCCCTGTATATTTGCTAGTATTAGTGGATTCAGGTTCATAGTTTGTTCGTTACCCCATATTGGTAATATGTTATGTTGCTTGCCCGTTTTCGCGGGCTTCTGCTGGCTGTATTCTGAAAGACGAACAAATTGAATGACACACTTGCATACAAATTGATAACTCGAAAGGAACAAAACACACCTTCGGCTTCGCTCATCTTACAAACACAATACTTATCACAATAATGTGGTATCTAATGTCTAGTAGCACCGGGTTCATTCAAGAAGTAAGTCTTGAAAGTTTGTACATGGATTCCAATAAAAGTTACGTGGTTTTTCTTCGTTTTGACAAAACAACGCAAATCATAATGGCGGAGATGAATGAATGAAATTCTATGAAAAGAACGATTGAAATTGATTGAACCGGAAATTGACTCATTTATGTTGCCAGTGTAAAATTAAAAATCCTAACTAAAGGCCCTCATCCACCAGTTAATATAATAAGAGGAATAACAATTATATAAATTGAGGAATAATGCCTAGTTTACTGGGTTATTAACCCAGTAAACTAGGCATGAACCTTTATGCAAATGAGAAGGCTTAGATATGTTGACCTGTTGCGGCTATTGCAGGTTGGCTAACTTCTCACCATCTTAATCTAGTAATGTCTGCAACCAGTATGCCTTTGGCTGATTTATGCCTCAGAGAACAGTAGTAGAAAGCTTGGGTGCAATGGAATTATGCACACCCTTGGGATCAGCCTACACAACAGGTTTTAAATGACTTTGCTAACATATTTTCTTATCGTGTGGTTTTCTATCTAGGGTGCATAATATTGACATTTTCTTCGTTCTCAATGAATGCCGCATTTAATTGCAATGGCCATTGCAACAATGTGGGGCAACAATATCTCCTTACCAAGATACCTTCACAATAACTGCAGTAGATCATTATAAAATCAATTCATTTCACTGTTTGTATTGGTACTTTATAATTGTTCTTGGAAATAAACAACGCTATTATATATTGTAACTTATATTTAAAGATTTACAAAATAAATACAAACATGATTAATTATTGATAATACAGCTCCAAGTTCATGCCGTCGTGAATTTCATCTGTGAATCATACTTTAAGGAAATCATATAACAAAACGAAGTTATATTTTATTACTGTAATGCCTCAAGATTGCAGTACAGCGTCACAAATTGTGATACAATTTTTTTGTTGGTGTGGTGTTACTGACTTATAAAATACAATTTAATGAAAATAAACAAAATTACAAATTTATTATACTGGAGACTATACTGTTTAACTATAGTAACTTTTTGTCCATAAATATAATAGTTAATAAGGATTTTTTCTTCAAGGTAATAATATTGCATGGACACTAAAAACATATTTTTCAAAAGGATACAATCAGACAGCTTGATGTGGTCTTTGAACACTGTGTACCATTTCTTGAGCACAATCTTGTCGTAGCGGGTGCCGGTTTGCGCAGCGATTAACTTCTTCAGATCACCAACAGTATCATCAGGATTGCATTTCACACGAACCTTCTTGCCCAGACGGTCGTTGCAAGTAACTTCTAGCATTTTCTGTAATATATAATACTATTATAATGATTAATGTGCTACAAAGTAGCTAAACCAACTTTATTTGTAAATGAGCACGGTTTAGTACGTGTGAGTGTATTAAATTGCTAGAACAACACAAAAACACTGCTGAACGGACTCAACGTTCTCACTTCCCTATTTCAGTAGTATTATAATTCTCTTTGCTTCCCAACGTATATAATACTATTTGGTTCTCACCAGAGGTTCTTTTTTAAAATGCTCTTTGAGAGGTTCTCACACGATGACAAATGTGACATTTAATAAATTGACAATAAATTATTGTGAATTGACAATTGACATTTGTAATATATTTTTTAATACTTTTATCTTAGGAATAATTGAACATTCATATCCTTAAGCCATATAATTTAGAATGCACTCTTTACTTCGTAAATATCACTGACTATTATTAAAGTTATGTCCTTAGGTCCTAACAGTTTTTATAATAGCTAAAGCCTCCTTATTTATTAATTGATCGTTAAAAGTTTATGGAGGAAATCTTTGAGTATTTACCAATGGAGAGGAATGAGGATATGGCAATAATGTGCAAATATTTTTTTCTGTCAATCCTGAAGGGGGGCGAGGTAAACACGGATAGCACACATTTAACAAAGAAAATCCACACATGCACGGCTGAATATAGTGCATAAGAACGCACACTGTGACATTCCCTGAAACACCAACTCGTAAGGCGCCCATTAGACAGTACGTTTTGCTGTCAGTTTTATCAGTCACGACTGTGAGTGCCGAATAACCTATCGTCTAGTGTGGTGATTGATGGTTGAATGGCGGTGATTGACGAATATCTGCATTTTTTGATTTGCGCGTCATGCAACCATCAATCATGACTTTTGCGCGATCGTCTAATGGCATTTCGTCCGGCAAACGTCAGTCAGCACGCGGACAGCGGTGGAGTCGGACATGTATTGCGTCGGAGAGGCGCCCGCGCACTCGGGCGGCCAATCACTTTGTAGAGCTTGTGGTGTATGGGAGTGTGAGCTCTAGCTTGTAGTAAGTAAAACTCCAGAGATGGCACTTGTATAGGTTTATATTCAAGACTTCAGAGTACGTATATACAGCGGCGTACTTTGATGGTAACAGTAATAATGTGTCACACGTACTGAATAAAGTTTTTTTTTTTTTTTGACCTGACTAATCTGCCAGTAGCTTGACGAGGGTCGGCTTTTCTGGCCACACCGGACTTTAGGGTGAACGCTGACGCGCTCGCAACCCTGAATTTAAGTGACCATGCTGAGGGCAACCCACTAACGGGTTACGAACCTCGGCTCAGGACGGTCACTGAGGGGAGAATGAGACATTCAACGATTAGTGGGGAAGGTTTTATTGACCTAATCCTATCAGTTCGTATTATTTACATCGGCACCCGGACCGGAACTGTCATGGGGATCGGGAGGGCGACGGGGAACGCGGCGAGGTCCTCGACGGCGAGGACGGAACTGCGGTCTTGTGGAGTGTAAGAGTTTTATAAACTCGTTTTTCCTACGAATCGCCAGAGTGATTTCGTCCTCTGGATCGGTTAAAACGGATCGCGGTCGTCTCCATTTGGCGCGGTCAAATGGAGTGTAAATCGACGCTTTGCGGATTAGCGTGTTCGGATGTTTTTCCGCCCGATCGAAGTAGCGTTTGCTGATGTTATGCATGAAATGCCTGATGGTCGGCATGTTGGTGTCCACGTGGAGGTTGCGATTGCGAACGTACCACGGGGCACCAAGAGCGTATCTGAGAAATTTGTTCTGCAACACCTGCATACGCTTAAGTCGAGCGGGCGGCATATGAGCGAATACGGGTGACGCGTACGTCATTATGGGCCTAATGCATGCGGTATATATCCTAATCTTGTTGCGGATGGACATTTTGCTTTTTTTGTTTGTGAGCCAGTGCAATTGGCTCATCGCGAATGCGGCTCTGAATAAAGTAAGGCGTACATCGCTTATATATGGGAGGTATGGTGTGACACAGCATTCCCGCACAACTACGTACGTGCACTTACATAGCTGCGCAAGTGTGTGTGTCCGTACAACTTTCTCCGAACTAACATTATGCTATAGTCAGAGAAAGAGTTTATTTTAAGTTTTAAAACAATCTCTGATTTACTATATACCACGAATCTTTAATAGTTCGTAAGATAGTAAAGAAAATAGTTGTCATAGTCCTTATCTTCTTATGTATCTCGTATTTCAGACTAAATTAATCTATACTAATATATAAAGCTGAAGAGTGTGTTTGTTTGTTTGTTTGAACGCGCTAATCTCAAGAACTACTGGACCGATTTTGAAAATTCTTTCACTAATAGGAAGCTACATTACTCCTGAGTGCTATAGGCTACTTTTTATACCGGAAAAACTTTTCCACGCGGGCTGAACCGCGCGCAATGCCAGTTTATTATAAATGCGAAAACTCTGATGTTTTTTACTCAATCACACCAGAACGGCTAAACATCCAGATCGGATGTTTGGCACAGAGATAGATTATAGTATAGAATAACACATAGGCTACCTTATCACGGGAAAATATATAGTGGGACTTTTATCCCGGAAAAACTTTTTCACGGGGGCGTAGCCGCTATAAAAAGCTGGGTAAAACAAGAGTATGGCTATAAAACTTTTTTACACGCTTTATATTAGCTTCACTTGTATGTTTGTAACTCTCCGACTCCGACTCCTTTGGGCGCGATTTTGACCCACTTTAAACGGTCAGATTTTATTCAAACTTTGTAGGTTTGTCGAGGACCGATAACAATACACTAATTTGATAAGATTATGCCATTATTCAATTTGCAAAATGAGATTTTTGTCAATTTATATATTTTTGGTGACATTTGTTGGACAATAGTAGAACAGAAATAAAAAATTAAAAATAAAAATAAATAATAATAAAAAAAGCGTGGGGTGCATGGTGACAATAGTTATAAATATTTTATTGACAGATAATATGAGTAGAAGTGTTATATATCATTTTGATAATATCTTAAAAAGCACCCCACGCTTTTTTTACAATGAAACACATTTTTTTCTTATTTACACTATTCTTAATTCAAATTTATTTTCTATTTTTTAGTTGGATTTTCTATAAAGCGTGTTTTTTAGTTTTTTTTAAAAACAGCGAATATTGTACCCAACGCTTTCTAATTACACGTTTTTTGCTCTAAATTCTAATTTATTTTATAACTATTCATACTAAGACGATTGAAAACGTGTGTTCTCTGTGAAATCTTGAATATGACTGAAGGTGATTTTGAGTGATTGTGTAATGCCAATTTGTTTTCATCAGTCACCATTATTCACTCGTCAATCATGAGTAATGGAATTGAATGCCGGTTGTGTGAGCGTGTAATGGGCGCCTAACACGCATATCTATTAAATTTTGCGTAACAACTTACTACACACTCATTAAACGTACACTAAAACAAAAGTTCGAGTGATAACCATTTGTGACGAATCCTAGTTATCTTTACTATAGTTAGTATGAATGATTCATATCTGTAAAATCACTCTGTAATATTTGCACCCATCAATAGCCTATTTAGATTTATTTCTGAACAATATCTCTTTACTGCAAAAATAGCCGTTGCACGAGTACTTCTAAGCCAGATTCGAGCCGACGAAATACTTACCCACCTAGTAATATACATAGGATCAGTTTGTTAGGAGATATCAAGATTTAATTAGATGTCGGCGTAGATTCGTAAATTTCGATGGAGCAAACAAATAACCACAAGGAATCCGACCTCGGCACATAAGTGACTAGACTTTTGCTCGCGTCTCCGCCCGCGTGAATGAGTTTTTCCGGGATTAAAGTACCTCTTTATTTTTTCCCGGGATAAAAAGTATCCTATGTTACTCGCTGATAGTGTAGCTTTATATTGGTGAAAGATTTTTCTTAAATGATCAGATTGAGGGATTTCTAAGACAAGAAATACCTTGGCTCTGCAGATAATTTACCGGCGTCAGTCATTTGTTATTCCAATACTCGTTCTCCTTTCCTTATGAATATTTTTTGTATATTTCTTTTAAAATTTCCTCTAAAGTAGGTAGGTAATAATTTTATTTTTAGACCCTAGTCTACACATTTAGATTTTGTAAAATATAGGCAGGTTTTGAGTTTCGTTGGTAGGTGTCAATATTCTTATTTTGAATCTAAAACGCAAATTATAAAAGGGTTTTTAATATAAAATCGATCATATGAAAATATCTTTGATGTAGTTCGAAGTGGACGATAGCCAAGTTGGGAATGGAACGGTCTGGCGAGAAAATGTCCAGAGGTTCAAAACCCAATGTACACCTCTGACTTTTCGAAGTAACGTGTGTATTGTATATCAATTATCGTTCACTTTAACGGTGAAGGAATACTTCATGAGGAAACCGACATACTTGAGAATTCTTCATAGACCTCGAGCGTATGTGAAGTCTGCCAACCCGCACTAGGCCAGCCTGTATAATACAGGGCTGATTGCATTGCATTTCATAGTTCAAAAATACAAACATTCTTCTCTTTTCGAGGGGTTTGAAAATTTCCTGATGTGAAATGCTTTGAAGAAGTAACGTTGGTTGTTGTTAAGTCTCATATATCCATTTTATAAGAGTATTCCAAACACAATTTTTTCACATAATATGAATTTCACGGAAACCTGTTAAAGGACTTGTCCAAAAACGGGCCTGAAAATTTAAACAAGAAAGTTTATATATATTTGGATAGAACTCCTAAAAACTAGCCTTTTGCAATAAATAGTTTAATTTTAAACACCTCCGATTTTAAGATTTATGTAATTTTGTTTTACCTATAATCACACTTAAAATTAGTTGTAATTAACGTTTTCAAAATAAAAAACTTCGTATATTGGAACGCACACCCAAAAAAAAGTAAAGTTGACAGTTGTCACTTGTCAATGGATCAACTGTCATGTCTGATGTCATGAGTAGCCGTAGCCCGCGTAGGATTGTTTTGTTCCAGAGACTTTTCGATAGTATTAAAAATATTTTTATCATGTAAATTACTGTGATATACCTAGAAGTGAATTCGCAGAATAAATCAAAGAAAACATTATGGATTATTTTTGCATCAGGGACTTTAACGTCTTGTGACTGCGCCTTCAAGGATGTTCATGTGTACAAAACTCTAGATACCATATATATCGATGCTAGATACTAAGATACGTCTCCAAATGCAATCACGGATGTTTCAGCATTTTGACGACTCCGATCCATGAAACGATCGATAAATTCTCAATACACAAATAAATTATGAAAATTGAGAGGTGTGTCGCGCGAGGTCTGCATTTGGAACCTGTAACTTCGTCTTTGCAGTCTGGTCTTTTCCAATAAGCGATCGTCGCCGCTCACTATACCCATATATATAAAACAATAAAAGAGTTTAAAATATCATAAAAGTGTTTAATTCAATACATAGCTATTCCATTGTTATGATTTTAATGGGTATGTATTGTATGTTCATCTGTTTTGCACCTGGTAATTGGGAATATTTTTTTGGTATATTACCTAGGTACACGTAAAACAATAAACCTACACATAAAAAATGAAATGGGGCTCAACCAATACTTTATCATGAAATTATAACCCCCAAATTATTTCAATAATAAGTGAGTTCAAAAATTAAAACCTGACTACTAATAATTATGCTTTAAAAACTATGAAACAAGCAAAATATTATCATTTAAAATTGTTATGGAAGTACAAACTATTTAATGTTTATCATCTATTAAATTAAAAAAATACAAATAATATTGTTATAATGTATTTAATACACAATATTCATATTTAGTAATGTTTAGGTAATATCTGTGGTTGTATGGCACCTACAGAAACAAAACTATACATTCTAACAGTAAGAAGAAATCAATTAGGGGCAGTGGCATATTATGACCACGGCTATCATTATGAATATATATTAAATACATTTAAAACATATTATAATACGTTAGTTACTCATTTAATAGATGATACAATTCTGAAAAGTTTGTACATAACAACTCCAGATGGGAATATTTTCTTGGTTCATATGTTTCAGAGCATAATTTTTTTAATTGAAATGAAAGTCATTCTTATAGTTTATGTACAATTATCTATTCTATTTCAATGTCCTCTGGAATCATTATGCAATCTAAAACCTGCGCAGGTGGAATAATATTGCTTTGATGCCGAGCCCATCCAAGATACCAAATAATGGTCATAACATGAGCGCAGCTTCCGACTGTCCTCCTGCCAATTATGCAGCTACAATAGTGGCTTATAAAAACACTAGTCTACTAGTCTAATCAAGTCAAATATCGAAATATCGCCGAGGAAATGCAAGTCGAAGTCGAGATGACAAGGCGATGCTATCGTAATTCATAGCTCGTGTGTAATATCGAAGGATCTGTTGTTTGCCAAGTCAGTTTAAACAGAAATAGGTAACAGATAAATTCAACGAGACATGAATCGAACATCGAAGCAGAATAACCGCGAATGCAAATAGCGCGAATTTTTAGTATTATAGTCTCTTTGGCGCGAATTTTTTCTTTTTTTTGTAATTGTGCACAGACATCAATGAAGTTATTGTAAGTTACTCTGCCACGACATTTCTATATTTCTAATAAATGGAGGGGTCTAAAAATATTTTTTTAATGGATTCAAGATCCATATTTTGCCCCTTTAATATCCCTAAAGTTTGAGCCTGTTTAAATTTTGAGGCCCAGCTCCCATACAAAAAGCGGACATCTCCTTTGTAAAATATCTTGAAATATTTGTTTTGAATAATATTTACACATTTAACTAAATATTATTTATTTATAAAAATACTTTCATATAATTCATGTTTTATCAGAAAGTTCGTTTAACTATAATCTTCATGTACAGTCAGCAGCATAAGTAGATGAACAAATTCAAAATTTCAAATTGCCTACATACTTTTATGTTCTTACTAATCTTATTTTTCTCTTCACAAAAATAAAATAAAAGGTATTTACTTTACTTCAAACGAAGAAAAAATATTTCAGTGTAACTTTATGCGTATATAGGCGATTTGAATTTTGATTTTGTACAGATATTTATGCTGCTGACTGTACATGTCCCTGCACTACAAGTCCGTTGCTATGATACGAATATCCGTATGGCGGAACAAAATTATTGCTCTTGACACCTGTCCGTCAAAATCGGTCGGTCATTAATATTAAGATATTTTTATGGCATAGAATGACGAGACGAGGATGCTGTTCGCCTGATGTTAAGCGATACGACCGCCCATAAACAGTTGTAACACCATCCAGCACCTTGAGTTACAAAGTACTGTGTGGCATTCCACTGCGCTCGTCATCCTGAGACATAAGATGTTACTTTTTTTTTTTTTTTTTTTTTATTGCATTGAATGACGAGACGAGCATGCCGTTCGCCTGATGGTAAGCGATACGACCACCCATAAACAGTAGCAGCACCATCCAGCACCTTGAATTACAAAGTACTGTGTGGCATTCCACTGCGCTCGTCATCCTGAGACATAAGATGTTAAGTCTCATTATGTCCAGTAGTTATACTGGCTACAATGTCCTTCAAACCGAAACACAACAGTGCATGCACACTGTTGCTTGGCGGTTGAAATAGAAATTGCGGTGGTACCCACCCAGACGGCCTCTTACATAATGAGAGACCTACCACCAGTG
The DNA here is from genome assembly GCA_947568825.1 of Sphinx pinastri. Classification (NCBI taxonomy): domain Eukaryota; kingdom Metazoa; phylum Arthropoda; class Insecta; order Lepidoptera; family Sphingidae; genus Sphinx; species Sphinx pinastri. The sequence continues at coordinate 2,388,110 of OX387615.1, forward strand.
TATCTGTGGATTCATGACCAACGATGGGTTCGCCTGGTCATACCATCTCCTTGGTAAATATTCAAAGGAGGAAATAAACAATACTGAATGGCATAAGAAAGTATATATTACATTTTAATACTATATATAATATTTAAATTGTATATATTATAAATCCATTTTTTTTTACTGAACGACGAACAGAAGTTATGCTTATATCAACGATGAAGAAATAAAACGTATCAAAAATTTTGACATATCTAATAAAAACATCCGGTTATGATAACTTTTAGATCATTTATTTTATGTCTAGTGCTAAAGCCAGAGCATCAATTATTAATTAATAATTAAATTTGAAAATATGTTGCATTTCAAATAAATTTTATTGAACTGCCTTCCAATTTTCCGGAAATTAATATTAAAGCTATTGTATAGAAACGGAAGTATATCCAACTATCCACACGTCATTCGACAGTAGACGACTGACGTGACGAATCCGACGGTAGTGAAATTTCATTTTTTGGTGAATGTGTAAGTGAATCTACAGTTAAAAATGCAAATTCCAAATGAATACGTTACTACCGCTGAGGATATAGCAGATCAGGTAAGGAACAAACCAAAAAAACTAATGTATATATATTTTTTTTGTAATAAAAGGTGCAAATTTTTCATGTACTTTGGATGGTGTTTGTCACGTCACCGAACTTATTTTCTTATTGGCGCCGCGAAGCTCCAATGCGTATTTGAAACATTATAAATAATCGAAGATAAACGTGTTTAGCTGCCAACCACCGATTGGTGACAATTGTCTGTGATCCATACAACTTTATGTCAAGAAGTTCTAATGAGTCGAAATATTAATCAGGGATGTTTAGCCTTTAACCTGTTTATCTTTTCATCAAAGGTATTGTAACCCACGCTCTGAACATTCTCAAATCGTTACAGGATCATTAAATAATCCCCTATTGTGCTACGCGTACCTGCGAAATCTACGTTTCGTATGTACTTATGCTTTATAAAATGTATATATTTGGTATACTATATTTTGTATAGTAAGATAAATTAAATACAGCAGAAAACTTTAATTTACCAAAAAGCTAGTATTATCTATACTAATATTATAAAGCTGAAGAGTTTGTTCGGTTAAACGCGCTAATATCAGGAACTACTAGACCGATTTTGAAAATTCTTTCACTAATAGGAAGCAACATTACTCCTGAGTTCTACAGGCTACTTTTTATCTCGGAAAAACACCTTCATGAAGGCAGAGCCGTGAGCGTCACGTAATAATATTAATTAATCACTAACTTTCACTATCAGATCTAACTACCTGTTAATTACAATCTGATTGTCAAACAATATTTTTATCTTTTAACTGTAAACATTGGTTTCTCTGTAAACACATTACCTCAACATCTTATGCACTTTAATTACTTTTTTTACTAATTAGGCAGTGGTTTTTATTTCTCTGATGAGTCACATTCATTCATGATAATATGGGTTTGAAGATACTAAATAACTTATAAGAATATTGTTTGTGAAGTTTAATTTTAATAGATGTATGAAACACCAAGTTGTCTCTATAAAAATAATGGTTTTGTCACAGTGTTCATTTCAATAACTTTAGAATCAGAAAAACAACATTATAGTTCGGACAAACTAAGCTGGCCGGTATGACAATTCATATTTTTTCCCGAAGCGATAACTCTGTGAGAACATCTACCCAAAAAATTCAAAACCGTGTCATGTCATACCGGCCATATTAGTTTGTCCCTACTATAATTTATGTTTGTAACTGGCAATGTAAGTTTCATATTGTTCTTATTTTAAATTGTATCTATTACTCGTTAGATTATAGTAAATGCTTTAAATAAGCGATAAAAGATTGTGAGAATGGAAGTTTGGGGCATTACCCAGAAACTTTAGGTTAAAGTGGAGTGTTATAAAGATGTTACTAAAATGAAACCCACAGTGATAAGGCTAGTAACCCATAGTTAGGAATGTATTGTCATATCAATAGTTTTAGAAGTTTTGGAATACAATATAAATTTTGTAGCCTATGTAAAAATATATTAATATCAATTCTCTCGGGATAACAGGAGTAATGTACTGTCTTTTAGAATTTCGTAACTTGAATGTCTGAGTGGATGTGCTACTGTTTATTGGCAGATATTGTGCTGACCATTAAGCAAGGTACCAGATCATTCTAGATATATATAAAAATAGTTTTGAAAGTTGTACCTAATACTTTAACCAGTAAAAAATTGTAAAAATCAACTGTAGTTAAATATGTAGCAATATAAGTAGATAGTAACCATTACATAGTCACATTATGAAACAGTTATTCATTGCATGCTTAGAAGATATCCATAGAAAACAGTTATTTGGCTAGTTGCATTAATTTCACAATGAAGCTGTTGTTGTGTTAATTTTTTTAAATTTAAAGAACAAAGAAACTTATTACATGTGTTTTACATTTACACAATAATAATTAGCCGTTATATTTTAAATCCATTTCAAGGAAATTGTATGTGGGTTTAAGGACATGTCGAAAAACGGGCCTAAAATTCTAACCAAGAGAGTTTATATATATTTCGATAGAACTCCTAAAATCTAGCTTTTTACAATAAATCGTTTAATTTTAAAGACCTCTGATTTTGAGATTTATGTTATTTTATTTTGCCTAAAAACTACACTTACTATGAATGTTTTTACAAAATTTAGTTATGAATGGAGCTATCTAAACAATTCTTTTAATGGATCCAAGTTTCATATTTTGCCCCTTTATTATCCCTAAAGTTTGAACCTGGTTTAATTTTGAGGCCCAGCACCCATACAAAAAGTGTAAATCTCCTTTTATTGTAATGAAATGCCACTGAACTTCATTGAACAATTTATATTCAGTTTACTAGTATAGGAAAACATGTATAACCCCTTTAGATTCTTCATGACATTGTATGAGAAGTATTTCAAACCACATTATAGCAAATTAATGAAAGGATAACAATAAATATGACTACAAGGTGATGCCAATGAACCAGTGGTGGCCTTAATTAGTGTGAGGCTCCCAGTGGCAGATCTTTGGGAAGCCTTTTTACCCAATTGCTGAAAGAGGGCATTCATATTTTTTTCCTTAGTGCCTATAATGAGCATGAGGCCTTAGGCGGTTACCCTGCTTGCTACCCCCCTAAGGCCACCACTGCAATGACCTATTCAAGATCCTCCAATGTATAATAGCATTGATTATCAAAAACCTGTGTTTTACTTTTAGGCTCTTAATCTTTTTACAATTTTCAATTTCAATTTGAGTATATGCTCCAAAACCAAATCAAATATATTTATCTTTTAATGTAAAACAGTCAATTGGAACATTTTAATTATAATCATGATAATTCATGCTCTTTACATATAATTTGCAAGTCATTAATTAATGATAATGTATCTATAGTTAAGTAGACATTTTGCTTGTTTGTCCTCATAGCTACAAAAATTAAATGCCTCATTAAATCCCCTTTATTGTTTGCCAGGGTAATATTATAGTTAGCACAATCATGTGCTAACTATAATATGTTTTCATATCCCAGCTTTTTTGGGAACTACGATAATGACTCTTGGTACACAAAGGGTAAGGATTATTAAGTTCCCCTTGAATATAAAATATTTTATTTTAAAAAATCGTGAATATAAGACTCCCTCGGTGGCGTAGTTGTATTACGGTACGACTGCAATGCTGAGGTCTCGGGTTCGATCCCCGGGTCGGGCAAAGTGATATTAGGTTTTTCTACTCAGTATCAGCCCGGAGTCTGGAATTTGTGCCCGATATGGCGATAGGCTCGCCCCCTATCACATCATGGGACGGAATACGCATGGCGAAAAGTGGGTGCACTAGTTGCACATCTGCCTACCCCTTCGGGGATAACGGGCGTGAGTGTGTGTGTGTGAATATAATATATTGTCTCGGGAGCGTATTTTGAGTTTCTCAGTGTCTTTAACATTCAAAATCCGGACATTGTACTCCAAATCCGACGTCTGGTATTACTATCGTAATTATTTATTTCCCGTTTATAAATATTGAACTAATAGATTGCAATTTTCATTTAAAAATATCTAAAACCATAAAATCCTTTGACGTATTTCTAAAATTAATCGCGCATTTCTTTGAGGTCTCTCGTTAAAATATATATAAATTATTTAAAATATAATTATGTATTTACATAAATCATAATCTTAAATAATAAATAATAATTGTAATCATAATCATAATCTTAGTGTTAAGTCTGCTGGAAAACATATTAAATAAATAAATAATCATCATTCTGTATAATGCGTGAATTTTAAGAAATCGGGTAAAGACACGTGTCCCAACTGTGGTATAATACTAAAGCCGGTCGCAATTTCACTTGTATCACCTTTCACTTTTGCTTTCGGCAAGCGTTTCCTGGTAGCTATTCAGTGTTCCCTATCTTGTCTCTTAGGAATACGTTAAGTAAAACAATAGGCTATAAAAATACCTTCATTAATATTCCGTAGATAATTTAGCATCCAATAAATTTTGTAGAAAAATATCGTTTAAATCGTCAATCGTAAAAATAATGTATTTGTATTTATTATATTTTTAAAGGTTGTATAACTTGCATATTTAATATCTCTGCTTCACCTGCGTTTCGAATGCCCTTTCCGGAATAAAAAGTAGCCTAATTTTTTCATCTAAATCAGTTTAGCCGTTTCAGCGATTAGAAAGAAAAAAGATAAAGACGCGTGTTCGGGTAACATTGCATTAGAATAACCATAATTAATAATAGGAGCTTGGGTTCTCTTATTTCAAAAGCACAGATAGACTTAATTTGGACATACACAACTTGATACTTATATTTTTTTGCAATTGACGATGACGTGTCAATAATTTATCATTTCGTAATAACTAATAAGTTATGTTTATACCTACTTTGTATTATCATATCGATGTCTTAAGAAATCATGAGTTATCTGCCTTATGTTACATAAATATTTTTATTGAATGTAATAGATTGATAAAAATGAAGAAATTGATATAATACGACGCAATGCTAAGAAATGAAATTAATATTGTAATGGACTATTATCAATGTCTCCTGCAAAACAGCACTGTGCAGGCATTGTTGTAATCCAATTTGTAAGACTTTATAGCCAGTGTAAATACTAGGCAATTTGAATCTTACAATCAGTAATGTCTGAAGATGAAGACTGCAGTGTATGCTATTCTGTAAAGTCTCACTTCTGAATTTGCAGAGAAAAATAGCGACACTAGGTGAGAATATTGGTAAAGCGATTTACACTCACTTACTCGCAAGTAAGATCTTGCGTATAGTACGCTAATCTGTATTGGATTACAAAGATTTGGTCAGTCCCACTAGTGTTATCGCACAATCTCATCCGAGATGTCGACAGTCACCTCAGTTCACACTGTTTTATAGAATAGCAATCCACGAAGTGCCTTATAATTATCTTGAGTCCTTATGTTACTAATGATTGCGGGCTGTCTTAACGTTTATCGAACTGGCGGCTTACTCTCACAATTTACTGGTGGTAGGTCTCTCATATGTAAGAGACCGTCTGGGTGGGTACCACTGCAATGTCTATTTCTACCGCCAAGCAGCAGTGTGCATGCACTGTTGTGTTTCGGTTTGAAGGACATTGTAGCCAGTGTAACTACAGGACATAGCAAGACTTAACATCTTATGTCTCAGGATGACGAGCGCAGTGGCATGCCACACAGTACTTTGTAACTCAAGGTGCTGGATGGTGTTGCTACTGTTTATGGGTGGTCGTATCGCTTACCATCAGGCGAACGGCATGCTCGGCTCGTCATACAATGCCATAAAAAAAAATACTATGCTATATAAATTTTATCTGCTTAAATGATTCTAATAGATTTCCTCTGTGTTACTAACATGCCTAATCCTTCCAAGAGTTATCTTTTTCAAATACTTTATAGAGATTTTGACTCCTAACGTGGTGAATGTCGATGGGCTTCTTACGTATTTATGTCCTCTGAATTCTTTAGAAAATCTAGCTATTATCAAGTAGCTATGTGATTTTTTTTAGACAGTATTATTTTTATGAAGATGACACTAATTGTATAACGAGATGTTAAGTTTCGTTTTGTCAGGCACTGGCTGCAATGTCCTTTACAAATTATAATGTATAGGTACATCAAAACAGCGTTGGCAGCCTTGCTTGGCGGCGTAAAGATAATGCATGGCACCTACCAAAAAGAACCTTTGTATACAAGGTTTCGGGTTTCTTACTTTAGGAAGCCACATCAAATGCAGACATATGAAAAAAAAAAGTTCAAGGAGAGGATTATCTGTAGTAATACATCGCACATGTTCAAACTGGCTTTTTATTCAAAGGTCATGGTCGACGTTGAACACAAAAAAAGGAATCGCCAATGAAAACGCATTACGGTTTCTTAATACAGGAAAGTTATAATATATATCAGTATATTTTAACCACACGTGACAAGTCTCATTGTCTGGTTCACGGACTGGCTTCCTGATATTGTTTTGTATTTCTAATAATTATGCAGTATCTCGTCATAATCTCTGTGAGGTCCGCAAAAAAATACTGCGAAAAACACAAAATTGATCGCGATTTTTAACCGAACGCAGACCGCAGTTTCCTAATCAATAACATACACTATTCGGTATACAGTCAGCAGCATAAGTAGCTGAACAAATTAAAAAATTCAAATTGCCTACATACTTTTGTGTTCTTACCAATCTTTTTTTTCTCTTCACAAAAATAAAATAACAGACATTTACTTTACTTCAAACGAAGAAAAAAATGTTTCAGTTTAACTCAACGCGTATATAGGCGATATGAAATTTTGATTTTGTACAGATATTTATGCTGCTGACTGTACATACGATATTCTTCTTGGTATAAACTTCAACTATGCTAATTCTCACATCTCATTTCCGTGCGCGCAATGTTTTTCAAAAGGGATTCGAAATTTTCACCTCAGGTATTATAATACAAATCAGCCCCCTTATTCTCTATGACACACGTTATTTTCACTGCTCGTAACAAGCGCGTAACGTAACTCATCGCGTTTATCACTATGGAAATTGGCAAACAGAATACCATTTAACGCTAATTACACGAAGTTAACGTAACGCGGCCCCGTTACGAGTTAACACTGTCATAGGAATAAGGGGGCAGGGCTATATTATTTTTATTGAATATATTTACTAATTTTAAATGTTTGTCCCTCAGGTAATTCGTAAAGGCAAAAATGTTCTGCCGACGGTGGCGCGATTGTGCCTCATCTCCACGTTCCTGGAGGACGGGCTGCGCATGTGGTTCCAGTGGTCCGAGCAGAGGGACTACATGGACATGTCGTGGAGCTGCGGCAAGTTCCTCGCCACCATGTTTGTTGTAAGTAACCCCTTTTATCACGATAGCATGGGCGTCAGGGTTGGGTCAGTAGCGCGTACTCATACAAAATCCGGAAGCAGCTGATGTCCCCTTGTCAAGGGTAGGTCTACAGCAGGCACAAATATCCGCAAAGATAGCTGAATAAAACGAATACCCACAGTGAAGATATTTGAGAGTAGATGGAAAAAAGAATCATTTATAGAAATAGGTCATATTTGATTGTTAATAGTTTGAGTAACTAAATTATTAATACAATAATAGCAATTAGTCGCATATTAATAAATTAGAAAGTGAACAAATAAAATTAACATTAATCACTAGTGTTGGACTGCGTCGTGCTATAATTCACCGTTGACTGAATAACAAAGGAAGTTATTGTAACCACTTCAGAGTGCGTTACAAGAACCGTAGTCGGGGCTTTGTTGAAGGGTTTTTGCCCCCCATCCGGCTTGAAGTGTCCTATGAAAAGTTAATACTCAGAGTATGAAAAGTAATGATATATATGTTTTAAATCTATAACGATATGGGTTGTTGTAGCTTCATTGGTAGCTAAGATAAGAACGTGATTTATTCTTTGCTCAACTCCTCTCAGCCGTAGAGAGAATTAGCACCCATACACAGGATTCATTTTCCTATTCTACATGCACAAATCCTAATTACACCAATTAGTAATTTTACTATTAGTATACTATTTTGAGTAGTAGGTCTCCTAAGTATACATTGAATGGGGAACCAATCCACCTCTTTGACTCTCTGACTACGGCCCTGTTGAGTTCGCAAGTTCACGCAGTTGGCAACCGCTCGTGGCCACGTGTATTTGCTACCCATATACTACCGACACACACTGATAACAGGATTATGAAGTATGAAGTTTGTCGTAATGTGTGCTTTGTTGTGGAATGCGTTAATATATTTTTCTTTTTTTTGTTGGGAGTAAGAGGTTACTGGCCAGCCGCCTGGTATATATAGACTTAATAATGATAAAATTATAGAGAAAGCGCGAACTACCACATTATGGATAAATCAGATAATGGCACAGAGATGAATAGATTTTTGTATCTTTAAGTATAATAGGGATGGATAAATAAAATCGTAGAGGCAGATGTATAGATGATTATTGGTTAGAATATGCGGGTTCATTATATTGGGTACACTTTACTGTAAGATACAATGGATTTTTTTATTGCTACGTAGCGTTTATATCGGGCTATTTCCGATAGTAGACAATTATCCCGTTTGTCGTAGTTTGTACTTGATTGTTCATTTTATTTAGACGATAACATATATTTCTGATGTGGTCAATGTGTATTGAAAGAAATTATTCCTCTGACGCGACTTCACTGAGTTTGTTACTAACAGAACATGTCTTCTCTGAAATGAAGTCTGTGAAAAGTTAGTTGGTTTTTGCAAGAGTTTCTCTTACAACAAAGACGAAAATATAACAAGAAATCGTCGTTTTCATGCCCACATGTTAATTCAAGCTTTATTCTCTTTGTTTTGTTTCAATTAGCCTTCATATTAGCAACATTTGTGCATATACAAATAGCACGATACTTCAAAAACAAGATAGTAATGTAATGCAACATCTGTATTATGAATAAACGAGCTTTTGCCCGCGGCTCCGCCCGCGTGAGTGAGTTTTCTCGGGATAAAGTCCCGCTTTATATTTTCCCGGGATAAAAAGTTTCCTATGTGTTAATCCAGGTCATAATCTACCTGTGTGCCAAATTTCATCGAAATCCGTTAAGTAGTTTTTGCGTGAAAGAGTAACAAACATCCATACATCCAGACATCCATACATCCATACCTACAAACTTTCGCGTTTATAATATTAGTAGGATTTTTCAGTGTATACAAGCCTCAATCTTTCAGCATGTAGGATACAATAGTATCGTAGAGTCTAGTCAAGACGATTGACCCTGAGTCCTGGCATACACTACACCTAGCTTGAATTTGAATACAAAGTGAAAGTGTGTTACATACTCTTTGATATGGCAATTTTTATAAGGATATTTTCGTTTCTTTCAGATAATAAATTTAGTGGGTCAGCTCGGTGGTTGTGTGATGGTGTTGGGAAGGCTCAAGGTAGACATCGCGTGTGGAGTTCTATTCTTCATTGTCGTACTACAGGTAAGGGAGATTTGTTTTTCAAAACTGTTGAAGCTTCGGAACTCTAAAATCTGAATATAATAAATTTTATTCTTATGGATCTCCATACTAAAAGGGTGGAATTTATGTCTACAAAATGTTTACATTGATGGAACAAAATTACGATTCGGGAACATGGATTGACTTTGCGTCGGAAAACTTTGGGTTTGCTTATATAGACAACAATTTGGTGAGAATATTGTTAAAATGAGTGGCATGTTGGGATGTTTCTGTGAAACAGTGGTACTATGCTAATCCCAGTGGATCCGTTACTTTCTTATTGTAATAAACCTTTTGTTACCCTTTCCAGACATTCGCATACAGCATACTGTGGGACATGCAGTTCTTGCTGCGTAACCTGGCGCTGATCGGCGCGCTGTTGTTAGTGCTGGCGGAGGCGCGCGCCGAGGGCCGCAGCCTGTTCGCGGGCGTGCCCTCGCTCGGCGAGAACAAACCTAAGACCTACCTCCAGCTCGCCGGCAGGATACTCCTCGCCTTCATGTTCATCACACTGCTCAGATTCGAAATTTCTTTCTTGCAAGTGAGTTTTTAATTGCTTTTGTTTATACGGGCGAAATGTCTCCATCGAAACTTTGATGAGTGGCATTCAGATAGAGTATTAATGAGAGATTAGTATCCTCGTCAGTCGATGTTCAAAAAACATATTGTTATTTAGTGCTAGCTATGGATATAAAATAGACTGGTTATCCCCATAAATTAGAAGCATTTTAAGTTGATTTGAATTTTGATGTCACTACAAATTCATGAATATGCAGATATTTCCTCCCACGGACTTGTACAATGAAAAACGACAATTTATATTTAGAATATTCGAGATAATGTCAAACTGAATTATTAGACGATTATTCATGCGAATTTAAGCTGTCGATTTCTATTATCTTATTCAAAAATTTATAATGTTCAGAAGCAGTGGCGTGCCTAGTGTTTTGGATGAGGGCAAGCCAAAGCAGACCTAAAAAGAAATCGCACCTCCGATACATATAAAATGTGCAACTATAAGAAAGAAAAGCAATATCTAAAAATAAAAATGACTACCCGTACCGGGATTCGAACCAGGGCCTCAAAACAATACTCGAACGTGTACGCAATACAACAACGCCATCGAGTCGACTAAATACTATTTCAAATTAGGTACCTTTATTTAAAAACGATTTTGACCCATCGCGACTTCTAAACAAAGTTCTTGTAAAGATAAACTATTTACATAGATTTTACCTGTATCAAGTAATTTAAAAAAAAAGTAAAAACACTACAATAATCATTATTACTGTCGACGCACAAGTTTTGTTTAGAAATTTTCAAATTTCGTCACAGCTACTGTACCTATTTAATTGGACGAGATAATCAGGTTACAATTCGCTGTTTACCGAAATTATGAAATGAAATGAATGCATTTAACATAATGTTTTTGTGAATTCGAATTACTTTTGATAACACTGATTAATTAAATCATTTTACTAGCCAGATGTATGTACCTACCTATTCCAAACACTTGTTTTGTTCGAGAAAAATATGAAACACCAACAATGCAACTTAATATGTAGTCGTATAACGTATTAGAGCATCCAATAAGACAATAAGTTTTGTTGTATACTGATCTAAATACCTTTTATGATTCTTCTGACACATTTCGCGCCATTCGCCAGCTCGTTAAAAGTTGTTTTTTTTCCATCATAACCTAACAAATTTAACTTATTCTCGCCGATAAAAACTTTCACACACTTTAAACTATTACAAGAAATATATTCACTCATCTTTATTGTGCTTAAAAGTTTAAAATAACTCAAAAACCACTTAATAAACACAAATACTTTGAAATGTAGATCGCCGGCTCAATCAAAACAAATAACTGATGTTGCCTAGTTGGAATCAAAATTACACCACAAAATTAATGCTAAAATTGTCAGATAAACTTATTGATAAATAAAATGATAGTACAATACCTTAAATAATTATAATCAGATATGTAATTTTAATTATATTATCACTAAAATCTTTACATATTCATGATAAATAAAAAATACACATTAAAATAAGCAAAATAATGCAACCATATTAGAGGTAATTCGTTTAATTGGCAACCCTGTATTTTATACAGAATCCATGGATGCATTAAGCCTGGATTATTTTCTAGTACTGATTGCTATAGAAACTTACTATAGCTATACGTATGTGGTAGTAGTTTATCCATTAGTGTGAATGAGAAAAATATGGCGGCGAAAAGCCAGGTAAAACCCAACGAGAGAGAGAGTGATGAGTATATTTTGTGCGCATCTAGCTGTTTTGTATTAAATATGAAATGAGTGTACGGCGCGGATGTGGTTGTGTGTGTGTAGGTGTAGTGGTGTGTCTTTAGGTGCGCTCGAGGCGAACCGGTTCAGCGAACCGTAGCGCGGGAATTTTAAAATTTTAAAGAAAATTATTTCGAAGCGTTTTGTTACCGTAAAATTTTGGTTATTGTTTCATATTCGGTTTTGAGTACTTAGGTAAATAATGTTAGGGCAAGCCAGGCTTTTCGGCTTGTATGAAAGGACCGCCACTGTTCAGAAGTGTTTACAATAATGTTTCAAAATGTAGTACACTAGTAGTACTAGATTCTGGATACTTACGCCACTTCGTGGTCCATACTGCCGTGGTAATCGAGAGGGCAGTAAGTCAAAGGTGGCCATATTTCTGACTTACTGTTATATCAACAGTTTGCCAGCGTACGTGAACTCCCTCATTTCTACAACTTAGGGTCGTTCAAGCGGAGCGTGAAGAAGCAATTATGCAGGCCGGCATAATTGTGCCGACCGACCAGGGATGTTTATCTCTTGCCGGTCGACATTATTTTGGGCTTCACTTCACTTACCATCAGGTGCAGTGAAGCCAGTTCGTCGAGCCATGTATATAAAAACAAAAACGTTTACCAGGGCAGTATAATATCAATAACGTATGAACCACAGATACATCAAATACCAATCAATCCAGCCTTACCATAGGCAGAGGACAATACCGCCCTGGTAATCGATAGAGCAGTAATTCAGGAATATGGCCAACTTTGATTTACTGCCCTCTCGATTACCACGGCAGCATAGATGATCGAAGTTTCCAATATAAAAATCTCTTCTTTCTTCTTGCCCTGGTTATTTTGAGAGCAGTAAGATATTCTTCTTCTTTTTATTCTTTACATCGATATTACTAAAAAAGAAATATAATCTTCCTACATGGATTTTTATGCAAGAGATACTATACTTCCCAATGTGCTGGAACGGTGATCTAACATATCATCCCCACCTTTGTCTCAACGCTTGAATTTTTCTAATTCCCCATTAATTAAAAAGTCATTGTTCAATGAGCAGTGGACTTAGAATGTGACACGAAGACGCAACTCGTAAAACGATGTCGTTTAATTTTGATGTTTGTGATTGATCGAGAGACCAATACGTCAGTCTCTCAACCAATCCCAATAAGACGAAACGGAGACGTGACGTGTTTTTTTGTCACATTCTAAGCCCACAGAAACAATTCAAACACGTTCTCGATTATACAATATTCAATTCCCATAAATATTTATATTATTACATCACCAGTGACCCAGATTATCTTCAAACTTGAAGTGAGCCGGTTTGGTGGTAGGCAAAAATTATGCAAAATGTGTAGATTTTGTGATTTGTGTGCTAGGACTATGTTTGACTTTCGATTTTATTTGATAGTGTTGTCAGTCTAATTTTTTCGGGACTACATACATATACATATTATACACTCACGCCTTTTATCCCCGAAGGGGTAGGTAGTCGCGCAACAAGAGCACCCACTTTTCGCCATGCATATTCCGTCCCATGATGTCATAGGGAGCGAGCCCATCGCTATATCGGGCACAAATTCCTGACTCCAGGCCGATACTGAGTAGAAAAATCTAATATCACTTTTTCGGGACTATAATCAAATATTGTGTGAGCACGGTAAAAAAAAACACAAGTATTTTTTTTTAATAGTGTCGTTTTTGATCATACTTTTTTATGAGTCTATGCTTTTCTACTTTTGGATAAGTTCCAATAATACATTATATTGTATATTCTGTAGATCGTGCAAGATTTACTAGGAAGCATCCTGATGATTCTCGTGACGGTCGGCTACCGCACCAAGTTGTCGGCGCTGATGCTGGTGCTGGTGCTCACCGTCCTCAACCTGTACCACAACGCGTGGTGGACGGTCCCTTCCTACAAACCACTCCGGGATTTCCTCAAATATGACTTTTTCCAGGTAAATTACTCCTAGAACCTCTACTTTTTTTTTAGTTTTGACGGTACTTTTACTCCATATTATTGAAACTAGAGTTACTTTTGACACTTAAAACCTGAATTTTTTTTTAATTTTTTTCAATATTCGTAAATTTTACTGTCAAAATTGTTTGTACTTAAATCCTAATAAAAGGTCTAACGAGTGTATCTGCACTTCGTCAAATGTCTTTCAACCTGGTGACTTAACTGGACGTGAGCCCATTACTACATGCAATATTAGATTTTTAAATGTTCCTCAACTATTTTAATATATTTTCAGACATTATCAGTGATCGGAGGTCTGCTGATGATAGTGTACCTCGGCCCCGGCGGGGTCAGTATGGACGAGCACAAGAAGAAGTGGTAGAGACGGACCTAGTCCCGCGGTGCACAGACTTTGATATTAACGTTAAGATTGTTACGGTGGTGCAACATACTTTATAGTGGTATGTTTATCCAGCCATCATTCAAGTCAGTGATTCAGTTCCAGGATTTTAACTAGAACTAGGATTGTGTTGTGTTTTTCCCTGTAACTGTTTTTTTTTTATTGGTATGATATTAGTGGCGTCTTTAGAATGGTGTTGGTGTGTATAATCTGTGGAACGGTAGGCACTAGCTTTTCACAGATCTAGCGCTGTAGCTGGCTCGAGTTTACGCGTTTCGTATAGTAGTCGTAACGTATTCGTATCGAGTAACTTAACGCTGATGTATTTGTTTGACAATACTCTACGTCCAAAAAACAGATTCGTACTGTCAATTCCCATACATTTTAAGTTGACCGTTACCATGGTTCAACGTTTCCTATGCGAAGTTTACACGCACGCAATGCTTATTCTGCCGTATTTTAGTTCCAAATACGCTCAATGGGGCGCTGTTCAAATATCCATACAAACTATACGATAGTTCATAAAATCGTGCTAGCTACACTGGCAATATAGATATGGCATTTGTGTCGAATTTCCAACACAAACTGTTCTAAACTAGATCCTTCAACGAGGGTACATCAGGCAGGCGCTCGTTCTTAAAACCTAATCCAAATCCTCTGCAACATGCCTGAAAAGGCGTATTGCGCTATAACACGTTCGCTGCGGCGGCAAAGCAATGAACTATCCATGAGTGCGGCCGCCTCGCACGGTGTGTGTTGTCCCGCTCTGGCGTTTGGCGACGCGACGCGAGTGAGCGAGAGTAATAAAAAATATTTTTCAACACAACAGTTGTGTGCTGGCCGCACACACGTCGCGCCCGTAATTACGCGTAATGCGTGTGCGCCGCAGTGAAAGTTTTAAAATGGGAAAGAGCAGGCATAAGGACTAAGAATGTATCGGTTGAAATAAATTGAAGCATGAATACATTTTCATAAAATTGACAACACACTTTAACCTACATGTGGTTCAACCAGCATTTTAGAATCAGTTTGAAACTAGGAATTCACTGGACTGGAATGATAGCTGGATAAATATAATGTACTATGCATCTGGTGTATTGACAACTGGAACTAGTCTCCGGCAGGACTTGCAAGAGTATTAACAACACTGGTACATACAACTCTTGTGTAGAAATTATTTTCAATGACCAATTATATATACAAAACATAATGCCATCAAGTGTTTGCAAAACTCAAATTGTATTGTCATTTGGACAAGTTAATGTCTAAAACTAAAAAATGATACATTGAAATGAATTCCTTTAAATCTTAACAAAGGTAGTCAATTCATAAATGTGTTTATATCAATTGTTTTTAAAATACATATTTATGACACTTTATTGTACTATTTGTATTTATTAATTCCTGTGTAATATGTCATTTGTAATAAAATTAGGATTTTTTAAATATTTTTCTAAAATTTATCACAGTGTTGCCAGACGTTTTGAAATTGTTAGTCTATAGTTATGCAATGTTGCCAGCAATTTAACAGTTAGCTTCCATTTTTTCCCATAAAATTGCACCAATATTTTATAGATTTAATAAATATTTTTACAACCCGCATGCGAGTGAAGTTATCTCGACGGAATGTTCTATTATAAGAGTACGCAGACTGAGAGCGACCGCTTTCGTTATCTATAGTGTTAACGTTTCATTCCGACGATTTTTTTTAAAGATTTGTGATGACAATGTAAATAATAAATTATCTATTTTGTACTTATTGAATGAACGCAACAAAGTTTTGGATTATTTGAGAATTTATGGCCGTTACATAGTTGTTGAGACACGAGCACACATTTCGAAGTCGGATTTTTTACATTTATATTTTTTTTCATTATTAGACATCCAACAGGCGATACTCGGAAGCCTATATATGTGTTCGAGTCTCTATTAGTACAGGCATCACATGCTTACAGCCGCTTCCCCCATCCTGCATGTTATAGATTATGACGCAATGTGTCATCCTATAAAGAAAGTAAAAGACAACATATTTTTGTATAATTGTTTTTTATTTATTTTTTTATGTTTGCAATTCGGACTTTGGCCATAGAAACTGATAAAAAAATTGTTCTAAATAAATTTTACATAATAATGAAATGTTTTATTTACAAGGCGCGAGGTGTCTGCCATAATCTTTGTGCTATCGTGTAAGTTAATAGACATTTTTATATAACGACTTTATTTTGTACGATATAATTAAAATAAACTAAAATTCAACAACCTACCTTGTACATAATTTTATGCGTCCTACTGTTCTTTCGCTTTAGCTGTCTGTTTTTCCTTATTGTCTATGTATTTGAACACTTTGTTCGCAAGCTGCCGATATTTCTCTGCGTGTGTGCTATCCGGGAGTGCGTATATCGCGGGTTTTCCACTATTTATACATTCCGACATATTTTGGTCGACTTCAAAGCTTTCAATAATTTCAAGGCCCATATTCTTAGCAGTGTTTTGAGTTTCGTTGCCGAACACGAAGTTCTTGGTGCCACATTTGGAGCATATCGCGTGCGACATATTCTCTACCATGCCTATGATAGGAACTTTGAGTTTTTCGAACATGTTGACGCCGCGCCGTGTGACTTGTAATGCTGCTGACTGAGGAGTGGTGACTACGATGGCGCCTATAACGAATAAATATATAAATATAAAAGTAATGGCAAAGCTAAGCAACAGTGCATGCACTGTTGTGTTTCGGTTTGAAGGACATTGTAGCCAGTATAACTACTGGACATAATGAGACTTAACATCTTATGTCTCAGGATGACGAGCGCAGTGGAATGCCACACAGTACTTTGTAAGACAAGTTGCTGGATGGTGTTGCTACTGTTTATGGGTGGTCGTATCGCTTACCATCAGGCGAACGGCATGCTCGTCTCGTCATTCTATGCTATAAAAAAAAAAAAAAAAAAATGGAATGAAGTTGTGTTGGGAGATTTTTAGTGCCTCTGTGCCATAAAACGTGCGTTAACAAACACTATAGTATGTTTCAATGCGAGTGATGTTCCTGTTGTGGCTCATCTATACATCTATACATATAAATAAAATTGGAGTGTCTGTTTGTAATATTGAAATAACCGTTTTTTACTACATGTATATGAATATATATACGGTACATATACCAAAATAACATTTTTTTCAATTTTTGTCTGTCTGTTTGTTCCGGCTAATCTCTGAAATGGCTGGACCGATTTTGACGGGACTTTTATTGGCAGGTAGCTGATGTAATAAGGAGTAACTTAGGCTACTTTTTATCCCGGGAAAATATAAAGCGGGAATTTTATCCCGGGAAAACTCATTCACGCGGGCGGAGCCGCGGGGAACAGCTATAGTAGGGACAAACGAATATGGCCGGTATGACATGACACGGTTTTGAATTTTTTGGGTAGACGTTCTCACAGAGTTATCGCTTCGGGAAAAAAAAAATTGTCATACCGGCCAGCTTAGTTTGTCCGAACTATAGTATGCAATATAATTTGAAATAAGATGTTGTAAACAAAAGGTAGTAAGATTATACATAATGAATTTAATGCAAAAAAAGTAAAATTAGGCTCAGAAACATACCATCCAATGGCAAGTTCTGTGCGAGTGACAGGTGCGTATCGCCGGTGCCGGGGGGCGTGTCCACCACAAGGCAGTCAAGAGGCCCCCACGCCACGTGCCGCGTGAGCCGTTCCAGCGCCTGCATCACCATCAGCCCGCGCCACACCACCGCGTTTTCACCAGAGACCAGCAAGCCCATTGACATGCTAGATAAGCATTAGAAACAATAAAATATATATAAAGCTAAGGCCTAAGTTTAGACTAGCAAGTTCTCTCAGCAATTTATTACGCAAGAACTTCCAGATGCGTTTACACAAGCGGCAATATTTCTTTAACAACACGCTTTTGCAAGTGACCACCAAGTTAACCTGCGCAAGTTCTTGCAAAGCTGTTTACATTACTCAAGGAATATTTATTGCTTGCCATGTTCTTTTTTCATAAAACTGAACGACAAGGCATGCAATCCTTGTGCCTGATTGTAATGAATCTAAATATAATGCTCTTTGGACGATGATTATAACCACAATAATCGCCTTAAAAGTTCCAACATGAAACATAATTTTGAATTACAAAGCACTGCATGGCATTCCACTGCGCTCGTCATCCTGAGTCATAAAATGTTTAATAACCCACAATGTTCGGCCCAGTGGTAGTGAATGTTTCGTCTGTAATATGGTCGCGACATAACACAAGTCTTATAATGCCCAGTAATTACGTTGGCTACAATGTCCTTCAAACAGGAACACAATAGTGCATGTATACTACTGCATGGCGGTAAAAATAGACATATCGGCAAAACTAAAAACATATACCTTGGCAGCATGGTCTTTGACCTTAGCTCGTTACGTATGTAACAAATAAAAAAAACCTAATCTAGTAGCTCAGAAGTTAAAACTTTTATCTGCACGCAGAATAAACTGCAAGCTCTCGCGCAATTTGTCAAATTGGGTTTACACATGCGACTTTCCAGAAGTTCTGCAAGCTTCAAAATATTGCAGAAGTCAGCTTTCCGTGACTGTTTACACGGTAAAAATAGCTTGCGCAAGATAACTTCTACAAGTTTTCTTGCTAGTCTAAACCCCGCTTAAAGGTTTGGCAGAGTTGAGAATGTCCCACGGAGTCGTTCGGTCCATGGCCCTGTATGGCAGTCCCGTTTGGTCTGATTCCTTGAGCGACCGCTGCGTCGCGCTCTTGCGCAATCCTCAGCGTGTAGTGGCGCAGCGGGCGATCGGGGCATACCGCACGGTTTCGTACGAGGCGGCTTGCATGTTGGCCGGATTCCTGCCTTGGGATCTGGACGCCAAATCCCTGTCCGATGCCTTTCATTGGCGGGAGGAGGCGTTCCATGGTCGGCAGTCGGGCGGCCTGGCGTGCGGTGGCCCACTTCTGTGAGGAGGTCGTCTCGCAGAAGGAGAATGCCGAGAAGGATTGGGAGCGCCAAGATCCCTCCCGCCGCCAGAGGAGACGAAGGAGGCGCCGGGTGGATGATTGACCGGCGTCTCCCGCCCTGTGGATTGGGGGCGTTTGGAGAATTCCACCACGGTATCCCCTGCCTGTCGTAAAAGGCGACTAATAGGGGCCACCGGGGGTCGCGGGCGGGCGGCAGGGGGCTGTCCGTCTTTAGTTCTGTGCGTGTTTTAGCACATTGTTGCGACCCCCGTGATGGACGGCAGCGTGGCAGGTAGGGCTCACGCTGTCGTTGACGCCGAGAGCGTCCTTCGGTGCGCGGGGGCTTCTGAGCCCCCCTCCAACAGGACCAACAGGACCAACAGGAGACGGGCCGCACTAGGCGGCACCGCGCAAGGGCGGTTGCGGACGACAACTTAAAACACTTTTCGTCCGAGGAAGCCCGCAGCCGCCCCTATGCGCCGAAGATGGCCACCGCGGAGTTTTAGTTGGTATGCCTTGCTTTGTACAGTCAGCAGCATAAATATCTGTACAAGATCAAATTTCAAATCGCCTATATACGCGTTAAGTTAAACTTTTTTTTCACATTTGTTTTAACATTTTTTTTCTTCGTTTGAAGTAAAGTAAATTTCTTTTATTTTATTTTTGTGAAGAGAAAAAAAGATTAGTAAGAACAAAAAAGTATGTAGGCAATTTGAAATTTTGAATTTGTTCAGCTACTTATGCTGCTGACTGTACATAGGCTAGGGACTCGGCCCGGCGGTCGCCCGACGTTCCATCTCTCCGGGCGGCTCAACGCCGGGTCGTAAGGCACGGTGAAACCAACATAACCGCTCGGTCGCCTCCCACGAATGCCGGGCAGTAGTAGTAACGCACTTTCTACGGGAAACAAAAAAATAAAAAATAAAGAGTTGAGAATGTCACAGGCATGGTACTGCACACAAGATCCAGACATATCAAGTCAATGCATTTGATGGCCTTAAGCTCCGACCCACAAATTTTTCACCAACCAGGACCAATCCTACATCCTCACCTAATACTCCAAACATCTAATATAATGATGATTATCTAAAAGTACCTACCATTTAACTCCATAATTAAGCAGTGGTTCTATAAGATGTTCGTCATTCAGCATGGGCTCTCCACTGATGTTCATCATGAGGGGTACGGAGGGACCAAACACATCAGCGTCTAGCAGCCCTATCTCCTTGTCTGGCTCTATCACCTTCATCGCGCATGCGAGATTCACTGGAAAAAATCAAAGTTTATATTATCTATACTAAAAGCCTTACAATACAGTAGTAGTAACGTTGACACACGTTGACACTGGTGGTAGGTCTCTCATTATGTAAGAGGCCGTCTGGGTGGGTACCACCGCAATGTCTATTTCTACCGCCAAGCAACAGTGCATGCACTGTTGTGTTTCGGTTTGAAGGACATTGTAGCCAGTATAACTACTGGACATAATGAGACTTAACATCTTATGTCTCAGGATGACGAGCGCAGTGGAATGCCACACAGTACTTTGTAAGACAAGTTGCTGGATGGTGTTGCTACTGTTTATGGGTGGTCGTATCGCTTACCATCAGGCGAACGGAATGCTCGTCTCGTCATTCTATGCTATAAAAAAAAAAAAAAAAAAAACAAAATTCAATTTTACTGGCAGAATGTATAATAAGAAATTAGTTGTAAAAGGAGGCCAAACTGCAAAAAATAATTTAAAAAAGAATATGTAACTACTGGACAAACATCTTATGTCTCAGGATGAGCGCAGTGGAATGCCACATAGTACTTTGTAACTCAATTCAATGAAATAAAAAACAAATGTATCTTATAGTCAATTCATAGATTGAATAGGATGCAAGTGTTACCAGGGGCGGATTTCCCTATAGGCCGAGTAGGCCTGGGCCTAGGACGGCAAAATTTGCTTGTGTTTGCGGCAGGTGAAAAATTATTTACAGTTGAAAATGAACAAGGACAGGTTGAACGCTCTGGCTATCCTCTGCATCGAATCACAGTTGCTACGGTCTTTAGATTGTGATGATTTGATAAACATATTCGCTGCTCAGAAAGCCAGGCAAAAGACAATTTGTGAATAACAATTCATTGTTACTCACAAATAGAAATGGTAAGAATCAGTATCTAAAATACACTGATTGAGATAATTAAATCATTAACTGACTATCGTTTTTTTCCAGTTTAATTTAATTTCTATAGTTTATTTAATTTTTCATGCTTTACAGCACATAGGGGGGCAATCTTTCGTAAGCCTAGGTCAGCCAACGTATCAAATCAAATCTGAGTGTTACAAACTGAAGATTTAATTCCATCACTACATAAAAAACAATCCTCCATCCAGGTGGTTGGAGATGTGTTTTTATGTGAATAAAGAGGTCTTTTTCATTACCAGCTGTGGTAGTCTTCCCGACACCACCTTTACCAGAGGCAACAAGGATTATACTCTTCACTCCAGGCAGTGGTTTCCTCTCTGGGAGGCCACGGGCCATTACTTTCGCGCGGTGTTCGTTCACATCTTTTGTGTTGTGGTTAAACCGTATTGTGTAGGCACTGGGTAATGTCTGAAAATATAATGGTTATTTGGCACGATAATAAATAATTATTATTATACATTTTAAGAAGATAGTTAAAGTTGTCTCATGTATTTATGAACTACTAGCATTGCGCGCGGCTCCGCCCGCGTGGAAAAGTTTTTCCGGGATAAAAAGTAGCCTATAGCACTCAGGAGTAATGTAGCTTCCTATTATTGAAAGAATTTTCAAAATCGGTCCAGTAGTACCTGAGATTAGCGCGTTCAAACAAACAAACTCTTCAGTGTACTACGAGCAACAGACACCTAACTTGGGATGTAAAAAGCCACTGACCCTACAATTGCAATAGGGGAGAATATTATAAGACTATTCGAGCGTAGTATACGGTATGGCCTTTGCATAGAATATGCATCTCCCAATAACTACACTAAATATAATAGTTTAATCAATACATGAGGATTATTGATTATTTATAAAAATAATAATGGTGCAATATTTACATACTTTGTTTAAATTGTGACTAAACACCTGACTGTATACACGTTGAAGAGCACGTTGGAGGTTCATCGCCATGAGTTCTGGTTGGAGATCAGATCGAAGAAATTTATAATAAATATTCAAAATTGAACGCAAATTAGTAAATCAGTCTCGATCAGCTGGATTATGACGTTTCTCCTGATTTGTGTTACCTTTCAAAAGAAAGCAATTCTACCATATTATAAAATAATACATGCTAAAGTAAGTTATTTACTTCCTATGTATTATTTAAGCACATAATTTTACGGCTGTAAACCGTTTGTATTTAACAAATAAAGAGCAGTCAGTAGTCATCATTTGTTTAAATATTTGGGTTTTATTTTTGTACTAGGAGGCTGTATAATGCCAATACCATTACTTAAACAGAGGTCGTCAAAATTTCAAAAAGCATCTGTCACTTGTCATTTATCGGTGCGATGTCGGGGTCTTTTTACGACACATTTTCGAAAAAAATCGAATTCTATTATAAATAAAGTGATAAACGTTCCATAACAAAATGGCTATTTGTTTGCGTACAATATCGAATAAAATACTGCCTATAAATGGGATCGTATCTACCAAAAGTCACTACAATCGTTTGGCGAGAAAAATTCCGATGCGGACACAATTTCTGGAAGATGTTAGTATATTCTCGATTTTACCCGAATATATTTATTAATTTGTGTTTATTATCACTTAAAACTTTCAGGGCTTGTTATATAATGTAGGGAATCCGTAAACCGGTGATATAAATAAAGTTTTTTCCGCCGTGACATTGAACCAATTAGTGTTGCATATGAAAAATAGCGCATTGAACAGATTCACGTGGTAATTGTTTAGTAGCTATATATATGTTGTAAGTATACGTAACAAAAGGTAGTACTACTATACAACGGGTTTTATTGATAACCTCCAGCTGGTTATTAATTATAGAAGTTTTTCAGAATTCGAATTTTTCGTTCCTTTTCTATTTATTTTCAGTCCATTTTGACAAATTTTGATTACCTGTGAATTTTTCGGTACGCTCATAAAATTAATATCTATGGAATGAATTTTTATGTTGAATGATAGGCTTAAACAAAAAAGATTTTTTTTTTCAGTTCCTCCACCAACGTCGCATATCCAGCTGTCAACTAGCGCCAAGATATACATCCGAGAACAGTATAGATGACGTGTACATCCATGAAACATTAGTCCGTCTGTCCAAGCAGAACTATCTGGACAACATAGATGTCACTACGGACACTAAAGACTATGAAAGGATTGAGACTCGTACACTTGGTCTCACAAGTGATGATTACATTGAGCAGAGGCTACCGCAATACACTTTCGGTGGTCCTTGTACTAAAATCAGTGACATAGATTTAACAAAATACAGTAATGAGGTATGTTATGTTTTATTTGTGCATATAGCATGTAGTCATAAAAAATAAGAGTTGTAAGGTTTATTGTATGATTATATTATGTTCCAATATCAAATGCTAATATTATCATAATTAAAGATGATTGAATGTTCAGAAGTAAACTTTTATTTTGCAGGAAATACAACCAACATGTTTATCTGATTTTGAACGTGATGCTATTGCGTTCTGTCAAGGCTCATCACCAGTGGCTGCCTCTTCGGCCACCACACCGACAGAACCCAGCAAGGATGGCAGGCCCAGTGAGGAGCAGCTTGCTAAAGTGTTTCGAACGCTGTCTGATAATGTAAGCTTGAGATGGTCATTTATTATAAATGGGTATGCAGGATAAAGTTGTGCTGCTAAAGTAATGCTTTTGTTTTCATTTCAGATGCCCAACTTATTTATAAAACCATTAGATTATTCAATCTACAATCCAAATCTAGTTTTTGTCAATAACATCAGAGGGACAACAACTGTGTAAGTATTTTATTAATAGAATAATTAGAAAGATTTTGTTTTTAGGTTTTGAACTTTCAATGTTGCCAGGATATCGAATTTAACAAAAATAATATAATACCTATGTGCCTACAATAAAGAACTAGTTAGTAGTATTTTAAACCCATTAATATTTTTTTCCAGAGGGATATTCCATTACGTAAAACAAGTGGCCCTGTTGAGGACTGTAGGCCACATTAAGTTTGCTTATGTAAAACTTGAAGTGATGAAGATCACATGCCATCCTGAAGATTCCACAATCAAGTGAGTTTTGTAACTATGACACAAGTGTTTTCTCTAAGTCTATATCCATAGCAAAATGAGTATTAGCAACAATATATTGAATATCCAAATTTTTATTGATTAGGCCCAGAAATAGTTTTGATTGATTTGTTGACTACTGAATAAACTTTCTATTCTTTTCCTGAATTGATGATAAATTTGAGACATTCCATTGACTTTCAATAGTTTATCTGTCTTAAACACAAGCTCCATGGATGACAACTGGAATGTATCATTACGATGGGTTATAACTGCAGCAATTTTAATGATTTTTATATTTTAATAGAATGCGATGGCGCATCCGAGGTATATCTGGTCTGAAGGTGTTCTTCATGTTCTGGAAGTACAAGCTGTGGGACATGAAGCAAGTGTGGCAGGACCAGGAGCTGTAAGTCATATTTTTTATTTTATCCCTATTAGCTTATAGGGATAAAATAAAAATCCGTAGATAATTTACTTACATAATTTTTGAGATACACATAAACTTGAATAAGGAAAACTTTGCAGTGTAACTTATTTATTAATCCTCATTTCAAAAAATTTCAATCCTCTAGATACATTCATAAATATAATTATGCACTCTACAAAATATACCAAACTAACGTCATCATCATCAGCCTATATTTTAGTCCACTGCTGGACATAGGCCTCCTCCAATACGTACCGTTTTACCCAGTCTTCGGTCTGTCGCGTCCATTTTCTGCCAGCGACCATTTTCAAATCGTCACTCCACCAAACTAACGAGAATTATTTACAATCAATTCAGTATTTGTTTTTACTGAATTGATGTTATGGTCAAAACTTTTACTTTAATAAAAAAAATCCACCCTAAACATGTTTTAATTATTTCAGGTGGTATGATGGATTCTCTACATTTTATGTAGGTGGTGATGGTCTCATCCAAAAACATATTGTTGATAAGGTATTAAATTTCTCCAATATTCTATGGCTATAATAATTTTAGGAGTTTTTTTTAAATAAGATATTTTCCAGGTGATGCCAGATCAAGATACGATAATAGATGATGAAGAAAAAGCTCCCATAGCAGCAAAGATAGCCCTCTTGATTGGTTTGCTGCCGCGAAATTATCTCTCCGACGTGACTCCATACTTCAGCTCGTCCTCGGGCACTGCAGACGTGACGCCTTTGCCTTTCAAAGTTTTAGAATAAAACAATTTTTAAATCGCATTACATACACCGGATTTTGCACTAAATGAATATTTTTAGGCTTGCCATAAGTATGATAGTGTGTATTCTAAATGTTGCAAATGTAAAAAGAGTTATTTAAAACTGAGTATTTTTATCCTGTTATACTTCACAGATTTGAAAATTCCGGATTAAAGGCTCTTTTTTTAACATGTACATATTACTTTAGTAACAAGTCCAGTCCAATTTGTAAAAAACCACTTTCATTGTAAAGTAGGGTACATTAAGAGGGAAGAAAAATACTGGTGGGCAAGCCTATATCATTTAGATTTAACATATATTTCAACAAAGATGGTATTTTATTGTTATTCCAATTCGCTTCAATGGTTATATGAAGACGATGTGCCGCTTTGTGCGAATGTAAATATAGTAGTAATGCGATGTATTCATTTAGTGTGAAATATAATAATATACAAATAATTTATTGACATTATGATGTACACTTTCCATCTCTTGGCTGTTATTAAACATTAATATGGTCGCATACACGATTTAATTTGTATTCCGAACGAACAAGCGAAAGGTGGAAGCGTTGTAATCGAAATAATTTTGCCTCTACATTAGATTTTAATAAATTATTTTTCTTTTCTTTATTGAATTGTATGCTTTATTCGGCATGTAGATGAAATTAGGCGTCCACGCCGCGCCATACCGGAATTACTAGCGTGCGTGCGTCAGAGATATTTAATAAACTGTGAATGCCTTGGTTTAGTCGTATAAATAATGTTATGTATTGATAAAATAAAGAATTACGTGATAAGATTTGTATTAATTTTGACCTTCCTATTCATTATTAGGTACCGATGTTTTTTTAAAAAGAAATCTTTGTGATATTTGACCAACTAACATCCTAGCAAAAGTGGGTTCTACGGTGGGTGTATTTCATAAACAACGAAATATAACTGTAGCTGCTCCTAGATTTTTATAAAATTATCTGGCAACACCTTACCCTTCTATAAGTAAGAGGGCTACCAATTTTTGTGGCCAGATACATAAACTGTAATAAATGTTATTGCTAACCAGTTTGTGAATAAGAGATTAATATAATAGGTAGATACTTATTCCTAGTAAAGCTTTTATAACCATACTGAAAACTTTTCGCCATACTGAATGTTACCATGATTATACTTTATATACTTCCTTTTTGTGTTCGTGGGATCATTAATGCACTCTGGCCTATAATTATTAGAACCAACCAAAATCTGTATACATTCAAGTGACATTATTTTTTTATTCTGATTTTATCACGGGCGTAGATAAAGAGTTATTTATAAAATGGCTGAATAAACAATAAAATACTGGCAAGTGGCAACCCTGTCAGTTGGTTGATTTGATTGCCGTAGTGACGGGGTCAAGGGTTTTTGTTGTCAAATATTTTTTATAAAATTAAATCTCCTAACTCTATCAACAATAGTAGTGTATGTTTAAATTTAACTTTTATTAAAAGCAAATATCATGATAGTTGCTTAAAACACTTTTTGTTCTACACTCGTTTTATTGTTTTGTGAGTTGTGTTCATTGTTTGATAATCGAAAGGAGGTCTAGGCTTTCGAAGTTGATTTCTTCGCGTGATGTCACGGTGAGTTTTTTTTATTCTGTTCTGAATAATAATCACAGATTGATCTCGCGGGGGTCATCGCTCGCAATGCTAGTGAGCCGTCGGTGCAATTAGGTTTAATTGTTTCGGCTGCACCAGACGGCGGAGATAGCAGGAAGGCGAGATCCCTGTGTTGAACGATTCTCTACAACATATATGGAACAGTGCCAACTCGGTCGTAGTGCGTAACTAGAGTTCATTCTGTGTCTCAAAATAGTTGAAGACTCTTGTACACAGCTGTGGTGACAAGTGCAGCGAGTCGACTGTAAATTTTATTGGAATTCTCGTGTTGTGTCACTCGTGTTGTGAATCGCGTCACATTTAAAACATCGTTTTTTTGTAAATCATTCAGTAAAATCGTAAATCAGTTAAGTGTGTCTTGGCATAGTAATATTATCCTTTGGAGGTGAGATTACTGAGCTATTCAGTACATATTTAAGGTATTTTTTTTAATACATTTTGGAATATTTTATTGGAATTAGTACTTGCCATAAAGTGTTGAAAGATTGATTTTAAAACATAGCCATAGTTTAAACATAATGTTGCATGATTATTTAATAAAAATAAAGAGGTATGAATCAATATTATTTGATTTCTATGTCTTTATTCTTAACATGCCCATGTATGCTGTTCCTTTGTCATCTTTTAATCCTTACTATATACTATTATAAATGCAAAAGTAACTCTGACACGCTTTGATGCCAAAACTGCTGAACCAATTTAAATGAAATTTGGTACAGATAGTCTAGAGCCTGAGAAAGGACATAGGCTACTTTTTATCCCGGGAAAATATGAAGCGGGATTTTTATTCCAGAAATCTTTTCCACACGGGCAAAGTAGTGAGCAAAAGCTAGTTAGGTATATGTATATATATGTTTGGCATTTATTGGTTCCAATTTCTTGCCAGAATGGGCATGGTATAGAACAATTTATTAAGTAATTTTAAAACAAGCTAGATGTCTGCTAAATATAGGGGGTTGAAACATATAAAACTATTGTACAATTTTAACTAATGTTCTACATGCAATATTTTATTATTAATAAAGTGTTGCCACGACATAGTGGGTAAATTGATTCTTCATACACATTTCAAGACTGTAGCTATCTTAATTTGAATAATAGAGATAATGACACTAATAGAATCACCAAAAACATGGTTCATCCATTGCTCCAAAGAACGTTTGTTGAACTTAAAATGATTTGCCCTCATTAATGGCACCTTACTCTTACAGTCTTGTTACTGTGGGTAGTGTGTACAGTTTGAGTGGGTAATAGGCAAAGTAGGTTAGTAAACAATTAGCATAGTCTTTTCAATAGTGGGCTGCACAGCTGATAAGGTAATCAAATTTCTTCTATTCCTGTTGAGGAAATCATAATTATACTAATATATAAAGCTTAAGAGTTTGTTTTTTGTTTGAACGCGCTAATCTCAGGAACTACTGGACCGATTTTGAAAATTCTTTCACTAATAGGAAGCTACATTACTCCTGAGTGCTATAGGCTACTTTTTATCCCGGAAAAACTTTTCCAGGTGGCGGAGCCGCGCGCAATACTAGTATTTCATAATTGGAATTAATATCTGTTATAATATATGAAAATGTACATTTATCTTTTAATTTATGCTTTTTGATTATAGTATTCACACTATGATAAAATTAGATTTTTTATATGTTTGTAACAGACTATGCTACTATTTTTTTTTGCTAATACAAAACTGTATTATCCCTGTGTGGTATGGACTACTTTAACCAAAAAGTTGGCTATACACAAACGGAGCCATGTGCAAAAGCTAGTAAACAAAAAAAAGTTTGTATTCAAAGCAAGTAATAAAATATGCAATAGCCACCAGCTCGTTAATTATCTAATGCTATTTCCCAGACTGATAAAGAAAGCCATTGACAACAAACTGATGAAGCACACAATAAAGCCTCCCTCACCTTTCTTCTATGTGCATAATAACCATAAAGGATGCCGACTCATTCAGGTGATTTCTTAATCATTGGACACTCATTAGTCATATTATGTGCTGTAGATGTTGACTAATCATAATCTATCTAAATATCTACATCAATGTTATAAATAGATAGTATGTAATTTGTCTTAATAGGGTAATTACCTAGAATTAGTAACGCAATTCTAAAAAAGTCTTTCTCTTATAGCTAGATAGATACTTGCTACATATTATTATTTATTCCAAGAAAGGATATTCATAACGACAGAGCTATAAGCAACTAAAAACTAAGATGTATCAAACAATTTATATAGATAGCTAATAGTATAATCATTCTTTTTTCATTCACTTCTGTTAAAAACGAATTAAAATCAAAGTGTATTATTCTAAGTAGCCGGTAGTTTTTACCAATTTAAACATTATTAACTCTTTATTTTCCTGCAAAATAAGGGCCGGAATACAATATTAGTCTTTCAATGTTGTCATGCAATGCATGCACTGTTGGTAGGTCTCTCATATGTAAGAGTCCGTCTGGGTGGGTACCACCGCAATGTCTATTTCTACCGACAAGCAGCAGTGAGCATGCACTGTTGTGTTTCGGTTTGAAGGACATTGTAGTCAGTGTAACTACAGGACAAAGTGAGACTTAACACCTTATGTCTCAGGATGATGAGCGCAGTGGAATGCCACACAGTACTCTGTAACTCAAGGTGCTGGATGGTGTTGCTACTGTTTATGAGTGGTCGTATCGCTTACTATCAGGCGAATGGCATGCTCGTCTCGTCATTCAATGCCATAAAAAAGATGCATTCATCTGTTGTTTTGTGATATTTATCTTTTAATGTAAATAAATGGTAGTGACAGTTGTGTGAAACAGTGTTGCAATTAAGAGTGTTATGGATTGGTAGGTGTTGCTAACTATGGCTCTGGCTGCTTAAAAGTGATTACCAATCCTACCCAATACCAATCCCAATACTATTCGAGGATAAAAATTGATTCATCTTTGTGCCAAATTACATTTGATTACATACATTTAACGGTTTTTTAATTTAGTTCTAACAAACATCTTCAAAATTGACATCTTACTTCTTCTTAATATTTTACTAATATATCTTACTTCTTACTAATATTATAAATGCGAAAGTTTGTGAATATTTTTGGATGTTTGTATGTTTTTTAGAAGTAAATGCATAAACAACTAAATGGATTTGGATGAAATTTGTCACATGAGTAGGTAACACATAGGCTACCTTTTATCCCAGTAATTTGCTCCCATGGGAAATAATAGATATCTTTTATCTGATTTTCTAAGTAGATGGCGCTGGTGTCGTACTCTGTTTTAGGGACTTTTGTAGCGGGAAAGGCTTTTCACGCGGGCGAAGCCGCGAGCATCATTTAGTTTATTATATTATTAAGATTCTCCCCAATGTTATGCTTTTAGGTCTTGTGTAAACTTTAATTTAGGATTATTCAATAATTGCAGTACAATAAAACTGCTTCAATTGTACACCCTCATAAACACGTTAGATTTATCTCAGGATAATAATAATGATAGTTAACTGTAATTTTCCATTCAACAAAAACAATGTACAAGTAGTAGTAATAGGTATTTTAATAGTATTGCACACCGGTACCTATCCTGGTAGAATGTATTGGAACATATTTATGTATAATAACCACCTGTATATATAGTACCTACATTCTGCAATAAATGATTTCTATTTCAACATGTTACATGTATATTATTTTTGCATTACATATTTGAACTTGAACTCTACGATGCGTGATAGAATTTAACGTAATATCGTTAAAATTATAATAACACCAAGAAATTAGTTACTGGAATATCAAAAACGGGGTTTCGTGATAGTTATCACGGCCGAGGCACGCGAAAATAGAGCTTTTATGAACAACGTTATATGATTTTTTTGGTCACAATCTGTTAGGGAAAATGCTATTTATAGTACCAAAATAAAAATACCCACAGACTT
Source organism: Sphinx pinastri (assembly GCA_947568825.1). Lineage (NCBI taxonomy): Eukaryota > Metazoa > Arthropoda > Insecta > Lepidoptera > Sphingidae > Sphinx > Sphinx pinastri. Next base: position 2,419,300 of record OX387615.1, read on the forward strand.
TTTGGTTGTTTCCATCATAAACACGATACTGTTTATTTTCACAGACATTAAAATAAGTACAATACCATACATAAAAATAAATTATAACATAATATTATACATAAATCATCAGTCGCGCTAATATAGTCAGGGTCGTAAATAAACAGTAGTCTGTAGTAATCAAGACGACGACATAATATGTAGAAACTAGATTTTGTCCGTGGATTTGCTCACGTTAAACTTCGTTCCAAACATAGCACCAATCAGTTTTAAACAATAAAATACCTAAAGACTCCTGGATATTTTTTTCTGAGAATTTTATATTATGAAGACATATAAGATTATATCAATAAGTTTGATTAAAATTAGGTAAATATATTTAAACAATAGCTACCCTTTGCCCTTTGTTGTATAACGCGATACCATTAATTAGAGAGTTCGTTGAACAGAGGCGTTTATGTGACCTCTAGACGGTATACAGAAGATCGATAGAGGGCGAGAGATGGATGAGCTCTATAATATGATCTTAGAAAGTTCAACAACATTCATTGTAGCCAATGCACTGGGCATTATGAGACTTCTAATGCGTCGGGGTGACGACCGCCGTTCAATTTCTGTACTTTGTAATTCAAAGTTCGCTATTCGTGTTGTTTTTTTTTTACAACTGTAACCAACCATCTCGCGGTAAACATCACGACGGCTCATGACAGTAGCACCACCACCCGAAATGTATCTCGTAATGTTTGATACAGTCTCTGTCAAACTGACTGATAAGAGTGGTTTTAAACATACTACTGAACTAATTAAACAGAATTTAGTTTCTCGACCGTCAAATGGATTCCAAAATTATCCCTTGCTGCATTGAATCTAGAACGTGAATCAGTTGAATCGATGTGGTATGGGAAGGCCTTCAACCGTCCAGACGTTGAGAATACAATGTCATAATAAGGCGGAAGCAATTCACTCAAGAGTTGTTAAGAGCAGGGGTATGAAAACCGCTGTGGTCCGTTAGCGAAGCTATCGAGATTGGAAAATAATTGATTTTTTGTGCCTCGCGCGTGAAATTTCGGCCTCGACATGTTTAAAATGTTGGTGTAGAGAATTATACTCATTGGTATTCACTTTAACGTACAAATAAGCTCACGTCTGTGTTCCTGGTGGGTTAGGCAGAGGTATAATTAATGCACCCATATAACGTTTATCAGTCCAATAATGTGATAGAGAACGAATCTATCGCTATAGTGGGCATAAATTGAACTAGCGAACGTAAATTGTCGAGTGTTTTTGGAATTTGGAAACGCAAATATTTGTTTCACTACAGTTTGCGGTTTGCTCACAAATTTGAAAAGCTGCTGGTGTGAAAATAAATAATACCAGCCCTGTATTAAATACTGCCCACTGCTGAGCACGGGCCTCCTCTACTACTGAGAGGGGTTAGGCCTTAGTCCACCACGCTGGCCTAGTGCAGATTGGCAGACTTCACATACCCTCGAAATTCTTATCGAGAATTCTCAGGTATGTAGGTTTCCTCACGATGTTTTCCTTCACCGTTAAAGCGAACGATAATTGATAAACAATACACACATAACTTCGAAAAATCAGAGGTGTGTGCCTTGGGTTTTGAACCGCCGGACATTGTCTCGGCAGACCGTTCCATTCCCAACTAGGCTATCGTCCACTTTCGTGTGAAAATAGCTATCATAAATAACAAACTAAAATGTCAAAGCACTAGTCCCTGCATGAATATAATAAAACCCATATGAATCGTAATAATCATATTCAAATACGAGCTTCTATAATAATTAATAACCATTGGGATGATATGATTTAACTTCATCAAACTAATGCCGGAATAACCATTATTCAGCCGATAACAATTAATTAGTGGGTTTTTATAATAATTTTACAGCTGTTATCGCATCTGCTACAGTAACAGCTATTACTTTGAGCCCAAGGCTCAGTTTTGTTCTATTTTATATTAATGATTAGGGTCATTCGGCCTAAAAGTACGCACTTTTTTTTCTATCGTCTATACAGTCAAAAATATAGTGTCTTGAAAAACGTTTTAACACTCTATGTAAAGTAAATTTATTCTATATTCATTATTTAATGAGTTTTTGTACATTGCTTCATTGTTTTTTTTGCAATACATGTTTAAGTGCATCGGGAGAAATTCGTACTATTGACCCGTAATGTGGGTAAAACTACGCAGAGTGTTTAATGAGAATATTTTTTTTCTGTATAAGGCCTAAAAATCTTTACAAATAATATTCGACTTAATTGCAGCTTTAAGAAGAAAAAACCATGCGATCATTGTAATGAAGTTATAACAGGGTGCGTACTTTTAACCTCGTACTCTTATCCAAACTGGAAATATTTTAAACAATCACACGTTAGTTGAGACGCATTTATTTTCTAGGACAGAATTAATAACTAAAATAAATACTATAATAATCATGTAAACTTAACATAATTCGGTATGTAAAGTAAAACAAAAATAATGTTGATTTGAAAACCATTTCGAAATATAACATTTCTAAGCAATATTTTTATGATTCTAGCTTCTAAATGTAAAAGATTGTAGTTATTTTCACGAAAATATGAAATTCCTTTTGACCTTTACTTGACCTCTAAATGACGTCACAAAGTAGGCTGCAAAAGTTATCTTCCATGTTTATTATAAAAAAAAGAGCTATATTGTCTATAATTCTTTGTCATATTTCAAACGTCATTTTTCAAATGTCAAAACAATAACACGATTTTGGTTTCTCCATTTGCGTTTGTGCTAAGTAACTTTGGATTCAAATCTTTATTTACGACTTGTTTTCTGCCCCCGGACTCCGATTCTCACTTTCATACTGTTGACCATCGCTTTCATAAAGGAAATTGCTGCCTACTGATTGGATTTGTTGAAAAATATGGATCACTTTGTGCGCTGTGATTCTACAAACTTACCAAAATTGGATACTATTATGATCTTAGAATTCATGAATAATAGCGACAATCACAATATTGCGGAAATACGAGGAGCTAAAGCTCTGATGTAAGTAAATATACTTGCTTGTCTGAATATAATGATAATGTACTAGAACTTAATTTTGGTTATGTATTTCTATTAACAACAAAATTATAAATATTGTCTTTTATATTTGCTTCAGGTCATCTCGAGAATCTTACGTGGATACTGCCGTTGGCTATGTTGAAGTGAAACGATGTCAAGATGAATGCATTGTTAGGGCTAAGGTAGTGCCAGAACATAGAGTTTCTGTGAAACAATATGTTGTTAACATTCACATTGATGAAAAAAATAATTTAATTAAACTGGCACATTGTGATAGTTGTCCTGCATCTGCTGGTGGATGTAAACATACACTTGTACTTCTATTTTGGCTTGAAAAAAGAAGTAGTGAGCCACCATCCACATCAGTCCAATGTTATTGGAAAAAGCCGTCAATGTCAGGATTAAAATCCAATCCAATAAAAAGCGAAGATGTGTTTCCAAATTCAAAGAAAATAAAATTGGCTCCGAAGAACCCTGAAATTTTAACTAAGTTTTTAGATGAGTGTAAAAATCATAATGCAACAAATTCACTAATCACATCTTTTGTTAATCCAAAGCAAAGTTACAATATATTTGATTTAACGATTGAATATTTAAAAGAAAATGATGATGATTTTGAAAGGTATTTAGAATTTTTAAATACTAAAATAACACCAAGTGTAATTCATGTTATAAATATTAATACACTCAACCAAGTACATACAAAACTGTGGCATAGTGTAAGACAGGGCCGAATAACAGCATCAAAAATATTTGAAGCATCCCGGTGCAAAACAGATGGTACATTAGTGCAACAAATTTTAGGAGGATATAAAGTTCCTGAAACTCTTTTCATGAAACGGGGTAAAAAATTAGAATCTTTAGTTATTAAAGAAATAGAAAAAGAAATAAATAAAAAAATAGAGCCCTGTGGGTTTATACTTATAAATGGTATTGTGGGTGCATCACCCGATGGGATAGGAGATGATTTCATTGTTGAAATAAAATGCCCTGGGTCCAAAAAGAACTTTAAACAATATGTGGATGCTGATGTAATAAAAAGTAAATACATTGCCCAAATGCAGACACAAATGCTTGCAGCAAATAAAAAAAGAGGGTTGTTTTGTGTAGCAGATCCAAGCTTTGAAGAAACAAAAAAAATTTTTTTGTATTGGGTTGAATATGACCATGATTATACTCATAAATTGATTAATCAGGCTTTAATGTTTTGGAGAACTTATGTTTATAGAAAAATTGTTATTAGTGCAAAAACATGACAAATAAAACAACTTTATATTATTCAGATTTTATTATTTCACCCTGTAGATTAATCAAACCACATGCAATTAATACCACATGATCCAAATAACCTAAATGCTTGTGACATACTACAGAGTGGGGTTTCAAAAACCTGTATTCTCGAACTCTCCTGATCACCCTTTCTATGTGTACTCTTAAGCTAGCAATAATTTTTGTTTTTATAACATCCTCTTTGCTAGGCTTGGTTGATGCAAACACGCTTGGAGGGCGTAGAAGCTTAATATTTTTTGTCATGAGATGGGACTCAATTTCTTTGAACCCTCTGTCAGCCATAATGACTGTATTTACATTGAGGTAGTCAATTAAGCCACTTTTTTCCACCAATGCCTTATCAGAGATCCTGCCTCCATAACCTTTTGAAATGAAACAAATAAAGCCATTTGGGGTGCTACCTATTAAATATTTAATGGTATTGGCACTCTTATATTGCGACCAAGTCTGTGCTTGCCTCATAGGGTTATGAGGTTTCTGTATTTCTATTTCAAATGCATCTAATAACAGTGCTACATTAGAGTATCGGATTTTAAAAGCCAATGGTAGATTTTGTTTTATTTGAGTTGCAGAAGGCATGAATATTAAATTTTGAAAAAAGTTTGCTAGCTCTTGTATTCCATTATGTATTGATTTTGAAAAAGAGACCCGTGAAATTTGAAATTGATCACATAGCCTATTTACTGGGTCATTTAATTTTATTTTAATTAGTGTTATTATCAGGTCTAGATCAGTTGTATTGGTTTCAGATTGTGAAACAATGTATTTAATTACCCAAAGATATTGTTTTGGTAAACCTAGGTATGCCTTTGGATCGTTATAAATAAATTGTAGCATTTGTTTTCTGGCACTGAGGTCAGGTTGACCTTTGCTTAATGTCACAGTAGATTCTGTGTCAGAAGTGCAGCCATATAATGATGGGCTTGATGTAACTAAACACGATGATGAGGTTGATGATGTTGAAAGCATTTTTTTTGCTAATAGTAAGTCTTGAGTAGAAGTACTCTTGTCCTTTGCATTTACAGTACACTGGGTAGCAGCATCAATCTAAAATAAAAAATAAACACTTAATTTTAAAAATCACTTCCTATTTACACCATTTGAAACTAAAATTTTAACCTCTATCTGATATTTAGCATTTCTCAGGAATCACAAAATAATTTGAAGATCTTTACTTGTCCAATACTGTCCATGTTATTGCAAAACATTAGGTATACAAAATTACAAATTATAAAACCACTAGTCACAATATTGCCAATATTATTTATAACAAAGTATTGGTCAAGGTAGATTTGTAAATTTTCTTTTGCCTTGTTATTATCTACTTCTGAAATATCATGTATATATAAATAGTTAAATCTTACTTTCACTGGATGTGTTGATGCCGATGTAACTGTTGGTCTAATAGTGCACATATCTTTAATTTTTGTCTCTTGTTGCATCTTACTAGGGTTTGTTCGCTCCTTGGTTTGTGGTGTGGATACATTTTCAAGAGGTTTAAGTAGCAGTAACTTCAAATTCGAATTATTGTCATTGGCAGTTGTTTCCTAAAAAAATTACTTATTAGTTTTTTAATAAGATTTATTATATATGACATTTTGCCATTATGGACTTAAAATAACTTACATTTTTACTGCAAGACGGCATATCTTTCTTCTTGCGCAGCTTAGCAGTAGATTTCAGTTTTGGTCTACTGTTCGTAAATTTCCAAAACTGATAATTTTCCAAATCTTGTTCGAGCTGCAACATGCCAATAATTAGAAATTAACCCTTGGCTTTCAAAATTAACGTAACTAAAGCCTCGTGGCAGTAGGTAGACTATAATAATAATAGTACTTACATCCAAATGATCTTCGCAACAAAACAAACGCTGTCCAGGTTTGTACTTTATATTTGTTTCCTGACACCATCTTTTTTTCACGTCTTCTCTTACGAGAACAAACACTTTATTGCGGCTATTTGAAGTGGTGTTGGTACACGATGGTACAAAGCACTTAGCACAAAGTGTCGTTGATCGATTCATTATGTTAAGCCGAGAAACTTCACCGTCTCCGTCACTTGATCTTCAATCGATAAAATATGATTTCAATGCACAATCCTGCAAGTTGGGAATTCAGACAGAAACTAGGTAATAATGCTAAATTATTACAAGGATGGAGGGAACAAAATAGTTTAGAAACTTTTTGTACTGATTAATTGCGCCAAATGCCAATACTTCAACAGTCAACTGTCACCAGACTGTCACTGTTGCAAAAAAGGTACAAACATTTTTTTTTATTTTTTCCCGTGAAAACTTGGCAAAGGACATAGTTATTCTGCCTACTTTGTGACGTCATCGCGTTCAAAAGTTTAAAAATATATATAAAAGAATATATCGCTTGGAATACAAAAAGGAGCAAATTAGTTTCTTAAAAAGGACCACTCTACAAAATAAAAAGATAAAAAAGTATGTCTCAAAATCACTTTACATACCGAATTAACGAACTTTTGTAAACTGATGCACCGTCTAGCGATACACTTTTTTCCCAGCACAAAATATTGGTAACTAATCAACAAAATCACATTGATCACCGTTTTTCGCTAAACAAGTGAGGCTTGGTAAAATAGTTTGTGGCTCTGACATCGTCCCTGACGCGCCCCTTGTCTAGCCGAAAAAGTGTCTGAGTCCCTTCAATAGATTCCGAGATATTGACCATGCGAACTTTTACCCACTGCGTGCTGTTGCCCCGAATGACCCTACTAGTGGTCGCCCGCTGGTCGAAATTTGACCGCAATTCATAAATTTTAGTTCCCTGCACTCCTCAATATGATCTTTAATGACGCCAAACTCTCACTCCTCCGTGCGCGCAATGTCCTTCAAAAGGGTGCAAAGTTTTTCTTCACGTAGGTAATAATATATTGCTGCCGCAATCTTAAACTAATGAACGCGTGTATTGTTCTTATATAACTTGACTGTTAGCAACGCATCAATGAATATAAACGTTGATCACTTATCGTCATGTGACTCAAACGATACTTATTTAATTGCCCTGTATTTTTTTTATTTTTTATAATGGCATTTGTGTTCACATTTTGCCAATGTCAATTTTGGTTTGTCTATTTTATTATCTGTAGTAAGTCGAAGTAAAGCAGTGGCTACCTTACCAAGACTTTATCGAGGAGTTTTGGCAGCAACAAAAAACAAACACTTGATTAGCACAATTATTTCAATTCACTTCATTTGAGCTCTTTAATAGAACTATATTGGATAATATACCACCATAATTATGCAATATAACACTAAGTATCACCAAAATAATGAATTAAAACAAGAGCACCTCATGACACTTCCAAGTTCCCGCCAAAACTCCCTGTATTTTATTAATAAATAGAAAAGTATTATGTTAAGAAAGGGCTGGATTTGGCGGAGATTGACGTCAGGCAAGTGGTCGATTGTGAAAAAAGTATTTTTAAAAATATAACGAATGTGTTGCCTGACTTAAATTAAATTCCGAACCAAAAGTTAACAGTCGTATGACGCTGCCACGATACCAATAAGACTGTATTTACTCCCATAATCAGCATTCTATTTAAACCGCAAACTCAACCATCTACGCAGTAATGTTTTGAAACATTTTCCCTCCAAACGCTTGAAACGTGAGTAAAACGAAAAACAAACGCTTGAAACAAAGAAATGTGGTTCATTCAATGTTCTGTCCATTGTGCAGTGTAGTAACAATGGACTGGAACACGCGGCGCCTAATCGACCCAACTATTTGACGGAGTTGTTTGCCAGGGATACTCAAAGTTGAACCTCTGTCCCTAATCCCTATTATATTATGATTTATGAGACAACAGCCAAAAATCTGACTAATATGACTGGGATAACAGATATGTTAAAAAGTTCTCATATTTAGTCATCGTGGCAAATTGTATTCAATAAAAAAATTGTTGATTATAATTTCGTCAGTTTCATTCTTAAGGCGGTTTCAGACCAGCGCGCTGGACTCGCTGTAGCGATTTACACACGCGTGTTACAAGCTCGTTTTTGGAAGCGTTCCTACTGCCGTACTCCCTGAGGTATGCGTACTACACTTTGAGACGCGTTGTTTTTAAATACAATGCTCATAGCATAGTAAACGTTTTGTTGGAAATTATAAGAATACTAGCTTTTGCGCGCGGCTTCGCCCGCGTGGAAGAGTTTTTCCGGGATAAAAAGTAGGACTCAGGAGTAATGTAGCTTCCTATTAGTGAAAGAATTTTCAAAATCGGTCCAGTAGTTCCTGAGATTAGCGCGTTCAAACAAACACACAAACAAACAAACTCTTCAGCTTTATAATATTAGTATAGATATAATGCTTAACGGACTATCACATTAAGATGCATAATATTACGAATATTTATATCATAGATAATAGATATTACGGACTGCAATTTAAGGCTTTCGGTTACAACATCAAATTTGCATTAACATATTACGAAAGGCATAAAAATGAATTTAAAGTACTCTTGGGTGATATTAAAGCCTTTTTCTTTTAAAAATGGTTTTCTACATTTATTCTGTTCGATTTTATCCGACTAGTTGATTTCACTTGGTAACCGGTCACCGGGCGTATCTAATGTTCGCGTACAGGTTTTCACAAAGTTGTCCCAAGACCTTTAAAACAATGCACGCTACAGCACGAATGAATAAAATTATTGAAACATTTCATACTATTAGTTGTATATATATAAATAAATAGATAGATTGACTATTTGTTGACTAAAATATTACTAAAATGTATACTAATAATAATTACCAAATCCCATTTATTTGTGCTTTATAAAGCATAATTTATCTAAACATGTCAGCAATCGCGACAAAAACTGAACCAAAAGCGATGGGTATTCGTCATATCCACGCCGCGCCGTCTCTTATCAAAAATATATTTGCTGTATTTTTTTATTTGTTTATTGCTATTTGCCTCATTGGTGACGTTGCAGTACAATTGTCCTGCTGAGCTTTCGGGTTCAATCCTCGGGTCGCGTAAAGGGATATTGGGTTTTCCTACTCAGTATCAGGCCGGAGCCTAGAAATTTACCTAGTAAATGGCAATAGTCTCGCCCCTTATTACTGAGGATTTGACATAGCTAGTGAAATATGATAATGCTACTGCCGACCTCCGAAAAGGGTATAAAGCGTGATGTATGTATTTCTATTGTTGCAGGTGCTCAACGTGAGACTGAGGTACAAGACTGATATGATGAGATAGCCATGTCGAAGGTGCTGAGCGCCCTGGGAGGCGCGCTGCCGGACGAGCGGCCCCTACTGTCGCTGCAGATCGTCGAGTCGGTCGCCAAGTGTCCCACGGGCTACTGGCCCGTCAGCAGGACCTACGATGAAGACGCCGACGCTGGCCTGCTCCGCCAGAATGGACTCTTCGGCAAGAAACCTAGTCACTACATTTGCTTGTCAAAGTCTGAGGGTGAGTGTGTTAACATTTTTAATTTATTATATTGAAATGTTGAACTTATGAAAATTTTAATAAATTTGAACCGCCTTACGCTTAGCCTATAGTCAGATAATTGGTATTTGGTTCTTGCGTGATCATTTTCATTTATTGAATTTCTCGAAGATCCAAATTGTATTTATCCGTTTAAATTTTTTTCGCATATTTTCTCAATGTTGCATTAGGTTAACTGCCTCGGTGGCGTAGTTGTATTACGGTACGACTGCAATGCTGAGGTCTCGGGTACGATCCCCGGGTCGGGCAAAGTGATATTGGATTTTTCTAATCAGTATCAGCTCGGAGTCTGGAATTTGTGGCCGATATGGCTCACCCCCTATCACATCATGGGACTAAATACGCACTGCGAAAAGTGGGTGCACTAGTTGCGCCTCTGCCTACCCCTTCGGGGATAAAAGGCGTCAGAGTATGCGTATGCATTAGGTTAATTCCGAAACGGGCGGGACAATGTGTATAATAGTTTTCAAATAATTCATAATGATATAAAGATTACAAGCGCGAAGGATAATATTTCATAAGGAGGTCAATAATATTGCATGGGCTAATATTAAGTAAGGTCTGTCATGCAGGCGCACCTGCAGAAACTGATTTCTGAATAGTCCTTTTCTTATGCTTAGTACACTAAAATGTGTAAATAAATAATGAATTACATAATATGAAATCCATTACGGTGCGTAAAAGTTTGAGCAACATTTGTATACAGGAAACCGCTGTATTCATTCTCGGTCCATCAGGACCGAGACTGAATACGAATATGGCTATCTCATAGTCAAGCTGACGGTATTCTTATGACCTTTTTTTGCAGTCTCTATATCAACTTCTCTATTCCTTTCACAAGAATGTGTACTGACAATGATGAGTTTTTGGCGGCGAAATGGGCGTCGCCGCAGTAGAGGAACAGATGGTTACGTTCCTCTATGGAAGGGGAAAATTCCCAGTCAAGCAGATGTTGCGCTTGACCGGCCGCGGCCCCTCCGATGGTTCCTAATCGGAGGTGGTATATATGCTTCGCATTGCGCGAATATTGCTATCGCAATTCTCGATCGTGTGGTGCCATCTGTCAATCGTCGATACCACTTCGATGTCTGATCGATGAGTGTCGGGTCATCTAATTGACTATTATTGTAATAGTCCTCAGCCATGTGGATAGGTGGCGGTGTTGTCAATTATGCCGCCACATCACTCCCCCCCGGAGACCGGAGGTCGAAAGTCTTCAGTCAAGTCGTCTTCGAAGCTACCCGTAGCTATTTGCCAGTGCCAGTGAGTTGAGGCCCCAGTGAGTCTGGTTGTCGTCGTTGTCGTTGCCCCAGCGAGTCGGGGTGTCGTCGTGGTCGTTGCCTCAGTGAGTCGGGGTGTCGTCGTCGATGGTCCCAGTGAGTCGGAACCGTGCGCAATTGGCCCTAGTGAGTCAGGGCTGTGCGCAGGTAGTCAGCTCCAGTGAGTCGGCGGAACTGAGAGTAGGTTCGATTCGCGCGTCGGAATCGAAGTAGCGTCTCTGCGATGAATCCGGTGCGTCACGTGGCTATACTGCGACAACCGGCGAAGGCTGCCTGTAGAAGATCCGGCTGTAGCGCAGTTGTGCCGTGACGTTGGAGCCGAAGACCGTGCAGGAGTGCCGAAGGTACCAGGCTTGCATAGGCAGCATGCGTGTGGTAACCTGAACGGCGAGAACGCTAGGCTGGCTGGGCGAAGTGTTGACTGGCTGGCTGGAAAGGAAGTGGCGGATGGCGATGCGATGCGATGCGAAGCGATGATGATGCTGGTGCAGCTGGACTCGAGGTGTAGGTTGCGATGATGTTCAGCGTCGGGGTCACCACTTTAGCGGCGAAAGGTCGTCGCCGCTGTAGAGGAACAGATGGTTACGTTCCTCTATGGAAGGGGAAAATTCCCAGTCAAGCAGATGTTGCGCTTGACCGGCCGCGGCCCCTCCGATGGTTCCTAATCGGAGGTGGTATATATGCTTCGCATTGCGCGAATATTGCTATCGCAATTCTCGATCGTGTGGTGCCATCTGTCAATCGTCGATACCACTTCGATGTCTGATCGATGAGTGTCGGGTCATCTAATTGACTATTATTGTAATAGTCCTCAGCCATGTGGATAGGTGGCGGTGTTGTCAATTATGCCGCCACAAGTTTAAATTGCACGCATTGTGTTTGGTTAGGGTCGCTAGCAGTGGCCTGTGAGCCGATGAATGTACCAACAGTTGCCTTTGTGATGTTTTAATAATAATAATAATATAACTCTTTATTGTAGGTATAACCAAGAAAACATAAAAAGAAACAAAATACAAGGTAATATTATCATGGTTCTACAATGGGCGGTCTTATCGCTAAAAGCGATCTCTTCCAGACAACCTTTGAATGGACAGAAACAGATGTATAAATAGACGGCGGCGTACAATAAAGAGATAGCTAAGATATAAAACATAACGAAATATTATCATAAAATACACATAATACACAAAATATGACATACTACTACATATTATCTAATAAAAAATGCAATAATACATACATATACCTTATAATTGATACATAACTATAAAATATTTGTGTTACAACGTAAGAAAATGATTTTTTAACATTTTTTTGAATGTTGGTAGCGATTTTGCTCGTCTGATGTGTAAAGGTAGTGCATTCCAGAGCCGGACAGCTTGTACCGTAAAAGATAAATCATAGAATTGTGAGGAATGGGAAGGAGTTTTGAGTTGGAGAGTCTGGGAGGAGCGCAAGGAACGGGAGTGTGTGAGGTGTAAAAACTCAAAGCGATTTTTAAGGTAACTAGGAGTAACGGGATTAAATATAATGTTGTACAAGAGGGAAAGAATGTGAGTATTTCGGCGAAGGCGGATGGGTAACCATTTCAGCTTTTTTCGATATTCGGAAACATGATCATATTTGCGAAGACCGAAGATGAATCTAATACAGAAATTCTGAAGACGTTCAAGTTTATTGAGCTGATCTTCGGTTAAATCTGAATAGGAGGCGTCAGCATAGTCTAGTATTGGAAGTAAAAGGGATTGAGCGAGTGCAATTTTGGTGGAAGTAGGCAGAAAGTTTTGTAGCCTTTTAATGGAGTGAGCGGATGCATATAATTTGCGGCTCATTTCGGCTATTTGCGGAGCCCAAGACATTTTTCGGTCAAAAATGATACCAAGGTTCTTGACTGTTTCACTAATTGGGATATGAGTTCCATCAAAAATTATTAGTGGCAGTTGCGACCAGTCGATTCTGGATATCATTCTTGAGCTACCCATTATGATGGTTTGGGTTTTCACCGGGTTGATTCTAAGACCGAACGATTTACTCCAGTTAGCAATTTTATATAAATCAACATTTGTTAATTTTATGGCCTCAGATAGGTGGTCGATCGAGGACTGCGTATAAATTTGTAAGTCGTCAGCATAAAGGTGGTAAGAAGAGGTTAGTTGTTGAGAGATAGAATTAATGAAAAGTGAAAATAATAGAGGAGATAAAACGCCGCCCTGAGGTACACCGGCAGTTGTAACACACCACGATGAGAATTTCTCATCAATGCGGACACGCTGACGGCGACCAGACAGGTAACTACGGAACCAATCAATTACCGACGCAGATATGCTAAGAGAACTCAGAAGCCCAATCAACACATCAAAATCCACGTTATTGAACGCATTACTAAAGTCAAGCAGCGACAGCACCGTGACCTTGCCGTGTTCCATCCCAAATCGAATGTCCTCTGTGATATTCACAAGTGCTGTAACAGTGCTGTGGCCAGGACGGAAACCAGACTGAAAGGAATTAAACAGGTTATTACGGATAAGAAAAGTGGAAAGTTGCTGATGAACAAGACGTTCAAGAAGTTTTGAGAGGAAAGGAAGAATAGAGATAGGACGGAAATCAGAAACAGCAGACGGATTTGCTTTTTTAGGAAGAGGAGTTATTTGTGCTTCTTTCCAAATAGAAGGAAACGTGCTACTAATGATAGAGGTGTTGAGGATGTGTTTAACAGCAGGCATAATTTCATCAACTAAAAGAAGGATCATTTTACGGCTAATACTGTCACTGCCGACTGCGTTTGATGATATGGCTTCAATGTTCTTCTTAATATCTCGAGCGGAAAACAGATTAATTACAAAAGTAGGATGGTCAGTTTTGGGAATCAATGAAAGGCGCTGTAACGTAGCAGCTTTAATAGGGCCATCAAAGTTGGTAGAAGAGGAGAAATGCTCATTTAGCTTATCGACATTTAATTCGTGAGGGAGATTGTCTTGGCGACTTTTCCCAATTCCCAGTGTCTTAAGAAACTTCCAAACTTTGGAGGGTTCCTCATTTTCTAAAGAATTGTGAATATGTCGTCGTTGTGCATCCCTACACGCCTTATTGCATTGGTTTCGGAGCTCCATATACACACGTTTGTTGTCCTCATTTGGCTTACATTTGTACCTCGCTTTGGCAGAGAGCTTTTTGTTTCTCATTTCCCTAATATTAGTTGTGAGCCAAGGCGCCGGTAAATGTTTCATTTTGACTGGTCGTAATGGTGCATGCGTATCATATAGCTTGGTAATAACATTTTTGAAGATGTTAACCTTGTCGTCAAGTGATGAGGCATTGAACATATTAGACCAGTCAAGGTCAAGAGCATCCCTTCGAAGGTTCTCCAAGTTAATACCACCAAAACTGCGCTGCCAAATGACTTTGACCTTGGATTTAGGTGGACGAATTTTATAAGAGAGAAAGATTAAGTCATGAAAAGAGAATGCGTCCGCCGCACACTGGCCGTGCTTAGCAACATTAGAAAAACTAGATACAAGAATTAAGTCGAGAAGAGAAGGTAAAGAATTTGGAAAATTATGCGTAGCATTTAATGGGAGGATGGTCAGGTTACTAGCTCTGATTATAGACTTAAAAGTAGAGGAACGAGAGTCTTGCTTAAGAAGGCATGTGTTAAAATCACCCATGATGATGGTGTGTTTATATAATGGACATAAATCTTCTAAAAGTTTCTCAAATGTTGAAAAGAAGTTAACGCGAAGGGAGGGGCAATAATATACGCCGAGTAATACTTTAGTGTGAGAGAGTATCACTTCAATAAAAAGATGTTCACCGGCATTGGGAGGGGGCGGCTGAGTTGACATACTCACCACAGTGAAAGGAATATTTGATCGGAGATATATGGCAACACCACCACCACCACAACCAATGCGGTCATTTCGCAACAGCTGAAAGCCTGGCAATGTGTATAAAGTAGATTGGAGACAAGGTTTTAACCATGATTCGGAAACGAGTATGGCATGAATATTGCTATGCTCAAAAGACGCCATCATATCAGTAAAGTGAGCCGGAATACTTTGGGCATTTATGTGAAGGACATTAAAATTGTTTGGGACATCTGATAACAAGGAGTCAATTACGTTTTCCAGGTTTGGAATGCTATAAAAACTATCAATACTGCTGTCAGAGGAACAAGCAGACACTAACTCATCAATATCGCTATTATCGCTATTCATTACAGATTTACTACAGCACACAACACAAAAAAAATATATATATATATAATAATAAATAAATAAATACACAATAAGAAAATAACTATAAAAATAAGAAATAGTCTTAAAAATTAATTTTAAAACTATTTAATTCTAATATTATACTATTATAATAAAGAGGTATCCAATGTCCATCTACCAGCTGTGCTTATACGAAACATTAAAATTTAAAAAATATTAAATCACTGTAACATAATTACTAAATCATGCTACCGACTGACACAAAAGAATAGTAAACTAAAAATATGCAGTAACAAAACGCCATGGAGTGACGCATAAAAGGCAATTAATACGATGCTAAAAATATAATATCACATTTACAAATTATACGAAACACTACAAAAGAGAGAATGAGACAGAAACACAAAAACAAATAATTTAAAGGTAGTTATCACAGGTAGTTATGAAACAAATTATAAAAGTGACACAGGTAATACTTAGACAAATCTACTTCCAGTCGGCAACAATAATTACACGATACGTTCGAAGATTAATAGTAATCAAAAAAGAGAATTACTTTTTTATAATTCTTCTCGCTCTCGCCGGTGCCACAGTATTCTTCGGCATCGCAGAAGGCTTCTGCACTACCTTTTGCGTTATTGCGTCGAGGTCACCATGGCAGCTGATACGATGTCGCGTTCCCTCGGGACTAAGGACGAAAACAGCTCCTTCCCTTGTCCAGCACTTTGCAACGCCGAACCGTTCACGTGCAGCCATGAAGACACTATGCCGTGTCTTGGTTAAAAATTCAGACAAAGTGACCCCAGAGCCCTTGAGAGAAGTCTTGGATGACCACAATTTGTCCCGGACCCCAACATCCCGAAGCTTGCATAAAATGGGCCGAGGCTTGTGAGAACTCCCTGTACGCCCCATCCTATGACATCGACTGATGTCGCCAATTGCAAAGTTGTTGTGCTTCAATTTTTGTGCAATGCACTGGACAACGACCTCTGCAGCGATTTCTTTTGGATCCTCTGGTATACCATGGAAGAGTAGTATTTTCCGCCGGCTACGCATCTCCAATTGGTCCACCTCCTTGGCCAGGCACTCAATCTGCCCCTGAAGTGCTTTCATAGAGCTTAGGATAAAGCTCTTAAACGTACCGAATTCCGATGCCAGTGACTCGGTAGTATGTGAGGTTGGAGACTTCTGCAGCTTACCTTCAAAACTATCCATCCGTTTGTGGAATGTCAACACCAGTTCGTCCAGGGTTTGCTTAAAGGCAGTGGGATCCATAGTGACTGTTTTGTGTTTTGTGATAATCTTCGTTTTATATCCAGTGAAGTGGTACAGGATTTATGCACAGATGACAGGTTGATCTTTATTTACTGTAATATTTCATTTATGTGCTTCTATATTAATAGATTTAATTAAATTTTGGGAGCTGTAAATTTTACGTGTAATTTCAAAAGCAAACCGCCAAAAAAAAAAAAAAAAAAAAAAAAAAAAAAAAAAAAAAAAAAAAAAAAAAAAATGTTTTATTGAAGATTTCCTCAATGTTCGCGCATTGCTATAAATCTGTCTGTTAAAACTTTGTGTGTTGACCGTGTAATGTGAATTATGTTTATTGTGATATATAAGAGGAATATCTACCTTTTTAAATCACTTTACAATTTTTTTATGGTTTTTTATATGCGATGAATGTATTTGTATCCGCTGGATTTTACATTTTAAAGATATTTTTTTTTTACTATCCGATTTGAATTTTCGGGTATATATTCATTCCAATTATTGTGACTTATAGGAATGTTTAATTACTTTGTAATTAATTTATTTGGTCTTCATCGTTCGAATCTGACTACGTATGGGATTACAGGAGCAGCGTTACACAACGGTAGATTAGGCGTCAGTTGCATTCAAGCGTGACGAGTGTGGAGGCCCTTAACAAACGTCTAATTACGTTAGCGCTCTCAGCGGAACGTCGTGGATTAATTGTGATCTCTTGCTACATTACTCGTACAATTAGCTCCGGGGTTTACTATCACTCAATGACTATTGACTGAGTGCAGAGGCGGATCTCCCATATAAATCGAGATAATTCCATACAGAATGTATTTTGTATTTTTTTCTAATAACTGACTGGACGAGTAAGCTGTATGATGTACAGCGTTAGAAGAGGGGGTTAGAAACTTTTTATCGGTAGTTTTAATGATTGAATACAAATAAAACGGTACGTAGACACACAAACCCAGGGTGGGCAATTGCCCTCTATAGCCCATACATAAGTCATTTATTACTATATTTTCAAGGAAGCTGATAGACCACTGGCCTAATAAACAACGATACAAGCTATCACAAAAGACATTCTATTCTATACTCTTGAGTAAAGAGCACAAGTGAGCATAAATCAGCTTGCATGATAACTAGGTCGGAGCGATAATTGCCGTGGCACGCCGCTCGCAAGTCGCACTCTCTGTGAAAGGGCTTTCTCAAATAGTGTTATCTACGGGTCGTGGACCCCGTCTATTGCCGCAACACTATTTTTAGCGGTTTATTAATATGTAATTACTAACTAGCTCTATGCCTTAGATTTTGAAGGTCTTGGGGATGAATTTCTAAAAATCCTCTTCTAATGCTCATCTTTGAAGTTCGAAGGGCAATGAAATTGTGTGTAAAATTTACGCTTTTAATAACCAAGCTAAAAAGTTATATTTATGGTACTTTACCAACAGTTGTAGTTTCTTTTTTATGGTGGAATCTTATAAGGTATGTAATATAAATGTATTAAATTCAGCAAAAACTAGCGCACTTTATCTTTACATTATAAACGCCTGGAATTAATTATGTTCGCTTCATCTACGAGGAAGAAAATGGTATTTCGGTAACATGTTAGGCATACCCATTTTTTTGTGGTCACTTCCCAATGTCATGTCGCCTCTTTGCTTCAATAATGTCCGACAAATCCATTGATATGTAAAAAAACCCCAATGGACAAATCATATTTTTTTATTTTATAATTCAAACAGCTGTGTTCTATTTTATTTTCCCATAAACATTTAGTATCTTTTGCTTTTTTAATGAAAATTTAAAAATAGTTTCTTAGTTTTTTTGAAAGGTGAAATCGCTCTCTTCTAAAAATTTTTTTTTTCAGATATTACTTTATTGAAGTAAAGAGGCGATGTGGCTTTGTCTGCTTTCTAAAGCGTTAACGATACATTCGTAATAGAATAAAATGATGGACTATAAATAAAAAAGGAATCACGGAAATAGGCTCACAATTTTCAAAGAAATCAGTGTACATACATAAAACAAAAAACAAACACACGAATTGAGAACCTCCTCCTTTTTTGGAAGTCGGTTAAAAAATAAATCTATACTAATTATAAAGAGGAAAAGTTTATAGGTTTATACTTTATAGAGGCTATAATCTCTGGAACTACTAAATCGATTTTGAAAATTCTTTTACTAATAGGAAACTAAATTACTCTTGACTCTTGAGTGCTATAGGCTACTTTTTATCCCGTAAAAATATAAAGCGGGATTTTCATCCCGAAAAACTTGTTAATGCGGGCGGAGCCGCGGGCAATCAACTATAAAGTTCTACTATTAGTGTTCAGGAAGGAATCGAACTGTTTTTACATCCAATTAATAACAATGAGTCTCTAAAAATACTGGAAAATTAAGATCAGAAAAATAAACCGTGGTATTACGTAGTAAAAAGTTTAGTTACGTACCTAATACCCATTAAACAACACTTGCAACACTCGGTATTGATTACCCTACTAGTATTGAACTTGAAGCCGTAAAAAAATAGCCGCGTTCGCTTTCATTGAACGAAGGTCAACAATGATTGGTCGATGATTGTAATTCGTAAGGGAGCAGTGAGTAATAAAGCATTGGACACTCACCGCTGTGCAGACTCCGGGTAGTGACAGTGACGTATGCAGTCTACAGACCGCTTCTGACGAGTTGTTTGGAAATCTATGAGGGATACCTATCTCTAGCACAAGGCTGCTCAAACCCAGGCCTGCGGGCCATAATGTAGTCCACGGATTACTTTTATATGGCTCATGCAAGCAAGTGAAAAAATCCCTGCAATGTTGAAAATTCCATAACGAAATAGTCTCTTCCTTTCTTTAATATTAGATTTTTATTGGTCATGCCTTGAAAATAATTACTAAGAACAGGCAAAAATGTCTGAACAGTCCGTTTGGCCCGGCTGTTTACAGCAGTCCTGGTCTGGCAGGAGACATCTTGTGGCTGATGACGATGATTAGTGAGGGAATATCGTCATCGAAATCCTTTTAGCTGTTTCATAACATTATGTTGTCTACCTTTACAGTTCCTACAGTGGTATTCAAGCAAAAAACAAGGGAAAACCAAATCCTACTAATATTATAAACGCGAAAGTTTGTAAGTATGGATGTTTGTTACTCTTTCACGCAAATCTACTGAACGGATTTCGATGTAATTTGGCACACGGGTAGATCATGTCCTGGATTAACATATAGGCTACTTTTTATCCCGGGAAATATAAAGCGGGACTTTTATCCCGGAAAAACTTTTTAACGCGGGCGGAGCCGTGGGCAATCAACTATAAAGTACTACTATTAGTGTTCAGACAGGAATCTCACGGTTTCTACATCGCATTAATAATAATAAGTCTCTAAAAATACTGGAAAATTAAGATCAGAAAAATAAACGGTGGTATTACGGTAGTATATTATAATATAACCCAATAGGTACCCAATTTGAAAATATTGCCTTTTGTAGTATGGAGCTGTTATTTGCAAATTACTCGGAACTCAGTAGATTGTAAAGCTTTTATAATTATATTTTTGTTAGTATTTATTTTTCCTGCCTTGAATATGACATACCATTTAAATATAATATTAATAATACTAAATGTATCTACTGCTCTACTTGCACCGCTGGTCAAAGGCCTCTAGAAATTACATTAATAAGGCATTAGGCCACCACGCTAGCTTAGTGCAGTTATGACACAATACTAGGTAAACCTAATACTAGGTTGACCGAAATGAAGCTCTCATTGTGCAGTTTTTTAGGATAAAAACGCGCATGTAACCAAGCAGGCAAAGCCAATGATATAAAATGTATGCACCTATTTCTTAGTTTGTGCTACCACTCGATCCTTTCACGATGAACAAACTTTGTGTATCGAGATACGACAAGATTAACTAATTTAACTTTGGAATGCGGCGTCCAACTTCCAAATAGGTTATTGACGTTGTAAGCCGTCTCGACTGTCTACAATTGATCCTTGGGGGAAAGGAAGGATGTAATCATGGATTATGTTGAAGACCCTCCAATTAGTCTTATGGTTTTATCAGTTTCCACGTAAACACAATTAGGTATCTTTGTATGAAGTGCGGTTGCATTTGGTAGGTAGTCGGTATTCGTAGATTAGGTATCTCAACATGTCGTGGTGGTATTTTTTTTGGTAGCATTATGTCCACGGACTCCTTAGGATAATATCACGAACCTCCGATGGTCTGGGAATCTAAGGTTGCGAAAGCAGGTCTGCGCATAACATGCTTGATCTCAGTGCTCAGTCGTATCCAGTTCTTCATTCGGATCTTTGATTTTTACATACATGACGTGTACAATGTACATGTATATCTATATCCATACATATTGTCTAGAAGATGTATTTCCCGTCCATATCGATTTTATGACATTGTTTCATTGCCTTATCCGTCCGGGATTCGTATTTGTAATCAACTGCATATTTACGAATATTGCAAATCAAGTGATATCAACTTGGGTTTACACGCCACCAGCGGACAATGATAAGTAGTGATTCATGCCATAAATGCGTTTGAGTTTAATGATCTTGTCTCCGATTTATATATCAACATGTCGCAACTTTAGGACAAAAACGACGCAATTCAAAAAAAAACAAAAATTGGGTTTGCGTCATAAAATTACTTAAAACTGATCCCTTTTTTTATGAAAATATAATAAAAAAGGGACCGGTATAATAGTTTTGTCCTTTTCCGTTTTGAATATGGCGGTGATTGAACTATTGTTGTATTGAATATTTCGTTTTAAGTAATTTTATGGCGATACCTCAATTTTCGATTTTTTTGAATTGTGTCGTTTTCGTCCTAAAGGTGCGATGTATGTAGGTGATTTAAAAAATCTGCACTTATATCTGCCAACTATCTTCTCTAAATAGTGCAAAGTATTTTCGAGTTATTAAAATTTTTGGCTGCATGCTTTACTAGTAAAGTAAGTCTTACTTGGTGTATGTTGATGCTTTAGTGATGATTTAAGACCAACATATCTATCAGCATCAGCGACACATTGAAGAAGTGATGTAGTAACTGGAGCAATATGACGTCATTCGGCGTCTTTAGTGATAATCCCCAATATGCATTTAATAACCTATTTGTAATGGAATGTAAATTTATCAACAAGTGCGTAAGAATTGGTCGGATTAAGATTTATAAACTGAATAACAGCATTCCATTTCAACAAGTTTGTAATACTTGACGTAATTCAGTTAAGGACATCATTCACACTTTCGTAGTTCAACAAAGTAAGAAATAAAAGGTTGGTCGATTATATGAGATATATTATATATCTGACTATTACACACCATGTAAGGAAGGTCATTAATGTCATAATAAAGAATTTATTAATTTATCTTTACTAAAACGAGGGTTTATAAATGATTTAAAATGGATAAAGGCTCAGAGTGGTATCTTACATTATACCTTATTTTCATTCAAGGTTCAACTGAAGCTCTATCGGCCATGTAGACGAAAGTGGCAGGAATTTTGCAAAGTTAAATAAAAGAAAATAGTGCCTAAATGAAGTTATGCGCTATAGTTATGAAGTTATAAACATTTATGTATTACTATTTTAAAATAACGAGCATTTGAAGACAACCAGCGCAAGATGGCAGGCAAGCCGCAGGAGAGACAAACCTTATTCAAATGTCCAACAAATACTGAATCACATGCAATCTACGGAAAACAGCGATTACATATCAATTCCTTCGTTTGTCATCGATGATACAAATGATTCCTGGGAAGGAAATTGCTTTTAAATTATACCGTGGGAACTTGATAATTTTAATAGTAAAGACGAATGGAATGGAATGTTAAAAGGCCGCTAGCCTCGATTGAGCAAATATGGTTAGTTCATGGTAAGCGACATGCCTGCCCATAAACATTAAGAATACCGCCTAGAGTCCAGACCTTTGAATTATAAAGAAATGCAAGGTACCATGATACCAGGTTTTTTGAATTTTGTAGATGAACAGATGACCACAGTTTCAACAATTTCCCGTGTTCCCCAGGAGTCCCCGGGTACGTGATGGACGGCGTGACGGTGGTGGGCGAACGCGAGGCGGCGCCGGCCGGGTACAGCGTGGCGGGGCGCGCGGGCAAGCGACGGCTGTGCACGCGCGTGTCACGGCACGCTGCCGCGCCCACGGCGCCGCCCGTCACTGACGTCATTGTCTGCTCCAAGATGCGCAGCGCTCCTCAAGGGTTCATACTGGCTGGGTAAGTTACTAAAGTATTGAGATAGACTAAAGTTAGTAGTTCCCATTAGACTAGACTAGTAAGTTCTTGCAGCAATATATTATGATGGACTTCCAGGTGCGTTTACAATGCGGAAACATTTCAATCGTTTATACACAGGCTACTTTCCACAAGTCGTGCAAGCTTCAAAAGTTGCATTTGTCAGTCATTTTGCTTTGATTGTTTACACGTTTAGAATTGCTTGTGGAAGACGACTTCTACAAGTTTTCTTGGTAATGCAAACCTCGCTTGAGTTCGCGCTATTGTTATACAAACAAATCCAGCAGCTTTATTTATAAATATACCCGTCACGAAATCTGCCCCACAGGAGAAAATTAGGAGCTGAATGAAGTTCCCAATTATCTATTAAAGTTTTTGCCTAACTTGATTCTTTCATAAACCAGTATACCGAATTGTTATAAGATTTAAAGAGACTTCCAGCCAGCATTACACTATTTACAGAAGGTTTTGTAACTGACTCGCAGATCATTATAAATCAGTAGTTATAGTATTTACTCAATTGCTTCTCGTATCCAATGAAAATAAGGAAAATGGCGCCATTTGAAAATATTACGTCGCTCGCAAAGTAAGAAATTGTCATAAATAGCTGAAGGTGCTTCTCTTCGCCTTGATCATAATTGATAAGTCATGCGACCGCAATTGTGATTCCGAGAAGTCTTGGTCATGCAAATAAATACGAAAACACGCGATTGCGCCTAGCTACAGAATATCGAGTATCTAAGGAGATTCGATAAACGTTGTATAGCGTTCATGCTGATTATGTTCACACGCAGACACGCTTTTTTAATAATGTCTCTTTCTGTTACCAGAAACATTGTGCAACCATTGTTGCGTTTTGGTTTGAATAACATTGTTATTACTAGATAATAATCAGGCCTGGCCTTAGCTATCCGGGCGCCTGGGCGAAAATTTTTGTGCGCCCCTTTTTACGCCCTTTTTTTTAGCTCCCAAGTGTATGCTTGGGGCTCCCCTCTAGAGCCTTTGGCGCCCACCTTAGGACCTGGCGCTCGGGGCGATCGCCCGAGCCCGCCCCACTCTAAAACCGGAACTGATAATAATCTTATATCCAGGGTGCTGAGGGTAGTGCCACGCAGTGCTTCTTATTTCGAAGTTCGGGTGGTGTTGCTACTGTTTATGGACAGTCGTGACTCGTGGCGTCATCAATTATTTAAAATAAAAAAACGGATTCGCAGAGCTATATCTAATTTTAATTCTTCACTGCCTTAAAAATTTTCTTAACCGGGTTTTTACCACACCGGAGCTTGATAGTTGATGCACCTCTTCCGAGAACTGTCTCGGGTCAAAAACCGCTGTGAAATGAAATGAAGACCCTTGATTATCACGTGCATAGTAAACAAAATTAGTCATGTTTTATGACGTCATAACTATTAGTAATTTTTCTCGGAGCTGTTGCTACGTTGATAAATATTGTTATTAAATCACACTTAAGACTTTTAGAAGAATATAATGTTTATACATAATAATAAATATAAATAAATAACCGTAATATTAAGACTCTTACCCAAATGCTGCTGGTAGGTTGCTGGTGGTAGGATATATCTTCTATCCGCCCGGAGTGACCACCGTACTATGTGTTAAAACCTGTCGTAGTGGCCCATGAAACTGAGTCGCGTTCCGGGCTCAGCCTGTGTATATCCTGTTTAAACAGGCCAGCATAATTGTCTCGACTGACGAGGGATATTCATTGCTCGTCAGTCGACTCTCTATCTGAACCCCTTTGTGCTGAGCATCAGGTGCAGTGGGGTCACTGCCGTGCCTGTATGCAGGTATTGAGTCCCTACATAGCAAGCCACAGTTATACCACAGAATCCTGAATAGTACTACGCAGTTATATAGAGTCCCAAAACAAATAGTTGTAAGATTTGGGGCGCGGAATAAAGCCATGAAACATTAAATATCTCGAAAAACTTACAAACTTCCCAATTATATTATTAGTAGAAAAAAAAGATAACACAATGAGCTAGTATTGCTAGTATAT
Source organism: Sphinx pinastri (assembly GCA_947568825.1). Taxonomy (NCBI): domain Eukaryota; kingdom Metazoa; phylum Arthropoda; class Insecta; order Lepidoptera; family Sphingidae; genus Sphinx; species Sphinx pinastri. The sequence goes on from OX387615.1 coordinate 2,444,159, forward strand.
TGACCACAAATCCATCCGCAACACATCGTTCTACGAAACTTAATTGGGTCATCGACGGCTGAATTTATTGAGTCGTAATTTCAAATAAAAATGATTTTATTGACTAGCTTAAAATCACAACATGTTAATTAAAGAAGCCTATATTTTTTCTTAGAGTTTTTCCAGCTCCATTTTAATATTGGTCAAAACTATCTTTATTCTAATGAAAATACGGTGAAACTTTATCCTGATTGGCTCATTTTGCGATCGATCTAGAGATATGGAGATAGTTAATTCATTTTGGCTCTTAGCTATCAAAAGAAACAGGAACATACCCATATATTGATTGCATTACAATATAATATTAATTATCTATTCGACAATCTTTTTAGAGTTCCATTAATAAGTACAAGTAATTTTATTGATAGTTCAATCCGTGTTGTGATAACTGATAATGTTGCAAAATACGTTATACAAACACGAGAAACTACTTTCACATCTGTAATGGTATGAACTGATAGTGGTACAGGGTACTCGCACTTCGCACTTACTGTGGCCGCGACTCCGCATAGAATTTTATTTACAATATTAATCCTTCCCATTATAATAAATTTTCTTGTAAATTCGTTCCTTTACTCAGTGCGTGGTCAGTTAACAAACGCTGATTTTCGTAAAATTGCAATAATTAGTTTTAGTATATATTAAAATGCATATTAGCGAGCGATTGCAACGGAGTCAATAACTTCCTCGAGGAAAATTATTTGTACAAATCTCTTATTTTTATAAATCATTGTCATTTTATTGCGGCCCTCGCAAGCGCCTCCATAATTCCGATGCTGTCTGTTGACAATATTTCTAAGGTTAAAATACTTGGAAACATCCATAAAAGCAGGTCAGTCGCCTTAGTTACGTGGCCAGAACGCGACACGTCAGTCAGTTTCGTTTCATTGTGATTGGTCGAGAAACTAACATGTGACTCTAGCGTTCGTCTCTCGACCAATCACGATCATCACAATTAAACGACACGGACCTTCGTGTCGTGTTTATTATGCCAAATTCGGGGGAAGAGGTTATGACTATGAGGATCACTAGAGTGAACTGAGCTAGTGACGGCATAGCTCAGAGCAGTACGAATGCTCTCGGCATATTGTAATTTGAAGTGGCAGTTTGCAAAGTGACTAAATATACAAATTGATTCTCATTCTCTTATTTTCCTATAACTTTTATATTTCATGGTACTGCTTATTGATTTTTAAAAATAGTTTATGGTATTTGCTATTACTACTGGACATGAGCGAAATCTCTGATAAACGGTTGAAGCCATAATATTAAAAGTAGAAGTAAGAACTATACAATAAAACTATACTACGTCATTGCATTTCAGTGATGTAACACTTTGAACCGCCTCTATATTTACATAAGTAATGCGCGTTGTGTGCTCACCTCAAATTGACTGGCGCTAGATTACCCACATACGAATGTAAACAAGCTGCTAACTGCTTAGTAATCATCTGTTCACGTTACATTCTATGAAAATGTATAATGCGGTTACAATGATCGATCATCTGTCATTAGTTGTTTGGTCTTCAACTCTGAATATATTACATCCGCGAAAGCAAGTAATGGGTAAATGACACTTCTTATTTCAATACGAATGGTTACAATATCTTAAATTATTCCTTAAAGGTTTGAAACAATCCGATTCAATGACCCCTCTTTTAGCGTCGGCGGTTAAAAATAAATAAGTTCTAAGTCTCTAAATTCTGACGGAAGGGTAAGTGTAACCGACTTTTCAATAAACGATCCCAATTGCTTTTTTCAATGCATCACTAAAATTGACCAATCAGAACAAAGTTTTTGTAGATGCATACAAATGACGTATTTTGATTGGTTCATTCTCGGGATCGGATCGAAGATTAAAATCCGATCGTTTATTAAAAACGGGCCTAAATCGAGAAGATGGATGAATATTGAACAGTCTAATCCGTGACGCCACCAACATCTCTGTTTAACAGAATATACTCTGGATGAAGTATAACCACGATAAAAATTGCTTAAAAAATTCTCATCTCTTCTCCAGCGAGATCAACGGCAAAGTGGTGTGCTACAAGGTGAGCGGCGGCAGCGCGGACACGTCGCCCACGCACGCCAACAACGAGTACGAGAACATAGTCACCAACGTCACGCCGGAGGCCAACAGGAGGTAATGTCACTCCACCAGGCATCAGGATATATCGTCCCTTCTTTAAAACTGCGGCAGAGCTTTTAATAAATGTACTTAAAAGATTAAGGAATAATTCACACAAACATTAACTATGTACAGTCAGTCACATATTAAGAAGCTGAACAAATTCAAAATTTCAAATCGCTTATACGCGTTAAGTTTTAATGAAACATGTTTTTCTTTATGTGTCGTAAAGTAAATGTCTTATATTTTATTATTTTGAAGAGAAAACGCAAATTGGTAAGAACGCTAAAGTGTATCGGCGATTTAAAATTTTGAACTTGTTCAGTTACTTATGTGGCTGACTGTACTCTCATTCCTATCACCTATGTCTCGCAACTTCATTGTAAGGGAAATACACAAACAAAACCTTATTGCCGTTTGCATTATGGCAACAAATGTTTTATTGTGCACATCTTTATGAAGTTGTGTTTCCAGTAAATCGCAAAATAGACCTGCAAAGAACAACAGATCCCAAAATAGCCGTACCTTACTAAATTCATCTTACAGGATACGAGCGGCCCCCGAGCGTCCTCCAAAACTCTCCCCCCTCGTAAACGAGCTGAACAACCTGAATCTGACCCAATCCCCTCCGCCGTACCCGAAGATCGACGAGTTCACGACGGAGCACGACTACGAGGCTCTCAGCCCTTCGTATAATATCAAGCCGTCGCGGCCCGCACCTCGCCCGCCGGCAGCCAAGTCTCCCGCGCCCGAGCCCACCTCTCCCGCCGCTCCCTCCAGGAAGAAGGGACCCGCGCCCCTCCCCAGGAACACGATGTATCAGACCCTGGGCGGGTATAACGGCATGGAGGGCGTGCCGTTTGTGCTCAATCCGAAGCTAAGAGGACTGCCTAGTGATTCTTTGGTAAGATTTTTTTTTCTCTGTACCTACATTATGAAACATATTGTGAAGATGTCTGGATGTTGGAAGTAATAGCAGAAATTGTTGAATGGTTTTGAATACCATTTAGAACATAGATTGACTTGTCCTTAAAAATAATATTGGCTACTTTTATCACGAACAAAACGAAAGTACAGGAAAGGCCTTTACGGCGGTAAAGAACTGTGATGTGTACAAAACCTGTGTGTAAGTTTAATACATCGCACCTTTAGGACGAAAACGACACAATACAAAAAAATAAAAAAATGAGTTATCGTCATAAAATTACTTTAAACAAAATTTTCGATACAACAATAGTTCAAACGCCGCCATATTCAAGCAGAAAAAGGACAAAACTATTATATCGGTCCCTTTTTTATTATATTTTCATAAAAAAGGGACCAGTTTTAAGTCATTTTATAACGATAAACCAATTTTCTTTTTTTTTAATTGCGTCGTTTTCGGCCTTAAGTTGCGACACGAAGTCTTGTTAGTCCATGTAAAGATATAACTTAATTATAATATAAAATAATTTATTCCAGATGTCATTATATCCCTAAAGTTTATATTATTAATTCCAGGTGCAGCTGCCCTCTATCAAGCGGCGCACGCGCTTCGACCTGGACCGCGACTACGCGTACAGCTTCACTGTGGAGCGGCAGACGTGAGGAACGACTTACAAGCGACCCTCTTGCACCGAGACAAGGTTCACAATTACATAGCTCACTTCATAAACTATACCTCGGTATTGTGTAGGCAAGGCGATTGGATGCAATGTTTGATCAAATTTGCGACGTGAAGGAGTGTCGAGTGTTGGCCGGTTGGATATTTGATCAAATCAATAAATATGAATTAAATGTCATTGAGACGGTCGTAAATTAAATCGGAACTACATACAGTTAAATTAAGGTGAGATCAGTAAATCTATGGTATTTGTATCAAAAAGACAGACAAGAAAACGACTTACTAAAAATTTTGTAATAAATTGAAAGAAATACTTAAGGTAATTTGCACATTTAGAGACTCATGAGAAAGTCCGCATAGCATTGATATTGTACCAAATTTCGCTACTTCATAGGAAGGGCGCTGTGTTTTGGACTTAACGTGACCGAAATTATTTCAAGAATAGAGCATTACAAATTGATCATACTGAATGTTATTTGATTGTAATTGATGCGAATAGGCGTGATCAAACTCCGCCCTAAGACAGATATCGAACGGAATGGTAAGGCGTGTGAGAGAGATAGAATAAAGTTGTATGTATGATGTTACTCAGCGAGCGATGCGAAATGTAATGCGATAGAATGGCGAGACGGTTACAATTATTAGAATATTTTTTGTAATTATAATTTTACTACTTTATGTGTAGTAACGTTTATTCATACATGGCATCGCTCTCTATGCGACGAGGCCTTTATAGCGTAAATTACTAGAAAAAGGTTTATATCAACGTGTGAATTTCAAATGGGAAGAGTGTTCAGCTTTAGAGGGCGTTGGTGTGTTTGATCAAACATTCGATACGATTTGTTGGTATCGATTTTATATCTGCCGACTATGAGCGGCGGTAATTGAATAATTGTGAACAATAAATGAGGACTTTAGATTGGTGATTTAATAGCTGTTGAGCACTTACCGAGTGTACATTTCATCGATTTGTTATCACCTTCGATAATTCGATTGTAATTTTACAATTTATATCTTTTTCATATGTATATTATACGCAGGTGTTACATCGCCAATCTATATGGCACGAATTTAGAATGTATAATAATTAACAATTATAAAATATATTCGATTATCCTCAATATTTCGATTAATTCGTACAGTTCTTATAAATATCGGTTGTGTTTTTAATAATATTTATTGACAAGTAAGAACGTTGGGAGTTAATGTTCTGTTAAACGATGCTGTTTATATGCAATTGGTTTTTTATGTAATCGATTGTTCGATTATGCCGACTATTCGAATTAACAAGCATGTGCGGTTGGCATGATTTTGTTTTTTCGCTGCATGATGGATTATTGTATAAAAGAGAGGACAAGTGAGATATGTTCTTGCCAGGAGCAAAATTATGCTAATATCCACACTGACTTTGTTTTTTACGTTGTGATGAAATATTGTTCTTGGTAGACTGATTTTATTGAAATACTTGTATATAACTGTTTGAGATTAAATTAGTTTGTGTCACATCTTTGAAACTATGACGATATAACGACGATCTAATAAGGTATGACATGTTGGTTGGCCCTCTGAGGTCAATGTTTTACAGTCATTCATTTATTCTCCGACATTGCTCCCTTGTGCTGAGTTGGAAAATCTTATATCGGAAACTGCGACATCGTAATAGGAGTAATATTTGTACTAATTATATATAATTCTTATGACCTCAGTACCGGACTATGAGATTTTTTCATTCGATTCTTTTACTATTTCTGTGGGTATTTAAAGGGGGACCAGGTCTCGAGGTATCTGGAGGTTACTTTGTGAGTTTCACACATCGTCCGGATAGATAATTAATCTTATTGCATAGTTTGTGATATATATAGTTTTGATGAAAACTATCAAAATCGGATCAGCATTCGATAAGTTTTGGAACGCGCTCAAAATATGGCTATAAATACTACGTTGTATAATACGATTTTTGAAAAGTTTTATCTTTTTAAAATTAAATTTATCGGTTAAGACTTTTATTGTACACTTTCAGTACTTTCTCTGAATACATGACAGCCGTACAGCCGTTTATTATGCACGTACAAAATATTCGCTTTAATCTTATTTAGATTTCTAATAATTATTTGTCGTTATTTATACTTGAAAATAAATATGAAAAATTCATTATTGTATCGACAACAACAATGTGTTCAAAGGTAGTGCCAATGAGAGTACAATATTTATTGACAACCACTGGGTCGGCGTAGGCAGAATAGAACACAGGTAAATTACTTTTATCATAATCGTAATTAAGTTCAAAGTTGCATAAGTATATACACAAATGTCTATTCTAGGACGTATATGCTAATTTGTACTTTCACTCAATAGAAATAAAGTTTTAAATGCTGTTTCGTTCTGTCTTCGCTAGCTCTTTTACGGATAGCGGTCGCCGTGTCTGCCAAATTACCTACTAGTCTAGTAATTACTAGTTAGATTATGTAGCTCGCACCTCCCAGCACTTTACACTATATCCAGAAACACATCGTGATCCATTTACATATAATTTATAGAAAAATTCTGATTAATGTATTGCAATTTTACCGAATTATGAAATATAGTGTATTGTATATTTTTTTCGTGGTATCACTCCTATTTTAATTTGCTGGTTTAAACAACTAAACATATCTTAAACGAATGCATATAACATAATAATGAAATTAATTTGAATTAATATTCATGACGACAATTAGTCGCAAATTATTTTGTAAACTCCGCCCAATGTCGCACTGTCGCACCTATAAGTTTGTCAATTGTGTACATATCCTAGTTTGTATTGCGTTAGTATTTAATGTTCCTCTGTGAGGGTCGCGCAAGTTACCATGTTCGGCCAATTTATGACATTATCTCTTTTTTTGTCAAAGCTGCATCATTATTTTTATTTTATTATGTTTTATATAAGGATTTTAAACTACCCTGATTTCATATGATATTTTTATAGATTCAAATTCTTACAGTGAAATACGATAATCGCAAATTAAATAGTGTCCCCACATGGATAGTCTGTGCGCGGCCTCGGTTTGCATGTTATGTATTTATTGATAGTGCACATTTGTTGTTTGTGAACGCACACGTATCGATTATTATGATCATTAGTGATCGATACTTTCATCCGGTTTGAATGTTTTGGAAATCGTATAAAGTATGGTCCATTTTCACAAATTATTTTTTATGGTTTTAAGTTTTACGAATTTTTGACTTAATAAGTCAAAAATTCAGTCGTGTTGCCCGAAATATTGCAAATTGCAATACGATTTCTCATTTTTTATTCAATGTTTGGACGCAGCCTTTTTATTTGTAATGTCCTCCTATTTCAATAGCGTGACCATTACCTGACCTACTCGACTTTTTAATCCTAGCTCAATACTATAAACTCGAACGTTCGACTTTTGTCCAACGCCTAGGTCCAATTATAGAAATACAGTTCCAAATATATAGATATAAAACTAGCGTGGTTATTAACTGTTAAATCGATTAATTTTAATTTATATTAGATAATTTATCTATGTAGACAACACGTGGATACGTCTCACCTGGCAGGAACGCGAACCCTCATAACGAGTTATTTTATAATTTATACATGAAATTAATTAAGATTGATGAACGAAATCGACTTAAGGCCGATATCAATCGCTATCTTCGGATCATCATCAAAATGGACCGAGCAGAATAACATTTTATTCTGATTGGTTAATGATCGGGATTGATCCGAAGATAGCGATTCTGATCATGTATTGCCTTTGGTCGTTACGCGAGGTAATAAGCTCTAAATATAAATTTCAGACGCATAATGAATATCAATATATCATCCGATATCTAGGTGCAGTGGGACGTACTAACGTGTTGTCACCCTATGTAAATTCGACTGTGGTTTGTTTAGCAAGACACTGTTCAGTCTAATCGAGTCGGTCTCGATTGTTGTTAGACGTACTGTAAATAAATGTATATGCAACTAGACACTAGAGTGCTTTTTTTACAAGTCAAATATGTATAACATGAATTTGTTTAGATTATGAACAAATAAAATATAAATTATTGACTGATTATTTCTGTTTTTAATGTATCAACGACTATAACCATGGTTTAACTTCCTCGTATGAAATATAAATATATATATTTATACTTAGTTATTAGAATAGCCGACACTCTTAGGGCTTTATTTTAAATAGCTGTTGCCCGCGGCTCCGCCCGCGTGAATGAGTTTTCCCGGGATAAAAGTCCCGTTTTATATTTTCCCGGGATAAAAAGTAGCCGAAGTTACTCCTTATTACATCAGCTACCTGCCAATAAAAGTCCCGTCAAAATCGGTCCAGCCATTTCAGATTAGCCGGAACAGACAGACAGACAAAAATTGTAAACAATGTTATTTTGGTGTATGTACCGTATATATATTCATATACATGTAGTAAAAAACGGTTATTTCAATATTACAAACAGACACTCCAATTTTATTTATATGTATAGATGATCAAACTCATGCCTACGATTAATGTAGTTGATTGCTGAGTGTGCAAAATGTGCACAATAATTTTACCCAAGAATTGTAAAAACAAAATATTTACAAAATATATATTTCCATAAATACAAATATGCACAGATTACAATTTTTACAATCGGTCTGTATAAAAACAACGAACAGTACGTTCAGACTAGCTACTGGTACAACATTGACTATTCACCTAATTGACAATACGCAAAAATATTTTCGTGCATCTGGCACTCAAGACAACTCTACTTTGGAAGATCAGCTATTTAATATAAAAATCATTTTATAAGTAGAGTTGTCTGCGAGCCCTATTAATTAAAAACAGGTAAAGAACTTCAATTGAATATCAGCCTTACATATTCTCCCATGCGGCAGATATTAGTATGACTACACACCTTTTAGCTGCTCTCTTTCAAATGATTCTCGCAGGAACCTGAACGTTCATACTTTTTGTAGTATTGTAACTAACTCTATGCACGGTATTTATGCATGTTGTCAATTTGGCAAAACGATAATTATAACATCCAAGTCCACACAACAACCAGTTATGAAAGATAATCACAAGTTATGGAGATCTGTTGTATACACAGACGGCAGTATAATGGATAAAACATTAACTTCACAATAAAAAAATAAAACCTTTTAATTATTCCGTAATAAAGTTTTACTTATTTTAATATTGGCATGCCTAAATATGAATGATGTTTATTGTATTATCAAAATATTAGTCAATGTTCCGTATTATTGGTCAGAGATGAATCATGCGATTTTGCGTGAAACTCTGCCAAAATCATGCGATATCCTGTGATCAACCATTTGCCAGAGACCACGCGTTATCGTACGATTTCGTTCACTGTATTACGTTGTATAGTATAATCGAACACGCGATATCGTGTAATAAGGATTGATTTTCTCATCAGCATTAATTACGCGATATGGCGTGATTTGTATATCAACTAATTATTGCTCCGTAAAAAACTGTCTTTTTTCCTGCCTAAATTCTTTGATTTTAGGCAATTTACTATTTCCAATTTTATCTATGTATAACATTGCATAATTTGTATTGTATCCAATACAAATATGTAATAAACTATTTCAATCCCGAAACATGCACAAGCCACGTGAATATCAGCAAGTCAATATCATACAGTTTTTATGTTACAACTGACGCAAACTATACAACCGGTCTGAAGTTAATCGCTTTACACGCCATCTTGCAGCAAAGTCCCTGAAAACGCATGCGACTAACTTCAGATATCATCAGTTGATTTAAATTCAGACATGATTTACCGGTTATTTTCAAACACCAAAACGGACCCGAAACTTAGGTACAACATAACTTTAAAGCTTTAATAATTTAACGTTGAGCATGTTGCGTTATAAGTCTATGGCAGCAAATAGTATGTACGCGCTATGTACATGGGTCATTGAGGTGCGGGCGGTTGGTTCATCTGTTTCTGCTGCTCAAGGAGACGCTCGAGAGGCGACGGGCCGGGCCCGGACCATAGGGACTGCCGAGGAAAAAGTATTTTAATTCAATAATTATAAGTTACATTTTAAAACTTCCATACTGGTGGTAGGTCTCTCATATTATGTGAGAGTCCGTCTGGGTGGGTACCACCGCAATGTCTATTTCTACCGCCAAGCAGCAGTGTGCATGCAATGTTGTGTTTCGGTTTGAAGGACATTGTAGCCAGTGTAACTACTGGACATAATGATACTTAACATCTTATGTCTCAGGATGACGAGTGCAGTGGAATGCCACACAGTACTTTGTAACTCAAGATGCTGGATGGTGTTGGTACTGTTTATGGGTGGTCATATCGCTTACCATCAGGCGAACGGCATGCTCGTCTCGTCATTCAATGCCATATTTTATTAGTTATATTAATTCCCACCTGTTGCGGGTGTCGCTGCGCAGGCGCCCACGGCGCGTCGGCACTGAACAACGAGTACGTGTTGCCCGTCGGGTCAGTCACCACGCTTTCACCAACCTGGATATCATACAACATGTTATACAATTACCATATCTCGCTGTTCTACTTGAATTATGACACAGGCCGGAATAAAACACTGGATTATGAATCCACACCCAAGCGTTTCGGGTTATAGGTGTATTATTGACAGATGGAAACCAATTAAATTGTTGGAAATTTACGTCTCAAGCCTGTGTATGTAGAAGCACTTAACTTTTACTACAGCTCTGCTCCGTGTGTCTCGTGTGTACGAAACGTAGCTTATGTAGGAAAAAAGTGTGTGTGTACTTATGTACACGCGTTAGAAGTTATACTTCTTTGGCGTAACAAGATAAAAATCTTTTTAAATAACGCGCCAAAAGAAGTATAACTTCAATATCTTTCGCCTTATTCTACGTTCAAAATTCAAAACCAAAATGTTGACTATAGCTAACTTCAGGGTGTCGGTTTTTCGTGACGGTGTGCGCGCGCATCGTAAAAATTTACTCTCATCATTTTTCCCTAACGCGCCAAAAGAAGTATAACTTCAAAAACACGAACGTAAATTGTCTATGGGATAAACGTAACAACACGTACTCACCGGCATCTGTTCCATATTCTTCATACCCCCTACATCGTTCAGACTCTCGTTAAAACCGATCCCCAAGTTCCGGTGCTGCGCGTCCATCCCGTTCGTCCCAAAGCCCACGCCGAGGTCCATCATATCGCTGTTACCCTGATAGCTGAGCGGCTTGTCCATCACCTTCATCTGCATCGGATGATAACCGAGCTTGTTACTGCCAAATTGAGGGTACATGGAGGAGTCGTAGCCCACGGTCGGTGCGTACGAGCCGAAACTGTTCATAGACGAATTGAAATTGGGCGACGCGACCAAATTCTGTAGAGTTGGTATTTGCGGCTGCCCTATCGCTGGCTGCAGGTAGTTCGTCTGGCTCAGCACACTCTCCTGCTTGTTTTGCTGAGCAATGTTGTTCTGAGCTGGACTGAACGTCGGTGCGCTAAGGTAGGGCGTCGTCAGCGCTGTGTTGATGCGCGGCGCGAAGTAGTTAGGCTGCATGTTCATATAGCTGGTGCTGTAGTTGGGCTGGCTGTCGGTCTTCCACCACGGCGACGGCTGTGGGAAGTTGTCAGGCGGTTGCGGAGCCATCCAGTTCCCCCGCGCCGGTTGTGAGTTGAATGTACTGTCATTTGGCTTGAAGCTCTCGTCCCTGTACTGATTTTCGTTGAACTGATTCTCTTGCGCGTTCTGCCAGTGGCGGTATTGGTTCGCGAAACGCGGCGGCAGGTCGTTTAGGAAGTTCTTCTTATCATCAGATATCTGGTAGCCGTGGTTGCCGAACTTGGAGCCGTCTTGGAACAGCTCCTGTCGCGAGTTCTGTTTCTGCAACGCGGCGGTCCTCACGTCTATTTCCTTAGGGTTGACTACGGGCAACCTGATGCCTTGGCCGTTAGAGCTGGCTTGGTAGTTGGGATTGTACACTATGCCTGAATTCTGTATACCATAGTTCTTCTGCAAACTCATTCTCGGTACATCATAATTTTGCGGAATGTTGGGAGCCCAGCTGGGGGAGACGGGCTGCTCTAGTCGCTTAGGCTGAAAGCTCTGAGAATTTTGGCTGGAGCCTTGGCTCGGTTTCGAATCTTTCTTTTCTTCTTTTTCTGGTTTCTTAGCCGGTTCAGGTTCGGCATTGACCAGGTGAGGATACCCAGCTGATTTATCCTTCAGCGATAGAATGCCACCAGTTTTCCTACCCAGAGGTAAGTTGGCGAGAGATTTGATCGCTTTGGGCTGTATGATCTTGGGTTTTTCTGCATCTTTCTGTTCCGAGGCGTCTGCCGTGGAGTCGGGCGTCGGCGGCGGCGTTACGAATTTCACCTGAAAGACGTTAACAATGATATATTTATGGTAAACGCGAGGTATATGTTGTTAATGTTTTCACTCACCGGGTCCACTCAAAATCTCACCTTCAGAGGTGGCGAGTCAATAACCTCGACGGTGAGTCAGACAGGAAAATGGACGAATACAATGTCAAAGGTACAGTCAAAACTTAGCATTACAATATTAAAGGAAAATTACTTCTTAGCTGAAATAAGTTATTAATTAAAACGTTGCTATTTCACGAAGGACTGATTATATTATGGTTACATAGTAGCCTACGACTATACTATCTAGCCCGCAAAGAGAATCATGGTTCCGAAATCTGAATCTACTCTACATTACCAATATTATATCGAATACAATAATTATCCACACAGCGACCATTCTAAAAATGTGACAAAAACATCCTAAGATTAAGCATCAATACTTTTAGAAAATCTAATTAGCTTATTTTCTAGGCTCAACGTACTATAGCAACTTAAATATCAACGAATTATAAATACATCAAATACACGAGAGGGATGTATAGCTGTATAATAGCATAACTTAAGCGTTCAAAAAGAACTGGTAGTTACGCAGGTTTTATTAGTGTGTAGTTTTCCAGGAAAAAAAGTCTAATTCCTTTTGATTGGTTTGTCTTCAAGATGAATCTAATCGCTATCGGGATTGTACATTAATTCTATCCATTAATCATCATAATGTAACAATACCTTCTCTAATGACTGTACGATAATATCGACGAAGTCATCAAGTTATGTACCGATACGTAAAATACTAGTTTTTAATACACACTTCTCGTCAACTAATATTAATATTCTAATTTAACTTAAAACGATCCTTAAAGCCCATCACACGTTAAACTGCTGCGATACCGATATGTTATTGACTAACGTCACCTCTATGTCTGGGTCATTAGGGTTCATTTTAAATACAAAGCTTAATGGAAAGTGGCATTGTATGCCACAAACCACAAATTTGATACTACGACAACACAGATAGTTAGAAAGAGTAATGACGTACGTGCAATACCTGTTTGTTGGTCTCTTCCTGCTTTCTCATGATGGCCGCCATTGCGATGTTGACGCGCGGCTTTTTCGATTCCTTTTTTTCTTCGCTTTTGCTGTGTTCGTCGGGACTTTCCACTTCCTGATTGTAAAAACAAAACGAAATTTACATTATGTTATTTCTGTTTAGCTGTGTAAAGTGTAAAGTATAATGAATACAAAATATATTTGTGAGTTTTATACCACACAGCGTAGTTGTATTACGGTACGCCTGCAATGCTGAGGTCTTGGGTTCGATTCCCGGGTCGGGCAAAATGGTATTGGATTTCTCTATTCAGTATCAGCCCGGAGTCTAGAACTTGTGCCCGATATGGCGATTGGCTCGCCCCCTATCACATTATGGGACGGAATACGCACAGCGAAAAGTGGGTGCATTAGTTCCGCCTCTGCCTACCATTTCGGAAATAAAAGGCGTCAGTGTAGTGTGTGTGTGTGTGTGTGTGTGTGTACCATACTATATTATCTTCACTGCTTATAAACACACACAGTACCAAAAATAAAATGGTGTTGTGTTGCCATGTCATGGGAGTCAAGAGGAAGGGGTGTTTGGACATAGTGGATTGGTTTCTTTGCTGATTACCGGCTGTTCCTCTTGTGTGGTGGCTAGTGCGCGCTCCTCACGAGCTCTCTCCAAGGATCCTTGTGGCTTTAGGATGCCGACGCGTTTCTCGCGAACTAAAACAATAGACAAAATTGGGATCGGGATTTTAAATGTCTGGACTTTTATATCCCAAATTCTAAGGTATATACAGGGTATTTCTAAAGTTTATAAATCATATATCAGTACGTATAATTTGAAAGAAAATTACTCAAAAGAATAAATCACCCTTGAGTAAGCACGTTGCTTACAAGTCTATTCATATCTGCCAACCTGCACTAGGCCAGCGTGGTGGACTAAGGCCTTAACCCTCTCAGTTGTAGAGGAGGCTCGTGCTCAGCAGTGGGCAGTATATAATACAGGAATGGTATGGTTACAAGTCTATTATTATGGTAATCAAAGTGATAATAGTCTATGTACAGTCAGAAGCATAAATATCTGTACAAAATCAACATTTCAAATCGCCTATATACGCGTTAAGTTAAACCTAAACCTTTTTCTTTGTTTGAAGTAAAGTAAATCTCTTTTATTACACGCTTCATATTAGCTTCACTTGTATGTTTGTAACTCTCCGACTCCGACTCCTTTGGGCGCGATTTTGACTCACTTTAAACGGTCAGATTTTATTCAAACTTTGTAGGTTTGTCGAAGACCGATAACAATACACTAATTTGATAAGATTATGCCATTTGTTCAATTTGTAAAATGAGATTTTTGTCAATGTATATATTTTTAGAGACATCTGTTGGACCATAGTAGAATTACAACTAAGCTGGCTACTCTTATGCGTAAAAAAATCCTACTTGTCACAAGATGGCGCTTTCGTTTATTTACTGACATCTATTGGACAATAGTAGAAGAAAACTAAAAAATTAAAAATAAATAATAGTTTAAAAAAACTCAAAAACACGCTTTATAGAAAATCCACGCTTTTTTTTACAATAAAATACATTTTTTTCTTATTTACACTATTCTTAATTCAAATTTATTTTCTATTTTTTAGTTGGATTTTCTATAAAGCGTGTTTTTGAGTTTTTTTTAAACTTTTTTTTTGTGAAGAGAAAAAAAAGATTAGTAAGAACAAAAAAGTATGTAGGCGATTTGAAATTTTGAATTTGTTCAGCTACTTATGCTGGTGACTGTACAGGTCAGGTACGGGGTACCTTTCTCCCTGAAGTCGGCCTCCGAGATGACTACAGGTGGTGGCGGTGGCGCGGGCTCGTCGTCGGAGTCGGAGTCCTCGGACGCGCTGCCGGCGGGCGGCGGGGGCGGGGGCGACAGGCGCAGCGCCGCCAGCATGGCCGCCACCTGCGCGCCCCCGCCGTGCGGCGACGAGAAACGCAACACGCCCTCCTCTTCACTGCAACATGCACATATATATATATATTTGATGGCATTGAATGACGAGACGAGCATGCCGTTTGCCTGATGGTAAGCGATACTACCACCCATAAACAGTACCAACACCATCCAGCACCTTGAGTTACAAAGTACTGCATGGCATTCCACTGCGCTCGTCATCCTGAGACATAAGATTTTAAGTCTCACTATGTCCTGTAATTACACTGACTACAATGTCCTTCTAACTGAAACAGAACAGTGCATACACACTGCTGCTTGGCGGTAGGAATAGATTGCGGTGGTACCCACCCAGAAGGACTCTTACATATGAGAGACCTACCAAACAACACACTTTTACACCTTGACTGTGGTGAACACAACAGTTGAGTTAGCATCTAACACACAATTGGAGGGTTGAAAAAACACCTAAGACTGTCTCACTCACTCGCGTCGCGCAGCCAAACGTCAGTGCGGGACAACACACTCCGTGCGTGGTGCGCCGCACTAATGGATACTTTATTGTTTTAGCATCCCAATCAATGTGTTAATAAGTCGACAAAAGAGAAAGTACATCTAATGCCCGGTATAGTTTCCAGCAGAATCGAAGTACATTAATTTTATATCCGCGGCAATTCAGCTTGGTGCGCAGCGACAAGTTTGTAATGGGCGCTAGTTCATAATATCATATATGGCAGGCGAATAAATACTACTCGATTCTGCGAGTCAGCTTATACAGACCCCCCTTGTGATATTTCGTGTTTTTTTTTTTTCAGAACACGTCGCCCCCCCCCCCCTTTCCAGCCTTACGTGATTAACTACTGTGATTGATTGCACATCTCCTCATTTCTTCACTAGGACGAAATGACCCCCTAAGTGTAACAGTACTGACGTGCAAGTGAAGTGTTCGGGGCGCTGTTCTGCGAGCTGCTTGCCGAGCTGCACCAGCCGGTAGACACGCACGCGGTGCTCCAGCTCGGGGTCTGTGCTCAGGCTCGTCACCTCCTCCAGCGAGCATCTATACACAATACACGTTGCAGTAATATTGTGGAAGTATTGGGAAATCTTCATTCATACGTAAAAATTACATAGAAACATATTTTAAAAAATTGTCGACAACACTTAACTCGATTTGTCTAAAATGAGGAACCAACAACACATATCTAATAGAAGCGCACAAAAAGGTGAAGTTTTATCGAGCTACTAGACTCCTTGCTCGCGGCTCCGCCCGCGTGAAGAAGTTTTTTCGTTATAAATGTTTCCTCTTTATAATATTAGCATAGATATAACAAAAGCTATCTAAAGCTGACTGACTGTTTATCGCCGAGGCTGTGGAGGTCGGACAGGTCGGACAGGTCGGGCAGGCGCGCGCCGTACGTGTCCCAGGCGGCGTGCTTGTGGAACCGCAGCCCGCGCAGCGACGACTCCAGCGGCACGAACCCGTGCAGCTCCTCGTCCTCGGGCAGCGGCACCGCCTCGTCTGCAGCGGACATTATTTAATGGAGCAGGTAGTACGATATTTTGTATCTGCCTAGATAGCGACCACCGAACACAAGTAGCTGTGCACGTGGAAGGTCTCTTATGTGTAAGAGTCCATCTGGATGGGTACCACCGCAATGTCTATTTCTGCCGCCAAGCAGCAGTGTGCATGCACTGTTGTGTTTCAGTTTGAAGGACATTGTAGCCAGTGTTACTACTTGACATAATGAGACTTAACATTTTATGTCTCAGGATGACGAGCGCAGGGGAATGCCACACAGTACTTTGTAAGTCAAGGTGCTGTATGGTGTTGGTACTGTTTATGGGCGGTCGTATCGCTTACCATCAGGCGAACGGCATGCTCGTCTCATCATTCAATGCCATAAAAAAAAATCAAGTGTACTTGGTAATGCAGTGAACTCACAGGTGTGTCCGCGAGCGGCGGCGGCGGCGCCGGTGGTGGCGAGCGCGTTGAGTGCGTGTGCGAGCGCGCCCCACACCGCGCCCGTCGCCCCCCCCGCGCCCCCCACGCCCGCCGCCGGGTGTGCCGCCCACCACTGCACCCATACCTTCACTGCGACACAATACACAACACTATATACCACACAAATACCACGGCATATTCTGGAAACTGGAACAAAATCAAACTTTATGCCATTAACAAATGAAACTTGGTATTACTCTGAGATATTATTAGAAATAAAAGCTGTAGATAGTAAGCTCTTTCCCTTTATCCGTTATCGATTTTTTGAAGTGAATCTTCTTCATCGACGTACAGGGTAAATCTTTGTTAGAAAATATCGTCACATTTTCTGTCACTTTGTACCGTCACGGCGCTGGCTTCTAGGCCCTATAATCTAGGGTCATTATTTTGAAGAGAATGTTGACATCGCGATGTAGTAATTAGGTGAAACTGTACAGAGCCATCTTTTATCGAGAAGCGTAAACAGTTTAAATATTATTGTTTACTACACTTATTGAAATTCATTTAAATAAATAGTGAAAGTGAGAGATTATTTTTTTATTGTTTTGAAAAATCATCACGTAATTGTGATTTTGGTATCTTTTTCATGTTATTTTTATGTTAACCTCACTTTTGATTGTAAGTATTATAGGCCGGTTACTTTACGAAGAGCTCTTACAGGTGACACTTCAAATATTAATAGACATGAAAAATTATAATCGATCGCAAATTAAACCGATTTTTATGCAGAATCGATAGAAAATATGACTATAATTTAATCGATTTGACGTTTAAAAGTAAGTGGTATATGCTCAATATATTGATTTAACTATGTTACATTTATCCATAATTTATTTTATACTAGCTTTTGCGCGCGGCTCTGCCCGCGTGGAAAAGTTTTTCCGGGATAAAAAGTAGCCTATAGCACTCAGGAGTAATGTAGCTTTCTATTAGTGAAAGAATTTTCAAAATCGGTCCAGTAGTTCCTGAGATTAGCGCGTTCAAACAAACAAACTCTTCAGCTTTATATATTAGTACTAGCTTTTGCCCGCGGCTCCGCCCGCGTGAATGAGTTTTCCCGGTATAAAAGTCCCGCTTAAAATGTAGCTTATATGACACGTTCGTAGATTTACCATAGCAGCGCCATCTATTGATTACTTACTCAACCCAGTCGAAAGGTATCGACATCTGTTAGAATCATTCATAGCAGCGCCATCTATTGATTACTTACTCAACCCAGTCGAAAGGTATCGACATCTGTTAGAATCATTTGGAGTTAAGATAATTGTGACTGTCAAATAATAACAGACAAATAATTAGCAATAAATTAAAATTGCGACTATAATTTGAGATTTAAACTATCCTATCTCTCAAGTTGGATCGAACTGCACATGGTGTGCGAAGTTTATTATAATCGGTTAAGTGGTTTAGGAGTCCATTGAGGACAAACATTGTGACACGAGATTTATATATATTAAGATTTCAAATAACATAATTTAAAATGAACACACTATATTAATATGGTATCTTCATAATCAAAACTATTAATCGTAAGTATTTGCTTAATAATGATCCAGCTCTAAGACATTTACGTTCCGTTCTCATATCACCCATAGTTTTTCAATATATTTAAGAATATTATTTCATTACTCTAAACCATAACGCACTTTTTAATTTTAAGTAGGTATATAGTATTGTAATTAACAAAGACGATTGCCATTGTTGTTTTTAGGTTGGTTGCCTCATAGAATATAATTTATTGCATATTGGTGAAAAAAACAGTTTTTGCGAAGAATGGATTGTTTCGCAGCTGTTAGAGCTCTTCGTAAAATAACCGAAGTATAGTAAAATTAACCATCATTTAAAAATATGACTGTCAATTTAGCAGACAATAATATTTAAATATATTTTAATAAATAATTGTAATAATAATGAGATAATTCAAGTCAATGCAAGTCTTGATTGGTTGAATGCACCATCTACTCACACGCAGGTAGCACCTTCTTCGGCGGCACTTCCGCGGTGTAGGCGGGCAGCAGCAGCGCCAACAGCGTGCCGCCCGCCAGCTCGCTGCTCAGCTGCACTGCGACACCCTCGCTCTCGGTCAGCGCAGAGCTGTCCACCGTCAGATCCTCCGTGGTGGAGTGCACCAGCCAGATCACCATGCACGCCATCTACAACAGAACGTTAATTTTCTTGATAATTTCTATTCATGAGACATAAGGGTTTAAATTTCTTATTAATGAACACATTTTATAACATGTGATGGCAATAATTGTTGAACGACTATTATATTTAAACTATACTATAATTATTAAATTATGCTCTGTCTTGTCAGGATAAATAATTATCTGAAAGTACTGACCTTAATTAGTGTCATGGACTCGAAGCTGTCAGTGACAACGAGCCCGGACAGTGACGAGTTCAGAGACTTAACCAGCGATGCCGCCGTGTTTAGACTGAAATGAATCAAAACATTATTAAATTAAATTCAAATATGATGTAATCATACATTTAACACGAAGTCAGAGTATAAAAGAAAGGTATTTTCGACTTACTCGTCGAGCGAGTGTATGAGGTGCATGGCGCGGATGAGGTCAGTGACGTACGAGTGCGCGTCGAGTCGGCCAGGCTCCGGCACGGGGCTCGGCGCCGCCGCCGCGACCATCGGCGTGGAGCCAAGCACCGGCACATCCTTACTGCCCGAACTAAACAAGATATTATAAGTATTAATTTTCAATATACATTGAATCCTTCTTATGCGTTTACATCCCCCAACACAACATGAAACTGAAAGTGACAAAAGCCTCTTTCCTACATATTGATGTACTAGGCTATCATAAATGTGTGTAGTTGACCTGAGCGCGGCGCTGCGGAGAGCGCGGCGTAGGTTATCGGCGGCGGGAGGGAAGGGCGCGCGGACCAGCAGCGCGCGCACGTGCCAGTACAGCGCCGACACGCGCCGTGCCCGCACGCGCGCCACCAGCGCCAGCTGGTTGTATGGCTGTCCCGAGTGCGCCCATACCGACACTGCCTGTCTACATCACCAATCACATACAAAAACATTTCATTATTATTACCCCCTATGGGCATCATGCAATAGTTAACTATACGCTAACGGTTGGATATCAACTTTCATTTTGTTTCTTCAGTATATAAACTGTCATTTGATAATTATAAACATACTATAGTGTATTGGTACCTGTAGAATGTATTGGCAACGCGCAGCTGATGCCGGTAGCGCGCCAAGTCGCCGAGGTGCACGAGGCAGTGTTGGCAGATGTACCGCGCGGCTCCGGCGGCGGGCAGCCGCGCTCCCGCCGCCGCCTCGCCCGCGCCCCACCCTTCCACCCAGCCTAGGAGGGAAGCGCGACGTCTGCACGTACAAGCACATACAGATTATTAAAAATAATGGTGGTATTGAACAAAGCAAGAAAATACTAAAAACTAAAAATATTTTATAGCAATAGTAACAGTTTATTTTTTATTAAATAATGTAAAGCCTAAGTAGAATATTGTAAAGCTCAAACTAAACTAATTAAATGTTATAAAGAAGACTGACCTAAATGGTAAATCTAATTTAAAAGTGGTGCAGATCTGATGCAGCAGACACAGGTAAAAACCAGCAGCCGCTTGCAGCACCCACGACAGCATAGCCTGGCCCTCACTTCTGAGGGGATTCTGCAAATAAATAACAGAAATAATATAAAACAGAGGAAAAAGACTCAACTTTTTTTCTACCAGCAACCACAGCATATTTTTTAATTATTACTCAAATAAGAGGTTTATCAGGAGTTCTCACCTTTCTGTCTTTGGATATAGCTTGCAATGCCTCTATTTGTTGTTTGAACCCAATGTTCCATAAGTCTTGCTCCACTTTCTTGTCCAAAGCATAATCGAGATCTAATACTAACACTTTTTGGTAAACCTGGAAATGCACCATATTCAATTATTTTTTATTCAATATCATTTTGGTAACTGGACTCTAATATTTAAAATTATTAACGAAAAATGTGGTCAGATTAGGCTAATTTAAACTCCGCCATTTTGGCTAGCCTGTGGTGATGTCACAATCCATGACATTAACATCTTGTACTCTGATTTCTGGGAAGGGTCAGACAATGGTTCTAAATGTGGTAATGACAATACAATTTTCTAAGATCCAATAGTTGTGTTTTACTATTTGAAAAATCCTTGTGCCATTTTTCGAGTCTTATTTTTTATTAATTACAAAGCACTATTCAGTAGATCCTTACTACTTAAGAAATAGGGAGAGATGTTATTATATGCCAATACAGATTACAAATAAAGTATTAGACATATTATATTAAAATGTTATGGAAATTCCCTGTAGTTTATTTTAAATTAATATTAATAAAGAAAGGGGATAATATTATTAATGTGATGCCTGCACTTAGCATCAGATGAGTGAGATTCTCATCTATTATTGGAAGACACATATAATCTCAACCTACCTTTTGTAACTGTTGTTGTGTGACCCACAGATTGCGCTCCTGCAGCATTGACGTGCCACTCTTGAATTTTGAAATCTTAATTTTCAGCTCATCCGCCTCCCTGCATCATCAGATGCATCACCATTCATAAATATTATCAGATATAATATCAGTGGTTTAATTATGATTAATTATAAGTAAATAGTAAATCAATAATAAGTAAAAAGCTAGCTGTTGCTTTGTTGGCTTTGTGTGTGTGGAAGTGCATTTCTAAAGTAAGTTTAACTGTGAACATTACTTAGAAAAGGTTTATAAGTACACCATATAAAAGAGCAGTAATAATTTGAAGTAGGGATATAAAATATGCTACAAAAAAAGGTACAATAACCAGTAATTAAACACTGAATAAAATAAACATGGAATTAACAAATTTAAAGGACATCAAACGCGTCACGTAATGATAAAAGATACGGTCAATATAACAATGAGGACAAGAGTTTGCTGAATCTGTACTGTAACGTAAGTAGCAAAATACAATTTTACGCGCATAACATAGCATAGAAAGATCTGACAACGTCTAATTTGGTCAGCTTATGCAGCACTTTGCAGCTCAATAACAGCGTAGGTTATTGATTTTCTATGGACTTACCTCAACATTTGCACAGCGGCATTCAGTACCATTTTGATAGAGGCTTAGAGCCTCAGCACTTGTCAGAGCATTAGGAAATAATTCTAATTGTAATAACTATAGTACGGAAATAAGTCCTAAAAACAATCGAGGTCCATGCAATACCAAAGTGTCAACTTGACATTCGACAATCTTTGAATAATGTTACTAATAAAAAAAAATGTAGAAGAGAATCATTTTTATTTAGTGCAAGTTTAGATATGGATGGATGAATTTTGAAATCAAATTCTGTGTGCGGTTTATTATTTGGAATTTTGGAGGCATTTAACGAAGATTCCTCCTAATTTACTACCTAGCATCATTCTTGTAGGGGCTGTGTGAAACCGGAACATGACTCGGCAGTCGGCAGTATTTTATATTATCTGTTCTGTAGCCAGGCGTAGGTAGCATCACTGACCTTTAGCGTACTAGTATAATAGACGTCAGTGGGTAGCATCTATCACAGAAAAATAACTAAAGCACTAGAAGTAGGGCTAAAATAGCTACTTAATATATTTATTGATACTATTTTATCTTATGGCTTGGATAAGGTGATAGAAAGAGATGCATACTCATTCATGCATTCGAAATTTGCAAGGTTGTCACTAGTTTTCACGTAACTTTTTTATGCTAGAGATGACATAGAGTCGATTAAGTAATATCGAAAAATGACGATGATGTTCAGAAACAACTCATAGTTTATTAAATGACGATTTACAACAATAATTAAGAATTAAACAACAATGATTAACAAGACAGTTTTAATAGTGATCTAAGGAATGTCTAATTTCCAATATTAGCGAACGCGAATATGGGATTTTTATTTGGCACCAAAAGATTTTATCGTAAGTTACGTGAAATTGTAATAGTTGCAAAGTGACCCCACTGCACCTGATAGTAAGCGTCGTGAAGTCTCTGGACTAAGATAGAGTGGCCTGTTTGAAATATGTCAGCGACACTCGTTCTCTTACAAATCTCCTCATTTCTAATTTGATTGCGCAGAGAAACACCGAGCATCTTCATGGCTCGCTTAAGGACTGTGATCAGTCTCGGGTGTCCCATAGTCAGAGGCCACTTCTCAAAGCCGTACGTCATCACTGGCAACACTCATTGATTGAAGATTTTTGTCTTTAAGCACTGAGGTATTTTAGATGAGAGAACCTTGCCTAGTTTCCCGGACGCTGCTCAACCGAGCTGGTTTTGACCTCTATCTTGAAGTTAGACTTGCCGTTCTGGACCACTTTTCTTAGATAGACAGATTCGTCGACAACTTCGAGAGTTGTGTTCTCAACACTAATTGGCATATGCACAAAATGAGTAAGACTTTTGTCTTGTTTATTTTAAGGCCTACCAGGTGGGAAACTTGGTTGAGGTCTTTGAGCAAATGAGCATAATGCTATGGTCCTCAAATGATTCTGACAAGACGACAATATTGCGGCAAATCAAAGGTGAGTAATGTCATTGAAGCTAATTCCAAATCCTTTCTAATCAAAAAGGTTGAAGATGTCGTCCAACGCGGCATTGACCAATTTCGAAGAAATAACATCTCCCTGTCTCACGCCTCTTTGTAGTGGAATATCTTTCGTGCTCTGCTCTTGTACTTGGACTGACATGTTGGCGTTGTTGTACAAACACCTCAGCCCTTTTAATGTACCAATAGTCAATGTGGCCCTCAACACTTTGGAGCCTTTGTTCCACTCGAAAGTCTTCTTGATGCTTTCAACATTGCAAACACGGACGTCGTGTCAGGCGGACTTCCCGAGCTTCCGATATGCTTCAGTGTCCTCCGAAGACTGCAACGCCATATATCGACGTTGGTAACCTAATTATTTCAATTTAAGAAAAAAACACTAATTGTGGTAAATAAAATATAACTAGTCCATTCAGTATAAGCAAATAGTGAGTTATCAGTGCAACTTCTTTTTTTTTTTTTATTGCATTGAATGACGAGACGAGCATGCCGTTCGCCTGATGGTAAGCGATACGACCACCCATAAACAGTAGCAACACCATCCAGCACCTTGACTGACAAAATACTGAGTGGCATTCTACTGCGCTCGTCATCCTGAGACATAAGATGTTAAGTCTCATTATGTCCAGTAGTTATACTGGCTACAATATCCTTCAAACCGAAACACAACAGTGCATGCACACTGTTGCTTGGCGGTAGAAATAGACATTGCGGTGGTACCCACCCAGACGGCCTCTTACATAATGGAGACCTACCACCAGGCAACTGAAGGATTTATAAGGTATACTGACATACTGTATACTTTACTGCTTACCATCAGGCGAACGGCATGCTCGTCTCGTCATTCAAAGCAATAAAAAAAAAAAAAAAATACTGACATTAATTTCAATCGTTCGTATCTTATGGTATCATGGAGAACAAATGAGTCTTTGGTGAAATGCTAAGAACAGATAAGACTGTACGTTTTTGGTGTCCAATTGCACCTTGCGATGCGGTGTGTCCATATATTTTTTGTAACTTCATCTTTCGGGAATCTAAAATAAAACGTATAATGTTCTCAACATTATCAATAACTCCTATTTGTCACATCTCTATGATAATTATATTTGTTTGTAAATATTTAATAAAAATACAATAAAAGAAACCGAATTTTACGCGGAAACTGTAGTTGATACAATTTAAAAGCATATTCTGAACATCTACTTATTCTATATTTAAGGAAAAATACAAATTCTGCAAGAAAACTCACCTATGAAAAGTCATCAGCTCCTTCGTATTTTCTTTTCGCCCTGTATGTGATTTACAACCAACTACCACACACGCCTTGCTTAAAACTAATTTCGACATAGTGT
This sequence comes from Sphinx pinastri, assembly GCA_947568825.1. Taxonomy (NCBI): domain Eukaryota; kingdom Metazoa; phylum Arthropoda; class Insecta; order Lepidoptera; family Sphingidae; genus Sphinx; species Sphinx pinastri. The sequence continues at coordinate 2,469,180 of OX387615.1, forward strand.
CGACACATAAATTATATAATATTTTTGTTAAATTATTAATGTAAATAAATATAATCAATTTTACGTTTACCGTTCACAATGCATCAGACACATTAGCAATCCAACTAAATTTATGTGATATGACATTTCGAAAAATGACATATAAAGAACGCATATTTTTTATTTAGACGCATAATTTTAACCAATGTATCCAAATTGACATTTCTTTTCTGACTTTTTAGAAATAAATAAAATCCATGGAGTATTCACTGCTTCACTCACTCTCGTGTAAAAGCTGTATTATCAGAAATGAATAAGATTGATGTTTCGCAACTGTTATTTTAGCCCGGTTTCTATGCTTGTTATATTTCTGTGGCATCTATAGTATATAGATATTTATAGTTGCACTATAGTCTGTGAGGCTCATTGTTGTTGAATTGTTTTAGTCCTATATAGACCACAGAGTAATTTTGTATATAGGTAACATGGACTTTGCTTTGGGGTATATAATCTTCCATGTAAGGATTTGCTCTTTTAGCCATTATTCTTGTTTAGATTTTATTCAAGATGTTTTTATTTTGTGACAAATTACTCTTCAGCGGAGTTTAGCGTTATTTTTATTTGCCTGTGGCCCGCGTCGACTCGTGTCAGTACTGACAGAGACAAATAAACTAGAGTTATAACCGTCAATTTTGCTGTCAAGTCTCCTCACAACCACTGGTGCCAGATTAGGCGACTTTTCGCCATTTAGGCTATCTCGGAGGGTGTCGGGGCAACCAAAAATTGTGAATGGCGACTGGTCGCCGTTCAGGCTATGCGAATGGCAATCAGGCGCCAATTTAGGCTACCTTGGAAAATTTGTGTTACAAACCTTGTTTTTATCGGATTTGAGTATATTTTTAGCTTTGAGAGTACAAAACATGTCTGTAATTGGAAAATTGGGGACTTTTTTTATTTTTTTAGCTCTTCGTCGGGGCTGGGAGGTTTTTTTTTTTTGCTCCTTCGCCTCTCCATATACGATGCCGGCGACTTGAGGCTACTTCATAATGATTTTTCGGCGACTTCAACCGTCATACATCTGGTAACACTGCTCACAACTGTCAATTCATTGTAAACATTTTGAAGGTTGCGAAAAGTGAAAACGTTTTGGTGATTTATGATTATCTACTGTGTAATCATTACGCTTTTATAACTACCTAACTATAACCACATCGGCTAGTGATTTAAAAGTTCTCTTTTTTATATACACTTTAATTATTATACTCAACGATATGGAGACAAGAGAATCGACTTCGTCCAGTGAGCGAGAAATTACTTTTACAGTAAGTAAATCCTTTTATATTTGGATGTAAAAACGTATTGAGCAATGTTGTATTGAGCCCTAATACGCAGTCGACTTGATTATTAATTCTACGAATATGTAGCTTGGAATAGGATTAACATTATATAAAAGACTATTCCAGTCAGTCAGTAAGTATTAATAGACATCTGATGATTTTGAGTTTTCTATCCACTATACTCCAGGGCAACCTTCTCTAAAATTGTATGTTATTGTGATTTGTGACATGACATGAATGAATCATAGTGTGATGTCATATCCACATTTAAGTACAGATTATCATAACCACTTCTGTACCATTGTACTATACATCCAGCAACACAATACCTACTCAAACTTACCAAATCATTGCATCAAGCTTTATTAATTCCTCAACATCCGTGGTGGACACTGGTGTCCAGTTATATAAGGAAATTAGCTTATTGCTATATATAAGCGGGTGTTGACGGGTTAACATGCTGCAAGTAGCAACACTTACAATATACTTGCCACAATATATGTACTCCAACCATTAAAACAGTACTTTATTTTAAAGATGTACCATTCATATGAACATAACCAAGAGTATGAGGTTTTTAAAAATAATTTGTAAAAAAAATGTCTTTAAATTACTATAAATTTAATGATGAAACATATTGAAATAACCTTTATACCTGAGAGTTATCCATCCCAATTTCAAGAACATATGGTCCGGCTCACATAAGGCCAGCATGTTGAAAAAAGGTTTTAACTTTTCATGTTATTAAAGCTCCAATTGTAAGCAAATTACACATTGTATACAGTTGGTGTTTCTAACAGGGTTCTTATAACATTCCTCCTTAACAATATAGTTTATACAAAAATGAGTTACAAATATTATAGCATTTCACTATAAGTATTAGAAGGAAAAACAGCTGTTTTAAAACATTTATATTTTATTAATAAACAATTTTATTCTGAACAGAATAATGCATTGTCATAAGACATTAATATAGCATTTTTATGTACATAACTACATAGATAACTATCATTAGGTACATTTTCAATTCCTCATGTCAGTTTTTTTGGATATATTTAATATTATCCTGCTTAGGGTAAAATGTGTTAGTCAGTCGGTCATGGTAACTTGTGATTGATATAGCATAACATTCGATTGTATAAATGTTTCTATAAATTGTTCCAAGAATAAGAGTACTTAATTTTATAGTACACCTAGCTAACCCAGCAAAAGTTGTTTTGCCCTATAAATTCATTTTAGAGATAATTTTAATTAAAAAAAAGGAAACTTAGGGTTGTATGTATTTTTTAATGCCACATCATAAAAAAAAAAAAAAAATCTTAGAGGGATGCAAAATAGATAACAACCTATTCTCAGACATACCAAGTGTTAATAAAATTTCATCAAAATCGATTCAGCCGTTTCGGAGGAGTATGGTAACAAACACTGTGACACTTTTATTGGTGGTAGGACTCTCATATGTCATAATGAGACTTAACATCTTATGTCTCAGGATGACATATGAGAGTACGTAACTCAAAGTGCTGGATGGTGTTGCTACTGTTTATGGGTAGTCATATCGCTTACCATCAAGCGAACGGCATGCTCGTCTCGTCATTCATGGCAATAAAAAAATATATATAGATAAACTGTATAGTTAAGGCATTAGGGCTTGAAGATTATATCTAGAGAAATACTAACCCCTACCTGCCACTGCTTACACAAAGGGAAAGCATGTCAGCCACGCTAAATTCTATGTATAATTATAGTATAATCAATGGTTTCTAAGTACTATTATGAAAAAATAATAACACTGCCATGCTAAGCTCAAAAGCCGTATCTCCAAAAATATCGTCAACTTGAGTTTTATGGTATCAGATAGCTTAAAAAATGCACATCCAATGAACAATATAGCCAAATATTTTTAATTTTATATTTTTTAAAACATGTAAAAAACCTTATGAAAAGGTCCTAATCTCAGTTTTACCTCAAATTGCAAAGAGTGAAAAGAAAACTATATTTACACAGCTTAAATTTTCTCGTAACTAGTGTTCCTTGATATACCGCAATTGGGCTTAGCACGGCAGAATAGTATTATATAATAAAGATAAATATCATATTGACTTGTAAACCTTAAACAATGACAATTGGTTATTTAACTTACATGTCATTATCATTATGCATATCAATATCCAATCAATTTGTTGCAGCCAGTGGTATTTACAGGTGTGTTAGTATGTTGTGATTTAACTATTGATTCATATTAAAATTTTATGGTATCATTAGATATCTAATATACTATTGGAAGTTGCTATTTGTAGGAACTCACATATAATGTATTTCAATTTAGTTTTTTATTCTTGAGATTACCAAAATATATTTTTTTACAGGACAGTCCCGATGTGATATACGGCCACAAACGCTGCAGGTCAAGTGACGCCAAGTGGCTCGCCATCAAAGAATTATATGAAAAGTTACAGAGACCCCATTACTACGATATTGGAGGCACTTACAATGATGACTCCCCTGATTACTGGTTCACCTGTAAAACTGAGCAAGTTATGGATATCTTCCTTCTCCACTTATTTGTTTACAAATATGGCGAAGGTGCTTATAATGTGGCTGTTAGTGTTGGAAATGATTTGAAGACCGACAAAAAGAACAATACAATACATTTGCCTCTGTTATTTAAAGAGTATGATTTTAATAACACTAGAAGTTTGATAGATCTGTACAAAGATGAGGACGAACATAATATTAATAGGCTAGAATATATCACCACATATAAATTTACAGATCTTGATATTGAGTTTATGAAAGACAAGATTTTTCTAATAGCTGTATCTTTTGGGTCTCCCAAAGCGGTGGATCTAGATGTAGTTAATGAAATCAAATTAAGTCACGACTATGGGGAATTGTTGAAGGATCCCGTCGGGTTCGACTTCACTATCGAGTCTGGCGACGGAGAGAAGTTTCAAGTGCACAAAATCATTTTGTCTGCTCACAGCACAGTGTTCAAAGCCATGTTTAAAGAAGAAACTGCTGAGAGTCAGAATAGCTATGTCAAACTAGTTGATGTGAAGGGAGAAGACCTCAAATACATGTTGGAATATATTTATACTGGAACTATAAAGGATTTAGATAATGTTGATTTTGCGAATGTGCTTATTTTGGCAGACATGTATAATTTAAAAGGTTTGTGCACATTGTCACAGATAGCTCTAGAAAAACAATTGACGCCATCAAATGTTATGTATACATTGATAATAGCAGATATGTATGATGCAGAGTATTTGAAAAATTCAACAATGAAATATCTCAAGAAGAATGCTGGTGCATTGGACAAAAATGCTTTTAGCGAAATAACTAATGTTAATTTGATGAGAGAACTGTTCACCTATATTACCTCTTCCTAATCAAATTGGATATAAAATATGCCTTCCATTTGGGAGGTCTAAATTGTGTCATCCAAAATATTAATATAGCCTTTAAAGCTGGTTAATAATGTAGCTAGTTGCTGCAATGTAATCGCAGGAAATGCCTCGAGTATATTCATTATACCAATAAAGCAGCTATGTTGCGCGTTCATCGGCGGTCAAGCGGTTGTGTCGCTACACGACATACATTCTAGGTTTAAGCCATACGATCCAAAATTACGTTGACTTTTGTAAACATTATTTCACCAAGTGAACTATGTGTATTTTTTCTAATATAATATTGTCAAGATAGGATAAGTCATAAATAAATAAAATATATTTTTGTTTAGGAAGGAATAATGTTTTACTTTTACAATTACCTATTCGTAAGTCGTTTCAGTTACAAAACAAATAAAAAACATAAAATACAGAAAACGTAAAAATAAACTTTTATATGTTTTTAAAACGTAACTGCATTCTTAAATAAAATGTAATTGATGTAATCGGTTGAATAAATATTATAATAAGTTGATGGTGGTATCGTGTGGTGTCGTGTACGCGCGGCCGGGCGTCACTTGGTCCGGCGCTGCCCGCCCTGACCGCCGCGCACACGTCGCCTATATAATCATTTTGGAATGTTACTTGAAGTCTTCGTTTCTGTGGCAAACAAACATTATCCACCGTTAGAATGTTAGTTTGACTCGTTACAACACGTGTTAGGCTACGTTTGTGCCGGTTGTGTCCATTCACACTGATGGGCTCCGTTTCAAGCGTAAAAGCAATCAAGTATAAGCACAATGCGACGAGCGACGAGCGTGAAGCCTCTCTCAAAGCGTTCCGTGTTTATGCTGTTTGAATAAGCTTACTTTATAGTCGTATATGTCAGCCCAGTGTGTGTGAACAGTCCACATGAAGGCATGGCAGTCGGAGGAACACAACTAGCCAAGGTTATACTCTGTCTGTATCCGGCGCGGTTCAAGGACCTTTCGTCAGTGCTACGTTACCACTCGAGACTAACTCCCGTCAGGTGTTCCGCAAACGTTCAGCGACAGGGGCACGTGGTCGCATGCAGGATAAGCAAGAAAAAAGGCCACATATTTGTCTTATTATTTATTTATAACTAATAACCCATACAACGACGAAATAATGGATAAAATTACTTTCGTAAACAAACGCGAATGCGGAGGTGAAAGTCTAGTTCCTAATCGGTTCCGATATAAAAATAAAAACTTAATACGACGCTTATTTCCATACTTGATCTACAAATACATGTTCTATATCGACCTTAATGATGTATCGAAAAAATCATCGATAATATCTCAAGTCACCACAATGTTTCGGTTATAGGTACTATATCTTCATTAAAAAATATCTATGTTTAATGATCGCACTTGTGTAATACTCAAAGTGAAACAAATGCCTGCTGTTGCTGGAGTACAGTAGTGTGATGGGTTCCGACACCGTGTAGCACAGCAGCAGCGCATCACAATGTATCCACTATCCGGGGATCTACTCCTAGACACCGCATGTTACTCCTCACTTATACTAGTTGATACAGATCCAGGCTCCGAGCGTGTGACAGCTCGGTGACGTGCGCACATGACATGGCCAAACCGCCGGAACGCTCGGTAAGCTCATTACAAGCGTGAAAGTTAGATTTAGAAACAGAAGGAACACAACATTTTCACACTGCGAGACAACATTTTCATTAGACAATTTAGTGCTTACAAATATCCAATGAACACATGAATGGCGCCATTTTGATCATTAATCACCGGGGTCTGTCCGACTGTAATGGGCATCGCACATACTCTAATGTCAACACTCTCGCAATATGAGTCTAGATGAACGTAACATTTTGGATCACAACTAGTTGCACCAAGTTCAAGCTACTGTTTAGGCATTTTGAAATCAACATACACCTTGACCAGTTACACATTATAATTAACTAGTGAACAAACACACAACTTGAGTATGGAGGTACAATATTCTCACATTATTTGAGCATGGACAGTTGTTGAAGTTGGTGAAGGGACATGTTGTGATCCAAACGTCGGTGGTGTGACGGTAATGTATGTACAATGCGGCGGCAGTCATGGCGGGGAGCTGTATCAATGTGCGGGTGATCGGACGCGCGAGCCGGCGGGCCCTAGCGTTTACCGTTGTTGTACGAGAGGCTCCGGAGCGGCGCCTTGAAGTTGGCCGCCGCCTGCTGCTGGATCTGGTACGCGAGCGGGTGGATCTTGAACCCGTACAATCTGCAACAAATATTTGCTTTAACTTAAGTAGTTGCTTTTTTACACTCATTAGAAGTGCTCTATGTTGTACAAATACCAATTTTACTTGAAAATGACAGTGTAATAATAAATAAGATAGCGGGCTAGACAAAAAGTCTGTCTGTAAACATGTTCATTTGTGTGTCTGGTTTAGTCACATTAGTTTTAATTCTGTTTTTGGATCAAATAAAACCAATTTTAAAGTTTTTTTTATTGCATTATGTGACGAGACGAGCATGCCAGTCGCCTGATAGTAAGCGATACGACCTTCTATAAACAGTAGCAGCACCATTCAACACCTTGAGTTACAAAGTACTGTGTGGCATTCTACTGCGCTCGTCATCCTGAGACATAAGATGTTACGTCTCATTATGTCCAGTAGTTACACTGGCTACAATGTCCTTCAAACAGAAACACAGCAGTGCATGCACACTGCTGCTTGGCGGTAAAAATAGACATTACGGTGGTACCCACCCAGACGGACTCTTATATATGAGAGACCTACCACCAGTCATTAACCTAAACAAACTGATCTATAAAAAAAAATTGAATAAACATACCTCGGGACGAACTGCGAGGCAGGCCGTTTGGGCCGGTACTCTGGGTGCACCATGAACACCATATGCGGGAAGCCAGTGCCGAAGTACGCGCCATCGGTGTGGTGGTGGCGCGAGGACTTGGGCGTGTACACGTCCATGCAGCGCGGACAGTACAGCTTCACCATCGCCTCGCCGGGAACGTCAGATAGACCTGACGTCGAACGATTATGGGTTATAAATTTAAATTTGAGAAATATGTAGACTTGGGTTAAAAACATATATTTGAGAAATATATAATCGATAGACACCTCATTTGTTGAAATAGGTCCACTAGGAGCGACGCCGAGTGGAATATAAATTGGGATACATAAATACATACATATGGTGTAAAAATTAATACCCTTCTTCGCTTCGCCATAGTCGGGTAAACAGAAAGATGTGGAGCGACATTTGTAAATCCATCGTTGAAGACGCTTAAAACACGGAACTTTAGATTTTGCGTCACGTTTATAGCGTGATGTAGCTTTTGTTGTTATCAATTAGGATTCTAGGTTTATAAGACACATATTTTGACAGTATTCCACCCTCATAAGAAATTGTCAATTTGGTACATGGCATAAAAATAAACTCCTTTTTTGAAACAATCTGAGTATCACATATAGAATTTACTTTTCTTTACATTAACGGTCTATGTAGGAACCTTCATTGATAGGTTACAAATCATATTTACGATGGCTCTTAGCTTTGAATAAAATTTACCAGAAATAAAAAAAAGGCAAAGGGCATTTTTGGTCCAATGAAAAGTATCCCTAATTTTAGTTTGCATATCATAGTAGAAAATGGTGATTATAGCAATAAAAAAAAATACAATGTGTACACTTATGTGGACTATAGTGATGCGGTTTTTATGACATGGTGTGACTCACCAAGTGGAAGCATGGGTTGGCACTCGCAGTACACACGAGGACAGTGGCCAAAATCACCAGCTTGAAATTTCTCTAACATCTGACCAATTCCCCTGTAACAAAAAAATAATTACAATAATAGTAAATATTGTTAACTATCTTCTATTGTTTCACAGTAATTTCAGACAATTTAAGAAACAAATCTGGAATTTTATGTATAACTAAAATTAGAACCTGCAATAATTTTACATTCAATTGGCAGTTTAGATCAAAGGGAAGCCCATATGGATTGATAGAAAGTGTTAATAGATGCTGATAATTTCATGATGAAAAATTTAAAATGTTTGTTTACATTGTCTGCAAGTTTTATTAGAAACTGCTTTCTTCTAAAGTAAGTTTCAATATGAGTCTAAATAAATATAAATATAATTGCTCATGTCTCATCCCAATCCATTCCATATAAGTTCAATACAAAATAACTATGTTGCACTTGTGGGTGGTTAAATGCAGTGATGACTTAACATTAGGTGACTCATTTTCCTTTGCTATACAAAAAGAAATATTGATACAAAGTATAATAAATGCCTAAATAATTTTATTGCTGTGGACATTATGCCAGTTATATTTTTATGTCCAATTACAGATACTGAAGATCAGTGTGCAATAGTACTAATTCTGAAAAATGCAGTAGCAGTTGGGCATTTTATATGTATATTTTTTTGTTATATTATATATTTAATAAAATATGCAACACAAGCATTTACGGAAACTGATCTTTAAAGATATGTATTTAATACTCACCGATTGGTTAATATGTAGCGGGCGTGTATAAGTCCGTACAGTATTTCGGAAGCCTGCTCCACGAGGTCAGATTGATTTGGATTGTCGTCAAGGTCGTCATCTGTCAACAAATTATTATAATTTCTTATGTGCACCTTATTATAATGTTTATGTGCGTAAATCAGGAGTTTGCATGATTAGTTAACTATCAAACAAACTTACACTTTTAGCATATTAGCATCAAGCATGATTTCATAGGTTTTATTGTCTATTGGTTGTATTTGTCTGATGGGCTTTTTGTGAACTGAAGGACTGGATGCACAGTTGTGTTCCATTGTAAACACATTTGCCAATGACAAATCATAATTCGGCCAGAATGTCCTGTATGCTTCATGTTAGATATAGACAATATGATAAAAGTTACCCAGACAGACTTTTGCATGTAACAGACCACACCTTACAGGAACATTAGCTCAAATCATGTGTCAGCATTCAGTATGCAATCAATGAACAATAGAAAGTTCAAGCCACAAGTAAAGTTAATAAAAATGTTTATTGTATATTCATTATAGGAATGGTAGTTCATTCTAAAGGTTTTAATAGAATTTCCATTTCCTGTGACTACAGAAAAGGGAAAATAAATTGATTAAAAAATGCAAGAAGGTTGCACTGCAAGAGAATAATGTTTGCACATAAACAATGTGAATAGCAATTGATTTTATCCTTATCTTTATCTAGTAAAAACTAGTTAGATTTTTCATTATAGCTATGACGAAACAGTAAAAAAAAATTAAACATGATCGAAAATTTATCATTTCTATCAGTAGTATTATAATTCTCTTTAATTTCTATTGTCATTTGAACTGTCAAAATTTTAGCAATTAGGTCAATGCTGCTAGCTTAGCTCTTATTTCATAGTATCGTGAAAAGATGCTAGTAGTAAGAATATCGCGTGCGTGCACTCACCAGGTTCCAGATCCAGGATCATGTCTAGGGCTTGTCTGTAATGGGGCACCTGCTCGTTGAGTCCCGTCAGATTGAATTTATCATTTATGTAATCCTCGTCAACCTAAAAACACCGCGATTAATATTGAATATCAACATCATCACATCATCATGATGAAGAACTAAATAACAAAATACTTATGTACTTACCTCACAAAAAAACTCGTTGCCGCGTAGCTGGCAGAACCACGAAATCCATGATACCTCCTCCGAGCTACTCATTTTTCTGTAAACAAACACGCGGACTCAATATGTTTCACCGTAATCACTCATGTTGTAAGTTACTCCAGATTTACAACGCCTGCGACTCCACACAGCCACAACAAAATTTTAAGCATTCCTATGTTTTCACCTGTTTTTCTTAACCAATGACGATTTTTCACGTAATTTGCACGCGGCACAATGGTCTCACTACAATTATAGTTGAAAATACAAGAAATAAACACTGTAAATTGTGGTAAAATGATGACAAACCTCACCTTTTCGTGCCTTGATTAGCCACGCTTGACGGGAGGGTACCTACCTTGGGAAGAGGGAGAGAGAAATTTCAATTTTCTATGTGTGTGTGGGTGTCGCAAAATGTAGTCTGCATTCACTATGCTATCGTTTGTTTAGCGGAAGGCAATTGCCTATGGTCAATCATTCGTTCTTTACCATATTTTTATAATTCATTTTTTAACAATACGAACATTATTATTCTTAAAATATTGCTTATATAAAATATTCGTTTATAGTACATTTATTATTTTCTTATTATAGTGCAACATACGTACTAACTACAACTCAAACTTCCAACGTCGCGTCGCATCGTGTCGGCAGGAGGATTTTGGCCACGTTCATTAAGCGGGGTTTACACTAGTAAGAAAACATGCAGAAGTTATCTTGCGCAAGCTATTTCTACCTTGTAAACAGTCACGGAAAGCTGATTTCTGCAATAGTTTGAAGCTTGCGGGACTTCTGGCAAGTCGCATGTGTAAACACTGTTCGACAATTTGCACGAAAACTTGCAGTTTATTCTGTTTCTGTTTTGTTTTAATTTGTTCCATACGGAACGGGCTAAGGTCAAAGACCATGCTGCCAAGTTATAAGATTGTAGTATTACTGATATGTCTATTTTTGCCGCCAAGCAGTAGTATACATGCACTATTGTGTTCCTGTTTGAAGGACATTGTAGGCAACGTAATTACTGGGCATTATAAGACTTAAAATCTTATGACTCAGGATGACAAGCGCAGTGACATGACACGCAGTGCTGTGTAATAAAAAAATCTGTTCCATGTTAATTATTTTAAGGCGATTATTTTATTTACAATCATCATCCAAAGAGCATTATATAAGATTCATAAAAATCAGGCAAAAGGATTACGTGCCTTGTCATTCAGTTTTATGAAAAAAGAACATAGCAAGCAATAATATTCCTCGAGTAATGTAAACAACTTTGCAAGAACTTACGCAGGTTTACTTGGTGGTCACTTGCAAAAGCGTGTTGCTAAATAAATATTGGCGCTAGTGTCGGAGTTCCTGCGCATTACATTTCTGACAGAACTTGCTAGTCTAAACTTAGCTTTAGCATTCGTTCGTTCCATACATTTCGGCGCACGTTACGGGCGGGAATATACAGATATTGACGAATAGTTTCTTTAAAAATTTAATTGCAGGTCGTTTTTTAATTTTTTACCTACCAAAATATTCTTAATGAATTGCCTATCTTATAGTGTTGGTTGCGATTTGCAAATTAAAATTGTTTACTTTAGGAGAAGATGCACAGAATCAACAATTTTAGTGGCATTTTCATTTAATAAAGCAATATCCCTAAATTATTATGGATTTTGTGTCTACTGTCTTAGTACGATTTATTCGTACCCTATTTTTTTCGGCGACGTTTTTTTTATCTTCAGAAAATATCTATTACACAAGATTACACAGGTCTACAGTGATTACAGACCTGTGTTATCTAGAAAAAGCCTAACAAAAGCCGGACATCGTTTGATTTAGCCGGACACACGTTTAAAAGTCCTAACTATTTCCGGCTTTATCCGGACGCCTGGCAACCCTATACAAACGCCTTTTATCCCCGATGGGGTAGGCAGAGACGCAACTAGTGCATCCACTTTTCGCCGTGCGTATTCAGTCCTACGTGATTGGGGCGCGAGCCTATCGCCATATCGGGCACAAATTCCATACTCTGGGCTGATACTGAATGGACAAACCCAATATCATTTTGCTCGACCCGGGATCGAACCCGAGAACTCAGCATTGCTCACTCAGTTAGTAAAATAATATCCACATTAAGTTTTAAAAAAATTAACAACCACACTGATTAATATTCTCTTTGTGATTAATTATATGTCAATCACAGTAAAGATATTATTTAGTAGAAATATGATGGTTTTTCTTTCTATTAAATAAATTTCGAATAGATCTAGCTTCTGAAAATACGGCTAGCGCACCGTTTTGCTGGGGGCACCGCGATTCCGAAACCAGGCATATATTGTTTTAATTTATATGACACCATATTATTATCATTATAATGCTCATTGACGTGACTCTCCCACATTGGTATGTAGGTACCTAAGTGGAAAATATATTGCCAACTCCTCCTTATTCTTCTATTTGATAACTTTGTTGTGGGTTAAGACTAGTGTTACCTAAAACTCGCCGAGCTTCAGTGCGAAAGTAGGAACACGGTCCGGCCACCGCCGATCCCAACTAATTCGCAACCGATTAATGTCGACCCGGACGTCGACCCGCCGCCACCCGATCCCCTTGCACCGGTGACTATCGAAGAAGTTATCGCTCTGATCAAGGCACTCAAACGACGTAAAGTCCCCGGGGGCGATAGGATCCCTACCCGAATGATTAAGATGCTTCCGGAGCATCTAGTTCAAATCCTTACCGCGATATACGATGCAGCTTTTCGAAACTGCCTCTTCCCAGAGGTCTGGAAGGAGGCAGTTGCGTAAATCAGGTGCTCCGCATCACGGAGCACGTTTACGACAAATTCAAGATAGGCATGCCCACCGGTGCTCTCTTTTTCGATATTGAAAAAGCATTCGACAGGGTATGGCACAACGGCTTGCTCTACAAGCTGTACACTCTCAACGTGCCCACTCAGCTCGTGCACATCATACGAGACTTTTTGTCGAATCGCGGCCTCAAATATCGCGTGGAGGGAACTCTCTCTTCCCGACACACTATTACGGCCGGAGTCCCGCAAGGCTCCGCTCTTTCCCCTTTTCTTTTCTCGCTGTACACCTGCGATATCCCTAAACCGAAGAACGCCCATCTGGCGCTCTTCGCGGATGACACCGCAATCTACGCCTCACGTAGAGACCCCGACAATGTGTTGCGCACTTTGCAGGCTGCCGCCGACAAGCTCGACGAGTGGTTTCGCAAATGGCGAATCACCGTCAATCCCACAAAAAGCCAGGCTATCCTGTTCACTCGGAAAAGGACTGAGTTGTGAGGCACATGGACTCTGTGCCTCACTACTCAGTCCGCATGTCCAACCAGGTTATCCCACATGTTCGGGGGGACATTAGTCGCGGGCAAAGGCACACAGTTCAGTGTGTACCTATACCTCGTGGTTGTATAACACATTGAGGCCCAAAAGGGCCCGCGAACATTTCCTGGCACCCTTTTCCTTTCCATCCATCCTGAGAACCTTTCTCCATTCCCCACCTTTCCTTGCATCATCCTTTTCCACTTCCTTCCCAGGCCCCTGCAGTCGTCAAGCCGGGGGACTCCAGTATCCCATTCGCAGGTTTCCCCCGGTGTTGACTTCAGTATCGCCTATATAAAAAAAAAAACCAGCTTATCCCCTGGACGGACAAAGCCAAATATTTAGGAGTGACCCATGATCAGAGGTTGACCTTCATCCCACACGTAAATGCGGTACGCGTGCGAGCTGCATTGGCGATGAGCCAACTGCATTGGCTCATAAATAGGAAAAGTAAAATGTCCATCCACAACAAGATTAGGATCTTTACCACGTGTATTAGACCGATCATGACATACGCGTCGCCCGTGTGCGCCCATATACCGCCTGCTCGTCTTAAGCGAATGCAGGTATTGCAAAACATTTTTCTTCGACACGCTCTTTGTGTCCCGTGGTACGTTCGCAATCGCAACCTCCACGTGGATACCAACATGCCGACCATCAGGCATTTCATGCAAATGACCAGCAAACGCTACTTCGATCGGGCGGTAAATCACCCAAATACGTTAGTCCGCAAAGCGTCAATATACATTCCATTCGACCGCGCCAAATGGAGAAGTGCGCGTTCAGTCCTAACCGATCCAGAGGACGATATCACTCTGGCCATTCGCAGTAAGAACGAGTTCCTAAAACTCCTACACTCCACACGACCGCAGTTCCATCCTCGCCGCGTTCCCCGTCGCACCCCCGACCCTCCTAACAGTTCCGGCCCGCGTGCCGACGAAATAAATGGATAGGATTAGGTTAAACACCAACCTTCCCCACTAATCGTTGATGTCTCATCCTCTCCCAGTGACCGTCTTGAGCCGAGGTTCGTAACCCGTTAGTGGGTTGCCCTCAGCATGGTTACTAAATCAAGGATTGCGAGCGCCTAAAGCGTTCACCCGAAAGTCCGGTGTGGCCAGAAAAGCCGACTCGCGTCAGGCTACTGGCCGGTAGGACCATTCAAAAAAAAAAAAAGAGCTTCAGTGCTTGGTGTCATAAAATGTGTGCCACTGCCGATCCTGACTTACAGGAGTTGCTGTGGTGGGTGTGTGGGTGGGATTGTCTCATTGTCATGACACCTTTATCATATTATAGTCTGGTGATGAAATAGGAAATAAATATAAAAAAAGGTAATCATAAAATAAAACATATATTAGAAACTCATCTTTACATAATTACATTTAGGAGAGCACCAAGAAAGAATTTAATTATAATAATAATAATAATAATAAATCATTTTATTTCGGACATCAAAGATCCATAAACGGGTTAGTAACATTTATTGCTTAAGAATAGTGTTAGTAACAAAGTCTACTTGACTGCATGTAATTTAATCCAACGAGCTAGCATTGCCGAATCCCATCTATCCACCAATGCACGCAGGATGATGTTAGGGCTATCACGCACTCGCCGAAGTAAGGAGGCGCAACGCTTACGCATGATGGCAGCGAATCCATCGGTATGGGCTTCCGCAAACATGGCGGAGGCGCTGCAGCAACGTGGTAACCTCATCAACACCCTGAATGCGTTATTGTATTGCACGCGCAGGTCACTGTATGCCCTCTGCGTATAGTTAACCCACATACCGCACGCATAAAAAGATTGGCAATATGCTTTAAACAGAGTCAATTTAACTTGTTTGGTACATTTAGCGAATCTGCGGGCCAACATATTACAGCGAACAGACAGCGACCTACGCTCTTTTTCTATATCCAGGTTGTCTTTCATATCCTCAGTGATCCAGTGACCCAAATACTTAAACCTGTCAACCTTTTTTAAAGTGGTTCCACAAAGCGAAATATGCGGCACGTTAGTATAACGCTTGCGATCTGGCCAAAATATCATAAATTCGCTTTTCAGCGCATTGTATTTGAGCCCGTGGGACACCGCATAGGATTCACAGATCTCAATGAGATGTTTCAGTGCACCACTTGATGGGCTCAGCAGTACCATGTCATCTGCATAACTAATATTATTGACGCAAACTCCGTCGATATGACAACCGACACCCGTCCTGCTGAGACCATCAATCAGTCTGTTCATATAAAGATTGAAAAGCGTTGGAGAGCTCAAACCACCCTGCCTCACGCCACAATCCAGTTTATAACTTTCTGAGAACGCACCTGCCCATCTCACGTTATTATTTTGATTATTATACCAGTACTGAAAAAGTAATATGGCATCGTCAGACAAGTTTGTTTCAGTTCTCATCTTATTCCAAAGGACATCATAGCAAACGAGGTCAAATGCCTTCGATAGATCCAAGTAACAGGCATATACTGGCGTTTTTCGTGCCGTGTAATATTGAACAGTCTGCTTGAGGCACATGATGGCACTCTCGGTAGAAAGACCTGGTCTAAAACCGAATTGAGCATCATTGAGCGAGACGTGACCATCCAGATGCCTGCCAAGCAGACCATCCAGCACCTTTGCGATAACTGTGGCTAGGGAAATAGGCCTATAATTGGATCTATCAGAGGCGTCACCCGTTTTGTTTTTTATAATTGGTACAACTACAGTACGCATAAGGTTTTCAGGTAGATAGGAATGCCCGACACACAAGTTAAAAAACAAAGATAGACACTTCGGCAAGTGACTGCCAGCATGCTGCAGGTGATCGATGCTGAGACCATCAAAACCTGGGGATTTACCCCTTACTATTCCCTTGATTATTTCCTCTACTTCTTTAGCGGTAAACGTCACACTACGCTTCGAAATACGTGCATCAGCACCGTGCACGCTGCGCAGGTCTGGTCCTAGCGGTGTTTGAACTTTGAAATGTCGCTTAAACATATTAGCTACATCGCTGGGCTCGTGAAAACCAGAGACACTCGCGGGAAGGCCCGAACTATGATTCAATCTATTAGTAGCTTTCCAGAACTGGCTGAAATTCTTTTTTTTATGGTGTTCTGCAAGAATATCCATTTTTATTTGCTGTACATTATTTTGACACCATTTTAATTTAGCTTTAAAAATGCGCCTCGAATTGCACATATCATCATGAATCCTTCCACATGCTGGCTTTCCATGTAGTAGCCATAGCTGAAAACATAGTCTAGCCGTCCCATGAGCGTCACGAACGTGTTTGTTCCAGCCGGGCAAATATTTAAGTTTACGCTTTTCTTTAATACAATAACTATATATTGCGGCCTCAGAAAGTATACATACAATATTGTCATACATTTTGTCAATTAATATTTTGTGATGGTCATCATTACACATACCTTCATAACATTCCACAAGTTCCAATGGTAAATCTAATTTACTTAATTTGGAGTGACATTCATTACGATACCTAGATATCTGATCACTATCGCGTTCTCCCCATGTAATTTTATTTACCCAATTGTTGGATATAATTGTTTTAGATGTTATAACATTGAAATTACATTCTATTAATAATGGATAATGATCTGACCAGTAGGCATCGTAAAGAATGGATACAGAACACACGGAGGGTCGGCCAGCACTAGTCACCAGGCAGTGATCAAGCCAGCGGCGGCAGCCGTGCGCATCACTCACGAAAGTATGACTATTCAACGGCAATAAGTCCATGTCTATACATGACCACATTTGTTCTGAGCAAAACGACATAAGTTCTTTTTGAAAAGATTCACCGGGATGCGCATTGTAGTCCCCAAGCATGAAAACTGAGTCCGCATTAGTAATTTCTATAATAGCAGTGATCTCACTCAAACATTCGGTGAATTCTATTAGATTTTCACTTGACTGTGTAGGCATGTACACTGAGAAAAACATAACGCAGCGGTCACTGAGAGTAACCTTTATCGCTGCAAGTCTTACACTACTACACTTCACTACAGTTACGTTAGGAAACATAGCCTTTCTCCAGAGTAAGGCTACTCCCCCGTAGGGCCTCCCATGAAGCACGCCAGCAGATGTATCGACGGCCGAGGTACCCGTGAAGGCGAATTCTTGGTCGATGCTTCCAAGAAAAGCCAGGTCATGTGGCAGCAACCACGTCTCCTGTAGCGCGATCAAATCAGCTGAGCGACATAGTCTACGCACACAGTCCACCGATCTAATTACATTTTTGCAGTTGAAGCTGACTAATTTAACTTTATTTATCATGATTTGCTTTGTTGGTTAACGCTTTCATTTTGGTCATTCCCTTTTTCACGATATTTAAAATTAATAAATCTCCTATATGCAACTCCTTCTGGCCAAAAGTCTTCCGACATGAACACATCTAGTTTCTGTTTAGGTACAAATATCTTATAAGATTCATAATCTTTATTAAACCTCATATTCATTTTTTCAATAGTTACATCAATGTTCGTCTTTGTTTTAATATACTCATTGATGTCACACACGGACGCGCCCTTTGCCACATTATAAATGTAAATAGGAATTTTAACTTCTGCCGCTTTAAAATTATTTCCAGGTTGTATAATTGCTTTTCCTCTGTTCCCTACAAAACGATTACGTGACCTCTTTCTTTGTACTTTTATCCATTCCTCACTATGTGTCTGTTGTTTCCATTCGCCCTCTCGAACAATTTCTGCTACAGATTTTGTTTTATGAGACGTAGAATCCACACCGCGCGGGGCAGCCGTGTGTCTCTGACTCTTATCGGACCGGTTTACGGAAACAAAAGGCATCGGTGGCCGCTCGCTCGACTCGTTCAGGTGAGTCATGCCCGACGTCGTCTGTTCGCGTTGTGCAGATTTCTCACGCCGCGGCGAGCAGTGACTACCCTCACATGAAAAAAGTTTCTGTCCAGTATCACGATAATTTGTTTCTCGTAAAGATAATTCATGTTGTTCATTGTCATCATTCACAATGGGAGGCAGCCCCATAGGTCCACTGTGGCACTCAAAACTGTCGAGTAAACAAGCGCCTCCTCTTCTTTTGTTTACATTATGCTCGTAGTTATTTACAACGGAAGAATATTTTAATATATCGAGTTCAGATTTAAATTGGTCAAAGTATTCCACAGTCACATATTCCTGCTTGATGGCATTGATATCCTGCTGCATCTTCACTATATCCTTTAAAAGTCTTGTAACGTCGACGTGATCAAACAAGACTGGGGGTAATTTCTCAAGGTCCCGAGCAACAAAAACAGGAATATCCTCAGAATCTGCATCTCGTAGTAAGCATATGATGTCATCTATATCTCTAATTGATTTGCCAGTTTTTTTACGAACTATCTTCCGTATCTTTTTCGGCAACGATTCAAATAACAAATTTTTTGCTGCCACAATGTCTTCATCGGAGAAAGCACTAGTACATATCTTGCTTATGCTGTCATCGTCCATCACCGCGATCTTATTGTTCACGAAAGCAAGGAGCTCATTAATTACAACATTGCAATTTACACATTTTACCACATTTGAGGACATTGTTTATGTTTTAGCACATTTACAGCGACACGACACACCCTCTCGATACTCTCACACAAAAGTATTAATGACCTGGAAATTTAATGAAAATAATACAATACAACTATCATATAAAAATAAAAAAAGTTTGTAATTAAGTTTTCAGAGTCAGGTATGCACAATATACTGTACATGTAGATTGGGTTAATTAAATCTGATTTACATAAAATGTGTGGGGCCATCCCATCAGATCTTTATGATTAGTTAACTGTATCAGTATTCATTTTTTGTCACTCTCAAATTATACGATTTATAGCAGTAATTTATAAATCAGTGATCAGTAAATATAAAAATAATTTGATAGAAAAGAATGCCTTTGTATATCCACAACAATTTAACGCAGGCACAGGTGTTAGTGTGGTAATCTTCAATTAAATCTTATTGGTTAAAACATACTGGAATATAGATTTTGTCAGTTCAACATCATTTAAATTCTTCCATCCTTCTGAATTCATCACATCTGGATTGTTCTTTATGTAATCAAAAACTTTGCTCTTCAACTCATGTAATCCATACTTTTTGGCAACAAGAGCCATTTGCACAGCATTGTTAACTGTAAGTTCCTTCTCAATAAGGTGGTCTATAAGTATTAACAATGGTTTTAATTGGAATTTGTGCACTGTTTCTAAAAGATCCAATACATTCTGGTTTCCAATGTTCTTGATTGTGCCGGTGTAAATGTACTGGAGTAATAATTCTATAGTATTATTGTTTATATTAAGGCATAGCATTTTGTTGTCCTTCATCAGTTGCCTTAGAACTGGACTGTGGCTGGCCACCAATATTTTGTGCACTGGATACTCTTTACCGCTATCACATTTAATAATAAAGTCTGTTTTCTCTTGTTGAATAAAACTATTCCTCTCATTGTGCTCAAGCTTAATTGTTTTAAGTACATCACTATTCAAAGTGAATGGTGGCTCCACACGAATGTTCAAGGGGATAACTAATGTGGTGGTGTCAGCTTCCACATCTGTTTTAAAGTTCTCCATTGGAAAATGAAATGTTTTTATATAATGAGTTTCATCATTTTGTGTACTCCTAAAGTTGTACCATGTTAAAGTGTTGGGTAAAGTGTAGATATTGTCTCTCACTGTGAATTGATTTAAATTTGGAATGCCAACTGAAAAGCTGCCTGTTTTTCTGTGACACACAAACAAGTTTAATAATAGGAAACTTTTTGGGCGCATTGAGGTAGTGTAATAGAACCATAATTCTGGTGTCTCATTAGTGTAGGTGCCACCGATGTCATGCCGGTCTGCGAGGTCCCTCTGTGTGGGCAGGTTGTAGATGTAAAGTCGCCTTGCCTTTGCAGACTCACATCTGTTCAGAATGGATACATTTCCTAATTGGTTCTGGAACAATATCATTTGTGGGTGATATACATACAATAAATGGGAAATCTGTATATAAGTCTCATTCTTTATATAATTAAAACAGTATTATTGCTTATTATTCCATCATCTGGGAATGAAAATTAATATCTTCCTTTGTACATCCTATAATTCAATGATTTCTATTCTATTTAGTTTTATTGAGATTAAACAAGAACAAGAACTTGTATTCATTGTTTACATTTTATTTAGCACAGCTAACTTTCTTGGAAGTTTGTAACATAATTAACTAGAATTGCGCATTGGTCCAGAGTGGGTCTAGTGTCCGACTCGACAAGCCCTCCTTGCTTTCTACCATCACAGTTGCTGCTTTGATGGTAGGAATCTTATGAGGCTTTACTTGCATGCTATATGTAGGATGCCTGGCGACCATTTGACCACCCCTAGTTATATAAGAGTAACTTTTGCCAGGGTAAGTATAAGTGAATTTGTTACCTCCTCTGGAAGACTCTGCGGAGGCGCTTCGGCCGGCTCGCCTGGGTGATAGTCATCTGCATTCATTTGCAAGAACTCGTGAAAGTACAAGTTGTCCTCCATAACTGGGATGATAAAATTGCGGTTTGATGGAATGAACATACACATTTAACGTAATTTATAAATTATGAGTCATAACATTCGTCATTCAATATCAATACGGATAATGGGTATCACTTTGAATGTATAGATATTTATATAATCAAAAATGACGTTGAATTGTAGGGACTTTTTAATAAAAATAGTCTAATAGCATCCGTTGGAAATATTACAAAATCCAATGTATCAAATAAAATAATAAAATGAGAATTGCTACAGATAACAGGTGACAGCAGAAATTTTAAAAAATTACATATTCTGATGTCAATGTCAAAAATAAGCGGGAAACTTGGATGCGCAAAGAAATATAGTTGTGACAATTTTAGCTTGCCGGTATGACAATTTATTGACACTTCACAGAATACTATGTGTAGGGAAGAGAATAAAAAATCAGTTGCTCCAAATAAACGATTCTTAAGTGAGATCGATTTCTTGTTCAGAGAGTTTATAATCGATAGTCAACAGGGTATTTTTTTTTTATTAAATCATACATAATGAATCTGTCTATTACGGTATTAGTAATTTTTTTATCTCGGGCCAAAATTTCACCTTTGTCCGTCATTTAAACTTACATCTATACTAACATTACAACACAATAAAAACAAGAAACCTAAAAATCGCGTAATGCGTACTCAAAGTCCGGTACAAACAAGCCAAAGTAAACAAAAATAACTGAATCAGTTCAAAAGTAACAGCATAGCCGAGTCAAAAATATAAGCATAAACCAAAAAATTCTGAGAGATTATGTGACTTATACAAGGAGCATTGACGATGGATGTGGATAAACATCTAAAATTTAAATTACATTGTTTTAAATTTTTTTTCATTCTTATTATTTATGGACCAGCTTTTTTAGGCCAATTAGTATGTAATAAATCCTAGTAGAGTTCGGTGTTACAGTCTTAATGCGTATTCAGTAGGTCGCATTAGGTACTTGTATTTACTAAAATTACATTGAAATGCTATATGAATTTTGCTACGCTCAGATGCATTAAAAAAATGGAAACATTAATTATAATTATTGTCGAAATAAATCTTAATATATATAAATCTCGTGTCACAATGTTTGTGCTCAATGGACTCCTAAACCACTTAACCGATTATAATAAAATTCGTACACCATGTGCAGTTCGATCCAACTTGAGAGATAGGATAGTTTAAATCTCAAATTATAGTCGCAATTTTAATTTATTGCTAATTATTTGTCTGTTATTATTTGACAGTCACAATTATCTTAACTCCAAATGATTCTAACAGATGTCGATACCTTTTTTTTTTTTTTTTTTTTTCTCTTTGGCAAGGCGCGGTTTGCGCATCTGCCAGTGTCAAAGTTTTTAGAAGTTACATACTATATAATATTGTTTCTTTGTTATCCTCAGTAGTAGTAGTACTATGTCGAAGTAAAGCAGTGGCTACCTTACCAAGACTTTATCGAGGAGTTTTGGCGGCAACAAAACAAGCACTTGACTAGCACAGTTATTTCAATTCACTTCATTTGAGCCCTTTAATAGAACTATATTGGATAATATACCACCATAATTATGCAATATAACACTAAGTATCACCAAAATAATGAATTAAAACAAGAGCACCTCATGACACTACCAAGTTCCCGCCAAAACCTGTCGATACCTTTCGACTGGGTTGAGTAAGTAATCAATAGATGGCGCTGCTATGAATGATTCTAACAGATGTCGATACCTTTCGACTGGGTTGAGTAAGTAATCAATAGATGGCGCTGCTATGGTAAATCTACGAACGTGTCATATAAGCTACATTTTAAGCGGGACTTTTATACCGGGAAAACTCATTCACGCGGGCGGAGCCGCGGGCAAAATCTATTAAGTATAGATTAGCTTATAGCTATATATACGCGGGCGTTGACGGGCTAATAACTTTTAACCCCGGTCGGTAACTGATCAATTATTCATTTTTTTCTACTAAAATAATATCTAAAAAGATCTTATATGGCAAAACAACGTTTGCCGGGTCAGCTAGTTATATGTATATCGAATACATTGTACTAGACTGTTTTAAAAATGCTTTTGAAACATTTTTTAATAAATATATGTACATAAACAGGGTCTATTGACCTGCTTCAGTTGAACACTCTATTGTGATATACCCTGTATATAATGTACAAGTTTCGATTTTTCATAGTAATCGTTTTTTATTTAGTTTCCAAACGATTAAAAACTTTCCAACGCTACGCCCGTGAACTGAAGGATACAACATTGTAAAGGCGTCGCGTTGATTTCAAAGTCAAGATTCAATTCTTTATTTCGGTATATTTTCACAATATTAATTCAAGGTTAGTACATAAATATTATACTCATTGCTATAATTTATGGAGAACATGGTTAATATTTTTAATTATATAGTTGAATTTTTAACTCGTTTTTATTTTTTAACATGTTTTCGTTACGCAATCGACGGAAACAGCACGACCTTATGTTTTTATACAGATGTGTTAATGGGTTTTCTCAGTGCGAGCATTTGCTAGAGCGCTTTGGGTTGTCGATACCATACCGGCTGCCTAGACAGCCGCGAACTGAACTCTTCCACCTACCACAAAGCCGAACAAATGTTAGGTATAACTCGCCCATACGTAGAATATCACAGAATAGAATATCCACTACCTACAATGAATTCTGTGCCAAAGTGCCAGATATTGACATATTTTTTGATTCCCTAAATATTTTCAAAAGCAAATGTAGACGTTCCTTTAGATCAAAAGATATA
Organism: Sphinx pinastri; assembly: GCA_947568825.1. NCBI lineage: Eukaryota > Metazoa > Arthropoda > Insecta > Lepidoptera > Sphingidae > Sphinx > Sphinx pinastri. The sequence goes on from OX387615.1 coordinate 2,493,213, forward strand.
ATATTAGACTGTTTACCCGTACCTCCTGCGGTTAAGCTCGGTACTATGATCATTTATATATTTTTTAAGTAATGTTGTGTTCATCTGTAATTGGTATATGTATTAGTTTTAAGCCTATTTTCACAATTAAATGAATAACTTTATTCTAATTGGGTTAGTATACAATGTCTATTTCTACCGCCAAGCAGCAGTGTGCATGCACTGTTGTGTTTCGGTTTGAAAGACATTGTAGTCAGTGGATGAAGAGCGCAGTGGAATGCCACACAGTATTTTGTACCTCAAAGTGCTGGATGGTGTTGCTACTGTTTATGGGTGGTCGTATCGCTTACCATCAGGCGAATGGCATGCTCGTCTCGTCATTCAATGCTATATATAAAAAAAAAAAAAAGATATTATAGGAGAAGGCAATAGATATTATAGGAACATACCCTGCGCGATGCCACATGGTGACCTCTCCCTAAACGACGGGGCTTAGATGCCCCCGAATACTAAAGAACGCTTTTGGCGTCTACGACAGCGGGAGACCGACCACCCGCATTGTCGTCCACCTCACTTAAATTGGAGTGAGCAGTCCTCACTGCTCGCCCCGCGACTCTCTCTAAGCCACCTTTAGTCGCCTCTTACGGCAAGCATGGGATGCCGTAGCAGAATTCTCTAGACGAACCCAGTAACCCCCATTTAGTACCTAGAACCTACTACGTAGTACGTTGCTTTTTACTTCGTGGGGTAGAATAATTATATATTTCAAGCTGCCTCGTTGGCGTAGTTGTATTACGGTACGATTGCAATTCAAGAGGTCTCAGGCTCGATCCGCGGGTAGGGCAAAGTGCTATTGGATTTTTCTATTCAGTATCAGCCCAGAGTCTGGAATTTGTGTCCAATATGGCGATAGGCTCGTCCCCTATCACATCATGGGACGGAATAACGGCGAAAATGGGGTGCACTAGTTGCTCCTCTGCCACCCCTTTGGGAATAAAGGACGTGTGTGTGTGTGTGTATTTCAAGCTGGCCAATTCAGAGCGGCCGTAATATTCTAAAACATTTGAAACAATGCTATTTGATGCGTGATCAAACTGTGTCGCAATTCCACTTATGTTTTTTAATTGTTCTTGTCCACTTTGTCTTTGATCTCCATTCTCCAGTCTCATATACATAAGTTTTATTGGGTGTCTTCTCATTTTCAGAGTTAAAATTGTCTATAGACCATGGATAAACATAATATATTATGGTTTATGTAAATATCAGTCGGAGGACAACAAAATTCTTCATAGCACTGAACTGCCAAATTTATATCGGATGATATAAGTAGGTCATGCACGCGGTTTTGCCCGCGTGAAAGACCTTTCTCGGAATAAGACTCCATTGTTTGGCTATCCGGGATAAAAGCAAACAATATTATTTTCTTAATCCAGAGCATAGCTCGTATAGATAACATAGTATTATATTAGTCTGCTAAATTTAATTTACTTTTATTTGAGGATTTGTCGCAACTTAATTTTTGGTTGCTTATTTTTGGTGGTAGAACATAATTACATGGTCAATACAATAGAAAAACGCTCTATTAAGTAGAGTCGATAAAAAATACTGATTTGAGTGCTTACATGTAAGTATTTCACCTGTATTGAACTACATGTTATTATGTAAAATATACAAAATATTTATTTGGCAGTAGTAATAAACATGTGACGATGATGAGGAGCACATCACAGTACTGATGGCGCGGCTGCAAGTGACAGCGGGTGGCGGCGAGGGCGCGTGCGCGACCCGGGATTCGCTCCGGAACTGCCTGGTACCACCCCTTATCATTAGTAACGTGCCACAGTCGATAAACACAAACACTAAACTTGAATATTCCTGAAACTGAAATTTATATTTTATGATATTTTAAATACTTCAAGAACCCTATGGCTGTTAATGTTAATGGTGAACACCGGATATTTTTCTTCATAAAACATATGTACCTACCTGTTTTCGTTGCTTACGGGTAGGTACATATGTTTACTAGTTACGTTTACATAACTTATGGTGTTAAACTAGTCAAGGGTTCACACATCTAAAACACATTTTTTGTTACAACCTTTTGCAAATTCACACACGTTACACGTACCTATTTCATAATTACACGCAATTATTTCCTTTATTACTTACTAGCGACCCCTCCCAGCTTCGCCTCGGTAGCAGAACATAATAATGTTACATCTTATTCTGCCGTAGTATTTGTTTTAACGCATTTCATATTCCGGGATAAACGTCCCGGGATAAAAGTAGCCTATGCCATTCCCTGGGTCTCAAACTATCTCCATACTTATTTGCTCGAGATTTCACTCACGAAAAACGATTTTCCGGGGAAAAAATCCCAATTTCTTATTCCGGGATAAAAAGTAGCCTATGTCCTTCCCAGGATTGCAGTCTATCTCCATACCAAATTTCATCAAAATTGGTTCAGCGGTTTGGCCCTGATGGCTCCGCACGCGTGATCCGATTTTCCGGGATAAAAGTCCCGCTTTGTATTTTTCCGGTATACAAGGTTGCCTTAAATCTTTCCTGGGTCCCAAACTATCTCCATACCAAATTTCATCGAAATGATCGATATCCGTTCGGTAGTTTTTGAGTTTATTGCGCTCAGACAGGCACACAGACAGCTACGCTGCTGGGGACTTTATTTTTTAATATAATAGGTAAGGATTTAAATGCGTCTTTACCAGGACTAGGATGGCGATAATTGTAAAAACTTTTTACAAACATCGACATCGAAGAGATAAGAGAGGAACAGTACAGCAGCCCTACGCTGCAGCCTTTTCAAGGTCACATCTCTCAGTCGGCTGCAAGCCGCCCCCGGCGTTACACGATGCGCCTCGAGCAATGAGCACGCAACGCGACCGCCGTGACAACGACACCGTTGAGTTACTGCCGCTCAAGTCCGCGCTAGTCAACAACAATTACAGGGATGATGAGACGTACTACTCGCCCCCGAGGGGGCTCGACAATAACCCGTCGAGCGCCAGCCTCTACGATTACACACTATTGTCGAAAAGGACGCCGGCCTCCAAAAGGTATTGTATTTTGTTTTTTTCCCGGCTGCCAATGGGTTTACTCTGGTAATTTTAATGTTTAAATTCGGTGCTTATTTAAAACTTCCTTTGCTTATTCCATTACAGAAAAGAATATTTTCTGTACTTAATTCCTATTTTATTGTACCCAAGTATCCCGTTGCGTATAGGACTTTTTTTTTATTAATTTCCGTTAGATAATTTATTATTTTCGCGCGCATTCAAAGGTGATGTCCGCTTTTTGTATGGGTGCTGGGCCTCAAAATCTAACCAGGCTCAAATTTTTGGGATATTAAAGGGGCAAAATATGGAAGTTAGATCCATTAAAAAATATTTTTAGACCCCTCCATTCATAACTAACTTTTTTAAAAACATTCATATTAAGTGTAGTTTTCAAGCCAAACAAAATTACATAAATCTCAATATCGGAGGTCTTTAAAATTAAACGATTTATTGCAAAAGGCTAGTTTTCAGAAGTTCTATCCAAATATATATTTATTGTCTTGTTTAGATTTTCAGGCCCGTTTTTGGACATGTCCTTTACTAAAAATGTTATAGGTAGGTACTTCATAATTTTTATTTAGAATATTAATAAAGGTGTTGATAAACTCTCCTTTGTAAAGTTTAATCGCTTCAACCATTGACACGTTGGACGTGGTTCCAAATCTCTAAATTAAAAAGTTTCCCTCGTCGGAGAATTGTTTCCACATTTTTTAACCGGCTTCAAAAAAGAGGGTTATTAGTTTTGCTTTGTTTGAATAACTAGTAATGAAGCACCTTCAGATTTGATTACTTGCACACGGTTAAATAAAAAAATAAATAACTTACCTAACATAACATTTTTTTTTATAAATTCCGATATTAGTTTATTGTACCGAAAATTAAAAAGGTCGCACGAACTCGCTGGATGAAGGCCACTTCTAACAGGTTGGTCTGGAAGTCATTATGGGAGGCATATGTGCATTAGTGGACTTCCAATGACTCCAGAAGAAGAAGGGAAGATGATGGGATATTATTGATATTGAAATTAGGAATGAATTTTTCTTAATGTTCTGAGCCATGAAGATATAACAATTTTTTTTATTGCCTTTAAATGACGCGACGGGTATGCCGTTTGCCTGATGGTAAGCAATACGACCGCCCTGAAACAGTAGTAACGCCGCACATAACTTTGAATTTCAAAGTACCTACTGCATGGTTTTCCACTGGGCTCACCACTCTGAGACATAAGATGTTATGTCTCAAAATACCCAGTAATTACGCTAGCTTCAATGTCCTTTAAGCCGGAACACAATAGTGCATGCACACTGCTGCTTGGCGGTAGACGTTGCGGTGGTACATATCCAGGCAGCCTCTCGCATAGGGGTGACCTACCACCAGTCAAAATGACATATTTTTTTTTTTTATTTTTTTTTTTTTTTTATTCGGAAAAGCAACAGCCTAAGTACATTAAGGTTTACAAATAGAATTAGATAATATATGGAAGGCCAAACAATGCTTCCCACAAACTTACAAAGATACTTAATACATATATTACAAACTTACAAGGTAGTACTTAATTTACATTGTTATAATTATAATTATAATCCAACCATCCATCCAAATTCCCTGCGCGTTCGCATGTGTATGTGTGTGTGTGTGTGTGTGTGTGTGCGTGCTACATATTAATACTATATATGTTGAGATAAATATGAAATAAATAAACATCAACCCGGTTTTCCTTGGGTAATAAAGGTGGATTTTACCGCAGCTACAAAAGTAAATTTGTTCAGATGAAAAATATCAATGTCAGAGAATCTTGTATTGTATGTTTCAACTAATCTGGTAAGAACAGAGTTTTGCCCATAGATTAGTTAGTAGAATGAAAGGGGATTTTAAAAAGAGCTGCTTGTCGAGTACGCCGCTTCGGAACATTAAACATGACACGTTCAAGTAGTTCAGGAGAATCTAATCGGCCAGATATAATGTCATGTAAAAACCCCATATCCAACATTACCCTACGTTCTTCCAAGGTAAAATAAAAAGACGAACCGACTGCATTATAGTAACTGTTCCAGATTAGTCCTAGAGCTGATTGTTCGAGCGCGAACTGTTTGAGCTAATTGCATTGCGAAAGTTCATAACTGTCTTAATGAGCCATTATTAAAAGTTCTGGAAGACTGCTGCGACTAATTGCAGCAGAGTCGTTAAAATAGATTCAGATTTAAGCTCTCTATGGTAGCAATTAGTTCCGTATGCTACGTTTTGGGACGTTTTGTACCGAACGAACTAGAATTGTTTTAATTTTAACAGTTGGTATATTGGGTTATGACGTTGAACATACAAACTAATTATGTATGCTATCAACAGGTAAATTTAAATTTAGCTGTTCGAGGTAAATTACTGTTTCTATATTTAATTTGTTCAAATAACGTTTTTCATCTATTCCAAATTTGAACATGATACATTAGAGTATAGAGTTTGCAATAATTCATTATTATTAAAATATGGATTCCAGTACGCTGAGTGGCCCGTTAGATCATCACCTGAATGCACAAACATAAAGACCGATAGCAAAGTTATAAAATATTAAGTGATGAATGACGATTCACCAGTTAAGAAGTAATTCACTATGTTTTGTAAAATATGTGGGTGGCAAATCTATAAAATTGCTAGAAACGAGAATATTTACTAGATTTACTATTTAGTCGTCCTTTATGTCCGAAGATATAGACTGAGACGCAACTATTCCAACGATTTGCTGGCTTTTACCTCTATATATTTTGTAATACTTAGTAAGCGGGCTAACACAGCATCTAACTTCATTTCGGGAACAATTTTAATTTTGCGCAACTAAAATATGTTTTTTTTTGAAAAATTCTGGTTTTTTAAAGATCAAACCCTGAGAACTCAACCTTAAACCTCACAATTCATATTTAAAATACGTTCAGCTACTTAACCTAAGACGATTTTCTGGGAACTCCGTACCGATCTTTCTTGAGTCCTAAAACACCAATTACAGCGGCATTTAAATCAAAACCCCTCGTCCATCAGACTGCTATCATCGCGGACCACTCAGCCGGCGCCGACGCCGCTGGTGACGCTGTGCGGCGCGCCGCCCCCCTCCAGGAAGCGCGAGGAGCTAGCGGCGCTCGCCAACCTGCGCAAGAAGGTCGCTCCCGGGTTGCTGCAGCCTGACAGGTGAGTACCATCACATCGCACGATACTTTAATACGCCAGACAACCATGCTCACTACGTATATGACTGTAGTTTCTTGATGATGTTCATGCATTATCCTATAAATATTAATACAATCATAACATCAGCCCTGTATTACATGTACTGTCCCACTACTGGGCACGGGCCTCCTCTACTCTAAATATTAAATATATTTCGGTATTTGTCAGAATTAAGCACACCTCTACATGATTTTGGATGTTATTTGGTGGTCGTATAGTGGAGTCTGAGTAAGTAACACCTCAATGTCTATTTCTATCGCCAAGCAGCAGTGTGTAAGCACTGTTGTGTTCCGGTTTGAAAATTGAAGGACATTGTAGCCAGCGTAATTACTGGGAATTATTGGGATGAACATCTAATGTATCAGGGTGTCGAGTGCAGTGGAGGCCGGAGGGTCACGCAGTATCGCTTACCATCAGGGGAGCGGCATGCTCGTCTCGTCATTCAGTAGCAATTAAAAAATATATATAGGTACGTTGGCTGGTTGATTTTGATAGTCAATTTCCTAAATTAAAACATTATAACCTATTCTTGAGCCAAAACAAGTGTGCCAGTTTGAGAAGTGATTTAATGTAACTCCGCAAAAGGATTTTCATGTGGATGGAGCTGAAAGTAATACCTAGTTTGAAAATAAATGTTTTATTTATGTACTGTATAAGTTAATTTATTCAGTAACATAGCGTTTACACGATCCGATAAACCGATTGCGATTAGCATAAGTAAACGAATTGTAGGGGTCGCATTTAGATGGACGGAGCGTGGGTCACGCCCACCCGAGAAGATATAAATGAGATGAGAAATGGGTTTCAAAAGGTACTCCGCGGAGTTCTAACAGTGTGAAAGTTAAAAAGTTCTCCCGAGAACTTGAAATACGAGTATACGCAACTAAGTGGCATTTTTTATTAAATCATATTTCTATAAGTTGCTATTTACTGAGCATCAAAACCAAACAAAACGTATACTGTTTATTATAGACAGCTATTTATTTATATCGCTATTTAATAATTACAAATTCATACATGAAAATACCATTACAATGAATAAAACTAGCTCATAATGTATAGGTTATTTTCCTTCCCCTTTAAATGGGGTAATAGAGATACCGGTATATCTTCGTATCAAGCCAAGCCTTGAACCACGATTGAAATGCTTCCCATCGGCCTCGAACACGCAAAGCGAAATGCGAAAGGTCTGTTTGCAATTTCGCTACAATCGGCCCATTTTTGAAGTAGGCCAAGCATTGGTTCCGTCATGGAAATGTGTCGCGTGACTTATAAAGGTTTTTGAAGACGAATTGAAACATTTTTACTTTCCATATTTCAACCTTTGATGTTCCAATATTTTTCCTGCATTGACCGTCTCCTTGTGTGAAGACTATAATAGAGCTTTGACAGATGTAGAGTAAACATAAGAAAGTAGTATGGTATTACGATTGCTAATTTTTGTTGACAAGCAGCAGTGGGCCGGTATTGTAGTATAGGTTTGAGGTATATTGTACCCTGGAAAAATATAAGGTTTTATGAAAAATAATATTTGATATGTTCTGATACTCTGCTCTATGTTATGTTTGGTTGACGACTTACGAAGTCCTTTCTAAGAGTTACTTAAGCTGAGGTTCTATTAAATATAATTACCACTAAAAATATAAAGCAAAACACACGTTTTATTTAAAAATAAACTCTTTATTCAGAACTCATATGTAGCTTTCAATTAAAACGCTGCAAAGATTAGCTAACTACTTCACTGCGGCTATTCAATAGCAAAGGCATTCAGTTCTTTTGAAAAATATGGAAAAACGCGTTGAAAACCTTGGTTATAATCCAAAGCAGGATTTTTTCCAACGTTTGCATTTTAGTCGATATTCTTTGAATAATTTCTAAGAATCTTTATTTATTACTTGATTTATAACGCTGTTACATTTTGCTCTCATTAAGTTTTATATGTATGATAATTATAATGACGATTACATAGACGCATGAGGCATAATGACATTATAGTTCGGACAAACTAAGCTGGCCGGTATGACAATTAAAAATTATTCCCGACGCGATAACTCTGTGAGAACGTCTACCCAAAAAAATCAAATCCGCGTCATGTCATACCGGCCATATTAGTTTGTCCCTACTATAAGTTGTTGTTACAGAAGCGAGAAAAAATATTGCAAACAGTGGCGGCCTTAGGGCGGTCCTCGCGCTTGACGAGGGACCTTGCGCGATGGCAAACTGAGGGCCCTTTTTTTAGGCCACCACTTTTTTGACCAACGCATCTCTTGCATCTTTATTTAGAAAGTTATTGAAATAGGAGACCATTTTTTGCTCTCGCCCGGGGCCACGCGTCGATCTTTCCTATATTACGCTTATTATTCGTTGTAACATCCAGATATAGACGGCATAAATGATCGATTTTGACATTGTTTTTTTGTTGCAGGCACACCAAAAACAATAACAATGAAAAACCGGCCGCCAAGGAACCGGAGCAACTCGATAACCGGCCAAAACTACTTCAACGGGTATGTGATTTTACACGTAACATATTTTAGCAGTTTGTAAAATACAATGTTTTAATACAACTTCTCAAAAAGCTATACACACTACACACATATTATATAGCCTACAGGTACAGATAACACACATAAAATATATGGATCTAATAAAATAAAATAAAAAATAGAACTTTTCATACCAATTTATTCCCGCGGAAAAGTCTACGGCGTAAAAACTTTTTATTAAAGCTTCCTTATTTGACTAATCTATGAATATAGAGTCGAAAGGACAAACTGCAGGATTTATAATTGAGCTGAAATTTGCGCACTTGCAATCGACGTAGACGTGGTTCCCAAAGGTGAATGGACCGCAACCCACATAAAAAACTTCCATAATCAAGATTCACCACTTGACTTTCATGAAAAATAATATGTCATGATTATTAAATAAAATACTACAGATTGATCTATCACGGAATGACAGTTTTGTTAGATGAAACATAAGATTCTTGTGTTAGACAGAGAAGCTTGACGCATTTTATGTCCCTTTCGACGTGCGTGATTTTTGACTCTTGGTGTTTCAAAGTGCTAAATAATTGTGTTGATTATTCTTTTAGAGAAAATACTGCGACTGGTACGTATAACTATGGTAGAATGCAATATTTTCGGGTGTGAACCTGATAATCGCTGAATAGTTCTGTGTCACCTATGGGCTATGTGCACGCGGTAAAGTCCTCTTGGTATAATGACCAGAGACAAATAAACTAGAATAATAGCTCTGTGTATAACATATGACATAAACGAATGACGGATTGTTCAGTTACAATTTTTTTTTTAAATTAAAAAAAAGGAGTGCTGTTTTAATGAGAAGGATGTATATTTTGTTTCCTATCACAGAACTATAACAAGCAATAGAACCAACGCTAAAATAGCTACTTTATATATATTTTGATACTATTTTATCTTATGGCTTGGATAAGGTGACAGAAAGAGATGCATACTCATTCATGCATTCGAAATTTGCAAGGTTGTCACTAGTTTTCACATTACCTTTTTTATGCTAGAGATGAGATAGAGTCGATTAAAGTAATATCAAAAAATGTCGATGATGTTCAGAAACAACTCATAGTTTATTAAATGACGATTTGCAACAATAATCTCTTATTTAAAGGCGCTAAACTTGTATATATATAACCATGATAATAAGTACAGGACATTCGTCTTTTATCAATTCGTAACTAAGTGACATAAGGGGTGAGAATTGAACCATGTATATGCTCGTGATGTAATTCAATATGGAAAAATTATGAAACCTGAGATTTAATATAAAATCTGAACCACAAAAGAACCGTTTTTTTTTAAATTAGTAAGGTAACGACTCATTTGACTTCAGTCGTCAATATTTTCTTGAAATGGGAAACATTATAAGGACCTACTTTAAAGTAATAAATACCATGTATAGTATTTAAAACCACCCGAGCAAGGCTCGGTCACCCAGGTACTTAAGAATTAAACAACAACAATTAACTCCAGCTGGGTAGGTACCACCGCTATGTCTATTTTTGCCGCCAAGCAGTATTGTGCAATCATTGTTGTGTTTAGCTTTAAATATAGTAGCCAGTTTAATTGACATTAAGGGCCAGTTTCACCGGTTCCTGATAAACACTATTTTTCACATGAATATAAATCAGCTATGCTCCTAGATTAGAATGTGACATTTGTGTTTGGTTTGCTTATACATTTATGAGACGAATAGCATTTATCAGCATACGGTGAAATCGGCCCTTAACATCTAATATCACAGGGTGACCGAGTGGAGTGCAATATTGTTGTTATTGTTTATGGATAGGCGAACAACTTGCTGGTCTTGTCATTCATTTTTAACCCTCGGTGGAAAAAGACGGTCGTAATAAGTTTAAGGTGTGTATCTGTATGTCTGTGGCATCGTAGCTCCGAAACGAATGGACCGATTTTAATGCGGTTTTTTTGTTTGAAATTTGATGGGATCGAGATAGTTCTTAACTATAATTTGGAAAAATCTATTCAGGCGTTTGAAGATAATCAGCTCATTTCCTACTTTCACAAGGCCGATTTTTTGTATGTTTGGTGTACTGTTACTTCAGTGGTATTTTCAAGACCAAGACGCGAGGACGCTTGGGTTAAATTATTACTAGATACTTATAATTAAAGGTCAAACAAACACATTTTATTTTTAACTTCTCAGGAGATTTTTAGGGTCGGGTTATTAAATTTTTTGTTTAATTTTTGTTTACACGAAAAATAAATAGAAATTGCTTAAAGTAGGTCCCATGATAAAGGGTACAAATAATACGACACTTTTAAGGACAAAAGATTTTTATTACCTAAGACAACGGAACTATTCACAGCTTACTGAAAGGAATGCTGAGAAAAATCACTGTTTAAATTGTAACATAATATTTAATAATAAAATAAGTAACATAAAATCGTCGTATTATATACACTGCAACACAAAAAAAATTGAATACATTTATTTTCTTTATTGCGGTTAAATGACGAGACGAGCATGCCGCTCGCCTGATAGTGAATCATACGATTGCCCATAAACAGTACCAACACCATACAGAACTTTGACTCACAAAGTACTACGTGGCACTCTACTACGCTCTGTATCCTATTATCTAATATGTTAAGGGCCTGTTTCACAAAATTCTAAGTAAATTTTATTTGACAGTTATCGTCTTAAACAGTTAATGTAGATTGTACTTATTTGATTACCGTTTATTTGGGCATAATAATATATACAGTGTGACTGTTGTATTTGGTTAGCTTATACATTTATATAACGAGTAGCATTTACTCAGAAGTAGTGAAACAGGCCTTTAGTCTCATAATGCCCAGTAACTACGCTGGCTACAATGTTCTTCAAACCGAAACACTGCTGCTTGGCGGGAGAAATAGACATTGCGATGGTACCTATCAGATGGCCCCTCGCATTCGAGAGATCTACCACCAGTAAACACCACATGGACACTATCCATGTTACGCGAGTGGGTGCTCAATATAACATAAGTATCTATGCCATTCACAGTTAAGAATTATTTAAAAAATTATTGTCCTTTAAATATTATAGCTTTTGTTAACTCCTAATTCTATTACTAGGTTCGCATACCTCTTTTGTTAAATGATGAATGCGAATGGTTAAATATAATCGGCAAATTAGTTTAATCAACAAGTTTCTGTGATTGTCACCAAAATCCTGTTCAAATGAGTGTTCAATTAAACTTTCAAAAATATTTGAAAACATAAATGATCTACAAACTTTGTTGGTAATAATCATAATTTTTTTGGTGCCTAGAAATGAAATATCACTGTTGGATTTTTGTTCCCTGATGAATTTCTCCATAATTTCACATATTTTTTTAACATCCGTAGATGGCGTGACCAAACCTCCTCTATCTTTAACTGATATTAGTGACACTCTGCTCAAATCTTTGTGATTACTATATAAACTTTCCAGACAGGTTTCGCATTTTAGGTTCCTTCGTAGTTTTTTTACGACAAAGCCAGCTATGTAGTGTACGACATCTACAGAATATTCACTTAAGAATTGCGAGGACCAGACGAACTCTTACTTATGAGAGACCTACCACCAGTGATAGTCGATCGGATGTCATGTTGTTCATTAACGATCTAATGTTGGGCCGTAAGACCTGGTGAGCACTGAGCTCAATATAACCGTCCGCCTTTCCCCGCTGGACTGGACGGTATCGATACTGTCGTTTTCCCTACGAAAAAGAAGATAGGAAGTAGGATAGTTTCATTCCCACTAAACAGTGTCACAGTTTTAAAATTTCTTACCTTACAGTATAGTCTTAATTCTTTGACGTCGTAATTTGTGACACTTGGTCCCGCTTCGTTTGTTTCCATTTGGTTAGTTGATTCAGGTAAAAATAATGTAGGAGTAGCGTTTATTTTCAATCGTCCGTATTATATGGTATCATGGAGAACAAATGATTCTTTGGTGAAATGCTTAGAGCAGATAAGACTGTGCGTTTTTGGTGCTCAATTGAACCTTGCGATGCGGTGTATCCATATATTTTTTGTAATTTCATCTTTCGGGAATCTAAAATAAAACGTATAAAGTCCTCAACATTATCGATAACTCCTTTGTCACATCTCTATGATAACTATAATTATTTGTAAATATTTAATAAAAATACAATAAAAGAAACCGAATTGTATGCGGAAACTGTAGATGATACAATTTAAAAGCATATTCTGAACATCTACTTATTTTATAATTAAGGAAAAATGCATTTTCTGCAAGAAAACTCAATTATGAAAAGTCACCAGCTCATTCGTATTTTCTTTTCGCCTTGTATGTGATTTACAACCAACTACCACACACGCCATGCTTAAAACTAATTTCGACACAGTATCGACACATAAATTATATAATATTTTAGTTAAATTATTAATGTAAATGAATATTTAAATCAATTTTACGTTTACCGTCCACAATACATCAGACACATTAGCAATCCAACTAAATTTATGTGACATGACATTTCGAAAAATGACATATAAAGCACGCATATTTTTAATTTAGACCAAGAAGCTTATATATAAGCTATAATCTTCTTGATTTAGACGCATAATTATAACAATGTACCCAAATTGACATTTCTTCTCTGACTCTTTAGAAATAAATAAAAACTATGTAGTATTCACTGGCTCACTCACTCTCGTGTAAAAGCTGTTTTATTCGAGATGCATAAGATTGATGTTTCGCAACTGTTATTTTAGTGTTGGTTCTATTGCTTGTTATAGTTCTGTGTTTCCTATTTTTTGTCATTAGGGTCATTCGGGGCAACAGCACGCAGTGGGTAAAAGTTCGCATGGTCAATATCTCGGAACCTATTGAGGGGACTCAGACACTTTTTCGGCTAGATCAGAGGCGCGTCAGGGACGATGTCAGAGCCACAAGCTATTTTACCAAGCCTCACTTGTTTAGCGAAAAACGGTGATCAACGTGATTTTGTTGATTAGTTACCAACATTTTGTGCTAGGAAAAAAGTGTATGGCTAGACGATGCATCAGTTTATAAAAGTCCGTTAATTATGTTAAGTTTACATGATTATTATAGTATTTATTTTAGTCATTAATTCTGTCCTAGAAAATAAATGCGTCTCAACTCACGTGTGATTGTTTAAAATATTCCCTGTTTGGGTAAGTGTACGAGGTTAAAAGTACGCACCCTGTTATAACTTCATTACAATGATCGCATGGTTTTTTCTTATTTAAGCTGCAATTAAGTCGAATATTATTTGTAAAGACTTTTAGACCTTAGAGAAAAAAATAAATATTTTCATTAAATACTCTGCGTAGTTTTACCCACATAACGGGTCAATAGTACGAATTTCTCCCGATGCACTTAAACATGTATTGCAAAAAAAACAGTAAAGCAATGTACAAAAACTCATTAAATAATGAAAGAAGAATAAATTTCCTTTACATAGAGTGTTAAAACGTTTTTCAAGACACTATATTTTTGACTGTGTAGACGATAGAAAAAAAAGTGCGTACTTTTAGGCCGAATGACCCTATACATTTAGCATCAATGTTAGTAACTTTTAACGTCGGTCAGTGACCGAAGAGAGGCCGGATCTTGGTTCGGTCACTCGATGTCTCGGCATATTTTTCGACAATATTCGCTCGCGACTTACCGGTGCGGCGGGTCATGACTCGTGACCCACCATTTAAGAAATGTTCACATTTTTAAATTCGCTGAAAACAAACAACTGTTGGGCATTGGATTAGAATGTTCCAAATATAGTTGGGTTGTAATTATGATGTACGTATGAAAAGAGGAGCCAATTACTATAATATAATATACCACAATTATGAGTAGTTTTGTTGAGATATACTATACTATAGAGATCTATTTTAAAAAGAATAATGGACAAGCGTACATAGTTTATGTTTATACTTCTACAACGGCAGACGAGTATAGGAACCATTTAAAAAATATGGCATAACTTTTTTAAGTATCTCATGTTATATAACACAAATGCATCAAGTAACCTGTACAATCTAACTAAAATGCGGAGGATCAATATTACGATATAGCTTCGGTTTTCGAATTTCAGGAAAATTTATATGTTCGCGCGGAGACGCCACGGTATCCAATTTTACGGGCGGTTTCCGAAGCGAATGGTAGTTTCTGCTTCTAAATATATCTGAAAACTTTAATGGAAATAAATTTATGTTTAAATTTTTATTATATTCTTATAATAAATAAAACGAATTTAAGCTAACTTTAGGGTATTAGTTTACCCGTATTTCGTAATTTTTAAGTACTTTGAGATTTATTCTCAAAGCTTTGGTAGTATAATTCTGTGTACATATTCATGCCTTTTATCCCCAAAGGGGTAGGCAGAGGTGCAACTAGTGCACCCACTTTTCGCCGTGCATATTCCGTCCCATGACGTGATAGGGGGCGAGCCTATCGCCATATCGGGCACACATTCCAGACTGCCGGGCTGATAGTGAATAGAAAAATCCAATATCACTATGCCCGACCCGGGGATCGAAACCGAGACCTCAGCAGTCATAATATTATGATTTTGAAAATCCAAAAGTAGTGATAGAAAATGTGTGAATGACGCATTTAATGATTATAATTAGTACTTTATTTTCACCATATAAACATGTTATATGTTCGAGAATTATAATTACATTAAATACCGTCCACACAATGAAACTTTAAAACTCATTTGCCGATCAAACACGGCATATTATTGTAGCGTGGAAATGCATTCGCGTAGAAAGCTCGTAGCAACGCTACGTAATTTGTAGCACAAACTACATCGTAGAATGTGTGCTACGACGCTACGACCCATACACTTCAGAAATAAACTTGTGGGAAAGGTTTGTTGGAAATGATTTTAATAATTTCCTTTGATTTTCTTTATTGATCCAGATGTCAAAATGTATCCATATACGTATAACATTATACTCCATTCGCGTTAAGAAAATAATCATCAGTGAAGCTGAAAGGTAAAGTTATTCACATTTGTCTTGCATAATGCATTGAAAAATGTACACACGTATACACGTATGTATGTATATGTATAACGCTATACATAACACTAGAGAACTATAGCAAAATATTTGTAGTACTTACGAGCAAACAATTTAAATGCGCCTGCCGTAAAATACAACCTTTATAATCCTTACAAAAATCTTCGCTCCACTCTCCGAACTAAAGTCGGGATTAAAATTTACGTGGAACAGTAATATACGATACAGGTTTTCAAGCATAAATTGTATTAAAATTAAATTGAAATGTAAAATACGCGGTGAAGCCTCCATGGCACAACGGGGGATGTCAACTGTGAAAGAGGCCGCGGATTCGATTTCCACAGCGATATTAATGTTTGTGTGATCTGCGAATATTTGTTACGAGTTTTTTATGGGACTCTAAGGGAGCTTCGTAGTTGTAAGGCACGAAATAAGGCTTATATTAATTATTAGTGTGAGGTTTAGGAGTACATGTCTGATCGTTAGTTGTATTTATTTCTCAGTGACTTATATGCTTTTTCCGTAGCAATGTTAATGAGTAAGTGTTTTCTAGAAATAAAAGTACAACAGACACATAAAACTTTATCATTTTTTAAAATTTTATAACAAACAGCCTCGACCACTCACCCGCGTGCACTATCTCTGTACAAATAACTAAGGAATATATCGTTTATGCATATTTATAATAAAAAATTGCAATAGAGATTATTATAAAGCCCTCCACTCTCGTTCCCGCTATCTATCCCGGTCCTCCACTCTAACTCCTGTCTCCGCTACCAATTTATTGAATTTGTAAACGAGGTGGTAGAGCGGTAACGTACCTATTGTGAACCATGTCATTTGTAGCCCGTACGGACACATTGTTTTACGCTGAAACTTATTAAAATATTTCACAACTTCCATTTATTACAGAAATTTTGATAATAGCACTTTGCGAATAGCGCTATTGAAATAACTTTTAACGGACCGTGAAAACTATGCCAATCAGGGTTTACAGTTGGTACGGTCACAATGTTATTTAATAACTTTGTTAAATGTAATTAAAAAAGGAATATTATTCAGGAAACCCTAGGCTATGTTTTATTTTTTGTGATATTCAGCCATCTGTTATTTTAAAATCGTAACTTTGGGTCCGTCATGACGTGCTTTAAAGCTTACGTACTGCATGAAATAATAAGTAGAAATTCATAAAAGCTGTTTATATTGACTACAGGCTCAATTCGACGTCTATTGCAAAATACAATACTCAAAAGAAACATTACCGTGTCATACAAAATATTACACCGGCCACCGCATCGACGAAGGTCGGACCTCCCGCGTGTTTACATATTGCATCTAACTCAATCTTGGCAGAACAGCGGGTGACCTTGGCCCGTTTATCGGAAAATGTTTTTGTGACCTTCAGATGACCTCACCACACAGGGAGGAATATTAAATTGTTTTGAATGTTCGCCGGCTGAATGTTAAAATTATCATAACTCTGTATTCCCCTGTATTACCATTTACCAACCATCGTTTTCACGATCGCGCGTTGAGACGCGTTTTTTTTTATTGCATTAAATGACGAGACGAGCATGCCGTTCGCCTGATGGTAAGCGATACGACCACCCATAAACAGTAAAACACCATCCAGCACCTTGACTGACAAAGTACTGAGTGGCATTCCACTGCGCTCGTCATCCTGAGACATAAGATGTTAAGTCTCATTATGTCCAGTAGTTATACTGGCTACAATGTCCTTCAAACCGAAACACAACAGTGCATGCACACTGTTGTTTGGCGGTAGAAATAGACATTGCGGTGGTACCCACCCAGACGGCCTCTTACATAATGAGAGACCTACCACCAGTGAATGTTGATATTTGTTTGATTAAATAAGTATTTATTTATTAGAGTATACTTTATACATACAATTTCGCCTAAGTAGGTGAAAAGCAATTATAAACTGTCAGTTTCATAGTATAAAGTGTAACGTTTTTCACCAACATATTGCCAATGTCAGCGAACCCAACGCCAGCACTTCTGCCTACCCTTGTAGTACAGATACAAAGATGAGCTTACTAAGTTATTAAATAGATTCTAGTCGACGTTGTTTCAGTGCACTCAACAACTTATCTCCTATTCTTTCCTTCGTAACAATGTCCTTACTGAGCTTAATCAGAGGAACTTTATAAAAGTATAATGATTCCTTATGTTTACGCGAATGTTAGACATTGAAATTAAACTATTATAACGGATTTTATCGCGGTTTTTTATTTGTTTTTTTTTTTTTTTTTTTTTTTTTTTCTGATTTTTCTCCCGACGTTTCGAAGGCTTTGCAGCACTTCGTGGTCACGGGGCGGACTGAGGTGTTGGTGGTCCGAAAAGTTAGTGTTACAAATCTACCTTCAATTTACAATTATACAATTTAAAGATGTTAGTCATTGTTTGCGGTCCGGTCTACGCAGTAAGAGCTCACAATGTCTTGAGGTCTGGCAGCAGGTCTTTTGGGGCCCGATTTAATTAGATGTATGACCGGGTCCCAGGCTTGTGCAAGTTTCCAACCATCTTCTCTATTGAAATTAGGATGTTTTTTGATCTCAATAGCCTCGCGGATCATCCTAGGCAGGAATCGGTGTTCTTTGGCAAGGATTTGTGGCTTGTCAAATCTAAGGTAATGGTTGGAGCCTTCTTCTGAGTGTTCAGCTACTGCAGACTTCGTAGAGCGTCGGTGTTTAACATCAGCTATATGTTCTTTTACGCGGGTCCCTATATGTCTTTTTGTTTGTCCAATATAAGAGAGGCCACAGTCGCAATCTATCTTGTATACGCCCGGTTCTTGTAGAGGTATATGGCACTTGACAGGTGGTAAAAATTGACTAATCTTCTTAGGCGGCTTAAAATAAGTTTTTATGGAAGCGCGCTTCAGGATGTAGCCAATCTTGTCAGTGACTCCTCTTACATAAGGTAATACAACTGGGACACGATCAACTGTGGCTGGTTTCACTCGGTCTCTGTGACGCGGCGTGGAATTTGGAGCTTGTTGTCTCGCAGTACTTGCTTGACATGTTGCAGCTCAGCAGCCAGGTGTTTCTCGTCACAGATTCCTTGTGCTCTCTGAAACAAAGATTTGCCCACGGTAGCTAACTGTTTTGGATGGTGATGAGATTCACCGTTCAGGTATTTATCTGTATGGGTCGGTTTCCTATACACAGTGTGGCTTAGGGACTGATCAGGATTACGGACCGCAAACAATGACTAACATCTTTAAATTGTATAATTGTAAATTGAAGGTAGATTTGTAACACTAACTTTTCGGACCACCAACACCTCAGTCCGCCCCGTGACCACGAAGTGCTGCAAAGCCTTCGAAACGTCGGGAGAAAAATCAAATAAAAAACCGCGATAAAATCCGTTATAATAGTTTAATTTCAATTTATAAAAGTAGTTAAATGAAAGTATCGATCCCGTCTAGTTTCCTGCGACGTTGTGAAAGTTCAGATCGCATGATATGTTTTTTTTTCAGAATTCTAGTTCTGCATCGCTATGAACCGAAGTCGGGAGTCTATAAATTCTTCCTCGAAAAGATTTAAGTCACCGAGTCTTTGATTCGACTTAACTTACACGTATATTGGATTATTAGAATCGAAATTCCTGCAAGCAATCTTGAAGGCGTTGCCATTTGTAGAACAATTTACATTAGGCCATTATTGGAACTCGGAGACGACGAAAATCACAAAATGTCGAGCCTTTCAATGATTAATGGCGTGGCGGCCCCTTTCATCGCCATTTCGTGATATTGATGGATCGACGCGCTGTGAATTTTGCATTACGCGGAATTTACATTACGCATAAGAAGCTGGATTATATCTGGTTGCTAGATATGTAAACCTTTTATACGGAAAACAGAGTTAGCAGCGCTGCGAGCACAAGCTCTGATGGTAGGTCTTTCATATGTAAGAGTCCGTCTGGGTACTACCGCAATGTCTATTTCTACCGCCAAGCAGCAGTGTGCATGTACTGTTGTGTTTCAGTTTGAAGGACATTGTAGCCAGTATAACTACTGGACATAATGAGACTTGACATCTTATGTCTCGGGATGACGGGCGCAGTGGCATGCCACACAGTACTTTCTAACTAAAGGTGCTGGATGGTGTTGCTACTGTCTATGTCATTCAATACAATAAAAAAAACATCTCGTTTATTATATTTCTCGAACGCGACCAACATGATGAATTTTAAAAATAAACATCAGTCACCTTTTCTTTGGTTTTCGCTAGCTAAAAACCCTACTAAGTCCAAAATTTTAAAAAAAATACGCCTTCTCTTCATTCGCAAGTACCGTCATTATGAAGGTTAATTTTTTATCCCATCTCCTAAAACGGGCCAAGGAGAAAGTCCGTGCCCGGCACGAACGCCCTTATGCTAATTGCTCCTTTTGTTTTGCTAGGACCCTCATCTGACTGTTTAAGGTGTCCGTAAACAACGTCTTGTTAAAAAGTTTTTCATCTCTTGTTCTTTCAACTCTAGAGTATTCGGCAAATGTCAAATAACTAGAGGGGGCATATCATTACCATTTTTAATTCAAAATTGTGACTTTGTACCAGCATAAAGTTGTGTCGTTCATCAGTCAGTTATGCATTCGGGTATTTTGAATACAAAGAACATAGAAAGAGCGTTGACGCTGTGAACATGCGAAAACATCGAAAGACAGGTGTGCTCAAAGACGCCGCGCTTCACGCTCCGCCGCGCCTGAGAAAGCTCGCATAGATGAGAGTTCTATTTGGAGGTGTGAAGTCTAACAACAGTGCTAAGTCAAAGATGTCGCTATAAGAAGCATGCTCGTCTCGTCATTCAATGCCATAAAAAAAAGAGGGTGTTATATTTTAAGTATGTAACGTGGAGTAGAATATTGTATCTGAAGACACACATGTTTAACACACTGTTTCTATCCTTATGGTGCCGTGCGGACACTATCAACTTGTTACCGCAAAACACTAGACAGATGCTTTAACAACTTCAAGCAACCGTCCATTACATAGTATACATTCTCTGCAGAAAGTTGACAGCATTTACGCGACGTATAACACGAGATCAAAAGAGATGTGTAAGAAACTATTTCAATTTCCAGAACTATTTCCTTTAGCGAACTACTAAGATCTCTATTTACAACTGTCTCTGCGATTTATTTCCAATCGTCGCGTCGCTCGATTAAACTCTCAGATTCAATGTCAATACTGCGGCATCTGCCGCACATTTTAATTGATTGTTCTTCACGATGTTTCCACTGACATGAAGTGGATGCGATACACTGTGTTTAATGCAATATGAATGGTCTATTGACTATTTATGCAACGTCTCTGTATAGTTCTGTTCTACTTCGAAATGAAATGAAATCATTTTATTCCAATTCAGATTCAGTTAATTTTTACTCTACCACCAATGAAACACCCTTGTCTTTTTGTTTCCAAGAAAACATGTTTGATATATTTATTTGTTAGCTATGGGTCCCGCGTTCTCTTTATTAGTAGGTATGTAGCATGTTAAGATAGATAGCGCGGTTAGTAAGCCTTGCTGCCATCGTTGTCGTATCTTTTGTTTTTAGGGGCTCAACCGTCTCCTTATTATTTCGAACTGCCTCCCAATATAGAGGCTGGCATAGTAATCCGACCGGTTAAATGTAAAATGACAGTATTTAACGCCGATACATGTATATTTTTCTTGAAACGTCGTGTATTTTTAACCCTTAATTTATTCTCCAGCACGTTTTATACGTTGCAAGATAAAATAAACAAGTCAAAAGAGGATAAGTGACGGGCGTTAGATGTAGTGAATAATGAATGCAGCCACAGGTCGTTATCATTTGTTATGGTGGCGCGCGCTGCGGATCTCATTTATTTTGGGTCCACGCTCGCGGGGCACGCCGCCCGTGGCCCCGCACTTTACCGTGTTTGCGCATTTTGCCCAATATTTCAAATTATGCGGTCGGCTGGTTAGAGGTGTTTTTTGTTTGTGTAAACGGTAATAGGTATGCGTAGGTGTAACGAACGCGTAAAAACAATAACCAATTTGTAGAGTATATGTAAAATTATAATACAGGAGCCATTCTACTTTCGAGTTGAAATGAGCATTTAAGTAAAGTATTGCATTATTTACTACCCTAAAATAGACGGACATTTTATAATAATAAATTGCAACGTGAGGCACTACCTCAGCAGCGTAGTTGTATTGCGTGCGTGATACGACACCGCTCGAGGTCTCGGACCTGGCAAAGTGTTATTGGGTTTTCTGCTCAGTATTAGCCCGGAGTCTAGAATTTTTTCCTCATACGGCGGTAGGCTCGCCTAATATCACATCGTGCGACGGAGCACACAGGTGAAAAGTGTGCGCCCTGGTTGCACCTCTGCTTACCCCTTCAGGGATAAGGGTGTGATGTGTTTGTAAATTCAAACGTGTGGTGTATGAAATTTGATATCAATGTCAGCTTTGCTTAATATTGAGGGACAAAAGTACACCATACAAAGACATTAAACAGTATTATTTATAATCTTAGAACTCTTTGACAACATAGAATCTGCACTTATAGGTGGCAGCACAAAATCGACGCAAGAGCCACATGTGGATAAAAAAGGAAACTTTTTAGAACAATAATTTATTTATATATTCTTTTAATATGACAAAAATAATAAAATATGGGTTCCGGCAGAATATTATTGATACCCAGTGTGGCCAAAATATGCTTTTTTTTAGATGGGAGCTACTTATTTTGTTGTTATTGAAGCAAAATTAGGAGGTTATGTTCCCTAATTACAGATTTGTTTGTATTGAATATTATCATCAAAACTTCTTTATTTTTATAAAATACGTAATTAGACATTTCTAAATGCATTTGGAACTCATACTTATGTATGTTTTATACAGCTTTTCTTATTTTTGTCTATTTTAACATAAGTTAAAATAGACAAAAATAAGAAATGGTTATCCATAGAATGTAAGGTACTATTAAGGTACTATGTACTTAGGTACTATTCTTGGCTACGTAATAGAATTTTACACCATTTTATGTGTTATTTTTAAGTTTTGGATCATCCAGATGCACAGCAATACATTATTAGCAAATTAAATGTTATTTTTCATCCTTTTAATATGACTATTTTACGTCAATATATTAACATAAGTTAAAATAGACAAAAATAAGAAATGGTTATCCATAGAATGTAAGGTACTATTAAGGTACTATGTACTTAGGTACTATTCTTGGCTACGTAATAGAATTTTACACCATTTTATGTGTTATTTTTAAGTTTTGGATCATCCAGATGCACAGCAATACATTATTAGCAAATTAAATGTTATTTTTCATCCTTTTAATATGACTATTTTACGTCAATGCCAAGTATCGATGGGCTGAAAAAGAGTCAGATTGCGCCACCAGATGGCAGAGCTTACGACGTTGATGTTCCCTATAATTGGTAAAGTTTGTTTTCATTACCGGATACTTGCTGGAAATCCTGAATTGATTTTAGCTAAGGACTATTTCACTGATATAAGGCTGTACTGAAGTAAAAAGTGCGAAATGTCATTTACAATTATCTTCCTGGAAAGGCTCAATACACTCATAACGTTAACCGTTATTTAGAATCAGTCTTTTTTTTTTAATGGACTTGCCGGCCAGTAGCTTGACGCGAGTCGTCTTTTCTGGCCACACCGGACTTTCAGGTGAACGCTTTAGGCGCTCGCAACCCTTGATTTAAGTAACCATGCTGAGGGCAACCCACTAACGGGTTAAGAACCTCAGCTCAGGACGGTCACTGGGAGAAGATGAGACATCAAAGATTAGTGGGGAGAAATAGTCGAAGCGATTGTGCAGCTTGCGGTCAATAGCCTCTCTCTTCTTACGTCTAGTAGTGACTCTAGTCTGTATTCTGTTGATAACTATGTTACATAATAGGTAATATATATGGGGGCCGCTTAGCAAACAATGTTCGTACATTATCTAAATATGTTTTATGAAGTCCTGTCGTTTTTGAAACTGTTTATACATGACTTCCATAATTATAATTTGGAAGATCAATTCACTTATTAATATAATCTCTGCGTAAAAAGGTTTTGATGGCAAGGTAATTACTACTTAATACAGGAGTTGTAGCGTTCTGCGCTTTATGCAAAATAATAGCAATGCAGAGTGTGCATAAATAAAACGCGATTACTGCAGCGGACGCTATAAGTGCTCACATTCAACTAGCGCTTTAAATCATGTGTCGGCAGCCATGATAACTTTCGAGTGAGTTGGATGAATGCGCTTTACAGACATAAATAGTACTTACCTCATAGCAAAGGGTAATTTATAAGTAAGCCGACACTCTTTCTACTTTGTATAGAATTTTGTAATAAGTATTACACAAATTGCAAAGGTAAGCGGATACGCGTTGTATTATAAAGTAAAATATATTATTGTGTCGTGGGTATCGACTACTCGGTATATTACCAAATACCAAAACTCGAAGTCAAAATTCGTGAATATTAAACATTCGATTTGGCATATTTTTGCCCGCGGCCTCGCCTCGGTCCTTCTTTGATATTTTACTTATTTTCTAATTTATGCCCAGTTCTAATAATATTAGCCCTCTTTATTAATATCCGACTGGTAGGCACAAAGCGCTCGTAATAATGAGTAAGAACAAGCATTGCGTTCATAACGTTATGGAAGTGGGTGCCCACCTACATAGGAAGGTACATTCATAATTTTTATGAACAATCTGGTATGCAAGTTTCCCTTTACGTGTAAAGCACAAGCTCGCGGCTTCGCCTGCGTGAAAACCCTTTTCCGCTACAGAAGTCCCTAAAACACACTACGACGCCAGCGCCTTCTAGTTAAAGTATCACATTAAAAATATCGATTATTCCCCATGGGAATAAATTACCGGGATAAACAGCCTATGTATTAATCCAGGGCATGATCTACCCGTGTGCCAAATTTCATCCAAATCCCTTCAGTAGTTTTTGCGTTAACTTCTAACAAACATCCATACATCGAAACATTTTCACCAACTTTGCATTTAAAATATTAGTAAGATGAATATATACCTAAGTACAAATAGTTAGAAGTTCTTGAGATTCCTGCTCTGGGAATGAGATCGAACTTTACCATCTCGTGTCGGCGGGCGATTCCATTTTAACTTCTATGCTACAACGTTAACAGTTAACTTCCTAATTAAAATTAATTAAAACGCAAACATTTAAAGTTTCCAACGTTCTTTCCCAGTATTTTGCTTTGTTAATGAATTCAAATAAAAGCGTATATTTATTTCCAAAAGGGCGGTTCAAAGTTCACGGTTCGTGTAAAAGCCCGACTGGGTTTGCAAGTAATTGGAAAACTTGTAAAAAGAAATTGCAGCGAGAATTCCAAGACTGAAGCGCAGTTCAAAGCCGCAAATACAGAAACTTTTTAACTCTAGAGGCTTTTTCTCATTAGTGTAAAAGCCACGAGACACTTATGGACCGCTTTGGACTCGGGGTATATTTTAGTTGTGGACTTGAACTATGACTTATGAGGTCTCGTGTAGACTGTATTGCTGGAAGCGGGTATAAAATATTGCAAGCATGTTCGGACATTTTTTTTTACAATGATAAGATAACTCCTTCATATCCAAGGGTTAGGCAGAGGCGCAAATAGTGCACCCACATTTTGATGTATATGATAAGGAACAATTACAATAATAATGGAATGCAAATAAGCTCGACTATTATTATGGACCTAGCTTCTCTACAATTGGAATTAAGAGGCCAGCTAAAAAGAGATTTGTAAGCGGATCCATAAAATCCCATATGAGATAAATCGTTATTCTAGTTAAAACTACAAACTGAATCAGCTAATGGTACGTGACGATCGCCGCCAGATACATTATCAATGTGTTAGCGGCCTTTAAAGTATGTATGCGCACCGCAAAGTCTATTACTACCGGTAAGCAGCAGTGTGCAAGCACTTTTTTCGTTGGTTTTGTTTTTTCCTTCATAAAAGGAGAAGACAAAGGCGCTTAGCCATGCAGCCTAGTCTGTTGTTTTTTTGCCACATATTCTAAGGACAGTAGTAAGGGATTCACCGATACTGGAGCAGGTTCGAGGGCCGGTCCGCGGCGCTCCGGCGGCTGATGGCCGACGTTTTCGATTGCTCCAGATTCGGCCCGCGGAACCCGCGAATAAATCCGCGGATTAATACCTACCGCGAATTAATTTGATACCTACCGCGGATTAATTTGATACCTACCGCGGATTAATTTGATACCTACCGCGGATTAACTTGATACCTACCGCGGATTAACTTGATACCTACCGCGGATTAATTTGATATCGACCGCGGATTACTTTGATAACACCCGCGAATAAAAATTATATCGTCCGCGGAATCCGTTTCATATCACCCGCGAGGTAGGTATGAACCACGAATTTGTTCATGGTCTACGGTTCCCTTAAGCTTGTACTGTTTCCCTGTTCGTTGTGCTTTTAACTTTCTACTTTCTATCGGCGATCCTTTTTTTTATTTGAAGGATGCAAAGGTCTTTGTCGCGTATTTCTATTAACTCGTGTTTCTACGCAAAAGCCGTTTAAAATTACTTAATAGTTACCCTTTACGCATTACGAGCATTGTTTATGATAGATAAAGCAACATTTTCCCTGTTTCGTTGTGTTATTGACTTTCTACTTTCTATCGGCGACCCTTTTTTATTTGAAGGATGCAAAGGTCTTTGTCTCGTATTTCTATTAACTCGTGTTTCTACTTAAAAGCCGTTTAAAATTACTTAATAGTCGCCCTTTACGCATTACGGGCATTGTTTATTATAGATAAAGCAATCGTTACAATACACCATACCTTTCTCAAATTCTAGGTAAAACCCTTTGGGTCTTCTCATTGTCATAATAATTACGGTTCCCATTATTCACATTACCTGATATTACGTATTCAACGGAACATTTAAGGTGAAAGTCGAAACATGTTGGATCTTGTCTGCAAGGAAACAATACTCCCTCTCCATATAAAAGACCGACGCAAAATCACATGGTATCGTATTCCACTCTGTGCTCTGCTCGAAGTGTGATCTCCAGTTGTTTGTAACAGTGAAGTGATAGTAAAATTGTGAAATAGTTAAATAGTGAAAGTGTTATAAAAATGAATGTAAGTACCTTTATATACTTTGATCTAAAAGTGTTGTAACCAGATGTTTCATTAATTGTTTATGCCATGTGTTGTCCACCAGGTTAATACATTTTAGCTATCTTTGATGTCTTATTAATTTATCATTGTTACTAATGTGTACATGTATACTTCGCATACCTATAAGTATTTATCATACAGTACTTACTTAACCGATAATTAAAACAGTTTCATTTCATTTTGTTACAGTTTTCTGAAAATACTTTCAAAAACTACTATTATGCTGAAGAAATCGACGAACCTAGTGATGAAGAAGGTACACTCGCCTTTAAAGTCAAAAAAGCGATATTAGCAAATAAAAGACCGATCGAATGCAACAGCATTGATGAGTTCTTCGAAAAACCAAAAAAGAAGAAGACAACAACAAGAAAGTCATCCAGTGTTGGTCGATCGACGAGCGGTGGTGTTTCATACATCCGATCAAACAGCGATGACAACAGTTCTGCATCACATCTCATAAAAATTGAGGTGTATGAAGTGAATAAAATAAAAAACATCGCACCGACGGAACATTGGAAACACGCTGATGTGCGAGTTAAATATTACGCGGAAAACGACAGTGATAAGAACTTGCAAAGTGTCAAGGACACTATATACAATATAACCAAACAGTTGGCTAGTAAGGACGATTGTGTGAAATATTTTATAGACACAGACAAATGAACAAAAGTGCCAGTGCGTGTCAATGTTTTAATATCATAACTTTAATCATATGCTTTGTACTACTATTATTGAAATAAGAAACTATTATTGTATTAACTGTACTTAAGAATCTACCTGTTTAAATTTAACTTACATTGTATTGTATTTAAACTTTGTACTCTTTTAAGTTACATACTTAATAGATTAATTTGTTTTTGATTCTAGAACTCTTTGTGAATTGTGTTATTGCTAAGTATTATTGTAAATAGTTATAAGTCTTTTTAGTGTTTTTTCATGCTCATGCTTACGATTGTAAAGTTATTGGGAACATTCATAAATTGTTTGGAAAAAAGTGGATAGCTTAGAATGTAATTACATTGTTTTGGGTAGTATATAAGCGTTGAAATAACTTTTAAAAATACTGAGACATTCCTTACCATGGATACAAGCTGTGATTTATACAACATGGAACTCGTCGCACTTCTCGAAAATATCGAATCAATGGATCTGATGTCATCGCAATACGACAAAGAACTGTACGAGCTCTGTGATAAAATGGAACAAAGACAAGTTGAAACGTGAGTAAAACATTTTTTATTATTTTAAGACTAGTTGCAACATGTTTTGGGAATCCATGAAGAGGGGATACACTTAAAGTATTTATAATGGTTCGAACATCTTGCACAATCATTCAACTTGTTTCTTCCGTTTATATTTTTAACATTGAAGTGCAACCAAAATGTACCACTCACTTGATATTTCTAGTTTATCTCAGAGTGAGATTGCAAGTTTCGATAAAAAGATAATTTTACATAAATATCATCGTTTCATACGGTTTTGGTATATATTAAATGTTTTGCCAGAATCAATGTTGGGAGATCCTGATATTTCTCCTTATTATACACCATGTAGTGGACATAAAATCTCAAAACAAACTCATTCCGATGAGGATGATATTGATGGTGTATTATCAATGAAAGCATATTGTTTGCAGTGTAAATAACAAATAATGTTAGTATCTATTTAAATAATAGAAACATAGTAGCATATTTATTTCGTGAGATAACATTTTTTTAACAGTTTTCTTATCCATCAGATCTATGCAGAATGGAGAAGGCAGCAGGAAAAGATTAGCGCCAACTGAATTGTTTGAAGAGGATCCATTAAAGAGAAGAAAAAATATTCATCTTGAAGCTCCTTCGACATCTACATCGTCGCTGGATAACATTTTAAATGTAAGTACAGAACAGCATAATGATAAAATTGAATGTCCTGAGTGTCGCATATATGTATCAAAAAAATATATGACCAGTCACTATAAGAGCAATAAACATAAAAATAATTTAATTAGAAGAGATAATAATCTACCTAATGTTCAATTCATTGATAGTGCTTTCGGTAATAGAATTATTACATATCGAGTGAAATCTAGTTTAGTTTCTGATACACAGCTTGAATCACCTGAATTATTTTTACAAAATATTAAAAAAATAATTTATACATTACTAGAACGATCTATCTTAGAATATTCTGTTGTAAAAGTTAATTTTATTCTCAATGCGGATTTCACACAAGAAACAAAAAATCTACACAATGTTTTTGATTTTCAAATTTCAAACTATCTTGTTTGTCAAGGTGATGATAAAGATATTATTTTCTCATCTATAATTACCGAAATAACAAACAAAATGACCAATTTCCAAAAAAAAGGTAGTGGATGGAGTTTAGTTAAAATAAATCACTTGGATATGAATGTCAACAAATTTAACCCATTGCGTGGATCTTCATACATAGACCTACCGTTAGATATAAAACATAAGAAAGCTGTAATCAATGTTCAAAATAACGATCACGAATGCTTTCGTTGGGCAGTTTTGTCAGGATTATTTCCAGCTACTCATAGTTCCAATAGGGTATCATCTTATATAATACACAAAAACAAACTAAAATTTGATAACCTATCGTTTCCTATAAAAATTAATGACATCCATAAGTTTGAAAAATTAAATAGTATAAGTATTAATGTTTTTGGATTACAATATGATTCAATAAGCAAATCAAATAAAGTTGTGGGTCCATTACACTTTACGAAACACCGTAAAAATACTCACTTAAACTTATTGTATATTTCTCAAGGTTCTAAAGGTCATTTCTGTTATATTAAAAAGCTCTCGAGATTATTATCTAAACAGTTATCGACTTCTGAACATGCAGTTCATATTTGTGATGGGTGTTTATTAAATTTCACGTCATTAGATAATTTAAAACGACACCAAGAAAATGACTGTTTCAATGTGTGCACAAATTTACCATCGGAAAACGATAGAAAAAGAAACTGGTTTAATGAATTAATACCATCAAACCACATTTCATTTAACAACTATGAACGTAAATTAAGAGTTCCATTCGTTGTGTATGCTGACTTTGAAGCATTTTTAAAACCAATAGAGAGTTGTTCTAACAATCCAAATCAATCATCAACTGTTAATATTCAAAAACATGAAACGTATAGTTTTGGGTATTATGTTAAATGTTCTTATGATGATAATCTTTCAGTATATAGGTCTTATACAGGGCAAGATTGTGCGCTAAAATTTATGCAATTCATTTACGCAGATTTAGAAAATATTTGTAAAAAGAATTCTTTTGTCAAATCACCATTACCGTTAACTGAAGAAAATAAAATAAATATCAATCAAAGTGAGTCTTGTTACATTTGTGCTACTAAATTAAACGTGGATAGAACAATATCTTATAATTGGCATACTGGTGCATATGAAGGTGTAGCTCATAGAGTATGCTCTCAGAAATACAAAGCTCCTAATTTTGTGCCAGTGTTTTTACATAATTTAAGTAATTATGACGCTCATTTCATAGTGCATGGTCTTGATTTCGAGAAAGGTGACATTGAACTTATTCCTGAGAACAAGGAAAAATATATTTCTTTTTCTAAAGTTTTACAAATCAATAACAGAGTTATAAAATTACGATTTCTTGATTCTTTTAAATTTATGTCAAGTAGCCTTAACAAATTAGCTCAGAACTTATTACTTGAACAATTTCGTGAACTCAAATTAAAATATCCATGTGAAGAAGATTTTAAACGTTTAATAAGAAAAGGTGTTTATCCATACGAATACATGACGACATTTGATTCTTTAAAAATAACTTCTCTTCCCACTCGCGATCAATTTTATAGTTCTTTAAATGATAGTCACATTACAGAAAGTGAATACCATCATGCTCAAGACGTGTGGAATCATTTTAATTGTAAAAACATGGGTGAATATTCAGACCTGTATTTAAAAACAGATGTATTGTTGTTAGCAGATATATTTGAAAACTTTAGGGATGTCTGTCTTAAAACATACGGTTTAGATCCTGCCCACTATTATACAGCACCTGGTTTAAGTTGGGATGCTATGTTAAATTTTACCAAAATAAATTTGGAACTTTTAACAGATATCGACAAGGTTACGTTTATAGCGAATAATATTCGGGGGGGTATATCACAATGCAGCAATAGACATGCAGTGGCAAATAACATGTTTATGTCGGAATACGATTCAGATAAACCATCTTCATTTTTGATGTACTTAGACGCAAATAACCTTTATGGTTGGGCTATGTCCCAATGTCTCCCAACAGGCAAATTTGAATGGGTCGATATAAATACAGATTTTAATATAGCCGATGATGCCAAACATGGTTTAATTTTGGAAGTAGATTTAGAATATTCAAAAAATTTACATGATTTTCATTCAGATTTTCCATTTTGTCCAGAAAACGTATGTTTAGGAAACAGCAAAGACAGGAAACTGATCCCAAATTTAAAAAATAAAAAAAATTACGTCATTCATTATAGAAACCTTAAGCAATGTTTAAAAAATGGTCTCCGATTGGTTAAAGTACATAGAATTTTAAAATTTGAACAATCCGCGTGGTTGAAAAGTTACATAGACTTGAATACTCATATGCGTTCATTAGCCACTTCAGATTTTGAGAAAGATTTTTTTAAACTTATGAATAATTCTGTTTTTGGTAAAACAATGGAAAATGTAAGAAAACGAGTTAATGTCAAATTAATTAATCATTGGTTAAATCGTGGCAAAACTCAAGGTGCTCAATCTTTGATAGCAAGACCAGAATTCCATAGTTTATCTATATTCTCAGAGAGCTTAGTTGCAATACAATTAAATAAAACTAACGTTTTATATAATAAACCAATTTACCTCGGTTTTTGTATTTTAGATATATCTAAAACATTACTATACGATTTCCATTACGATTATATGAAAATGAAATATCAAGATAATATTAAGTTACTATATACTGATACCGATAGCTTAATATATCAAATATTTACGCAAAATTATTATGCTGATATAAAACTTGATTTAGTCAACTACTTTGATACGTCCGACTATCCACCAAATAATCAATATGGTTTACCATTATTGAATAAAAAACGGTTAGGTTTTTTTAAAGACGAAAATAACGGTAAAATTCTTAAAGAGTTTGTAGGTCTTCGCTCTAAAATGTATGCAATGGATGTGCAGAATAAATGTATATGTAAAGCAAAAGGGATTAACAAAAGTGTAACAAAAAATTTTTGTCTTACCGATTATAAATCATGTTTATATGAAAAGAAAACGCAATACAGTGAAATGATAAGATTTAAATCAATTAAACATGCTATATATACACAAAAAATTAATAAAATATCTTTATCACACAATGACACAAAACGTTATTTAATAGAAAATTCAACAGATACTCTTGCATGGGGTCATTATAAAATAAAGGACATTTGATTTTATCAACGATTTCTGTACAACGAAAATATGTATGTTAATGTGTGTGTGTGTTTTAATTGTGGTTTTTAATAACTTAAAGTTCTGTCTTTATTATGTACTATCTTTTTTTTATTATTTTTTTACTATGACAACTGTTTTGTATAATATCATGAAAAATTAGATGTAAATTTTAATGTATGTAGTTAGTTATTTGTTATACCTGATTTAACTTTATTTTATAATAATTTTCTTACTGTAATATTTTTCAAAACAGCTATGAACTGTATGTGATAATTTTTCAAAGTATTTGTGTATGTAATCTTTGTATATAAAACAAAATCAAATATAATACATTCAATCGTAACTTCTAGTTTTATTCATTCCGAAACGCTTTTCGAGTTCACACGTGCATTTAAAAATGTTTCATTTTTATCATCCTTTTACTGCCATAGTTGCAGGTCCAAGTGGATGTGGAAAGTCTAATTTTGTAACAAACTTTATTAAACATATTAATGAGGTGTGCAACACAAATTTTCATCAAATTACTTAGTGTTTTGATGAAATGCAGCCCTTATATAATTTACCAAATGTAAACTATTATCAGGGTATACCAGATTTGAATATGTTTGATGGAAAGGAAGCTAACCTTATTATTATCGATGATCTCATGAGGGAATCTGATGGTCGCATTGTTGACATATTTACCAAAGGTAGTCATCATAGGAACTTGAGTGTATTTTACATTACTCAAAATTTATTTCATCAAGGTAAAGGACAAAGAGACATTTCTTTGAATTCAAACTACATAATTTATTTTAAAAACCCACGTGATAAAACTCAAATACGTTACTTAGCACGACAAGTATCACCAGAAAATAGCAAATTCATAGAAGATGCTTACAGAGATGCTACAAAAGAAGCACATGGCTATTTGATGATAGATCTAAAACAAGACACTTTTGACATGTGTCGAATTAAATCAAAGATATTTCCATCTGATGGTCATTCTACAGTGTACATTCCCACAAAAGAGTTTAAATATGTCAAGAACCAACCAATACCCGTCATTTACAAATGATGGATCGACGCTTAAAGACGCATGAACACTTATTAAATGCTCTTTATAAACTTAAACCAAAACATCAACAAGCTCTTTTAAAAGTCTGTAACGAAAACGAAATTAATTTTATATGTGAATGTATTCATAACGTTTTACAAGGAAATATAAAACTTGAAGAAAAATCAAAGAGTAAACTAAAAAAGTATAAAAATCTACTACGAAAATTGGTACGTAAAAGTACAAATAAAATAAGAAAGAATATTATAGTTCAAAAAGGTGGTGCATTTCTTCCGATTATATTGGGTTCTATTTTGAGTGGATTGATAAGTGGACTAGTTTAAAAATGGAACACGCCAAAAAAATGCTGTTAGTTGATCCAAGCTTAATAGATAAGTTAAATCAAAAAAGAAATGAAAATCCTACCTCTCGTTTAGATAGTGAAATGGAAAAAATACTCGACAGTAATATGGATGATCGAAAAAAGTGTAAATTATACTTACAAATTTTACAAAGATATCTTCACTTTATGGAAGAAGATCGTCGTCCCATTGAACTCCCTATAATAACTTCAAATGACGATAACATTAAACCCACATCTGAAAGCTGGAAATTTTTTAATATAAATAATGATATCAAGAATAAAGATGTAGTTGTCAGTCAGACACTGAGTGATGAAGAGAAGCAACAAGAAAGTTTTACACTCGAAAAAAAACCTTCCTACTCAACAAAACAAATTTTAAATTTAATACCAAAAACATATGTAAAAAAAGGTGAGTTGTTATTGAATTCGGTGTCACTAAATAAAAACAAAATTTATTGGAATGATGCTGGCACAGTGATTGTAGATAATGAAGCGATTCCTAACAGTAACATTATCGATTTAGTAAGCGATACACTGCGACCATTAAAAAACAACGACCCACCTGGTTGGGAAAAATTTGCTAAAGCGTTAAAGGATTTAAAAGTACCTTTAACATATATTGGCAATCCAAAAAGACGTGAGTACATAGCTCGACTTCAAAACGCCATCGAAGAACAACCGCCACAAAACACAGAGGTATATTTGACGCCAACGAGCGAAGATAAACACGCAAATAAAATTAAGAAAAAGATTGATTGGGAAAAATGGACCCCTTATTAGAAATAGATCAAATTTATTATGATGTATCACACCCAGCTGGATATAGCAATATCGACAAATTATCAAAAGCTATGAAAGGTAAAATGAAAAAGGAAGAAGTTAAAAACTGGTTGCAATCCCAATCTACGTATACACTCCACAAACCAGTACATAGAAAATTCCCTCGGAACAAATACGTTCTCTCTAATCTCAATGAACTTTGGCAAGCTGACTTAAGCGACATGCGGACTTATTCTAAAGATAATAAAGGTTTCAACTACATTCTTTGTGTTATTGATGTTTTTAGTAAATATGCATATGCTAGACCCTTGAAAAAGAAAAATTCAGAAACCATAAAAAAGTGTTTCGACAGTATATTTAATGAAGCTAATACTACACCCACTCACATTCAATCTGATAAAGGCACTGAATTTGTATCGAAAGATGTTCAAAGATACTTTAAAACAAAAAACATAAATTACTATACGACAAATAATCCAGACATCAAAGCAAGCATTGTAGAAAGATTTCAAAGAACGCTAAAAATGAAGATGTGGCGCTATTTTACACACAAGAATACACATAAATATATTGATATTTTGCAGAATTTGATACACTCTTACAATCATAGTTTCCATTCTAGTATTAAAATGTGTCCTTCAGATGTTAATTCTAATAATATAATGACAGTTTGGAGTAATTTATATGAAAAATCTGAAAAATCATCAAAAACTATACTACCTATGTTTCATGTCGGTGACCATGTCAGAATAACTAAATATAAACATGTATTCCAAAAAGGTTATGAATCTAATTGGAGCGATGAAATATTTGTGATTTCTTCTATAATAGAACGTACTCCGTGGCCCGTTTATACCATAAAAGATTTAGATGGTGAGGAGATAGTAGGAACGTTTTATGAACGAGAATTACAAAAGGTCATTTATGACCCCACCATTGAACACAAGATTGATAAAATAATTCGCTCTCGTTACTCTGGCAGCAGACAACAAGTGTTAGTTAAGTGGAAAGGTTATCCAAACAAATTTAATAGTTGGATTTTAGCTTCCAGTTTAAAAAAAATATGATTAAAGATTTTTATTTAACTTTACTTAGCAATAGTTCAATGGAATATTTTCCTGAGAACAAAACATCAATTTTTTCAACAAAATTACCCAAACCCATAATATTGGAAGGAGAATGGTGTGTAGGAATCGTTGAATTCCAATATCCATGCACCATGTTTACTGTTCAAGATCATGAGAATGTTATTTACATAACAAAAATCATGAAAATGCCCAATGAAGACAAACTATCTACAGTTTATTATAAGACCCACATACCTGCCACAAACTATGATAATATTAACCATATTTTGTCAGCATTAAATAATATAAGAGAAAAAATCAAATTCCGCTACGATAATATATCTAAATTCGTTTCTGTTTCTGTGTTAGACGAATCAATAAAATCTGTAACATTATCTCCTAAACTAGGCTTACAGTTGGGATTTGAACCAAACAGAAACCTTGTTGAAAAGAATTTAGCTAAATGTCCAGCTAATTTACATTTAGGGTTACCATCTCAACTATTCGTTTACTGTGATATAGTTGAACCTCAAATTGTAGGTGATGTAATGACACCTCTTCTGAGAGTAATACCATTAGATCCTTCAAAATACATCTATGGTGCCAATAAAATGCATGTATTTTCACCTCCTCATTACTTATCGGTAATGCGAAGAGAATTCGATACCATTGAAATAGATATAAGGTCAAGCACCGGACAAAAGATACCATTTCAATTTGGAACGGTGTGTGTTAAACTACATTTTAAAAAATTATAATGCATTTTGAACGCTCCAACATATGTCCTTATCAACGCTATTATTCTCATCAGGCTGGTTCAGGTATAGGGGTGGTATATAAAGGGGCGCCTTATCAAAAAGGACATGGAATTGGTAGTTTTCTTGGGGGATTGTTTAGGTCAGTTTTACCATTATTATGTAGCGGTGTTCGAGCTGTTGGTAAAGAGGCATTGAGCGCTGGTGTTGGTCTATTGACAGATATGGTTAGTGCGCGACCAATGGAAGATTCAATAAAAGCACGTCTTAAAGAAGTTGGTTCCAACTTGAAACGCAAGGCTGATGAAAAAATAGATAAAATCAATATGTCTGGATCCGGATATATAACAAAACGAAAACGTCTACCTGGAGTCAGTCCGTCGTTGACCGCGAAAGTGAAAGCTCTAAAAAAATCAAAAATTACTCAAAAACAAATCAAGGACATATTTTCTAACAATTAATCAAAATGTCTTTTTTACATAGTCATTCCTGTGAATGTATAAAGTCCGAATTGGATTTGTTTGCATTGCCGTCAACTCAAACTAGCATTGAAAGTGGAATTTGGATCCATTATAAACCAATTTCATCTCTTGCCGATGATGGTCCTATAGAATTTCAAATTCCTGGAGCAGGAGATGACTACATAGATTTATCTCATACGTTACTTCACTTGAAAGCGAAAATAGTAAATCAAGATAACACCAAACTAACCGCATCTACAGTCGTTGCTCCGGTGAATAATTGGTTGCACTCACTCTTCAGTCAACTTGATGTCTACTTAAATCAAAAACTTGTATCACCACCCAATAACACATATGCTTATCGTGCGTATATAGAAAACTTATTGAACTATGCTCCTGCAGCAAAAAAATCTCACCTCACCTGTGGTTTATGGTATGAAGATACAGCTGGAAAAATGGATTCCACCGATGATACTAATAAAGGATTTACTAAGAGGCAAGAATTATCTAGTGAAAGTAAAGAAATGGAAATGATTGGTCACTTACATGGTGATTTATTCAATCAAGAAAAATTTTTAATCAATGGTGTTGATATATGTGTTAAGTTAATTCGTTCTAGAGAAAATTTCAATCTCATGGCCTCTACAGGTGACCTTAAATTAAAGGTATCTATTACGGATGCATCTTTGATTATTCGTAGAGCACGAATCAATCCCAGCGTGTTACTTGCTCATCAAAAGGTCTTAGCTTCTACCACAGCTAAATACCCCATTACTCGAGCTGAAGTTAAAGTTTTAACAATACCATCAGGTGTTCAAGGAAAAACTCTAGATAACATTTTCTTAGGACAATTACCTAAAAGGTGTATAGTGGGATTTGTAAATAACGCTGCTTTCAATGGAAACCTCACTAAGAACCCATTTAACTTTCAAAATTACGACATCAATACTTTTAGTTTATATATAGACGGTCAACAAATACCATCAAAGGCTTTACAACCCTCATTTGAGAACAAAATTTTTACTTCAGTATATCATACATTGTTTTCTGGAACAGGTATACACTTTCTCAATGAAGGTAATGGGATATCCCGAGAACAATACGCTGAAGGGTATTGTATGTTAGCGTTTGATTTGACACCTGATTTATCAGCAAACTCTGCAAGTCATTGGAATCTTGTAAAGCATGGTAGTGTGAGATTAGAAGTGCGTTTTGAAACAGCTTTATCACAAACTATTAATTGCATTGTTTATGCGGAGTTTGATAATGTTATTGAAATAGATAAAAACCGCAATATTTCAGTAGATTATAGTAGTTAAGAACACAAAATTAACTGTTTAAGATTAGATTAAGCGTGAATAATGTAATTCAGATTTGTTGTTAGATTTAAGTTACCAATAAAACGAATTCATAAAATATTAAGTTCTTTGTTTAACTATAATCCTTGCAACCCCACAACAAGAGTCAACTTGGCTGATTAGTACCATAATAGTGTCTTGTTAACCTTATATAAGACATTACCACTTTATCATTCGACCTGATAAGATTCTGCAGCGATACGGTGAATAAAAATGAATACAATAGAAATACAGAATTACTTAAAGAAAATTGATCCAAGTATTGAATATAATGTATATGCAGCCAATCGTCTACCAATATATGTGGTAACTCCTACATACGTAGTTAGCAACTTAGACTCTGATAACAAACCAGGTTCTCACTGGGTCGCCATACACATAGATAAGAATGGTTTTGGACAGTACTTTGATTCATACGGTCGACCACCTCAAGGATACCACCGAATGTTTTTAGCGAGAAATTCTAGAATGTGGAATTACAATACAAGTCGAATTCAAAATGACTTTACTATAGTTTGTGGAGAGTACTGTTTAATGTATCTGTATTATAAATACTATGGTAAGAGTCTCAAAGATTTTCAAGTATTATTTAGTGATAATACAATATGCAATGATGTGTTTTTAAATGGTTTATTTAAATCATGTTTTGAGGTGAATAAATGAAATATGAAAATGAATGAATGATTTTTCTTTATTGAAGATTAATAACCCCATACAATACTTATAATTATTCCAAACAATTTATGAATGTTCCCAATAACTTTACAATCGTAAGCATGAGCATGAAAAAACACTAAAAAGACTTATAACTATTTACAATAATACTTAGCAATAACACAATTCACAAAGAGTTCTAGAATCAAAAACAAATTAATCTATTAAGTATGTAACTTAAAAGAGTACAAAGTTTAAATACAATACAATGTAAGTTAAATTTAAACAGGTAGATTCTTAAGTACAGTTAATACAATAATAGTTTCTTATTTCAATAATAGTAGTACAAAGCATATGATTAAAGTTATGATATTAAAACATTGACACGCACTGGCACTTTTGTTCATTTGTCTGTGTCTATAAAATATTTCACACAATCGTCCTTACTAGCCAACTGTTTGGTTATATTGTATATAGTGTCCTTGACACTTTGCAAGTTCTTATCACTGTCGTTTTCCGCGTAATATTTAACTCGCACATCAGCGTGTTTCCAATGTTCCGTCGGTGCGATGTTTTTTATTTTATTCACTTCATACACCTCAATTTTTATGAGATGTGATGCAGAACTGTTGTCATCGCTGTTTGATCGGATGTATGAAACACCACCGCTCGTCGATCGACCAACACTGGATGACTTTCTTGTTGTTGTCTTCTTCTTTTTTGGTTTTTCGAAGAACTCATCAATGCTGTTGCATTCGATCGGTCTTTTATTTGCTAATATCGCTTTTTTGACTTTAAAGGCGAGTGTACCTTCTTCATCACTAGGTTCGTCGATTTCTTCAGCATAATAGTAGTTTTTGAAAGTATTTTCAGAAAACTGTAACAAAATGAAATGAAACTGTTTTAATTATCGGTTAAGTAAGTACTGTATGATAAATACTTATAGGTATGCGAAGTATACATGTACACATTAGTAACAATGATAAATTAATAAGACATCAAAGATAGCTAAAATGTATTAACCTGGTGGACAACACATGGCATAAACAATTAATGAAACATCTGGTTACAACACTTTTAGATCAAAGTATATAAAGGTACTTACATTCATTTTTATAACACTTTCACTATTTAACTATTTCACAATTTTACTATCACTTCACTGTTACAAACAACTGGAGATCACACTTCGAGCAGAGCACAGAGTGGAATACGATACCATGTGATTTTGCGTCGGTCTTTTATATGGAGAGGGAGTATTGTTTCCTTGCAGACAAGATCCAACATGTTTCGACTTTCACCTTAAATGTTCCGTTGAATACGTAATATCAGGTAATGTGAATAATGGGAACCGTAATTATTATGACAATGAGAAGACCCAAAGGGTTTTACCTAGAATTTGAGAAAGGTATGGTGTATTGTAACGATTGCTTTATCTATAATAAACAATGCCCGTAATGCGTAAAGGGCGACTATTAAGTAATTTTAAACGGCTTTTAAGTAGAAACACGAGTTAATAGAAATACGAGACAAAGACCTTTGCATCCTTCAAATAAAAAAGGGTCGCCGATAGAAAGTAGAAAGTCAATAACACAACGAAACAGGGAAAATGTTGCTTTATCTATCATAAACAATGCTCGTAATGCGTAAAGGGTAACTATTAAGTAATTTTAAACGGCTTTTGCGTAGAAACACGAGTTAATAGAAATACGCGACAAAGACCTTTGCATCCTTCAAATAAAAAAAAGGATCGCCGATAGAAAGTAGAAAGTTAAAAGCACAACGAACAGGGAAACAGTACAAGCTTAAGGGAACCGTAGACCATGAACAAATTCGTGGTTCATACCTACCTCGCGGGTGATATGAAACGGATTCCGCGGACGATATAATTTTTATTCGCGGGTGTTATCAAAGTAATCCGCGGTCGATATCAAATTAATCCGCGGTAGGTATCAAGTTAATCCGCGGTAGGTATCAAGTTAATCCGCGGTAGGTATCAAATTAATCCGCGGTAGGTATCAAATTAATCCGCGGTAGGTATCAAATTAATTCGCGGTAGGTATTAATCCGCGGATTTATTCGCGGGTTCCGCGGGCCGAATCTGGAGCAATCGAAAACGTCGGCCATCAGCCGCCGGAGCGCCGCGGACCGGCCCTCGAACCTGCTCCAGTATCGGTGAATCCCTTACTACTAAGGACTTCTTTAAAATTCAAAGGCCGGAGCCATGCCTGTAGTTGTGTTTAATAATAAGGCCGAAGCGCCGAAGCGGCCGAAGTAAATTAATGTTTTGTAAGCTATGTACAACTAACTCTATTTGTCATCATATCCGCCACACATTTTTGCAAGTTACTGGCTCTCCTCAACTCTAGAATTTGAGACAATAAAATATAATCGAGATGTTACATAATTCGTGTTCATTCTGTAATTCGTTACGATAGAATAACGACACTACATCTGATGGTAAAAATGCACCTTCAACATTGTAAGTAGGTACATTATGTATATATAGATAAGGATCGTCTTACTAGACGCGCACCGCCGACTAAATTTGTTCCAAGAAACAAAACCTAGTTCGCGGAACATCATGAATGAGTTTTCATAATTTATTGCTCTTCCCAAGTATTATATTAATCTTGGCACACGAAGAACTTCAAAACTCTAATAAAAGCCAAAATTTAGAACATTCAGAAGTGAAGTGGGAGGAAATTTCTTTATGTGTTCTCAGCGCGCCAGTGTTTGTTTACGAGTATCAAAGAGGCACGTTTGAAAGCCTGTTTCAGGCATGTTGGCCTGCCTCCAGCTGGCAGGTCCTCCGTATCGCCGATGCCAATCGATAACTAAGTAGATTGAAATACAAAATTTTACGACCGTCTCAATGGAATATCGATGCAATAACTTTAATGAAATTGTAATGACAGCGTGCTCGCGGCGTTACTTACGGAATTAAAAGGAAATTGTTTATTGGCGTAAGAGCAATATGTAATGCCTGTTTTTTTATAAAATCATTACTATCTACATACGATAACTGTCAAACAAAATTAACTTGAAACTTGTAAAACAGGCCCCTTCAAAATATCAACGAAATTGGACGTAGTACAATGCTTTTCAAAGCTTCCAAAGAGCTTTGGAAACCGATCACAGTGTTGAAAAGATTCTAAAACTCAATGAATTACTTTAAAATTTCACGACCCCTTTTAGATAATCCTGGTAGAGAATGGCTTCGTCATTGTATAAACATTAATGTATAAAAAGTGTGTAAATAAATAATCCTTCAAAAAAAGAGCTTATTCCCACCTAAAAGGCCGGCAACGCATCTCTATGCCCCCTGGTATTGCAGATATTCATGGGCGGCGGTGATCACTTACCATCAGGTGAACCGTATGCTCGTTTGCCAGCTATATCATATAAAAAAAAACCTACCCTAGTTTTAGTAAAAATCAGTCAGCACCTTTTATAAGCGAATAAGACAGGCGTCCGCTCGACTGATGGTGATTCAGATTCTATAAATTCAGATATCTGTAAGATAGTCATGGAGATTCTCCGGTGGACCAACAAGGCTTCAGGATAAACATGGACCACCCGGCACATTCGGCTGCTACGTCAATGATCTTCAAGACAGTGTCTCTATATAGTATAAATACATTAAGAGATGATTCCTACCTCGCGTCTTGTATTTTCAGGTGCTACAATCGAAGCCAGTGACCATGGTGGTGCAGTGGAGCGAGGTACGCACCGCGTGGCAGGACAGCGACTTCATCACCGAGTGCCTCTGCTGGCACAACGTGTACCGGCAGCGGCATGGCGCGCCGCAGCTCTATATGGCGCCCGAGGTTAGTCTGGGAGATAATGTAAGTTACCATACCACCACACCAGCCCTGTATTATATACTGCCCACTGCTGAGCACGAGCCTCCTCTACAACTGAGAGGGTTTAGGCCTTAGTCCACCACGCTGGCCTAGTGCGGGTTGGCGGACTTCACATACCTTCGAAATTCTTATAGAGAACTTCTCAGGTATGCAGGTATCCTCACGATGTTTTCCTTCACTTTTAAAGCGAGTGATAATTCACAAAAAATACACACGTAACTTTTTAGAAAAATCAGAGGTGTGTGCCCTTGGGTTTTGAACCTGCGGACATTCGTCTCGGCAGTCCGTTTCACTCCCAACTAGGCTATCGCCGCTTTTATGTATGTAACTTACTATGTAAGGTAACATCATTCATAATATTAGAGGTATCCTTTATCCAGTTTTTGATTATTTATTGCGCAAAACATAATATAAAATATAGCTTGTATTTCCTAACATAAGGAAAATGTTATTCAATACTAGTTCCACTAATATAGCAACGCATGTTCCAGCTATGTGACTACGCCCAAGCGTGGGCCAACCACCTCGCGCACACGAACAAGTTCCACTACAGGAACGACCGCGACGTGGGGCAGAACCTCTACCAGAGGCCGGTCAGTGCGCTGCAGCCCGATGTCACAGGTATAACATAAGGCTTTTCTTTCTTTCTGCAGTTAGGAAAAAGCCGGGCTTCAGAGGGAAGGTAGGCAGAGGTAAAAACTACACGGACGATTTTCAATGCTTATTTCCATCCCATAGTCCATCCCCAAGTGGCGAGGCTACGACTATGCAATGCAATGCAATGCAATCAGCCCTGTATTATATACTGCCCACTGCTGAGCACGGGTCTCCTCTACTACTGAGAGGGGTTACGACTATGTCAGACACATATTCGGACCACAATTTTTTTTTTTCATATCTATTTCGATTCATTTACCGGGAAAAGGAATGCTTAAATAGCAAATATTTTTTTATAAACGGCAAGGCACCAACGCCAGTCTGATAGCCTTCAATTCGACAGCGTCGAGACTTTACTCTATAAATAAAGCCGATGAATGACCCCTGTTGTAGGTCAGGAGGTATCCTCCTACTGGTACGCCGCTGTCAAGCAGTACAGCTTCTTCAAGGAGCCTGATGTTCTTCACGCCAATGTTAATGCAGGTAACTATATATCATTACTAGCGTTGCGCGCGGCTCCGCCCGCGTGGAAAAGTTTTTCCGGGTTAAAAAGCCTATAGCACTCAGGAGTAATGTAGCTTCCTATTAGTGAAAGAATTTTCAAAATCGGTCCAGTAGTTCCTGAGATTAGCGCGTTCAAACAAACAAACAAACTCTTCAGCTTTATATATTAAATATAGATACATTATACATGATTTTAGTTATTGGCTCTGGGAATCGGACCTAGACCCACACGGTTCAGAGCCCATGCACGCTGCCACTGAAGCAGTGAACCAGTTTCTAAGTGTTTCAACTAAGTAAAGATTGATCGACCGTGTAACCTAATTTAAATTACCTAGATTTCATGCAAATCCAGACATAAATCCTAAGTTCCACAACCCACTTCTCCAGGTCACTTCACCCAAATGGTGTGGGTAGCGACACGGTACTTCGGCGTGGGCAAAGCTCGATCCCGCGCGGGCAAAGTCATCGTGGTCGCCAACTACTCCCCGCCCGGCAACATGTCGGGCCATTTCGAGACCAACGTGTTGCCGCCGCTGCCAGAGAACTTTCCAGAAATACCAGCGCCGCCCGAGCACTGACGACGGCTT
Organism: Sphinx pinastri; assembly: GCA_947568825.1. Classification (NCBI taxonomy): domain Eukaryota; kingdom Metazoa; phylum Arthropoda; class Insecta; order Lepidoptera; family Sphingidae; genus Sphinx; species Sphinx pinastri. The sequence continues at coordinate 2,537,766 of OX387615.1, forward strand.
TCCATACGTGGCAGAAGGCTGAAGATTGATGCCACGTACACCAAATAAGATGGTTAGGTAACGAGGAGGGGGAAGCGCACCCTAGGTGGAGGGTAAAGAAGGTCAAAATGGGTGTGCGAAGACATTTGAAGTGAATCATTTATAATTATGATTAAATTATTTTTACTACAAGAAAACTAATTTTGCCTTGAATTGTACTGAAAGACATTTTTGGGTATAGATTTTTCACTTCAACTGTACATCCTTAGTTACTTAGGGCCGCAGCACTCACAATGCATTAACCATCGGCATTATTGACAGGTTTTTTTGTCTCGATACTACTAAAAATAGCATTTTCCTGTAATTAGGTTCCGAAAAGCGCCCAAATAGCCGACAACCAAAGCGTAGTTGTTTCAAACGATTTGTAAACAAGTCTTCGTATAGTCGGCTCTAAACGCGCAGGTGAAAGGTATATCCTATTCGGGTTCCCCTAATATCTTGTTTTTAGTTATATTGTTATTTGTTAACTGACAATGACACCTAGGTATTGTCAATTTGTACTCTAGATAATATATTTATCTTGGCCAAAACTTGCATAACGAACTAAATAACACGTTAATAATATTATTGTCGTTGTATTCTAACTGCTAGGGCCGTAACGATCCATAGCTTTTTGCTATTTATGTATTTATTCAGAGAGAGATATATACCTACGAGTTCAATTTGTGATATTTATTTGTTAAATAAAATTATACGTTATAAAAACAGTCTAGGTTACAAGCAATATAGCATAAGCTATAATAAAATCAACGAACACTATTTATTCCGTCTTTTTCACGCTATTCGCCGTCCGCCACGATTATCGTTAGCGATAGTAAAAAACCCGTTTCGATGATTGATTTTGATTTGAAAATTTCATTATGAAATTCCTACAAATAAATATCTACAGCGTACACCTGTGCATAAATATTAAACACATTTCGTTGTTATTATCAACAAATATGATAATTATTTAACTTTACTTTTTTGTGAAATGTTTAATGTAAAACAGTTTTATTTGAAATGAATATTTTAAAACTCTTACTTTATTAATAATTTAAAGCAATAAGTACCATTTGAAAGTTATTTATTTTAATAGCACTTAAAAAGCGCAATGTGTATCCCTGCTACATTTGTAGCGCACTAAAATCGCACGACATCATCCACCATAGAAATAGTCGCTACATTGCCCAGTATAGCTTTTTTAGACTTAGTATAAAAATAACGGTTGTTTTGCCGAGCTTGAATTTTATAACGGTTTTGAGAATATAGAAGCAATACGGTTATACGCACATTATAACGTTTTTTAGAAATTATTGAATTCGTTGTATCGTAGGATTTAGTAGCTTATAGCAATATACATTGTATTTAACATTTAAGTAAAATGCGGTAAATCCAATGTAACTGAATTGAGTTCGCCTAGAAAATAAATTATTCGTGTATTTTCACGTTCTTATTAATTTTAATCTAGCTCGAACCCCGGTGGTACTCAAAATTATCAGCCTTTACTCAGAGAATAAAAAAAATGTATTTAAAAAAAATACTATAACACAATATTATTTACTGTAATCTCATAAGATAATATTACTAAAAAGAAGTCAATTCTGATAGAGATTACGGTGTCTAATTGGAAAATTCCACAAAAGTCTGGACAACTCTACATCTCCACATTGGCACAGGCAAGAAACCTCAAACCCCTGGAACGAGGGTACTTGGAAAATGGAAATATGAACAGCGATTGCCAACGCTCATTGCCATTGTCATTTTTTAAGTACTTATAAGTAATTTTTTTATTTATTTTTTATTGCATTGAATGACGAGACGAGCATGCCGTTCGCCTGATGGTAAGCGATACGACCACCCATAAACAGTAACAACACCATCCAGCACCTTGACTGATAAAGTACTGAGTGGCATTCCACTGCGCTCGTCATCCTGAGACATAAGATGTTAAGTCTCATTATGTCCAGTAGTTATACTGGCTACAATGTCCTTCAAACCGAAACACAACAGTGCATGCACACTGTTGCTTGGCAGTAGAAATAGACATTGCGGTGGTACCCACCCAGACGGCCTCTTACATAATGAGAGACCTACCACCAGTTATTATTTTATTATTATTTTTTCACCAATTTATTATTTTTTGTACATATACATTGTACATCGCCAAAACAATCCCAGTTTTTAGCTTTTAGCTAGATTAAAATTAAAGGGTCGTTATAAATTTTAGGAAACACTACTCTTCCCTATAATTTCCAAAAATCCCGTCTTCCGAAAAGGTTGATGATAATATTATTATTATGTACTTACTTACAATTGTTAAGTTTATTCTGTATTATAGTTATATTCATACCTACTCGATTTATTTCTCGTAACATACTATGTAAAAAAATATTAAACAATAATTTGGAGTATATCTACGCTACCATAGAATAAAATTACATATGCACAATGAAGGTAGACCTATTCTGTTCAGACGAGATTACGCTTAAACCAGTTCCAACGATGCCGCGCACTGATGGCATTACCTATAGTCATTGATGTATTAAAAAACCCTAATACATTAATGCCTATAGTAGGTAAAAAATTATGCGAGAATATGCCGACTAGCACTTTACCAATAATAGACTGCAAATGCGACTCTATTCTATTCGGAAAAACCAATGTATACTTTTTATGATATAACTTATATTATAAGTTATATGAGTCTTATATTATTATGACTGCCTCGGTGGCGTAGTTGTAATGCGTACGCGTTACGAGTACCTACGATTTGTGCGCTGAGGTCCTGGGTTCGAATCCCGGGTCGGGCCAAAAAAATTGCGACTGGGTTTTTTTCAACTTAAAAATTACTCAGTCGCAGCTCGGAGTCAGGAAGTAGGTGGTGTCATACCGCCGTGCCTCGGAATGCACGTTTGCAATGCACCGTTGGTCCTGCGCCTGATCTCTCTCCGGTCATGTCGGATTGCCGTCTCACCGGACTATGAGAGTGAGGGAATAGCGAGTGCACTTGTGTATTGCGCACACATCTCTGCACTATAATATCTCCTGCGTACCTGGCTGATCTCTGTTGAGATTGGCCGCCGTGGCCGAATTCGGCTAGGAAGGGATTATATTATTATGATGATTTTAATGTATTATTTATATGTAACAAAAATATTGTTCATGTGTAATTTGTATTAAAGAATTCTATGGTACCTAATTATGTTATGAGGAATAAATTAAAGTAAATAAAACTAATAAGTACGAATATCAACGAGAGAAAATATTTACTAATTAAATAAGTATAACGGCTTACTAGGATATAATCGTTTTGATCTATAAAATAGAAATTGTTAAGCGATCACCTGTTTACAATCCATCGGCCTTCATTATCAGGGTTTTGCTAAAATGTATTCGATGATATTCTTGAAATTTTTGTATAGATGTTGGACACGTCTTTTCATATGCTTATTATAAACTTCTTCTTTACGAAAATTACAATTATCAAAAGACTCTCTTGTTTTCTCTATTTTCTAAGCCACGGCAAAAAAAATTGGTCAACACAGGGATTATTACCAGGGATTAACATTGGCGATTACTGAAGACGAAGTACCTCCACGAGAATCAAATCTGCAACCATACGAGTCCACTCTGCAACTAACAGGACTATTCGGACATAAAGTTACCCAATGAGCTAATAAAGACGTGTCCACCTCAGTGTTTTTTAAATAATATTATGCTTTCTTCACAGGTAAAAATCTTCACTGCATGCTTCAATTCACTTAGCTATAGTGTTTAATTATAGGTCTATGTGGATGTGTTGAATTTACAACCGCTTTAAATAGGTAGCTCAGTTTATTATAATTTTTTAATATGTTCTGTTTAATTATAAGATAGATAGTGATACCCTAGTTATATTGTGATACCCTTGACTAGGGTATCACAATTCCAAATAGATGCATGTACCCCTGTAGACAGAATAGGGCACTTTGACCTTAGTTAGCTTTATTTATGTATAAAATCATTTTAGCGCTGGCGCCACTTGACTAGGCGTCTTAATCTGTTTCCTGTTATTAGTACACTGAATGTATGCATATATTGCAACTAAAACAGATTGCTTATAATAGTAATGGATCATGAGTTTTGTAATGGACTGAATGCTTATGCAAGAGCAGATCCTTAGATAGTATAATTAGGGTTGTTCAAATAAATTGTAATTTGTAGCACAAAGTGTTGTGCCTCGCTGATCATAATCACTCCATGGTTGTATGTATGTTAATGATCATGCCTTTAGTCAAATGTGCCAAAGTGCCAACTATTGCGAAGCCTAAGATTGTGAAACTTTGAAGGTTGATAATCTTGTCAATTTTGAAAATGGATTATTTTGTGTATAAAATTAATATTTGTTAAAAAAGAGCTTGATTATTAATTCTAATTATGAATGAGTTAGACCTTGTGTGTTTTAAATTATTTATATGAGTTATATTTATATTAGAAAGCGACGATAGCTTAGTTGGAAGTGGAACGAACTGCTGAGACGAATGTCCGCAGGTTCAAAACGCAAAGGCACACACACCTCCGACTTTTCTAAAAAGTTATGTGTGAATTGTTTGTGAATTATTGCTTGCTTTAACGGTGAAGCAGTACATTGTGAGGAAACCTACATACCTGAGAAGTTCTCTGAATTTCGAAAGTATGTGAAGTCTGCCAACCCACACTAAGCCAGCGTGGTGCACTAAGGCCTAAACCCTCTCAGCAGTAGAGAAAGCCCATGCTCAGCAGTGGGCAGTATATAATACAAGGCTGGTATGGAATGGTAGGGTATGGTATATTGGTTAAAATGCAGTTTAACAGTGAATTACTGTTTATTATGGAATGTTTAGTTTTTATGTAATCTGGTTACAAATAAGCGGAGATTGTTATTCTTTTCTAATTGGAGATGTGTAGCAGGTGTTTGAGTTAGACTGATGGCCGTGTTATACATATTGATTGATCAATGGCTGTGAATTGTTAACATTGTTAAACAGATGGCTTGGCAATATTTTTAGTTAATAAACTATATTAAAATATACGAATTTTATTTTACTAGTTTATTATCTGCAAGCGACTAAATAAAGATAAATTAAGTTTGAATGACACTTTTCCTTGGGCCGCATTCATCTCAGTAGAGTAAATGTTTGTAATTGTGGTCATTTGGATAAAATATAAGTGTTAGCTGCACAATACTAAGGAGAGTCATAAAAAATCCAAATATAGAAAATTATATCTTTTATTATCTTTAAAACTATGATTACAAAAACTATAGCTAATATTCACTCAGTCCACCTATGTTTACAACTCGTGCACACGTAGTACAGTCTCATCTCCTCTTCTGCGCGCCTTGTCTGTCCCTGGAAGAACACGGCTTCGCGGTGGTTGCATTTGGGGCACATGTGATCCTTCGTTCGGGGCAGGGTCGGGTCACTCACCACGTCGGGGTTTATGTGCGTCAGTTCGTCAACTTCGTGCATAATTTTGTTCACGTACACGCAATTACAGTCCGCTAACTGCTTATAATCACAATTCCTACAGGCGTACAGCAGCACTTTGTTGTTTTTATCTTCGCGCGGGTAAAGCATGTTGTTGCATTCTTGACAAAACTGTATTCCAACGTACCCCGGTCCACCGTCTTTTCTTGCAAGGTTAAGAGTCATTTTTCTTTTTTTATTACTTTCAGAATCACACTGAACTATTGTTAACTACGAAAAACGGTTTAAAAGGAAACAAATCTACAAAATCCTCGTACGTAAACACAGGATGGTCAGACAACTGACAATCAGAGACAAATAAACTATAAAAATTGTCAAATGTCAACACATAACGATTAACGTCAACGTGACGTTAAGCGGGGTTTAGATTAGCAAGAAAACTTGCAGAAGTTATGTTGTGCAAGCTATTTTTACCGTGTAAACAGTCACGGCAAGCTGACTTCTGCAACATTTTGAAGCTTGCAGGACTTCTGGCAAGTCGCATGTGTAAACACCATTTGTGCAACTTGCGCGAGAACTTGCATTTTATTCTGCGTGCCGATAAAAGTTTCAATTTGCTGAGCTAGTATCTAACGTTTTTTTTTATTTGTTCCATTCTGAAGCAGCTAAGGTCTCAAAGACTATACTGCCAAGTTATAAATTTATAGTTTGAACGATATGTCTATTTTTGCCGCCCAGCAGTAGTATACATGCACTATTGTCTTCCTGTTTGAAGGTCATTGTAACCAACATAATTACTGGACATCATAAGACTTAACATCCTATGACTCAGGATGATAACCACAGTGGAATGCCACGTAGTGCTTTATAACTCATAATTCTGTTTCATGTTGGTACTTTTAAGACGATTATTTTATTTACAATCATCATCCAAACAACATTATATTAGATTCATAAAATTTTGGCGAAAGGATTGCGTGCCTTGTCATTCAATTTTGTGGAAAAAAACATGGCAAGCAATAAATATTCCTCGAGTAATGTAAACAGCTTTGCAAGAACTTGCGCAAGTTAACTTGGTGGATGACTTGAAAAAGCGTTTTGCTAAAGAAATATTGCCGCTAGTGTAAACGCTTCTGATAGTTATTGCGCAACATATTGCTGAGAGAACTTGCTAGTCTAAACTCAGCATTAGACGAATGAATGATTTTCAAAATGTGATTCCGGTTGTCTGTGGTATTTAAAGCACAATCAGCTTGAGTGTGGCTTGATTTGGATTGTGTCGTAATTTATAGCCAGGCCTATACATCCGGAATCACATTCTGTATCCAGAATCGGAATTGAGAACCTGAAAAATGATATGTATTAAGTAATAAGTAAACGAAAAAAAACAACGGGTTGCACTCCGGGAGTGCCGACAGAAGTGAAAACTTGGACATTAACGTTGTGGATTTTTGAATATTTTGGAATGGTTAGGGAATAATTTCGCACGAATTGCTTTATTTATCAGTATAAAAGTACTAGCATTTATGTGGTTAAATACAATATTTGTTTATTGCGCTATCGTACACAAAAATGACAACCTCCGTCTTACGAATTTTCGATCAGGTCACGTGTACTGAGGCGAGTTTAACATTTTTTACCCATCCCAAGAAAAGTGCTCAACACCGCTAAAGAACTTAAAAAAATACGTCGTTATCAATATATGAACTATAGAAAATTCCGTAACATATGAAATATCTATTAAATAAAAGATATGTTTATATTTTTTTAATCCTATAAATTTTGCAATATACGTAAAATATATTTCCACCACCTAGAGCTTTCCTTTTTATTGCTACTGAATAAAGAACGAGCGAGCCACTCGCCAGATGGTAAGCGATACGACTACCCATAAACAGTAGCTACACCCTTCAGAACTGGCAGTGAAGCAAATGCAAGTAAAGTAAGCAAGGCAACTGAAGTGGCACTCTACTGCGTTTGTCACGCCGAGACAGAAATTACAATATGTTAAGTATCATAATGGCCAGTAATAGGAAAGATGATGAGATATATTTATATTTGTTTCTTTCATTTTAATGAATTTCGTGTAGAATAATAATAATAGATAATGAAGAATAATAATAAATCACGAGTATATTAAAAAAATAAAATACTATAATTAATTGCTAAAAATTGCGGTTTCAAACTGACAGTTAAAATTTTCGCGCGCAAAAGGAGCAACACGCCCAGTGACGTCTTACTGGTCATAGTTGTTCGCCGGTGGCATTAAGCGAGCCGTAAAACATCTTAGTTGGGTGGGACCTACTTCAGTGCTTAAAAAATTAATTAACATACAATGTTTTATTTATTTTAATAATAAGTATTCACAATTAATTGAATGATTTTATTCTAATAGAGTGATAGTATACAGCTTAAGCTATTTTTTCGAATTCAGACAACCCACTTGCAAATGCTTGGCGGGCCGCATGCAACGGTTCGGCGGCCCGCAGGTTGAGTATCCCTGGTTTAAAATCTTTAGAAAGGCCTATGTGCAGCAATGCTTATCCTATCACTAATGACGATGATTGAAAATATCCTCATAAAATCAAGTATATTCTAAGACAACAACTTTAATGTGTAGTATCTATATTTGGTATTATCCAAAAATAACGTCAAATCATACAAGTGATTTTTATTGATTCGTTTTTTTTATAAAATAGCAACCCTAAATTTATTTTGTTTTGTTGGCAGTAGTGAAAATTTGTTAGCCTTGGTTGGCTAGACGTCGTGATAATTTCTTTTCCCATCCGTACCCGATTGGTGTCGCGTTATCCAAATGGGTAAGGAATAGTTTTGTGCCGTAAATATTATAGTTTATTTATTAGTTTTGCTTTAGAAATATGTGTAACAGTGCGATGAACCGATATGCAATGTGGAAGTGATCATTTATGTATAGTTTTTCCTTAAAAACGTAATTTATGATTGCACGCATAGGTGTCGGCCATGGCGCAGACATGTTATTCTCGTGGTGTAAAATAAATCTGACTCCATCGCGTTAATGCTGCTATGATTTGGAGGTGCAACAAACATTTCCTCATTCATGATATACTGTTAAAAGTTTTCAGTGTCGATTTTGGTGTTTGGTAAACATGAGTGATAACCGGCGCCATCGCTATTTCAGGTAAACCCCGAGGAATTCGTACGGCGCGCAAGCACGTGAACCATCGTCGTGAGCAACGATGGGCTGATAAGGAATTCAAGAAAGCCCACATGGGGACAAGGTGGAAGGCTAACCCCTTCGGTGGTGCATCTCACGCTAAGGGCATCGTCCTGGAGAAAGTGTAAGTAAGTTTCACCTCGTATTTAGTAGGTGTTAAGGGTGTAAGTTTATTACGGCTTTGGTTCGGGAAGCATGAACCGAATCGCACATCCGCGCAAAGATTGATGTCGGCGTTGGGTTGGAGTGAAGACTGAAGAGTCTGCAAGGCGTCGCTTCCACACGCGGTATTAGCCCTGTGAATGTGTTCCCTGTACAATCACAGGATAATACTGCGAGTGGCGGCGGCGCAGCGTCCGCAACACTGCAAGATACAAGTAAAACTCTTCTCAACAAGTACTACCTGACGAATCTCCAGTACATTTTCGCGCACAAGATGATTGCAAGCCTATGCAAAATAACAACATGGGTCAATGAACTCGGAACCGTAGTACGTCGTAAATGCATATTTTATATGATCTCTGGGGCAAACAAGCATTTTAGATGTTCTTAACATGTGTGTAGTGTGCGCGCGTCGCTCTGCCGTCCCGAGCCCTACCCGTTCTCATGTAGTGACTTAGTAATAATAATAACTTGCATAATCACCACCTGGCCTGTGTACAATGCACTTGCACATAGTGCAAGATGTCTGGGCTTAGTTTATAATGTAAATAATTTGTATGATTAGATAGTAATAACAATATGAATAGATAATGATACAAATAGTGTTATTTTATTTTGATGTAAGTATCCTACAGCATTACTCTTTGAATGGGCATGATCAATAACGTTATTTACTTTTTTTTAAATAACCTATTTAAATGTATATTTTCGTAGGTTTCGTGTTTTTACCCTGTTCACTAAGAATAAATCTGTAGGAATAAGAACTTGAAGTAATATTTTCTATTTGACAGTGGTGTTGAAGCCAAACAGCCCAACTCTGCCATCCGTAAGTGCGTACGTGTACAGCTCATCAAGAACGGCAAGAAGGTGACTGCGTTCGTACCCCGCGACGGTTGCCTCAACCACATTGAAGAGAATGACGAAGTGCTAGTGGCGGGATTCGGTCGTAAGGGCCACGCCGTCGGTGACATTCCCGGAGTCAGATTTAAGGTATACAAAGGGTTTTATATACATAAAGTAAGAGTATCTAACTGTTGGTAAATTGGCAATTAATTTTTTTGGTATACATACTGTATCTGACCATGGCAGTATAATTAGCATTTTAACATTACCATCAGGCACCAAGTGCTTCGTACTCCAAATTGGTTTCAAAATCATTTACAGCATAAGTAAATGATGATGCTCTGAAATTGAGGAGTATTTGCTACTCTGAGTGCCATAATGTGATTGTTGCACTGACAACATATACACACATGACACGGCACTCGTATCTACAGTGGTATTTGAACTCTGTTGTTTATTTCCAGGTGGTGAAGGTAGCAAACGTGTCCCTCCTAGCCTTGTACAAAGAGAAGAAGGAGAGGCCGAGGTCATAATTTTGCACTGTGATAAGGTAAAAAATATACATTAATTACGATCATTTTGTAATCATCATTGTGTTAATTATTCAGACTAAATATTTTTGGGGTGATTTCTATTCTAGTAACATTGTGATAAATGACCCTATTGTTTATTATCAAGTAACTTACTTTGAACAATGTTTCTCCAAACCCCTATCTCTATGGTGATTCCTATTAGTCCTTAAGTTAAACCAATTATGTTATCTAACTATTGTCATCTTTGAAGTTGTTGGTTGACAAACTTTTTACATCTTTTTACGACAAAAACTATATTACGACAAAACGACAAAAATTTAACAGGATTGAATGATGTTATTTATTATCATTATTTGCTACTACTGAGTGCCGTGACGTAACTACATTACTGACGCTTGAGCGCAACCACTAAACTCTGAATAACTTGCAAAGAATGTTTCTGATTATCTTTTCCTTGTTACAGTGACCGGCTAATGGGAAGCGTGTTGTTTTTAAGTGTAAATTTATAAAAATGTAAAATTTAGTACATAATAAACATTGTGTACGACATGTATTGTTTTATTGAAACCCATATTATTATGTTTGGAGTATGTATGCTCTATGTTTTGTGTTTGCGCAATTTAAATCTGCGAATTTGACATTTTTTATGCCTGAAAAGAGACTCTTTGCAAACATTTAACAAAAAAAGCCTTTTTAGCTGGAGTAGAAATGCCTAGAAATCCTGAGGTCAATCGGATCTTGAACTTTGTTGTCGCCAAACTTCTACTTAGCTATCAATTGCCGTCTGCGAGTACCGATAATGTGCAGCTCCCCTGCATATATTACAAGTTTGAAGTTTGGCGATACCTTTTATTATAAATGAAATAAATCATTTCTTGCAGTCTTTCAAATAAAAGTTATAAAAATGTTTCAAGGAAACGAATATGCCCAAAAGCTTTTTTAAGTCTTCGAAACTATAACAAATGCAACCAATCAACAGCAACGAAATAAACTCTAAATCGCAGTCAGATATAGGTAGCACCAATAGTATACCTTTTTAAGGTACTTACAGGTTTTCGCTTTGATTAATATGTCTTATTAATCAGAGGGCTTTCGTGAGGATTGTTTACAATAATATTTATAGGTACATTATTGATATCGCAGCCCAATTAATGTAGCAGACATTAATATTTCATATTCCATTTTGTATCAATTTTGTGGAATACAACTGAAATAACATTCACTCCTGGAGAATAGGGGAACTCGCCTTAATCAAATGGGGTTTATTAGTTGGGACCAGTTGGGATGTTGTAGAATTTATACACTTCGACGTTTGATTTCGCCCTCCATTTGAGAGAAAAGCCACCCCTCGTATCGACTCGCCGTCCCAAGCATGCCGCCATTTAGGATTGTATATGTAATATGCCGGTTGGGATATTGAGCATTAATACCTAATAATTGGGATACCATATGTGGTAGCGACTGTGGCATATATTCATAGCGTATACGGTCAAAAAAGTAAATACACGTGTTCTCTAATGAGTTTAAAAACCTCAAGGAAATCGCAGTCATTTGAATAATTTTCGCATATCTACAGCAACCGACGGGTTTGCATTTCGGTCGTGGTCGTATTCAGAGACAAATAAACTTGAGTCGTGTTTGTAATAAATGAGGCGTCAATAACGGTTTCTGTGTAATAAAATATTCCTTGCGCCTTGTATATTACTCCTAATATATAATGCTAGGTTACACTCGCGACTTCGTCCGCACGAAAGATCCATTGATGGTGGCTTTCTCAGGATTAATAAATATGCAGAACATGATCTATCTGTGTGCCAAATTTCATTCACATCTACAGTAATTTCTGCGTTTACTTGAAATAAACATAGAAACACGTTCAGAAACTTATCAGCATCCATAATATTTTCTATCAGTGGGATGCCTATATAGTTTAAAACAAATAATACATAATATTCGAACTGACAGTTGAAAAAGATAAGACCGTAAAAATAACGTTGCAACTTGCTTGCGTGCGTCATATTTTGATAATATACATGACCCAACGAAACCATCTGTCGGAGATCTGCTTTACATTGCGTAATAATGATTTATTTTATTCTCGCAAAGAGATGATTCCATATTTGGATTATACTAAGCTTAAATGTGTGTACATAGGGTTGAGGCGTAGGTGGTACTAAATAGGATCTCTTAATAACACCATTTTTAAATAGTCATTCACGAATGACGCCTACACCCCCTCGCAGCAGTATACATCCAGATATTATTAATGTATTCCATTGTAAATACATTAATAATACATCCACACACTGCTGACTGCTTGCCTCGTTGGCGTAGTTGTATGACTGTGCGACTGCAATGCTAAGGTTTCGGGTTCGATCCCCGGGTCGAGCAAAGTGATATTGGATTTTTCTATTTAGTATCAGCCCGGAGTGTGGAATTTGTACTCGCTATGGCGATAGGCTCGCCTATCACATCATGGGATCAGGTATACGCACAGAGAAAAGTGCCTGCATTAGTTGCGCCTCTGCCTACCTCTTCGGGGATGAAAGGCGTGAGTGTGTGTGTGTCCAATAAATAAACAAACCAACTTTTTTAAATTAAAAAAAAATCGTATGTAGCAATGTATTTCTATTATACTCAGTATTTTTACAGAATAATACGAAATACAATAGCTATCATAATATGTGGATAATGTACTTTATATTGACCTGCATGTATGTTCTTGAAGTATCGGTTTTTGTAAGGAAATATAAAGATTTTTTCAAATTCAAAGGGGATCATATTACTAAATACAGACCAAGAGATCCTACTAAAATAGTGATTCCATTTTGTAGAACAGCCCTAAAGAAAAAGAATGTTTATGCTATGTGCATATCAGTTTTTAATAAACTGCCTAAAAATCTAAGGGAACTTCCATTTAAATATTTTAAAATTAAGTTAAGAAAATGGCTAGTAGATAAGTGTTTTTATACGATAGAAGAGTTCATGCAATACAAAAATAATGAAGTTGATTATTTGTAAAATTTAATATAATATAATTAAGAATGTAATAAATATGCTAAATAATAATAATATAGAGTGACATTTTGTTAAAAAAATATATTATTTTGTTTTATATAATTATAAATATTTGCATGCCTAAAGCAGGCAGAGTATAGCTTGAACTATGCACCACTGTTAAATCTGGTACCACCTGTATTCTATGCAAATAAATGTTTGTTTGTTTGTTTGGGAAAATTTTGAACTGTTTTGTTACCAAATCTGCTTTGTGGTAGATTATGACGTCACCTGCGCGTCATCATACACTGACCATAATTATTATCTGACATAGCACCACATGTAATCTACCGTACCTTGTGCCGTTATAACATTAACTACACCCGATTTAAATACACGATCCCAATCGATAATCTCGGATTAATTACAGGAATGAACCAATCAAAAGAAGTAATTTGTAAACTTGTCAAATTAATCTTGTTCTGATTGGTCTATTTTTGCGATCGATTCAAAGGCTACAATTGGGACAGATTATTGAAATCGGGTTAACACCCGAGGTAGTACGTATTGGTGTATTAGTAGGTGTTCTTTAACAAGAACACCTACTAATACTCACTTTTGTAATTACCACAATTTTATTAGAATTAAATTTTTCACCCATAGAGGCTGGTGATGGTGGCTGAACTAGTGGTAGGTCTCTCATTATGTAAGAGGTCGTCTGGGTGGGTACCACCGCAATGTCTATTTCTACCGCCAAGCAACAGTGTGCATGCACTGTTGTGTTTCGGTTTGAAGGACATTGTAGCCAGTATAACTACTGGACATAATGAGACTTAACATCTTATGTCTCAGGATGACGAGCGCAGTGGAATGCCACTCAGTACTTTATCAGTCAAGGTGCTGGATGGTGTTGTTACTGTTTATGGGTGGTCGTATCGCTTACCATCAGACGAACGGCATGCTCGTCTCGTCATTCAATGCAATAAAAAAAAAAAAAAAAAACGGCGTTATAGAAGTCCAAGAGCATGAATATTTTATCCTTTTTCTATTTTGGCCTTCATGAATATCTACTTTGAAATCTTGATAACTATAAATAAAAGCTATATAAAATTAAAAAACGAAGGTGAAATAATAACCATGATTATTTATTTTTAAATATAATTTCATTGCTCGGATTACATTAGGTACATATTGTTATCGCTAACCATCGCCACTAGTGGCTGCTTAAATATAATAAAACGCTACGTTGGATATACACTGCATTCTAAATCTAGGCAAGATACGAAAAAAATGCTGTTATAATTTACAGAGAATCATTTTGAAGGTATAAATTAAAAAAATAGAATTTTCAACAACGTCTGAGTAAACTGGAAAATGTAACAAAAATAATTAAAAAACAATGTAAGTAGAAGTTTAATTGAACTGAAGGCTGTTTTATCTATGCTAATATTGTAAAGAGGAAAAGTTTGTATGTTTGTAGGACCTTTGTACTTTGTAGGGACTAATCTCTGGAACTACTGAACCGATTTTAGAAAAAAGCTTTCACTAATAGGAAGCTGTATAATCCTGAGTGCTATATACTTTTTATCCCGGGAAAATATAAAGCGGGACGTTTGTCCTGGAAAAAAAATCACGCGTGCGGAGCCGCGGGCAAAAGCTAGTCATTTATATACCAGCATAATATTGATTGATTTGTTTCAGCTGCTAATTACAGTACAGTCCAAAGGCGCAAGAGTTACACGGACGTATTTTACTTTTGCTAATGTTATTTTTAAAGCTTTAATAATATTTAAATATACAGTCTGTTCTATAATAAATTATACCTTCAAAACAATTCCGATCTTACAATCCATACATATTTTGTTAGTCCATACATTATTCCCATACGAAACGATTAATTGGAGATTTCTTGTCCGCAAACTGTGATATACGTACGTACATACATAAAAATATTTTAGTGAATTACAAACTAATGTTATTTCAGCTTTACCCGCTATAGTAGCTAAGTTATGTCTTTTTGGTGCGAAACAAACCGGTGCTCTAATATAAAACAAGTATTGCTTACCGCTACAACAATATAAAGAAACGAGTTGCTTCAAATTGGGGTCTCTATTAGTTTAACCCCGCTAGAGGTCACTACCACGTGTTTAATATACTATCGACTGGTAGAGAAAACAATTACGTACTTGGCCGTAAGGCAGTAAGAACTAAGATCTTTTGGAATTAGAAAAATATGTGGATCCAGGAAGTAGTATGGGGAATTTGTCCCCCATAGATTCAATCTGTGATAATAATTATTTTTTAAGTATGTGATAAGCCCTATGCACCTTTGAATAGATAATATCTCTGCCGAAGCAAAAAAGGATCATAAACTGTCACCTGGTAGTGTATAACGCACAGCTACCATATAGCCCCAAGACACCTAATGCACAATATTTTTCTTCAAATGAATTCTGTCAACTACCTGAAGTTTGAGGAAGCGGGGAACTGCATTACGATTGGGCCTGCCAACATCATTACGTTTTACTTAGCCATAGGAACACTATTTTTATTGGGTGCGTCACTTGTCATGTAATGCTAAACACCTAAGCAATAGACATAGCTTAAAATGCACTCAAGTCAGAAAGAAATGCAAATATAATTTGACAGTGACGGGCATCAATGCTAAAATTAATACATAATAGCAGTTACAAGAAGAATTTTGATAATTTTTTAAAATTGGATTTAGTTAAATTATTGACATTAGATATTTATTATGTGAAAAGTACGACTTGATAAAGGTCGCAGGAACACGCTGGATGCAGGCCGCTCTTAACAGGTCCGTCGGGAAATCTTTGGGGGAGGCCTATGTTCAGCAGTGGACGTCATGTGGGTGATGATGATGACGATGATGTGAAAAGTAATGCTATTTTTTTGAAAACACAAAGTCTGCTTTAATAACACCACTGCCTTGTGCAAGGTGCAATTATAATATTTATTACATCGAAAATGTGTCAGTGTTTACGGCTCACAATTGTGGTCGTAACTGACTTGAAGATATTTAACGAGCTAGATCAGATCTATTAGTCAGATGTTTTTCCGGAAACCAATCGCCTGTTATTCGACGTCTAGAGGCTATATAGTCGCTGCTAATGCACAATTCGTTTACTATAAAACGAATCGAGTACTCCACCTTACACTTTAACTTACCTATCACTGACACTTTTCAAAAATACACATCTCTCTACACGATATCAACACTAACATCACAGACATTCGTTTAGTGCACTTGACAACATATAGATAGTTACAATGTTCTTTTATGAATAGCGACAGAATCACGACAAAGCGAGTCAGGGACACATATTCAGACCTCGAGTAAATAATTTCGTCGATTCGTAGTACAACCAATTTATAAGACAATCGTTACTAATTTGTGAATAACTAAAAAGGAGAAGAGCATCTTGCCCTTGGAACAATATTTATGCAATGATGTCGAGGAACAGAACCATTAATATTAATATGATAGAGTAATTATGGTTTCAAAATCAGTAGTGCCGATAATTTTAGATTAGGCTCTATTACGCAAATCAAACATAATTCTAAATCTGAGTAAAAAAACAGTTAATAATTAAAGACTGCTACTTTTTCGAAAACCGACGAATTCTTTTATAAAAAATTATTATATTTTTCTTTAAGCAAACGACGACAAAATCGAGTTTATAAATATCCGCCTGAGCGCCACTATCCATAAAAAACACGTGACACGCTAATCGATATATTCACATAGGCTTGCCAATTTTAGCATGATATTACGATGAACAAATATATTATTTATATAAAACACGATCTTTTAAAAATAAAATACAAAATTATCAACGAAATATAGAGTTTTATTACATAACTTCACTATACCATTTTTGCCCTCTCATCCCTGTAATATTAAATATAGTTAATTTCGAGAAAAACATAAATCAACTTATAGTAAATTCATAGGCCCGAATCCAGGAGTGTTATTTTAACAATTTGTGAATTGACCCCCATGAGAAAGTAAAAATGACCATATTTACTGGATGCTATGATGAAGAAATGGCCCTCTTTGGAGCCAAGTTTTGGCACGCCACTCGACAGCCATAAAATTATTGTTATATTTCCTTATTTCTAGATAATAAGTGTGTTAAATAGGCAAGCCTACGCGATACCACACTGAAAGCATTTCAAATAGGCATCAACTGCAGTGGTGATATATAATATGCATAATGCTGCCAAAACTATTTTGTACGGTCAAAATTCTAATTGTTCAGTTTCATCTATCCAATTGTGCTGTATTATGCTCTATCCACACCGATTTGATAAATTATAAACCTAGATAGAGTGACGCGCTGCAATGAAACTAAAACAAACAAGCCAACTTTTCTTAAGCTAGTATGCGTGACAGCTTTGTCATACGCTATCGCTGCATCATTCTGCGTATCCTTGTGTGCGCGCATAATGATACCAGTTATTACATGGTTTCTATTAAAATGGGGAGAAAGTTATATCCATGAAAAACAACAAAAAATAATTCACTCGAACTCATTTAGTGGACAACTGTTGGCCTCTATTTTTTTCGACACGTTTGAAACGTTCAGTGTCTATCTAGGTATATAATTAATCAAAGACCGAGCGTTGATCATTTAGACGAGTAAAAAAACATCGATACATAATTTTAAAAAAAGTATGTTCCATTTTTGTATTCAGTATATGAATATTTTTATGTTCTGCGTTGATTAGTATATAGTAAAGCTTGGTTTAAATTAGTCGTTATTGTATAAATTACTCCATTCACGCGACCGAGAAGCGTTTTGATATTCAACCGTGTAATCAGAGGTTAATTGTTTTTTTTTTATAAAATTTAGGCCTTCACTATTTAGGATCTTAAGGGGCCGTATACTTTGAAAATATGTATACACGCCACGTATAATAATAGATTTACATGTAGGCTATAATTTAAAATATATATACGGTAATGCTTACCTGATTTATTATTATTACGTTTGCGCATTTTATATATACAAGTAAAATTGTGAAGCCGCCAAGTTTGACTCTATTTTTAAAACAATAAAATTCTTTAATTTTACACATATTATCAGACAATGGGCATTATTCATACAGCCAAAAACATTTACTTGGTTTTAACACAAAAATGGCGTCTTTGGAATACAATATGTTTTCTATGTGAATTAATTGCTGATTATAATGAAAGGCTTTAAATTACACCGATAAGGCTGAACATCCACAAATGTTTACATTATTTTGCGCTTGATTATACGACAAAATACTTAATATTTTTACACTTATGTTAAGTGCTTTTAAAAAACCGATTTTCTACGCAAAACGATATCATAGGCTTAATATTTACTGATAACTTCAAGCGTACTCAGTGAGTGCGGTTAATTCGCTACATTTTCGCTTATAATATACAATTTTAATAAAATAAATATCTGTCGCACGAGGCGTGGTGGACGTTCAGCGGGCTCGGCGGCGGTACACGACACACGTCAGATACAAGTGAGTATACGTGAGTGGTACCGCGCTACACGGAGTGACGCCGCGATGGTGCATTCCAATTGATTAATTTTAACTCGATGACACGCGCTGCACTCTGTTTAGAAAACACATGGTTAAAAATCCAACATAAAAAACTCAATAGGCTGAAAATAAAATACTATTTCGAACAAAACGAGCTATAACGCTAAATTGTGGTATGGGACATCATAGTTTTCCTCCTAGAAAATGCAACCAACTCGATCGATAAAATGATCGATGATCACTTTCTCCAAAAACTTTTAATCGGTATATAATAGTAAATGGCTCTCCCAAGCAGAGTCGACAGCTCGGGACGGAAATAAGTCAAATAAATCGTAGAAGCAATGGGTGCATATTTTCTACCAACAACTTTGACAATACAAGAAAGAATTAACGAATATATCGCACCTTTAGGACGAAAACGACACAATTAAAAAAAATAGAAAATTGAGATTTTTTTTTTTTTTTAATTGCGTCGTTTTCGTCCTATAGGTGCGTTATGTATGTGTTAGGTACCGGGCGCGCGAGCGGGCGCTAGGTGTCCGGCGGGTAGTCCATGGTCTTGATGTAGGCGACGGCGGCGCAGAACTGCGTCCACCAGTACAGCGCCTCGCCGTGCAGCGCCGCGCCGCCCGCCGCGTTCACCAGCTCGATCGTCGACAACAGCGATGGCGGGTTCACCTGCACAATGGCATGTGATGAGCTGCTGGGATTGTGTAGGGAGTTGGGACGGCCGATCGTAAAATGATCTTGAGTAAACAAAGAGAGAGCGAGACTTTCTTCTTTTTGCTTAACATTCGTAAGACGAGTTTGACATTCTCAAGAAAACTTGCAGAAGTTAACTTCCGCAAATTTTTAAGCTTGCATTGCTTGCATTATTAACGTGTCGCCGCTAGTTTAAACGCATCTGCAAGTTCTTGCGTAATATATTGCTGCGAGAACATGCTAGTCTAAATTTAGCTTTATAAGAAATTAAATATGTACTAGTATTCAAACTTCACCGTCATAATTATCTTATCCTGGTATAAGTTTGCATTATGATTTCGACGCAGTGTCCTTTTTCTATAGATCCCTATCATTTCGGCTTCGCAGTTTTTCTTTTACTTACCTTGATGATGACGTATACGAGCACGGGCGTGAGGTCGTCCGCGGAGGGCGTAGCGCCCTCAGTGAGGCTAAGCACCGCCATGATCGAGGTCACGCAGCGCATTATACACGACAGCTGCAACAAATTGTAATATTGATATTGTGGTGTTGAAGCGATTTTATTTTCCCCTACTTAATGAAATTGAAACAATAGTTGGACCTACTTACGTAAACGGGAACCAACCCACAAGCTCATAAAACTTAACTTGGACATAAAAATTTATTACAATTAATAGCAGATTAATTATTTATATGTAGAGTTAATTGACTAAATACCGCAGTTGCTACTTTATAAAATGCCAAACATTTTATATCTAACAACAAGTTGTAAAATAAAAATATTTTAGTTTAAACATTTTCTTCAGCTTTTAGAAGTCCACTGTTGAACATAGGCCTCCACCAAAGATTTCCAGACCAGCCTGTCAGAAGCGGCTTGCATCCAGCCATGCATTTAAACATCAATAGAAAATATTGAGGTGTGGGTTGGTTTCGGCTTGCGTAGTTATGTGCGATGTGAGTGTGGCACCTTGTCCCTGGGCGCGCGGTAGACGGGCAGGTGCCGCAGATGCAGCTGCGCGCGTGGGAAGGGCGCGGCCCAGGCGTGCCGGCGCGCCACGCCCGCGCGCGCCGCCGACGTGCACGCGGACAGGCGCCGGATGTGCTCGCTCAGCACCCTGCAACACACAACACAATCAATGAAAGGTCATGTCCAAACGGGACTAAAATTCGAAACAAGACAGTTTATATATATTTGGATAGAACTCCTAAAAACTAGCCTTTTACAATAAATCGTTTAATTTTAAAGACCTCTGATTTTGAGATTAATGTAATTTTATTTTGCTTAAAAACTACACTTAGTACGAACGTTTTAAAAAAGTTAGTTATTAATAGAGGAATCTAAAAATATTTTTTTAATGTATCCAAGATCCACATTATGACTCTTTAATATGCATAAAGTTTGAGCATGTTTAGATGTTTAGATTTTGAGGACCAGCACCCATACAGAAAACGGACATCTCCTTTATAAAACATGTTTAGAAATCGAAAAAATAATGATTTAAGTATGAGGATTGTTTTTTTTTACCTACACTAGGAAAGTAGCAATTACTCTCACTGTCTATTATTAAAATATTGTACCTATCCTGAAACACTATCTCACACACACACACACTGACGCTTTTTATCCCCGAAGGGGTAGGCAGAGGCGCAACAAATGTACCCACTTTTCTCCGTGTGTATTCCATCCCACGATGTGATAGGGAGCGAGCCTATTGCCATATCGGGCACATTTCCAGACTCCAGACTGATACCGAGTACAAAAACCCAATATCACTGTCCGACCCGGGATCGAACCCGAAACCTAAGCGTAGTGCAACTACGCCACCGAATCAGTCAATAGCCGTATATCACAAAACTAAAAAATCACTCATAATTACGGCCAGATTGTAAACGTATCGCTTGCAAGCTACACAACATCCTTTGGTAATGAACGGTATGCTTATGTTCCGACCCACCCTATAATACCTATGTTTTAAATCGTCCTGTATAATGAACTCACTGGTCGCGCGCGATGTCGCCGTCCCCGTTGGGGAACATCACGTGGAGGTACAGCTTAGCGAACGCGGCGCGCTCCACCGTCAGCTCGACCATCTCCAGCAACGCCGGCGATGCGCCTTTACACAACAGGAAAAAATTGTCAAATTACAAATTTTCCAAGAGGAACATTAGTTTCTAATTGATCAATTATAAATAAAAAAAAAATACTTAAAAATACATCACGTCGGCGAACATAGTTGCACTTATGATAAGTCAAGATACATTAAATTGATTATATTAATAATTATTATTAATACCAATTGTCCCTTATATAACTACAGACATTTTTATTCGGAGTAAAATCCATGATGAGAAATAAACAAAAAAGCCAGCTCGGGCTGGCAGGAAAAGGGAAATAAAAAAGAGATCATTTTATTAATAAATAATGGGAGGAACGCGTCGCGATCCTCACCGGTGCGGACCACTACAGGCCCAAGCCTAGCTAACCTACCTAATTAAAATTATTATGGGATTAAAATAAATACTTAGGGTTTCTTAAAAAAATACTGGCAATGGTCACAACATGGTATTGTAGGGGGAGAAAGTACGAACCTTCCCACGAAGGATCCGCTTTCACTTCGGCCGTTATGGCCTTTATGCTGGCGGTCAGTCTTGTAGCCTTCTCGTCCATCAGCTCGCCATCTGTTTACAAAGGAAAAGATAATTATAAAATGTTAAAGGTATATCCTGTATATATGACTTCGCCCTCCATGCCCACTTGATGAATTCACCCAGTATACGTGTACGTGTATAGTTCAAGAGTGTTTCATAAGCTTTCTGTATAACGTAGTAATAAACAAACTACAGTATCACATTCGGAATTCTTTCAAATTTGGTGATAACTTTAAAAAGTATTAGTAGTATGAGGTACTAAAAAATATCATAAGTTTATTGAGAATGAAGGCGTACATCTAGGAGTTTCATTGTATGTTTAGTGGATGTTTGGAAATAGTATTATTGTAGGGAGTTACCCGGCGGCCTGGCGCGCAGGTGCGGCGCGCGGTGTCGGTGCGCCAGGTGGCGCAGCGCCGGCCCGCGCTCCAGCTGCTCCAGCGCGCGCGCACTCGCCGCCGCGCATGCGCACCACACGCACTCGCCGCGCACCGACCGGATCTGACTACACGTACGAGTATGCAGTACAATAACAAAAACTTTATCATGTAAGTGGGGCAGTGACAACACTCCTTTTTATTTTTTGGCTTAAGTATTTATTAATAAATTGTTGAGTACGTACGCGACGAGCGCGTGGTGCGTATGCGTGAGCGCGGCGCGGCAGGAGGCGAGGTAGGCGGCGTAGGGCCGGCGCGCCGCCAGGTCCGCGCGCAGCGCCGCCGCCAGTCGCGCCGCCAGCGGGCCCGGCGGCAGCGAGCGCGCCACCTCGCGCGCCACCTCCCCCGCGCCCGCACACTCGCCGCCGCCCGCACACACCGCCGCCGCACGCACCCACGCGCCCAGCGACGTGCTCGTACAACGCTGATGTTAACATACAACATGCTTCATTTACTAAATAAAACAGTTTGAGCACATATTGACGCACATGACACGGCACATTTTGCACTACGGTCAAAAGAATCCAAACATTTAAAATACCACAAGAAAATACAGAACCCATAACTCACATTAGGTACATATTCCACACAATGCAAATCTGAATTGGAGAGTATCATCCGCAACTTGCGCTTCATACTGTTAAACACTTCGGGATCGTTCAGGTCGACCACTCCTTCACTCCTAAAATAATAAATTACATACATATACAAATACACTCACGCCTTTAATCCCCGAAGGGGTAGGCAGAGGCGCAACTAGTGCACCCACTTTTCGCCGTTATTCCGTCCCATGATGTGATAGGGGGCGAGCCTATCGCCTAAAATAATAAAATATATTCAATAACGTGGTTGATGTAAATAATTGAAGACAGTACGAACATGTTCCTTATTTTCATGTCGCAACCTTAATAGCCACAAGTTATGAAACATCCTGTATTTATTTAAATGAATATGAATCGAAATATCAGTGTCACAAGTTACTTTATATGAAACAAGACTTCTGCTCGCGGCTCCGCCCGCGTGAATAAGTTTTTCCGGGATAATGGTCCCGCTTTATATTTCCCCAGGATGAAAAGGAGCCTTTGTTACTCGCTGATAATGTAGCTTTATATTGGTGAAAGAATTTTTCAAATCGGACGGTAGTCTCGGAGCCTATTCAATGCAAACAAACAAACAATCAAATCTTTCCTCTTTATAATATTAGTATAGATAACAGCTTGAAAGACCATTACACAGAAATTCCTCCCAACATGAGTTAATAATAACGGTAGAAGCTGTATACCTCTCCATATCAGCATCGGGCAGGTCGGAGAGGCGCCGCTGGTTGCGTCGTTTGTTCGCGTTGGAGTCGGTGGAGCTCTTGCGGCGGTACTTGGCCAGGATGTCCTCCGAGCTCTCCGCACTACCCTCGAGGCGACACCCGTCGTCGCTGCGGGACTCCTCTTCGGGCAGTTTGATATCTAACAATTACAATATTATTGCGTTACTAAGGTCCAACTTCATCAATTTCTTATTTAACGGGCGTTAGGTAATCGCGCATTAAAATTAACGCAAATACTAAAGTATCGCGCGTCCTATGAGAGAACGCCTAGTTAAGGAACATAATCACCTAGTTAAGGTTAGGGCATGGTGGGACACTCAAAAACCTTAACAGGCCATTAAGACAGTTAAAGTAACTAACAGAGTATGTGAAACCGACCTAAGTATCAGTGTACACACTTGGTCCAGGAGGTGTGGTCAAATCAGGAGTATTTTTATACGATAAATTGACTGCACCCTATTGTAAATGGAGTGACGTCTTGAGATAGAGGTGACAAATATTTCCCTTTATATCGACTGGACGAGACGACGAGAAATGTTATGGCCCAACAGTCGACACAATAATGCCGGCCTGAATGTAGAGCCTACCATTCTGTTGGTTGGAACGTCCCTTCTGGCGGAACATCTTGATTTTGTGCAGCAGGTTGCCCCCGGATCGCTTCACGTTGTTCTTCAGCTCGTCGAGGTTACCCACTAGCCCGTCCTCACCAACCAACCGCCTTCTGTTCAAAACCGCACAGATGAAAACACCAAGATTTAAAAACTTTTTAGTACTTCTTAATTTTAATTCATTGTCTCAGAGGTATAGAGTTAAACGAAAACGATTTTTTCTATCTTCTTATTTTTTTTTTTAGTTTTAGTTAAGTAAAAATCCGTGCAAGTGTTTGTTTGTGCACTTTTGTGAATATGTCTGACAACAAGAGACTCAAAAGGGTATTACACAATACTAGCTTTTGCTCGCGATACCGCCCGCGTGACAAGGTTTTTCCGGGATAAAAGTCCCGCTTTATATTTGGCCGGGATAAAACAATTGCCTAGGTCCTTTCTCAGGCTCTAGACTACCTGTGTACCAAATTTCATTTAAATCGGTTCAGTAGTTTTGCGTTTGGCGTGAAAGCGCGACAGACAGTTACTTTCGCATTTATAATATTAGTAAGGACTGATACTGACCTCTGCGCCTTCTCTGCGGTGGCATCGAAGCTGATGCTCTTCGGTATGGCGCCGGTAGACGCAGTCTTCACCGGCGGCGGACTCACGCGTCTCTCCGTCACGTTTTCCGAGTTGACGTCCTGACTCGAGCTCTTGTCCGACACCGACGTGCCCGCGCTGTTCACCGACAGCGTGCTCAGCGACATATTCCCTACATCACGCTTCTTCTCCACTCGTGAAGAAGATATGCTGACAATACTCGTGCGCATCTCCGTCTTGACCCCTATCCTCGACGTCAAGTTATTGACCAAGTTGGACGTCGATATAGTAGCCGACGACATTCGAGTCATGAGATCGGTAATTGTCGATCGAGACTCCGATTCGGGACGTTCCGTATCGATACCGGAATCGAATCGCCCGTACTGAGACACGGAGAGGGCGTTGAATGAACTCTCGCTCGAGTTGGATCGGTCCATTTCGTTGTCGTCGTAGGGTTTGGAGGTTGAAGGTAGGTCGTATTTGGAGGTGGAGGGGAAGGGTCGGTCTGGGGAGTGGTGCGTGGCGGGGAAGCTGTCGTCCACCCACTGGCTCGTGGCGTCAGACTGGCTGTTCGCGTCGAGTGTGGACTCGGTTTGCGCTGACGTCCTGTTGAAGAAATGACAGTAAATATATATACGTTGTTAAATCGAATTATGATTACTTTTTTGCGTTAAAAGTTATACTAACCCGTTCCGCGGTACGTAATCAAACACGTCGCTAGGCAAAGCTGCTGGGGCAGACGTGCTCGGACTTTCTGGAGCAGATGTAGCGTAGCATGTCATCACCTACAGAAAAAATGTGTGTAAATCGATGATAGATTGAAATCGATTTATCGATATCTTTAGCCACACTAAAGAATTATTTATATTATTTTATTCTACAAATTTATTAACATTGGTCAATTACTACATGTAATGCTTTGGTTCTTCTGTAGTGATATAAAGGTGTATTTAATTTTCTCAGAGAAACAAATTTTTTTTTTAGATCGATAGATTCTTATAGTATTCTCGTTCATCACTAAACAGCACGACATTAATACAACAATAAACTCAATATACTAACCGGATATCCGTTGACGAGTATGCTCTTGCGGTTCTCGATGGCGAACGCATGGTGCGGCAGATCCAGCTCGCCGCCGCGTGACAGCGTCGCCGTCGCCGTCAAGTACCCGCCGCCGGACCTGAACATTACTATATTTATCGACAATCTGTGGTATTTAATTAAAAGGATACGATTTTAAAGTATTTAACCTCGACAAAAAAGAGAGTGGCATTTATTAGATTCATGGTTCCTTGTATAATACCGTAGGGTGGGTCAGTCGAGAAATTCAGTGGTTGTATGATTTTAACTCGATAATGTCTTACCTGTTAGGCAGTGGACGTGAGGTGTGACGTGGACTGCCAACATCCGGCCGTTTGACGTTACCATTCTGTAACAAAATAAGCATATTTTTACCCGAAAAGTAAACTAAAAACAATCGTTTATTTATCATAGTTTTACATAGATGTTTATGTGCTCGCATCGCAATAGATAATCATATAGTCAGAGCATTATATCGACCCGAAACATTAGTGGGTTCCTGTGGAAGGATGCATAGTGTGTGTACCTGGCTGGGCTGTCGTGCGTGTGCGCATTCGTCGTGGTGCGAGGGCCGGCGCGGCCACGACGTGTCCGAGCGCGCCGCCACCGACACGCAGTCGTCCGTGTCCACCTGCACACACACGTCAATGATAAACTGTATTGGGTGGCAACCCTATGATCATCATCCTGCCCTACTTCAGTGCAGTTTTCAAGCATGTTGTTGATTAGATTTGGCTCCATTTTTATGGCGTACCGCTTGTCTAACGTCAATATCCTCTGCGCAATCCATACTCAAGTAATTCGTCTTATAAGGGGTCCCCGGAATCACATTTGCAGCCATCCCTTTCTCACACAAAAATAAACAATTTCTCTATACTTTCACCTGCAAAAGATTTAAGTTAGTGTATAAACTATTTTCTAATACCTCTGTGTTACGGTCGCTGTCAGAGGCGAGTACGTCCATGCTCCACGCAGACTCGCTCGCAGTCTCGGACACGTCCGGCGCGATTGTGTTACTCGTACTCGCACCTATTTCAACACGTTGTAATTTGAACTTTAATTGCATGCACTAAAGTTTAAAATGTTTTATAGCTTGATTTGAATTTCTCCTCATTGGTTCAAAAGTTAGGTTAGGCTTTAAAATTAGGTTATGGGTTCTTGGGTGGTTATTTAATATAAATACAATTTTGCTACCTTGGTTGGTCTGTATCTGCGTGTGGTCGCACGAGTCGCCGATGGTCTCGGAGTCGGACGCGAGCACGTCGGTGCTCCACGTGTCCGACATTATGCTGATTGTTTCGTCACCTTCCAGAAGCTTCTGCACACACACAAAACATTACTGCACACTTGCGGTAAACCGTGACTGGATCTTTCACAATTGCAGTATTTTGATCACCTAGTACTCTCAGACTGAACTTGCAATAAATAATTATTGTCGGAATGTCGAAATGATATGAAACAACATAGTGCCTATGCATAGTTTATATCTTACATGTGTATGACGTACCTTGATCTCAAACTTGCAGAACTTGTCTTCGATGTCGTTCCTGGTCTGCTTCAGAAGCTTGGCACGCGCGCTTCCCGTCTGATTCACTGGCGCGTTTTGTGGCATTCTGTTGTCATATACCCTTTTCAATATGTTTTATAATACATCGAATGCTAACGATAGGCGTAACTAGAGGAGAATGACTAGCATAAGTAAAATAACTACGAAAAATACCCCTAACTACGCCCATTATTACTAAAGCGCCATTATACTAAAACTTTTAAAGTCAGTCTCACTTCAAAATAATTTAGTGGGTAGCTGATTTTTTTTAATTTCTAACAAGATGAACATTGGACCGATATGGTCCTTCGAGCAAGATAAATTTAGAAATGAACTATTGTTTATGCACTTACCGGCGCGGCTGCACATCACCAGCGGCGTCTCCGTCGGTGACCTGCGATGAGGGCGTCTCGCGGCCCGAGATGTTGGGGCTGCCGCGACCGCTCACGTTCGCAGACACCTACGAGTAATTTCTTTATGTATAGAGCAAATATTTCATTGTTGAAAAACACTAGCCATAGACTTCCTGATTTTATAAATTGATACAAAATATCGATAGTAAAATTATTTGCGAAATACAGTTTCTGTGACACGAAACTTCATTTATTCTGACAAAGGAGTTAAAACATATGACCTGGATTTTGATATATTTTTTTTATTCTTCTCCATCCCCTACAGAAGACTATAGTACAGTATAGTTACCATATCGGAGAGGTTGTCATTCTGGTCCTCGGTCTCGAGCTCGAGGCTGGAAGTGACGCTGTGGTTGGAGGCCGCCTCCGACACCGCTTCAAGGTTGTCTGACGTGTTGCCCAGCGACACTTCATCATGCGACACCGAGAACCTACAAAATACCCAATAGCTCAATTCTTGAACAATACTCGAATTTTAGACTCGACATTTTTAAGACTCGACCAACTAGAGCGATGCTTTTTTTAATATATATAAATTATAAACAATAATTGTATAATACTGCAAAAAACTCATATCTGTAAACATTACCTGGTCCTCTTCTGTACCGGCGCCCCTGGACCCGCGACAGCGAGCGCTGACGCCGTGTCGTCAGCATCACCCTCCAACCCGCCGTAGTAACACTCCAGCACTTTGGACTCAGGAATGAGACCTGCAACGTAATAAATAACGAAAGAACAAACTAAAATGCGTGGTATTTTTTTAATCCATCTCACAGTGTTTTATAGCGAACCGCAGGGAGACATTTATTGAATGTTCGGCAATCGCAAGTCTCGAATCGCAATGACCATACGAAATACAACAGCAAATTGCTACAAACAAATTACTTTATTCATTCTGCAGACGTATATCTACAGTGTGGCTTTTCCATTAAAAAATACATACATTTCCAACACTAAGAAACTCATTAACCAAATATTAATATCAAACCTCATCACCCACCTACATAATCATGCTCCTCGATGTTGGCCAGCTTGATGATGAGCACCTCGCAGCTCTCCAGGGTAGACTCCTCCCTGTCCCCGGTGCCATTCAACGGTTTATCCTCAGCCGCGCTGAGCGACGAGTTGGAGCTGCCGCTGCGGTACATGCGCGTCTTGGGCACCTTCGCGAGGATACTCTTCTTCGTGTGCCCGTTCTCGATCGACAGATCCTTTGGTTCTGAGGGTCTGGTGATGGAGGTAGTGAAGTTTTGGATAATGTGTTAAGCTTAGATTTCATTTCACATCATACTTGCGGCCTTGAATTATGACTGTGAGATATTTATATTATAGCTTTCACAGTTTATGGGGTAGGATTAACAATTTCTTACACGTTTTTGCTGCAGTTCACACACGGGCTGCGTGCGCGAATTGTATACGACTGAACGTATGACACAACGCACTTATATTTTGAAGCAGCTATGCATACATTAGCAAAAAAAAACAGTATGAACGTAATTGCATACTTGTATTTGGTGAAGTCCGGCATCTTCTTGAGTAAGTCGTGCAGCCGGCTCCTGTAGTTGGGCTCCATGGTCTGCAGCGAGGCTGCCAGTCGAGCCGCGCCCAGGTCACCGTTGGCGACCATCTCACCACTTGCTTCACCACTTATAACACAAAAAACATAACCATAAGCTCACGTCTTTATATCTAAGGGAGTAGGTAGGAACGAAACTTGTGTATCTTCGCCGAATAGCTGCAGCAATGATCAAGTCAATAAGAGTATAAAGGTATTTACCCAAAGTCAGCTGCTTCGGAGCCTGCCCCAGAGCTACTGGAATGGTCCTCGCTCGACGTCGCCGACTGCGTGTTATTATTCAACTTCGACGATATACGTCTCAGGAAGGCAATCTGGTGAAAACAAGTTATTTATATTTACAATACTACAGTGCTGTAGACATTAAGAGACAGTGGTTATGGATCTAACAAAAATGGTTGACTAATTTTGTAATATTGAAATATTTAAGAACACTATAATATTATGTATTACGGAATGATTGCAGTCATGTAGTGCAGTGGTTATCAGTATAGTGCCATACAGTAATTTTAAACGCAAGGTTGGAGTGGTGATGGTGTTATTAATTAACAAATTCTGTTCGTTATCATGAGTCAGTTTGTCACCTGTTTTTGGATTATGCAACTGACTCAAAAGCTTTAGTGTAAGTTGGTGTCTCGTCACTGTTTGATAGTGAGCGAGTAATGTGTGTGTGTGTGTGTGTGTGTGTGTGTGTGTGCGTGTGTGTGTGACTCACGAGTAGATGCGCGTCGTGGTGCGTGTAGAGCGCGGCGGTGGTGCGCACGGGCGCGTCGGTGCGCGGCGCGGGGGCGACGGGCGCGCCCGGGGGCTCCGCGCCGCCCGCCGCCCCCGCGCCACCCCCCGCCGGCGCCATCGCCTCCTCCGACAGCGCCTCCACCAGCGACCACACGCACGAACGGTCGAACTTCGTGTACAGGTCGCGGACTTTTGGCTCCACCTGTGTAATTATACAATTTTAATGTATCTTATTGAAATAATATTTGTATGCAGGTTTATACAGTTTTATAAAATGTACAAAAGCTATACTTATTGTGGTATGAATCATGCTATGATATTATTATAACCTATGGTATGCATAGTATGACATACCTATGACTGCCTCGGTGGCGTAGTTGTATTACGGTACGACTGCAATGCTGAGGTCTCGGGTTCGATCCCCGGGTCGGGCAAAGTGATATTGGGTTTTTCTATTCAGTATCAGCCCGGAGTCTGGAATTTGTGCCCGATATGGCGATAGGCTCGCCCCCTATCACATCATGGGACGGAATAAAAATGGTGAAAAGTGGGTGCATTAGTTGCGCCTCTGCCTACCCCTTCGGGGATAAAAGGCGTGAGTATGCGTATGCATAGTAGAAAACTACAAAGTACGCCACAGAACATCTTAGATCCTCCAGCAGCAGATAAACAAATACACCCACCTCCTGAAACTTGGCGAGACACAGCATCTGAATGATCTGCGCGATCTGTATGAGATTGAACCGCGCGACGTACGACACGGTGACCTCCACCACGCCGTGTGCCTCCGGGTTCACTATGGCGGGACATATCAGGTGGTTGAGCACCAACTCCGTGCATATCGCGTGCAGCTCGCGATCTGATGTCCTAGTATAAGACAAAACTTGTTTAGTGTTATATCTTAAGGGTTATGATTTCCTAGTGAATATTAGTAGTTTTACAGCACCTATATCTTTTTGTAACGTATTTATCTCCAAATCGAACAAAATACCCATTTCTGATCATTTATAATTCTATGAAATCGGAGAATCTACTTTGTTGTTAATCGACGTGAGGATCAAATCTAAGATTCTCTCATGTTCATTCATCATTTATGTTCAGCTCATTAGTTTTACAGACAAACGTTACTACCACAGGACTTCAAAGGCTGTAATATATTTAACTTTAACATAAATGATCAGCCATGGTCTTATACTTCTACAGTGAGCAGCTCACCTGGAATGTTGTTTGAGCAAGTGTAGGATCTGCTGTATGATCCAGGCGATGGTAGCGGGGAAGTGCGGCCAGTTCTCGCGCAGCGACGCGATGAACTTGCTCGTCAGGTTGTACAGCGACTGGATCGTCCACTTGCGGTACCGAGCGACTTTAGATGCGTAGTCCGCGCTGTTCGGCTGGCCAAATTTCTTCAAGCGATCCGATGATGAGAATCTGTGTGGAATTTTTGATTATTCATCGTTGCAGGTTTTCGTATAAATGACTCATCTGTTAGCATAGCTATGAAAAAAAATGTGATGATCTACAGTATATTCAACATGAAGGGTATTCCTTCACTGCGATATACCCCCTTCTTGCTAACAAAGTGATCCACAAACCTCTCCATAGCTTTATCGGGATCTATATCCAGGAAGAACTCGTCCTCGTGCAGCACCGCCATGACGGGCGCGTGCAGCGCCGCGATGAGGAACTGGCGCGCCGGCGTGTGCCCGTCGCGGAACACCGCGTACATACACGCGAACGCACACTTACCCGTCCTGAACAACCTAGACGAGAACAGAACGAATAGAATATTTTTTTAGGGCCAATTTCACAGGTTGTCAATTAAATAGTACTTATTTAAGTAACATTGATTTTGGAGTCACAAAGTCACGCTAGAGTGTGGTGTGGATTTGGTTGGCTTACACATGTGACGAGTAGCATTTATCAACAAGCGCTGAAATCGGCCCTTAGTAAATGAATGTTAATATTTTTAGCCGCAAAGTAAAAGTAACACTTACCTACCGATGCAATACCTTGGTATTGCATGCACCAAGATATCTTGATTTATGATATTAATCAAGATTAATCATAGTGAGAGTTGTGATTTTGAAAATATTTCTCAGATTAGAGTCGATATCGCGTGAAACAAATGGCGAAATCAATTGTTCAAAGTTTTATTACCTGCATCGCATTCCAACCAATGTTTTGTTGCGATTTAGTTTAACTTTGACAAAAACTTATGCATTAGTTTATAGGGTTTAGCTTGAAATTTACTCTTTATTCGATAACCTATATAATTTCACATAATTGCGTTATATGTTATGTTAAATAATTTGCCATAACTTACTACATACAGGCTTACTTTTACTTAGTTAATAAGTACAAGTCACAACTAGATGCAGGCTATTGCCCAGCTATCTGAAGAACTCGCCTAAAGATATGCCTTAAAAATAATAACTTACTTCCTAGGATCATTCGAGGTAGCCAGCTGGTGCTTGATGAGCAGTCTGAGCACGGCGAGCAGCCTGGTCCTGTCGTTGGCGGAGCGACAGCTGCCGTACAGACCGGCCACCAGGGTCGACGGCAGCGACTGCGGCATATGCTCCTCGCCCAGCAACAGGCACAGCGCGACCAGGCGCGGTGTGTCACGTAGCCACCCCAGAAGTTCTCCTAGGGCTGTTGCTTCCTGTTAAATGAATATTTTATCAGTTCTTATGTGTAGATTTGAATCTAAGATACTGCCTGTAATTATGGCTTGCTAGTTCACTAGCATAGCGTTGGACGTCAAGCTGCTAAGAGGAGAAAGGATTTGATAAAAGTCGCAGGATCACGCTGAATGCAGGCCGTTTTTGACAGGTCCGTCTGGAAATTTTTAGAAGCCTATGTTCAGCAGTAGACTTCATGTGACTGTTGATGTAGGTAAGCTAACGAGCTTGTAACAGCACGTCAGTATTTTTTTTAAACTGTTATTTAATCTGATATTGTACGAATAATATTTGCGAGCACCTTTTTTTTTTCCTTTTAGTTTTCACAGAAAATATTCTATTCATTTTGAAACAAGACTAAGAGATTTATTGTAGTAATATCTGGATGAATATACGAAACAATTTCTTGTAACAGCTTGCATACTAAGACTAAGAGACCTCCAGAAGAAACCTCCAAAATTAGATAGATAATTCTATATTGTAACTATTTTGTGAATCAAAACTAAGCAGTACCTTACAGCTGTAATACGTTATACAAAAAACAATCTTATCGCCAAGAGCGATATGTACCAAACAACTTCAATGTGCTGGAGTTAATAAAAAAGTAGAAAAAATATAGCTCGTAACTGGGTTAAACGGTAATTCTATAATTTCTATATGCCTATGAAAGTACGAGATTTGTGTTCATAATTGATCGTTATTTTCAGTGACCTTGGCCTTGTCACGTAATATATTAGAGTGTGGACAGGTTTGGTAGCCCGATCATTTTTAGAAGCTAAGGGGGGAGGGTCCGGATTCCCAAAATGTTAGCGGTCAGTGGCGTAGCGTGGTTTATTGTAAGCTAAGTGGGGTCCGGACCCCCTAAACCTTATATACGCCCATGTGTACCACCTTAGCTATGTAGAAATTTTAGCTTTGTTAAAACATGATCCATTGCGTTCTCTCTGATTAATTCGTGCTCTATTAGTGAGAGGGGTTTATTTTTAATAATGTTTTATTTGACATAACAATTGGTTATAATTATATACAAAATAATCGTTTTCACAGTAACGTGCCGGGGGGGGGGGGGGGGGGGTCAAGCTCCGCTATTTGATACGTAAGTAGTTCGCCGGCTAAAGAGGGGTTACGCCACTAAATAATTATAATGGTTAACATCGTGTAAGAGGTTTCCTTGTTATATTTTATCGTGCCGAAATAATTAACAATGAATACACACTTAAGAGACTCATAAATGTGTGTCCTGAGATTGTGACTCGAGACCAGCTTCACTACCAAGAACATTCCAAATATTATCTCCTACAAACAAACTTGCAAATCTTTATATACCTACAAGTATTAATGTAGATAACGTAACAAGGTATAAATAACATAACATTGTAACGCATTCCGCGCATGGTGCATGAAAGAAAACAGTCACAGAGTGTGAATTACCTCCATTGTTTATATGCACACTGTGTCACAGCCGTCCTGTTTGTATATTAGGAACAGCGGCGTGCCTGAGAGCCTAATGACGCTATGATTCTTCTAATGTTTGCAGGTTTAAATATCCGCTTCCTTTAAGGTACGATGTTTATACATCATCGGTCGATAGCCGTGCGTGGCATTTGCGAATGTTTTGGATTGAAATATGGAGCAGTTCTATTGTTTTTGAATTTGGCTTCTAAACGTGATGATACCAAACAGTTATTTGATAACATATCAGCATCCATTAATTATTTTATATACACATGTCATCCTTTCTAGAACAGGAAGTGAAGTCTGATGGAAGGATATGCGATATATTTGCACGCAGTTGAAATACGTTCCGCGTTTCCGTCGCGTGGCGTTCCAGAGAACACCAAATACAACAGTGAACAGGCTACACATGTAATCACTTTGCCATGGCCGCGTTAATAACGCCGCTTTATTGAAAAGAGTTTGCAGTGGACGCATACAGCTTGATGCATGGGACAAACATATATCTAAGCGTATTATGTGTATTAAACATATCCTTGCGTCAGCCTCACGCGTGCGAACCTTGACCCCCTCGCCGGCAAGTTTCGCGACTCATGTTAGTTTTTATTTCACTAGCGGCCCGCCCTTGCTTCGCACAGATAGCAAAGCACAACATTATACAGGGTCGTTTTGACATTGCGTTACTAAATGAAACCACATACTTATCTCCTTGAAAATAACAAGTTATTTTAACCATAGCCGTAAAATAAAAAAGTGTATGTTTCGAACAAAATAAATATCAATAAAAAGTAGCTTTAAGTTTACACGCCCTAATGCCACTACTACTACTCTAAGGATTCGTCGCAGCGGCAACATCACACTTTCAGTCAGAAAAACACTCACGCACACGCCATATTCGTACTAAACTACAAAATGATTAAAAAATCAGAAAAGTAATAATGAGATTATTGGTGAAAATATTCTTTATTCATAATGATGGATGATATTTGGCACGATGTTAGCAGAGCTAAAGACGAGTGTGTGGTTTCATTTAGTAACGCAATGTCAAAATGACCCTGTATTCCAGTGTTGCCAGATTAGGCGACTTTTCGCCATTTAGGCTACCTCGGGGGGTGTCGGGGCGACCAAAAATTGTGAATGGCGACTGGTCGCCGTCTAGGCTACCGCGAATGGCACTCAGGCGCCAATTTGGGCTACTTTGGAAAATTTGGGTTATAAACCTTCTTTTTGGGCGGATTTGAGGATATTTTTAGCTTTGAGAGTACAAAACATGACAGAAATTGGAATTGGGGACCTTTTTTTTTTTTTTTTTAGCTCTTCGTGTCGGCGGCTGGGAGGTTTTTTTTTTTTTTTGCTCCTTTGCCTCGCCATATACATGAGTTTTCGGCGACTTCATCCCTCAAACATCTGGCAACACTGTCCACAACACTCAATTTCATTGGAAAAAAGACCTTTTTTTTTTTTTTTGCTCTCCGGCCTGCATCATAGATTGGGCGACATTAGGCTACTTGGGACGATATTTTCGGCGACTTATACCAGATTTTATCTGGCAACACTGCTGTATACCTACATTTATTTTTCTGACGTACAAAATATTTATGAATTATACACATAAACCTTCCTCTTGAATCACTCCGTCCATTGGTGAAAGACGTATGAAAATCCGTTCAGTAGTTTTTGAGTTTATCGCGTTCAGACAATCAGATGCGATGGGGGGATTTTGTTTTATATATTGTAATGATGTAAGGACATATTAATATCCTTAAAAAAAAAACGTTTCCTGTCCTTCCCTGGATCTCAAACTATCTGTATACTTTTCTCTCGGGGTTCCACCCGCAATAAAATATTTTCCGGTATAAAAGTCCCGAATCCTATTTTTCCGGGAGAAGCAGTAGCCTGTTTCCTTCTCTGGGTCTCAAACTATCTACATACTTATTTGTTTGCGATTCCAACCGCAAGAAAATATTTTCCGGGATAAAAGTCCCGGTTTATTTTTTCCCGGGATAAGAAGTAGCCTAGGTCCTTTCCAGGGTCTTAAACTATGTCCCTTCCAAATTTCATCGTAATCGGTTAAGTAGTTTTGGCGTGAAAGCGCGACAGACAGAGTTACTTTCGCATTTATAATATTAGTAAGGATCTTTAACATATTATATTAGTCTTTACGCTCGCCCTCAAACATGAGTGATAGTATATGCTTTTATTAAGTCTATGAAATGTCCAACTGCTACAAAACTGCGACAAAAGCATCTTTCTTCTTCTACTTTTTCCGCAACCATATTACGATGGAAATTTGGACCTGAACTGCAAGTCACGTCATCAAGTATTCGGATTGGATTAATCACGTGACCTGCCTAATTCTATTCGTCTCTAGTAGTTTTTTAGTAATAATATGATGTCAGACCGAGGAGTTAAGCAAAGTATGGTTCCAAGAACTAGTCTAGTTATAGTCAATTTACAAGTGGTGAAACATGCCAAAAGTATAAAGCAGATTAAGATATCCCTTATCATAGATCTGTATGGAGATAAAGTTTATCTGAAAATTAGATCTATGTTTTGCCAAACTAGATGTTAGACATGCCATGGTGTTATTTTGACTATTTTATTTGTATATTTTTTATCACTTGAAGTCTTGTGTAACTAACTAAAGGGATAGCAACTTCATAGTAGAGTAAATTTTCAATGACGGCATTTTTATATAGCCGCGCGCCTTAATGATAAGTATTATGACCAATTATACACAGTAGCTCCTCACTACCTGAACTTTTGAGCAATGACACTGCGCTGCACTCATTACCCTGTTACCATTAAATTTAAACAGTGTTCTTCACTGGTTTTTCGCCACGTATACTTAGACATACCTGTAATATGGGTATATCTTCATCTGTGGTATAACTTGGAACTGATTCATGGCATCCAAACAGGAAATTTCATTGCTAATTGGACATTTTAATTACCTAAAGCTATATAATAAATAATAAAAACTAAAACCTTGAAATCAAAGAGCAAAGCAAACACTTGATTTCACTGTATCTGTGCATGCAATTTTGTATTATAATACAGTTGCGTCACAGTTGCTTTTTAATTGCCCTCAAATGATCTCTTAGCACTACCCTTGAGCTGACCTTTTGACACTTTTCTAGAAGAGTGAACTGGGGTAAACTGTGTGATGTGAATATCACGTTAATAACGTTAGGCCAACATTATTCTGGACAAAGTGGGATTATTAATCATCAAGTTCGTAGAACATACTGAGGGGAAGTCTGAAAGGATTGAGGAGAAACATACATACACACATACATACACTCACGACTTTTAACCCCGAAGGGGTAGGCAGAGGTGCAACTTGTGCACCCACTTTTCCCTGTGCATATTCCGTCCCATGATGTGATAGGGGGCGAGGCTATCGCTATATCGGGCACGAATTCCAGACACCGATCAAACCCGAGACACTGACATTGCAGCCGTAACGTAACACAACTACGCCACCAAGGCAGTCCAAAAAATAGATAGGTTAATAATAATAAATAAATAGGTTAATACATAAAGCGAGGAATCATCCTTCTTTCTGCAGTACCGCCTAAGAATGCCAGGTGTAATCCCACTTTGCAATAACTAGTAACAGTCCCACATTCATTTTTCAGTAAGTTGGTTCCCTTATTAGAGCATGTCAAAGTTATAACTGCCGATATATTTGTATTGTGTATACAGTATGACACTGTTCTAAGGTATCTAGTTCGAATCCTGGGTCAGGTCATTAGGGATGGCTGCGGGCTTCCTCTGACTGAAATGAGTAAGTTGTTGTCTGTAACCGCCCCTACGCGGTGGTGCTTAATGCAGCCCGTCTCCTCTTGTGAGGGGGCACACATATTATCTTGAGGCGGACAGCACCCCTGCCGACCGCCCCGACTCACCCCCCCTGGCCCCTATTAGTCGCCTCCTACGACAGGCAGGGGATACCGTGGTGGAATTCTCCAAACGCCCCCAAACCACAGGGCGGATATAGCTATAAGCCTGCCCCTATCACTTCATAGGATGGGACACACATGGCAAATCGTGCATTTGTTGTGTTTTGTCCAAATTTATTTAAATATTTTATTACAAAGCAAGTAAGTGTATGAAAAAACAAAGGATAATCAACCAATGTTATAAAAATGATGATAGATAATATTTAATTTAAATTGCAAATGTATTTGATTTATATACTATTACTAAAATTGATATTACAATTATTTACATTTATGTGACAATAACATTTTATTGTGTGTAGCAATTGAGTTATGTATGTGAGATATATTACTCATATGCAAATATTATTCATCAAAAGTGGGTGGATGTGAAACTTCACATGTTGAATCACTATTTATATCACCATCAAAGAAATTAAAATACCATATGTAATTAACACATGTTCTCTTTTTTCCTAAAAGAGAATCAGACAAATTGTGATGCTTAATTGGGTTTCTAAAAGCCCCTAGAAAAAAATCCTCTAATAAAGATGAACTTTCAACAATAACTTACGTTGTATTTGAGAACCTTGAAAGCATCCACAAAAGTGGTTCTCTCTAGCAGGCTAGCCCTCTGGCAAGCGGCGATGGACTCGGCCTCGCACCGCGACGTGATCAGGTTGGTGAGATTCTGCCGCTGTTGCGAGCAGATCCACGATACCTGCAGCAGTTCCATGGCCCGTTTCTCCACATCTTCGTTCAGTTTCTGCAACAGCTGCCTCTCCGAATTGATAAAGATTTTCTCGCGTCTGAGCTGGTTCGCTAGTTCAGCGATATTCATGCAACCTTCCGACGTTGACTGCATCATATTTGTTGGTAATACGTAATTATGTACACATTTCGTCCGCAACTAATGTTTATGAAATATTTTTCACGTCATTTCGCCTTTACGGAAACAAGTTTCTTTTACACTTTTTTTAGTTCATTGTAAAACTTATGTTTATCACGCGCGATTGTTATAGTTTGCCGGGTTATACTGTTTATTAAATTTAGTATTATTTATTAATAAAAGAAATAATTTCATGCTAACGCCTACAATATTTTTCTCGTTTTCTTATCTTCAGAAAGTATGACAAAAGCCAGAAACGCGAAAAGAAATGAGTGAATGCAACGAATGAAATACAGTATATATTATTACTCAAATAATGATATAATATTTTTTTACTTGATACTAGGCAACTTCAATATAGCAAAATTTGGTTTTTCGTATTATGTATGCATTTTATAAGTAATTTTGTGAGAAATAAAATATTATTTAAAATATTGGTTTTACTAAAGTGGGCAATACATGTCAAGCTAAAGCGGGGTTTAAGCTAAGTTTAGGCTAGCAAGTTCTCTCAGCAATATGTTGCGCAAGAACTTCCAGATGCATTTACACTGGCGGCAATATTTCTTTAGCAACACGCTTTTGCAAGTCACCCACCAAGTTAACTTGCACAAGTTCTTGCAAAGCTGTTTACATTACTCGAGGAGTATTTATTGCTTGCCATGTTCTTTTTTCATAAAACTGAATGATAAGGTGCGCAATCCTTTTGCCTAATTTTCATGAATCCTACTAATCCTACTACCCTACTTAATATTATAAACGCGAAAGTTTGTAAGTATGGATGTCTGGATGTATGGATGTATGGATGTTTGTTACTCTTTCACGCAAAAACTACTGAACGGATTTCAATGAAATTTGGCACACGAGTAGATTATGTACTGAATTAACACACAGGCTACTTTTTATCCTGGGAAAATCTAAAGCGGGACTTTAATCCCGGGAAAACTGATTCACGCGGGTGGAGCCGCGGGCAAAAACTTGTCTAATATAATGCTGTTTGGATGATGATTGTAAACGAAATAATCGCCGTAATCCTTCAACGCCCGCGGTGGACACCGGTGTCCATTTACATAAGGAAATTAACTTATAACTATATATAAGCGGGCAACACGAAACAGAATTTTGAATCAAAAAGTACTTCGTGGCATTTTACTGCGCTCGTCATCCTGAGTCATAAGATTTAAGTCTTATAACTCCCATTAATTACGTTGACTACAATGTCCTTAAAACAGGAACACAATAGTGCATGTATACTACAGCTTGGCGGCAAAAAATGACTTATCGGTATTACTACAAAATTATAACTTGGCAGCATGGTGTTCGACCTTAGCCCATTCCATATGGAACAAATAACAAAAAAACGTAATCTACTAGCTCAGCAACTTTTATCTGCACGCAGAATAAACTGCAAGTT
This sequence comes from Sphinx pinastri, assembly GCA_947568825.1. NCBI lineage: Eukaryota > Metazoa > Arthropoda > Insecta > Lepidoptera > Sphingidae > Sphinx > Sphinx pinastri. The sequence continues at coordinate 2,578,541 of OX387615.1, forward strand.
CTCGCGCAAGTTCTATAAATGGTGTTTACACATGCGACTTGCCAGAAGTCCTGCAAGCTTCAAAATTTTGCAAAAGTCAGCTTGCCGTGACTGTTTACACATAAAAAAAAGCTTCTACAAGTTTTCTTGCTAATGTAAACCCCGCTTAATTACGATCAGTTCGTTAATTAACTTCTATCGTAGTGATCATTGCGTTTAGTATAAATATACTAAACGTAATGTATATATATATATAACTTAAGTATATACTAAACAACGAAATACATCTGCCTAATGAACAATGAATATTCACAAATCACGATCATACTACATGTATAGTACGATTTAAATTCAATAATTTTTGTTTACGGCAATACTTACTGGTATAAGTGTGCGAACAACGACAGAAGGAACATCCCGCTTCTTGTGAATTGTACAATGCAATACTCAAGAAGTTAGAGTGAGATAGTATATATTGTGATTGTACTTTTAGTGCAATAGGGTTATAAAAAGAATGTTTTGAATGTATGATAGAGTGACATCCGAAGAGTAGAAGTTAAATTGAGTGAATGGAAATGGCTGGCGAAGGAAATTGAAGGAAATCCTTGGACTGCTGCGCTTTTCATTGTAATTTTTGTGTAAATAAAATTTTGATTACCAGTTTCGTAATAAGTACTTAAATGTTATCAGTGCACTATTTTGGTTACTATAATGTCAAATAGTTCGATTGAGGGAAAAATTAAGGGTTTACAGGAACGTTTCGATAATGAAATGCGTATTCGGAGAGAAGGTGGCTTCTCCAGCCAAGGTGGAATCGGAGTTTCCAGACCCGGGAACGGTCGGAGAACTAAGCCCAGTGAGTATTGTGTACATAAATCAGTCATCGCCTACGTTACTAATAATCCAAAATATGAACTTGACCTGACCACCTCCCAGCTATTGCATCAATATTTATGGTTTTCTTCATACGTTTTTTTATGTTTTTTACGCATTTTCTCATGTTTACATTGCTTTTGTGTATAATATTTAGGGTTATAAGGTGATTGATTTGTTACGAAACATAGAAAATAAACTCATATGTTGGTTATTTAAGAGATGATGGGTTTTTACATATTTTCCATTTAGTTGAAGTATTTACTAACAACTCTGTACCGTGTGGTGGACAGAAACGCACGATGGTAGCTCCGCTGCCGGCCGCCGTACACATTATGTTCAAATTATTTGCATAAATTGGCATTGATCATACAGTGGGTGGCACATATTATGTTGTTAGTTTTTTATACAATATCTGTATGGATGCATTTTGTGTTAATGTTGTCAAACGGCATTGTCTTGTTACAATAAGTATGTAAATTTTGTTATGTTTGCAGTTTATGTAATTTACATAGTGCGGTACAGCTGTGATGGAATGTGGAAGGATATAGGTTGTCTAATAAGTAACGGAATCAGCCACATTTTACACTAAATCTCTTATAACAGAAAACATTGATAGGTACACTTATTGTTGCATATTGTACTTAGATATCTCAAGCAATAAAATCTATAATAAAGTCCAATTGTGACAACCATATCATGATTTTCTTCATAAATAGATGTTGCCATGTTAAATAATTCCCTGCCTTAGGCCTTAGATATTAAATAGTATTATGGAGTATTAGTGGCAAAGAGTATTATCAAGTTAAAAGGCCATATGAATATTGTTAGTCCTTTAAAGGGGTGATAATCTCTAAATCAGCCATTAATTTAGCCAGTGACTAGTGTCTATAGGTTATCAGACCTACAGCTATGTATGTTTAGCTGTTGTAGTCAACACTGCATCCACATTGTTATCTCTATGATCACCGCATAGATGAGTAAATGTCTCCTGGATACATTGATTATGTCTCAAGTTTAAAGATCTCCTTTACATATTGTGGGTATGACAAATCATTTAAAAGCAAAAATGTTCTACAATGTATTTACTTGTATCTCAATGTTTATTTATAAAATGTTCTAATTTTGAATATGTGCTTTATTAACATTTTAAATGTTTTTTTTTTCTAGCACCGGGTTTGTTTTCTAATACCGGTAGAGATATACCGGTTTTTCCACCAAGGTCACCACAGGCTACCGAGACTGAATACAGAATGCGGGAGGTGTATAAGGTAACTAATCATTTACGAATAACATATGAGCTTAAATTTCTACTGAAATGGCTACAAATAGATAGGGTGAATATTGATTTTCCAACTAAGTATGGTTACACTGCTGTAATAGTTAGTAAATTTGAATTATTTTCAACAAAGTAAAGTGCTTCCTTTACAAATTAAAGATTCATATGTTTTTTATAAAACATTAGCATGGTCAGACATGTTTTCATTTGAAGCTGGTTGATATCAGTCTAATTACTGGATATTGAATGTTAAAATCTCTCTCTACCTCTTTTTGAATGACAAGCCTGGCAAAGTGCCTAGTATTGATTTGTAATTCTTGGTGCTAATGCTGCTGTTTGGGCAGTGTGATGGTTACCAGCAAGGAACAATGTTTTTTGGGTTTAACAAAAAAATGGCATAAGACTATACAATAAAATTGAAAAGGGTAGTCCAAGTGGGTGAGTGTACTTGAAATATACACTATATTTCCATATTATACAGATTTATTAACAGTAACAACTAAATGATAGGTAATTTGGTGTTAAAATATGTTATCCTCTGTATAACAAACTAGCATTGCGCGCGGGTCCGCCCGCGTGGAAAAGTTTTTCCAAGATAAAAAGTAGCCTATAGCACTCAGGAGTAATGTAGCTTCCTATTATTGAAAGAATTTTCAAAATCGGTTCAGTAGTTCCTGAGATTAGTGCGTTCAAACAAACAAACAAACTCTTCAGCTTTATATATTAGTATAGATATGGCTGATATTTCAATTAAATTTATATTAAAATTAATTATAGCCTGAGTCCTGCCCAAATATAAACATAAATCAATTGAAGAATTTTATTAATGTAACTGTCATATTTAATTTGTGTTCATGTTTTATTTAATTCTATGAATAACTTTATCTGATGAAACATCAGGTTTAAGTGAAGTACGGTTTGTAGGTGAGCGGCAAGCTGAATGTGGATGGCACGGAGTACAGCTCGAACATTGACGACCTGCAACACCTGGGAGAGCTGGGCAGCGGCACCTGTGGACACGTCGTCAAGATGTTGCACAAACCCTCGGCAGCTGTTATTGCTGTCAAAGTTAGTAACATTTTAGTAGTACAGATGGAGGCAAGAGTCATGAGCACACTCGTGATTTGTCAGTTCGACGTCAAACGCGTTTATGTTTCGCGCGATTGGTGCCCCCGTCGATGCTCGTTGTCTATTGGCTTAAATGTGGCTGCTATACACTTTTGTCTAATTTCTAGATAAGGCGAACTTGCCCCCACCACTGTTCATCTGTTCTCATGACATATGCCGTTTATTGCTGTAGTAGCATGTTATAGTCTAAATATTCCGTCAAATGTTTTTTTTGTGGTTCAATAGCTCCATCTTATCATTGGTAATAGGCTAGTTGACTACTTTTTTAAATAAACATTTATAAAAAATGTATGCTATCCAAAACCTAACGGAAAAAGAATTTTCAAAATTGGCGCAATAATAAGTAAGTTATATAAAGCTTTGATATTTGGTAGAAGGGGTAATTGTCAATCAAAAGTAATATCAGATTGTGACATCACCGGGTGTCACCGGCCATACCGCTGCGTGCGAAAGAGATAGCGTGATATCCCCACCACGCCCCCACTTTTACACACAATATTTCAAATGTGCATAACTGCTTTATTTTTCAACCAATTTTGATGCTCATTTCACAGAAGAATTTCTTTTTCGTATTATTTTCTGTTACATATAAAATAATGTACAAAATAGAATATAGGAAACTACCTTATTGCCAATGCAGCTAAAAAATAATTTTGTCTTAAATTATAAACTTTTGGCCACAATAATAGTATGGCATAAAGTTATCATTTTACCTTTGGAACTCTTCTAAAGGCAGCTGTGGAATGGATTGTTGATATTCAATAAGAAATTCGGATCATCTTTGTTATGTGTTCATACACTATCCTGAATAATAATGGATGCCCTGAAGGTAGTTATCTCATCCTCCCTAATGCCCTTAGTTACATTTTAGTATGTTGAATCTTTAGATATGGACCGCTGGCCCGCACGTCCGTCTCTGTAGAGACTCCTCACTATACGATTTTTGGTGGTATGCCAGTGTAGGTTGAATATTGTGCTAGACTCGACCTGCGGACATCTGATTTTTTCCATCTTTTTGGGCAACTAAACGGAAGATTGTAACCGGTGTTATGTTATCTACCGTTCAACATCATCGATCAGTCGCCCCTGACTGTAAGCCCTAGAAATTATTTTTTTTCAGTCAAAAATAACGTTAGTATTGCTCACCCAAACAAATTGAATAGTTTCGCCGTGACCAAAGTTCAATATTTGTCTTTTTCCTGTAAAATCATATCAATTTTATTTAATACTAATTATACTTTAAGCTCATAATTACAATCGATCGTATCTGCTATTAAATCCTTAAATAGATCACTAGTTTCTCAGATCTGATAGAATTCTGAGACAGTATGGTTAGTCATCAGTAAAATTCGAGATAGTTTGATCAGATAAGTGTGTTTAAAGATATCGCAATTAGACGCCCTAGTTTAGATTACCATACTATTTAATATCTTTATTATAATTAATATGCTGTTATCGATTATTATAGTCGGATTATTATATTATTATTATTATACTAGGGCCTTGTAAATAACGTCGAAAGATTTTGCCTCGTCTAGACGCTTTATTCATCAGTTGAAATATAGAAAATAGCACAGTTAAATAATTGTTTGTATGTTCGGAAAAATAAGATTAACCAACTTTCCACAAAACTTCATCAATTTTAATGTTATTTTTGTATAGCGTCATGTTTTGTAGATTGACTGTTCTGTCAGTTGGTATCACAGTTTTGTTCTTTCTGCTCTATTAAAAAACCATATCAATTACAAATGCAAGCACAGTTGTTATTACCGTGCGTTAAAGAGTTTTTTTGTACAGACTTAATAATATTTAAACAATTTATCCCTTTCTTCCTAATTTAATCTCTAGGAATAATAAGTGTAATTTAGTACCAGACATAATTTAAGCTGTATAATTCAAAGTTCTGTTTTGTACTGTTAATTGGCGACTTCTTTACATTGTAAAGGACTAAACCACCTATAAAACAAACTATATTAACAGCAAATGCGTCGCTCCGGCAACTCTGAAGAGACGAAACGCATCCTAATGGACCTGGACGTGGTGGTGCGGTCGCACGATTGTCCGTACATCGTGCGGTGTCTCGGATGCTTCGTGACGGACGCGGACGTGTGGATCTGCATGGAGCTGATGGCGTCGTGCTTCGACAAGCTGCTGAAGAGGCTCGCAGCTCCGATACCGGAGGCTATCCTCGGGAAGGTCACTGTGGCGGTAAGACATGTTTTGTGTATTTATCAGTTTAGGAAATGTAAAATTTCTATGTACTGGATTTTCAATTAATTACTTTTGAGGATTTGTTAAACAATGAAATGAATTTGCGTTTAATATTTTAAAAAATGCCTATATATTTTTTTGGAAATTAAACTTACTTCGTACTAAGTTCTTTAAAATTAATTTTGTGGTTTAGCTATGACAACGTAACAGACAAACAGAGATTCTTTTAAATAAATAATATTAGTATCAGAGCGTAAATGTAATGTTAGTAATTAGTATAGACAACTACTTACAAGTTACATATATTTAATTTTATACAATACTCCAATAATGATAATTGGAATAATGTTCGATAGTAAATTGTAAATGTGTTGTCAGACGGTGAACGCGCTGTCGTACCTGAAGGACATGCACGGCGTGATCCACCGCGACGTGAAGCCGAGCAACATCCTGCTGGACGAGCGCGGCAACGTGAAGCTGTGCGACTTCGGCATCAGCGGCCGGCTCGTCGACTCCAAGGCGAAGACCAGGAGCGCCGGCTGCGCTGCTTACATGGCGGTAGGTGGAACTTATTTAACCGTGAAACTAGTTCGTCTCGTCAATACTTGTTTTATAAAAACTCCGCTGAGAGATGGCTGACTTTGCTCTGCAACGGTAACGGTAGTGATTATGCTGGAGCTAATAAATACTATTTCGACTAAATTCAATGTCATTTAAGACAATACGTAGAATTATCTATACACAAATTATTCACAATATAATCTTTGTCTGCAGCCGGAGCGTATCGACCCGCCGGACCCGACGCGGCCCGACTACGACATCCGCGCGGACGTGTGGTCGCTGGGCATCTCGCTAGTGGAGCTGGCCACCGGCGTGTTCCCATACAGGGACTGCCAGAACGACTTCGAGGTGCTCACCAGGGTAAGTACAATTCAAAAGCCTACAGTAGCATGTTTCTCCTTGTTTCCTGATGCCTAAAACACAGCATTTGTGTTTAAATTTGTCACGCCGATCGGCATTAAATTTTGATATTACATAATATGTTCAAATTTCCATTATTCTGTAAGATAGTTATTAATATTTGTTTCAGGTAATAGCGGACGACCCTCCTCAGTTACCAGACAGCAATGACTTCACTCCAGAATTTAAGTTATTTGTTTCACAGTGGTAAGCATATGGGCACTTTCATCACTATTGTGGGATTTAACACTAAAATTATTTGCTACAGCCGATTTTTTGTTCATTGTCAAAAAATAAGATTCTATAATCTGTTACATAAATAATATTTTTTTAACTATGCCCCCGTTAGCCTAACAAAGAACTACAGACAGCGTCCGAAATACGCGAAGCTTCTAGAACACCCGTTCGTGGTGAAGTCAGCGCGCAGCTCGGTGTCGGTGGGCGCGTGGTACGCGTCGCTGCCGCTGGCCGGCGGCGGTGGTGCTGGCCACGTGATCAAGCCGCCGGCCAGCAACGGCGCCGAGACGCCGCCCACGCCGCAGCCGGTGCGTAACTTCGTCACCAGCTCGCAGCACTGGCTGCCGGAGCAGATCACGCCGACGCCCACCAGGTAAGTTTTCATTTACTACCGATTTTAATAAATGGTTCCAATCGGTTTTCTCGGGTCGATCGCGAAAATTGACCAATCATAATAAAGATTTATTGACGTTACAAATGACTGATTTTTATTGGTTATTCTTGGGATCGGATCGAAGATTCCTCTGAGTGATGACAATATAGACAAAGGAATGTGAATTATTATGCCTCCGGGATGACATTATATTATAAGAAAAAAATAATTTGCGTTAATCAGGACTTCTTAATATAATTTGACGATTGGATGTGATAGGCACGCCACATTACCATAAATAAAAACGTACTAAGTCTTAGTAATGTTTGTGTTATTGTCAGGGCGTGGTGGGCGACGGCGAGCGGCGCCAACGCGGGTGGCAGCAGCTCGCAGCCCGCCAGCCTCGAGACTGACTTCTCCAACCACTCGCCCTACCCGAGGCGCAGGTAACGATACTACATACATAGAATATTATGAAGGAAAACCCTTGTGAGTTCTAAACAATGCAAGGATCCATCTTAGTTGTAGAAAACCACGAAAAAGAATATCGTCGAAAACAAGAGATGATTTATTTTGATTGTTGTTTATAGGACGATAGACGCGTGCGCGTCTCCCCCGCCCCCGCCGGTGCGGCGCGTGTCCGCCGACAACCGGTGGAAAGCCTCGCCTGTGGTCAGTTTATTCCATTTGCTATAAACCTTATTACGCGAAGTTAATGCCAAGGATTTTATAATTTACAATATTTTTAAATTCGAAAAGTAATTATTTTTTGTGATTTACATATTTTTTACTGGAAAATTGCAAATCTCCTTCACTTATGAATATTTAATCATCATCACCATCATCATCATCAGCCACATGACGTCCACTGCTGAACATAGGCCTCCCCCAAAGATTTCCAGACAGACCTGTCAAAAGCAAATGAATATTAAATATATGTTTACATATGTATTTTATGTTAATATATGTATGGTTTTATATGTCAAATGAATATTTAATATAATACCTGTTTTGAATTATATATTTATTCTGTATAAATATAAAGAAGACAATGGGGATATAGTAGCGAATTTAAATGATTCAAGTTATATTTTTCTCCCAGAGTTCCGGTAACACGAGTCCCATAGTGTTGCAGAGGTTTTACCACCAAAACCAGCAGAGGAGATCACGGGTCGACCTGCACTCCACACCTAGGCATAGAAGGTAAGTTACTCAGATTAAGACTAGGGCCTATAGTATTGGCTGAAAGAGCGTACATTTTAAGTTGACAGTGACAGAGTGTTTACTAAAACTAAAAAAGGGGTATTGTTTTAGGTAGATAGTGATAGGAATTCACTTTGACAAAACTTTGTAATCGAATTTTTCGCTATACCCACATTTCAATTGAATTTGTAAAATAAAATAATTTGTAACAATAAATTAATCGTAATTGCATTGTTTCAGTTTAAGTAGAGAACACAGCACGGGACGGTCGCCAGAACCTCCACCGAGGACGAGCAGGCAGCACCAAATGTTAGGACATGAGGGTGAATACAATTTTGCAGTGCCTATTCACGATTATAGTCAACGATTGCGAATTCGAATCTTATTACTAAAACCGAGTTTTAGTCAATCGATTCTACTTTGGTTTGTATAAATCGATATTTCGATTGTATGTTATAATCGATTGTGTTCGGCAGCGAACGGCAGCGCGGAGCTCGACGCGCCGTCGCTGCACGAGCGGCTCCATCCGCACCCGCCCTCGCCGCTGCTGCTGCACGACAGGTCTGGAACATTCACTCTACACCTAAAATATCATTACACATCATAATATGCTACGATAATCAAGTACGCTGGACCAACGACCCAAATAAGGCCCTGTCCTTTGAAAGAGAGTCCTAAAAAGGATTGTAATAGTGGTAAATAACGAGATTAATTGTTTATAAGCTAATTGATTTTATGGAAGAAATAGGCTGAAAGGCAATTGGTAGTGGTGAACCTATCACAATATCGTTTCCAAAGTCTAATCCCATACAAGTCACCCTAACGAACTGAATGTTTATACTCGAATTCACAACCAGGTTATCTGAGGGCCGTAGCCAAAGCCTGACTCGAGCCGAGCTGCGCAACGGCTTCCGAAGCGAACACAGCGCCGCGCCGCAACCGCACCCGCACCCACCGACCAACCACCACCACGACGACCAGGGTGAGTTGCAACCAAGGAATATCTCCTTCCCCTTGACACGTTCGCTACGACGATACTTCTGCAATTCGAAAACTCTATCGATTCGTAACGCGTGATATGTGATATGACGATAGTTGATATCGATATAGTAGTGATGTTTAGATTTGGTTAAGATCGATAATTGAAACATTGTTTAGTATTTGAGTTGTGTATCAGTACTCAGTTAATGAAATGTACTCATGGTCATTTTCCCTACATTTTTTTTATATCGAGATCCTGATACAACTTAAACACCTTACATAAATTGAAGTCCCATTAATTTTATGCTTATTTATTTCTTTTTAAACTGGAAAATAAGCTCATTTCATATTCATAAATCGACATTCTTTAGAACTATAAAAGCTATGTTTCATATAGTGGGTTTAAGTAAAATAAGAATTTCTAGTCAATATAGCTTTAATAACAAAGGTTATGTATCCTAATAGTTAGTATATTATATGAGGCAAATATAAGTGCTTTATATGTAAAATCAACACTAAAGATATATGACGAAGAAAATTATAATTTAATGTCTAACAACATCATATAAATATATGTATATTATGAATCGTAAAGCATAAATAGCAAGGTTATAACTTTAAAGAGTAGCAAGGAAATGATTCAATAAATTGCTCCCCAACAAGTTATAATTTTGTTACCAAAATCATTTTATATTAAGTGTCATGAATATATGTTATATACATAAATAAACATAATTTATATATTTATAGCGATGTATTCATGTTTTGTACGAAAGGAGGGCAGCCAGCCTATGACAGTATCGATGTGAACAGATCGAAATCATACAAAAGAAGCTGCGCTCGCCATACTGTCCTCTCATATTGTGCATATAGATATTGTGTGAAGTGATTGCATTGTACATTAAAAATATAATTTATATTTTCGGCGAGCTAATAAAGTTTATTATTTCGCTGATCCCTGGCCCTTGGTAGCCCAGGCAGTTATCATACAAAAAACTACCATTTTTAGCAAAAAATAATTTATATTCCATATAACTATATCGTTCAACAAATCCAATAAAAATTTGAATCAAAACATTATCTTCATAAAAGTTGGTTCAATATCACATTAAATAACATAATTGTCAATTAAGCTTAGTAATGTTATATTAAATAAATAGGTACGATTTTCAGTGCTTATAATTATTTCTTTCTGAAGTCCTATTTCCGGGTAATTATGTGTGCTATTCAATTATATCTTTTTCTCATCTAACAATTTCTTTGTAAATAATTTAACAAACGATACATAAATCATAACAATATTCCAAGTGTTAGTGTGAAATGCAATCATTTCGCGTCATCACTCACACGTTGTCTCTGTTGGTCGTCCCTGCCATTGTGTAAATATCGATATTGAGGGTCCATGCACTTGCGGGAGAATATGCTTAGAGGCGTATCTACGTGCTTTGCGGTTGCTTCTGCTCAATATATCGACACAAAAACTTGTTCTGAATACTTGAACTATCGATATTCTATGTTACAGCCTAGTTATTGATGTCGATAGTTAAAAATTTACACATTCAGGAAAATAATACACTGATGTTTAGATAATATGTGTTATGTGTATATTTTCTTAGTTATCGACATCGATGAACACTAAATTCTGCAAATTTTATCGACTCGTTGAATATCGCCTGATGGATTATTCGCGTCGATAATATAAACAGAATTTATAAGTAAAATGTTACCGGAAATCCTAACCTACTCATTTATTATCGCTTTCACAAATATTGAATATCCTTCTTGAAATTTGATATTGTTGGTGTATAATTTTAATTTCTGTATTACGCTTTACGTCGATATTTTTCAATCTAATGTTTGATCAAATATTTTGTAATTTGATCCAAAAATGTTTATCGACGTAAAGCGTACATTCGCTTCGCCGCTGTCCCTCCGCGCCCTACACATCGCCTGCCCATATGTTGCTCTGTCACATGCCTCGCTACACTAAACACGAACTTAACACCTAGCTAATAAGGGCTATATCTGTATGCTATGGTATCGCTTACGACAGAACATAGACGAGTCTGCGGAGACAAATCGCCACACCCAACCAATATAATATGGCAGGTACATTATATTTATGTTTAATGTAAAATGCACTCGATATGTATAAATTGATGTGTATAAGGGTTCATTATTCGTATTGTCTGTAAGGATTTCATAAAATCATACCTTACGAAACATCGATTTACTATGTTATGTACGATTGATAATGTCGAAGTATTATTCAATTCTGTGGGGGTTTTTACAGCTGAATACACGGAATGGAGGCCATGATAGAGAGGAGCGAGTAGATTAAATATCAAATTAAGGTAAATGATGTACAAATCTGGCCTCTTGCTTCCGCTTGGGTGGTCAGTTAATGGAACGGTCGCGGTTGCCCTAGGTGTCGCGTACTGGCTTTTAGTAGCAAGGTGTGTGGACATGTGTTCATCATTCCATCATCACGGGAGACGTAGCTTCACGATAGCCAGGCATATGGTAAAGGGAGCTCTTTGGTTCGATATACAGGTGGTCTGTTTAAGAGAACTTTGGTAAATTATTAAGAAATCTGTATGGATTTTTTTAAGTGAAATTGGATATCAATGTTTTGAAATTTTGAAGGCAGTTTAGATATTAATTTGTTAGATGTAACAGCTCTTTTTTACAATGCTAAGCCGTGAGGGATTTGAGTCATGTTGTTTGATCAAATTTGGGCTGAATTCGCCTGAGGTTTGCTATTAAAAATTGATCAGGCGATCCGACAACAAGATATGCATATAAACGGTTGAACTAGGAGGTAACTATGATTCTTAATGTACGTATCTGGATATTTTTTATTACCAGGACAATTAATTTTATCACTACTAAAATTCATAATTATTGATCACAATAATTATTATTAAATAATGTTAATAAGAAATTATTATCGTGAAATTAATTCAAAAGTTGATATCCAAACACACTGTAAAATAATAAAAATGATTATGAACCAAAGAGGTCCCGCGCACGTACCAACACGTACGTGTGCGTATCACGGGCGGGTCGGTGTGGCGCGCGCGGTGTTGCGCGGTGTTGCGTGGTGTTGCGTGGGGTAGCGCGAGCTTGTGGCGTCGCAGGCTGGCTGCACTCGCTCGCGGGGCTGGTGAAGCGCCGGCTCAGCGGGTACGTCAAGTGGCATCACGTTGCAGCGCGCCGCGACACACACCACCATCCGCACCACTTGCAACACAGGTGAGATTATTATTGTTAGCTTTACCATACTACCAGGGAATCAAAACTACTCAGGCAATTGGAACTTGGGAAAAAGAGTTAGTGTCTTATCAGATCGCTGATGATAGTGTCATTCGAATTGAAAACAAGGTTTTTTTGTTAATGTTTTTGAGCCCAATTCATTATGGCTAAGGCAACTCCTTGGGCTTTTAAGACATTTGACAGTGTATTATATTAGCGATGACATTGTTAATAAGCAACAAAATTTATGCACAACGACTAAATGTGGATACGCAACTGAATCCCAGACATGCTAGGAACGGAAGAGTCCGTCATCACTTAAAATTTGATTAAGTTTTCATTGGCTTCAAAATATGTAATTGACTCTATTATGAAAACAACTGATGTAATTATATGTAATATATTATTTGCCTGTAATACTTGTGTTTAACCCGATATTATAACACTTTGAATTATTGCTTAATAATTTCGCCACATAGTTAGATGCTGTGCTGAACTGTTTAGGTGGGGTAACAGCGAAAGTTGGAGCATGCCGGCGTCTCCCCTCCCCCCCCGCGCCCCGCCGCCGCGGCCCGCCGACTAGCGGCGCCTGGCGCGTGCCCTGCGCGCGGCGTGACGTCACCCGAGCGTCGCCCGAGCCGCGCTACATTCAGCTGTGACGTCACGCGTGTTGCAACCTGCACCCATCACCGGCCTTGTCGCCTTGTCGCTTGTCGCGCCCGCCATCAACACATTGACGCTTACTGAGATTCGTTTCATAATGTTTATTGTAACTATAAGGATATGACGTCAAATATAGTCTGCAATAATAGTGATTTATTGTAATATTGAAGTCAGGTTCGAAATTATGATAGTTGATGGTTTTATTTTATGTTTAATGCTAGGATACCAATTAAAGCATATTGTTTAATGAAATACCTTCTTTTATTGTGGATGCTGGTATACCGAGTGAGGTACGATTGAGCAATCTTATCCCCATTTTATATATTTTGAATATTCGAGAAAAATACGCGTATTTGGTCCTGCCTCTACTAATAGCTTTGTGTTGCAATAGCCTCCTTTATAGTCCATAGACCATAGTGATTACTCATTTTTGTATTTCTAATAATGTATTTTTTTATGTCCTAATATATATTTTAAACCTTTTATTAAACCATAACTGCACCCTGTCTAAACCCATTTTAAATCCTAATTTTACTACTCAGATTTTATACCAGAAATTAAGATAATATATTATTAACACACACACACAGACTCGCCTTTTATCCCCGAAGGAGTTGGCAGAGGTGCAACTAGTGAACCCACTGTTTGCCGTGCGTATTCCATGATGTGATGGGGGCGAGCCTATCGCCATTTCAGGCATAAATTCCAGACTCCGGGCTTATACTGAATAGAAAAATGCAATACCACTTTGCCCGACCCGGGGATTGAACCCGAGACCTCAGCATTGCAGTCGTACCGTAATACAACTACGCCACCGTGGCAGTAAATATATTATTAAGATTCAATAAATAGGCATATAACTTGATTTATTATTTATTCCAATCTTAATCTTCTATCCTATCATATATACATATCATCAAAATAAGTCATTTGTATGTATGTAATAAATACTGTTCTGATTGGTCCATTTTTACGATGGGTCGAAAGAAGCGATTGGGATCGTTTAAATGAAAACAGCGGTAAAACAATCAAATTAGTGGTGGATAACACACTACTAATGAGATTTATAAAGTGATTTCAAAGCTGCTTTGTATTTTATATTTATTTTCTCTTATCTTACTGATATTAAATGCGAAAGTTTGTGAAAATGTTTGGATGTTCGTTAGAAGTAAACAAAAAACTGCTGAACGGATTTCGATGAAATTTGGCACACGGGTAGATCATGTCCTTTTTTTGTTTCGCGGAGAAAGTGCGTTACCACTACCGCCCACGGCCCACGGCCTTCGTGGGGGGCGACCGAGCGGTTATGTTGGGCTCACCGTACCTTACAACCCGGCGTTGAGCCGCCTGGAGAGATGGAAAATGTCGGGCGACCGCCGGGCCGAGTCCCTAACCTATTTACAACGCACGGCATACTAACTTAAACTCCGCGGTGGCCATCTTCGGCGCATTAGGGACGGCTGCGGGCGTCCTCGGACGAAAAGTATCTAAGTTGTCGTCCGCAACCGCCCCTGAGGTAGATTATGTCCTGGATTAACACTTAGGCTACTTTTACCCCGAGAAAATATAAAACGGGACTTTTATCCCGGAATAACTTTTTAACGCGGGCGGAGCCGCGGGCAAAAGCTATAATACAAATATAGATGTCAAATAACTTGACTCAGTAGGCGGGGCCTGAGTTGACTGAGGGAGGTGAAAGTTTCCAATAGTTCGGTCGATACGCCGCGCCATAGCTCCGCGTAGATCTACAAGCGATGGGTCAAGTTGTTTGGCGACAGCTATGCGCAATTTAATTTAGCCGGACTATTTTAACCAACGTGTATTTAAATATCTCTTCAAATTAATACCTAGACACGGGGGCAAACGGCATCGAAAATATCAACTCGTTCTGTTGTAGACATAAAATTAATTGCTTGATATGTATTTCTTGTATATTTGTGTCATGAATTTCATTCATCCAATAGTTTTGGATGTTTTGCTTCTAATGTGCAGAAAATTGTGCAACGAAAATAAATTGAGTTTTATTTGTAATTTTGTATCATTTTCGTTGTATCCCAAATTGCTTGGACGATTGAGACGAGGTAAATTAGCAAAAAGATTATTTTTCTCGTCGAAATAAAAAAAAAACCCATCTAAAATATCCGAACTTAGAATAATTAAAAAGAAACACGACATAAAACTAATAAAATAGCATTTATTTAAAAAATAACATATTTTGTACAATATATTTGTGTAGACTGAACGTTCTGTTCGCAGCAGCCGAATACTGATGTAGTGATGAGCACGAGCTTCAGACGTCATCCACTTAATGTACAGAAGGACCAAATACTAGAATAGGTCAAAGTTTATTTAATATTCTAAAAACAATTGGCAACTAAACACAGCTCCAATAACCTGGTAAAAGAGTTTGTTATCCTAATTATGATAAGGTATTAGGTATCTATTGCGGTAGAGGGAACTTATGCAGTTCAACTTTCACAACAAATAGCAAACACAGCTAGTACTCTTAGGTATAATTCATTATCATCTTGTCGTAATTTTAATTAGGTTCAGCGCATACGGACCATGAGGCTATGAATACAATTCAGTGATAACTAAAACCATATTAAGTTATTTATATTTTAATATAAACACTATCTAAATATGTTTCAAAAAACTTATAAATCTAGGGGACTCAAAATGCAACATTATACTTAAGAATTACATTACATTTTAGAATAAAAATGAGTACAAGGTCCTTCTTTAAACAATTTTAATCACTGCCTTCTCTACTACCAACATAAAAATAAATTAGCAATTTTATGCAATATACACAATAAATAAATTAAATTAAACATCGAACGTCATTTACATTTGTCAATTTAACACAATATTAACGATTTTAGCCTTTTTCACAAGTTTCTCGTACAATAGAGGCGGAAAAGGAACAAAAAGTCTTTCAATTCTTTTTATGTTTTATACAGTGAATTTCTCTTAAGTTAGAACAAGGATACATATAAAAATTTAGATTCGATCTCACAAACAAAAGGTTTATTTTATTTTCTCGTCTCTATCATGCGAGAAACGCTTCTTGTGATAAAGACGCTAAAAGCACTTAAATAAGATAATATGTTAACGAATAAAAAGTGAGGAAACAAACAGATATGTAAACTAAATTAATACATTTACTATTGTTCTTTGGTATATTAGGTCTTATTTAGACGATGCTATTTAAATTACGAAATGACAACATAACATTGTATAGTGTATTTAAGAATGAGCAAAACGTTATAGCAGCTCCCTGGTATATTACCACTTTAATCTTTTTTATACATTGACACGATCATTAAGTCTCATTTAAATTCCAATGTTGCCTTGCGTTCTCTACTTTAAGTTGTGAAATTTAAAAATGCCTATTCCAAGCGGAATATAACAGTGCACAACAATCACTATTGATAAATCAAATGAAATGTTGAGACGATATCTCGCATACGAGAGATACCACCAGAAAAATATATAAAACAGCACCGTTTGAACGAGGCCTTGTGATAAAGGCGTCATGATAGCCACTAACTCATATCAATACAAAAATCTTAACAGTACTCTAAAAGACGGCATGTCGAACCATCTTAACACGTTTATAATCAAATATTAAGCATCGGTAGGTATTTGGTTAATGCCTGCAATACTTTTTTTAATTATTAGTTAGCACAAAAGATGTTTATTTCGTCTATAACTGGCTCGCGTTAAAAAAATATTTGAATTCAATTACATTGAATGATGTGTTATCGGCCAATCAATAAACGTATACACCTCTGATAACTATAGGTATGTTATTTTGTCTTGTTATGTTGAGTGTCATTTTACGTCGGAAAAAGCAAGATAAAACATTTTATAACTATGATAGATGCATACAAATAGTAAGGCACTAAGTATTTTTTCAACGCGAACGAATTAAAGTACATCACACACATCATAATAGTAAATGTATTCCAGGCAATCATTCACATTTAATGCTTTTTTGTATTGGGAACACATAAAACAAATTATATAATATTAATTTCCAGTATGGCAATGCCCATTCTTGCAATATGCATTTTGACGGCAGAAAATCAGCATTAGGTACTACCCAAAACGAATCTCGTAATCGAGAGACCTAACTAAACGATAAAATAGCTTGAGCTTGTTGCTGCGTCTCTTAATATCTACATTTTTAATGTATTAAGGCGTGTTGCAATGCCAAATAACACTTACATCCCGAATGAAGCGCCAGCCACAAGACAAAACAATAAGCGTGGTAATCAAATATACAACAATTAACAATATCTACAAACTCACAAACATGGTAACTGTTGCGTTCTAAGGCTGAGTCCACATCAATGTAAATTCATGTCGTGTCTCGATGAAATTTTTGTTCATATTATTTACTTGTAATATTCGTATTTGCGATTTTTTTTACTGTTTTCGTGGACACATGATATAACTTTTTATTGATGTAGATCCGGTACATAGCTTACAAATTATCAAACTTCATAATATCAAAAATAAAGTCATTGTGGTCAAAAAGCGCACGTAGTAAGATAAATAATTTTAAAACCCACTATAGATAATTATTTGCATATTTTAGCGCATATAATATGTAGAAACCAAAAACCATATTAATTCTGACCTCCCATAGAAACCAAGGTTTGTGTGGGGAGTACAGAAACTTCAAGGGGCTTTCTGTTTCACAACACCGAAATCAATAAATAAATTCGAAGCACACGAACATTTGCCTCGTCGCGGATCGAATCCGTGATCTCTTTTTTCACAGCGGCTCGTCCTCCGCTGCGCCGTGGAAGATGTAGATGCTCATACAGACCAGCCGTACTTATACTTGATATTTTTAAGCGATTAATCATGGTCAGTTTAACATCTCTGATAATGTCACAAAATTAGTTGTCCTTTCTAAACTATGAACAATCATAATAAATATTTAATGCCCAATGGCAGTCACATCAAAATAAGAAACAAAATAATCCTCATGAAAAACGTGTAGCACAAGCCTTACATTTCCTAACAATACAAAAAATATGTCGTATTAAATACGATAATTGAAAAAACAGCCTCTAATTTTATCTTATAACAATCCAATATAAATGTGACTAGTACACGTCAGTTTGAAAATATTCATTTAAAAACATTAAATTTTATAAAATAGATTAGCAACGTGAAATCGTTTTATCTACTTACATCGAAATAAGTACGTATGCCTTTGAGCACGCTATGTACACTCCGTAAATTGAATGACTAGTTGATTTTGTTTAAAAACTTCAAATAGATTTAGGTACATTATTGGATATGTGAAAAACCTTGAGAGTAAAACTATGAACTAGATTTTGTCCGCTTCCCAGGCTAAAGTTTATAAAATAAACAGCTTCGACTAAGTTCAACTAATAAAAATGTTATGTCGATCTGTGTGACGCGGATATTTTAAACAATCCTTAGGTATAATGATTCCTTATGTTTACGCGAATGTTAGACATTGAAATTAAACTATTATAACGGATTTTATCGCGGTTTTTTATTTTATTTTCTCCCGACGTTTCGAAGGCTTTGCAGCACTTCGTGGTCCAGTCCGCCCCGTGACCACGAAGTGCTGCAAAGCCTTCGACACGTCGGGGGAAAATAAAATAAAAAACCGCGATAAAATCCGTTATAATAGTTTAATTTCAATCCTTAGGTAGTCATGTCGCATTTTAAAAAAAACATAGGCGACTAGACTTAAATTGAAATTTATTTTATAAATATCAGCCATATATTTTTCTTCGAGTACCTTCCGACTCAACGCAGATCTGCGTCAAAATCTGTTCAGTGCTTAGGGATAGGTACCTCTATACTCTATAGACAAAAAATCAATATTGCTTGCGCCGTGATGGGTGACGGAAACGTGGTGATACTAAACGCAATTTGTGCCATAGTTTAGGCGGCCCAGACTTATCTTAAAAGCTATTAAACCACAGGAATATATTGTCTATGTTAAACTACGCAGAGATTGTAAGACGAAAGATATTTACGGCCAATTTCTTCATTGACTGTTACGAGTTGTTTTTTTTTGTACGTGCATGGCAATGTGACCCCCCTGCATCTAATGAGAAGCGGAGAGGAGTCCAGATAGAGTGTCGACTGACGAAAGATGATTATCCCTAGTCAGTCGACATAACTATGCCCGCATGTTTGAAACCGGCTTACGGTTTTGACTTTAGCTGTTAGTTTTACAGTTCATGAAGAAACTAGCTGTTAATGTAACACTTAACCTAGAGTGAGTTAAAGCCACGTTCCCGCCGCGTCGACTACTGTGTCCACTATGATAATATTAGAAAACGTAGCATCTGTCTCGCCTTTTTGAATACTAAAATCCCCTCCTGTTATTGCTGTCTTCTCTCCCTCATTTCGTTATATTACCTGTAACATGTAAAGCAATAATTAATTACAATGTTACTATTACCGAACCTCCAAAAAAAGACTCAGTTTTCATGTACAGCGAATGAATCAGCGTCATATTCTATAAAATGAGATGTCCGCTTTTTGTATGGGGGCTGGGCCTCAAAATCTAACCAGGCTTTACTTTAGGGATATTAAAGGGGCAAAATATGGAACTTGGATACATTAAAACATATTTTTAGATCCCTCCATTCCTAACTAACAGTTTTAAGCAAAATAAAATTACATAAATCTCAAAATCGGAGGTCTTTAAAATTAAACGATTTATTGTAATAGGCTAGTTTTTATTTTTAGGAGTTCTATCCAAATATATATAAACTGTCTTGGTTAGAGTTTTATGCCCTTCTTTGGACATGTCCTTTATTTCTAGTAAAAAAATATCTAAGTCCAATATGGCGATAGGCTCGCCCCCATCACATTGTGAGACGGAACAGACAAAAAGTGGGTGTAAATAAATAGTAATGTTTCAGTAGTATTATAATTCTCTTTGGCGTTATGTGTTTGTGTGTGTGTGTGTGTGTGTGTGTGTGTTATTTATTGAAAATCATATTGTGTAAATAAATAAAAAATTTACTTCTATTTTTCTTACTTTTTATAACCGATCAACAGCCGAAGCAACAAAACCCAAATCCACTTATAAAGAGAAAAGTAATCTTGCTCAACTGTGGAACAAGGATAAATAATAGCAGTACCTAATATCTAATGTGGCCGACCACTCTTGCCGCTCCTGTGCGGGCTGTCCGAGACTGAGGGCACGCTCGCGAACGCCGGCTTCTCACTCGGACTTCGCTTCAAATAATCAGAGATGTGCTGTACGATTAGATCAATAGCCACTGGAACAGAAACACGAGATATTAATAAATCAAATTCCTATAAAAAACAAAATATCTTTTGAATCTTCTGATTCGCTTGAAATAGCTTCATAAGTTTTGAAGCTATGGTCAAAACTTAAGACGGCTTCTCGTTTTGAGCGTCGGGAGCTGAACATGAAAGTCGTCTTAATATATTGTCAATGCATTAAACGGCCTGCTTGATTGTGAAATAGCGCATTGCGTATCGAATTGTCATTGAGATTAGGTACTGGAGGCTGTGTTCATTCCAAAATTATTTTTTAAGTTCGGCAGCACAACCTCTATTCCATTAACATATTTTTTTTATTTAGCATTTGATAACTCACTTCATCGATTAGAGGCCTTTGGCTATACATGAAAGATTGATATGGTGATGTTTTCAGAATAATTTCAATATATTTTGAAGGTCCTTGAACCTGACTGCTAATTTGTCGAAACACGTAACTCAACGAGTGGACGAGCCGACCAACTCTTGGGATTAAAGATATCACGGGTTCGATTCCCACATCAAACGAATTATTGTATAATGCAAAAATCTCTGAATGATTTATGTTTAACTTTTACTGAGTAAACTCATTATCTATTTTGAAATTGGTTCCACATTATTCATATCAAAAGATGATCAATTTCGTTAGGCTGGTAATGGTGGTAGCAGCTGAGATGTAACAGTCATGGTTTCAGATGTAGAGGTTACTTGGTTCGAATCCAGTTTCCTACTAAAAGTAACAAGACTTAAGTAGTAAGGGAGAAAATACAGCGTCTTTTTATATTCGGAATCTTTAGCTAGCAGTCCATATACTAACAAATCAATTAAAAAGTAATTATCAGCATTATAATGATTTTAATCGACATAGGCGGTTAGAATAACTTCCGAGGTATTTTTTAAGTTAGATCATATTAAATTTTCAGATGAAATATATTACTTTTTCGTTTCAATGAATCTCATCACTAATAAGTAATATTTTGCATTCAATAAAACATATAACTACGTATTTCGTAAACTTGGCTTAGTTAATATTTTTAATAATTTCTTCCACCACAAGATATTTATCAAGAACGGTGTGACACTCTGAGTGACTGATTAAATCAAAACTCGAAACCACAGGGAACATAAGCCGTACACTTTACCCAAAATAACTTAAATAATAAAACAAACAATAAAAACACTTTGCAAACACTTTATTACATTACAATATAACTATGTTAAGGAATTGCTTCCTTATAACACGTGAAGAATAAGTCACAACAAATACATTTAATAATGTAAAACGAGTTTGTGCCGGACATACAGATTACAAACTTATATCGATAATAATAATAAATTCGATTTTATATTTTTCGATTAACATAAATGCTTTGAAAATGCGAAAACTAAAAGACAGTTGTGCAATTCGAAATTCGAATAAAATAATTTTATACATAGTGTGCAAAATCTGAACAGATTTGAAATTACCATAGCATGTAACTACAGGTTTTGGGAAGTGAAAAAGAAATGCTTTAATACAAAAGACAAAGCAACGCCTATACATGTTACCAATTACAATAAAAGCGAATATTTTAACTCTATTCTTTTTTTCATTTTCTATAATTTCCTTAATCAATTTTATCACATACAATCAATGGAATTTATCACGTAATCTGTTTTAGCTATGATGGCTATACAGGGCTTTATTACGTTTGTTAACGTATACCTCCTCAAATTAATGACTAATATGACAAAAACTTGGGGCAATATGTTAAGTAATACCCTAAACACTGGGGATATTTTTTGTAAATTCTTTTACTTAGCTATTGGTAAACTTAAACTAATTTATGACATCTACTGTATCTAAACACGATAACGCAAAGGAAGAATTAAATCCAGCGAAACAGAAAACGTTTTATACACATTTTGGTAACTTGACTAATTGAAATAAAACTATTTTGCGGATTTTATCGCGGTTTTTTAATTATTATTTTTGCGATAAAATCCGCAAAATAGTTTTATTTCAATGTCTAACATTCGCGTAAATATAAGAAATCAACTTGACTAATTTTAAAAATCAGTATCACTGCTATTCGAAAAAAAAGACAATTTCTTTTAGTCTTCTCCGTGTTGTATCAGTCTATGGGACAGGCGCGAATCTAGGGTTAAAATTTGGGGGTAAATAAATTCACATAGATTATGTTACTTAACTGTAAATTAATACCATAAATGAATTACATTTCAATTTATATTGCAGAAGACATTATGCAAATTTATCATTTAATTATAGGTATTTAGTCACACATAGAGTTCTTATTCCTGTCATAAATATAGAAGCGGTGCGGAACTGATAAAAAATCAAGTAATTTACAATCGGATCACGACCCTTACGATATTTCCCTAGATACGAGCCTGTTGTTATCAGTAATCCTTATTAGTACGTTCAAAGTGTCTACTTCTATAATGGAAAATACTGAGGCAGTAGCAAATTGACTTAGTCTAATGGTTCCCAAAACAGAACTTTCTTATCGTTTTTACCAGACATCCTTTGATTAAATATTTTACTTTATTGTGTTATACTACTCGCATCTTGTTTCATAATTAACAAGCATTAAATACTCCCTTTTAAATGGTTTAAATTAATGAAGGCATCTAGAGTTATAAATTTGAGAACCACTGATAAAAGTTTATTTGTGCGTTGCAAAGAAAGTTATTTTACACCACCTATACTCCGTCCAACCATTTATTTCACTTTTGACAGTTCGGTTTCTAATCAATTGGGGATGTTCTAATGCGTTACCGATTCGATTTTTTGTAACAATCGATTTAATTTATGAAGAAGTTTTGATCGATTAAACACATTGAAATATTATTTTTACTCAACATTTTGTATTGTTTTATAAACATGCCAACACGGCCACATTTTATTTTTCAATGAAAAGTTTTGAATTATCTTTGCTACACAATCAATGGGCTTAACGAATATCGATCGATAATTAATATCGGAGCTGAAGAGCAAGTCACTTCACAATGGAAAAGAAAAATGGCGTCCATAAAGTAGTCAATTATTTTGTTTTCGCATAACGCATGCTCACGCCTTTTATCCCCGAAGGGGTAGGCAGAGGCGCAACTAGTGCACCCACTTTTCGCCAAGCGTATTCCGTCCCATGATGTGATAGGGGGCGAGCCTATCGCCATACCGGGCACAAATTCCAGACTCCGGGCTGATACTGAATAGAAAAATCCAATATCACTTTGCCCGACCCGGGGATCGAACCCGAGACCTCAGCCTTGCAGTCGTACCGTAATACAACTACGCCACCGAGGCAGTTATATTACTATATTTTGTTTTCGATCAATAATTATAAAATTTCATAGGCGTGCATATGTCAAAAGTTAAATAAATGGTTGGACGGGGTATAATTTATCCATATGTCAAAAACTATGTAGTGCATAGATTATATCCGCTTATTTGTAACATTAGAAATCAAATGAGTAATGATAGGTTTTAAGTTTTCAGAAACACGTGTTGTTAGCCAGAAGAGCTGCCACCTAGGATATTTGTATATATATCAATCAAAGTAATACTATGTAGATACTAATATTTTCATTAAGAAGAGAAAGCAATTGCAATCATGCAAGTAGTATGTCGTTTTTCGTAATAGTATAGGGCACAAATTCCAGACTCCTGGCTGATACTGAGTAGAAAAACCCAGTATCACTATGTCCGATCTGGGAATCGAACCCGAGACCTTAGCAATGCATTCGTATTTTAATAAAACTACCCACCGAGGCAGTCGAAAGATGTAATTGCATAATTATACTTTCAATGTGAAGGAGTTCGAACCAAACCTATCACTACCTATTTGCAAGTTATCCCAATTATACAAAACCTCATTTTACTTGTAATATATTATTAAACGGTGAGTAACTAAACTACTTTCATACTGAACAATTAAAAAGCACCTAATAAATGCTTGGTAACAAAAAAAATAAAAACGGGACAATGTTCACCTAGTCTAGTTAGTAAATAAAATGCAACTGTAAGTCAATATCGAGATACAAAACACTTGATTTGATGAGTCCTCGTCATTGGGGGGTCATGGGACTCCTCATAAATTCCAAATCCATCACTTTAACTAAATACAGATTAATATAATGACAATATTATGACAAATACGTGAAAAATTATAACAAATTTATATTTTGTGTTAAAAATTATGAAATAAAGAATACCGAAGACATAATAATAATATACTGCGATTGTATTTTGGTGAATTATAATTTTTCACTCATTGGAAAACGACGAACATAAGTAATAAAAATACAATATGGAAACAATATCAAGTTCTTCATAAATTATTTAAACATGTTACACATTGATAGTAATTTCTTTTTCGAAAATACTAACTAGGTAACTAAATTAAAATAAAATACTATAAAGGTACTGTATAGGTTGATAAAATAACCAATTGGATTATTTAACAATCGTTTTTTTTCAATTGGCTTGAATAAAAAAGTAAACATACCATCATGTATTTTTATTCCTTTGCTATTAAAATGGAACACTGTTGAATGAATTCTCACTTAAACTACATGCTTTTTAAAGCGTCAGCCTTATTACAATAAGTATTGCAACTTAACTAAATAGGAAATATTTGAATATATCGGAGAATACAGGTCGAGTGCACTCGTGACTATTATCATTGGAAAACAATAAGTATTTTTTGTATATTTATTTAAAAAAAACTATATACCGCATAAACCTAGCACTGTTCTTTAATTAATTTAATTTATCATCTTGTTTTTTTTGGCATAAGTCACATTAAAACCAAGATGATGAATAAGTCATATGTCATTAGCGTTTCTTTTTAATGTAAAAACAACTTATAAACGTCCAGAGTGCCCCTCGCTTACACTGGGTAAATATGAGTCCACAACATAAAATAAACTTGAGGTATTGGGACATTTATGTACCCAACAGTTATGACAGAGTTCCACTCTGTTACTTTTGTGATCGAGACCCTTACTGACTTCAAGAACAAAGTATATTTTGGGTAAAAAACGCATACGTGATATTCATAAGGTAGTAATGTATTAATTGTTGACGATATTGTGTTACCGTACTGTTAATATTATTATATTGAACTCAGTTTTATGCCATAGTGGGTTTTTGTAAAATAATTGCTTCATTGATATACATTAAACTGAGTACGCACACTAAAGGCAAATAATGAAAAATACAGTACATCGGATAAACTTAAAAACGAAAGAAATTAATCTTACCGTACAATATAATATCGAAGCGTTTGACAACCCTATGGCGAGCCGGTCTCGATCACAACAGTATCCGGCGCATTACCGCGACTATCGACTGAGCGTGTCTTCGGAACTGCCGGACATCCTGCGGCCGTTGCCCTCGTCCACGTCGTGGTGGCCGTTGCACGTGCCGTTCACCGACTTTACCGGTGAACGTTTCTTGTACAAGATATCCCATATGTGATGCACGATAAGGTCAATAGCCACTGCAACAACGGAAAACGGATCTTCGTACGTGTCACATAAAGTTCAGTTTAGCAGCTACGTAAGAGCATAGCCGCTGCAAGAGGGGAAACTGTACGATGGTTGCAATGTTTTCGTGACCCGTTGCAGTGGCTATGACCTTACACTTACCTTCGGCGCGCGAACATTCGGTATCAGTCGGAAAGCGAGCGGACAATTACCTTTATAATAAGGCATTGGCCGATATTTTTTGTATCACGCGATACATAACCGTTAAAGTTATACAAAGAAAATACGTCATACAAATATCTAATATGTCTTAAAAGAACATTTTATTGGTCTTCAGACTACTATCGTTAAACGACTTGGGTAGTTCTGTGAGGATAAGCCTCACCGTAACCTAGCGTTTAGCCATTACCCAAATTGGCCAAGAGCCAAGTCCCGAGTGCGAAAGGGAAAACGTTGAATAGAAACGGATATATTTTTAACGCTAGAGAAGCAATGTTGAAATAAATAAATGCTTGATAGCATTTATTTATTTCAACATTTCAACATTGCATTTCAGTCTGCATAAATTTATATTTGATAACCTCACCGCCTCGTTTAACAAATCTGGGAACCTTTTTATTTTGCTTTCAATTTATAATATTTTCTTTTTTGTTTTTACTAACCCGTCGTTTGCAAGGAATTAACAACCTTGATCATAAACTACTGCATAAAAGGCGTTATTCGAAGCGAAAACGGGGGCAAAGTATAATTTGACGTGGGAATCGGACCAAATATATTTAAATACCATAGGTATTTACTTTATAAGAACTTCAGGGTTCCAAATCAGACATTATGAGGGCAATTTCAAACATAATTTTTGTTTCTGTATGGCCACCAAGAATTATAACTGCGGTGTGTAGATTATTGCACTTACCCAAATTGTCTGCTCCTCGTGGTATGATGACGTCAGCAAATTTCTTGGTCTGCAAAAACAAATCAAACATTTAATTCCGAATATCAATATGTGAATAGACTTTATGAAAATCGTTTTTCGATTTTGATATTGCAACTGAACTACAGAAATACTTTTCGTTACTTTCTTTTCTCATGTGTTCGACGAAAAGCCTTTGTATTATGTTTAAGCTTTTAATACCTTCATAATGGTACTAAACGTTAGTTATTTCAATTTTCATATTGAAATGATTGTAAGGAACAGACATTTTACCCCTTCTTTTATCAGTAGAAATTAATATGTATAATTTTTTTTTATTTATGTTATAATGTATAGCAGTACTTACGGGTAGACAGAACTCTTCAAATGCTGGCTTGACGAAGTTCATGTATTGGTTGAGAACCTGTTCCAGATCTCTGCCACGCTCCATTATGTCACGAGGCACTGGAATTATCGAGTCAAATGTTATGCTTGAACAATTTCGAGGAGCACTTAAAAAAAAAAGGGAGACCAGATACACAGGCTCATGATCTGTGTCACTGGGGCAGTTAACCTCTCATGTTTCTGTTGGGTGTAGACTAATTACTGATATAGTAATTTTTTTTCCACCATAAGAGGCGACTGCAGTATCCTGGCAACATTGCAAACTGTCAAGATCGTGTTATTAAATAAAACCATATACCGCGCCTGGCGAGCCTGGTGTCGGAATCGGTGTCTACAAACAGTTTCATGTGGAACAACTCGCGGACCTCGGGGAAGTAGAACACCAGGATGCCTTCGATGAGAACCACGTCCGCGGGGTAGATTGTGTGCGAGCGGTTTGGGCTGCCAACGTAAAATATGTTCTTTAGAACCCCAAAATTATGGCATTATAAGCAAATAGTTTGCGAGATGCGTCCAAGTTGTATGTTTTTCGGGGTAAATTGTGACATATAATATGCACAGCTTTTTATTAGTAAAATATTTAATTTAATCGGCAGTTGTCGACATCCTTCTACTCCTAAATTAGTGAGACAAGAACGAACCTGATAGAGTTTGTGATGTAGTCATATTCAGGAACCTCAACTTTCTTGCCAGCCAGTATGTCCTTCAGCACTGTCAACAATTTCTTGTCGTCGAAAGCGTCGGGATGGTCGAAGTTGAACTGGCCCCGCTCGGCGCGCATGCGCTCCGAAGGTGAGAGCGTCCGGTAAAAAGAGTCCTGACTGATGCATACCACGCGACGCTCTGTTTGCTCCTTGTGCTGCTGGCCGAGCTTCTCCACTATGCGTTGGCATACTGTTGACTGTTAAAACACAGTATGTTGCAGAAATAGCTTATCAATAGTATACATATTGAGCGGATTAATAATGGTAGTTAATTGGTACATTTAGAAAAGGAAAATGAAGTTGTAATTTTCATCAAAAACAGAATGGCGGCCATAAGAAATTATATAATCATATATGTAAATATAATGTGAATATTACCTGACAAATGCAAAGGAATTTTGTAAATTATTACCAGACATTGTTTTTTTTTTATTGAAATGAAATATTTTTTTTATAATTTTTTGAAATAATTTTCGAACCCATAAATGAAATGATATAATTTATTCGAACCCATAAAATTTTATACATTATTTAGATTCCGTCAATATTAACTCTACCACCAGTTCGGAAAGCAGTTCTCACTAGAGAAGAACGGGCAAGAAACTCTAGTGTTGCTCTTTTCAAAATCAGTTCAAGGTATAAAATACATTGCATTATGTAGAGAAAAAAATATATACAATTCAGTATTTGTTTACTTATGTTTAGAGCAATTCATTTATATACTCGCAAAATAGGTAATAAAAATTTAAATTCCAACACAAGTGCATAACTATCTCAGGAATCATGTAATAATTTGATCTGAAATCTTCAAGATGTCGTTATTAATCTAAGTTTAAGATATACCCCTAATACTTATATATATATATAGTAAGCGAAAAGGGCAGACCAGTCCACACAAGCAGCACCCGTTCACGAGTATGACGCATGTGCCAGCCATCGGCCTCCTCAACCATATTACAGGGAAGTGGCCGACCCGGCACACGACGCCGCCGCATTATTATTTAGGAATTTAATAAAAAAAAATATTTTTCTAAATTTATTTTACTTTTGCCTTACCTATAAGTAGCTGATTACAATCCGTGTAATTACTAATTAGGGTTATTATTGATACAGTCACCTTGTAACACATGCATTCATTTTTTATCAGTGTGACTTGTTACCACTAAGCATACTCTATAATTTATAGTCATGCACAATTTTAGCTAAGTAGCTCAGCAAGTAATAGTTTTAGCAATACATTTTATATTTAATTATTTTCAATTCCTTTACATTCATCATCAGATCTACATCAGTAGTAACTTTGCTATGAAGGCATAAAAAATACAATATTATAATAATTGAAATCAATTTATAAATCCAATCACATAATACCAAAAACAAAATTTAAACATAGTTAAATTTTTTTAAGTTAAAAAAACCAAACAATAGTCAGTATAATACGAGTCCTGGAATGACAATTTATTGACAAAACACAAAGGGAATGAAACAAATTGGGTGCTCCAACTAACCGATTCTTGAGCAATATTTTTATTTAAGAAGTTTTATCAATAGAGTTAGATTATTATTAAAGCTTACATAATAAAATCAGGAGAACTTTCTATTAAACTAGTTTTAGTTATTTTTAGTCATTGGTTTTTGTATTTCTATTAAAATTTCACCATTACAAAGAAATATTTACAATTTAATAAATAAAATATCATAAATATATATATACATAAAATAAAATAACAAACATATTGCTACTGTTTAAATTATGTCCTTTAGAAATCTTTGTTTTCTTTTTTTGAGTAAATGTGTATTTTTTTAAATTTTGCATTGTGCTAAATTGTTTGTAGAAAGTACTTTAAACATACTTTTAAAATTAGATGAGTTTTTTGCTTTTTAAATAAAAAATCAAAACTTTGGATTCAAACCAAATTTATATTTTTTTTTTTTTGGAACTATGCTCATGAATTGCGTGATACAACATTGATAAGCGTCACATTGATTTAAGAGTCAGGGTGTAATTCTTCATTTTAGTATATTTTACATTAGCTCAAAGTTGGTACAGTCAGCAGCATAAATATCTGTACAAAATCAAAATTTCAAATCGCTTATATACGCGTTAAGTTAAACTGAAACATTTTTTTCTTCGTTTGAAGTAAAGTAAATCTCTTTTATTTTATGTTTGTGAAGAGAAAAAAAGATTAGTAAGAACACAAAAGTGTGTAGGCAATTTGAAGTTTTGAATTTGTTCATCTACTTATGCTGCTGACTGTACATAAGTATGATAGTCATAGTTATAATGTACGAATGATAAATATTTGTAATGATGTCGTTGATTCCTATATTTTAGACATTCTTATAAAGTTATTGCACCGCCAAAAAGCAAATTCTCATATTGACGCACTTACATTGTCCCAACTATCATTTTGTGGCCAAATAAATAAAGACTACTTTTTCATTGCCCTAAAATTGTTAGAAATGTGTTGCAAACATTTTATATTTTATTTGAACAAATTACCATTGTGTTTCACATGTGCGTAAAATATGAAAAAGCTGCGCTCCTAATTCATTTCAATAGCTGTTCCATTTCATTAATGCTGACATTCATTCTTGATAAATATTTCGAATTTCTTGGGCAAAGTGACATTGGGTTGATCTACTCAGTATCAGCCCGGAGTCTGGAATTTGTGCCTGATATAGTGATAGGCTCGCCCCCTATCACATCATGGGATGGAATGCACACATCGAAAAGTGTGTGCACCAGTTGCACTTCAGCCTACCCCTTTGGGGATAACGGGTGTGAGTACACTGCTACAATAAACATTAAATTCATAAAATCTCTTACCATACCACCCCTGTATTATTTTACCCACTGCTGAGCATGGGCCTCCTCTGCTACTGAGAGGGTTTAGAATAAAATCTCTTACCCAATACTAATTCAAAAAGTAACTTTCAATGTCATAATGCTCACTCTAAGTTTACTGAACAAAGTACCAAAGATTAAGAGTACCTATTTACTTACATAAATAGGTACTAATGCATTGTTTTATCAAAGACGGAACAGTTTAAAGTATTGTATATCAAATAAATTAGTCTACAGTTTAATTACTCATTAGTAAAAGTAAGCAATTACTTACAATTACGCTAATTGTTGCTCTCGTCAGCAATTTACTTTGAAAACAATCATGACGTATTTCTAACCTATGTCATTATGAAATAAAAACGTTACAAGCAGTCAAAAGCCCTTAGAATTATTTAGTAGTCTCTGCATACCCCAATAATCCGTTTTCGCGCATTTTTGTTATGTAATTTTGCTGAGAAACATAAAAATCGATATTGCAAGCACGAGGCTCCTCACTCACCTTTCCACTAGCAGTGCCGCCAGCCACGCCGATCAAAAATGGTGTTTTACTCTCGAAGCCATTGGTGGAGGTATATTCAGCAGATTTCTCTGCCATTTTTTGTGTATATATGAATCTGTACGATTTTTTCACAAATAACAAACCGCTGCGCACAGAACCACGACTCCGCAAGACAGCTGACATTGACATTTAGGTTCTCATGTTGCCTCTAAAAAATATTTATTTTAAATGGTAGTTTTTTGAGAGCAATTTATAAAATAATGATACCTGTAATGCACATGAACCAAGTGAATATTGAGTTTGTTTACATTTTAGATATGGCACAAAAATAGGATTGCTTCTTTGTGGCTTAATGCGATCAGTATAGACCCAAAAGATAAAATGTGCAAAAGAGAGCCTTATTATTTTAAAAAATTAACCATAAGGATTATGTTCAGCAGTGGACGTCATGTGGCTGATGATGATGATGATGATGAACCATAAAGAAACAAAACACATTTATATCCTACTCTCACTTATTACTCTTACTAATATTAGAAATGCGAAAATTTGTGAAAATAGTTGGATGTTTGGATGTCTGTATGTTTGTTAGAAGTAAACGCAGAAAGCACTAAACGGATTTGGATGAAATTTGGCACACGGGTAGGTCATGTCCTGGATTTAAACAATGAACTATTCACCAGTGCGGCCGCCTCGCACGGTGTGTATTGTCCCGCTTTGGCGTCTGGCAGCGGCACGCGAGTGAGCGAGACTATTAGAAAAAAAATCAACACAACAGGTGTGTGCTAGCCGCACACGAGTCGCGCCCTCAAATACGCGTAATTCGTGTGCGCTGCAACCAAAGTGTTAACACATAGAGTACTTTTTATCTCGGTAATTTGCTCCCATGGGAAATAATGGATAATTATCTGATTCTTCAAATAGCGCTGGAGTTGTATTGTGTTAGGGACTTTTGTAGCGGGCAAGGCTTTTCACGCGGTCAAAGTCGCGAGCAACACCTATATTTAAAATGTACAATGTTGATTGCTCTATAGATTCGAATAAGCCAGTCAGAATTAGATCTAGTAGGAAGAGGCTTAGCGAGTTCAGTGTTCAAGTTCTAAGTGCAATAAATAATTTTAAACCCTATTAATGCTCACTTCGTTAGGGACAAATAATACATTATCAAAGACAATGTAATCACCACGTTATTGCATTATGTAGCTCTATCAGATGTTAGGTACTTTTTGCCTTTTTTTTTTACGGGGAAAAAACGCGTTTGCGCTACCACCACTGGGGGCTGAGTGGAACGGTTATGTTGGTTATGTTAGGTACTTAACTACTAAACAATAAAACAAACAACGATTATTACAAGATTTATTTATCTGATTAATTTAGCCACCTATTGATATCTTTACTCATAAGTAGGCAAAACGCATGAAAGACTATAAAATAAATGCTATATAAAAGTAAATAATGTATACAACTTTAAACAGTTAAGTTTTGTAATTTATTGTCGGCCTTTCTGAGCGCGGCGGCCATCTCAAGCTGCTTGGATCTGATGCGTGCCCATATTATGTAGTCTTTCAAACCGATGATTTGTGCTGCCATGAGCGCTGCGCTGTCTGGGTAGATAACTGTCGCGCAGCCCAAACCAGATGGGACGGAAAGTGACGACCATATATCCTGGAAGAATGAACGATTATAATTACTAGATAATTTTAATATTTTGATAATTTGTTAAGTGGGATTAATTATTTGCTTCTTAGATTTACATCTTAGTATACATTTTCAACACGCCGCGTTGGTGTAATCAAACTTAAATCAAGCCTCATCATAATACATTCGTTCTGTGGTACTTAAAACAACCGGTCGAATATTTAGCGAACATGAGTGTGAACTCATTAACACCGACATAACTCATGTAATTTAATTAACGACGTGACGTTATTCGTAGTATTTGTCATTCCAAATATGGGCATCTATATACTATGACTATGTACTTGCAGCGCTGCAGCTGTATTGCAGCAGCATTAAACTGAATGAGTAGCCCATTGTTGGCACATTAATTTAATTGTATCTAAAAAAAAAAAAAAACTTTATAACTGCATTTTGTGCCAACATTAAAACTCTTTTTCTTTCTTTCTTTCTTTCTTTACTTGCACTAAAATTCACACCAAGTGGTGCTAATATTGTACCTGTACAAGCTTGTCAGATGGCGGAGGGCAATTGATGACCGGATAGGAGGTATTTCCGGAGAGCACAGGACCGAGTCCGTTGGACCTGCCCGCCACGGCGATGAATACTAGCGCGTTGTTTGTGTCCTCGTACTGCCTCATAATGCGCAGTGTCTCCTCTGTCGCCTTGTGCGCTGACGTGATGCGCAGGTCTACGTCTAGGCCTAGTTCACGTGCGGCTGAGGAACGGCGAATTGTATTTTAAATATATGTAACAATTACGCATACGCATACTCACGCCTTTTATCCCCGGAGGGGTAGGCAGAGGCGCAACTAGTGCACCCACTGTACGCCGTGCGTATTCCGTCTGATGATGTGATAGGGGGGCGAGCCTATCGCCATATCGGGCACAAATTTCAGACTCCGAGCTGATACTGATTAGAAGAATCCAATATCACTTTTATCACTTTACTGGTGGTAGGTCTCTCATTATGTAAGAGGCCGTCTGGGTGGGTACCACCGCAATGTCTATTTCTACCGCCAAGCAACAGTGTGCATGCACTGTTGTGTTTCGGTTTGAAGGACATTGTAGCCAGTATAACTACTGGACATAGTGAGACTTAACATCTTATGTCTCAGGATGACGAGTGCAGTGGAATGCCACACAGTACTTTGTAAGTCAAGATGCTGGATGGTGTTGGTACTGTTTATGGGTGGTCGTATCGCTTACCATCAGGCGAACGCCATGCTCGTCTCGTCATTCAATGCTATAAAAAAAAAAAAAAAGAAAAACCCGACCCGGGGATCGAACATTAGAAGTGATCATTCCGGCAAGGTACGGTATTTTGATACATTTGCATAAGGTTAACTTAAAAAATTGTTATAAAATAATAGGCTTGTTGACTATTTATTTTACATACATTTATCAAAAATGTATGCTGATTTCACAGAAGAATTTCTTTTTCGTATTATTTTCTGTTACACATAAAATTATTTACAAAATCATACATAAGAAACTACCCTACTATCACTTCTAATGTGGTTATGAAAACATCCATCTGTCTCATGATAGGACCAAATATTTAAAAATTGCAAAAATAGTTTTTTTTAAACATATTGTAGTTTAGATTTGTAACCTCATGACTTTTGCAGTATAAACATACATGAAGGGTACTCTCTTTTTAATAACTGGTGATTCACATATTTTAATTACCTTTTGCGATTTTCTGGCAGTGCTCGGTATCGGCCGGTGATCCCATGAAGACGACGACTTTGTGGTGGACTATGGGGAGAAGGTGGTCAAGCTGGTCTTTCACCCATGTAAAGTTACGCTTGACTGTGTCAAGGTCAGCTGCAGTTACAGTTGTGAGATTTCTGTACACCTATCGAGACATATGTTAAGTTAGCCTACTAATTGTTTATTTACTAGTCATGTGTTTATGAAGATATCCGGATTCCAGTCCCTTTAAAAATGTCACAGTTTTATCCATCAGTTGAGTCAGTTGTTTATAAAATTAATAGGAGCTCAGAGATATTACTGCATTTAAGGTGCACAAAACTTTGGAATAGCCAATCAACAATATATACATACTAAATGGGACTAAAGAAGTGCGTAGAAATAGCTCATGTAATAGTGCTCAGTAAGTAGATAATTATTTCTAATAATTACCTGTTTATCGACCATTAAACGTTTGTCGCCAGATGGCCACAATCTCCATGAATCAGAGTCGATTACATCAGCAAGCAAAATATTTCCTGAAATAAGTGAAATATTTAAAGTATTTCTAAGGGGATAGATTAACAGGCGAGGAGATAGCTGAAATTAAATCTTTACCTATAACTGTGTCGTTGTCTGCGGGGAGATGAAATTGAATTTTTAAATTGGCTAAAAGTATCCAAATCGTAGGTGATCACGACTCAATTCATGAACGTTTACGTTGCCAAGTTGCAGGTTGTCTACTTTTATTTTAAATAAAGAAATCACAATTGAGATATATAAGCGCCCGCCAATGTTATAAAATTAAGTAACGTAGACTAATTACCTTCTTGGTCAACGCCGAATTCGATCTTCATGTCGATTAAGGCGCAGTTTCGAAGGGCCCATGCCTTCTCTAACACTTCGAAAACGAGGATGGTGACCTTTCTCATGTAATCCACTTCATCTTGACCTATACGACGAATTAAATATTTCATTCAAAAAGTCATATAGGAGTAGAATGTATTGATCGACTTTTAATATACGCTGAATATGTACCAATAATTGAAGGAGATAAAATTACCAATAACAAGTCCGTTGAACTTAAACTTGGCCGATACGATTTGCTCCTCTGACCATTGAGGATCATGGTTCGCATCGTCTTTGAAGAATGTCTCCTGTTTCGGTGGTGTAAACCGGAATCCTTCGGGAACACCGGGATTACGTTTCAGGAATGAACCTGTTGCCAGACGCCTCGTTACCCACTCGATCGGGACCATCTCGCATTTCTTAGATATGAAAGCAGTCGGTGACACCATTTTTACGAAAGCTGTTTTGATACCTGTAAAAGATTTTTTTATTCCTTTAACATGAATTAATCATGTTAAAATCCGCTCTATTTTTCCTACGTAACTAAGTCCATCCAAAGGTTGTCTGGAAGAAATCGCCAATTGCGATAAGACCGCCATTTGCACTTCTTATTGTTTAGCCTAGTTTATATTGTAAATTTGTTATTTCCACTTTGCCTTAGATGTACAAGGTGAGGAGGCCCATGCTCAGCAGTGGGTAGAATATAATACAGGGCTGGTATGGTATGGTATGGTATGGTAGATGTACAATAAAGAGTTTACAAATAAATAAATAAAATGAATTACATCATCAAACAGTAACCGATTTGTTCTCACTTCTGCTCTATTCTAACTTATAGTGTCAAAACACTAACGCTCATCGACGATTTCAAGAAAACCAAAGTCTTAAAGAAATTTGGTTGAGCATGTGAACATCTATAAAAAAAGGGAATATAATATTGTCGGACTAACGGAATAATGCGACAGAATTCAATAGTCACTCTAGACGAAAGTAAACAGCGGCCTTAGAATGTGACAAAAAAACACGTCACGTCTCCGTTTCGTCTTAT
Organism: Sphinx pinastri; assembly: GCA_947568825.1. NCBI lineage: Eukaryota > Metazoa > Arthropoda > Insecta > Lepidoptera > Sphingidae > Sphinx > Sphinx pinastri. The sequence continues at coordinate 2,615,107 of OX387615.1, forward strand.
TGGGATTGGTTGAGAGACTAACAAGTGACTGACGTATTGGTCGCTCGATCAATCACAAGCATCAAAATTAAACGACATCGTTTTACGAGTTGCGTCTTCGTGTCACATTCTAAGCCCACAGATGTGTTATAAGCGTTTTGAAAAGAAGGGTTGAAAAATTCCTTTGAACACATAATATTGACTGCCTCGGTGGCGTAGTTGTAATGTGTACGCGTTACGAGTACGATTTGCGCGCTGAGGTCCTGGGTTGGAATCCCGGGTCGGCCCAAAAAAATTGAGACTGGGTTTTTTCATCTTAAAAATTACTCAGTCGCAGCTCGGAGTCAGAAAGTTGGCGCTGTGATACCCCCGTGCCTCGGAAAGCACGTAAAGCCGTTGGTTCTGCGCCTGATCTCTCTCCGGTCATGACGGATTGCCGTCTCACCGGACTATGAGAGTGAAGGAATAACGAGTGCACTTGTGTATTGCGCACACATCTGTGCACTATAATATCTCCTGCGTACCTGGCTGATCTCTGTTGAGATTGGCCGCCGTGGCCGAATTCGGCTAGGAAGGGATTATATTGGGTATACAAGTGTCATTACAGCTAAACTGGAAGACCCTGCATGGTCTGGAATTTAAACAGCTATTTCGTTAACTTTCATTCCTTAATCAAAGCGTGTGTTTTAATATTAAAACTGTTTTCTAAAATTAAAATACAAGAGATTCTAATTGAGAATGAAAATGTTAAATTTTCTTTAGGATTCGATATAGTCATGGTAATTTTCGTAATATATATTATACTCTTTGCATTGTAAGTACGCAGGTGTAGAGCATGGCTGATGTCATTAACTTGACGTCGCATAACACTGCTAACCTCAATAATAGTAACAGCACATGTATAGGCTTTTCTTGAGCTTTACATACCTATTACCTATTTGTTAATATAGTGTACCTATTTAGTTTTTTACCAGTTACGTAACTAACTTTGGGCTGTTATATGGGGATAGGTATTCGGTTTTCATGGTTGTTTTTTGATATATTTACCAGCAAAAATTTAAGTCGGTTATAATACGTAAAAAGAAAACTTGTCATTTCATTCATAGTTAAATTAATAATCAAACATAGAAGGGTTTGTTTCTATTTTTGTTTATGAAAATAATGAGGCCATAGGCGTGTCGAATGAAGAAAATAGTTCCCATCATTTATAAATAATGTATCGATTATGCTTAATATATACCTAATGCAAATAATATGACATTACAAACATATGATATTTCATAATGGTTATTATCTGTTTGTCTTGTTACGCGGAGGTCAGGAAGGGATCAAGAAAACAACCAGATACAGCGAGACAAGTAGGTAATTTTATAAATCATTTACGTAGAGAATAATTTACGTCAGAAATCGTTTGGTAATATGATTTAACAATCCATGAAAACGCTAACAATAATCATATTATATTAACAGAATTGTTAATCAAATCAAACTATGAGTCACTAAAGGAGCTATTATAAATGAGAAAACTTTTCTTCTAGTCTAATAATCGGTTTTGTGATAAGTTTAAAATTAGGAATGTAATTATGCAATTCAAATAATATCCCAATTAAATAAATAGATCTCATGCTCTTAAAAGTACGCAATCATACATCGTCAATCAAAAAATTAAACGAATGAATGTCAGAGATCATGATCGAAATACATTGTATGTTGCTGGGATTTAGTTGATTAGATTAGATGGCATTGGGATGAACACTTACATAATACAATATCCTCCTGCTTGTATCGCATGATTTATCTGACAATGCCGTTCACAAACCAAAGCTCGCAGTCACAATAGTTCCGTAAATAGTCTACTTTAATACTGATACATCACTATTAGGAGAAGGGTTTAAATAAATTAAGGTGAGATTATCCTTATTATTTTTTATGCAACTCATTAATGAGACAAACAAGTCGCTTGCCCTTTTTTATACAACTGAATACAAAAATGCATGTATGTTGCTGCTTGGCGGCATTAATAGACATCGCGGTGGTAGGCACCTATCCAGGAGGACTCCCAAATACGAGGAACCTACCATCTAGAAGTTATATATATATTTACCAGCGCTGTTTAAGATATTGAAGACTTTAGCGTTAGTCTGGTTGGAGATGGCGGCTTTTCCCTCCATATCGTGTGCCTTGACTCCATCTCCAGCTGTGATTCTGTCTTTGTTGATGAGCATGCATTGGGTCGGCACATCTGGCAAGTCAAAGACTTGCTTCGTCTTGCCTTCGATGATGAGCTTACCAAGCTTGTAACCTGCAACTGTTAAAAGTTAATTGTTAATCATCTATAAAATTACACAAGTAGGTACGTGGGGATTAAGAGTATAAATACAGATGTTTTACTTATGTTTTCATACGGAATCCACATACATCGTATATATTTTAATTATCGCCTAGCTGATATAAGAACGTTAAGACTGAAAATATATGTATAAACATGCAATTTAAAAAATTTACGTGTTGATTGTGAATAAAAAATGTACGTACTGCGCGCGTAGTTGTCGTAATCACGTGATTCGTTAGATACAATAGGGTATTTGACTAATTTTGTTCCTTACTTTTATTAAATATAACATACTAGACTTCTGATCACGGCTCCGCCCGCGTGGAATCGTTTTTCCTTGATAAAAAGTAGCCTATAACACTCAGGAGTAATGTAGCTTCCTATTAGTGAAAGATGTTCAAAATCGGTCCAGTAGTTTATCCATTACAAAGAAACAAACAAACAATCAAATCTTTCCTCTTTATAATATTAGTATAGACTAGCGACCCGTCCCAGCTTCGCCCCGGCAGCAGAACATAATATGCTTTCATTTCTTTCTACCGTAGCATGTGTTTTAATGCGCTTCATTTTCCGGGATAAAAGTCCTGCTATATATTTTTCCGGAATAAAAAGTAGCTTATGTCTTTTCCAGGGCCTCAAACGATCTCCATAACAAATTGCTTTCGGTTTCAACCGAGAAAATAGATTTTCCGGGAAAAAAGTCCCGGTTTATGTTTTTCTGGAATAAAAAGTAGCCTTAAACCTTCCCTGGGTCACAAACTATCTCCATACCAAATTTCATCGAAATCGGTTCGGTAGTTTTTGAGTTTTTCGCTTTCAGACAGACGCGGCTGGGGGACTTTGTTATATAATATGTAAGGATAAATTCTAAGACAAAAAGAAAAATTCAAATCCAGACAAAAGGCAATTAATTATAAGCCTTTTCATTTCGGTAGTAGGGGTAAGTGTCAAAAAACAAGAAAAGAGGCGCAATACGCGATCGTGATGCCATCGGGTAAACAATGCATGCGAAAGAATGAGATGAAGCGATATTCCCACTACACGCTCACTCCTGCACTCTGAAATATTAGAAATATGAATAACTGCCTCATTTTTTAACGAATTTTAATGCAGTTTTCACAGAAGGGCTACTTTTTCGGACTATTTGCTGTCACATATAAAATAGTGTACAAAATCCAACATAGGAAAAAACTTATTAACAAAAAATAAAACCTACTTCATAACCGCTACAAACCAAAAAATAATTTAACTATGTATACATATATTTGGAGTCGATGACTTGAACATTGTTTTCGTATATTTGTTCATGTATTTTGCTTAGCTTAGCTGTGAATTTAAATTCGGCGCCGAATCTAAATATACGTATATAAAGTTAAATGATTTTTAGTTTGTAGTGGTTTTGAAGGCGGTTTTATTTTTTGTTAAAAAGTTTTTATTTATTGCTTTTTTGTTAGTTAATTATGGAATGGTGTTAACAATACATCATAGATATACGATTGCAGCATTCGCAGGTCATCTGCTGTTAGCTATTGAAACGTTTTATTGTCTATCTCCGAAGATCGCCATCAGATCATAATAAATTATATACTAAAACCTTCCCTGAAAAATATACATTTGACTAATGAAAACCCCATCCAAATCGGATCAGTAGTATTTGAGAAAATCACGGACATACAAACTTACATACATACATACGGGTCGAATACAGAACCTCCTTCTATGATAGACGACCTGATATTCTACCATAGACGATAACTGAGTAAGAGCTAAAAGTACCTTAGATAAATTAGAGTAGGTAGGTACATATAATATTTTGAAGGTATGATAATATTATTTATAAAAATGGTCACATTTATAGTAGAATTTTAATATATAAAATCTTACAACCCTAAAGTTAGCACTTAGCGTCGACAATCCACATTAAAATGCGAATATGATCGTGCTTAAATGCGAATTACGAATTAATGGTTCGCGCGCTGCGTAGATATTTCATATTGCGGCGCGCATGTATGACGTCTGTATCCCTGTATCCTAATTCGTGTGTGGCGTAAACGGAGGAAAGCATGGATATAAGCAATATTTCTTCCTGGTTATTGTCTAAGCATGATGAAATTTTTTGTTGAGTTTTTTCTTAGGTAGTATTATGTATGCCAGAAGAATAACAAGCGACACAAAATGCAATAATTACATATTAACAATTGTTTTTAGTAAAAATAATAAATATACTTAAATTCGTTGCATTAGAAAAAGCAAAAGATACAGGGACAAATAAAATCGTACATCGAGTAGATAATGAAAAATGTTTTATTTGTATTAATTTGACAGAGTTCTCAAAAGGAGTATAGAATATTAGGTAGGTAAATAAAAACCAAGGTCACATCAACAAGGTTACAATACAAGCAAGTGTTCGAAATTGATACGAACAGAAGTCGGAAAAGGTGACGATTTATAAAAACCGTCCGTTACAACTTCATTGTTTAACTAACCGCAAACTAAACTCAGTATTAAGTAAAAATGTAAATAATTATGTAAAGTAGTTACCTTCTTTCGGGGCAGACATACTTGTAAACAAATACACGTGATTTCGTTAAAAATGCTTGTAAAATAAAATAACTTCACATGCTCACCGGCGAACAACTGTGTGGCATACTGTGGCAAAGCTCTGTCAACTTATATTTTAGTTGATAAACTCCATGTAAGGCTGCCCGCACATTGTCAGATTTATGGTCAAGGCGAGTGCAGTGACATGTAGTGATTCTTAATATGCTGAATGATCCGCTGACGGATACCATTGCTCTCCGGTGCATGTTGAGTTCTGTAAAAAAAAGGAGGCAGATTTTTGTATTGCGGTGCGACGCGACGTGCGGTCCGATCGGATCCGTCTGATCCCGCTTAGTGGACGCTATCCCTTATAATATTTATACAAGTTCATAATATAGAAAACGCAAAATAATGCCTTCGTTTTGTGTCAAAGGTACTGGATTCCACAGTACTCCTCATTCCTCAAGAATAACTGGATAAGGTCGTTTTCACAATGACTACTACATAGCACAGACTACTAATAGATGCTACGCATCACAGACCAGTGTTGCCATCTCGTATTTTGAAAAGGGCGTAGACGATTCTAGAGAATTACGTAGATTTAGTAAAAGTTACGTATGAAAAGTTCGTAGATGTACGTACTTTTTTCTATATGCAATAAAGAGGCGTAATATTAGATGAAACAAGTGCTTAAACATCCAATTTACTTCAATTATTGCTTTACATTGTTATTTTTAGACAAATTTGAATTTAGCCATTTATTAAAATATTTAATTTGGTCCTGCAAGGGCTCGCGGTTTTATTTAAACAATTTTCGTAATTCACTGGAAAACCTGCTTCTGATGATTTCATTAAACAGACGCTCCAAATTCGTATTTTGTACTCGTATGTGGCAAAAACATTTCTTCTTACCGATCGCAGTTAAAGTGGCTTCCCAATCGCCAGCGCCGTTCGTTGCGTGCGCTTACTACTCTCTTTTCTTTTGTCTCCTACCCCTCCTACTTATCTATGTTCCAAATTTGTTTACCTTTGCGATGGACATGATAGGAACCTGCGTTCTTCCAGCAATCTCCTACTGAAATGTCCTCCGCATAGCTCTGATTTTGTTCACTCTTCCTTCGCTATCCAATCCTCCCTTCTTTGGAACGTAGTCCCGCCTGAAATCAGGTCGTCCTCAACACGGCTGGCTTTTAAAATGAAAGTTCGGCAATTATTGCTGGCTGAAGTAGCAGTTTCTCCTCGTTAGCTTATTAGTGTATTTATATATTTATGTATACTTATATATATATATATATATATATATACTTATATATATATATATATAAAATTGTTTATATATATCTTTATATATGTGAGTATATAGTTTTGAACTTAGTATGTTATCTATTTATTTCTTTCATTTGTTTTATTATTACCCTTACTTTAAATGTTTATCATTATTATTATTATTTTTTGCACCTGCCTCCGTCCCTCTCTACACCACCCTAAGGTTGACTTGGAGAGAATGCCCATGGCATTAAGTCTGCCTGTATACCATGTGTACATAGTGTAATAAAATAAAAAAGCTTGAGAGGTGTCAAGGGACAGCCGGATGGAACGAAGTTCCTTTCGATTAATTAGTGAAGGAATTGTAATAAATATATAACAGAGTGTGTATATATATAAATATATAAATATTTTCCTATTTCCGTTCCAATACATAAGTTTCTAGAGAAAAAAACAAATAAATACGTGTGGCACTCGGAGACTGCCGCGGTAAAGCTATTGCATAGCATTTTTATCACAAATTTTGATTGACTAAACACAAATTCGATCTTACGCTTACCACATAAAGTAGATTTTTAAACGCGAGCAAAGCACGTTTAGTCTTGTTATTGATAAATGTCAGTAGTAGTAAAGTAGAATAAATCAACAAAATTTGAAAAAAGAATGTTACGTTCAATTCTTTTGTACTCGTGCCGTGCCAACGCTGGGGAAATAGCTTCTACGCAATGTATTTAAGGTTCATATTAGATTAGTAAGAAATGGTTTTAATGACTTTAATAAATAAAATAAATAAAAATATACTCGTTTTAAGAATTATAGCTTCTACGCATTGTATTTATGGTTCATATTAGTAAGATAATAGCAAAAAGTGTCGTGACAACTTTTCGTGAGAATTTTTTTCGTCTAGCCCCCTTTCACAACGCGCGATAAGGAACTTCGTTCCAAAATAAAATAAATGTTGATAAAATATGTAAAAATTGGGCCAATATAGGAAACATTGCAGACCTTTCGCCTTTTATTATTATTGCAATATGAGCCCTGCAAGTTTCACAACAAAAAAGGAACTCGACGACACGTTTCATTTTACAGACACGGCCAAATAGTGTTCTTTTAGTAGTCTGTATTGTGCTCTCTGTAGTGTTCAGTGATTACAGCTCTGTGCTATGGGGATTTTGTTTCAATTTAAAATCAATGACGTCAGGCGTGACTTAAAATATGGTGAACCAAGCGCATGTTAGGAAGAAACAGAACGTTTATATTTTTTTTTCGCTGAAGAATGTGAAATATTTCCATTCTGGTATTTCATGGAAAATACGTAGATTCAGGGACTGAAGGTCGTAGGTTTTCAGGAATGGCGAAAAATACATAGATCTACGTAAAAAGACGTAGAGTTGGCAACGCTGTCACAGACTACTATAGATGCTACGCATGATCTACATAGTTACTTTGTTGAATATTTTGACAGGTCTCCATAGCAACAACAGCGACACCAAGCGGGCAAATTTTTTATTCATGTTTACAATACGTCAAAACTATGCGTCAAAATATCACACGCATTTGCGATTCGGAAAAACATTGTTTTGAATATACATTAGCAAATTACGATGTGTTGCGCATAAAAATCGTAACCTAAAACGGAATATTTGTAGCTGACCTTCGACGTCAATTTAAAATAATTCAATGATTACTTGGTATTTAATTGACTTCGGGCTCGTTGGTCGCCTTGCGACGTTCGCTACGCGGCCGCGCTGAAATAACTTTTGGATTGTGTTGTATTTTTTGTGAATTATTTATATAACTAGACATACTTTTTGAAACCCACACAACAGGTAAGTGAATTTTTATTTAACTTTTTAATTAATTATTGTCCAAGGTTTGTGTGTATAAAAGTAAGAATAAATTGTGGAACGTTCGTTTGTTACGCCAAAATTGGTTCGTTTTATTTTATTACAAGCCCGCGTGTTTGCCATGCTTTAAGTATATTGTTTGTGGTAATTTTTATGCAACTTCGATTTGAATTTTGACTACCTATTGACCATTGCGATTTATGTAAGAATATTTTATGGAAAATTATGGGCTTATTACAGAATTCTTTACTATTTGTTACTTCTCTGTTAGCACACAGCGCACACGAGCGTAAACCGTAGATAGGTTATGTCATGTTGTATTTAATGATTATTTATTATTTTATTTACTTACTTACATCGAAAACACTTGAAAGAAGCATCTATGGGAAAATCATGATGTTATTTTAACTGACAAGTTGTAGATAATTCTATTTTTTAATTATAACATTCAAATACCTAATAATTATTATTATTTGAATGTTATATTTTGTTTATATTTTAGGTATTAATAAGAGATAGTCATTGATTTAATTATTGCTTAAGAAACATTTACTTTTTATTATTTTTAGCTGGTTTAATTTTCAGGTGCAATCAGAAAATAATAGTTACATTTTAAAAATATGTATAAAAACAATCTGATTGTGATGCTTTACAACTGATATTCATGGACATAACTATTATAAAAAATATAAAAAAATATTTAATTGGGTTCTTTACCTATATCCTGCCATTCACATTTGTCAAATAAACATACATACATAAACTCACGCCTTTTTCCCATTGGGGTAGGCAGAGAGTATGGAGCGCCAAGTGCTACGATCCAAGCATACCTCTTTCGCTTCTTCTACAGTCATCACTCTCTTCATACATGCTCGTCGGTTACGAGAACTCCTTATTTGGCCCTTCCTTAGGAGGTCGCTAATTTGGTCCATGAAGGTACGTCTAGGACGTCACCGTCCGACGCTACCACTCACTTTCGTGACATAGATTAGTTTGTCAAATAAAGTGGATGTTAAATACAGTATATGTTAAACATGTGAATATTGTGTTCCATTCACCATAACTAATTATGTTTATCAGTATATTATGATAAATTTTCAGATAAAACACTAGAAATTTGCCAAATATAAATATCTATTCAAATACTTTCAAATTACAGCATACTTTTCTTTATTTTTCTTTGTTAATGATAAAATATAATTTATTTTAAATAGAATATTTTAATTTAAGCCAAGCACCTGGCTGCATGCACTGTTTTGTTCCGGTTTGAAAGATTTTGTAACTTAGTAATTACTGGGCATTATGAAAATTAACATCTTATGTCTCGAGAGTTAGGAGTGCAGTGGAGTACCATACAATATTTTGAAATTGCAAGTTCTGTAACCATAGTTTTTTTTTTTATTGCATTGAATGACGAGACAAGCATGCCGTCCGCCTGATGGTAAGCGATACGACCACCCATAAATAGGAGCAACACCATTCAGCACCTTGAGGTACACAATACTTTGTGGTATCCCACTGCCCTCGTCATCCTGAGACATAAGATGTTAAGTCTCATTATGTCCAGTAGTTACACTGGCTACAATGTCCTTTAAACCGAAACACAACTTGCAATTTCAAAATATGCTACTGCTTATATGCGGTTGTTTCGCTCACTAACAGGCGAGTGGCTTGCTCATCTCGTCATACAAATGCAATAAAAAAATATAAAAAATTCCATTTTTTTTATTTAAATTCTTATTTATCATGTTTAATTATGGGAAATTATTTGATAATACTAATGGTTTTGTGGGTATTTTTATTTCGATGAAATCTCCATAATTTTGTTTTATTTGTGTATTTATTATGTAGGTAAGTAAATCTCAATTTCTGGTATTGACAAATAGATACTACAATAGATACATAATGAGTAGACAAAAATTACACGTAATAAATTTATATACTTTGGATAGTTTTGATAATGGTACTTATGAATAACATAGTAGTAATTTTTCGTAAAAAAATACCAAGTAAATATTGTGGTAGGTACCCAGATATAACCAAAATCTATTTTGGTATATTAAATCCACCTTGTCCAAGGAAGTAGTTTTCAATTTAGGGTGATGTTAAATCTCTAAATTTTATCGTGGGTAAGGGGGGCAAATAATTTAACATAAGTACATCCAAAAGTAAATAAGTACTTGTATTGAGTATGAGTAAGTTCTAGTGGGGGTAGCAGCCCCTCCCTGCCCCCACTTGCCTACGCTCTTGAACTTGTCACTCACACACGCCCGTTATATAACAATACATTGCAAATTAAATATCTTATATGTATATATGTAAACATAGCTAGTCAAGCGACGATGCCGTGCTACTACAAAAAATGGCAAAACATCGAATTGGCCTTGACTTGCCCGCAAGAGGCGGCTCCGAGATTTGGAGCGGCCGTTTCCTGAGTTTTGTATAGATCAGGATATATTATTTGCATTTAGTGAAGTGTGGTGTCGATCAGCATGTCGTGACGCATTTCCGGACGCCTAACAGGCAACACTTCCCTGAATAGTCGGCCTTACACCTGTATACGAATATCTTGTCGACAGCTTGGAATTCAATGTCAAGTACAGCTATCGTCAGTATCCTACTATCCTACTAATCCTACTAATATTATAAACGCGAAAGTTTGTAAGTATGGATGTATGGATGTCTGGATGTTTGTTAGTCTTTCACGTAAAAACTACTGAACGGATTTCGATGAAATTTGGCACACGGGTAGATTATGTCCTGGATTAACACATAGGCAACTTTTTATCGCGGGAAAATTTAAAGCGGGGCTTTTATCCCGGGAAAACTCATTCACGCGGGCGTAGCCGCGGGCAAAAGCTCGTTATGCCATAAAAAAGTACCAGGATTAACTTGTGAGACGATCACGGGAAGTGTGGAGTTAACCTTAGGCCTGTCGAGAAGAGTGGGCATTGGTATATTTTTTGAAAGGCCGATTACCAGTGGCAATCAGTTAGAATTAAGAACAAGGTATCCTAACACACCCACAATGCGTAAAAATCTTGATATCCTTGTATGTTTCGTTTTCATGTAAGCCGACAAACACAATATCCAAACCGGTTATTTTGACCAATATAGCCTTCATGGAGATAAGGGTACGTAGTAGTATTCAGTATTCTGTGATAAGGATTAGTAAAAAGAAAAAAGAAAAAAAAGAACAAAGCAGAAAAGAGTATTATCGTATTTTGTATAAAATAGATACGGTTATCTTTAATCAATATAATAATGTAACTATATGCTTAGATTGTGTAATATTATAATTGCAAGAAAACAACAATAGTTGTTATTGGCCCAGTTACATTTGGCCCGGCAGTCAATAGGTCTCGGGTACACAGATATTGTTCGGTAAATAGAAAACATGTCTGTTATCACTGTGCTGAGACCACGTGCTGATACCGCGCAGGCCGGCCCTTTGGTCCTTCGAACCTTATGATACGTCGATAATATTTGACTAAAAATAATCAACAGTTTATTCAATAGTTCACTATCAGCTTTTCTAAAATACATGCGTCCGTCCGTTTTATTTATGAAATTAAATTTATCGATTCGAAATACTCGTACTGGCATATCGTAACATACGCTAATCATTCTTTTTTAAAGATCTCTAGCTGCTTTTCAGAATAAAATGTATATAATTTAAAGAAATTCTTTTTTTTTTATAATAGCAATGGATGTATGTGAGGAGTTGGTAGATGACTTAAGTGATAAGCATAGCTTATATAGCCAGGATAATAAAACATCTCGCCATGTTGTGGGAAAATATGGAATAATATTTTTGTACTGATAACGTTAACTTTAAACCTAAAAGGTAAAAGTGACGCCCCCAAAGCATATGTTTTACGAGCTTTTGCCCGCGGCTCCGCCCAAAAGTCCCGCTTTATATTTTCCCGGGATAAAAAGTTGCCTACATGTTAATCCAGGACCCCCGTGTGCCAAATTTCATCGAAATCCGTTCAGTAGTTTTTGCATGAAAGAGTAACAAACATCCATACATCCAGACATCCATACATCCATGCTTACAAACTTTCGCGTTTATAATATTAGTAGGATATTCCGTTAGCTTTAAAATTGGTATACACTAATGGGATAGAGTGTAACTATCGTAGTCGGGTCAACCCATTCATGCTATAGGCGAATGTACGCGCAAAACTCCTCTCAATTTGACAATAATTGGGCTACGTGGGTCGGTGATATCGAAGTTTCGCCACTCTAATGAGATACAATGATGCAAATGATTGCCACAGTGTTTGTAATGGAAACCTTATAATTTGATACAGATCACGGTTGGCAACAGTTGCCATTCCGTCAGTGGAACGTTAAGCTATTTCGTCAGTTTCTTTAAAACATATTCAGGAAAAACTAAATGTAAACAGTAAAGAAATATAAAATTATACACGTTTTGCAATAATCTATCGTATTGACTGTTGACAGATCTGGAGATAGACATTATTTTGAATGAAGATGTCAAGATACTATTTATTCCGCTATTTTTCGGTCACAGGATATCTACTGCTGAACATAAATCGTAATCCCAAATATAGAACTTTTTTTCGGTTCCAATCCCCACATCTTTTAAAAAGTAACTTCGCTTAAATCCAAGTCTAAACGACAAAAACATTAAGACTTATATTTGTCAGGTACATATAATTATGCCTTCGGGTATAGTATAGCACAATTGCTGTCAATATCCTACAATAACTATTATTTATATCTGTTTAATTTCCAATAAAGTTATCGGCCAGTTGTTTAAGCAACGACCCTTCGTGGAAATGTACTCCGAGCGGTGTCAGCCGATAACTGACCCCCTACGGCTCCGTATGACGACATGACGGCGGATTATTGCTATGTTTACATTTTCACTATCGTTCGTATGTTTGTACATTTTTATGTATTGTACTGTATTCGACCCGTTTGTTTTGTATGTATGTATGTATTTTATGTATGTATGTAAGTTTGTATGTACGCGATTTTCTTAAAAACTACTGATCCGATTTTGATGGGGTTTTCGTTATTCAAATTATATTTTTCAGGGAAGGTTTTAGTATACAATTTATTAGGATCTGATAAAGATGTTCGGAGATAGACAATAGAACTCTTCAATAACTAACAGCAGATGACCCGCGAAGGCTGCAATTGTATATCTATGATGTATTGTTTACACCATTCCGAAATTAACTAACAAAAAAGCAATAAATAAAAACACTTCAACAAAAAAATATTCTAGATAGTTTCGTTATAGGTCCCCACATTGTTATTGTGAAAGCGCGATCTCAAGACCCCGCGATAAGCTTAATGTTCTTCGTTGGGGTGATATGTGAATTCTGATTTAAAATATCTATCTATCATTGTGTGATTATTTTTTATATGTCGTCATTTAAATAGTTTCGCACGTGATATTTCCATTTGGATTGTCATCTTGCTACTTATATGTATAGCCTATATGTCTTATGGATGAGTGCTAGCTCTTAAATCGCATTCCTCAAGTTAAGCTAACTGTCCACGCAGACTGTTGGCTTACTGCGTTCCACCCTATTGCCATTAATTACTTTTAACTGGGGGTATGTACTGGCAAATGAAAAGCTTAAAATAGCTTTGTATCACGCTGTCTTTAGTTCAATTGTAGGTTTAATATAGAATGGGAATAGATCGATCCATCTTATTATGTTATTGCTCTTATATCTTGTGTTTTGCACTAAAGCAAAAATGAAACACCACTTTTACAAATTATAACTACAGTAGTATAAAAAAGCATCTCATAGTGAGTAATATGCATGGAATGATTATGAACTATTTTCTACATTCACGGTAGTAATTTAAATATATTTCTACTGTCAAGATTATGCTGGCCAATCTCAGGCCAATTTTATTTAACAGGCACTGACGCCTCCGAGTCTAAAGCAAAAACATTTCGGCAACGTCAATCAGCTGAGTTCGCGACGCTCTCATTTTAACTTAAACGAGTTTGAGGTAACACAAATAAAAAACCCGACAAGTGCGAGTTGGACTCGCGTACCGAGGGTTCCATACAAACTTGTAGGTAAATTATCTAAACATATAAGTTGAATATTTTGCAAAAAAAAAACAATTTAAAAAAATGTATTATCGCTTTTTACCCGACTGCGAAAGAAGGAGGGTTATGTTTTTCGAGTGTATGTATGCATGTATGTTTGTATATTTCTTTGGCACGCCCTACAGCCTAAACGGCTTGTCGTATTTTTATGTGAGTGGTATCAATAGATTCGTCTTAGTCGTGAGAGTGACACTGGGTACATCAAAATAAAAAATAAACAAAATTAAGGATTTTTGGGCGGCAAAAAGGGATCTCGAATAAAAAAAATGTTTTCAAAATACATCGAGTGTGGTATCAAAATAAAGATTTTTTAACGGTGATTACGAATATATATATATATAACTTTTATGTTTTTTTGGAGTTTGGAATAGGAAATGCTAATAAAGGTGCTTGAGAACTAAAAAGATGGAAATAAAAAAAAATTAAGAAAAACAATAAAACCCGACTGCGTCAATATCTGCCATTTTTATTAAATTCATTGAAGAACTGAAAAGATAGAAACAAGATTTTAATTTGGTTTTGAATAATCTTAGTTGACAGTGTTCACAAACGCAATGGCAGATATTTGCGAAATCGCAAAATATGCGACATAAACGGTCGTATCTTTTGATCGCGTTGACTTACGAGTTAGAATTTTTCACAGCTGAAAGAGACCGTAGACCCGAGTATTTGATATAAATTTGAACCTGATATCTCTACCCGTTCTCAAGAAAAAGGGTCTTGATAGACAGACAGACCGACAGACGGACGGACAACCAAGTTATCCTATAAGGGTTTCTTTTTTCCTTTTGAGGTACGGAACCCTAAAAATAAGTAATGATGAAATAATAATTGCTGAGCAAGATTGTGTCGTCTAGACGTATAAACGTAGACTTCAAGTGGATGATACGAATATAAAAGATTTTGAAAACAGCACCACGTGTAGCGAAAAAAAGTTGCTTAAGCAACTTAAGTCGAAGTTGGCTATGATGACTTGGCCGAATAATCTACAAAGGAGGAAAAATATTGTTATTCAGAGTTCACTGTTTATAATATTGTTATTAATCACATGTTATTTTTTGCGTTTTATCGTGTGTTTATTATAAGAAAACTAATTGCGGGGGAAAAGTACTGTTGGAGCGATGAGCGCTCGGCGACAATCTTGGCCCAAATGAGAATAATATTTGGCTCAAATATGACGCCACAAATCTCGCGTAATAATAATATTATTTGACATTATTCACAAATAGCAAAATATTTTGAACGATCTGAGTACGTAATTGTTTTTGCTAAGTTTACGAGATTATTTAAAGCGATAAGCATCAAATTGAGCATGCGTTACTGTGCCATTTTCCTTGTTTATCTCTTTGTCGTCAGGTGTCAGGCAATAGGAAGGTAAACTTTGCATGAATATGGATTTCGTAAATTCTGTTAGGCATTTCTATCTGTTAAGTTCAGAATCCTGCTAACGGTTAAGTGCAGGGAATGGTAAAGGTGCTATAGATGTTAATGGCGTAGGTACCAGTTCAATTTAATGCTTAGTAGGTCTCGTGTAGCAATTATTTAATAACTTAAATTAATCGTAACGTTTCAGATATAGGTCAATGATTGTTAGTTACTTTTTGAAACATAGGGATTCGGTATTGTAGCCACAGGAGCAATCTTATTCACTTCATTTCAACCTCGAATCTTACCAGAATCCTCTCTTGATAAACGGTGATATGTAACCAGCGTTTTCAGACATTTTGATTCGAATTCATAAGCAGATAGACGTAGAATTTTATGATTATGTAGAAACTCGATTTTCTATTTATAAGGCAAAAATAAATTGAATTTTATTACGAAAATTGCTAAATATGCGTTTGTTGATCAGGTGCATTAGGATTTTTCACAGTTTTTAGGGTCCATAGACTTCCGACAGTTTGGATTCATGAGTCATGTCATGTTAGTGCTAAGGACAACCGGTGGCATTTTCGACTCTATCTCTTACACTGAATCATTATTTTTGTTATAAGCAGACTTTTCTAAAATATTCAATACGGCCCGTGTATTGAGAATCTTGTTCTGCAACATTTCTTCAATCTTGCCTCACGAATTTGAATGTTGTGTAATGTCTTAATGGGTGCACTTGTTTGTGATAGAGAGTTCGTGAATGAATTGAACGTTATCAGTTGTAAACGGGTGATGCAACTGCTTTATGCTAATACAATGATATTGTAAGACTTATAGAAAAAGACCCTTAAAGGATAAGGATGACCACAATTAGCAGAAAACAATATTCCAACATTTGAATAGTCTTGTAGAAAATTAGTCAAAATTACCAAGTAAATGGTTCGATACGTATTATCTGACTATTGAAAAAATTGCCTTTAGTCCGAGTTTGAGTTATAACTATGGCTTGAAGGTTTGGTCCGTGAAGAGTTGAAACAAACATTTACTTAGTAATATAAATAGCTTATGAATTATGAAATGTAAATAACATTGTCAGTCCTCGTCAATCGAAAACGTAGTATATCTTAGTATATGAATAAGATGATCTGTTTATTTTTGTTTAATCCAATATACTCATCGCAGTTTTTTTATAGATCTCAGTCTAAGGTGCAGATTTTTAATTTGCAGGATGAAGCGATGGATCAATTTTAAAATTAATTCAAATTAACTTTATCCGATTCGGTGATCAACAGATTACGATGTGTTCAGAAAAACCCAGATAAATAGGTCGTAATAGCTTCGATATTATATAATATTGAACTATTTATTAACATATTTAATTTATTTACGATGACATAGCAATACGCCTGCGCGTAATGTTATTCGCAACTGTGACGTCACTGTTCATTAATTCATTGAGGAGAATCTCAGAAGGTTAAAGCTATTTGTAGATATTTACGCTAATTATGCTAGCCACGAATCAGTAAGGCCTGAATCCTAATTGCCAAGCGAGGGGTAGCGAGAGAACATATCTTACGATATTTTCATCAAGTCATGGTATAAACATTTGAAATTAAATATTTTGACAAACGTGACATCTGCCTCGGTAGCGTAGTTGTATTATTTTACGACTGCAATGCTGGGGTCTCGGGTTCGATTCTCGGGTCGGGCGAAGTGAATAGTGATATTGGGTTTCAAATTCAGTATCAGCCCGGAGTCTGGAGTTTGTGCCCGATATGGCGACAGGCTCGCCCCCTATTACATCATGCGACGGAATACGCACGGCGAAAAGTGGGTGCACTAGTTGCGCCTCTGCCTACCCCTTCGGGGATAAAGGGCGTGAGTGTGTGTGTGTGACATCTGCCGTGTTTGTTCGTTTATCAAGCAATTGTAATGTTATTGGCACTGAGTGATCACGCCGCCCAATATAATGTTAACAGCTGGTGGATCGTGCTTAGTTTACGCATAACCTCCTACCGGACGCAGTGCTTGGTTTTAATTTCAGTGTTGACATTGTTATGAGTTAATTTTAGTTTTGAAACAACAGTTTATATCGGTATGTCCTTCATTTATCTATTAGGTTATTGAGAAAATAGAGTTCAAATAAGATGTGAGTTCATAAATAACTAAGTGCATTGGTATACAAATATTTTTGTAACTATATTTTTGTATGAAAAGGGGTAAGTAATATCGTGTTTAAATTACGTCAGTTCGGCGTTCAATAAAAGAGATAATATAAATTATAAGGCAGAAGAGAAAATAGTTTATCGTGTCTTATTCATACATAAATAAGCTGATAAATAGCTGTAACACCATCACGACGCTTAATCACAAAGCTATTTATTTATTGTTAAAAGGGCAAGGCGAAGTTAATTCACCGGGTGTAAAGTGAAGTGAAGCCCAAGGAAAAGTACAGTCACAAAAGTAGCTGAAGAAATTAATAATTTCAAATCGCATATAAGTACACACAAGTAGCGTAGGGATGGATTTTATTTGATATTTTATTTTATTTATTTATGCACTTTATATACAAAAGTATATAGGCGGACTTAATGCCAAAGGCATTCTCTCCCAGTCAACCTGTGGGTGGTGCAGAGATAAATAAGGTAGGTGCAACAAGGTCACTTATAAATATAACATATATAAATGAAACATACATATATAAACGTACATAAAAGTAAATATAGCAATTAATAAAAAAATGCCTATCTTGAATATATACATAATATAAGTAAAATTGTAAATACATAACATACAAATTACACTTACATAAATACATTCATTTGATACATTTGATATCAGTTTGAAGATTTTTTTATTTTAATTGTTTTTAAATTTAGTTGGCGCCTACCTACTGTGGAGAATTGCCATTTATGTTACGTAATATTTTTTTAATATTGTGAATATTATGATAAGTTTTGGTGTTACTACATGAAGAGTGTTCAATATTCATAAAATAATACTGAGGAAGATAATATACATACGAGCTGTGTACGCGGCTACTGCGACTGTTTGGTTTCTTTATTTTTTTTATGGTTTTCACGCGTCACCTAAAACTGCTAAATGGATTTTCATGCAAGTATAATTATGTTAAGTAACCTTTAGTAAATCTCTACTGGCCTACATATCTATTATAGCCTATATTATGTTATAGATATTTCAGGGATATAGGAAAATTACACAAACACAACTCTTAGCAGTTAGCACAGTTAGTAAAAATATAAACTCTTTAGAATTCTTGCCCTCCGATACAGTTTTTCTATGGTAGTTTCATGGGCATTATTTCGTTTCAGATCTAATATGGATGGTCCCGCAGGACCATCAGCAAGCGTGCATGATGGTGGTCTGAGCAGCAACACAGAAGCTATGGACAGGCTACGGGTAGATGACAGCTGTCAGAACAGACCAGAAGTTAAAGTTAGGAGTAAGAGATACGGCAGGGGAGCCGTGGAGTCGGGTATGTAAGAGTTTATTTTTAATAATGATTAGAAACATTAAATTGAATTCGTATCCTACCCGTCGCGTCGTTGGTAGGAGAGTATGCCATGACAGTAGATTTTCGGAGCGACCGAAAAACTGTTAATAATTTAAGTTTAATTAAATTAAATTATATTTAATTTAATTTCAAGACAATTTCACAATAAAATCTATATGTGCATTATCCATATTATGTAAATTGTAGAATGTTAATAAAATGACGATGTGGTATATTCGGTCCGCCTTCAGAATTTAAACTGAGCTAAATTTTGTTCCCCCATTTATTATCTATACTAATATTATAAAGCTGAAGAGTTTGTTTGTTTGGTTGACCGCGCTAATCTCAGGAACTACTGAACCGATTTTGAAAATTCTTTCACTAAAAGGAAGCTTCATTACTCCTAAGTGCTATAGGCTACTTTTTATCCCGGAAAAATTTTCACGCGGGCGGAGCCGCGAGCACCACCTAGTTTATTATAAAATAATATCACGGCAAAGTTCCTAAGAACTTTTTTAGTTTATCATATTCGATAATCGTCTAACAGATTTCAATATCTACTTGTAGTAGTTTTTAGTGAATGCACCATCTCTTGAGTAATAAGCGGCTCATAAATGTCCACAAATCCTATTATCGAGAAACAGAGGATAATAAAATTATTATTAAATACTCTAAGACCACGAGGCGGACACTCATCCTTCTAAAGATGGAACCTAAAATTATCTAATTACTGTATGTATTATCAACACGTTTCGTGTGTAATGTCATGGTCGCGGCTTAAGATAATATGTACATTGTACACTTGTCGAGAATAAAATCATTACGCGTCAATGTCGTCGCGTGCTGGTGTTAATTTTTTAGTCACAGTGATGAGGTGAGAGAATATGAAAAATGAACCCAATAGCTATACTATTAAAGTATCGGTAGACATTTGACATGGTTTTTAGGACTAATCTTCAGCTTGATGTCAATCCTTAAAGTTATCCTTTCAGAACTTGGACCATAAGTCATAACTTCAAACGCTGATGTAATGTAGAAAGATGTTTCGTCAGAGACTTGTCTGTTACCAGTTAACATGTTTATAAACAAAACAATACTGATCCATTTGAAATCGAACGTAGGTACTATACTCCATCGGTTTAGGTATTTAACTAAATGTAAACAAAAAATGACATATGATTCCCGGATAGTCAACATTTTCTTACAAAAGTATTTACGAAGAAGTTGTGTCAATGAAAATACGGCGTACAACAAATACTTAAAATTATCAAATTCACTTTAGAAACAAAACAAATAACTAACAACAGCTAATTATCAAAAACAAAGCGAAAACTACGATAAATAAATAAATTTCTACAATGCGGAAATGCATAGATAATTGGTGTCTAGTTAACCGATTAAATTGAATGGCGGTCAGTTTTAATGGCGTGCTACGTGACAGTCGTACTCTAAAATTTTGTAGGGTTATCTATTACGATCCATTGGAAAAATGTTTAGCGCGCCTGTCGTATTAGCTCTTTTACAGTTGACAGATCGAGATCCTTTATAAAAGTATTATAATTTATGATAATTAATTGTGTTCGCGCTTATTAATGAATAACTATAGCTTTATAATAACCCAACAACTTTAATAAATGGGAATAACAGTGCTAAGTGTTGTGTAGGTTACGAAGAAGTTTATTTTGGAATGTCATATTTTGTAAAGAGAAATGGTCAGGTAAAATACCTTATTTATGATTTGTTTACATTTAGTTAAATACCTAAACCGATGGAGTATAGGTACATTGATTTGGAACAAATTAATTCAAATTATACATTCATTGATATGGAACAAATTTATTTAAATTATACATTCAGAAAATTTGTTCCGCGCATTCATATTTAAGCATATTTATTATTGTACTATAATATAATTGGTATTATTATATTATTATTATATTATTATTGTACTAAACAAGTGGACGATAGCCTAGTTGGTAATAGAACGGTCTGGCGAGACGGATGTCCTCAGGTTCAAAAGCCAAGGCACACACCTATGACTTTTCGAAGTTATGTGTGTATTGTTTAACAATTATCGTTCTCTTTAACGGTGAAAGAAAACATCGTGAGGAAACCTACATCCCTGAGAATTCCCCAAAAATATTTCGAAGGTATGTGTAGTCTGCCAACCCGCACTAGGCCAGCGCGGTGGACTAAGGTCTAAACCCTCTCAGTAGTAGAGGAGACCCGTGCTCAGCAGTGAGCAGTATATAATACAGGGTTGATATGGTATGGTATATGGTATTATTGGAACAGTCTGTGGGAAGTTTTATCCAGCCTGGGAGTTCCTAACTATCTGACGGCTATTCTTCAATCACTCTACCATAATAGTCAAGGAGTGGTAAGAATTGACCAAACCTCTTCGAAACCCTTTAATTTTTGCAAAGGAGTATGCCAGGGCTGTATCTTGTCTCCAGTTCTGTTCAACGCATACGGAGAGTTCATCATGAGACAGACTTGCGACGACTGGGATGGAGGCGTGCGCATCGGTGGCTTGAGGATGACCAATCTTCGCTATGCTGATGACACAACTCTCTTAGCTGCAAGCGAATCCGAAATGATCTCACTATTGGATAGAATGGAGAGGATAAGCAGCACACTAGGCCTACGCATCAATAGGGACAAAACCAAGGTTATGGTCGTGGACCGCGCGAAACAACTGAACCTTAGCGGGACCTTCCCCTGGAAAATTACTCTAGATACGCCCATGAGTACTAGATTGCTTATAACCTCGCTCGAGTTAGAGTTAATAGGTACTCAAAATAAAAGTCTCTGAGCAAAAAGTACGAGACCAGATAAGATATGCGTTGACAATGTGCACCATTCATAAGATGCTTCTCAATGGATTTATATAATACGTTATGATACCCAGAGGTCGTTAGATGGAGATAAGCATCACGCGTGCTGCGCCTGCGCACTCTATCGTTGCCGTTAACCTAGTATTTCATTTAATGAGGTCAATGTGCTAAAAAAAACTGTAATCTTTTTGATAAAGTCGGTTTGATTGACAGAAAAAAGGTAAATGTGATAGTGGGTTTGTGATAAAAATATATTATATTATGAAATACTCGGTTATTATTAAATATGATGATGTATTTATAAGTTAAGAATATACGTGACTTATTAGTAACAAAATCCGACGGGCAATCATAGTATGATAAAATTGTGCGTTTGTTATTTTTTATTTAGGAGCCATATATCCCGGGTTCCCCTTTTTGGATCCTACTGCATAGCACGACGCTGTATACAGGATATAGAACCTTCAAGCAGCCCATTTAATTGTACCTACTATCTGAGTCAACGGTTGGATTCACATGAACAAGTGAGACAAACCGGCGTTTTTGATGATTGTCGATTGACGCATCATACCCTCATTCGATATAGACTGTAGGTAATATTTGGAGGCATAATATTTAGCCTACACTGACTTACCAATAGGTGCTTTGTGGTTCCAACCGTCCCCATTTCACTCAAATTTAGAGTTAGTGCAAGACTGTTTTGAGTTAAAAAAACATGAAAAGTAGGTGAGTGAATGAGACAGAAGACTGTGAGAGATCTTTAGTATATTGACAAAACATTGACAGATTGACGTTTGAAAGATTGACGTTGTTGTTCAGTTTACAGTAATTTATATACAATTCGATATTGTCACAATAATTGCGTGCACGGGGACGCCATATCTAATTTTTTTTTTTTTTTTTATATGGCATTGAATGACGAGACGAGCATTCCGTTCACCTGATGGTAAGCGATACGACCACCCATAAACAGTAGCAACACCATCCAGCACCTTGAGTTACAAAGTACTGTGTGGCACACCACTGCGCTCGTCATCCTGAGACATAAGATGTTAAGTCTCACTATGTCCTGTAGTTACACTGGCTACAATGTCCTTCAAACCGAAACACAACAGTGCATGCACACTGCTGCTTGGCGGTAGAAATAGACATTGCGGTGGTACCCACCCAGACGGACTCTTACATATGAGAGACCTACCACCAGTGGTATATACAATTACCGCTTCATTCGCAACAGCAAAACGATGTTTCGTGTTTTGATGTGTGTTTAGAGGTTTATCACACACGCGCTCACGCCTTTTATCCTCGAAGGGGTAGGCAAAGGCTAGTGCACCCACTTTTCGCCGTGCATATTCCGTCTCATGATGTGATAGGGGGCGTGCCTATCGTCATAACGGGGACAAATTCCAGACTGATACTGAGTAGAAAAACCCAACATTACTTTGTCCGACACGGGAATCGAACCTGAGACCTCAGCACTGTAGTAATACTCTAATACAACTACGCCACCGAGACAGCAGAGATTTATCGTCGAGTTATTTATTGTTATTGATGAAAAAATGCCACCAGTGAGGTGTCAGAATGTCGGTCAGGCATTACAATAGTTATGGTCGAATTATTTAATTGTAATTTTCGTCTCATTTTTAATTTGAAGGGTTAATCACTTTCGATCTTAGAGCATTTAGCTTGGCGAATACTCAAAGCTTTCGATACATCAAACGTGTCAATATATGGAATTATTTATTATCCAACTGATTTGAATTTACCGGAAGTGGTACATTTCCTTAGTCCGCGACTGAAAAAGAAATGGCGGTACGAAGTTCGCCGGGTCAGTTAGTTTTTTTATAAATAACAATTATATTAATATGTTTTGTTCCAGGTTTGACGCACGAGTGTGGCGTGTTCGGCGCGATAGGCACGGGAGAATGGCCGACCCCGGTCGACATACCGCAAGTGTTAACGTTAGGACTAGTCGCGTTACAGCACCGGTGGGTAACAGAGTTTACATAAAGAGTATGCGCGCTCGGGCGGTTCACTCGATCCGCTGTCAAAAAACTAGATCAATATGTTATACTGGGTATTAATTGAGGAGGCTAATCAGACATACTCTAACGGGAACTACCCCAAAAGCTCATACAATTTGGTCATAAAAAATGGTCATAATTAATAGCAAATTTATTATTTTCATATGGAGTCAGCGACCATATAGCCAATAGACGTCTAATAACAGGCGATCGGTTTCGGGTAACACATCTGACTAGTAGATCAGATGTAGCTTGTCGTTCAATATCTTCAAGTCAGTTGTGACCACAACTGTGAGCTGTAAACACTTCCACATTATCGATTTACTAAATTCTATAATCCTTGCCTAAAACAGTGGTGTACTAAAAACAACCAAACTTCGGGTTTTCACAAAAATAGCATTACTTTTCTTATTTATGTCAATAATTTGACTTATCAATTAATTTTTAAAAATTATCGAAATTCATCTTATACCGGCCATGATGTATTTAAAATTTTAACATTAAGGAACGTTACTGTCAAATTATATTTGCATTTCTTTCTGACTTAAGTGCATTTTACGCTATCTCTACTGCTTAGTTGTTTAGCATCACATGACAAGGGACGCACCCAATAAAAATAGTGTTTCTATGGCTACGTAAAACATAATTATGTCGGCAGGCCCAATCGTAATGCAAGTACCCCGCTTCCTTAAACCTCAAGTAGTTGACAGAATTCATTTGAAAGAAAATATTGGGCATTAGGTATCTAGGGGCTATATAGTCGCTGTATGGAGTTAATTGTCCAAATTCACTTTATAAAATGTCAGAAGTTTCATATCAACCAGCTAGTTGTAGAACGAAAATATTTTAATTTAGACATCAACTGAACAAAAATATTTTGGTGTGGGTTGTTGTCCGTTTGCCTAAATACGTCTACCATCGACCGCACCCTTTTAACCGCCCGTGTGCGCCAATTATAAATAATATGTTGACAGAAAGGTGACATTTAATTACATAATAAGTGTATATATAGTAGTTTACAAGACAAGAAACTAGTAGATACAACCTAACGTATAGAATTCTATACCCTGCGTATCTTTTTTACCTAAAGTAGGCGGATATCGTTTCTTTTCTACAAAATAAACAGATTAACCGTGTCTGAGTGAGTTGACACGCCCACTAGAGCGCACGATTCCAGCCAATTCGTTAAAAGTAGGTATGTTAGAGTTCAAAAGGCAGTATTATCAACGTAGGCATTTCTAGCAGTAAACTTATACCGAGAATATAACAACAATATTGTTGTTTTAGCATTTGGAACAAAGCGTTTCGTGTATCAAGTTTATTGTGTTTACTTTGTATTGACTCTGTGTTTTAAACTTTGACTGCGTCCGCTAAAATGATTTTGCTGAATGCGTTTTTTGTATAGTTTGTTGTTTTATTATTTATGTCACATCTTAGTATATAAATAAATTGCTTGTGTGTACTTTAATGCAATCGATGTAAACAGCTACGAGTTAACTGCACGATACTTGATTAAATAAAGTAAATTTTTTACAGAGGGCAAGAATCAGCGGGCATAGTGACGTCAGAGGGCAAAAGCGCCCGCACATTCAACACACACAAGGGCATGGGCCTCATCAACAACATATTCAACGATGACGCCATGAAGAAACTAAAGGGGAACCTCGGCATTGGACACACAAGGTACGTCCTGTTACCCTTTAGGGATTGGTCGTTGGTTGACGACGCTTTGTTGGGTTGCATTTCTTACAAAATCCTATAGTCCTTTGCTTGGTTGTAGAATAGATTGTAATTGGGAAGGTGATGAATGAAGAACTTATACTTTGAGATTAGATATTAAACACTAGTTAAAAAAATACGCAATAAACACTTCGTGATACAAAGAGCTGTCGCTACTCGTTTATTTCAGTAATGAAAATGTACTTATAATAAAATGCATTTAACCACTGCCTCGGTGGCGTTGTTGTATTACGGGTCTCGGGTTCGATCCCCGGGTCGGGCAAAGTGATATTGGGTTTTTTCTACTTAGTATCAGACCGAAGTCTGGAAATAGTGCCCGATATGGCAATAGGCTCGCCCCCTATCACGTCACGGGACGCACGGCGAAAAGTGGGCGCACTAGTTGCACCTCTGCCTACCCCTAAGGGATAAAGGGTGTGAGTGTGTGTATGTATTTAACCACTTATCTCTGCAATAATAGCACCAAAAATTTTGGCGTATGCTTATAATTGTTATCCCGCCAGGTACTCGACGTCAGCGGCCTCGGAGGAGGTAAACTGTCAGCCGTTCGTAGTACATACGGCACACGGAGCCTTGGCTGTGGCACACAATGGAGAACTTGTCAACTGCAGCAGTTTGAGAAAGATGGTACGAATCTTAGACTAGCCATTATAATTGATATATTATCTTTGTATATAAGCTAGGGTAACGACAACACTTTTGCGACCCTGGTATTAACGAAAGGGTTCTGGCGACCCATCAAATTACATTAGATCTGCGTGATGTATTACAGCCTAAACTCTCCTAATGAGTATCTGGAAGCTGTTTTTGTTAAAAGATGTTTTTTGTGTTAGTAATTTACCACTACCATTTGCAAAATATACATTTCCAGAATTTAAAAAGGCGTACCAATTATATGAATGAATGAATCCTTTATTTGCGAAAAAGTTGGTACAGTATAGGTCTTAAATAGTCATTTCTGATCAATCAACTTTTGTCAAATTTATTGGCATGCAAATTTATATATATCCGTTTATAATTTCCCAGGTGTTAGGTAGAGGCGTCGGTCTGTCCACTCACTCGGACTCGGAGCTGATAACGCAAGCTCTGTGCCTGAACCCGCCCGAGGGCGAGACTAACGGACCCGACTGGCCCGCCAGGATCAACAATCTCATGAGGTAATGCTACCCAAAAGACTGCTGAATTGAGAACTTAGTCGGCTAAATTATACATTGGAATAAATTTGATTATTTAAAAAAAAAAAACATTTATAAAAAATAAATTATAAATATTAACTTATATAAAAAAAAAGAATTTACTGCATTTAATCGCCTTACCTATATTTTATAGTCAAGGCGCCAATAGTTTGGCACATAGATTTGTTGCCATTATTGATCTAGGATAAGCGTAGCGCATCCTGGGTTCAAGATCTGGAAATACAAATGTTTTTGTAAATTTGATTGCTTGGTATCAAGACTTTATTTACCGGCCAAAATTTATATATTTCTTATACAAATACAGGCTGGCTCCTCTGAGTTACTCGCTGGTGATAATGCTCAAAGACAAGATATACGCCGTGAGGGATCCGTACGGCAACCGGCCGCTGTGTCTCGGCAAGATTCTGCCGCTAGGCTCATCATGTGAGTATTGAATGTAATACTATGGGCGCAAAATGCGAATGAAACTGTAAACCAAGTAAAAAGAAGTAAAAAGGGGGTATAGATTAACAGAATGTATTATTTTTGGGCATAATAAATATGCATCTTTAAGCATGCTGGGTTTTAAACATTATAAAAAATACCTTACTTCTTAAAAATACAGTATGGTATTTTTTAAAAACAAAATGTTTTTAATAATATTATTTTTTATTTTAATGTTGATGTTGTCTCTGGGCACTAATTGTCCATGTAATAATAATTATTTCGTCAAAAAAGTTTGGTCCTCCGAGCACATCACGACCTTTTGATAATTTTTCATTGTTATATTTATAGCATACCAATACATGTATCGTTAATATAACGTTTTGAATTACTCTTTCATGTCTTACTAGGATACGTGTGAGTAAAAAAAGATATATTGTAACAATATGTTTTGTTTGTTTCTTGTTTATCGTAGCATACACGACTTCTGTCTAAAAAAACACGAGAATTTGACTTTTCAACATTTTTCATATTTTGTGTTAGTACAACATCAATGCACACACTTAGTTAATATAGTGTGTGATGACTAAGCCCATTGTCGCAATGTTCCAGATGTCTACAAACAGTCGTCCTCGCAGCATGCCGCCGGTAACTCACCTTTCGTATGGCATCGGTAATCGAACTATGGAGCGTTGTTGCGTACTTGATGCAATCGATAATCGATTATTTTTAGTAAAAAAACATCGATTAACCTTTTTTAAATGTTTTTCGGATATAAAAATACATTTACGGTGTTTTACAAAATAAAATAAATTGAAAAATTTTTTTTTTGTAACCTTATGGTTACAAAACTAATTGAGAATAATATAATTAATTAATGCTTGCCAAATACATAAGAACGCTCCATCTCGTCCGTTTACTGATTAACTTATTAACTGTCGTAGGTTTTCATTTATATTGTTAAATACATAACAAAAAATAACAAATTTGATTAACAAGGGTAAAGTGGTGTAATAATTTGCATGATATGACTAGCCAATGTGGGTATAAATTAGAGATAACTAATATTGATTATTCCAGTTAAGAGTGGTAGTGTTAAATGATATTTATAGAGAGATTTAAAAATGCATGGCTTTAGGGCAAGAAATATACTTGTTTCTAGCATTTTTTGTGAAAATTGTAAACATGTAATATAGCAAATTAATACATTTTCTTATTTTTGTATATTTAATGCCATTTTTAATTTATGTTCATTACATTGCTTCCTATTTCTTTAGCATTATTATATTATTTTCATCGCTTTGTGGTATTGGCATGTTGTTATAACGTTTGTCGAATATTGCAGTTCTGATGAACGGCTGCGCGAAGAACGGCATGGACGACAAACCCGAAGGTTGGGTGGTTTCGTCTGAATCTTGCGGTTTCCTCTCTATTGGTGAGTTTTCATCTTCGACATATTTGTAAATTATTCGATTCTGTTGCATAAAACATAGGTCGATACATTATTGTGCTCAAGTTGCATCCTGTCATGTGTTACACGTTGCGTGTTGCGGTTGCAGGCGCGCGTTACGTTCGCGAGGTGCTCCCGGGCGAGATCGTGGAGATGTCGCGGCACGGCATCCGCACCGTGGACGTGGTGGAGCGGCCGCACGGCAAGCACCAGGCGTTCTGCATCTTTGAGTACGTGTACTTCGCACGAGCGGATAGTATGTTTGAAGGTATGTGCGGATACGATAGTTTTATTTCACATTAATTATTTCTGTAGGGACATCATTTTTTTCTTTTTATGATGCATGATTCATGTTATATTAATATTGTAATCGTTTATTCTATATATTTTAGTCATCGGATATTTTCATTTGAATATCCGAACGTTTCAGATATGCCGTTTTAAACGTTAATACAAAGAATATTTATGTATGTGTAGGTCAGATGGTGTACTCAGCGCGCATGCAGTGCGGACGGATGCTGGCGCGCGAGTCTCCCGTGGACGCGGACATCGTGTCCTCCGTGCCAGAGTCCGGCACTGCTGCCGCGCACGGATACGCGAGACAGGTAGATGATTTATTGCAATGTCAACCCTATATAGGTTGTGTATAAAGTTGAGTTCACATTGCTGTATCATTGTGGTAATTGTTGACAAAACTGTGTTGTGACGTCAACATCACTAAATTTCTAACATTTGTCTGTAGTCGGGCATCCCATTCATGGAGGTGCTATGTAAGAACCGGTACGTGGGCCGCACGTTCATCCAGCCGTCGACGCGTCTGCGGCAGCTCGGCGTCGCGAAGAAGTTCGGCGCGCTGTCCGAGAACGTGAAGGGCAAGCGCATCGTACTCATCGACGACTCCATAGTGCGCGGCAACACCATCGGGCCCATCATCAAGCTGCTGCGGGACGCCGGCGCCGCTGAGGTAATACTACACACACACACCCGCACACGCAAGCACACACACTCGCACACACACACGCCCACGCACGCACATACGCACGCACTCGCACGCACACTTTATTATCATAATATGAAATTTGTTTTTTGATGCTTTGCCCGCCTAAAGGAGTTTTTCCGAGATAAAAGTCCCTCTTTATATTTTCCTGGGATAAAAAAGAGCATATGTTACTCGGTGATAAATTTATCTTTCTAATGGTGAAAGAATTTTGAAATCGATCCAATAGTTTATGAGGTTACTCGTTACAAACATAAAAAAGCACAAAAATACAAATCGTGTCATCTTTGTAATATTAATGTAGACAATTAAACAGCTCTTAATAAAAGCATATATGACAAAAATATGACAAATTAATATTGTAAGAATGACTATAACTAATAAAAATGTACAATTTCCCTGAATTTAGATCACTCATTTTCTACGCCACATCTTTATAAATTGTTTATTTGTTTACACAGGTGCACATAAGGATAGCGTCGCCGCCGCTCAAGTACCCGTGCTACATGGGTATCAATATACCTACAAGGGAGGAGCTCATCGCCAACAAGATGGACGCGTTCAAACTGGCCGAGCACGTCGGTAAGTTATCAATTTTATTGAATTTTACAGTGGTCGGTATTTGTATAGATCAATATTGATTTCTAATTTAAGTCATAGTTTTTCATGTGCTCTGGTGCATATTTTTGACTTGCAATGCAATCAGCCCTGTATTATATACTGCCCACTGCTGAGCACGGACCTCCTCTACTACTGAGAGGGGTCAGGCCTTAGTCCACCACGCTGCCCTAGTGCGGGTTGGCAGACTTCACACACCCTCGAAATTCTTATCGAGAATTCTCAGGTATGTAGGTTTCCTCACGATGTTTTCCTTCACCGTTAAAGCGAAGGATAATTGATAATAAGTAATACACACGTAACTTAGTTCAGCCAAATTCATAACAAAGGATAGGAGTTTGCTATCATTTGTAGACATTTTATAAGTGAGTGATCCAATATATCTTCCTATCATTGTCGAGTTGATTGATTGAACAATGATTGTTGCTAGTATTGCAATCAATGAAATTATTGGAAAGTTTATAGATGATTCTAGATCGTCATTATAATGCTAACATAATTCATTCAGGCGCGGACAGTCTGGAGTACTTATCAGTGGAGGGTTTGGTCAGCGCGGTGCACTACAACATGAAGATGACGCCGTCAGATGGCGTGGGGGGACACTGCACCGCCTGTCTGACAGGCGACTACCC
This sequence comes from Sphinx pinastri, assembly GCA_947568825.1. Lineage (NCBI taxonomy): Eukaryota > Metazoa > Arthropoda > Insecta > Lepidoptera > Sphingidae > Sphinx > Sphinx pinastri. Next base: position 2,645,983 of record OX387615.1, read on the forward strand.
AGGCGGTCTGCCCGATGTCGACTGGTGAGCCGCAGGTCGACTTATCACCGACATTAATAGTGCGAGCCGACCGTTTAGTCGACTTAACGCAAGGAATGTACTCAACGCATTTTATCGAAGTAGAATGACACTTTGGACGTCCTAATCCATGTAGGTATAATCAGGCAGATTTTTAGTCGACTGATTCAACGCCATAAATTTGACGAAACCTTTGTAGTTGATCAACGCCTAAGGATCAATTAAAGGAGTTTTAGTCGACCAAATGAAAGCGAAAATACTGGATCTAGTTCTGTGTCAGTAGATACCACTGTTCTCCGTCCCACACCGGCCATCGATCTTCAACACCACAGCAAACTACGCGAAAACTATCGATTAAGTCTCAAGAGCCCTAAGTTACGCATTTATTTAGAGCAGTAAACTTTGGATATAGAAGTGTGTGATATGTTTAATTACTTGATATTGTTCGATATTAAGTCTCGAATTATTAATAGATGATATTTATAAATGTATCTATGGTGCGTGCCTTGTATGATTTCTTTATCAGTTCACATGGCATCGAGAAATACAAACTCATAAAATAATTATGATTATCAGATCGGCCAATAGATGAATAATTTAAATGAAAACTAACTGCAGATTACTTCTGTATGTATGTAGTTTGTACAACTGTAATACATTACAGACATATTTTATTTGAATTGCTATAGATATGTCGTGTAGCGGTATACTTTAGTGTCTATGTATCAAACTTACCTCGAAAATGGTTAATCATAGAATCTCAATATTCGAATATAAAACTGCCTACAAATAAATAAAACTAAAAAATATGACAAGGCTATCTTAACTGTGTAAACTCGAATCATTCAAAATGTTCCTCACAAAGTTTAATCGATATTACTAATCGATGATATTATAACAATACTCGAATATTCGCAACGTGCATTCAAAAATGCACTCTATAACAATCGTTAAAGCGATTATTGTTACTTGTTAATTTTAATTTACTTTTATCAGGGTTTTAAAATACGTTCAAAATAAAAATGTGGTATTTAAAATATTTTGTGGAATAAAATATGTAAACGGACTCCCGTTAGTTGTGTTTTTATGTCGGTTTTATAAAAAAAAAACAAAAAAATTTTGGTCCTTCCAACCCTGAAATATTAGGATCGAAATTATTGCCATGGTTTCCAATTTGCTTTTTGGAATTGTAAATAATAAAACAAGTTCAATGTACAGTCAGCACTCAGCAAAAAAATGGTAGCGGAACAAATTCAAATCGTCCTTAACCTTTTGTGTCCTTGTTCACAAAAATAAACTTTTTACTATTTTAGATGAAATAACAATACTTCAATTGAGTTTATGTATGTTTTAGGAAGTTGTTCAGCTAACTTTGTGGCTGACTGTACTCTAAAGTCTAATGTAGAAATAAAAAAATATTTATAATTTTTTTCGTACGTATAGGTTAGTTTACTAGCAATTAAAAAGAAATTCTAAAATAAAAGAAATATAATGCAACGATAATATAGGATTTCAAGCATTTACTATTGGATTTATATTATATTATGATTACTGCTAAAAATATATTAAAAACATTTCGTTGTGATAAACACGTAGTTACTAGAAAGGAGACGGCGAATTAAGATATTATGTATCTACATATTATGTTACGTATCCGTGAAAATACTTGATTGATTGCAATGTATGGAAAATAATTTATGATATTATTTCAAGATGAGTACGGTTGTGGTTTAAGTTGAGAGGTAATCATGAAAAATCAGGGTAGATTTAAGGGTATTGTCCATAACCAGGACATTTATAGGCTTTCGGCCTTATTCATAAACACTTTATAAACTTATTTTAGTTATGGAATGTTTGTCTTCCTCCTTCAAACTCAATTTAAAATTCGTTCGAAGAACACAAAACATGTCATAACTAAAATAGGTTTATAAACCGTTTATGAATAAGGAAGTTTATCTACAACTGACGCCAATGTTTATGACTGGCGTGAACTTCGCGCACTTGACATCTTTTTGTCTCTGAAAACAATTACGAGTTAGTGAGTAGAAAGATAACTATATTTTCATTACCTATGGTATAAAAAAATATATGTTTACCATATATTTGTCATATGAAGCTTCCACATAGGAATAATAGAACGTTGTACAATACGGTATAACATTTTATTACATTTTATAGTAATGTGGGTCATATATAGTATGTATCAAAAAAATAAATTTACGTAAAATACATATTATATTTTGAACAGCAATCTTTTAGAAAAGAAAATTAGTAGATTTCTTTGTCCTACAGCGGTACCGCTGGAAACACAATATTTAAAAGAAAATAATGATGTTTTGGTGCTTATTGTTCAAATTATTTTAGCGTAATGTGGGTTATTTTATCAAGATAATTTTATTTAAGAGTACAGAATCGAACCGATGTAACCTTTATTAAAATAACTTCGGATAGATTTTAAACAATTTTATTTTGTTTTTTTTTTTTTATTTTACTGACTATATACATTGCTCAAAATATGAGTAACTATTGATTCGCAGTAAGTCGTATCACACGTGTTAAAATGTATAAGTAGAATATTATTAAAACTTACGCGAGCCATATCACATTAATAGTTTACAAAATACGTGAATTCTGACCAAGAATACGTGAGTAAAACCGTGGTTTTGTAAACTATTAATGTATAAGTAGATATTATAGTTCGCCTTTTTCCGAACCCTTCGTCGATAAATGCGTAAGGAAATATTGTAAGTATATTCCCTGTGCCCAATACCCATGGCACTTAAGATTCAGTACAAATTTATAGTAATATTAATCAAATATTGCGAATGAAATGGTTGATATACTTAACAAATAACCCTAGATCTAAAATACAAAACTTCCCAAGCTTTTTTGCTCTATTTTATCTCCCTTACTAATAAACGTTCTATGCTTATCTAAGCACTGCCTCGGTGGCGAAGTTGTATTACAGAACGACTGCAAAGCTGAGGTCTTGGGTTCAATCCCCGGGTCGAGCAAAGTGATATAGGGTTTTTCTATTCAGTCCGGAGTCTATCACATCATGGTACAGAATACGCACGGCGAAAAGTGGGTGCACTAGTTGCGCTGCCTATCCCTTAGGCGATAAAAGGCGTGAGTTTGCGTGTGTGTGCTTATCTAAACAATGTTTTGTCTGGCTTCCTCTGATGTGAAATATTTTCAACGCGTTAAGAAAAACATTGAATAGATATTATAGAGTTTATTAGTAAGGCACTAGACGTTTAAGAAATAATATTAATTTAAAGTTGGTTTTTTAATATTTTGAAGTGACCATAAATTTTATGCGGACAGAGTTTCTATGATGACAGACATCTTTGTTTTCGTTGTAGTTTTATGTGTTTCATTTCGGTGTTTTTTTATACATGGTTATTTTGACATTGTGGTAATAAATGAAACCACATACTCGCCTTTGCCTCTGCTAACATTATGCCAAAAATCATCCATGAAAAACTAATATTTACACCAAAAATCAAAATTTTACTTTCCTGTTTTTTTTTATGATTTTGTAGTTTAGTGCGAATATGACGTGTTCGTGAGTGTTTTTCTGACTGAAAGTGTAATGTTGCCGCTGAGACGAATCCTTTTAGAGTAGTAGTGGCATTCGGGCGTGTAGACTTAGTTACTTTTTATTGATGTTTATTAAGTACGAAAACATCTATGGTTAACATAAGATAATGGAAAGTGTTATTTTTAAGAAGATAAGTATGTGGTTTCATTAACCGATTTCAAAAAAAGAGGCGGTTCTCAATCCGACGTGTATGTTTTTTTATTTTTATTTAGTAACGCAATGTTAAAATGACCCTGTATTATATGTATAGAATGAACTGCACCTGTTTAAGAACTTATACAGCTGTTAAGTTAGTATTGTCAAAAATAAGAGAGATATGAAATGAACGTGCGTCCAGCTTGTGCCTCGTTGTAGAATTTTGATTGGTCCACCATCGTCACTATGGATGCACAGAAAAGGGACTATGCCGTACATTTTACAGTCTAAATAACGTTATTTCTACAGAATGGTAAATTATGGAAGTGTTCCTCAGTCCACGTATCTGTCTGTGGTTTTAAAAAAGAAAGTTCGAAATTTGAAACCAGTGATAAAGATTTTTTTAAAAAGGAAGAATACGTTCTATTGAGTGATTCTATTTAACATGACTATATTCTAAAAAAATATATAAATCCTGTATATAATTTTATGAAAAACCTGTTTTAAATTCGAATTTTATATAAACTTAATCGTACGATCTATTCTGGTTCGATCAGAGCGTGGTAACAAAACTGACACAGTACATTCCAAGCTACTCGTTGTAAGTTAGTGACATAAGTAAATTAACGAAACGTTTGCGTATGTAGTGGAAAGTCCAGTTCTAAAGTGGATTCGTCACCCAACGTTTTGCAAGATAAAAAAAATGAGTCGACCAGTCGATACATAAGTCGACCTAGTTGTGGATTAGTGCGTCTTGACTTACCACTATATACTCGAACGACTTATTTCGCTAATATTGCTATTAGTGTAATTATTTGTAAGACTTTTGTCCAGTAGTGCTGGCGACTACTGTTTTGTGACCTATCTCTATATTAAAATACTTTATCATGGTATTATTTTGTTCCTTTTATTTACCTTCTTATTGAATTTACGAGTATTGTTGTCTGAAAGGCTAGCTGTTCCATGTTTAAAATAAGTTTTTTAAATGCATTGATTTAAATGTGGAACTAGGACTAAACTCCAAACATTATGATTTTCAAGTCCATGTATGAAAAACAAGTCCGCGTATGTACCTCTTACCAATGTACCTATTGAAAAATACTCGGAAAAAGTATCCGTAATTATAACAAAAAAGAAAAATACATATGAAAGCTAGAAATGGTATTGACACACAGATGGCGCTCACAATAGACTACATCGTAGGAAAGGCGTAACTCGCCCATGTATTCGAAAACTACCCTCTGCAATATTCATATTTTTTCTTACCCTCGTCAAACTCGTCTAGAAAATGTTAGTGGTACGGAGAAATTGGTTATCGCTTGCAAAAATAACTTGTGTGGTTTTAGTAATTGTATGTCAATTTGTGATTATTAATTTAACGTGGTGATAAAAAGTATTGTTCCGCGACATATTGAAAATACAGAAGTAAACTGGGGTAAGGCGCAGTTTTTTTGGTCAATTTTTCCTGCTTATCAAACTTTCGGACGTACTTATATTGAACAAGCATGCAGCTTGTTACTGGTTAAAAACTGCGAAATAGACAACATCGATGGGCCATACGGTAGTAGCCCCGCATAGGTAAGCCACAGGTAAGTGAAGAGGTCTTCGGTAGTAATAGGTGTTTTCATTAGATCGTGATAAATGTTATATGGTGGTGCAGTATTGCATCGCCATTAAAAATATAAAATACTTTATATAACTTTCTTTATTATAAACAGTGTACCTAAATATGACCTTAACTTTTTGTGAATCCTGAATCATCTATACTAATATTATAAAGAAGAAAGATTTAATTTATTGTTTGTTATGGATAAACTCAAAAACTACTGGACCGATTTAAAAAAGTCTCCCCTATATAAAGCTACACTATTAGCGAGTAACATAGGCTAGTTTTTATCCCGGGAAAATATAAAACGAGACTTTTATCCCGGATAATCTCATTCACGCGGGCGGAGCCGCGAGCAAGTCTAGTAAGATTATAAAAGCAATAGAGTTGCATTATTACTACTGAACCATATTAATAAAGGATATTAATTACGGTAACAAACAACAGCATAAATGATTTAGAAATGTATATTTACAACTTGTTACACTTATGTACAAAGGAACAATAACAATTCGGTAATATTGAGTACAATAAATATCACAATATATTATACAAACATTTCAACATTCAAATTATAGCCCAATCTATCAATGCCCGTACATTTTGCCAATTTACAATAAAATGCCTAAACAATCGCATCTCACTCTATAAATTAGAAAATGTTTTGTTGATTCGAGACAAACTCATACAATTAAATTATCATTTTAAAATACTGGTATATTTTTAGGTTATCCGGCTGGAAGGACCACACTCATTATTTTTTTACTACAGAACTGCTAACGATATATGCCATAATCCGTATTACATGGTTATAGTAAAATTGACGAAACGAATCGTTTGGTTATCTAAACCTCTGCTTTAACATCTCTAACTCAGTTTTTTTTTATTATTGAATAACGACCTCTGTATAAAGTGACATTACCACATGTTGTACATAGTACTTAATGCATGTTGCTGCACTATACGGTCACTCTGATATATCAAACTGCTCCTTCCGTCAAATTAAATACAACAAAGAACTCCAAACGCTATTACACAGCCAGTTTAAGATGTATTATCCATCTACAGGGTGTTTCACATAGCCTGCTTGCCGACTATCGCCTCTATATCCCTAACTTCCTTCGCACAGGCCTCTGTAAGTACCAGAGGCTCTCCATCTGTTATGAGCACGTCGTCCTCCACCCTGATGCCGACGCCTCGGAACTCTGCCGGAACTGTGGTGTCGTCGGGACGAATATATATGCCTGGGGAAATTGTGATGGTTATTTTGACAGGTAAAGCGAATATTGTATGTGTCTGTTACGCTTATTTAACTTTGTGGGCTAACAAGCCTAATAACGGGGGTTTATGGGCATAGAAAAAGAAACTCGTCACAGATATGCCCTTTAAATATACGTAGACATAGGACGTAGTTTCGTATTGATGTTAGTGGCGACGGGCAAAAAGCAATTCTACAGTTAATGTGGCTATATGTAACATACATACAACATTTGGCCATAAATAAAAATGAACTCCAGTATGTACAGTCAGCAGCATAAGTATTTGAACAAATTCAAAATTTCATTTTTTTTACTTCATTTCAACCGAAGAATAGCAAGTTTCATTCTAACTAAACGCGTATATAGGCGATTTGAAATTTTGATTTTGTTCAGATACTTATGCTGCTGACTGTACCTGGCTCGACGGTGACGACCATGTTGGTGGCGACGGGCACGCTGCGGCGCACGAGCGGCGAGTCGTGCACGTCCAGCCCCAGGTAGTGCGACACGTGGTGCGGGCACAGACGGTACGCTTTCTGAAAACACAATATTATGTCTTCACTCAGGGATAGACAGACATCCATATTTCACCAATTATGTTTTTTTTACGGCATTGAATGACAAGACGAGCATGCCGTTCGCCTGATGGTAAGCGATACGACCACCCATAAACAGTATCAACACCACCCAGCACCCTAGGTTACAAAGTACTGTGTGGCATTCCACTGCGCTCGTCATCCTGAGACATAAGATGTTAAGTCTCATTATGTCCTGTAGTTACACTGGCTACAATGTCCTTCAAACAGAAACACAACAGTGCATGCACACTGCTGCTTGGCGGTAGAAATAGACATTGCGGTAGTACCCACCCAGACGGACTCTTACATATGAGACCTACCACCAGTAAATTGGAACCCATTGCTACCTTCAACATTTTTTAAAATTTATATTCACTGATGTGAAGGGATTAGTGGGATTTTTTAAAAGTTATATTTAAAATTATTATTGATAGTTAGATTTGACTAATTTAACTAAGATGAGCGGATCTGTAACACATTTGATGTGAAGTGGTTGCCATTGGGTGCAGAAAAGTCTCTTGAAGGAGCTATTGATTTATAATTTTCCAATGGCTTACCCCAATTAGTTCGTGCGTGTCGATGTTCTTGGGCAGAATGCCCTCCTGCTGCAGTTGGATGCCGAGCAGACGACACATGCTGTCGAACAGCTGGTCCAGCGGCGGCCGGTGCTCGCCCAGCAGCTCTATTAGACGTTTCTGAAATATTATTTATCTAAAATATTAGTCCACTATTTCTAAAATTAAAATTTATAAATTAGGATATAGTACTAGCCTAGAATAAAGAAAAAAATTAAGTATTAATTACTATTTAGTCAATATAGGTACGCGTGCATATGCGTGCGTATCGGTAAGCGCTCGCGCACGTGTAACTATGCGTGTGTGCGTGTACGTGTAAACCCACCTGTACGTTTAACACCAGCTCGTATAGTATCTTGTGATACTTGGAGAACTGTCCGGAGACAGGCCATGTGCGCGATATATCCGAGTTGTACAGCCATCGCTGACTACCTGCAAGTCATAGGAAAGTATAATGCCAAACAAAAGCAAACTATTCACACTGGCGAATTGCAAGCGTGGCGTAGACGGTGCGCACTCGTCCAGTGTAATAACACTGTACACTTTACTAGACCACGGATGTAACAACGACGCCTAAGTGGGAACGTTTACATGTATGTAGTTTATAGTAGTGGCTCATGTAAATGGTAGTGGCCTCAACACTTCACCTGAGTCAATGAGCACCATCTCCCCCGCCCTGAGTAGCTGGTTGTTGGTGACGTAGTGTATGTGGGTGGCCCGCGCGCCCCCCGCCACCACGGGCGGGAACGCCAGGTGTTCTGCCCCCGCCTGCTTGCAGCTGTACTCCAGCACTGCGTTTAGTATGTGTTCTGATACACCTGGACACAAAATAATGTTAGTGTTTGTAGGTTTCTCTTTCTATCTTGGAGCAGTGGTTACAATTTTTTTCATATAATAGTTAATCGCAGCGTTAAGGTCATTGTTGATACTAACGCCAAAGATGTTGCATTGCTAGACGTGTGATATATGTAACTTTCGGTGATTCATTTGAATCTCCGGATTGGTCGGTAACTCATAGAACCGCTATCATTGTAGTTTGTGAGTTTTTACCTGGCTTAGTACACGCCATAGCCATGTTGACACTTTGGGAGCCGATATAGCATGTTTCCTTCATGAGCTCGACTTCAGCGGGTGACTTGATGACCCTCATGAAGTGGATGGTTCGCTGCGGGTCCGCTAGTGACACCTGCCCGTCCGGCCGGAGCACCGACCGGATAGTCGGGTGAATCTCCGGATTGGCCGGCGCATCGTTGTGGTACCACAGCACTGATGGCTTTGAGGATGTTGTTATTCTGGGTGTAAATTATGATACAAGATTTGGATGGAAAATAGGTAACATATTTAATTTAGTTTGAACAGCTGTTAAATGGAAAATAAAAATAGCCTTGAAATGATTCGGCTTTCGTGATTTGTTTCTCCGTGTCATTGCATTTATCAAATGATTTATAGGTTGCAGTGATAGCGAATTTTATTTGCCATTTATAAAGATAGAAGATCTCTCTCTATATGTATAACAAATGTACAATTCATATAAAATCAGAAAATATGGCAAATAGTTACCATTACTGGTGACAAAGGGTGGAAAATAAGGTACAAACTTGTTGATGAAGCTGCCGAAGCTCTCGACTGGGCGCGCCTCGTCCACGGCGAACAGCCTCCCGGCGGCCGCGCAGCCCGTGCGGGGTCCCTCCCACAGCTCCGCGTGACTGTCTTTGTCGTGCACGAATAATATGCTCTGTGGGATATTGAGATATAGTTTGAATGGCAGGTCATAATAATATATGCCTGTATATTTGATATTGGATTATTATAGGCCTGTGACTGTTTATTTTACTTTAGGTGGCATAATAACATCTTGTAACAGTTGTTGTCAATTGGTAGAAATTGATAGCCTTTAATTTTACAATATTATCTTTAACTATAGCACTCAGGAGTAATGTAGCTTCCTATTAGTGAAAGAATTTTCAAAATCGGTCCAGTAGTTCCTGAGATTAGCGCATTCAAACAAACAAACAAACAAACTCTTCAGCTTTATATATTAGTATAGATATAGATAATTTATAAAATGGATATTGCAATGCATTCAGCCCTGTATTATATACTGTCGTCCTCTACTACTGAGAGGGGATAGGCCTTAGTCCACCACGCTGGTCTGGTGCGAGTTGGCAGACTTCACATACCCTCGAGATTCTTATGGGGAATTCTCAGGTATGTAGGTCTCCTCACGATGTTTTCCTTCACCGTTAAAGCAAACGATAATAGATCGGTTTGATAACAGTTTTGAAACACAAACATTGCCTCGGCAAACCGTTTCATTCCCAACTAGGCCATTGTCCACTAAAATGGATTATTTAATTAAGGGCTTTGCACTCATTTTTTTCCATAGAAGTACATATTTTGCATTACCTTAAAACTATCAGTTTGTGCTGGTTTCACCATGACTAGTATGGCGGAAGGCTCTAGACATCCTGTCAGGTAGAAGAAGTCAGAGTTCTGTCTGAAGACATATGGTATTTTGTCTGACATGTACTGCTTGCTTGCTGCTGGTATTACTATCTGAAATAGAACATACATCCTCATAATATGGCGATAGAAAATACATTTTACATCTTATTTATGGCAGTGACTATACTGTGGTGTAGTATATAAATAAAATTTCATTTCATTTCATATAAGTAGATGTAAGATGTATTGTGAGAGCAGTTCAAGAACAGTAATAAAGAGCCTAAAACAAACAATATGTCTCTTCATTAATCCTTGGACGCCCGCGGTGGACACCGGTGTCCATTTATATAAGGAAATTAGCTTATAGCTATATATAAGCGGGCGTTGACTGGTTAATAACTCCTCTACAATATAATAGGGTAGGTTCCTATGTTTGATTTTGTACATTTATTTATATGTAACAGAAAATAATAAAAAAAAGAAATTCCTCTGTGAAATCAGCATCAAAATTGGTTGAAAAATAAAGTAGTTTTCATATTTGATATATTGTGAGCAAAAGTGGGGACGTGGAGGGGATATCGCGCTATCTCTTTCTCACGCACGCAGCGTTATGGCCGGTAACACACGATGACGTCATAGTCGTATATTACTGTTATTTCACAGCTACCCTTCCACTAAATTTCAAAGCTTAGTAACTTATATATTATTGCATAGATTTTGAAAATTCTTTTGGCATTACATTTAGGATGACATACAATATTGATAAATGTATTAAAAAATAGTAGTCAACTACCCTATTATCCCATTACCAGCAATGTCTAAGAAAATTAATTCTTAGATAAATATATCATAATCATAAATAAATATATTCTTTAGTCTTATTTTTGAAGTGAAAACTTCTTTAGTGGCGTTGAACACTTTTTGGGATGGGTATAAAATGTTAAACTCGCGTCAGGATCACGTGACCCTGATCGAAAATGCGTAGGAAGTTTTACCATCCCTTACTAATATGAACCATAAATACAATACGTAGAAGCTATAATTCTTATGTATGATAGCACAATAAATAAATATTGTATTTAACCACATAAATGCTAGTACTTTTATACTATTTTATACAAAGTATTTCGCAATATACGAACGAAAAGGATACTTTACTACAGTCTCGTGCGCAGTATAATTGAATATGCTAGTGTTGTATGGCGCCCACATTACTCCACTCACTGTTTACGACTAGAAAGAATTCAAAAGCGATTTTTGTAGCATCTTGCTCGCTCAACCAATCCTAACAAAAAATCCTTCTCGTACGATCATGGATTGAAACATTTTAAAATTGTTTCACTTACTAAAAGGCAAGATATTTTGGATTTACAATTTCAATACAAATTGTTGCGAAATCAAATTGATTGTACACCGCTGTTGGAGAAAATAAGTTTTAAAGTCCCATTTAAATATCCTAGATATAAAATAAAACCACTTGTTCCACCTTTTCGTAATACAGTCACAGGTGCTAATTCTCTGTTGTGTCATTTGAGTAAGTTGCTGAATAATTACAGTAATGTGGTAGATGTCAATTTCCAAAGTTTCGCCAACTTTCGTAAGAGCATATTGGAGGATGATGGGGGTACAGGCATTGTTTCTAGTGGTATTTATAATTAATTAGTATTAAGTAGTCCTGATCTTGTTTTGTTTTCTTCTTTTTTACCGTCTTTATTTAAATGGGCTCTACACCTATTTTAATTTTTCATATTTTTTGTTTTATTTTAATTATAAGCATATTGTTTGTAACTGTCACTTAGTTTAAAGTTATAACTTATATATAATGCAAGCTGTGTTTACCTGTAAGTTGGTTTGTCATATTTAGATTACACTATAGCTATACTTAATATAACACAATGTAATAATGTGAAAACCGTTGGTGGACCTAATTAAAATAAATAAAATAAATATATACTGATAATTAAAGCTATTCATGCGAAATTATTCCCTAACCATCCCAAAATATTCAAAAATGCACAACGTTGGGCACGGGCTACCCCCCCTCTTGTATATACGCCTATGAATGTCAATGGTGTATAAAGAGTTATCTATTGGATTTAGAAGCCTCTATATGAAAATAAAAAACCTTACAATATGAGTTTTGTGCATGTTCTCAACTTCAGCCACCAGGCGGCTGACAAGCGTCTCTCTCCGATCCTTGTACTCCATCTGAGTGATGCCGCAAGTCAAGTGGTCCTGTTGTATAAGGTGGGGATGTGTGTGGCATGTAGCTTGCCCCAGTATGCCCTTTGGTACAGTGAACTGCGGCCGCTGGACCTCTCCAGGTGGCTGATCCATTGATGATGAAGACCGAGCCCTGATGAGGAGTGGACGAAGGAGTTTCTTTTCTTTTGTTGCTAGATAATAAGTTGATCACATAATTATAAGATTATTACGAAGTTTTTAATTTTGTTTGGTTTTTGCAATATAAATCAATGCCTGGAATTATTTTTTAGTTTTGGCGCCATGAAAAGATATAAATGAAAACGTGATATGTTATGGATCCAATTAATATAAAATCATTTATATAGGTTCGCCCCCTATCACATCATGGGACGTTATACGCTTGGCGAAAAGTGGGTGCACCAGTTGCGCCTCTGCCTACCCCTTCGGGGATAAAAGGCGTGAGCATGCGCGTATTTATATAGGTAACTTTTATTTTATTTCACCCGTGTGTTATATGAAGTTTACTTCGTAAGGAGAAAAAAAATAAAATTGTTTATGATAGTGACTGTGCATAACTTATCTCTATAAAGGATTTAACAGCAAATGTTAAATCAAACAAAAACTCAATAAATTCGACCTTGTATAAATACTTTTATTGTATAACAAGTATTGCAGTATAATTATATTGTATACAGTACGTATAATATAACCTTTAAACTTACCTACACTACTCAGTAGTTTCCTGAAATTATGCATTGTACTTCTTTGATGATCCTACTTAATCAATTTAACCAAAACATTAATATTTGGATAATTCAAAATTTGTTAATTTATAAACACTTGGCTAAATAAAACACACAAATTTTGACAAATATCAATTTGGACTTTGGTCATGTCATTGCGACAGTTGACACTTTGACAGTCTTAGGAATGTTGTCAGGATTGTGTTAAATTCTTGCAATTCATGAAAAATTAAATAATTTGTTTTGATTTCAGAATTTACCATTGTGTACCTAGTAGTATCATTATACAACTTTAGCTATTAGGAAAAATTCATGTGAAACAGTTTTATTTATTCAATAATTTGGAATGCTTATTAATGTAATATAGTACTATATCGGACAGAAATATAATAAAAAGATAATACCTCTGTCATGTTTTTTTATGCTAGCATGTGCGTAAATTTTAATTTGTTTCTGGTATCACTAGCGTTTCTTCTCATGCAGAATTTTTGCTTTAACATTGTCAACTGGCGTAATGAAATGTTTTGATTATCGAATAGATTTTTAAATCGATAATATTATTCGGCTTTGGTGGTATAGTTCAATGATATATTATAATTTTTTTAAATTATTATCATTGGCGTAGTTGTATTGTGTGGACGGTACGATTAGGTACTACACTGAAGTCTCGGGTTCGAATCACGGATCGGGCAAAGAGATATTGGGTCTCTCGTAGCAGACGTCGCAGAGACGAGCTCCGACCTCCCTAAGGGGGCGTGCATGTACCGGGTGCGCAACTCGCCACAGCGCAAATGCCCAAGAGGTTGGCGTGCAGTATTCCAAACACACCTGTCTTCTTACCGAGGTTTCATTCTTCAGACTGTGAGAGGCTCTGCGTAAAGGATAACTCCTGCTAGGGTTGCGGTTGCATGCCCATGCGCTTCCCGCGACCTTCGATATAAGGGAGAGAGCGTAGAATTGCGAGGTTTTACTCGGTTGGACGGTTGAGATCAGTAAGCCCGTCAGAAAGTGCATGGATTTCACCGGCTTAAAAAATAGTGATGCCCCGCCTTTGATCTCATCTCGTGACGCCACTGAGCTGGCTTATTTTAAATTTAGTGGACGCGAACAAAGTACAAACCAAAGCAAATTCTCTTGGGCATAGCCAAGCTGCTGTCTACCGTAAAAACTAGGTATTCTTCGTAGCTCCTGAAACCTGAAACACAGCGCTTCATCTTAGTACGGAGTCAGCACCTACTTCTGTCTGTATTTTTAACAACTACTGAGTGTTGCAGCAGAATTTGCGTAGGCCGCCTAAGCCCCTTAGTACCATCCGCGGCTCACCACTACTGAGGTTGCAAGAAACAAGAAACAAGAAACAAACATTTATTTGCATAGAATACAGGTGGTACCAGATTTAACAGTGGTGCATGCTTCTATTTAGCAAGCGCGGTATTGTGGTTAAGGATTATTTTCTCTATCAAACCTTTTACGCCGTGGAAAGGATCGAATCTCCTTACAATGCGTGCCGTGTCCAGAAGTACTGCTTTCTGCATCTGGCTCTTGGCCCAACGACCAATTGAGAGCCTCTGGAGGTATTGGTCGAGACTCTTTGGTATCAACCCATGAGCAGAAACGACAACCGGAACAATAATTGTGGAGTCCACCTCCCACATGTTGGTAACCTCGTGAGCCAAATCTAAATATTTAGACATTTTGTCCTTTTCGGCCTTAACAAGGTTATCGTCATGCGGAATGGTGACGTCAACAAGTACCTATTGCCCGGCGCGCTAATCGAACTACTATTGCAATTTCAGGCTTATTGGCAACAATAGTCCTGTCCGTGATAATAGATCGATCCCAGTACAGCGGTGCATGATCATTTTCGAGAACTGGTTGAGGCACATACTGGTAATATGGCACTTCAGGAGTCACAAGACCATACCGAAAAGCAACTTGCTGATGTATGATCTTGGCTACTAGGTTGTGTCTATGCAAGTACTCGCCGTTAGCAAGATACGAACAACCGGAAATCACATGCCTGATTATCATCATTACGTCCGTATCCTTATAAACTACATATTATAAAATAAAGTTCTCCGCCGCATCTGGCTGTCTGTCTGATAGCACGATAATCAAAATAAATAGTGGGAGTATTATTCCGGAAAAACTCGGGCGAAGGCGCGAGCAAAAGATAATTTAATATTAAATTAGATTCCTACTGACGTCTAACGCTATAATACTGACAGGATGTCGTTAGGTGAAGGATAACGCAAAAGCGTGAAGTCATTTGTCTTGATTACATCGATCATAGAGGAAATACTCCATCTATGAGTATAGTGTTATGATATACATAATATACAGTATTATATTACGTAAGTACTAATCATTACTTGTTGCCCATCGTCTAGGTTTCACCACGAAGATAGAGAAAATGATAACATGTTAGTTTAAACTTCTAGCTCTTTATTATAGTGTAGTAGGCAGAGGCGGCCTAGGCCGACCTGAGTTCCGGGCGGAGGTAAAAACAAAGCCGCCAGCTTTTTAAAAATCGTATGTAGGTAAGTGGTTTTGCTGTTATCAGGGTAACGATCTAGTAAAAGCAAGGTCAGGCAAGGCACCACACGCATCTGTTAGCGCGAAGCCCCGGGCGGTTACCCGGTTCACCTCCCCTCATCCCTCAGATATCTACTTGTGATAAGTCCCATATGCAAGGTTCCCACTGCCAATGGATAAGTAATATTGCATTGTTTATATCTGCCGTCAAGCAAGAGTGTGTAAGCTGTAGTTAGAAAAAGTATTGGACGTCATGAGACTTAAAATTCAATGACTCAGGATATCGACACTGTATCAATAAATAGCTTTTCATCATTCGTAAGTAACCCAATATTTAAAAGATTCTATTAGATGTCGCGACCCTATGGATTGGGGTGTAGCTTAGTAGTAGTGGCGTAACTTAAGGGTGGTAGGGCATATAGCCGCTAGCTAAAGGGGTCCCTGAACCCAGGGGGACTTCTTACCGACTTGCCGGGACATGCAGATTCTGACTGGTGGCTGCTGTTAATTCATTAATGTAACGGATTTCCGGGGCAAAAGATGTATATACTCCCCTGCCTCCGCTCCTGTCCTTGGACTGGAAACATATATCTGTTAGCGGATCGGATACTTCTATAGAAGAAAGCTGCATTCGATAAATTTGATACAAGCCTCAAAGTCATAGTTACGTCACTATTTAGTAGGTTACAGTTGGAACCTACAGTTACAAAAAACACAAACTATAAATAGCTCATGAAATCAGCACGTTTAAGGATAGCCTTTGGAAAAATGTAAAGTCCATCAATGATTTCGCTTTATTTAAGATTTAAGATTTAAGAAAAAATTAATAAATTATTCATTATTTTACAAGTTAGTAGCTATGCACTCGCCTTATATTACTTTATACAGTAACAATATGTTTAAATTCCTTATAAAACGAGAATTGAGAGATGATATTGATATACGTTCCATATAGCTTCAGCGAACTGTGAAAGCGTTGCGCTTCTACCTACCTCGGGAATAAAGACGTTAATTTATGTAAGAAATAGAAAGCATTTACAGACTATGGCTAGATATACCTTATGTAAATTGTCTTATATTGCCTACAAACATGGTATTTTTGGTATGTTATCTGCGGATGTGAATCTTATGCCTTAAAATGTAGTGAAATGACGGCTGTTGCTTGGTCGGCAACGCATCCACAGGTCTTTGGCTGTGTAGGAGTCAACTACAAACTTGCTCCTAAGTTTTTATCGGTTTTAAAACGAATAAAACCCCGATCTTTGTCAACAATAATGTAACTAATTTTTCACGCGGTTTTGTTTGCGTGAAAGGATTTTTGCGGAATAAAGCGTAGACTGTTTATTATTTCAGAGGACTACGGCATGATCCATCTTTGTGCAAAATATCCGAATCTTTTTCAAAGGTTTTCAACTAATTAACTTCTAGCAAACATTGAAATAAAACAATTTTTCGGATTTTATCGCGGTTTTTTAAAAAACATTGGCGTAAACATAACAAATAATTTTAGCAAATATCCAACCTTTTTACAATATTAGTAGGAATAAGAATATTATTTATAATCCAATAAGCTGTAGTAAATCAGTACATGTTTTGACAACCTCCATAGCGCAGCGGGCAAAGATGCTATGCAAAGAGCATTATAATACTACGGAAAATGGTATAAATTGAGAAGCCGCGGGCTTAAGTCCCGCATCGTGACAAATGTCTGTGTGAAACGTGAATACTAAATCACCTCTTAGAAAATATTCTTGTAGTTCCTAATAATGAGGGACGTACTGTCGACTTTTATATATTTATAACATATATTGTACATACATTTTATTTTCGTGTACTTCTCTATATAAACTTTCCTCATGCCATACTCATGTTCCTCCGTGCGTGCAATGTGCTTAAATACGGTTACAAAGATTTTCTGCACGTATTAATATATGTATAGATTAAAATCGTGCAATCTTTTGTATGTATATTGGAGCGAGTAATCTTTTGGAACGAAGTTCCTTATTTCTTCCTGCCGGTTCATGAACCGCCGCTCAATGGAGGCTCAATTAATAGATAATTAATAAACATTGTTTTAACTCATCACTGCCGCTTTTTTTCTTTCGTTCAATATTTCGGTAGTCAGTGTGTATTACTTCATCACAATTCTGGCGACCATCGAGGCACGTAGAGACTCTCGTTGGGCATCAGATCAATACCTACTGGTGGTAGGTCTCTCATTATGTAAGAGGCCGTCTGGGTGGGTACCACCGCAATGTCTATTTCTACCGCCAAGCAACAGTGTGCATGCACTGTTGTGTTTCGGTTTGAAGGACATTGTAGCCAGTATAACTACTGGACATAATGAGACTTAACATCGTATGTCTCAGGATGACGAGCGTAGTGGAATGCCACTCAGTACTTTGTCAGTCAAGGTGCTGGATGGTGTTGCTATTGTTTATGGGTGGTCGTATCGCTTACCATCAAGCGAACGGCATGCTCGTCTCGTCATTCAAAGCAATAAAAAAAAGACTAATTTGCCGTGATAAGAAAAGAAAATCGAAGAAAAATTTCATCCATGCATCGCATCTTATTTTACCTACGTAATGGTTGAAATCGAGGGCCCTTTTTATGCACCCGGGGCCTCGCACCGCGCCGGCTAAGGTTGCCACTGCTGCTGACATTGTAGCTATTGAAAGTAGTATAAGTAGGTATAACATTTTGTGGATTACATAAGTTACATATTATGTAATTTTCATTTTATCTAAAGATTTTTTTCCGAGAACGAAACCTTAGACCAATTAGATACACTATACGCATACAATACGTATTTTTTTCAAGAGATTACCGGTTCACATGTTCCTTCACAATATTTGGTCGTTTAGATTAACCGTGAAGAAGTAATCAAGCGGTACACAATTATATTGTCGAATGATGGTCACGCATGTCGATTGATCGATGTCTTCTTTAGATTGTGATTACGGTGTGTTTGGGCGTAATTCTCACGTTGTAGACATTTGTCACAAATTTATTATGTCGAAATAAAATTACGTGTGTCGTAGTGTTTTTTCTTAACTTTGTTATTTTCTTAGTGCTACGTGTGGCCATTGCCACCCACTCTGGACTTTCATACATGTCTAAGTATTCTATTCACGTCTCCAATATTCATATTTTTGACATTTATCTTTTATACATGCCTGCTTAAGAATTACTTCCCTGGAGCATTATATCTTGAATAGTCGATATTGTTATGTTTCCCGCTGCAACAGGGAAATTGCTTGGTAGGTAATTTAGGGCTGTCAACCGTCCTACTTTGCCAGCCGTCTTGAAATCTTTCATTATCTTCGGCTTAGATAAAAAAAAATGAAACATAAAAAAAAACAATTTTTCCTCTACATTATTGCCAAAGATAAAATATTACGTTTGAAGAAATTTTAGAGACATTACTATAAAAGAACATATTAAGTATTTGTTTACAGTTTTTCTACCTTTTGAAGGTATAAAATATATAGTAGAGCCCTGCTGCACCCTGTATTTTCTACGGACCAGATACGCCCGCGTCACTGGAGAAGTACTAATATCTTACAGACACCTTAACAGCGTAGAAATTTGGCTGCTTTACGTGTTATTTGTGATTTTCCCATAGTCAAAAATATTATCGACCCTCTCTATTACATGTCTCTTACTTTACTGGGAGGTTGGTGCACTAGTATAGGAAACGATAATATTGTATTTTACAAGTAAATAAATTAATGCTCTAAAAAAATTAAAAAACGAATTAATATATTTATGTATTATACACTGTAAGTACACAATACCTTTGAACTGATTTTGAAAAGAGCACCACTAGAGTCTCATGACCGTTCTTCTCTAATAAAAACTGCTTCCTGAACTGGTGGTAGAGTACATTTTGACTAGTTTAAAATTTTACGAGCTCAATTTTTTTTTACATTCAATTAAATTTTATTACCGCACGTCCCTTGACCTCTTTGGGTGGTGGTGAATACATTATCTGTGACCAATATTCATCTGTCAGCTTTTAGCTTTAAAACCATTTAAGTTCCACTCTAAGCCTATAACGTCCACGACCGCTAAGAAGTCATAACGGGTCTAGCTGAGGTCGACGTCTTTAACTTTGAATGTAGAGGGGAAAGGAATTCCCTCACTGATTAGTGTATGGGAATTCGGTAGAGACCCTTTTACATAAGAATTTAATCTTGACTACCTACATAATTTTGATTTTAGTTTGGTGCCGCCTTAATGTGGATTTAGTGTAGAATGTAGATCTATCAAAATTCCTAAGAATCTCGATAACTTTATTAGACTTGGAAGAATTCGATATGAGAGCTTTCATAATACCTGTGGAGGCAACATTTAGAACATTCTTACATTCTGTATGCCATCAAACTATTTTCATAGAAACGTAGCTTTTGTAGCAAAATTGAATGACAATAATAATCGTAGTCCGTGCTTTCTTTTCCTCAACTTCAACAGAATAATGAAACTGCTTGATGGAGCATAACGTAATGCTTGGAAAATTGTATGTTCTTCAAAGGTCGCATTTTGGGACAAGTTTGTAAAAGGAAAAAGAGGTTCTATCGCTAGGCTCTGTGGGCAGGAAGGTCAAACGACGTTCACCCGCGACTCAACAGTCCGCGCGGAACGGCCTGTGCACGCGCACGCTCCGAAGCCGTCGATGCAACGATCGCCCGCGTCGTAAATACGTGCCCGTTACGAACTGTGTTTCATAACTGTGATTGTTTATTTTTCTAATTTCCACCATTTCGGACGCACACGGCCAACGACTCTGCACAGAGGTTTGTTTGTTTTTCTAATATTGACCTGTGTTGTGGTCTGTGCTCTAGGTCTATGGTTGATACTTGATAATATCAGTCGGACCTACTTGCCTTTCATTTGCATCGTTTTGTACAACTATTGATTAGCTGTTACGGTCGGTTGCAAGGATTACTTAACGCGACCTCGTCTTGCAATGTGTTTGCTGTTATATTTTATTTTTATGCATATTTTTATATGTATACCTATCTTTCTGGAGACGTTAATTAATTTTAATACCTATTTTAAAGCTAGAACTTGTTTTTAATTAGCATACTCCAGCAATAAAAATATTTTATGCGGTGGGACATATATAAATAAACACGTCCAAATAAAATATTAGCTATGTTTTTCTAGTCATAAATAATATTTATTTTCAATTTAATCTGTAATGAGGGTTTCTTTGGAGACGTTAAGATCATCTAGCGTGCATTATAATACTTTATTTTTACGAAACGGCAGCCGGCGGGCACTCTTATTATTTTATTATGTTAACAACCTTATTTAACGTTATTATAGTAAATAAATATGTTGGATCGCTTATGGGCGGTACTTGAAGTCTATTATAACTTATTTTACTATTTTTCTCGTTGATAATATATTTTCTGCGGTCGACTTTGGATTGTAGTTTGACCTTAGTTTGTTTGTCATATTTGGTCACTTGAGTATGAGATCATCAAGGTTTTATGAATTTATTTTACACGTTGGCAGTATGTTCTGATTGTGAATATTGTTTGGAGGGATTTTTAAGCAGGATCCAAGCTAACTCTTGACGCACTCTCTCACGCAGGTGTTTGATTCCGATGGCACAGTATTAGAGAACCAAATATCATTGGATATCCGCAGCGTATCAGCAATCAAATAATAGCAATCCAGAAAAACCAAATCGAAAAAGGAATCGAACCCGCGACCTTACAGTCCACAGCTCTACGCCCACTGCGTCCCGCAGATGTATAATTTACCTGCGAGTTTGGATCATTAAGTTACTTATTCATCGGAACTGATTCTGGGTTAATTACGAGTTTCTATCATCGTGGAGATTACATAATATCCCACATATATTCGTAACAGCTTCCGATGTAGGTAACACGAGGTTAATACTCAGATTCCATTTCTTAATCATCTTTTATTTCATTTGTGGTTGTTCGTGTAGTAGTAGGAATACTATATGTATCTATTGGAGTGTGATCTTGAGTAACGTGCCTTATCTACGAATAGTTACGAGTTAAATATAACGATATGCATTTATTAAAAGGTATAAGTTATGAAATTTGCGAAAATAACGATATCTTAAACATATCTTTGTCACATTACCAATATACTAAAGACTCTTTTCTTACTTTTATTTTCAGGACTGTACTTCTTTGGGTACAAAATATTTTTCAATTGTATAATCTGCATATAATCAGGTATATCATAAACAAGAACTGAGATTGTTTTCCAGTAAATGCCACCAACGCATGACACCTAACTAGTGAACATGTGTACACGACACTTATGTGTGAAATCTTTTACTACTTAAAAACTGTGTGGTCTCGCACGTCATAATTCTGAAAATCACTGGCGTACGGTATAGTATATCCCATCCCTAAATTCAGAAGAATGCAAATAATATTAAGCGAATTCATATTGATGTGTATCTGCATTGTCAGCTTCAGGGGGGCGGATAGGGCTTGTCGCTTGGGTACCAGATCCCAGAGAGGGCGTCCAGCCCCCTTATTCTCTATGACACACGGTATTTTCACCGCTCGTAACAAGCGCGTAACGTAACTCATCGCGTTTATCACTATG
The DNA here is from genome assembly GCA_947568825.1 of Sphinx pinastri. Classification (NCBI taxonomy): domain Eukaryota; kingdom Metazoa; phylum Arthropoda; class Insecta; order Lepidoptera; family Sphingidae; genus Sphinx; species Sphinx pinastri. Next base: position 2,668,289 of record OX387615.1, read on the forward strand.
GAAATTGGCATACAGAATATCAATTAACGCTAATTACACGAAGTTAACAAAAGCACGGCCGCGTTACGGGTTAACACTGTCATAGAGAATAAGGGGGCAGGGCGGGGCTCAGGGATGTTCTATGGAGTCTGGCTAGAATGTCATCATAGATATTATGTATTGCGTAAATAACGCACACGCAGCTGGGTCTCAAAATTATGTCACCAGAAAAAGGAGCGCCAAAAAAATATTTCGCCCGTGGCGCCCGAATAGCTAAGGCCGGCCCTGTATACATGAAAATTGAATGTAATGGGTTTTTTTGTAAATCAGTGATGTAAAGTGCTTTATTATTTAAAAAAACTATGTGGTCTCGCATCTCATTATGTAATTACAAAATTCTATAATTGGCTTATAAAAATCTACCACTATGCATCTCTATTACAAAAAAAATCATAACACATCAAAGTTAATCGCGTTTAGGCGATAAACAAAGCCGTATTTCACCGATGGGCATCAACGAAAGGCCGTTAATGGCTGGCCGGCTATTCCGAGCGTTTGACGCGTTCACAGGGGCGACGGCATGCGCCTATTACTTGAGTTCCGGATGCATCGGAGAATGGCGGAAATCTTCGTCTCGATGGATGGGATATGGCGGGAATTGATTTGAAGATTGGTGTTTAAAAGTGGGAAGGGCTGACGTATTCAGAAAATCACCTTGCAAAAGCTTCGGATCTGAAAGCATTACATTGTCTTAATTACCTATAATATCTTTGAAGTCGTAAACACAACACAACAACAGCAGTAGCTGAACACTCAGAAGAAGGCTCCAACCATTACCTTAGATTCGACAAGCCACAAATCCTTGCCAAAGAACACCGATTCCTGCCTAGGATGATCCGCGAGGCTATTGAGATCAAAAAACATCCTAATTTCAATAGAGAAGATGGTTGGAAACTTGCACAAGCCTGGGACCCGGTCATACATCTAATTAAATCGGGCCCCAAAAGACCTGCTGCCAGACCTCAAGACATTGTGAGCTCTTACTGCGTAGACCGGACCGCAAACAATGACTAACATCTTTAAATTGTATAATTGTAAATTGAAGGTAGATTTGTAACACTAACTTTTCGGACCACCAACACCTCAGTCCGCCCCGTGACCACGAAGTGCTGCAAAGCCTTCGAAACGTCGGGAGAAAAATTAAATAAAAAACCGCGATAAAATCCGTTATAATAGTTTAATTTCAAAGTCGTAAAAAATTCACAGTTTGTTTAGTTATACTTTATAATATTATATTAAGAGGAATTTGCATGATTTTGTATCTGTTTGAAAAGCATTCTCCTCTTTCCTAGTTGCTACGATCTGGCTAAACTGTCCTTTAAGTGCATGCGTACATTTGGTACTGGTGGTAGGTCTCTCATTATGTAAGAGGCCGTCTGGGTGGGTACCACCGCAATGTCTATTTCTACCGCCAAGCAACAGTGTGCATGCACTGTTGTGTTTCGGTTTGAAGGACATTGTAGCCAGTATAACTACTGGACATAATGAGACTTAACAACTTATGTCTCAGGATGACGAGCGCAGTGGAATGCCACACAGTACTTTGTAAGTCAAGGTGCTGGATGGTGTTGCTACTGTTTATGGGTGGTCGCATCGCTTACCATCAGGTGAACGGCATGCTCGTCTCGTCATTCAATGCAATAAAAAACAAAAAAAAAATATACCACCACAAACAGATTTACATTTTACATGCTTTCTTAACCATAAAATATATCAGCACGTATGATTTTTTTTAATTTAATTACTCAGTGTTCCTCTGAATGTGCAATTTATAAAATTTCCGTTTATTTCTTACACCAGAGACTGCACAGTAACAGAGATCCTATTGTTTCTAAACTTAAAAGAAATGCCATTAAAGTTTTACTGGCATTAAACCAAGAGTTCAACCGCTGACCGCTCTAAACTTGCGTTATAAGGTAAACCATAAAACCCTCACTATTCCCTCGTTATTAACCAAACTAATTCCAAGAGGAGTGAGCCGTTAACCTGGGACGATAATGAGATTTTCGGTTCTCTTTTTAACGTGAAATTACTTACAGTAGCTGGTGGTTTTTATAGCCTTTCAAGCCGATGTCAAAGCTCTTTTATTTTTTAAATCACTGCACAAATAACTTTTGTAATTTTATTATGTTTACGTTAAACGGAACGCACAAGGATTCTTTGTAGTTTGCCTTATATTTTTTTACTTTTAGACGAATGGTTACCGATATTGTAATTCTCAAATTATGTAACCAATATTTCTGTTATAATTTTGTTTGTTGCCTTTCTTGTATCCGTAATAGCTCGTAACTCGTAATTTAACCGTTATTTATGAACAACGACATAAGTATTAATGAATACAATTTTTATCGATGGCTTTTAAATTTATTTTTAGTCTCCGAAGCAAAAAAAATTCTTTGTAATAAATTAAAGACTACTCAAAAAATGTCATAATATGCATTATGTTCAATCATCTCAAGGAGAGTATTAAGTGTCCTTAGCGAAAAAAAGACATACAAAACAAGCGCGTTCACATTTCTCAAAAGCACATACATATGCACATCAATAGCCTGAAGAGAACTTGGATTGACATCATTAACAAGCTTATTTTTTACGTCTTTCATAATTATAGCGTCATATATCACACTGTCAACAACATTAATAGAGTCCGTAAATAATAGCTCGAAATGGCAGCTCGCTCTAATTTTACAAAGCGAGTGCATTCTCCCATAAAAGCGTAAACAAAAATGGAACAATCCGACATGGGAGCCAATAAAAACATGTTTATTATTCCTGCGAATATGATAGTTGATGCATCATTAGGCGCTCAAGAGTGATCACGCAGGCGCCCCGCTGGGATCCATCGATAGCTTTTTGTCACCTTTTTTAAGGCCGCCATCTTTTTTTAGTTTAGACATCTCACTTCAAATCATGATTCGGTTTGTCATGTTTTTGTAAAGAATAAGGTCAATGAGTTTTGACTTTGTAAGGCATCCAAATTTTTATAGTGGTATTTTGCAATAAAAATATAGATTAAGTGCATTATTGAAATTTTAGAAATTAATATTCGAGTAATCAAATTTGCACGGAAATATATCTGAAGACAAGTTTTTGCAATATCTACTTTTTATAATAAATAATATTTATTAAGTAGACATGTCTTGGTTAAATTGAATTTGAAATTTTTTTACTTTCTAATTTTTCAGATTGATAGTTTTTATGTCACTTTTTTCTTATTCATATTTTATTTTATTCAGATTAGAATATTATTTGGCATGTTTGACGTATTTATTTAGTTTTTTAAACCGCAATTCGACATTACCATATTCGAGACCGGCGTTGTCAGTACCGGCTAGTTACGTAGTTGCTATAATAATTATAATTATTTGAATTTTTTAAATTTCGAATACCTGCATTTTATTTCTTCTTTCCTTATATCACCTCGTGCCATAATATAATACCTGAAATTAAAGCGGCGGCATTGCCCCCAAACTTTTTCGACAGGTGGTCGTGAGTTTATGCCGCTCCAGCCACAAGGAACGAGTGTGTTAAATTGTTATAACGTAATTTTCAATACTTAATACCAGGGTGGGCAGCGGACCGTGTCGCCGAATTCATTGCTAGAACAACAAAAAACGAGTGACGCGCACCCCACTTCCCGCCTTTTTCAATGTCATGCCTAAAGATATATAATAATTGAACATGCGGATTTTTACGAATTATAGGTATTATTGAATTTTGTTTGGTTTCTAGTAACTTTGATATTATTTTCGTAGGAAAATTGCCCGGTGTAATTTTAATTATTCAATTTTAATGCGATTTTCAATCTGTAAGCATCTAATATAAGAACAATTAATCATAAACCCTTGTACACACTAAATAAAACCGAAATTTCCAACACTTGCAAAGTTCAAAGTTAACTTTAGCTTACGGTTCCAAGCAGTAATGGTGGAAGAACAGTTAAGGACCTCAAGAGAATTTACGTACTTAGTACTTATTAGCACATGGTGCGCGGTGTTGCATAATTAAATAGCTTGTGGTATAAGGCTTTGTATGGACTGTGTCTGCTATGTGGGCTGGTGAAGGGCGCTGGAAGTTTATAAGGCGTTCCATTGTGGGGTTATGACTGAGAACAACGAAGTATTTGAATATATAACTAGCGAAACGAAGGTCTTTATAGTAGTGGTCTGGGCCTCTCATCGAAAATCAGCGTTGCAGTACTACTCAGATGGTACTGTAGCATCCAGCTGAATGAGAGGTTCCTTTGCTGGTCTTAATTGTAGTTTAAGTCTAAGGTAATATATATATATTTTTTTTGTGTATTTAAAATTGTGCCAGCAATATATTCTTTCTTTCTTAGTAATATAAGTGAATATTTGAACAGTGCTGGGAATGTTATTAATGCAGAAAATGCATACCCTAAAATATGTAAAGTAATAAAAATCTGAGAAAATTGATGAAATTTTGATGATCATTAAACCCAGATCTACATTTATTTTACAGTGATTAAAAGAATATAATTTTATGGTAGACAGTTCAGTAGACTGAATATAAATACATTTCGCTATTTAAATAAACAGCATTTTTTGAAATTATTTTAACATTTCTGAGGTCAAAGTGAATTTGCCTTCATCTAGCGTATTAAGTTCCATAGAACAGCTATCATTGTTTTCGATTCGTCTTATGGCGAATGGATTTTAATGGCGGCCTACATTCTTGCGATCACCATCGCGCAAGAACCTTCTCCGACGTTTATTTATTACTAACTGTGCCAGCGATTCTATCTGTATGTAATTTACTACCCCAAGATATTCTTTTTTATAGACCTATAAATACTGAAGTTTGGTGATACCTAAATATATATTTTTTTTTATTGTATTGAATGACGAGACGAGCATACCGTTCGCCTGATGGTAAGCGATACGACCACCCATAAACAGTAGTAACACCATCCAGCACCTTGAGTTACAAAGTACTGTGTGGCATTCCACTGCGCTCGTCATCCTGAGACATAAGATGGTAAGTCTCATTATGTCCAGTAGTTATACTGGCTACAGTGTCCTTCAAACCGAAACACAACAGTGCATGCACACTGATGCTTGGCGGTAGAAATAGACATTGCGGTGGTACCCACCCAGACGGCCTCTTACATAATGAGAGACCTACCACCAGTAAAGTATTTCATGGAAATCCAAACATTTTACGTAATTAGAATTATTAGACTCTTGTATCATTATGTATTGATTAAAAATATAAGTTAATTTATTTATTCCTCCATATATTATCTAATTAGTACTAAGGATTCTTGTAGTTCGCAGAATGTATAACAAACATTTTACATCGAATGTCTGACTTAATTAAGTCAACTTTTTGTACCAATTCCAGCAAAGTATTTAAATATCGAAGTATAATTATAATGAAATCCCAGAGCGTTTGTCCGATGGCCTGTGCCGATAGTAATTCGAAACTGAGATTAGACCACGTTTTAGCCCCGAGGTGTCGTGTCCGCCCGACAGCCGGTAACCTACGGCTATTGTTCCTAATTTTGCCTGGGATGGAGTTGGGGAATGAAACGAGGAACTTTTATATTTGATGTTTCTGTATATTTCATATTAACATTAGGATTTTAAGTCCAATATGTATAATATACTAAAAAGGTCCTTTCAAATAATATAAGAAAACTTATTCGGAAAATTAAACTCCTGCAAAATTTAAAGCAACACGCGTTGAACTCTTTTATACCATACGGGCTATATTCTTTTATAGTGGCTATATTAATTAAAATCAGGTAAAGTCAATAATACCACAAATATTCGATAGCTTTAGAATAAAACTACTTATATAAATTTGTTGAAAATAGGTTAAAGTATAAATAAGCAATAAAAATTCATAAAGAATTTCAATTGAATGCAAATCATTTTAGAAGGTGCAATATATATTCATCATAAGTACAGAAGTTATTTTCGTCATTTCGGAGATGTACAAAGGAAACAGCAGAAAACTCTTACTATTTACTTTAGTTGAAAGTTGCATGTTACTGACAGACGACGCGCAAGCTACTTATTTAGAAGATTAAGGTGTTCGAGCATACACTTTTCTGACTGTATCTATCTAGGTACGAGATACAAGCGTCAGAGTATTATATTTTACATTTAAGTACCAACAGAAAGATCGTAATTATAAAATTCCAATTGTAAGTTCCAGTGCAAACTATAAAAAAAAGTACTAACTGTATCGAATAACGTATAGTCTCTAAACATGCCTCTTTTAATTTACACTATCATATCAAAGCTATTTATAAAATTATCCCTAATTTTGACCTATGAAGTGACAATTTAGGAGTAGGTTATAAATATAACTTTATTTTGTCGAGAAACGTCAAATTCCCCTAATATTAAAAATACTTCTTCTTCTTCAGGTGCCTCTCCATTACTGAAGGTTAGCAGTCAGTTCCTTGAACCTCTCCATGTCCATGGCTAGTTGTAACAGTTTCTCGACCGTTTTTATTCCGGTCCACTCCCGTATATTGCGAATATACGGGAGTATATTCACAATACGACTTTGTTCTTCTTCATACACCTCTTTTTCCAGCTATTTTCCCCATCATGATAGTTCTCAGTCGATGGTACTTATCATGTCTAAGAATATGACCTAGGTACGACACTTTACACTGCTTGATGGTCTTAACTAACTTTGTGCTTTTTTTGCATTCGGGCTAGGACTTCAGTGTTAGACATCTTAGCCGTCCAACTTACGCGGAGCATTCTTCGATAGGTCCACATTTCGAAGGCTTCGATTCTCTTGCGCAGGTCTTCTACTAGTGTCCGAGCCTCACAACCATTACTTTGAGTCAGTCTTCATTCGAGTCTTAAAAAGTCAGAAAGTATGTAGTTTGACGCGGCTGTTCTTAAAAGCGACATTAAACGTTTAAAAAAAGATTACAACGGAAATATTTATTTTTGAATAAAGAACACTGGAAAGCTGATAATTTTTTGCAGTTTTAAGACTTGGAATTAGACTCGGTCTAAGTTCTCACTCTGAGTCCGCGCCCGTCCAGGTCATTCTTTCTAACTTATTACCTCGCATCGAACCACTTAGGCAAATAACACGATGTTGCGGGGTAATGGACGGCGATGTGTTTAGTGATTTGTGTGGCTCCACTCTAGCCTTTGTTTTGTACAGCCAGGGATCGTCAACCATTGGGTGTAAAGAACGTAGTGGGCTGTAGAGACTTATTAATATTGGTAAATTATTTTAGTACATCCACACGCATAAAACCTCGGTGCCTCATAAAATTTTATGAACCCTTATTTTCATAAAATCTATGTAAGCAATATGCTAAAATGTAGGTATTTGACTCGAAATTTAACTTCGAGTTCTTTGACGTCATTTCTGAACAAGAATGCTATTGTTGTTACTAAGTAGTGTACAGGTGATTCATTTTGGTACAACCAGGTGCCGACCACAAGAATATAATCATAATATGTGCTATGTTGACAACTATATTTTACTAACACAATATAGGAACTTTAGGAACAAGAATTAAACTTTTACAAAGCGTTTTAATCGTGGCACAATTTTGATTATTTATTTAGTAAGAATAACATCACGCATAATTTTACTTTGGTGTTTTTGTGTGTACAAAAACAACAATGTAGGTAGCCTGGGTGTGTACCCAGGCTACCTACATGAGATTATTGACTAATAATTTTCGATATTCAGCTATACTTCTATAACAAAAAAAAATACCTCAGAAAACAGATACTATTATAATTCCAATTAAACAAATGATCTTATTCGATTCTAATATTGAGCATAATACATTATTTTTTTATTTTTTTATTTCATCATTAACTTGCAAATGTTGCCAATCCCTGCTATAAAGGTGTAGCGATGCGCCGCTTACGGAATTTGTTGAAGAGTTTTCGCTCTCACGCACCGAGTCGGCTCGGTTTGAAACTCGCTGTGAAACGCGAACAAATCTGCAAGCGATTGTTTAATTTTCAACTGTGTAAGACACGAATATAGTATTAATTTAATGTGCATATTACTGGCATCCTTAGTTGACTTACGGATATATGAAGATATCTTAAATATAGATATAGGGTTTGACTATTGCGCATCCAAATTATTTAGACGTAAGGAAGAAAGTGATAAAGTATTGTTTGATAACACTTATTAGGAATTTGGTTAAACATAAGATCAGCCTCCTGCTGACTGATACTTCTGCTATGACAACTTTGTATTTTGCTAGGTTTTAAAACAAGATATCGCTACTAATACGCTAAAGATTATAATCGGAGACCTTGGCCAAGATACTTTTCTACAAGTGTTAACGCCAATATAATATAAACAAATGTATGGGAATGACGTATCCTTGCGCTAGACTGGTCGATAGGATATGTCATTCGCTTACCTTATTTCTATTCTATTGGCGTTAACGCGTGTAGAAAAGCATCTTAGTTACAGGCCCTTAAATAAACATCACCACATAAGTAGTCGGGTTAAAAAGGGTGTATTACATTATCTATATTTTAGAACAATATTTTCTCGTTACAAGATTTCGTTTGAAATCGAAAGAATAGGAATACTGTTTTAATAACTGACAATTACACGTGATCAAATAGACCGTATTTTATATGACTACGAATTGACTTATGCAGTGTCATCAGAGACATTCAACAGTGTAGTTAGTTAAGTGGCACAGTTTTTTTTTGTATAATTGCACTTATAATTCTATTGCAATTAAATATAATAAATGTTTTAAAAGCAGAACCCTTATAAAGGTACGTGTATAATGTTGATAATGCAACTGGTCGAATGTAGAACAGACTAAATTAGGCAACGCTAGCCACTTGTGCACACACTGAAACGGCTCACATGCTCTCGTAACACTTTATACTATACTAGCTTTTCCACGCGGCTTTGTTCGTGTGAAATTTCATTAATCTTTAATGGTATAAAAGTTTTATGGGGGCATTTTCCCTGCACATTTCTTCGGCATAAGGAGTATTATATGTCCTAAATTTCGTTTAAATCTATTCAGCCGTTTATGCATTACATATCTTCTAACAAATACACAGACATTCTCAAAAAACTTCATGTTTATAATATTAGCAGGAATTGTAAAGAATAGAAAGAAACGTGTTTTAGCTAAAATCGATTATTAATGGACTATTATTCCGTATGAGATTATGATGAACGACCTCAATAAAAGTCTGTTAATCTATGCGCGATTAAGCGTAGTCTATGGTTATAGAGGCGTCGCAAAAACTCTTTGGACCAGTTTTTATAAGATAATGTTTATATTGTTAGTCGTTTGAAAATCTCTAGCTTGTATTGAAAATACTATTATAAACAGCGATACAAGTACGACTATAAATTAAGGAACTGCATGCTACGCATTGCTCACGCCTTTTATCCCCGAAGGGGTAGGCAGAGGCGCAACTAGTGCACCCACATTTCGCCAAGCGTATTCCGTCCCATGATGTGATAGGGGGCGAGCCTATCGCCATATCGGGCACAAATTCCAGACTCCGGGCTGATACTGAATAGAAAAATCCAATATCACTTTGCCCGACCCGGGGATCGAACCCGAGACCTCAGCCTTGCAGTCGTACCGTGATACAACTACGCCACCGAGGCAGTCTGTTAAGGAACTGAATTAAAGTAAAATACTATTAACCGAACTAATTCCTAAATTATTTATAATATTAAATTAATTAGCCCGAAAAATAGTTCAAAATACGCTCAACTTTAAAAATGTGGGATACAATTTAATTTCAAAACAATTCCCAGGGCCTCACAAAAGCATAATCTCATTGACTGGAAACAGTCTATTCACTGCTAAATTACTCACATAACATGCAATTACAAAGAAGGAATGAATTATTTATGAGCAAATACAAAAAGTGCCTGTCCAAAATACAAGGCTGCGCATCACTCGTCTCGCCGCGCATAGGATGCTTACACTAGAAATTAGAGATTTTAAGTATCATATTACTGTTGCCTTGGGCTTTGCTGACGAGGTAAATTATAGTGTGAGAAAAGGTATTCAATAACCACGTCTGTATTTTGAGTATATGTCTTATGTGAGTTTAAATACACTCAACTGTGTCATGTCAAGTCCTGATCTCACACTACAAGTCATGTGGTATAAATTATGAGACTTTCAGTCTCACAAGGATTTTTGATTAGATCTGGAAAAAATTAAAGCAAATAATATTTGTCAAAGTACGAACAAATTGGTATCGGTGCGGGGATCGCACCCGAGCTCTCGCAGTCCATAGTTGGCTTATCAAACGCTACGCCACAGCCGCTATCATTATTAGCTTAGTGACATCTCTCTGTTATTAGCCTGTAAAAAATATAATTCACAAGGAAGATTGACGTCAAATAGACAGCTCGTAAAACAAACGGTCGTAGCTTTGGCAACTTAGATAAAACACATACTCCGCTGACTTCAGAGTATTTTGGGGTCATATAAGGAACGAAATAACATTATTAATAACAAAACAACTCTCAAGTGAACTGAGCTTGGAAAAATAAATAATTTTCTTCTACCAATATTTTCGTATAAAGCTGGTGAAATTGGATGTACTTATTGTTAACTGCTTGTTTTAAAAGCAAAGGATTAACTACTGCGTTATGGAACCAACATCAACACGCCTGGAGAGTTGTTCATAAGTGTTTTAGAGAAATGTAAAGTCTACCAATCGGCATTAGGTCAGCGTAGAAAAGGAGACCCGTGCTAAACAGGGGGAAATTTAACACAGGGCTAAGATAATCCTACTAATATTATAAACGCGAAAGTTTGTAAGAATGTATAGATGTATGTCTGTTACTCTTTCACGCAAAAACTACTAAACGGATTTCGATGAAATTTGGCACACGGGCAGATCATGCCCTGGATTAACATATAGGTTACTTTTAATCCCGGGAAATATAAAGCGGGACTTTTATCCCAGAAAAAGTTATCACGCAGGCGGAGCCGCGACCAAAAGCTAGTAATGACATATTTATATATTCAATTTGTGTAAATTATACATCCCATATCTACAATGTTGACGAGAGAAACATAAAAATCGCATATTCTTTGTAAGCCGCATTACCCCACATAGAACTTGCAACTCAAATGCCGTGATATCCAAAAAAGACAACTGAGTGCCAGCTAAAGTGGCGGATAACATCTCTGTCATAAAGTTGTGTTGTTTTTTGGTGAATAAAATATATTTGTAGGAACAGCTATGGGGAGCGATGACCGGGCGATTAGCCGCACCGTTTTTGTACGCGACGCGACTGGCGACCGACGAGCGCCTCCACGTATTGCAGGATGTTGCGACGTGACTTATTCGTGGCTACTTCATCGCGTTACGTGATATCGATGTATAATTGATGGTGATAAGGATTCATTCGGGAGTTAGATTTTCATGTACTCAGTGTCATTGATATACATTTTGAGATTTAACATATTATAATATTATGTGTCCAAGGCGAGTGCACTACACAATCAAGTCGAATGTGTAATCTAAAAATAAATAGGATTAGACATAGAGCCACCGATTGCGTTGTCTGTAAGTCAGTATTAAGAAATTTATCATCTGGTATATTTAGATGGAAACGTAACACGCTATTACAAAATACGAGCCCGCTAAATAAACAGGACAAATATCTACAAACGGAACACCTGCGTTACACAATCTACGATGCAAGGTTTTGGCGCGTTTCGTGGGCGACTCGGCCGGTGCTGTTGGCGCCCACTTTCAACCTCCATTTTATTTAAATATTGGCGGCAAGTATCGCTGAGCGGGAATTATTGTGCCGTTCCGTTTTACGTACGTCGTAAGCTGTAAAGTCGCGGTTTTATTTGTGTATTGCATCGATAAAATCATTTTAGTATTCAGAAGCGGAATGGAGACGTCGCGTTGTAAAACACCACTCATATTTTTTTATTCTGTAATGGCATTATTTATTATATTCCATTGTGTTCTTTGTGAAGTTTGCAAATGTTGGTTTTAGGTTGGGAATGGCCAAAAAATGGGGTTAATGCACTGGTACAATGGTTGGCGTTGTGACTATGTGCTGGAGAATAAGATTTTTGTATACTATGCAGTAATTTCGGTGGCGTAGCCTTATACATCGAATAGCTATTTATATTAAAAAAACTATAAATCTCTATTAAAAAGTTGTTTAACAATAAAATTATGTTTGACATGTTTATCGAAATGAAACAACTATAAAAATACTACCCGATGAAACTCAGGATATCACCTTTACAGCCAGTACAAGTTGTCAGTAGTGCAATGAGGCGACGTATGTAACTTATGATGTAAATAAACAAATATGTCCGTCTGTGTCGCGGACCTTGCGTGCCAGTAACAATGAATAACAAGTGAATAAATAACACATTCACGAACTAGTCACATCCGAGTGGTTAGCGCGTGGCTCATGGAATCATGATGAAGTGTCTTATTAGAATCTATATTTCTATAAAAAGAAACACTGTAATAAAATATACGTAGGTACTACCAAGAAGATATATTTTTGATGTTCTAAGCAAGATATATTATGTATTTATTGATAAGAAACAGAGTGGTGTTAATTTTGTATCACAGTTCACAACTTTTGTGTTCAAGGCCTTTAGAAGCTCTTGCATTTTAGTAAACTATCATAAAAGCTATATGTTTCTTTTTTAATATTTAATTACACGTGTCGATAAACCAAAAAGAGTTATGTCCTATTTTGTAAAACATATTCTTGATAAAACTTTAAACGAAACATAAATCAAGCTCATTAAAAAAATATCCCCGCTAAGCGACGGAGACAAACGTATACCACGAACAATAAGGACAAAAAATAACTGGCCAGTATTCTCATGCCAATTTCATAGATTCGCTATTAATCGCGCGTATAGGGAGTTGTCGCAGCCTTGCTTGGCCGGTTGGCATTTGCGGCGGTGACGTCATGTGTCATGATTCAACCGTGCGCGAGCCTCCGCTACTTATCCAACATTGTATTTTATATGTTTTAGATAAATAATTGCGATTGTTTTATGCTAAATAGCTTGTTAGTGCAGACTTTGCTGTTCGTTGTTACGAGTTCATTTTAAAAGCAGTTTGGACGTGTGGATGATATTTCAACTGGCTGTATACTTGTTTGTCCTTTGCAAAAGGTGGAACTAAAAATATTTTATCTCCACCTTGCTGGGATTCAAAATAGTCATTGTAATTAGTATTATTTTCTTTTAAGTACGTCTTTTATTGGAAATCCAGTATTTTGAATTTTTACAAGGTCTTTCTGTGACAGACCGTAAAAACCTTGATTGTTTGTGCGAAATGTAGAGTCAGTAAAACGACATTTATATTTGGGTTTTACAAATAATTTAAGATGAGTAATTTAGCATTATTACTAGTGTGAGTATCTTTGATAGTAATTATATATTATTATAGTAGGGGTTATAAAATAAGCGCTTTCCTATAAATAAAAAAAAAGTAATATAAAGGCTACGAGCAAAGAAAATGAAATCATTCAGCCCACATTCAAACAAAAGATCACACGCCACGGTCAAATATTCAAAATCTTATTACAGCCGATTTATAATTAGTTATAGATCTGATAACCGAATCGGGAGATGACTGCGCAGCTTCCTTTCAGTTTATCTCTCGTCGATTGTCTGATTTCATAACGTGATAATCGTTGGTAGCGAAGCTTCCATGACCGTCGCTTTGTGACAATGAAAATTATTATAATTCAGATTAATTTTATCGATTTGAGATAATTTTAATTGCATTTTAAAAGTAGAAGTAAAAAATAGTCATTGTAATTTTGTTGTAAGAAAAGGATACAGGATTTTAACTTCCGTAAAAAATAATTGAAATAGATAGGTATTACATGAGTTAATAAAGTACGGATGTTAAATACGATAATTATAATGATACAATAATATTAGGTACCTATTTGTCTATAGTTTTTTGTAGTGTAGTTATAATGAATTGCATGGTGGGTCTCATGTCTGCTAGCATCAGCCAATTATAAATCTAGCAACTTACTCGTTTCACCATTTAGTGGTATTAGAAACTAATAATACATACAAATTTTCTAAACATACATTAGGTATTTACAATAATTACTAATATAGAGATAATATTTTTTACCCAGGCTATTTTAAACATATAATTCTTAAAACATCCTAACATTTATAGTTTGTTTACTGAACTTATTTTTCTTAGAGAGGCATGGATATCATGAAATATACAGTCTAGGCACCAGTCATGATACCTATGTTACTTTTTCGTTTTTAATACAGTCGTGTGACTATACAAAAAGAAATAAACATTTAAGTTGTACTCGCGCCGGGCGTAGGGCAGATACTATTGTATTAATACGATAAACCATTATTAAATTAAAAGGAAAAAATATAATGGAATGCGCACAGTAAAGTATGTTGCCAGTCTCAATAAAGTTTGTTGCCAATCTCGATACGTTTGTTTTTAATATATTTAAATATGGAATGAAAACAGAAACTATACGATTTTTTCAAGAAATTGTAAACATCACACAGAGTATTCCCCCTTTTTTTTTTTTTTTTTTTTTTTTTTTTTTTTTCGCGGAGAAAGTGACTTATTACTACCGCCCAGCCTTCAAGGGGGGCGGCTGAGCGGTTATGTTGGGTTCACCGTGCCTTACGACCCGGCGTTGAGCCGCCCGGAGAGATGTAACCATCGGGCGACCGCCGGGCCGAGTCCCTAACCTATGTACAACGCACGGCATACCAACCAAAACTCCGCGGTGGCCATCTTCGGCGCATTAGGGACGGCTGTGGGCTTCCTCTGACGGAAGTGTCTAAGTTGTCGTCCGCAGCCGCCCCTGCGCGGTGCCGCCTAGTGCAGCCCGTCTCCTGTTTGGGGGGGGCTCAGAAGCCCCCGCACACCGAAGGACGCTCTCAGCGTCAACGGCAACGTGAGGCCTACCAGCCACGCTGTCGTCCATCACAGGGATCGCAACAATGTGCCACTAAGAACACAAAATTAAAGACGGACAGCCCCCTGCCGCCCGCCTGCGACCCCCGGTGGCCCCTATTAGTCGCCTTTTACGACAGGCAGGGGATACCGTGGTGGAATTCTCCAAACGCCCCCAATCCACAGGGCGGAAGACGTCGGTCAGTCGTCCACCCGGCGCCTCCTACGTCTCGTCTGGCGGCGGGAGGGATCTCCACGCCTCCGATCCCTCTCGGCACTCTCCTTCCGCGAGAGGACCACCTCACAGAAGTGTGCCACCGCACGCCAGGACCTCCGGCTGTCGACCATGGAAGCGACCACGGCCGGCAGCGAGAGGTCTCCTCCACACAGAGTATTCCCCTGGATATGGACATGAAATCTAATAGTCAAAGATAACTCATAACTTATTTGAGTATAAAATTTATTGGGGAGTAAAGCTGAGAGATGCTAGGATGAAGTAATAATATTAATTGCCTCGAAAAGAGCAGATATTATGAAAAAGATCATTAAGATAGGTAGGCACTATTGTTAAATAATAAGCAAAATACAAATTTCTAAGTAGTTTTAATAAATTACTGTGGCCTATTTTACGTGGATGTTATTGTACTAATATGGCGATTCGAATTATCGCGATGTTGGCGGAAACTTAAAACTAGTTTCGTTCTTAGAATGTTACTTTATGTCCTGGATCTAGGTCGATAGCAGCGGTGTAACCCGTGGGATGTTGGACAAATAGTTGTCTTAAATTTATTATGTTTACTAGTTTAGTACAAACTTTTGTTTTGAATAATAGCAAAGGTTAATATTGTACCAGTCTTGTCATATTATATACTTATTGTGATAACAGTCTGAAGATTCCTTCACTGTATCGTCCCGTTTAGTGTTAATTTAAAAAACCGTTATAGTTAAATAAGGCGGTTCTCATCTCGTAAAGCCCGACTAGTCACTAAACGACATCGATTACGACTACGAATCTATAGACAACACTGCTCTGAGTTATAGTTAGGGGTTAAACATTTAAACTTTGGGCACGTCAAGAGCATTTAAAATCCTACACAGGCATTTTAATGTAGCCGTGTGAGCGAAGAACAATGTTTGCAACTCTATAACAACTTTGTGTCACACTTGATATAGCGCTAGTAGTCGTACAAACACTTTACTATTTCTATTGAACCTTTTAGTTCCATCATTTCGCCACCCGCATTCAGTAAGATTGCCGCATGAGAAATAGCCTTTGTTACAGTGAAAGCAGGAAGTTATGCAAGTATTAATGCTGGTGTAATTACGTATACATTATACATTTGTCTTTTGTCCGCGATGCTAAATACCGTGCGTCGTGGCATACGCGCTATAGATGTAGCAGAGGTTTCTTAAGTATAAACTAAAGCTTTAAATATCATGTACAGGAGCCACTGTTTTGTTTTTTAAATATTCGCGTAAAATATTTTTTTTATGGGTTGAGAAATTTTATAGCTTAAAGGCAATCTATGTTATCAGGATACCCTGATTTAATTAATAATGTAATAATTATGGGATTTGTTAGACACTTAGACTCTGGAAGCATTTATTAATTACTTATAGTAGGCATTATCATATTTTGTCGCAACTCTTATTGTTTCAAAAATGCACTGCACAAATATAAAGATAGACAATTACCAGAATTAATAAATATAAGGCAAAAAAAAAATTACGTACACACACACACTCACGCCTTTTATCCCCGAAGGAAGGGGTGGACAGAGGCGCAATTAATGCACCAACTTTTCGCTGTGCGTATTTCGTCCCATGATGTGATAGGGGGCGAGCCTATCGCCATATCGGGCACAAATTCCAGACTCCGGGCTGATACTGAATAGAAAAATCCAATATTACTGGTAATATATACTGGTGGTAGGTCTCTCATTATGTAAGAGGCCGTCTGGGTGGGTACCACCGCAATGTCTATTTCTACCGCCAAGCAACAGTGTGCATGCACTGTTGTGTTTCGGTTTGAAGGACATTGTAGCCAGTATAACTACCGGACATAATGAGACTTAACATCTTATGTCTCAGGATGACGAGCGCAGTGGAATGCCACTCAGTACTTTGTAAGTCAAGGTGCTAGATGGTGTTGCTACTGTTTATGGGTGGTCGTATCGCTTACCATCAGGCGAATGGCATGCTCGTCTCGTCATTCAATGCAATAATAAAAAAAAAATATCACTTAGCCCGACCCGGGGATCGAACCCGAAAATAAAATGAAACATCATATTTGACCTAATAAAAATGTGTAGATACGGCACCTATACTGTACTCGGCTCTCAAAAACGGCACATTATCCCACACATAGTTAATTTAATATTACAATAACAAACTATAATATGACACGTGAAAGTATTACGGCATATCATAATTCTCATTATTATCATAAAGAAAATTTTATCGAACATTCTTTAGACGTCTAACTTCCACAGATTCTGTCACGATACTAAGGCCGATTGTGCTAATTATCTCAATTTTAGTGTGCCATTTGGAGACTGTTTATAACGCATCTACACCCTTTTCTTTAAACATCATTGATTAAACTTTAATAAAACCGCTGCGCGCTAGTGCAATGTAAAATCTCCGTGTGCAAGCAGTTTTCTTATAAACCAGACTCTTTATACCCCTTGAATAAAAGCAAAACCGTTTTCTATTCAAAAGTATTGAAAAATAGGTACAATTAGATTGCTTGCTATGTGAATGATCGCGGAGATCGGACGGCAATTCAAAGGGCGATGAATGATGTTCTGAAAGCGGTTATAAACTATCGTAATCTTATCACTGTGCTAGATGTTCAGAAAACCACTTCAAGACCTCACACGGATGGTTCATTTTAAAATCAATATTAAGTACTTTCCTATGAGCATTATTTAATTCAGTCATTGCTTGCAATGCCAATTTTATAAATGTCTGAAATTATTCCTATTTTAATGGTCTCTGCAATTTTTCTTGCCCAGTACTTAACCGTATAAGTCAGTAGGTTCTACCTATCAACATTTAAGGCAATTTAGTAAATACCACGAAATGATTAACTTCTAGCATGTAAAATAAGTATATTCACAAATCTATTTTAGTATCTACTTCAAACGTACGAAAAGAAATCAATAGACAATGATTTCAATTTCTGCGTCGGAGTTCTTTGCCGCGTCAATCTATAATGTATTTTTTTGTCAGTCTGTCGATTCTTTCGCGTAAAGGCGGCTATTTATTGAAGTCATCGATTTAACTTGACCACAATCGATCATTTCACTCGATCGCGCCTCCCCACATGTTTTTCATCGTGTTTTTATTGATGACAAGGCTTGGTGTTTTTTACCCTTGCAATGTCTTGTCATGTGGTTGACTGCAGATTGACTTGTAGGCTTATGCTTTTGAAAATAAAATGAAACAAGTAAATGTGAACTGGAATCTTATGTAGATAGAATATGTAACAGGTCGGTACATTATACGTATTATTGTACATACCTACTGTATTTTCTTTGTAAAACGAAATAAACAACGGCATGTTAGAAATATCTACTGCCTCGGTGGCGTAGTTGTATTACGGTATGACTGCAATGCTGAGGCCTCGACTTCGATTCCCGAGTCGGGCAATGTGATATTGGGTTTTAAATTCAGTATCAGCCCGGAGTCTGGAATTTGTACCCGATATGGCCATAGGCTCGCACCCTATCACATCATGGGACGAAATACGCACGGCGAAAAGTGGATGCATTAATTGCGCCTCTGCCTACCCCTTCGGGGATACAGGGCGTGAGTGTGTATGTATGTATGTTTGTTAGAAATATGTTTCAGAGGCGTACAATATAGTTATTTATAAACGCACTTAAATCTCTTTGTTTAAGACGGCAGGAATTTTGCGAAATATTAAAAGGTCAATGTGTACATTTCCTCTCACATTTACGGATATGGTTATAATGTGGGTGTTTTGTGTAGGTTGGTCAAGGAGGTATCAAAGATGTTTTTATGTACTAAAATATCTTCATAAAAATGGTATGTATGTTAAAACAGAGAAATTACATATATTTACACATTTTAGTATATTTATGATCTAAATGTTCTATTTAAATATCTTTCCTGAAATGGAACGTAATGTTATATGGCGAATGGTGATGTCAAATAAACAGCTGAGCGGAAAAACGTCAAAAAACTGCGGCGAGTCCGAAGAAAACACGTCAGTTTTAACTTTATTATTTGCCAACGACTAAATAATAATCCCATTTGCATTTAATTATACACCGCGTGTAATACTAATAAGATTTTAATTCAGTTAAGTTACGCGTTTCGAGAATTATTGGAGATCGATAGAGGTATATTATGTCAATAATTGATTAATTTTATTACAAAACGACAACGTTATGAATAAAAGTGAAGTGCGCGCAATTGGTAACATATTTCTTTTAATTTCAGGTGTTTATAACAATGGGACAGTTTAGAAAAAGTGAACTTAAAATTTTTGTAGTATTTGTAGTTTTCACAACTGCCTTATGTAGCGTGCAACCTCCGGCCATTAATCCGGGGATCCTCATCCAGTCTAAGCAAGTCGGCGACTGTCAGGCTTGCAAGATATTCATCGAATCGTTTAAAAAAGGCTTAGAACGTACAGCTAGAGGTAAATTTGAGGGTGGGGATGCTGCTTGGGAGGAAGAGAAACTTAAAAAGTCATACAAACGGAGTGAGATGCGTCTCATAGACATACAGGAGGGTATATGCAAGGAGACTAAGCACTCGAGTCAGTGCCACTTAATGGCAGAGAAAGCCGAAGAGTATATTGAACAATGGTGGGCACAAGATCCTGATGAATCCGATGACCTTTTTACTTACATCTGTATAGATAGCATGAAAGTCTGCTGTCCAGAACATCATTATGGTAAGGACTGCACGCCATGCCCAGGAGACCATGAGAACCTCTGCAGTGGTAATGGTAAATGTAGAGGAGATGGGACACGAAAGGGAAATGGTACTTGCCTATGTGATGCAGGATATACAGGAGAGAACTGTAACCAGTGTACTGTTGACTATTACATATCAAATATAGATGAGAAAACTGTGACATGCTGGCCCTGTCATGTATCTTGTGCGGGAGGATGCCGCCAAGGCACACAAAAAGACTGCGTAGCTTGTAAGACTGGTTTCATGTTTGATGTAGATGACGGCTGCATAGACATTAATGAGTGTGATGATATAAACAAATGTACAAAAGACCAGTTTTGCATCAACTCCCTCGGTTCCTTCATGTGCATGGCTTGCGATAGGTCTTGTGCTGGTTGCCACAGTGATGGACCGGATGGATGTCGGAAATGTGCTAAAGGCTTCTCGAGGAAAGGAGAATTTTGTATTGAAGACAGAGAGGATGAATATCAGTCTGAGAAGCTAGCCAACACAAGGTAGCTACTTATATAATATTTTTTTTTTTTGGTTTTGATTTTGGTTTAATTTGTGCATATTTTTTACAGAACTGAGGAGTTGTAAGGAATAACACAATTGGTATTTGTTTAGGTAAATCAGTTTTTTATTGGTGGTGGGGTATTATTACAGTAATTTTCATGCTGCTGCAAAGTAAAGTTAATTTATGAAAGAATTGATATAAATTGTATGAAATCTGGTATATAATGCTTATTTCCTGTGACATTTGCAGTTGTATGGTTCAGTAAATATCTATGCAACTGCTAATTGTAACTCAAAGATCCCTATTGCAATATATTAAACAGTGCATGTTATATTTCTAAAAGTGTACGTTCCGAATATAGGCATCAAATGATATTTATTTTAGCTTTACTTTTATAATAATATTATAATTATTTCTTACTATGTTACATTTATATACAATCTATGTAACGTTAATTAAAACTTCATATAATATGCTTAAAATTTACATTATTTATTATGTATTTCATATGGTTATAGATTAAACCTAAATATTTTTTTATAAACTCACTTACTTTTTTAGGTACACAACCTATATAGGTCTCCTCATCGCAACGATCATTTTGCTGCCCATGTCAATGTCCCTAGGAGGCATTGTTGGAGGGATGGTACTTGCCTACATTGTGGGGGCCGAGTATTATTGTATGATAAATGGGCACAATGGACTTATAGATTTAAAAGACTATGATTTGATGCAGTTATTCCGTACATAATTAAATTGCAAGAATTTTAGGTTTATGTTGTGTATGGATGTAGTTATTATTGTGAAGTACGCTTAGAATTGTGCTCAATTTTATATATGATAGGTAAGGGTATGTGTTTGAAGTGAATTTAAATAATCAAATGATATATATAGATATGAATCAATCAATGACCACCAAAGCTTGATACCAGTTTGAAAATGTTGGTTTGTATATAGTATTTAAACATAACTTGTTTTTTGTTGGTACTTCTCTAGATTGTTTCTAAACTAACATTTTAGAGAAGATCAAGCCAATAAAAACGGCCGATCATATAATCAGGAGATATGGAATTTAAAGTGTATCTAATTTGATTACTCTTATAATTACAAGTAAAAAGTATGTAGATTTTAGAGGATGAGGTAGTCACTCTCTTAGCTCTAGAAGTGCACCAGTTTTTTCTAAATGGAGATGTGTATGTACATAATCTAATATGCACATAAACAAGTATTGATTTATAAGTTATAGGCAGAGAAGTAATATTATGTAACAGTAATATGTATTGCTACTTAAGTTATTGGTACAGTTCAGCATAACACAGAAAATACTGCCAACATTAGTGAGAATTGTAAAGAATGATAGGTATCTCGTCTAAGATCAAAACCACGGTTAGATTATCTTGATGTTAAAAAATCTTCGTGACGCTCTTTTCCACTTTCATATAGGAAGTTGCGTGACTGCATCAACGTGGTGTTTGTATGTATTTTTTGTTGAATTATCTTCTAGGTATAGCTTTTAGCAATATTATAATCCGCGCGCGATGAGAATGGGATGGAATCTTGTCACAGTAAATAAAAAAATGACAATTCCCGAGCGAAGTATCTTTCATAAATTGCTGAATTTCAACTAATGAATTAAATTTTCTTTTTCATTTTAATTATTATTGTTTTGTAAAACCAAAAAGAGGTGGTCATTTTAGCAGATTTTCTCCTCCTATAGTACGTTCATGTATACAAAATTCGCATATTTATATTACGCAATTATAGTCATATAAAAATTATTCAAATCTTTCATGTTTATTTAATTTGTATCTATCGAGCATCAGCGTGAGTTTGCCGACACTACCGAGCGGTCTCAGTTCCGAAAGGTCGCATCCCATTCCGATCGCGCGCGGAACATACTAGATATTTCCATATTGTCGATACTAATATAAATGCGAAAGTAACTATATCTTACGCGTTAACACGTTCACTGCGCGACCAGTTAAATTTGACTGGTACGTGACTTACAGCTGGTGCGCCGACCCGATTCCGCGGTTTTACCTGTGGTGCGCGGGGTGTTTTTTTATTAAATCTTGTTGGTAGGAAGGAATGAATTATATATAACGATTTTATTCTTCAAGTACTGTCTATTTACGTGTTTTAAAGTAGACCAGACATATTTGCCTGGTGCGCACTGAACGGTAAAAATTGTCGTTCTGTGCTATACAAGTCACAAGTGGCTGGTACGAGACAGAGAGCCAGGGCGGTACATGCATATACGAGTTATCGATATTAATAATTATGAATTAAAGATTATATGCATAAACATAATAAAAAAGTCAATAAGCATACTAGATTTGTGTACATAAAAAATAAAATGAAAATAAATAAATAATTAGAATCATTAATACAAAAATTTATGAAAAAGAACTTAAATGATAATACCGAAACAGAATTAAAGGAAAAATACATATATTTCAGAAAAAAGTAATTTTATTTTTTACTTTAGTAATATAAAAATCGAACTATTTCTTTTATTAAAAAATATATATCTACGTTTTACGTCGATATTTTTGTTTTAATCATTGCCCCATTACTAATTGCTTTCGATTTGCTATTTATGCCGGTGCTGTACCAGGTATAAAAGACTGGTATTTTCAAAAGCTTGTATTTCCAAAAATATATATAATATCCTTGGGCGACGGTACGTTGTTATATCTTCATTCATATATTAACCTCTAATACCCTTAAAAAAGGATTTCTTATTTCCACTGCAAAAATATAACCATTTTAATGAAGGTATCTGTACCAGTCCTTTAAGACTGGTAGCGCCCCAACTGTAAGTCAAGGTACCAGTCAGAATTAACTTGTATCGCGCCGAAAGACAACTAAGCAAAAACGGCTGCGCAGTGAACGTGTTAATGAACTGAAAAGATTTTATTAAAATTTGGTATAGAGTAAACTTGTCCCTAAGTAAGAATGGACATAAACCACTTTTTTAAAACATTAGTCATAAACCGAATTAAACAGTGTGAATCGCAAGTAAAAGCTATTAATCTTTAAAATGAGTAAATTGTGTAATTGTATTTCTTTCTTTAAAACATCGCTATTTATTTCATATTATAAAGATCATTTCAACGAGACTAAAGACATGAAGAATTAAATTATACGTAATTATAACTATTGATTAAAATTTAAAAACTTTGTTGATTATTCAAATGTTACCGGTTTAATTATGAATAAAATTAGTGTTTCGTTTCATTGAAAATGGCTGTTTTTAATTAAGCATGATGTTTATATATAATTTATTTAACATTATATTTCAATAAGTTGTATCATTCCATTGACCATTATATATTTATTTAATATCAAAAGTATACTTCAATAATGTATGTTTTAATAGAAAATAGTATTCATTTATATGGGTTTTTTTAATTGTTACTGTATTTGTTTTAAGCGGAGTATATATTTTATAAATCCTTGTTATATTTGTAACCTATTTGTAAGAATATTAAGGAATAATTTATGTGTGCTGGAATAATTTGTGAATTACGTCCTGTAGATTATTATAGCTTAGGTATTTTAATTATATCGGCCTAGTAATTTTTTCTATAACAAAAAAGCAATTTTCATGACAAATGTAATGATTTCGCCAAAATACACACAAAAATACAGTGAAATAGATTATATACCTAACGTCCAATGGTAGCAGATACTATACTGAAATCGAGAATTAGATTTTTTTATGTGTTGTATTCTGAATAAAAAAACACCCGGTCTTGCTAAAATAAAACCCGGTCTTGCGATTTCGTCCTGATTATAGCGAAGGATTCTCATTTTTTTGGTAGTTGCTCAGCATATTGACTGCACTGCACCTGATGGTAAGCCCAATGCAGTCCAAATAGTTTATTTTCGTTTTCTGACTGCTTATGTCGTAAAGAGTAGACGTATAGATCTTCGAATGTATGTAGAACGCTAGAGGTGTGAGGTTTTAGTAAACGTACATTACGCTATAGTAAGTTAATATCGTAATAACATTGACGAACATTAGAATAGGTATTAAAGACAGTTTTTTCTAACATAAGTGAAATTAGTATTGGAAGTAGATGATTTATGAACACGTATATTTTGTTCTACACCGCCATTTCATTACTTTTGTTAGTCTAAAAAAAACTTGACATGTTCTTTTGTTAGTTTTAATAAAAAAAACATGTCGGGTATGTATTTTAAAAACAAACGGATTTTTTGTTGAATTTCTTAAAAAATATGAAATTTGACATGGATTTCTTATTATTTCATTTAAAAAGGGTATTGATTTTGTACTATAATTGGGTGTGATATATTTATTAAAATTGTTTTGTTTCTTAAAATAAAGGAATTCGTACTAATACACGTCTATATAAAATAACTTGTTATTATTATTTGCCTAAACTTCAAATAATGTTTTTTGTAAAAGCATTCTTCTGGTACTCTCTTAGAATTTAATCGTAGTGTAATATGCAATCATTAAGCCTCATTGGGCATTTTACCATGTTGCAAAATAAATCCAATACTGTATGACATTAGGACAAAATAACTCCAACGTGGGTTTTGTGAAGGTCGACTTCATTCGATCTTCGATTTTTTGTCAAATTCAAATTAAGAAAGAAAAAACTAATGTTATTTTTACATAATCTATCTGAGATCTAGTCTCATAGGAAATCTCGCTAAATTATGAAGCTATTTCGTACCCATTAGTTTTTTTTTACGTAGGCGATCCTGCAGTCAACACCGGGGGAAACCTGCGAATGGGATACTGAAGTCCCCCGGCTTAACGACTGCAGGGGCCTGGGAGGGGAGCGGAGGAGGAATATGGAAGGGAAGGTGGGGGGAAGGGAGGAAGGTTCCCAGGATGGGCGGAAAGAGAGGGTGCCAGGAAATGTTCGCGGGCCCTTTTAGGCCTCAATGTGTTATCCAACCAAGAGGTATACACACTGAACTGTGTGCCTCGGCCCGCGACTAATGTCCCCCCGCGCATGGTCGTGCATTGGGTGTGAAGACCCAGCGCACAAGAATTGCCTCGGGGGGCGGTACCCATTAGTTTCGTACGGGTACCTATGCCCAAAGCTTAACCTAGATATGTATAAACTATTGATCTATTCTGTAACCATAGGAGGTATCAGGGACGATTCCGCGTAGCTATTTTAGTGCAACAAGATACCCCGGGAACGTCCCGCATGCGCTGAAGATGGCCACCGCGGGTTCTGATTGGTATGCCGGTGTAGGGTGTACCTATGTACAACCAACCAACCCTATGGTTAGGGACTCGGTCCAATGCTCGCTCGGATGATACTATACTTCTGAGTGTCGACATTGGGTCGTAAGACCTGTGAAACCAACATAACATTTCCACTCACTCCCCAGTGGTGGTAGCGATAACGCTTTTACTCCCGCGAAAAATAAAGGACTAATAAGTATACCGCGGTCGTTCAAATACTTGTAGTCTCTCATCGATCATTTTATTTACTGGATGAATATTTTTTATCATTTAATTTTGTTCTCTCCCGAAAACTGCCTAGTTGAGGCAAGACAATACTAGTCACACGCCTCAATCATTGCTGTTGACGATCCCTGCTTTTTCGCCTAAAACGCGGTGACATACTGCCATGACATCAGTACCAAATAGTACGTGAACCGGTGATGGACACTACGCGTCACACCGCAATTTACATGTAGTCACGCCTATCGACGTATTATGTGATGACCGTGACACGGTTTTGTTCGCGCCCGCGGTTCATCGTATCAATTTATGAACAATTAGCGGTTATGTTTTTTAAAGACTTATGATGTTATGACGCAGGTCGTAACCGTAAACTGACAGGTTTTAAATTAACGTATTGTTTTTGCTTATTATCGGACGGTATCATCGATGATACACTGTATTGTGATGGATTGTAGGTATGCTAGGTGTTTGAATGTAAGTATTTTATTAAAATGGTAATAAGTATTCTTTCGAAAATGCGAGGAGAATACTCACTGGTTTTCGATCTTTTCCTGTCTTAGTATGAGAAAAAATTGGATGTAAAAAAGATTAAGTTATAAAATACTACGTTAATAATTATTTATCGCTGTAGCGCATGCCTTGTGTACTCAAACGTCAATCACAACCCACGCACGTTATGTAATGTTTTAGAACATTTTGTTCAGAGTTTTGAAAGTGGAACTAATTTGATGATGGCATCGGCTCCATGTGAACTTTACATCCAGATTTACTAGGAAACTAATTAAATTATGTCCCTTTACGATGAAACAACGGTGACGTAAGAAAATTATCATATTGATTATGTTTTGCGTGGTAGAGTCATATTAAATTTTGACTAGACGACGTTTCATACTTTTTTTTTATTGCATTGAATGACGAGACGAGCATGCCGTTCGCCTGATGGTAAGCGATACGACCACCTATAAACAGTAGCAACACCACCCAGCACCTTGAGTTACAAAGCACTGTGTGGCATTCCACTGCGCTCGTCATCCTGAGACATAAGATGTTAAGTCTCATTATGTCCTGTCGTTGCACTGGCTACAATAATACAGTAATTAGTATTTTTACTCTTAATAGGTCACCGATCGACGAGAAAATCTTTGTTATTTCGTTAAGTGAGATCAAAAGAAGCCCATAATTATCCACTCCCTTCGAACTTCTCTTTTCTCAGAGACAAAATACATTTGAAAACGCATTCAAAGTCGATTCACTTGCTTGAAAATCATAACATATACTTACCTAATGACTTTTCCTTACGCCATTACGTTTATTTCCTCATATATCTGCGGTAGAGTCACCTGCATGTTTTGCGGAATGCTGCGGTCGCTTCTAATTTTATGAATAGATAACATCCACGTATAATTCCAAACCACGATTTGTTCGGAGACACAGTCACATATGACAATTTAACTGTTATTCATGCCTTCTGGCAAATATTTAGTCAATTCCATTAAAAATAGAAATTATAGATTCTCGATAGTTTGTGTTATCAATTATGTAGGTCAATATTATAATGTGCAACCTTGTGCGACAGACATTAAACTCACAAGGAGGTATGTCATTATCTATTTTTCTTTACATTATAAATTTTTTGACGCCATTTCTCGCGCGCCATACGTTTCTTTCTATGCGTGCGTATAAGTATTAATTACTACGTAAGTAAACATAATGAATTACAGCATGAGAATACTTATCAATATTATCAACATGGTAGACAATGTGTCGCAGGTGGTAATAATGGTAACCGTACAGGTAACAACGGTACACTGCGACGCGAAATGCTCTAGAGCTATAAACTGTTGTACTTAGCAATGTAGTAATAGTTAGATGCTTAGCACTTGATTTGACTAGCTGAGTGGTTGTTATTTTAGTTTATTACATGTGGTGGGTTCTTTCTTGCTTGTAAATGACGAGACAAATACGTCCCTCGTCATTTACCACTTGCTACATGCGTAAGTTATAATAAGGATGTTAAGGCATAATTTCACCATTCTCTGTTAGTTACTTTAACAGGCTGTTAACTATCTTAACCGATTGTTAAGGTTTTTGAGTGTCTCACCATGCCCTAACCGGTGATCATCTTCCTTAACTAGGCGATCTTTCATGAGACGCGCGATACTTTAACATTCGCTTTAATTTTAATGCCCGATTAACTAGCGTCCGTTTAATAAGAAATTGGTGAAATTTGACCTTATACTCGTTAATTTGACACATTTCATAGAAACTCACAAAATCATGGCACGTCCACCAAACCTTAGGGGAGTTACCTTCGACGCATTAACTGCATAATAAGACTTACTTAATATGGCATATCGACTAAACCATCCGACAGTCCTCTTCGGCGCTTAGGAACGACTCCAGAATCCACCCATACGGATTTTGACATAACTATTTGAGACATAGGACATATTCTACCAAATAGAAAAAAATATATGAAAAGTGTCTCACCAAAAAAATATTACGAGTTTTGTCTCAGGATGTGTAGGAATTAGATACAGAGCATTAAATATTATTAAATGAAGTGCTCGTACTTAATTTAGATTGCGAAGTTTCATCTTATTATGGTGACATTGTTTTATAGTATTTTTTATGTCACGTTTGCTAACGCGTGTCGTGATTAAATGTTGCATTCATTCTATCTATGGAACCCGTTAAGAGAAATCTCCGTTAAAGAGTAAAGAAATCTAATAATTATACATACGAGTTGATTTTACAAAAATGTCATTATGAAATTAATTCCCATGCGGCACACAATGGGATATGATCGTTACTTTCCTTCGCGTCGTTTTGTATCGGTTTTTTAGTTCTTTTGAAAGCTTGACTACATTAATTCTAGTCTTCTAGCGTTACTCTTTGCAGATGTGGGATAGTTTTTTTTTGGGTCAGATAAGTAACTAATTGTATTTATTTATTTTTAATGAAACTTTAGTTGATAAGTGCCTAGCATTTTGAGCACAATATTTTTTTTATACCTGAAACTGTAAAAATCTTGTACATTAAAATCAAAGCTATTTATAGATTAATGTGACGATTGATAACCAGCAGCATTTATTTTGTCAAAAAAGTTTATTCATTAATTATAGTTGTTAAGTTTCTGTGAAGGTTTTCCGCTTACTGGTGTTAAATTAACAAAAGACGTGAGGTAGTACATACGCGGACGTGAAAGGTGTTGTGGGAACGCTAAATTGATATTGAGAAACTTTAAAATAAATAGGTACCAATATTTGTGTCGTAAATGAAAGTATGGTAGTAGAACTTGAACAGTATGCAAATATTTTATTCAAGTTTAAAACTTGAATTGAAAATATATTTAAAATACATAAATAAAATAAAAAACGTTTTCCACATGGATTTGAAATTAATATTTACTTATTTCTTATTTCATTCACACGAAATCTCGATAATAATATTCGCACTTTACTTGTTTGCATATTTGTAAGTTGTTTTGATCGCATAATCTCATTGATTGTACGACTCCGATACACAGAAATGACTAAAAAGTGACTATGAAATTTAATATAACAGTAAATAGGTAGACGATATACTGTGGCAGGTTTAGGTATTAAGAATAGTTTTTACCAGAGTCTTTAAGACATTATGTGTAATAAACTTATTTTTGGATGAAGTTAAAACCTTTCAGGCCAGTTTCACGGGTTTCAAGTAAATATTTAACAGTTATAGTATGAACCAACAAATGTAGATAGTACTTATTTTATATCATTTTATTTGGGAGCATGGATTAGAGTATGACTTTTGAATTTGGTCGGCTTATACATTTACGTGATAAAATGATTTATCAGCAAGATTTGAAATCGGCCTTTAGAAATTGTTGCTACAATTTGTGTGCAGTTATGCAATAAAAAGCTCTTCAAATTTCGCTGTAAAAACTGTACAAACACAAATCCGTATATCTCCGCGAAATCCTCAGTTCTCTACAACAAATTAAAAAGATACAATCTCTGTCACATTTCAACAGTCGGACAGTGGACTCGAAACGGGTGTGCGTTTGTTAAACGTCCACTTAGTGCGGAGATGTTCGCGGAAGGGAAACGGGTTAGACTAGTTCGGTTACTTGCGCCTGGATCTCGGTGCGTTAGACCGACGCTAGGGTTAGATAATCATATTTTTTGATAAATTATAAATGCGAACGTTCATCAAAGAAGTAAACGCGGAAATGACGTTAAAAAAGTGGGACGTTATTGCATAAAGGGGCTTTCACCAAATACGAATCTATACTAATATATAAAGCTGAAGAATTTGTTTGTTTGATTGTTTGTTTGTTTGTTTGAACGCGCTAATCTCAGGAACTACTGGACCGATTTTGAAAATTCTTTCACTAATAGGAAGCCACATTACTCCTGAGTGCTAAAGGCTACTTTTTATCCCGGAAAAACTTTTCCACGCGGGCGGAGCCGCGTGCAATGCTAGTCTAATATATAATTATAAAAAAATCATGAAATAAATATTGGGAGGGAGGAAAGGTGAATCTGCAGAGCCGGAATATTGCGGTTCCTGGCAGCGCTTTGCTTATTTCTGCCTTAGTATTACAGCAGTATTGTATTCTAGTTTATAGACCTTATTCTCAAGATAATTAACAATATTCTGAAACAGCACATTCAACTTGGTCAATCAAGCCCAAACCACACATAATTACAACACCGCCCATAAGAGGTGGCAACAGAGCCAATGACTCAGTGCGTAGGAGCCGGCGAGAATAGGACCCGGAACTTTGAATATTGGCTTGCGTGCGGTATTTCATAGGGATTTGAGTTATTAATAACGTGGGTTGATAATTCAAGCTGTAAAGTGGATCGTTGACGCGTTTCCTTATAAATCTTACAGTCCTCTTATAATCCGCCTCAATGGAGTCAAGCTGTGTGAGATAGACGCAGCTTGTGACTTGTTAACGGTTCTTTATTTTATGTCTTACTAGAGATTTAGTTTTGTTTTCCAACTGACTAGAAATGCTCGTAAGAATATAGGTTTACGAAATGTATACATACAGTATAACAACTTTTCCTTCTCAGGGGTAGGTAGAGGTGTAACACATCCAAATTTCGGTAGCTGTATTGGGTCCCAAGGCGCGACCAGGGAGTATTGCCATTTATCGGACACATTTTCAGACTCCGGACTGATAATGAGCAGAAGAAACCATTACTGCCCGAGCTGGGAGTCGAACCCGAGTCTCAGCGTGATAGTCGCACAACGCACGCATTACAACCACGCCACTGAAGCAGTCTTAAATTATACGATGACATATTTTGTGAATCATTATTAACTACAAACACTTTGTATGGACCGCCTTAGAGGCATAGTAGAAGTTACACGATACGCCGTACTAAGGTTTTAGCGGCGGTAAAATCTATTCAAGTCACATGTAAATAGCAAACGGTAAATTAGTTATTTAGAGGTTAATTAGACGCGTCGTTAATCGGCGGCGAAGAGTCCAGACGATTAACGGAACGTATTTTATCATCTGCCCACGATATTCACCATTTATAAGCTACCGATATTGGTTACCAAATTATTTTTTACCACCTACGTTGGTGGTATCAAAATTACAGAGCGGGGACTTTATATAAAGAGAATAGACTGAGCATTACCCTTATGGTATCGTATAAGAATGACAGACGACTAGATAAAGGTCGTTGGAAGTCGCTGAATGTAGAGCGCGTCCAACACGTAACTCTGAGAGTCTTCGGAGGAGGTCTATGCTGAGCTGCAGACGCCCTGTAGTTGATGATGATGTCGACAAAATTTCCCGTTCTGAAGAAATGACATAGCTTATGTGACGCCAATACTTGTATCCTTTCTGTAAGTTAATCTGCATACTAGAAACCACGAATGTAAGTTGATATCTATAAATTTAAGTATAGCGACTGAAAGAAGCATTTCTCGCTAGTGTTCATTATTATGCCGGCCACACACGAGCAGAACGGAAGCATTAAGTACCTCTTTAATTAGCTATTATTTACAAATGAAGGAACATGTCTTTTACATATAGGGGTATTCAACATTTTTAAAAATAACTATGTCCTATTGTAATGTTGGGAATGGCGCTATAATAGGAGTCACATATAATTTGGAAAAATCAAATGATTTATGATTAATTTAAATTTAATAGACATATAGCAAAATCAATTTGTATATAAATAATTAGACACAAAACTATGATCGTTTCATTGGCAAATAGGTTTTAAAACAAAACCTATGAATATTCTTTGTTAAATTCTTTGGCCAAATTAGATATAGAAATTTCAAAGAAACTAAAGTTATAAAATGAAATATCAACTATGCATAAAATAGATGTTGTTATTGAAGAAATGTATGAATAAAATTTGAGTACACACATTATCCTTAAAAGTGCGGGTTACAGTGATAATAAAAATACATTTTCCACATGTCATTGTAAAAAAATAAAGACGCTCAAGGTTAACCGAACACTTTCCATCTCAAAGGTATTGCTTATTTACATATTTTCTAAACGTTGCTTTTTAAGCCTTAGCAATAAGGTACAATTTCGCTTGCTTTACGAGGTATTTACTTAAGCAGGCTTGGAACCGGCCGAGTAATGTCAAAAGAGTCACATTGGTGGGACCTTCCAGTGCTCCTGGGAACGCTGCACGAATAAAAAGTTTGACTTCAAACAATATAATGGGGTGTAGGGTGACCAACGGATTTCTGTATAAGTGAAGAAAAGTGATTTGAAATAATGCAACGTTTTGCATGTAATGTGATAAAAATATTTTATTTTAAACGTCTCCATGGCTTTATTTTATGTTTAATTGGTCGTAAATGAAATAAGGAACAGTGTTTCTATTAATTTTTTGCAACCTTTTCTTCGGAAAGAAAGGTAATGGCTTATATTATATAAATTTAAGATTATGATAAATTAAGTGAATTTGATGTTTATTCTTTATTTTGCCTAACAATGCAGTCCGAATAATAATATCAATGAACGAGAAACATGAGTTCGCTCAACGGTCATCAAAAATTTTGTATGGCTTATTGAATATATTGTGATAAGAAAAAAATAGAGGTAGCGTTATATTATTCATTCAACAGATGGCTGTTGATGGCTGCTGACGGTAATGGTACCGACCTACTATGGGACAAAGGTGAAGCCTTCCGACAAAACGGTCAAATCCCACAATATATTTTGATGTGGTAACACAACACTTTAATGTACCAGTATCCAGACTTAGCACGGCCCATCTGCATTGTTGGGTTTACAATTTAGAACCTTTCGGTTCGTCGAATGGCTTCTTCTCATGGTTATTATGGACGGTGATCTCACACGTAAAATTCGTGGTTTCCAAAACACAGTAGTGAGGGTATTGGTCGGTAAAATCGGACATAATTAGTGATTAGTTGTAAATTTTTGTTACAAAAAGTAAAATAATGCTTAATCACAAACATGGTATATAGGTACAAATTCCAACCACGTTGTATAGAGGTACATTTACAATATACCAAGTTATATTTTCACTTTTATCAATGAAAAATAAACCTTATTGTTTTGTGTAAAATGCAACACTATTTAAAAGCATGATTCTGGGTGCCAAATCAAGGAGTTCTGTGCGCCTCCGGGCGGCTATCGTACATCCACTGCTTTTGATACGTTGTTATTATTAAAGGTCAGCTGTCAACTATAGTTACCCAGATGCCAGATAATATATTTATTTTCAATGAAACCATTTACCATTTTGCAGAGATTTCACCGAGTCAACGTGCGGAATGGCAGGATCGATGTATATCGATGACTGACATGATGACATGACTGTACAGTCAGCAGCATAAGTATCTGAACAAATTCAAAATTTCAAATTCCCTACATACTTTTGTGTTCTTACTATTCTTTTTCTTCTCTTCACTAAAATAAAATAAAAGAGATTTACTTTACTTCAAACGAAGAAAAAATGTTTCAGTTTAACTTAACACGTATTATATAGGCGATTTGAAATATTGATTTTGTTCAGCTACTTATGCTGCTGACTGTACATTAAGTATGTTTAGACACGTCCGAATAAAAATCATACACAAAATCTTTACAACGTGTTAAAAACTATATTGCTCAGACTTTACATAATATGACTGTATGTTTTTCTTGTCTTTCTGTATGTTGTTACTGCTCACCTCAAACAATTCAATGAAGTGAGGCACTGTTGCCAACTTTATTGCCCCGAAGAGAATATTTTTCTATATATTTTTTTAATAAGATGTTCAATAAGTTTAATTGTTGAAGCTCGCTTTTTTATTTTTTCATAATTGAAATGTATATTATGTGTATTGCATTACCGATGACATAAAACGCATTATAATTAATACAAGAACATCTAGTTATTTTCGTGTCTGTAGTTGGCATATATTACTGTACAGTTGAATGGCAGCAGAATTAACGTATTATTCTTTATTCCAGATAACGAACGCAGTCTTCAATGCCGCCCTTGTTAAGGGTGCGTTCCACAGGAGACGTCAAATAAATCGAGGTAAATACCGGACTCGCTTTCGCTGTATTGTTTATATTAAAACGATTCTCATGGTAATCTTGGCCTGGAGGGCAATTAAGTAACTTCAAAAACGGTTACAGTTTCGTTTCCCCGTGCTTTATTTTAGGACGTGTTGGGTTTTTTCATGATAATACCTAAGGTAACATAGGCACTAGCTCGTTGAGTGGAATCGGTGCCGTATGCAATACATACTTGGTTTTCATTCCGCTAATTTAGTACTGACAACTCACATAATTGGACTAAAGCCTTTGGGGCGGGGCTCTTCAGACAGTTTATTCATACAAAACTTTTGTTCTCTGAACACAGAGGTAATAGGCTCATAAATAAAGTATCCTCTTAAAAAGATAGTTCATGTACCTGTAAGATACATATCACCTGATATATTGATTCAACACTGAGATAAAAATACGAAACTAAGATTAAATATCCGCTCAGACATACACGCGAAGGAAAGGTCTATTAATTAGGGGATGTAACAAGAAGCCACAATATCACCTGACGTAGGGCATAAGTTGTACATCAGATAAATAAATATTGTTTTAAAAAGTATAATTTCTGCTGCTATATTGCATCCAATAAAACGGCGGGAGATTAGCTGATTGTCATCTCTATTTACTGAGAAATACAAACTTATTTATTATAGTTAATCAATGAAAAACAACCCCTATGGTAAAATATTAAAGTCTGTAGTAGAGTCTTAAATATCCTTGTTATTTATTGAGTAAAAAGAACTTGTGATGTGGCCAAGAGACAATATAGAATAGGCGGCCATGTTGGTTGTCTATGGCACGGGATTTATGGTGCGAGCGCAGCTGTAATTTCGCGAGCTTTATGTTTTTTTCTCGATTGTAAAGACATTTTTTGTTTAAGATTTTAATAAATATTTTTAAATGAATGGGGACTTTGTGTTGGGCCGTGTAAGTCGGTACACCGGGGATGTGTGTAGAGATAAAAATAATAGAGTTTAACATGCAACGACATGATGGTTGTTTATTTGTAGATTTGTGTTTGTTTTTTATAGATATAATAGCTTAAGCTTTGCAATGCAATGCAATGAAACCAGCCCTGTGTTATATACTGCCCACTGCTGAGCATGGGCCTCCTCTACTACTGAGAAGGGTTATGCTTTAGTCCACCACGCTGGCCTAGTGCGGGTTAGCAGACTTCACATACCCTCAAGATTCTTATGGAGAATTCTCAGGTATGTAGGTTTCCTCACGATGTTTTCCTTCACCGTTAAAGCGAACGATAATTGATAAAGAATATACACGTAACTTCGAAAAGTCAGTGGTATGTTCCTTGGGTTTTGAACCTCCTGACATTGTCTCGGCAGACCGTTCCCTTCCCAACTAGACTATCGTCCATTTTAAAGCTAAGGTTTATAACAACTGATTTCACCGTTTGACACGACAGTTCAAAGCATTTTGATTTTTAGGTTACCCTTGTTCGTATATTTAATGGAAATTCGAATAATTGAAGCGATCTACATTTTCGGTGTGTTCTGAATTCGTCATTTTTGTATCTCAACCCGGCCACTAAGGGCCACGTCATTACAGGCGCTATCTGTTTTTGACTAAAACATTAAGTTTTCTTACCGTCCACGACGGTTAAGCCTAAAGGAGACGAGACATGCTTGATTAATACTTTTTCCACCGCCATCGACAAGTTTTTATCAATTTAACTCGATTTTCTCATGTGTCATTAGGTGCGAAGTGAAAAAAAAAGTGCGATAAAAAAGATGGTGCAGTAAAAATAGACAAGGGTAATATTTCGCAATCGCTGAGTCCGTTTAGTTCTTGCGTTAAAGCTCAGAATGTCCGAGCGTGGTGGAACGCGTGTAAAAACTGTATAATAACATGCAATTTTTGCGCTTGTGCATGTAAAATGACAGTTTTTCTGTCCCCATTTATTTCTTTAGGTTTTGTAAAAAATTGTATCTAAATGCAGCCTTGGATATGGTAGAGTCTATGGTATGCGAGTGTTGTGTTAAACACTTTAAATAGGTTTTAATCATCACATTGTTATATAATATGATATTTTCCTTGTATTCGTCTTTGTTTCGAAGGAATGGAATACGTTACTATGCAATTCGCATTCAAATAAGTTTAGCATTTTGATAATAAGTAATTTAAATCATTTTATATTAAGTTTTCAA
This sequence comes from Sphinx pinastri, assembly GCA_947568825.1. Lineage (NCBI taxonomy): Eukaryota > Metazoa > Arthropoda > Insecta > Lepidoptera > Sphingidae > Sphinx > Sphinx pinastri. The sequence goes on from OX387615.1 coordinate 2,704,881, forward strand.
TAAAAAAAAGTTTTATTACATCAATTAACTTATGTTAACATCCTGTATATTTTTTATATACTGATATGAGTTGAATTAATATTATTGACTGACATGATAAATACATACCTTATCAGGAATATAATTATATACACATTAAGAATAGCAGCAAAAAACAGATTTATCCACGTTAACAGCCATGATAGTACGAGTGTTATATAATCAATTATGAAGACACTAAACATCATACGTCTGATATGGTGGCTTAGTAAATCTCACCATAGTGACATTATTATGGCGTATTACGGTCACATGACACGGTGACTTTTTAAAAGAAAGTGAGTACATCGCATGCACGCTTCTAGCCCGCGGGTGAATTACATACGATAATTTGACATAACAACGTGTCATGTGCCCGTAATGCGCTGTAATAATGTAATTACATTGTAATACCGAAAATACGTTGTAATACGTGTAATAACAGACATACGCATTCTTAGTTCACATTTGACGGTGATCGGGGAAACGTAATTATCAATAATTGTAAGTGATCAGTGGTCACGTTTGCGACCGCTGGCGATGTTATCGGAGAAATAATTAGATGATAGTATACTGTATAAGATGTGTCATTTTCGGTTTATCTGTAGTTTTTGATGAGCTTACTCATGGTAAAATTGTTTTCATATTAGCAGAATTGTTGTGTTGGCAATACTGAAATTTGTATTTCAATTTAACAGGTTTTTTTTTTTGATTCCATTGAATGACGAGACGAGCATGCCGTTCGCCTGATGGTAAGCGATACGACCACCCATAAAAAGTAGCAACACCATCCAGCACCTTGAGTTACAAAGCACTGTGTGGCATTCCACTGCGCTCGTCATCCTGAGACATAAGATGTTAAGCCTCATTATGTCCAGTAGTTACACTGGCTACAATGTCCTTCAAACCGAAACACAACAGTGCATGCACACTGCTGCTTGGCGGTAGAAATAGACATTGCGGTGGTACCCACCCAGGCGGACTCTTACTTATGAGAGACCTACCACCAGGATATTCTAACCACTGGGCACATAAAACGGAAAATTAACTGGTAATGCTATTTAAATAAATATTTTTTGAACAAAGTATAGCCTAGTAATTGCTTTTAATAGGAGGAGGGAACGAGAAAGTGGATTAAATTATGTTAAGTTATCAACGCCAGCCATAAACACAATAATAGAGGAAACCTCAGTGTTTCCAGTCTTCGAAGAAATAGTATGAAGTTTAAATATATTTTTTTGTCCCTTACATATCCGTGTAATCATTTATTTGTATGAAAGTAAATTAAAATATAAATGATATAAAAAAATATAACTAAAAAGCACGAAAAGCCACGGTAATATTTCTAAAAAAAATTAACAACAATCTTCAGTGTATTTTCATAAAAACTTACAATCTTACATAACACGCAAGACAGTCAACTGACACAAGACCTTCGCCGGCCTGACAGGTATGACATAATGCTGTGACGCCTTGAATCTTTGCATAACTGTCGAATGCCATCTTCGATTGTTTTTGCGTTGGCTGCAGTTCGAGATTTGGGGAGTGTAGGTTGATAAAAATCGTAGTGGTACGTGTAGGCGATGTTTTAAATTAAGGTAGATTAATATGGATTTTAATTTGCTTTTTAGTAATGTTATTATCCTCTAAATTTTACTCTCATCAGTTCATTATAATTACAAAATGATTGCGAGATATAAAATTTTACTTTTTGAAATATTTAATATATTCCGTCTTTAACTCATAATATAATTACTTTTATGCTTTCGTTACCCAATTGTCAATAATTGTAATATTAATAGCACCGAGTCTTCACTAAGATACAAATATTTTGTCATTGTATTGAGAATACGAAGGGATTTTACACACACAACACCGAACCCTCAAATAAACATTTCACAGATCACACTAGCTTTTTTGATAAAATTAAACCGTCTCTAAACATCCTACTCTGCAAAATTACCGTTAATATAATATTCTGGAATATGTTGACAGTGAGCGGAGACGCCGGCAAAAACTAGCTAACATACCCGACACTAACGGATTCAGTCTGCTTTTTGTTATCATAGTGCACATAACGCCATATTTGGTGCCGTTCGTATATCGTATCATAAACAATCGTCTAGCGGGACTTGGTTTGTTTCAACCAGTTCTAAACAATATTGTCTGGGGGTATGTTTTTGGGTTGCGTATTTTTACAATTGTATATTCACATATAATACCACAAGAGCTTCAAAATTATCGGGTATTTTCCGATAGGTTCGTTGCAAACAAATGAAGGAGTTTTCAGGTTAAAAAATCACGAGCGCGAAGCGCGAGTGATTTTTCCTGAAAAACTTGACGACTTCATTTGTTTGCAGGGAACCTTGAGGGAAATGCCAGATAATTTTGAAGCTCGTGTGGTATTCGGGGGATTATTTTTCCGTCCCAAATGTCGGCCAATAGAATTGCACCATGAGATGAAATGAACAGTCAACAAATAAGAATTTCATAATATATAGTAACGACCAGAGAAAATATTCAAAAAAAATTGTTTCTTATTATATAGTAACGACCAGAGAAAATATTCAAAAAAAATTGTCAGTATAATACCATGTAGGTTGTACCACGTGACGTCGAATGGTGCAATTCTATTGGTCGATATTTGGCTCGGAAAAATAATCACTTATAATACCACAAGAGCTTCAAAATTATCGGGTATTTTCCGATAGGTTCGTTGCAAACAAATGAAGGAGTTTTCAGGTTAAAAAATCACGAGCGCGAAGCGCGAGTGATTTTTTCTGAAAAACTTGACGACTTTATTTGTTTGCAGGGAACCTTGAGGGAAATGCCAGATAATTTTGAAGCTCGTGTGGTACTCGGGGGATTATTTTTCCGTCCCAAATGTCGGCCAATAGAATTGCACCATGAGATGAAATGAACAGTCAACAAATAAGAATTTCATAATATATAGTAACTACCAGAGAAAATATTCAAAAAATTATCAGTATAATACCATGTAGGTTGTACCACGTGACGTCGAATGGTGCAATTCTATTGGTCGATATTTGGGTCGGAAAAATAATCAATACAAATATGACTTATTATGTGCTTTGGGTCTAGGAAAAATATTCAGTACTTTAGTTCACATGAATCGGCTAACTTTAGTATTACAAACAATGTTGTTCTAGAAGAGAATGCTAAAAATTATGTACAAATGCAAAGTGTATTGTATAATAGCTTCCTTTATTGCAAATTGTTTCCACGGAACCCACTTCGCATGTAGATTTCACGCTTAACGTTTTTTTGTATGCCGACCGAACAGAGCTAATATTTGCGTTCGATTTGTTGATTCTACATTGTTGGACGAGTTTGGAATGGTAAAACAAGTAAAGCTGGCATTTCAACGGAATGGGCTGCGCGGGCGCATGTTAATGGAAAAGACTTAAACGCGATGCGGTCGTTGAAGTCTTTTTCATACAAGGACGGCAACAGTAAATTTCATAGTTTATTTTATCTATACTTGTTAGTTCGACATTGATTAATATGTTTTTATATAACTTTATGTTGACACGAGCAGATGGTATAGCTGATGTTAATAGTCACGCTTGGCTTTAAGCATTGGTAACTCTTAGACAAAATTTAATTTTAGAGCATGGGACTGCGTAGCGATCGTTGGTTCAAGACAGCTCAAGTAAGTTCTTAAGTTACACATAATGTCCAAAATATACTTTGAACGACACACGAATACTTGCATATTGTTTGTCGCCAGAAATAGATAAAACAATGGCACCTATCTTGAGAAACTCTCACATACAGCAGACATAAGTTAACAATATAATCCTGTATCCAGTACCACACATTCCTGTTTTCTTTACAATCCTGTCAAACACAATAGTAATGAAACGAGTGGTAATCACGCAAGGTCCGCGACGTGACCTCGGGGTCAAGCGCGGCCGCGTGCGCGCAATATGCGAATGTGTGATGGCTTCATACCAGTGATTTTTATTATTGGCACGATTTTTATTTATTAGGAACAACTATAGTACACATTATCGCTGACTTTAACGGTGAAGGAAAAATCGCTTGGAAACCTACACATCTAAGTATTCTCCATAAACAATTTCAAAGGTGTGTGAAGTCTGCCAACCCGCACTGCCAGCATTGTGGACTAAGGCTTAGACCCTCTCAGTAGAAGAGGAGGCCCGTGTTTAAAAGTCGGGCCGTGTAAAATAAAGGGCTGGTATTATTTATAATACATATATATTTATCTGCTAACAACTTTCATATTAATGTGATTGAATGGATTTAGATGAAATTTGGGACACGTAGACTGTATTCTAGATTATCGTATATGGGACATATATTCTATTAAAACGCACTCATGATAGCCCACGAGAGCCTCGAGTAAAAGTTACATATTGAATAATTGACATGTTAAGTTATTATAATAATAGTTATATGTCTGATGTTACGGCGCAAATAATGTTATCCTTAAAATACTTATTCAAATTTGAAATAACAAAATAATAATATATTATTTAAAGATTATACGTTCATGGATAACCTTTCCCCTATGAAATGTTTTTGGTACGTATAGAACACGGTAATAATATAGTTCGTATGTTATACTATAATGTATGTATGTATTAATATGTAAAAAAATTGACTGAGATTGATTATATCATTTAAAGGTCTATGAACTTTATTTTTTTGTTTGATGTTATATGTAATCATAAACGGAGCTTTCTTAAGGAGGCAATATCTACTTGATTTATAGTTATTAAGTGGATTGTGTGACGTACGACGTACGACGTACGACGTACGACGATTTATACAAAATCATATTTTTATATAGTTATAATGAACTTTAAGTCTTACTATTGAAGCAATAGGACTTTTAAAATAACAAAAATGAAAATAAATTACGCGCTAAATCTATACTAATATTATAAAGCTGAAGAGTTTGTTTGTTTGAAAACGCTAATCTCAGGAACTACTGAACCGATTTTGAAAATTCTTTCACTAATAGGAAGCTATAGCACTCCTGAGTGCTATAGGCTACTTTTATCCCGGGAAAATATTTTAATCACGGAAAACCCTTTTCACGCGGGCGGAGTCGCGAGCAATACTAGTACTCAATATATAGATAGTTGCGTTTTTGTACTTTCCTTATATATCCTCCTTTTTCGTAGCAAATATTAGTTGTGAATTCCAAAACATTTCGCGGTAAACAACACGATCGTATTGCGATAAACCGCGACATGTATGATTTATGTTTTCCCACAAGCATGGCGTCACCAAACTGACTCAGCTTCCGGTCGCAGTTTATTTAAAGACGACATGGACTCGTGACTGAGTGTGCGGGTTGTATTGCAAATTCAGTTTTTTGTTTGATGGAATAACATTATACGTTGGTTGATGGTAGACGTTTATAAACCTATACGCAATAATACTACCGAGAATATAGGACTAAAATGTTTTGTATAACGTTGTACTACGTTCATCTTTTGACACATTTGACGCCTCATGACGCCCGATGTCGGTTTTGAGAGATCCGTCTGGAAATCTTTAGGCCTCTTCTATGTTTAGCAGTGGACTTCATGTGGCTGATGATGATGATGAACGTCCAATAATAAGTTGCTTAGTGCTGGAAATAGATAAAATAGATGTGTTCAGTTACTTAGGTATTCGCATAAGTGAAACCTTCAAACTAATAGTGTGAGAATGTTTTTATATTATTTCTTATCCAACTGAGCACTTAAGCCAACATAAAAAATATAGATGTGGGTTCTCGGGAATTTTATACCCAGGCTTAATGTAATAAAGAAAATAAATAATTACTGGCGACATACAAAATAGACCATTTCGGATCTAAATTAAATCTAAATTGCTTACATGCGTTTTTAATTTGATTCATTAAACTTAATCATCTAATTTTGTATCTCGATTCTTGGGGATCGATTTAAAAATGTAACATCCAGTTTTATATGCACAAGGTTACAGACTCTATGGGAATAGTAATAAGAGTGCAAATGGTATGAGTTGTGATTAATTAACTTTTTTATTTGTGTACCTTTGGATGTAATTATGCAATAAATTGGCAGTTACCGCTCTCGCAAATACTGGGATGCGTGCGCATTCGTGTTAGCACATTGTAAGAGAAAAAATGTAGCTCTTAACGAGTTGAAAGTTATGTTATTATTCTATTACATTCGTTTTATGGCCCACTTGAAATACTTTTAAATGAAATATTTACGTGGAGGGTCTGATTTATTTAACTTATTATAACCAGAATCCTTTATAAGTCATAGAAACCTATTTATTATGTGTCAATTGGACGATGTGGCGTCAGATTCACAATATTTTATGAAAAGAGTGAGTGTAATTGAGTAAGTGATCTTTACCGCCCACAAAGAACACATCGGAGCATGTTTATGACTTTCAAAACGGACAGAAGAGAATGATAATCTAGCAAACTCATTGACCTTGCTATTTGCGACAACAATATTGAAAATTGGTACATCGGTTGAGAGAATCAATACAAGAAAAAGCTGTTTATATAGCTTTCAAAACATTAAATAAAAAACTGCCTGCTTTAAAACTTTGAAAATCCTTCTCAGTTACACATGGCAGTTTATTGGAGCAAGTCTCGCATCGGCGCGGGCGTGACCTGCAAGCGGTAGATGTTGACGTGTATTTACGTGACAGCGTTACGGGATTTCTATGGCCTTTGTTTCATACTAGCGATTACCCGTGACTTTTGCCGTACAGTCACGGACCATGCATTTTAATCCACGCGTTCTCGTGCCCTTACTGCCCTGTGCCAAGTTATGACTAACACATTCGCAGAAACTTCTAGAATGACACGCATTGGTCAAGGTACTTATACTATGTATACATAATGAATTCAATCCCGTTCGTTCGTTCCCGTTCAACATATTTTAGGTATGTCTATGGAACATATAAAGGGTGAAATAGTTTCAATAAGGTGAACTGATCACCCGTCTGTGCGACTGCATACGTCCCCACTAAACATAAACATACATGGAACATACAAGAGCTGTTTGATATTTTAAATTGTTAGCTTTAATGCTATCTTCGTTCACTAGAAGGAATGTATATTTCAACGGACTATGGGCGGCTGAGTGGTTAAAATGTACTTCTACTATCTTTGTTAGAATACAGACCTGAACTTATGCAATACGACTTAGCCATTAGTTTCTTATTATTCCGAAGTTTTATCCGATGATACGTTCTCATCAGTCGTTATCTTTATACCGAACATCACAAATTATTTCTACGAATATATTTTCCCACGAAAAACGAACGCTCTCAGATTCTTCATGTTCTAAGCCACAGGTCACATACTCGCATCAAGTTATAGTTTAGCCGCAACATGTTTTTATGTAATAGTGTATGTGAACGTGCGCCTGCGCAGTTATTTCCGCGCCGTTCGCGCCGCGTGTCGTCACGTGCGTACGATGCTCGATGGGACAGTTCACAGACTTCTCTAGAAACCAGACAGATAATGAGTATTTCGAAGAAACATGGTGGCTCCGATAAATATGGTAGAAAAACATAGAATCGTTTTTGAAATTAGTAAAAATAATCGATATAATAGGTTTGTAATTGCCTCACGTACGGAAGACGATATGTGATAATTAAAATTATACAAAACAAAGTAATTGAGAAAAAAGTTTGTGCTGGTGGAAGAAAGTTGGAATGCAGTAGTTTTTCGCATTGCGTCATTGCTTACTTTAAAGGACATTCATCTTTGCCTACCTCTCTGGAGATGTAGATATACAGCCATGAATATATTAGTTGTATTCTGTAGTTATTTATCTTATACAATTCTAAGGGCCGATTTTAATTCTTGCTGATAAATGCTACTCTTCATATAGATGTATAAGCCGACCAAATACAAAAGTGACACTTCAATCTGTGCTCCCAAATAAATTGTTATAAAATAAGTAGGTACTGTTTACATTAGCTGTTTAATAAGATAACTGTCAAATAAAATGAACTTGAAAACTGTGAAGCAGGCCCTAAGAGTCAAAGTGAAGTGTATAGTTTTTTTGTAAAGTTTTATTACGATCAAACTGCCGAACTGTCTATTTTAATTTTTTTTACCTTTATTTTTTTTGACGCCATCTTTATTTTTTCTCCGTCGTCCACCAGTCTAATCATAGATTCATAACAGTAGCGTAAAAAAGTCCGTGCCAAATCGTAATTTGTGTCTGACCACGTTTCTCCATAGGTGGTCCCCGTTGAATTTTCTTTTATGACTTCTAAAGTTTTACGTGCGTGTCTTTGAATTTAGACGAGCGGGTTACTAAATGTTTTTTTTCAGTGCAGCGTAAATTGGCAGAAATACGGGAAATAAATACGACTTTTTATCACGATGTTTTGTTTTATACCAAGAAGGATTTTATGAATATTCTGATTGCATTATTTTTTATTGACTGTAGATTGATGTTCTATATTTGAATTTCATTTAAATTATTTTCAGCCAGTGTCCATTTTTTATTAGTTTTAAATACCATAGATTACTATTTGTTAATTAAATTTATTTTTTATATCTTGGCATTAAGAATTTGGGTATACTATAAAATAAATAATAAATGGTTTCAATTATTTATTTCAATATGAAGTACCAGCAATAGGTTTAAATTTTTAAGCCCTTTAAGAACCGAAAGGGGTTTGATTTTATATACGACCATTAGGAGGTACCACATAAAACATATTCACGTTTATGATTTACCGCGAAACAATCTAAAAGTTGTTCCTCTACAGACAGCATTTAATTGATGTAATAAAGTTTTATTTGTGATTAATATTCTGTTCAAAAATATATTCAAAACAAGTTTTTTGATCCCTTTGAATCAAGAATTTTATATTGGTTTGTGATATATGGTATACTTTTTGTAACCAGTCAATAAAAGAGGTCTCAATTTTTTATCTAAGAGTCAATGTTAATAAATACTGACTTGTTATTATCTAGGCTGGAAGATCTATATGGCCTTTGCTACATTTTATAAAGTTTACTTGTCTAAGTATTAGAACGAATTTTAAAAAATGTGGTCGTGTTTTTGCGCGGGAAATGTTATATTGTAGTTTATCTGTAATCAAATTTAAAAAACTAATTGATGAGCTTATAATTTTTTACTTTTTATGTAATAAAATGTAAATTGATAATTTTTTGTATTGAATAATTATGGTGAGTAAAATTTCAAGATGGCTAAACATTAAACACTCCTTCCCATTCCTTAACTAAGATCGGCAGTCAATGATTCTTTTGATTTCGCGGTGGTAGAGTTTACTTAACATCAAGTACCTAACTCACTTGCAATTTTCCTGGCCTGGTATTAAAAAAACTTAAAAATTAAAAAACCTAATAAAGTCTCTTTTGCATGCTTCAAGATGATTTTTTTTATTTGCGAGAAATGTAGAAGTATGTATATTTTATTATTCAAAACGTGTAACGATGTGTCGGCGTGTATGACAAATTGTACGGCTCGTGAATGGAATGATGAGATGGTTCGACAGAATGATTGACTAGTTTGGTATTTTCAAAGGTCATGATGGTTACCATGAATTTGCAGTTGCCAAAATTAGCAGTTCTTGTGACGAGTTTTTGCTACTTACAAGCTGTTAATTTTTTTTACACTATCCCCTGAATTTAAGTGTCACAAAAAATAATTTCAATGGTTCTTTGAAAGAAACAGTTACAAACAAATGCATACTGTAACACAGTACAAAAAAATCAAAAACCAATTCAGATATCAATACTGATCGTATTTTTTGTCATTAATTTCTATTATCTTAACAATGATGCCTAATAAAAAGAGGTCCGTTATACGTTGCTGCATGTAGATGTGTCGACAGGGTACAATGGGAGCCGCCTACTGTTCCTTTGTGCTTGTTTTTTATGATCTATAACATGTGTTTTGATATCAGATCATCTTAACTATGCATTTATACCACTATTTGTTTTGTCATATAAAGTGTAAAGGAACGCGGCAGGCGCCAGTCGCGGTTCTGTATTGCAGCATAGAGTATCGTGTAAGACATTTTATAGTAAAAAAGTTTTTAAGAAAGATGTTTGAGTAGTGCATTTTTTTTTACATGAGTTTCATCATAAACTAGTTTTTGCCCGCGGCTCCACCCGCGTGAATGAGTTTTCCCGGGATAAAAGTCTCGCTTTGTATTTTCCCGAGATGAAAAGTAGCCTATGTGTTAATCCAGGACATAATCTACTCGTGTGCTAAGTTCATCGAAATCCGTTCAGTAGTTTTTACGTGAAAGAGTAACAAACATCCATACATCCATACATCCATACTTACAAACATTCGCGTTTATAATATTAGTAGGATTCTCATCGTTTTATTTAGTTAGCGACTATTTCGCACTGTTTATGATATGGGAGGTAGTTTCAATCCCTTTGAGATGGACAGTGTGACACGTTTACTTCCGTCTACACTTCTGAGTCACTTGTTCAATTAGTCAAGTATTACTCACGCATAAGTGCATTGCAAATTAAAATTATGCGGAAAATGTATACATTACCACAAGCTATAAGTCTACTAACTTTAGCCTTGTTAAACTTTAATATCGAATTTAATTTGTAAACTCCGATATTTCTTTTCAATGACAGTCAAAATCCATTCTATTCGATTTCATCGAAAACATAAGTCTATCAAAAAAAGGATAGTTCAATTGCAAGAACGCATTTATTCCTTTAGACAGGTAAATGATAAATTACGCAGCGGAAAGGCACTTTGATAATTCTATTAAACTTGCATTTTCTGTACAATGTGTAGATACAGTGTTGCCAGTTTTTGCGAACATTAAGTATCCCGTTTGTTGCAGTTAAGTCGACGATGTGACGAACTGGCCACTCCCGCCGACATCATCGTTTTACGGCCTTTCGAACGTATTGCAAAAGTTATTTATCAGGTAAATATAGAGTAACTCTACTCATCTGTCAGCCCAGTTTAGTAGTAACTACGGTTTTGTTTGCCTGATTTATATTTTTATTGTTTGCGCATATTTTATTCTGAATAACTACTAAATTTATCAGTACTAAATTTATGTATTTAGTATTAACTAATTTCTACGTATAAAGATGGTGAGATATCATGTTGATTTAAATAGGTCGGTGTTATTTATGGGATAAACTACATTAACATAACATGAACTTGTTAAATAATTTTGCCTGCCACTTCACACCCTGCATACATTATTTTAAATAGTCAAAGCTATTATCAGAAATTACTACAAATAATTAAAACAGCCATTCCGTTATTTTTTTCTAAAAGTACAGTCAGCGTGAATTAAGTTTGGAATCATGAAAGCCGCGCCGGTAATGAGCCGACGGTAATGCGGTCATAGTAATGGACCTATTACGTATTTTATTGCGCTAAGATGTTCAAATTGCACCAATCAGGGCGCGCGAGTGATTTATTTGACCGGATGTGGGGCCTTTAGTTTTAATTGCGTAATTGCATTAAAATAATTTAAAGAAATGGTGATACAGTTATAATTTCAAATATATAAGGAAATATATATCTTTATCTTCTTTTGGTTTGTGTACTTTTGGTTCATAGTGGAGGTAATGATTATTATATTTTTATATTTATTATTTATTTACCTTTAATGTATGTAGAGGAATATAGACGATCGGAAATATTGAGGGTTCAAGTTAAAGTGGTGGGTAGACTTAGTCGCTCAGAAGCTATTGTTCATTAAATAAAGACCTTAGTCATAATCAATTACGAGTCATAATACATCATAATATCTAGTGTTATATAGGTATCAGAATAATTTATTTAGAATGTAATGTTTTTATATATCAATGAATATAAAATTACGTCGGTTTCTAAAGATAAATTATTGCACACTGGTCTAGCAGAGATCCTGGGTTCCACTAGAGGCCACAAACCAATATTTGTGTTTTTGTATTCTATTTATATTTAAGTGCTTTATTGGATTGTTTTTTTCTCTGATATCGACATAGGCGCGCTCTATTATACCTTCGAAAAGAAACTCTCTAAACAGCAACTACATTATAGTTTATACCATATTCAGGAAAGGACAAAGAAGTAAACAAAGAATATGGTTAAATTGTGTATATTTATATACATTTTAATAATATAGTACATACCTAATTACACCGTTGCCAATCTCTTATGTACAGTCAGCCACTTAAGTAACTGAACACATTCAAAACTGAATCATAAACTTTTGTATTCTTACCAATTTTTTTTCTCTGCATATTAATAAAATAAAAGAGATTTACATTTCTTCACGCAAAGAAAAACAAATGATTCAATTAAAATTAACGCGTATAGGCGATTTAAAGTTTTGAATTTGTTCAGCTGCTTATGTAGCTGACTGTACCTATTCTATATTTGTGTTATAATGTAGTACTAAAGCATCAGCGGGGAAATACCATAAAACCTACACAAAGGAAAACGTGCGTTAGACATAAATGGAAATTGGAATTAAGGTTTTGCATTTATCATGGGATCACCAATTAGAGGATTACTAGCCCATTACGATGTCATCACCATAACTTTATCGCACTCCCACAGAGATGGTGCAACATCTCTTGTAGTAATATAACTTTATTACCATAATTTTGTATAGGTACTTGGTGGTCTGTCAAGCTCATTGAACAATCATTATATTCATATTGTAAAAGGAGCTACCTTAAACCTTTTAAGCTTATCATTGAAACTGAAGATCACAATATTTGACATGCCTGGTCGTCTCTCAAACTCACTAAAAATCATATTCTGATAGAAGATATTTAAAAATTGTAAAATTATTGTAATTTTTGTCAGTCATAGGTGAAGGTTCCGCGAGTCTGCCATATTATAAGTGTACCTGAATAGAATTCCGAATACCTCGTTCATTCATAAGTTTGATTTATGTAGCAAACTAATAGCCTAATTTATTACTATTCAAATCAGTTTGTTTACTTATTACCCAAATTATTAAAGAAGTGTTAATAAAAACAGTAATAAATTGATCTAAACAAATTAAATTCACAATCCTCTTTATTCCATTGAACAAAATAAGGTATTTATTTCCCTCGGATGTCTGAATGCGTCTGTATCGCGCCTATTCCGTTGACAATCGGAACTAAATTGCTTGTACTCGGAGCCAACAAGTTAGGGTATAAAATACCGACTAGGATTCACGCGGTCCAACAGATAATAATGTAGGAAACTATGGGACCGTCTTCACAGACTTCGCTGTAACCGACAAATGTTCAAGTTACTTGTACTAATTGTTACTCAAGTGATTTTCGCGATTCGAATATTTAAAATTTAAAAGCAAACTACGGAAGGTTTTACGTATTTTCATTTTGCCTTATTTTGGCTGAGATAGCGAATATTTTGCTTAAAAACATATAGATTTTATCTTCTGAAGTATGTGGCTGTTGATCATATCTACTTTATTTCCCAGATATTCATGTACATTTTTAGTATTTTCCAAAACAGTTTCAAACATTATCTACTAAAAACAACGACAAACAAACTCTATGAAGCTATCGCAAGCACGTTTTAATTGCGAGATGCAATCGAGTTCACATAGTACAACTTAAACGTCAATACACAATATCCCCGCACACACCACCCTTATTCTCATCACAATAAGGTCGACATATTCCACAGTTTTATCAAACATAACTTTCAACAAGCCGTTGGATGCACTCTAGGTATTATCTGGGATCGACTCGTTACGGACGACACTTCAATACTGCTGAGACTTTGTATCAGATATACCACGTAGATTTTTTTTAAAAGGTTCTTTATGCGGCCAGTTTTGCAACTTGATTTTGTTGGGACTTGCTTTGATGTTCCTTTTTTTGGATAGATAAATAGGAGTACGTGTTTTTAGCTTGGAAAAATAAGTGGGTCTCTTGATGGTTAGTGACCACTGCTTATGACCACAAACACAAAGGAATTAATATGTTCGACGTTTGTAGTTTTTTGGTTGGTGGCAAATCAATGTAACCAAGACTCCAAGAGTATTCATATTAACAGACTATGCGTCAATTTTTTTAATTAAGGCTACCTTAACATTTTTATAAAAATAATTGTATTAAAAATATTTCAACAGCGTCCGTATTGATGTAACTGGGTCAGTTAGGGCAGAGAACCTTTATACATTTCATGGAATGTTTCATAGTACAAATACAGCTAACCTTAATTAACACTTCCAGTGTGCATCCGGTACGGTACTTAAATAACCAATTAATATAATTAACATTTAAAAATGATTTATTATTATGAAGGTTTAAGAGTGTTGCTCAACTACGCATACCATTGCTGACCAGGCGCGCACACACAATGCATATATACAAAAATGCCTCAGGGTCCGTTCCACAGGTTTCAAGTAAATTTTATTTGACAGTTATCGTATGTATGTACAGTCAGAAGCATAAATATCTGTACAAAATCAACATTTCAAATCGCCTATAATATACGCGTTAAGTTAAACCTAAACCTTTTTTCTTTGTTTGAAGTAAAGTAAATCTCTTTTATTTTATTTTTGTGAAGAGAAAAATATGATTAGTAAGAACACAAAAGTATGTAGGCAATTTGAAATTTTGAATTTGTTCATCTACTTATGCTGCTGATTGTACATACACACATACGCACACTCACGCCTTTTTATACCCGAAGGGGTAGGCAGAGGCGCAACTAAGTGCACCCACTTTTCGCCGTGCGTATTCCGTCCCGTGATGTGATAGGGGGCAAGCCTATTGCCATATCGGGCACAAATTCCAGACTCTGGGCGGATACTGAATTTTAGAAAAATCCAACATTACTATGCCCGACCCGGGGGTCGAACCCGAGACCCCAGGATTGCAGTCGTATCGTAATACAACTACGCCACCGAGGCAGTTGTACGTATGTAGTCCATAGTACTCATTTTATTACCATTTATTTGGGAGCATCGATCAGAGTGTGACTTTTGTATTTGGTCGGCTTATACATTCATGATACGAGTAGAATTTATCATTAGTGGTAAAATCTGCCTTAAATATAGAAATAACGCCTGTGCGACTGGAGAGGCGATCAAAATCTGTGTGTCATTTCATAAAAATGTAGCTTCTGTTGAGCATTGAGCTAAGCTGATGTTCTAACGCTATTCGAATGGCAAGTCTTCAATATCCGTTCACCTTGAAGACAAGTAGCCTTGACATAATATTAATTATATGCCATTACCAATATATAAGTACATAAAACAATAAGACACTTTGAGATAATTTTTCTTACGCGATTTACGCAGGACTGGATCCACTTTGAGGGATGATGTCAGACAGTCGGCCAGTCTTAAAAACTAAACCATTCGTTTCTGCAACATGCTTTAATAAGCGAGTTGCGTCGACCCCACATCGGAGTACGATAAAGCCACGTGATAGAAGAAGAGGATCATAGGAACATAACACATTCAGATATTTAAAAATAACAAGTTTAATCAAAACAATTACAGTCAACAAGCGATCTCGGGTCCTCATTTCGATTCATAAATTCACGTTTCGTTAAACGCAGTGTGGTTGCAAAAACCGCATTATTCATAAGGCTGTTACGTTGGGCCGCTGTAATCAATTAATACGAGATCGCCACCGTGGAGGTATGGACTATGGAGATGCGCTGCGTTGGACTTTTTGTCAAAAATACCGCGGCAAAAGGCGCCGCTTGCGATAAATTATTGTTTTTATAAAATTTGTCGCTGATTTCTTTCGTGGTTGGCTGCGTGTAAATTTAGTTTGTAACTAAGAAAAAATGTTTTTATCGTAGAAAGCCTACGTGTTGGGGATGTAGATGCGCTTTTAGATCATGAATTTGATCACGACAAATTAATATTTCTTAAAGAAACAATAAGTATGGAATTATTGTTTAAAATATATATCATGTTGAATCATACAACATTTTTCGATCACAGGTTGTATAATTTATAGTGCCTATATCTATAATTTAATTACGTTAGATACCAGGGTATCATAACCAGGAGCTATTATAAATTCAATCTACACACGCGATTCAGTTGCATAAGCAATATAATATACAACGTATTGCAATCTGCGAATTCATTTCATTAGACAATACATTAATAACGCTGGAGAGTCGATACATCACAAATTACAAGTACAGTGCAATTAAAATGCAAATATTCAAACAAGTAGAACTTGTTTGCTGTACTAGTGGGCTGCTATTTATCTTGCGATTGCTTAACGATTGCCAATAGTTACAGAAACTTAGACTTGCCTTTCTGATGGATTGATCCCACGAAAGCCGTGTTTCGTTGTGATTTCTGGGGCCGTTCACAAGATGCCAACAATCGTAAACGCTAATAGAAAACGAAAAAAAATGTATGGGGTTGACAGATCCTTTCGATAGACTTATCGATTGTAGAAAGGCGTCATGAGTATGGCCCCTGCACCCTTCGCCATATTTGGACTTATAGCACCTATTATGTGAGAGTCCTGGGTAGCCATTTTACTGGCAAGTTGATTTTTGCTGTCAAGCTGTCGTGCTTTGGTTTATTATAAAATGTCATTTTATGGCATAGTTATACATCACAACATAAATGATAATTTTGATCAGCGCAAGAGCGACCTAAGCATTGGATTCCAGAAAGTTAGTAGATTTTTCTCACCTTAGATTTTTTTCTTATTAAGCTACGTCTTAAAAGTCATTAAGTCTGCTGAAAAGGCTTATAATTTAATTAAAAGCAATAATTTATACGGCACAATAAAAAAATAAGCAAATTAAAATTATGTCACGTCAATTGCGTGAATGATGCACATAGACCGTCCTTGCTCTGGGCGCCATTTTATTAACTTGTATTTCTATTGTTCGCTTTGAGTATACAAATTGTTCGTGCAGAATTCAGTAATTAATTTCGTGACAAAACAATAAATTACAGGCCATGTAATTAATGGGGAAAGAAATGAATATCCAACACCCACACATACGACACTCAGACATCTGACGTCACTACACATCAGTTCGTTTACAAAATACAAATGCTTTTTTTCACATTGGCTTCAAAGGAACCAGTCCAATTGGGAGTGCCTAATGAACTCAAACACGTTGACAGCAGGATCCGTCCGGACCCGCTCTTGACCTTGGGATCCAAATATAGCCGGTGATGGCATAACGAGAAACTTTTCTTTTATTTTCGACAAGTTACGTTTTATGTGCAAGCTGTTTGGAAGGTTTTATGTGATACGAGTATATTATAATTGGGTATTTTTTCCATACCATATCCATACCAGCCCTGTATTATATACTGCCCACTGCTGAGCACGGGCCTCCTCTACAACAGAGAGGGTTAAGGCCTTAGTCCACCAATCTGGCCTAGTGCAGGTTGGCAGACTTCACATACCTTCGAAATTCAGAGAAATTTCTTAGGTATGCAGGTTTCCTCGTGATGTTTTCCTTCACCGTTAAAGCGAGCGTTCACAAAGGTATTTTTTAATACCCTCTATATAGGGATAGGCCGTCCCTAATCATTATTTAACGGAAATTTTGCGAATCGTTGTCAGGGTACGTTAGCTGTGTCTATTTTTATTAGTATTAACTGTTTTAAGGATATATTATACATTATAGTGATGCTATTACTGCAACTACCTAATGATCTCACTCACATGACGTAAATAAACCATATTTGTGTGAGTTGCCTTAGAAATACACTTTTAGTATTAATTTTTCCTTGATGTTTTTCGTTATGCGGTTCTTAATGTATTGTTTACCTGTGTGCTGACAAATATTAAACGAAATTTCATACTCATTTAAAATTTATTAAATCGCTTAAGACCGCTAAAGCACGTTTAAGTATTGTTTACATATTTAAAGATATTTGTCTTTTTTACCTTTTATAACTAAATAAACGTAATACCTCTTTTGTCTTCCTCTACGTAATCCTTATTACTTTATTAAGGACGATAACACACTCACAATTCCCCTGGCAGTGTGCATGGTAGTTAGTGATCATTTTCCACCAGGTGAAACACACACAGAAATAAAGAAGTCAAGGTTAATTAAAAACTACCGAAAACCAGCAAAATAAACGTAAAAAATAAACAAAAGAGAACCAAATCCATACAAACACACAATATCAATCGATTTGAAACAAATCGCACAAAACCATTCACATTCTGAATTTAATTGGAATAAATGTATAGAATTTGTCAACAGTAATGGAGATTTATCTACGGTTTAGTTATTCTAGTAGAGAACACAATAAACAACATAATAATTAGATAACAAAGGTTAGCTCTGAAGTTATCTAAGATCAGTGCAGCCTGTTGCGCGCCACTGCCTATCTTATCTATAATTATGCGTATGTCGAAATTATTCTGTCCTTGCATTATTGTTGGCTAGATAATTGTAGAATTATTTACACTAGACTCTTGTTTTATACTTATTTATAACTTGGTTTTCCTTTTCTCTTTAGAGTTCTTATAAATAGAATTAGTAACAAAAAGGTTTTCGAATAAATGTACATTAGTAATAGTAGTTCTTTTTTAAGTTTACTTTCCAATTTCCTTTTTTTAAATTCTTAGGTGACCCTTGCTGTGTGAATCTGATACAAAATAAGAAAAAAATACAGGTTACAGATAAAGTAAAATGTATAAAAAACATAATGAATCGTCGTTAGTTCTTTATCTTAATAAACTTGCGTGTAATGGAATTACCAATAGATTACCTTAATACTTCTTAAGAATAATATCGATGCTTAATGCCATTTTCGTAAAAGCATGCATAGCGTCTTAAGCATTCCTTCTAGATGTTTCCTGTAACGTCACAGATGAACAAAGAATCTTTCTCTGTATGACATCAAAGCCAAATCTTTATGCATGAAATACCCAGCATCGATTCCACACAAGGAAAAGGATGACATAAGCAGTGGGTTTTACAGAACAGAAAACGCGTTGACATTTAGTACCACAACTTTAGGCGGCAGAAATTGCTTGCTGTTAAGCAGGTCATCTCCATAATCCATGCATTGTAGCTAGTGTACTGGACATGTTGATCGCAGCGTTTTATTTAATTTAATTATTGTTGCTGTTGCTATTGATTGCGGTTTTCCCGCTTACTTATTCGTCATTAAAAACCTTGCATTCAGAAAAACTTCAGACACATAAGACAAAGGAACCATGCCCATACAGCCGCGCAATTCCTACTTAATTTACAAGGGAAGCAAGGAGTGCCCACGTTTAGCAATTCGGCACACAATACTAACCGGATCGTAGAACAATCGAACAAAGCGGATGGCGGTATTGTGGAGAATGTGGGCCAGCCGCGCACGCAAGGACACCGGCGGTTTGCGCAGATGGATTGGCAGTCAGTTGTGTCAATAAGTTAGGTAATAGATCCAGAAGGCATAGTTCTTATCAATATTCGTTTTATGGTACAGTATCAGAGGCGTAGACAGACTTCTAGAGGCTCTAAAATCTGAATTATTGTAGTATATGAAGTAGTGGGTTTGGATAGTGTTCTACGATATTATTTTCTTTAGAGATAGAACTCTCTGAAAAGGTCTTTTATTGAAATTTAGGTCAAAATTGAATGTGTCGGTAGAAAAAGTAATTTAAAAAATCATGTAGGTGATTTGTCTGCTGCAGTTTTAGATTTAATGATTATTAGATTTAACATTTAACGTTAGAGAGAGACGATATAACACTAGTTTTTAGTGCAAAGTGTGTGATACTTTTTGAGAACAGGTGGCATTTACCATTCAAAAGCGAACGACCTGTTTGACTCGTCATGCAGTTACGTAAAAAATAATTAAAATGAAAACATCTCTGAAGTTTTCGAATCTTAAACGTATGTAAATGTATACGGGAAGAATTTATAATAATAATTTATAATTTATTTTATTCATATTAAGTATCTAAAAGTATTCGATTCCCAATGCAGGTAAATGAAGACAGGTGGTGTTTCTTAAGTTGTGAATATCCCACCCACGACAACCGACCGACTAGTGTGGGTGTAATTTATTTAACTTTTATCTTGTTCGAGATAGCGATCAATTTTAACACTAACAAAAACTAGCCCCACATGTAAGGGACTTGAACCCTGCTCTACAAGTAAACAAACCGACATTGTATCTTATTACTTGCCTTCGCAAAAAGTGAAAGTCGCTGCCAAAAATGGCACAGTTACATCACTTACCTTATGGTCGTAATCACAGTCGTAATGGTCTTATTACTTGCGTGGTAAGGGTGGTTTTGCTATGTCATTTAACGCGTTTTTTAACGTAATGTATGATAATCGGCTTTTAGCGTTCTGCGGGCAAAACTACGTAACATTGAATTGTAAATTAGTTGTTTTATTTGAATAGTTGTTGATCTGTGAGTTTTGTTCAGTTTTATTCGCTCGTGTCTCATTAGCAGCACAGTTATATGTCTTTGTGTAAAATATCCATTTGACTGAACGAACCTACAATGTATTATTCTGGTGATTCATTTTGTTAAAAAAAAATTCAAGCTTCAGTGCGATACAAAACACATTTTATTATGCCAAAAAACGAAAGTCTTTATTCATAAATTGTTTGTAAACCTTGTTTAGTTATCGAATGTTTTGTCTTCTTCGAACGGATTTTAAATTGAGTTTAGAGGAAGAAGACAAAACATTCTATAATGTAAATAGGTTTATAAACTGTTTATGAATATACGTAAATAATTTATTTCAAACGAGAATTTGCTCGCGGCTCCGCTCGCGTGAAATGTTTTTCCAGGATAAAAGCCCACCTATATATTTGCCTGGGATAAAAAATTGCTTATTCAAGACTATAATCTATCTCTGTGGCAAATTGCATTTAGGTTGAGTAACAAACATCCATCTAAATTTTCGCGTTTATAATAAGGTAATTTATAGTAAGGAAGATTTATATTACTGACACCAACTCGAGACAAACGTTGGCGATTCACGCAAATGTTTGTGCCAACGGGAACATGTTGCTTCTCGGACAAATTGCGGCGTTTCAGAACGACGGAACCGTCCAGTTGGAATATATTGCACTTGCCACGATGTCTATAGAAGCGAAGGTTGCGTCAGTGCTCAGGTTTTTAGGCCATTAAAGGGCACGATGACTCGGTGCTTCGTAGACTACGCTATAGTATAGTTAGGTATAGTTTTTGTTACTAACGGATTAAACTATTTGTTGGTTATCTGGTTTTTGGAATCTTCTGCTAATGTATTTAAAATTGCCCGGTTTCGAAATAATATTGACGTGATTCTCGAAAAGGGGCTCCCTAAGTAATTTTTGATTAATGCGTTTGAGTTTTTGGAATAAGGCTAATGCACTGATACTTTTTAATTTTATTTCAATGCATAATATGCGGTTATTTTAGAATTAACGATTTAGGTTGTTAGACGGTATCCAACGGCTTTTAGATTATTGGGTTTTTTATACAATATAGGTTGTAACGTAGATTTGGAAAGTCTTTGTTTATGTTTGTGAAATTCTGTGCCGTACGATATTTGAAACGAATCGAGATTTAAGAGATGGCTAATTAACTTTTGATTGGGTATCTACTCAAAAGTGATTATTGTCCGAAACGCATAAGGAACCCAGAATATCTTTCACTCTGCTTGTAAAGCTGTTAGTTTTGAGTACAATAATCTTGTGTTTTCTTGGTGTGTATTTGGCCAAGTTCAATAAAATCATTTATAACGTCAAAATAACGCCACCGAGGTTTAAAGAAATAAAACGCTTCTAAAGAACCTAAAACACTGATTATTTTAAATTTACTAAATGCCATATTAAATAGCTACATATAATTCTAGACCTAATCACAAATATGCAGAGTTCAATTTAGTTTGTGCTCAGAAGTAATATAATAATATCGAATGACGTGACCATTTGGAAATA
Organism: Sphinx pinastri; assembly: GCA_947568825.1. Lineage (NCBI taxonomy): Eukaryota > Metazoa > Arthropoda > Insecta > Lepidoptera > Sphingidae > Sphinx > Sphinx pinastri. Next base: position 2,726,784 of record OX387615.1, read on the forward strand.
AACAATTTGATGGCAATCCGGTATTAATATTAGATGTCTTTTTGATTTATGTCCGTCGCTCTCACGGAGGACCGTTAATTTCCTACATATTTCTATGGACTTAATACTAAAGTCGCCCTCGGCGAAGTTGTAGTTGGGATCTTAACGCTAGGGATAAATCAAGAGGCTTAGAATAACTATTTCGCTGGTAGGAACTTTGCTATGAAGAATATATTATACTCGGATGAACAATTTTTTTTTATAATACGACTACGAGAGTCCTCGTTAAGATATGAACGTTAAATGTAACTGTTGAAATTCAATTATATTCAATAATAATTTATGGTTAATGTCCATTTTAGCAAGGTCTTTACGCTTAAATACCTTACCATGCAATACTAACATGACATGCTTTTTGTCTTGAAACAACTTGTCGAAGCATTTGCATGTTGACATTGAGATGAACTCACACAGACACTCAGTGATCAAAACACACACGCAGAATATTAAGCGGGCTCTATTAACATGTGACAATGCATCGTAGGAGCAGTGTCAACGCCCACCAGAAGCCGATGGCATGCAAACCGACTATAAAATTATCCGGACAATCTCAGACAAATGTTTCAACTGATACGGTCTTGGAGTATCTCTTATAAGTTTTATTGAAGTTATATATTTCATGTAGATGTGTTGTTTGGAGCTAGATTTTTTTTGTTTAGGTTTTTGGTTGCGCCTGTTATGTAGAGAAAAAGTTCGCGGCGTCTGTTCAACTTTATTACTGCTGCGCTGCTAGAATCGAAATGTTCCAGGTCTAAATAATATTGATGTAGAAAAGTACATTAGTGAAAGTAGAGGGGATCAAGACTTTATAAATCCTTTTGGACCTACACCAGCTCTCCCCAGAGCAATATGTTGGAAACACTATTATTGGTCTTGCATCTTGTGTACGGAGGTCCAGTCTAGTCCACCATTAACTGAGATAGCTAGAAAAATCTGTTATGCCTCCTAAAGACAATAGTATACAAATAAAGGCATTAAACAATCAATACTACTATCTACTTGCATTGTTAATTTAATAAAAGAATTTTCTAACACCATAATAAAATGCAAAAAGAGTCTTCAGTTAACAAAGCCATAAAATCAACATTTCTGCTTGATAGTACATAATAGTATTTGCGAGTGTGAACTCAACTCAGTGGGAGACGGCGTCGGTACACGAAGCTTTTATAAATGTGTTAATTAAATCAACTGTACCTGTTTGGCACCGCTTAAAAACTTAATGTCTGTACTGTTATGGACACTAGGCTTTTAGGTTTTTTACTGAAAAATAAAGACAGGCTTAGACTCTCTGTTCAGTGCGTAATGTCGTTGAAGTGTTAGATGTGTGTTGTTCAATGCTACAATAATGTTTGTCGTTGCCTTAATTATTAATTGGTCAATAAAAAATGGTGACACTGATTGGCAATTTTAAACACCATACCTCTAGATAATTCGATATAACAGTAAGACTACTTAAGTAATAAAAACCTCAAATGAATTAATAGGATACTAAATCAAAAGTAAAAAATACCAACAAAAAATCCAGTCAAATTAAGCAGTCTAAATTAACCCGTCATCAATTTCGAAAAAGCAAAATATAAAACATTCGCCATAATTCGAACCCACTTATCATGATGTCACCGAATTAAAAAACATCGAGTAACGACCGAATATAAACACTATGACATAAGAAATTATTTTCTCTGAAAACCGGTCTCAGAGCTCGTTTTAAATCAAACATAAATATGGAAATTAATGCATTTGTGAAATGACATTCGAGTGAGTTTTTATATTGGACCATACTGGTGAACCTTTGGTATGTGAGGAGCGTAGCGGTTAGCGAATTTGTGCGTACATTCATTTCTGCGTGCTCTTTTGAAATGTCTTATCTATAATATGAATAGGTAGAGTTATATTGGTAAAACCTACACTGGTGATAACTTAGTTTTCTATGTATGACACTTCAAAATGGTCGTTAATCAAATATTATAGGGACTTTTCTGCTAAATACATTTTTTTCTTTACGATGATCTTTAAACATTAAGGTCACATTCAGCCTGGTTTGAAAGGATTGCATAGTTACAATACGGATGAGAAAGGAATCCATACGTTGAACTCATCGTGACTTTAAATTTGAGATGAAAATGTCACGTTAAGGTTGTTTAAAGGTTAAGGATATCCAATACATGTTTTATTATTAAATGTCGACAGAGACATTATTTTTTTCCGTTTATTGTTTATGTGATAGGTAAGTTTAAGTTGCCAAGAAGTTTTTATCATCACAATGTCGTTTAGCTAAATGCGGAAACATAATATTAGCGTGCATCGATGCACAATTATAATACACTGGCGCCGACAAACGTCGCGTCGCGTTGTTGCTCCTTATAGCTTTTTTCGGTTTTCATCAAAATATAGCTTCCTTACCTATATCCTAATTTTATTCTAGTTAAATAGATATTGTAGTCGATAGCCTAGTTAGGAATGGAACGGTCTGCCGAGACAATGTCCGGAGGTTCAAAACCCAAGGACACACATCTGACTTTTCGCAGTTATGTGTGTATTGTTTATCAATGATCGTTCGCTTTAACAGTGAACGAAAACATCGTGAGGAAACCTACATACCTGAGAATTCTCGATAAGAATTTCGAGGGTATGTGAAGTCTGCCAACCCTCACTAGGCCAGCGTGGTGGACTAAGGCCTAAAAACCCTCTCAGTAGTAAAGGAGGCTCGTGCTCAGTAGTGGGCAGTATATAATACAGGGCTGATTGCATTGCAAATAGATAAATGCTATTTGACAATATTTAAAAACTTAATGCATGTAAAGTTCGTGCGCCATTTGACCTTCCCTTATAAGTAACTTCATATAGCTCTGCTTGCCTCCATACCCAAAGCCTTAATATAAAAAGAGAAACGATAATGGCCGAGTCCGATTCAAAGTAACATTTGAAGGCGGGGGGCGTTAAGGCGATACGCGATTAATATAACACGTAAGAAAAAGCGATAATGTCCATATTTATACGTAATTGCGGGCTGCACGGGAGTGTAATGTATAAGTTATTCACGATACGCTGTTTATATTTCCTGGATTTATTACGGGAATCGGAACGCAGCGGGGTCTTTTCTTAAAGCTGATATTCTTTAAGGAGTTGTGTAGTTGTTAGATTCAGAATGTAGTTTTAAATTTACTAGGCATTTTGGTTTGCAAAGCCTTTTTAGGTATGCATCATCATTTTGTCTACCTCCGCCACCAAGTCGTGCTTTATTTCGGTTTGGAAAACGTTGTACTCAGTACATGGGTCGTTCACAGATGTCTTTCTAAAATCATTAATGCTTATAGAAACAAAAAATAATAATGTATTGAATTAACTTAGGTTATTAACTAAATAAATTATTATTCTGAGAGAAATGACATAGGTAGCGAAAGACTTTCGATAGGATTTGTCATTTCCATACATTTTTTTGCACTTTTGTTTTCTATTAGCATTAAAAATTGTAGAAAGGCATCTTGTCGACTGCTCCTGGACGTTTGGATGCCTTCGTAAAAGTATAGCACAGTGCCACACAATGCTTGGAGCTCTAAATTTTAGATGATGCTCTTATTGTTTAGTAATAAATACTGTCAATCAGCGGAACAGTTGTAAAAAAAATACGACTTCATAGCGACATAAATGAGATGCCTAATCGATTCGTTACAAAAAATAGTCAAGGGGTCATAACACTCTGCATACTTGTCACTAGTAAGACTCGACATTAAATTATCTCACAGTGCCTTCATTCATCCACTAAAAATAGCCCACATCCATTAGCGTTCGCATTGTATGTATTGTGCTATAAATAATGAATAAAAACATTTTGTCCTGCTAGATGTGAAATTAACTGACAGCAACCTTGCACACTTGAAGCTCTGTTACATAACGCGCCTTATTATGTACAGATAGAGCGCAAGTTCCATTAGCTGGAGGTAGTGAAAGGTTACCGGCACTGGATATCCTTGTACAGATTGCCAGAGCTGAAAATGTTTTAATAATTGTGACTGCATACTTGGAGTTATTAGGCCCTTGATGAATTCGTTGAAAGATTTATCGAACGCTGTTTAAATCAGTTTCGCTTATTGAAAGGAAACCTTGGGCGAGACTGTCGCGAAGTAATTGTTTTTATAATATTCCAGAGGCAATTATTAGTTTTTTACATAAACCATGCGTGATTTTAACGGTGTAATTGCGGCCGAAAATTATTATTGTTTAAATATATTTAAGGTACCTATAATAATTACTGTAATATTTTTTTTATTAGAATGAAAAATCTTTATTTTTACTTGTACAGTTTTCATTTTGTTTAAAGATTTTTGGCGGTATACTTCCGTACTATATAGGATATTGTGTGAGTGATGAAATGTTTTGATGCCACCCGTAAAGTGATTTTATAATCCAGTGTGGTTTATCAACGAAGTAAAATGTAGATTTTCCCGAACTTCCACCATGAGCGTTACACTGCAAGGACGGTTGATCTTTATAGTATGATGGCATAATCAATTAAAAATTGAAGTAATGCTGCCATTTTTTGCCGACGGTACTTTTTTACTTAGCACTAGCGATTTTTGAGTCGATTGAGGCCAACTTAACTATAAAAAGGATTTGTATTACCAGAGCTTTATAAAAATAAGCTTTTTTACTCGTATCACAGGCATCAGCAAAAGCCTCGCAGAATATTACAAAACATATTAAACCTGGTCGTAAAAAATGAGAGCGCATGTTATCAAGATATGACGTCATCAAGCCAAAAGCTCCCGCTCAAAAGAATTTTTATAAGCTTTACAAGCTTTTATACGTAGTGGATTATAAATATCATAGTAAGATTAACAAGTATGGTCTCTCAATATTGCTCTATTAAAATTGTTTTACAACAAAATTACTTAATAAGTAACCATATCAGCATTTTTATGTCGTCATAAGTATTGTCATTAAAACTAGTTTTAGCTCGCGAAGCCACGCGGTCCGGTTACGCCTATTATATTGTTTTTTTAGTAAAATTCTTTTTCAATAAATGCCTTCAATCTGACTAAAAATCTTTGCCATATTTTCTTTTTAGGGGTTGAATAAAAATAAAAACGTTCTACAAAGTAAGATTCAAAACATAATAATATAGCCTCATTACTCCGTCGATATTCGACCTTGCCGAATAAAATTTGCTTCGTCACGAACAGTGTTAGGGTTATCAGATTTAACGCCTGCAAATATGAGTTCAATTAGTATTTCGTATAAAGTATTCCGTCTTCGCTTGTGTGGAAGTACCCCCCATTGCGCGAGCGGGTGCTGATTTGACTTGCATGATTGCGGACCGGTACGGTCCGCAATCCCTTTTTCTATACGTTAATAAATGTATGTCCGTGTGTGCAATAGGGTAGTTGACTACTTTTTTTAATACATTTATCAAAAATGTATGCCATCCAAAATCTGATAGAAATTATTATTTTCGAAATTGGGGCAATAATCAGTAAGTTATAAAGCTTTGAAATTTGGTGGAAGGGGTAGTTGTCAAATACGTAACAGTAATATTACGTCACCGAGAGTCGCCGGCCATAACGCTGCGTGCGTGCGAAAGAGATAGCGCGATACCCCCGCCACGTCCCCACTTTTGCTCACAACAATATTTCAAATATGAATAACTATTATAATGCTTTATTTTTCAACCAATTTTTATGCTGATTTCACAGAAGAATTTCTTTTTCGTATTATTTTCTGTTACATATAAAATAATTTACAAAATCAATCATAGGAAACTACGCTATTGGAAGTGAATCTCACACATTATGATAAAAACGTACCAGTGTTAATCAGAAGCATTTACCTCTATATCGTCATGGCTTTACGTAGCGACGTCACAAAAAAATCAAGCTTATGCTGGTGGAATGCCAGTGAGATATATTTTGTACTAGTTGTATACTGATCATGTATGTATGGCGACAAGCTAACAAAGTGGCTCGTTCGGACAGGAGGCCTTCTAGGTTTAGCGCGGCATCAAGAAATACTGGCATAGTTTTGAGTATTTGACTAGTGCATCATCGATAAATGTAATATTGTTGGTTAATATTATTTTAGAGTTGTTGTATTTAAGGTCAAGGTCAAAAGACCTAAGCCGTGTAATTCCACTTCATTGCATATTTCTCACGAAGCTGACAATTTTCCTCATTACCTAAATGACGTCACAGTAAAAATCGATTCTCATTCATTTGCAAGTCATAACAAATCTATAACGTTTTTGCGATATAATCTGCGAAAGTGGATCAGCGTCTCGCATTACTTGTGTTTCACCGCGGAAAAGCCGTTTTATTGCTGCGCCTGCGCCGCGCCGGGGTTTCACTCCGCGGCGGATGTGAAAACATCTCGTTTGAGATGAAAAACAGTGCATTAATTATCAGTGTTAGCGCTATCTCTACGGGTGATGACTTTCGTTTCTTGCTAATACAATAAATTAACGCATGAACATAAATAATTCATATAAGCTGGTAGATGTTCAAGCTTGTGGTGGTAATATGGTGGAAGTCCATAGAAATGGCATACAAATTATAATTAAAATCTATGTTTGAGTTGAAAAATAATAAAAAATAATTATGACCCTATCTAGGTATTAAAATCTAGATGGATTTACAAACTATGTAGTACCTACACTGCAACATGAGAGAGGCACTGAACGACCACCTATGCATATAATTTTCGATAACATAAGTAATATAGTACTTTCGTTCATTGAGTATTTACTTCTTCGTAGAGTTGTTGGTATCGTAATTAGTTGGTAAAGTACGAGGATGATATAACTCATAGCGTTAATAAAATTTTCTATTACAAGTTATAATTAATATCATTTTTTTGTTTCAGAGTTAAAATGGCGTTGTTATGGTGTGTGGTGGCAAGCGCGCTGACGGTTGCGCATGCGCAATCCAATTATGGATCTCAGGCGAACAATATCGAGTATCAGGGCGATCGGCTCCCTGAACAAACTGTACTGGACGGGAAGGTCAGTATTCTTTAACAATAATTATTTTTGGACCCCTTTGACCCTTTCCTGGGCACAGGACTTTACGTTAACCGTAGCGTACGTATAATTATCAGCTTTTTGACAATATTGCGGGAGGCTTGCTACCAACGTGATTGTGAATAGGTTCGCCCAATTATGAGTATACTAAATGTACCCTGCCAGCCCTTCTGGGCAAAAGTGCAAGCTTATATTATGAAAGAAAAGGGATTACTGAACTGACATATACAATTATTTATTAAAGAGGTAGCTGTTTTTCATACATTGCAATCAGTGTATGAATAACGTCAGTATAGGTCTTATTTCTTTTAACCCCTTCAATCTTACTTACTCCGACTTGGTATTAAATTATAAAATCGTCCCATATATATCCCATATTGGTCCTTCAAGTCAGACATGAGGCAATAAGGCAGGCGCCGCGCAATTATGGTGGGACGCTGTCAGTTACGGCTGTCGTCACACATTGCGTCGGACTGCACTACATTTATAATCAGTGTGTTTACAACTTTATATGTTTATGTCATATTTAGGGGGGGGGGGAAAGGATACTATATTCGGTGTAGATATATACTAGATAGCACACAAGTAGTATAAACCCATTATAGTAGATCATTCTGACAAATTGCGTGCGGGTGACAGTTGAAATTATACTAATTTACCATACCATACCAGCCCTGTATTATATACTGCCCACTGCTGAGCACGGGTCTCTTCTACAACTGAGAGGGTTTTAAACCTTAGTCTACCACGCTGGCCTATTGCAAGGGTTCAAAACCCAAGGGCACGCACCTCTGACTTTTCTAAAAAGTTATGTGTGTATTCTCTATGAAATATAGGTTGCTTTAACGGTGAAGGAAATCATAGTGAGGAAACCTGCATACCTGAGAAGTTCTCTATAAGAATTTCAAAGGTATGTGAAGTCTGCCAACCCGCAATACAAATTAGTCTATAATAAAATTACCTTGAATTCTTGAGCAATTTTTTACCTTGCTGGATAAGAATGTAATTAAAGTTATGTAAACATTTACTTAAATACAATTTGCGCGTATAGTTACTATAAAACAATTTGATATTTAATTACCGAAATATGACGTAAATTTTTGCATCTATAAAATTAAATTCTTTCAGCAATTTTTCAGCCGTATAATTAATTGATTCACTCGGTTTCACTCACTCATTCAAGTCGGTTTAACATCTTCCTGATCGCGTGGGTAACATCTAAATTTTCATGTTATAATTAAAATCATTACCATCGTTATGCAATTAGAGAGAATGCGGAACAATTACATGCCGGTAAACATAGGTTTGTATGGAGCTCAGTCATCGCGAGCGACAACGCGGCAACGGTACTGCTTTCGATTTCTATTCCACATAATTAAATCATTTGAACGCACCATTTATTCACTACCGTTGTTTCTTTCTCATTCATTTCGTTTAAGATTGCAGTTTTGCTAATTATTGCTTTAATTGTACGTTGTGGATTTACTTTGTCAGTTCTCTATAGCATAAATGGGTGGCTCAATGATGGTCACTAACATTGGCAGAGGTCCAAAAGGCGTCGCCATCTCTATTAGTCCTCACAGCATTCTTTAGGCTTGACGACACCTACTATTACTACACACCTTCGATTCTGCTTGCAATATTTAAATAATCTACTTTGGTCACCTTTTCATACACTTTTCTGGTTATTGATATATTACAAAGAGAAACTTGACTCAGACCTGAATTTATTATGATTGTATTAATAAAGTTTTAGTGGCCAATAATAAAAAAGAAGTATTGTTAAATTATATGGGGGTCGAAATATGGGTCAAGGTCGCATTCGCATGCATGCTCACGCCTTTTATTCCCGAAGGGGTAGGCAGAGGCGCAACTAGTGCACCCACTTTTCGCCAAGCGGATTCCGTCCCATGATGTGATAGGGGGCGAGCCTATCGCCATATCGAGTCGCATTCAGAGTTCTATATTTTATTTTACTTGCTTTCATTAGCTATAATTTTAATAATTTGACTGCCTCAGACGACTTGATAAGGGTAGCAGGAGCACGCTGGATGCGGGCCGCTTTTGACAGGTCCGTCTGGAAATCTTTGGGGGAGGCCTATGTTCAGCAGTGGACGTCATGTGGCTGATGATGATGATGATGATGATGATGACTGCCTCGGTGGCGTAGTTGTATTGCGTACGCGTTACAATTTGCGCGCTGAGGTCCTAGGTTCGAATCCTGGGTCGGGCCAAAAACATTGTGACTGGGTTTTTCCATCTTAAAAATTACTCAGTCGCAGCTCGGAGTCAGGAAGTTGGCGGTGTGATACCCCGTGCCTCGGAAAGCACGTAAAGCCGTTGGTCCTGCGCCTGATCTCTCTCCGGTCATGTCGGATTGCCGTCTCACCGGACTATGAGAGTAAAAGGAATAGCGAGTGCACCTGTGTATTGCGCACACACTTGTGCACTATAATATCTCCTGCGTATCTGGCTGATCTCCGTTGAGATTGGCCGCCGTGGCCGAAATCGGCTAGAAAGGGATATAATAATTTGAGGAACATGAAGTACAGTTTCTAACTTAATAATTGTACGGGTGAATTGGATCCGATTTCATAACGTCTAACCCTTTTAATCATAAATTTATAATATTTTTGTATAAATTTTTTTCATTACTTAGCTTTCGTGTATTCCCTTATATCAACGAAATTTTCCGCTTAAAAGATAAACCTGCCACATTACCTCTATGAACGAAATGATTCAACCATATTCACACCTTAGAGATCTAGACGTCGTCATTCTCGTATCAAACTCCCATTGTTTTTATTTTCCGTACAAATGTAGGTAATGGCTTGACCACAATGTACCGTTGGCGATGGTTTAGTGTTTACGGACGCAGATAATTCAGCGGTCGGGGCTCATCTGAATGCACAGCACTCGGCCGATTCACGAGGACGCAGGTTTCACTTGTCCACTTTGTACGGCACTATTTTGGTTTTAGATGTAAAAATAACAAAATATGTCTACTAGTTTGCGCTTGCAGTTTCGTGTAAAAGTATTCTCTTATGGGGACTGAATTTTCTCGAAATGAAAAGTCTACGTTATGCTATGGTCGAGAAACTGCTCTATATCATGTCATCTGTTGCTCTATTGTCTGTATAAGAAGGGGAAAATAAACCAATAAGGGCTACCCATGAACATTTTAATTGGTTGAAACTTGAAATTAATCGCTGCTTTGTCAGCCCAGTCAGTTTTTTCACCCAATAAGAGTCAAAAAGGCAAACAAGTAATAGATTAAACACTGAATAAAAGCTGTAAAAGTCGGTCCAAAAATCTCTAGTATAGGTCAATATACTTTTTGCTATTTGGAAATTATATTTTGTCCATCTAAGACTAGTGTACGGCAAAACAATATGCAATAAAATAAACTACACCAAAACCGGACTAGTTTAACAATGTGTCGAGGAAGAAAAAGATGACATCATTCCGTGTCACATAAAAATATACGAGCAAAGCGAAATGTTCAGCTGGATAAATGCGTACAGGGGAGGAATGCGTGAAGAGATAAGGGGGCAGGACCCCCGGTAGAACTTTTTTCATGTATTCTATTAAGATACGCAAAAGTGAGAACTAGCAAATAATAATTACCTTACAGGCAAACAATGTCGATAAGCAAGAATCATGAGAATGCTAAGAACGCATCTCCTATTATGAGAAATAATTTACCTAAATAAATAAATAAATAAATAATTTATCTATGTTTGTAGCGAAAATTATACAATAACATGTAATTTTAAAAAGAAATTAAAACGTATTTCTGGATGAGTATATTATATTACCGTGTCAAGAAAGTATAGAAGATTGTTTAAGCTAATAACAGACATTAATATGTGAAGTAATGCTACATTATTTAGAAATTACTAATTGCAGTTGTGCGTTAGCAAGCAAGTTTAAAAAAATACCATAAAGAACTTATTTTCTTTTACCCGTGCTTTATGTTTTCTTTGAAATCGTGTGCGTGGATAAAGTCAGACAAGATAAATGCAGTACAACTAAAATTCTAGTTATTTTTGTAATTATTTTTAAACTGTAAATAAATATTCATAATTATGGTACATTATATGCTACATTAATAAAAAACCAAAAAGATTTATTTACTTGAACTATTTATTCTCGATTACGTGCCTGTCTTATAACACTGTAGACTATTTTAATAGGTCCGATTTGGAGAAGGCATTGAGAGTGCTATCGTTACCGCGCCGTGAATCCCGCTTTATGATGGATTCGAATAGATAGTCCGTGTACGTTGTACCCCTCCACTTCATACCACGATACGGCAAGAGCCACTTTTAATTTATGAATAAGACTAAAGTCGTAATATTAGACTAGATAAAGCGGAGTTTTGGGAGTCTATATATAGTTATTTTAGTTATTTGTATAAATAACTATATATAGACTATAAATAATGACAAAATACGTATGTATTTTGTCATTATTTTTGGCGGGTTAACACATGGATAACTTAACTTGAGTTGTCTGACGACACACACTTGTAGCCATGATTAAGTCTTATCTAGGCTTAGCCATTAAGCCCTTGCATGGATAACGTTTCTTAAGCATGTGTATTAGAATTGTATTTCCAGAAAGTGATGCTTTAAGTATAATATTCATTCAAGAAAAGCTTTGGCTTGAGCTAGCCTAATCCCATAAATAAAGGGTGGCATTGGATCGATGATTTCTATGGTAGCCTTTTTTTTTCTTCGGCGCATACGGGACGGCCCGGGGTATCTTGTTGCACGGAGATATCTGGACGGAACCGATCCACCGCGATGCCGTTTTGCGGGCCCTCTCTAAATGAAGGGGCTGAGAAGCCCTCGAACTCTAAAGCACGCCTTTGGCGTCTCCGACTGCAGAAGACCGCCCACCCGCATTGTCGTCCACCTCGGAGTCGCTTAAATTTGGGTAGTCGAGCGACCAGCCCCCCCCCCGCCGCTCGCCCCGCGACTCCCTCAACCCCATTTAGTCGCCTCTTACGACAGGCAAGGCATGCCGTGGCGGAATTCTCTAGATAGCCCCGGTCCACAGGGCATTTCCTATGATACCTTGGATCTTGAGGCATTTGCGAGTGACGAAGATTATTTACCTTTAAGTGATTGTTGTCCTCTTAATTATTTAAAATAAATAATAAATGTTGTACATAAAATCCATGTCTTAAAAATACAAAATTTTACCAATTAATGGGAATGGAATGGACGGAATACGCTTGGCGAAAAGTGGGTGCACTAGTTGCGCCTCTGCCTACCCTTTCGGGGATAAAAGGCGTGAGCATGCGTTGCGTTACCAATTAAGTTAACTTAATCGCTGTGACGGAAAAATGCATTCCTCTCAAAAACACTTAGATGACTATTTTATATTGATAAAATATCTATAAATACATAATATATAGTTATATTATTTAATGGGCATGCAATGTTGCGTGTTGATAACAAGTCTGCTAAAGTATCGGGTACCGTTAGAATGCACAGGTTAGCTGGTAATAGGTCCCATACGTGTTCCAAGTTTATGCCCCCGGTGTGTAGGAAATTCATTATTTGTGTAAATTGATTTCTGCATTTAGCATAAAATCTTTGTGGTAAATAAATTTATATTCAGAACTGTTTTTTCATCGTCAAAACGACGTCGTCGGTCGTACAATTTCGGTTGTTTTTGCACGCTTTTGTGTACTCTGTAGAATTAAGATTTTAGTTTATTTTTAGTTTCATCTACTTTGAAACTGATACTTAGAACTAAATTCTGAGAATTTTATAAAAAAAGCGGAGGTACCACCGCAATGACTTTTTGCGCGTTAGATGGCGCATCAAAATAAGGGCAAGAAGATGTCGGGTATGATATTTAATCCGCTGAATGTCAACATTCAAATACATAATTCAATACTATACTTCGAAGTACGGGTTAACAAAACGTGTACCAACTAAAAATAAAACACGGTTTGCACTACACTTATTCATAGTCGGCGTCGGTGTTGACGTATGCAAATGGAAACGCACGCGAGCTCCCGAGGTAACAATTAGCAACACAGATTTATGTTGACGTTCGGCAACTAAAAGAACTATTGGGATTTATAATGGTGCGGATAAATATATGTATTTTTAGAATTGATGTTGATTGCGCGGCGCGGTGCGAAAGCGATTTGCTCGAGACTCGAAAGCTAGAACGACTTATGTTCGAAAATATGTCGCAACGAAATTTGTTAGCCAAATTTTAATTGTAAATTACTTTCCATAAAAATCAGAAACACCACCCAGTACTGTGATTTACAAAGTACTGTATGGCACTGCACTTGATTCGTCATTCTGAGATATTTTATGTTCAGTCTCATAATACCTAGCATTTAAACTGGTTCAATGTTTGCAATATCTACCAAAGTTCCAACCCGGCACCGAATAGTGCATACACGGCTATCCATCTATTCAAGGTATCTATGTGTCCAGACGAATTTATTTTTTACGAAGCTAGGAAGTGCTGTTTTGTGTATATAAATCATTTTTTTATTGCCAAAAGTCAAGTAAATTCTTTTTGAATAAAATGTTAGGCCGTTCTTGCGCTCAGGTTTATTTTATTATGTTCTTTTACGCAACATACTATCGCTGTGCGCGTTATTTTATTTATTATGCCATGTTCTCTGGTAGATTTAGATAACGCTCGTTTTTATAGCTAACCAAGGTAATAAAATGGGCAGTTCTATGCGCTTCAGAATAAATGAGACCTGACAAACTAGAATCCGTCGCGGTTACTATGTCGGCCGACAATTACGATTTCGAATAGAAAATCATTGGATTAGTCTCTCCTCTGCGGGAGTCCAGCGTAGACATTATTAGTAATTTTGATATTTAGCATTATTAATGGCTCAAAGTGACGATTGCAGTGGAGTGCCACGCTTTGTAGTTTGTAAGTTCTGACTAGTCTTGTTATTGTTTATGAATGGTCGTGGCACTATCAGAGAAGTAATTTGCTAGTCTGGTCATACAGTTGTATAAAAATACTATAAAATGCAACTTGGCATGCTACGCTAGGCATCTCGTGGGGAGGCATTTGATTATCAGCGCTTAAGTGCATTCTACTAGTAACTAGATTCTGACGTAATGCCCATTCCCTTTATGCTTCGAAGGTTATCGAGCTTTAATAGAAAGATAATAGACAATTAAATGTGGAATTGTGTTTTGTATATAATTCCATATGTAATGGTAATTAAATTATCATTTGTTATTAAATAAACGGGCAGATGATCTAAAAACTCACATTGTCAGGAATTGCTGCTTTGTTGGTCACTTCGTGAGGGAGGAATAGGGATAAAAAGGGGGATCTTGTCTTGTAGGAACTTTTGTAATGTCACTTATTCGTAGAAAAGCAACTCCAATACTGCCGCTTCAACACACTTTTCTGTATGATAGTAGTACCATGCCAATTAAATAAGCTCATTTATTAATTCATTCATTTATACTACAGACAACTGTTACTCACAATTGTTTTTATATCTTATTAAACTGGTTGTAATATACTGCTGTATTTATACTATAGTTCCCACAAAGAATAATAAATATGTTATTTATGACAAAACTTGGTTCCAGGTGACAAAACTAGACGACTTGAGTCCAGTGATCTTCCTGAACAGAACTAAAGCGGTTCTAAACTGCGCTGCCGGCGCTATGCAGGTATTGTTATGAAGTTTTTCACGCTAGAGCCTCACCAATAAATGTTATTATGTAATCTGTGATTACCGAATCACAGTAATGTAATAAATTATATTGTTAACTTCGAATAATTTAACATACAGTTATTTTATTTACTTTATTCGTAAGAGCGTAGTTGTGCACACACGTGGACTACTGATTCGGTTGGGGTTGTCGTTATTACAAAATTGCATTCAAAATAGCACTTATAATATTATGTTGTTTGAGATCAATTAAGGTACTTATTATAGTTTGTGTAAATATTATTTTAAGATGTTTAATTACAGGCGTTCTGATACCGTTTTTTTTAGATCGAGTTAAAATTCAACGAGAAATTCTACGGCATCGCATACGCGGACTTCGACAGACATTCGGCGTGTCAGGTGGTCGGGAAGGGCGCGCTCTCTTACAAATTAGAGCTGCCTTTGAAAGGATGTGGGACTAAACAGGTAAAAATGATGGCCAATTAACTCAATAACCTTTGATTAATTATATACCTAGATAGACACTGAACGTTTCAAACGCGTCGAAAAAAATAGAGGCGAACTGAGATCCCCACTAAATGAGTTCTAGTGAATGATTTTTTGTTGTTTTTCTTGGATATAATTTTCTCCCTGTTTTAATAGAAACAATGTAATAATTGGTATCATTATGCGCGCACACAAGGAAACGCAGTATGATGCAGCGATAGCGTATGACACAGCTGTCACGCATACTAGCTTCAGAAAAGTTGGCCTGCTTGTTTTAGTTTCATTGCAGCGCGTCACTCTAGGTACATAATTAATGAAAGACAATAACTTACGATTTACTTCTTCTTAAGCTCTGTTATCAGCCATGTAAATATATAAAATACAAACAATCCTCCTTTCCCGGCTGATATTCCTGGTGGTACGATACGTTTTGTGGATACAAATTACTTATGTACGGTGGTACTTATCCAGGCTTCCGCCTGGATACCGACCACCGTACATAAGGTATTAAAACCGACCATAGTGGCCCACGTAAGTGTGTCGCGTTCCGAGATCACCCTGTTATCCTATAATAAATAAAAAAATAAAATAAAATACTTTATTAATTACGTAGGCGAACATAGTTGCACTTATGATAAGTCAAGATACATTAAATTGATTATATTCATAATTATTATTAATACCAATGGTCACTTACATAACTACCGACATTTTTATTGGGAGTAAAATCCATCATGAGAAATAAACAAAAACAAAAAGCCAGCTCGGGCTGGCAGGAAAGGGGATATAAAAAAAAGATCATTTTATTTAAAAAAAAAATGGGAGGAACGCGTTGCGATCCTCACCGGTAAGGACACTACAGGCCCTAGCATAGCTAACCTACTGTTCCTGTTCCTGTTCAAACAGGCCGGCATAATTATGTCGAGTGATAATCATCGCTCGTCATTCGACATTCTATCTGGACCTCTCTCCACTTACCATCAGGTGCAGGTCACTTTGCAGTGCATTTAAAAAAACCCAGTATTACTTTCCCTGACCCGGGAGTTGAACCAGAGACTTCAGTATCACAGTTGTACCGCGATACAACTACGCCATCGAGCCGATAATTGTCGAGTTATCGTGATTAATGTTTTTATTTGTTTTCTAGGATCCCCTGCGTGTGTTCACGAATAACATCGTGGTGCGGTTCCACCCGGGGCTGGAGATGGACGGCGACGAGGTGATCACCATCGTGTGCCGCTACCCGCCGCCCATCGTCACCAAACCCATCTTCGACCGGATCATATTTCCGTGAGTGCTGGGAAATTACTATTAGAATAGTTTCGGTTATTTTGAAGATTTGGATGAAATGTCACACTGATGGACCATATCTATACTATTATATAAAGCTGAAGAGTTTGTTTGTTTGAACGCGCTAATCTCAGGAACTACTGGACCAATTTTGAAAATTCTTTCACTAATAGGAAGCTACATTACTCCTGAGTGCTATAAGCTACTTTTTATCCCGGAAAAGCTAACCCACGCGGGCGGAGCCGCGCGCATCCTGTATATGCATATGTGCAGGTTTTTTTTTTATCCCGGAAGTGTACATAGACTATAATGCCGGGAAAGGTTCACACGGGCGAAGCCGCAAGCTATATCTAGTGAAGTAATGGCTGAAAACTGTTTCCTAGATTATCTTCTTATTATATATTTTTTATCTTCTTAGTAATCCTTTTTCTGAAACACGTACTACCATAGCAGAGCAGAGAGCGGTCCCCTGCCTGCGAAGGCTCCCCTGGCCGGCACGCACATCCTGATGATAATCTGCGCGATCCTGTTCCTGACGATGCTGCTGCTGGGTCTCGGCGTGTCGTACCTGTGCCTGCGCCGCCGCGCGCTGCCCGCGCCCAGGAGACTCATCGACGACTCCTCCGCCTCCATCATCAGCAGGGAGAGCATACAAGGCTAGTATAATGTTTTCTTCTTCTATATAGGTATCCCCCACTCCAATAGACGGAACATTTCAATGTTGTACAGTTGATTTGGCTTAGTTTTTCGACCGGCTATAATCAACATTTGATAACAACTTAATTCACTTGTACTTGAATACAACTTATTTTTAAGCGCGAATCTTTTTTTTTTTTTTATAATGGCATTTGTGTTCACATTTTGCCAATGTCAAGTTTGGTGTATTTTATTATCTGTAGCATGTCGAAGTAAAGCAGTGGCTACCTTACCAAGACTTTATCGAGGAGTTTTGGCGGCAACAAAAAAAAACAATTGATTAGCACAATTATTTCAATTCACTTCATTTGAGCTCTTTAATAGAACTATATTGGATAATATACTACCATAATTATGCAATATCACGCTAAGTATCACCAAAATAATGAATTAAAACAAGAGCACCTCATGACACTTCCAAATTCCCGCCAAAACTCTTTCTTGAAATTAAACATAACATGGAAACTTTGATTAATTATATACCTAGATGGAGTGACGCGCTGCAATGAAACTAAAACAAACAGGCCAACTATTCTTAAGCTAGTATGCGTGACAGCGGTGTCATACGCTATCGCTGCATCATTCTGCGTATTCTTGTGTGTGCGCATAATGATACCAGTTATTACATGGTTTCTAATAAAACGGGGAGAAAATTATATCCATGAAAAACAACAAAAATTAATTCACTCAAACTCATTTAGTGGGGAACAGTTCGCCTCTATTATTTTCGACGCGTTTGAAACGTTCAGTGTCTATCTAGGTATATAATTAATCAAAGCATGGAAATATTAGTTTGTATCATTCTAGACAAATTCTATAAATGAAATATCTTTTACAGAAGTGAAGATACCCCGTGCCCATCCCGTGTATCCCGCGGGAGAGGCGGCGAGCGTGGCGTCCGACACGATCCCGTCGGACTACCCGTCGGAGACGCCCAGCGAGGGCGACGCCGCGCACACCAACCAGGCCTTCATGATGGACGAGAGCTACCATAGCGAAGGTATGCGGGAGACTGCCTCGGTGATATATTTGCTGATTGATTGAGATCTCGAGTTCGATCCCCGTGAAGTGATATTGGATTCTGCTCAGTACCAGCTCGGAGTCTGGAATTGTGATCGGTAAAAGACAATATGTTCGCCCCTTTATATAAGAAGTAACATAGCTGGCGAAATGTGTGACCTTTGCCTACCCCTGAAAAGGGAAAAGCAGTGATTATATGTATTTATTACTTGGTGGAGACCAAGTATGATTTAGGTTCAATTCCATTTATAATTTTGTAGAGGCTTCTGACATGGGCTCGCAATTTGAAATAACTTAGCGAACTGTGGAGGTAACTTTATTACTTAAGCCAGCGGACAATTTTAAAAAGCATAGCTCGTCTGGTTGGAGCCCTCTACAGGGTAGATACCTGATTAAATTTACTATTTGTCGGACCTGAATACAATAAAGAATTATGGTTTCTTGCTCTTATACCACGCTTTCGAGAGAAAGTACCGTTGTTCTTGGATCCATCAATTAGTATCAATTACGTCCAGTTAGAAGCTGTGATTTAAGAATGTGTTGGTTCCTCTTACAAATACTAACTGCAGTCATTTGGGATTCATACACTGCCATCCTTTTCATACGTCTATCCATCATTATAGTAACGTACAAAAAATACATTAATTCCTTAGTAACTTACAAAGTACAACTAATGCATAGTATAAATGGAGAACATGACCATTAAATCTTAAAAATTAATATGGTATATAATCAATGCTACATCCTAACGTTACATGTTGCGCCATTTATCTTTACCTAGTGTTAATAACACGCTAAGAAAATTCTTCAATAAATCAATATTTTCTCTAGTTTCCTGTAACTATTAAGTTATTCAGTGTTTTTGATGCAGTAATCTGCATACTATTATTGTTAATGCGTTCATTACTAAAGTGGATTATTATCAGCACTGTCAATATCGCCATTTACCACCACCACACGACCATTTACACCACACCCACCATAAAACACTAACGTTTATTAGTTAGGCGGATATCCGTCTTCATCATCTTTAATACCGGTAGTATTAATTTCATACCATTCATACCTTCGGGGGATTATTAATAGTCTTTATCACCATACATACCTTAGGGAGAAGTATTAGTACTGTCTTTATCACGTTCATATTGCATACCATCACTCCACCGTCACCTAACCAGGGTACGGTGAGATGTTGGAGACGAGCGCGTCTAACGGTCGCATGGTGTCAGGCGCGCCGCCCGCGTTCGACGTGCGCGTGCGCGTGCAGCGCCCCCCCGCGCCGCCCTCCCCGCACTCCACCATCACGCTCACCGAGACCGATGGAGGCAGCTTGAGGTGAGTTGAGGACATTTTTTCCTTATGTTCATGGGGTATTTTTTGGTTTCCTTTATAGTTTTGTATGAGATAGATGATGTTGAATTTTCACCAATATCATGTTGGTGTCCATCAGTGCTTTGGAGGGCTTGACCTTAAATCTATTACGTTAAAGAATTATGAAGCTAGAGTTTCTTGAGTTGGTTTTTCTCGTATGTTTTAGCAAAATCTAAGAATCTATCGGTGCTTTCGTAGCCGACTGACCTGATGGAAAGGACTAAGAAATTCAGTCGTAGGTCTTTTCCCACGATACAGGCCTCTGGTAGATTTAATCTGTATATTTATTTAAGTCTTTATATGTAGCTTTTTTTATAAACAACACGAAATAAAAATATAAAATGCTCTTCTTTTTCTCTTCTATATATTAACCCTTATTTTTTTTATCGCGGCGAAAACGCCTTATCGCTACCACCACTGGGGGGTAAGTGGAACGGTTATGTTGGTTTCACACGTAAACTTCGGAGGTAGATTAGCTAAAGCCGTTTTTTGTAAAAACAAATACTTTAGGTTTTATGAGTAATCGAACGCAAAAATGTGTCCGAGAGACACTTGTGGGTTGTTTAGGGTTAATATATAGAATTAATAATGATATATTCTCAAAAAAAAAAACCATGGCAAGTCTGTAACACCCCGGCCTCTGTAGACACACGCTGGTGGAGGAGCAGGCGCGCGGCCAGTCGGCGCGCACGCTCCCGCCGGAGTCGCTGCCGCTGCCGGCGCGCGCGGCGCTGCTCCCCCCGCCCGCGCGCCCGCCGCGCCCCGCGCGCCTCCCCGCCCTCTACTCGCACGTCGCCAGGGACAAACATGTAACTACCCTCATTTGTTACTATTGTGATTTGTGACTAACTTCGTAAAGTATGTTCATTAGATTTGTGTCAAAAATGTAAACAAATGAAATCGTTTGGTGACTGTGTTATATTTTATAATTGTGTAATTCTGTACGTGTATCTATGTCCAGTATACTACACATTTTCTTATAAGGACAGAAATAATAGACTCTAAAAAAGATTTTACTTAAAAACTATGTAGATATTAATATCTTGTTTACATTTTTGGCCCACAGCTAGTGATTACATTTTTGATTTTAAAAAATTAAATGGCAAGTAGTGTGATTCTAATAATTAAAAATCACCATTGCATGTAATATGAACTTTATGTGTTCACTTGAAATAACAAAAAAGTGTTACATTTCAAATTTTTAAGCGCACAAGCTACAAGAGCACGTTTTTATGTTATGTTTTTAATATTCACACATTGTTTGAATTAATGTGTCACAATCAATAATTACATCGCATTGTATAATTTAAAGTGAAAGTGAATATTGAATTTCCTTTAAATTATACAAAATGACGAAAACACTTCGTTTTTAATATTGCATTTTCAACATGACTGTATGCAGACATATCCGAGTTTTCTTTTATATGTACAAATATTACATGCACGTTTTTGACAGTACATATGTTTATCTTTTATTTGAGGTATTCAATAATTTTAAAAGATTCCAAATTATATTATCTTACTCAGAATGAATCAAAATGTTATTCTACTGTCATTACCATATACGTTACTACTTACTGCATATATTATCACATAGCACTTCACGAATACTACCATACACGTCACTACATATCGAGTGGTGAACTGTGAAAGGCTATTTGGCTTAAGCGACATTTTTTTACGATAGATAGTTATATATATTTAGAATCAGAAAAAGATACTTACCATCTTACTATCCCAAAAAATGTCGCTTAAGCCAGCCTTTCACTCCTCGATATGGTAATAAACACTACCGTACACGTCTGCATACGGTCATACCACCACCACAACTCATCCCATCACTAACCAGGAGTGGTCTCGGCGTCCGCGGTCCATCGTCTCGCTCAACACCGAGATGACAGACACGCACTCCGTCACCGAGGTCACGGACGGATCGCACGCACGGATGTTCCATCTCAAGGTAAAGCACACCATAATAACTTTTATTTCCAGGCACTAAGAGTCTTGCGATTTTACAACATTCTAGCTCTGATTGAAGTATGTAATTCTGAATGTTGTGAAGGAATTAAATTATTTACGGATTTCAATTATTATTTCTAGGCTGGGATGGAATGGTAATGAGAGATTGCAAGATGATTGGTCGATTGTTGTCAGGGAATAGATCAAGTATGGATAATAGATCAACTGGTGGTAGGTCTCTCATTATGGTCACTGGTGGTAGGTCTCTCATTATGGTCACTGGTGGTAGGTCTCTCATTATGGTCACTGGTGGTAGGTCTCTCATTATGTAAGAGGCCGTCTGGGTGGGTACCACCGCAATGTCTATTTCTACCGCCAAGCAACAGTGCATGCACTGTTGTGTTTCGGTTTGAAGGACATTGTAGCCAGTATAACTACTGGACATAATGAGACTTAACATCTTATGTCTTAGGATGACGAGCGCAGTGGAATGCCACACAGTACTTTAAGTCAAGGTGCTGGATGGTGTTGCTACTGTTTATGGGTGGTCGTATCGCTTACCATCAGGCGAACGGCATGCTCATCTCGTCATTCTATGCTATAAAAAAATAAAAAAAAAGTATTTCCTAAATTATTTAAAAATTATATGCTCAAGAGATTGACTGTTTTTTATCATGTATGGTAGATTCTGAAAAATGTGTTACATGTTTTAGTTTTGGGAAGTTTGTACTAGAGAAATGACGATTTGTTTTTTATACCAGCACGTCAAAGTGCACCAAACCCACTGCACCTGGTGGTAAGTGGAGTGTCGTCCACATAAAATGTTTACTGACGAGAGATGGTTACCTCTCGCCGGTCGGCATAATTATGCCGGCCTATTCGAAACCGGATATAAACAGGCTGATAGTGGGAAGGATTTTTACAATTTACTTATAATTTTTCTATGTATGTTCTTTACGTTTGGGTTTTACGCAATATTTTTTTAACAAACTAAAAATAATTATCAAAATAAACTATTATTTATTTTTCATTTTTTAGTTTAAAATATTGAATTGTTATCGGTCGTTGATAAGCCCTTAATATGCCAAATTTCGATTTAATCCGACGTCTTGAAGAGGGTCAAAGTGTCCGTTACATACGTATGAAGCTAATAAACGTGTTTTAATTACCTTACTCGCTTTATAAAATAAAGACATACACTACATAAACTTTTGTTTTAAACGAATTGATCTAATGATATGTGAATGTGCTACAGAAGCCAGCGCCGCCCCCGCCTGTGATGAACGAGCGGCTGGAGACGGAGGAGCACGAGATGATGATGGAGAGCCTCGAGCCGTTACCGGAGACCCCGATCATGCCGGCCAGGTAACAAAAAATAATACGTATAAGAGCGTACGGGCTGTTCTTTACAAGGCGACGAAATAACTACATAACTACTTCTACACAACTTGCTCAAAAATACACGCTGCTTGCCCTGCCCATGCGCCGCGCTGTCGCGAAAATGCCGTCTGGGTGTAATATTATTCTATTGCACTTATGATGTATTGAGGTGGCAATTTTGTCACTTGTGCACGCTTAGCCTTAAGTTAAGAGTTTCACTATTCTTTGCTGGTTATGTAGTTTTAGGTTATAGTTTCATGGACTAGGCTTCTTTCAGTTTGTAACTTTTATTTACGTCTTGGTAGGATCCATTTTCTATTTTACTTCATCTAGTTAAATTGTTTCGAGGCTATCTTTCGGCGTTATGTTATGTAAGATGCTAATACGAGAACCAGGTCCAGGTTAACGCCCGCGGTGGACACCAGTGTCTATTTATATAAGGAAATTAGCTTATAGCTATATATAAGTGGGCGTTGACGGATTACGAATATTTTTTCCATCTATTGCAGAAAACCAGAAATCACATCTCACGTGGTTGACGACGTGTTCCTGCGCACAATTACGGAGAAGAAGACCATTGAAGATATAGAGCGTCATAAGCGTCTTGTGACCGAGTACAAACAGGTACTTTTAAACCTACCATTTACATCTGTTAATCCGGCTCGAAGGACCAGCAAATTATGAAGTAGTAGTTTAATTTAAATCAGCTTCGATATACCACTGAATAATTTTAACTAAGAAGATTGGAACTATTCAATATCGGCCAGCGAGAGACGGACGAGAGATGTTTTTTTTAAATTATGAGAGTTTATTATATTCTATATCACGAGGGAAGGTAAATTTGTTTGTATATTTTTTCCATTGATGGAAGCCCTTAAAGAGGATTGATGAGTTTTCGTTTTTTACCGCCTTTAAAAAGAGAGGTCACTCATATTTTAAAAGCTCTCTCTCTCCCTCTTTTTTATGTATGTTCAACGGTCATTAAAGAATCCTATACTATCGTAGGTGCCAGCCCCACCGCCGCAGTTCGATGTCACGATCCGCAACCACACAGTGCCGGACGCGCAGTGGGAGAACTTCTCCGACATCAGCAGCGCCTCCGGGCTCACGCTTACACCCAAGATGGAGCGCGTGCCCTTCTCACTGCCGCCGCAGAAGATTATTGGTATGTTGAATTAATATAAAAATTTTAATAAACGAGAGTTGGCTGTAGATGTAGCATATAGTTTTAACATGATTTACTCGGGACTAGATTCTGCAGGATGTTGAGGCGACAAAGGCGGTCGTTCTTAACAAAAAAGTGAGTTCCAATCTAATCTAATATTTATTTCAGGAAAAGGCGGTCCAGATCTCTTCTCACCAGAGCTGATCAAACAGACGAGCAACGTGTATCAGCCGCCTTCTCACGGAGACTTGCCCCTCCTGCCGGAGCTGCCTCCCGCGCGCAACCCTCTGTACCGCGAGGAGGACGACGAGGACGTGCCCGAGCCCACGCCCATGCCGCCCGTGCCACCCAACTGGACCGTGCTCACCAGAGTGCTGAAGACCGAGGCGCAAGACGAGGTACTGTCAAACATTATGATATGGATAGGATAATTAAATAAGTTCAAAAAGTGTTTATTGCGGTCAGCGATTTCATGATGTTTTTTCAGATTGTTTTTAGTTTCTCGTCGATTTTTTATATTTTTTTTTTAACTATAATAGATTGTCTTTTCGTTTTAATTTGGTCGTTTTTGTTTATCTTTAAGGCTGTTGCTAGTTTTGACAAACGTTAAGATTGCACGCAAAGAACGTGACGACGTTCTACTAATGTGTCACAATTATAATAATAGCGAAAATGATTATAATTAATTTATAATATTTTGCCTCGGTGGCGTAGTTTTATTACGGTACGACTGCAATGCTTAGGTCTCGGGTTCGATCCCCGGGTCGGGCAAGGTGATATTGGGGTTTTCTACTCAGTATCAGCCCGGAGTCTGGAACTTGTTTCTGATATGGCGATAGGCTCGCCTTCTATCACATTATGGGACGGAATACGCACGGCGAAAAGTGGGTGTACTAGTTGCACCTCTGCCTACCCCTTCGGGGATAACGGGCGTGAGTGTGTGTATGTGTGTTATGATATTTTGCCTGACTGGCTATGCCCTCTGTTAACACAGTAGGCTTGCTTGGTATACAGAGCTTGGTACATGATGCAGGTTCTATCGGAGACGGAGCGCAGCGTGCGGCTGACGCGCGCGGAGCGGCTCCGCTGGCGCTCGGTGTTGTCGCACGAGAGCGCGCTGCGGCGCGAGCTGGCGCGCTGCTCCTCGCGCGAGGAGTTCACGCGCGTCGCCACCGACCACCGCTTCACGCAGCTCTACGAACCGCCCAAGTGGGACGTCATCATCCGCATACTGGCGCCGCCGCATGACAAGCCCAAGGTATATTATTATACTATACATGTTTTTTTTAACCAACTTCCTTGTACAAGTTAAATCATCGTTCATAAATGTTTCTATTATAAATTAAATAAATATTCTATCAATGTTTTCTACCGAAAAAATATTGTCATAACTTTTATGAACCCTTATTTTTTACCATTCTCTTTAACACCATTTTTATCTGCATCATGAGCATATCTAAATATTTCCATGTCATTACGAGTATTATCATTGGCAGCATTATTATGCTCATCACAGTCACGATCATTTTAATTACCACCACTGTCATTACCATCGTCATTGCCAGTGTCATCATTACCGTCAACACGAACAAAGTTCCTAAATACATAATCTGATTCCAGAACCGCTACCGCAAGAAGACGGAGTGGGACTCCCGCTCGCGGCGCAGCTCGCTGCCGACGCTGTACGAGTACGAGAGCGACGCCGCCTCGCTGCGGGAGCCGCCGCGCTCGCGCCGCTCCTCCTACCGCAGCGACCACGTCGACATGAGGTGCACTACACTGCTTCCGAACGTCCTTTTATGTTGAATAATCACCAAAACCAAGATCCTATCCTGCATCTGAGAGCCCGTTGACAGATGGCCTTGTTAAAAATAAGAATACGTTCAGAACTAACCTTAGAGTCTTCAAAGTATCAAATATCATAGTTTCCTTGTAAAATATTATTGATTAGGACCCATCCTTCTCAAAAAATGTTGATACAATATTAAATTAATTGATGTCTATTGTCTCACAAGAATTTTCAGCAACAAGTAATCTCGTTACCTTGACTGCCTCGGTGGCGTAGTTGTATTGCGTACGCGTTACGAGTACAATTTGCGCGCTGAGGTCCTGGGTTCGAATCCTGGGTCGGGCCAAAAACATTGTGACTGGGTTTTCCATCTTAAAAATTACTCAGTCGCAGCTCGGAGTCAGGAAGTTGGCGGTGTAATACCCCCGTGCCTCGGAAAGCACGTAAAAGCCGTTGGTCCTGCGCCTGATCTCTCTCCGGTCACGTCGGATTGCCGTCTCACCGGACTATGAGAGTAAAAGGAATAGCGAGTGCACCTGTGTATTGCGCACACACTTGTGCACTATAATATCTCCTGCGCTCCTGGCTGATCTCCGTTGAGATTGGCCGCCGTGGCCGAAATCGGCTAGGAAGGAATTATTATTATAAACTCGTTTGTAATTTTTTTTATACTAATTAATTCGCGTTTCAGGTCAATGTCTGAGATGATGGTGGACTACGCGCGGGAGCGAGCCGACACGCACTCGGAGGTGTCGGGCGGCGAGCAGCTCGGCCGCTACTACGACGACGACAGCGACACCGACCATCCGTTCCACCAGACCCAGTCAGTATCAGTATTAATCAAAGGAGATGTCCGCTTTGTATGGGGGTCTCAAAATCTAACCAGGCTCAAACTTTATGGATATTAAAGAGGCAAAAACATGGATCTTGGATCCATTAAAGAAATATTTTTATACCCCTCAATTTATAACTAACTTTTTTAAAAACAAAGCACTATTACATAAATCTCAAAATCGGAGGACTAAAATTATACAATATATTGCAAAGGCCTAGTTTTTGGGAGTGCTATCAAAATATTGATGTATAAAGTATATTGCTTAGCATTTTAAGCCCGTTTTTAGACATAATATGCTTTCTTGGGATATTTTGACCACAATAATATGGAATGACTTGGACTGAAACAGGTGAAGGTATCAATAACCGAGATCATTGGTAGCTGTAACTATTGTGAGGCTCCGGTCGGCAAATATTTGCGAGGCCTTTTTACTAGATTACCGAAGGAGGGTAATTAGTCTTATTCGTGTCCCTTATAATCATGAGACCCCTCGAAGCCCGAGGCTTTGGCTATTTGCCCCATTTGCCATCTACTAAGGTCGCTATTGAGTGAGACGTATCTGTTTAAAAGACGCCACGGTGTCAACTTGTCGAGAAACGGTCAGTTAACAAAGCAACTTGTCACTTTCATATTAGCGTAGAGTTTCTCGGTAACAAGTTCTGATCTGAGCTATACCAGTCCATATTCATTGTTTAGTCTACACTAGCAGTTCTTTAATGAAAATATGACGGAAATAATTATATATACCTAGGTCTATCATAAAATTTATGGATTCGGTATTATTTTTATGTTCTTTTCTAATTTGGATGAATGCCTCAGTGGCGTAGTTGTATTACGGCACGACTGCAATGCTGAGGTCTCGGGTTCGATTCCCAGGTCCGGCAAAGTGATATTGGATTTTTCTATTCAGTATCAGCCCGGAGTCTGAAATTTGTGCCCGACATGGCGATAGGCTCGCCCCCTATCACATCATGGGACGGAATACGCACAGCGAAAAGTGGGTGCACTAGTTGCGCCTCTGCCTACCCCTTCGGGCATAAAAAAGGTGTCATGAGACTATCCCGCCCTCACGCCCGCCACTGTAACTCCTGTAAGCCAGGATCAGCAGTGGCACGCATTTTATGACACCGAGCGGTGAAGCTCGGCGAGTCTCAGGGAACACTAATCTGTCTTTATCCCGCAACGAAATTAATCAAATAGAAAGATAGGGAGGAGTTGGAAATATTAATTGTCCACTTCCCTCCATAGCAAAACGGGCGACAAAAATAATGAACTAAGGTGGTGGTGGTAATATGATGTCCTTTATTCAAATCTTGAATTTAGACAATGAGCTTTATTTTCAGAACGCTAATGTTGAATTTTGTTCAGGCCGTGGTCACGTCACTCGCTGCACCGGTCGGTGAGCCAGCCCTCCCTCGCGCGCTCCAACACGGAGGTGGTGGAGCAGTGGACCGCGCCTGATGGAGACGTCACTCCCACACCAGGACGCAGGGTCAGAGGTACATACATGATTTGATTCCTATTTCAGGAGGGTAGTGGTATCGATTTGTCCAGGAATCTAGAGCAAAGAGGAACTTAGATAAAGATTTGAATGTAGAAAATTGGCATGAGATTTTTTGTGTTCCTATTAGAATAAATTTTGAAGGTTAATCAGTTTGGAAATCGAAACAACTTACCTAGCCTTGTTTTATTTTCAGGTCCTCAAGGTCTTACAACGTTCACGACGTCAGAAGTACGAACATTCCAAGCCTCTTCCAGAGAATGGCGTTAATAGAACATCGTAATTTACTACAATTATAACATAAACCTGAAGTAGTTCGCTCGGGTGCCGCTAGATGGCGGTAAAATAAACTTGTATGTTATACATAAATTACAAAATATTTAAATTGACGCGAATGCTCAAGATGTTGAAGTGATATTTTCACTGCCTTTTGAAGGAATTTCATACGTGTTTCATATTGACGGTAATTCGTAACGTTCTTGTGACTAATATTAAGCGATTTAGACGATTTAGTTTATTTCATTTTTTGCTTTCAAAGATGCCGTCTTTTTACCATTATTATATGAAAAAATATAATAATAAGTTTAATTTAGTTCAAAATATTTTCAATAGAATTAAACAACTAACATTGTGCCAAAATAATTTTCTAAATATCGCTTCCTAACCCTGGTTTTCCAAACATTTTCAATTAATTTTAAGCTTTTGTTCTGGAAAATGGCGTGTAAAGTATAAATAATTCGTTACCACCTCGTATAAAGTAGTCGATTTGTATCGATATTCGAATAGTAAGATTGTTTTAACGCTTTTCGGCATCATTACTTTCATTTTATTTTAACACTTTTGCGTGAACGTTCTATGTATCTACTATATTTCTTTGTACTCAATTAATTGTGACAGTTTTTGTTCCATGCAGGTATTTCACATTCCTAAGTACTTTATGTTTCTTGTTTATAATTATTTGAACTTTATCCACCATCTTACATTGAGGTATAACTGAATGTTTTTTTTTAATACTACAAAAAACATCCAGGGTTATTGTTCACGCGAAACTGTTAATTTAGTTGTAAATATAATTAATGTTAAGTGATTGAGTATCAAGCCTAGCAGTCGAGGCAAGGCCGAACGCCTCGGTGCCCTTGCCTCCATTGCTACGCCGCGCGGGACACAAACGGCAAAGGGATAAGTGCAAATTGTGCTCAACTAATGGTTGTAATTTTAGGATATTTTCTGACTAGAGATGATTGTCTTTGATCTAAATATAGAGATTTTCGTGGCCTCAATTTTACAAAAATACACGAATTAGAAATCATTGTTGTAAAAAAATATTAAATTTTACGTCATGAAACCTAGTCTTTTGGCCATTAAGTCAATATTTGTACAAATAAAAAATAAAAAGATGTTTTAATTTTTTCTCATTTTTTTCGACTCTAGTTAGAAAATAATATAATTTCAGAAGCGTTAACGTGGTGCTAGACGAGAAAATATCTAATATTTCTTTTTTATATAAAATTTTGAATTTACATTGTAGATTAAGTGCTGATTGATTGATAATGTATTTTGACATTTGTAATCAATAAACGTACCTTAACAATTTGTGTTGACTTTTATTACTGTAAAATATTTGACTCTCGATTCTTTCACTTGGTTGGGAAAAGTAAGTTACAATGTTTTCGATACTTGGCGGTTACTATGTAACGACTAAAATACAAGATCATTCAAAGGACCTGAAAATAATGGGGTTAGTATATCAATCCTCGGTGGCGTAGTTGTATTACGGTACGACTGCAAGGCTAAGGTCTCGCGGGTTCGATCCCCGGGTCGGGCAAAGTGATATTGGATTTTTCTATTCAGTATCAGCCCGGAGTCTGGAATTTGTGCCCGATATGGCGATAGGCTCGCCCCCTATCACATCATGGGACGGAATACACTTGGCGAAAAGTGGGTGCACTAGTTGCGCCTCTGCCTACCCCTTCGGGGATAAAAGGCGTGAGCATGCGTATATCAATGGGATTAGTATAGGAAGCATAGTATATGTATAGTATAGATTAGTATAGGAAGCTCTTTACGTTTTGTGCTCCTTGGTACTTATTGGTGACGAGGAGTAATAAGGGTACTAAAATTAACTTCTTTACATTTGATGCTCTCCTGGTACCTACGTGATGTTGCTACTGCATTGATTGTTAGTTTAATATTATGATCTCCTGGTAGGTAGGTCACACACGATCAATCAAAACCCACAAAACACGATCAACTGCCTATTCATTGTAATGGTTTTTTTTTTTTGTTGGGTAGGCGACCCTGCAGTCAACACCGGGGGAAACCTGCGAATGGGATACTGGAGTCCCCCGGCTTGACGACTGCAGGGGCCTGGGAGGGGAGTGGAGGAGGAATATGGAAGGGAAGGTGGGGGGAAGGGAGGAAGGTTCCCAGGATGATGCCAGGAAATGTTCGCGGGCCCTTTTAGGCCTCAATGTGTTTTTTTCAACCAAGAGGTATACACACTGACTGTGTGCCTCGGCCCGCAACTAATGTCCCCCCGTACATGGGCGTGCATTGGGTGTGAAGACCCAGCGCACAAGAATTGCCTCGGGGGGCGTCATTGTAATGGTTAGGTTTTAGTACAATCAAGCTCGTCATATTTTATGCTTTCCTGGTACCAACGATCAAAAGTACTAAGATATCATTCAAGGGGTTAGGTTAGTGTACATAAATCTCAGATTTAACGCTCGTCTGGTATAAAGTAATGACCAATGACGGACGACCAGCAATCCTATCTCCAAGAATTTTGCTAGTTATCAGTTTACTAATGGGAGCTTAGCAGTGCCTACTTTTTCACTAAATAACGACCATATTGTTCACTTCTAATACAAAATCTTAAACATCCAAAGAAAGTCGATAATGCGCAGCATTTTAATGGCTTCTAACGCGAACTTAACGAACAAAAGCAAGAGAATAGTCAAGTCAAGCGCCTCTTTTAGACAATATTTTATTCTCTAGTTACCTATGAAAATTTATTAACACTGAAGACAAAGTCTCGTTTGGTGTTTTAAATAATTTTATTGAGAATTATACAACAACGAAAGATAAATAAATCATATGATAAAATGCATAGTACACTGGTTGAGTTTAAAATTAATAAATTCGACAATTATTTCTCATTTTATCTACAAATTCGAAATATTTTAAATATGAAGATAATTCGTCGTTTTAGGAACGTAAAAGCTTTGATTTTACATGGTTGTCTAATACGTATATATTTTAATAATTATACTTTCGTACGTTTGCCTAAAAATTGTGCGAAATATATAAATTTAAGCAAAATCTTTTAAAGGATAAAATGGACAAAGATTTCACGTTACAGGAACGGGTATAGCAAATCCTAGCAAATCTGAAGAATTAGAAATCCTATCTGAAATATATTGTCAAACGAATCTTAGTATTAGACGTACCCTGTATGGCTAAAAGTACTAGACTAGTAGAAATGTATCCATTTTATTTGAAGCAGAATAAAAGTTACTGTATATGTCGTGGTTCGAAAATAACACCTATTTCCATCAGATTGAGGTAGACTAAGATACTGATTACAAAACTTAATGTTTTGCTTCCTAACATTATCGTGGGCCGTACAGTTATGTAATTTAAAATATTAGTTTGGCATTATGGCGTAATATTATGAAATTAAATTCGCCATACAAATTCCTGCAACATGTCGACGACAATGCATTATCACAACAGACGTTAAGAAAAAACAATATAGACATACAGTAATGTAACAGTATTAAAAGAGAGCTAAAACAGTTCATAGTTAACAATTTATCTTACAACGAAGCTTAGAAATAATACTTTATGATATACTGTACATACTACACCGAGAAACTTTAAACCGCTTTTTCTATATACAGTCAACAATAATTACCTAGTAGGCCTTACACTGATTTACATGAATGCGACTAAATTATCAAATTTCTCCATTGGTTCTAGATACGATATGAATCGAGTCGACAGGTCCCTCTTTGTTATTTGGCATTTACATTCAACTTTTGGCAATCCGTTGTACTTTATCGTATTCTTCACTTACTTTACATTTACAACACGGTTTAAGTCCGTAGTATTGTTCATTCACGACGTCTGGTCCAAAATGTCGTAAGGACCGTTTCTAAATATGCAGTCTCTAAATCTAATCTAGGTTTTTACAGTGATTAATCTACTAAATCTTGTTGTCGATTGAACACTTTTATGCGATCATCATAAGTATGTTCATAAGTCATTTCACTCAGTTCCAGTTTATATTTGACTGATGGAGCCAAGAGATTGACGTCTTCTGGTCACTTGTTTCCAAAATCGTTTTTCAAATTGTTTCTCCTGGAAGAATAGTAATGATCATATAATAAAGGTATCGCATTTAAACTTAACTGTTGCAGTTGTCTACAGTGTGCCTGTAAATACAAACAATTTGAAATAGATATTTGAATTTTTTAACACGTTGCAAAACTAAGTACCAGTATTTTCCTATCAGCTGCAATTCGCTGCAAGTGAGACACAGGAAAATAGCATAGCATGTTGAAAACAATGTGGTACCTGACGACACAATGTTAACTAAAAACAGAAACAAGTGTTGTCACTGATACACTGAGAGGTAAAATGCAATTCTATAAAATCTAATAGTTGTCCAAAATCTAATAATGCATAACTTGCTGGCACGGTTCCAAGTGTAGTCATGTAAAAACAACTTAATAAAGACGAAATGTGCGAAAGTTGAAATTTACTTAACGAAGGTACAGGTACAGTTTTAAATCAAAGGAGGGATTTGCTAAAGCCATAGGATGAAGAATGAAAAGCGCAATGATATTTTAATAAAAAATATATTTTCCAGAACATTCGTTCTAATCGAAATGGACAGATTCAATTCAACAAAGTAATAAAAACAAGAAATTTAGCATAATCGAAAAGCTGGATTTAAACGTTTATATCTAAATGTTAATAATAATAATATTAAGAACAAGTTGACATGATTGTTCAGAGACGATCACAATAACAATACCAATAGGTAATTAATTACTTATGACTTACGCAAAGACATTAAAAACATGGTATAGTTCCGCTAAAAACGTATTTACGACCTATCATGCTTTAACAATGTTATTGTAGACCCTATAGTTTAAAATTCAAAGGCAATTCATGGCTGAATATACATTCTTACTACTTGCCCATTAATTCTTGAATACAATTACTTAATTTTCAATAATTGAGACATTTTGACCACGCGAGACGCCATTTACCCCCTTATAAAGACCCTACAATCATGTACTAGAGTTAATTATTTTGTCATTTTGGAGCCAGCAGTATCAAAATTTGGATTTGGTTCCCGAGATTCATAGCACTTTTACGACAACAAGCATTCATTTTTGTTAATTCCAATTATAATATTTGTTCTATTTTAATTTTCAAATGTGATTTTACGTTTTGTGATTTCTAATGCACACATTGGTTGGAAGTTTCATCATAATTGTCACAATATTTCTACATTTCTTCTATGCATCGAGTATCCATATAAAAATGTTGACTTGATTCACTAAGAATACGGAGGGAACCCCAGATGCTTGCACAAGACCAATGAGAAAACTTCCACGAAAGTGTTTAAATCCAGCTGATTGGCACAGGCACAGGGAAGCTGCGGTGCGGTGTTCACACATAGCCATTTACAAAGCATATCTTGTAATAGCCGTTGGAGCTCACGGTCGTGCGGCGCGGGGAGAAGGGCCGCGCTCCCCCCGCCGCTCCCCCCGCCGCGCCGCCCGCACCCCCCGCGCACCCCACACCCACCAACAGCGGCTCGCGGCGGGGGCTATCGGACGACGCGCGACGACGCAGGAAACCCATTCTGCGATCATAATGTTACAAATAGGGGGTAAAACATCTTAGATTTAATCTTTGTTATTTTTTGTGACTTTTTTGAGTGGTTCTTATGCAAAGTGCATACTTACATCTTCCCGTTCTGGCATAGAGAGCGCGTCCGCGAACGCATCATCTGAGCTTCCACTCGTGCCAGTTGCTCCATCTCCATAAGTTTCTCGCTTTCTGGAACTAATTCAAAGATTTTACGTGTAATTGATTAGAAGGTAAGACTTATTTTGTATCTTTAGTTTGATAAAATTTTAATGCACATTTATTATGTTTCTTTACAAACTTTTAAATGGGTTCGATTGACTCTATTATCAAGTATGTACCTAGACTTGCATCTTCTCCATCATGCTCTAAATTGTTACAGCTATATAGATTCCATCACTTTAGATATTATCTGTAGCATTATACATTTATGGCTCTTACCGATAAAGACTATCCCGCCCTCACACCCACCACTGCAACTCCTGTAAGCCAGAATCAGCAGTGGCACGCATTTTATGACACCGAGCGGTGAAGCTCGGCGAGTCTCAGGGAACACTAATCTGTCTTTAACTTTATTTATAAGAATATCACCAAATGACACGAGAAAGTCTACTAACCCTTCCAGGCATATACAGAACTGCGCGAAGTAGTATGCGGGACGGTGCGGCGCGGCGGCGCGCGGCTCAGCGTCACCGCGTCGGCGCTCGCCACGCGCCGGAGCAGAGACCGTTGGCATACAGCGCGAAACGACCAGGGGTCGGACCCGCCACCCTGGACAAGTGCACATGAGGAATGGCAAATCAATTTACAACTTTTCTATGAAAAGCAATATCCTGTAAAAGCGCGAATTCTAATTGATTATTGGTAATACCTACATCCTCGACAAATATTGATGTTTCAACTTATAAACTACAATTCGAGCAGCGACTACATTCAAGGAACTGATATTGTCTTGTTATTTCCCCTTCTCTATTGAATTGCTTTTTTGTGATCATACTTACCCAGGAACCCTCCTGTTCTGCTAGCATGTCCTTCCCCTGGTCCAAAGCCAGCCTCATCTCCGCTCGAGGACTGAGTCGCTCCGGGGTCGGTGGTCTCGGTGCCTCCAGTTGTGAATATGCCTCCTGTGCTTGTGCTGGCTCCGAGGCTACAATACAAAAATATTTATAATGCGTTGAAACTAAGTGTTATGATATTTATAGGTGTTCATTATATTTCTAAATATAATATAACGAATAATACTGTAACATAAAAAATTTCAAACCCCATACCCTAATTATTTTAGTAAAACATTAACTGATTGAAGGCTGTATGTTTTTTGTACCGTGGCCTACAAATCGTGTGTTAGACGAGTGCGCGTAGTGTTGCCAGTTTTCTAACCGCTCGTTTTATTTTTATGCAATAATAAATGCTACACCCGTAATAAAATTATGTCTGCGTGTGCAGTATTTATAATAAAAATCGTTTTATTTGATGCGTAATTTTGAGAATTGTGAGTGGTCGTATTCTAATTTCGGTTATATAAATTTTTGTTCATCTCTGGTTCGGATTGCAACCCTACCGGTGAACGACCTCCCCTCGACCTCTTGCGCGGGAGCACCAAGTGTGTGAGCACGTAATTTCGATGTCGGCTAATATGTGCCGATAAATTACGAAGGCTTGGTTAAGGACCCCGCGGAGTGTTCGCCGTGATCAGCTGGAGCCGCTTTGCCGTCCTATACGTGTCGATGACCTGATGACGGCAAGGAGCGTTTTGTTCTAGTACACGTGAGTAGTGGTTGTCATTTCAATTCGCCGGTTTGTGCCGTTAGAACACGTTTTTATCCATTCACGTTTTTCGTTATAGGGCGAACATATCAGGAATCCTCCGCGGAAGTTGACAGGAGAACACTCGCCGGCCTGCCGACCATGCGGGTTGTCTATTCCTTCCCGGTATGTTTTTTTATTACTAGCTTAGCGCAACAACTATAACTGTTGTTAATATTAAAGTATTATGTACTAATCTGGAACACTGTCCTTGTTCCAGGGGGTTTTTCCTCAGGGGTTGTTTTTCTTACATTTTCATTCTTCATTTCGTCTGTCGCGGGTAGACTCAAAACTGCCTGCATCACCAGAGAGGAGGCTATCTTCCCTAGTTGGTGGAAGCCTCAGTGATTCCTGACCCTGTATTGGAGGACCGAGGACACACTCTCAATGTTATTTTTGGGAAATTAGACAACTAAAGTATGTAAATTTATTATTTTGGGTCTGACACCCTATTTGTCAGTGGCGCCCTTATCTTAATTTAATTGGTGTTTTTTGAATATATTACGAGTAACAAAGTGATAAAAGAACAGCTCTCCAGTAGGCTCACGTCCCGCTCTCCGACCTTAATTTATTAGCCGGAACCCGGTACTTTGTGATTGGTATTAAGTATACTTAAATAGCAAGTAAGTGAACACAATATATGAATTTAAAGTCTGTGTACAGTTTTATTCCACCCACTTCTGCTACCCCATACACACCATCGGGTCATACATGCAACAATACCTCTAGGCATTCGCACCCTTTGAAATTATATTCGCAATTAATGAAAAGTATACAATTATTCTCGACTTTCGCTGAAACTGAATCTTGTCATCGCATTCAGTTTCATGTAAGATTCATTTAAACCACAATAAACATCTATTCAAAACGAAATACCAGTTACTCATCACCAACGATATGTGATGTAAGTGTTTGTTTTTTTTTTATTTTTTTTTATAATGGCATTTGTGTTCACATTTTGCCAATGTCAAGTTTGGTTTGTATATTTTTTTATCTCTAGTATGTCGAAGTAAACCAGTGGCTACCTTACCAAGACTTTATCGAGGAGTTTTGGCGGTAACAGAAAAAACACTTGATTAGCACAATTATTTCAATTCACTTCATTTGAGCTCTTTAATAGAACTATATTGGATAATATACCACCATAATTATGCAATATAACACTATATATCACCAAAATAATGAATTAAAACAAGAGCACCTCATGACATTTCCAAGTTCCCGCCAAAACTCCATGTTTATGTTTAAATTGCTCATGATTACCTTGTGAGTGTTGTAGATGGGTCGTGATAGGGTTGTGTATAGTGGTGCGGTCGAGTGTGGAGGGCGTGCTGGCCGAGCTGGCTGAGCCCCGGCGAACGCCAACCGCAGCAACGGCACGCGCCTCCACAAACTCTTTTGAAACTGCAACAGATTCTCATACTGGTGGTAGGTCTCTCATTATGTAAGAGGACGTCTGGGTAGGTACCACCGCAATGTCTATTTCTACCGCCAAGCAACAGTGCATGCACTGTTGTGTTTCGGTTTGAAGGACATTGTAGCCAGTATAACTACTGGACATAATGAGACTTAACATCTTATGTCTCAGGATGACGAGCGCAGTGGAATCCCACACAGTACTTTGTAAGACAAGTTGCTGGATGGTGTTACTACTGTTTATGGGTGGTCGTATCGCTTACCATCAGGCGAACGGCATGCTCGTCTCGTCATTCTATGCTATAAAAAAAAAAAACAGATCGGGTTAAAGAAGACATAGAGATTTCTAAAATAAATTACGGAGCTCTATTTCAATTTCGATAGCTTGTGAAATTAACAAAAACAATTTACAGCGCAGATCGTACCAGATAGTAAGGGCGTCGAGGGCATCTCGTTGGTGGGCGTCCTGTCTGGGCTCAGCTCTGACGCGGCGCCACCATCTCCCCCCTCCCCAGCATCGGAGTCGTCGCGCGCACCCTCGCCCCCTGCTTCTGCGGAATTACCTACTTTATAGTCACCTTCACTAGAACCATTTTTGAATATAAAAATCACTGGAGATATGTAACGTGTGTCAAAAAGTATGAATATAGGTACTGAGCAATAAAATATGCAATACATTTCAATATGTACGTAAATATGAGTGGAGTGCGACTTCTACATACCGTGCTGGGATACTTTTAAGGGAATAAAAATATGAGTAACCAAATCGATAGCTCAATGCCTTCTACCACCTTCTGTTTTAAATTCAAAACATTTTCCGCGTAGATGAAGATTTTTAAATTTAAATCTTTAGTCGTGGTAGAGGGATGTAAACAACTGATACCATGCACAACGTGTACGTGCTTGTAATTATGTAATCGTATATCGGTGTGTTTTTGTAATGTATCGTAATCATCCGCCTCACCTCTGATCTTTTGTCATGCTCCCCATTTTTCTGTCAAATAGTATGCTTTGTTAATTACGTCACAATGTATTAGTTTGTGTAATTTATGTGCTGCAGCAAATGTGTTTAAGCCAACTTTACCTCTGTTAGCCAGTGTTTGGAAGTCTGTCCTGAATGTTCAGTTTAGTCTTTGTAAGTGTCAGTAGTGAGGGGTAGACAACGGCTTGGTGTCATCACCGTCGGAGGATGGTCCAAGTCGACTCACCTGTTTCTAAAGCAGAGGGCGGCCGGTGCGGCGCGCCGCAGCAGTCGTCAGCATCGAGGCCACACGCGCTGCCCTGCGCCAAGCGCCGCACCAGCGGACGAGTCACAATGTGAGATTTAAACTAGCTACGGTCTACGTACGCGAACGGGTATAGCCAATTTACTTACAATACAATTTCAAATTCATCAATGGCCTCATATTTACAATTACTATCTTATTAATTATCAATTTACAATTTAGGAACCCTAAATCGAAAAGGTCTAAGCTACCCTTTGGTCTGATAATGTCCTTGTGTTTAATTCCTTCCTGAATCTAAAAATGAATGTCGAACACGTAGAACGGGTCATACAGGTTCATGCAACAAGCATGCGTCGTCCGATAGAAGTCTTTGTATGGAACTTGTATGGACATGCTATTCTTAATACATTTAATTTACAAATAGAGATCTGTCAAATTTGCGCAGTGGTATAAGACATATTAGAAACTAGGCAAAATCACCAATGAAACGGTGGTCATTTTTTAAAGAAGATGTATTAGAAACTAAACAATTGAAAGTAGTAAAAACATAGATGATTACTTTTAAATATGGTATAATATGATGATATTTTAATTTAAGGGTTCATAAAAAAGAAACATTATATTATTATTCGCTATAACAGTGCAAACTGTATCACAAGCATGAAATCTTAATTGTATAAATTTACACTTAACAGACGAAATTTGACAGACAACACAATAACATTAAACTAAGGTATAATGTATTCTATATATAGGATTATTTAGCGCATATGCAGGTATACTGTCAATGATACGAACATCTTCTCATACACTTTATAAACTTTAGAGATATTCACCTGATCGTCAGAGTTGGTGGGGGTTGCCTTGTTGTCTTCGCTGCCGCTGTCCGAGCATTCTTCTTCTAGAAGTGGCTCTAGTCTTCTCCTAAATACATCCCTAGACGGCATATTTGATGTTAGTACAATAATTACTCAAAAGAGAACTCTGTTCCTAAAGTAGTATGGGTGCTAATAAAACGTGTTAAGAAGTAGGTGAAATAAAAAAGGTCTAAAGGTACTTAGTTTGTGTATGCTAAAAACTGCTCAAAAACAGTTCCTTGATTTAATACCAAGCAACAATTGCTAGAAACATAAATATATGGTGAATATTGGGGCTACTAAAAGTCGGGAAGGAAACTGCTTATAAACTTAAAACAGAACTTAAATAATACCTAGGCAGTAAAGGCCTTAGCGTGGTGGGTCCAGTGATGGTGGGTGCCATGAGCAGCTCGTCCATCATCAGCTCTGTGTCGTCATCCCCCGCATATGATGACGACGACTTTGTGGGTGACTGGAAAGATGACGCATTTTCCGTTCACAAGGTTTAACACGTGTTCTGAACCTGATTTCATTAATTTTGTATACAAATATTGAATATGCTATATGTATTTACCAAAACCATGAATACTTTGCGTCTATTCGTTCTATGTTCTCTGTGTCGTATAAAATAACATGGGCATCCTCGCCATGAGGTAACGTTCGTAAAGTTCTTAGGTTGCGATTATACTGAAATTGTAAATTTTACTTTGAACTTCGGTCATTCAGCCTAAAAGTACGCACTTTTTTTTCTATCGTCTACACAGTCAAAAATATAGTGTCTTGAAAAACTTTTTAACACTCTATGTAATGTAAATTTATTCTACTTTCATTATTTAATGAGTTTTTGTACATTGCTTCATTGTTTTTTTTTGCAATACATGTTTAAAGTGCATCGGGAGAAATTCCTACTATTGACCCGTTATGTAGGTAAGACTACGCAGAGTGTTTAATGAGAATATTTTGTTTTCTGTATAAGGTCTAAAAATCTTTACAAATAATATTCGATTTAATTGCAGCTTAAAGAAGAAAAAGCCGTGCGATCATTGTAATGAAGTTATAACAGGGTGCGTACTTTTAACCTCGTACTCTTACCCGAACAGGGAATATTTTAAACAATCACACGTTAGTTGAGACGAATTTATTTTCTAGGACAGAATTAATAACTAAAATAAATACTATAATAATCATGTGAACTTAACATAATTAACGAACTTTTGTAAACTGATGCACCGTCTAGCCATACACTTTTTTCCCAGCACAAAATATTGGTAACTAACCAACAAAATAACGTTGATCACCGTTTTTCGCTAAACAAGTAACGCTTGGTAAATTAGCTTGTGGCTCTGACATCGTCCCTGACACGCCCCTAATCTAGCCGAAAAAGTGTCTGAGCCCACTCAATAGGTTCCGAGATATTGACCATGCGAACTTTTACCCACTGCGTGCTGTTGCCCCGAATGACCCGACAGTTAAATCGCACCGCTAAGAATTTACGAACGTTGACATATGGCGAGACTACCGCCCCAGGCATGAGGACTACTCCTACCGAAAGCGTCCCGTGGTCTGAATCAGGCAAGTTGTCAGACAAGTCCCCTGAAGAAGGTGTTCCCCACGCTTCTTCTCCACTCGCACCGCTCCCTTCTCCAGTCTCCGCTGTACCTTCTTCGGTCCCTATTGTTGACTTCCAATCGCTTACACCAAGGCACCTGTTTTCGAATATAATTGCAAAAAATTTGAAGTGATTTTTATAAATATTTCTTTGGATGTTATCGCAAACAATGTGTAAATGAATAAATACTATATAAGTAACTATATTACAATAGTTAATTTAGTATGGCATTATGAGGTAGCGAGTTCTGAAATGGCTAGATTATATTATTAGTGACATGAAATCATGAATGCTATAGTAAAGTATACATTCTATGCTATTTATAACTTATGTAAAGTGATACGTAATGATTGACTTCAAATTAAAAATATCAATGAAGTACGGCGCAATATTTTTTAAATTTTATGATGTATGCATGTAGGTTGTGGATAATTTATATGCAATAACATCCAAAAACTTCGAACCTAGAAGAGGAACACGTAAACACTATTTCTATGAATATACACAAATGTTTTCTAAAAAATTCAATCTAGTAACTAGACGATCATATTTTCACTAATTTTGAATGGAGATATTTAAAAACGGAAAACATTACTATTAAAAAATACTACCTAAAACCGATATAAAATATTCGTAGCTAATTTTTAAAAATACGGATTACTATCATCTAAATTATTTTAGATATCCGTACATAATATAAACACTACACCTTTGCCATGT
The DNA here is from genome assembly GCA_947568825.1 of Sphinx pinastri. Taxonomy (NCBI): domain Eukaryota; kingdom Metazoa; phylum Arthropoda; class Insecta; order Lepidoptera; family Sphingidae; genus Sphinx; species Sphinx pinastri. The sequence continues at coordinate 2,768,540 of OX387615.1, forward strand.
ATTATTAAAAAGTTATTTATAAAATTATCTCTATTTAAAAATCTAGCGTTATTATCACAAATGTCTACTATGGTATTCAATTCATAATTTCTAATAAATTTTGGAACTTCAAAGGTGAATAAATTAGCTTTAGGAGCAAACGTAAACTTAATATTTTTATCACCCACACATACTGAACGCTCCGATATCATTCTTCGTAAATGTTGATCACACCTATTAGTTGGAAGAAAAATATTATTTTAACTTACCATATCGTTTTTATAAACTAATTACATAAATATGTAAAAATGAAAATATTATTGTACTTAGTGTAGAGATAAAAGAATGGTGTGTATTTATTTGATACTCCAGAATATGTTATAAAAAAATGTAAGTAAATGGTCTTTGGTAAGCGGAAGTTACGTAAGAGTTGCACATGAGTTTGAATAAAAATGGTTGAAGAATGGAAGATACAGACCTTTCCAAAAACGAAGGTTGTTTATGTGCGACGGATGTGTTGGGTACGCTTTCCGTGTAACTGAATATATTCATTTTTTCAACCACGAATGAGCCTGCTCTAGCTGTCCATCCCATTATACCACCGGCCGTGCCTGTTACTGCTAAAAGTAAGATAATAAGGTAAGAAACCCCCTTAAATCATTTTATACAATGAATATTGCACGCTGTAAGTTATATGGGTTTTATCAACCTTAAAATATAAACAATTACCTTGGTTGTACGATTTGGAAGTTTCTGGTTCTTGCGCGGTCAGTCTTACGTTACCATCGTCAGTCTCATCAGACGGTAGCCTCTCCAGGCTAGACATTGTTCCGTACCTGTAGAAATACGAATTCAACCTTAAAGGATTCAGTAATAAAGTCTCTGATACTATTAACAGAACTAAGTTCCAACCTTTTAAGTGTTACATACGGTAAGTCTTCTGGGACATCTGGGGAATCTGGTGAATCATCTACAAGATCATCCTGAAACCAAGAGTTTGTTCATCACATCGACTCAAATAGTTTATCAATACCAAGTACTTCACAACTTACAGTCTTATTGACAGAATTGTAATCCGGTGTTGGTGGGACGATTGCTATGTTAGGAACTGGGGACTCAGACTTGATCGACCCGAGACTGCCCGGCCTCGAACTTGCGTTGTGTAAGTTAGTTGCTGACGATCTCTTGAATGGCTCCACACGCATCAGATGCGCAGCTGGATTGATCGCTGATAATCCCATTAACATAAGAGGTCCTAACTCTAAATCTTCATCTGACCCTGCATCATTCGTATTAGCGTTAACATCATCAGTCTTTTGGTTTATATCTCCGTTCATCTTGCTGACCGCCGATATACCCATCCTAGGAGATCTCTTCAAGCCCCTCTCTATCTTAAAGTCTGGTTCGTCATCGTGTATCGAATCATCTTCTAAGAATACTGACGATGTTTGGAGACACGTGCCGACATTTTCCCTTTTAGTTATTATATTCATACCTAAAACTTTGTTAAGTACGTTTTCAGCCTTTTGTCTTGTTAGCTGGTCTTTTCTTGTTGTTACTGGTGATGGATGATTTGATGATGCTGCTTTCATCTTAGTTAATGTAATGTTTTCTACACATTTAACTTCATTTAGGTACTTCTCTTGGGCTATGACGCATTGAACCTGATTGGCTATATTAGAATTGGACATTCTTAAATCATTAGAACTAGAGTTAAATACCATAGAACTACATGTGGTGTGACTGGTGGACAATGGGCTATTATTTCTACTACTAGATGATGGACTAGGCGATCTTATTGAAACATCCTTCCGGAGCTCCAACTGGCTCTTTGTATGACTTCTTGAGTGAATACTTGGTGTTAATATCGGTGAATCTATCTTAAGTTCATAAGATTTTGACTTGAGCATCCTTTGACTTTGCTCGATTGAATCTATGACTTTCATAGCTGCTTTAGGACCGTCTTCGGCACGAATCTTTATAGCACCTTTTCTTTCTAGATGGCAGATGGGTTTGGGTTTTCTATTACCACAGTTAGCACTACACGCGCTCGTAGAGCTTTTATTGGAGCTTTGCGGGGACGCTTCTGTCTTCGGCTTGGCAGGAATCACGGGTGGCTCTTTCTGCGATATTAATGGGCTATTTGGCTTTGACAAGCATTTTTTATGGCACTGCCTGCAGACAGGAATTGTATCTACTACTACGGGGCTTGTTCGGACCGTTATCTGAAAATTATATTCCTTAATTTAATTACATTTAAAATATCTCAATTATCGAGACTATATTTTATACTTACTTGACTACCGGAATTACTACTTTTTGAAGGACTTCTATCGTTATCTTTCTTTTCATTAGGCGAAGCGCCTTTGTTTTCATGATTCAACACAATTTCTGCAACCTCTAAGAGGTTTAGTTCTTTTGACCTCTTCCTTAGTTCTTCTACACTCCACATCTGTATAATATGTATATTTGTTAATTATAACGAAATTTGCGTTTATAATCATATTTATTTGTTGTATAATTCTATAGATGTAGAATTTTGCAACTTTTATGCATACAAGATGATGGTTTATCCGTACCGAATTTCGTATTTCAAATATTATAACAAGTTACGCCTTTTTCAAAAACTTTCAAACCCACCTCCATGTCAGGTTCCGGCGGGTCCAACTCCTCAGCTTCGGGTAGCTGAGTCATCCATCTCTGTAGATGTAACGTAGACCCTCTACTCCTCGTACTTCTAGCTCCTTCTATCGCACTACCTCCAGCCCCTGTCTGAGTTTCCGCTGAACTACGTCGAGTCTATAAAGTTCATATTATGGATTCAACCGGGAGCTATTAGAAATTTCATCTCACGGTTGATTGTATGTCCTAAGTAGACATGTAAGGCAATGTGGATATTTGATATATAAAAAAAATACTTACCCTAGGCACTTATTGGTATATAATTCACGGATCATAGTTACAATTTGTAGAATGCCAGTAAGTATTGCAGGTTATGCTTAGTGCGACGTAGGTACAAAGAAGTAGCATAAATTTACAATAATAAAATTATAAGGTAATTTACACAGAAAAATGGTAGACGTTATTGGTTTCGTTAGCGTCGCAAAATCGTATGTAAATCAAATATCAGTTCATCATTGACAAATACACTTTATTTACGGACAATCAGAAATATACTGCTCCGATCTAAACATAAACATCCAAATTTCATATATTTTCAAGTCCATTATAATTATGTCACAAAGAATCGAGAGCTATCAGTAAAACGTTTTCTCAAAATTATTTTTTATCCCTTCATACCATCCATAAGACTATATTAAAATTTACACACAGCCAAAGACATCGAAAATTATTGAGTCTATCTACGAATTTGTAAAAAACAAGATTCACAATATATAGACACACAAAAACCCCGGGGCTGGTTAGGTTATGTGAACATTTTGCGATGCTAGCGGTACAACACGCGTTACTATCCATCAAGTCTGCAATTACATGGATATTTAAAACTAAATTAGTAAACACATCAAATGAAAAGCGATAAACAAATTTTTGTTTCACATCGACTACCATTTTTCATTGTAATTACATACTACGCTAATGGAAACGTGTGCTAAAAAAGCGTTGTTAAAACACAAAATGCTATGTGTATTGCTACAATGATTCCAGCATGACCTGCTAGTTCGCGAAGCTGATCGCCAAATATCCACATGACCTGTACAGTAAGGCTACAGATTAACGTTGTCTCCACTCTGTACACGGTTTATAATTACATTCATTAAGTTCCATACGGTATAGCTAGTTGTTCCTTGACACAGTATAGTTGAAGATCATTGAGTATAGCAGAAAGATTAATTAATCTATAGAAAACATCACCGAATGTAAGAAGCATTTTGATTTTCATCTTAATAGAAGGACGGAAGACTTATGAAGCAAACATGTATTCGAAAAAAGTATGTAATTGTACATAAGTCGCTACTATTGGTACCCTATAGTTACATTTTGACACTGAATTCTATATTGGTAAAATATTGGCATACACATTCCTATCACTCTAAAGCGAGTTGTATAATAATATCCCATGTATAGCGGTTTCAGTTCTGTGAAATTCATCATTCCCATATCTCGTTCGAAGGATCTTTTTAAATTTAAATTGAATTTGAAATTTCGCAATTTTATTACATCATAAGTGGGCATCAGACTTATAATTATTACATCTTTCTATTGTAATCAAAATACCGAGATTTCTTTTTAATACTGCTAATGTTCGAAAATATGTCTCTCAAAATTTTTGTTACCACAACCTTAATCTCAACTATAAGCAAATTTCATAACAATCCAACAACGTCGCCCGTGTCGCCGCCAGCCTACACGAAGAAAGCTTACCGGTCCAACGTGGACCGCTCTCCTAACACCAGCTATGAAGAACTATAGAACACACTGTAACATGGTGGGGCCACGCAGCCCTATCTCCAGCTGTTTCCATGAGTCCGGGAGAAGCAGGAGTCTGCCAACTCCGGATCTGACTCCGCGGATCAAAGTTCTAGGTAGGCGGGCGGCGTCGGCCGTTCTGGTAGAGCCATTTTTGGCAACAGAGGATCGTCGGGTAAGAAAATACGCTCTTCAACGGCGTGTTTATAAGATGGGTCGACATCTAAGTCGGCTAGAGCAAGATCAGCCTCGAAAGATTCCCATCGACAAGGAGACGCTTCGGAGTAATCTTCTCCGCCTTCAGGAGTCAATTGGGCACTTGGAGAAGTAGGTCTCTCATCGTTTCGCTCGATACTAGATGTTGATACAAAATGTGAAGAAAAAGTTTGGGAGTCAGCTGGAGAGAGATTGGCAGATGGAGTTTCTGGAGTCGGGGCCGTTCTCCACACTGAACTAAGAGGACCTCTAACAGGCTTAGGAGTGGGAGAATCGGAACTAGTTCTCACGTCGAAGCTGACTCGGACTTCTTTCTCAGGTCGTTCCTCAACGAGCATGTTTAGGTGAGATCGGTAAGAGCTGGCTGGCAGGAGTGCTAGGCTCGAGTGTCTTTGAATGCTTGAGGCGGATACCTGGCGTTGCTGTGAGTCTAGAGTCGCGAGGGAGAAGGTCAGCTGAGGGTCCGGCGAGTCCAGCGGCGAGCCGAGGGGAGTGCCGCTCATTGTGTGCGCTCGGTATCTGAAAAAAAATCAACCATAATAAAATCTCTAAATCCGATAAAATATGAATATTCGAACACAATATATTACTTATACAGAATACAACATCGAGGGCGTGTTTTGGAATCAAGAATCTCCAGTAGTTTTGAGAGCAACCCACAATTATATGCCTGAGTATGGGTAGTATGGATAAGATAAAGAAATATCGTTATAAGTAAATGGAAAGTATGCTGTGGATAACGGTGTAGGTTACGCATTTATATTGTTTTGTATAATATTCTTAAGTCTCAACATAATGTGTAACTGTTTGTATTATCCCAAATAAATAAAAAAAAAAAAAAAAAGAAAGGTAGAGTTACATCTGCCTCTGCAGCAGGCTCTGCCACACGGCCTTGAGGTCGATGGAGGGCGCGCGGAGCACGAGGGTGCGCGCGCGGCCCGGCGTGCGCGGCGCACACGACACCAGCGGCGACTCGCCGCCCGCGCGCCCCAGGAGCAGCCGGAACTCTGTCGCTGGAAGATAAACAATCACTCTAAATCTTTGATTAATTATATACCTAGATAGACACTGCACGTTTCAAACGCGTGGAAAAAAATAGAGGGCAACTGTTGCCCGCTAAATGAGTTCGAGTGAATTATTTTTTGTTGTTTTTCATGGATATAATTATCTCCCCGTTTTAATAGAAACCATGTAATAACTGGTATCATTATGCGCGCACTCAAGGATACGCAGAATGATGCAGCGATAGCGTATGACACAGCTGTCACGCATACTAGCTTAAGAAAAGTTGGCCTGTTTGTTTTAGTTTCATTGTAGCGCGTCACTCTATCTAGGTATATAATTAATCAAAGCTCTAAATAATAAAACCAATAAGGAACGTGCACATCGTAAGCACTGCCATCTGGTGGCGCAATCTGACTCGTTTTCAGCCCATCGATACTTGACATTGACGTAAAATATTCATTAAAAGGATGAAAAATAACGTTTAATTTGTTGATAATGTATTGCTGTGTATCTGGATGCTCCAAAACATAAAAGTAAACAAATCAAATGGTGTGAAATTATAATATGTTCCCAAGAATAGTACCTAAGTACTAACATTCCATGGTTATGTGAAAATCGTCAAAAATAATAATAGCTGTATAAAACATACATAGTTAGTTATAGCTCCCAAAAGCATTTAGAAATGTCTCATTACGTAATTTATAAAAATAAAGATAATATTCAATACAAAAAATCTGTAATTAAGGGAACATAATCTCCTAATATTGCTTAAATAACTAGCTCCCATCTAAAAAAAGCATATTCTGGAGACACTGTGTATCAATAATATTCAGCTGGAACAAATGTTTTATCATTTTTGTCATATTAAAAGAATATACAAAACCAATTATTGTTCTAAAAATTTTCTTTTTTTATCCACATGTGGCCCATGTGTCGATTTTGTGCTGCCCCCTATAGTTCGTGCACGCTCCCTATAGACTCGCCCCCTATCATATCATGGAGCAAAAAACATTAAGGGAGAAGTGGATTCCCTGCTTGCACCTCACCGAAAGGATTTTCGGGTATAAAGGCTTGAATGGTTTTGATTTTTTGTCTAAATAATAAATTCAAAAGTTCGTACTGCAAATCGAAAAATACTTAAGTTTATTTTTGGGAGCCCATAATAAAATTCAAATAATTAGAAAAGACAAATTCCGGTCATTCTAGATGACGGAAGGTTGCGTTTACGCCGGTTGCCAAGCGAGAACTAAGCTAAGAAGTTCAGATTAACATGCATAACAAGACAATAACATAAAGGACATAGCTTATTAGACCTAACTTAGTTTTAAATTATTAATGCCATTGATAATGAGGCCGATTAGTGTCATTATATCATCAGAAAGCCTCTTTTTCATATACTAATCAATATCATGATTCAAAGTTGTAAATGTAATTAATTGTGGAGTACCTTTCTTCCTAACATTAAACTGTGCCTCCGACACAGTCCCCAGGGCTACAGGCTCCTCTGTGACGAAGAGCACTCGATCCCTGGAGACAGTAGCGAAGAGTAGGAGATCGCTGAACAGCAGAGCCCAGTACGGCCTCACCGCGCGACCTTCCACCCTGGACAGCTCTCCCCCAAAAATCCACTGACGGCCTGCTGTACTTAGCACGAACGGCTGCAAAAATGGTGCAGTATTAGAGCAATATTAGATCCTGAACATGTTTGATATTATATTAAAAATAGCTGATCCCGCAAACGTTGTTTTGCTATCAGTTACCGACCGGGGTTAAAAGTTATTAAAAAAAAGGGGTTGATCGTAGAAAGGTAAAAAATTTGGGTTGTATGTATTTTTGAATGTTGTATCATAAAAAATAAAAACAAAAATTTTGTATAAAAAATAAAAAAATAATAATAAAGGGCTGGACCACCCATAACATTTAGGGAAAATAGATGTTGACCGATTCTCAGACCTACCCGATGTGCACATAAAATTTCATGAAAATCGGTCGAGCGGTTTCGGAGGAGTTTGGCAACAAACATCACGACACGAGAATTTTATATATTAGGTGAGTAGTGGTCTAAATTATGATGGTATCGTATAAATAAGAACGATAGGTAGAGTTTTTACCTCTATTATACATTTACTGTAAAAAAATCAAATACATTGAAGTTCAACGTTAGCTATTCTACTATATTCGTTAAAAAAAGATTTTATTTAGCAATTGGGATTTATATCAAAATATCATTCAATAAATGCATATTTTATTTTGAGCTTTTGTTAGCTTACCTTACACCTAGTGAACACGAGCCGACTTTCTAAATCAGCCACCGAGAGTAATGGTTTCCCATCACCAGCGAGCCCCATCAGACCAGATCCGGCCGTCACGTCTTGGTAACCACTCTAAAAAAATATAATGTTATTAAGAATCATCTTATGAATCACACAATATACCTCAGTATTTACATTCTTAATTTATGAACCGTAAAGCAAAAAAATCATTCTAATTGGAATTCCTGCCTTATTAGCAAACCGAGTATTAAATTTCTCTAATTACCACAAATTAATGGACAAAAACACTAAAGCAAACCCGCACAAGGTCTTCGTATGGACTAATACTCAGTAATGGATGTGGCACGTGTCTAGACACGTTGCCAGCAATGGGACAGTATATTAATTACACAGCGCTGGTCCTATATTTTGGGCATTATCTATTTTCCCAATCGTCACTAACCTGCAACTGTTCCACTATGACCTGTAGTTGTTTCTTCTCGAGCTGGTCGTAGGGTCCAGCTCCGTTCGCAGCCGCCGCAGTCCGCATCAGCCGCAGCAGCTCTCGGAACTGCTCCAACGGCTTGTGTACTAAGGAGGTAATATCAGGCCTTCTTCTAGGAATAGGAGGGCTTGTGCAGAACCGCGAGAACGCTCCGCTGGGGTCCTTTGACTTTTTTACCTAATAATGAATGTTATATTTATTTTGATGGAAATTCAAAATCATGCAGTATATAAGGTTTATGATGTTACGTTTCTGAATTTTTGATATCTCCTATAACATTTTGTAGAACATATAACTCGTATATCATTGAAAACCTCTATAGCTTTGTGTTAAATAGTAGTTTCAAAACACTGTATTTTTTTCTGCTATGGGAACTATCTGCAATACGTTTATTGTCGAATGATTGTTGTAATTTAAAATTTTGAATACGTCGTGGCATATTATTTAACAGATTGCATTGTTTTAAAAGTAGAACAAACTGAAAAATAAATGATGTACTGGTACTCACCAGAACACAGTCAGCTCTCTTCAATCCTAGACAATATTTCTTATAAAGGCTAAGGAACACTGGGGTCTTCTGCAAGTACACGGCGACCACCGTCGAAGTCTGGATCTCGCCGTCATCTTGGACAACTTGGTCTAAAATATCTTCTGATAATCTGAATATCTGTAGAATAAATGTCAGCTTCTTTACCTGATTTGATTTATTAAAACTACTTTTTACTACTATCGATCCCAGTCTAGATGGAAGAAGGATTTTGTTTGAAATACACAAAGTTCTAATAAACAAATCTCTAAAGGAACGTGCATAAACTATAGGTGGCAGCACAAAATCGTCACAAGAGCCACATGTGGATAAAAAAAGAAACTTTTTAGAACAATAATTTATTTATATATTCTTTTAATATGACAAAAATGATAAAATATGGTTTCCGGATAAATATTATTGATACCCAGTGTGGCCAAAAAATGTTCTTTTTAGACGCGTGCTAGATATTTTCATGTTATTGAAGCAAAATTAGGAGGTTATGTTCCCTTAATTACAGATTGGTTTGTATTCAATATTATCTTCAAAACTGCTTTATTTTTATAAATTACGTAATGTGACACTTCTAAATGCTTTTGGAACTCATACTTATGTTTATACAGCTTTTATTATTTTTGTCTATTTTAACATAACCATAGAATGTAAGTACTTTGGTGGGTTTTTTAATACATCAATGACTTAGGTACTATTTTTGGGAACGTAATAGAATTTTACACCATTTGATGTGTTATTTTTATGTTTTGGAGCATCCAGATACTCAGCATACATACATACACACTCACGCCCTTATCCCATAGGGGTAGGCAGAGACTATTGAACGCCACATGCTACGATCTTGACACACCTCTTTCGCTTCTTCCACATTCATAGTTCTTTTCATACATTTTCATCGGTTAAGGGTACTCCTGACCTGCCCTTTTCGGAGAAGTACTCCTGACTTGCCCTTTGCCCTCGGGCGTCACCTTCCAGCCGTACCATCCATATTCGCTCCATTTTCATTCCATACACAGCAATACATTATTAACAAATTAAATGTTATTTTTCATCCTTTTAATAACAATATTTTACGTCAATGCCAAGTATCGATGGGCTGAAAAAGAGTCAGATTGCGCCACCAGATGGCAGAGCTTACGACGTGCACGTTCCCTATTCACGCAAGCGACTACCCACCTAGACAATAGACCCACATTGTCATGATTTTTGTCTGAAACTAGTCCATATTTTATATTTAAATATTTTAGAGACATGACATTTATAAAATACCATACACTCAATACTTATTTTGGAAGTGAAACTCCTTTATCGACGTACGGGAGAAATCTATGTTAAAAGAAATCGTTACATTTTCTGTCACTTTTGGACCGTCACGGCGCCGTCTTCTGGGTTCATTATTTCGAAGAAAATCTTGACATCGCGATGTAGTAATTAGGTGAAACTGTAAAGAGCCATCTATTGTCGACAAACATAAACAGTTTAAACATTATGGTTTGCTACACTTTTTCGAAGATAATCTTGACATCGCGGTGTAGTAATTAGGTCGAGCTATACAAAGCCATCTATTGCCGACAAGCGTAAACAGTTTAAATATTATGGTTTACTATTGAAATTCATTTAAATAAATAGTGAAAGTGAGAGATAATTTTTTTATTGTTTTGAAAAATCATCACGTGATTGTGATTTTGGTATTATTTTTATGTTAACCTCACTTTTGATTGTAAATATTAGTAAATGCATATTAATTTATTGAAATTAACCAGACAATAATATTTAAATATATTTAAATAATAGTAATAATAATAATTTAGTAATAATAAGAACAGTGAAAAAATGAATTGATTGAAAAAGTTTCACTTCATACGTGTGTACATTTATGAATACACACACACTTTTTGTCCTATAGGGAACGTGCACGTCGTAAGCACTGCCATCTAGTGGCGAAATCGATACTTGGCACTGGCACTTTACAACTCATTTTCAACCCATCGATACCTGGCATTGACGTACAATATTCATTAAAAGGATGAAAAATAACGTTTAATTTGTTGATAATGTATCGCTGTGTATCTGAATGCTCCAAAACATAAAAATAAACAAATCAAATGGTGTGAATTTTTTTATTTTTTTTATTGCATTGAATGACGAGACGAGCATGCCGTTCGCCTGATGGTAAGCGATACGACCACCCATAAAACAGAAGCAACACCATCCAGCACCTCGACTTACAAAGTACTGTGTGGCATTCCACTGCGCTCGTCATCCTGAGACATAAGATGTTAAGTCTCATTATGTCCAGTAGTTATACTGGCTACAATGTCCTTCAAACCGAAACACAACTGTGCATGCACACTGTTGCTTGGCGGTAGAAATAGACATTGCGGTGGTACCCACCCAGACGGCCTCTTACATAATGAGAGACCTACCACCAGTAAAATTATATAATGTTCAAAAATACCAAATAGTACCTAAGTACTTACATTCCATGGTTATGTGAAAATCGTCAAAAATAATAAAAGCTGTATAAAACATACATAATTATGAGTTCCAAAAGCATTTAGAAATGTTTCGTTACGTAATTTATAAAAATAAATATGTTTTGAAGGTAATATTCAATACAAAAAAATCTGTAATTAAGGGAACATAACCTCCAAATTTTGCTTAAATAACTAGCTCCCATCTAAAACAAAGTATATTCTGGACACGCTGGGTGTAAATAACATTCGGCCGGAACACACATTTTATCATTTTTGTCATATTAAAAGAATATATCAACAAATTATTGTGCTAGTTCTAGTTTCTTTTTTTATCCACCTGTGGCTCTGGTGTCGATTTTGTGCTGCCCCCTATAGTTCGTGCACGCTCCCTATTGATTAAAATGTGGTACACTGCTGGGTGCGACGCTTGACCATAATTCAAATAGCTTAGACATTTCCTCTGACAAGATTTGTTCAAATATACATTCGAATTTCAAATTTAAACTGCCTTGGCCTTTCATTTGTTCGTCATCAACTATGTTCGAACTTCAAACCAACAGCATATTAATTAAATTATCATAACGAACCTCCTCAATATTCTGGAACAATAGCTGATGGTCACATGGCGCGATGAGGTCAGCCCTCTCGGCCAGGGGTGACACGAACCTCACCAGCCCGAACTGCACACAGGTGGCGTAGTGCTGCTCCCTTGCCACCACAGCTAGAAGCGCGCGCTTCCTGCCGTCCCCTGACAACCCTGGCGTCTGGTGGAGGATGTATTTGTTTATGCCAATAGCGACATAGAAAAAAAATTGCAGTTTTTTTACAGACACAATTTTTTTAAGAGCTTTTAAGATTTTTCCTTGTCGTTTTACTGTGGCGAGGTTAAGTTTCCTTGATATTTTTTTCTTCCGTCTATACTAATATTATAAACAGGAAAGATTTGTATGTAAGTATGTTTGTAACGAATACACTCAAAAACTACTGAACGGATTTCGATGAAATTTGGCACACGGGTAGATCATGTCCTGGATTAACACATAGGCAACTTTTTATCCCGGAAAAACTTCTTCGCGCGGGTGAATCCGCGAGCAGAAGTCTAGTATTATATACTGATATTTTATTCAGTGGCCACTGTACCAAAACGTATCACGTGAACCAAAACATTAATTAATACCTAATAATAGAACACACACACGCCTTTTTACCAGAGGCATTTAGGCAGGGGCGCACCTAGTACACCCACTTTTCGCTGTGCGTATGCCGTCCCATGATGTGATAGGAGGCGAGCCTATCGCCATATACCGGAGCACAAATTCCACACTCCGGGCTGATACTGAATAGAAAAACCCAATATTATCGTTTTGCCCGGCCCGGGGATCGCAACTGAGACCTCAGCATTGCAATAATACAACTACAGAATATCTCCGTGGTCCGTAATATCAAATTGATGTCAACTTAATGCACGTTTTAACTAAGTGTAAACAACAAATTTAGCTACTCAATATAGTTAGCCCCATATATATTTACTATAATTTTACAGTTACACGACATCGTTAGTGTCTTAGGTCCCGTTTTTTCAACTGTAGTTATCTTTTTGTCAGGGTCTTATCAAGCTGGACGCGCTCGCAGCACCTGGAGCACTCGAAGCTCTGCGAGCGCGTCCAGCTTAATAACACCGATGATTACCCTAACTACAGTTGAAAAAACCCGGTCTAAGTATCATAAATTGCTCACTTCGATCGGTTTGTATTCGTTCATCCCGAAAATAAACATTGCAACATTGCCGAAATGAATGCAATTTGTTTGTATTGTTTGCAACTGCGTTGATCACTGTTGCAACAGGTCTGTTTGTTTTTAACAAGAGTACTAATTCACAAAACAGCAACAGTTGGAACAGTCCACCACACAATACTGCATGGATGCAATTGTTCAAGTTGCTCATGATAGCGTTGTGGGATTTTACTGCTTTTAGTAATATACTTGGATGTATAAGGTTGAATGACGAAGAAAACAACTAAGGAAAACTCAATTTCGAGAATTTTACAGTAATTATTTGGAAGATAGGACACTAATGTTTTTTTTTATTTATTGAACTTACAAGTAAGCCAAAGGGCCTACTACTAATACTTTTATTATGATAGTTACCTAATGTGGATTGAGGTAATTTTCAGGAATGTGTATGACATTAAATTGATAAGTCATTATTTCAATTAGGTGATCTAAAAATACAACAAACTACAACTACAAAGAAATGATACAGGAAATGGTAATGGATGGGTTAAAAATCATAAATGAACAAAAGAAAATAAAAGCAAATAAATTTATTTAGACTTAAATAATTATTAAACATAAATCAGAAACGAAATAAAAACAACAGGAACCAATTTTTTATATGCAATTACAAAGAAAATAAATTAAATTACGGTACAAAATAATCATGTTCGCTTAGTGAACAGATACAAAAAAAGAAAAAAAAATGACGCAGGACTATCAAATGATGTGAACACGCAAAAATCTAAGACAATCGACAATAAAAAAAGGAAAACATTAACAAAATAAATATTAACAAAAACTCCAAGCTTAAACGTAACGATTTCCCCATGTATGAATTTAACTTACTAACTAAACACTGTGCTCGTCTATACTTGCAGCATTCTTATAAACTAATAGTTCAGCCAATTCTGTTCCTTTCTTAAAATCTAGATTCCGTTTTGCGTTTTACGCAATGGGAAAATAATTTAATTGTGTAACCTATGCTCTAATAAGATGAAGAGTGTACAACATGCTTTGTCTATTGGTCATTTTCTAAAAAAATGTTCATTAACGTTCACATGCGAAACGAATGTACATTTTGGCATACATTTAAGGCTTTTATTTAGAAAATACACAAGTATCCATACACACACGACGAGCACAGTCGACAAATACCAAATCTACACTAAATAGTGGAATGTATTGTGAAGTCTGTACAAATAAATAACAAAACCAATACACACTATGATACATGTACAAAAATAACAGTTGCTATAATAAACTCGACAATAGCATTTCTAACCACACTTCTACCTCAGATAGCTTCCACGAATATGCTCTACTTTATTACTACACTACACAAATTATACTATCTCCAATAACTATTTAGACATTTAATAATTTCCATTAATACATTTCCAATATGTACAAAAATTATCTAAATTAAATTTTTCGAAGGAGGTTACATAATTCGGAAACTCCTTGCTAACTTAGCTCTTACTAGCACCACAATTAAACTGCCAAATATAGAATTCCAAAATTAAAAATTTGAAAACGGATGACTAGTTTCACGAATAATAAAAATTATGTCAAACTATGATGCCGTTACCGACCTCTTTGGAGAAAGTCACTTGAGGTAGGTGTAGTTTGCGCCTGTCGAGAGACTGGCTGGTAGAGGAGCATGCTGTTGGTGGGCGAGCGGCTGTCGCTGGTGAGGCGAGCGCGGCTGCGCGGGGCGAGCGGGGTGGCGGGGGAGGAGTCGACTCTGGTGGCGGGATAGTTACTTGAGCCAGCCGCGGTCGAATACCAAGCCCGTTGGGGGGCACTCTTCTGAATGTTTCTAGGTTGAGCATTTGACCTGCTGATCTGTAAAAACAATTGGGCATTGTTATTTTGAAGAATTTAGTTTCGTGGTGAAAAGAATTTAAGCAATAAATAATTTTACATTAAAAGTCAGCACAACTACTAACAATGTTTTAATTATTTCTAACACCATTACTCACTTTACAAGATTCCGAACCTCCTCTTCGGAAGCTGTGACGACATTCTTGTTGCCCACGAACACAATGTAATCCCCTGCCCTGAGTCCCGCCCGTTCAGCTGAACCTCCCTGGGCGACCCTCTCCACTCTAGGGGGCCGTGTCCAAACTACCGTGAACCCGAAACCACCGCCAGTTCCTCTAATTAATCTGTAAACAGGGAAAAATTAAGTATCGTGCAAAGACATTGTTAATTGTTATATTAAGGCAATGATTTTTCGATGTGCATAAAAGATTTTATGCTGTATGAAGAACTATATTAGTATTCAGGATAACGAAGTTTTCTATGTTTCACTGGATGTAGGTAATGCCGAGGCGAAAGTGAGTTTGATAAACACTGATGTTTTTAGTTTTATTTTGGCTTTTGTTATGAAAATTTGTTTTAGCAAAAGGTACTGACTCTACTTTAATGCTTATCAAGCTACTTACTTCCTGGTGGTAGTAAACGGCGTCCGCCCGTTTCTCTGTGCCCTCCTGGGCGCGGCGGGGTCGTCGGGTGGGTCCAGCTCAAGGTAGCGCAGGAATAAGTGCTCGTCCGCCTCCCGCTGCAGCGCTGCGGCTACCGCCTGCGCCTGGCTCGCTGACGTCGCCGCCGCTGGACCGTTTGTGACTCCTAAAGAGACAGAACTTTTGAGAACATGATTTATCACTCTGTTAAAACAAAAAAAGAAAAGTTGCTTAGTTATTCAAGCTTGCTTTCATAATGCTTCCAAGAATAACATTCTTAGTAATCTTGAATAAGGCCGTCCTGATATAGACAATACAGACTCTGAAACGTATAAGTAATTCAGCGGTAGAAAAGGACATGAGCTCCAACGAAATCTTAAAAACAGTAGTAGACAGTACCTTTATCAGTGTGATTCTCCTTAGTGCCATCGTTGGTGCTAGTCTCGGTGTTGTCCGTAGCCATGTTGCGAACGTCAACTGGAGTCACGCGTTCGCACCGCGCATTGGCGCTCGGAGCAGCGTTCTGGCCGCGCCCCGTTCCCTGCTGCAGGAAGTAAGTGCCACTAATGTCGCACTTAATAGCATCTTTTAGAGGGAACGAAACGCATCCTAGGAACTCGCTCCGACTGTAACAAGAGATAATGAGGATGATTTAGATAATGTAAATAAATATGGTGTCACAAGTTTTATCATGGGATTGGAAATAATGATGATATTTCGGAACACAAATACATTGGACCGATGGAAAAACACATTATTTATATTAGTTACAGTAAGAACACGAATATTTATTAGCTCACAATTACTACATTATGCAAAAAAGGCATTACTAAAACTTTACACTTAAAAAAAATCTTGCGCTAATGTATCATTCGGTCATCCGTTACATCATCAAAGACGGGGTCAAAATTATTTGCGCTCACAATCAATATACTTTACAAGTATAATGTTGACTTATCGCGAATTAAGTATTGTGGGCCATTACCGCATGAGTCAACGAAACGGCTAATCTTAATGCATCATGACTTGAAACTTTTTGACCCACATGCTAACATGTGAATATGTACAGTTATCCTCTTCTCTAATGATATCTGATTTCTCAATTATCTTTGTTGTATTTGTAGGTAAACTGTATTGGGTATTCCATATCATTTATTTAATGTGCACTTTTTCACTATCTAAATCTTAAGTGCTGTATAGAGTAAGCTTAAAGTCTGGACGAAACAGTTTAGAAATTGTACATGGTTATCCAATTTTAGATGATTTGGAGAACATATTATGCAGGACTGATAGTGAACATTCGATTGTGAGAGAAAAGAAGCGGAAGAATTTTACAAATCTGCTCTGGATTCAATTAAAAGTGAAACATTAATAGTTTTATCACCTTCACAACATCTACCAATAGATTAAGCTTATATTATTTTAAACTAGCTTTTGCGCGCGGCTCCGCCCACGTGGAAAATTTTTCCGGGATAAAAAGTAGCCTATAGCACTCAGGAGTAATGTGGCTTCCTATTAGTGAAAGAATTTTCAAAATCGGTCTAGTAGTTCCTGAGATTAGCGCGTTCAAACAAACAAACAAAAAAACTATTCAGCTTTATAATATTAGTATAGATAATTCATCAGTGATTTGATGTATTGCGATAATATATTGCATTTTTTACAAAGTTTATTAGCATACGTCAACGTACTGCGTTTTTTTTGTAAACAGTTCAATATACGCCGCTATACACTCCCATAAAGTCTGGGTTACTGGACGTAAACTGTGCGTGTGCAGCGCCAGTTTGCGTGGCAATGCCAATATCTACGAGTCATGGCAAGTCCAGTGGGAGTCAAGTTATTACTTGATAAACATATGCATTATGCGAGAGGCAGTACAAAATGCCTTTGAAGAGTTTGCAGGCTCCCGTACACATGACTTCTTCAAGAAGGGCATTGAAAAATTACCACTACGCTGCCAGACATGCCTCAATAGAATGGCTGCATATTTTGATCGATAGAAATAAAAACTATTTATAAAAAAATTACTAACTTTCTGTATACTAAACAGCAATTTCATAGGTAAAGACCTAATATATATAAAGTATCTTGGTTTGAATTTTAGGTCCGTTTTTGGACATGTCCTTTAGCTTCAATTCCTGTAAGTTCTGCAAGATATTTAAAGCTCATTCCGTTTCCATTTATAAATAGCATTCCATACACAGAGTCGATATTCTCTTCGTTCCTATATCGGGACTCGCGTAAAACGAAAGTGACTACTATGGAAGTATAAAAATAACTTCGCGTGTTTGCATTACTATATTTTAACAAGGGGAAAGTTGACCTTGGCCAATTGGGGTGAGATATGGCTGCGGCGTTCTTGCCAATTCTACTTGGCAAGTTTAGCATTGTCCGGTTAATGATGCTTTTACTGAAACCATTGTGGTGTTATTTGATTTTGTTTAGATGTCATGTAAATGTACGGGTATTGTAAGTGAACAATAGATGAGCATTAAGACCACTAAGCAAATCAGCGAAATTATCTCTTATTACAAACACATTATCGTTTATAATCAGATTTTGAGAAAGTTTTGCGCGGCAGACACTTCTTTTTTACATCACGAATGAACCGACCCACACAAAAATGAGACACAATTTACCGTTGCGTTGTCTACTGCTAATGTTATTGATCTAGGTCCAATTATAATATCGAGAATGCACCCACTACTCATCTGGAATTGTAGGTGTACAGTCAGTAAAAAAAAAGGTGTACAGTCAGTAGCATAAGTATCTGAACAAAATCAAAATTTTAAATCGCCTTCATACGCGTTAAGTTAAACTGAAACATTTTTTTCTTCGTTTGAAGTACAGTAAAATTCTTTTATTTTATTTTTCTGAATAGAAAAAAAAGATTAGTAAGAACACAAAAGTATGTAGGCAATTTAAAATTTTGAATTTGGTCAGCTACTTATGCTGCTGATTGTACATTGGAAATCATTTACCATGTGAATTTCTAGTTCACCGCACTTCCGATATAAGCAACAGAACACCTCGGTGACAACGTTGAGTCATTACATTCTTATTAATAAGTAATATAAGCGGTAAAATGGCTAAAATAAAACTGGTTTCTTATCTTGCAAAGTATCTTTAAAAGTTAATTATTTTGAAGTCGGTAATTAAATCCTTTCAATACACTAAAAATGTGTCGTGGGAAAGGAAATTGATTTAAATATACGATAATATCGGTTCATTACTAAAGAAATTGGATTATGAAATGAAATTTAGTACTATCGATGGACATCGATCCGTCTATAAATGTAAATTTCACGGTCTAAGGGACTAATGGTTTAATTAGTAACACGAAGGTTGTGCAGACCATGCTTGGTTCGTCTTGGATCTCCTAGAGGTCGTCCATTAATCACGGAAGACTTTTAGCAACTATTTTATCCCCCCCCCTTCCTGGTGATATGAGGTGAGGTTTTAGAGTACCTCCCCCCCTAGATCACGTGTATTTTTTAGTACAAAGTATCTTAATTTTTTTTTGTGTATTATCTTCAAATACAGGTTAGTATAATCTAATTTGAAATGCGCAGTCACTGAAGATAAATACACGTTATATAGCACTAACCACACGCTTGGTGATATTTCGTGATTTTTGCCCACGCCCTCCTCTGCCTCTTTCGTGATTAATCGACGACACCCTATTGGATGCGATATTGTGAATAAATATGTAGTGCTGTTGGTGTACCTTATAACAATAAACAAATAAATAAATATTGTTTCTCTCAGTCTTAGTTACAGGAGGAAATGGGCTGTTGCTATCCAATGTTTGCTTATTTTTTTTATTTTTTTTTTTATTTGGGATAATACAAATAGTTACACATTATGTCGAGACTTAAGAATATTATACAAAACAATATAAATGCGTAACCTACACCGTTATCCACAGCATATCTCATTGTTATATCGTCATATATCGTTTCTCATTGTTATATTCGTTTGCAATAAAGAGTGAATAATAATCATCATTGTATTGAGGCCAATAGCAATTAGCAAATAACTTTATACAACACCGCTTTAGTATATTATCTGTAATGGTTTTGTATATACATATGTATAAATAAATAAAAATATCTTCAACATTGTCAGCCAAATGGAGTCTACTGCTGAACATAGGCCTCGGCCCTCCCCTAAATGCTTTTTAGTAAATGAATATTAGGTAGTTATATGAACTAATTGTAGTTATTGGTATCTGTAGTCTTAACAAATTGCTGAATTTTAATAATTATGTCATTACATTCGTATTGATCGTAGGAATGCTACAAGCAATCTTAAAAAAACAATTTATTTGATACTTGTAACAGGCATATAATGTAGGTATACTCATCAGCTTATTTCCCGAGATAAACAATTTCCAATATATTTCCACGCGGGCGGAGCCGCGCGCATAAGATAGTAATATTATAAAGCTGAAGAGTTTGTTTGTTTGTTTGAACGCGCTAATCTCAGGAACTACTGGACCGATTTAGAAAATTCTTTCACTAATAGGAAGCTACATTACTCTTGAGTGCTATAGGCTTTTTATCCCGGAAAAACTTTTCCACGCGGGCGGAGCCGCGCGCAATGCTAGTACTTAAATATTACCGTAGTTTAAAAACAGGTACATGGAATAGGTAATGCAAACCACACGCTGTCCACAGTCTAAGTTAAAAACATTGTAGGTGGTTTAAAATTGTGACACTAGTTCACTAGTCATAAGATATTAATGGTTGATTTAATGATCACTTACTTCTAAATGATCAGTAAATTACAGTCAATTCTTTATTGCGTAGTTTTAATAAGGCAATCAATGCTACAATTTGTTTTATTGATGGCGGATTAGATTTGCAATAGCATTTATCGATTGTACAATGATGGAGGGGTTATTTGTTAAGCTCCATTTAAACGGAGCAATTCTTGCTAGCAATTATCGTATGCAATAGTAAATCGTCTTTTAAATGTCTGTCAAAAGATCCTTACGTTTGTACGGACAAGAATGGCTTCGCCATTGTGCATGTTTTTTTATACGAGCATGGCAAAGTGACCCCACTGCACCTGATTGTAAGCAGAGACGACCGATGATTGTCCATCGTCAGTCTACAAAATTATGCCGGCCTAAAATGCATGTTCAGATGGGATAGTATTTTTGATGGGACAGAAAAAAAGTATACGATAATTGCTATCAATAATTGATAAGTCTAAAAGGCTTAAGGACGGCATGCATGTGTGTCGAATGATGACAAGTGATCATCTAGTAATCCTATTAAAATTATAAATGTAAAAAAATGTGAAGCTCTTACTATGATTAGATAGTATAATGGATTCTTGATGGGTGAATTTGTAAGGACTATGGCATGTCCTGGATTAACATATAGGCTATTTTTATACCAAGAAAGTACGAAGCGCTTCTTTTATTCCGGGAAAGGTGTATGACCCAGGTAAAGCCGCCAGCATTACCTAGTTCGCATTTTATGAAATAGATACAGCTATGTGCTATTAATGAATGCTACCGTTTTACAACACATAGACGGCGATTGGCGCAAGACTGTAAACACCAGGCAAATACCAATAAAAATAAAACTAAATTATGCAGTAATTTAGCCACTGTTCGGCTCTATCGTATGAAGTTCTAATCACGGCAATTTCCTGACCGGCTCTAGAAGGATATTGCTGTAATGGTCCAATAATTGACTTCATATTTAGTGCCACACGCTTGCGAAGCTATATCAAAACATCACAAATGTGCAGCTTATGGCTTGATTTACGTGGTACTTTGCCGATACTATCGAGTGTTGTTTTTTGATGCGTGCTCGCTAGTAGCGGGGATGCATGCCGCTTTTGAAATCCATGGATGCTCGAATGTTTGAAGTTCCCTACAAGTTCCACGCGTGTGGTATTGGCGTTAGATGATTACTAATGGTCTTGCTGCTCATGTTTTGTTTATCGCGAATAGCTATTGTACATTCCACTTGGATTCACTTCTCTTTACAATCTTCGATAGATTGCTTCTACAGTAAGCTGTACGACGTATTCAGTGCTCCAGCATAGGAGCGACCTTGATAAATCCTGCCTCGACTCATTAGAACGTCCTAACTCCTAACCAGCCTTCTTTTTTATTTAAGGTACCTTCTCTGGGTCAGTAAGCCGTTTTTAAATATTATGTCCAGTATATTAAAATATTTAAGTAAATGTTCAGGTAAGCACTTTGTGGGTTTTCTGTAGAATTTTCTTTTCGGACGCTTTAGTTTTGTCCAATCTTCTGCAAAGACAGCATAAGTTCCGCAATCGCACATCATAGCTTCATTTTAAAATAATTTACATTGTCCTGTAGTTTCCTTAATATTTGAGCATGGCATCATTGCTGGGGTTCATGATCTTCATCAGGGATTAAGGCACTTTATACACCAGATTCTAGATGGAACCTTTTGCTATAGTCAAGTCACATTGGAGTACATATTTTGAGAATAATACAATTATCATTTACGACTCTCATAATCATTATAAAGGTATAGGATATAGAGGAATTAAAATAGCGTAGACACATAAGACAACAAAAATAAGATTTACTGGCTTCATATCGAATGCCTCCTCACTAATCCATCAAGTTTCCCCCTTTGCGAATAATCTTTTCCACCTCCTTTCTTTAATATGTATTATATCGTGAACCTTTGCTTATTCTTATTATAAACATCGAGTATATACACACATCTATAGGGTCGTGCAAGGTCCGCCCTGAGGGTCCACAGAAGCTGTCTAAGCATGCAAGGGGGGCTGTTCCAGAAAGCCTTTCTTCTCCTGGTGCAATGTGCAGGTCCATGCGACTATGTGGTGGGGGGACACCAATCACTTACTGGGGCGGTTGTCATTCTTCGCTTAGTGGTGTGCTGTGGGTAGGTTCGGATTTGTCGTGGATGTCTGCTGGAAGACTGTTTTTCCTGGTCCTCGGCTCTGGCGGGTCCCATTCGGGCAGGCTGTTCTTCCTGCAGAGCTGGTGGCGGTGGGCGTGCTGGTGCGAGCAGTGCTGGCGAGGAGGCGGCTCTTCTCGCCGCGTTTGGCTCAGTCCGGCCACCGTTTGTGATACGAACGACATTTTAGATTGCTGGTTTACTGAAAACATTAGGTTTGTAATCCTGCTTTAATTTCTTATCTGGTAATTTCGTTCATATAACCATTCAGATATAACATATAATCCATTAGTTTTCCATTAATTATTCGTAGTTATTAGAGTAATGATATTTGTAATGAACGAAATAGATGTAATATTCAAATTGAAAATGTTTACGAGCGAAAAATTACTACTGCAATATTAATGGATTGGAAGTATACGAGAGATAGATGAGTGATTGAATGATATAAATATGAAAATTTAGCAATAACTATGTATTGGAAAAAAATGTCAAGCAAATAATAGCCTAGTATAAAACTAAAATGAATAAAACACAAACAAAATAAACATTAAAATCTTTTTTAAACGCTATAAGAGGGCATTAACGTTATAACTTAGCTCTGAAGGGAATTTTAACAAACGAAGTATTACTTAGAACTTTGGACTTTCTTCTAGTTTACCTTATCTTTACTAACCCCTATTGGAAGTCCCCTATAAGACAACAAAACGTACGATGATGCAACGCTAAAATAGACGGTATCACACCATTGATGTGTATTGGCATTTATCTCCATTAAAATAAAGGACAGTGGATAAAAGAATTAATATCTTAACAGGCGCTCTAATAGGCTCTTGGATTTTTTTATTAATTTGTACGCACCGTTAACTTTACAAAAATCTTTTGATAAATGTAACTAAACCCGCACCAGGCCCGCGTGGTGGACTGTGGCTCCTCTCAACAATAGGTAAAAGAGGCCCGTGTCCAAAAGAAGCACCAGCTCAGTGTATTACAGTGCTGGTATTAAATGCAACAAAAAAAAACACGACGATAACCTAGTTGGGAATGGAACGGTCTGCCGAGACAATGTGCGTAGGTTCAAAACCCAAGGCATACACCACTGAATTTTCGAAGTTACGTGTGTCTTATCAATTATCGTTTAACGGCGAAGGAAAACATTGTGAGGAAACTTGCATACCTGAGAATTCTCCATAAGAGTTTCAAGGATATGTGAAGTCTGCCAACCCGCACTAGGCCAGCTTGGTGGACTAAGGCCTAACCCCTCTCAGTAGTAGAGGAGGCCCGTGCTCAGCAGTGGGCAGTATTTAATACAGGGCTGGTTGCATTACATTGCATTTTATAAAAAAAAACAAAGTACTAATTACTTAGGTGGTTTGTTTTCTTGGAAATGGCGTGGTTGCTAAGGATTGAAAGTAAAAGTGAGCAAATATACGCGAAACACGCGATCGGCGGCGACTCCTAATGAATTGGCTGAAATCAACCCTTTGTTCTTTAATTCTACGTTTTAGGTCTGAAATTTAATTACTAAATTGAAATGTAACACTAACTTTTGGTAGTGGCTCGTGGTTAAAATATGGGATAATGTAGATTTCTAACTTCGTGTTATTTAATACATCAATATTCGTGCAAGACTTTTCAGTATTCAAATAATGTCAGAGATGTATCAATAATGTCAGAGATTAGTGCTATGGAAATAACAAAAAAAAAGACGTAATATTTTATTTTATAGTAGTCGTATTTCATTGTGCAGACTCCATATTTTTATATCGAAGTGGCTAGGATCCTTAGCAAATTTCAAACCACCAATATCAGCAAGGAAAACTCAGATCTTGTATATATTTATGAGGCTCGTAATTTTATGACTTTATGCGTGTGTTGTCAGAACTTCCTGTCCATTTGGCCCGGCGCGGCGCCAACCTCCCATCGTACCTCGCATCTCTTATCGTAAGGGCATGTAGTATTATGTCGAAATTAGGTTATTCCAGTTTGTAACACATTCTATAGTCTGAAGCAGACGCTAGCCTAGTTGGGAATAGAACGGTCTGTCGAGGCAATGTCCGGCGCGGCGGTTCAAAACCTAAGGCACACACCTCTGACTTTTCGAAGTTATGTGTGTATTGTTTATCAATTATCGTTCGCTTTAACGGTAAAGGAAAACATCGTGAGAAACCTACATACCTGAGAATTCTTCATAAGAATCTCGAGGGTATGTGAAATCTGCCAACCGGCACTAGGCCAGCGTAGTGGATTAAGGCCTAACCCCTCTCAGTAGTCTGCGTATACGAGGACTAACACGATACTAGTACTGAAGATTCTGAAAATTCTTCCTTTTACCTTGGACTTGCAATCAGAACATATCAATCTAAATTTTCATCATCTATGTAGAAAATTAACGATAGTAAGAGACACAGACTACATTTTTGTTTGACATGGCAAAGTTACAACTGCACCTGATGAGTGAGTACAGTATGCTCCAAAAAAATATGACAACATTGCCAACAATATTCCTAATACGTAGTTATTACCTACTGAACATAATGAAACTAAATCACTGATCATCTGTCAAGTTGCCATTAGACTAAGTAGCCATCAGAATGTTGGGCGTGTTACGTGATTCCTACAGCCACGTTGCATAATGGCTCCCCTAGCGTGACGTCACTGTTCATTGACTAACGCGCGACCTTTGACGGGGCGTGTTTCATGCAATTTGCAAATGAGGGTAGTCTGATACACGTGTTTAGAATGTAAGTGATTGGTCTTAGTGCATGTGTACTTGAGAAGTGTTATTGTTTGTAGATATAAGAAGATAAATATACAAGGGATTTTATATTATTATTTGAAAGAATCAGTTACCTATAGCAATAATATTCGTTTGTAGTTTAGAAGAATGAATAATTATGAAAAAAAATATACAAAAAAAGTTCTCGATTTGGGTGACGTGTTTCAAATTTTATATTAACCATTTTTATTACCCCAATGCCAGAAAGGACGCTGCCAAAATTTCCTCTAGAACTGATGACATTTTCACGTCATTTTTCAAGAGAGGAACAAAAGCATGGCCGTGATTACTGGCCCAAACACATAAAGAGGTGACGTACTTCAGATTTCAGACTTCAGTGACGATGCTGTCTTGACGCCGTTTTGAGATGCACCTTTTCTTAAAGTGTAAAAGTAAAAGTGTGTAAAGTGAGAAAACCATCTTAAATATTCCCGAAGGAGTATCTAAAGACGCGAGTAGTATAAACAGATTGCTTTTAACGAAAAGTTTCTTTGGATAAATATTCCGAGTAAAGTTATACGGCATAGAGTTACTTTATAATTAATTTTGATTGTTAGATCAAAAGACTAGTTCTACTGGGGTGGTCTCAAAGAAAGTCGACGGAATGAGGGATCAAACAGTATTTGTGACTGCCGGATATTTACGGCCAATGTGATCACTGACTAATTTGTTTGTCTGCTTACCTAGTACATTTCTTGCTCAATCCTTGCTTGCAAAGGATTTATTATAGACAATTTGTAGCATTTAATGTACCACACAGCGTAGATCGCACACGTCAGCGCAATACACATTAGTGAGACGGCGTATTGTGCTCGCCAGCGGAAGCTATAAATGTAAATTTGAAGAGAAAAATTGTGCAAACAACTCGGGAATTGCGCTCTGCTCTCCCCTTGTTTGTGACGATAGGGTTGTGCTGAGATGAATTTTAGAATGCAGATATTTCGTGTTATCTATATCTATACTTATATTATAAAGAGGAAAGATTGGAGGTTTTGTTTGTGTTTAATGGATAAACTCAAAAATTACTGGACCGATTTCAAAAATTCTTTCACCAATACAAAGCTACATTATCAGCGAGTAACATAGGCTATATACTTTTTATCCTGCGAAAATATAAAGCGGGATTTTTATCCCGGAAAAACTCTTTCACGCGGGCGGAGCCGGGGGCAAAAGCGAATAAGTTATAGAGTTCTAAGACGAGAAAGTGGTTTGCTGGTCAGAAGAGTGTAGACTACACTGAACGGGCTAAATGTATTTCAGTTAACCCTGAAATGCTCCCCACAGCGAGATGCACGGTTTTCACAACGGTTGTTATCAAGTCGTATGCAGAATCTCATATACTCTCCCATTAGTACAACTACGTGTATGAAATCTCAATTTGACTATTCGCTAGGAACTCTTTTAAAGGTTCAATAATATTGAGCAAATATATAAAAAAGCGATGTATTTATAACATAGAGATTTATCATGGCAACCCTAACAGAAAACACGAGGTACGAAATTAAGGTTATTTAAAACTCCCCCACGAAAGGAGTTATGAAATAGCTTTTCAAAATTTTATCCGTTGATTTAGTGTTGCACAAAGGCGGGGGACCTTCGGAGTAAAATCGTTAACAAACTGAGGGACACCCTCTCTTTTAAACAGATAATAAGCCCTTTCAAAAGAGAAGCTTACAGTCTATGAATTGAAGAGATGTGGGTAGAAACTTATTTAGAGTGGTTATATTGCGTACTTGAAATAGATAATTATATTCTTAATTAACTTTGATTGTGATAATTTCATGGGTATATATAAGCAATAAAAAGTTGTTCCTTTTTTATTATATTTGACAAATTATTTTATAATGGTATTTTGCCTATATAATACTAAAATCTATATGTATCTCTGTTTAATTATATTTCGCGCAAATTAAATCAATAGACTCTATATAGATTGTAAAATAATGTTAAATACGATACACAAGGAAATGATTTCTAACTAGACTTCTGCTCGCGGCTGCGCCGGCGTGAAAAAGTTTTTCCGGGATAAAAAGTAGCCTATAGCACTCAGGTGTAAAGTAGCTTCCTATTGTTAAAAAAAATCAAAATCGTTCTAGTAGTTTTTGAGATTATCCATTACAAACAAACAAACATTCAAATCTTTCCTCTTATAATACCAGTATAGACGTATGTAGGATTAAAGAAATTATTTACCATAGGGATGCGATAAATCACAACGAGGACTGGGTTTTCGCATTCTCATGAGAAAGTGATAATGTGCGAACATTGTTTCACATCATTGTAGAAAGTCGATTAATTAGAAATCATAGAGCCTTATGTGTATGCATTAGTTGCGCCTTAGCATTACCATAGTAGAATAAAACGTAAGCTTATGTTTGTATACCTTAATAGGAAAGCTTTTTAACTTCTTACTCTTAAATTATTTTAACGAAAATGTTGTAACGCATTTATTTAAAGCTAAAACGATTTTTTTTTATGTGTATTAAGATATATTTACAACAATTAACTTTCCTTGTCTACATGAAATTAGAAAGTAATCTATCATTTAAATCATTGTAAAAGGTTTTTTATACTTTAATGATTCAAATACATGTCACAATACAAAGGCATCCTATTAGTTAAAAACGCCTACTCCAGCAAAGCGATTACACGCTGCACAGTATCTGAAACAGCCACCAAGCGCTATTCACAGCTACCGTGCAAGCCTTACAAAGGGAAGGGGCCGTTTGTGGTCATTTTACGGCCATTTTGGACCGGACACGGTTGTTTCATGACCGACTGACGCCTCTGTGAGAGCAAATTAAATATTAGCCCCGCTGTTACGGGTTTACTGGTATTTATTATGTAGGGGTTTACTGACTTTACGGGAATAAAGTAGCATTCCGAATTTAAAAACGTTCTTTATTGAAACGTTGTTTTGTGTGTTTTTTTTAATGGTTTTTGCTGACAAACCAGCCAAGTATCTGCTTGGAATGTCCAAAGAGTTTTTACATTTATGCGCATTATCTCTAAGCTAGCAATACCTTCACAGGTATCAATAATAGGTGCATTTGGAAAATCTCGTGTCTAAATTAAATTAATTTAGAAGTTAGGTAAACAAATAATTGATTCCATTTTAGTGATGCTAAATCGAAATAAGTTACAAATTCGAATCCATGATTAAATCGAATCATATTAATAATGTACGACTATTAGTTCTAAGCAAGGTATCGATCATCAACGCGAATAGACACGGACGTTGAATAATGAAGTAGTAACTCCGACCTACACCGAGTTCCAGAAATGTTGCTTATCTATTTGTTTATTCATAAGGCTAAGCAGAGTAAGTATACCTACATCCGATCCTAGTATTTTCCAGAAATTTATCAGACGCTCGGGTCTCGATTGGACTCGCAAATGCTATCGTCTTGCTGCTAAGACATTGGGCATTGGCATAAAACTGTCATTTGCTGAACTTGCTAAAGCAACATGGCAGTCATTGTAATTACAAATACACACATATTTAAGCCATTTATGTTCGAAGCGGTAGACAGAGCCGTAACTAGTGAGCCCAATTTTCGCCGTGTGTATTCCATGCCATGATCTTAATCAGATCTAAATCAATAATAGGGCAAAGTATAAATTACTGTTACATAATGCGTACTTAACCAATGAGCCCTTTAAGTTATACATAGGGCATTGTTATCAGATTTTAAAAGGTCAGTTCATTATATTTCGAGTCACGTGACCGTATTACTTTTGTTTGCTGTACGAATTAATTGCTGATATCAGCATTCGTACAGCAAACAAAAGTATAGGGTATATACCCTGATGGTGAGTTATTGTATTAATCTACTGATTCTATCGGGCACATTAACTTTGTTTAATTGTATAAATATATGGAGTAATCCTGCATATTTACTGTTTGCTAATTGGCTATTGTCGCAGCTAGTGTGTAGGTACCGTAAGGCTTTGTATTTGACTCTTGACATGACAGGGTATTGCCATGAATTGTTTTAACCTGTTATGACTGCACACAAATAATAAAAATAACTACCAGAACATCCAGTCATAAAGCCTGCATAATACTGCATTTGTCACCATGAGATACTAGACGCCTTAATGTCCAGTAATAAAATTTGTTACATTGTTTTCAAATACAATAGAGCACACTGCTGATTGGTGAAAAAAGTGAGAGCCTATTGTCATACTGAGCACATTTCGAGACTACGGGCTCATACTGATCAGAAAATTCAATATTACTTTGCCCGACCTAGGATTCGAACCCGAGAACTCAGAACGATGGTCGTACAGCGCATGCAAGACAGCTACGCCATTCTGACAATCATCACTCAGCAACATCAACATACACAAGTATACATAACATTCATACAGGTCATAAATATTCAGTTACTAGACATTTTAATGGAAGCTTTCATTAAACGATATCATCTACAAATGTAAATTCTATCATATTGATTACTTTTGTATCGTCACGCTTGTCCTGTGGGTAGGCAGTGGCAGACGTCGCAGTTTCCGGTACTTGATTGCCTATCAATCTTTCGCTATTTCGCCCAATCAAATTATGGACGAATCGTGTTTTAGGAATGGAAAAACTGTTTTAAGAGTTCCCTTGGTTACCTAGTTATATTGTCTATTTGAATGTAAAGTTTTTAATTATTTAGGGTTCCGTACATTTAAAGGAAGAAAAAGGAACCCTTATAGTATCACTTTTGTCTGTCTGTCAAGACCTTTTTTCTCAGGAACGCGTAGACATATCAAGTGAAATTTATATAAAGTACCCGGGTATACGGTCTCTTTCAGGTGTGAAAAAATCAAACTCGTAAGTCAACGCGATCAAAAGATATGACTGTTTATGTCGCATATTTCTATGTTTATGTTCGCATATTTTGCGATTTCGCAAGGGAATCAGAACCTATAGGGTACTTCTCTTTGACTCATGACCGTAGACCATGAACGTAGAATCGTGAAATTTGGCAAGAATCAAGGTCTTACAACACATATAAAGACAAAAATCTGAAAACCGTAAGTACATATTTACGGTTTAATAACAAAAAAAGCGAAGATACAAACTTTTTGAATTAGAATATTTTTTTAATTAATTTTGGGGAATTATTGGACTAATATACATAGATACCTTACCTACAAGTTTGTCGTGACTCTCGGTATGCGAGTCCAACTCGTACTTGACCGATATTTTAAGATAATTATACTAAAATGATTTTTTATTGACTCAGGAGAGGCGTACTTGGAGGCAATATAATAAAGATGTGCACAATTTAATATTAGCACAGACTTTGAAACTCATAAAAAATACCTATAATTTTGTTTTGTTTTGTCTTTGATTTAATTTTAATTTTGTTGTAAGCTGTGCATGTGCGGAATTAAATTAACTATCTTTGCTGGTCCAACAAGCGTTTGATAATGTGTTTATGGTGAAGAGGAAATTAATAATCATATGGCCTGGTAACGATAAGCAATCACCACCACTGTTAGAAACCATCTCCATAATAAACGTAGATACATTAACTCTTCGACTATTTGTAGACTTTCAGCAAACTCAAACGCAATAAATGAATGCTCGTTAGACGCAATATTAATTTTCTAATGTGTATAAAAGATACACAAGTCGTGTTCATAATTAATGTCCCAGTTGAAATCTAGGCCAAGAATATCCACATCTCGTTATGCCTATTTGTTGGTGTGGGCGTGTGTTTTGTCACTCCAATATATTACAAGATATACTGTTTTTAATTAGTTGTATACCGACTCCATTTAGAGTGGGTTTTTCTTACAAAATCTGCCTTTAACTAGATTCATCTGTGAGGGTAGAATAATCCGGCTTATTGTAAAAAATAAAAATAAATCCGTTCTGCGTCATATTTGTGTGAAATAGGACGGGGGCAGGTGGCAGGAGATTTAGGTATATACTTAAGGGGTTCTCATTTTGACTGGTTATATACAAGAGTGAGTAGAGAATTAATGAGTATTGTCGCAAACTGCCACGAGTACTGAGCCATGCAGTACTTTTAAGTGATGCTTAGTCTCAGCTCTTATCATAGGGGAAACGACGAAGGAGCAGTCTAAAAGCAACTTAAGACAGAGAGAGAATAAACAAAGTCCATAGAGACTAAAATCGTAGACTCTGTGCATTGTACAGTGCTTCAAGCTATTGTTCTTACAACACATCACGCCTTTATCCCCGTAAATATAGGCAGAGGCGCAACCTATCCACTTTTTGGCAGGAGTGTTCCGTCCCATGACATGATAAGAGGCGAGCTTGTTGTTGTAAATTATCAAAATATAAAATGTAAGGGACATTAAGAAATACATACTATAGCTTGAAATTATGTATATTGTGACCTAGAGCCAAGTAATAAATCAATGTCCTGCACTCAATGGGATTTCATGATAGGCCGTCAATCAAAGTTCTATCCATACCTATTAAGCAGACTCGGGTCAAATAGGATCTTCATAGTAGGTGAAACATGTTAGTCATTAAGTCTGTATAAATAATAAAACACACACACACACACTTACGCCTTTTATCCCCAAAGGGGTAGGCAGATGCACAACGAGTGCACCCACTTTTCGCCGTGCGTATTCCGTCCCATGATGTGATAGGGGGCGAGCCTATTTCCATATCCGGCACAAATTCCAGACTCCAGGCCGATACTGATTAGAAAAACTCAATATCATTCTGCCCGATCCGGAAATCGAACCCGAGACCTCAGCATTCCAGTCGTACCGTAATACAACTACGCCGAGGCAGTCAAGTAAATAACAAAACATTCCAATAATTTACAACAGGTTATCTCCTTCTATCTGCAGTGCACTGCAGATAGAAGGAGATAACAAATTTTAATTTGTTGTTAGCACAACAAACTCTTTAAAGCATTTTGCAAAAAGGTTTTTTTTTCTACCAGCCGTCTGCATTTTATTAATAACTGCTTCGATAGGCTTTTATCGTGATGAAACCATTGTAAAGGAACCCACAAATGGTGTTGACTGATCTGGGAATCGAACACAAAATATTTCGGTCTCCAGCCACTATACGTCCCAACTAAACTAACGAGGTGACACAAATATAAAAAGATAAGACGAAAAATGTATCTATTGATATCTACAAGGTGGACAGACGACTTGATAAAAGTAGCAGGAACACGCTGGATGCAGGCCGCTTTTGACAGGTCCGTCTGGAAATCTTTAGGAGAGGCCTATGTTCAGCAGTGGACGTCATGTGGCTGATGATGATGATAGCTTCTACCTTTACAACTCAATAACAAGACCGATGCTATGGAACAAAGGAGAAGAGAAGTAAAATCTCTTAGTAGTAGCGAACTTTGAATCATAAGCATGGCAATTTTTTTTATTGCTTTGAATGACGAGACAAGCATGCCGTTCGCCTGATGGTAAGCGATACGACAACCCATAAACAGTAGCAACACCATCAGCACCTTGAATTATAAAGTACTGTGTGGCATTCCCTTGCGCTCGTCATCCTGAGACCTGAGACATAAGATGTTACTTCTCATTATGTCCAGTAGTTACAATGGCTACAATGTCCTTCAAATCGAAACCCAACAGTGCATGCACACTGCTGCTTGGCGGTAGAAATTGACATTGCGGTGGTACCCACCCAGACGAACTCTTACATATGAGAGACCTACCACCAGTAAAATGCTAAAGTTACTCGATGTTCTGCAACCGAAGGTTCTGTTCTCATTGTGGGACAAGTTTATTTTCATTATTTCTTCTTTATCTTTCTTTACTTTTCCCCTTATCCAAAACTAGAAAAACAGTAATAAACCTTCCTAGAAGTCGAATTCAAGGTTTCACAAGATTCGCAAACAAAGCACATTCTGACCTAAGAGACCACAGTTCCCAATGAGTGCACTAATCACATGTGATTTAGAATACAATTATCCCAATTTCAATTGCCCAATCTGGAAATTGAAGGACCTCCCAGGCTCAGGATTAGTATGTTGCCGCTAAACCTATAGGTACCTTTAATGCAGTAAAAGAATATAATGTAAATGTTCATAACCAAGGCTCGATATAGGTGTTATTGTCTCCATTTATAACCTTAAGAAGAGCCATGGAGTCACCAACTTAACATAGTTGACATACAAGTGGTCAGGTATTTTGGATCGGAGCCAAGATTTCCTGCAATTGATACGCTGTTATGGACCTGGACAAATACCTTTGGAAAATCTATTGTATTTAGGGTAGTTACGAGCCTGCATAGTAGAAATAGTACCTAATTAAGAACTTAGGTACTACCTAACTCGTTGCTTTAAGTACTAATTAAGATATTTTATATTAAATAAATGCATCCCATCTCGTTAATTTTAAATTAAACTCGTTATTTAGTTTCAAGTTGTATCAAATTCGTTTGATCGAGTAGTCAGGGCACGAGTGGTCCTTACATAAAATTTACAATAGTGATAACGCAGAGGATGTCTGGCACAATCGATACAACCATGAGAGGTATTAATTCCGCGGCATTCCGAAAGGGTAAGAGATGCAGAATATAATTAATTTCCAACATTTCCTCCGTTTCCTCTACAGTCATCAATCATGTCGTATTCGCCCCGCGTGGGCTACAGATTTGTTTTACGTGATATATGAGTTTAATTTTAATAAGTCTCGAGTGAGGCAGCCCTAGAGGTCTACATTTATATTAATATGCTAATTAAAGAATAAATATGTAGACAAAGTATAGATAAAAATGGAAAACATCAAAAATATATAGACAATAATGAAATATCACAATGAAATAGTGAAAAAAACATGCGTTACGAAATCCTTACCGACATAAAACTCCTCAAAAGTTTGTACATACACGTATAACAGAAAAAAATATAACTATCACAAAAACACTAACACCACACAACACGACACTGGTACGTTTGGACAGAAAAAAATCTATGCGTATTTTTCTATAGAGTGGACGCGGCAAAATCCGGACCGCGGTTCGACAAGCCCCGTAACGCGACTGCCCGGGTTAGCGCTGGGCGGCAATCGATCGAACTGCGCATGCGTTGTCGCACCCCGCGTCACTCCAAGCCCCAATATCTTATGTATGAGATTGGTATGTGCCAGAGGAAAAAGTGAAAAACGCTCTGCACGCTGCTAGTGCTACTTTAACAATATGTAACTACTGTTTGTTTATGCGGACTTGACTTGCACGCTTGTGAACTTGTCGTATTGAGTGGTTTCTTAATGTAGGTGGGTCTAGGGTCTAGGTGGGTGCAGCTAGTGTGGAATTACATAACTCTGCAATTGAACACAAGACAATTAACATATAATATTATAATGGATAAGAAAAAAATAACTTAACCACTTCTTCTTCAATTCTACACTTTATAATGGCTTGGTAAAAGAAATTGACAAAAGTCGACTGACCTGACTCGCTTTCAGCCTATTTCTATAAAATACACAAATGCACAACCGGCGTGGTTTTTAATGAGAGCTTCTTAAAAATATAGTATTTAGAACTAATAAAGTGAAAGCAGTGCAAGATTTATATATGAAAATTTAATTATTGCCCATATAACGTTCGCATAAGTAATCAGTACAAAGGAAAACGAAAATAAATCAAGGCGGTAAACGATTGTTTATTCATGACCCACCTATGTCGTTTCTCCTTAAAGAAAAGACCGTAAAAACAATGTAGGTCTGTCATGAAAATTACAAACAGTCTTACAAAATATTCTTAAAATAATAGGAATTTCAATCTCATACATGGATTGCGATTTAATATTTAAAAAAAGAGATAATTAATTAAATTAAAAAGTAGTTTGATATCGAATACATTTTCATTAACTCATCAACGTAAATACGGCTGAATACGTTCCGCAGTTTCAAACTGTATACAGGATGTTTAAAGTTGTTGGAGACTTCAATTAAAATAGAGCCGATATAGCAAGTAACGCAATAATCGGTCTCGTGGCGAAAACCGATAATGCACGGCTGCTGCGCCCAGCTAGTACACAAACTAGCACAATCTCGTTATTCTATTAGCGACTCATACGATCCGAGATTGGCATAGATTGCCAGCAATATTTATAGGTTAGGTAATGATAGGACATCGGCAAAGTTACCTTTTGGGAATATGATCTCAAAATAGAAGTATACTTGCAAATATAAACGTTTCTACTTTATAGATACTGTAAGCAATATTGGTAATGCCCAGAAATCTGTTTGTTAGTCGAGTGGAGAAAGTAGTAATTTTGAAACTTCCTGTTTAGTGGTGAGATACTTTATATTGTGGTAAAAGAAAGGCTGAAATTTATTGAATGTAAAATAGTAGCAATAAATGTCAAATTTATCTTTAAATCATTATACAAGTAAACCACATCACGACGATAGAGAAAGTAAAAATAAAATTCAATCAAAAACCTATTTATAAAACGATTAAATTCAGTATTTTTCTTAATTAAGATTGCGGTTTATTTGAAATTCTATCTGTTTATAACATTCTGTAGCATCCTCACGTTTTAAACGTCAGAATTGATTATTTAAAATTTACGCACATCGAAGGCACCATTGAATACAAAATGCAGGGCAGAGCAGCTGGTAAGAGCCTGTTCCTGGGCAATGAAAACTGTTCAAATTCACGATTGCCTTTAAGCATTAATGGTATTGCTTTCCGCCATTTCCTGGCACGCTAAAACTACGTTGTATAACAATTTGTAGGCAAGTCAATAGCAGTCGATATGGGAAAGATTAGTGCATTTCGTAGTAAGTAATTTTGTTTTGATATTTTCTTAAATATCGTCTGGAATTGTGATCTAGTTTTAAAATATTTCTAATGCAGTATTTAAAAAAAATATCACTTAGTCGGCTCCGATGTTAGGCTAATTATATAAAAACAAATATTTAACAAAAACCTAAAAAATAACAAAATGTCAGCATAGTTTCCATTTAATTGTTTGTCGTAGTATTCATTCTTCCTGCATCTCCCCTTTCTTGAACAAATCCTTTTCTTCACATACAATAAATTCCTTTGAAAAGCGTTGACTTACCGATATTTCTTGTCTCTATGCCACACAGAGATGTGAAGCATCTGGTGATCGTAGACGGCGGTGGGCAGCGGCAATTTCAGATGCCTCTGGAATTCCGGCTCTCTTTTCCCGTACAGCACCGACGTACGTTGGAAGATCGATCTTTGTGAGGGCAAAGATTGGATCTCTGTCACACCGCTGATGACTACCTAGTTGGATAATGATAATTATTAGAAATGTTATAAACGTGTGTTAGGGCGTTGTAATATACGTGTAATATTTTATCATCTTTTTACCTTTGGTTTTCCATATTAAGAAAAAATAATTCTACGGCCCCCTACATACTAATAATGATTGAGTAAAAACAAAAATTAACGCAACACAAACCTTTGCATATGCATTGATGTCATCAGTTTTACCGGTAGATCGTTGAAGATCTCTGCATCTTATTACTGTAAAGACATCAGCGTATTACATTATTGTAAAATTACGAATAATATTCATAAAAGAAAAGGGGCCGATAGTCACCACTCACCGTGCACGTCTATGACGTCATTTCTCGTCATTATTTCCAAATCTATGGTTCCTTTCAGAGCTTGAAAGCGATCGCTGCTACGTTCCAAGCGATTGCTTACAACACTCCTCCTTTTCTCTTCGCTGCTAGATATGCTATTTTCTTCTGGAGAGTATGTCAGACATCTCCTTATTGACTTGTGTTCTATAATAGGGGTATATCCATCTGAAGGAAGCACGTCTTCATCAATTTTGCTAGTTTTGTGTGCTCTCTCTTCGCTGAGTACTTTCCCTGGTCTTTTAAGGTTTGGTAAAGGAGTTATCGGACTTGGAATTCCATTTTCTAGAGTTAAGCCAAACAGTTCTCTGGATCGTTTATTTTGCATTTGGTCGTAAGGCATCAAACTACTGTGAGATACATCGGATCTTACCGAGTTGTTTAATTGTTGAGGAAATTCATCACAAGATTCGATAGGATAACACCGAGGTGAAGTCAAGGGTTCGCATAAAGAAACATTTGGAAGCTCTAGTGCAGGACTTGGTAACCCAACTTCGAGCGTAAGTATTGACTCTTTAGGTTCGTTTATTCTTTGCTTCCATTGACTCTCGTTACTAGCATTCGACTTTTTTCTACGTATGCATCCTTGCCTCTTTAGTCGAAGACTTGCTCTTTCTTTACTTATAGAATACAAATCTGCAGTAGAATCTGATGAGATATTTCCTATATTCACTCTTTCAAGAGATGCAGTCATTGAATGCGATCTACTAATTGATTTGTTTTCGTGTCTTTTAGAACTGACTTTAGGTTTTGATACAACAACATTTTCTGGTGTCCTTACTTCTCTCTCATTATATCCATCTCCGTCGTCCAATATGAAACATCCTATTGGAAGATTTTTTAACAATTTATCATTTACTTTGTGTACTGGTAGTATTTTTTTGGATGGTGTCATCTTTGGAGAAACTGAATTTTCTCTGGATAAATTGACGTATTTTGCTTCTTTGATCATATTTGCCTTATTTTCTGCTAGAGGATTGATAAAAATATCCTGGACTAATTCTGGTTCGGGAATAAGGTCAACTTGGCTTCCGTTTTGTTCTGTGATTTTATTTAATATTCTCCGCTTTGATTTAACAATTTTAGTACTTTTGATGATATCCTCAATCATTTTCTCGAGAGTCACATCTCCCATTTGCGTTGTGGAGACAGTTGATTCAGTATTACTAGTGTAGTCTTTACCTAAGATGAACTTATTTTCCATTTCAGTAGAACTTTCTTCGTCTCTAAGAGGAATAGTAAAAGGATTTTCTACCTTGGGAAAATATTCAGTTACATCATTATTAAAAGCTACTCGTTGCGATTTGCTATGCGTACTCATAGTACTAAACCTTAAAGCTGCTAACTTAACGGATAAAGGTGTTATTGAAACAGGAGAACACGCGTCTCTTACTAAGGCATGCGTATCTTTCTTATCAACGGACGGAGATTTAAATGAACTTTCAAATTCACTCGATTTCTTTCTTGTCCTCTTTAAAGGCCGTATACAAGCAGGACCTTCATTGTTATTGAAATATAATGGGTTATCCATGAATATATGATGTCCAAATATAGGCAGCGTTGTTTTATTAATGCTAGATTTATTGAAAGTGATTGGTTTCTCCACGCAGTTAATCACTAAGTCTTTCTCATATTCGATTTCAACTAAGCCTTCACTAGCTGTTTTCGTTGTGCATATCTTATTGTTAATTGTTTTTTTATACGGAAATGAAGTCTTATCATAATTATTTATTGAACAAATTCTATCACTTAGTTCATTTAAAGAAGGTTCTGAAGTGCTATGACTGAGACGTGAAGTTAATGAATTTCTATCAACGCTCCTAATTCTTCTTTCAGATTTATAAACAGAACTATCTCGCCTGAAGGCTTCATTATTAGCACTGGACATTTCAAGTTTCCGTTTTTTAGCTTCTCTTACTCTTCTGCTGTAGGTAGGTGGAGTGGGGGGTAAATCTGGTGCCAAATCATCTTTAGAACCATGTAAATAAAATTTTCTTCTTTCGAAATTTTTCACCGGCGTTGTATTAGGTGTAATATTGCTAACATCTTTAAGAGCAATACCTTCTGCTTTTTTAATAAACCCCTCTTTATAATAATTTGGCGTATTTCCTATGTAGTGCTCATTCTCCTTGTTCACAGTTTTAATATTGTTTTTTCTGGCTGCATTAGAACCCAGAGATCTTCGTTGATATCTGCTCGGTTTTTTGCTTTTCTTAACACATTGAGCATCTAAAGATTTGCGCACTTCATTGTTGTAGCATTCATTATCATAATCATTGCACCTTACGCCTTCGAACTCATTAGTGCGGTGAGTCTCTTGACTCTTCTTTCCATAGACGGTCCACTTCAGCATTTTTGACCTGTAATGTGAGTCGGGTTAGTAACAGGTTTAATGGTAATAGTAATTCATGAAGGCGTGATATGAGTCAAACTATATTTCTCTTTGCATACTCATCTGAATAATCAGTTACTTTAAAAATATGCCTACAGGTATGTATATGTGTATATCTTTATGTTTTTACACAATATTCAAGACTTGTGACAAAAATATGCCGCTATTAGAAAAAACAGCTAATGACTTAGCAGTTGAATCATTTATCATCGCACGAATGACAGATTGCTGATGATTTGTCATGGTGGGGCTTGTTCACACGGTGCTTTGTACTTAGACGCGTTTAGCGCAGACACACAGCATTCTTAGCTATAGATTTTGTATTTTAGAATAACACAATATATTTAATAGTAAAATGTTTTCGTTAAACGTCAATAATAGCTCGCTTTTGGACAAGTGCAAAGTACCTATATTTGCTAGCATCCATCGGCATCCATTACCATAGCCAAGGTGCCTTTCTAAATTAAAGTATGAGAGACATATCCTATCGTTAAGTGTATCGCTCGGATATGTCATTCTCATACATAAAATCAAAACCCAAGGGCACACACCTCTGACTTTTCTAAAAAGTTATATGTGTATTCTTTGTGAATTATCTCTCGCTTTAACGGTGAAGGAAAACATCGTGAGGAAACCTGCATACCTGAGAAGTTCTCTGAATTTCGAAGGTATGTGAAGTCTGCCAACCCGCACTAGGCCAGCATGGTGGACTAAGGCCTTAACCCTCTCAGTTGTAGAGGAGGCCCGTGCTCAGCAGTGGGTAGTATATATTTACTGGTGGTAGGTCTCTCATTATGTAAGAGGCCGTCTGGGTGGGTACCACCGCAATGTCTATTTCTACCGCCAAGCAACAGTGTGCATGCACTGTTGTGTTTCGGTTTGAAGGACATTGTAGCCAGTATAACTACTGGACATAATGAGACTTAACATCTTATGTCTCAGGATGACGAGCGCAGTGGAATGCCACACAGTACTTTGTAAGTCAAGGTGCTGGATGGTGTTGCTACTGTTTATGGGTGGTCGCATCGCTTACCATCAGGTGAACGGCATGCTAGTCTCGTCATTCGAAGCAATAAAAAAAAAATACAGGGCTGGTATGGTATGGTATACATAAAGTTAGCTTTATCGATTATAAAAAGACATATTCACTTCGGCCCCTGTTTACTATGTGACTAGTCGTATATAATATGTATGCTCTTGCTACGGAAGAAATACATTTTAGAAATTTCATTTCAGTACAAGGCTACAGTTTCGTTGTTTGAAATTCGATGCAACTTATTTATTCATACAGTTTCGTGAGTACGTTTCGGTCTGCATCGTGTATTGTTGTTTAATTTTTTACGAGCTACACGATAAGTTGAAAACAAGGTTTTGTTTTATGTTCAAAGCAGGTTGAAGTCTAGATAGGAATAATAGTGTTTTTGAATAGAATTTACACCTTGCTGTTATAGAAACATTGTTTCTACTACCAGTCTACCTTCGTGTGATGCAGTGCTACTTAAATATAACTTTAAAACTCACTACCTATCCTCCTTTTCAAACAATAAAACACTTTTATATTCACAAATGATGGGTTTGCATGAATCACTGTAGGCATGCGATAACGGTAGACCAAAGTCGTGACTCCGATTCGATTCCCGACACGGGCATTCTAATCTCATAACATGCCTATTAGATACGATTTTATGTTACATTTTATATACGAAGTGAATTCGTAATAAAATAAATCAATTGCTCTTTCTGTTCGAACTGGTCGCGAAACGATAATCGATTAATGATGCAATTGGTTTTGGTTGTAGCAAGTATTTAGACCTTACAATTCTTGAAAAGTAGTGATAAAGTAAGTGGACGATAGCCTAGTTGGGAACGGAACGGTCTGCCGAGACAATGTCCGGAGGTTCAAAACCCAAGGCACACACCTTTGACTTTTCGAAGTTACGTGTGTATTATTTATCAATTATCGTTCACTTTAACGGTGAAGGAAAACATCGTGAGGAAACCTACATACTTGAGAATTCTCCATAAAAAAATCGAGGGTATGTGAAGTCTGCCAACCCGCACTAGGCCAGCGTGGTGGACTAAGGCCTAACCCCTCTCAGTAGTAGAGGAGACCCGTGCTCAGCAGTGGGCAGTATATAATACAGGGCTGATTGCATTGCAGTGATAAAGTTTGGGCCGTAAGACCGTGTGAAACCAACATAACTGTTCCACTCACCCCCCAGTGGTGGTAGCGATAACGCGTTTTTACCCGCGATATAAAAAGAGGGATAAAGTTTAGATATTAAATTAAAATGTAAATAGCCCCCCGCACAAAAGACTTCTAAAAAGTTAAATAATAAAAGTGTCTTCGTCGTTTAAGTGCCTGGTAATATTTTGACCCAAGCTTTGTCGCGTCCGGTGACCGCTAAAGAAGTATTTTAATCTACCTGGTCCGGAGTTCAGCGCCCGACGCGAGGACGCTTGGGTCAAAATATTACTAGGCACTTAAACGACAAAGACACTTTTATTATTTTACTTTTTAGAGGTATTTTGTGACGGGGGTTATTTAATTTTTATTTCAATCTTTTTAAATTACTATATTCTCCATCATGGGTCCTTGACAATCAACTATCTAACTCCTACTCGTTGAGACCATTCTTATGAGCCCACACACGCCGTATATGCTATAAGTTGCTAAAGAGTTGGATATCCCGAAGACTACTTGATGCTGCAGTATCAACTTAAGATTAACATGTCTTAAAAATATTGCCGAAATCACAATACACCAAATTTTAAATCAATCAGACTTGTGAAAGTTGGAAATGAGCTGATCATATCTTCTTAAAGTATAGAGCCTAAGAACCATCTCGATCAAATCAGCTTTTAAACAACAAAAACACGTCAAAATCGGTCCATTCGTTTGAGAGCTACGATGCCACAGACAGACATACATTGATACGCAGATACACACCCTAAACTTATAACACCTCTCTTCTTCTGTTGGGGGTTAAAAATATAGTGATTGATTTGAAATATTGCTCCAAGATTATAAGAGAGGAATTCTAGGTACACGGAATTATGCTACAGAATATCTTAAATAAAAGCTTAATTTATTCGCCAATTAAACTGTTATCTATCTACTTAAAAACGGATTATGC
Organism: Sphinx pinastri; assembly: GCA_947568825.1. Lineage (NCBI taxonomy): Eukaryota > Metazoa > Arthropoda > Insecta > Lepidoptera > Sphingidae > Sphinx > Sphinx pinastri. The sequence continues at coordinate 2,810,995 of OX387615.1, forward strand.
ATTTTAACGGAAAACGTTAGAAAATATAAACATTTCTATGCACATATCAAATGGAATAGTCTGCAATTAAAACAGTTTTCAAGCACTTGCTGGTTGCAGGCGGCAGTTAACAAGTTGTTAGTTTTAATTTGATATATCCATAAATTATATTTTTATAATTATAATATGCCGAATGTCAGCTTATTTATAAGCTTAACGTTTGTAAGCGTTGTAAATGATAACATAACATTTTATAGTTTATATGAATTTCGTTTTTTATTAGACATTGAAGGGAAACATCTTGCGGAAACCTTCATACCTGAGAATTTACCATAATAATTTCGAGGATATGTAAAGTATGCCAACCCAAACTAGGCCAGCGTGGTGGACTAAGGCCTAAACCCTCTCAGTTGTAGAGGAGGCCCGCACTTAGCAGTAGCATAATATAGGGCTGGTATTATTATTATTAGGTAAGAGTTTTTGCCCGCGGCTCCGCCCGCGTGTATGAGTTTTCCCGGGATAAAAGTCCCGCTTTATATTTTCCCGAGATAAAAAGTAGCCTATGTGTTAATCCAGGACATGATCTACCCGTGTGCCAAATTTCATTGAAATCCGTTCAGTAGTTTTTGCGTGAAAGAGTAACAAACATCCATACATCCAGACATCCAGACATCCATACTTACAAACTTTCGCGTTTATAATATTATAGTAGTATTAGGTATTATATGTTATAGGGACACACTGCTGTAGTTTGCACCCTATGTACTGAAGTTATACAAAAAATCACCATAAAACAGATTTATTTTGTCTATCGTACGGAGTGACTTTCCCGGACGCACAAGGGTTCCTTTTTAACCAACTTCAAAAAAAGAGGTTGTGTATTCGACCCGTATGTATGTAAGTTTGTATGGCTGCGATTTTCTCAAAAACTACTCATCCGATTTGGATGGGGTTTTACTTATTCAAATGTATATTTTTCAGGGAAGTTTCTAGTATATAATTTATTAGGATATGATGAAGATCTTTGGATATAGACAATGGAACTCTTCAATAACTAACAGCAGATGATCCGCGAATGCTGCAATCGTATATGATGTATTGTTTACACCATTCCATGATGAACTAATAAAAAAGCAATAAATAAAGACTTTTTACCAAAAAATAAAACCGACTTCTAAACCACTACAAACCAAAAAATAATTTAACTTTATACACGTATATTTGGAGTCGGTCCCTAATTTAAATTTCCAGCTAAGCTAAGCAAATACACGAACAAATATACGAAAATAATGTTCAATTTAAATTTGGCACCGACTCCAAATATACATAATATATAAAGTTCAATTATTTTTTGCTTTGTAGTGGTTTAGAAGTCGGTTTTATTTTATTTTTAAAAAGTTTTCTCTTTCAAACTCCTTTAAATATTGCTAACTTATCCACAATGTTTTTTTTGAAGTTATACTTCTTTCGGCGCGTTAGGGAAAAATTATGAGAGTAAATTTTTACGATGCGCGCGCACACCGTCACGAAAATCCGACACCCTGAAGTTAGCTATAGTCAACATTTTAGTTTTGAATTTTGAACGTAGAATAAGGCGAAAGAAAACCGACACCCTGAAGTTAGCTATAGTCAACATTTTAGTTTTGAATTTTGAACGTAGAATAAGGCGAAAGAAAACCGACACCCTGAAGTTAGCTATAGTCAACATTTTAGTTTTGAATTTTGAACGTAGAATAAGGCGAAAGAAAACCGACACCCTGAAGTTAGCTATAGTCAACATTTTAGTTTTGAATTTTGAACGTAGAATAAGGCGAAAGAAAACCGACACCCTGAAGTTAGCTATAGTCAACATTTTAGTTTTGAATTTTGAACGTAGAATAAGGCGAAAGATAAAATTTTTAAAAAGATTTTTATCTTGTTACGCCAAAGAAGTATAACTTCTAACGCGTGTACATAAGTACACACACACTTTTTTTTTCTAAAATTGTATATATTAATGAGATATTAAGATCATTTACATTCAGGAGACCCGATTGCTAGTTTCCCTGAATCATCATTAGCCACATGAAAGCCATTACTGAACATAGACCACCCCTAAAGATTTACAGACGGACCTGTCAAAAACTACTCAACCGATTTTGATAAAAAAATCTATGGGACTATTCTGAAAGTATATACTTCGCAATAAAAAAAAATATTGCATATCGGTCAATAAATAACGGAGTTCTGAGGTAACAAACATAAAAAAATAATAAAAATACATACACGCCGAATTGAGAACCTCCTCCATTTTTTGAAGTCGGTTAAAAATAGCATTCATCTAGTATGTTCATATTCCTATTTGCCTACGTTTTACAATAAATAAGTTCAATAAGATGATCGGCAATCAGTATAACATTTTATCGGTAGACTCGGCCACAATAGCTTACAATCTCAATATTGTTCAAACCTGTATATACATTTACGGTGACAGTGATTTTGGTTAACCCGTTGTTCACAGTAAACCACAATGTAGGGGACCGTGTTTCGAGGTATGAGTACTGTATTGATTGCGATGACTTAGCGGTTAGTTTAGCGACATGTGACTAGGCTTACCATGATATGGCAGTGGATCAGTGGAGCGTGCGTCGTTGACTACTTTGAAGATTTTTGAAATTATAGTGCAGTCATAATTTTGCGTATACTAATTGAATTTGCAGCCTACATTGCTTATTCAAAAATAATGAAGATCTAGATATTTGTAGATAGTCTCCAAAAATTTAATGGATATTTGTTAAATTTACTTAATTTCAAAATATTTAGGAAAATTAGGTGCCCGTACGCTTGTTGAAAACACCGCTCTGACCGCTCTTTTAATAATTCAATTTCGGGACTAATCCGGACAAATCGAAAAGAATGGAAGCTCTACGTGTAACAGCGTGTGATCTATTCAAGTATTATCTTAAGTCTGAGATCTCAAGTATGGTCTTGTGATATTTAAAATATACTTAAAAGTGGAATATTTTTGAGTTCTTAGTTTTATATAATATGGTAACTGCAGTGGAGCTACTTTACATTCTCCTAACAGAGCCCTACCACCTTATAAATTAATACTTATTACGTTTATTCCACTATAATTACTGCCGCACCTATGTTTTATTACCCAGAGCTATTATATCTAATTATATCGTAGACGGTAATTATACCATATTCAAAATAAAACGAGGCAAATAACATAAAATGGAACCATTTTTGGTTAAATTAAATATGGGTATATGTCACAAACATGAAAAGACATTGACCTTTAACTTAAAGGTTGAGTACCAAAAAGGTTTGGGAGCTGTCGGTACCATAGTTTATTTTGTGTCCGAAATAGACTACTTACAAAAAATAAAGGAATATGCCTATTATGGCCATGAAATGAGTAAAACATTATTATATCTTCATAGCCTTCTTATAAATCTCGATTTGATTTATACTATTTTGTCTCTATCGGACTGCCTCAGCGGCGTAGTTGTATTACGGTTCGACTGCAATGCTGAGGGTTACATCCCCGGGTCGAGCAACGTGATATTGGGTTTTTCTGCGCAGTATCAGCCCGGAGTCTGGAATTTGTTCCTGATATGGCGATAGGCTCGCCCCCTATCACATCATGAAAAGGAATACGCACGGCTAAAAGTGGGTGCACTAGTTGCACCTCTGTCTACCCCTTCAGGGATAATGGGCGTGAGTGTGTATGTGTGTGCGACATCTTACGCGCGTAGAATATAAATGAAAGCGTTAAGTACTAAATATAGAGTAACATTTCATATGTGATAATATGAATATAATGCAAATGCCAATGGAAAATCGAAATATTTTCTGTAAAGTCGACAAAAAAACTACATCGACGATAATAATAGACCTAATAAATGTAATCCAAGTTTCTAACAAAGGCTGACCTCTTTCTAAACAACAATTTAATCCCTTAAAATTCCCATTTGCTTAAGAGTTATTATGCGTCAATCGACGTTGACTAATCACTTGCTAATATAATCGAAATTCGTCTTTTATTATGTTAAATCACACGGCTAACTTTTGATCCATTGTAGAAATTAAAAATGGCCGATTTCATCTCGGTTACGGTACGGGCAATAACTCATATTTCCCGCTTTACCGACCAAATTGACTGTGTAATTAGAAACTCGGCGGCAATTCATCCCCGGCTGGCTGTGACAAACTCACGCTGCGTTCAGAAACCAGTGTGTATACAAAAGGTTCCCCCGAAGAAATTCGCGAACTAAATACAACACCGCAAAAACAGGGCGTACATGCATTCAATACCAAATTACTATTGAATTTAAGATTTATTCTCGAGCATTTTTTAATATCGTATACACGTCTCGACTCGCAAAATATGGGGTCCTCGAACAAAAAAGGTTTCTTATTCATATAGGTCTGCATAGGATTTAGTACGGTTGGTATTTTTTTTCAATTTTCGAACGCACATCAATATAAGGTTCAGTTTTGGCGGGAAACGTGTTTATGTGCCGTACGGAACGTGCCAAATGTCAACGATGCTGGCTGAATAGAATGGAACCAGTTATAGCGGACTTGGATTTAAAATTTTAGAACGTTTCATAGTCAAAAAACATGATTGAAAAAGCAGGGAGGGAAGCTGGAGACTGCAAGACAACTTTGAGATAACTCGTGCCAAACATCGCCTGCATTTATTCGATGTTTAAGCTGACACATATAGAGTCGGTAAATGCTAGTTTAAGTTTGCTAGCGTTGGTTTACCTTGCGACAGCAGAATTAAATTATAATTGATATTACCTAAATCGGAAAGCTGGTGAGCTGCCAATAGTTGCCACGCGACGTCTGCCAAGTGCCACTAAGTGTACAAACATGTGGAAAATTAACTGAGTAAATCTGAGCGAATTTGTAATTTGCGATGTTAATGCTGTGTTATTTTGAGAACTTTCAAGTTTTGACAGCATATTAATTTGATGATCATCTTATTATAAGACATATTAATTAATTCTAAATTTGAATACATATTACCATTTTATTGATCGATATTGAAAACACACTTATGTAAATCATAATTAGGTTTACGAATACCGCGATTATTATCTTTATGCAAATTTCAATCGTGATTGTTTTTATGCTAATTTAAAATTCATAGACTGGAAAAGCAATACGATTTTGACAACATGCGTGTTAGGTACATTAATACATACAACTTTGTGCGTAATGTCGGCCAAATGTTAGTTTGTCGGTTGGAAGGCAGGTGGCGTTCGATCATGAATAATTCACGGAACTTTCGGCAACGCTGTCCCTTGACTACGAACGTTGGAGTTTATGGTAAAATAATGGAATTCCAATTGGGGACAATTCCAAGTATAAATCATTCGGATGTGAAAAATATAACCTCCTTGGAATAAAGAATTTAAGGAGTGTGCAGATGGCACGAGGCGCTGCCTAGCTTCACCTCGACATCCGTATGTGGCGTTGCGAATCAATATTTTATGCAATAAACATAAAATACACAATTCAGAATGTGTTCTACCAATTTTCGTATATTAAGACTATTTAGATTCTAATTGGATTTGGCAAATATTTGCAACTAAGTAACAAAAATGTTGGTATTTTATTATATAAGCTATTTTTATTTAAATATTCACTGAGATCGTTATTTCTTTGAATTTATGTAAATGTAGCGATAAAACATAATTCTATTTAATATGAACAAAAACGTATTTTTTTGCATCCCATAAAACGAATCATCTTTAAAACAAGGCAGTCCTATGCTTTATCTTCCTGATAAAATGAAATTAAGTAAAATTATACCTCTTTTTAAATCTGGTAGTACGGACGACCCCACTAATTATAGACCGATCTCTGTCCTACCTTCTATAAGTAAAATTTTTGAAAAACTTATACTTAAACAAATTCAATTTTTTTTTGCTAAACATAATCTACTTCATGGTAAACAATTTGGATTCACTAGGGGTCGCTCCACCACAGATGCTGGTGTTGAGCTTATACATAATATATTTGCTGCTTGGGAGGATTCACAGGATGCTTTAGGAGTGTTCTGTGATCTATCGAAAGCTTTTGATTGTGTTCACCATGATATTCTTATCAGGAAATTGAGCCACTATGGGGTTAATGGCATTGCCCTTGATTTATTTAAATCATACTTAAGCAATAGGGTACAAAGTGTTGATGTCAATGGAAAACGATCTCCTGGCTCTATTGTTACCTTGGGAGTACCACAAGGCTCAATTCTTGGACCTTTTCTTTTTCTAATTTATATAAATGACTTACCTTATTTCATAAGGGACAATTGTGAAGTAGTGTTGTTTGCAGATGATACTTCCTTATTATTTAAAATAAGTCGACATCAAGCAATTCTTGACGATGTAAGCAATACTCTCTCAAAAATAGTGCATTGGTTCAGCGTTAACAATTTATTATTAAATAGTGAAAAAACTAAATGTATAAAATTCGTCACACCTAATGTCAAAAAAGTTAACGCTAACATTTTCATAAATAGTGACGAGTTGAGCCTTGTGGATACAACCAAATTCTTGGGTATCACATTGGACTCTAAACTTCAGTGGGGTCCTCATATATCTGTACTAGCTAAAAAGCTGAGCGCCGCAGTTTTTGCAGTGAGCAGGATACGCCAATTAACTGACATTGAAACAGCAAAATTGGTCTATTTTGCTTACTTTCATAGTTTGATGAGTTATGGAATTTTGCTGTGGGGTGGTGCTGCTGACATTAATACTATATTTGTTCTTCAAAAACGAGCTATAAGATCTATCTACTCCCTAAGCTCTAGATGTTCTCTAAGAGAAAAATTCAAAGAAACAAATATAATGACAGTAGCATCACAATTTATATTCGCTAATTTAATGTACGTACATAAGAATATAGAAAACTTTCCAAAAGTTTGCGATATCCATGGCTTAAATACTAGAAGTAAAAATAATCTAGTTAATCATAAAACAAGGCTCCAAAAAATCAGCAAATCTTTTAAGGGTTACTGTATACATTTTTATAACAAAGTTCCCACTGAAATTAAGTGTTTAAACATTGGTAAATTCCAAACAACTATTAAGCGAAAGTTATGTAATAAAGCTTATTACAAGATTTCAGAATACATAGAGGATAAAAAAGCCTGTGATTAAATTTTTTTCATATGATTTTCTTTGGAATCATGTTTTTCGTTTCAATAAAGTTTCTTTGTTTCCATCTGTGAGCGGCTTGGGTATGACATACTCCTTAACTGTCTGTGCCTGCGGCGGCGTCGTGTGCCGGGTCGGCCACTTCCCTGTAATATGGTTGAGGAGGCCGATGGCTGGCACATGCGTCATACTCGTGAACGAGTGCTGCTTGTGTGGACTGGTCTGCCCTTTTCGCTTACTATATCTAAGTATTAGGGGTATATCTTGAACTTAGATTAATAGCGACATCTTGAACATTTCAGATCACATTATTACATGATTCCTGAGATAGTTATGCACTAGTGTTGGAATTTAAAAATTTATTACCTATTTTGCGAGTATATAAATGAACTGCTCTTAACAAAACTTAACAAATACTGAATTGTATTTTTTTCTCTCTACATAATGCATTGTATTTTATACCTTGAACTGATTTTGAAAAGAGCAACACTAGAGTTTCTTGCCCGTTCTTCTCTAGTGAGAACTGCTTTCCGAACTGGTGGTAGAGTTAATATTGACGGAATCTAAATAATGTATAACATTTTATGGGTTCGAATAAATTATTTCATTTCATTTCATTTCATTTCATTTCGTAAGTGTGTGTTCTCCCTAATAAGGCCAAATGTCACAAGCGTGTGATGTTCAAAATCTTTCTATTTCACGCCAAGTGCGTTTACGAGACGCTTGTTTGAACTGATTGCCTCGGATTACGTGTACGCGCCTATGCATTCTCGGAATTCTCTTGAAAATAATTTCTCGCAAATAATCTAGTACATATTTAAGTCTGGGAATTTAGTTTGACTATTTCTTTTTCGATAGCCTGGTTGGGAATGGAACGGTCTGCCGAGACAATGTCCGGAGGTTCAAAACCCAAGGCACACACCTCTGACTTTTCATAGTTACGTGTGTATTGTTTATCAATTATCGTTCGCTTTGACGGTGAAGGAAAACATCGTGAGGAAACCTGCATACCTGAGAAGTTCTCTATGAGAATTTCGAAGATATGTGAAGTTTGCCAACCCGCACTAGGCCAGCGTGGTGGACTAAGGTCTAACCCCTCTCAGTAGTAGAGGAGGCCCGTGCTCAGTGGGCAATATATAATACAGGGCTGATTGCATTGCATTGCATTGCATTTCTTTTTCTGGCCTTAAATGTTATTTACCTACTTAGTACATAGGTTTCTGATTAAGTTTTAATTGTAAGTTTTAGTATATATATCTTGATAACAATGTATATACTATAGAATACACATTATATTAAATACACACACACACACACTCACGCCTTTTATCCCCGAAGGGGTAGGCAGAGGCGCAACGAATGCACCTACATTTCGCCGTGCGTATTCCGTCCCATGATGTGATAGGGGCGAGCCTATCGCATCAATTTATAGGTTTGAATTAATATTAGACTATTTTACCTATGTTGCTTTCAAATCATTTTAAGCAAAAAGCATCAAACACAATGTAAAACAATTTCCATGCGCGTACGCAGCTGTTTTCACGTCCACCCCCATTGACATGCGCAGGCGCCGCGCTAACTGCCTCCTAATTACGATACAATTACATTAATTGTATCGAATTGACCGGCCTCCTTTGAATGACTACTTGAAAGTTTAATTGCATATTTTGATACAATGTTTATTGCTTGTTCTTTTATGTATTAATTTTTGTAGATTAATGTTATTGTTTTAGTTGGTGAAGATTTCATTGATATTAATTTTTCGAGTGTAGTTTATTAACTTAACTGCAAAAACGATGATACAATAATAAAAAAAAAAACATAATTAAAAATACTAAAATATTAGTGAAATGATTTGCTTCAGATTTGATATTCCTACCGAGATCAATATTTGAAGGATCCACAAATATTGATTTCAACTCTGAATTCTGTGGATCGAAATTCCCAATAACTCACACGAAACTTGTTGTCTTTATTATACAAATGAATGAATGAATGAATGAAAACTCTTTATTGCACACCACATTATACAAAAATTAAATAAATAAAAAATAGATTTAGAACTGAATCGTGCGACAATAGGCGGTCTTATCGCTAAAAAGCGATCTCTTCCAGACAACCTACACTGATTGTGAGAGATATATGAAGTGAAGAAAGGGGTGTATACATAACAATTACTATTACTAGACTTATCTAATATATTATTATACTTAAATACAATATATAAACTATAAGATTTAAAGTAATACAATTAATAATTTTATATTATTAATAAATATTATATATATATATATACGATATCACTTAATAGTTACTTAAAGAAAGATAGTGACTTTTCACTCGTTGTCTAAAAACGTATAGTGATGGAGCTTTCCTGATAGGTAAGGGCAATGAATTCCATAAGCGAACAGCCTGCACAGTAAAGGAACTGTCATAGAATGTGCTGTCATGCAGAGGAGTCTTGAGTTTTAGGTTTTCTGACGACCTTAAAGAATGGGAATGAGAGTTATGAAGAAAGTTAAAACGTTCTTTGAGATAATGGGGAGAGGAGGGATTAAACAAAATATTAAATAGAAGAGAAAGAATGTGAGTATTCCGACGGAAACGAATAGGGAGCCACTTGAGTTTAGAACGAAATTCAGAAATGTGATCATATTTGCGCAAGCCAAATATAAATCGTATACAAAAATTCTGGAGACGCTCAAGTTTATCAAGTTGAACTTGTGATAGGTCTAAGTAGCAGACGTCCGCGTAGTCAAACACAGAAAGCAGTAAAGATTGTGCTAGCGCAATCTTGGTAGCAGTTGGAAGAAAATTTCGAAGCCTGTTCAAAGATGCAGCTGAAGCAAAGAGCTTACGACTCACCGCTGCGAGCTGTGGGTCCCATGATAATCTGCGATCAAATATTACCCCCAAGTTTTTAACAGTCTCGCTGTAAGGGATTATGACCCCATCAAAAACTACTGGAGAGAGAATAGGCCAGTCGATTTTACTTACCAGACGAGAGCTTCCCATTATAATTACCTGGGTTTTGACCGGGTTAACTTTTAGGCCAAAGCGCTTACTCCAATCGGATATGGAAGATAAGTCTGAATTGACAATCGCAATGGCATTATTTAATTCAGATATCGGACCCTGAGTATAAATTTGAAGGTCGTCTGCATAAAGGTGATAGGAACAGGAAAGATTTAGAGATATGGAGTTAATAAAGATAGCAAAGAGCAAAGGAGAGAGGACACCGCCTTGCGGTACGCCGGCTTGAGAATCACACCACGACGAAACGTTATCGTCAAGGCGAACCCTTTGCCTGCGACCATACAGGTAACTGCTAAACCAGTCGATTACCGACGGAGATATACCAATGGAACGGAGCAAGGCAAGAAGAATATCGAAGTCGACAGAATTAAAAGCATTACTGAAGTCCAGTAACGATAAAACAGTGAGCTGCCCTTTTTCCATTCCGAAACGAATATCATCAGTGATCTTGACTAGGGCAGTTACTGTACTGTGGCCGGGGCGGAAACCAGATTGATAGGAGTTTAAAAGGCAGTGTCTAGAGATAAAGGAATTAAGTTGGGAGTGGACAAGACGCTCAAGAACTTTAGAAAGTTAGTTGTCTTTGGGTATTCAACTATAATATCAACAATAATATGTACCATTAATCTTTTGCATTTATTCTTACTAATTACATGTTATTACAATCGTGAAAGCATGCTTATTGATGTGTTGTTCTCTCACGGAACAACAGAACGGAGGAGATTATTCGCTGGAAAAAGCTTATCCAAATGTGTTATTAAAGAGATTTAATCACGAATCAGCTGTTACGGTTGTTGGTAATTAGATTGGAGGCCACGACTTCCTTCCAACGGATGTGGAGCGGTCTCCGCTTTTTCTCCAGCCACGCCTTCACAACAGCCTTGGCAAAAAAATAACGATTGATTCAATATTTCAAATCGTATTGCTTGCAATGAAGTGAATAACATTATGTTGAACTAAGTGTTGCTCGCGGCTCCGCCCGCGTGAAAAAGCTTTTCCGGGATAAAAATATTTTCCCAGAATAAAAAGTAGCCCATAGCACTCGGGAGTAATGTAGCTTCCTATTAGTGAAATAATTTTCAAAATAGGTCCAGTAGTTCCTGAGATTAGCGCGTTCAACCAAACAAAAAAACTCTTCGGCTTTATTATATTAGTATAGATTACCATTCAAGATTATCATTTAAATCGTTGAATGACTATTAATATATCACATTAATAATTTAACCTCCCCATTTATATTAGGTTGGGGAAAACGTTTCTTCGCATTTTATATGAAAACTCAAGACTTCTTTTTTCAAAGTTTATTTACAATTTATTACAGTATATATGTGCCATTTTGTCGATGAGTTTCTGCCAACTTGTAGCTAGTGCCATGATCCCGTTGCTGTAGAAATTTTGGGACTTAGGAAATGTGGGAAAAACGCCACAAGTAGTTTTGACAGTCCTCTTTTGATATTAACCTGACAATGCCTAAAGAATTCTGAAGAGACCGAAACAGGTAGGAATCTGAAGGAGCAAGGTCAGGGCTATATGGTGGATGCATTAACACGTCCACAGCCAAAGTCTCTTAATTTTTGCTGATTGGCTAAAGATGTGTGTGATCTAGCGTTATCGTAATGAAAGACCACACCCTTTCTATTGATCATTACCGGCCGCTTTCTCTCAACTTCTTGCTTTAATCTCATTAGTTGTTGGCAGTAGAGATCCGAATCGATGATTCTGTCCAACATTAAAAGCTCATAATGAACAATGCCCTTACAATCTCACCATACACACAGCATCACCTTATTGCGACTTAACCCAGGTTTTCCCATAGTCTGTGAAGCTTGACTGACCTTGGACCACGACCTTTTACGTACGCTCTTGTCGTACGTGATCCATTTTTTATCAATATCAGTCAGTTATCAATATCTTCAAAAAAGGTTCGGTTTCATTACGTATCAATAAAGAATCGCAAATGAGTACACGGTTCATTAGGTTTCTTTCAGTGAGCTCGTGTGGCACCCAAATATCGAGCTTTTTTGTGTACCCTTTTTTCAAATGGGTTAAGGGCGCATTTACAAATTTCCGTAGTTTTGAGGTACCATTTATTGAATCAGGAGTTACGCTTATGAGGAGATCTTGGTATATAAATAAAGATTAAACATTCCTCTTTCAATCAATCAATCAATCAGCCTGTCGCCGTCCACTGCTGAACGTAGGCCTCCCCAAGTGAACGCCAACCATCCCGGTCTTGAGCAGCCCGCATCCATCCGCTACCCGCCGCCTTTTTCAAGTCGTCTGTCCATCGTGCAGCATATAGCATTCCTCTTTGCTTATAGCATATAGAAATTGTATGCTTCCATACAACATTATCACGTAAATACGTTTATTCTGGAGCAATAATCGCTGAAAATGACGAAAAATAGGGTCTGAATCGGAACCATTATACCTTAAACTAATGAATATTTTAATATAAAACCGAAACAATATGATGGCTTATATAGTCTTCTCGCTTTATGACTAATTATTTTCAAGTCAAATTAAATACTTTTCCAGTAAAGAGAAAAAATATAACCTGAATTGAATTTCTTCATACATTTTCCAATTTCGGGCTGTCATTCCGCGCTGAGACGCGGCCGAGGAAGCACGGGTGTACAACTTTTTTTCAAAAAATAAATACGTAATAAATTGATCGCGATGTCATTATACTACGAATAAAATAGTTGATACTATTTCAAATTATTATTTTTCAAAAAGCAAGTATGAAAATTTAATATTACAATAAGTCAATACAAATTTGATTTAATTAATGAAACATTCATTTATTTTAATGCAAATATTTAAATTTCATTATTAAAATGGCATAGTATTTTTATATTTACAAAATCGACAAGTTTTGCAGTATATGGTATTTACTATTTATCTATTTATAATTTTTAGTATCGGTGATTATTTATTTTTAAATTTTATTAGGTTTAGTTCGCGTTTTTGCCCGCGTTCAAAGCCTTTCCCGGTACAAAAATATCTAAACACTCAATACTACAGTACTACAGTTCAGCCACAACTACTCACTAGGCATGGCTGCTTCGGTGAGTAGCTGTGTCGTATCGTAGGTACCGAGGTGTCGGCTGTGTGTGCCATTGTGACAGTTGCCCGCTGGATACGGCTTAATATACGTTTGTGTTTTGCCCAGCCTGGAATGAGGAGCGCAGCGCTCTCAAAGCAGTCGTCAGAGGCGGCCTCTCGTTGCCGGCCGTGGTCGCTCCCATGGTCGGCAGTCCGGAGATCTGGCGTGTGTTGGCTCACTTCTGCGAGATAGTCCTCTCGTAGAAGGAGAGTGTTGAGAGAGTTCTGGAACGCGAGGATTCCTCCCGCCGTCAGAGGAGACGTAGGAGGCGCCGGGTGGACGACTGACCGGCGTCTCCCACCCTGTGGATTGAAGGTGTTTGGAGAATTCCACCACGGTATCTCCTGCCTGTCGTAAAAGGCAACTAACAGTGGCCACCCGGGCGTCGCGGGCGGGTGCCGTCGCTAGCTTTGTCTTTTTAGCACATTGTTGCGACCCCCCTGATGGACAGCAGTGTGGCAGGTAGGCCTCACGCTGCCGTTGACGCCGAGAGCGCCGAGATGCACGGGGGCTCCTGAGCCTATATCTCACTTGCTTTACATGGATGATCTCAAGTTGTTTGCATCAAAACAAACAGAATTGATTGAGTCGTTAAAAATTACTGAAAGATGTAGCAAATAACTCAACATGGAGTTTTGTGTAGATAAATGTGCGGCTATCCATATGAAGCGAGGAGAGGTCGTGGTCTCTGGTGACATACAAGTCTTAGAGACTGTAAGACTTAGATCCCTTTCTGAGACGGAAACTTACAAATATCTGGGTATGCCTGAGGCACTGGGGATTATGAGTGCCGACGTAAAACAATCGCTGAATGACCGTTTCTTCGGCCGCCTGGCAAAAGTATTTAACAGTTTTTTGTCAGGTGGTAACAAGATTTGTGCTTTCAACGGTTGGGTTATGCCTGTACTCATGTACTCTTTTGGTATACTCAGAAAGAAAGACTCAGACTGAATTGGACGCCCTGGATCGAAAGTTCCGGACCCTACTGACTGCATATCGTATGCATCACCCACGGTGGTCAGTGATGAGGTTGTACATCCCGCGAAGATGCGGGGCTGAGGCTTACTTAATGGACTTGCATAACCGCGAGGTATGCAATCTCAGGAATTATTTCCTCCACAGCGAAGTAGGCATGTATAAGATTTTAGTCATGGTGGATAAGGGATTTATCCCACTTTCCTTGGCGAATGAGAACTGGCGAAAACCTATGGCGATGGGCATTAGGGAACGCGATGTGATATGGAAGATCAAAGAACTATACGGTCGGTTCTATCGGGGCCTTGTCGTTTCTGCTCATGGGTTGATACCAGAGTCTCGACCAACACCTGCTGAAGCTCTCAATTGGTAGTTGGGTCAAGAGCCAGATGCAGAAAGTAGTACTTCTGGACACCGCAGCAGTGGACGGCGACAGGCTGATTGATTGATTGAACCTAATTTTTTTTTTATATATTAAAATGGTGGTAGGTCTCTCATTATGTAAGAGGCCGTCAGGGTGGGTACCACCGCAATGTCTATTTTTACCGCCAAGCAACAGTGTGCATGCACTGTTGTGTTTCGGTTTGAAGGACATTGTAGCCAGTATAACTACTGGACATAATGAGACTTAACATCTTATGTCTCAGGATGACGAGCGCAGTGGAATTCAACACAGTACTTTGTAAGTCAAGGTGCTGGATGGTGTTGCTACTGTTTATGGGTGGTCGTATCGCTTACCATCAGGCGAACGGCATGCTCGTCTCGTCATTCAATGCAATAAAAAAAATGTCTATTACATGATGAAATTATAACACACTCACTCACTGGAGAAATACGGCCTTCGAGTCAGCAGGAGCAAGACAGAATATCTGAAATGCCCCTTCAGCGGAAACAACACCCGAATACATATGCATTGGAAGCACACCTATTCCCACTGCAAACAAATTTAAATACCTGGGCTCCATGCTCACAACGGACGCCAATGTCGACACCGATGTAGCTCATAGAGTTAATGCCGCGTGGCAAAAATGGCGATCGCTCACTGGAGTTATGTGTGATCCTCGCATGCCCATAAAAACAAAGGGAAAAGTCTATAAGACGGCAGTCCGACCTGTGTTATTGTATGGCTCAGAGTGCTGGACGACCAGAAGGGTTCATGAGCAAAAACTTCTCGTCAACGAGATGAAGATGTTGAGATGGTCAGGAGGTGTGACTCGATTAGATAGAATCCGCAACGAATACGTACGAGGAAGCTTTAAAGTCGCACCAATTACCGAAAAAGTTGTTGAAAGACGCCTTAGATGGTATGGTCATATAATGAGGCGCAGCGAAGACCACGTGGTACAAGTTGCGTTAACTCTGCCAGAAGAGAAAAGAGGCAGAGGCCGCCCGACGTCGACCTGGTGGTCTAATATAAAGAGGGACCTCAAGAAAGCCCAATTACCAGATGTGACATCCCAGGATAGATTAACCTGGCGCAAGCTAGTGAGGAGACTCGACCCCAAATAATGGGAACAGGGTTGGACAAAGACATGATGAAATTATAATAATTATTATTATTAAACATAATTGTAAACATTCGACAATTCCAAAAAAATAAATATGGATGAGTAAAATAATAACTTCAAGTATTAAGATTAGCTCGTTCAAATGGAAAATCTAGTTTAAATTGGTTTCGATGTGTGCGCGTGTAGCAAAGCGCGTTCTTGTCATTCAAATATCTAAAATCGAACATGTCAAAAATGTAATAGCGTCCTTAAAACTGTTTTGTGGTAAATTCTCAGTGCTGCAGCCATGTCGTAACTACTGATATGTCAATCTAGCTCCACTTTGTTTGTTTATAAAAAATTGTGTCTACTTTATCCGTAACAGGGCGACTAGAGCGAGGTGCATCGTTGACATCAAAATTTCCGGATTGAAAACGCTTGAACCCACTTTTTGTTACTCTTACTGACACTGCATTAGGTACCTACATAAACGTCACAATTTTTTTTCGCAATTTGCTGTCAATTTTTTCCTTTTTTATAATAACATTTTAAAACATATCGAATTTCTTCATTAGATTCACTCATTTTGACCGAAAGAAAAATAAACGAAAAATAGCTAAAAACAATATTTTACTAATTTGTTTATTTTTTTAAAATGTAACCTTTTTAATGTCATCAAAACCAGCCAAATACAAATAGCCAAAGAAAGGAGATGTCCGCTTTTTGTATGGGTGCTGGGCCTCAAAATCTAACTAGGCTCAAACTTTAGGGATATTAAAGGGGCAAAATATGGAACTTAGATCCATTAAAAAAATATTTTTAGACCCCTCCATTCATAACTGACTTTTTTAAAAACATTCATATTAAGTGTAGTTTTCAAGCCAAACAAAATTACATAAATCTCAAAATCGGAGGTCTTTAAAATTAAACGATTTATTGCAAAAGGCTAGTTTTCAGGAGTTCTGTCCAAATATACATAAATTGTCTTGTTTAGATTTTCAGGCCCGTTTTTGGACAAGTCCTTTTATTATAAGTTTATACATACTATATTCGAAAAGACTTTTCCCCGACTTGTTACAATGAAGTACACGACAGCTTAGTTGAAAATATAGTTCAAAACCTAAGGCACATACCTCGTACTGTATTTCTCTAAACAGTATGAAACATAGTCGCTAACCGTATATTTCTGTCTGTCTGTTTGAGCTGCGAAAACACTTCGTATTAAAAGACATTAACTTCGTGAATTTCAAATAACCTTCAAACTCCTCGATAAGTTAACGTCATCCCGCTGGTCTGTCTATTGATAACTCTATTTTTTCATTATGGGCAACGATTTACGCGTAATTGTTTCTTATTGTCCCCTATTGTGCTCCTAATGGACTTACAATCTCAGCGGACAAGTGGCGATGGCATTAGATCTAATTGGAATTTATTCTGGTCTAGCCAATGACCGGTAGGAGGAGGAGTAGTAGGAGGAGGCAGAAAATATTTTTAATACCTTCTTAATAAATAAGATATAAGTATTTGCATGTGTAAAACATTTTTTTTGTTTACTAAAACAAAATGATTATGATCTGTGCCTTGAACAACGCGCACGCGCACGATGAATTATCCAATACGACTTTTGTTCTACTTACTGTATAGATATTTTTTTTATTGCATTGAATGACGAGACGAGTATGCCGTTCGCCTGATGGTAAGCAACACGACCACCCATAAATAGTAGCAACACCATCCAGCACCTTGACTTACAAAGTACTGAGTGGCATTCCACACACACAGTGGACAGTATTCCACTACGCTCGTCATCCTGAGACATAAGATGTTAAGTCTCATTATGTCCAATAGTTATACTGGCTACAATGTCCTTCAAACCGAAACACAACAGTGCATGCACACTGTTGCTTTGCTGTAGAAATAGACATTCAGTAGGTAGAAATTGACATAGATTTGCATGCAAGGTCAAAATCTTGCACAAAATTGCATAAACTAATAAGAAATAAGAAAAATCAACACAATTTTTTTAAAAAGGTGAAGTAAAACTAAGTTTCTAAACCTATTAGTTTCGTAGCAACCCAGAATATGGAATAGAAAAATCCAATATCACTGCCCGACCCGGGGATCGAGCCCAAGACCTCAGCAATCAGCATTGCAGTCGTACCGTAATACAACTACGCCACCGAGGCAGAGAATACAAAAATCGTAACTCAAAATTAATATATTATGTAAATACCTGTACTTACCTTTTTTCTATCTGCTATCTAGGTCATTTCTTCTACAGGGTGCAGTTCAACTTGAAACCACGTGTTCTCTTACCATAATGGATCGATGTTTATTCGAGAGATATGTGTCTTGTCTGAGAACAGCAGAACTATGTTTACTCAGGACTTAAGTACATAAAAGTTCCAATAACTTGGCTAATGGCTATATAAAGTTAAAATGAAATGATATTTTTCAAACGAGGGAAACGGCAATCTCTTAATTTAAAATGTAGACTTATAACTAGCGAACTTTAACTACTTTTACTATTACTTAATAGTCAGAAATCGAAACCTTTTATGTTTTAGGATGTTTTCAAATACCCTTCATGACTATGAAATAAAAAAAAATGATATCTTCTATACCTATAACTTTTATTTTTAATTTTTATGTTAGTGTGTCCAAATGACACCAGAAATATTATAATTATAAAATACGTAAAAATCGTAATGGCATTAAAATTTAACGTATCTTTTTTAATATATGTACATACTTAATATTTCAGATATTCATTGGATAGTTATTGTTGACATGAGCACCTGTACTAAAAATTTTAAAGTTCGCAATGAATAGATATAAAATTTCTCTACCAGCCATAAAATAGTCGAACAATACTTAGTTAGCGCGACAGTACGTTATAAAATTATATTTATTAATTTGTTATCTGTGGAATCAGTGGCCATACGGCGCGGCGCTAGGTACCGTTGACCCTATACGGTATGGCCGTATGCTATTTTCACAATTTTACGTTATAATTGGACGGTAGGAATCTGATTAAAACCATTCGTGTTGAAATTTATTTTTCGCGATAAAATCGTGTTTTTGTGTTTAGAGTTGAGACATTGAAATAGTGTCTAGGATAATAATCGGTCAGTCTAATTTATTTTTAAAATAATAAGCAAGCAATCAAGTGCCACTTTTTACTATTTTTTTAAATACCGTCTTACATAAATAATCCAAAATAACAGCTTTTTAAAAATATTTCGCGTTATTCTAGAACTTTAAAATATTCGAAACTCGAAAATCCGTGGACAATTATTAAATACTAGCACCTTTACTTTAAAAAAAAGAAGTTCATGAATGTTATCCTTAAATTATTATTCGCAAATAAAAAATAATAAGACTGGCATCTCAAAAGCCGTGGGCAGATGTGCTGAAGACCCTCAGGGTTGCCAAATCGCAACCATTGTACTTTACAACCGCTTAAATTCTTAACAATATGGATTGTCATCCAATCTGGAGCAGAAAATCTTCATGCATTGTTGCCGCAAACCTTTAGGAAGTGTGCGAAACACCGATGCACCCTTGACAGAATAGATTGCGTTTCCTACAAATTATTGTGCGCTCTACATGAAAATAACCTCCTTATGACAAACGTCTAAGGGTTCATTTCGAACGGAGGGTTGGCAATACTAACTTTGCCGATTAACTTCGTTCCGATCTAGTTTTTTCATACAAAATAACATGTAAATGGTATGATTTATTTGTGACAACAATGGTTCCTTGGCGCACCGTTGTGGGAAATTTACGAGGCAATATGAAGGGGCGCGTTCTCAACTTTGATTATATTGAATTGTTATAATTTATAACGGGACAGATGGTTTTTGAAGGTGTGTGAAGGTAAATATGATATAGGGACGATCGGAGTACATAGCACAAAATAAGTTATTAAATTAAATCCAAGTGAATTAAAAAAGTTAATTTCAGGTACATGCCAATTCTTGTTGTTTTCTTGAATTGCGTTTTGAACCAATGATAGTCTGAGTATTGATTACAAAAATATAAAACACATAATAATCCAAAAATCGAAAATGTTACGTAGGAACATTTATTTAAATTACGCAACTACATATTTATGGTAATCTTTAGGAAGTCACGTAATTCAAAACATAATCTATATTAAAACATAAATCTCTACAGTCACACATTTTGTTTGTTGTAATTATGTATAAAACGTAATTAACCTATTGATATCTTATTTTTAATATGACTTTATCAGTGTTTAAAAGTAATAAAGTTAAATATTTCGTCATTTAAAAACGACTTAAAACTCATAATATCAACACAACAAAGAATACGCGAAAGTGGTACAACTGAGAAACTGTTAAAAATTTTATTACTCACAAAACTGGGATAGTGACACAAGGAGTTAAAAAAACTCCATTAAAACGTTATAGCGAGTTCTTCGAATGGTTTTATTGCATCATACTCAATAAAACACAATAGTTGTAGTATATTAGTGTTACGATCTTACTCAGCTGCTAGTTCATAATTGAGACATCAAATTTTTATCTATTAATGATAAAAAGTTACCTATTTAATAAATATAATCCTCAGCTCCCCTACTCTATTGCCGACTTCGCTGCACGGTTTTGTTCTTCGAACTTTTATTTGCAAAAAATAGTTCGAATTTCAAATCTATTGTCATAGACGAAGAACATGTTCACTTGCGTTTTCAAAATGGCCGTTGCGTATTTTCTAGCTTGAACCGGTTTGATTTTCAACGGTTTCATTAAATAAGCTTGATAAATGTGTCATTATATTGTTAACTATTGACACACACTATCACTGTGTAATATTTTTGTAGTCCACAAAGACAGGTGATATGGTGGTAGCTTTACAAAGAAGTTACCTTATTAATAATAAAATAACCATTATATTTTTCCAGGCCTGGTACTTTCTTCTATTTGCATAAATTGCATAAAGTAATTCCTCTATGCGTGGATGACTGATAGCCTCGGTGGCGTAGTTCTATTACGGTACGACTGCAAAGCTCAGGTCTCGGGTGCGATCCCCGGGTCGGGCATTGATATTGGGTTTTTCTATTCAGTATCAGCCCGGAGTCTGGAATTTGTGCCCGATATGGCAATAGGCTCGCCACCTATCACATCATGGGACGGAATACACACGGCGAGAAGTGGGGGTACTAGTTGCGCCTCTGCCTACCCCTTTGGGGATAAAAGGCGTGAGTGTGTGTGTGTCTATGCGTAGTTTATGTCGTCGTACATGGGGGCTAGTAAATTTTCAATGATGTCCCAATGATACCGTACCATACCAGCCCTGTATTATATACTGCCCATTGATGAACACGGGCCTCCTCTACTACTGAGAGGATTCTAAGCCTTAGTCCAACACGCTGGTCCAATGATACATAAACGACGAATTAAAAGTAATTCAAATAATTAGTTCAATCAATAACTGTTCATCTTAAACATTTAATCTCCATCTTCCCTAAAGCGGATTTCTCGAAAACTCCTTAACTTTATTTTTACTTATATTCTTCAAGTATTGTGAGCTATTTCCTCAAATATCATTAGTATACGGTAGTTACAGACGGTAGTCTCTGCACAAATAATTAATTAGAAATATAAAAAACCACAGACTAATTAAAGAATCCACTTCATAGAGCCACGTATCGTGTGAACTTTATACCACCAAAAAGTATTAAAAAAACAGTTTACCCAATAAGTAATGCCTAAGGATTTTGTTCTATTCGGGCCATAAATTAGTCATGTTCGTCCCTCGGGACCCAGGTGTCCGCTTATCAATATAAATCAACCTTGCTTGGCCCTTGACCTCTGGATTGGGGTAAGGACGGGGGTAAAATCCTCCACCGAAGACACTTGTTATTAAATGATGGATTTCGTATATTTGAGACTAGTAAATACACTAAGTTTTTTGGGGGCCTTTACGAAAATAGGTACTTAAAACAGCTTAATATTATAATAAAGAAAGTTTTAATGAAATCTTCGAGTAGAAAATGTTATATTTTGACTTTTTGATTCAAAAAACAAACTTCAGCTGCCCGTTCTACCTACCTCTTCGGAGATACAAGCGTGAATTAAATATTATACAAAATAGTAAGCCTAACCAAAATTCTATATTTAAAAACGTCTCCATTTCGGCAAACATAATTAAAGTAACTTTATCCCTATCAACCCTTTGCTCGCATGTTTTTTTACTTGTCCCTCGCACCGCCATAACTTCGTGAGAACGACTGAAAAAAAAGTCCGACAAAAAAGGTATGAAACCACCTAACGCATAAACTTGCTAATGGATTGGTTTAGTTCTTAAAAAATATTTTGACCTGGAACCTGTTTTGAATGCATTTATAACGATATTCATACCTAAAAAAAGTCTCGTATCATTCTGATAAGTAAAAAATATGTAGGCTTATTTTATTCTAATGATTTTTTTCCTTTACTCTTTAAAAAAAGACAATGATCCAAAAAAAAGAACGGGTTGTACTCCGGGAGTGCCGGCAGAAGTGAAAACTTGAACATTAACGTTGTGCATTTTTGAATATTTTGGAATGGTTACGGAATAATTTCGCACCAATTGCTTTATTTATCAGTATAAAAGGACTAGTTTTTATGTGGTTAAATACAATATTTATTTACGACAGTGTCAGTATTTCTTCGTGACTTTTAAAAAATTAAACAAAAAAAAGAACGATTTCATTTGCTCATTTGAAAAAACAAAACTGAATGAGCGGCTGTTATTGCGACATCGATACTTCATTAACCGATACACAATTATAAATCAAAATTTGAAAACATATTGTTACGCTCTTTTGTACTCGTGCCGTACCAACGCTGGGGAAATAAATAAAATTGTACTCGTTTAAGAATTATAGCTTCTACGCATTGTATTTAAGATTCATATTAGTAAGGGAGGGTAAAACCTCCTACGCATTTTCGATCAGGGTCACATGATCCTGACGCGAGTTTAACATTTTATACCCATCCCAAAAAGTGCTCAACGCCGCTAAAGAAGTTTTTACTTCAATAATGCAAGCTATGCCTTTTTAGGCGTTGGAATCACTATCAGTCATCAACAATATTAAGGTTAATGTTAGTTTTATAGCCAGATAATCATTTACTTAACATTCAAATTACATACAGAAAACACAGTCGAAATGGTAATTAATTCACATGGATGTTATTAATAACTAAGTGTAAGCATCTAATTACAACTATATTATTCCAAAATCCGTTCCAAACACTGAAAACCAAATTAATACTTACACATACAATTATTTTAATTTTGATCAATTTGTTAAATACGTGCATAATGAGAAAATAATTTAAAAAAACCTTACCCATAGAATTATAAAAACCTATTACCGAAAAAAAACAATTATTCGATCTTATCGGGTTCTTTTATTACCATTACCCTACGACTATGCCCTTCACTCACCCCTGAGATGCAGATACACCACGTGATACAATCAAAAAGACTACAGCACAAATTACTTCAATCCATTTGCATACAAGATCCCATTTTAATCAAATGCACGTTCCCTATACAATTTCAGTGACAATAAACTTTATTGTTTGGCAACATTAAGGAAGTGAAGTAATCTATGGCATATGTCTTGTCTTTGTTTTGCAAAGTGGAACGATTTGTTTGAGGATTAGGGGCCCGTGAGTTGCATAGGAGTGTGCGGAGAGGTCATGTTGAGTTTTTTATAGTTGGATATTTTAGGAACCTGAAGTATTTTTTTATCAATCATCGCAATTTTGCTGCTCTGTACACAAAAATTTATATTAAATTATCGACTTTATTAAATTTTTGTAAGATACGAAATTATTCTAGAAAGATTTCAAGGCAATTGACCTAACATTTTCTTTCATCGTCAACACGAGCGATGAAACAAAAAAATAGTACATTCCACTGCATAACCGTTGGTTTCAACAGGATTACGAACTTCGAGCTAAAAGCCGTAATTACAAATTAAATGCTGAAACTACGATGAAGTCAACAAGCTGAACAGTATGAGTTGATAAAATACGCTGTTTAGAAATCGTACTTTTGGTCTACATGCAAAAGAAAAAAAAACATGCAATAGAGAATTTTGAGTGCCTACTGATTTAAAAAGTTGGCCGATTGATAAGTTTTTGGTCATCATCATCAACATCGGCCTCCCCCAAAGATTTCCAGACGGACCTGTCAAAAGCGGCCCGCATCCAGCGTGTTCCTGCGACCTTTATCATGTCGTCCGTCCACCTTGCAGGTGGACGGACGACACTGCGCTTGCCAGTACGTGGTCTCCACTCGATAACTTTTTTGCCCCATCTGCCGTCAGTTCTTCGAACTATGTGCCCTGCCCACTGCCACTTCAGCTTGCTAATCCGCTGGGCTATGTCAGTGACTTTCGTTCTTCTACGGATCTCCTCATTTCTGATTCGATCGCGTAGAGAAACACCTAGCATAGCCCTCTCCATAGCTCGCTGAGTGACCGTGAGCCGTCTTAAGCGGGCCATAGTCAGAGGCCACGTCTCAGTGCCATATGTCATCACTGGTAACACACATTGATTGGTGTTTTTGGTCAACTGAATATAAATAATGGATTAGAATTCTGAATTATTGTAGAACAAAACTTGATACCATGTTAACTACCAGTGTTTATTAATGGTCGCAATTCTACTAGATTATATACATTAAATAAAGTTCATAAATAAGTAATTCCAACCTAAGAAAATATAGCCTCTCAGAAAAAATAAATAGAAAACCTTTACAAAAATAACAAAGGTAATGCATCACTCTCACTTTTTGCATTTCTATTTCTCAGTATTCCAATATTTCGCTCCTAAACAAGCGAATTTTGATAAATTTCTGACAGGGGTTTAGAATTATTACCGATCCGTTACTTCTTTGAATTTATGGATTCATGTTCTCTTGCTTTAGTTGGAAAAAAAATTGGAATAAATTCTGCTCTACATTGTAATTCATAACACAATCTCGATAGAAAACTTATTTTTGGAATAAAAAATGATGATAACGGCATTTTTTGGTGATACGTTCTAGTTTTAAAAATGGTGGTAAAATGGCATAACTGAGACCATTATTCGTATAACATACTTCCTCCATATTGCTAAGAATGACCAGAAATAGCCAGTTTTATACAAGAATGGCGAGAACAGAAAGCATATTTAGAGCAATAGGTTATGAATTATATCTTAATTTAAATTCTGTTTCACAATCGTAACGACAATTCTCACATTTGCAGATAGCGTGATATCTATCCATAAAACCTAAACGCACTAGACTGTAAAACGTTCATATAGAAAAAAAAACTTGAGCACTGTTTTTGAAATCGCGCAAAAAGTCCGCACACGGTCCGCTGAGCTGGGGTCTTTATTCGATCTGCAATCATGCCTCCCTCTCTAGCTTGCTAAATGTAGATATCTCTGTCCTTGTCTGCCGTTAATTAAGGACACGACTGACCCTCGAAGGTAGCTGATATTTTAAAGTGTGTAGAAGTGGTTGTTGTGATCCATTGTTTTATTGTGTTGCCCACGAGTGTGTGAGAGCCTTTCAAGGGGTTTACGTATGATTGCTTATTGACTTTAGCCATGAAAGGAGTACCAAGTACTGGCAGGGAAAAAAATGATTTAATTCGCGCAGCGTTTGTGTAAATTGCTGGGTAATTTTCTCTATTTTCCCGATATTTTGTCTTCGAGAATATAAAGGCGTTGCATTTCTTATGAGATCATTTACGTAAAACGAGATACTTTTTCTATAAGGCTGCTGTATAACGTACTTTTCTCATGATAGGGGCGCTTGACGGTTCAGACGGTATAATAGAGAAAGGAAGAGGTAAAGGAAATTGCGTATCTAGATCTGTGTTGATGATTATTTTTGATAGATATGTAGCAAATAACATTAAAACAGTAAGATTCACTTTGTTGATACAAAGATTTTATTTACGACACGAAACTTAGAGAACCCACACACACACACTGACGCCATTTATCTCCGAAGGGGTAGGCAGAAGCGCAACTAGTGCACCCACTTTTCGCCGTGCGTATTCCATCCCATGATGTGATAGGGGGCGAGCCTATCACCATATCCGGCACAAATTCCAGATTCAATTTAAAAATTCCGTCTTGTTTAAAAACGTTAAGGAAAGAAAAAAGTTGCTGTTCCATTATATGATAAAAACCATCGCTCATCCGATTCTCATTATTTATACACAAAGAAAAATCCAAAATAAAGTCAAGCAAGAACTTATGGCTCTTCCGTTCCATAAATTACATCATAGGCAGCCATTTTCCCACCAAATTTACATAGCATTAATATTGATTAGAACAAGCATAACATATGTATGTACATAACAATGTAGCAGGACAACTGTCAATGTTTTATGAGCGAAAATATTACTAGTTGCTAATTGAATTCAACAGTTAATTAGTGGAAACGATCATTTTTGCTGACGGCTGTTAGTTACTATAGTTATTTATTAAATTATAGTAATGAATGACCGACGACCCAAGTGCTTCCAATAGAGGGATTAATTGGATTAGGTACTATATCTAAATGCTAACGTTTGTTGGTTTGACCTTTTTTATGCAGCAACGAAGCACGGATCATAGTGATTTTTTGTAGAGATTTTATTGCCCGAGAATGACGTAGGTTTTTATTGGATATATTATGTACGGTTCTGTTTGGATTTCTTATCCTGAGAAAAGATTGTAACGCACAAGGAACTTTGAACTAAAGCTATTAAAGGAATATTATATTTGAAAAAAAATATTACCACAGACGAGTCTTTTATTTGAGATTTTTTTCTATAACCATTTTTATCTATCTGGTGTGTATCAATACCTAATTATTGAATTACTAGCTTTTGCCCGCGGCTCCGTCCGCGTGAATGAGTTTTCCCGGGTTAAAAGTCCCGCTTTATATTTTCCCGGGATAAAAAGTAGCCTATGTGTTAATCCATGACATAATCTACCCGTGCGCCAAATTTCATCAAAATCCGTTTAGTAGTTTTTGCGTGAAAGAGAAAAAATCATCCATACGTCCAGACACCCATACATCCATACTTACAAACTTTCGCGTTTATAATATTAGTAGGTTTTAATTTCCAAAGTTCCAAAGAAGTATAAAATAACTATTGCTACAAATATAATCGAAATTGCATACTCATGTTCATAAATATCTTGTTTGGGTCTCTACTTTCTATGCAAATAATTATCTTGTTAACAAATAGTCTCTATGTTTAGATAAACGCTAAATTCGACACTCCGCTGAACGCCATTCGCAATTTTACTAAAACAGCTTTAAAGCTGCCTCGGTGGCGCAGTTGTATTACGGTACGACTGCAAGGCTGAGGTCTCGGGTTCGATTCCCGGGTCGGGCAAAGTGATTTTAGTTGTTTTGGCCGTTAATTATATTACTAATAACCCTGTCTGACTCGATGACTGATGAACGTTGAAATGGGTTGATGGCCATAATTATTCATAAGCCTACGTCTGCCTAAAATATGAGCAAACCTTAATAAATTGTCTTAAAAAATCAGATTATGTTCCATCGTAATAAATAAATAATATTGTATATAGTTCACATACATGAGGATATTTTAGATTTTAAAGTAAATAGTATGATGAAAATTCCTACAAGTAGTTGAAGAAAGGCTTTGTCTTATGACGGAACTACCATACAATCAATAGATGGCGTTATTGAGTTAACCGAAATAAGATTTGGTCGGTTAAAGATGTGCGGTTACCCTCTGGAAGACATTTTTACTGATAAGTAACAAAATGTTTATATTTTATGTATAAAGTATTTTTATAATTAAAGTAATGATTTTGAGTACAGACCAATAACTTAGATAAAAATATGTAGGTAATTAAAAATGTTATTGTTCTATTTAATATAGATTCTTTTTTTGGTTTATGTGTACGTTATAAATATGATGAAAATAAAAACAGTAACAAAATTTGTGTGAGTTACAAAAATCTTATTTCGCTAAACAAAATAACGGCTACATAAGATACTCTGATCTCAATACAAATGTTGATAATATACACACATACATACAAACGTATAGAAGTTGCAACATGAATGTCTATTCAAAGGAGACCCGACTCACCGTATCCTTAGCTCCCGGCGCAAGAAAAGAAATCCCTATTGCACAATGACACTACTGACAAAAAACATCCAACTGTCATTTCACTTCACACAAAAAGAACACGTTCCAAAATCATTAAAATTAATAAAACACATCTAGAAATAAAATTTTGATGTGTATTCCATTTTCGAATTGGTATATCGTTCCATTTTCGAATGAAACCGCCGCAGAAGTTGTTCGCGCGCAGACTCGCGTGTTTTCCCGCGCAATGCCCACGTTCGAATAACATAGAATTCCATTTTACCTGGGGTCGGCTTGACATTTGCTACATGATGTGTCTGTCTCTTTTGTTCTTGCGTGAGTTGTAGGAATATGAGTGAGAGAGCGATTGTCGCATTCAAG
Organism: Sphinx pinastri; assembly: GCA_947568825.1. Taxonomy (NCBI): domain Eukaryota; kingdom Metazoa; phylum Arthropoda; class Insecta; order Lepidoptera; family Sphingidae; genus Sphinx; species Sphinx pinastri. The sequence goes on from OX387615.1 coordinate 2,839,258, forward strand.
GCGGAACGGTCGCAAAGATGTCGCAGGGGTCTTTTTTGTGTACCGTTGTATTGTTTTCCCACCTTATCTTAGTGGTGGCGGGTATCACTGTCTGCTTGATAAGGTCCATTGATAAAAATGCCATTAAAGGTTTTTCAGTGGATCGGTAAGTTTGTTCACCTATCTACTTCCCTTGTTCGCAGGTAAGGAAAACTTTTAATCGCATAGAGTTTAAATATAATTATTTTAAGTCACGCTATTTAAACTATATATTTGAAAGTGAATGAAGCTAAAATTTAATATAAAAATAACACTAATAATGGCAAGCGACGAAATCCCACCCATGATTATAATGATTTTAGGAAAATTAAGTAGTTTCTTAGATTCGGTAATAATAATAAAGATTGCCAAACTCACTTGCTTGCAAACCTATTATCTAGTATTAAGGAAAAGAAAATATATGAAGAGCAATATCCTTTCCTTCATCACTAACCACTCAAACCCAATATATGTACAGTCAGCCACAAAACTAGCTCTAGAAATTCAAACATTTTAAATTACCTATGCACTTTTATTAAAATATTTATATTTTATTTTTCTGAGGAAAAAATAGTGTATAGGCGATGTTAATTTTGAATTTGTTCAGCTATTTTTGTGGGTGACTGTACATACATATAAATCACAGTTAAACACTAAACCATATTCCATTACCGTAAAATCAACAGACACTAGTAATCTAACCGTTCGCAGAAAGTGCTTAATTACAGAACGGATTCGAACCCACTGACCAAGTAACGGACCGCTATGGTAACAAGATGACTTGCATTTGGTAACAAGTGGAACGTGTGATTGTAATATATCGTAAAGTCTAATTGAGATAAAAAACTTGATCAAAGATGGAGAACTAAGCTCTTGATATTTATGGTTAAGTATAGTTAGAAGGGCAATTAGGCCTTCTGTACACAGGAAGTCCTTGCTATGGTGGTTTAATACTATGATTTATATGATGGTGGGGTAACGGATAACACTAAAAAGCCACAGTGGTTTGTTCAGATGCGTCACAAAATCAGCCAGTTACTTTTTAAAACTGGCCAAGATAATGACAAGAGATGCAGCGTCTTTCAATGGTCAATTTTATTTCGACTCTACTTTTGTTTATGCAATCATTAAGCAAGACAAAAATAAAGTATGCACAAGCATTAGTTTAGGTGCAGCCAGAATAAAAAGACATGATCTAGAAATGACCTCGTTATTTTACTTTACACACACACACACTCACGCCCGTTATCCCCGAAGGGGTAGGCAGGGGTGCAACTAGTGCACGAACTTTTCGCCGTGCATATTCCGTCCCATGATGTGATCGGGCACAAATTCCAGACTCCGGGCTGATACTGAGTAGAAAAACCCAATATCACTTTGCCCGACCCGGGGATCGAACCCGAGACCTTAGCATTGTAGTCGTACCGTAATACAACTACGCCACCGAGGCAGTATTTTACTTTAAGAGTATAAAAATCAACTATAGGTCTCTTTCATAAGTCATGGCGTTGTCAATATGGATTCTCGACCCAAGTGGACAGGTCATTTTGCAAGACATACCTACAACTCATTAGGCATACGAAGGCGGCTGAGCATGACGTATTCACCTGTCCACCCCGCGCTGTGTAATTATGGATTCGTAACATTTTGTAACACAACATAAATATTAGTTGATATAAGCGTCATGCAGTGATTCTCAAACTTTACAATTCACGCAAAGGACAGTCAAAATGTATATACTCGTTTATCAGATTATTATTTACAAAATATTACTTTGTATGATATGCTATATATAATTATTACTGTTGTCCTGATATCATATCATGGGATAATGCAAAATATGGAGTACCAAATAAGGTACAACAGATTTTAAAAGCCGAAGATAGGGGGGCATGGAGGCGGCTCGTCATCGACTCCATCAAAATATTTCAGGACGGACACGACCTTCAGGGAAAACGATTATGAGAAACATTTTATGTGTGGGTGGATGATTGTTTACATTTCTAATAGAGGATGATATAAATACTATATACCAATCCCCTTATTGTCTTAGTAATGACTATTGTGTAATCAATGATGTCCAAGGCTCGATTCCCAGGTCGATCAATCAAAAATGAAAATCAGAAATACTACTTAGTGCCTGGGGTTGAATTTTGTATCCGAAACTGCGATAGATTAGATTAGTTTGGCAAACTGCGGAGGCTCTATTTGCGCTCTGACTACCCCTTCGTAGATAATGCGTGAGTAGACGAATGAGTAGGTTCTGGTGATTGGAGATTATCTTTACCTGCTTAGAAATCCTCTATACGCCAGGTCACTCCGAGAAGCCTGTGGAGAAACTAGGAAGATCCTGCGCTTCTGATCGGAGTTAGACTGGCTTATTCTATAGGCATACACTTCCATTTACAGGCTAGATGCGAGGAAAGTAACCCACAACCAATACCAATTCCGCCTGTGAAAAACAATGATGGCGTGCTATTATTCTTGCCCAGGATCTTTAAACTAAATAGAAATATTGAGAGCCACTGTCCGTGCCATAGCAGGTGTATAACATACGCACGAGCCGATCTCAACAATATAAATATCATCAAGTTATTTTCTTTATTCACAACATGTTAATTTCTCGCTCCTGTCAGAATGTTGTTAATAGCACTTTGATGAATGGTGAAGAAAAAACCTACTAATATGGTACCTATCAAAACCTATAAAAGTTAATTTTATTGTCAATACGAGCTTTTGCCCGCGGCTCTGCCCGCTTGAGTGAGTTCTCCCGGGATAAAAGTCCCGCTTTATATTTTCCCGGGATAAAAAGTTGCATAAGTGTTGTTTTTTTCGGCTGGCAACACTTGATCGGTCCGGACGTCATAATTTACTCCGGCTAATTTAATATTAGTTTTATACTTTTTAATTATTTTAAGTCGTAATCGTTATTCTAATTAGTGCATTTTAAGGAAATATAATAATATACGATAGTACAAAACTACAAAACAGTTATAAACAAAGATATTGAGTATAACAAAAATTGTAATAGCTGTCACCGCTGAGTCAACCGCAGTCAACCGTCTCTTGGATTCAAACAAAAATTGGATTGTAATCTTTTATCGGGCGAGTATTGCAATAATTATTAAACCTGACACACTACACTACATTCATTACTTTGCTCACTATTAGTGAGCCACGTCAGACTCACACAGGCAACGCTTCAGTCTCTTTCTATTTGACAAAAGTGGAAATAGAATTGATGACTGGCTAAATATTTGCCCCAGACAACAGCAACTACAATCAACTAAACCTAGTTACACAAATTTAGTGTTTTGTAGTAAAACTCTGTGTCTTTGTGACTTTATAGACTACCCCCCCTAATATTTTGTGGCCCTCTTCTCGCTGTATTTCTCGAGTTTTCTGTCCTCTCTTTGTTTAACTTCCAGTTACCCAAGCCCAATACTACATTATGCAGACCCGCAAAGCTGCGGCTCAGGAAACTGAAATGAAGCTGAGGATGGCTCTTAAAGAATTAAAGGCACACAAAGACCAGTGCCAAAAACTTCTGCAGGAACGTGAGGAGAGTGAGGAGGAAGTCACTAACATTATTAAAAATAATACCTCGCTCAAGCGCCAATTAGTTGATCTCCACCAAGAGAATGAGTTGATTGCGGACGAACGGAACAAACTCCAAGCGGTGATAGAAACCTTTGCAAACTGTAGCATATTATATGAAGAGGCTCTGTGTAGAATTAGGGACCTAGAATATGATCTAAACAGTGCTAATGACCAAATACATAAGCTAAATAGTGAAAAGGAGCTAACTGAGGTAGCGGTGAACCAAAGCCTTTATGAAGAACTTATCGGTGTTGGCTCAAATCCCCTTCCACTTAAGTCAAACTTAATTGTTGATCTCACTAATGATGATTCATTGGTTAAAAATTCAAACAGTTACAACTTGCATTGTCTCAGTCACAATAAATTAAAAAAGTACATAAAATTAACTAAATTCATTCAAAAATATAAGAAATTAAGTAAGAAACAGAAATGCCATTCTAAAAATATAAATTTAATCAAAGAACGTAGATCATTATTAAATAAATTAAACAACTATGAAATTAAACTAGAAGATAGTAAGCTTATATATGAGGCTGACACACAGCGGTTATTGTGTGAAATTAAAACTCTGGAACAGTCTCTGAGTGTAACATATAGTAACTTTTTAACTTCTAAAAACAAAATTGATGATCTCATGGCACTTATAAAAGATTCTAACAATAATTGTAGTACTCTTTCATCATCTAATAATACAGACTCTGCACACACTTCATCTGTGGTTGAGATGAACATGCCTGGCCTTGTTGACTCTCAGAGCACTAACTGGGTAAACTCCCACGTAGATGAGACCTATCCCACAACAATAAAGGCACCATGTAATAAACCTCCCACTGTTGTGTTCTCCGACAGTATAGGAAAAGGCTTTGGGACATCTCTTAGCAATAGTCTAGAGCACTCCGCTATGAGTTACTGCTTTCCAGGAATGCTCTATAAAGAGGTTATAAAACAAGTAGTTAGCAAGACATATACTCCTGAGTCCTGTATTGCAATACTAGTAGGGAATAGTTGTAATTTAACCAAAAATGATATTTCAAGTAGTATAGCCTCTATGATGAGCCTAAATTGTCAAAAAATTATACTTTGTGCATTTCCTTATATATCAAATGTGTCTGATAGGGTAAATAATCATATCCATACACTTAATAAACAGATGCACTTTTTAGTTAATCATTATAGTGATAAATTTATGTTTTTGGATGTCAATAATTTTATTGGAAAATGTAGCTATAATTTGACTAGGGATACAGTGTATCTGACAAAGACTTGTAGACATTGCATTGCTACATTGTTAGCTTATAATATTAAGACAGTCATAAGTAGTATGACGAAGTCCTCAATTACTACATGTTTTAGTAGTACTACTAATACAATTGTAGTCAATACTTTAAACGATTAAGTGTGACAACAGAGAAAGATGACATGTTATTAATATTAACTCATCAAAACATAAATCGTTTCTCTGGCAAAATCCTTGACATTGAATTATTTGTAGAAAAATATAATGTTGATATTTTGTGTTTTACGGAGACATGGTTGAAACCAGATAGAATGGCATTTAGTGTTAATGGTTACAGAGTTGCCAGCTCGTTCATTAGGATTTCAGCAGAAGGTGGAGGCACCATGATCCTCATCAAGGATGGTGTCCTATACAAGGAAAGACATGATATAACAAAACTTTCTGTTGAACGAGTATGTGAGATTGCCTGTGCAGAGACCGGAGATTATATCATATTATGCGTATATAGGCCTCCTACAGCAAACATATTAACTTTCATTTCTAAAATGGAGGATATTCTTAAAAAACTTAAAATGAATAGGAAGATTTTAGTCTGTGGTGACTTTAATATAGATTTACTGATAGATTCCACAGACAAAAGTTTATTTTTGACTTTGCTTCAATCTTTTAATCTTAACTGTCACTTTTTAGAGCCAACTAGACTAACTTCAACTTCGGCTACTTGTATTGATAATATTATTACAAATTTTAAACTTAATTATAAAGAATTATTAGCCGGGGTTCGCTCAGACCACACCTGTCAAATGGTCAAACTTAATTGTGAAGAAAATAAAAATAAAAAAAACATTATTAAATTTAGACCCCTATCTCAACATCATTTGCAGAAATTTAGCACTAGACTTAACTCTGTGTTACCTATGCTGACTTGCGACTCAGACCACCCAAACAATATGTTTGAAACATTATTAAACAGTATTACACATGTGTTTAATAAAACATGTGGTGTAAAATCAGTACCACTAAAAAATAAAATATCATTCAGTGCTTGGGCAACAAAAGGTATAAGGCGTAGTAGAGATGTTCTTTACGAATTATATGACAGAAGGTCCTTTACACCTGATGTCAAATTTACTAATTACGTAAGATCATACTCTAATATTTTTAAAAGTGTATGTAAGTATGCTAAGGCTGCTTATATTAGTAGTAATATTAAAAACTCTGACAATAAAATTAAAACAACTTGGAAAATTATTAATACTGAAACTGGCAAAACTAAGTCTTATGACAAGATTGTATTGAACATTAATGACGAACTAGTTTCAGATAAAAATATTACAGCTACTTACTTTGAACATTTTTTTACTAACATACCGTTTGAAACGACAAAATGTCTGCCATCCTCACCAGGAGCAGCTGAGTCATTTTTAAAACACAATGTAGATTTATCAATACCGAATTTCAGATTTGATTTTGTTACACAATATGATATAATAAAAGTGTTTAAGAGCCTACACATGAAAAGCACTGAAGATCTTTGGGGTTTGTCTGTTAAAGCGTTGCAGTCAGTAATAGTTAGCATCGCCCCAATCCTTGCTAATATCTTTAATTCCTGCATTAGGGACGGCATATTTCCTGATCTTATGAAGATAAGTAAAGTAGTGCCAATTTTTAAAGCAGGTTGCTCAAACACTCCTTCAAATTATAGGCCTATTTCTATTTTACCAGCTTTAAGTAAAGTATTCGAGAAAATATTGCTTAATCAAATGCTGGTATTCTTTAATAAAAATAGAATATTACACGATAGGCAATTTGGATTTACAAAAGGCAGGTCTACACAAGATGCTGGACGTGCTTTAGTTAAAGCAGTGTTGGATGCCTGGGAGGGATCACAGGATGCTCTAGGGGTGTTTTGTGATCTTTCCAAGGCATTCGATTGCGTCGATCACAGCACCCTAATTTTAAAACTTCGTTATTATGGTATTAGGGGAAACGCGCTAAACCTAATATCTTCATATTTATCAGATCGGAAACAACAAGTATTTATCGACAACGTCTTCTCCGCAGGCTCCTTAGTTAGGATTGGGGTTCCCCAAGGATCCATTTTGGGTCCTTTTTTATTTTTAGTCTATATAAATGACCTTCCCTACATGGTTAACAATATGGCTGAAGTTGTGTTATTCGCTGACGACACTTCGATAATATTTAAGATAAATAGAAGGGAAGAGAATCTTACAGAGCCAAATAAAGTACTTAGATTGATTTCCGACTGGTTTTCTGCTAATAATTTACTTCTAAATGCGGCAAAAACTAAGTGTGTCCGTTTCTCGTTACTTAACAATAAAAATGAAGTAAACATTGATTTAGACGGGAATAAACTAGAATTAGTACCCTCAACGGTCTTCCTGGGGGTTTCAGTCGATAATAAATTGCAATGGGGACCCCATATTCAAAGAATTGCAAGCAAATTGAGTTCTGCCGTCTTTGCTATTAGGAAAATTAGACATCTAACTGATGTGGCTACGGCGAGGTTGGTATATTTTGCTTACTTCCACAGCATTATGTCATATTGCAGTCTTCTGTGGGGTTCTGCTGCAGATCTGCAGACCATTTTTATCTTACAGAAGCGAGCGATTCGTGCTATTTATAACCTTCGCTCTCGCGATTCTCTTAGACAACTGTTTAAAGAGGTCAATATACTGACTTTGCCGGCCGAATACATTTTTCAGAATATTATGTATGTTCGCAAAAACCTTAGTACTTTTATGAAAAACAGTGACTTGCACTGTCTGAACACTAGAAATAAGAATAAACTAGTTGTTCCAAATTTTAGGCTCTGTAAAACAAGTAAATCATATTTAGCAAATGGAATAAAATTTTATAATAAACTTCCCTCCGAAATAACTAATCTACCCGGACACAAATTCAAGTGTTACGTTAAGCGCGAGTTAATGTCTAAGGGGTATTATAATGTATCGGATTACCTTGATGATCAGACAGTTTGGAAAATTGGTCCTGCACACTATGGCCAACCATGTTAACACATAATATTAGAAGATAATTGCATAAAATGTCATGTGTACTCATCTACAATATTGACATTATAATTAATATTAAATCTTTATTTGACATTCATATATATACCTCAATTATAATTATCCTCGCGTTAATATATAATCATTTAATGTTAATGACGACCGACCGATCATTGTGTTGCGCTTGCCTTTAAAATTATAAATTATTTAAATTGTGCGTATTGCTCGAAAACCAAATAAAATTCAAAAATTATGTTTGTAAATGTAGGCGTATGCACTCTGTACACCGTTTAATTATAATTATTTATTTGTGTTCTCTGCTCTAATTATGTTTTTTTTTTTTTTTTTAGGTGTAGAGTTTAGTGTTTTTTAAATTCCTTCAATTGGATTTTATCTCAATTTAACGGTGATGTGTGTGCATTAGCTTATATAACTAATCTGACTTTGTATGCAAAAGACTTGAAAAAAAAAGAATATTATAAAGATTCAATGGACAAATGATGACAAAAAAGTAAGCCCGGAGTTTCTTTCTGCCTTTCTTCTTCGGGTAGTCATCGCTTAGGTAGCTAGTGAAAGGCTGGTAGGTTAGCTAGGTTAGGGCCTGTAGTGTCCTCACCGGTGAGGATCGCGACGCGTTCCTTCCATTATTTTATTATTATAAAAATGATTTTATTTTTTTTATTTTATTTTTATCTTCTCTTTCCTGCCAGCCCGAGCTTGGCTTCATTATTTATTTTTCATTGATTTTACTCCCTATAAAAATGTCTGTAGTTATATAAGTGACTTTTTGTAATAATTATTATTATTAATTGAATGTATCTTGACTTATCATAAGTGCAATTATGTTCGCCTACGTGATGAATAAACTATTTTATTTATTTTTATTTATTTTATTTTTATTTATTTTAATCCAGGTGATAATCTACCCGTGTGACAAATTTCATCGAAATCCGTTAAGTAGTTTTTGCGTGAAAGAGTAACAAACATCCACACATCCAGACATCCATACATCCATAGTTACAAACTTTTGCGTTTATAATATTAGTAGGATCTTTGGATACAATATAACATATAGATAAAATAGTTTATTTTATTTTATTAGAAAAAGCAACAGCCTAACTAAGTATATTAAGGTTTACAAATTTAGTTAAATATTATATGGAAGGCCAAACAATGCTTTCCACAAACTTACAAAGGTATTACATAAATTCCTATATTACAGTACATTATAATCCATTCAAAATCCATGCGCATACGCATGTGTGTGTGTGAGTGTGTGTGTGCGTGCGTGTTTAGTTAGATAGAGAATAGAAAAAAGGTTACACACAAAGCTCTTGGGACCTTACAAGTAGAGGCCAGCGTTAATTTAGCTGTATGTCCCCAATAGTTACTGAATTTGCTATCTCAGACGAATGTAAGCTACTTTTTCCGAAAAAATATCATTTATTACATTCTCAGATTGAATCATGCAGTCTCTTAACTCATGTTTTGTATAAACCCGAATGAATAATTGTAAGTGACACCTTCCAAGTCGGTGGGAAAAGAACTTTATGCTTATAAGCAAATTATTGTGAACTACTACTAACTAACTATAGTGCATTCACTAGGATAGGTATGTGAACAGAAAAGTACACATGGACTCTTATTACGCGAAAGATCACACAGACAGAGAACCACGAGCGACATCTAGTAGTATCATAACACCTACCCAAAGACAAGTCAAGTGCGGTGATAATCACACAAATTCCCGAAGATGTAGACAGAGGCGCAAGTATTGCACGCAGTTTTTGTTATCTGTCATTTATATACTATAATAAATCAGTAGAACCCGGTTCGTATGTACAGTCAGCAGCATAAGTAGCTGAACAAATTCAAAATATCAAATTGCCTACAGACTTTTGTGTTCTTACTAATCTTTTTTTTTCTCTTCACGAAAATAAAATAAAAGAGATTTACTTTACATCAAACAAAGAAAAAAAGGTTTCAGTTTAACTTAACGCGTATATAGGCGATTTGAAATGTTGATTTTGTACAGATATTTATGCTTCTGACATTGAAAGGAATGTGATAAAAAAAAGGAGATGACTAATAAAGCATTATGGAACACAAATGTGCGATTATTATATTTTCTGTTTGTTTGTTACTGCACATCAATGAAGCTACTGAACGGATTTCGATGAAATTGAGTATGTAAATAGTCTGAAACTCTGGGACGGACATAGGCTACTTTTTATCCCGAAACATATAAAGCGGAAAAATATAAATTGCACGCTTTCGGAGCCGCAAGCAAAAACTGGTAATATCATAAATGTCATAAATACCTAACATCGGGCCATAGACGGAGGAGAGGTATCTTAACACAACACTGTAACAAAACACAATATCACTTACCCGACCCAGGCATCGAACCCGAGGATGAATTTGTACCGAAATATATCTATGCCACCGAAGCAGAAATAGTATAAATCTAATATTATCAGTTATTCACAATAGTATTTTAAAGTTAAATAGTATTTTTTATATTTATTCAAAAAACGGTATTTGTAAATATCGTCACGGGATAATTCAACAACGATCCGATTTGTTACGGCTACCCATAAAGTACAGAATTTCTAAAAAACGGATAGTATGAATAAGACATTGATTTGTTGCCTCTTTTATCACGGCTTCGAATGTGTGTTATTTAGAAAATTATAAAAATCATATTTATATCATACAAATATTTTGCTTGTATTGTCTCTATTTCTAACAGACTTCGATGATGGTACTCGTTAAATAGCATGTGAGATATTGCAAGATTTTTTTCCTTTTTAATATTGAATTGATTTGTCTAGCAAACTACTATTATGCAAAAACGGGAATTGCAGAACCGCATTAGTAAAGAGAACAACTATAAATAATGTTCTTTTTTCTTTTTAATAGCTGTTTGAAATTTAATAATATTTATTTCTTAGAAGCTCTATCATTTACTTCACGGATATGTTTTATAATATTGGTATAAAAATTCATACCTATATATTTTTATGTTCTGTTTATAACATCCTGGTCAACAGCCAGTACTACAAAATGGGTACAAACGTATACCCAAAAACAGGTGTGATTGTGAGATCGTATCTGCTAATTAAACATATAAACCACATCAAGCAAGCCGGGCGACAAATTAGTAAAATTCTCACGTGGTTTAATTAAACAGAGGGAACAAGCGCAGCGTGACGGTGACCGGTTGGCGCCTACAACTTACACAAATAATTACGTATATGAGTACTAGGTGTTGGTCGTGGCTTCGTCCGCTTAAAAAGGTTTTCCCGCTACAAAAGCTCCTAAACTATACGACGCCAGCAAGTAAAAAAAGTGTGTGTACTTATGTACACGCGTTAGAAGTTATACTTCTTTGGCGTAACAAGATAAAAATCTTTTTTAATAACGCGCCAAAAGAAGTATATCTTCAATATCTTTCGCCTTATTCTACGTTCAAAATTCAAAACTAAAATGTTGACTATAGCTAACTTCAGGGTGTCGGTTTTTCGTGACGGTGTGCGCGCGCATCGTAAAAATTTACTCTCATCATTTTTCCCTAACGCGCCAAAAGAAGTATAACTTCAAAAATAGATTAAAACATTCCAGTGCTTCACAAATTACCGGGTTGAAAGTAGCGACTGCAATGCTGAGGTCTCGGGCTCGATCCCTGGGGTCGGCCAAAGTGATATTGGATTTTTCTATTCAATATCAGCCCGGAGTCTGGAATTTGTGCCCGATATGGCGATAGGCTCGCCCCCTATCACATCATAGGACGTAATACGCACGGCGAAAAGTGGGTGCACTAGTTGCGTCTCTGCCTACCCCTTCGGGAATAAAAGGCGTGAGTGGATGTGTGTGAAAAGTCTATGTGTTAATCCAGGGCACGGTCTACCCATGTGCCATATTTCATCCAAATCCGATCTGTTGTTTCTACGTTTACTTCTAAAAAACATACATACATCCAAAGACTTTCACAAATTTTCGCATTTATTACATTAGTAAGATTTTATTACATTAGTAAGATGTATAGCATCAAGTTTTTTTCCTTTCCAGGGGTAGGCAGTAGTGTAACACACTCACATTTCGCCAGGTTAGGCTCCATGTAATAGGGGGCTGGACTATTGCCATTTTCCGGACACATTTTCAGACTCCGGGCTGATACTCAATAGAAAAGCCCAATATCAATGCAATCTGTGAAAAGTTTTGAATTTAAATTGATTTTTGTTACAAAAATAATGCAATATTAAAATGAATCTATCTGGATAGGAACTACGACTTCGTCTATTTCTACCGCCAAGCTTTGTACATCTAAGAATTCTATATAAATAATATAAAAATGCAAATTATGAACAATCTTCCTCGATACTTAACAAATTTCACGCATAAGCAGTTGTAAAATCGTAATATCAATTTGAAAAGAAATCGAAGGGAACACAATGACTACCTATAAAATTACAATACTGATCTAACAAACCATTAATATGATTACAATATCAAAAACCCTTGTCATCAAAACAAATACGTATAAAAAAAGCCTACCGAATAAACTACAAGAAAGAATTATTATTTTGTACCAAATCGCACGCGCTCAATTAACAAAAATAACAGCATTTTCCACGAACACTCAACACTCGAGCACCGACGCGGTGTCAAAAGGACCCATCGATTTTATTAATAGTCATGATTGGACACTTTTTCAAAGCTATTAATTTGTGCCTTAACACTCTAGCAATAAGAGTGAAAAATACAACATTTTAATTGTCACTGTAAAGATGCCTCCTGGGAGGCACAGTGTATTGATAAATGATTATTTTCAAATGCAACAATTAAGAGTGTGACGGATTTTCGTATATGCAGCAGTTCATGCTTGATCGGTTAATGCGAAATTTTTGATTATCATGTCACGTGATTGCATTATCTGTATGGAAGTATCCTATCCCCAGGATGAGCAGATGGTTTTCTGCCACCTAACTGACAAGTAAAACGCTCACATGATGTCAAGCAGTATGACTGCTCGTATACACTGGCGATCATTATTCTAAAAAATGTTGTATGACTTTCTCATATGTAGCCTGGTAATTACACTGTCTGTATTGTCCTTCAAATCACAACACAGTTCTTGCAAACTGGGCGTCAGAAATAGGCAAATATTTGGTTACTACTATCCAGACTTCCATAATATACAAGAGACCTACATAATCAAGTATTAATGCACAAAATATCTCTACACTCTGTCACAATGTTGAAAAAAAAAACTATCTTATAGTTCCCACTCAAAAACAACAACTGTTAAACTTTAAATTCTTTTTTCTATACTTCCGCACTCGCGGCTTCATTTAATTATATTTTTATAGGTCCAAACGATTTGTACAAATTAGATTATCTATCGTACAACAGATGTCGAAGTTGGAACAGTTGTGTTTGAACTGTTACTAAATAAATTCTAACAGTGGAGAATGATAAAGTGCTTATAGGACATGTGTGGGATTTAATTTTGATAATTTTGTGTTTTTAAGCTTTTGTTCTGTTTATTACAATGCATCTGTTTGATTTTCAAGCCAGGATATTATGAAAAATTCCAACAATTAGGAACGTAGAAGTGGTTTAATGTTAACGCATCTAAGCTAGTGCAATACAGATGTGTTAGCTGAAGTTTGCTAATAGTTCAGGGGCTACCGCACAGTCCCCACGAGGCGGCCTGCGTCTTGGCTGGTACTCTGCCATGGGAATTGGATGCCAAATACCTCTCGTTAGTATTCTCCTGGCGTGAGGAGGCATCACGACTCGGGCAAAGACTGGCCCCGAGAGAGGTCAAGGCCCAATTGGCCTCCATCCGCAGCGCCGCCGTGGAGGAGTGGCATTCCAGGCTGGAGCCCGAATGCGGGCTGTCCATAGTGTTACATAGTGTGTACATAGTGTTAGGGACTCGGTCGTAAGACTGTGTGAAACCAACATAACCGTTCCACTCACCCCCTAGTGGTGGTAGCGATAACGCGTTATTCCCCGCAAAAAAACGCTTTGCTGATTGTATTATTATTTCGGCCTACAGAATAACTTACAACAATAAGTTTGATCTTCTATTTATAACTTCCAATAACTCTCATGCAGACAGCAGCTCTAGTTAAGCTGCATCGAATAACAACTCTCCTAAATTTTGTCCCTTAATTATGACCAACAATTTCGGTACTTCATTACCAGACACATAAATCAAAACATTCCTAATGTTTACTATTGTTTACGTATCGTACATCTACCCGCTGTACTTGCCCGAAGCGAAAATACGAATATCTCAATACCATACACGTGTCACAAATTTAACAAAATAAAGTCACAGTGTGTTCATTACACGTCGATTCATTCGGAGCCATTGTCCAGTCATTGTGCGGGATACAATGGCGCCTACACGCTGCGCGCAGTGGGCCGTCCACACCCCCGTGCGTGCTAAAGGGTTACCTTTACGGAATCAGTGTTGCTGAGTGCGGCCTGATTGTATTAATGGGTGATGATTAAAATTTTTAATTATATTTTTTGGCATGTTAATTTGAATCCCTCCTGTGCCTCTTTGCAGGGCGTATTATTAGGTGCTAAAATTTATCAGAAGTGTTATTTGTGTAGACAATGTTCATCGAATATGTTGTTACTAGGAAAATCACAATGAATTAATCAATCTATCATAATATTACACACACACACACACACTCACGCCGTTTATGCCCGAAGGGGTAGGCAGAGGCGCAACTAGTGCACCCACTTTTCGCCGTGTGTATTCCATCCCATGATGTGATGGGGGCGAGTCTATCGCCATATCGGACAAAGATTCCATCATAATATTGTAATGAGATAAAAAAATAAGTTTTGATGTAACGGATATGCAAAGGGGTACACAACATTTCATTGCGCTCGTCAGTAAGACATCATATTATCACAATGCTCAGCATTTCGCTATAAGATATTGATACAACTTAGAGCCCTCAAATCTATTCTTGTAGAAGACAAAAACAGTCTTCAAGGTGGCTCTACTATAAAAGTTAAGTCAGTATTAAAGCTTCAGAACCATCGTAGGTAGCGACGGTCGTAAAATGAAAAACCTCCCCATAAAACGCAACTGCTTACTTTAATTGCAAATATTCCTTTTAAGACAATCAATAATGTGGCAAAAAATAAAGGTCACAAGAAATATGTAACGTGTTCTGATGACCTTTAGCTGCGCGGGCGCAAAACTAATTAAACGGATATAGGTCGACACGGACTGTAATGTATACTTTAGACGTGTGTAATTTTGTAATTAGAAATGCGGGAGGAATTATACGATATTTTAACGTTAAATATGCAAGAGATGATATAACTGTTTTTTTTTATATAAAAATACATGGAGATTACAAGGTAGAGCCACACTACGGACAATTTTTTTTTTTAAATTTTATCTACAATACTAATGGGTTAACTCTACCGCGATGGTATCACTGTCACTTGGTATCACCTTTTTATTTTTCGTAAGGTCAAAGAGATGTCCGAAGGCTAATAAATCCAATATCCAGCATATCCTCCGTGTAGGTGTTCATAACTGACACTGAACATTTACTATTAGGTGACGCAAGCTTGCATGCCAAAATCCACAAAAAATATTATGATTACACCTTAGATAGGTTTATTGCTTGTTTTCTATTTTTAGACAGCCGGTCCGCCTTGTCATGTAAAATAGTTCATACATTTTATTACTCATACATACATTTTTATAATAAACTTTTTTCCACCCCATGTATCCCTTGACTAAATCATTTCACAAACTAGGTAACAGTGAAAATAATAAAAATAAGAAAAAAATCTTAACAGACCCCAATCCTTACCCACGTTTTTTTAAACATAAAAGCAAGTTAAGGGTAGGGGTGATACTCTAAAAAATTTAATTAATTTGACAGTTATCTTTTTAGAGCAAAATCTTTTATCTGCGATCTGAGAGAACGCCCTAACGATAAACTCAATAAAGGCGTCTTTGAATTTGCTACTTTATTTATGTGTCTAAACAAACTATTGCCAATGCAACTTCAACTTTGTGATCGTGATTTAGAATGTATTTTTGCCTGCTTGTAAAATAACAAAATATAATATAATTTCGATATTTATTGGAGCGATAATTCAGAATAAGCGTGAATGTAGTTTGCATATGACTTGATAATTGGTACAATGTAATTTATTAATCAAAACTGACTGCTAAGTAGGTTTTATTGTAGAATTGGGTACTTCTGTGGGTTATACTGGATTATGGCGATGTCAATTACTATACTGTACTATATAAGTAAATAGCAAATACAGAATATTGCATTGACGGAAAATATAATTTTACTTTTTAGCGATTTTAAAATGAAGGCGTTTTTCTTAGTCCTTAATGATCATTCGCTACTTACGAAAGCCTACTTCATTTAAATTTTTCGTACCTATGTTTGTTTTCTTCACTACTTTATTTCATATCTATAGTATTAATAGTAGGTATTCATAAATAACTATAATATTAATAATAAATCAACATCAAGCATAATTTATTATAAACATAATATAAAATGGATTATGGAAAACGTACTGTAATTTTTTTGTCACTACAACTAGTATTAAAAATAATAAAAATCCTTACACAATCTTATAGAACTGGTAATTCCCATTTTCTATAACCGTTATTCCATCTAAACTGATAAATGTGATTACAATTTGTTATTTATTTAGTATGTAAGACTTTCGTAT
The DNA here is from genome assembly GCA_947568825.1 of Sphinx pinastri. Taxonomy (NCBI): domain Eukaryota; kingdom Metazoa; phylum Arthropoda; class Insecta; order Lepidoptera; family Sphingidae; genus Sphinx; species Sphinx pinastri. Next base: position 2,855,899 of record OX387615.1, read on the forward strand.
GCGAGATACCTTTTGTTAGTTCTGGACTGTATATTTCTACCATCATGCAATGTGCAATCACTGCTTTTTTTATTTCCTCCAAAGGCAGATGACCTTAGCCACTTCAGTATCCAAGGAAGGACAATTGGACTCAGTAATTCGTAAAGACTTAACATTGCTTATTAAGAGACTTACCGCCAATTTAAAAAAACGATTCCAATCGCCTCTTTCGATCAGTCTACTTACAGATAGCATGTTTTGATTGGTTTAATCTCGGGACTGGATCGAAGATTTACATTGGGATCGATGATTAAAATTGGCGTGGTTCGAGATGATCGCAGTGTAATGAAATAACTCAGTTATTCAAAGTTCGAATGGTGTTGCCACTGTTTAAGGCCGATCGTCTTAAGGTGGATCTAGGTAAAAATCTTTAGAACAAACTGCTTTAAGTTTGATTGTAAATGAGATAGTGAATATTTGGATGTTTATTAGAAGTAAACCCTGAAAACGCTGAATGAAATTTAACACTCAGATAGACTATGTCCTGGATTATTACGAGCAAAGCCGCGAGCAACGTAAAGTAATTGATAAGTCCTTCTCCTAAGTTGAAGAGTCCTTCAATGTCATTGGCATTTACAAACCTATCTATCTTCGTGAAAGTTTTTCTGCGCAATACAATTAAAATTGTAATATCTAGTTGACATTTGCAAAGGCACGTGCCCAACGCATCTGCCAACGGTTTCTGTAGCTTGTGGACTAATATTACTATTTACTAACCTGTTTAGTAAAGTATTAAAATAATGCTAGTTAGTGAAATTAAATTAAAAAGGCATTCTGTTGCTATGTACTTAGTTCAGAGCACCTAAATTGGAACAAAATTAAAGGTATTATATAAAATAGTAGTCTCATTTGTTGACGTATTAAGTAAAAACGGCTGAAATATTTTTTATGCAGTTTTAAGGGAAATCCTTAAAAAATTGACAAAGTATTTGTTTTTTATTTTTAAATAAATAAGACGCTGACAGGGTTAGTTTGAGACTCTGGAAAGGTTTTAGACTACTTTTTATGCCGGGAAAATATAAAGCGGGTTTTTATCTCGGAAAAAACTCTTTCACGCGGACGAATCCGCGAGCAAAAGCTAGCTATAATGAAAGTTAATTTCTAGCTCATCACACTGTTACGTTTTATATATCACCCGAACATATAAAGATTCATTAAATGATAGGAACATATCTCGTTTCCTCCCGGTATAATTACTTACAGTTTTTCTCGTCCCTCTTCCCTACCCTCGTTACCTCAGCTGAGGACTGAGGACCGTCCACAAGTTTAATTAATCTAATTACGTACTTTTCCGCTAGATCTTCGCTGGGTTTGTTTATATGGCCTATTTCGAAGACCTTCGGAGACAATCATGATTAATTTATTATACTAGTAGTAGTGTATTTGGGTTAGAGAGGTTCTATGTTTGATACCATTAAAGGCTAAGAAACAGAATTTGTGTCTTCAATTCGAGAATATGTAAGATTTTCCGAGATTGAAATATGTGCCCGATATGTGGATGGGCTCGTCATCTATATCGTATGCCCCAAATGAGTTCTGCGTACGATTTGCACCTACGGTTTTCGGAATAATGTATAATGTATCAGTTGTTCTAAGTTTACGTTAATTTCTCTTGAATCTGCTTGCCTTGTAGTGATTACTATCACATCGTCGACTTTTCTCTGAACTATAAACACTGCTAAACCTATCTACGTTTCCAAGGGGCGGGCTATCTGAATTAGTTTTCCCTAAAATAAAATAGGACAGTTGCGTCGTAGGATAAGTTCTAGTAAGGATTTACAGATGAATACGTTTATTGGACCTCATTTACAGTTATTTATTTATTTATTTAACACTTTGTACAAAGGCATAGTATAGGCGGACTTAATGCCTAAACGCATTTTCTCCCAGTCGACCTTAAGGTGGTGCAGAGAGACGGAGACAGGTGTATATTATAAATAATGAAAAATAAAAATGAGAATAAAATACAATGATAATTATTAAACATAATATATGTATATTTACATATATAAATGTGTACATAAATAATTACACTGAAATACTAAATAATTACATCGAAATACTGTCAATTGGATATTTTTGTTCCCCGATTGGTGTTACTAGGTAAAAGCAGGCCTACTGGTAAAACCTGCTTTCAACATGCTATATAAATTCTAATCACTTCGACATCGCTCTTGTATTTCCAGTTCACAAAAATCACCAAAAGCTGATACATAATACCTAACTAGTTCTAAAAGTTGCAAAGCTTTTAGCACCAAAACAATGATTATCAGCTGCCCCATGACCCGTCCAACAAAATATTTTCTTACTAAACAATACCGACAATACGTTAAAAATCAAGTTTTCTTTCTGCGAATTTCCCACTTCATTTCACGTCATTGTTAATTTTAAATTTAAAGCGGTACACAGGGCGTACTCCGTACACCCTACATTCTCAAGTGCTGAGCCCGTAAATTTCCCATGCCAACGACGCATTGTTGACGAAAATAAATCAACATTTACATGAAAAAAAACTAGTTTCGTGCGGACACTAAAAAAAAATGAAGGGCGAAGGAAGCCATTGTTGCGTCTTCGTTTTCGCACACGGAAGTTCCTGTTTGAATGAACTTTAAGATAACAATACTGTGACAATGCCGGCATTGACAATAGGCCGACTCAAACGAGAGCACGGCATTGTACGCCAAGCAGATGTATTCCTGCTACGGAGGATGCGTAACGGTGATTCAATTTCTCGCAGATTTCTTATTGCTCCAATTTATAAGTGAGTTATGTCCGAACACCGGTTGACCCGAAGGCGTTTTGACCAGGTGATGCAAATGGAATAATAATATGGGTTTTGCGTCATTTCGATGCAAGGAGGTATAATATATAGAAAAAAAGCGACGATAGCCTAGTTGGGAATGGAACGGTCTGCCGAGACAATGTCCGGAGGTTCAAAACCCAAGGCATACACCTCTGACTTTTCGAAGTTACGTGTGTATTGTTATCAATTATCGTTCGCTTTAACGGTGAAGGAAAACATCGTGAGGAAACCTGCATACCTGAGAAGTTCTCTGAATTTCGAAGGTATGTGAAGTCCGCCAACCCGCACTAGGCCAGCGTGGTGGACTAAGGCCTAACCCCTCTCAGTAGTAGAGGAGGCCCGTGCTCAGCAGTGGGCAGTAGTATATAATACAGGGCTGATTGAATTGAATTGAAAAAATTGAAGGTATAATATGAAAAGAAAATGTTTGGAAGATATAAGAATATCAAAAATAGGTTTTAACAATTTCCTTCACATGGACATTCGACACCTAACGACTTCTCTCGAGTTTTCAAAGTGATGTAGCTCTTGTCATCTTGGCGTTCGGTTTGCTATTTACCTCATGCAAAGCTCAAGATATTTTTCTATTTTTTTTTATTTCAATTGATTTCCTACAACTATTGTAATGGGCCGAAATTAGCTGAACCGAGCATCATATGAGACGTAGCACTGTTGATTACCCTATGTCTAAAAAACAAAGAATCCTGATCGCTCCTTTATAACTATTTCCGTATTCTTAGCACCTTGATAAAATGTGCATGTTTTTACAAAATATCTAGAAAATTAACAAGACGTGCGTTCCTAATGGTAATTACCACTGTCTAAGATTACGCATACTCACGCCTTTTATCCCCGAAGGGGTAGGCAGAGGCGCAACTAATGCACCCACTTTTCGCCATTTTTATTCCGTCCCATGATGTGATAGGGGGCGAGCCTATCGCCATATCGGGCACAAATTCCAGACTCCGGGCTGATACTGAATAGAAAAACCCAATATCACTTTGCCCGACTCGGGGATCGAACCCGAGACCTCAGCATTGCAGCCGTACCGCAATACAACTACGCCACCGAGGCAGTCAGTCTAAGATTAATACTAGAGTATTCAGGCATGCGTAGTCAACTTCAAAAACTCATCAAAATTGTCCTTTTTGGGGATCGAACTCTAAACTTCATTAGTAGACCAGCCCAACTACGCTACTGCTAAGCCAATAATCCATTTATATAGACACACCTATTGTTAATTCAATGACAACTTTCATAATTAATGTCTCAAAAACCACTCAAGAACACGACATAAATGTATCAATAAATAATATAACCTATAAAAATTTTAATGCGTCATCGGAGAGTCGTTAACGTCGTGAGACCAACGGGGGCTAATCCCCCAAACCTCGGGGGGTCATGGGTCAAAACAAAGTTGATTTATCTGTGAACCGACTAGGAACTAGCTTGATTTACACTGGTTTCACGGACGGGTTTGTTAGTTCAGTATTACTACTTACAATTCAAAAGTAATTATTATTACTAATTATTGAGGCGTGAAATTGAAATTCGGCCCTTTGGAGTGGATTTCGAAGTTGCGGCAAACATTTTTAATGATTCGAATATTAAAATCAGGAAGAGTGTGGACGACATTTTTAGTCTAGAGTTAAAATTGTAAAGCACATATTGTATTGGCTTGGCTTTCGCGCAAGGATGACTCATGATAATTACCCCATCTCTCATGGTCATCCATAATGTCAGAAAATGCGTTTTCTATCTATTAAACTAAAAAGATTAAGTAAGGCGGTTTGCTGGCCTTCTACAACTCTACTAACTTACATATTGCAAAAGGAAACTGCTAACTCAAATAAGTTCTTTGAGACCGTTATACATATACCTAGGATAAGCTGGGCTACTCAGTTTTTCAGAATTATTGCCTGAAATATATACAAAATGGTTTTAGAACTCATGCACAACATCTAAAGTGATAATTTCACGAGACGCTAATCCTATAAGCTAGATAGGAATGCAACAGAGAAAGTTTTAAATATTCATGCCACTATATTATTCTCGATTAGTTATAAGAAGAGGTAATGCCACAATATCGGCACAAATATAATTACAGACACTTTAAATTGAACCTAAATACTACTTCAAAAATAATTGTCCGGAGAGAACTAATTCAGTCCTTGGAAATTCAAAACCAATATATCAACGAGCAAGATTATAAAATTGACAAACAAATGTGAGCCATTTTTTACAGTTACAAGCCTCAAAATAATTTCATGTACCACGTTCTAACGACGTAATTGAAAAACAAATTTGCATTTCTTACGACATGGAAGTGCCTGACAATGGTCCTTAATTTTAATTGTTACATGTTATAAAAAACAATTGGTAAACAAGGGAATCGACCCTTATGCAAAATAGCGGTTCACCTTCTATGTTGGCTTATTAAAATCAATGTAATTCGTTTACAATTCCTGGTTGTTATGGTTATTTTTTAGTCCTCAAGTAACTGACTGTCTTGGTGGTGTGGTTGTATTACGTGCGTAGTATGACTGTCACTCAGAGCTCTTGAGTTTGAATCCCGGATCGCGTAAGTTAATGTAAAGGTATTAATTAAATTTTGATTTTTTTGATATGGCGTTAACCTTGCCCCCATCACATCCACCACCATACTAGCCCTGTATTATATACTGTCCACTGCTGAGCACGGGCCTCCTCTACAACTGAGAGGGTTTAGGCCTTAGTCCACCACGCTGGCCTAGTGCGGGTTGGCAAACTTCACATACCTTCTAAATTCCTATAGAGAACTTCTCAGATATGCAGATTTCCTCACGATGTTTTCCTTCACCGTTAAAGCGAGCGATAATTCACAAATAATACACACAACTTTTTAGAAAAGTCAGCGGTGCGTGCCCTTGGGTTTTGAACCTGCGGACATTCGTCTCGGCAGTCCGTTCCACTCCCAACTAGGCTATCGCCGCTTAAAGATATCCATTATATCATGGGACGGAATAGATTTGTCAAAAAGTGGGTGCATTAAGTGCGCCTCTGCGTAGGCTAAAGAGTACTCCTTCAAGGAGTCAAGGAGGATCAATTACTGGTGGTAGGTCTCTCATAATGTAAGAGGCCGTCTGGGTGGGTACAACCACAATGTCTATTTCTACCGCCAAGCAACAGTGTGCATGCACTGTTGTGTTTCGGTTTGAAGGACATTGTAGCCAGTATAACTACTTTTTTTTTTTTTTTTTTTTTTTTTTTCCGCGGAGAAAGTGACTTATTACTACCGCCCAGCCTTCAAGGGGGGGCGACTGAGCGGTTATGTTGGGTTCACCGTGCCTTACGTCCCGGCGTTGAGCCGCCCGGAGAGATGTAACCATCGGGCGACCGCCGGGCCGAGTCCCTAACCTATGTACAACGCACGGCATACCAACCAAAACTCCGCGGTGGCCATCTTCGGCGCATTAGGGACGGCTGCGGGCTTCTTCTGACGGGAGTGTCTAAGTTGTCGTCCGCAGCCGCCCCTGCGCGTTGCCGCCTAGTGCGGCCCGTCTCCTGTTGTGGGGGGGCTCAGGAGCCCCCACGCACCGAAGGACGGCCTCGGCGTCAACGGCAGCGTGAGGCCTACCAGCTACGCTGCCGTCCATCACAGGGATCGCTACAATGTGCTAATAGATCACAAAAATTAAAGACGGACAGCCCCCTGCCGCCCGCCTGCGACCCCCGGTGGCCCCTATTAGTCGCCTTTTACGACAGGCAGGGGATACCGTGGTGGAATTCTCCAAACGCCCCCAATCCACAGGGCGGAAGACGCCGGTCAGTCGTCCACCCGGCGCCTCCTACGTCTCGTCTGGCGGCGGGAGGGATCTCCACGCCTCCGATCCCTCTCGGCACTCTCCTTCCGCGAGAGGACCACCTCACAGAAGTGTGCCACCGCACGCCAGGACCTCCGGCTGTCGACCATGGAAGCGACCACGGCCGGCAGCGAGAGGTCTCCTCCGACGACTGCTCTGAGAGCGCTGCGCTCCTCATCCCAGGCTGGGCAAAGCTCTAACGTATGCTGGGCCGTATCCAGCGGGCAGTTGTCACAGTGGTGACACACGGCCGACACCTCCTTCCGCACTACCCGCCACAAGAACTCACCGAAGCAGCCATGCCCGGTGAGCACCTGCGTCAGGCGAAACGTTGCCGCACCGTGGCGCCTGTCCAGCCATTCGGCAAAGACAGGACGCACTGCCGTGACGACCCTGAGCCCCGCTGACGGGGCCTCCAGCCTGAGACGCCACTCCTCCACGGAGCCAGTATAACTACTGGACATAATGAGAGTTAACATCTTATGTCTCAGGATGACGAGCGCAGTGGAATGCCACTCAGTACTTTGTAAGTCAAGGTGCTGTATGGTGTTGCTACTGTTTATGGGTGGTCGTATCGCTTACCATCAGGCGAACGGCATCCTCGTCTCGTCATTCAATGCAATAAAAATAAAAAATAAAAAAAAGGATAAAAGGTGTGATAAGATTATATTGGAACAAATACAATTCTAATGTTAATAAATAGTTAATCTGTACGATGTACTTCGAACTTTATTCATAGCAACGCTACCGTAACAAGTTTTCCCTGGAATAGGTAATGCAATCAAAGGATACTAATTATAGAGACATAAATATTAGACTGCCTCAATGGCGTAGTTGTATTACGGTACGACTGCAAAACTGAGGTCTCAGGTTCGATCCTCGGGTCGGGCTAAGTGATATTGGGTTTTTCTATTCAGTATCAGCCCGGAGTCTGGAATCTGTGCCCGATATGGCGATAGGCTCGCCCCCTATCACATCATGGGCGGAATACGCACGGCGAAAAGTGGGTACACTAGTTGCGCCTCTGCCTACCCCTTCGGGGATAAAAGGCGTGAGCATGCGTAATAAATTCCCAATTAATGACAACTAACCATTTTTCAATGACATTCTTATAAGAATGTTTGGGATCTTATAACAGTATTTCTAAAACCAAGACGCAAAAATGCAGGCTAATCTAATATTAGTTTGGTAAAAAATTTATACCATTCGCCTTATCATGAACCCCATATGTCTGTCTAAAACAGTATCAAGTTAACCCAGAAATTAGGATTTAAAGGGGATCATCTTCAGATGGATGTAAATATTCATAAATGTTCCATAATGTAATAATGCCTTTATATACTATAAAGCGCGTAGGAAATAGAATAGCTTATGGAATCTGCAAAGACAAAGGAGATATCGGATTTTTGTATGGGTACTGCGCCTTAACCGTCAAAATCTAACCAGGCTCAAACTTTATTTATATTAAAGGGGCCAAAATGATGGATCTTGGATCCAAAAAAATAATAATTTTAGATCTACGCATGCTCACGCCTTTTATCCCCGAAGGGGTAGGCAGAGGCGCAACTAGTGCACCCACTTTTCGCCAAGCGTATTCCGTCCCATGATGTGATAGGGGGCGAGCCTATCGCCATATCGGGCACAAATTCCAGACTCCGGGCTGATACTGAATAGAAAAATCCAATATCACTTTGCCCGACCCGGGGATCGAACCCGAGACCTCAGCCTTGCAGTCGTACCGTGATACAACTACGCCACCGAGGCAGTCAATAATTTTAGATCTCTCCATTTATAACTCACTTTTTTATAAACGTTCATTGTAGGTGTAGTTTTTAAACAAAATATTACTCCCTATGAGATGGCAAACGTGCATGGATAACGATGGTGCATACTTTGATTAATTAATTGTATTTTACAACAAAAAAACATATTTGTATTCCTCCCATACAAAACTCCAATTTAATATGTAAGGACCCTAATAAAATTAATAATAATAATAATATTCATATACTGCAGTCACTTAAAACTATAGACTTGCCAAAAAATACTTATTTCATAATGCAAAAGGCCGCTATTCTCAATACTTGTCGAATTGAGAGGAAATTTCTGCAGGATGCTGCATAATAGTTCACTATTGGGCAGCATCTTGGTGTAGGGGTTTCTTTTTATTCTTATTTTAACTATTAAAAATATGATGTACACGTGGTTTAGGCCCGTGTATGTCATTTACAGCCGAAACAGCTTCACTTGTTTCGAGATCAAAAATTGGAAATAATAATATTTATTTAATACAAAATAAAAACAAAAATTCACAAAACATTGTTACAATAGGTAGGAGAATATGATATTTCTAGCTCGATATAATTAATTAACCCTGCCTCTCAAACTAGGGAAACCTGTATCTTGAGAGACAGCGTTCAGCTCGGGTAACAGTTCAGCAATTATAGTTGGATTGAGTCAGTCTACCATTACATAGATTCACTGAGATAAGCTAGAGCGTGTACGCGCGCCCACGTTTGTGTGTGTGTGTCGATCTCTCTCTCTCTCTCTCTCTGTGTGTGTGTGTGTGTGTGTGTGTGTGTGTGTGGTGGGTGTGTGTAAATTACATAAATCTCAAAATCGGAGGACTTAAAAATTATACAATTTATTGCAAAGGCCTAGTTTCTGGCCTACTATCCAAATATATATAAAGTATCTTTGTTACAATTTTAAGCCCGTTTTTGGACATGTCCTATCCTCTCAGTATCACATCATGAAAATAGCATAAAGTGACATTTTAAATTTAATGAAACGTATATTGTAGAAAAATGACATGACAAAGGCGTCAACTCTGTCAGCCCATGTCAGTCGTGTCAGTGGCCCCTATGGTACCCTAAAACGTGGTCACTGGACCGTGTGCGCTTTATAGTAGCATACGTTTAAAAGCATTGTTTTTGTCACAATAACGCGTGTTTAAAATTCAATTGAGAAGTACCCACGTTTGATAGGCGGATAGTCTTATTTTTCTATTTGATTATTATTAAAAAAATAATTTGTTTCCTTTTTTATGTTTCTTGTTATACATAATCATAAAAAAATTCAAACCTTCGTTATATTTGATGCATTCATTTTTATAAATTCGTAAAGGATTGCGTAAAGCTTGAGTAAAAAATCATTCAGATGTAACATACGCAATACATTGCTAAATTCCTAACCGCCCTCGGATTCACTTTAATCTAATAAAAAACACTTTCTAAAGGAAACCAAATAAACTTTAAAACTACTTTTTCTACCTTTTTTCTTCCTCTGAATCCCCAAATTAATATAAGAAAACAACTATTAACCACACACACCACTAATTAAACTTAAGCCAAAACCTCTTTAAGATTTTTTGTAAAGGATATTAACACTACGTTTTATTCTACAATAATTACAGGACCCCAAGTAATAAGACCTCTGAGTTTTTAACACAAAGTCAAGTAATTTGAGTACTAATTCATTTTCAATGAACGCGTGTAGATTTGTTCAAAGGATTGCCAAGTTAGCTTTGCCGTTCTGAAAATATAGTTTACATTTTATTACGAGGGAATTAGGTCTTTATTTGCGTGAGTAATGATTATACTGGATATTTATAAGACGATGTATGAATACGAAAAAATCAGCTGCCCATTTCTATTGAAACACAAAACATCTCGGAAGATTTTTCAAAGGAATTGCCGAGATGAAATGCGGTTGCATGGATGTTAGACTTAATTTTAGTGTTGGGGTGATTGTGATATCGGTATTCATTACGCAAAATAATAAATAAACTTTTGCATTTTTGACAGTAAAGTTTAAATACACTCACACACTGTTTTTTTACTTTTTAATAAGTAGGTACTATTAAATAAATAAAAATAAAATAAAATAGTTTATTCATCACGTAGGTGAACATAGTTGCACTTATGATAAGTCAAGATACATTAAATTAATAATAATAGTTATTAAAAAAAGTCACTTATATAACTACAGACATTTTTAATTTTTTTAAGGGAGCAAAATCAATGAAAAATAAATTAAGAAGCCAAGCTCGGACTGGCAGGAAAAAGAAGATAAGAAAAAACGATTAATCATTTTTATAATAAATAAAATAATGGGAGGAACGCGTCGCGATCCTCACCGGTGAGGACACTACAGGCCCTAACCTAGCTAACCTACCAGCCTTTCACTAGCTACCTAAGCGATGACTACCCGAAGAGGAAAGGCAGAAAGAAACTCCAGGCTTACTTTTTTGTCATCATTTGTTCATTGAATCTTTATATATTTTTTTCCAAGTCTTTTGCATACAAAGTCAGATTAGTTATATAAGCTAATGCACACACAAAACCGTTAAATTGAGATAAAATTCAATTGTAGGAATTTAATAAAAACTACACAAAAAAATCATAGTAAGATAAGAGAACACAAATAAATAATTATAATTAAACGGTGTACAGAGTGCATACGCCTACATTTACAAACATTTGTGTTAATACGGCTTTGGAATACTTCATAATTAGTACATCATCACCTAAAGCTGGTCTTGTATTTTAATCATCTTTTTACAGGAATGTTTTTCGAAACGGCAAGCATATTTTAGTTAAAATTATTTTTTATGTGCATGTTTTTTTTTTAATATCTAGACTGCAAATTTTAATAAAATACTGACTTGCACAAAATAAAGCCTTTACTAGAGGTCCAGACTTCCGGCACCTGACCCAACAAAAGGTTGAGCCTGTACAAATATTAGTACAGTTTGTTATCGATAAATAGATTACATCTCTACGGTCCAGGTGCGACGCGTGCGAGGACTTGTTTGCTCTCCGAGACTTGGCGGTAAAAATACAGACCGAATGAAGATTTTGTTTCAATTTTATTCACAGTTCACAATTCGACTTAAGTAAGTCTGCATTCGAGAACCTTTTTGCCCCATCTGCAGTCAGTTCTTCGAACAATGTGCCCTGCCCACTACCACTTCAGCTTGCTATGTCGCAGGGCTATGTCAGTGACTTTCGTTCTTCTACGGATCTTCTCATTTCTGCATTGCATGACAATAATTTGAGTTAAAGACTGCATCAATATTCCTGACGGTCCTTGTTTCCGATTTTGCTGTGCGTACAGAAAAGCAGATCCAATAAGAAAAAGAATTATCCAGATTGTTTAAAATATACGATAAACTTTTTACAAATATCTTCAGTTCTTAGATAAGAAATGGTTACAACTTTTTAAATGTATTTTTATAGTATATACTGAAGTCTGAACAAAGATAGATATTGGCATCTATGTACATTGTACTTAGTATTAGATTTATATATGTTAGATCAATATTACATTTAAAAGAATAATCATTTTTGATTGTAAAATATTTAAAATTATTTCAATAGTCTTATGAGATATTTTACCCGATCTCCTATTATAAATATTCTACAGAATATTTTTAAATTAACTTTTGAGATTGTTAGTCTCATTAGCTATGCTCTCTACTTTTCTACATACTTACGACAAAATATAGAGGTTGGTGAAGTAATAATCTCCATCTATTAATTTATGTTATGGCTTAGCTAAGATTTGTGAATTTGTTGGAATTTGAAATGCAGATATTATATATATGGATATTAATAACTCTGTTCTATTTAGCAATAATTACATATTATGACGGATGATGTAGATGTACACAAAAACTTAATCTAGTTTATGCTTCATCTCTTGTTAAATTAATTGTTAATTGTTTTGATAATAGTAATAAATAAAAAAAATGATCCTAATGAAAAAATGCATTAGAAACATCAAATCATTTCTTGATTACAATTGACATGAATTTTACAAATATTTTCTATTGAGTCGAGTTAAATAAATCCAGATACACCGACCATTGTCCTTTAGAGTCTTGCGTGTCATACGTTACACAATTTGTACTATTTATAAAACTTTATTGCAATAAATCTGTCAACATACCTTTGTTAAACTTAATGTAAACTTACAAAACGTCAGTTCAAATCTTACGCTATTTTATGTTCGAGAAACAAAGTTATTTTTACAATCCTATCGAAATCTCTCTCAAACAAATAATATTAGTCTGCGAATTTTGTAACAGCATGTCTAACTTTGTATTCCATAAAAGGTGTACAAAGTTCCATTTGCTGTTAGAAAATGACATGTTAGTAATTTATGTTACACAAGAATGTATTTATACAAGTGTAAAGATAAATTTGTAAGCGCACAGCTTCTCCAAAGAAATAATTTTGTGATTGTAAAGAATCGGGGGTGGTTTTAAGATTTACAATAGAAAATTGGAGCGATTTTTTTGTACTTCTAAGGCACGTGGCGCAGCTGCAGTATTGTAATGTATACCTAAGAATATTATTACCTACATTGCAAGTTTGGAGGTTACTTTAAAGTCTTCACATAGCTGTGACCCTTGTAAGTATACTAAAGTTCGCTTATGTAGCGGTCTTGATCATTTCTGTCGCCAATCAACAACATTGAGGCTACTGTAAAGCTAGGCAATGTATATATTTTTTTATATTTAAGCTTGAGTGACAAAAGCAGTGTCCTGCTATGCATTTTATTACACAATGATCTGGGTGATTTTGCTACTGCTTATTAACCATCTCAGTACCTTCTATTCACCAGGCAAGCAGCTTGCTCGTCTCCTAAATAAGTTGTTTATTAAAAGTACTAAGAACTCTATCTCCTGTAGTATCTAAGCGACATATAATATCTGTACATATTTCCACTACAAGGTTCATTCACAGTCACAATGCCGGAGACAGTTACATACATATATAGTATCACCCCTTTTCCCTTTTCAGGGGTAGGCAGAGGTATATCGCACCCATATTTCGCTAGCTATGTTAAGTCCCATGACACAGGGCGCCCCCTGTGTCATGGGACGTGTCCGTTTACCGGACCAATTCCACTCCGGACTGATACTAAGTAGAATAACCCAACATCACTTTGCCCGACAGAAATTGAACCCGAGACCTCAGCACTGCAGACGTACCGTAACACAACTACGCCACCGAGGCAGTCAAGTCGAAGTCAGTTGTTACAATTAAGCCCTTATCTCTTATACCATAAATCCAGTCACTGTCAACAGTCTCCTACTTCCAGTACATTCAATCGAAATGCTATATGATGACGTCCTCAACTAATGCATTACAATTTACAGTACGCCCGTATACTACGGAACAATTGAACCTAAAGCATAGATAGGGGCGGCAGATGCACCCTATTTCAACGTGTCGCGTTTTATGACTAATTTTTGCTCGCGGTTTCGTTCAGGTGAATGTATAGAGGTGAACGTAGAATCTTTAGAAGTGATACTTATTCTTAATGAAGGTATAAATGTCAATTTAGATTGATATTTCTTGAAACATCTTGTTAAGTTAATAAGTGTTCTAATTATATAGTGTTATTATATTTGAGTTTCATTTTTATCATTACATTCAAAGACATTTTCATTTTAATAACCTTTAATGACTTATTTGGCAATTTCTTAAATAATTTTCTGCGTAACCAGTTAATAGGGTAGTTTCCTATGTTTGATTTTGTAAATTATTTTATATGTAACAGAAAATAATACGAAAAAGAAATTCTTTTGTGAAATCAGCATCAAAATTGTTTGAATAATAAAGCAGTTATTCATATTTGAAATATTGTTGTAAGCAAAAGTGGGGACGTGGAGGGGATATCGCGCTATCTCTTTCACACGCACGCAGCGTTATAGCCAGCGACTCTCGGTGACGTCACAGTGTAATATTACTGTTATTTGACAACTACTCCTTCCATCAAATTTCAAAGCTTTATAACTTCCTAATTATTGTCCCAATTTTGAAAATTATTTTTCCGTTACATTTTGGATAGATGTATTTTAAAAAAGTAGTCTACTACCCTTTTGTAAAAGCGATAATCATGGGTTCAATGACCTCTTAATAGTTAAATGGGTAGATTTATAACACAGATAATAAAATTGGTAATATCATACGCGATTTCTAAGCTCTGGTAGAGTCATTAAAAACAACATTATTTAATTATATAAAATTATCCTAAAAATCACGGGCTACTGAAAAAATGTTTTCATTAAGCTATATAAGAAGATGGCCATGGCTAAAACTTCATATCACAGCATTCATTATTTTTAATGACTCTGGGGTTGGCTTGTGCCTCTAGCCGAGATCAAGTGTGGTATAGAATACATCGTGCATATGGTATGTAAATTAACATAAGCTAAATATTTTTCCTGGTGGGAAAGTACTCAATAAATATTTTTATGTAATATAATAAATAATGGATGAACTGACACACTGGATGCAGGCCGCTTTTGATATTTCCAT
Organism: Sphinx pinastri; assembly: GCA_947568825.1. Taxonomy (NCBI): domain Eukaryota; kingdom Metazoa; phylum Arthropoda; class Insecta; order Lepidoptera; family Sphingidae; genus Sphinx; species Sphinx pinastri. The sequence goes on from OX387615.1 coordinate 2,870,916, forward strand.
CTGGATTTCTTAAGGGGAGGCCTGTGCTCAGCAGTGAACTTGATGTGGCTGATGATGATGATGATAATAATTATTTGAGTCCTTTATCCCACTACTGGATACGAGACTGCTACTAGGAATTTAGAGCTTAGTCCGCAACCTGGTATGACAGACTTAACATACCATCGAAATTATTATGTAGAGGTACAATTCTCAGGTGTTTACATACTTAAAGATATTGAATATCAACAATTTTGTGATAACATCGTATGACAGCAATTTTACTAAAACTAAAGCCTAGTTCGTCCGAAGTAGACATTAGTTTTAGTACAATTACAATACAATTCAGACACGTTTAATTTCTATAAGTAGCGAGTAATTAAACGTGTCTGAACACGGAAAATATAATATAGTAGATTAGTACGGACATGTTTAGTTACTAATTACGCACTACTCGATTAAAATACTATTACAGTTCGAACTAGGCTTTATATCTATAAAGCATCTGCGGGAGAGTAAGGATACATATCGTATTTCCTTTTAGTTCAAAGTTTCTCGCTTCTTCTTGTTTTTTTTATGGCGTTGAATGACAAGACGAGCATGCCGTTCACCTGATGGTAAGCGATACGTCCACCCATAAACCGTAGCAACACTATCCAGCACCTTGAGTTACAAAGTACTGTGTGGCATTCCACTGCACTCGACATCCTGAGACATAAGATGTTAAGTCTCATTATGTCCTGTAGTTACACTGTCTACAATGTCCTTCAAACCGAAACACAACAGTGCATGCACACTACTGCTTGGCGGTAGAAATAGACATTGCGGTGATACCTACCCAGACGGACTCTTACATATGAGAGAGACCTACCACCAGCTTACTATAACACCACTAGTGTGTTATAGTAAACTGTTACAATTATTTGATTTCAGTAAGTGTAACGCTATAACCACGACACAGCACACAGTCCCTGTGGCGCAGAGGATAGCGCGTTGGACTTCTAATCCAAAGGTCGTGGGTTCGATCCCCACCAGGGATGCAATAGCAATGCCTTCTTTTTATACAATTCATTTAAGGAATATTTTATTCTATTCCAAAAATTATGTTGGACCCTTCTTGAAACTCTACCAGAGCCTAAAGTCTAGACTAAAGTAATGGAAAAATAAACACTATACTTCTAAGTAAGTATTACTTGAATACGCAGTCTAAATATTTGTAGTTTCTGTGCAATTCCTGTTCAATTGTAACACTAAGGTCCCGTTTTTTAAACTGTAGTTATCTTTTTGTCAGGGTCTTATTAAGCTGGACGCGCTCGCAGCATCTGGGACACTAGAAGCTCTGCGAGCGCGTCCAGCTTAATAAGACCCTGACAAAAAGATAACTACAATTGAAAAAACCCGGTCTTATTTGGTACTTTTAAATCAAATGAAAATATTGGCTCAAATAATTATGCGTCGATAAAATTTATGTGACCTTTTACTGGAATCCATGTAATGTTATTGCTGTATATCTCTAATAATAACGTTTTTTTGTATTTATATATGAATGTATTATCAAAATAATAATAGAGGGTACTTCTATACTTATTTTGATAATACATTATTTTACTGAACAGTGAGAGCACAAAGCACTCCTTTTCTTTCAGAACCAGGGTTTTTAGGGTTTCCGATCGGTTTTTTTTCCAGGAAAGGACTTTTAAATGAATGAAGTCGCAATTAACACCTTCTGCTGAAAGGAATTGTGGAAATTCCTTTTTTTACAGAAAAGCTACATAAGGATAATATCTAATTTATTTTTTTCTAAAGAATCAGAGGTTTCGGTTATCCCAAATAAGATATTTCTAGCGAGTGAAGCCGCACACTTATCAAATAAAAAATGTAGAATAGAATAGCCAAGCTAAGTCAAGTCTACGCATAGGTGTGGTCAGGGCTAACGTAGCCCCAAACACCTGCGTCCGGCTTTTACGGGTCATTAGATGCGTGACATTTGTCGAGGCTTCCTGGCTTTGAGCAAAAATATCATTACGCGATTACTCGTAATTAGATTTTAAAACATAGAAGTTACTGCTTCATATTACTTGATATCGAAAATTGAACCTTATTAGCGGTTTACAACTTAAGAACTACTAATATATTATATTATTATATTAGTAAGTACATCGTCATCTTTTACATATCATAATATATACTTCATCTTTCTGTATCAGTCGACACCCCTCTATTAAAGGACAATGGCGAAATCGTATTTATAAATAAATTATGCGTTTAGAAATTCCATACATGGTAATCTCAATATAATTATTTTGTATGATTTTTCAGCATACTAACTTTAGTTGTACAAGTGTGTATAAGTTGCATAAATTATTAAAAAAACTTAATTGACTTTTTAGCAATGTGTCACGGCCATTTTTTATGAATGACATAAGATTATTTAGGCTACCAAAACATCATTTTCATCAGGTCTCTAAAAATTGCAAAAAATATATCTGACTATAAAATGTTCATTAGGAATAACAACAAAGATTTCAGCTTTCTTACCACATTTTTTTTACTATGTATATTCTATTCTATACATTCTTACCAGCTGCCTGTTGGCTGTATAGTTACGGTCATTGCTTATATCATTTTAGAAAAAAAGCTATTTCCGACATTTCGTTTCTGGCATGTAGTATTTTTGTAAAATGTGTGATAATATGTTTTGATTGAAAATAATGTACCTGGTCGAGCAACCGTACTGTAGGTTGCTGCGCTCATACCATGACAGTTGTCTGGTATTTGGGTTGGGCCGCCAGACAAGGCAATGTATCTGCCCCGGGAGAATTTTTAGATGAGATATTTATCAGAGAGAATTATTATGAAGAAGATGAATAAACATTAAAAAAAAAACAAATGTGTTTTATTTTTTTTCAGAACTCGTTTTTATTTAATTGTTATTCCCCAAAGTCTAGGACTTAGGGTCTGAACGTATTTTTCCCAATAGTTTCAGAGTTTATTACAAAAAAAAAAACAAAGAAACCTTTACTATTTACTATAGTAGTATCTATAAATAAAAAATGATTTGATATATAAGCTTGTATAGCTGAGGAAGGTGCATGCCGCGCGCTAGTATGCCGTGTGGCAGATCACCCTTCTCCATGTTTAGTGAAATGTTAGGTTCGAATGTGATGAGGGAGGGTCTCGCTTGACAATAGACAGATTACCAAACATTTTATGAGTTTCATTATTCATATTATTATGTAAGAATCAATTCATAAATGTCAACTAAATCATAACCTCAAAATCTTTAAAATGAAAAATCTTTGGATTTAGACTTTTTTCACTAATAATCTTGATACATAATTGTTTAGGAATTGCTGCTGAATTGTTAAATATTTTTTTTACTTCTAAACGCTACACATTTACATCAACTAAAATCATGTATGGAGACCTGCCATTGTCCTTTCTTATCATCTCCAATCCATCCAAAGGTTGTCTGTAAGAAATTGCGGAATGCGATAAGACCGCCAATTATACTTGTGTTTTTATCACCTTAGTTTTATTTTTTGTTTATACATTCACCTTAGTTTGATGTACAATAAAGTGTTAAATAAATAATAAATAAATAAACGTAATCCTCCTAGCCAGTTTCGGCTACGGCGGCCAATCTCAACGGAGATCAGCCAGGTACGCAGGAGATATTATAGTGCACAAGTGTGTGCGCAATAAATAAAATAAAATACTTTATTCATCACGTGGGCGAACATAGTTGCACTTATGATAAGTCAAGATACATTAATACACAAATACAATACACAATACACAGGTGCACTCACTATTCCTTCACTCTCATAGTCCGGTGAGACGGCAATCCGACATGACCGGAGAGAGATCAGGCGCAGGACCAACGGCTTTACGTGCTTTCCGAGGCACGGGGGTATCACATCGCCAACTTCCTGACTCAGAGCTGCGACTGAGTATTTTTTTATATGGAAAAACCCAGTCACACTATTTTTTTGGTTCGATCTAGGTTTCGAACCCAGGACCTCAGCGCGCAAATCGTACTCGTAACGCGTACGCAATACAACTACGCCACTGATTTGTATAAGTACTACTAATAAAGTAAGGCGACCATTGAAGGCAGACTTATTTTAAAATCTTCATAAAATCGTTTGATGGAATACAAAAGCCTCTAATTAAATTAAAACATATCATAAAAATTATAATAAAAAAGCTAACAATACATCGTAGTATGTATTTGCATTACTACACAAATAAATATGCAAAACATGGATGTTGGGCCATATTAGGAACCGGGCCTTTTTCGGTCACACAACATTATATAAATGTGAAGAGGTTTGTTAGAATGAACCGCAGATACTCTTGATTCCGAGTTGGATGAAATATTGCATATAGATAGATCATGATCATTCATATAGATTACCTAAATTACCTTTTATTCTCGAAAGCTTTCTTCGGGTAAATAATTGATCCAGTTTCAATCATACACACACACACACACACGCCTTTTATCCCCGAAGGGGTAGGCAGAGGCGCAACTAGTGCACCCACTTTTCGCCGTGCGTATTCCGTCCCATGATGTGATAGGGAGCGAGCCTATCGCCATATCGGGCACAAATTCCAGACTTCGGGCTGATACTGAATTTAAAAAACCCAATATCACTTTACCCGACCCGGGAATCGAACCCAAGAATTTCAATCATAAGTGTCATTATTTTTGTTAATTTAGGCTTAGAATTACTTGACTTGTTTTATTTTTAAACCTAAAGTAATAATGTAGAGTGCTTGAAGTATTCCAACTTGAGTGAAGAAAAGTAGTGTAATCAATCACTTATCTAATACATTTAAGTGGCTTTAAGATATAAGACAAGATACTAATTTGTAAAAACTCGGAATAAATGACAAATGAGGTTGGCAATTAATCTGGGAAAAAACAGTTTAGACTTTTTTGCACCATAATCCCGGAATATTTGCTAACGAGAGATTTCGGCTGCGTAAACCATAGCAATGTTTATTTCTGCCGTCAAGCAGCAGTGAGCATGCATTGTTGTGTTCCGCTTTGAAGATATTGTAGCCAATTTCACTTAGTGCCGATTTTACCGTTTGCTGACACCTGTCACATAAATCGATCCCTCTCACGTAAGTTGTTGTATGCCACAAAAATGCCGTTTTGCGTTTTTACTGAAAACTATCCTAATTTGCATTATTTAATGCATTCAAAGTGAAAAAATTACGAAAACACGATTTTTTCAAGGATTTTCCAGACGTATTTTGTTGTAACTTTCGAACGAGAACGGTCTACAAATTAAAATACCAGTTAAAATATTATTGTATGTATTGTTGTAACTATTACATACAACAATTAACAATACCTAAACTCCGCGGTATAATGTTGTAATTATGAGATACAACATCTAGCATAGCCTATACTCCGCAGTAAAATGTTGTATGAACGATATCTCAGAAAATATACATATTTTTTTAAATTATCTTTCAACATAGTCAAGAATACTATAAATTACATACATATACTAAATTTCACAAAGATACAATGATAAATGAAGTTTTTAGTCCAATTTGAATCTTTAAAATACTCTACTGTAAAATTGTGATTTTGGGGATACAACAACTTACGTGGGAGGTATCGAAATGTATAAGCCGACCAAATACCAAATACACAAGTCACACTGTAATCTATACTCCTAAATAAATGGGATTAAAATGAGTACCATCTACATTAGCTGTTTAATACGATAACTTTCAAATAAACTGAACTTGAAACCTGCAAAATAAGTCCTTAACACCCTAAGTCTCAGGATAACTAGTGCAGTATAGTGCCTCGTAGTGCTTTGCAATTTAAAGATCTACATGGTGTTGCTATTGTTTTAGTGCGATCGTGACGCGACGATAGCCTAGTTGGGATTGGAATGGACTGCCGAGACGAATGTCCGCAGATTCAAAATCCAAGGGCACACACCTCTGACTTTTCTCAAAAGTTATGTGTGTATTCTTTGTGAATTATCGCTCGCTTTAACGGTGAAGGAAAACATCGTGAGGAAACCTGCGTACCTGAGAAGATCTCTGAATTCCGACGGTATGTGAAGTCCGCTAACCCACAGAAGGCCAGCGTGGTGGACTCAGGCCTAAGCCCTCTCAGTTGTAGAGGGGGCCATGCTCAGCAGTGGGCAGTTTTATAATACAGAGCTGGTATGCCAGTATGGTATGGTATGGATCGTGACGCTTACTGGTCTCGTCATTATAAAAAGCATCATTAAAAATTACAAGGGTTAAACAACCAATTCGACATTAACAAAACATATGTCAAGACCACAAATAAATAGTACGTAATGAAATAATTAGAAGCGTGTGTGCGTGTGTCGACGTTTAAAACGCCATCAGCACTCGTGCCTCCAATCATTAGGACATGTGGGGACGATACCGTATTGTTTGTTATTGTAAATTAAGGCAGCATTAGGCTATTTTTGATGTTTGTTTTATCATGGAGGTTAGAAAAGGAAGAATTAGCAGGCCTCTGTATCAATGGGATATAAGTATCATTGTCGCAAAGAACTCTATTTCTGTCAGATAGAATATCCAAAATCCACCATTTTTATTTGTGATTAATCGGAAATTAACCAAAGTTTCATCCGATATTGTAAGTGTACCTAGGAAAGTAGAAACCACAAGCTTGCAGACCAATGTGTACAATTAAAACATAAATCAACATGAAAAGTAATAATGTGTATAATATAATGATAGCAAATGGTTAGTACTGCGTGCCAAAAATAAATAAAAACAACAATTCGAACCCAACAATTTTTCACTGGTGATAGGTCTCTCATATGTAAGAGTCCGTCTGGGTGGGTACCACCGCAATGTCTATTTCTACCGCTAAGCAGCAGTGTGCATGCACTGCTGTGTTTCGGTTTGAAGGACATTGTAGCCAGTGTAACTACTGGACATAATGAGACTTAAAATCTTATGTCTCAGGATGACGAGCGCAGTGGAATGCCACACAGTACTTTGTAACTCAAGGTGCTGGATGGTGTTGCTACTGTTTATGGGTGGTCGTATCGCTTATCATCAGGCGAACGGCATGCTCGTCTCATCATTCCATGTAGTAAAAAATAAAATAAAAAAAACGAATATTTTAAATAAAGCACAATATAAGCTAAGTTAGCAGTCGCAATATTCAGATTGATGCTGCTTATGAAGGAGCAGTCACGTAGATTAAAGTCAATCTATAACTTGAAGAAACTCGTAATTTGCATACATTGTATTTACATATTTTCTTGAGCGTTAAACTGGAGATAAAATGGCCCATAATTCCGCTATAGTAAAATTAAAATAAGCAAAACTAAAAGCCCAAAAGGTTAATGTAAAAGTATTTGGTATGATAGATATTATTTGAGTAGCAACCATAGTTTTGTAAATATTTGAGGACAAGCAACGGAGTGCAAACACTATAATATTCTAGTTTGAAAGAGATTAAGGAGCTAGATTTTTTTTATACTGGCTCGGCAGTCACCCGCACCTAATGGTAAGTGAAGCGGGATTTAGATAGAGTACCGACTGACGAGAGGTCATTATCCCTCTCCAGTCGACTCAGTTATGCCGGCCTGTATGAACCGGATATACACAGGCTGATCCCGCAACGCGGCACACTTACGTGGGCCACTATGGCGAATTTTAACACCTTAAAGTACGGTGGTCGCTATCCAGGCGGATACAAAACGTATCCATTATCCTACCACCAGAAAATTAACGCCAACATTATGTATTGAAATGACATATCTCAGCGACATGCTTATAGTTTTTTTTTTTTTTCGGTAGGCGATCCTGCAGTCAACACCGGGGGAAACCTGCGAATGGGATACTGGAGTCCCCCGGCTTGACGACTGCAGGGGCCTGGGAAGGAAGTGGAAAAGGATGATGGAAGGAAAGGTGGGGAATGGAGAAAGGTTCTCAGGATGGGTGGAAAGGAAAAGGTGCAAGGAAATGTTCGCGGGCCCTTTTAGGCCTCAATGTGTTATACAACCAAAAGGTATACACACTGACTGTGTGCCTCGGCCCGCGACTAATGTTCCCCCGCGCATGGGCGTGCATTGGGTGTGAAGACCCAAAGCACAAGAATTGCCTCGGGGGGCACATGCTTATAGTTAGGTTACGTCATTCCCAAACATTTTGTTTATTTTCTATTAATATTAACGATTGTAGAAGGTGTCTTGGCCATGGCCCTGGGCTTTATTAGACTTAACTTCTAATTTCTGGAAATTAAGAAAGCGTAATTATATGCGTTGTTTTGCAACATAAAGTTCTTGGTGTATAAAAAGTGTTTATGAAGAGTCGTAGTTACTATAGGGAGAAGTTTTGCTCCATTTCAAACGTCGAATATAAGATCACACAAATAGCGCAGAAGCAACTCGTTCCAATTCGAAATACATGTATTATCCGATATGGTCTAGTGGCTAGGATACCTGGCTCTCACCCAGGAGGCTCGGGTTCGATTCCCGGTATCGGAATACACTTTTTGTACATTTTGAGCAATATAGCTAGTACAAAATAAAAAAAAAACATATTTTTGTCAAAGAAAATCAGAAACGAATCTTTCCACAAAACCTAAACATAAAATTATTATATGCAAAATATCTGTAAAAGTATATTCCGATACCGGGAATCGAACCCGAGCCTCCTGGGTGAGAGCCAGGTATCCTAGCCACTAGACCATATCGGATAATGGCAAGATTATCAAAATGTAAGAAGCATTTCTATGAGGGATTTGAGAATGAGAATTTTATAACAGATCAACATTTTCCACAATTCGGGTTGCAGACCAAACACTCATCTAAGTTTATACTTGTGTGCAAACCGCAAACTATGTAAACTAAGCTATTTACAATTTACTGAAGCATTGTACGAAAAATAAAAATGTAAGCATTGATGTGTAAAAAAATTAAATCAATGTATGTAAAAGTTAATAATTAGGGTTTTAAAAATAAATAAATTAGATGATGAAATATTCCAAACTATTTTGGCAAAACTACATACACAAGTGGCAAAAATATTGTGATTCTCGGCAACTGATGTTCATTAGTTTTAAGTATTAACCTGTGTGACCATCGCACTTAGGTACAGTCAGCCACAGAAGTAGCCGAATAAATTTCTAAACTTAAAATCGCCTATACACTTTTATTTTATTACCAAAGTGATTTTTTTCTTCACAAACATAAAATTTAAGACCTTCACTTTCATTCACACCAAGAAATAAAAATATTTCAACTAAGCTTAACGTGTAAAGGCTATTTGAAGTTTTGAATTTGTTCAGCTACTTATGCGGCTGACTGTACATTACACTGTATGTAAATAGTATATTTTCATCTTTTTACTTGTCTTAATATAAATTCTGATGGGGTTTGCATGTCCATATTGATAAAACACTGATATACATAAGAATAAGAAGTAGAAACGAATTCATAGCATCACGCTTATTTCCTTTTAGGGTAGGCAGAGATATAACACGCCTACGTTTTGCCAGCTATGTTAGACCCCACTCTTTAAGTAATAAGGGGTGGGCCCTATTGCCATTCACCGGGCACCGTATAAATAAAATATTTGTCTTAAGTCGATCTTTTTATATCTTCAATCAATCAATTAGCCTGTCACTGTCCTCTGCTGAACGTAGGCCTCCCTAAGTGAGCGCCAACCATCCCGGTCTTGAGCGGCCCGCATCCATCCGCTACCATTTTGTATCTTGGTGTGTATAAATTCTTAACATCTTTACTGGTGGTGGGACTCTCCTATTCAAGAGGCCGCCTGGGCAGGTACCACCGCATTGTATATTTCTACCGCCAAGAAGCAGTGTGCAAGCACTGTTGTGTTCCGGTTAGAAGGACATTATAGCCAGCGTAATTACTGGGCATTATGAGATTTAAGATCTTATGTCTCAGGGTGACGTACGTAGTGGCAGTACGCAGTACTTAGTAATTCAGAGTTATGTGCGGCGTTGCTACTGTTTATGGGCTGTCGTATCGCTACCATCAGGCAAACGGTATGCTCATCTCGTCATTCAACTGCAATAAAAAAAACAACATAAAATTATATTCTTATTTAAATCTAAATAAAAATGTCCTTGACATTTATTACAAAAGTGACTCTACATTATTAATTTAAGAATGTTTATTTTAATACATCATTCAATATCCGATATGGTCTAGTGGCTAGGATACCTGGCTCTCACCCAGGAGGCTCGGGTTCGATTCCCGGTATTGGAAATAATCTTTTTACTTTTGACTGTAAACGCAATTTTGTTTTGTTTCACATATTCATAACGTGTTAATATTGTGTGAGACAGTTTGTATTTGAACTGTTTATAATGTGACGACCTCGATGCTAAGCTTGCATTTTTTAAATTATAATAAATAGTATTTAGAAATTTAAAGGTCTCGGTCACATGATTACCTACTTATTGTAAATTGCTTGGTCCTTACTGTCAGTACTTGGTAGTATAAAATCCAGATGTAAAAAATGACCGTTCAAAAATATCATATAATTTTTCAACAAGAAAAAAGAGAAAAACAAAAATATGTCATTCCAATTTTAAATACTTCATTCATTTATTACTTTTACTATGCAAATACAACAATCGAATCAAACTATGTTCAGAAAATTCAAACAATAAATTCCATTTGATATAATCTAATTTCTATTTCCATAAATTTGGCTGTACATAAAATTGGCTATTGTTAAAACTGGTTTGCGACCCTTCATTTTTAATTTTTATTTCACTTATATTGCAATAAAAAGGTTTTACTTGAACAATAAAAGTTTTTATGAGAGAATAGTGTTTCTGCAGTGGAAAGAACAGGTTGGTAAAGGTAGATAGGATACAAGGGAGTTAAAATATTTACATAGATATCTCCAGCTATAAAACAAACCAAATCAATTGTCAAATTGCTACTATAAATTCCGTTGTCGGAGTATTGCGATGGGTTGTGGCTTATACGATTAAATCAATAAAGACATTGAATATTAATCTACACTTTCCTCTGTGCAATTATTATCAATGAGGAAAGCAATTTCATTGATGATAGTGGCCCCAGCATTACTGTACCCCGGTTGACCCTGGACCCCGGACAACCACCAGAATGCATTAAAATAGTTATTGTCAATACAAATGTACAATATTGATGATATCAACTCCGTCACCCTTGTTAATGATGTAATTTTGTGTAAAAAATTGTCAACACTAGATACACATCTGCCGCCCGCATAACCGCGGCGGTTAAAACAATATTTTGAAAATAGGTAAAATAATGTTTCTATAGATATTTGGGTTTATACTTATTGCATATTAATGGATATTTTACTTATTATAAAAGCTTATTACTTATATACATTTATGCTAGAAAATATATTTCGCCGACTATGTTAGAGTACGATAAGTGCGAATTATAAACAGAAGACTACAAGTTACATGAATGTTTTGATACAACTGAATAACGAGACGAGCAAGAAGCTCGTCTGATGGTACCATACAATTGAACCTCGCCACCCTAATTATGAATGAAACCCACAGTGAGGCACAGAAAATACCTCATCACCCTGCGGTATTACATATTATGTATTAGGTCTTATATTATAATCTATCTAAATTCCTATCCATCCCAAGGTAGTTTCAGTTAACCAAACAGGACAACATATTTTGTGTATAATAGAGGACATTGATAGGGAAGTATCACGATATAATGTCATTATATCAATTGATTTTAGGGCGTTGTGCCGTGGGATAAATTACACGTTGTCCTCTATACGCTGTGGTCAGTAATTTTTCTATTATATTCATGTTGTTTTGTTCCGGTAACGGATTTTTGGGGAAAATAATAAGTTTTTTTACATAGCAAAACGATTTTGGTCTAAAATTTTTATATTTCGCACCATCGAAATAAGAGCGCAAATCTCGACGCTTGTCGTAATTATGCTTACTTAAACAAAAATATTTAATAATACCTAATCGTTACGTAAAATTTGTATTTTAAGCTAAGTTAATATAGTTCTGGAAATATTCGAGCTTCTGCTCTAGTCTCTCTGAGTCATATCCTACAAAGTAATCAATTCAAAAGATTTTTTTATATCTCAAATGATAGACATGACTTTCTATAATTGCGAGTTTTTCAGAACCGGTTCATCAGTCATAAAGATTACCTACAAACTTTACCTCTTTATATTAATGTAGACAAATTAACTTGCTTCCTTACCGTTTATTTCCTTGCTCCCCTTTCATTCCCGAACACGTGGGAAATAGAACATTCGCCTTTAATTTACCGAAAGTGTCTCAAATTGTCTCCGCAAGGACGCTTTTCATGACTCTTGATAGGGTTGGCAAAATGGAACTAATTTTAACCGTTATAAAATTTTGGGGGTAAAGTGACCCAACTGCACTGACGATGAGGGAAAGGGGTCCAGATAGAGTTATGCCGGCCTGTTTGAACTGGATGTACACAGGCTGATGAACGCGGCACACTTACGTGGGCCACTATAGTGGGTTTTAACACCTATGTATCGTGCTCGCTATCCGGGTGAATCCTACTATAATATTATAAACGCGAAAGTTTGTAAGTATGGATGTATGGATGTCTGGATGTGTGGATGTTTGTTACTCTTTCACGCAAAAACTACTGAACGGATTTCGATGAAATTTGGCACACGGGTAGATTATGTCCTGGATTAACACATAGGCTACATCATTTTTATCCCGGGAAAATATAAAGCGGGATTTTATCCTGGGAAGACTCATTCACGCGGGCGGAGCCGTGCGCAAAAGCTCGTACAAGATATATCCTACCAGCCGTCTTGGTCTAACTCACAGAATCCACGGTGCAATTACAATGATTAATATCACAGGGTGACGGGCGCAGTGAAATGCAGTCTACAGATTACTTAGGGAAGGTACTGCTTATGTAGTGCTTCGTAATGCAAAGTCCAGGTGGTGTAGGTCAATGGTAGGTCGTGTCACTTACCACCATACAAAGTTGTAACATATTAGAGATTTTTCGAGCTCTCTGAAAGTGTTGGAGACCTAAGATGGCAAAATTAAGTACCTATAGATATAGGTCTTCCGTATCAATATATTCTTTGGCACAGAAAATAACAGACCTGCTTTCCTAACCTAAAATAAATCCCACATGCAGGTTTTATAAGACCTTCCCATATACATTTTAGCAAGAAAAATAACATTAAGGTACACAGAATATCCATTGATTATATCAGTAAACACATATAACAATTACAGTGTAGGTATATAAAAAGAGAATGGGCCCGAAATGAATATACGCTCGGCAAACCTCTGAGGATAAATAATTCATGGAATAATATGTCTTTCTTGAGGCATTTACGGGATGGAAACATACGGGGTTGGAATTGGTCGAACAATAGACTGTACAATTTTTTATGGTATTGAATGACGAAACGAGCATGCCGTTCGCCTGATGGTAAGCGATACGACCACCCATAAACAGTAGCAACACCATCCAGCACCTTGACCTACAAAGTACTGTGTGGCATGCCACTGCGCTCGTCATCCTGAGACATAAAATGTTAAGTCTCCACCGGTTAAATATCATACTTCTTATGTGTGTTTTGAACCTATACCAAGGAAATAGTAAACATGACTGCCCACAAGGAGTAACAACATCTTTCCGGTTTGAATAAAATCTGACCGTATAAAGTGGGTCAAAATCGCGCCCAAAGGAGTCGGTTACAAACATACATACAAGTGAAGCTAATATAAAGCGTGTAAAAATAAAACGGCATGTAAATCTTGTGTCTCATCGAAGCGGATAAAATGCTCGCAAGTAAAATCCACCGCACGTTTCCAATTCATATTGCGTGTGAGGCAGCCCTGGCTGTGTCCGCTAGTCCGTGGCCTAGTATCCATTAAACTGTATTATTTCTATCCACACACCCTGTAATTTACTTGTAAATGTATTTTATCAATTTGTTATTTAACCTTAGTGTTTGGTTTGTGACAAGTGTAAATAATACCGAGGAGTATATTTTACATTTCTTGACTAGTATATCAGTCTACTTGGGCTTTTCATTGTGTGTGATCCCTAAAGTTAGCGGCTTTGCAGCCCTATTGGCTTTGCTAAAATCCTTGGGCCGCTGCACTCGCCAAGAAGATAGGCGGACCGCTTGCTCGTCTACCTATTGTAGACAATTAAAAAAGTTATTCTTAATAATTTGACCTAGACAAGTGCTATTATTTTTTCCCTAGTTTCCAGCAAGCGTAATGTAACGACGATGTTTTTTATAAGCATAATGCATGCATCGTCCTGCATCCGATGCAATCCTCTGCGCGACACTTACACTATTTTACAAACCAGAATCAACCCTATCTAATGTAGATCAAATCCACAAAGATAATAAAATTAGTCACTGGTCAGCAATAAAAAATCAATGACCAAACGTCACAAACAAACTATCGTAAATAAACAAGATTGCATCTGTCCAACCCTTCAACGGAGCAGGGTATTTTCATCCCAATCGTGAATTTTCGGGCACGCGCCCATTGTCGGCCTTTTTTAATTTTATTCACGTTGTTAACAATAAGCAATTGTTCGATAAACGCTTGACCATTTAAGTAGTGGCCGCGAGCTAATTATATTGTTAAAATAATGATAGATGTGGTCGTTTAATGACAATGGCGGTCGTGATTTTCAATTTGGCAGCGTAATTACGTTAGGTTGTATTGTTCGGGCGCCGGTCGACGCGACGGTTGAAAGTTTATCAAGATAGCAAATGTAATAATCGAGGGTCCAATTTGCGTGTAGGTTACGATTTAGTGCCGATTTTATAGTTTGATTTTAGACAGCTGTTTATTATAATTGTGCAGTTTTATATACCACGTATTTTTAATCAAACATAGTTATGATAAATAAAGCGTTGTAATAGCAATTTAAATGTGTTAAAACATTTGTGTGTTATTAAATGTGTTATTTATTTACAGACTTTAACGAATTAAAATCCGCCTCGCTATATAGCAATTACACAATTTGCGTTTCGTACTCAGCCATTCTATATGCCTTTAAATGATTAAATACTCATAGTAATAACAACCATATCATCCCGTATTATATACTGCCCACTGCTGAGCACGGGACTCCTCTACAACTGAGAGGGTAAAGTAATATCAAAATGATTATAAATTGCTGGACATATTGTATGTACAAAATTTACGTTACATTCGGTTACAGTAAATTGACTACAATATACTTAATAGCACGAATTATATTATAGTTCAAGTATAATCTCGACCAAAAAGAAATGTTTTCATCCCTCGATGGTCGTCAGAATTATAGAAATTTTTCCTCATGCACGTTAAAATATTCAATTTTACACCCAATACCAAGGAATTTATCGTATATTTTATAAACCATATGCCTCGCACATTCGACCGACTACCGATCAATAAAATTAATCGACCATTCAGTATAAAATTCTGAAAGGACAAACCACGAAACCAATACGCACACGTGACCCTGACACGACATGCAACAATAATTTTGTATGCAAATAAGAAATATCTTAAGTGGGATCGAAATACCCACCGCGTTGTTTACGGTTGAGGGCAGTCGAGGTCAAAAGTGTTTTAGAAAGAAATGCTGGCAATACTTTTATATGAGAGGTATCATAAAAGTTTTCTAGTACTTACGTCACAACAGACAGCAACAAGTAGCAGAAAATATATATTAAGGCGTGTCACGTGACCATTAAAAATAACTTAATGTCTTTATTTCGACTTTTGACATTGGTCTCAAAAATTTTATGTGCCAATCATTATACCCTTATATTTACTCCGCGATTATACCCAATTAGTGTTTCTGTTCTTTTTTTGAACATAGGTATCGTAATATAAAATCAAACGTTCTATTCAGCCAGTCTCTTAATTAATTTAAAAAATATTTTAATATTGTGCCAGTATTATGTAATACATAAAAAGATTGTCGATGGTAAATGTGTCGCTGATTGTCCGTGCGTAGAACCACAGCACACGTAGAACAGATGTTAAGTGCACCGGCTAATTTACATCCAGCAAGGGTTAGGCGACAGTACGGTTTTGGGGTGGCCTGGCATGCTACTGTTTCAATTGCCTTTTTAGCAATTCTAATGTTTATTTATGGTCATATACCACAAATTTATTTGTAAAAATGTATTGTCATCGTGCTTGTAATATTGTTAAATGTAACTGTTTGCAATAGACAAATCAATGCACCGATGATAGTGAAATATTGCTTAAAAAAATTGGAAAAAAATATTGTCCACGATTATATTATTGCTATTTAAGTTTATATTTTGCTAAATATAAGTAAATAACTGATTTAAAAAGTATCCCAATAGGAAACGTCTTAAATCTTAACCATGTCAATCATAATAAAAACTTATTTTTCGATTAATGAAACGCAAATTGATTTTTATTACCGTTTTAGGTAAAGTAATGTGTTTACCCTGTAATAACAAGTCATAGTCATGGAGGCATTTGGGGAAGGGGTGCGACCACATTCCGACGGCTGTACGATATTACGCACCGCGCGTTAACTTTGTAAAGTACTTGGAGTTTGGAATCGAAAATAGTTGGATAGTTTTAATGTAGAGTTCAAAAATAATTTTACTTTATAGAATATTTAATACATCTTGCCTGATTAACAACGCACTCAC
This sequence comes from Sphinx pinastri, assembly GCA_947568825.1. NCBI lineage: Eukaryota > Metazoa > Arthropoda > Insecta > Lepidoptera > Sphingidae > Sphinx > Sphinx pinastri. The sequence continues at coordinate 2,887,605 of OX387615.1, forward strand.
GAAACAGGTAATTGTAAACATGAAAACTGTTTTCAGTGCATATAATTTATGGCTAGTAAATCTGCATATTAGGAAGTGATTACTGATCCAAAAAGATGCAATAAAAACAATCCTGACTTCTCATTCGTTTTTGGTATCATCCCTCTCAAGCATACCCATGGCGTAGAAAACAACTGCTAATAAAGCTACTGTACTATATATAAACGAATTTAATACATATTCTCCCCTTACCCTATCCACCCGTAACAACTCCATGGTGCCTCACACGTGCGCCTTAAGTGTTCAGTATACAGTCATTTAGAATTAGTTTAGTGTAGATATGGCTGATATGTACAATTATTGTCACTTAGACCACGTAGCGGAACAACCTTATCAATTTCACTACGTTTGAAATTGGAATTACTTTTTTTCGTTTTTTAATTGTGGCCAGTGGCTGTTAAATTGTTTTTAAAACTAGAGACATTGGAAATATTGAGGCCAAGTTTAAATTAAAAGTGGAAGCTATAATCTTAACACCTTTGCGATGAAAAAAATTTGATCTCAAATTATCTCTAGTAAGAAGATCTATTCTTAGTAAGGATTGCTTCAATTCATTTGAGAAGAGACATGGCGTCTCTAAAGAGTAAGTCAACGACAACTATAGTGTCTTTGGTTAGGTATTCCGCGTGTGGACTGCACTATTTCCTATTTATTTTCAACGTCATTCAAATCGGATGGTAACTAAAGGCTCTACAGTGGACTTAGACTACCTATTTACTTGTTAAATTATTCTGCAAATTCAAAATCCTTTATTGATTCACTCCGCCCCACCTCAAACCTTCATTTCGGCACGCGCGAATATTATAGTCTTTAGCGACAATGATTTATGATTTAAGTCCACAATGGTCAATCATGTATGTTTACACTATATGGGCACATTTATCCGAACAGATGTCCGCGGGTGCGCTGGGACGTGATCAGGCGTTTTGTCTGATAAATGCTTATTGAATAACGTTATTGGAAATTAATACGCTTGAAGGGTTTACCAAGCTGGAGAGGTTATGTTTATTACGACGGGTTAAATAGACCCAGTTTTGCGACAAATAATCAACCATACAAAGCTTCGAGCCTTTTTCCCTTTTCAAGGGTAGGCAGACGTATAACACACCCACACTTTTGGTAGCTATGTTTTTTTTTTCGGTAGGCGATCCTGCAGTCAACACCGGGGGAAACCTGCGAATGGGATACTGGAGTCCCCCGGCTTGACGACTGCAGGGGTCTGGGAAGGAAGCGGAAAAGGATGATGGAAGGAAAGGTGGGGAGTGGAGAAAGGTTCTCAGGATGGGCGGAAAGGAAAAGGGTGCCAGGAAATGTTCGCGGGCCCTTTTAGGCCTCAATGTGTTATGCAACCAAGAGGTATACACACTGGCTGTGTGCCTCGGCCCGCGACTAATGTTCCCCCGCGCATGGGCGTGCATTGGGTGTGAAGACCCAAAGCACAAGAATTGCCTCGGGGGGCGTGGTAGCTATGTTAGGTTCCAGATAATAGAGGGTGGACCTATTGCCATTTACTGGGAACACTAAAAATAATGAAAACTTTCCCTTATAGGAATTAAAAATGTATTTAGAAATATAAGAAATCAACACTGATGAAAATAAATTACAACCATAGTTTTTTTTATAAGCCATAGTTCAGTCATGGCTTCAATTTCCATGAATGTGATTTTTTTGTATAAATCAATTTTGAGACGAAAGACTATCTTAATATATTTGGAGACGCGGTTCTATTACAGTTCGTAATAGGTACTTATAGTTAACATATAAGTTACTTTTAACCTATTATTACAAATTTTGAATACCTTATCATCCAGATAGTTCTATAGATGTCACCCTTTACCGTTGTATGTTCATAACTAACCGGTAATGACACGGCCATTGTTCCCCGTTTAAAAGCCTGAAGCACCCTCTATGCTTGGTCACGTAAAAAAAATAAAACTTGTCTACGGCGTCGTCATTATCTGTTTACACAGAGTTTTGTCTATGCATCTCTATTGTTAAACAAATGGGGAAGTTGCGGATTTAGTTTACAGGTTCTGCAGGTATATAAAATTGTTGTAAATGGTCTAATGTCTAATATTATTTACATTTCTTGGAATAAATATTATTCCTTTGGATTTTCGTAAGTTTAATTTCAATAGTAGCAATTTTTTTAAAGGATTTCTATCGTCACATAATATTATAAAATACCTACTTAAGGTCAATACAAAAATTATTTCAAATAGTTTTTTTTATGTAAGTTAATTCGTTACTATGTTTTCTTACTGAAAACATTAAAAATAAATATTACCTTAATCATTGATAACCTTAATACACAATTTTTTTATGGAACCCTAATGCCGGTAATAAACAATGATTAGTTTTTTTTTTATGAAAGGGGGTGCATTATTGATACGTCAGGATTAAACTTAATCTGCATTGTGAAACGTTTAGCAAATATATTTTATTTATACTATCTATTTAAAAGTATTTTTAAATAGTTTTAAGTTTATTTAAAACTGCAAATAACGTAGAATTTAATATGAAATACTTACCTACCCTTAGTATAATAATACCAGCCCTGTATTAAATACTGCCCACTGCTGAGCACGGGCCTCCTCTACTACTGAGAGGGGTTAGGCCTTAGTCCACCACGCTGGCCTAGTGCGGATTGGCAGACTTCACATACCCTCGAAATTCTTATCGAGAATTCTCAGGTATGTAGGTTTCCTCACGATGTTTTCCTTCACCGTTAAAGCGAACGATAATTGATAAACAATACACACATAACTTCGAAAAATCAGAGGTGTGTGCCTTGGGTTTTGAACCGCCGGACATTGTCTCGGCAGACCGTTCCATTCCCAACTAGGCTATCGTCCGTGTACCCTTAGTACCTACCTATAAATATCGTTATAATTACTCAAGAAAGTAATGTGATTTCAAAAGTGTTATAAAATCAGTATAGTCTTTTTTTTTCAGCCTTTGATAGTCTTGATTGATAGCCTCTAGTCCATGGTGTTTTCGGTGATGTTAAACATAATTAAATGTCATGAAAATTTAAACAAAATACCAAGATGTTGAAATTATTTCATAAGATTTCTTTTAAATACTATGTATACAAAGTTACCGTACGTTACATTCTTATTGGATCTCTACCATGTAGAGCAGACCAGCGTGAGTGGGAGATTTACAAATATCAAATTTTACATTATAAAATAACTGTTTTAATAACTATTATTTAGTATATAGTCAACGTCAAAATAATCTTTATTTAAATTTTCAAATCTTCATAAAGTATGTATTATAAATATTATATAAAGTATGTATTATACAAGCATTATAATATATCAATTCAAGACTCTTTAGCGCACTATTGACAATAGAGATCGTATAAAAAACACTTTGATGAATGTAAATAATACTTGGTAATAAATTATAAAACCATGACTAAACTATAAAACTAGTTCAAAAGTGCATTACAATAGTTTTTAAATCGTTCACGATGATAGGCAAGTTCAACCCTAAAAAATAGAAAAAAGAATGAAAGAAAAATAGATGGCGCTTTCATTTTTTTTATTAGTTGTAATTATGACGACTATCTTTAATTAATATAATTTTTCAGTACTCATAATATGCTTAGGATCTAACATCATACTGCTCTACATTGCGCCCCTTTAAATAACTATTTAATACTCGTAGTTAATATTAATACCTATATTTAAAGAAGACCACATAATATTCAATAAGAAGCAAAAAAAAACGACTCGTTAAATTATTCCGTAACCCGGTTATCCAATCTATGGGTTTCAATAAATTATCTTGCGAGGTGCGACTAAAATCTACAATTGCTTATGGCCTACCTTGCTATAAGCCTTATGCAAAATAGAAAGTCGCTGCTACCTACTATCATTATCACTTTACAATTAAATAGAACGCTTAAATGCCCAGAATGAATTTAATATAATATTATAAAATAATTTACAATTAGAATCAACGCCATCTACTCTATTTTCAATTAACTTTTGACATTATGATTGGATTACAGTGACATCTACTTTTCACTACAAACTAAATCTAAACTAAAGCTTACTGACAACTAAATAGTATGTATGGCGTGAGATAGATGGCGCTACCATAAATTTTACGTGATTATCGAATTTGTATGTTTATTAAGTTTCATTCTTATAACAATTTGTTATTTACCTACTGCTTATTATGAAGTCAAGTTTAGACGTAAATTCAAGTAATTCCCATTAGTTCATGAAAATTCATTAAGAGATACTACTATTACTACTAGACCTACTATTTATAGATGCAAATTAAAATGGCTATTAGTAAAAAAAAATATAATTTAAAAGACTACGTATCTACGTAAAAAAATTAAAGAGCTCAGCTAATTTAATTTATCCCCATAACATATTAAATTGTATACTTTGTTATTAAAGTGTTTACAGATAAACTAGAGACCAGCACAGGGGCAGATCAAGAGAACTTGAGGTGGCAAACACCTCACTAAAGCAGCTTTGAGTTCATTGATGGATGCCTACGGTGGCCAGATTGTCATATTGAAACCTACCTAATATTCTTACAGGATAACATTCCATTATTTATTCATTGTACTGGTTATCGATATTCGCTTAAAAATTGCGGTAAATATATCGGGAGGTAATATTACCTCATTTTGCAAAAGGCCGAGAAGTATAGTACCCCCGTCGAATGTTCTAAATAAGCCCCCAGACCTCACCATGGACATTAGACACGCAAGCCGTGGGAACGGCGGAGCTGCGAGCCACTCCCGCTGAATCGTGCTCTCATATCTCACTGACATTTTATTAAGGCTACCTTGCAATATCTTGATAAGAGTCTTGGGTAAGAATATATAGGGAATTTAAAACCTATATACTAAAATTAAGTTTACTGGTGGTAGCTCTTTCGTATGCGAGATGCCGTCAGGGTATAAGGTACCACCGCAATGTCTATTTCTACCATCAAGCAGCAGTGTGCATGTAGTGTTGTGTTCCAGTTTGAAGGACATTGTAGCCACCGTAATTACTTGGCATTATGAGATTTAACATCTTATGTCTGGGGGTGACTAGCGCAGTGGAGTGCCAAGCAGTAATTTATAATTAAAAGTAATATATGCGACCTTGCTACTTTTTATGGGCGGTCGTATCGCTTACAATCAGGCGAACGGCATGCTCGTCTGGTCATTTAACAGCAATTAAAAAAAACCTTTTATTATATCTATAATAAAAGGTTCTACTATCTAGTAGCACAACTAGGGCCATGATTTTTCGTTTTATTCCCTAATGAAGGTTCAAATGAAATGTACGTGCAAAACCTACGTCTACCTTATTGGAAGTACCTACATTGGTTGACGCCAGAACGTGTCCAGCGCCAGCCTAAACAAGGTAAATGACGGGAGACCGCCAAAACAAGCATGTATAGCAGATTTTTCACAATGGGTTTAAATACAATACATATTAATGTACAAGTTTAATGTATTCAAACCCTGTCACTAACACCACAAATAAAAATCTTTAAACCAGATAAAATATAGAAATAGAAAAAAAAGAGACATTAAAATACCAAGACGAAATACTCTATTCCTTAGGCGAAGTAAATTACTGAAGAAATTACCACAATCCAGTCCAATTCGTTTAATGGGACGCGGGACGGTCATGGAAGCCGACACATTAAAGTAATAGAACACACACAGAGCCGAAGCTCTAAGCTGTCAATTATCATTAGGAGCATAGACATTTGGAAGGCACAACATCCATAGGTACTTATATTAAGAAATCCGTACGGAAAGGGTACCTATGTAGGTACCCACTACTCTGCTTACTAAGGCTCCGCTGTCTGTCTGACTCTTTGCCAAGACGCCCGATTTAATACCCAAGAATATCCTATAGAATTTTATTTCTACTCTTCGTAATCAAATCAAGGCAAAAAAAATGCAAATAAAATAAGACTACCGTTTGGTAATAAACAAAAATCGTTATCAAAGCATCATCGTAATGGTCTTGTGCTACCCCTTAGTTGACAGAGGCGTGATGTTAATGTTTACATTTTCCCAATTTTCATTGCCAATAACGCAAACTTATACGAAAAAGTTTCCTAAAACCAGTTCTAAAACTGCCGCTTCGCACTCCATTAAACAAAGAGTGTTTAACATACTTTCTTATACACAACAGTGCGATATAGGACTGAAACATCTAATAGATAAGGTTACAAATACATTGAAAGAGAAACTGGAAAGAAATTCCCACATTATCCCATGCATGATCAAATTGGTAGTGAGACAATCGATTATTTCCACGCAGTTTGACCGTTTAATGGGATGCAATGCTAACAGCAGGAAAGCAATAAATAAGCTATGCTTCTTTATATTTATTTGCTATTTGGGGGTTTGGTGTTGACGCCCTACTAGAGATACAATGTCTTATTAGTTCATACTCTTCAGTTTTTTTTATTGTATGACATTACAGTGTGACGCGAGTCGGCTTTTCTGACCACACCGGACTTTCGGGAGAACGCTTTAGGCGCTCCAACCCTTTACATTTAAACGACCACGCTGAGGGCACTACCTAAGTGGGGTACGAGCCTCGGCTCAGGGCACCTGAGGTCGTTGGAAGACGATTGAGACATTAGCGATTAGGTCTCATCAGTGTACCCAGTACAATGTATTGAAAAAATAACTATGGTCAGTAGACTTTCATTAATAATTTCATAAGAAGATTTATCACACATACACCGTACACACACACTCTTTGCACAAAACTTATCAATCATTTCTTTTTAGCAGTTATTGAACTCGCAACCACACGTTTCTCAGCCATTCGTGCTATAAGCATCAATAACCGAGAACAGTCTCATCGCTATCGGAAACACAATCAAAGGGCCAATACTTCCTGAAACTGGGTCGAACGGCGGACCGCAAATGGTTTATGGTTTAGAAGTTTTATTATCGCGTATTAGGGTTGCCAATTAAGTAATATTTTTCGTATCCTAAAATAATGGTGTTCGTTTATGAAGATAATTTTAAGTTTCTTATAAAAAAAATACCCAATAGAAAAGAAGGTATTAGAACAATACTGGTGATTAAAAAAATATTTGACATAAAATAACAATTTAAAACATATAAAATAGAAAAAACACTGTTTTGAAGCTAAAGGTGTACCTACCTACTAGGGGTTATTTTTTAGTATAACATAAGATTACATATGCATTCTCATTACTTAACAATTAAGTCGGCAATGTTGACAACCCTTTTTTTTTTTTTTTTTTTTTTTTTTTTTTTTTTTCGCGGGGAAAAAACTCGTTATCGCTACCACCACTGGGGGGTGAGTGGAACGGTTATGTTGGTTTCACACAGTCTTACAGCCCAATGTCGACACTCGGGAGTATGGCATCATCCGAGCGAGCATTGGACCGAGTCCCTAACACTATGTACACCCTACACCGGCATACCAACCAAAACCCGCGGTGGCCTTCTTCGGCGCATACGAGACGGCCCCGGGGTATCTTGTTGCACTAAGATAGCTGCACGGGACCGTCCCTGCGCGGTGCCGTTGCGGCCCCTCTCTATACAAGGGGGCTAAGATGCCCCCGAACTCTAAAGGACGCCTTTGGCGTCTACGACAACGGGAGACCGACCACCCGCATTGTCGTCCACCTCGGAGTCGCTTATATTGGACTGAGCAGCCCCCCGCTGCTCGCCCCGCGACTTTCTCGAAGCCCCATTTAGTCGCCTCTTACGACAGGCAGGGGATGCCGTGGCGGAACTCTCTAAATGCCCCCGGGCCACAGGGCATGAGGCGCCGGTCAGTCGTCCACCCGGCGCCTCCTACGTCTCCTCTGGCTGCGGGCGGGATCGTTCTGCTCACGATCCCGCCCGGCGCTCTCCTTCCGCGAGATGACGCACTCGCTGAAGGAGACCATCGCTCGCCAAGACCTCCAGCCGCCAACCATGGCAGACACCACGGCCGGCAGCGAGAGATCTCCTCCGACGACTGCTCTAAGAGCGCTGCGTTGTAGATCCCAGGCTGGGCACTCCTCGAGAGTGTGTTGGACCGTATCCTCGCGGCCGCTGCCACAGTGGTGGCACACGGCGGACTCTTCTTTTCCGATCCGACACAGGAACGAGCCGAAACATCCGTGACCCGTCAGTACCTGTGTCAGACGGAATGTCGGCGCACCGTGGCGCCTGTCAAGCCAGCTTACAAAGACAGGTCGCACTGCCGCGACGGTCCTTAAGCCTGCATTCGGGCTCTCCAGCCTGGTATGCCACTCCTCCACGGCGGCGCTGCGGATGGAGGCTAATTGGGCCTTGACCTCCCTCGGGGCCAGTCTCCGCCCGAGCCGGGATGCCTCCTCACGCCAGAAGAATACTGACGAGAGGTATTTGGCATCCAATTCCCATGGCAGAGTACCAGCCAAGACGCAGGCCGCCTCGTGGGAGACTGTGCGGTAGCCCCTGATGAGTCGCTGCGCCACTATACGTTGTGGCTTGCGTAGTATAGCGGCGCATCGAGAATTCAGGGACTCGGCCCAAACGGGACAACCGTATAAGGCCATTGACCGCACAACTCCAGAGTATAAACTTCGGCAAGGGTTACCGGGACCTTCCAAGTTTGGCAGCAGGCGACCGAGCGCACCTGCTGCCCGCAGCAATTTCGGCGACAACGTCTGAAAGTGGGCACGGAAGTCCCACCGGCTGTGCAACACCAAACCCAAATACTTCATCGTGGAGCCGATAGGAATCCGCACCCCCTCCACTATGATATGGGCCCCCATAGGTGGCCTCTTCCGAGGCCCGTGGAAATAAAGAGCCTCGGTTTTGTTAAGGGCCACTTTGAGGCCCAGTCGCCGAATTCTGCTCACCATCTGCTCGGTACCAGAGGAGGCGAGCAGAGCAGCCTCCTGGAAGGTCCTAGCCGTCGCTATCACCAATGTGTCGTCTGCGTAGCAGACAACAGCGACGCCTTGGGGGTTTGTACCACGGAGCACCCAGTTGTAGCCGATGTTCCACAAGAGTGGGCCAAGTACTGAGCCCTGTGGAACACCGCAGGTCATTGCTCTTCGGTGCCACCCATCAGCGCCCGGATACACAATATACCTATCAGATAGGTATGATTGCACCAGACGCTGAAGATATGGTGGCACCTCGTGGTACCGCAGTGCTTCAAGAATGCACGCCCAAGGTAGGGTGTTAAACGCGTTGGCGATGTCAAGCGACACCGCCACGACCACCTCACCCCGGGCGATTGCGTCCTCCGCTTGTGCCTTGACCCGCAAAATCGCATGAATCGTGGATCGGCCATGCCGGAAACCGTATTGGCAGTCTGCCAAATCCGGCCCGACCTTCTCAAGATGCTCGACGAGGCGAGCATGAATAATCCGCTCGAAAAGTTTACAGACCTCGTCGAGCAGCACGATAGGCCGGTAGGCCGATGGCGATTCTGCGGGTCGACCCTCCTTTTTGAGCAGGACCAATTTCCCAGTTTTCCACCGAGATGGAAAGAGGCCCTGCTCAATGCACGCGGAGAAGAGGCCGCGGAGCCTCGTACCCAGGTGCTTAACGGCTAAAACCCACGCACGACCGGGTATGCCGTCAAGACCCGGAGCCGAGTTTTTACTCCGCAACCGAAGCATTACCGCCCTAAATTCTGCGGGCGAAACCTCCGAAGTATCCCCTGCCGAACTCTGCGACGATGGCGGCGACAATCGTGACGCCATCGGTGGAGAAGTGATATCCTCAGTGGCGGGGAACAAAGTCGCGACAACCTCTTCCACCAGCTCGTCCCGGAGACTCTGCGTCAACGGAGGCGCCCATGGGCGGTATCTCTTCATCGCCAGACGGTATGGGCGCCCCCACGGGTCATTGTCGAGAGTGCTCCGGGCTTCTTTTTGTGCCGCAGACTTTGCCCTCAATATAGCCACGTGCAGCGCTCTCTTGGCCTCTTTGTAGAGGCCGTGAAAATGTTGACAACCCTATCGTCGCTTTCATTGAGAAACTTTACTTAATAACGGTTAGAACAACTATTACCAAAATAAAGTTGTATTTTTTTATTCTTGTTTAAATACAGAAATCTTGGTATTGAGTCCTATTACATATTATATGAATCTTGATTCTTAAACAATAATAAAACATTTCCATAATTAAACACGATCGAAATGAGAGCAAATCTGTATAAACAATCATTTCCTTTGGAAATCAAATGCAACAATGCTGGTGTAACATTATTTGGAGAAATGGCTCAAACGATTTTATAAAGCGGAAGACATAAAATACATTTAGGAAGAATGGCTGCGGAGACATCGCGGCTTCAAGAACGGTTATTGCATTCTTCAGATACATTATATATATTATATATATATTATACATACATTCTTGAAATTAACTTTAAATTATATACATGTTGAGTTTTCCTAACTTGGGCTTACATTATAGCTATAAGTTATAATATTTTTTAATTTATTGTAATCGTAGTGTTAAGTCTGCTGGGAAACCTAATAAATAAATAAAAATAAAATAAATAAAATACTATTTATCCAAACATATACTCTGCTATAGAGCATTGGTTCAATGCTCTAAGACTCTGCTTGCGTTTTTTTAATTGAATGACGAGACGAGTTAACTGCTCGTCTGATAGTACCTGACAGTATTACCACTGTACCAAAACTATGAAATATAAAGGACTTCGTGGTATTGTACTGTAATAACACCACCTACTACACCTTGATTACAAGTCTCATAAAGCTCAATTATCCATCCTGTACCTTTACAGTTTGCTGAAAGAGTTTCTCACGCTACTTCTTACTTGTAGTGATATACATTCCTAAATACTAGTAGATTCATGACGATGTAAAGAATCTTTGGAAAAGGAAAGGTTAAAAAATGTATCTTAGACTTTAACCAATCGACTGCCTCGGTGGCGTAGTTGTATTAAGGTACGACAGCAATGCTGGAATCTTGGGTTCGATCCCCGGGTCGGGCAGTGATATTGGATTTTTCTATTCAGTATCAGCCCGGCGTCTGGAATTTGTGTCCGATATGGCGATAGGCTCGCCCCCTATCACATCATGGGACGGAATACGCACGGCGAAAAGTGAGTGCACTAGTTGCGCCTCTGCCTACCCCTTCGGGGACAAAAGGCGTGAGTTAAGCAATACCAACCCGTGCCTCCACATTTTCCGAACCTATAACCGTTAATGGTACGATGAGGATTGAGGAGCGAGCCTCTCGTCTTATTGGCCACATATTATAACGGTACCTACTAGTCACGCATATATCGATATTGGACCAAGGGCTAAAACTGGTTCTAGTTAGATTTAATTACCAACTAATTGAAAATCCTAACAATGTTTGCTAAATAGCTGTAAATGCACAACAATCAAGGTCTCATAACGCCTTCTAATTAAACTGGCTACAATATCCTACAAGCAGAAAAATAACCATGTATTGCAAAAGGTACGGTAGTGGTGGTGTCTAGACGCACGCAATGAAATATATTTGCATGATAAGTTCAAAAGGTTTTCTAAAATTTGTTACCTTCTTACCAGTGGCGTAACTGCAGGGTGGCAGAGGTGGCAAAATGCCACGGGCCCCCGGCCGCCCCGACCAGAAAGGCCGCAAGCTCAGATGTAACATAAAATTTTGATGACGGGGGGTCCTATGTGAAAGCTATAGCTACGCCCGTGAACGTGACAGTTTTTACTGGGGCCCCATCCAATAAATTTGCCACGGGCCCCAGATGATATAGTTACGTCACTGCTTCTTACAGATACTCAAGATGAACCAGTGCATAGATACATATGTAGCATCAAGCCTTTTTCCCTTTTCAGGGGTAGGCAGAGATGTGAGACACCCACACTTCGCCAGCTATGTTATGTCGCATGTAATAGGGGGCGGTCCTAATGCCATTTACCGGACACATTTCCAGATTTCGGGCTGATACTGAATAGAAAACCCAACATCACTTTGCCCGATCCGGGAATCGAACCCGAGACCTCAGCTCGGCAGTGGCACCGCCATACAACTACGCAGCCACCGAAGTGCAGTACCAAAGAACCAGTAAAACAATAATAAGTACTCTTGCATGATAAGCCTGTGGTATATCAGGACAGATATGTATCTAGGGGTGCTGGAGGGGGTCTAATTAAAATAAAATATAACATTACTTATTCTAAGTAAACATAGAACAATTTATTTATAATATATTACGAATATACGCAGCTATTTTTTTTCTGACACTAGAGTAAAAAAACAATGGGTTGCACTCCGGGAGTGCCGGCAGAAGTGAAAACTTGAACGTTAACGATGTGCATTTTTGAATATTTTGGAATGGTTAGGGAATAATTTCGCACGAATAGCTTTATTTATCAGTATAAAAGTACTAGCATTTATGTGGTTAAATACATTTTTTTTTTAATTTATTTATCAATTTACAAAGAGATCAATTTTACATATCAAATATCTTAGCATTGAAAAAACCACAAAGATTTGTCTACAATGCTATGTTCTGCAACGGTTATCGTCGAGCATCGGTTAACGCAAGGCGTACTTACAACCAATAAGTACACCCTACGTGTCCATAGGTGACAAGAGCTAGGTAAGCGTAGTAAAAAAAATTGTGAAGGTCACTCTTAGATTTGAAGAAAATACGACTTTAGGATCGATTTAATGTTTTTATGGTATTTATTGCGCTATCGTACACAAAAATTACAACCTCCGTCTTTACGAATTTTCGATCAGGTCACGTGTCCTGACTCCCGACGCGAGTTTAACATTTTATACCTATCCCAATAAAAGTGCCCAACGCCGCTAAAGAAGCTTTCACTTCAAAAAAAATATAATTCACTAGTAACATTTCATGAATTGAAAATAAAACATAACTAAGAGGATTTAAACTTTAAGGATCGATAATATTGACATGGAGGGTCAAAATCTCCTTAGTTCTCTTCTGTATGTATCTATTGTAAGTGTGTACAATCATCATAACTAAGTACGCCGTGGGAATATGCATGCGCCGAAAGGTCCGTAATTTTTGTCCCTTTCTAACGTGTTATTATTCGCATATGCCCGTCCTTTTCATTCAAAATTCGTGACTGCAGCATTCGCCTTTGTAACTAGGCGATTTGTATTTTGTTTTTGATTGACGATAATTTAAATGAAAATTTATTTCGGCAATTATATATATATTATATTTGACAAACAATAATAAATGATCGAGCCTTGCTGTTGGTTAGTGTATTTGTCTACAATCTACACTTTATTTTTTTTTTCTTTATTTAGCAAACCAACAGTATAAATTACATAATTGTTTTTTACAACATAACATTCAATTAACAAGTGTACAATGTAATTATACAGATAAGAGACATGCATGACCCTTATAAAATATTATTACAATATACTTGTTCTATGAAAATACAGGTCGTATGTAGCTTAAAAAATAATGATAATTAGTCACATATAGGTACAGGTTGTATAAGTTATAAGCTCTTAGAAGCAGTCCAAAAAAAAAACTTCTACAACATGAATAGAAATGCTGATGATTTTCCAAAGTGATACTTCCTATTTCTATTTCCTATTCCTTTCCAAAGTGATACTTCCTATTTATCTCGTGTTCCATCACGTGATATTATAATTATTATCCGTAAAGCAACAGAAGAAATGAAGACATATGAAATTTAAAACATTAATATCTGCCAAATTATAGACCAATAAATTATTGTTAACCCATAAATAAAGAAATATTATCATAATTTTAAAATTTTATGAATAGACGTTACATGGAACACGCAGTTATATATTCAAAAAAGCGACATCTATTATTGAAAAATGTAAAATTCGAATTATGAGTTCACAATATTGTGATGGAGTAAATTTTATGGTGCTAAGATGGCCATAATTTAAAGCATTTTGTTGTAAAAGTATACATTTGGAGTCGCCTACGCGCCAGAAAGAATGTTGCATGGATGGTCACCTGTTACAAAACAGAGGCGACTTGACTTATATTTTTGGAATCTATGTAATATAAAAATATAAACCTTATAATTAGAATTAACTAGTAATTGCGTAATGTTCTACGTGTGTAGAGTTTGCACAATCTCGTTATTCAACAATGAAAACAAATACTCTTTTGTTTAATAAGTAACTAAGTAATAAGTAAGGATAATTAAAATTAATCACCACCACCACCATACCAGCCCTGTATTATATACTGCCCACTGCTGAGCATGGGCCTCCTCTACAACTGATTGGGTTAAGGTCTTAGTCCACCACGCTGGCCTAGTGCGTGTTGGCAGACTTCACATACCTTCGAAATTCAGAGAACTTCTCAGGTATTCAGGTTTCCTCACGATGTTTTCCTTCACCAATAAAGCGAGCGATAAATCACAAAGAATACACACATCATTTTTTAGAAAAATCAGAGGTGTGTGCCCTTGGGTTTTGAACCTGCGGACATTCCTCTCGGCAGTCCGTTCCAATATCAACTAGGCTATCGCCGCCGCTAAAATTAATCAGCCTTCCAAAAACATTAAAAATTTTGTCTATACTCTACTATGTACTCTCTACAATTTTTCTATTGTAGTTTAACTTGTAGTCTGCCTTGTAATACCTTTAATATAACAGATCACATACCGATTTAATTTAAATGCAAATTATATTGTTGTTTTGTATAATTGAAAATAATATTATGTTTGACTGCCTCGGTGGCGTATTGTATTACGGTATGACTGCAAGGCTAAGGTCTTGGGTTCGATCCCCGGGTCGGGCAAAGAGATATTGGATTTTTCTATTCAGTATCAGCCCGGAGTCTGGAATTTGTGCCCGATATGGCGATAGGCTCGCCCCCTATCACATCATGGGACGGAATACGCTTGGCGAAAAGTGGGTGCACTAGTTGCGCCTCTGCCTACCCCTTCGGTGATAAAAGGCGTGAGCATGCGTAATATTATGTTTATTATTATTTATTGTCTAGCCATATTTTGTTTCGTAATTTATCAATTTTTGCTTTGAATTTAGATAACAGGTTAATAAAAAAGGAGCTAGTTTATTTATTACTGTTTTTTTATGAAAAATAATTTGTAACTGATAATTTTTTATCATTTATCAATAGACCACATTCTAATTTTAAAATAGTACAGATAACGTATCTTTGCATGAATAGTCACTTACGGAAAGTAATTTAGTACACTGTTGAATATCATTGATAGGGCCACGGATCGGGATTCGGGACCGCTCGGAGTTCCTACTACCTCGTTTTATCCTACCGACATTGTTTACGAGTGAAGCCTGCTTACTTTTGTAGTTTGTAGGATGTCTTTTAAATGAGAAAATTTCGGAATAATTAAAATAAAAAAAAATGGAATTTAGACCTTTTTATAGGATTTCTCAATTATTGCTTTGGTACTTTCTTCAACCTAATGAAATTTTAAGTAGCAATTCTAAATGATAATATTATTTCTGGCCTTAATAAAAGTGAGAGCATGTTTGTGTCTAAATATTTTCATAAAAACCTGTTTGACAAGAAAGACGCGTCGTCATGATTTCTATTTTTAAGAACTACAGCTAACTTAATATCCTTTTTTTCTATGATGACTTAGAAATTATATATTTATCTGCATAAATGAAACAGAATGTAAACCAAAAATAGTAAAAAAACATCATTCTTTCGTAATTCACAGATAACTAAACAATACTATTAGCGAATTCTACTAACCTACATACTTAAGGTTATCTCAACAAGGGCCCAATCAATGAACTATTAACGACTTTAATTAATCGAAAAGGGCACATTAGTTCAATTACGGTGTCCCACATTTTGGATAGCATGGTCACCGTCGGACACCCACCGTCGTAACACGATCCGGTTCCAAACTGCCGTAGAGTTCAAAATTTATTGTGGTTACAATAAGTAAATTGGAACTTAAATTATTGCTTACAGGAAATTTTTTGTTACATTCTCCAGTTAATTAAATGTTACGATTGGTTTAGGAGAGGTATTTTGACAATGAGATGATCTAAAGACTTGAATTAGACTTTTGTTTGAAATTAACTTGCAGTAAATCCGATTGTAATAAAATTTGCTGTTGTGAACAGTAACAGAGCTTGCCGAAGACTTAAACCGACTTGCTTAAGCCTGTTCAGTTCCTTAAAGGTCGATAGCATAATTTCGCTGATATTAAGTTTTCGTCGACTTTGGTCAGCATTTCGTCCAGTGAGTCAAATTCTCGCCTAAATAACTTCTCTTAAACAAATAAGTTCTGCTATTTTTTTTGATTGATGTGTCGTTACAGCTGTCTAGAACGAGCCTAAATAATTTGTTAATTATTTAGGCTCGTTATATAACCTGTTGGTTATGATAGTCATTGCTGTGAATGTTTTCGTGGTGGCCGAACCAACTACGCCGATAATTTTATCACCCTATACCTACTCTTATAATGAAGCTTATACCTGAACTAGCAAATTGGATCTTAAGAGACTATTTCACAATTGGTTGGTTTTAGGTTCTGTTTTCCTCTTTTTTGTCCACACCCATCACATAGTAGTAACTGCATGCTACTTCTTAAATATAGGATCAACGCCATGCAATCACCCCTTTAATATACATACAAGCGTCATTCCATCTGACAGAGTTGCTTTTAAATTTCAACCTAGGAAAATCACCTTGTCTCAATATTCCATAACAGTAGTTATCTACATAACAATTTCCTCTTAAAATTCTTATTACCTCTACTACAGAGAGTAATATCGGTCATGTCTAGATCCTTCTTAGTGACACTGAGAGCGGTTTTCCGGGCCATCCGCGGAAGGTATCCACGCTTCTCGATGCCCACAATTACTGCCAGGGTTCAGTTTGTCTTTAAAATGTAGAGCAAGTTGAAACCATGAGTATTACCCACTTTTTACACATAATAATTTGTTAATATCATCATTCTGTCAGTGGTAACATAATATTATGATTTAACAAGTTTTTGCCGGCGGCTCCGCCCGTATGAATGAGTTTTCCCGGGATAAAAAGTAGCCTATGTGTTAACCCAGGATATAATCTACCCGTGGTGCCAAATTTCATCGAAATCCGTTCAGTAGTTTTTGCGTGAAAGAGTAACAAACATCCATACATCCAGACATCCATACATCCATACATCCAGACATCCATACATCCAGACATCCAAACATTCAGACATCCAAACATTCAGACATCCATACATCCAGACCTCCATACTTACAAACTTTGGCGTTTAGAATATTACTAGGATTAACGAAAGTTTTATTTTTATTTTACACAGATTATGCTGCTAGGACCTGTCAAGGGGCTTGTTGACATGCCATTTTGGACTGCAGCGTTAGATACTTAAATTCAATTCATAAATATTTAGTGCTAGCTTTAATCCATAATACCTGCCTCGACTGCCTCAATGGCGTAGTTGTATTACGGTACGACTGCAATGCTGAGGTCTCGGGTTTGATCCCCAGCTCAGGCAAAGTGATACTGGGTTTTTCTACTCAGTATCAGCCCGGAGTCTGAAATTTGTGCCCGACATGGCGAAACGCTCGCCCCCTATAACATCATGGGACGGAATACGCACGGCAAAAATTGGGTGCACTAGTTTCACCTTTGCCTACCCCTTCGGGGATAACGGGCGTGAGTGTGTGTGTGTTTAATCCATAATAGAGCCAAAATGAGTGCAAATTATAATAAACTTTGAGGCTTGCTAATTTTAACAGATTATTGAATCCTTAATATCTAGCGTAAATATACTTAATGCAACAATGAATTGGCTCTACAAGTTCATAGTGTTAAGAGTTTGTTTCTTGAAGAAAAATTGTAAGAACACGGAACCTTCTGGTACGTTTAACACTTGACCGCGTTGTTCCACCGGCAAGAACCACCCGGCGCGGCGCCAAAACAGTCTGTGTGAGACCGGTGCGCGGTACGCATGCGCAGTCAGCCATATTGCCGTTGCTATGGTGACGTGATTCTTACCAAAACATTACAGTACACGGAGAATTTGTTCGCAAATAACTTTTTATTACGTTTATTGTGATCTGTTTTGTGTTAAATAATAGGAATGTGGTGAGTATTTGTGTGTGTGGTTTGTGTAACAATGCAAAATAGATTTTACTAATTGCGTTTCGAATTATTTTGTATCGCGAAGAAGCGCGCAGTTTTTTTGAGGCAGAATGTTTTTCAACTTTCGCCTAAATATTAACAAATGATTTAAATAATTCAAATGTTGAATTGATACGCTTATTCAAATTACATGTATATATCTAACGGTTTGCGATGTGATAGATTATAAATAAATTAATAATTTAGACATTATGTTAGGTACTTGATTTAAAGTTAGTAGGATACCAAGAATTTAATTTAATAAATTCTTACTGTATTACCAGAATAAAATAAAAAAATATTATGCTGTATAATTATTTAAAAAGCTAATATAAATGATTCCGTTGATTCTTTTTCTTTACAATCAAAATCGCTTTGCCTTAAATAGAAGGACATTTCAAAACAATTTTGGCGGGAATACATACCACAGGTTGTAATTTGGCGGTTTATTTTAATGCATAAACTGCAATGGTATTTCGAAGTCTAGCGTTTTTTTGCCTTTCCTTGGCGCTCATAAGGAAAAATCAAGACGTATTGAATTAGTCATACAGGAATGTACCTTGTGGAAAATCTATCTATATATATAAAAGCGAAAGATCACTCACTCACTCACTCATCACGAAATCTCTGAAACTACAAGTGTTAGGAATCACAAATCTTGCATGGGGGTTCCTTTTAGGACGTATGTGCTCACTAAGACGGGATTTTGCGAAATTCAACCCCTTTTATCCCGAGAAAATGTAAAGTGGGACCTTAATCCAAGAAAAACTCTTTCGTGCGAGCGAAGACGCGGTCAGAATCTAGTATAGATATATAATAAGACCTTATATTCTGAATGCCTTTGCCCATCATGCGAACGAAAAAGAAAAGTGTAATAGATTCTTCGAAAACTGATGTGATAACATTATCAAATACTAAGCTTAGACGTAGGTAGATACAGTATAAACCGTACGTGTCTATGAAATCAAATTACGGCTAGACATTGATATTATCTACGAGTGTGTTTCCCACAGAGCATCTTAGTCACGGACTGTGTTACATAATGTTTATTGCCTATAGTTAGATAGGAAATAAACAATGTGATATAGAAATGTTATTAAGTAATGATATCTCTACTTTTTTTAAGGATCGCCTTTATAGGTGACACAAAAGTATATTGTAATATTTATCAATAGGAAACTTGTAAAACGCGGCTTTATTTAAAAAAACACTGTTATATGGAAGGTTATCTAATAATATTGATAATTTTTTTATTTAGTATTATATTATATTTCCGTAATTGTAACAAAACGTATAGATAGAGACAGTGTAGCCTCTTTTTCTGTCGGGATTTAAAACAAAAGCTAGGTATGCGGCATAGGTATTCGCTAAACGGTCAATTTCTTTTAAAGTTTGTAGCTTTGGTTTATAGTTTGGTTGTAGAAGTAATCTCTGAAACTACTGAATAGGAACTTTTATAATTCCTACGTGTTATATGCTGTTTTATATCTAAAGAGGGACTTTAATACGATCGAAACCGAAAGTGAAGACACACATTAATATTTTTATAGTAAATAATAGTAAGAATGTTAACTAAATATGTAATTAGACCAAACAAATACGTACATATCGTTATTAACGGTAACGCAGCACACATTGCGGTGTTAACTATTTTGCTTCAAATACAATGACGTGTGAATTAACAATGGTTAGACGCATTCTGTTAGTGAAAGTGTTTTGGTGGCTTATCTGTATTTTCACTGCCGTAAAAGTTACGCTAGCACACATCACGTATCACGCCTTCATCCCCGAAGGGGTCGGCAACTAGTGCACCCACTTTTCACCATATGGGTTCCATTCCATGATGTGAAAGGTTAGGCCAGTCTCTCTACATTCTACGTATCGATGGAATGTAGAGATTGTTTTTACTCACAACATAACAACCAACTAGAGTCTATAGATTTTTCCGATTGAATAATTCACACCGGTTTAGTTTGGTTTGTAGTTCAGTTACTTAACTTAGGCATCGAATACAAGACGTCATGGTTAACATTCAAGTACCAATGCAGCGCACTAGACCACAAAGACTGAATACATTTTTCTCGAACCTAACCTTCCTCTAAAAGAAATAATTCATGCAAACCGCGAATAGTCCTCCATTTCATTTGTTTAAATTATCCTGTCATAAGATGTGATCAACCATCCTTATACGTTTGATAGTGTCGTGAACGTTGCAATCTCCAGTTTTTATGGCCTCTAAACAGGATAATACGAAAATGGAACTTACCTTCATTCTTTATGGTTATAAAGCGTTGTGATGGTAGAGTTGGGTTGATTGTAAAATACTAGGTCGAACTCCAAGTTGAAGAATTTGTCTGAGTTTTTCATTTATATATACGCGCGCGTGGCTGGAGGATAGAATTTGTCCTCTTTATGAGGTGTAACACACACCATAGGGTAGAAGTTGTAGTAATTAGTGAATTAAGTATTTTGTTAGTCTGTGGTGGTGTTCCTCCAAGTGTCAGGTTGACGTGTGTCAGCTGTCAAAGTTACCACAACGCTACAGAAGTAACGTATTCCGACATTGGCAGAATCATAGGGTGTGCGGGAACGCCATAATAAAAAAAAATCACGTATTCGTGCCCTTTTAGATCCTATTCTAATATCTTAAAATTTTCTTAACATACTAGAAATGCATGTTGCAAACAACTAGGGGCAGGAAAAAAAAGGAAAGAAAACGAGATGATTACAGTTTTATGTAAGGGTTCTTACAGTGTTGTCAAATCTTATGCAAACCTAATCTGTGATTATAGTATCAGGCTTTGATTAATTGTATACCTAGAGAGACACTGAACGTTTCAAAAGTGTCGAAAAAATAGAGGCCAACTGTTGCCCACTAAATGAGTTCGAGTGAATTAATTTTTGTTGTTTTTCATGGATATAATTTTCTCCTCGTTTTAATAGGTACCATGTAATAATTGGTATCATTATGCGCGCACACAAGGATACGCAGAATGATGCAGCGATATCGTATGACACAGCTGTCACGCGTACTAGCTTAAGAAAAGTTGGCCTGTTTGTTTTTGTGTCATTGTAGCGCGTCACTCTATCTAGGTATATAATTAATCAAAGGTATCAGGCTATAGGATCCGCTCTATGAGATTGGCAATTCTATACTTAACTGTTAGTTAAAACCGCAAAGTAAGCGCGCGTGAGTCTCAAACGAGAATAATAATGAGATCGTTTATAATTGTATTTAATTTAACCGCAATTTAACCGCTGGTAAATGTCTAGAATCAATAATGGTGTTCTGGATAAATACGGGCGGATACCCTGCAACTAATTTAATAGGGGGCGAATATCATAATTAGGGCTAACCTAATCTAGGAGCATAGATTACAGTATGACTCTTGTATTTGGTCGGCTTGTCCATTTATGTGACAAAAAACATTTATCAGCAAGCCTGGAAATCGGCCCTTAAGCATGTAATTTAAAATTTTCTCGGCTTTTAAATTCTAGAAACATCTTCCAAGGCAAGTCGCGAGAAAAACTAGTATTCCATAAATGGCCGCAATTTAATGACAGTACAGTGTTTGTTCAGATGGTACCGCTAAGCACATGTTAAAATTTTGTATGTCAAACATGACTTACGAAATTTTGAATAAATATTTATGCAGCTTTATTTATTTCGATCGAGTGTACACTATATCAAATAGTTTATTTAAGGCCCCGTTTTGTCAACTGTAGTTATGTTTTTGTCAGGGTCTTATCAAGCTGGACGCGCTCGCAGCACCTGGAGCACTCGAAGCTCTGCGAGCGCGTCCAGCTTAATAACACCGATGGTTACCCTAACTACAGTTGAAAAAACCCGGTCTAAGTGTCTACAAATTACAATTTACACATTAAATATTATTTTAAAGGCGGAAGCTGGGATTTCCTTGAGAAAATCATTTTAAAATCCCACCTACTACCAACGGACACATGGCCGATTTTCAACGACTAAATATACCGCGGTAACTCTCCATTAGCGAATTAAACTAATTCTGAGACGTCTGAAATAACACACCGAAGCCCTACCAACGCTTAACTTACAAACTCCGGGAGAAGCAATAAATTACTCCCTCAATAAACGTACATTCCCGATTTACACGAAGCAAGAATAAGGCTACAGTCAGCTACAAAGGTTTTCTTGTACTTACAACAGTTAATTGAGTTCGCCATTATTGTCATAATTCAATAGGCCACCTTCAATAGAACGAATTCTATTAACGAGTCGCTATTTGGAATATAATATTATATGGTTTGTATGATATCATTATATTAATACGCGAACTTTAAAACTTACACTCCTTTAGTAATTAACCTTGGTACCGTATATAATTACTTAAAAATTATCAATAATCAATTTGGAACTGATTAAGCATCCTATTTGAACATTATTTCTTTTTATATTACCTATACTTACATAATATATATTTTGTACGCATTTTGATTCAGATTATGTTTATAACCGTGCCGTATTTTAAGAAAAAAAACGAGTAAAATATTACATAATTTTATGAATACTACACGGTGTTTATAAGTTTAAGAAAATATTTGATAATTTCGCAATGGTCTACACAGTCCCTGTGGCGCAGAGGATAGCGCGTTGGACTTCTAATCCAAAGGTCGTGGGTTCGATCCCCACCAGGGATGCACAGTTCCATCTTTTTTTTAAATATGTTATTTTTTTTCACAGTTATCATATACGAAAAAAGTATTAGTAACATGCGTCCTATAATAACGCCTAGCGCAGTTATTTTTGTGTTTCGTCTGACACTTTATTAGTAGAATAAATCCATAATTGTCCGTTTAACTTATAAAAATACCGTCAACACACAACAATCATTTACTTAAAAAGTATAATTTTGAACTTGGAACTATAGTATATATTTTATGGCCAGCAACTTTCGCGCCGTGCCTGACATTATGGCTTCTTAAACGGCCATCCGGTTTGTGTCGGACCCGCTTGTTTACATCGAACTAGTTCGGTCAGTCGGTCAATAAGTCCATTCGCCTGTCGATATGATGATAAAAATATATCGAATCTGCATTCGGTCAATTCCGAATGTAGAAATAAAATACTTCCTAGTTTGTTTTATATGAATGTAGGTTAACAGATCAAACGATTTCAATTGAAAGATATTTTCCTGATTTTTCCATTTGATGCCATTATTAGAACTTAATCTTTGCGTATGCTCATGCGAATCTACTTTGTTACCTACCTTTTAGGCGTACGTTTTAAAATTTGTGACATGACTTGAAAATTATCTATTGAACTCATTTTATTTTTCTGGAGATAACAAAGAATAATACATTTGTTGGCGACACGACGAGCCGACGGCCGCCGCGGGACCGAAGCCCGCTGACAACACACCGAGCAAGCGGACCCCCGCCCGCACCCCGAGCGAACGAGACCCAGGCAGCACCCCGCAACACGACGCCCCGCCCCCTGCGGCGAGCTAGCGCGCTGAGGGCCAATCAGCGCACACCGCATCGGAGGGTCACCCGGCCAGAGTTGCGAGACCAGCACGGCTTATAAGCCGTGCTCGGGAGCGATATAATTGTAGTATCGTTTGGAGCTTTACGGAAGAAACATCGGGAGAACAAGTGAAAGTAGTACTGTGCGCAAAATTGTAAATCGGAATAATTGAAGATAATAAACGTGAATATATTGAACAAGAACGAGTTTAATTGATTGGAAATACAGTCCACCACAGTCTTGGTCCTTCGAGTGCCGGATTTGTGTGTGCGTGGACTTGCGACCGCGAACGTACGACAAGGCTACCGATCGTGCCTTACGAACTGTGCGCTCCGTGCAAGCCATATCGCTTCACGCTCTGCGATCTTGCACGCTGCAAATCGCCGTGAATCCGTGCACTGCGTACCTGTGCGCTTCGCGATCTCGCGCCCGGTGCGCTGAGTCATAAATCACACGTGGTGATTTTGTGTTGTGCTCAGTGACTGCACGTGGTAATTCTGTGACTGTGCATAGTGTGATCCTGTGCTGTGAGTGACTTATTGTCAGTGAAATCGCTCTGTCTGCGATATACGGTTACGTTACAAGCCGCCGTCTACCGAACGCGATGGTGGTAACGAGAAGCCAAGGTGACGCAGCCGATATAGAGGAACAGAGGCGATCCCGTGAACGGCAAGAGGTTGAACGCCGTCGGGAAGAAAGACAAATAAGTCTTGAGAGACTCAGGCGCATGTCACAAGATCCGCCCGCTTCGCCTCAAGTGGAGAGAACCACCGACATGGAAATAATGTGCACACCCTCTACCTCAGCGGCACGTATTATGTCGGGTACGGTAACAAAAGCGACAGCGATACGCAGAGAACCACCCCGAGTTAGATCACCGTCACATCATACCGTCACCGTCACGTCATCCATACGTTCTGTACGATCTACCGCCAGCGTAACTACACGACTACGTCTGGCCGAACTTGAGGCTGCAGAAAAGATGGCAGCCATTAGAAGAAAAGAACTCGACATGGAAGCCGAGCTAGTACAGAAAAGGCTAGCGCTTGACATGTCCGCTATCCAGGACGACGCGGAGAGCATACACCCGGAACAACCCGTCGAGACGGACAGGGTTAACGAGTGGCTAGAGAGAAATCCGCTTAGCTCACGGGAGGAAATTGGAGGATCAAGGGAGGAGCCGAGAACGCTGCGCTTCGACCTACCACGAGCGAGATCACCAACACCTCCCAGAGAAAGGAGCGACATCGAAAGATTAGCGGACACACTCGAGAGAATGGTGAGACCACGAACAAGACACGCGGATTTACCGACGTTTACGGGTGCAGTGAACGAGTGGCTACCGTTCAAAGCGGCTGTGCGAGACACAACAGAGATGTATCGCATATCGGCCGCTGAAAATATACAACGGTTAAGGAGTTGCCTCAAAGGAGAGGCACGCGACGCTGTGGCCGCGCTGTTACACACGGCCACCGATCCGAGCGTCATCATGAAGACGTTGGAACAATGCTTCGGGCGACCCGAGATAATAATAGATCGTGCATTGGACGAATTAAGAAAAACATCCAAACCGGGATCGACTGCCACGGATCTCAACAGCTTCGCAGTGAAAGTACAAAACGTTATCTGCGTTCTGAGAAGCATGGATCGCCGGGAGTATCTGTACAATCCGATGCTAACACGAGAAGTACTGGACAAATTGAGCCCGCATATACGGTCGCGATGGTGCGACTACGCATCCGAAAATGAAGGCACGGCTGATCCCGAGATAATGGTGTTGTCTCGTTTCCTTATGCGTGAAGCGGACAGGGCATTGCGATACACATATGCTCCATCTGCGGGAACGAGTCACGCAGTCAAGAAAGAGGTGAGACCCATTATCGCCGTGAGGAAAAAACCGAGCACCGTATACGCAGTCGAAGAAAGGACGGAGGAAAAGGAAAACTGTCCGGCATGCGGAGAGTTACACGTCCTAACGCAGTGTCCAAATTATAGATAGATGGAACGCGAACGACCCGAGCGTGCTGCGTGACGTACCCCCAGAGTTGCGTTCGAATCAACCTACGCAACTGGGGGGAGAACAACCTGAGAGTAAAATACTCGGCCTGCATTGGGATCCAGAGCGGGATGAGCTCGGGTTCAATACCCTGATGAACCGAGTTCCTGCAGAGGTGCGCGCACAGGTCCGTGCGCCAACGAAAAGGGAAGCGCTCAGTGCGGTAATGTCCATATACGACCCGCTGGGACTACTGAGCCACTACACCATTCGAGCGAAGATAATACTGCAGAACCTGTGGCGTATCCAAATGTCATGGGACGAACAGATCCCGAAGGAAGAAGGTGACCTGTTCGCCGCGTGGTTGTCACAGCTTACAGCGGTCGCCCGACTAAAGATACCTCGATGCTACGCGTCGAGCTCCATGTAATGCGGACGCCAGCGAGCAAGCTTACGCCGCTGTGGCGTATTGGCGCATGTCAAGCCACAAAATCGACGTCTCCTTGGTGGCTGCCAAGGCAAAGGTGGCGCCACGACGGGTGCAGACGATACCCCGCCTCGAACTCCAGGCGGCGGTCGTCGGAGCTCGCCTCGCCGACACCATCAAGAAGGAACATCGCGTCGAAATAACAAGGACCATCTACTGGACCGACTCGTCGACGGTGGTTCAATGGATACGGAACGACGAGCGACGCTACACGCCATTCGTCTCGCATCGCTTGCGAGAGATCGCCGAACTCACCGGCAAAGACGAGTGGCGATGGTTGCCCACGAGGGAAAACGTCGCCGATGATGCCACCAGACTGCGAAACGACGCCATCCAGGAGGACAGCCGATGGTTCATGGGGCCTGATTTCCTCCGCGGACCCGAGGAATCATGGCCCACCGAACAAGGACACTGCAGGGATAAAGAAGCCGAAGTCCTGCACGTCACCGAGAACAACGATGGAGATAGCTGGCTACCCGATCCAGCCCGCTTCTCCAAACACGAGACGCTGGTACGTGCAACGGCAAGAGTCTTGGCGTTCGTGGACATCGCACGGGGGCATTGTTTACATGCCTGACTACTCGCGCCATCCACATCGAGCTCGTCGCGACGTTGTCAACGGACTCCGCGATCATGGCGCTGCGCAGAATGGCCGCACGAAGAGGATGGCCGAAGCAGATGTACTCCGACAACGCGACCAATTTCCGGGGAGCCGACCAGGAACTACGAGCCGCCTACAAGGAGTGGCAGCCAGAGCTACGCGACGAAGGGCTGCTGCGGCGGATGGAGTGGCGTTTTATACCTCCTGGTGCACCTAACCAAGGAGGTGCATGGGAGCGACTGGTGCGTTCAGTCAAGGCTGCACTGAACGTCACCCTCAAGGAGAGGACGCCGACCGAGGAAACGCTCAGAACCTTGCTGACCGAGGCCGAACATTCGGTTAACGCAAGGCCATTGACCCACGTGAGCGTCGACCCACGAGATCCGGAGGCGCTTACCCCTAATCATTTTTTGTTGGGGTCATCAACAGGGCTACCGACCACCGGGCCCTGCGAAGAAATCGACCGACGAGCATGGCGAGCTGCGCAGGCATTGGCGGACATGTTTTGGCGCCGCTGGGTGACCGAATACCTGCCTACTTTGGTGCCCCGCGGCGAATCCGGTAGAAACATTCGGCCGCTGCGCGTGAACGACGTGGTCGCCATAGCAGATCATCAGCTGCCAAGAAACGTCTGGCCGTTGGGAGTCGTCCTGCGGACATTCGAGGGACCTGACGGAGGCATACGTGTCGCCGAGGTCCGGACAAAAAGCGGAGTGTTCCGGCGCCCCGTCAGCAAGATCGTCGTGCTGCACCCAGAAGAGGCTACGCGAGCTACGCCGGGGGGAGGATGTTGGCGACACGACGAGCCGACGGCCGCCGCGGGACTGAAGCCCGCTGACAACACACCGAGCAAGCGGACCCCCGCCCGCACCCCGAGCGAACGAGACCCAGGCAGCACCCCGCAACACGACGCCCCGCCCCCTGCGGCGAGCTAGCGCGCTGAGGGCCAATCAGCGCACACCGCATCGGAGGGTCACCCGGCCAGAGTTGCGAGACCAGCACGGCTTATAAGCCGTGCTCGGGAGCGATATAATTGTAGTATCGTTTGGAGCTTTACGGAAGAAACATCGGGAGAACAAGTGAAAGTAGTACTGTGCGCAAAATTGTAAATCGGAATAATTGAAGATAATAAACGTGAATATATTGAACAAGAACGAGTTTAATTGATTGGAAATACAGTCCCCCACAACATTCATATTTAATGCGAAATAAAGAACAGTAGGGTCATTCGGCCTAAAAGTACGCACTTTTTTTTCTATCGTCTACACAGTCAAAAGTATAGTGTCTTGAAAAACGTTTTAACACTCTATGTAAAGGAAATTTATTCTTCTTTCATTATTTAATGAGTTTTTGTACATTGCTTTACTGTTTTTTTTGCAATACATGTTTAAGTGCATCGGGAGAAATTCGTACTATTGACCCGTTATGTGGGTAAAACTACGCAGAGTATTTAATGAAAATATTTTTTTTCTCTATAAGGTCTAAAAATCTTTACAAATAATATTCGACTTAATTGCAGCTTAAATAAGAAAAAACCGTGCGATCATTGTAATGAAGTTATAACAGGGTGCGTACTTTTAACCTCGTACACTTACCCAAACAGGGAATATTTTAAACAATCACACGTGAGTTGAGACGCATTTATTTTCTAGGACAGAATTAATGACTAAAATAAATACTATAATAATCATGTAAACTTAACATAATTAACGGACTTTTATAAACTGACGCACCGTCTAGCCATACACTTTTTTCCTAACACAAAATGTTGGTAACTAATCAACAAAATCACGTTGATCACCGTTTTTCGCTAAACAAGTGAGGCTTGGTAAAATAGCTTGTGGCTCTGACATCGTCCCTGACGCGCCCCTGATCTAGCCGAAAAAGTGTCTGAGTCCCCTCAATAGGTTCCGAGATATTGACCATGCGAACTTTTACCCACTGCGTGCTGTTGCCCCGAATGACCCTATGACTAAAACTGATAGAACAAACTTAGTTACCATTTAGGTAAATAATCTTCATAATATTCATAAAAGACCCAGACTGGAATTCCATTTTTCACATGCAAATAAGAAATACTTTATCTAATAGATATTCCCTACAATGCAATCCAATTATGTTTAAACTACTTAATTGAATGAACTAAAACTAAACTCAATTGACTGAGCATCACAGTATAAAACGACCCGACTTATTAGTTCACTTGAGAATTGGCGCAGCGCGACTACATAGGTATATTTTGTGTAGTATAAATTCATTTTGGTACCGTGTGAAGTTCGTATAGCAGTTCAAGGCCGCCATTGTTACGCGCATATTACCAAACAAAAAAACTGTTGTAAATAATAATACGATAATGATCAACCTCGAATCTCGAGACGTTTCACGAATTTGCTCTATGGATTCTATTTATGGTTCTAGTTTATCTTTGGGCGCTATTCAAAAAACAAGGACATGTCCAAAAACAGGCTTAAAATTCTAACCAAGATACTTTACACGTATATTTGGATAGTACTACCTTTGTAATAAATTGTATAATTTTAAAATCTTCCGATTTTGAGATTTATGTAATTTTATTTTGCTTTAAAACTATACTTAAAATAAACGTTTTTAAAAAGTTAGTAATAAATGGAGGGGTCTAAAAATATTTTTAATGGATCCAAGACTCATATTTTTGTCTCTTCAATATCCATAAAATTTTAGCCTGGTTAGATTTTGAGGTCCAGCACCCATACAAAAAGCGGACATCTCATCATCCTTTATTTTGTTCACTTCTAGAAGATTGGTTTATTAACTTTCCGCGATGTCAATATTTTATAGGCTTAAATCAATAATATGCCATAGCTACAAATCATGCAGACAAAGAGTACATCTCGTCCTCGATGGCTCTACAATAAATCGAGAAACGAATTTACAATACTTACCTTAGGGCTGCTTGGGTCCTTTTACTGTAAATACTGGTGGTAGGTCTCTCATATGTAAGAGTCCGTCTGGGTGGGTACCACCGCAATGTCTATTTCTACCGCCAAGCAGCAGTGTGCATGCACTGTTGTGTTTCGGTTTGAAGGACATTGTAGCCAGTGTAACTACAGGACATAGTGAGACTTAACATCTTATGTCTCAGGATGACGAGCGCAGTAGAACGCCACACAGTACTTTGTAACTCAAGGTGCTGGATGGTGTTGCTACTGTTTATGGGTTGTCGTATCGTTTACCATCAGGCGAACGGTATGCTCGTCTCGTCATACAATGTCATAAAAAAAACGGTCAATTGAATTTGGAATTCATTAACTTTTTATTATAATAATATAATATGCCTATAACGCCCAGTTTCTTCATTAACAGTAAATAAAAATTACTGATAATATTGCCTAAATAATGACGTTTGTCACTTTGTATTATGGCCACTGTTATCTTTTTAATGGATTTTTTGTTGTGACAACTCTTACGGTTTACTTTAAAATTCATGAACAAAATAGCCGTAAGTCATGGATGTACAGTCAGCCACATAAGTTGCTGAACAAATTCAAAATTTCAAATCGCCTATACGCGTTAATTTCAATTAAAACATTTTTCTATCTTTGTGTAAAGCAAACTAAATTCCTTTTGATTAATTATATACCTAGATTGACACTACACATTTCAAACGCGTCGAACAGTTCCCCACTAAATGAGTTCGAATGAATTAATTTTTGTTGTTTTTCATGGATATAATTTTCTTCCCGTTTTAATAGAAACTATGTAATAACTGGTATCATTATGCGCACACACAAGGATACGTAGAATGATGCAGCGATACCGTATGACACAGCTGTCACGCATACTAGCTTAATAAAAGTTGGCCTGTTTGTTTTAGTTTCATTGCAGCGCGTCACTCTATCTAGGTATATAATGAAACTCACGCCTTTTATCCCCGAAGGGGTAGGCAGAGGCGAAACTTAATGCACCCACTTTTCGCCATTCTTATTCCGTCCCACGATGTGATAGGGGACGAGCCTATCGCCATTTCGGGCACAAATTCCAGACTCCGGGCTGATACTGAATAGAAAAACCCAATATCACTTTGCCCGACCTGGGGATCGAACCCGAGACCTCGGCATTGCAGTCGTACCGTAATACAACTACGCCACCGAGGAAGTATATAATTAATCAAATTAAATTCCTTTAATGTTATTTTTGTGAAGAGAACACAAAAATTGGTAAGAACACAAAAGTGAAAAGGCGTTTAGGCTACTTATTTGGCTGACTGTACCTATCTCGCTTTCGTATTCGCATTGTCTGATCTTGCTTTCATCCACAGTGAATTCAACGGAGCGTGGCACTATGGTTTTGCTATACTCTTGAGCGCGTCTGATTGCATATTAGTTCCGCCATGAGTTAAGATTAATTAGTTTGCGGCAATTCATACTGTGAATGCGACATATTCGTTAAAAATCTCATTAGACAGTATCAAGTACTCCAATAAAACTGCATGACTAAATTTATGCCAGCTTACTTATCAAAATCAAAAATAAATAAATTGTGTTAATTCAAATCTTTTAAAACACGATGACTCTACCAATAATCGTGTCTAGGGCAATACGCAATCCTGCCTACCCCTTATCAATATTCTAGAATGCAACTCACAAGGATGATCCGACTATTGAGTCGTGCACCGTCCGCATTGTAAGCGAATTGTTTTCTTAAGGTCGGCTTTATTGATTTGACCTTAGTTACGCAAGTGGGGCCAGGACGGTCTTGGGGGCCATAAGAAAGCATTTTAAAAGGCGAGGATTTCAGTTCAGTTATTTTGAGATAGATTTTTAATCAATTTGAAAAGGAAAAGGTTACGCAATTTGCCGGAAATAATTTAATAGTAAAATCAACTGCATCGACAGGCGGCTAAACTGGCCTTTTGGTAGTTCGTTGCTTTGAAGGAAAGGCAATTCCTCATATTGAGCAGAAATTCAATCCTTAGCATCAAAATTTCTTTTCAAATTGTAAAGCTAGTAAAACGTTATCTTGACCTTAGAATGGCATTCAGGAATACTTTAAATGGTTATAAGAGTTATTAATTTCTAGTTGGTGGAGTTTTTAATCGTCCGGCCTAAAGCAAAATCCGTCATAATAGCGCATTGATAAATTTCCTAGACGGAAACCTTTCATATTTTTTTACACATCTAGGGATGATAAAAACAGGCCATATTAAAAATACGTCTTAATTACATACTTGGTATCACGGAAGTCAGTGCTATGTACTATTTTTTGTTAAAGGCATTTATTTCCGACCGTCAAGTTTACCCGACTGCAGGAAGATAGGAGATAAAGGAAGGAAATATAAAACCGGTCTTTAATACCTGCGACATTTTTTTTACATAAGTCTTAAAGTATAAAGTTAAGGAAATGATTATTATGCATAACAGTAGAGCAATGATCTTAAATATAATTTTATACTGTGACTAGGAAAATAATTCTAAATCTCTAAATATTTGGTTAAGCGTTTGATTAGATAAATAGAAAACTCCTTATTATAAAAAATCAATTGCGTGAACAAAAGTTTCCTTGAAATCCTTGTTTCTAATCGTGTTTTTCGTGTTCATAATTGGTTAAGTATTTGGAGTTAATTTGGCGTTAATACATAGTAGATACCTAAACAAAAAGCTAAGGAACATAATGAGCATTACTAGAGTTAGCAAGCGCAAAGAGCATTCAACACAAGTGCGAGAATCAGAAATAGATACTCTATAGAGACAAACAATGTGCTAATTTGACCTTTTTACATATTTTTATTCAAGTATGAAAAGAAGCTGTTTTACCAAAACAATTATCTACCATGCAGCAATTTATGCGGATAACCGGTATTCGGTATCAGTGTGCAGTGAAAACTAGGAACTATGTGGATCAGTCGCAAGGTCAATGCAGGCGTCACGGCGCGCGCTCTCGCATCCTGTATCAAGTGTCGAGGGGTGGGCAGATATCTGATCATACCTATACCTACTTTATCTTCAAAATGAGTAAATAAAGTCGATAGGGCTTTATCGATTAAATTTAGAGACGAAGACTGTAGTATACTGTGGTAGGGGGGTGGACAGATATCTATCCGATTAAGGCCATACTTTAGCATATGATTGAGTGAAAAAGAAAGTCGATAGTCCTTTATCAACTAAATGTAGAGCTGAATATGTGACAGTCTACTATCCATAATACTTAACATAATTTCGTAGGACCAAGTATGGTACTCGAGTGCTTCTTATCCTGAGATATTAAGACTACTATATCCATAATTTACACTTGGTAAATGGCCTTCTCATCAAAAACATACAGATCTTGCGTTGTAATTTACAATTTTCCGCGGCAAAATCAAGCTATGAATTGTATGTGAAGGTAATTGACAAATAACTAGTATTTATTAAAATTCAATAGAGGTTTCCGTGCCTTTATACGCCGTAATTGAAACCTTGAACTAGAAAATAGCGAATACATACAAGTGCCAACTGTATTAAGTTGTTTATAAGACGCTTACGTGTTTACTTATTGTTATGCTACTGTGCGTACCACAATATTTATAGATATAGATGAGGAAGTAAGAAGTTATATGTATGTAGGTTCATGCTATAGATATATGGAGAAGCTAATAAAAAAAGTAGAACCATACTTTACTCGAATTTGTACTGCATACATGGGTCGGCTCAATTCTTTGATTAATAATATACCTAGATAGAGTGACGCGCTGCAATGAAACTGATACAAACAGGCCAACTTTTCTTAAGCTAGTATGCGTGACGGCTGTGTCATACGCTATCGCTATTCGCTGCACCATTCTGCGTATCCTTGTATGCGCGCATAATGATACCATTTATTACATGGTTTCTATTAAAACGGGGAGAAAATTATATCCATTAAAAATAATAATTCACTCGAACCTCACTTAGAGGGGAACAATTCGCCTCTATTTTTGTCGACGCGTTTGAAACGTTCACTGTCTATCTAGGTATATAATTAATCAAATGCTCAATTGTACAATACTGTTTTTCAAAATATAAGTTTGCATTTCGTCCGTTCTGTGTGATTCTAAGGACATCATCATCATTGCCACATAGAGTCCACTGCTGATCATAGGCCTCTTATTATAAATATTTCCAGAGGGAACTGTCAATAGCGACCTGCATCCAGCGTGTTCCTGCGACCTTTATCTAAAAGTACCTTTTACCTTTTTTTCTCTCATCCCTAAAACCTTTTTAAAGCACAGCTATGCACCCAATGCAGCAACCCTTAAGACGTTTATAGCCAGTATTAAAATGCCATCAGGTAATTCAGATGCCCATTTACATACTTCCTGCTACAAAAAAGATACTAATAAGCTACTTCATCATGGCAACTTTCTATTGCCGCCACTAGCAATAGTTGCCGGATAATCTTATAAAACACTAGCTTTTGCGCGCGGCTCCGCCCGCGTGGAAAAGCTTGTCCGGGATAAAAAGTAGCCTATAGCACTCAGAAGCAATGTAGCTTCCTATTAGTGAAAGAATTTTCAAAATCGGTCCAGTAGTTCCTGAGATTAGCGCGTTCAAACAAACAAACTATATATTAGTATAGATACACGAAAAAACTAGGAATCAAAATCAAATATCTTTGTTGCTATGGACCCGAACTTGTGACAATGATGTTGCGATAAAATCATTTTTCTGCAGTACAGTCAGCAGCATAAGTGACTGAACAAATTCAAAATTTGAAATTGCCTACATACTTTTGTGTTCATACTAATCTTTTTTTTCTCTTCGCAAAAATAAAATAAAATGTATTTACTTTACTTCAAAGGAAGAAAAAAAAATTCAGTTTAACTTAACGCGTATATAGGCGACTTGAAATTTTGATTTTGTACAGATATTTATGCTGCTGACTGTACATTGTCATAAAGAATACAATTTATGTACCTATTTATTATACGGATTACTGGCAAAGACGAGGGAAAACCACCTTATCTAAGAAACCTAACGTTAACAATCGCCACAATACGAGCAGGTCAACCGTGATAACTCTAATCAGCTTATCGACATTCCACACACTCTATATGTATCACATTTTGCAATTATTTTAAATCCAATGTGTCATTTCCGTTTCCTGTTTCCGTCATTACAAATGAAATTATCATTTGTAATGTAATAAAGTAAACTAAAAGAATGTTAATTTACAAGTCACACACACACTCACGCCTTTTTATCCCAGAAGGGGTAGGCGGAGGCGCAACTAGTTCACCCACTTTTCACCGTGGGTATTCCGTCCCATGATGTGATAGGGGGCGAGCCTATCGCCATATCGGGCACAAATTCCAGACTTCGGGCTGATACTGAATAGAAAAACACAACACCACTTTGCTCGATCCGAGGATCGAACCCGAGACCTCAGCTTTGCAGTCGTAACGTAATACAACTACGCCACCGAGGCAATCACACAGTTTTCTAGTCATTTTTGGCAATATAAACTATAGTTATGAAGAAATAAGCTCATTTCATTAGTGATTCATTTAGAAGACGCTATAAATAAGAAACTCGGGATATACATTTTTGATGGCAAGATAAACATTTTCTAGAAATAATGACGCTAAAAAATATCAGTAAAATTTCTTAACTACGAGTGTTTTCTATCTTCCAATGTTATCATGGTGATAATTACTTATAAATTTCCAATAAATATATTATCTACACGTATTATATCATATATGGGCGGATCAGTTCACGGTATGCCGCGGCGTCGATCGCTCGCGTCTGTCCGCCCCACGATGAGTGCCGTGATGATATGTGATTGTGATTATCGAATTTAATTAAGTGATTGTGGATTGATGATTGTGTCATTTTATATTGTGATTGTATTTGGAGTTGTTTTAAACACGTAGATTGAACTCTGGAGGAAATATACCGTATTAATTTTCTTTTGGAGTTATAAGTCGGACACAAGAAATAGTATACGCTTACCTAGGTTAGTATAGATTAAATAGCTATATTGCCTTCTCTATTGGATTTCCGGTATTCTTATACAAGTATAATATCATAGACACCAAGGCTTTTATAATAAACTAGCTCTAGCCCTCGGCTTCGCCGCGCGAAAGGTTTTCCTGGATAAAAGTCCCGCTATACATTTTCCCGGATTGAATTGTAAATCTAAACCATTTTCGAATCCACCTAAAGACACAATAAATTTCAATAAAATCGGTCCAGCCGTTTAGGAGTTCAGTGACATACACACGAACAGAAGAATTATATATATAAAGATAAAGATAATGCTTACGGAAAATTCTTTTGAAAGTATTCTTACAGAATCAATCCAAAGCTTAATATGCCACCATAAAGATTACGAATAAGGCACCGCGCATACAGATATTTTTATATTATACTAACATTTCTCCATAAGTGGATGGCATCTGCGCGGCACCTAAAACCTCTTCTAAATAATAGTTTCTAGATTTTTATTTTGTACAGTCACGAAACATAATTCTTTTTATTTCCTTTTATTATTCTGGTAAAATATTCTTAGAATAATAATTTATTGTTATCTCAATGCATTCTTGAATTCGCGTGCACGAAGACGAGGTAGGTATTTACATAATATTGTAAGTAACATTTAAATGTCTAATCTCCACCAGTTGGAAGTATATATTAATTGCCTTTGCTGATGTGAATTTAAATGACGAAAGGCGACGAAAATTTGGCAGCCGTTGTGGCTTTGCGAGCTATGAGCCAGCCGTTAAAGAGATCGCAGGTTCGTTTCTCACGCCAAAAGTATTAGTGAACCACATTTTTTGGTCTAATGATTGTAGGAGCGAAAACATATATTGAAAATATACCAAAATGCCTTTAGCGTTTTTAACATCTTGGCACAAGAGTTGCATCGTACCGGTTAGCTAAATCTATTGAGTAATAATTCCTTAAGTTTACGCGAATGTTAGACATTGAAATTAAAAACATCCATTACAGTAGTCTATTGAATTGATCAAATTGTTAGTGTTTACTAATTGCGTCACGCTATCGACCTCATCTTTACTTAAAAATAAGCGGTTGTATTCTATTTCTCAAAGGACATGTCCAAAAACGGGCCTGTAATTCTAAACAAAACCATTGATATATATTTGGATAGAACTCCTGAAAACTAGCCTTTTGCAATAATTCGCTGAATTTTAAACACCTCCGATTTTGAGATTTATGGAATTTTGTTTGGCTTAAAAACTACACTTACTATGAACGTTTTTAAAAAAGTTAGTTATGAATGAAGGGGTCTAAAAATATTTTTTTAATGGATCTAAGTTCCATATTTTGCCACTTTAATATCCCTAAAGTTTGAGCCTGGTTAGATTTTGAGGCCCAGCACCCATACAAAAAGCGGACATCTCCTTCCTACAACATTTTTATTTCTTAAATCTCCTGCCTACTATAATTTTCGCCCTTATAAATCACAATTTGTCATCGATGATTACCTATAAGTATTAAAATGATTCACTGTTATGATGAGTCATTGTCATTGAATATCGAACAATAAGCATACATTCGTGGTTAGAGTAAATAACGTTTGTTTTTTAGACATAGCAAGCTACTATGAAGGTCTTTTATGTGTACATACTGTTTTTCACGATAAGCAAATTGCCGAGCTTCAATTTCAAACTGACCTTTAAACTTCACGTTTATAGCTGAGGCAATAAATAATTCGCGAAAACATAGATATCGGTAATAAAGGCTCAAAATTATAGCAGTATGTAATATAAAAAACTAATTGAAAAACATGAAACAAGAAAATACTCCTCTTTAATTTTATTGCCTTAAATACGGTTATGCCTCGCGTATAAGTATATTCGATTCTCCTTGATAGTATTAAAATTACGTAAAATTACTGAGAAAAGAATTTTGTTATATTAAAGGGTTGCCTACTTCTGTACGCTCAATTTTTTTTTTATTGTATTTAATGACGAGACGAGCATGCCGTTCGCCTGATGGTAAGCGATACGACCACCCATAAACAGTAGCAACACCTCCAGCACCTTGAGCTACAAAGTACTGTGTGGCTTTCCACTGTACTCGTCATCCTGAGACATAAGATGTTAAGTCTCATTATGTCCAGTAGTTACACTAGCCACAATGTCCTTCAAACCGAAACACAACAGTTCATGCACACTGCTGCTTGGCGGTAGAAATAGACATTGTGGTGGTACCCACCCAGACGGACTCTTACATATGAGAGACCTACCACCAGTAAATTTCTTAAATATAATTTAAATAAAAAAAAAAATTATGTTAACAAAGCCAAGTAGGAAATCTTGCCACACCAAGTGGCACTTAGTAACCCCAGTACCGCTGACTTAGCAGCACAAAATGCGCATAAGTAATTAAAACCACTCCAAATTTAGCTTACACTGTAAATTTGCTGATGCTATTTTGGCTCAAAACTGCATAACAAGGGCTTGTGTTTAATTTAGTTTTAAATGCAGCGGCAAATATTAGAAAGAAATTCTTCTGTGAAAACTGCACTTAAATTTATTCAGACTATTAAAATTCAGGTCATCCAAAAAAAAATCACACACTTTCGCATATTTTTTTTTATGGCATTCAATGACGAGGCGAGCATGCCGTTCGCCTGATGGTAAGCGATACGACCGCCCATAAACGTAGCAACACCATCCAGCACCTTGAGTTACAAAGTACCTACTGTGTGGCATTCCACTGCGCTCGTCATCCTGAGACATAAGATGTTAAGTCTCATTATGTCCAGTAGTTACACTGGCTACAATGTCCTTCAAACCGAAACACAACAGTTTATAATATTAGTAAGATTTATGCAAAAGATTGTTAAGATAATCAGGTGTGTGTTAAAAGTACAGTCAGAAACAATTGAACAGATTTGGATGAAATTTTGCATACAGATACCTAGTCCTGTCTTACATTAACTTGGCTGCATTTCACCCGGCAAAAGAACTTTTATTTCGGAAAAAAATGGTTTATACGAGAGGAGTCAGGAGCGACACCTAGTTATAAAAGCAACTACAATGCATAACACTCAATTCTTGTATTACTTACGTCACGGTACAACAGTAAAAGTCGGTTCAAACCCATAACCATTAATTGGCGATAAAAATTGCGTTGCAAAACAACCGATTTGTCTGTGAAACTTTCGGCCGAATTTGGACTTTCTAAAAATTGTTCTCGCTGTCTACATCAAGTGATAGTGAGCGTAATGTTACACTTGCGTGACAGATCAATTACACTTTATATTTTATATGTAAAATTTATTATACACACACACACTCACGCCTTTATCCCCGAAGGGGTAGGCAGAGGCGCAACTATTACACCCACTTTTCGCCGTGCGTATTCCGTCCCGTAATATGATAGGGGGCGAGCCTATCGCCATATCCGGCACAAATTCCAGACTCCGGGCTGAATTTAAAACCCAATATCAATTTGCCCGACCCGGGAATCGAACCAAAGACCTCAGCATTGCTATCATACCGTAATACAACTACGCCACCGAGGCAGTCGATATATATTTTATCTTACAATAATACTTATAAATACTACGATGCGAGTGATAACCTTAAAAAATCTATAAATTATATGACCAAAAGATTACGGTTGTCCGTCTCTTGGTAGAGTTTTTACTTACACCCAGGATTTGCTTAGTTCATATTCTTTTTTTATTCTGACTATTTTTTAAAAGATTTTCTGTATTAAACAAGTATTTAGAAACCTAAAAAATGTAATCCACAGAATATATTAAGATGATCAAAATGACTTACAATTACCTACTATAAATATTTGATCATAAATTTCAGAAGTTAATTGGACTTCTGAAATTCTATGCAACAACTGTTCTAAATGTATTGCAAACCAACATAGAGCAAGAATATTTATTTATTTAACTTTATATACAATCATGTACATAGGCGGACTTAATGCCTTAGGTATTATCTACCAGTCTACCTTTGGGTGATGTAGAGATGAGAAGAAGCAGGTGTATATAAAAATACGTAGATATAATTATATATTATAAGAAATACCAAAAAATATTTTCGCAAATAACAGCTACAATTGACAATCGATAACACTAATCAACACAGATTAGATACAAAACTATTTCACAATTAGCATACGATCCAATTCCTGCAAGTCAACGAACTCGCAATAATTAATTGCGACTGACCACTGTCCATTAAAACCGGGTCCCATAGGGTACGTCACGGTTGCGCGTGCGCACAATGAGTGCAACCGTACCTCCCAATGTTCTACTCTATGGTCATAATGTTACAAACCACAGCGTATAGAAATCTGCAATGGTGATCGGGTGAGTGATTTTGAAAGATCCTTCTTTTTACTGCACTTTTCAACGTAAATTTAAATATACGTAAGTAATAATCTTTTATAGGAAGACCAAACGCGTCACCATAATGTATGTCTAACAGAATGCGTTCGCTCATTATTCGGTTCTAAATTAATAAACAAAAGAATTAGACGTAAGATAGAGTTTGAAGATTACACGAACATAAAAATGGCGAACAATCTTCAACAAAACATCTCTTCTTAAATACTTTAACTTTTAAATATGGTCACGTGCAGTAAGAAATTCGTCCTTGCATGTATGTTATTACCGTGGTGCGTAAC
Organism: Sphinx pinastri; assembly: GCA_947568825.1. Classification (NCBI taxonomy): domain Eukaryota; kingdom Metazoa; phylum Arthropoda; class Insecta; order Lepidoptera; family Sphingidae; genus Sphinx; species Sphinx pinastri. The sequence goes on from OX387615.1 coordinate 2,927,948, forward strand.
ACTTTATAATAATAATCAACATAGAAGTATGATAATTAATAAGTGTGCGTAAATATGTATTATTAGACTATTTCTTTAATTTCACATGCAGTGAAAATTCTTTTGCATATATTAAACAACAGGCTCGAACACTTCATCAGCGGACAAATAGCAAAAGAACAAGCAGGCTTCGTAAAAGGTAGAGGCACACGCGAGCAAATCCTTAACCTAAGACAATTAGTCGAGAAAAGCAGAGAGTTCAACGTCCCAATAGCCCTATGTTTTATAGATTACGCCAAAGCCTTCGACTGTATTAGCTGGCCTTAAATTTTCGACGTAAAGAGTGAGATGGGTGTCCCGCAGCACCTAGTGTTTCTGGTGCAGAACCTATATCTGGATGGTCAATCAAGAGTCAGACTCGACAATGCACTATCTCAACCCTTCAAAACGGAACGTGGAGTAAGACAGGGCTGTATACTCTCCCCCCAGCTTTTTAATCTCGTCGGGGAACATATCATGCGCAGATTACTGGAAAACTGGAAGGGTGGTATTCGGTTGGGCGGTCATATCATCAACAACCTTCGGTTCGCTGACTACACCACCATAATAGCCTCAAGTGAACGAGAATTCGCGGAGTTTCTGCAAAGAATCGAGCTTGTAAGTGCTGAATATGGACTCAGAATCAACCGTAGCAATACGAAATTGATGTTTGTTGACCGTGAAGGAAACTTGTCATGAACTTGGGAGCTGCGCGACCTAGATGTGGTGCAGGAGTTTGTCTACTTGGGGTCTCTTGTGCGTACTGATGAGGACTGCGAGAAAGAAGTGGTCAGAAGGGCACAGATGGCTAAGACAGCAGTGAAGAGCTTGGAGAAGATCTGGAAGAACCGTAACATTTATCGCAATGCGAAAGTACGTCTCATGCGCAGTCTAGTATTCTCCATCTTCTTGTACGCCTCGAAAACGTGGACCCTTAAAGCTCGCACCTTAAACAGGATTGATGCGTTCGAAATGTGGTGCTGGCGCAAAATGTTGGGTATCTCTTGGAGTGCACGCCGCACTAACGCATCAATACTAGATGAGCTAAAGATTGAGACCCGGCTTTCCACTATTTGTACTCAGAGAGTGCAAACTTTCTTCGGTCATGTGGCTCGCCGGAATCCCGATAACTTAGAAAAGCTCCTACTAGTTGGCCGCATGAACGGGAAACGGAACAGAGGTAGAGCACCTGCCCGATGAACGGACACTATCAGGGAACGCACTCGATTGAATATCCCAGCAGCCATGCACCACGCGGAGAACAGAGCAGCCTGGAGAGCACTAGTGACAGGAGTTGTTAATAGTGGTCACGACCCTCAGCCTTGAGGAATCGACTAAGACGAAGAAGTAGAAATATGTATGCTGTTGGTGTTTCTTAAATAAATAAATGAGTTTGATAATAACGGTATTGTCAAAAAGCTACCTAAATCAGAATGCAGTACAGATGGTTTTGGTTGTGGTGAAACTAAAATCAAATCTGAAATATGGAACTGTAAGGGCTCATACACATAAACAAGACACGGCGTTGCGTCGTGGGACGGCGCGACACCGTGTCGTGTTTATGTGTATGAGCCCTAACGCAGGATTCGAAGTCGCGACTCACTCCACAGCACACGTGCACACGTGCAGAGGCCACATTGTTCTCCCGTCTTACTTTTCATTTATCAAGGCCATTCTTTTGTTTCTCTTGAGTTGTCTTCGTATCAATCATTGCCAGAGATATAATCGCTCGTTTCCGTAAATTTATCCGACGTAAATTAAGTTGTAGAACATAATATCAATTTCCTGTTTCAACATGTAAGATATTTGAAGTTAGGAATAAAATTGCTGCATAATTTTATTCTGTAGGTAATGTTTTTAACTTTATGAGTAACAACGCCATCTGTTGCAAGTTCACAATGTTTTAGTTACAAGTTTATCTCATCAACATTTTTGCAATAAAAAAACTTTATTATCTATACAATAGACACTTCTGGAATTTAGTTGCCTACTTGATTTTTACTAGCTGTATACGTGTTTATTACCCTAGCGCAGGGCAATAAGTAGACCTATGGCTTTCGAAACTTTTTTGGTCTCATTGGAGGCATAGAAACATATTCCTTGTAACTGAAGTGTATGGAGTAACAAGTGATAGTTTTATTTTAAAGTGTCTATATCCGAAATACTTACTACGTAGAAATAGAGTCATTCTTCAAGCCATTGTCTGCTCTAGGTCTCATCTTGGTGTTTTATACAGAAAACAATACATATTCTATCAAATGTACTGGAAGTGAATTCCGTTGAATTCTTATATCAAGCAATAGTTTTTGGGTCGGCAGCGCGTTAAGATGCGCACGCGCAGCGTATCTCCGGTCACGATCTATCGTTACAAATACTTTTTCCACTGATCTTAGATAAAACGTATTGCGTAAGTTTTGTTCGAGAATTTCTTTTGTACTTACGCATTGCCTTTACTGTCGGTCGTCCTGCGCCGTTTGTGTGTTGATTGTTTCAAAGCGTCTGGAAACGTTAATGACTTTTTTTTGGGGAGAGATCACTCGTCCTAAATGCTGAGTAATAATCATTACTCATAATTATGATACTAGAAAAATTATATCAATGCGTTGCCGACCACGATATGTTAAGTAAAATTTAGCTAAAATTCATTAGTCTAAAGTGGACTTAATAACATAAATTATTACAAGTTAAATTGCATAAAACAATAAAACTAAGCTTCTTACGACTGCATCACGTTTAGATATAAATTATTAAAATAATTGTTCGTTTTTGTCTTCGTAGAAATTAAGTAAAGGTATATAACATAAATAAATATTACTCTTTTGATTTTTTTGCAAAGGACCTACACAAGTCCCTTCACTGGTGGTAGGTCCATCATATGTAAGAGTCCGTCTGGGTGGGTACCACCGCAATGTCTATTTCTAACGCCAAGCAGCAGTGTGCATGTACCGTTGTGTTTCGGTTTGAAGGATATTGTAGCCAGTGTAACTACTAGACATAATGAGACTTAACATCTTATGTCTCAGGATGACGAGCACAGTAGAAAGTCACACAGTACTTTGTAACTCAAGGTAAATGGATGGTGTTGCTACTGTTTATGGGTGGAGTCGTATCGCTTACCATCAGGCGAACGGTATGCTCGTCTCGACATTATATGCAATAAAAAAAAACTATATAAACTGATTACAGATTTTAATAATTTTCGATATCACTATTTATAAAACAGAAAATCTTATTTTGTTCTTCCTAACTCGTCATGAAAGTAACATAAATACATTGTGTCTTATTGGAATCTGACTAGAACATAGACATAATTGTTCATCACAAAATGTTATGAGTAGCCAAAAATGCGACACAAATGAAATTCGTAAAGGCAATTATATTTTAAGACATAATTGTGGATATTATTCTGTTCATGGTGCATGACGGTACAAATTCCGATGCGCTGCATATTTGAACATCAGATTAATGTAAAAGACTACTATACGTTGGTGTCTAGTATAATGCGAGAGTTCCTGAGTATCTAATCTACAGTTTTCGATTTCTGTGCAATCAGCGGTGAAAAAAGCTTTGTAACCCAGTTTTTTTATTCGTGCACGGTAATTTGACGCCACTGCACCTGATGGTAAGCGGAGAGTAAAATCTTATATACAGTGGTCGTTATCCGAGCAGTTATCAGAATTATTTACGGTCATTTTTGTAAGTCAAATATATATTATATAACATTTAATATCTCATGAAAAAACAAGGGTCTATAATTTATCAAAAATATATATACGTCTGGCATAGTAGACGGTTAGTTTACTTATAATAAAATTGCATAAAGTTATTTACATAATATTGACAGCTCTACGGTAATAAGAAATAGTCAAAACAAAAACTATACTATCAAAAAATATTAAAGAATATTGTTCATAAGTATTGAGTAAGAAAAGTTGTCATTCACGCTTCGATAGCTTCGAATGACAAAAAATATAGCTCACAGCCAATATAAAATATTAAGTTAAAACCTAGTATTGTTCATAAAACTATACAAAATCTGTTTAGATTTTTGCAGACGGACATCGTATCAGATGAGTCACGTTTTGGCGGTTGTTCTCGATTTCAGAGTGCACCAAAATTAGTATCGGGTTTAGATGTCGGAGATATAAACTTATATATATATTCTATCTCTATACCAAAAATAACTAATAATACGAAAAATATTATAGGATACGTGGCATTGTATCATAATAATATTTAATTGCTAGTTTGTTTATTAACCTACACCTCTGACTTTTCGAAGTTATGTGTGTATTGTTTATCAATTATCGTTCGCTATAACGGTGAAGGAAAACATCGTGAGGAAACCTACATACCTGAGAATTCTCCATGAGAATTTCGAGGGTACGTGAAGTCTGCCAACCCGCACTAGGCCAGCGTGGTAGACTAAGGCCTAACCCCTCTCAGTAGTAGAGGAGGACCGTGCTTAGCAGTGGGCAGTATATAATACAGGGGTGATTGCATTGCATTGTTTATTAAGTCCAAATACAACGAAAGAAGTTACGTCTCTCGAAAGTCGCCGTTAAGTCGACCTCACTGAATGCTGATTATGAAACCTGACTTGTTGAAACGAGCGACTTTAACTATTTTTTGTGAAAAGCCCTTCATACGGTAATGAGTGGGATGAGCACTATCTAGTGGGGACACAATGTATCCGTATAGCATTATCAGCATTTATAGACTAGCAACTAAAAGTATTTTACGATGTAAAATGTAGAACAAAACACCTCTAAACAAGTTGATAAAGATGTCCGCTTTTTGTATGGGTGCTGAGCCTCAAAATCCAACCAGGCTGAAACTTTAGGGATATTAAAGGGGCAAAATCCATATTTTGCCCCTTTAAGATCCATATCTTGGATCCATTAAAAAAATATTTTTAGACCCCTCCATTTATAACTAACTTTTTTAAAAATCTTCACATTAAGTGAAGTTTTTAAGCAAAATAAAATTGCATAAATCTCAAAATCGGAGGTTTTTTAAATGAAACGAATTTTAGGCCCGTTTTTGGACAAATGTCTGAACATTTAAAATGTAGAACAAACCACCTCAAAACAAGTTGGTGAGTTTGGCCAAATGTTTCTTTTAAAAGTGCAAAAGAGACCAGTTTCCCTCTTAATATTTACGATAATATCACAATATTATGCACTAAATGCATTCGCTTGTATGCTCTTGCGCAATCTATTGTAACGCAATATCTGACTTGGTTTTTGAAGATCTTTGTGATATTGTTCCGATTTATTGTATTTAGTCAATAAAATTTTTAGTACTGACGGAAAAAAACATCTTAAACTCAAACTCAAAATTTTCTTTATTCAAATAGTCTTTCTCAAGCTCTTTTGAATCATCACGAATCTATCACCGCTTCGGAACGTGTTATCGTTGTGAAGAAGAAGCGGCGCAAGAAACACCCTCAGCAACACGATCTGTCAAAATGATATAAATATATTTATTCCAACAATTCCATAGTACCTCATTTTTTTTAACACGTAGCAACAAATACTATCAATAAATAACATAATAGACACAATTTCTTAATTCGATAAATGATCGAATCATGTTTTACGAGTGCATTTTCAACTTAAGAATTAACCAAATCGGCCCACAAATCTGAGAAAACATGCAACAAAAATTATTATAATTACGAATTGTGAATGTCGTCCTTTTTGAAGTCGATTTCAAAATAAAACAAAGAGGACGTGTCACAACAACGCCATTTGTTTCAAATAGGAAAATAAATATTTGTTATGTAAAAAAACTTAATTTGGGCCACAAAATATATTTATTTGTAAATAAATAGAAATAAACTAAGACAAATACATCAAAGCCTAAAATAGCAGGTATTCAACGCTACAATGACCCTCGTGAGAAATTGATTTCGACCGACAGAGCGGAACGTTATGACGGAAATTATTTCCATTCTAAATATACAATCTACAGTTAATAATCATCTCATAAGCAGTGCATCTCTAGTGGCAGCTCCGGGGCTGAGAACCCACTAAAATATGTGTTTAAGAATATGAAAAACACACCTAAGTTGTTCATATCTCCCTTTTAGAAATAAATATTTCCTCAATCGGGAATCAAAAGACACTGCGTGCAGAGGTCAAGCTTGTGTGACTCCAATTGACCTAGCTTTTAAAATGATCTCGGTCCCACGGGATAGTTTTTCTAAATGTATGGGTTATTACAAGATGTTTATCAGTTAAGTGGGGGTCTCTATCGTAAATTACAATGTAATGGTGAGTACTTATTGATGGGAAAATAAAGGACAATGTTCTTTGCATAATTTAGATATATTAGATAAATTTAATATTACTTATTCCTGTAAGTTTTAGTAGAGCTAAATAGCGGAGCAAGTATTTAAAAGTTCCCTTGTTTAATTTGACATTATGTACTTGCAAACGTTTATGTCAAGATATCTATACTAATATTATAAAGCTGAAGAGTTTGTTTGTTTGTTTGAACGCGCAAATCTCAGGAACTACTGGACCGATTTTGAAAATTCTTTCACTAATAGAAAGCTACATTACTCCTGAGTGCTATAGGCTACTTTTTATCCCGGGAAAATATTTTTATCCAGGAAAAACATTTTCACGCGGGCGGAGCCGCGAGTGATACTAGTTTTTTATAAAATTTAAAAACAATATCGCTGTTAAATATTTTAAAGACTATGTTGCGTGATTCGATGTTTTATGTAATTCTTTATTGACATTTGAATAAGGAAATTATCGTAATCTTTATTGTATTATTTTACACCAAATCACTAAGAATATAGAAATTTCGAGAATGAACCTGGTTTACAACCAAAAAAATATATTTATATTGAATAATAAACCTATTTTTATGAACACGATATGTTAAAATATGTATAAGCCATAAACCATTAGCATGGACAAATAATAAACTAGGTTCATTTTTAGGTATCCCCACCACTACCATCTCGTGACTGTGATTTTCCTAACACAATTAATCATTTCAGATAAAATTATCTTATCTTTGCACAGCCTTATAATTATATTTAATCTTTTTTCTCGTAGACGTCGTCGGTACGCACGCTAGCTCCCGGGCTCCGGACGGTAGCAGATCCCAGCCGTACGCGGCGTATTGCCAGACCTCATTGACGTAGTCAAAAGGGCGTAGTCCCCAGCCCAGCCCTGTCCAGCCGTTCCCGTCGACACCATGGACGTATGGCAGTTAATTTTCCTGGCCTTCGTCGGTCTGGCAGTGGCACAGGGCCCAGAGAAACGTAAGTATACTTTTTCTTAAACCATAATGGCCAGTGCAGTTTAAAAAAAAACAGAAGGATTTCAAAATTAGAACTTAAATTAATAACATCCATAATATTTTTTTATTGAACATGGTTAGTGGTAACGAAACGTTCTTGGTAATTTCAATAATTAAACGTTACGAGCGGTTTTAATATTTTTTGTTATTTGAATTATAATTATTCTTCCTTTATGCAGACAATGACATTATCTATAAACATTTATTACGAGAAACGTGGAAGTGTTACATAAAACAAGCTTCCCACGAATCTACACAAAGGAATTATTCAGTTCCTTATTTCTCTATTTACTATCACTGAGCATAGAAATATTTAAATTCGTTTAAATAATATAATAATATTACTTTGTATTATAAAAATATTCTTATAAAATATGATAAACAGTCGAATTACAATGCCATAGTCTATAACAAATGAATTCTACAATTATTAATTCAAAAAAATATTTTTAAATGGTGTGAACACAAAATGTGTTATATAAATTGAAATCTGTCTCATAATTTCATGATCTCAATCTCATACATTGACTTACCTTGTTATCTTATCTTTTTTTAAACTTTACGTAAACAACTTCGAAATATTCATATGTACATACTTGTTTTCAGAGGTTTCGCACGGTAAATAAGATTCTGGTCCACGTATTCTTATGATAAATCAATCAAACTGAGTTCGAAATTCAAATGTTTACAAAAAAAATATCCATTGATTTGCTTATAAGAAGTAATACTATTAATAACTTTTTTATATACGGATAAGAATAAATATGAAAATATTTGCTATTCCTTTTTTAATCTGACTTTTTCTTTTTATCAAAACTTTATATGTCCACGGTCCAAAACCGAAATAGGGTACGCTAAGCCTTGCCTTGTTTCGTGAACATGTACAGTAATCACTCAGAGCTCTGTCACTAATCGCTCGACAAACTATACGAATAGAATTCAGGATTACAAGACTAGAACCTGCTTCACCATTTTTTAATTGAATTTAAAAACATGGTAATAGAACGGCGGTGTATTTTTGTCTACAGAGTTTTGTTTACAAAGAGACTCAGTAACATTTGGTGGCGTAACAAAAAACGTATCCAACTTTATTATTTCGTTTCCAATTGTCAATGATACCGAAAATAGTATATAAATAATAACCCAGCTTCACCCAGCTACCCAAGGAATAATGTTTCCATTTCTTAAATGTCAATAAAATATCTCTATCTCTGACATTACGTATCTTCACAAAGAGAAGTGACTAAATAATTTGCATTATTTTAATATCGCAGTTCATTAACCAATAATCCTCATAATCTTTACAAACATTATCTAAGAGATAAGCAGCTGACGCAAACAGCAATAAAGCTTATTTTCGCTAATCGTTTTATGTTTTGCAAATTAATGAGTTTTTTTTTTTTTTTTTTTTTTTTTTTATTGCTTTGAATGACGAGACGAGCATGCCGTTCGCCTGATGGTAAGCGATACGACCACCCATAAACAGTAGCAACACCATCCAGCACCTTGACTGACAAAATACTGAGTGGCATTCCACTGCGCTCGTCATCCTGAGACATAAGATGTTAAGTCTCATTATGTCCAGTTTCCTTATTGTTTTGTTGTTTGAAATTAGCACAGGTATTAAAATATATATAAATAACAACAATTATTAAAAATGTAATTAGTTGTAGAATAAGTAATCGGAATACACGGAGAAAGATCATATCTACTAAAGGGATATAATAATATGCATAACATATTATCGGAAATCATGTAAATGGCAACAGGCTCCTATTACATATAGCCTAGTTGGGAGTGGAACGGACTGTCGAGACGAATGACTGCAGGTTCAAAACCCAAGGGCGCACACCTCTGACTTTTCTAAAGTTATGTGTGTATTCTTCGTGAATTATCACTTGCTTTAACAATGAAGGAAAACATCGTACCACCTGCATACTTGAGAATTTCTCTTTAAAAATTTCGGAGGTATGCGATGTCTGCCAACCCGCACTTGGCCAGCGAGGTAGACTAAAGCCTATACCCTCTCAGTAGTAGAGGAGGCACGTTCTCAGCATTGAGTAGTATACAGTATGTAAAGTTAGTCGAGGGACCTGTTTAAGGACGGTATTCAGTGTTCGATTCTCGTCCCAAAAATATATTAAATATATGACTTTATTTTTTATGAGAATTTTAGCAGCTCAAGGTTGACCACATGTTGCAGCCTTTTTACGAGTCTCTTTTGAGGTTTACTTCGTCCTTTACCATTCTTTTTCTTGTGTATATTTATATTAGTTACGTACAAGTATAAACTGCAGAGTGTTTAAATAGTTCCCTCGACTAAAAATATATACTTACTGTATAATGCAGGGCTGGTATTATATTTATTATACGCGGGGCCTAACATAGCTGGCGAAATGCCTGGCGTCTGCGACCAAACAACAATTTGATTTGTATTTATGCAGAACTTTGATTATTATGTAGTTTTGTTATCAAATCCCGTTGCAGATTACTAGTGATCGCTCATCTGCTTTCACGGAACATCGTCGCGGATCAACGCTCACCATGTCACGGTACAACTAACTGAAATAGGAATGATATAAAGTTACTTGTGAAGTAATATAATATTTGTTTCTCTTTGACAACTCTCAGATTAGTTACGCGCTAATATCAATCATCTACTAGTCTTTCACTCTCATGTTAGATAGACGAACTGGCTTTCTCAAGTATGTTGAAAAAAGAATTTGGCAATCAGCTGCCTTCCTGATATCGACATCTTATAAGGAATAACATCAATTAATGATTTGAATTTTTATGTATTATTAATTATCAATGAGTTGTCAGGTCTTACCTATGCAAATTGTAATGTACCAATGCTCCCAAGAATCGCAATCCTGCGATACTACTACTACAAGTCTTGTATGTACTGCTCACTGCTGAGCACGGGCCTCCTCTACTACTGAGAGGGTTTATCTACGATAGAGTGAACCAATTAACTACTTGTAGAACCAAACATTTACTTACATATTTACAGTTACTTGTTACTACTATTAAGAAACAGTCGTGGTGGTCAGCAACAGACGAGTGACTCGCTCGTCTCGGCATTCAGATTTAAGAAACCTACCTTAGCCGAGATGCTTTCCTACAATCGTTAACGGTAACATTATGTATGCAAAGACATAGGGTACCGATAGACTTATCGTTACGTCATATGTCAGCCCATATATTGATTTGTTTTCTAGTAGCGTTACAATTGTAGAAAGGCATCTTGGCAACGGCTTCAGGTGTTTTAACGATACTGCTAGTCATTTTGTGTAGTACCTTATTCACCACATAGCAGCAGCATTCAAATACGAGCAAGAATGATCTGGGATAACAGCGGGCCGCGGCAAATCGGTATAGTACATTTTGTTACTATGGATCCGTACACCGTTACGCGCAACCACTCAAATTTCTGGTAGTGTCAGAACTTATATAGATGTTAACTCAACAGGACAATACATATTACGTTTGGAACTTGAGGTTAGAGGTAGGTTAAGAGAGCAAATTTTACTACGTTCATTTTATTTTGTACAGTCAGCCAACATAAGTAGCTGAACAAATTCAAAATTTCTAATCGCGTATACGCGTTCAGTTCAATTGAAACATATTTTTTTCTTTGTGTAAAGTAAAGTAAATCCCTTTTATTTTATTTTTGTGAAGAAAAAACGAATATTGGTAAGAACACAAAAGTGTAGAGGCAATTTGAAGTTTTGAATTTTTTCAGCTACTTATGTGGCTGAATGTACATATGTAATATGTCTAACAGCATACCTTGGCTTTGAAATCTCTGAGGTCCTGAATTCGATTTTTTGGTTCAATTCATTGGTAATTGCGTGAGATTTCTCATTCAAATAACTCGTGAATTCTCGTTTTGAATTTGGTTCGGAAAGAGCTCGAATAATGGTTCCAGGAGTTATTCTGCCTACGCTTTTAGAAATATGGGCGTAAGATGTGATTTTGTAACATAATATTATGTTGATTACTACATGCAACGTCTAGAGCAACACATTAGGTTGATATACAATAAGGTATACTGGTGGTAGGTCTCTCATATGTAAGAGTCCGTCTGGGTGGGTACCACCGCAATGTCTATTTCTACCGCCAAGCAGCAGTGTGTATGCACTATTGTGTTTCGGTTTGAAGGACATTGTAGCCAGTGTAACTACTGGACATAATGAGACTTAACATCTTATGTCTCAGGATGACGAGCGCAGTGGAATGCCACACAGTACTTTCTAACTCAAAGCGCTGGATGGTGTTGCTACTGTTTATGGGTGGTCGTATCGCTTACCATCAGGCGAACGGCATGCTCGTCTCGTCATGCAATGCAATAAAAAAAAAAAAAAAAAAAGGTATCGGTAAATTAAATGTATTTGATATGAATCCAAGCATTTCTACGAGATCAAGTAATACAATAGCAATCAGCTGAAGTTACAACTTATATGTCGTCATTATTTCGTAAAACAATCGATCTATAAGTACAAAAATCCTATTGTTTATATTTTTAATACTTCGGTGATTTACCTATTTCACAGTTTCAACAAAACGTCATAATATAAATAGTTGCGAGTACACAAACAAGGCTCTACAAAGCCGATGCTAAGTTCTAATATTTACTGAATAATACAGCAAGGCGCGGTTCCACGTTGGTTGTAGTATAAATGTAGAGCTTCTATTAAAGTATCAACAACAAAACGGTCTGCCTAAAACAGCGTTTCTCTAAGTATCTCGCGGTACTCTAACTAAAGTAGGTATCAAATAAAACGATCTAATTTATTTTTTGTCATTCCGCCATATTGCACAGAGGTTTTTGCGTGCTCTGTAACGCGGGAACGCAAATCATTACGTTCGATTTGGAAACTGTCATGATCTCTTAATAATGGATGTTGCAAATCTCTTAATGTTGTAAAATGATGAAACGTTACTGATGTATATATATAATGATACGATCGTGATGGAGTTACATTTGATATTGCTAAATACACGCCCGCAACGGAAAAGATACGTAGAGCTGTAACTAGGCAATCTATGGTTTGCAGAACTCCGAAGGACAAATATTAATCCAGCGGAACTCGAAGTTTTGGAACCGATCTAGGGACACGGTAGTGCCCCGCCAAGATAAGCCAAGCGATACGCAAGGGCACTACCTACCTTTTCTCAAAGCGCTTCGTCGTTTTTTTGAACCCTTATAACTTGGGTTTCGATTATACCAGATAAACAAAATTCTCGGGATATGAAGTTAACAGTAGATTTATTAAATGTGTAAAGTTTCAATTTCATTGCTCTAATACTTTAGATTTTATTGATATCTAAAAAAAACATTTTCGTCACTGAGTTCACTCACTCACTGATGATCAGCAAAATTCTTAGGGTACCTACTTCCTGAAGTCCTAGAAAGCTGAAATTTGGTATGTAAGCTAGTATTAGTACGCAAGGAATAAAAAAATCCTAAAACTTGTAAGATGAAAGATTGTAAGAGACTTCCACAATTTTTTATGCTAGAGGTCTTAAAATTGATATAGGGACTCCTTGTTATAACCCCCATCCTTTAAGTTAGGGGATGGAACTTTCTATGGGTTTTCCCAAAAAACTTAATTTCATATTAGAGATCCGAAAATTATACAAGTACACAGACTTTTTATTACAAATAAAAAAATATGTAGGTATTTTAAAAAATCATTCCTCAACCCCTTAAATTTCGGTACTATAAAACCTATTGTCTAACAGAAAAGTAATGAACAGTGAATGAATTTTTCACCTTACGCCCATGTGACGGTAGCGAAACGGCTGAGCCACATATTTTGACTAAGGTGTAGAGTTTGTTATATTAGGGCTTGTAAAGATAGGGCATGTAGAGTTAGAAGCTTGGCTCTACATGAGATCTGATAACGTTTTGACAGTGCGAGCCATATGATCTCGTTTTGGCAACATTTTATATGATTTTTTTTTAATGGGATTATATTTTTCGCGGGAAAATTGTCTGTCGCAAAAGTCGACAGCCTAACTTTAGTCTGACTTAGTAACCGTATCGGTATAACAAATCAACTGAGTCAAATCGACTGAATTCGTATTAAGAAATTTTGTTCTTGCCAATGTCAAAATTAAGTAATTAATAAATATCACAATAGTCACCGACGTAGTCCTGCAACACTGAGATACATATCACACCCAACGCCAATGAAATATTTACGAATCATTCAAACAGTTATCTATCTGGGTGTTAGAATCAAACCCGTGGCGAGTCGTTTCACACTCATCGCCCGCTGCACTACAATGGCCATTATCTCTTTCATATTCAAATTATAATTGTCACGTACTAAAATTATTTATTTTATAAATCAATTTATTCTATAATAATTGTAGAGTAATAAATCGATACGATACCAGGAGTACAGAAAGTTAATGAAGCTCGCGACGTGTGCCGCCTCACTAGCACACCAACAAGAAACCTCGTCTACACCTACTCTCAAGTAAGCTAGCATCATATTTTTACTATTCTATGTGTGCGCAGTAGAAAAGAGAGCAACAATTATTCACATCTACGTTCTATTGGAAAGAAAAGGACGAATCATCAATCAGTACCCCAACCTCAACTTAAACACAAGGGTCAAGTTATAGTGACTATCGGATCTACTGTATGAAAACGTCGATCCACGACCAAGACGCTGACCCCTGAACGATCAATTTTTGTTTTCGCTGCTGTCCACTTCTGATCGCCCGGTAACTGTGTGTCTTGCTGATTAAATTTTTGTGTATTTGAAGACGTCATGCCACTACGACATTCGCCTAACCGACCTACCCCGGCTACTCGAGACACTGCAACTATCTTAGCTCCACAGGCGTACGATTCAGATACTCCATCTGAACGAAGTGGTAGCAATAATATCAATGTCAGGACGAAAAGAAGACGAGAAAATGATGAAGATATCAAAGACCTCAAAATTGAAATGCGCGGGCTCTTTTCAAAATTATCTTCATCTGTAGAAGAACAGTGTCGGGTTATTAAACAACAAAATAGTGAATTACAAGAAAGCCTCCAATTTATGTCAAATAAATACGACAACTTGATTGAAATAATCCATAAGCTGGAGACAGAAAAAAGGGAAGATAGGATGAAGATACATCTGTTAGAAGATAAGGTTGAAACTCTAGAACGAAAATTGAGATCTACTGGACTAGAAGTTCGAAATGTTCCCAAATTACCTTCACAAAATAAAATCCCAGAAACCAAAGAACAGATGTGTGCGTTGGTAGTATCCCTGGCTAAAACAGTCCAGGTTAAGTTACAAGAAGATCAAATCAAGGATATATATAGATCTAATGCTAACAAAAATGCTATTAAGACACTCATAGTAGAATTCAATAGCGTACTGATGAAGGAAAATATACTACAGGGAATCAAAAACTTTAACAACAACAAACCAAAGGGTGAGAAATTAAACTCGAGTCATCTAGATATACCAGGAACTCCTACTCCGGTGTTTGTCTCGGAAACACTTACTCATAAGACACAAAGGCTTTTCCACGTAGCGCGACAATTCGCTAGAGAAAATAATTTCTCTTTTTGCTGGACGTCAAGAGGGGCCGTATATCTTCGCAAAGCTGAGGGACAGACTCTGTTCCGCATTAATTCTGAAACGGATTTACTAAAGTGTAGAAATACTACATGACTATTATTATCCTATATTTCATATTTATGTTGCATGCCGTTCTATCATATTGCAATGTTTCTTACAATCATATATATTGTTAAAGACTTGCAATTAGTATTAGTTATTTATAATTTTGTAAACTTTCAAGCACTCATACCACTCGCTATAGACTACTACACGTCACTTCATCTATTACTTAAATATACTCCTCTCAAATACGCACATACATACCCATCTCACTCACAAAACCAACGAACTCAATATCTTACTCATGAAATTACAACAGTCAATAACGGTGTCTTTTCAATTTTAACAGCGCTGTTTTTCTTTACTATGCACTCCCTTTGCCTTACTGTAATGTCCTACATAATTATTATTTTTTATACAGTTCAATCTAAGGTACAAGAATATTTGTCTTGACATTCGATCCAATCCTTGAAACCTTAACCTCCATAGATAAACTACAGATCTCAAACTCATACCACTGTGAGCCTGAAGATTGCTCTCTCCTTGATAGTACAATGGATAATTTTAGAATAATTACTCAGAACATTCGTAGTATCTCTGCTAATTTATCTGGCCGACAAACTCTTTTGGCAAGAATTAAAATACCGCAAGATATTATTGTCCTTACCGAATGTTGGCTATCCAAGAACCCTAACATACCACTAATGCACGGCTACCAAAGATTTTACAGCTCAAAGAGGATAAACCAAAATGATGGAATTGTAGTTTACATTAAAAACACCTTGGCTGATATTAAAGTGCAAGAACCACAGCTTAAAGATGCTAACTGTATATTGTTAACTATCGGAAGCCATACATGTATTGTGACAATTTATAGATCTCCATCTATTAAAGATATTACTGGATTCCTCTGGTCGCTGGATCAAATTCTATGTAATAATTCCTCGTATCCGAATATAATACTAATAGGTGATATGAATATAAATATAGCTGAAAATAGCACGGATCCTAAAGCCACTGAATATTTGAATCTTACAGCTAGCCATGGCATATTACCAGCTCATAACATAAAAACACATTTAAAAAGTTGCCTCGACCATGTCATGTTGAAAACCAAACACAAAAGCACTACATTAGTAATCGAATCTGCTACTACTGACCATGATGCAGTGATGCTTTCACTAAGTAAAATGAACACCAGGGATAATACATTTATATTAAAAACAAAGATTGATAAAGGACTGCTTGAAAGTCACATAAAATCTATTAATTATTCGCATATCTACGGTATCATGGATGCTAACGAGGCTTGTACGTACTTTATAAACTCTCTTTCTACAGCCATTCGATTGAGTTCTAATGTTCATATTATTCCCCATCGGTTGAGAATACTGAAACCATGGATCACTCCAGGAATATTAAGATGCATAAGAAATAGAGACCGTATGTACAAAAAACTCAAAAAATCGCCGACTAATGAGATCCTTGGGACTACTTTTAAGAGGTATCGTAATTACTGCAATACTTTGCTAAAGAAACTTAAAATGCAATATGAAAGAGATAAAATCTTAAAAGCTAAGGAAAACCCTAAAAAGCTTTGGAGAGCAATTAAGGAGGTTTCACATATCACTGAGGAAAATACTATAGCTCGGGATTTATTACTAATTAACAGTTGCCCAAACAACTCCGTCAATTTGGTAAATGAATTTTTTGTGGGCGTAGGAAAGAATCTTGCGGAGAAATTGTCGAATGCTCATCTTTTTGATGATGATCATAATTCCAGTTTAAGAAACTCTACATTAAACTCGCTAGTACTACTAGAGACAAATGAACATGAAGTTAGTCAAATTATTAAAAGCCTACGCTCCGACAGTGCCGTTGGAGTGGATGGCATCCCCGCTTACATTGTCAAGCGATACCAAGCCACATTTGTGCCCCCACTTACATTTGTCTTCAATTTATGCATCAGGTCCGGAGTTTTTCCGGATCATTTAAAGAAAGCTCTCGTACATCCAATACACAAATCCGGATCTAAAACTAACATCTCCAACTACAGACCTATATCGGTATTGCCTACTCTATCAAAAATCTTGGAGCAACTAATGAATAAAAGGCTCAAAGGATACCTTGAATCCAACCACCTTCTATCAGATTGTCAATATGGTTTTCGCAATGCTAGGTCCACTGATGACGCAGTCCATGACCTTTCCAACCATATTGTTGATACCCTAGATAAAAGGCTTAAATGCCTATCTATTTTTATTGACCTGGCCAAGGCGTTCGACACCGTGTCTATTCCGAGATTATGTGGCAAACTGGAAAGTTTGGGAATTAGAGGGACCCAACTAAAATTGTTTGAGAGTTACCTTGAAAACAGAACACAATGTGTGAAAGTGGGTGATTTTGTTAGCAAAGATCTCCCAGTTGTACATGGAGTACCGCAGGGTAGCATCCTTGGACCTACGTTGTTCCTCGTGTATGTGAACGACATGTGTCAACTCACGTTGAATAATGGCAGAATAGTAGCATATGCCGACGATACAGCCTTGACATTTAAAGGCCCAACATGGCGAGAAACCTTCTTAGCGGCTCAGGTAGGATTTAATAAGGTCAAGCGCTGGTTGTCTACAAACCTGCTGACCCTAAATGTTGACAAAACTACATTCATGACCTTCAGAATAAAAAACACTGCTTCACTTAGTAGTACGGACAATCTTAGCATTACAGTCCATAACCAGGAGGAGTGCAGCACAGATTGTAGTTGCCCCAAACTGCTTCAGACATCGTCTACACGCTACCTAGGTGTTATTCTGGATAACAGGCTATCATTTCAACCTCACATAGAAAATCTGTCCAGTAGAATACGCAAACTCATCTACGTATTCAAACACCTAAGACATGTTGCTGAGCCTAATATAATTAAGATGGTCTATTACGCGATGTGTCAATCTATACTATGCTACTGTATTTCCTCATGGGGTGGTGCATCAAAAAACCATTTAATAAAACTTGAGCGTGCTCAAAGAGCGGTACTCAAAGTATGCACGTTCAAACCTTACTTATTTCCGACTAAAGATTTGTACGAATACTGCGAAGTACTATCATCAGCCTATATTTTGGTCCACTGCTGGACATAGGCCTCCTCCAATACGCGCCATTTTACCCGGTCTTCGGCCTGTCGCATCCAGTTTCTGCCAGCGACCTTTCGCAAATCGTCACTCCACCTGGCTGGAGGGCGTCCCACACTACGCTTGCCGACTCGCGGTCTCCACTCAAGAACTCGTTTACCCCAGCGGTTATCGGTTCTTCGACAGATGTGACCAGCCCACTGCCACTTCAGCTTACTAATCCTGTGTGCTATGTCGGTGACTTTGGTTCTCTGTCGGATAACCTCGTTACGAAATTTATCCTTCAGAGAAACTCCGAGCATAGCACGTTCCATAGCTCGCTGAGCAACTTTGAACTGGTGCACCAGTCGTACCGTGAGTGTCCACGTCTCAGCACCGTAGGTCATGACAGGTAGGACGCACTGGTTGAAAACTTTAGTTTTCAGACATTGTGGTAGAAGTGACGAGAAGACCCGACGTAGTTTACCAAATGCTGCCCAGCCCAGCTGAATCCTCCTCTTAACCTCCTTCTCAAAGTTGTTCCTTCCTAATTGCAAAATCTGCCCAAGGTAAGTATATTCGGAAACAACTTCGAGAAGGTGGCCATTAACAACGATAGGTCTTGGATCTAGGTGGTCATTGATCATTACTTTCGTTTTACTGAAGTTCATTGCAAGACCTATTCGTCGGGACGCTGATGCCAAACCGTTCAGCATCTGTTGCAGCTCCTCCAGCGTTTCCGCCATTATGACTATATCGTCCGCGAATCGCAAGTGCGAGATGTAATCGCCATTTATGTTGATGCCCATACCGTTCCAGTCCAGCGTCTTGAACAAATCCTCCAGTGCACTTGTGAACAGTTTCGGGGATATGACATCCCCCTGTCTCACCCCTCTGCGTAGCTGGATAGGTCCCGACTGCTGGTTCTGTACTTGGACACACATAGTGACAGATTTATATAGATATCTCAGCACTTCGATATAGCGATAGTCCACTTGGCAACGCTGTAAGGATTCCAGAACAGCCCAGATTTCGACGGAGTCGAAGGCCTTCTCATAGTCCACAAATGCCAGACACAGAGGCCGATTATACTCTTCCGATTTTTGTATAATCTGCCTCAACGTGTGTATGTGGTCTATGGTGCTGTATCCTGAGCGAAACCCGGCCTGTTCCGGGGGCTGAAACTCGTCGAGTCTTCTAGCGAGGCGGTTCGTGATGACCCTAGAGAACAACTTATAGATGTGGCTCAGAAGTGAGATGGGTCTATAATTCTTAAGAAGGGTTTTATCTCCCCTCTTGAAGAAAAGAACCACCAAACCCCTGCTCCACGCCTTTGGAGTTCTCCCACAGTGAAGAACGGTGCTAAACAGCTTCTGTAGCTCCTGTATGACAGGAGGTCCTCCTGCTTTCAAGAGCTCTGAAGTAACTCCGTCCTCACCGGGGGCTTTTCCATTTTTAAGTTGTGTCAGAGCCAACACGATCTCGCTTTGGTCGATGTCTGGCAGTTCGTCGCTGTGGTGGCGTACCAGGGTGGCTCTGGGATCATGGTCGTCACGCTGAGGATAAGGAGCATGTGCAGCGTATAATCGGCCATAAAAGTCCTCGATCTTGGCAAAAATCCCCGGCTTTGACAAAACGGTTTTACCCTCGTGTGTTGTTAATTTCGTCAGGTGGCTCCTTCCAAGCTGCTGAGTGAATACCTTAGACCCTCGGTTTCGCTCTATCGCTTCTTCGATGAGGCGTGTATTGGAGCTCCGAAGGTCCCGGCGTATCATCTTCGCTATACGCTTGTTTAGGTTTGACCTCTCTGACGAAGTAACTAGAGTGGTTTCCCGTCTTTTTGCCATTAGCCGTAGAGTTTCATCCGAGAGTTTTGACTTTTTGCCTCTACGCTGCGTTTTGCAGAATTTGATGCCCTCTTCCTTAAGCGAGTCGACCAAATTAATTAGCGTCTCGTCTACATCTTCAGTGGGTGCCAGTGCAGCGAATCTATTTCCGAGCATCCTCTGGAACTTCTCGGAACCCACCATGATTTGGAGTGGATTAGGTCGGAGGGTGGACTTCATCAGACGGTTTCTTTCAAGCTTTATATCTATATTCAGAGAGCCTCGTACAAGTCGGTGATCGGATCCGGTATTAAACCTGTTGATCACTGAGACATCTCTGAAGATGTGCTTCTTGTCCGTCATGATAAAGTCGATCTCGTTTTTGGTCACAGTGTCCGGACTTCGCCACGTCCACTTCCTTTGGGGTTTCTTTTTAAAGAACGAGTTCATCAAAAAGAGTCCCTCTTTCTCAAGGAAGTTGACGAGCATTTGTCCCCTGTGATTCCGACATCCATAACCATGCGGTCCCACTCTGGATTCGCTGTGATTTTGGATTCCCACTTTAGCGTTGAAGTCCCCCATGACAACGCTGAATTGGGTCTTTGTGGTTTTGTTCAAGGCTTTTGATATGTCCTCGTACATATCCTCCACCTCATCGTCCGAGTGTGCCGAGGTCGGTGCGTAGACCTGAATGATCTTCATAGTATATCGCTTGGACAACCGAAGAATCATATACGCCACCCTGGGCGACACACTGGAGATTTCTTCAACGCTGTTCATGAGGGTCTTATTGACGAGAAAGCCTACGCCACCCTGAGATGTATGATCGCCCTCATGATAATACATAAGGTGGCCCGAGTCCAGGGTGATAGTGTCCTCTCCCTCTCTACGGACTTCACACAGACCTAGTACATGCCACCTTATATTCTCCAGCTCCGTCTCTAACTGTGCAAGATGCTCATCAAGCCGAAGACTTCTGCCGTTGTAGGTTGCCAGGGTCAGTTGGGATGGGCGGCCTACCGTAGCCCGGGGATTCTTCGCACCCCCTGCCCTACCGTTACCGTGGCCGCCGCCTTGGCCAGGACTAGCAGGGCGACCGGGAACTGGGGGCCATTTACTTTGTGTTGCTATCATTGGAGGGTTTAATGCCCATAATCGCCACGCTGGGCAAGCGGGTTGGCGATCGCAGGGGCACAGCTCTACGCACCGTTGATACTGCTGCCTATCAACGGTCTGAGTGGGGAGTTAGCCATGCCTGTTTGAGCTGGGTTATACCGCCTTTTCGCCGGTTGGGGAAGGGAAGAGAATGTATTGAAGGAAGGAAAATTAGAAAGGAAGAGGGAAGGGATGAGGATACTACCGTCACGGAAGATAGGATTTGTGACACTAGTAGCTCGAGCAGTCCGGGGTCGCATACCCGTAGCAGATCCAGCAAGCTATCGGACAGATAACTTATGGATCCACCCTCTGAACGCGAAGTACTAACAGTCCGGCAATTATTTGTTCTTCACACAATAATAAGACAACATTCCACCTCTCTAATCCAAAGCCAAGTTCTCTTTCCTCCCTCAACCAGATCCAAACGTAAATATAAAATTCCCCACACTGTGATGTGTAAAACTTCTTTTGGACAAAGATTTTATTATTTCTTAGGCGCACATCTATATAATAAGTTAGAAAACCGCCTAGCCTATAGCAAAAAAACAAAATATGAGTGTAAAAGGATTGTTACTAGGTATCTTCTAAGCCTCACATATGAAGAAACAGAGTCTCTCATTCGCACTGCAATCTAATATTTTGAATCCCCCATCTAATTAATACCTCTCGCACACACATCACACAAACACACATACACGCACACATAAACATACACATATATATTTGCTCAGACATCCATTTGGGTACATTATACATACTACTCTATCACAAAACCGAGTGGAAAATTATTTTATTTTTATTTTTATTTTTATTTGTAAATTCTGTAATCCAAGTACATTTACATATATATAAATATTTCACAGCGTATTTCACTTGCTCTGTTTTCTTTAACATGTACTAGTTATAGTGACAATGGAAGGTTGCTGGTGCTTATAGCTCAGGTTTTCCTTTTTTAAGCACCAGCCGCACGAATATATTGTCTCTACTAGCACAATAAACTATTAGACTAAGCCACTATTTGTTATACTCATATATGTATGTACTTTAATAATAAATAAATAAATAAATAAATAAAATTTCGCCTTTTGATGACTCCGAGTCATGATAGATATTTCAGAACTACCAACATCATAGACAAGGAACATAAATCTTTCAACTTCTCAATGCGTACCTTGAACAGTTCTAAAAGGTGTAACCTTCAGTGGGTAATGTCACATCACACGGGCGTGTCGTAAAATAGATAAACAATCCTCAAGCTGTGAGCTAACATTGTTATCTAGTAAAATAATCACCTGTTGAACATAACGGAGTAGTCCTACAGTTAAGGATATGGTTTGGCCAGTATAGTATGGATTTAAGTTAGAGATGAGACCGGTTTTCATATATCATGATTTGGGTCTGATTCAATAATTGAATATGTAACGATATAAATGTTTCACAACTGGAAATAAACCGTATCCATAATTTTACTTTCATCCACCAAAGCCCAACATAAAATGATAAAAGACTGCACTTTATTCCAAATTCTTATGGAAAAATTTTCCACCAAATGTGTAAAGTGTAAACTCTAGACTATAATCCACTATAAGTGTTTGCTTTTATTTAAATGCATATATAACATATTCATTAAGTGCCTAATCCTTTTACCAATTAAATCACGACTAAGCAATTGGCAGAAAAGTATAATACAAAGGCGAAGACCAATGAAAGTATATTGAAATGGACTGTTTCAGGGTCACACACAGCTAAATATAGCCCCGAGAACCAAATATAGCCATACAACACAATATACGCCTGACGCAGGACGTTATTGATGGGTGCAAAATTGTTTACTAACCTTGAATGTACTTCATACAATGGAAATACGATGTCTATTGCCTATTTACAAATAAGGGTTGCAGAGTTAATCAAAAACTGACTACACGCCATTTTAAAACTATTATTTTCGAATTTAAACCTTTTTGCGATATGACCTTCATTATTAAAGAAATTAATTTTAATAAAATAAATGCAGATTCTACATTTGAATGTTGTTAATTTCTTTTTTCCTAAATGGTTTTTTATATAAGTGCTAAATGTAGCTGCCAGCTATTTTTACTAACAATAACAATGAGCATGTGAAACAATTTTAATGGTTCGAAACCTCGTTTTTATATTTTCTACAATTATTTGCAATAAGATTAGCTCGTCTCGTCTTTTTATCAATGTTTGCTATAACTAAGAAGCCATCTCCATTGTTTGTTATGTCTGACAGTCAGTATAATAAATAAATGTTTCAACAATATGATTTTATATTACAAAAGTCCACCAATACTATCAAATTGCTAAAGTTTGCTAAGGTATGACCGATAACATTTGAGAAAATTCTAATTGTGATTTACTTAAATTATGGACTAGGGATTGCATTTGGATTAATAGGACCTCCGGCAAACGCAGGTCTGCTCTATGACTATTGCTATGTTATTTGCCAATCCTCATATATTTATTTAGTTTTCTAAGTCTGACATCTTTATCTAAAATGCATTACTTATCTGTTTTTTTTTTCAGGAAGGACCGGCAATGTTTGCAGCGTGGACATGGACTGTCCAGACAACGCGTTCTGCAAGCTGAACAGCTACTGCGTGTGCAAGGACGGCTTCGTGTACGCAGCAGTCAACAGCACCCATAAGGGCTGTTTGAAGGGTAAACTTTTATAAAGCCTAGAGCTAACATACGTCTTTTATCTTAAACATATAGGTAAGGGTATCGCTATTTTTACGCTTTACGCGCGTGGGAACGACAATGAAATGTTTTCCTTAAATTAAGAATAGACAAGACCGTAGCTAGACTTGAATTTAAGGTAGGGCAGCTGTGGTTACAGGTACGGCGGAAGTAAAAATGTTACTTGATCTGTTCTGGTCATGTTCTGGTCAATCGATTTTTGTCTTTCTTGACTTGTAAACATGTGTGAGTCAGGTTAATTAATTGTTTGGGTGATATACAGGGTGTATAAAAATTCCCTTTAATCCGTCAATCCATATTTCTTTTCCGTCATAATCTGCTTTACAGTTCTTTACTTATTATAATTGATTATGAAGGTAGGGCATTGGTATTTTGAGGTATTACCCCACAATGACCTCCCTTCGCTACGGCCCTGATAGACAAGCAAATTTTGGCAGGATATTATTGCGCAAGAACTTTACGATACGTTTACACCAGCGGTAATATACCAATAATTGTATACACATGCGACAGACCGCAAGTCTTGAAAAATCGCAGAAGTCCGCTTGCCATGATTGTTGACTCGGTAAAATCGCTTGCGAATGTCATCTGCTGCAGTTTTTCTCGCTGTTCTAAACCTCGCTTTATAATTCCAGAGGCTCGCATCGGCGAAGAGTGCGTGCAGCACATACAGTGTCACTCCACGATGGGAGTGCACTCGGAGTGCGCAAACAACGTGTGCGCTTGCGCACCCACCGCGCATTTAGAGGACGACAGATGCTATGAAACCGCTGGTATGTATTGTATATAATACAGGTTATTTTTTACCCCAGAAAAGTACATAGCACGGCTTTATCCCGTGAAAGATCACTCATGCGAGCGGAGCCGCGAGCAATATGTAGCATTAAATATGGTATTCTGTAGCCTAGGTTTTTAAATCGACTATGAACTTCACCTATAACTGCGTAGGTACCACCGTCATCAAGACAAGTACCTAATTGTTCGTGTGATCTAGTATTTTCAGGGCATTGTGCGTTGTAAGATCGTAAGTCCTTCGTAGTCCCTGATACCCAAGACATGACGGATCTATCGATGTGCGATAATGTGTAACTATTGGTAGTATTTACAACCTATGACGAATGATTGATCGTTTTTATTTACTATAATTAACTAATCGACTTCCATTGGGTTTGTAAGGATTTTAGAACGTCAAATCCGTATTAAGCGACAGCTAATCGAGCTGCGTCCATATTTGTTTTATTCTGCAACTGAGTCATAGATAGTAAATTAAAGAAACGGCAATCAGACATCTGATACGCAATGCGTAGATTATATTCCATTTTAGAGTACCTACCATACTGCCACAACATATGTATTATAGCCTACGACGTCAGACCGATTTTTATGATTGTGAATTTTAATAAACAGTTCATAGAACAGTGAATTTCTTTGGATATTTCGCTTTACTATTATCTATTAAATATGTTCCTATGGCTACCATCCTAAAGAATAGTAATAATGACAAACCGACCGATAAAACTACTTCGATTCAATCTCTTTGATTTACAATAGCGTCAAGCTTCATATCAAATTACGCTTGTTTACAAATGAGCCCCTTAGGCGGGGTGGAACCAATATGAACCCATATCAAACATCCCACAGTAGCAGCTTTACTTATAGCTTTCCTTCAATATTTGACGCATATTTATTCCTTCAACATATCCATGAGCGATGCTAATGACATACCAGCCTCGGTATACCAGCTTTGTTTAAAAATATCATTCCTCGACATAATAACTTTCATTCCAGTGATCGGCGAGCGCTGCGTGGTAGATCAGAACTGCTTCCTCGGCGAGCGCGGGCCAGAGCGGCAAGCGTACTGCGTGCGCGGCTACTGCACCTGCCAACTGCAGTTCAGCCCACGAGACAACGGAACCAGGTAGGTACACATAACATACATACATATACACTCACGCCTTTTATCCCCGAAGGGGTAGGCAGAGGCGCAACTAGTGCACCCACTTTTCGCCAAGCGTATTCCGTCCCATGATGTGATAGGGGCGAGCCTATCGACATATCGGGCATAAATTCCAGACTCCGGGCTGATACTGAATAGAAAAATCCAATATAACTTTGCCCGACCCGGGATCGAACCCGAGACCTCAGCCTTGCAGTCGTACCGTAATACAACGACGCCACCGAGGCAGTCGAAATTTCGAATATTATTATGAAATAATTTTAACAGTACGTAATTGATTTCCGGTATTAGACGTGTAGAAAAAATAAAATATTTCTTATTAACTGGAAGCAGATTAATTATGTTTTTTTTTTGGTTATAATAATGAATTCAATAGGTTTGTTACCGTGTTCTTTTTCAAAAACTCTGTAATTCGTTTCGTTTATCTAAGAAACAATCGATTGAAAATCAAATAAAAATATATGCTCATAGTGCTCAGGCCATATATGAAAAAAAAAATGTCATACTTTTTCATTTTTACTAGTAATAGTCTGTACGTAAGTAATAAAACATCATTTGCATCAATACGTTTATTGTTTCCAGATGCGTGCGTGACGCGGTGCTGGGCGAGGAGTGCGAGGACCAGCTGCAGTGCGCAGGCGCGGGCCTCGAGTGCAGAGGCACATGCCGCTGCCGGGACAACTGGGTCGCCAACAACCTCACCAACTCTTGCGTTGAATGTCAGTTCATATGATTATATAACGGTTTTATTATACAGTTTTAGTTACAATGTCATTGCAGATCACAAGTCAATAAGTGTGAAGTAAATAAATATTTTGTTCAATAAGTATATGTAATATAATTCTAAATTACTTAAATATTTTTACACGAAAAGGAATCTTTAAGAAACAGTAAATAAAGAGAATTTAAGCACGGAGATACGAGAAAGTCAAATGATGAAAAGAAGAAAGAAATCAGGAAGATTATATTGCAAAATTGTAATTAATGTTGCCAACAGAAAAATAACATAACATTACAAGGTCCACAACGGCTAAACAGATTTCTGTTACACGCATCATGTAGTGATCGTTAGTCCTACTGTCACATTTTTGGGCCAGTTTGACAGGTTTCAAGTAAATGTAATTTGACCGTTATCGTATTAAACAGCTAATGTAGATAGTACTCATTATAATGACATTTATATGGGAGCATAGATTAGAGTTCCACTTTTCTATTTGATCGACTTATTTATGTAACGAGTAGAAATGGAAGCGGTGAAATCGGCCCTTAGCCTTTATATTTTTATACATTAGAAACTATCCAATATTTTAACAAACAAAAGGATATGTCCAAAAACGAGCCTAAAATTCTAACCAAGACAGTTTATATATATTTGCATAGAACTCCTAAAAACTATTCTTTTACAATAAATCGTTTAATTATACAGACCTCCGCCTTTGAGATTTATATTTTTTTATTTGGCTTAAAAACGACACTTAAATTAAACGTTCTTAAAAAAGTTACTTATAAATGGAGGGGTCTAAATATTTTTTTTAATGGATCCTAGATCCATATTTTCCCCCTTCAATATCCCTAAAGTTTGAGCCTGGTTAGATTTTGAGGCCCAGCACCCATACAAAAAGCGGACATCTCTTGCAGCTGTAAAAGCCCTGAACGACCCATGCGAGTTCGACGTGCAGTGCGACGCTCTGGCGGGTATACCGGAGGCGAGGCAGCCCGGCGCGGCGCTGTGCCTCGGCGGCACGTGCACCTGCGGGTACAACGCGCGCGCAGTCGGCGCCCCACCGCGGTGCTGGCATCGACGCCGGCCCGGGCAGGAGTGCAGGAGGGATGAGGTATATGCGGTCTTTTATTTTGTTATAGCCTTGAAGGCAGATGAGCAGTGGCATCAGCAATGCTAGGGACATAGTTTGCTGCCTTCTGCTAATCATATCACTACCGCTCTGGTTAAGTCTTTGTTAGAGAAATCCTATCACACAATTATGTAAGCATTGTACAGAAATCATAGATTGTATTGCAACTTTCTAAGTAATTTTTTGTAGATTTAATAAATTAGTCAACTATCAAATCTCTCACGTCTTCGAATTCTCTTAGCACATACAAAGTCATTTAACATAGTTTTCTAAAGTGGAAATGAATAGCCCTAATTGTCATATATTGTTTCAGGAATGCGTGTCTGAGGAAGACGAGCCCGGCTACTGCCTCTCGGGTCGCTGCACGTGCAAGACTTGCTCCCCCGATGCGAATGATTTCGGTGGCGCCAGCACGCTATCCCGACCACCACTCCTCGCGGCCGCCATCTTGGCCGTCGCCGCCATCTTGCGATACTAAACCACAGATACAAAATAAAAACAGTCAATTACAGTACCTATCAAAGTAAAATAGTGCACTACAGGATAAAAAAATATTTTGCATTCCGTTCTACGGAATATTTTCGGTGTTAAGTTACGTCTCCATAATATTAATAATATTGCACAAATTTAGTTTAGGTTGTTGTTATATCGTTCGTAGTTTATTACAGTTATGTTTAAGGATGTAAATAATTGTTGTTTGTTATTAAACTAGATGTTATATGATCAAATCGTTGGACATCCTAGCAAACAGTATTTCGAGAGTGCAATCATTAAGACGGGATCAATTAACGTAACGTGTAGTGTTCATACCAAAGAAGTGTACACAAAATGTTATTTACTTATTTGTAAATAAATATTATTTATTTTAAACTAACTTGACATTTTATTCTATTAACAAACTGATGAATTGAGAAATTGATGCCTATTTAGTGTTTTAAAATGAAAGCAACACAGCACTGTAAACCAAGACATTCAACAGTTTCATTTGTTTTGGAACTTTTTCGCGGTTTTACCATGATGGCTGCAAAGCATCCGAAAAACGGGAGTAAAATTAAACATAAAAACCGCGAAGCAATTCGTGAAGCAGTCTTATTTAGATGACGAACATTTGCGTAAACATACGAAATCATTAGGAATCTCAGTTTCCTCACAAATGGATTTTCACACACACACACACTCACGTCTTTTATCCCCGAAGGGGTAGGCAGAGGCGCAACTAGTGCACCCACTTTTCGCCGTTATTCCGTCTCATGATGTGATAAGGGGCGAGCCTATCGCCATTTCAAATTTTCAACAAATTCCAGACTCCGGGCTGATGCTGAGTAGAAAAACTCAATATCACTTTGCCCGACCCGGGGATCGAACCCGAAACCTCGGCGTTGCAGTCGCACCGTAATACAACTACGCCACCGAGGCAGACAAATGGACTTTTCACGCACAAAAATCGCACCTCCATCCATAGTGACGTATTAAAATATATTCCTTCCTTTATTAGCAGATGCCTCTGCCCTCTTCAGCGACCGTCCTGAGCCGAAGCCCGTACCCCACCTGGGGTGCCCTCAGTGTCGTCAATTTAATGTGCAGAGTGCCTAAAGCGCTCGCCCAAAATTCCGGCTTCAATGAATAAGCCCAGTCACGTCAGCCTATTAGCATGAAAATAAAGTCGCTTTAATGTAAGGGTTCAGAGCGCCTAAAGTGCTCGCCCAAAAGTAAGGTTTTAATAAATGAGTCGACTCACGTCAGACTATCAGCATGGAGTCTATATAAAAAACCATACTCAGTTCAATTCTCCCGGTGTCGCGGTCTTGGCGTGAGAGGCACGTCGGTGGAGCGCGTGCAGGCGGTGCTGGTGAGCGACGCGTGCAGCGCGCGCCCGACGGCGGGAGACGACGCCGCGTACACCATCGGGTTCAGCGCCGAGTTGGTGTAGCCCAGCCACGTGCACAGCAGCCACATGCCGTCGCGCACGCACTCGCACAGGGAATCTAGTTCACAATTAGTTTCAGTAGGAGTGTGAAGCGACCCGCTGGATGCAGGCCGCTTCTAACAGCTTGCACTGGAAATCTTTAGGGGAGATCTATGTTCAGCAGTGGACTTCCAAAGGATGAAGAAGAAGAAAAAGATAGGACTGACAAGATATGATACCCTCAATGCATTCAAGATACTCGATAGCCACCACATGCCGTCAAGCACGAACTCGCACTGGGAGCCTAGGGAAGGAGTAGCTTGGGTTAGAAGGCACTAGGTATGGTGTGATATTAATCGATGCATTCAACAGAAGAATAAGGTGGAATAAAGTGTAACACGCCATCAGTCCTGTAACGGATATATAATATGATCAGTATAGATTTAGCTTTAGTTGATAGAAAGTACTAAATTTTATGTGATATAATTTACCGTAATAAATTCAAGTGGACGATAGCCTAGTTGGGAATGGAACGGTCTGCCGAGACAATGTCCGGAGGTGCAAAACCCAAGGCATACACCTCTGACTTTTCGTAGTTACGTGTGTATTGTTTATCAATTATCGTTCGCTTTGACGGTGAAGGAAAACATCGTGAGGAAACCTACATACTTGAGAATTCTCCATAAGAATTTCGAGGGTATGTGAAGTCTGCCAACCCGCACTAGGCCAGCGTGGTGGACTAAGGCCTTAACCCCTCTCAGTTGTAGAGGAGGCTCGTGCTCAGCAGTGGGCAGTATATAATACAGGGCTGATTGCATTGCAATAAATTCAAGAGGAGAGAAAAATAATGAGTAGGGAAATATTGTGTGACACTCTATAGCACACATATTATGAACAGGCTTGGAAAAATATGTCCCAAAGACGACATTTTGGCGTGGGGTAAAGTCAAGTCGAATAAAATAATTTTAACGTAAAAATATTACAATAAGGTTTTCAGCGTACTTACCTATAGGCAGCATGA
Source organism: Sphinx pinastri (assembly GCA_947568825.1). Taxonomy (NCBI): domain Eukaryota; kingdom Metazoa; phylum Arthropoda; class Insecta; order Lepidoptera; family Sphingidae; genus Sphinx; species Sphinx pinastri. The sequence continues at coordinate 2,958,478 of OX387615.1, forward strand.
CAAAGAATGGCGTCCAGCAAAATAAAAACAGAGCCATCAGCATCACTATGGTGCGGGTGGCACGGCGTTGGCGGGAAATAATTCCTCCTCTGGAAATGCCAACTTTCAAATATTGAACACAATTGCCAACCGATAATATAATAGATTCAGATTTTTTCTACCATATCAGAACCACGATTTATTGGGTAAATAGATTTTTCTGTCTTCATTCATTTTTCAGCATGTAGCCGCCTTATTTGGAATAAAAGTGACACTGATTATAACAATCTTTAATTCATGCTTTCTGTTTCATGCTATACCTGGTGAACTTAAATTTAGTAGCACTCATTAAAAGAAATTGAATATGGTAAGTCATCTGTATGGAGAGACAAGAATAACTTACGCAGATCCAGGGTTTTTGTTTGGCGACTCCGGACATGTCTTGTCTGATGATGATGGTATATGGAGGCTCTTGCTGTTGGATGGCTGATACCTAAAAAAGCGACAGGTGTATTGTTATTTACAAAATATCCACAACAGGTTGCTCTAGATTCTAGAAGCTTAATACTTGCATAACGAACAAAGAATTTTTGAAGATTTAATCTTCTAGGGAGTAAAACAACAACAAAAAATTAACTCATATCGTTTGCATAATATGGATACTTACAATTTGTCTGTCTGTTGCGTGTTGTTATTCAGTCCTGCTGCAGGGCAACTGCAAACAGCACTACTAAGTGCTGCATTAGCTGCCTAAAAATGGTATATAAAGTTATTTAGGTGTCAGTGCAGTCAAGATACAAAAGTCGAGTGAATGTAGATACAAATTCGGGCCTAGCATTACAAGATGGTAATTTTCCTCAAAATGAAGCCGGGGTTCTCTTTTTGAATAAATTATGAAGATACGAGTAAAAGACAAGGAAATTACCGATTTCACAGCGCTCTTGCTGGGCGAGCCGCCGCGGTGCGCGCGGATCTGTGGCGCCGACGCCAGCGCGCGCAGGATCCGCGAGTACAGGAACACCATCACGCTCGCTGGCACGTAGAACGACAGAGACATGCTGAAGAATACGTAGCTGTAATAAAATATCAACTTGTTAGGGAGTAACTTCAGGCGACAAATATTTTAGGCAAAAATAGGAATTCATGAAAATGATCTAAATAAAATAATTGAGAATAAAATCAATAACAAAAACACGTAGGAGGAGCAATCTATTGAATAATTTTCATATAAAGTTATTAGGGAAATAACAATTTGTATAAGAAATATCCTACATTAAAATAATAGGTATACGCTCGAGTATTAACCACACGACTAATTATATTTCTAATTCATCATGACTTTCTTTATCATCAACTCACCCAACATTCGTATTAACAGAGCAGGCCTTAGGTATCTCTCCAGGGAAGAAATGCTTCGGTGATGGTATGAAGGCAGTAGGTAGAGCTACGCACACTGACACAGGCCACACTAGCGCGGCCAGCAGGCGGGCGCGGCGGGCTCGCCTGGCGCGGGCGAACGGGTTGGTGATCCCGCACCAGCGCTCCCAGCCCAGGGTGCAGATGGACAGGATCGATGCTGTGCAGCAGAGCACGTCCAGGGTGCTCCAGCATGAGCAAATGGCCCAGTCTGGAAGTTATAAGGAATCGTGTATTTTATTTTAAAAAATCTTGAATATTCTTGCAGCAGGGTGTACCATGTACACAGGCGATAGCTTAGTGTTCACTTACCATCAGATTAGCCGTTCTTTAGCCAGTGCCGTAACTAAGGTGACCAACGGTGCCCAAGCACAGGAAACTGACACTGGAGAGGCTAAAATGTTTACACAAGGACCAAGTTTTAGATCATGCATGGGCGCAGTTAAGTATAGAAGCTCTCACAGAGCGCATAAAAGGATAGTTACGGCACTGACGTTAGTAAGTAAAATGTGACATAATTCACAATATAAATATCTTAAAATATACTTACTCAAATGGAACACGAACAAGTCTCTAGCCGCAGCTATAGGCAACACTAGTAACCCCAACATCAGATCAGCAGTGGCAAGGCTCGCTAACGGGTAATGCGCAGGCGCACGCTGAACCCTCCGCAGCGCAGTAAGTACAGCAGCGTTGCCCCCTACCGTCCCCACTGTTATCAACGTCATCGCTAAGGCTGTCACCCACCACGCTGTCGACAGTTCCCCGCGAGGACGTAGCGCTATCAAGGTGTGCATCGTGTCTACGATCATTAGTGGTGCTTGAATTGAGGAAGTGTCACATTCCTGTGGATAGGATATTTCAGATTAGGGCAAATCTATACTGTAACTTGAGTCTTTTTTACTTATCTGTGCGCTCTTGTCTACTGATTTATATATACCTGCTCGTTATATAATATGTATCAATAACACCCTTAGTTTCACAAAGTACTCTGAATGGCATCACGGTCGGTGATCCTTGTCATTTGAGTATCATGAATGTTTTAGGCTATTTTGAGCATGAGTAAATGAGTTTTTTTATTTTATGCAGTTAAATGACGAGGCATTGCCATTTACCTGATGATAAGCAATACGACTGCCCATAAACAGTAGCAACGCCGCATATAGGTACCTTGGACTTACAAAGTACTGCGTGGCACTCCACTGGACTCCCTGAGACATAAGCCGCCTTATTACACAAAGATACATTACTAGTGGGTTTAAACCAAGATTAAAAAATCTTGGTTTGTTACGGTATTAAAGTTAAATGAAGATGTAAAATCTCATAACGTCCAGTAATTACGTTGGTTACAATGTCCTTCAAACCTGAACACAACAGTGCATGCACACTGCTGCTTGGCGATAGAAATAGACATTGATCCCATAGGGGTATTACACAATCAAGAGTATCGTGATCCTGGAATCCCGATATTATGACAAGATCGCTAATACTATCCAGATAACCTGCGATTTTTTTTATTTTTTTTAGGTAGGCGATCCCGCAGTCAACACCGGGGGAAACCTACGAATGGGATACTGGAGTCCCCCGGCTTGACGACTGCAGGGGCCTGGGAGGGGAGTGGAGGAGGAATATGGAAGGAAAAGTGGGGGAATGGAGAAAGGTTCCCAGGATGGGTGGAAAGGAAAAGGGTGCCAGGAAATGTTCGCGGGCCCTTTTAGGCCTCAATGTGCTAGCCAACCAAGAGGTATACACACTGAACTGTGTGCCTCGGCCCGCGACCAATGTCCCCCCGCGCATGGGCGTGCATTGGGTGTGATGACCCAGCGCACAAGAATTGCCTCGGGGGGCGAACCTGCGATATTACCACCATACGCGATACGCCTCAATATGATCATGATAATAAGAGTATCGCGTGATATTGTGTAATATACCCCATAGAGGAGGTTTATTAATAGAGAATTGATCCTAAGGATGTGACTTGGCAATTATTTCACACGCTTAACACAATTTAAATACCATGTTTTAATAGTACAAGGCCCAAGTACGTAATCAAGAAAACAATCAACATGCTACAAATCGTTAAATTCAAATGCTTACTTACGTTACAATATTCCACTTGAAAGTTATAAGAACATCACTTGAAATAATCGTTTTCGACCCAATATTGACGCTCATTATAAGAATTAAGTCAATAAAATTTAAAAGAATTTAATAATCACAATTAGTGCTTCGACAACAGTATTTATTTTTTACTTGTAAATGTAGGTAGAAATACAATTGTTTGACTGTGAAATATTATGATCATTACAATAACGCAAAGGGACTGAAACCATTCAGCTAACATTAAAATTAAAAATTATTGGAATTAAATATACTTTACTTTCAGAATAATGTTAAATACATTGTTACTGATAAAATAAACTAAAATTTTGAAATAATGCTGATTCCATGTTTAAAAAAAAAGCTTTACGGTTTAAAGGACTTGCTAAATCTATAATATTAAATTGTGGTACAAGAAAGAAAATTAAAGTCCATCTTTTTAATGACTACAATTTAGAATTGAAGTGCGTACCTATTGATAAAAATGATCATAAAATCACAAGTTTTTATTTATATCCAAGACAAGAGTGAATTATTGCAAATACTTTTTTATTTCCTTTTTTTACTAGATAGGGGAGGCCTATGATCAGCAGTGGAGTTCTGAAGGCTGAAGAAGAAGAAGTATATTTTTAGGTAATATTAAAAAGAAACACAAAATATTTAATTATTTCTTTATTACGGGGAAAATATTTAAAAATTTCATTCTCCTCAAAAAAGTTTTAGATCCTTACAAAGAAATGCATTTCATAAACATAATGATAAAATGTATTTACAAAACTTAAAATTAATTATTCTGAACTAAATTTAATAGTTTAAATTACAAATGTCCCTATCTTACACCTACATTTAAAGGCACGAGTTTGAAATTCACTTTCAAAACATAAAACTTTGTGCCTTTTTTTATACAAGCATTACAAAAAGCTACTGAATATAACTGTGCCAAATATGTTCTCTCAATATACTTTTGCAGTCATTTTTAAATAATACAATCACTACAGTTTGTACTTAATCTGTGTTAAGACATTATGAGACAGCTGTGATGTGTATAAACGTGCTATTGTTTTTTATGTTTGTATGTATTTACTATTTATATTGTGTTTGTACATTTGAATTGTTTTTTTACTTCGTATGTTTGTTCGTGAACTGGAACTTATGTAAAACACATTTCGAGTATCATAATTTTTTCTTACACAATCTGCATTGAAAGGAAGCACACGTTGCTACACAGAACTCTAATTAATCACTTACAAGCTACATTACACATCATTATCTGTTACAGAACATTTTCAATCTGTGGAAATGACACCTGATTTTTTTCGCTCATTGGCACATCGCGATGACACAGAAAAAATATTAAAATTAAAAAACCTGACCACAAAAATAAAAAAATACAAATTAAAAATCTCTATTCAAAAATGGAACGCTTTTATTTTTCTGGTCAAAGTCAACAAACTATAGACTACCGTAAACCTAACGAAGATCATTGTCTGTCAAAATTAAATATTACATTATAAAAAAATGGAATATTTACAAATAACGTAGGCGTTTCTCGTATCGGCAGCAGTTTCATAAACTCACTAATATGATACTTATATAAGATATATTACAAATAGTATGGAATTGTATAGTTTAACAATATTGAGCACGACTGGTCCCAAGAGTAACAACACTTTCGATTTAAAGCGAAACATGGAATGATGAGATCTTATTTACGATTACACTTAAACGGGAATGAGGCCGAGTGTAAAGGTGATATTCTTATGTAATTTACTTATACAATTTTATATCTCCGTCGCGTGAGATTAATTGAGATATACAAGAAAAATATTAAAAAAAAGACGACAGTTTACATTCACAAATCTATACATAAAATAAAACAATCAGGATGCCATCCGCCTAGTATTTTTAGCTAATTTAACAAAAAGGCTGAAAGAATTTCGATGTTATTTTCAATATTTTATTTTAAGCGAAATACGGAAAATAATCGTAATGTTACGTGAAATACGTTTAAATTATATCCAATCTACATATTTGAAACTTTTTTATATCATTTTAGAACACGAGCAGCATGCATGCACTGTTGTGTTTCGGTTTGAAGTACATTGTAGCCAGTGTAACTACTGGACATAATGAGACTTAACATCTTGTCTCAGGATGACGAGCGCAGTGGAATGCTACACAGTACTTTGTAACTCAAGGTGCTGGATGGTGTTGCTACTATTTATGGATGGTCGCAACGCTTACCATCAGCCGACAGGCATGCTCGTCTCGTCATTCAATGCCATAAAAACAACACGAAACAAGATTACTTGAATATCACCTCTTAAGACACTTACTGCCTAAAAATTGGAAGCAAACATGGAATGATTTGGATGTTCCGGAAGATAAGAGCTTAAATAAAGGTTGAAATTGATACCTGCCGGCATTCCCGACTTCAATGAACAGGGGTCAATCTCACACCGCTTATATCGAACTAACAACTTGCGTTAAGCCGAGGTTAACAAATTTAACATGCCATTTAATTCATGCTTAATTTCAGTTTATCACATTTTTTATTATTATTGCTTTATGATTTATTGTCTTTGTCACGCTTAAAATTATTTTCGATATATTATTGGAATTGGCTCGTAGTTTATTTACCTCGACTTAATAGGCAATCAAAAATTGTCTATATACTACAGTATGTAAAAAATTATACGCTACAGAATCACACATAAATAATTTCTGTTCTCATCAGTACAGTCGGGATAGTAAATTGCTTCTAAATGTTAATTAATTCATCTACTTTCATAATATTCATCATTATTTTTGTGCGGTACCATGATCATAATTCATAAAAAAAAAAATCAAAATTTTTTTTTTTGCTAATACGTGGGAAAAAAAACAGTAGTTTTTCCTGTAAAATAGTTTTTTTGTAAAAGGCTACTTCACTTGCATTATTTGTCACGCATAAAAAACCTCTACAAAATCTCCGACTGTACGCTAAACAATCTCATATGCATAAAAACACGTTTGTTTAAAATTACTGATTTTAAACACAGACTTATACAAACAAGTTAATAAGAAAGATTTAACAACGAAACAATTCATTTTATAGTGCGTATATTATTTAAAATCTCCGGTTTTAACGTCACAAATTCACAAAAAAATAAAACAAAAAACTAAAAAAGAAATAAGTTACATTAAAATTTCAGATTCATAGTCATGAAAACGTTGTGTAGTTAAAAAAAATATATAAAAACCAAAAAGGTTTTATTCGCGTCGCGAGATTGTCTGTTTGGGCGTCATTACGCTACATTACGTTAATATACATCGAGTCATGGCTGTACAAATCAGTCTATATCGGCACTATAGCACCTCTAACTTAACCGAAAAACAATTTTGACGTGTTTCCGAACGGATTCGCCGTTGCGTTGCGTTCAAAAATAATTTACACGGTGCTTTAATATCATTTTTTTTACTCTGTACAATTCAATCAGCTACCCTTTCTAGTTCACTGCTTCGACGTAACATAAAATACCTCAATAGCACACTATAAAGTCGAGTTTGCCTCAATTACACTAGCCACTAAGCCGTCCTCAACTTCACCTGTATTGTACGCAATAAGGTCGAGTTTAGTCGAAATGTTTACAATGTGAGTGTAAAATATGTTATTTCGTGGTCCGTAAGGGCGTCGTTAGATGTAGATGGCTTCAGTGCCGCCCTTATTGGTCTGCTGCAGTTCGTTTGGCGAGAGCGCGGCGCGATCGGACCAGTCGGAGTGCGGCGACTGCGTGAGCGGCGTCTGCGGCGACGGCGACGACCAGTGTTCAGGCGACTCCGGGGACGGGGTGGGGAACGTATCGCCAATGCCCCAGCCACCGTATAGACCTGATGGAATATTTTTTATTACATTAGACACTTACAGCTGTAAAAAATAAAATAAACATCTGTCCCTTATCATTCGTATTCAATATGGCTGGGGTTAGTTCAGGGTGATTAGTAGCTTTGTTCCAAACAAATCTTTTATAGGGATCCCACTAAAAACCATAGCATTAAGACGTTTTGTATCCTACGATACTCTCCAACAAACTGGCGTATCAATAATTAATATTCACATATTTATTAAACCATAGCAAACATTAGAACACTCACCCGACATAATGTTGGTGATGTGTGGATGCTGCGCGGCCTGGACTTGCCCGAGTGCGGCGGCGTGCGTCATCACCGCCTGCAGCTGCGCCGACCCATGCTGCCCGTTAGCACCTGCAAACACAGCTTTATTACTTGCCTGTTACCCAGCTATAGAAAGCGGTGCAATACTCGATACATTGGCTTTAGAAAGTGAATCAGACTGTGTATGTGAAGTCTGCCAACCCACACTAGGCCAGCGTGGTGGACTAAGGCCTAACCCCTCTCAGTAGTAGAGGAGGCCCGTGCTCAGCAGTGAGCAGTATATAATACAGAGCTGATTGCATTGCATTGCAATTATGGGGTATTATCAAACTTAACATCTAATAAACAGTGCAGTGCGATGTCGCAGCGTTTTGTAATAAAACCTTTCCGTGTTATTGTTTATGGGGTGTCCTGACGCAAGCATCAGCCAAGCGGCTTGCTCGTCTTCATTTTTAAAAATAAACAATCGGTTATCTTCAGATTCATAGAGCGTCGTCTTTATTGCCGTCGCCGTGTATGAGGATTTGTTGCTAAGACGCCGATCTCATTTAATCGCTCGATGACTAATATTACTGCCGAGTAGTAAATATCTATTTAATGGTAAATACATACCTGAAACTAAAGTAAAATGCTTGTAGCTAATATGTATGTGACTCACTGAGATGCGCGAGCGTGGAGTACGCGTCGAGCTGGTGCTGGTGCGAGTGGCGCAGCGCCGCCATGTGCGCCGGCGACGTCGGCAGCGACGGCCGCGACTTGCCCGGCGACGGGGACCCTGCACGGGAATTTCACTCTTAGTAATTGAGCACAAGACATATTTTGTTCAACAGTTTACATGTTGGAACTATAAAAGGTAAAAAAGTTAATCATTTCAAATATTGACTCAAGTGCAATTTTGTTGCGGTACATACATTATATATCAGCTGCCACTGGGTCCAAAGGGCTATTAGTCATTAAAATAAGACAGTAACATACGACCAACTTTTGCATGTATAATAATACTAGCTTTTGCCCGCGGCTCCGCCTGCGTGAATCAGTTTTTCCGGGATAAAAGTACCGCTTTATATTTCCCGGGACAAAAAATAGCCTATGTGTTAATCCAGGACATAATCTACCCGTGTGCCAAATTTCATCGAAATCCGTTCAATAGTTTTTTGCGTGAAAGAGTAACAAACATCCATACATCCATACTTACAATCTTTCGCGTTTATAATATTAGTAGGATTATCATAATTAAGATAGGAAGTTTGATACTGACCAATATACGCATGCGGCGAGGCGGTGTGGTTGCTGTGCGTGGGCGAGTGGTTCGAGTGTCCCGAGTGGTTGGAGTAGGGCGGCGACAGCGACGCGCCCAGCCCGCCGCCGCCGTACGACTGCAGCGTCTGACCCGGCTGCCGGCAATACTTCATTAAACATCAATTTGGTAACGGCCATTCATAAATACATACATATACGCTAACAACTACATAGGTATTGTAATATACGAGGTTGGCATTGCAAATATCAAAATCTATATCATCATATATGTGCCAAGCAGTAGTGTTCAAGCACTGTTGTGTTTCGTTTGGAAGGACATTGTAGCCAGCATAATTACAGGGCATTATGAGACTGAACATCTAATGTCTCAGGGTGACGAGCGCAGTGGAGTACCAAGTAGTACATTGTAATTCATAGTTCTGTGCGGCGTTGCTTCTGTTTATGGGCGGTCGTATCGCTTACCATCAGGCGAGAGGCATGCTCGTCTGGTCATTTAAATGCAATAAAAAAAACTGTATTCATGCTGTCAGCTAAGAGATATTTTTGAATAAACTTATAATTTCTTAAAAAAAGAGTAACGTAAATCTAATCTACGAGTAAATTTTCTTTTGTTTTAACTAAATATTAAATGAACGTAAGTTACCTTGACGCAGTCCTCATAGCTGGGCGGCTGCTTGTGCTGCATGCTGACGAACTGCGCCATCGCGTTCGAGTACAATGACGTTGCGTCGTACGGCGACGGCAAGTCCTAAAACACATTTACTTGTTCAATGTTTGAGATTTAAAGCGTGAGGGGCGTAAGATGTTTTGCTGACAATTACGTGGTTGTATATAATGCTAATTTGCGTTTGCTAATTGGAAATAAAAGGAATTCTTTATTGAAAATAATACTTGAAAAGAATTAAATAGTTCAACGATATTAGCTTAAGATGTGGTCCTTCGAGCCGGATGCTAAAGAATTTATACTTTTAAAAAGATTATAATCGAATTTACCTGTAAATTTTGGAGCGGTGATTCAACAGGGCTGAGGCTAGAGCCCAGGCTCTCAACGCTCTGTGGCACCTCCTGCGCCACTTTCTTATTACTCTTTTTTACGCTTGGCTTCCTGTAAACAATATTAAACTCAGTGGGCGTTCACATAAAACATATTTTATTAAGTTTTAGCACTGACTGACAGTCAAATCGATGAACTGAATGTCAGCTCGCTGTGCTACGATAAAAAAAATATAAATATCGTACCGTCTTATTTGCGTTTGTTGCAAGTTGTTGTTATCGAAAATTTGGTCCTGCGGGCTGTCGGGGCCGGCCTTGGCGCGCGGCTTCTTCGGCTTCCCCTTAGCCGCCGACGCGCTGATAACAGTTGGCTGGTTCAGCAGCTGCGGATGCGGGTTCGGAGATGCTGTTGAAAGAAATTACAATTATTTCAACCCCTAATGACTGCTGCAGAAGGACAATAGACTAACGCACGGGTAGGTCGTAATTTGTACTATACTTATAACACGCAGATTTATGAAAGACTAGTTTCTGCCCGCGGCTCCGCCCGCGTGAATGAGTTTCCCGGGATAAAAGTCCCGCTTAATATTTTCTCGGGTTAAAAAGTAGCCTATGTGTTAATCCAGGACATAATCTACCCGTGTGTCAAATTACATCGAAATCCGTTCGGTAGTTTTTGCGTGAAAGAGTAACAAACATCCATACATCCAGACATCCAGACATCCATACATCCATACTTACAAACTTCCGCGTTTATAATATAAGTAGGATAAATGCGTTATTCCCGTAGTGGTTACAAATACATCTGAAACTCAGGATATGCTTAATTTTGCACTCCCATACTGTACTAGCAGAAGCCAATTGCTGTAGGCAGTGGCGTGCCTAGTGTTTTGGATGAGGGCAAGCCAAAGCAGACCTAAAAAAAATTCGCACCTCCGATACATATAAAATGTGCAACTATAAGAAAGAAAAGCAATATCTAAAAATAAAAATTACTACCCGTACCGGGATTCGAACCAGGGCCTCAAAACAATGTTCGAACCGTGTACGCAATACAACAACGCCATCGAGTCAACTAGTTACCTTTCGAAATTAGGTACCTTTATTTAAAAACAATTTTGACCCATCGCGACTTCTAAACGAAGTTCTTGTAAAGATAAACTATTTACATAGATTTTACCTGTATCAAGTAATTTTAAAAAAGTAAAAACACTACCATCATCATTATTACTGTTGACGCACAAGTTTTGTTTAGAAATTTTCAAATTTCGTCACAGCTACTGTACCTATTTAATTGGACGAGATAATCAGGTTACAATTCGCTGTTTACCGAAATTATGAAATGAAATGAATGCATTTAACATAATTATGTTTTTGTGAATTGGAATTACTTTTGATAACACTGATTAATTATATTATTTTACTAGCCAGATGTATGTACCTACCTATTCCAAACACTTGTTTTGTCCGAGAATAATATGAAACACCAACAATACAACTTAATACGTAGTCGTATAACGTATTAGAGCATCCAATAAGACAATAAGTTTTGTTGTATACTGATCTAAATACCTTTTATGATTCTTCAGACACATTTCGCGCCATTCGCCAGCTCGTTAAAAGTTGTTTTTTCCATCATAACCTAACAAATTTAACTTATTCTCGCCGATAAAAACTTTCACACACTTTAAACTATTAAAAGAAATATATTCACTCATCTTTATTGTGCTTAAAAGTTTAAAATAACTCAAAAACCACTTAATAAACACAAGTACTTCACAATGTAGATCGCCGGCTCAATCAAAACAAATAACTGATGTTGCCTAGTTGGAATCAAAATTACTCCACAAAATGAATGCTAAAATTGTGAAAAAAACTTATTGATAAATAAAATTATAATACAATACCTTAAATAATTATAATCAGATATGTAATTTTAATTATATTATCACTAAAATCTTTACATATTCATGACAAATAAAAAATACACATTAAAATAAGCAAAATAATGCAACCATATTAGAGGTAATTCTTTTAATTGGCAACCCTGTATTTTATACAGTATCTATGGATGCATTAAGCCTGGATTATTTTCTAGTACTGATTGCTATAGAAACTTACTATAGCTATACGTATGTGGTATCAGTTTATCCATTAGTGCGAATGAGAAAAATATGTCGGCGAAAAGCCAGGTAAAACCCAACGAGAGAGAGAGTGATGAGTATATTTTGTGCGCATCTAGCTGTTTTGTATTAAATATGAAATGAGTGTACGGCGCGGATGTGGTTGTGTGTGTGTAGGTGTAGTGGTGTGTTTTTAGGTGCGCTCGAGGCGAACCGGTTCAGCGAACCTTAGCCCGGGAATTTTAAAACTTTAAAGAAAATTATTTCGAAGCGTTTTGTTACCGTAAAATGTTAGTCATTGTTTCATATTCGATTTTGAGTACTTAGGTAAATAATTTTAGGGCAAGCCAGGCTTTTCGGCTTCTATGAAAGGACCGCCACTGGCTGTAGGTTGTACTCACACATGAGATGATGGTGCTGCGGCGGCGGGCGCGGGCAGTGTTCGTCGAGCAGCCGCACGATGTCGTCGTGCATGCGCTCCTGCGCCACGTCGCGCGGCAGGCGGTCCATATGATCCGTGATTTCTCTGTTCGCCATAGCGTCGAGTAAGGCTCGGCACGCGCCGTATGACCCTTCTCGAGCACCCAGGAATAACGGGGTTTCATCCTGGGAACAAAATTAGTTGATGATAAGGCAAAGTGCAAAGATTAACGGCTATTGCACTGCTTTAATCCTGTCATTATATTTCATAGAAAACGTATCCAGTATTTAATTGAATACTTTGAACAACTTGACTTACGTTTAAAATCACTCTGTACGATATAAAAAATAAATAAAAATAAAATACTTTACTCATCACATTTAATTAATAATTATTATTGTTACAAAAGTCACTTATAACGTAACGTTGAATTTTAATGTGATATAATAAAATTTCAAAGCGATACCTATCTTTACATAGAATTTTAACTCATAATAATTTAACTTAACTTATAATTTAGCTTATAATAAAGTCCCTCGTACCTTATCGTCTTGCGCGTCCCTGTTGGCGCCGTGTGCGAGCAACACGTTGACCGCGTCGACGTTGTTGACAGCAGCGGCCCAGTGCAGCGCCGTCTTGCCGCTGTTGTCCGCCGCGTTAATATCCGCGTCAGCGTTGATCAGGTCCTCCACCATGCCCTCGATGGCCAGCCTGGGATAGAGATAGATGTTTAATGACTTTCTACTCTCGTGCTTGGGTTGCGTTAGTTTTTGTACTCATGTAGGTTTCGAGTGGTACAAGAATATTCATTATTAAAAATAATAGTTTAAAAAAACTAAAAAACACGCAAACCTAACTAAAAAATAGAAAATGATTTTTAATAAATTTGAATTAACAATAGTGTAAATAAGAATAAAATGTATTTTATTGTAATAAAAGCGTGGAGTGCATGGTGTCAATAGTTATAAATATTTTATCGACAGATAATATGAGTAGAAGGATTATCATTTGGATATTATCTTAAAAACCAGCAGTAAATACAAAGAATCACACTCACCTAGCAGCCAATATGAGTGGCGTGGTGCCGTCATGCATCCTCGCATTGAGATTAGTCGCTCTGTTCCTGAGCAGTATCTGGAACACGCCGAGCGCGTCGGCGGCGACGGCGGCGTGCAGCGGCGTCCGGCCGGTGTTGTCCTGCGAGTTCGCGTCTGCGCCTGCGTCGAGGAGACGCTTGGCCGCGTCCGCACGTGCGTACCTGATGGAAACATATCATTAACATACGTAAAACTAGAGTTTTGACTATAGGGATTGTTTTTATACATCCTTTTTTGATAGGCATGTAAGTAGTTTTACTGGTGGTAGGTCTCTCATATGTAAGAGTCCGTCTGGGTGGGTACCATCGCAATGTCTCTTTATACCGCCAAGCAGCAGTGTGCATGCACTGTTGTGTTCCGGTTTGAAGGACATTGTAGCCAGTGTAACTACAGGACATAGTGAGACTTAACATGTTATGTCTCAGGATGACGAGCGCAGTGGAATGCCATACAGTACTTTGTAACTCAAGGTGCTGGATGGTGTTGCTACTGTTTATGGGTGGTCGTATCGCTTACCATCATGCGAACGGCATGCTCGTCTCGCCATTAAAAAAAAGTAAGAAGAGTATTGATTGATAGCAAAAAATAGTGTAAAGTTATAGTAACTCAATGCAATATGTATGTTGATATAATATGTTGAGTCAGTAGCATACCTGGCGGCGAGATGCAGACTGGTCTCGCCGGTCTTGTCCATGGCGGCGTCGAGCTGCGCGCCCTGCGCCACGAGCTCGGAGATGGCGTGCGCGGCCGCCTCGTCCTCCGCGTCGGAGCCCGCGTCCAGCCCGCCGCCGCGCACCGCCGCCACCATCAGCGGCGTCATGCCCAGCGGCCCGCGCGCGTCCACGTCTACGTGCCCGTCGTGGATGGCCGGCGGCGTCATCATGCTCGGCGGCACCCTGATGTCCGCCGCGTCCAGGTGCTGTTGCGTCCACACCCTCGAGTCGTGAGCTGCTTCTTCGTAGTCCGTGATCGCCGTGTGGTCGGACGCGTATCCTCCCGGAGCGCCGTTGGCGTCACCGGGCCCTCGCGCCCTCTTAGCTCTTGGAGGAGCTGACCCATCATCATCCTCGTCCGACCAGTGAGGAGGTACCATGTGACCTCCATTAATATCTACATCGATACAACCCATAGACCCTTTGTTCAGGTTTCTCATCTCCTGCCCATCAGGTCCTCGGCGGCGCGAGCGTCGTCTCGTCGATGAGTTGTTCCGCATGAACCCTTCAGGGAACCACGTGACGCCCGCAGCTCGCTTCCTATTCGCCGTTACTAACACTCCGATCAGAAGACCAGCAAGAAGGCATAATATTACTCCGATAAACACATATTTGTAGTTGGTTTGACCATCGTCAGTTATGGGTGGATTTACACCCTTAACTTGAAATATCGGAAAGTCCGGTGAGAGCGAGTGCTTGGACGCTGTAGCAGCCAAGAACTCCGCAGCCTCCTGCGCTGAGAAGAAGCACTCAGAGCTGGACATCGTCGTGCATTTCCTGTTGTCGATCTCTAGGTACACCAGCACTCCTGACTGCCCCCTTTCGGTGAAGACGATGTTGTGCTTCTTACCAAACTCTGTATCCTGGAGACCAACATCAGTCGATCCCTTCCACGGGTAGACCATATCGTTTCCTAAATGATCCTTCTTTATCAGCACCGTTGTCCGTAGTTGGTGCCCTAAATCTCGCAGAAACGCTACAGAGTTTTCTTTGAAAGTTCTCATATCCATGAGTAAGGTAACTGACATAACTCCTTCAGCCAAATGCGGGGGCTCGCTCTCGCAATCCAGACCGTCCCAATTACACTCGGCGTTGTTGCAGCCGTAGTCGCAATGGCCGTTCGCGTAATGCTTCTGGCAATATGCGTCGTAGATAGGATTGCATCTTTGCAAAGATTTCTGGCAGTCTCGACCGTCGAAAAGGCAAGCTTGGGTGTTGCAAACTTCATTACATTCGCCATCCATGAACACTTCCCAGCACTTTATCGGGGCGGTACAGTTAGCCCAAGGGTTAATACCCAATGAGCAGTCATTCCCATCAAAATCACATGCGTAAGTGTTACATTCCTCGTCACAGTGGTGGTCAGCTTGTTTTTCTTTGCAGCCCAATTTCACACATTGTTCCCGTTGGAAAGCCAAGTCAAGTTCTTCTAGTGTCAACCCTGGATTCTTGCTGTTGAATCCGCCGCTGCCATAACCTCCTCTAGAATGAGGGTCATGGATGTCGCAATTTTTACCAGTCCACTGTCTTGGGCAGTAACAGAGATAGTCACCAGGTTTATCGATACAGCGCGCCTCGGGATGTTTGCAAGGATTACTGAGGCACTCATTCATGGAATCTATCTCACAATTGACACCTGACAACCCTGACAGGCATTCACACACATAACCTCCAATTTCAGACGTGTGACAGTACCCGCCATTCTGACAAGGATTAGAGTCGCAAGCATAGCCAGAATATTCGCAATTTTTACCATAGAACCCGTCGTTGCATAAGCATTCGTGACCGCCCTGGATCGCTGTACATATACCACCACTCTGGCACGGAGAGTTTGCACAGAAGTTGACTTTGGCATCACAATGCCTGCCCATGTAGCCAGGTTTACAGTTACAATGGTAGTCGTTAACTAACTGCACGCAGTCCTGAGTGCCCGGCGCTGAGCAGGGATTCGAGAGGCATTCGTTGATGTCTCCCTCGCAGCGCGGCCCGACGAACCCGGGCGGGCACTTGCACTCAAACCCGCCCACTTTATCGATACACGAACCGTTGTTGTGACAGGCGTCTTGCTTGCAATCGTTGACGTTGATCTCGCAAATCTTCCCCAAAGTTCCAAAGGGACAGGAGCAAGAGAAGTTGTTGATGAGATCGTGGCAGGTTCCGCCATTTTGGCACGGGTTTGGCAGGCAGTCGTTGACGTTTAGTTCGCAGTTCTGTCCCTGGAACCCTTTGGTACATTGACACTGGTAGGTGCCGACGAGGTCCTTGCACACTGCGCCGTTCTGGCAGGGCGCGGAGTCGCACTCGTTGATCTCCTTCTGGCAATAGGAGCCAGTGTATCCGTCGAGGCAGTGGCAGCGGTGGGAGTTGCCGATGTCTTCGCATGACCCGTTGTTGCAGAGTTGTTTTAGTTTCACGCCTGCAGAGAAGAGAATTATTATAAAAACTATCTATAGAACACTTTCAAATTTTGAGCAATACACGAATATTTTTCATACCTTTTCTGATGGCAGCATCCTTGCAGGACACCATCTCAACATCGCAGAGCTTGCCGGACCAGCCCGGCGCGCAGGTGCAGGTGTACTGCGGACCCTTCTGCGAGCAAGTAGCGCCGTTCTCGCACGGGTTGCCTTCACACCTGAGTAAAAAAACATATGATAGGACTGTGCATCCGAAGACTTTTCAAATGTTTTTTATATTAAACCATTAAAACACACGATACATTTTGGTTTACCATCCAGAAATTAGTAAATAATAAAATAACAAAATGCTTTACGGTTACAAACTCTTTTTATAGGGAATCAAATTGTTATACCCGCTTATAACATATTAATTAGAAATTAACACATTTTTAATACCAGCTTTAGTGTAAACCGAATGGCGCTACAAATCTCAACCTTACACATAAAACTTTACAACTGAAATTACTATAACTAACTCTCTCGTTCAACTCACCAATCAACGTAGGCCTCGCAGTGCTTCCCGGTGTACCCGTAGGGGCAGTGGCAGGTGTAGTACGTGATGTGGTCGTGGCACGTCGCGCCGTTGTCGCACGGCGAGCTGTCGCACATGTTTATGCGGAACTGGCAGTTGGAGCCGGTATACCTGGAGAAAAAAAAAATTCACGTTAAGGCGAGGAACACTGATTTTGAGCAGAAAATACAAAGCTAAAAATTTTCGAAAATTAATTTCAGTAAGCACCAATTTGGACAGAAATGGACAGACGACTTGATAAAGGTCGCAGGAACACGCTGGATGCAGGCCGCTTTTGACAGGTCCGTCTGGAAATCTTTAGGCGAGGCCTATGTTCAGCAGTGGACGTCGTGTGGCTGATGATGATGATGATGTAGCACCAATTTTGCATAAAGAATCATAAAAATCCTTATCTTATTTTCACCTCTACGAATTCCACTTTTCCACGTTCGAAACTTGAGTACTATTTGAGCAAAATTCGCCGCAAACACTTGTGCTCAAAGTTTAAAATAACACTCACCCGGGCGGACAGGAGCAGTTGTAAGAGTTGATGCCGTCGATGCAGGAGCCGCCGTTCATGCAGCTGGACTCGGTGCAGTCCTCGTCGTTGGTCTGGCAGTTGATGCCGGAGAAGCCGAGCGGGCATGTGCACGTGTATGAAGCCACGTACTAGACAAAAAATTTAAAAAATATTAAATCACGAAATCTGAATTTTAATCACTAAGAAAAAGTTTTGAACTTTTCGATAAATTGCTATTTAATGACGACTTTGACCATATTAAGAAACACAATTAGATATTAATGGTGTTACCTTAAGTATTTAATTATGTAATGACGTAAGACAATGCCATATTTGGGGTATAGTATTCCTAAGCGTCAACTCTAAAAGAGAAAGGTATAAAAAATATTCCAATTCATACCTGATTACAAGTAGCGCCGTTCATACAAGGCCTAGATTGGCACTCGTCTATGTCCACCTCGCAATGCTTGCCCGCGAATCCACTTGCGCACACGCAGTTGTAATCGCCGATGCTGTCCAAACACGTCGCGCCGTTTTGACATGGGACTGTGGATCAAATAAAATAGTAAATTTTCTATATATTTTGGTTATGTTAATTGGGTAGTTGGTTACGTTAGGTTTTATACATAAATATACGAAAAAAGAATACACGTGTTTTTGCTCAACGGGTAACAAGAGTAGGCCTAAGAATTACTGTTTTCTTTTGTTGGTCGCTATGCCCCACTCTCCTTCCCCTAAAGTTATTATAGTTCTTTGCTTATGCTTATTACTCTTCTTTTATTCTTATTATAAGAATCACTGATGACTAAGCAATGTATATAAGTCAGTACTCACACGAAGCGCAATCATCAGTGTTAACAGCGCAGTCCTTGCCCTCGTACCCGCGCGCGCAGACGCACGCGTACGAGCCGTCGGTGTTGCGGCAGGTGGCGTGGTTGTGGCAGGGCGCGGTGACGGCGCACTCGTCCACGTCGCGCTCGCACAGCGCGCCCGCCCAGCCCACGCCGCACGCGCACGTGAACTCCGCGTACGACGCCTCCGCCACGCACCGCCCGCCGTGACGACATCTACACACACACACACACACACACACGCCTTTAATCCCCGAAGGGGTAGGCAGAGGCGCAACTAGTGCACCCATTTTTCACCGTTATTCCGTCCCATGATGTGATAGGGGGCGAGCCTATCGCCATATCGGGCACAAATTCCGGACTCCGGGCTGATACTGAATAGAAAAACTCAATATCACTTTGCCCGACCCGGGGATCGAACCCGAGACCTCGGCATTGCAGTCGTACCGTAATACAACTACGCCACCGAGGCAGTCTACACGACACGGTATAATGGAATAAATTAATGAACCTATCATTGACTGCCACCACATTGACTGACGCCTTTCCCGCACTTTTCGGAGACTTTTTTAAAATTATTTTTATTGATTTATTTTACATAATTTTGGTATAAATAACATTTAGGCAATAAAAAAGTAAAAATTAAAAATCGGCTCTCATGACGCATTTATACCCAGATACAGTGACAGTCAATGGGTTAAGACTAGTGTTCCCTGAAACTCGCCGCGCTTCACCGTTTGGTGTCATAAAATGCCTGACACTGCTGATCCTGGCTTACAGGAGTTGCAGTGGTGCAGGGCGGGATAATCGCATAAACAATTCAAGACCTGTGATATGGACTGGATAGTGTCTTATTATCATTGGTTTAAAAAAATTACAAAGCGAACCTAATTTTGTATACTATTCAATATCAAACAAAAAGTTCACAGAACTTTATTACAGACATAAAAGTTAACTCTACCTTTTTCTACATATAAAAGAACTTAAATAAATTTATAAATTTATTTATTTATAACAGTAAAGCAATACTCACTGGTTAGGCGTGCAGGGATCGAGTGTGTTCTCGCAGTTCCGCCCGGAGTGCGGCGGTGCGCACACGCAGCGGTACCCGTTCACGAGGTCTATGCAGGACCCGCCGTGGAGGCAAGGGTTGCCGGCACAATCGTCGATGTTCGTCTCGCAATTAACACCTAAAAATATTGTATAATTCGGTTATACAAACAATGTACGTATATTCATATAATTGGTAATATTTGTATAAATAATCTGTGATTCATTATTTTTATAAACTCTATGCTAAAACTCATATGGATCTATTGTTTAATCATTAAATCCCAGAAAATGGTACCATCAAACACGCTTATTTACTTCAAATATTAGCTAAGATAAAAGGAAAGAAAAGCGTGTAAAGGTCCGTACCAGTGAATCCTAGCACGCAGTCGCACTTGTACGCGTTGAGGCGGTCGTGGCAGGTGCCGCCGTGCTGGCAGGGGTTGGAGCTGCACTCGTCGATGTCGCGCTCGCAGCGCTGGCCTGAAGACAAACACCATTATAATAAACTAGGTTTTGCCCGCGGCTCCGCCCGCGTTAAAAAGTTTTTCCGAGATAAAAGACCCGCTGTATATTTTCCCGGGATAAAAAGTAGCCTATGTGTTAATCCAGGACATGATCTACCCGTGTGCCAAATTTCATCGAAATCCGTTCAGTATTTTTTGCGTGAAAGAGTAACAAATATCCATACATCCATACTTACAAACTTTCGCGTTTATAATATTAGTACAATTATAAACTAAAACCTTCCCTGAAAAATATGCATTTGAATAACGAAAACACCATCGAAATCGGATCAGTAGTTTTGAGAAAATCGCACACGTACAAACTTACATACATACGGGTCGAATACAGAACCAGAATGCTTTACAAATATTATGACGTAATTTAAAAAAAAAAAAAAAACTACTTATTTGGAGTTTTTACAATATTCGTTATTACGTTCATAGAAGTATCCCTCTTATGAAATAAAAAAACTATATTAAACCTTACCTCCATATCCAGGTAGACAGTGGCAAATGAACTGATTGACTCCGTCCTCGCAGGAGCCGCCGTTGATGCAAGGATTTGATGCGCATTCATTCACGTCCGATAAACACCTGCAGGGAAGGAAACACATTAATATATTACACGTAATTGATTCCTTAATTTACTACACATTTGTACTAAGTATATAAATAAATCTAGAATATTCTTAGTAATATAATCTTAATGACAATATATACGACAGCGACGTATATTTGGGCGGTGTTCACTCACTCATTCACCAACCAACTTGTCACCCACTAATATCACATATTTGTATATTGGAACCAACATTTGCCCGAATCATACCTAGCGTCATAGTACCCGCGCGGACACTCGCAGCGGAACCCATTGATGCGGTCGATGCACTTGCCGCCGTTCGCGCAGGGGTTGGACAAACATTCGTTGATGTTGGTCTCGCAGTGTTGGCCAGTGAAGCCCGGGATACACTCGCAGGTGTATCTGCACAATACCAGGGTACGGATAAGAATTCTATGTCAATTATAAGAAGCGATAAAAGCGTTGATAAATAAGCAAAATAATATAGGTGCAAAAGGAAATAACTACGAAATAATGCAAAAAAAAACTATTTACGAAATAAACTTACTCATAATATGTATTGCTGCGTGTAAAAGAAAAGTATAAATAAATTACAAGAAAGAAAAAACATTATAAGAAACAAGCAAAATAAAGTAAACAGAAATCAAGAAGCATAATATAAAGAAAGAAATATTAATTTTTGTTATGTGTATAACTTAGGGCCCTTACTAATAAATAATTTAATTGGACTCACATTATTTGAATGACAAAAGCTAATACATTTATTTATAACCTTTATTAGTAAGAGAATAATCAGAAGCTTCTTAACAGATAAAAGTTAGTCAACAATATCAATCTAGATGGCGTACCTGTTGATTCCGTCGATGCAAGTGGCGCCATTCCTGCATGGGTTAGAGTAGCACTCGTTGACGTTGATCTCGCAGTTACGTCCCGAGGTACCCGGCTTGCAGCGACACTGGTAGCCGCCGATAAGGTCCTCGCAATGACCTAGAAGTAATATTATGTCAGACAATTATAAACAAGATGTTATTGGACGAAGGTCTAAATTATTCTGGCAACGCATTGGATGGTAAGTCTCCTTTACATAAGACACCTTGTAGTAGGTACAGTGATTACAGCATTCATACAGCCAATACAGTTAACAATGAGGCATATACTATATGGTGCTGCTACTGTTTATAGTCGGTCGTATCGGTTACCATCGAACGGCATACTCGACATTCAACTGCAACAAACTCGAGGGTGATAAGTAGCACTATAACTGACTAGACTTCTACTCGTGGCTCCACCCGCGTGATAGTTTTTCCGGGATAAAAAGTAGCCTATAGCACTCAGGAGTAATGTAGCTTCCTATTAGTGAAAGAATTTTCGAAATCGGTCCAGCAGTTTTTGAGTTTATCCATTACAAACAAACAAACAAACATATCTTTCCTCTTTATAATATTAGTATAGATGTCAAGTGGACGATAGCCTAGATGGGAATGGAACGGTCTGCCGAGACAATGTCCGCAGGTTCAAAACCCAAGGCACACACCTCTGACTTTTCGAAGTTACGCGTGTATCAATTATCGTTCGCTTTAACGGTGAAGGAAAACATCGTGAGGAAACCTACATACTTGAGAATTCTCCATAAGAATTTCGAGGGTATATGAAGTCTGCCAACCCGCACTAGGCGAGCGTGGTGGACTAAGGCCTAAGCCCCCCCCCCTCTCAGTAGTAGAGGAGGCCCGTGCTCAGCAGTGGGCAGTATATAATACAGGGTTGATTGCATTGCATAGATGTCAAGTAACCTCCAAATTGGCAGGGGTTGGACTCGCACTCGTTGATCTGCGTCTGGCACACGCGGCCCGTGTAGCCGGGGTGGCAGTTGCACGTGAAGCTGTTGTCGCCGTCGATGCACTCGCCGCGGTGGCACGGCGCCGACAGGCAGTCGTTTATGTTCGTCTCGCACGACATACCTACAAACATTATATTGTAACTATTGCTATATTCTTAAGAAAAACGTAAGATATTTCTTCATCCTAAATCAATTAGCAAAGCTCCTTAAAATAAGAATTAAAAAAAAACAATTAGCGGACTTTATCGTAGATATTTTCGTCTAATAAAAGATAATGGCTTAATTATTGATATCAGCACGTTTCAAATCAAATCAAAATTTTAAACCATAACTATGTGAAACCAAATTCAAAGGTGAATTTTTTTAAAACTTACCAGTATACCCTGGTGGACATTCGCAAGTGTAGCCCGCGATGGAATCGTGGCAGGTGCCTCCGTTTCGACAAGGACTTGACGCGCAGTCGTCGATGTTCACTTGGCACCGAGTGTCCGTGAACCTGGCGAATAACATAGATTCATAATACTAAAAACATTTACACAAGTAAATTAGTACATAATGAAATCGATGGCATGTACAATCAAATCCTATGCGAACGAAGAATAATCCATAATTAATTTCAAGTTAAAGTAATCTGATTAAAGTAACACAGAGTATAATAAAAAAAATGCATCAAATATTTGCCTAAACATGAATGCTACATGTGTATGTATACATAACAATTAATGATGTACCGCACAAAGACACTAATAAAGAAGACATACCCGATAACACAAGTGCATTTGTAGGCGTTGATGAGGTCATGGCAGACGCCGCCGTTCAGGCAAGGGTTGCTCGCGCACTCGTCTATCTCCACCTCGCACTGCGTCCCAGTGAAACCTGAGAACAAGAAATTAATCATGATAAACAAATACATTAGCTGTTAAAGCATGTATTCTACGTATATCATTAAAACTACAAAGTTAGCTTAAAATCTGGCAATTTTGTGGGTAAAATCAAATAAATTCATCAAAATTGTCTAACAGACGAATCTACGTTTAGAGTTCCAGGGAGAAGGGAATTCCGATTCTTTAATAACCCTGATACATGTATTCTACGATCACGTATATATATCTAAGTGCGGGTATTGATTCCGCCACGTCAGCCTTCACAGTCGGCTCATCTAGACTAGGTACTACTCCTTTATAAAAGGCGAAACTACATGTACTTATTGGTCCAACACAGATCGATACTACATACTCAGACATTCAACAGTATATATATATAGTATACTTTAGATACAAAAAGATTGTCATTTTAGATCTTGAACAACGATAGACCGTTCCGAATCCAAATTGTTAATGTAGTTATTTGGATAACACCCACGCTTCACCATAATCTGTTAGTTCCATTATTAATACCATAATTTATATTAATAACTACTTATTTGTTACAAATCTTGATAATACAGATGATCTTATTAAATGGGTTTTATTGTGATATAAAAAGATAGTGGAAGACACACATAAATTAAAGTTCTTTGAATGTGAAAGGGAACGTTATGTTTATTATAAGAACCGCATAATATTATTTAAGCGCATGCCTCCATCTCGTAACTAGAGATAGAACAGAGAGACAACTAGGGAATTCAAATTTGGTATAGCATAGTTCCTCCTAATGTTTATAGCGCAAAAAAAAAATATTCGTTGTAATCCTGATTCCTCCCTATATTACAGTCTAATATGTTGCCACTAGACTGAAATGAAATAACAAAGTAAAAAATAAAAAAAACTGACAAAGTCCAGCAAAACAAAGGACTCATAAATCCAAAAAATGCCACACAAACAGAACCATTTCAAAGTAGAAACCCATTTGCCACATAACATGTCCATGTGACATTCGGCGCTGTAAACTGGCTGTTGTCAAAACGCAACAATTATTCCCCAGGCTGAAATATAGGTTTTAGCCTGTCTCTCGTAAAACATCAACATAATGGAGGCAACAATGTCGTAGCAGGGAACCTTTGTGGATGCTCGTAAACTGAGATGCTTTAAGGATTCAGAATGCTGGGATTTAAAGGCTATGATTTGAGAACACTCGTTCTAGATACAGTTAGTACTTTCTATAGGCGAACTATCTTATATTGAATTCTGTTGAAATACTTTTATTTGCAAATGAAAATCCAATATCCCTCGGAGTAACTAAGGGCATCTGATGTAGCAATGCTGAGACGAATCAGCTATAATTTAAGAGCAAGTATCTTCGAGTTCTCGGAGTCCGATACTTGCGTATTAATTATATCCATTTTATTTGTTAACGCCGCGTCGTTGCCAGCAGCAAAACAATTTAATTGAGACATTATTTTTGTCCTTAAAAACCCTGACAGTGAGGAGCAGTTATAACCAATGAGGGACAAATATCAAAAACAGATCCGAATTTTTAAAAACTACCGTTAGTTCGATGGTATTTACGCCAGAGGCTCGAAATCGAGTCGCGACGCATTCCGTTGAAATGTGAATGTAATTATATTTATTCAAGTATAGTTTTACGACTATGCAAAACAACCTCTTATACCGTAGGAAATGGTTAATTGAGGAGAAAAGAAAAACCTTTCCGGACAGATACGACCTGGCGACCTTCAAAAAAAGAGCGTATTCCCACCTAAAAGGCCGGCAACGCATCTCTGTGCCCCTGGTATTGCAGATGTTCATGGGTGGCGGTGATCACTTACCATCAGGTGAACCGTATGCTCGTTTGCCCCCTATATCATAAAAAGAAACATACGCTTCGTGGAAATTTATACGATGTGAATTGTTGACATTCGATAGCTAATAGGATGAAATTGTTTTTTAACCCTAATGAGGAAAAGACAAAAAGTTGTCTATCAAAGAAGCAAACTAAAAATACAAAGTGAAATATCACACTATTTAGATTCCATAAGCTTTACAGTACAACAGTTTGGAAAACAATTTCCGAGTTACAAGAACGAGTAAACACTAGTGTTGCTCGTTACAAAATCAATTTACATAGTTGCTTTTATAGCAGATTGATAGTCTTTATTACAAGATTTACATTCAACATCACTCCATTTGCGTCTCTATAATATGAATTAATAGGTACATTTGCTTTCCCATGAAACACTAAGGATTTCACTGTATGATGGACAAAGGGGATTTTATGTTTATGCCATAGCAGACCCGTCTCCATAGAGGAATGCTAATTGGCGACAGCGTTCCAGACGCATCAAATTCATGCCATTTCGTTTGCCATGCAATAAATATTCTTATGTCTAAAACCATAACAACCATACTTCGTTGCAGTCATGAAGCTTGATCCGGGACTGGAAATCATTGTTAATATAATTGAAAATCATCTTTATAACAATGAATCAAAGATGAAAATTGTATGATATCATAACATGTAGCTCCGAGCAGGACAATCCAGCTCGGGCCGGTATCCACGGTGCCCATTTAAAGACGCGAAACGTTGCCGAGTCTAATTGGACTTTATTATGAAGTGCATAAGCCCGTATATGGTCTGATAGATGGACTTTGACAATAATTTTCTTCGGAAATCACTGTCCCGCCGAATTAGGTATGTTGTTTGGCGGGTGTAAAAACATTGGTTGCGTTATTTGCGATGTTTACGTAAATGTGTTTTATATGTTCATTTTTCTGCACATTGTGTTCCAAAAGGATCCAGTTTTGTCTCAAGCCGTTAGTTTCCAAATGTCTCGAGTCACAGGTCAACGGAGCAGGTCTGTGTGAACCAAGCCCACAAATACGCAATGTAATCGGCGCATAATCATTTAGTTAATCTGGTATATATTCGAAATTTCGTAATTCTTGCTTATTTATTATATTTGTTATGATTTTCAGTTTACCTTGATGATAAGTTTGAGTTCATAAATGAAGAAATAATAGTTCAAAGACTCATCAGTTGCAGCCATTGTGCCATTCTGGAACGTTATTGCAAACGGGATTTCTTATAAATTAAACTAGGTAATCAGCATTATTTTGTTTTAACGTCTTATTTCAATTTTTTTACTTAAATTATATCCCCGTCTACGATAAACAGGTATTGCCTATGCGTTAAAATTCCCACAAATCTCCTAAACATCAAAATCCAGACCTCTCATCTAACTTTTTAAATGCAAAGACAATGGAACACAAAAGCCCGCGCGAACTATTCATCTCAACAAGTTCAAACGTTGGCACAATGAAGCTAGGACAATGCCAATAAAGCGTTATTGCGCAAGAGCACTCGTATTTCTATAACCGACATGGCCTATTGAACGTTTACGGCACCAAAATGGTGGTCGGGGTGGGGAGCGGCCCCGCCCCCGTGCGCGAGCGCATGTTACCGACACTCGCGACGCAAGGCAATGGAGATGAGCGGGTGAATAAAAAATATATATTTAAAATTATAATGTGATGAGATGTATGAGAGAGGGCTAAATATGTTAAGGAAGTTGTAAGCGGCGATCTTTGATTGGCTGAAGTTTTTTCTCAGTTGCCTCGATACTAACTAACGCATAAACATTTCTGAAGTTAGTAACTTAAAGTAGGTACATTTAGCAAGTAACTAGGTACATAGCGATCTATCGTTGCCAGTTCTTTAAGCAACTCAGTTGCTTTTCAACCAATAAACATTGAATCCCCATCTTGGAAATCTAAAACACACTCACAGTACACAGCCGATCCCATTAACCCACGAGGCGCAAATGATAAAACGTTAACATCGCTTGTAATATGTGCCGCGGGTGCTATCGTCACGATTTCGGATCACAAGCCACAATGGGAATGCCCGGCGCATGCTAATGTCGACTTTATGCGCATATTTGTATGGTTAATGCCGGTTTAGATACACATGAGCAGCTGCCCGAGGATAGTTTAAATTATAACATGCCAAGATGACCAAAGCTTATTCTTTTTTAATTTGTGACGAGGGTTATAAGCTGGTAAGACGTAAGTGGCATTTGCGAAAGACGCGAATGATATAAGAATTCTAAAATTTTCAAAATATACTAATGAGCTGTATTTTATCCACCCCTATAGTACAGTTGGTGATGAGACCGCTGGCAGACGAAAAGTCACGTATTTGACTTAATGTTTGAATGATCCGAAACTATATTTTTTTACTTGGCAATTTAAGATTGAAGGACCTTGACAATCTTAGATACACTCTACACAAAACCTCCTCATTCTCAAATAATAAAATAGGCATTTCGTCTACTACGCTCTTATAATACTAGGAAGTAGACCTCAAACTTGCCCAATTCTTATAAAGAACTCTTAAACCTCAACTTTTAACTGATAAATTAAATAAAATGATATCTAAAAATATCAATTGTTTGTCATAGTCAATTAAATAAGTGCCCGAGGGCGATACAGATCGTTTAGATACAGCCGCCGTGACCTAGCGTTGCAAAACTGTGGTGCGGTCACCTCTTTGCACCGATACATTTTGTATATTGTTATAATTTTTTGGGTTATTTAAATTTATTATTGGTAGAGACACGCTTTAGATAGTTTTGTCTACAGTGTGAATAGGCGGGCGATTTGATGGTCTCTTTCTCACACAAAACCGTTGTGATTCAGCAGCTTTCATGTTGCGTTTCGAAAGCATTCAGATTGCTTAAGCTTTAAAAAATCTCCGTTCCTCTTTCCAGTCACTTCTTATCCTATATATGCTGAATATACACTTAATGTATGCCGTGGTGGTGCACTTTTCGATTGCACAACTTGTCAATAAAATTACATCTGAGGAGTTATCTAGGTAAGTGTGGATGAAGTTGTAAATTGGATTCCAGTTCCTTGTCCTCAAATCTTGGATAGTAATATGTTTGAGCCACCACAGCAATTTATGTTAGGACCAGTTCCTCTCAACTGACAAGTCAATAAAACGTATAACAAAACCTAACTAACTTTACTATTAAATGTCTTTGACAAAACCTCATGCCTCAATCTGAAACAAACATATAACATAAGCAGAAAACCGCATACATACTCAAAAACCAATAAACGGCTCACAGCGCAGTTTAAACAAAACTATCTATTCGCATGAGGTAATTACCTCATGGCTCATACAATGTGGAGAGGTACCGCATTATTACGTCAAACGGGGACGGGACTCGTTCCGCAAACAGGTATAGGTGATTGTGGTTTAGTATGGCGAAAAAAGGAATAGTGCGGTCGCATTCTACGCCTGTTTTGATGGAATGCTGCGAGAGTGGGAAATACGAGACGGATCTATGGAAAACGGTGAAGAGCTGCCAATAACTTCGTATTGAGCGGACAGTGGCGTTCTTCTGGTTATGGTGATAGTATTGTTATACGTCTTGTTTTCTTCCGGGAATTATTGTATATCCTTTTTGTTTTTATTAATGTTGTCATATCTCAAAATCTGATCAAGATTTCGGTCAACACCACTCTCAATTAATTAAGAAGTTTTTATCAAGATTTTGTTCATGCGTTAAGATTTAAACCGACTTGCACGGACAAAAACCTACAAATAACACCAAGGCAATAAATTGTGAATGCGATATATCTCCCTTCAAAGATCACACAACGGTTACACGCACAAAAACTAAAGAGCAAAGACCTAAAGGACATATTCCATAAAAAAACATAATGCTGTCATAGCGAGCTCCCTTGCATGCCCTTATTGGAAGAGCCGGACCGCGCTGGGAGCACTCGAGCGTGCGGGTAACCCTGCCAATTGTAAATACGACTACGAAAGCACGCATTCTCATGACGTTTAGCGTTTACAATTTGGTCGGGTTATATGTTACGTGGATGTCTACCGTAATGCGGATAAATGGGATGGACGGTGTTGGCCCATAGGCTTGTTGGTTCGCAAATGATTTTGAATTAAGTCGCATTATAGCCGAGGTCGCTTGGATGAGTAGTTCGGTACGCACTATTGCGTCTGCGACATGTTTATGCACTTGACAATGCTTTTTGTGATAATACACTGTAAAGGATAATATGAAAGGCTATGTGGATACAAGTTTTCAATTCTTATCGTAC
The DNA here is from genome assembly GCA_947568825.1 of Sphinx pinastri. Classification (NCBI taxonomy): domain Eukaryota; kingdom Metazoa; phylum Arthropoda; class Insecta; order Lepidoptera; family Sphingidae; genus Sphinx; species Sphinx pinastri. The sequence goes on from OX387615.1 coordinate 2,988,056, forward strand.
TTGAGGCGGCTTAAAATTATTTCCAAGTACCGAGACTGTCGACTTTAGCTCTTGCACTTTTATTACTAGTTCAGAGTAAAATTATTCTAATGTTACTTTTTTTCAGGCAGAACATGTCAATTAAAAAAAGCTGTCCTTTTTCCACTACATGCAATTACACCCAATCATAGCAGCTCGAAAAACTACAAATAAAATACTACTGCCTCATGCAGATATCAAAAATAGTCTCCCAATTAATCCTAACTCAATCATAGCCAATATTGTAAACGTTTTACAGCACCATGTTTATACGCCAATAAAATCACTGTACAGAGCACTTAAGCGCGGCATCCAATTATAAATAATCGCGCAAGTTAACAAAGTTACATTAATACGAACTGTACGTAGTAGCGATAGCCTAGTTGGGAGTGGAACGGACTGCCGCGACGAATGTCCGCAGGTTCAAAACCCAAGGGCACGCACCTCTGACTTTTCTAAAAAGTTATGTGTGTATTATTTGTGAATTATCGCTCGCTTTAACGTTGAAGGAAAACATTGTGAGGAAACCTGCATATCTGAGAAGTTCTCTATAGGAATTTTGAAGGTATGTGAAGTCTGCCAACCCGCACTAGGCCAGCGTAGTGGACTAACGCCTTAACCCTCTCAGTTGTAGAGGAGGCCCTGTGCTCAGCAGTGGGCAGCATATAATACAGGGCTGGTATGGTGGCATGGTATGGTACGTAGTAAACTTTTTACAATTGTCATAAAATAAAGGACGGGAAATTATTGGGTCAAAGCAATTTCTTTCGAAATTGTACCTAGTATATGATCTTGAAAATTTACTCTTTTGTATACATTGTAATTAGTTTTTAACCAGTGTCTTGTCTCATTCGTTACGTCAAATTATTTGAAAATGTAAGAGATAAATCTATGAACTATGAATACTTTTTAAATATTTGTTCTATCAAATCAGTCTCCAAGTTTACTCTTACAATTATTAAAAAATACACTTTTAAAATGAAATCTAGCATTGAAAGAATCCTCAGTGATGACAAGTCTACCATGGCTAAACAAACTGAATCAATCAAAACTGTTATTGTGGTGTGAAATTATGCAAAGCTATCGGCATGATGGTCGGATGGCGTGCGCCGTTTCCGCCTCGAACACAATGCGCCAGCGCCGCTCTCCGCCCGCTACGGTGAGCTCTAGGGTTGATGGTTAACACTAGTAACGGCCGTATTAAGATGCTTCTCAGTTTTGCTCTCAAGAACGATATCTACTGAGACGCTGTCAAGTTAGTCAGCATCTTAAGATAGTTGTTATATAATAAAACATATCAACAACAGATCAACTTGTTGTTGAGTTTTGTTTATTGAATAGTTCAACACCTTAAGTGTCTACTTAAGATCAGTCAAAGGTGAGATTGGTTGAATAATACGGCCCTAATACATTTAGAATGCTCGAAATTTAAAATGTGTATAATATAAACTTCCACTCAACCATAGTATATGCATTCCAAATAACTGTAGCCCTAGAGCTACCTCACCTCTCTACGCCTCCGGAACCATTACCTTTTAGAACAACAGCTTTCATGCACAAATGAGTAATGATTATCTTCAGCCTGACCAAAAGTATTGAGCAATAACTTATTTAAACAAAAAATATGAACCTCGCTATATTGTGGAATTCGGAGTTAGCTGTTTTGCACAAGGACCCACTAGACTTCATAAAAACGTATAAGGCATAAACAAAACCAACAAACAAGCGACCCTACAGCATCGTGGATCAGCAGTGATACTTATCGCAGGTCAGAGCTGTCAGGCGCGGAGCAAATTGTAACTTCGCCATGTCAGTTCCGACACCGTTTACAGCATCTGCCTAGTACTGGGGTCGGTGTTCAAAGGGTCTTTGAAAAGTCCAGAAATTGAGCAAATGGGTTGTACTGCATATTGCGTTATTAAGGTTATACACAATTATAATAATGCGGTAAACGAATTGTGTTCCGTTAAATGATGCCCTTATTAAAAACATCATTAAACACGTTAGTTAATTACTATTTTGTCTCGTCAAATAATTTAAGAATCAAAGAGACAGTACAAAAATGTTTCCGCGGATTAGTCCAACTTTATTTCTGGCTAAAGCTGCTTTTAAAGCATCAAACACACTGACTTTCTACTGAAAACATTGCTAACCGGTGTCTATGACTCTCTCGCTCGCACACAGCCCGTCCTGCTCTAATAGTAATGATAATCATCAGGCACCGCGCCGTCAAGAAGGCAAATTGTATCTTCGCGACGTCAACCATTGCGCCATTAACGTACAGTTTTGTAGGGAAACGACGTAAACAAAGCAACACTGCACTGTTGTGTTTCGGTTTGAAGGACATTGTAGCCAGTATAACTACTGGACATAATGAGACTTAACATCTTATGTCTCAGGGTGACGAGCGCAGTGGAATGCCACACAGTACTTTGTTAGTCAAGGTGCTGGATGGTGTTGCTACTGTTTATGGGTGGTCGTATCGCTTACCATCAGGCGAACGGCATGCTCGTCTCGTCATTAAATGCAATAAAAAAAAAAAAAAAAAAAAAAAAAAAAAAAAAAAAAAAAAAAACATGGATTTATAGCGGTGATTCCAAGTTTGTTGTGAAAGCACGTAATGAAATTGAATTATTCTAATACTTGATATAGACGGGTTCGTTGATTTTATTCAAAAATAGCAAAGGATACACAGAATTTAAGAGCTACGCCATCATATTCTAAATTAAAGTTATAAAAGGCTTGTCGGTGTCCACCGTTTCCAAAGGAATAATTTTATTCCTATTCAAAAAGAAGGCGTTCTCATCTTTGGTTTTGATATGAAGATGTTCATAAGTTCACAAAACCATATTTTTAAAGACTGGCTAGATCTATCTTCCTACCAAACGCGCTACGCATCAAAACCTATAAAAGAAAACTATTTGGCCACTAAAGAGTCAAAAGTAAAAATAAAATTAAAGCTATAACTCACCAGGCATACACACGCATCTGAAGGTGCCAGGGTCGTCGAGGCAGGAGCCGTCGTTCCTGCAGGGATGGCTCTCGCACTCGTTCACGTTGGTCTCGCAGCGGGGGCCGGTGAAGCCCACGGAACAGTTGCAGGCAAAGGAACCGGGCGTGTTCACGCAGATGCCGTCGTGTTCGCAAGGGGAACCTGAGTGAAAGAACAGTTGATTTAGAAAGAACTGTAATTACAAGAGATGGTTCGAAATAAAGTTGGGTTGACTATTTATTAGTCATAAAATAAACATTGCTCTTAAGGGTTCATGGTGTTCTAACGTAAACAATTTCTTTATACTCTTTAAAAACTTTCCTAACGCAAATTTCATATGGCATCCACATATTTTAAAACACCTATTTAAGTTTTCATGTCTCTAATTGTCGGTTTAAAGTTAGCAATATACTGAATGAAAAGAGCTAAAGATCAAACATCAGTTAATCTTTGCAAAGATACTGTACTTACCTTGTTCACACTCGTCGATATCCTCGGAACAGTCGAGTCCTTTGTAGCCAGATGCGCAGGAGCACGTGTAGGAGCCGTTGATGGGGCTGGTGTCGCAGATCGCATCGGCGTGGCAAGGGTTGGAGGTACAGGCGTCATCCAGGTGGCAGAGAAGACCTAGAGAGGGATAGACATTACATATATTGAACATTGGAAGCTGTCTTTTGAATGCTATGTAACACCAATGTGGTTTTGTCAACGAATAGTAAAAACCTAGAGGTGTGAAAACAAATCAAGATTTTGAAATAACTTTGTTATAATGAAAGAGATTTAATTAATTTGAGAATTGCGAGTTCGTAAAGTCAAAGGTAACTCAGAAAATATACATGCGACGTATTAAAGAGAGATTTGATGCTGTATGAGAATTCATTGCCTGGGGTAGACAGTAATTAATGAAATGCATTGAATGATGAATCCGCTCATCCATCTCCTCGGTTATCAATTAAAATAACTACAAAATACGTCAAAATCGATTGGTGTGGTCTTCATATTGATAATTTATTAAATACAGGAAATTAGAGGAAAATCGTATAATGTAAATACATTGTCTGGCGAATGATCGTTTGAATCGATACATCATTAATCAACATCGATTGTAGCACGCTAGACAAGACCTAGTGTGACGCGTATAAATCGATTTACAGGGAATAAATCATTTTCAGGTATGACAATATGTGCCTAAATATGTCAAATGCTTGACGCATGGTCTTATTTCACACTACGCGTATTCCTAATGTTTTGATCCAAATATTTGCAATTGCTTTTGATGGTAACTATTTAAATATATGGTGATATGCATTAATGTGCATTAATTGGTTAAGCTTCAACTAATCTTATCTTATCTTAATATATATAAATCTCGTGTCACAATGTTTGTCCTCAATGGACTCCTAAACCACTTAACCGATTATAATAAAATTCGCACATCATGTGCAGTTCGATCCAACTTGAGAGATAGGATAGTTTAAATCTCAAATTATACTCGCAATTTTAATTTATTGCTAATTATTTGTCACGAGTCACAATTATCTGTTAACTCCAAATGATTCTAACAGATGTCGATACCTTTCGACTGGGTTGAGTAAGTAATCAATAGATGGCGCTGCTATGGTAAATCTACGAACGTGTCATATAAGCTACATTTTAACAGCATAATTAACTTTTCGATTTCGATGAAATTTGGCACACGGGTAGATTATGTATACTTTTTATACCGGGAAAATATAAAGCGGGACTTTTATATCGGGAAAACTCATTCACGCGGGCGGAGCCGCGGGCAAAAGCTAGTATTTTATATACTTTAACGTAAAATCAAAGAGCATCTTTACCCATGGACATTTTTCGTTTGTAACTAGCGTGACATATTGTAAAAACCGCGCCGTCACTATAATCTTACACAAATACTTGCTTCCCAGAAGTATCTAATACGCAAATTAAATAATGTCTTTATGCAACGGCGGGCGACAAGTATGACATTACGGGCAACGTAAAAAGGCTATAAAGCGGTTCGTTCACTTTGCCTAATCTAGTTTTTGTGCAAATTATATAATTGTTTGTTCAACTCTGACATTTATAAACGCCACTATTTAATGGACATTAGTTAATGTTCTTGCAGGCGTCGCGCGTTAATAGCATGTTATAAATATACAATCTTTACTAGAATTATCGACCAGTAAAATAGTAGAGTATATTTAGTATGTAATTTTTTACACTTTTAATAAGAATATTTCAAAACAATACCACCCAGAACTAACTATTCTATCTCAAGACTAAACTAAGTTCAACAAGCAGACCTACAAATTACTAGATTATTTTGTACCGCATAAAAGTTTAAACCTCAACTTACCAGTCTTCCCAGGCGTGCATTTACAGTAGAAAGCCCCAACCCTATCGATGCAGGTGGCGCCGTTGAAGCACGCTGCGCCGGCGCAGTCGTCGATGTTCACCGAGCACTCGGGCCCCGTCCAACCGTTCACGCATATGCAAGAGAATCCGCCTACGGAGTTGGTGCATGTCGCCCCGTTCTGGCATACTAGAGGTCTGTGGAGAAAAAATACATAGCTAATAAATATTTCATGTAAATATGCTTGGAATAAGTGAACGGATTAAGACAAATATTATGGACTAAAGCGCAAGAATGTACCATTGAACTAAAGTCAATTGTAGATATGTCTTAATGTAAAGGGTCTATTGAATATTTTAAACCCTTAGTTTATTAAAAGATAACGTACGTAGGTTTCACACGATCTCAAACAGCTCTCGTTATCAATTTTACATATCGACGCTTGAAAGGCAATAATATCTAAGCGACAAAAATACCTAAAATGAGTTATATACATATTTGGAATCGCCAGATTTTTCTGCGTCGATTGATCCGGGTTTCGTAGCTCTAGGACAACTTTTTTGGCGGTTAGATACTAGATGATTCTGGTAAATTTCACTTTTTTTTTCTCACTTACCGCCAAAATTTTTACGACTTTTTGGATTTACAGTAGTTGGTACGCTTAAGGAAATTGATTTTGAACTTAGTGTGTTTTACATGAAATCATGATATTACTGTTTAGCATTAATATATGTTTACTTGAAATAAAAAACTGCTCGCTCTTTAATTAGTTGTTTATTACCTACACAAAAAATTATAACTTTGGCATAGATATAATTTTACCTGGACCCATACTCTCCATATTTATGTACTTAGATATTTTCAGCTTAATAAAATATTTTGTTAATAGTACATTTATACAATTTTACCTAAAATAAAATAAATAATTATTAGTCGGTTAGATAATTTTACCTGAATAATATAAGTTCTATTTTTTATACTTAGATAGTTTTACTTGACAACCTTTAACTTCAGTCATGTCGCATAGATAATTTTACCGGGTATGTTCAGGTGGATATACTTATTGCTAAGAGATATTTACCTGTTCATAATAAAGTAAATACACCCGCTTGCGAACCACCTAGTGTTTTGAAAGTGTCATTTGTATATGCGCGCGATCCTGTACAGCGCGTATTGGTTGTCGCTAAGAGAGGACAGCCGTCCGACGTTTTTATGATTTTGCGTCAATTTTACGTAGATATGGTGGGTTTTTTACAAATAAATAGACTTTTATAATTTTAATAACATTTATTTTTGTAATAAATATATATATATATATGTTGCATTATTGTGTATTACAATATGTTAATAATAATTTAATTCAAATTTTTCCTATTCTCTCCGTATACTTTTTTGCCGGTTGAGGCTAATCCTGACCTACCCTTTTTGGAGATAATTTATTTGATAAATGCACGCTCTCGTAGGGTGCCCTCTTCCAGCCGTACCATCCACATTAGCTCGAAAGCTTACGAAAGGTATTTAACCTTTCATGACCTGTCTTGAATCCATCCTCTCCACGTGCCCAGATCTCTTTCTATCACAACCACTTTTATCTTGCTCACATTAATTTTCATTCCCTTCTCTTTAAAGACATCATTCAGATAATTTTTCGTCTTGCAGCTCTCCCGTCGATTTTCTCGTACAGAGACTTCAAAGTCCTCACCAGGTGACTCTCAATCCGATATATTAAAGACAATGTTAACAATCTCTGCACCACCCTAAGGTTGACTGGGAGAGAATGCCTACGGCATTAAGTCCGCCTTTATACATTTGTATATGAAGTGCTTAAATAAATAAATAAATAACAATGTTAACAACAGTTCATTCCTCAGTATACGATCATAAGCCTTTTCCAAGTTTACGAAGGTGTAAAAGACTTTTTTGGACTTAGCCAAATGTTCTTTCGCTATGCACCTTATGTGAAAGACTTGATGTGTGTAACCCATTCCTCTTCTAAAACCTGCTTGGACATTCCACACTTTTTTTCAGTCTCATTAATCACTCTCTTAATGAGGACCTTGGCATACAATTTACTGGCAGCACAGGGAAGGCTTATTCTGCGGTAGCTTTTATATTCTTGCTGTGAAAATTTCTTCTTGAAAATGCATATAATAATGCTTTTGCACCAGATATTAAAAAGTAGCCATAACAATTTTGCTACTACGCCTTTGCCGTATCTCAGCATTTTAACGGTTACACCCAGCAGCCTTGCCTAACCTCATACTTTTCATCGCATTCACTATTCCATTTTCCGTAATCTCATTATTAGCCTCGTTTTGAGAGTAAGCCAGGTCTATAGCCTCTTAACCACCTGCTACATCCCCACCGCCTCATTTAAAAAGTCTTTTGAAGTAGGCCTTCCAAGCAATACTTCCCTTTTATCTCTAAACACCCTTCCATCTTCATTTCTGATGACTCCTATCTTTGAAGTCCCCGACTCTCCCCTGATCAACCATATTTGTTTCCAGAATAGTGAAAGGTTCACTTTGGATTCACGAGGTTTGTGGTCTAGTTCCTTTTTCTTTCTTTTGCTCAACTATTTTCTGAACTCTCTTTTTCATTTTGGTATACACTATACACACTTACTTGTCTTTGCGAAGTACTATGAAAAACCTTTGTGGAAGACGTATGTCAAGATCGTAGAATGTGGTGCTCAATAGTCTTTTTCTACCCCTGTGGGTTACGGGCGTGGGTGTGTACGCATGTATTTGCTTTCAGCAAAAATAAATTTAGAGAGAAAATTATGAGTTTCCAACACAATGAATAAATTATAATATTATTGCCTTCGAGTTATGCTTACACAGAGATATTTAAGCAAGCCGTTGTAAATGTTCAGATAAGGCAATTTTGTATGTCCTTCCGCTCATCGTATATTTGAGGCGAGAAACTCCCTCCAAAGAAATAAGTGTTGGCTATTAACAAATTCTATATCATTATGCTATATTTTGGATGTAAGTATGTTTATCTAACAATAAAATGTTGATTATTATTAAAATTGACTGATTATTAAATAGTTCAATGTTTGTAGGAATAACAAGATTTACAATATTATGCACGTATTTATGTTTCTCCACGATCGTGTGACCCAATAATTTAGATATAGATATTTTTACTTGATTTTTTTAATATGTTTAGATATCCTTATATGATTTTCACCAACTGTGCATTTTCAAATATTTGTATTTCATTAAATTTACTTGTTACGGTATTCATAAGATGATCCATTTAGATGATTTTACCTGTTTGTAAATTTAGGTAATTTTTAACTAAGCGACGTAAACTTTTTAATTTATAATCTTCAGGGCTGTTAATTTAACTCAAAAAACGTCAAAAATTAAGAGGTTCCTAAAACAGTTACAATTATTTTTATACAGCAAATGGTTAATTAGTTATGATTTTTTTTGTCAAAATCAAAACTTTAAAACGCTCTACTGAAAAATTTGCTAAATGTCGCTTAGATATTATTGCCTTTCAAGCGTCGAATTATTAATGTTAATCGAAACCGACTACAACACTCGGAATGTCCATAAACGTCAATTACGAATCAATAGATTGGAAAAATGTCTCAATCTACGTCCCAAAGGGTAATGGAATTTGATAATAAGAAGCTTATTTAGACAATGACAAAATCTCCAATTAACCGTACCAGTTCCCGACCACGCATCACGTGCAGTTTTATAGGATTTTAAAAACTTTAATGGTACCTATTGACGCATTTAGTGGATGTTTATGTGCGACCATAATTCGGAGTCGAGAATTTGGACGAGACAAAGGATCGGCAGTGGTTTAAATGAATTTTCATTTACTCTAATGCGACGTTTTAAATCCACTTAAGAGCAGGTAATTATGAAAGGCTTATTGTAGCTCTTTAAATGTTTAACTCATTAACCACCCAACGAAAGTGATGTGAAAATACAGTTTGGATTGGAATTCTCATATTGAGAATCGACGGTGTATGCTAATGGGGCCACACCTTAATGAAGAGAAAAATATATCACGGTCATATATCACACCACGCAATTCAAGTGTACTCAGATTAGAAAAACCATTAGTTCTCACCGTACCGTATGATATATTGTCCTATTTAATTATTATGAATTATAATAATTATGGGTAAAATGATTTTCCATTAACGTTAAATGTTTAATCACGCGTCCCCATTTCATAAGATTTATGCGGTCTGCGCAGGCGCAATCGGGCGCGGATCGGGACCGGCCGAGGCACGAGCGAGACGCTTATCTGATCAGACCCCACCTTGTATTAACAAGCCATTTGGATAGGATATCTGCGTAATTGTGGATATTGTGTTATACTAGTCCAAAAGTTCGATGTCTGAACACCGGTCACTTTTGTCCGTAGTCTGAGTACTGCCCGCATGGGATTTATCACGGTTGAAACTATCAAAAAGAATAATTTCATACAAATTAAATTCGTACCAAAATTAATTCACGTTACGGAGTGTCCAGGCAAAATCATATTGATTTTTGGATCCACACGTACGTACCCCTCAAAAATAAAATATAACCAATTATAATTATCTGAAACCAATGAATATTTTACTAGGTACAAGAAATATAAAATGAACTAGATCCTAGGCATTTCAACATTGACGACGCTGAACATGAAACATCGAGTCCCGTAATATCGTATGTATTTTTTATCCGTGTCTCCCCTCGGTCAAGTTGTTTGTGATGTATTGTGTATTGACCGGGCCACCCACGGCACCGGAAATCATTTTACTATGCAGCTATGATTGCAGAGTAACGTGTATGAACCTAATAAAAAGTGGAACCAACGTAAGCAAGTATCAATGAACACAAAAAGTGCAAATGATGAAATTCACGTACTAAAGACATGCATTTCATATGGAAGACTTTGTTACACACATTGATGCATAAAAAAATATCAATGGTTACATAATACAGACAACTTCCAAATTCCTAATATGGCTTTGAGCATTATCCTTACAACTTTGATAGGTTACACAACTATTGAAATCGGGAATAACAAGTGCAAGCTACATCATAGCCGTCCCATACTCAAAACCATCACCAGCAGCATTACCATCGATGGAGAAAAACATTGTAAATCGACGATCATGCAATTTATAACAGTAAGACCGGTGGCATTGAACCCGCGTGTACACGGAAGGCGTGCCCTGTAAGAGATGATTGCCTACTCGGTCATCATCATTAATCATTATTCGCTGTGTAGGATAACCACCGGCCGGTGAAAGCTCCCGCTCCGATTCAACAGCGTCTTTTTCGTGTTGTTTTAGAACGTAATCAATCTAGCGTTCATTAAGCAGATGGATTTCAGATGGTCGAATGGGTTGCGCTTTAATTTATTCGCTGGTTTTAGCTTTGTATGGCCGTGCAGTTCGGGTAGAGTTGTGGTGGGGAATGAATGACATTTTTCATTAGGACCTTACTAAGATCTTTTTTTAACGTGATTAACCTAATAATTGCTGACACTCTGATTTTTACTTTAATTGTACATGTGAAAGAAGTAACTAATCAAGTTTCTTTCTTTATTTACTCTAGCAAGGATAAGACAATCTATTGATTTTATATTTGTAAGTCAACTTCTTGGCCGTAAAACACTTATTCACTTCTACGCTCGACCACGATGGCTTTCTCTACTGTTAATGTCTTTCCATATGCCAGTATAAGACATGGTCTCGACACGGCCCTGGCCCTGCACGGCGGTGTGATCAAAGCCTACACATACACTAGGCGTAACCCCATGAGATTGATTGATTTGCTTGATGTGTTGGTTTTTGAAAATAAAATTGTGTGGCGTAAACTGGCCGCCTGATAAGTGCCCTTTTTGTAAAGTTACCAGTTATAATGGATAGATGAAGAAAATGAGATGTTTTTTCTGCATTACCTCCTCTCGTGATTAAGGTAACTTGGCTTTATTATTTCTCGCAAGACTAAAAAGTTGTTAACTGATAATTTCTGTGAATTTCCTTCCGGAGGTTCGAGTGACGAGTTCAGAGCAAAACCGATTTAAGTTGGTTAAGTAGGAGTTGTATTTTGGTGTATTTGCAAGTGTTAATAGAAGGGCCGGTAGGGGTCGACCGCACCGAGCCTTCGAATGCCAGATATCTGACATTCTGGGTAAAGGCAATGTGAAAAGTAACGTGAACCAGCGGGAGTGCATGAAAAAAATTATGAAGGTGGCAGAAGCAAAAGAAGTGTGCCAGGATCGAGCAATATGGCAGTCCATAGTCTCTGCCTACCCGTATGGGATAGAGGCGTGACACTGTGTATTTAAGTAGGAGTTGTTATCTCAGTAATATATTGATTAAACACTCCCACTTTACGCTAACTTTTAAATAGGTATACAAGTACTAAATACCTATTCTTAATATATCCATCCAAAAACTATACCTAATCGCTACTGTTAGGCGTACCAAAACGCTACAAGCGTCGCATCTCCGCTATATCCTGCCACATCAGCCGCACACCGCGGTACCCAGTAGCGTGGACATGCGCAAGCGCAGTTTTTGTTAATGATCCTCGAGCACAGCGCCCTCGCTTTATGCGAGATGTAATTACATCGTAAAATTTTAACATCGACTCTTATAGATACCAAAGAAAGGATTAATAACGTTATAAAATCATATTGTTGCGTAATTATTATAATTAAATTACAATACGGTTGTAGACTACAATGTTTATAATTAATGTATGTTTACTCTAATCATCTTTAGATGGACATAATTGAAATGCAATGCAATTGTGAATTAATGTTTTGTTCTTCTTCTTCTTCTTTTTCTTTTAAATGTATGTCTTCCACCGTTTATCAGTGATTTCACCAATGGGAAGTATATAAAAAATACTTGTATTTAAACATTATAGAAATGACAATACAAGAACGCCCAACACAAGTTCAAAACCAAAAAATATCGACCAAAGCAAGAGAATTCTTGTTATATGCTTTTTTAAGCTTACAAATCTTCTGCTTATAATTTTATCGTATCCAAAAGCTTTAAACATGATGGGAGTTCAATTCGTAACATTTGAAGTAGCAAATAAACCATTTAAAAGCAGTCACTGAAACCTGTAAAAGCCGTTATATGACTTTATTCTTATACATGCGTGAGAAACAGATTTTATTCAAACATCTCGAAACTTTAAACTTTATCTAAATGACCAACACTGACAAAATTAAAAATACAAGTAACTCGTTTGCCGGCCTATTAAAGGCGACCCGATTAAGAACCATAGAATACAAAATTCCATTCAAATTTACATTAAGGTCATCATTGCATGAGCTGCTGATTTAATTGCGAGCTTTCGTGGCCACAACTTCAGCCATTTGACTGAGCTGATTAGGTAGGAACTAGGAAGTCATATAGTACATGAATCTTTCCTAATGCATCGCTTCATGGTAAGCGCAACAACAGCTGTAGTTCTATGATATTTATACCCATCTGAATAGCGACCACCGTAATGCAATGCAATGCAATCAGCCCTGTATTATATACTGCCCACTGCTGAGCACGGGCCTCCTCTACTACTGAGAGGGGTTAGGCCTTAGTCTACCACGCTGGCCTAGGGCATGTTGGCAGACTTCACATACCCTCGAAATTCTTATGAAGAATTCTCAAGTATGTAGGTTTCCTCACGATGTTTTCCTTCACCGTTAAAGCGAACGATAATTGATAAACAATACACACGTAACTTCGAAAAGTCAGAGGTGTGTGCCTTGGGTTTTGAACCTGCGGACATTGTCTTCGCAGACCGTTCCATTCCCAACTAGGCTATCGTCTACTTACCACCACTGAGCACCGTAAATAAGGTGTAAAACCCGTCACAATAACTCACGTCAGTGTGTCGCTGGGATCAGCCTGTATATCTGGTTCAAACAGGCCGACATAATTGTGTCGACGCTCGAGGCATTAATTAGGTATTTCTTCTTCTTCTTCTTAGTCGATTCCTCAAGGCTGAGGGTCGTGACCACTATAAACAACTCCTGTCACTAGTGCTCTCCAAGCGGCTCTGTTCTCCGCGTGGCGCATGGCGGCTGGGATGTTCAATCGTGTGCGTTCCCTGATAGTGTCCGTCCATCGGGCAGGTTAGGTATTTACTTACATCTTAATATATATAAATCTCGTGTCACAATGTTTGTCCTCAATGGACTCCTAAACCACTTAACCGATTATAATAAAATTCGCACACCATGTGCAGTTCGATTCAACTTGAGAGATAGGATAGTTTAAATCTCAAATTATAGTCGCAATTTTAATTTATTGCTAATTATTTGTCTGTTATTATTTGACAGTCACAATTATCTTAACTCCAAATGATTCTAACAGATGTCGATACCTTTCGACTGGGTTGAGTAAGTAATCAATAGATGGCGCTGCTATGGTAATGATAACAGATGTCGATACCTTTCGACTGGGTTGAGTAAGTAATCAATAGATGGCGCTGCTATGGTAAATCTACGAACGTGTCATATAAGCTACGGGTAGATTATGTATACTTTTTATACCGGGAAAATATAAAGCGGGACTTTTATACCGGGAAAACTCATTCACGCGGGCGGAGCCGCGGGCAAAAGCTAGTAATATTATATTTCTTTTTATATTTTCTATTAACACTATGGGTCTTTGGTTACCCGAATAAACAATAAAAAAAAAATATCATCCCCGGATATATTCTATCTGGACCCAATCCACTTACCATCAGATCCAATGGGGTCACTTTGCTGTTCTAGTATTGCTGCTGCTCAAATAAATTTCATACACCCAGAACTGCCTATAAGTCTGCGTTTGCATGCGTCACAATGTTCCTATATACCATAAAATGATGAACCCTAAACCAAGTTATATTAAAATATAATCAAGACCCTAATCTACTAAGTAAAAAAGGAATCACGGAAATAGACTCACAATTTTCAGAGATATCAGTGTACATACATAAAAAAAAATATAAACACTCGAATTGTGAACCTCCTCCTTTTTGGAAGTCGGTTAAAAATACAATATTACCACTGCTTGCGACGGAAATAATAATATCGAACTAAACAGTATACTAACTGGACTCTCACACAAGATGTCACTTCGGTAACATTATTTTAAAGTTTAACTCATCAATAGGTGAAAGTTCAAGTTTAAAATTTCAAATTAAACAGGTTAATCGGTTAGCTACCACATTTCATTCGTCTATCGACAGCAAAGCGACACCATTGATTCTTGTAATGGATTGATTATATTTTCTCAACTGAATACTTGACATCATCAAAATTAAAATGATCTTCACATCATTCCGCGTTGGTGCAATCAATAGGTCAAATGTTATTGGTCTTTCTAACAAATTATGGCATCTCTATAATGAAAAGTGTCGCTTTTAACACTATTTATCTTGTATGCAAATTGGTTTGTGTTAAATATTTGGTTTTGAATTTCAATAACGGGTTCTTCTGGAAAATGTGTCATTTATGCTATAGATTTTAATGCACGCTATTCTATATCTTTATAATGCATAGACAATTAATTGACATAAAAAAGTTTCGTCAAACCTCTTTATACCGGTTCTACTTATCTATGGTTAATCTAATTCATTTTTCATACAGCATATTCGGTAGCTTACAATAGCAGACAATAAATTATAATACTTGGCATCCAGATCAGACATCACAAAGTCCTTATGGTAATAAATGCTTAGACATATTTAGATAGAGCCCAAGATAAACAGACGCCGGAGATTTAAAATCCAGCACAGAAGTTGAAACAATAATTTTAAATCAACAAGAAGCCTAATTACTAACAAGAGAAGACCAAAAGGTCTTACAACGCGTACATATCTCATCTACAATAAGACGTTTACTTAGCGGCTACCAAGTCTCCGCATATTCCAAAACCGGCTTCCGTAGGCCGTAACAGATGAAACATAGTCATCTCTTTCACCATCATCAATCTACGTACTAAAGAATAAGACAACAACATCGACACTGTAATTAAAACTCACCGGTATAATTAATAAATCCGAATGTTTAAGGTCCAAAGATTATAAATATACACATATTCTACTCAAATTATGTACCGTTGGAATTTCAAAATGTTTGTAACAAATATTTTAATTGTAATAAATTTTGATTAAATATCAGTCGATGGTCAATTTGTTGGTATTTTTAAGATAGAATTGTTGACATTTCTTTCTCGTCCTAGATGAATGAATAGATGTGACTGGTTAATATTGAGGTCTACACGTGAATTATCTTTGAATTTAAGATTGAAATGTCGTAACTTTGTGTCAACACAGAATTATATATCCGGTGTTACATGTATAAATATTTCTTGTCATTAGGCACATGCCCATAACTCATGTAGTAATGTTTCATTAGAAAACGAGAAGTATAACATACTTACCATAGTTATTTGCGTCTAAGATGTCTATATCAGGATAGTGTGATCAGAATCCTAATATATGAAGACATTATAAAACTATTGTATACTAACACACACAAAACCCTATCAATAAAAATCAAAGCAAAAGTACTGGCAGCGTCTAAACTCCCCTTTCTCCGAAGCTTCGCGCCAACGTCGACCAAAACCAAAAAGAACCAACAGACGTAATACGATATCGGACACGCATTTATCTGTTTCGTTTCATGAGCCAACGACTCGGATAGTATGACACTATCCCATGAATAAATTGTGTAGGACAAAATGCACCTTACATCAAGGGTGTTGGGTTAAAAGTTGAACGAGGAGACGAAAGCTTTTAGAACGCAATGCATGTAAAATAAGAAGCAAGAGACGACGCTAAGCGGTTAAGACACAAACCCAATATGTCCA
Source organism: Sphinx pinastri (assembly GCA_947568825.1). NCBI lineage: Eukaryota > Metazoa > Arthropoda > Insecta > Lepidoptera > Sphingidae > Sphinx > Sphinx pinastri. Next base: position 3,004,271 of record OX387615.1, read on the forward strand.
CAGATATACGGCGGTGTAGATATTTTCATATTTATAATGGATGTGCAATAGACGTAGAGATTAGAATAGTGCAGTAGAATTGTAATAAAAAGTAAAGTAAACCAATCCACGATTTGATAAAAAAAATATTATGCAAAACACAAATGGTTAATTTTGATTTTACAGCAACACAATATGGGACATTTATGAGTTTGTTTGTCAGACGCAATTACAGCTGAAAATTGATAAAAAAATCAATAGATTTACAAGAAAATAAGATAAAAAAACCAGAGTACTTATTGTTGGATGTCAAAATGCTAAAAAACGGACCAAGTAAAAAGATTGAATCTATGTAAAAAGATAAATTTTTCCAACACCTTTCGATTCAAATAAAAAACCACTTACATTTTTTAAGCCGTAAATGTAACGGCTATAATTTGTAAAATAAACTTTATTGTATCCCAATAAAAGCTATTATCACAAAAAATAAAATTTCCTTTGTTCCGTAATGGGCGTTTACAGCAGGGGTCCAAAACTATTCGTGGTCGGTCAAGATTATTGATAGTCCGATGCAAGGACAATAAATATAATCGTAGAAAATAATGATAATTACATTATGACTATTAATTTTCATAATATCATACGAAATACCTGTGTGACAAATACACATTGACTTGGGATATTTGTCTATTTTAATGTTAGATCATTATCACGTATTTTTCTATTGACAATAACTATGAGGCGCATGGAATCTATCTGGCATATTAATGTACATCTGTAGAGAGGAACAAGGCATATTATATCTAATGGAATATTTCTGTTGTAACTATTAAACGAACAAAATGTAGTAACGTTATATATTTGCCAATTACGTTAACAAAAAACCAATACAACAAAATCATTAACTTTCATAGCAAATCTTAATTCTGTATCAAGTTCAGTAAGTATAAACATATTTATTAATTAATTAAATTAAATTAGAAATGCAATGTAGGATAAAACTAAAAGGTCATAGTAGTTTTATTTCGTCGAAATCGTGAGAGTTCCGGCACAATGAAACCCGCCAAGATCCGCTAAAACTGAGGATGTGATGTAACGCTGTAGACGACCTGTCGACTTTATATGGGTTCCCGGTTACGAGAAATATAATGATTGGGGTCCTAGTGACCATGAGGTTGAATCCTTTAAAAAAGCTACAAGGTCGAATGGAGTGGCAGTGGTCAAACCACTTCCAAAATTCCTTGAAAACTTAACTAAAATACCGTAGTTTGAATATTTTTAGCAATTTATAACTTATTCTTATTTACATAAAATCTTCAAAATTGTTACTCAAATTGAGATACTGGATTGGTATCAAGCAGTCGAGCAGGTCTATTTTTGCTATTTCTAACTTATTTTTATTACTCACTTAGGTAATTTACATACACATTTCACGTTTAGCGTAAATTACAATAACAAATTCGATTTCAACCTACCAGACTTGCAAGTTTACGACCACATACTTTTAAATTATATTTATTAGCCCAAAGTCAATGTTAATCCTAATTAATCCATAAAAAATATGTAAGCCATTTTTCCGCACAAGTGGTATAAGACATCAGTGACGTTACCGTGCGAACAAACATCACAGAGGTTTTTATATGGTCTATCATTAGCTAACAATTAATGAAGCGACGTCGGCGCATCGCGCGGTGACGTAGGACATTGATCTCGACCTAAAACGCTAGCTTAACGCGAGTTTAGCCCTTAATTTTATAGTTATAGTTGGTTAGCAATAGGCGAAGTTAAAAGTGTATGTATTTGTCAAGGTATATCTGCGGGTTAAATCGCTGCGAAATTTGGAGATTAATAACTATGCTCTATGGTAATTAAACACTTGAACGATTGTTCTTTTTTTTTAACATGCCTAACAAAAACCTAAACAGATCATATTTTAAGTTTATTCGGAGCTTGATATGAAATTTTCACTGATTTATTCACATACTTAATATAAATTAATTTACATCACATAAGTTTTTAGAGCTGAACGATAAATGAAATGTGTTAAACCGAAACAAAATTAATTTTAAATAATATTTCCCGCCCTGCTGTCATCACTTACGACGGGAGGCCATTGACTTGACGGGTTGGATTGTAATTAACGCCCGATACATTGCCGGCCGTAGTGGCGATATTATATAAAAAAACACTACAATACAAATGTAGATATTATTAGCTTATTACGCCACCATATCGGTCAGTTATCACATTCTTTTGTAAAACTTTTTGCACTACAAGATGGCGGGCGCATTTCGACGCAAAATGGCGCACTCAAAATATTGAAGACGAAAATGTTCAAGTAAAGAACTTACACACATACGAAAAAGGTTCGTTTTTGATTATCAAATTTTCCTGTAATCAATCGATCAGTCGAGACTCCAATGCAGATGCCTGGTTAATTGGGCCGAGCATATTTTGACAACCAAATAATTTTCGGCTGGATCCGGAATAACTAGTTAAAAAGTTGTTCAAAGCTTTTTACGCACCTAAATACGGTAGAGAACCATAAATAGACTTATGGGGTTCTATAGTATTGGATTACCTAAAGAAAATTGATTCAACATTGTAAATCAAGTCACAGTCAGGTAGTCAATGTAGAACTTGAGATTGAACTCAAGAATTACGACTCGGCAGTCCGTCCCACTCTCACTAATCCAACAATGTAGCAGCTATTTCACTTTTTTAGCGTATTATACTAGCAAAGATCATATTAAAGACTTACCTGAGAGCGCACTCGTCGACATCGGTCTCGCAAAGCGTGCCAGTGAAGGTGGGTGGGCACTCGCAAGTATAGGAGTTGAGGCCGTCGATGCACGTGGCGCCGTTCTGGCACAGGTGGCCAGGGCAGTCGTCGATGTCGATCTCGCAGTTCTGTCCACGGTAACCTGCACGAGATAATGGTATTAAGAGATATATAAGGTGAGATAAAAGTAATATAATAGGATCGAGATTGTAATAAGTGTGAAACAGTTTTTTTTGCAAGTGAAATGATAAATTCTATAAAAGTTAATGATGCAAACGATATATTATAGTCGTGGTAAATACGTAGATAGACATTTCATAAAGATGACTTAAAAACTGATATCGAGTTTTGATCTTACAATGAAATTTATGTATATATGTATGTATAAATGAATCTACTTTAGATTGAATATCACGATAAAATATTAGAAGAATTATGTTTATTCAATTACAATTTCACTTCTATCAATAGTTTCATCATTTAAAACAGGAAATAAGACATTACAAATACCGAAGTCTATCGAACACTTTCAAACATCGGATATTATTAAACAAGATCATCACGTCTGAATATTTAATCAGCTCGCATGTTTGGCAAAAAACTGTTCCGAATAAAAGTAATAATTATATGATTCACCACTGTGAGAGGTTGTTACATCGATAGTTCCCAAACTAATTAAGTTTGGACTTTAAAAAAAAATACTACATTGTTGACAGTACCATCTGGATGCTATTTGCGAAGCCAGGCGTTGTCAAAATATGGATATCTGTGCTATTTAATATTCATGTAGGCTCGTTCTAGAACGCTTTAATGTAGCGTGTTTTTCTGGTATTTTAAATATTATATATAATTCGAATATTATTAGAGACGAAATCTCGCATGAGACCTAGCATTGAATATTGAGCTTTAGCATAAATATAAAAGATCTTATAATGCATTTAATGATCCTCGCAAAAAACACACACATTTACGATTAATATTCATCAGAATCAAATGATCAAAGAAGCAAACACGCCGACGGACAAACAGTAGTGTTGGAGTCAGCATTACAGAGATCTGTTCGCGATCGATTAGCAAGTCAGTAGGTCCATTACCTTCATTAGCCGAGCGTGCCGTTCCCACGAACACATGTGCTCATGTTTACGTTCGGTTTAAATCTTTCGACGGTTTTTTTGCGCGTAAAAGTTATTATAAATATTATTGATGGGAAGCTGTAACGGTTGTTTGGTTTAAACTTTAGTGGAGACCAGATGAAAATTAGTGATACACGGCAAACACTGAACTGGTAGCTCTTTCGAAGCGTCGAATCAAAATGTTTAGTATTAAGTACTAAGTTCATACAATTCATGACAAAACGAATACCTTGACAGTACAAAATGCCTTTGAAAAGTTTGTAGGCTCCCGTACCATGTGTACTTCTTCAAGAAAGGCATTGAAAAATTACCACTGCGCTGGCAGAGATGCATCGATAGCATGGGTGCATATTTTGATTGATAGAAATAAAAAAATATTTACAAAAAAAAACTAACTTTCTGTATATACTAAACGGCAATTTCATAGGTAAAGACCTAATAATAAGACAAAACATAGACAAAATAAATTAATAACGAAATTTTTTAAAAAGCCATGGCGTATAAATTATAACACAATGTAACTCGTTAACATGGAAAAATATACAAAAACAGACAAATATAAGTTAGAAATGGCAGGAGTCGTAAACAAAACCTCAAGATTTGTGACTCAAACTTTATTACCAATTAATTATCAACAGCCTATGGGAGTGTGATAATACAAAGCAATCAATATTGCCTAACAAACACAATAAATAAGATTTGATTAAGTTATTTTGTAAACATTAAAAAATATGATTTCGAAAAGTATTCAAAATTTTATTCTGTGGTAGACCTACGGTGCAGATAATTTTGCATGCTTCTTATCAGGCAATGTTTCATAGAAAAATATTTCACTATTTAGATTATCAGAGACTTTTTAAATTTCTTCCTCCCAATCCCCATTTTCACATACAAATCCGCAACACACACATATTTCTGGAAACATAGATGTCCAACTAAGCCTATCACTAACAATCAGTTCACACACTTTCTCTTTTACTTACCTTCCGTTACAAAAATATGATAACCCTACATGGATTTAAACACTTTCTTTGAAGTAGGTAATCCGTAGAATATTAAGCTGATATTTAAAACAGTAAGCTAACTTGAAGCTATAACATTCCACAGAGTAACACGATTCAAACATTTAGTTTGGTTAAGTCTAAAATTATGCTGAACAAATTCCGCGGGGAGTCATATTTGCCCGCGCATGAATAGTCGATTGGTTTCATACAAATAGGAAACAGAAGTGGAATTTAAATTAACAAGACATTAAGTGTGAGACCCTCGTCTCCCTTCTTTCCCATTGGGATATATTGATTTTCGATGGAACAAATAGTCAAATCATCAATAAGACGCTATCGACTCAAGACCGGAAGCTGTTAAAACAATCCTAGACGAAAGGAATATTTGAAATTTACGTACCGGAATCTTAAATGGACGTGGTGAAGAAGTTTATGATCATAAGTCCGGAATTCAATATTGTAATGTACTTAGATTGAAACAGATAAGAAAGATACTCGAAATTGTAAAAACAGATCGGCAATAAAAAAATAACTGTTATTCTGGATCTCGTTATTTATCTGCATATGTTACCTATAGTTGGTTATAGAGGGATTAGACGGCAAAAAATAACATTAGACGATATTAAATTCCTGTTTCCACTAAATCTATTGACACATCCTTATATTTTATTAACTCTGACGATACACAAGCACCCTAATTTGTTATACGGAAGCTATTCAGAATTCTTGAGCAGATGTCAAACCATTCCAGCATGTGTTAATCAGGCGAAGCGTCAGGGACTATATTAATAACATTAATGTATAACTTATTTAGAGCTCGGAAATGATCCAAGTTTATTAACAGAATGTCGTTAACTTGATTTACAAATTTCTTATCTGCTTCATCAGAAATATATCTAAGATCTATGATTGTATGTGGTTTATATATCTCTGGTAAGCGTATAATTAAGTCGTTAAGATTCTTAATTTTTAGATTTAATTGTAACTTTCCTTTTCCCGTGGCTTCGTCCGCTTTATTTCTAAATATAAAAATGTGAATTCAATAAAGCCCATACGGCTCAGGGTCAGTGTAGCTTTCTATTTGTGATTTATATTGTTAGAATCTGTCCAATTATATTTTCCGAGATTACAAGCAAACTGGCAAAGCTACAAACTTTACCTCTTACTATTACATTACGAGAATGTTTATCTGTGTCTTTATTTCGAGCGAACTTCGTGTCAGCGCCTGCGGCTTGAGCCATTGAGCAACATTATGGATTAGTAGAATGTAGTCTAGATACTTTATTGTCCCAAGCACCAAGTATCAAGCTCCTATCAAAAGTACCACTACTAAGTCATATTTTGAACCCAATATTGTTCCTAAAAATCATCTGGTCACCATGTGAGCTGTAATCGACATCCAAGGGATTACTAAAGCAATAAGACGCTCCCCGAATCATGAAAAGTTATCAAAACTACGAGCCCTAAAAATTAATTACACTCTAATTACATTAACTTGAAGCAATAAACAAATACTGTGAGTTAATTAAGTGGCATTTAGTTCCCACACTGGTTGTGAGTTGTGACGTCGATGGCTATTTTAAGAGACTCCTGACAGACCGATATGTCCCTGTTTGAAGTATTGGTGAATATTTCTCAGGGTTTGTCACTGTTAATTCAGTTTAAAAGTTATTTTAGGTGCGTGGATATAGGGAAGTTGGAGAAGCACTTAAATTTAAGTGGTACTTCCCAAGCTCTGAATGAGTATGACTAATAGTCAAGGCAATGTTATACTCAAGTTGAAGTTTTATAACTAGATGTAACTATTGTTAAGGGGCGTTTCCAATATTGAGTACAAATTTAATTCCTGCATGACTCAGAGGTTTTTTAAGTCTAAAGCTGATATAGATTCTAAATACGACCCGGGAATGTAACAATATCTCCGGTTTCGCAGCACACATCACTAGACTAAAGAAGCTATGAAATCATTTCTAAATTACACCAAAAATCTTAGATACCTCTCCAAAAACCTTACAAATACCGGAAACAATCATCTTAAAAAATCACGTACATCAATTTCTAAAATGAGTTAAGCGCAATTTATTTTTACACGTTATTTAACTAACCCGACGTCGATTACAGCGATTACCGAGACAGAAGCTAGAGTAAACAATTTCCCAGTACTTTCAACCGGCGGCACATTTCTCACTGACTTTCGCAACAGTTCACCACCGTGCCGCAATAGCGCAATGAAGCTAATGAATCCTAAGCGGACTACATAAAAAATGTTATGAAATGCGTTTCTTCATTCTGCGAATTATAATGTTACTTGTGTTAAGAAAATTATATATTAAAGTAATAGTGACTGAGCGAGAATAAAATCGTAGCTTCTATTTTGTAGGATTTGTTATGTATCCTTGCTTATGACGTATGATTCATACTAGACAATACTATATTAAATACAAAGATCACCTGTCATTACAACGTTTAAGAATGTACGCAGGGCTCGAGTGAGCATTAAGCTTACGCCTACATCAGCGCAGATTCAGACAGATTTACAGATGGTATCTGCGTCGTTACTCAACTAATGCTGTTTATTTGTATACGTGTTTATAAATACAACAGGGCCATTTTAATGCAATGTTGACTATAATAAATATGAATATAAACATTAACAACGTCGGGTCTAAGCGCAGCTTTCGAACGCCGTTCGTGGCCGCCGCGGGCCACGGACCACTTTCCGAGCCCAGAGTTCGAAATAAATCAGACGCGTCGCGACTAGATTCATTACCGTCATATCTGAGGAATGCACACTTTCGCACATGCAAATGAGTATCAATTGAATACCGAATATATTGCGATGGGAAAACCGATGTCGTTTACATTACATATTTTACACGATAATAGGAGATATAGTTTATTTATGTGCATTTCATGTAATGCTTAAAAGATAACGGTGGAATGAAATTATGGGACGCGTTTTCCGCTTATTTGTACGAGTCTTATTTCATATTCTTAATAACATCTTTGCCCTCGATATAGGAAAAAATATATTTGAATATATCTTTTGGTTATTTTGTCCATCATGAACCTTAAGATGATAGCAACAAGTGTTTTAATCATCTGCAATCAAATGATCAGGCAAGCAGGTTCCGCTTGATTGTAACAGCGAGTTCATAAATAGTAGCAAAACTTAGCGATTTAAATTTGCTACCATAGACGGCTTAAAACTTAAAATATAGCTCAGAATCCTTCCCAAACTGTAGTATCTGTTATTTACATACTCTCGGCTAGCCTGTACTAAGCGAACGTTTGTGAACTATTAAAGTATATTGGTCTGTTTCTAGATTTAACAATAGATACGCATTCCAGGTAATTTGAAATGAACCAAATGCAAGAATATGTTACTTTGAAATTAAGTACGTGTCAGTGTTTGATCTATTATATTAAAGCTTTGATAAAATTAATATATTACATATTTAGCCTTTGTTAAAATATTCAGGCTGGCATAATTGTGGCAACTGGCGAGGGGTTAACATCTCTCGTCTGTCGATACTCGATTGGACCACACCGTGGATGAACGTTGCATTGTACAAGTAACAACCTTACTACGTAGAAGATAAAGGGGCTTATTTTCTTTACATAATTCACTCCTAATGTAACTATTAAATTAAGTCCGCTATTTCAATTCTTAACCTTAATTCTATATTATTAAAAAACTATTTGCAATATATTATCAGCGAGTAAGCTTGCGAAACTGTCCAAGTGATACTTAACACTTAACAAAAACGCGACGCCGTGTCGTGTTTATGTGTATGAGCCCTAAAACTCGCGGCCAAATTGCTCGTCTCGTAAATTTATGATTCATACAAGATTCTATGCGATTGTTTTAAGTCAATGATAGGTAATAAATGATATTTACAATACTAAAAATTCAATAACCAGCACACATAATAGTTTGACCGATGCATTAGCTGATTGGAATCGATTGGAATACAAAACATGAAATGTTAATGGTATCTTCAATGTCATTGAAGTCAGTACAAAATTATAATGCTTGTACAATGCAACTTTGGTACATTGAAATACAACTAATATATTGTTGTATCTGTGATTCTAATCATAGCATATATTGAAAATGTGAATAAAACAATAATATCTTTTCGAAGTCCAATCCAGTTAGAAATTATGACTCTTATGAAGACGCTACATTTCCTAGTTTCCACGATAAAACGGCTAACAACTGAATATTACCATGCTCAGCCACGGATAAATTACTGTGACGACTAACCGTAATATGCAAGCTGTAATCAACTTGGACATGGCATTTTATGAGGACAAACTTATTTATAATGATTCCTTATGTTTACGCGAATGTTAGACATTGAAATTAAATTATTATGACAAACCATAAACCATATCTATACTATTATATAAAGCTGAAGAGTCCAAAAGGGATCAAAAGTAGCCTATAGCACTCAGGAGTAATTTAGCTTCCTATTAGTGAAGGAATTTTCAAAATCGGTCCAGTAGTTCCAGTGATTACCGCGTTCAAACAAACAAATAAACTCTTCAGCTTTATAATATTAGTATAGTATATATGAATAATGGGGTTGAATGTTTTAAAGATCTAAGCACTCGGCAAAGTGCCTTTGCCATAAAATCCCAATTGAAAAATCATAATAAAACGCGGTCCCTATTAAACCCACTTCGAGCAACACGTCGACGAGTATGGAAACTTGATGTGGCGAATCGCACGAATCTATTTAACCGTATAAATTGTACTGTTTCAAACCTGGCACTTAATAACCAACCTTTATCCAGTAACATAATGAGGTGCTAACGTCCCACGCTATTATAAATAATAAATCATGAATACAGAACTTGTTTCAAAGAATTCGGAGATATATTGGACGATTTATGCAAATTGATTACCGATTTTACGTTGGTTTTGCCAAATTATTAGTAAAGCACGGAAAGATTCTTGGCCTTGACCCTGTCATAAATAATGTACACGTGCGACTCACTCAGAATTAGATATTCTGCATATCGCATCTTTAGGACGAAAACGACACAAATAAAAAAAAAATGGATTATCGTCATAAAATTACTTAAAACTGGTCCCTTTTTTATGAAAATATAATAAAAAAGGGACTGATATAATAGTTTAGTCCTTTTCCTGCTTGAATATGGCGGTGTTTGAACTATGGTTGTATTGAAAATTTCGTTTTAAGTAATTTTATGATGATAACTCAATTTTCGTTTTTTTTTTTAATTGTGTCGTTTTCGTCCTAAAGGTGCGATATAGATCTTTCTCCGGCATCGCTTTGTCTTTTAAAGGATTATTTTTATTTCACTTACTATAACTTAGTTTACATTAGCACTTAAAAGCAGCAAAAATCTCACTTACCAGGCGGACAATCACACTCGTAGCGCAGCGGATCCAGGGGAGTACACCGTCCATCATGCAGACACGGGGACGGCTCACACGGTACGTACTCCGCATCACAATCCCTGCCAGTATACCCTGGCTCACACACACAGGTGTACGAGCCGTGGGTGTTGAAGCACCGGCCGTGGTGGCAGGGTCCGGAGCCGCTAGAGCATTCGACGACGTCCTCGGTGCAGCGGGAGCCGGTGAAGCCAGGGGGACAGGCGCAAGAGTAGCCCGCGGTGGTGGTATTGTCGGCGACGCAGCGACCTCCGTTGCGACAGGGTTGGGACGCGCAGTGGTCTTCGTGTGAGCATTCGTTACCTGTTGGCAAAAGGAATACATATGAATATTGTTATATCAGTAGTTGAAGGACCTACTATTAGAAGATACCTCAGACAATGCGGTGTTCATACTGATGTCTCTCTAAACAGGGGATCCACATGCACTATAGAAGCTAATACAATTCAGCCAATATTGTAAAATAACTAACCTGAATCCAATAAGGATATAACATACATTTAATCGATAACTAATATCTAAAGTCTACGCAGATTTCATTATTATAATAGGGCACAAACTCTAAGATTTATATCCGAGTAGATATCTCAGTTTCTTGGCAAATACCTTTAACATCGCAGATAGATGGTGAACAATATTGTATTTCTAAGGAACGTTGGTATCAAAGCGCTTGGTCGTAAAATTAATAAGCTATGTCTTTACTCCAACGTGAAGACATTTAATTTTCAATTTGAATTTAAAATTGCCGTCCTTATACTGACCTATCAGCTACCTACGATATCAATTTAATTCCGAATCCAAGAAGTTGGTGAAAGAAGTAAGGATATATGTATTTTGTTCTTCATAATATAATCGCAAATTCCGTACATGTGATGAAAATCCCGCCACAGCAGGTCGTTTGTACATTTCAGTCATCCAATAAAATAAGTAATTCTGGTGACTACCGAGGAACATAGTCTCTCGCTAGTTGCTTTTGAGTTCATATTTTCAATTTTAGTAGTGAATTACCGGGATACAAAAGAAACTTTTCATGTATTGAAAGCACAATACGAACTCAGTAAACAATAAAAGTAACCTTAAAAATATAATACGAATTCAGTTAACAATGTATGCAAAGCTCACATCCATAAACGAATAGAAAGGTCAAAGACACCATATTCCATATAAGATGTAGAAACAGGAATCGATGTGAAACAACGTACGGAATTAACATGTTTTTGCATAACATAATAAAACAGTTCTGAAACACGTTCTAATGGCTCATCTTCTCCGTATATGCAATAAAACACGTGTTTGTCGCTATGTTGAACGAGTATTGTGATTTTTACATTGTTTTAGTATTGTTATTTTAGACTGCGTTTAGTTTACTTTTGTACTTAAAGTTAAACATTTCCATTCGTTGTTATAACATTTAATAAATATAATGACTAATAAGCTTGACTGTTACCTACATTCAAATCACGAAGAGCTTTTAGCCCACAAAGAATCTCCAACATATTTTGCTCCGATATGGGATTTCAAATCGTGATATTTCGTTGATTAAATAAATTTACTTCTGCTGTCAATGTTTTGCTGCCATATTAAATCATAATATACAATCTAACAACACAAAATTTCGATATTAGGAATCAAGCTCGAAGCCTCCTAGGTGAGAGCCAGATATCCTAGGCAATAGACCATATGGGACTTTGCGACTCTTTATAAATTGTAATTCTGAGCAAAGCCTTAAATTGCATTATATTTCTAAGCTTTTCACGGATTACTATTTGTGGGGAGGTATGGCGTTTACCGTCAGAGCAAGCATATTCTTCTTGATAAGAAGGTTTCTCAACTAACTTAATTTACAATAACTAAACAGTTTATGTAAACATAAAAGCAAAACTATGGAACCAATTGCCGCCAGCAGCATTTCCGGACAGATACGACCTGGCGACCTTCAAAAAAAGAGCGTATTCCCACCTAAAAGGCCGGCAACGCATCTCTGTGCCCCCTGGTATTGCAGATGTTCATGGGCGGCGGTGATCACTTACCATCAGGTGAACCGTATGCTCGTTTGCCCCTAAACCATAAAAAAAAAAAACAAAGTCGCGCACAAAACTAGTATACATAGACAAAAAACTTGTTTACATAATCAGCCGTTATCAATAATGTATGATAGCCGGAACGCTGGGCCGAGAATGTTGACGCCTTCTTTTCACTAGATTTCCCACAGTAGGTAGGTATTATAATTTATTGCCTGGTTTTCTATACTTCGAGAACCACGTTGGTTTAATAGTTCTAGGCTTGAATTTATAATATCTGGTGTAGTTGACTTGTATGTCACTATGGATAACGAGGGTCTTGAATCCGCTAAGCTATCTCTTCTAACAGATGAGTCTACGATTGATGACCCACAGTCCTGCATTCAACCAGCGCGACATTGTGGAATTAATTACTGCAAATCTTGCGAATTTGGTATTCTTGTATTAACTTTACGAAATATTTCAAATTTTTTTCAACAAATAATTCCTATTTGTGTCACTTAAATAACACATTTATTTTATACTTTGTTGTTATTTTAATGAAATACCGTTGTTTTATCTATCAGGCTGTTTTATTTCTAACTGAGCTACTGAACGCTGTTACAAAAAATATACGCAGTACCAAAGAGTATTGCCAACTTAAATAAATGTATGAACATTGCTTATTTAACACTTTATTTTATCAATCACTTTGATTTGTGTTTAACAAAAATAAAATGAGCATTCTTTTGTATGTAAATAACTATAATTGGACGCAAATACTTAACCGTCTGCCAAGATTTTGCTTGAACTCGGAATAGCAACTGCATATTTGCTTCATTCCACTCAAATGACAAAGTAGTGGTTTTTTAACAATATTTAGTTATTTTACTGGTGGTAGGTCTCTCATATGTAAGACTCCGTCGGGGAGGGTAACACCGCAATGTCTATTTCTACCGCCAAGCAGCAGTGTGCATGTACTGTTGTGTTTCGGTTTGAAGGACATTGTAGCCAGTGTAACTACAGAACATAATGGGACTTAACATCTTATGTCTCAGGATGCCGAGCGCAGTGGAATGCCATACAGTACTATGTAACTCAAGGTGCTGGATGGAGTTGCTACTGTTTATGGGTGGTCGTATCGCTTACCATCAGGCGAACGACATGCTAGTCTCGTCATTCAAAGCGTTAAAAAAAAATAGATTTCTGGTGAGTAACTCCCACCATAATATCCATAGCTTCTAATTTCTTAATAGCAGTAAAGGCATACTTAATTTTATAGACAGCGTAAACGGGCCGCGCGCGCCCTTTCGTCTGCGGTTCGTTCTATTGCATAGAACACCAACACGAAGTAGCCTTCTTAGGTTCTTTTTACTGATACATTGGTAGTTAGTAGGATTACCAAAGATCTAAACGAACAAATACTCATTCCTTGAACACCGGGGTAAAACCCGCCATTTCGGATGTTCATGGTGATCCATTTTTGTCGACGCTCCCCACATAAAACTTGAATGAAGCAATTTAATTTAACAAGAATTTGTCACCAAACAACGCTAATAGGCGTCCAAATAAACTCATGATTGGATGAAACTAGCTCAATTAATGTTGTCACCGCTTCAATAGTATGCATGCTATTTGATGAAGCTATGTTGGGTAGTTCATAACTCAACACGCGACGTTTCAGATTTATCTTATCTAGCCCCATAAATATTTATGAAAAAGTCTATTACAATTCTTGAACCACATGAAAAATCTAAATAAATTAAAATTTGAGAGATGCAAAATCTAATGTATTGAAACATACAATATTGTAGTTTCTGTCGCGGCAGAAACTCGATGCAGCTGATGTACATACGTAATGACCTAAATATGACGTGTTATTAGTGACGATGGATTTTTTTAAGTTACTGACGACTTAGACTTCGCTCGTCGGATTATTACGAATATCTACTAGATGATTTTTTTTTTTATTGGATCGAATGACGAGACGCGCATGCCGTTGCCCTGATGGTAAGCGATACGACCACCCATAAACAGTAGCAACACCAGCCAGCACCTTGACTTACAAAATACTGTGTGGCATTCCTTTGCGCTCGTCATCCTGAGACATAACATGTTAAGTCTCATTATGTCCAGTAGTTACACTGGCTACGATGTCCTTCAAACCGAAACACAACAGTGCATGCACACTGCTGCTTGGCGGTAGAAATAGACATGTCGCCGCACTGTGCTTGTCCCAACTTATGAGAAGATTTGATATCATGGGCCTTATTGCCTAGTAATTACTGGCTCCAATGCAATCGAGATAACAAAATACAAATCGCACAATCGGTAGCTTTTCAATAAGAGAATGCTCAAATAATTGTGATTAATATGCTTTTTATATGGAATGTCGGCGTCTTTGACGTGTTCGTAGTTAATGTACTTGAAAATGTTATTATTGATGGTACTCTTGTATATCTATGTCATTCCTATATTGAACCCTCAACTATAGAATTGATTAACCCATGTAATTGTGAAATGTGGAATCAATTGTACGTTCTAAATAAAATAATGTGGTTAAATACACTTCCACTTACGGTATTAATATACACACAATAGTCTATTTAGAAAATACATAATTCTACTACATTTTCATTTTCGGCTCTTGTCTGGCATTTCAGTAATAAAGAAGCTTTCTACATGCAGATAACCAGTAAGAAAAAGCTTCTAAACTACGTTGACAAAGTCAGTGATTGATTTAAAGTCCAGTTTAGTACCAATTTGTTCTTCGACTGATATCTCAATGCTATTATTTTTGTTAAGCTAATGACGTTTAAACACAATAAATTAGCCAACATAACCACCAAATAAATAAATTCGATACATTCACACGGCAATAAGTCAAATTACACACTTCGTGTGTTGATATTGCGCGAACACCGGCTGGCCCATAAGAATTGCTACTTTCTATACTGCCACAGGCTCCCGCGATAGCAACCGCTAATGGTCGTTGATAATTTGTACCACTTTATGTCTAATTAAACAATCGAACACATAACAGCATATTCTTAGTGCACGCGATCGGCGAGATCAAAGAGCCGAAAGTCGCGACGCCATTTAAATATGTTATGGAATGATTGTACTTAATTAAAAAATTATTCTGGTTAATATTTGGCTCTTCCCCTATTTGTAGAATTAGTGGCGGCTGGCCCTGTTTATTGTGTTATTTTAAACGTTAATATTGCCTTAACTGGTTTTGTAACAATCATTATTATTCCGCGAGCTCATAAACAGTAGCAACACCTTAAAACACAATGATGTGTGCCACAACGCTCGCCATACTGATTATATTCGTTGTTAATTCTTATTTCCCAGTAATTGCATTGGCTACAATACCTAAACAGGACCATAGTGTTAGCAAATTCTTGTTATTTGAAGTAAACATAGCCGTAATACCTAGACAGAATCGCATACGAACGACCTAAGATAATGAGACATATAAATGGTCTTCTCAAACGATGTTCTGACTCATTCAGCAAAGCAACTGTTGCCCAACTAAGGATGGGTCATACTTGTTAGCATATTTGGATCTCCGCAACGTGTTAAACGGCGTACAAAAAATGCGTAACTGCTCAAAAAGGCTAACGCTTGCGAAACCCTAGTTCGTCGTATTTCTAAGTTTTTCTACAAATTCCTACTTTAGGAAAAGTCCAGTTGGAGTTTGTCTTTGGTTTAAATTACACGGTATTGGCGATTTGAAAACTTTTAGTAGTTGCTTCAACAAGTATTTGATGTTTGAAATTAATTTAACAGAATATTTGCAGTATGGTTCATCTAAACATTTAATGTTTTGGTAAATAGTGATTCATACTTCTGCAGCTACAGTTATTTTTTCTTGTGAGATTGCTGAATGTCGAATTGCCCTCCTCGTTCTAATTTCAATACCTTGTTCTTAAAGATTCGCAACGCGCCTACTATGTTTTGAATGCGTGAGTGTAAGTAAACGAAGGCGATTACCTAAATGACCCAACTGTAAGATTGCCTGAAAAATCGCTTCTCAATCTTTCCTAGGCCATAGAATGTAGCTATACGCAAAACCTAAGCCTAATTACAGCCAGCTCATAACTTACTCCAGTGGTCAAGGGAGTGTTCGGTACCAGCTCGGTGATGCAACCAAATTATCCGGTTAAAGGACACCGACCGATGAGCTGCCGACCAATACTAGTGTTTACTGATGTCGTCAGAGCCCCATTTTACATATTATTTTGTATGTTATAAAAAAAATATGAAATGTTATGAAAAAATTAAAACATTTGATTTGACTTTTTGTCAACAAAATATATAATCAAAATTAGATAATAATCCTACGTTAATATTTCATGTCTTAAAAATAAAGCTAGATTCTAGGTCCTAGAATGCTATCTAACTTATCTATCTGGCTATGAAAACTCAACAAGATAGTGATCGTTCCTATAATTATTTTTATTGCAACTCTCAATTTATCAGCATTAGTCCTGTCGTATCAGTATCGGCTTACAGAGACAGAATTACAAAACCTACATAACAAATTCTAAAACTTTCCAAAACTAAGACTGTTGGCCGAGTTTATTGGCGCGGTATAAATCATTTTGAAATTATTTAACAAGTTACGCCTTGGGCGCCGATTGGGTTTCGCTTTTATACGGCCTTCTTTCACGTATGTAAATGTCAGGATTTGAGAACTGCTTTTATGACTGTTATTCATCTCTTATCTGTTATTTATTATTCGGAATGTCTAGTTGGGTGGACAATTAAAGTGTGATGCAATGCTGTACTGTACCCAGAAATTTTAATTAACAAATCATATGTAGATACTAAAATTTAAATGTTTTTCTCTTAATGTACATAAGTAATTTTGTAACACAAAATTGTAAAAAAAAGTAAGTTTTCGGTATGCGAATTTGTGTATCAAAACATTTGCGTTGCTTTTACACGTTCAATGAATTAACTAATCACCGCATTGCATCATTTCATCTTACAAAAACAAACAAGATTCCTTAATAACACAGAAAAAACATGTCTTTCTAGAAAATTCATTAAGAACATTTACCCTATATTTAATCCAAGCCCGGATCGAATAATGCGTATATAATACTACATGAATCAAATGTAGAGATTGCGGATATCCTTATACGTAAACGCAAAACAATAAATCATACAAAGTTTCATCGCATTGAATAATTTATGCGACTCATTGATCGAACAAAGCCAACGATTATAAATAAATATTTATATGTGATTATTTGCTATAACTAAACAGTCACCTGTTTACTCATCAGAATGGTAAAGAGATTTACAATGAGACTTGATACAATCATTACGAAT
Organism: Sphinx pinastri; assembly: GCA_947568825.1. Lineage (NCBI taxonomy): Eukaryota > Metazoa > Arthropoda > Insecta > Lepidoptera > Sphingidae > Sphinx > Sphinx pinastri. The sequence goes on from OX387615.1 coordinate 3,021,946, forward strand.
AAGTTGTATTGGCAAAGTCAGTATTTATTGTTCGTAAGGTCCGGATTGCACTGCATCGACTTTTTACGAATACCCTAAAATATGCATCTAAATGGCGAGACGAGCAAGTAGGGTTCCATGAAGATACACTCTCTGGTTACCCAAAAACAGTGGCTACACCAAAAAGACCTGTGAATAACTGATCGCTCGCAATCCTGAGGCAGAAGTCGAGTTTCATAATGTTCTTTAATTACACACTTATAATATTACTATGTAATATTCGCTTTAGCTATTGATCTTTTAAAAACTTGTTTATATGCAGACGAGACGTCCCTTACCATGTAATACAATCCCATAAATTACTTTAGATGATATCATTGAGTAATTATAAACTTTGTAAAAACTTACATCTCAGAATTTATTACATTTGTTACAATATTCATCGCTTCTGCAGTTTATTAGGTCACGAAGCTAAATTCACAGAAGCAACACAGCGCTTAGTAGCAATTAGTGATCGATAAGTTTACAAAGTATGGAGATAACTACAGAAACACAACGAATACAAACTAGCACTGTTTGTTTCCCTTTATCTTACTTTTCCACCGACATTTGAAATGCCTACTACCATTGAAAATTCATATGTCTTCAGAAAACCTTATTGAATTCTGTCATCTATCAACTCAACGAATCTCTTTGCGAATAGAAAGTGTTGTGTTCTCTTACCTGTATACCCCGGTGGGCAGTCACACTCATAAGTATCCAATGACGTTAGCCGACACGTGGCTCCGTTGAGACACGGCGCGGAGTCGCAGGCAGCTGGCACTCTGATCTCGCATAGTGAAGCGCTGTAGCCGAGAGGGCAGTCGCAGGCGAAGGAAGGAGAGCCGCCGCTTGCGCCGGGCCGGACGCGGCACGAGCCCCCGTTCTGGCAGCGCGGCGAGGACTCGCTGTGGCAAGGGTTCATGTGCTGGCAGAACTCGCCCGCATACCTCGATGTGCAGCTGTAACAAAGGAACATGAGTTAATACGTGTTATAGCAAGAACTTGTTCATACAAAGTGGACTAATTCCGCACGAACAGATCTCAAGATAAAGAGTTACATCAACGTAATGATAGTTTAAGATCGATACACATAATGCGCACCAGTTTAGCATTTTAAACTAATATTAGAGTTTTATAATGAAATCCATAAAAAGCATGATTTTAGGTACTTGAAAATAACAGCGATAAACATAACCCAAACGCTTTCCAAACAGAGATCTATCGATAAACCCTCAAGAGTCTAAATAAAAGAAATAACATAATCCCACGATAAATCACAGATACATGATGAGCTGCGCGAAGTAAATCATTGTCCACAAATGATTTATGCCCATCTCCAAACTGAAAATGGACGTTTATTTTGACAGCGACAAGATGCATGTACTTAAAAAACTGAGAAAAATAATGTTGCGGACGTGATGGCCACCTGCCACGTCTGCAAGATTCATGGAGATCCGTCAGCCTTAGGACTACAATGTGAGGAATCATGCATAACGAAAAAAAATTTTTGGCCGCCAACCTAAATTTCGACCAGTAATTTTAAGCTTCAACGGTAAATATGGTTTTTTTTTAAACTATTCAACTTATTACTGAATTCAATGATCAGATCTATCGATCCAAACAGGACGTCATCAATCCCATGAATTCTTTAGTTACCCATATCCATCTAAAGGTACTTATGACATTTAACCAGCTATTTACAAACTTGACGAAAACCAGGCAACTGGATAGAAAACTATAAACCTTGACGTTGATATCAATAAAAAAAGAATAGATTAGAAAGAAACATCAAATGGCTATAGAACCTTAATTGAAACACTTTACAACGAATCAAGGAGAAAACTTAACTACATGCAATTAAACGCTGAGCAATCAAGACAAAATGGATTTAAATGATCTTTAAATATGGTTATAAATTATGACCCGCAGGTAGGCAACCGCGATGGCAACTGGTAATGGCGGAACGTACCAAAACGAGTATGACAAGGAAAACTGGAAAAGCTTAGCCATATGCGACGCAATCAGTCATCATTAAGTCATAGCGGTTTGAGTATGTAACTAAACCTGGAATGTAAATGAAGTTATAAAATGAGTTTAGTTTCTCGACAGCGCAATTTCAATGCTGGCCTATGAAACATTTGGTTGATGCTGAATTCCGATTGAAATGAAAATTTCAATCTATTTATGGTAGCTGTTATCGATGAGAAGCGTTTTCATATGATTCGCTGAACAGATGATCGCGTGGAATTTTTCGATTTCCTTAACATGAAAACCCCCTTCACCAAGGGCTGATGATTTCCTAGACAATAGCAACATTCTATATGAATAATGAAATCATTGGAAACAAATCATATCTCCTGATATTGATCTCTTATTGAACTAATAGAACAAAGAGACAAATATTCAAAGAATATTGTGACAGCCCTATACGCGCCGGCCCAAATGTTACCCACCTACGTGTATGCAAATGATCCTTTATTAATGAAGTAAATCTCGTTTATTACCGTACGCCGATAGCAACACTATAGGTGTGTATGGGAAAATTGTTGCCAGCTCACATATTACCCCGATACAGTGGAAACCTTAATCATATTGGTTTCTCTAATTGTAAGATAATGAGTGTTTCGGTTGGATATCGTATGACGTTTGTTTAGATCTCTATCTGTTTTTTAAATAATGTGCTTTTAATAATTTTTATTGTAATTATACGCATGTTAATGTTTATTTGTGACGTGTAAAGTGGTTATTATTTATAACATTTTTAGAGGAATACTTTTATCTTTTAAATCAGTAACGCGATATTAGATTTGGTTTTCAATTCTCTACATTCCGTTAATATTTACCTAGATATATTGCAATTGAATACACAATCCGACAATTGAATAATGCATCAATTTCCTAATAAAACAACAAATAGAAATTAAAACAGCTGCATTAAAATTTTTAGTCCTTCGATCAGGATGCAGATTTGAAAAACGTAAAAAAAAATTATACATAGTTCAAAACATTTATATAAAATGGCTTAGCAAGCGGTGTCGAGATGCATCTATTGTACACTAACATTAAACTTGAGTCGCGTGTGGGCGGCGCGCTCGCTGCGCCCACGCACTGACCCAGGGTGGATGCACCCGTGCCAATGCGAATGTTCACGTTTTGTTACATTATTTATGCTTAAACCCTTCCTCGATGGAACTTTCGTATGTATATCGTGAATAGATTGAAGCCAAGTAAGTATGAGGAATTCTTTATAAGATAAAACAGAATAGAAGTTGAAGGTAAAATGAATGATTCACTCAATTTCAATGTTGATTAGACCTACAATACAATATAACACAACAGAATTAGTAAAGGCACAAAAGAACGCGGCTAAAAACAACAAAGCGTCACTCGATATCGTCTCGATTGTAGACGACAATAAATCAAGATTAACGTCCCACCATCGCGTCGCGAACATTCAATGAAATAGAAACGGGCTTAATTGCTTAGAACAATGGCGCCTGCGGGACGCTGCAAAAAGATGACACGGCTACCTGCGCCGGAGATTATCTCACAAAATTATAACCGGCAAAATAGGGGTTTTGTGAGAGAAAATATTTTCCAGAAGCTAAATCTTCATTAGAGAGCGGTCAATAAATCGTGGCAACTATCGCCGATCTAATTACGGCGTTGTTGACATCGCACTCAACAATTGCTGGGTTCTAGCAAAGTGGACGAGACCACGAGGACTTTTAGTAGGCCAGAATATCCCAGCACTGGACAAGGTTTCGAACTTCTTATGGACAGATTAATTATTATAATTTATTGATTCACTATGCACCTATTTCACCACGTTTGAGTAAATGTTACTCAAAATATAAGACGACTAAATTCAAAAGTACTGCTGTCAATTATGTCGCCAAATAAATGGTAATCAAATGAGTTGAATTTATATTGGCTTATACTAATGGATAACGTTAACTTGAACATTTTGCAATAGACCCTTAAACTAGTATAATTACTACATCGAAAGGGACCATAACAAAGTCTTTAGTATCCTTCAATAAACCGATTACTAAACGAGCTTTTAAAAAGCAATCGGTTACCATTACGTGGCCATTATACAGAAATGATCCGTGATCGGTCTCAACAGAAAACATGTTTAAATAAATTGGTGTAATTAACCTAACTACATACCGAACACTGACTACCACATCTTTTGGCCAGGAAGCAAGATGGAATTTGAAAAATGAAAAAGAAGATCCTATATTTACTCCTTTAAAAAAATACTTAATACTTTCCCATTACTTTTGAAAATGACGAGACGAATAGAACGCGGTTCTGGTTGTACATGAACAATACAAACACTATCTAAAAATGATTCACAATTGTATATACAATGTACGGCACTCGGTACCCTGCGATAAAAGATAATGTATCTCATAATATGGTGGCTAAAAAAATAATATTAGTAAATCAAATATGACTGAAGAGACAAATAAGATAAAAATGACCCTATAGGATATTATATTATGTCCATTAGGGCTTTCTCCATTTCTAATATTCGTTCGTAGAATGAGAGTGTTCTAACATTATAGGTTGCTACGAAAAGGTGAAAAAAAAATCGCAGGTCCAAAATGGCACCAAATAGCTCAGGATAGAGAAAGGTGGCAATCCTTGGAGGAGGCCTTCACCTGAGAGGGGTTACTGATATATTTAGTATTAAGTACAATAAGTTAGCACAAATTTAAGTAATTTGTTTCAGGAAATGAAAGCCTTTTTTATTTTTCATTTATTTTTATAGGATATCATACTCTTTTCAATTTAAGTGCGTATATTTAAGAACAATATACTAGAGAACCCTAAACAGATAATCAGGTCAGCTCATGTAATCGGAACCTGGTACAAAGCCCATCGATGCACTGAACACAGTCGGTCGTGTAGTTGGAAAACGGTTTGATCAGCGAGCTATAATTTACACTGAGGTGACAGGAGACGCCGTGTCGCCGTGTCGCCAAGCGGCTCCGGGCCCGGGTGAACTAAATAAACTATTGCGTGCAACAGGCTGCGATACTATAGGCCCGTGTCCAACTCTCTATACTACAATGAGAATTGTTTTATTAGCGAAATCGAGGGGTTTGCTCGACGCACTAGATGCATTTACATATCTACAGGTGCATTTCATCTAAATAATAATCATAGTTATCATAACTGGTTTATTTTTGAATTTGGAACTTCTTTTAGTTTACAACTATTAAATATGTCTGTCTCTTTATTCAAAGTGAACGTTTTATTAACATAAACAACTAGACAATTCAACATTTTATAAGGTCATACAGTTGTAACAGTACAAGGTACCAATTCCTTCACGAACGGTCATCTACATGCCGGCAAGGAGTGCGCGTAAATGTCACGACGTCACACGAGAAATATTTGGGGCCGCGCGCCGGGCAGCGGGCTTCGTGGAAACGCGCGTGGCTCGGTGCAAGTTGGTTGCGCCCGACTTATTGTATGCGGATGTGAGAAGGTTTAGATAAAATTGGTAGGATTATAATTCTATTTAAATTACATTATAATTTTTGTTCGACCTAAATTTTCTAGGATACTTCTTTCATTTTATTACAGCTGCAATATTATGATATGTTTATTCATTTTAATAATTTTAAACTCCATGTAATTTTCGTTAATATGAGATTTATCGACATTACATTACTGACGCTTTTTGAGTGTATTTCTATGCTAGATACCCTAGTTAGCAATGGTTAAATATCTTTAACTATCAGAATCTTTTTTTTTTATTTTAGACTTTAGGTTATAGCTTGAATACAAAATTACAATTGGGTCACTTTATAAACAGATTTCCATTTACTAAAACACGTTCAAAATGCATAAACCTTACAATAACGAAAGAGAATCATCAAATACTTAAATATGAACTCAAATACCACATTCTCACATCAATTAATCACCGTGCACAAACGGCGAATTTTCCAAAACCAATGCACATTAACATTCCGTTCCCAAGGCGTTGGACGGCAGTCACTCACAGTTACCAGGTGAAAAAGTGTTATACACCTTGTTTTTTGGTCTCGAGAAAAGCCTAGTTTGTCATTAAGGCAAACTGGTATAGGCCAGTTGCTCGGCCCTTAAGGGGCGGTGGATAAAAATTCAATGTACTTGTTTGCGAGATTGATGGGCCGATACCGGAGATACTGTTGATGGCTTTCCGTCTGTGATATAATTACGCTTGTTATTTTGTTGAATGAACGCTTGCTGTAAATGTAGGAGATGTACGAACTCATTAAACAGTGATTCTTAATTTATTTAATTAAGACGCAAAACAGAGTACAATCATGACAATTTTATATAACATACAGGCTTACATTAAAACTAGATTGCATTCCAAAATATGCGCCCGATTCTTGACTGTTATTCTAAGTTAAAAAGTTCCGGTTTGGTTTTAGTGTTACTGTGGAGAGTATATAGATGTCACATATTCAAGAATATGATTAGTCGCCTAGCAGAGCTGGGGCGGCGTCGGTGACTTCAGTCAGTTAGTCAGTAGATACAACAATCTTAATTGACAAGAAATAAATCAAATCCCATGCATTTATTGAATACTTTAAACCCCATAAAAGGTACAAAGACAACTCGATAATTAAACTGGAGAGAACAAATAATACTGGCAATAAATCGCTGGTGATCATAAACGAAGGACGGTAGCGGTCGTAGCTCATGCGCAGGCACAGCTTACCTCGTGCGCAATAAATTTGTCTTCTTTTCTTCCATTTGCGACTACTCTTTGTATGCAAATGCGTGATGTCTCATTTGTTTTTTTTTTTTTTCTACGGTTTTTATAACGTCATGAGTGGTTGCTTTTCAGTCAGTCTGCGGTTAGTGAGGTAAAATATTTTCTTTTAATTTCTCATGGTTTACAAATTCACAAGGTTTTTTTAATTGTTAAATATTTTCTGTATTACAACACTAGGAACAAAACATATAAATATTTACAGTTAAAAAATAAATTCATAATAAATATTTTATTTAGTGTACACTAATCCTCGCGTCAGCAAATCGGAAACTCCGCAAACCATCCAAAACAAAAAAAAAACATAAAAATCTGCACACAATCGATGTCGCGGGTCGTAAGTCCGCTGTACGCGAGATACCCCCGGGTTTCTTATTACGTCAATTACGACGGTCGTGGGTTCCTTATCTGCCGGTGTCTCGGCCACTATCGACAAGATTTACACCGAGCGGGAAGTCCGGCTCGAAGGACCCACGATAGCCGCCTAGCTCTTCGGACTCTTATTTTGTCGCCTATAGATTTATGAGCAAGCGCAATAGTTGCGAATTGAATATTTTTTACTCGTAAGGCTTCCAAGACTCGACATTATCATGGAAGCGCGTTAATAATAATTACATCTAAACAGCTTATTCCGTTCACATTTTACATTTCTGTCATATTTACATAAAAGGGTGGCGAAAATGTAAAGCGTTAAAATTTAAATACACCAAATACCTCGTATTTAGTGTACAATTTGTCATTGTTGAACTAATAATATGCAAGGAAATATTACAAAATGTTCCATTATGATCCAATATAAATTCCATTAGTATGTAAGAGCCATAAAAATCTTAACATCTCATTTGCATTCCCAATACCTCACATAACGGTTCTACACAGACCTTTATCCAGGTATTCTAGCCCTGAAATCGTCTAGATTTGCGTCTAGTCCAGTCTAAATTCAGGTACATGTCGGTCGGTGATTGGAGTGAGCGGCGCGGGCGCAGGCGGACGCAATTTGCCGTGGGCGTGGCCTGCGGTAGCCCGGGAGGGGACACGCGTGTGCTATGGTTGTCAGCGATATGCCGGAAATATCCAGGATTTTTATTGACTCACCGATATGACTTACCGATTGTATGTAAGTTTTGACGGTGACATAGTACGAACACATCTCAAGAGTTTTCTTATTGATAATTTAACTTGCAAAAGGCAATAAGTGGAGAGTGCCAATTTAATTTCCCGTATGACCAGGTCTTGAACCTCAACAAAACTACAGTCTATAGTGGTGGTAGTGGTATCAATACATAACATAATGTTATGCAATCACATTGCTTATGATAGCTAATATCGAAACGAGACATTAGAGCAAATCAATGCTCAGTAACATAGGTAATTTTATTACTTTTGCCCTACCCGGGGATCGAACCCGAGACCTCAGCACTGCAGTCATACCGTAATACAACTACGCCACCGAGTCAGTCAGTACATAATCATATGAGCTCTTGGATACGAGATCCCATAGATCCTCAAATAGCTAAATAAAATAGGCAGTTAAAATTACTTCCATATACATAATAATAACGTAACATTTTTATCTACTTTGTGATATTGTAAACTCGTCCGCTATTTTTAACTTTTCTGTACATGTTTTAGGTTACGATTAGAAGTAAGCATATAAAACCGACGATAGCCTAGTTGGGAATGGAACAGTCTGCCGACAAATTGGCCGGAGGTTCAAACACAGGGCACACACCTCTGACTTTTCGGAGTTACGTGTGTATTGTTATCAATTATCGTTCGCTTTAACGGTGAAGGAAAACATCGTGAGGAAACCTGCATACCTGAGAAGTTCTCTGAAATTCGAAGGTATGTGAAGTCCGCCAACCCGCACTAGGCCAGCGTGGTGGACTAAGGCCTGACCCCTCTCTTTAGTAGAGGAGGCCCATGCTCAGCAGTGGGCAGTATATAATACAGGCTGATTGCATTGCATTGCATATTTTGTAATCAATAATTGAGTATTTATGGTTGTAGCCTGTTTTGTGTTAAATAAATAAATAGCTTTAAAGCTAAACATTTGTGCGATAACCCTAAGACACATCTCGGCTAATAGTTGCAACTTTTTTTCCACAATAGACCACACGAGGAGCTATCCATTTGCGATTATAATTGTAATAGCAGAGTTTATAACGTCTTGCAACGTTCTAACGTCGGAATCCATAATGACTCATGATTTGTGTTGATACAAGAATAAAAATACACTTTAGAATAAACGTTTGTAATGAGTATTATTTTTTTATAAGACCAAATGGTGAGAGCAAGTTGCTCGCTTGAAGTGACTATGAAATTCGAATTACTTATAGATTTATGGCACCGCGCTATGTCCGTCAACTTGGACCATTAGATGTTTAGTCCAATAATACCTAGTACTATCTACAACACACTCACGCCCTTTATCCCCGAAGGGGTAGGCAGAGACGCAACTAGTGCACCCACTTTTCGCCATGCGTATTCCGTCCCATGATGTGATAGGGGACGAGCCTATCGCATCAACATACAACTGCGCCAGCAACGCAGTCTATATACAATATCCGAAGAACTGGAATACAACACAGCATGCTGTGTTTTGCTGTTTTTTCTGTCTGTTGTTTGCTGCTCAAACTGCAATCCGTTTGAGCAGCAAACAACAGACAGAAAAACAATTGTAACAATTTACATACGAGAAACCTACTGTTTAGAACAAATTAACGAAACCAGAGAGTATCAGAAACTATATGACTTTTATAAATTTGTTTTATCAAAACATCTAATATTCTATGTTTACTTATAAAATGTTCTTACACAAGCTTTTGAAGAGCTATAGGCACCAATACTAAGTTCATCATACATCACACTGAAAAGGTTACAAAGATCTAAATACACCTAACAATTCAATTCAGAGTCCAATCTAAATACACAGACAACAAATAACACTACGACTATAGCCCTGGAGCTTATCAATAAAATCCATCGCACCATTAATAAATACATAAAGGCGATTATTTACGTACATAAGGTTGAAACGGCGCGGCTACGACGGACCGTAGCCCGAGGACATAACGTCAAGAACGGTATGGGACATGGGTAGACTAGGATAAAGGTGTGTGTAGATTATAGTCAATTTGTTTGGACTCTACGACTGATATTGTTTTTTGATAGTACATAGATTTGGCTGCCTTTCCCAGCAACGAATCTTAGATGGCTAATAATATCCATTATTCCCCTTAAGGCATGACAAGCAAAATTACACATCACTTTACACCAATAAAAAAGATTACCGTTTGATTTTTGTACGATTACAAGAACGGTTCAACAATTTAGATGTCATTCCAAAAACGCCTTGTATTCGTTACAAAACCCTAATCATCGCCATAAGTAAACCGGACAAGTACCAAGACGTGGAAATCATAATAACCAGCGTACAAAGATCTCATGGAAATTCCACACGTACGTCCAAAAGGCCGTAACTCACCGATGACGCGAGTCCAAACTGTGTCCATTTAAAAAATAAATAATGCACAATACATATCCGCCAGTGTGCGGGGCGCACGCGTCCGTTCCCACGCGCACGCACACGCACACACACGCGCGCGCTCCCCTGTGTGCGTGAAGCGCGCGCAGCCTGCCCGCACGGAGATTTATCTCAAGCTTTGCGCTGTGGACACTATCTTTACAACCTTTAATGCGGGGTATGGAGATCGGGTTTTGTGTCCGTTTTACTATTACAATTATACAAATCTGTTAGTTTAAAAGTGGGACGAATTCACACTAATGATTATTGCGTGGAGTGAATGAATAAGACTACATTTTCTGTACCTATTGTGTACTAATGGAAGGACACTGTAATAAGAATGTCAAGAATGGACGATGTCCTCGCATCATACATACCATGCTCGTAGAATTCTAACTACGTATACTGAATGTATAGACAGTTGACGCCTAGGCTATGAATATGAATTGGCTTTACACTAACTCTGAAATATAGTAGGTTACCAAAACGGGCAGTTTGCATAAGTTTTACGATTAATCAAAATCGTCAGATTAACGTTAAAGTGTTCGTGATCGGTTTATTTTTAGAGTTAATCGGTGATCAATGATGTGCGGGGCGACGGGGCGGGCGGCAGCGGCGACCAGTCGGCACAAGGACACCTACCACCGCGGCTACCTGCGCACGGCACATGGCATTTGGCACCCGCGGACCAAGCATCTGCTTCACACCTAACGGCTCTTAACTTACCTTTTACGTTTCGATTGGTTTATTACTTGACATTCAACTTTTATCAATCGATTTATTTCTGGATTGCAAATATTTCATTTCGATATAAATATAATCAACCTGTTCTACAGTCTACACGTCCGTTTGAATGAAATAATAATTAACAAAGATTGAATATATACGATACATATTCATTTCTTATTTATATTGCAAATATAAAACGGACAACCCCGAGAAATAAATAATATATAGTAAAAAATTATATAGTAAAAATTCATCGGTAAAATAGATTTAGTAAACTATAAAAAGGTTAAGAGTCATCACTGATAACACTAAATGAATGGATGAGTGAATGAAATTTGTTTCCAAGGGTGATGTCACAAACGTTACCCTCAAGGTGATAAGTCAAAGTAATCAGGGGGACACATTGAACTATTGTGAGTGGGGGGCGTTGTAATAATTCAAAGGTGCATTTGTGTAAATCAATACACTTATGGTTGCTTGTTGAGTGGTGAAGCCTATTGTGATATCGCAGCTTGTCATGTAGAGATAGTTTTTTTATAGACCCAACAAACCCCATCTCTTTCTAAGCTTTATTCCGACTAAAGGTCGATACAACCATCATTCCACGAGAAGTAATGCAGGTAAAACGCCATGTGGTGCAAAATATTGGTGGCCTACGATTAGACTTATTAGCGGAATCTCTTTTCACTAAATTTTTCAACAAATTCTCGAAATAATACATTTTGTAAGCCAATAACCTAATTCTAATGAAGAATACGTTAAAATCTTCCTCAGAATCTAATTGAAGTGAAAGAGCTAACAGCAAGTCTAGATCTAACATTTAACGTCCAATTGCGAAGTGATTAAACCGAACCACAATTTGTCGGCTCATAATGAGATGGAATCTAATACGACGAAATAAGAGTTCCGTTAGGCAGAAAATTAGAATCGACTTTATTGAAACTGCATTAAAGAAATTAGACCTGGAAGTTTCTAGTAGCTTTAGTACTGATAGCTATTATCTCATAGCATAATTAGCATACTATTACACTTTCCTGCAATTTGCGCCAACATTTATTTTAAACTTACTCCAAAAATAGAACGTTCCCATCTCTAAGCATATTCATCTTTTAAGGCCTTGGTACCAAATAGGTTGTGAAGTCACGGAAATTTTTACCTAGTTGTGAAATATTTGGCCGCTTTTGACAGGTCCGTCTGGAAATCTTTGGGGGAGGCCTATGTTCAGCAGTGGACGTCATGTGGCTGATGATGATGATGATGAAATATTTAAAAGCTATTAAATTAACAGCAGACACATATCAAGCGCAGTTTAACCATGTTTAAGTGTCCTAACGCGTATCTTTGCATCCGCTTCAGTTTCGTTAAATCTACCGCCTGCTCAATCGTATAGTTTATATAAAGCCCACACATCGCAAGAGAAGCATAACGCAGCAAATCTTGAAGTTATTCTAAGAAAATAGTGGTTGTTTACACAGTGAGATGGATCAAATTATCTTTGCCACTCGGTGATAAGTCTCCTAGACGATTCCGTCTAAGCACAACATCATTATCCATTTCTGCCACAGTGTGTCAAAGATTTTAAATTGCATTTCAACAACATGCTAATATCTGACGCATCCATACTGCATTGCAAAACTGTAATTTATAATTAAATTGTCTGGATGTTTCTATTGTTTATGAGAATTCGCAGCATCAGGCAAGCGACTAGTTCATCTCTTTATTCGTTCGTAATAAAAAAACAAAGGAAAATATGCATGTCGGTCATTGTTCCCAACATGACACTCAGACATAATTTATTTACGTGAAACTAGTTTTGGGACAAAGTCCGTTAGATAATACAAGATTTTAAATAAATTCGTGTGAATTGTATTTTTGTCTCTCTCTAGATGTTTTAGGTACATGTTTTTATTTTTAATCGTTGCTCTAGAAAAATTCACGAGTCTTAGGGTACTTGGACTACCGCAATGTTCCTGGGCTGTCTAGAAATATGTAAAAACTGTATCAAAAATCCTTTTTAATTATCATGAATTCGTTAGCATCGCATTTCTAATATACGTTCCTTTCTTTAAATATCGTAAGCTCATACGATTATTTTCTCATTAGGTACATACAGCTTTATAGATGACTAGACTTCTGCTCGCGGCTTCGCCCGCGTGAAAAAGATTTTACGGGATAAAAATATTTTCCCGGGATAAAAAGTAGCCTATGTGTTAATCCAGGACATGATCTACCCGTGTGCGAAATTTCATCGAAATCCGTTCAGTAGTTTTTGAGTTTATTCGTTACAAACATACTTACACACAAATCTTTTCTCTTTATAATATTAGTATAGATAGTCATGATTGACTTATCTTGTTAATCCTGCCGTTTTGCTATAAAGTAACTTTACAACAAACCCGTCAAATGTTAAAATACGACAAAAACCAACAACGCATAGACAAAACCAAGTCCGTTACCAAATATTGACGCCGGAACAAAGAACCTCTCGCGTTTACTTTGGAAAAATTAACGAGACATAAAAGTCTGGATGAACAATGTGCATTCATCCCCTCCATTGTGGGGGGCTCTTGGAAACCAGCTGGAGTCGGGTTACAGTACACGTGCACGCTTACGTCTCTATAGGTAGCGTCGCGTTACATCTATGTTCCGATATATCGAAGTTATCGGTGTAAAAAAAATGATAATAATTTGTTGAGTGAATATGCATTTCCTTTTTATTGTTTTTATTAGCTGCTTATACCAATATTTGGTGAACACTGTCCCATTTTTAATGGAGGATTAATAGATATCCCTCCTTAGCTAGTGTTCGAGCTGAGCTTCAAAAATCGTTTCCACGCTCACACAAAAACCTAAGTACGTAAGAAAATCTCAAAAGTGAAATATACCGATGATCGTTTTATAACATAATATTATAATCTGACAGACATCCAATACAGTAACTTCACAAACCGCCTACTAATCGTCAAAATGGATATAAAGATTCAATTTCACGTAAACATTATCGTTTAAAATACATCTGCCATCATTCCTGTCACGATAATTTATATCACATACATTCAAGTTAGTTGTATGAGTATTGACTGAATTTTCTAGTTTTACAGTAGTACCAAACATAGTTATGCTTTCTTTAAGTTTATTATTGCGAGCAACATAATGTTCTCCAGCGTATTCAATTGTACAAAATGTACTTACTAAAAGGATTGGCTCTTGGTTTGTAACTACCTCATATCTAAGTAGCTGTAATATTGTATTGATGTATTCGTAAAATCTACAATCTAATACTCTATCCAACTAAGTAGAATACAATATGTTCTCTGGAAGTGTATCTTTACCGCTTGATTGCACTAATTTGATTAGTACATACAACTAATCGAAATATGTTATTTAATACTTCAATGGAAATATTAAATAAAGCTAAAGATCAGCTTACGGTAGGTACATTACAGTCTGCAAGTTGCTAACAAGACTGGAAATATATAACAAACGAAGTGTGCGATTAAATCTTTCATAATAGATGGATTATTGTCAAATATTTTTTAGTTTAGAATATTTCTACATTATTTGACAGTGGCTTCTTTGTCCAGTTGAATATTACAAAAGCACCACTTCAACTGCATTGAAGTAAGGCCATATCTCTTTTTGGACGTGTTTATAAAAATAATACTGCAGACCTCATAAGCTATTGTGTTTTAATAATAATTATATAGTTTCTGCGGCAATTTAGAATTTTATAAATTCCTTGCGTATATGCCAAAGAAAATGTTACATTCACCAGAGATTACTAATAATATTTTTTTTATCTCGAATCTAAAGCAAAACAAACGTGATTCAGTCGAGAGCCACCAATCCCACCGTTAAACGAACACCCCGCACAGTTTAGCGCAAACCATGCCTGTAATGATATTACTGCACATCTCATTTAACAGACAGACGCCGGTGGGTCCCACGCCAGATAACATCTAAACTAACACCCGCGATGCCATCGCGATACTGATCCGATATCTATGCGATGGAAATGTTACGTCACCTATGGATTTTTAGTGATTTTCCGATGCATAGGTGGTTAAATATGTACATTATTATAGCAGAGTTAAAGTTGAAAATTAGGTACAACGCAATGTAAATCTTAATATAGAAATTGGAATATAACTGTTATTATTCTTGAAATAAATTTTAATAAGACCATATACTTAATATGAGCCAAAATTTGCGACAATTATATTAATCTCGTAAGATAAAGCTAAATATTCCGATGGTTCTGTATCAAAACACACGATCGGCATAAATTTAAATGTATGTATATAAGAAGCCGCGATGCACTCGGAAGATTAACGCATTTGGCTTTTTTCACCAGCATTATACGAACATTTTTAAGAGGCCGCGCATGTAAGCAATTACCGCAAAGTCAATAGGACGCGAGCATTTGATCGTGATAATGGTGTGACAAACGCACGGGCTCGCGCCGCGCCAGCCAACCTCGCCGGCTCCCCGCCACCGCCATAAATCTAAAAGCCGGCCCGAAAGGACCGCACAACCCTTTATTATAGCGAGACATGATTGCCCTCGGGCGCTCACCGAACAAAACGAATGCCCAGTAACGAGCGAGGCTCGGTATCTCTGCGACTTCACTTTCCGAAGTGGTCGCGTTATTTTTTACTTTTTAAGGGCGGCCCGTGATTAATAGGCGGGAGTTCAACGTTTCGACGGCACCAAGGTCACATTCTAACACAATAGATGGACTGGCAACATAATTGTTAGTTGAGCACCGCGGAGCGCGACGTGCGACGTACGATTGTAAACAAGCCGTGCGGGCCCGACGCGCCGCGAATACAAATCGGACTGGGAAACACGCGTCGACAACATTGTCACACTTTTTTGTCGATATCGAATTCCATAGAATTCGCAGTCGAAGCACTCGTCAAAGTGTCGGGATAGAGGTGTAGACTGGTGAGGGCGCTGCGTGGACACGGCGCGGCGCGGCGAGCTAAGCGGTCGAGCAGCGAGCGGCTGTCAATCACGCGCCCGCTAGTAAATATCTCGAGAGCACGATCTCTATTGAATGCGCCAACGAGAGTACTAAATGTAAATCGGACATGACATCCGGGTGCGGGTTCACGGCGGAGCATCATACGAATTCAAAATGGAAACGTCCACGGCCGCCGCTTAATCTGATGCCGCATCGTCTATGACAGCGAGCCGCGGGTCGGGCGGCAGGCCGTGGCACCGGGTCGCGCCGCTACACCACTACACCACGACAATACCAATAACCGACAGGCAAAAAGTCAAATACGTGGTACACCACAACGAGCGCGACCTCGCCACCAGTTCTCGCCGGATTTAGCGGCGCTCGTGTATGATTCGTGGCTATTTGCTTCGGCTTAGTCACGTCATTATTTCTAAGTGTTCGGATCAATAGAACCGAGAATGTTTACATTTGCAAAAGGAAGAGCCGTTAAATGCTGTCAAATATTTGGTTAAACGTGTGCAGTCTAGTTGTAAGTAAACTCAAACGTGGAATTGAATCGTAGCGATCAGCAAGTATGATGTTTGGTCGGCCGCTCGGGAGGGCTCAGTCACACGCCTCGCCTCCGATCTCTGCTCCAGATCTGGCGTCGTGGTCGCAACATTCGAGCATTATATGCAAATATAAAGCCATTCGCTGGATTAGTTTTGAATGTCGTCGGTTCATTTTATTATTGCACTGTCGTCATGAATTGCCAAAATTGCGACCACTCTTCAACAAATATCGAAAAAATGCACCAGAAGTATCTGTTGCTTAGACAATCTTAATTTTACAATAAAGCCTGTACAGTCAGCTGCAAAAGTAGCTGAACGAATTCATATTTTCAATTCGCCTTTACACTTTTTTGTCCTTATCAACAATCGTCTTTTCTTCACTAAAATAAACTTCAATGTGTTTACTTATTTTTTTATAAAGAAAAAACAATAGTTCGATTGAAGGCAATATGTAGAAGCGTTTTGAAGTTTTGAATTTGTTCAGCTACTTTTGCAGCTGACTGTACATATATTTGCATACCTGATCATACCCACATAAGCACTATTCAACAAGTAAAAATGTCAAAACTAAGATAATTTCAAACCTAATAAAATTAAGAATCCAACTGTACTTAAAATGTTAATTAAATTGCATATTTAATGAAATCTCAATCGTCAACGTCAACAAAATATCTTAAACAAGAATAAACACGACCACACAATCTTCGTCGTAACAATACAACTGAAGTGACAAGTTAAACCAGCAAGAAATTCCCAATATAAATTAAGATGAAGCAGTGAGACGTGATGCGAGGTGACGAAATGAGGTGTCTTTTGAATTCGTACACGTTTGCAATCTTTATGCATGCGACAAAACGGCGAAAGTTGTATGCTCTCGTATTAGTCACAACTAAACTGTTTTACGTGCTACATATATTCAAGGCAATTTCAATTTTAAGCTGGTCAATGAAGGTTTACTTCCTTGAACGCGTTGTCACTTGGCTCGTAATTAGCATATTCTCATTTTTTCAGAGAAACAGTAATGATAATTCCAGATAAGTAGCAAAGTCATATTATAATTCAATTTCTAATGAACCTTAATTTGGGCGTATTTTACAACATCCGAATTATAAATCAATTTCGTAAACCGAACTTAAGTTCTCACGGATTAACTCAAACACATCGAAAAGTAATATAGGTTTAATCCAGACATCTATTTAAATGCAGAGAACTCAAAAGGATCAACCAATAGAGATATAAAAGTAGAAATACTCGTAACAACTCGCATCGAAGCAAACCCCGTTATTTTCATATATTTGTTTATTAATACTGCAGAGCGAAAGCTGCACTCATTAACTTAATGGAGTCAGTTCTTGTGCAAATGACATGAATGTTATTGAAAACGCGCAAACTGACTCGGTTTCCTTTCAATTTACATACGTAATACTGTTATAAATATGTATGAATATTTATATTTATTGTTTAATCAGATTTTATACATGCAACAACGAAAGAGTAGAAATGCAAGGTGACGCAGGTAAATTTTTACAAATATATGAAGATCAATGAAGCCAACATTTGAATAACATTTACATCTTGATGAATCACGTGCAATACGTAAAAGCCTTAAATCATATTCCCATACATGAATCAAGTTATTCATTTAGTTTTATTGATATTCCAGCAATATTCGCGAGCAATAAACTCATCAAACAAGTTCCTTTATAACAAAGAACTTATTCAGCAAACAATTTCTAAAATAATACGGTACCGAAACAGCTACGTCTATCTACAAATAATTTAGAACGGTACAGAACGGATCCCGTAGTGAGGGTTTGTGGGAAACGGGCGCGGCCGCGAGCCCTCCAGGCTTTTCCTCTGAGATCTAAGCCATTCGCAGCCAGCGCCCGAGGGGCACATAGATTGGACTTGCGTTGCACGTAATGCGTTGGAATGTTGCGAAATTCGCAGACAATTGCAGAGGATTGTTTGATATTGATTAGGAATTGGTCTTGTAGACCTGGGGCGGTTGGTGTTACTGCGCTTGTTCCGTCACTTAGAATCAGCAAGTGAAGTACACTGAGGTAGTTACAATGTTGATCTATTAGTATATATACCTCCTTTAATCACAATACGTGGTCCAGATCTAAAGTAAACAATCTACAACCATTTACTTGGTACATACATCAGAATGTGATTAAAGAAGAAATTTTGAATTATAAATAAGAAATGTGTGTACTGTTGGAGAATATATCTACACGAAATAATAAACTCAAATTATTGAAAATGAACTGATCTTAATTTATAAGCTTTACTCCATCTAAAATATGTAACCCATTTAAACTGTATAACTTCATAAAATCAAATATCTCGATAATGATGTCAAGATAGATTGTATTGTATAACAATAAATATATAAACGAGTAATACAATACGAAAATGCCCGTGCATCGTCCACGCATGCGCCTACGAGGTCGCAAGCGCTGCACGTGTTGATCTGAGATAATGTGTTTATGACAGCCGATCTCTTGTTAAATGCCATGTAGTTATCGATTTGATGATATATTTAAGGTAATGTAGAATAGTTGGTTAATATCATAGTAGCAAAAGCAAAGTTTCAAACGCCAAGGCAAAAAATGTAACGAGATTTTGAAAAGATGAAGTTCAGTTCAAGAAACATAGAAAAAGAGGAGAACAAAGAACTGAGCGACAATCTTGTTATCAATAACAAACTTTAAGATAAATAATACCAGTATATGAACAACGAAACATTGAACCAAAAGCATTAAAACAGCCGGTGAATATCCATCAACACAAAAGACAACAAAAAAATAAACACTATTCAAGATGAGAGATGAAATCGGTAGCAGATCAAAGAGTTAAAAACATGCATCATTATAAATTTCGCAATAGTTGCTATAATAACAAAACCAAGAGTACACGTAATTTTTATTAGTAGATAATTGTATTAAAATAAACCTTTATAAGTATATACAAAATAGCAAACAAATCAAAGTATCAACAATCACAGCAACCTAAAGATCTATTCCTGGAAACAATAACGTAGTCAACATAAAAACACTAAAACAACCAATCACACCCACAAAGACAAAACAAAAGACGACAAAAAACAAGTCGAGATTGACGCGAGATGTAAATCGGTAGCAGATCAAAGCGTCGACATTGAACTTTATCACGGCGGGCGCATTACGAATCGATTCGGCAGAGAGCCAAGCTGACGATGATGCTGGGCAAACAACGCGGTCGGTGACCCCGCTCTCCGGACCGATTTGCATACCTACTGGTTGCATCACTG
The DNA here is from genome assembly GCA_947568825.1 of Sphinx pinastri. Lineage (NCBI taxonomy): Eukaryota > Metazoa > Arthropoda > Insecta > Lepidoptera > Sphingidae > Sphinx > Sphinx pinastri. Next base: position 3,041,818 of record OX387615.1, read on the forward strand.
ACCACAACGTGTATGATTCCTATTTGATGTTTGTTTGATCTAGCTTTGTTCGCTTATTGTCTCGTTTGCTTTTGATTGTGTTCGTTGATTTCATGTTCTGTGCTGTTCCAATATTGACAACTTCTTACTCATAAATTTAAACGTTAATTCAAATAGCTTTCCATTCGAAAAGTATACTCAGCTAGCATGTTCATATATTCTATTTCTTAAGTTATAATATGCAATCAACCCTGTATTATATACTGCCCACTGCTGAGCACGGGCTTCCCCTACTACTGAGAGGGTATAGGCCTTATGGCCCAGTGCGGGTTGGCAGACTTCACATACCTTCGAAATTCTTATGGAGAATTCTCAGGTATGTAGGTTTCCTCATGATGTTTAACTTCAACTTCAACGGTGAAGTTATAATATACTAGGCCCAAATCTAATCAGCCCTAATTCCACAATCTATAACGTAAAGAAATTAAACCTAGACTACGTACATTTTTAACCTGACTGAATCGGTACAGTCTGCGAGACTGCCCACCCACACTTCAAGCTGTCATAATTACATCGGCTCGCTGGGATGTAATTAGCACTTTTTTCGAACGGTATTGTGTGCCCAAATAACAGTTACGTATCATTTGACACGCGAATACAATTAAACTTTTGAAAAGCATCATTTTTGTTGATGCGATATCATATCAGAAAGTGTGATTATGAATGTTCGGGAATGGTCTGGAATTTGGGACTAATTAGATTTACCATGATGGTCGTTAGAACACTATAGACAAACGTAGTAAACAAATAAGCTAATCGTTTGTAAACTACGTATTTAAAAAGAATATTTTATGATAAGGATTAAGGACGATAAAATTCAGTATTTCGATTCTAAGGTAGACACTCAAAAACGAATGCACAATATGTCCTTATTTAATTAAATCCGAATACTCAAGACTGTATCACAAAGCACCCCATCCACAATACAATTACACTAACGCGCATAATGACATCGTATCCACACAAATTAAGAATTATGAAATAGAGTCCATCGTAAAGCCGACATCACACACCAATAAAGCATATCTGTTAGGGGGGCAATTTGTGCACGAAACTGGTTTGAAAGCAATAAACTCTTTTAATGGATCGAAATTAATAAAAGCGGCGCACAAAAAACCCATGTTCGGTTTAGAGCCGACGACGATAAGTCACCGTGAATCTAAATAACGCAATAACAATCAGACGGGAATAAAGTTTTACAACAGCTTTGTATCACAGCCGATGTAAAATCTTCAGTCTATAAAATTATAAATCGAAATTTTCCTCTTGGCATCGCGGGAGTATCGGAATATGTAGATGAACATCTGCCATGTAGGAAATTATTTGATTTTAATAAACGATAGGAATAAATTACACAAATGCAATTTGTATGTTTTGATTCATAAATTGAGTATTGATGTATCGTGCACGTTGCTTATAATAATGAATCATGAAAATTTCGCCATTGTTAACACACTTTGATGTTAACCATTCATGAAAAAAAAGGGTTTCACTAATGATTCATTCACATTGATGATAAGCTCCTCGCTTATATAACAAAATTAATAAAATTCTCACTATATATCCCTGCACATATCGTGCATGTAAGTTATCGGTTACTCAATGGTTGCTTGGTCTTAATTATACAGAAACTGAAAATCTTCTTAAGCTTTGGTGCTAATTGGAAATGCTCATACACACATCTTACCATAAACACGCCCACGCACACACACACACACACATACATACTCACACACACACACACACACCTACACACACACATACACAAACTTTTATTTTGGTTATTTTATTTTTAATTTGTACTTATTTTATTATACTTCTAAGACTATTTGGAGCGCCCAGTTGCGTACGGAGGGGGGCGCTTGCATTTACGAAACAGTGTACACTAATGTAGATGCTTTCGTTAACCTTGTCAACAAAGATCAATATTGTTAATAATCCAAATAAAGAATTTTTGATTTTGATTTGATTCTCATAAAAATATTTACAGAACAATAACCCAATACCATTCTGTATTCTTCAAATAATTTACCCCTACTCCCATTAAACACACAATAAGTTTTCCTAGCACTTGCGTACAAACAATCCTCGATAAAACCTGCCGACATTATCCATACAATTTACATAATGACAATTAACATTTTTAATTGGTTTAATCTCTGACACGTCAGTCACAATCTTTAGATAAATCGAAATAATTAATGTCTAATTAATCGAAATAAAAAATTATTTCTTCCCGCAAAGCATTTCCATAATAATTGAATAATTAGAACTATCCGTTATTCCGGTTGGCCTATAGGTTCATTGTTGGTACTGGCATTCCAGATAAGGTTCTATTTATTTTCCATTTTTAATACAATTGCGGGGGCTTATTCAAATGAAGCGGGTAATCGGTCGTCGGCACCGTATTAACGTTTTTTATGGTGTTCTCAACTTTCGAGTAACGAGAGATCAGCGGCTTTACAATTAGATATCTTAAAGTAAAGGAGAGCATAAGCTTTTAATAATTTTAAGGCCTAATATACGAAGTAAATTTAGTTAAATCGTATTTTTTTTATATGTCTACTTCGAACTGATTTCCGTGTTCTAAGTTTCCATTACTATAGTACAATTGCTTATTTATCTTCAATAAACTCTTTGCCTCCGACTGCACCAAAATCTAAAGGCGCCTCAAACCGCTACATCTCATTAACTTAAACCAAATCCTGATCATCGGTGACTGTTAGTTTACCGAAACTCATTTAAATTTTATTAATATTCAAGAAAGCCTGTCGTTTAAGACGACGTCTATATCGTGAATACATAATCGCTAATGGGCATTCATAGCAAATTAGACACCAATTTAATAACCGTTCACACGTATTTTGCCTCACAAAGTCTTATAGAAAAAGTTGTCAATCCAGGTCAACTGCTTTGAAGAGTAGAAATAACTTTTTTCCTGACCTCGAATATATTACTAGCTTATAAAATTAATAACGATGTTTTCCCACTGCGCTTAAATTACTAAGCTAACTAAATCAAAAACCTTTAATTCAATCAATTCTGAATGTTCAACATTTTCAGGCTAATTATTCGCTTCTCGTTTGTCTTTAGACAAAAAACAGATGACATTAATAGTCCTACAGTGACAGATAATTAGTACAAACACTACTGAGTTAATTATTCTTCGGAGTCGACGGTCGACCCACTTTTGTCCTCACCATCATTAATCAAATAGAATACTATTAACTGTACGGCACCAGAGTTCTCGTTCAAATCTTAACTTAGCCTCCATTGAGATTCCTAACAGTGTGGTCTATTTAACATATTCGTCCACTGTGTGCGGTCGTTCTTTCGTTGTACACACGTTATATTTCTTCTTATCGACTGACCTAAGTACTCATTTCATACAATCCATCTTTTGGAAGGCCATTGCAGACTATTCTACCAGATTCTTCCATGCGGGTTGTTTAGCCACGTCCACATATTCCACGTTTTCCTACTTACATTCGAAATTTATTAACTTTAATAGGTCTTAAGACTTCGTAATCTCAGTAAACAATATTTTTTGGAATTTTAACGATAATTACTAGCGACTATGCCGCGGTATATTGAGAACTCACAACGTAAATTACTTAATAACAACTCGAAAAAAATAAATTATAAGCAACAAAATCACTGAGTATATCCACGACCGCCGACGACGTCACTCCCAATATCCGGCGAGACCGGCACGACTGGACCCGATCAACTCTGAAGTCCGAACCACCGTGAACAATTATTTTTTTAAATAAACACTCATCGGCAACGCTTGAGAATTCATCTCTCGCTGTTTACTTAGTAACACTCCGTTTTGAATGAATCGATTTTGACTGCAACAACAAAAGTTATAAACGCCTTTAAATCTTCAGCTCTGAGTTTGAATTGCTCTGTATCGCCGGACACAAATCAAAACCATTGTTACAAAGCAAAGGAGTTCCTATTTACACAACATAAGACACATATTAGTTTGTTAGTGTTACTGGTGTTGTTAAATTTGTGACATCCGCCGTGTCAAGTTGGAAGTTGAATTTTGGACCAGTGTAACACGAAAACGATAACGCAAGCTCGTCCACGACAGGAAACTAAGTCAAATCCACTTTCACATTAACCTTATGCCATGAGAAAGTAATATTAATTCTGATATTTTATATTTGACGAGTCCAATTAACACGATATTTTATCCATTCCATACCTACATGTTAGTTGACAGGTACGCTAAACTAACTTTACGCATACCATTTGAAACCGACCAGCAATAATAAATATGATATTCAAGAACAAAACATCCGCTTCTACTATCGTCTGTAATCGTTCGAGATTCAAAAGATAAATATTCTAATTACTACAAGTAACCAACATAACGGAATGCAAAACACAGGAACATTTCACATGGGCCCGCGCATGCGAGCCCCGTGGGCGTGCGCCCGTGCACCTACGTCCAAACATTAAAGATAATGGCCGGTTGAAAGCCATTCAGTCGCCGAACGATATATTACCGAGTTTACGACCGCCGTGTACTTCACAAATGCATATCGCTGTGTTCAGCTGAAATTGCTAGGTGCGCGTCTATTGTCTTGACGTTCGAAGAACTTTGCGGCACTGTCTGAATCTGAGGGCTTCATTATGATAACAAATAAAAGCTTGCAAATGAAGAGATTTCTTTTGACACGCCCATTTAATAATATTTCACAGCTGATTATATAACATTTGTTATTTGATATTTTCTTCCTTTCACTATTATGTACGGGTATTTTATAATTGATTGAGTACATGCTTTCCCTGATGGCATCCAAAATAAGTTGTAATAACTTATAAGATCAAATTGATAAAATTTACCCATTATGCACAAACTACCCAGGTCACAGTTCAATATTGCATTCCATAAGACACTACTCACAGTTCCTACTTCCTAATGAAAGCAACACAACCACAATTCTCATGATGAGACAATTTTTTTACGATCTCATACCATGCCAACTAATACATCACTAATTATAAACACCAGCTGGACATGCTTCCATTTAACTGATATTGAGTTAACTGCCACTAAATGTGACACCACACATCGGTTGCGTAGCCACAACGATTCCTTTGAGACGTTACCCCACAGTTAATTGACTTCACTTACCGCCCCGTTGTTAATACACTCCCTTCCGTTTCTTCCACGATCTAATTTCATATTTGTTTGAGTAACTTTCTAATCAATCTGGACGTTTCTATTTAACTGTCAATTAAATCTTCAAGCACAACAACTCGGAGCTGGAAATTTGAGGAAAGAAATGAAACTTATGAGCATAATAAAGTCTTGGACCACCTTTCAAATGTTCATCCCTAAGAAAAAAACATCAAGAATTTATGGAAGTAAAAAATATCGTTTTAAATGACACCAATATATAATACACAGAAAACTCAAAAAAAATGAAACTACTTCAACAAACATTTTTCGTAGGCAAGATAAAGGAGCGTAACTTCCTGCTAGTACAACAAAAGCGTCTAACGAGGCGGAAGGATTTATGGACTCAAAGCTAACAGAAGCGATGGATATTTATAAAGGCCATAATCTAATCCGACTAGATCTCAACACTTGAAAGCAATCAGTGTCGGACGCTGCCCCGTCGGAGAAATGCATTCGCGATTAAAAGGCTACTTTATTGATGCAAAATATTTCCTGAACGCCCACAGACGTTGCAAACTGTTAAGTATCTACTGCGACAATATTCTTTATTGACGCTGCAGTATTTTTCTTATACCCTCTGCTAAGGACGTAAGTATCCGTCCCATACATTGATCCAGGTTATCCAACTTCAGTTATGTTTTAGTTCTTACGGATTACTACGGCTCGTAAGGGAGTCAATCTTTGTCTCTTGAGTTTTTGCTGACATGATTCTTTGTCAAGTCCACATATCAAAGTTAATTGGGAATTATAGCGCTGCAACTGATTGGGTACAGTGAATTATGGTATCGTACCGAAGAGTTAAATCGCTCTGATAAATCGTCAACGGACAGTAAAATTGGTAGCAAAGCGAGCACGCACATTTTAATTGCGGCCACGTACTCGTAAAGTGGGAGCCAATTGGGTAAGAGATTAATTCTTTCAATGGCTGGAAGATATTTCCTTACACATTTATGTTTGTGGTCTGCTTGATGCTGGTCATAAATCACAGTTAAGAACTATCTTAAGATATTAATCTGTCATGATAAAGTAATCACACAAAAGTACGTGAATAGAAAATCAGGTTCCTAAAAAAATCTAGGAAGATTAACGTAATGATAAATCGTAACAATAATGTTCAAAAATAGATCAAAAACTTCAAAATCGATAACAACGACAACCACGAATTCTATCCAAGATCGTGCGTAAATAAACGGCGACGCTGTGTAAACAGTGTAAAAGAGGTTTTGTTACGCTCAAAGCGGCGTAATTTAAATCCTAAATTAGTTTGTTTTTTGTCGCGGGCTGGAGATGCTGAGCGGAATGCGCCTCGGTCACGTCGCCCGTTCAATAAAACATTGGAAACGCAAGCGCTGGGATCGACGCTATGCTTTTTAGATAGAACCTTTGAAAAATGTGAGGTCAATGCCCATAATCTCATGCCATTTATGTAAATTGTACCTTCATACGGTGATTGACAAATGACGAAATGTGAAGACCTGACGTTTCTATTGCGGGTCAGGGTTCAAGCTTTTTGTTGAGTGTACAGATGTAAAATGGCCGCCGTACCACAATAGACGTAATACCGTTCATACTTTTTGTGAGTCATCGTGATATGTTGACACGATGTTCCGTTTTATACAAATTTTGATGGAGTTATATGGCAATTTTTATTTTAGAGTTGATTCACCGATTATTACTAACAAATTGAGACAAGTAATTCGAAGAACCTTTACGTAATCACACAAGCAAAAACAATGCTAATGTCATTAAGTTACACGACAAGAAAATCACAAACTTCGTATTACTATAATAGACATCAAAACAGGCAACTAGCTGATTAATTACATATAAAACTCACATTTGGAACTAAAATCCGCGACCTTCCACCCGATGCCGATGGCGTAAATCGAAGACCATTGTTCTGAATATGAGTAAGATATTGCGAGGCTCGGGTGCTAATTGCAGGGAAAGTGGGTAAACAAGACGTCTAATTAGGAACTAACACGAAAATAGAACACTACGATACAATAGATGATTTGTGGATTGTTTTATTTGGTGCCGTGGTTTGAAAATGTTATGAGGAAACATCGTGTGACTGAATCATTTATTGCTATTTTGAGTTCTGGTTACATGCTATCTATAATCTATACTTATATATATAGCTGAAGAGTTTGTTTGTTTCTTTGTTTGAACGTGCTAATCTCAGGAACTACTGGACCGATTTTGAAAATTCTTTCACTAGTAGGACGCTACATTACTCCTGAGTGCTATAGGCTACTTTTTATCCCGGGAAAATATTTTTATCCGGGAAAACTTTTTCACGCGGGCGGAGGCGCGAACAAAAGTCTATAGTAAATAAACCACTCATTCAAAATTAAGATGCATTATGTTTTTTAGCAGTACACGTCACGTCCTTTACTTGAAATGAACGCAGTACATCCATACTTATATTGTTATACCCAATCCGGTGAGCACATAGTAATCGGTGTCTTTCTTCCATTCATGCGTGAATTAATGATCTTCGGCTCGCTATTATTGTAACAACAAAGTCTCTAAAGGTTAATATTACGAAATCCTTATTGTTTTAATTTTTAAAAGGTTCATTTATATTGTTACATAAGTTATCATTGTTATACAGTTTTCTCACGAGGAGACCAACAATAATAGCAAGCGAGACCAAAATGGGAAGAGTAATGTCAGTTTTAGTAAAAGTCTTTGCAAAATTTGAATCAGATTACGATTTATGTAACATAAATCCGTGCCGAGAAACACGCTTTTGTTTCGCTCCCGGGCATTGCCAAATATTGCATGGCTGGTGGAAACCAGCGGAGAAACCCTATACAGTATACAATAATTTTAAACATATATCAGATTAAAGTATAAGGAAGTGTGATGATGAATATTCATATCAAATTAATGAATTAAACTAAATATAATATAGTAAAAACAATTTTACTAGAAACCCAACCACACATCAAACACACGTTACAAATTGCAAAATCAACCACCTTGGATGAGAAGGCCCCGCCCAAAACGTCTAATGACAAAGAAACGCGCATTAAAAAACTAACAAACACAGTGACGGATATCTCACGACTCGCTCCAGAAACGTTCGTACAATATTAACAAGACTTGCGCCAAGTCTCACAGATCCGTCATACAGTTCGTGATGTTCCGTTGCTATTATTTCATTAGACGAATAATTGATAGTTTCTTATGTTGTAACGTTTAGATTGATAGCTCGTGTTACGCTTCAGTTTTACATCGTATCGTGGGTGGTAACGTGTTCCTGTATTGTGAACTAGTACCGTTCTGAATGATTCAAACTATAGTTTCGTAACATTGTCGAGAAGTTCAAGTGGACTATTAACGGGCCGAATGCAGTGATCGGTTGTAAGCTTTACACATTTCTGATCATATTTCAATAGCTGCTAGTTGAATGCTGGTTAGTGTTATAATGTTGGCTGACTTCACCTCTTTAAGGCCCCGTGAGGTTGTATTTTTACTTACTTCCCTATCATATTTTACCCTGAATTAAGTTTTCCTATTAAACCCTATTACATGTTAGACGTATGTAATTTAATAACATGAGCATAGTACTAGACAACTTAATTAACCCATATAATTTATCAATAAAGATGCACATTAATTAAAGTTCATTATAAAACCATAAAATCCATGTAAATCTCGCTAACAAGTCGCATCAAAACTGGTCTGAAGACGATTTGAAACTTTACTAAGCTGTTTAATTAACGAACTATCTTTAATTATAAAGGTAGATGACATACATCATTACACGACATATTAAAAACAAGTTACATAGTGATGGACCAAATGCGTGCGATCGGAATGCATCGGTCACATTACCCAGTCAGTTAATTATTCAGATTTTAGTACATTCGCGTTCGGAGTTTTTGATCTGTTGTTTATGGAGTTTCTGAGATTTTGAGAGAAAGTTTATCTTTAAAACACCACATTTTTGGACTTTATGACTGTGCTATTAATACAAAATCATATAGTTATGCTGACCGTAGTTAAAGGAGAGCGGCCGATATGAGAAACGCTTATCAGTATCAATCGCTATGCTGGCCTGCGAACTAACTGTATAGCTGATCGCGAATCTCAGAAACGAGTCGCTGACGTGTTTATCTTTGCCTATCTGGGCTTCAATTCTGTAGGTCATTTATTAAGGAATTTGCTAACGAACAAGGTGTAGCTGATTAGTCATAGCGAATTAGAGACATCAGGCAACTACAGTTGTTAAGGTACGTGGAAATTTATTATATTGTGACTTATTGAAGTGGTTAATGAGTGGCAAGGTTTACGCGGTGTCCTTAAATTGTATGTAGTTCAAGTCTTGAACAAAGGGGTAGGTATTCATTTTAGTCTACTTCAGACTTTATTTAGCAATATTATTTCGAAAATAATGAAGTGGTATTTACTGTAACTTCGACGACAGTTCTTGTTCCGGAATTTAATACAAATTGAACGGCACAATTCTCATTAGCACATCACAAATCCGTTCCATAACCGTCACTCGTGTATCGGCTGACGAGCGAAATGAGCCATCATAGTAAACACGTGTCCCAGTTAACCCTTCGTGCACAAACCCATGTGGTCTGCGGGACCATTAGGCTTTGAGATAAACTGGCTGAAGAATGAGACGTGCTTCACGGTATCACGATACGAGGAGACAGGATATGCACCGCCGCGACTAACCCTTATTGTGTGGTGGTATGGGTCATTTCAGCCCATCAACCCGTCAGAGAGTACCTCTTTATTACTCAGTATTGTCATCAAGATTTGTTACGCGATATGATATGTACAAAACAAAGGTAACCGAGTTCATGGACACATGCTTTTTGTTACTTAGAATCGTCAGTTTTGTGTATTTCCTAGAATTTGATAGCTGTTTTTGGAAGATGTCTGATGAACGTTGTAAAACGAGAAATGTAATGGATGTTGTATAATGTTAAAACTTGTTATTCGACTATGAATTGATGTTGCCACATCTGAGACGCATGGATATACTCAGGATTTGGACTAGAGACGAGATATTATGAGGGAATTATGAGTGTACTGAGTATGTAACCATGAAATTCCTTGCAAGAGAAGCAAGGTCATCCGGGCGTCTCACAGCGCAACATCTAGGTTTGAGTCCTATAAAATATTGTCATGCGCTAATAGAATGAACTACTGAGAACTCGAAATCGCACTTTCTCGACGCGAAATAGATCAAGCCTTTTTCCTATATAGCCTCTAAGGCCCATTAAGAGACAGTGCATAATCTGAATAGCATAGCATCGTTAGCAACGGTGATATTTGATAGAGATACGTTGTGCCGATCCGCAGAACAAACGAACGCCATATACGGGCTACAACCGTTCATTAAATAGTGAGCGCTTTGAGCGGTCTGAGCTCTCTGAGCACTGTTGGGAACGTCGCTTGATGTATGGATATTTAAATTTCGTTTACCTTCCATTGATTTTATGAGACAGTTTAGGGGGACTTGTAACGTGAATGATATTTCTTTCTATTTTTTTTATTATCTGTAATTATTTTAGGTATTATTTTGTCGCTTCGAATTGAATTTTTCTGATTAAAGAAAACAAAACATTGATATATAATATTATAACTAGTATCAAACAAATTTATTTTATATTGAAATGCGATTACTTTTAGAAGCATTTTCAAAGGAACTCAGAGATAATAACGATTACAAATTAGAAGTCACATTTCACTTTGTCCTAGAAAGTGATGTAAGAACTGAAAGTGTATTGCTAAAACTAACGAAAAATCATTGTGGCAGTAATGAACTCAATAAATCAAATAAACTCACCACATCTCAAACTGTAATTATAACACTAATAACAATTCCAATTAACACATAACCATAAAAACATTCATCAATAGCAAACAAAAAGATCGCTGCTGCTACCGCCGCTGTACCAACTAAGAAATCTCATTAACATAAACCTACATCAACTAGCACAACTATTTTATTTCTATTTGATTTGACAAAAGAATCTATACTAATATTATAAATGCAAACTGAGGCCTGCCGTCCATTTAAACCGCACGTCATGCGCACGCTATCGTCAATTGACGCTTGCTTGCGGGCAGTTCTCTTATTATTATATATTTTTTTTAATAATTATCCTTTTTTTGTATTTTTCCCCGTGCTGATACATATAGTATTTACCGCCATCTGGTCCTGTGATCATGGCTAAATAAAGGTATTTTCTTTTCTTTCTTTCTTTCAGTTTTTTCTTTTTATTGCCTTAGTAGGCAAACGAGCATGCGGTCCGCCTGATGGTAAGCAGCATCCGCCGCCCTTGGACTAAAGCAATGCCAGAGGCACAGCTAAGCCGTTGCCTACAAAGTTTTGTTTTGCTTGTTCTACGAAAAATACAAGCAAACCGCATGCAGGCGTCAATTGACGATAGCGTGCGCATGACATGCAGTTTACGTGGACAGAAGGCCTAATTATATCGCTATGTCTACAACACTTTCACGGCTACGCCTCCAATTTTCATGGTATTTGGTAAGAGGTATGCTTGAATACCAAGAAAGAGCATCTTTTTAATATTTGGGCATTGTCTTCTTTTTAATTATCAAAATCTGAATAATAAGCGGATGAATAATGACAAAAGTTAGTAGAATACTCAAAAAAAAAGGATGAACAAGACACGAAATATCTACAGAAGCTTCTAGAGCTAAAATCAAGTAGCTTAAAATTAAGAATGAAAAGCACAATTAATATGGTGAACTTCGCCGATTGCAGACCAAAAACTAAAGTCAGTTTGTCTTACCGCCGTTTTCAATAAACGATGCAAATCGGATTTTCATATACATCGCGAAAACGGACTAACAGAAAGTTTTTATTTACATGTTACCAAATAACTTCTTTTGATTAGTTTCTTCCTGAGAGATAGAAAATTTATATTAAGATCGTTTATTATAAACGGCCGATGAAAATAGATAGCTTAGTTATACATGCGGTATGCCAAGCATGAAAATATGCCTCAGCTACGCGAACTAAGCTAAACTCAGCTTAGTTTTCAGTCCGTAACCCGCATAAAGGAAAGGGCAAGCGAAGTTTACTACCTACTCGTAAATAACCTGGACAAAACAGATTTGTTACTATTCGGAACCTATGCAAATTAACATTGCAAAATTCAACTAAAGTTATAAACTGGTTTTCCTTGCGACTGTTGTGAACTTGTGTGAACGGATGGCTGGCCTAATCTAATGTCCAGGTAAATTGGTGTTGACAAAACTTCCTCTTGCATTTATCCCTCGGAGTCGGCGCAACACACTTCTTCAAGTATTGCAGAAAGAATTTTATGTTTTTTTTTTAAATATACTATCTTTGACGTCACATCTACTCAACTCCAATTTCAATTTAGCTTTACCACGGCTTCACCTAACGGTCGGGCTAAAAAGTACTGCATTTACCACGACATAAAACTCACTTTACAGTGTTTTTCTTTGGGTCAAGTGACATGGCTTGCGAAGGCCTTAAACTATCAAGTATTTTCATAAGATGCCGCGTGCCACAGCGATATGCGGAATAATATTCTGCTTATATAACAGATGTCTCAAGTTTATAAAACGTAACCCAATTGCAATATCAACCAGTTTAATTTTATATAAAATTAAAATGTATGACATTTTTAATAAATATTAATTTAAACCAGTTAGTAAATACTTTGGTGTTGTAATAAGGTCAGAAGTGACCACACAAGACGTTCATAAACATGGCTAAATTAAAAAGTACGACATTACCATCTTCATTAGATGAGTAATAATCACTGTTAATCAATCAAGCAATCTGACGGAAATAAATTAAGTGTGCCAGGGAAAAGGTATTGTACGCTTTTTACGAATAATATGGTCCCAAGTAAGAAATTATCACTTTATACGAAGGTCTCAATAACACATGGCTTCGGGTTTAATGAGTCTCCATAGCGCAGTAAATATATCGACTGTCAAAGCCTCAATGCCTCAATGCCAGCTCCTAGCTTTGCATGATGTAAAAATATTATCGAGTTCGAGTATAGACAAAACTTGAAGGTCTCAATAACACATGGCTTCTGGTTTAATGAGTCTCCATAGCGCAGTAAATATATACTGTCAAAGCCTTAATGCCTCAATACCAGCTCCTAGCTTTGCATGATGTAAAAATATTATCGGGTTCGAGTACAAACAAAACTTCTTAGTCAGTGTTATGGCCATGAGTTATTAAGATAGTTTTAACTTTTGATTTAGTTTGGGGTCAAAAGCAGGCATAACAAATGTTTGATACTAGCTTTTGCCCGCGTGAATGAGTTTTCCCGGAATAAAAGTCTCGCTTTATATTTTCCCGGGATAAAAAGTAGCCTGTATGTTAATCCAAGACATAATCTACCCGTGTGCCAAGTTTCATCGAAATCCGTTCAGAAGTTTTTGCGTGAAAGAGTAACAAACATCCATACATACATACTTACAAACTTTCGCATTTATAATATTAGTAGGATGTTAGCATTATCATTAGGGATATAGTAGAGTCTATAATAAGTATAAGCCAATATCACTTTGCCCGACCCGGGTATCGAACCCGAGACCTCAGAATTGCAGTCGTACCGTAATATAACTACGCCACCGAGGCAGTCGCATTGATGTATTTATTGGAGAAAAAATAAATCTACTCAAATGCCAACCTAATTCAAGTTTTTATACCAATGAGCCATCTGCCAATATTGAGGATCACAAAGAGACCCATTAGCCGGTGTGCCAATCGAATGGCATAAAAAAATTGGGTCCGCGGCGCATCAACCACGCAAGATGAACTGCGGAATGCGGGCTTGGCGTAGAAGCTTAATATTTACTTTTGGAATAATCTCTAACTCTGGTAGCGTCTGTTGTTTGAGTAAGAAATATGGCAGAATTTTTCCTTCCCTTTGCATACCACAAAACAAGAAGAACATTGATGTAGAAAAAAACCAGAATCATTATAAACTAGCTTTTGCCCGCGGCTCCGCCCGCGTGAATGACTTTTCCCGAGATTAAAGTCTCGCTTTATATTTTCCCAGGATAAAAAGAAGCCCATGTGTTAATCCAGGACATAATCTACCCGTGTGCCAAATTTTATCGAAATCCGTTCAGTAATTTTTGCGTGAAAGAGGAACATACATCCATACATCCATTCTTACAAACTTTCGCGTTTATAATATTAGTAGGATAAAACAATAAATACTGTCAATAAATTATTAAGATTCGCAACTTTTTAAACCCGAAAGAAGGGTGTTAACGCGTACTGAACCGATTTTGAATATTTTTTTTACTAGACAATCAATTGAACGCCGCGCCGATAGTAACCTTCAATGCAAAAAAATATCTGTATTAAATCTTAATCTATTGAATTAAGACGAGTACAACTTCATACTATCTAATTCTCGATGGGCTTACTGATGACCCTGTCATAGTTTAGATATACGGGCTCAGCTTCAATTCGGACATCTGCAAAAGATTCTGTGTACCTAATATAGATTCAGATCAGACGTGTTTTATGTAATTGATTTGTAAATGATCTTTGAAGTCAATTTTAATTAACATAGTTTAGATTTTTAGAATTCAGGAAATTAAAATCATGCAAATAGTATATTTTTATCGTTCAAACTAAATATAAACGAATAAATAAAAGTTGGTGCACGTAAATGTTATTTCCTATTTCGAATATGTAAAGCGAAACATAAATTATAGACAATTTACAAACAAATTATTATTTAAGGAAAGGTGAGCTTAGTTTATTTTGATAAAAATTATAATTAAGGCTCGGTGTCAGGTTTCCCACTTGGTTAGTATCATGATCTACACACTATAATAATATGTATATTGTCGACAGACGACCTTATAAAGATCGCAGGAACTCGCTGAATGCAGGCTGCTTCTGACAGGTTGGTCTGGAAATCTTTGGGGGAGGCCTATGTTCAGCAGTGGACTTTCTAAAGGCTGAAAAAGAAGAACAAGTACAGGATATTCGGTACTGAAATTAACATTGGCATAACATAATTCAGTGTAATTTTTTTACAACTAGTAAATATTTATAAAATCATATTCCAATAATGTATTCATGCATAATATGCTGAACTGATTGAATACATCCAAATAATCTATACTATAATAAAGCAGTAGTACTCTGTGTCTGTACATTGAAAGAAATATGATAAAAAAGAAAGGGGGTGAGTAAAGAAGAGTAATGAACAAATCAGCTATTTTTGCAATTCCTTTCTGCCTGTTTTTCTGTTTGCTTATTACTACACATCTCCAAAATAACTGAACGGATTTCGATGAAATTTGACACGCGGGTAAAACATCTCTTGGATTAACACATAGGCTAATTTTTATCCCAGGAAAATATAAAACGGGACTTTTATTCCGGAAAAACTCTTTTACGCGAGCAAAAGCTAGTTTTGGAATGTGATAAGACTTATGCTTCACTTAAAAAATGTCTTTACTAGTAGTAATGGATATTATGATCTAAACATTTAATTGTAAGACGAGATCCTTTGCGTGTATTCGAATTTAGATCACATTGCATTTAATGACGAGACGAGCATGCCGTTCGCCTGATGGTAAGCGATACGACCACCCATAAACAGTAGCAACACCATCCAGCACCTTGACTAACAAAGTACTGTGTGGCATTCCACTGCGCTCGTCACCCTGAGACATAAGATGTTAAGTCTCATTATGTCCAGTAGTTATACTGGCTACAATGTCCTTCAAACCGAAACACAACAGTGCATGCACACTGTTGCTTGGCGGTAGAAATAGACATTTGGAGTTTATCGTGATATAGCTTTCTATGTAAATCCATAAACCCCTGATGCTAGATATAATTTATACATTTATCAATGGAACGATGTTTATAATAAACTATAAACTTACCTTTAATTTTATTGATCGTGATTGAATTGGAATCATATGTGTTTAGTATTCGTATTTTTATTCGTTTTACTCAATACAAAACCTTCCCAGGGTCTCAAACTGTCTCCATACCAAATTTCGTCGTAATCCATTTGGTAGTTTTTGAATTTATTGCATACAGAGACGGCGGTCGACTTTGTTTTATACCACGTAAGGAAGGAAGGTTCTTTATCTTAGTGTGCAGCCTGCTTGTTATAGACGAAGTCCTATCACCACAAGCATTGACTAGCGTGATTTACTGGTGGTAGGTCTCTCATTATGTAAGAGGCCGTCTGGGTGGGTACCACCGCAATGTCTATTTCTGCCGCCAAGCAACAGTGTGCATGCACTGTTGTGTTTCTGTTTGAAGGACATTGTAGCCAGTATAACTACTGGACATAATGAGACTTAACATCTTATGTCTCAGGATGACGAACGCAGTGGAATGCCACACAGTACTTTGTAAGTCAAGGTACTGGATGGTGTTGCTACTGTTTATGGGTGGTCGTATCACTTACCATCAAGCGAACGGCATGCTCGTCTCGTCATTCAATGCAATAAAAAAAAGTGTTTATTTATAAAGTAGAATGAGTTGTCCGAAATTGGATAACCTTTATTATAAGCAAGAGACTCGGTGTTATCACAGAAAGACATAATGATGATGATGATTATGATATGAGTCGTGCCAATTGTGCGCTAACTATTTGCTCCTTTGACTATCATTCTTGGATATAGGCGTGATCTTAAAATCAAACTCACCTAATCATATGAATTTAGGAAAAAAATATCCGTATCCAGTTGAGATATGACTAAAACTATATTCTGTTCTAAATCGACGAAAATATCCTAATTTAAATGCACGCACATTGTGTTAAAATAAGTTCCAAGCCTGATTATTTACTCATCTTAATGATTTAAGATATCGTCAAGGAAGTATATATCTAGTAAATTGTGACACTAGAATGGATACTCTCAATTGAGTCGACAGAATACAAGAATGACAAGTCAATAAGGTCCCGGACGATCGCAGTGAGCTTGTTCGGTTTCTGAAAGTGACGACAAAATGTATGATGAGGTATGGATTTATTTCGATATTAATTTAAAGGCTTTAGATATTTTAGATCATTTTTACATCGATCTTCATTATGTAAAGAGCAAGCAGTGTTTCATTTGGAAATATTACATTATACTAAATCGGACATGTCCGGTCGAAGGACGCAATTCGTCGATATTTTGGACAGGTTTGTGCTTACCAACATAAACATAATCCACTTGTAGCAAGATATAACAACCGTCCCAAAATTGCTTATTCCCAGACGAGCAGCTTGCTCGTCATCAGTATAAGAACTAAACTTACACTAAAGCAAACATGTATGTACTAGTTCTAAGTCATACCGAGAGCAGATTGTATCGCGTTATTTATTGCATAGAGTCATGGTTCAATACCTTTGGGCTTATTATTATTCATTGAAGCCGTATAGGAAATGTTTAGCCCGACCGAGCTCCGTAATGACAAATCAACTTATGAATCAAAATATTCATATCGGGTATTAGGATTGGATGTGGTTTTAGGAAGATATTGTAAAAGGATTTTAGTATTTTCCTTGATTGTTGCTTCTCAAAAATTAATAGGTAAATACGTGTCTATTTCTAAGTATATCACGTTATTTCTAAGGCTCCAAAAGCTACATCTAGTACATGGATTTTGCTTTATCAGCCATAGTAAAGCCCAATTGTTGCTATTTAGTATTCCTTCCTTTTTATTTACATTCATTTAATGTCACTGCTTGATAAATTATACCCATTACAAAGCTAAGAGACACACCTCTTTGAGCAGGAAACAAAAGCATACAGTCTCTGCCAAAATATTAGCATTAATTTATCAAAACACGCGACATAACACGAGCGTTTTGACCGTTAACAAAGTCGGTATGATGTATTGTTCCGGAACAATGCGCAGGCGCGGGTACGAGCGCGGCCATTGTGTGAACCGGTCGCGAGTCGCCAGTCGCGCGGATAATGCTGAAACTGATATAAGAGATAGGTATTATAGGTTATGATCGTTAAAACACTATCGTCTCCATAAATTATAGGAGTCTTTAAGGTTATGATTTAGAATTAACGGCACGAATTATGTATGTCAATGTAAGTGCCTATTTGTTATTTATGTATGAAACCGATGGTTACTTCAGTCCAAAATCCACTCGTAGAAACTACAACAACAAGCAAAACTTATATACCGTTGTATATAAAATCGCCAAAATTCCTTTGCAATAAGCGCCTAATCTACAGTCACAGCATAACGGGTACAAATGATTTCGTGCATGAGACCCGGCACTGATTAAACCCGCTGATTTTGGCTCTGATATACCTCAGCTAATAAGGCCTTGGAGGCAAAAAGAAGAGTTGTGCTTTTCGACCGCCTGACCGCGCTCAAATTTCTAAAGCCACACCACACGATTATAAAGCCTACATTAATCGTGATAAAGTACAAAATGCAGTGGTAATATTAATCTCAGTCCGGGTGCAAGCTGGAACTTTATCGCAAGATCCGTGAAAAGATTCCTTTTCATGTGTTTTTGTTAGCGAGCACGTTCTCGTATAACATAAAAGTATGTTATGATAGAGCTGCATTGCATGCGACGGCACTTTTATGTGATTATGTGAATTATTGCAACGTTCAAGAAGAAGTAGATTCCATTAGCTTTAGATCCAATTAGAATAAGTCAACATAAATACCATCTTTAACATTGAGGATATAGAATTCAGTGGTTAAATTTGGTTTATCATGAAACTAAAATTCTCTATTAGTTACTACTACAATTGTGTGGACTTATTAAATACGTAAATAGATTAATATATATATATTAATCTATACTATAATATTATAAAGCTGAAGAGTTTGTTTGGTTGGATGAACGCGCTAATCTCAGGAACTACTGAACCGATTTTGATAATTCTTTAATAGGAAGCTACATTACTCCTGAGTGCTATAGGTTACTTTTCATCCCGGGAAAATATTTTCACGCGGGCGCAGACGCGAGCAATACTGTATTGTATTACCACCACCCCTACTACAAACTCTTGTCTTGTATTCTCTATATTTTAAAAAAGAATTTTATACTCACATACCAATCATTTAGGACCCGAATTGACGACTTGAATACTTGTCTCGCAAGACTCACGCAGTAAGTCTCAACGCCCTTATTGTACGAACGCTTCATGTACTCCAGAAAACGAATCATTTAGATGCAATCGCCTTAGATCTGGTTAAATTGCACCACTACATACGAGTTGACGACGAGAAAAACGTGATTGCATTCAATAGCGTTGTATCGGCGGACTCGATCTGTTTTCACGTTGTCAACCGAGGATTTCCCCTTTTTGTTGGAATTATTTAAGACTAAAAGGCTATCTATCACCTGGTATTATTCAATTAGACTGTATGAGAAATTTTAAGGCATTTAAAAATGATTAGTGACGTTAAAATCTTGTATGATCGGAATTACGCTTTATTAAATTGAATATAGAAGCCAAATTACGCTGTGAAACTAATTAGACAATTGTGAAACGATAAAGGGCATGTTGTATTAGAAAATACAGTGTTTCCCGATCTGCGAATGGGACCCAGAGAGTTTTTGACTACAGTCCATGCTGCCACTAGACCCAATATCGGTATATCCACACAATCCAATGCCAGCCTGTTCATTACATTTCAATATACCCGCGGTGTAACACCTAGCCGAGGTTTTATCCAGAATACTTAGTTTTTTCTCACGCTCGCCGCCGAGTCATCTCGAAACGAATTTGAGGAACTGACCGCGATTATCTTTTATATATAAAAGACAAACAAACCAACAAATGTACTTTTGGGGTCCAGTTATAACATTACAATTCAAAACCCGATTCTAGAGTATTTTTAATATTATGATATTATATGAGAATTTTTATAGAGAGTATTAAAAATAAAGGACTTTTATCTGCCATATTCTAATATGATTTTTTTAATTCACACACTATATCGATTTTATACTTTTATTAATTCTAAATTATACCTAATATGATCCGCTATTTCAAATTGTTATTAGAAATAACCAAAAAAAAAAATATTTTTTATAGAAATTATGAAACAGATAACATTTTTGTGTTAATAATATTTTTGGGTGTTTTTTTTTCATATAAAAAAATATCTATCGTGCTCTCAATAAATAAAAAGAATCTTTTACCTCCTACTTTTCATTTTTTGTAACCGTATCAACCGTTTTAAAAACAGAACAAATCCAACAGAACCCCTACCACGCAAACCGGACTCACTATTTTTTCCACTCTCGATCCAGATACGTGATCGGTGCGGCGTAACGAGGCAGCAACCAGCGTAGTAGGGTCGATTAGACTAATGCATTTCTTACAAGACACACATCCTTTTATTATAAACGCATTTGACGATGGCGCCCCGCTAACAATCAAGAAACAGGTTGAAACCGAAAAAGACGCTCAAAACACATTAAATTGGACTGATGACATTTTGTTTGCTTGACAGCATCCGTCATCAATTTCGCGCTGATTATAATAAAAACATAGGCCTCCGCTAAAGATATGTCCTCTATAGATGCGACATATTCGTGAACGGGTGCTGCTTGCGTGGACTGGTCTGCTCTGTTTATTTTTTTATTTTATTTTATTTATAAAGGTTTACCAACATTTGTTTACACTTATACATCTAATAGCTATATAACATATACAAAAAGGAAATTATGAACTAAGTGCAACAATTACTTACAGGTAAACACCACATGTACAGTCAGCAGCATAAGTAGATGAACAAATTCAAAATTTCAAATTGCCTACATACTTTTGTGTTCTTACTAATCTTGTTTTTCTCTTCACAAAAATAAAATAAAAGGTCTTCACTCTACTTCAAACGAAGCAAAAACTATTTCAGTTTAACTTAATGTGTATATAGGCGATTTGAAATTTTGATTTTGTACAGATATTTATGCTGCTGACTGTACATAACAAACGGTTAATAAACTATAAATTTTATTTAATTATTACTAATATATTTATTAAGCTTACAAATAATTTAAAAAAAAAATTAACCCAAACGCCATACAATAAACACAAAAAAAAATAACATAAAAAAGCATGTAAAATGACACAAGAAGAAAGGTACTTGTTGGGAAAAAAATATATAATTAAATGGCCATGTTATCCAGTACATCATAAATTGACTTAGAGAATTTGGCAAGGGAGTCGAAGTCTCTGTTTGATGGTTGACTCTATTCTTTACTTAAAATTAAACATGTAGCTGGTTATTTGACTTAGGTACTCTCCGTTAATTGTCGCATTTAATATCCATCTTTGAAATTGAATTTATGTTGTTACTTGCAATGTGTAAAATATATATATATAAAAAAGAATTACCTATAACAATAAAAGACCTACGCTGAGTTTCTTGGTGCTTCTTCTCAGGTCAGTGGGCTTTTCCGAAGCACTGGTAGAATCTTTTAGACGATAAAAAACATTGTAAAAAATGACGTGCAAAAGTGCCCTTAGGGGCCTAATTACTTAATAAATGATTTGAATTTGGTATCCAGACCGACCTGTCAAAAGCGGCCTGCATCCAGCGTGTTCCTACGACCTTTATCAAGTCGTCTGTCCACCTTGCAGGTGGGAGGCCTATGTTCAGCAGTGGACGTTGTCAAATCACTTAAAGCAGAAAAAATAGTAGTAGCATTTATTTATGCCTAAATCCATGCCATATCACAGATACTCAAAACTTGCATTTTTTTACAAAATTCAAATAGTGTTTCCGACGGAGGCACCTCACGCAATTGTTACCACATCACTTCCTTACAAGTACATCCAAGAGCTGTTAGCCGACATTCGGCCAACGCATAATAATACTTAAACCCAAACTTGAGCAATTGTCCTTGCTACACATGTTTTGGCGTCTTTCGTAATCGCGTGTGAATTGCTGAAGCTCTGCCGTAAGTCGTAACAGCTCTGTATTATAAATAGACTTCTGCTCGCGGCTCCGCCCGCGTGAATGAGTTTTTCCGGGATAAAAGTCCCGCTTTATATTTCCCCGGGATAAAAAGTAGCCTGTGTTACTCGCTGATAATGTAGCTTTTTATTAGTGAAAGAATTTTTCAAATCGGTCCAGTAGTTTTGGAGTCTATTCAATGCAAACAAACAAATAATCATATCTTTTCTTTTTATAATATTAAGTGTATAAGTATAGATGTAATACAAGGAAACGATAAATTTGAGTAAGACATTCAAGGTTTTCAGCAAATTAGGGAGATACTGTTTTAAAACAATACCCACAAATATTTGTTTAATATTTCTTGTTATTTTATTATTGCTAATATACATATATATATATATATATATATATATTTATCCCGCAAACAAACTTCCGTCCGCTGAAGGTGAAAGTGCATTTAAATTGGCGTCCACCAGCTTTTGACGTCCGTATACCGGACGCCACTTTTTTGGCCAGTGTCACTTAGGTCCTATTGGTCCTGGCTAGCTGTAGAACAAAAATCGATGGAAGCCAAGAACTCGATCCATTGGCTGCAATAATATATTGGATAGTTCACGAAAAAATCTCGGCCGGGGTGAGGCGCTGCTGCAGCGCGTATATCGACAGCCGTATACCTCGGTAATTTTCTGACGACGATTCCGCGTATTTGGCGTCCGCAGTTGCGACGTTGCCAGCTCGCTCATTAAATCTGTGTCAATAAATCATAACATACCGCAAGCAACACAATATTCACCATCGCAGATCACTATAAGGACGTCCAACAGCTATATGCGGATGTCCGATAGCTGTACCATACCATACCACCAGCCCTGTATTATATACTGCCTACTGCTGAGCACGGGCCTCCTCTTCTACTGAGAGCGTTTATGCCTTAGTCCACCACGCTGGCCTTGTGCGGGTTGGCAGACTTCAAATACCTTCGAAAATATTTTTTGGGTAATTCTCAGGTATGTAGGTTTCCTCACGCCGTTTAGATAATTGATAAACAATACACACATAACTTTAAAAAAATCGAGGTGTGTGCCTTGAGTTTTGAACCGGCGTACATCCGTCTCGTTAAACTGTTCCATTCCCAACTAGGCTATTGTCTAGCTGCTAGCTAGCTCATATACGGACGTCTAATACCTATATATGGACGTCCAATAGCTATATACAGACGTCTAATTACTATATACGGACTTTCAATAACCAAAAGTGGACGATAGCCTAGTTGGGAATGGAACGGTCTGACGAGACGGATGTCCGCAGGTTCAACATTCAAGGCACACACCTCTTATTTTTCGAAGTGACGTGTGTATTGTTAATCAACTATCGTTCACTTTACCGGTGAAGGAAAACATGAGGAAACCTACATACCTGAAATTTCTCAAAAATAATTTCGAAGGGATTTAAAGTCTGATAACCCGCATTAGGCCAGCGTGGTGAAGTAAGGACTCAACCCTCTCAGTAGTAGAGGAGGCCCGTGCTCAGTAGTGGGCAGTACATAATACAGGGCTGGTATGGTATGGTAATAGTTATATACGGAGGTCCGATAGTTGTACACGGACGTCCAATAGTTATATACGGACGTCTAATACCTATATATGGACGTCCAATAGCTATATACAGAAGTCTAATTACTATATACGGACTTCCAATAACCAAAAGTGGACGATAGTCTAGTTAGGAATGGAACGGTCTGACGAGACGGATGTCCGCAGGTTCAGCACCCAAGGCACACACCTCTGATTTTTCGAAATTGTGTCTATTGTTTATCAATTATGCCCACCGCTGTAGATGCGTTAGCGTGGTAGACTAAGGCCTAAATCCTCTCAGTAGTAGAGGAGGCCCGTGCTCAACAGTGGGCAGTACATTAAACGGGGCTCGTATGGTATGGTAGTAGTTTAGAATTTTCCTTTAGTCTTGTTTCACCGGGTGCATGTGCTCCAAATATTCATAAATACGAATGTATAAACTGTGGATAATGTTGTTAGTTGTACAATTATCTCCTATATGTAATCTTATTTGTATAAAACTTATTGTACAATTGTTTTTTATACCGGATAAATAAAATAAAAAATACGTGTGGCACTCGGAGACTGCCGCGGTAAAGCTATTGCATAGCATTTTTTATCACAAATTTTGATTGACTAAACACAAATTCGATCTTACGCTTACCACATAAAGTAGATTTTTTAACGCGAGCAACGCACGTTTAGTCTTGTTATTGATAAATGTCAGAAATGCAATGGTCATAACAACCAAAGTAGAATAAATCAAAATTTGAAAAAATAATGTTACGTTCGATTCTTTTGTTCTCGTGCCGTGCCAACGCTGGGGAAATAGCTTCTACGCAATGTATTTAAGGTTCATATTAGATTAGTAAGAAATGGTTTTAATGACTTTAATAAATAAAATAAATAAAAATATACTCGTTTCAAGAATTATAGCTTCTACGCATTGTATTTAAGGTTCATATTAGTAAGATAAAAAACATGTCAGGTTATTTTCGTTACGGAATTTCTGGATTCGGTCTCCACGCTCAAGGCCCCCAAAAGAAGCTATGCAATAGCTTAAAAATAAAAATAAAATAGTCATATACGGAGGTCCGATAGCTGTACATGGACGTCTAATAGTTATATACGGACGTCGAATAGCTATATACTGACGTCCAATAGCTATATACAGACGTCCGATAGCTGTACAAGGACATTCAATAGTTATATACGGACGTCCAATAGCTATATACAGACGTCCAATACCTATATACGGACGTCCAATAGCTATATACGGACGTCCAACAGCTATATGATAACGTGGCAGATAGGTATGTGCCCCCCTGATAGGAAGCGATTCTCACCACCTACGGATGCTTGCAACACCAGGGGTATCACCCTCAAGCAGCCGCTCAAAATGAACACTTCCCCATGAAGTCTGGCGACCTTACTAATTCTGCATCACCCAAAGGTTGACTATTAGAGAATGCCTCAGGCATTAAGTCATAAGTCACCTGTATTCATTTACTGTATACAAAGTTGAAATAAATAAATAAAGTCCGTTCAGTAGTTATTGCGTGAAAGAGAGACAAAACAATCAATCCATCCATCTATCCTCAGTTCAACAAAGAAGATTATCATATTTACAATTTTAGAAGGATAGGATAAGATACTCGTAGGTACATAATATATATAAATATCGGGCATCCGTTCAGGTATAGGTCCTACGAGTAGATTTGAAGTTGAAACGGTATACAACAGACAATGAGACAAGCGATAGTAAAAGAAAGAGATAAGTAAACCCAAAGCTGGCAACGTCGCACTCCCAAATACCAACCATCCTGTGAGGACGTTAAATAAGCGACGCATTAGGTATATCATGATCTATATATCCAGGAAACCAAAAATCTATGACCATGTATCGGGGTTCAAAAATGTCTGGGCATGACTGCAAAAAGAATATTGCCCCAAATAAAATTACAGGAAAATAAAATATCCCATGAAGCAGGAAATCGAAAAACTAAGCAATATTCACAAAGACATCCTAAAAAATTTAAGTGGAACTGGGGGACGCCGTAATGATGCACAGTGTGCATGAAGCCAAATGCGTTGCTGGATGTAAATATATATATATATATATATATATATATATATATATATATATATATTCTAAAAAGTGTCACATAAAAAAAAATCTTATCCATTTTAAATCTCGGAATAATTTTATAGTGGCTTCATAATTATGTTTAACGTTAAATTATCGAGAACATTAAAATTCGTAGTAGTCGCTATCCTATAGTGTCACGTTGAGCAATCATTATTTAAAACAAATTAGAGGTAAGTCAGGCAAGTGTTGTAACAAAGTGTGTTTGAGATTTGTTGAAGCTTGTAAGGGCAAGGTCAATACGTCTGCAATAAAACAATCGAGTGATACCTTGTATAGCATAACGTTTGTTTATTTGTTGAGTTTAGTATGGTGGACTTTCATAATCAAAATTGGATTTATTAACCTAGATAATAATAATTTTGACAATTTTAATACAAAATATATAGATACGTACTTCTTTCAAACTTACACCCAATTACTATGTTATTGCGAACAATGAAGTCGTATATTTAACATAATATCTTTCATACATCAACAAGATGAAACCGAATAACAAAAAATATGCACACCTACTGTTATGTAAAAACTTAACAACATTCTCGTGTCTTGCGTGCTCAGTATGAGCCTAAAAAAATATTGAGACGTCAATCTACACTCACCAATTTCGATAAACTCATCTAGGGACAACAATACTGAACTTTAACCTTATATATTTTAAGTTGATAATAATTATTACATTTGTAACAATAAAACATTGACCGCAATACCGCAACTCTTTTCATTTAAAAAATACGTTCAACAAATAATTTCAATGATCAAGTCATGTTACGATTAGTCATATATGAGTTCATGTTTCATCACATTACAAATAACATATTCGTGAGCCGTGCGCGCCGCGCGGGTCGCGGGTTCATGCCCGTGCGCATTCTCGGAATCCAAGCCACTTTTGGTACATATCGCGGAGCCCAGCGGTACTTTTACTAAATTGCCCGATTAGCTTTTTCATGTATGCGGTAAACTGCCTTGGCACGTAGAATTTGTGAAAAATTTTGGACTTAGTATGTCGTGAAAGAAATAAAAGCCTTTTTACTCATAATAACTATTATTCGTAACCCTAGCATATCAATTTCCAAATTTATAAGGAATCATAGACCAAGTTAGGGTCCAATCAGACGTAAAATGATAAAGATCGCATTTAACGTGTTGCGAGCCCGATGAAATGGAACCATTGAATGTAACATTCATAAAATAGGAAACAATAGCCGCCCTCGGCTTCTACGAGTCGTAAACCAAATCAACAGCCGTATAAATGGGAGAAAGCTCTTCCCCACGTCAAAATAATTCAATGATGCCTTAAAACGGGCATTTAATTACAAACTCTTGAGTACGACGTGTTCTTCAGATAATTATTGTTTAATACGATTAAAATTAGTTCGATGCTAGTTACTAAAAAGTAAGTGTTCCTTAGCTTTTATGTGAACAATTAATGTGAATGGTTTTAATTACCATACTTGTTGCTCCTAAAAGGTTCGAGCGTCCTTTAATAGGGTAAATTACTATGTTTGATTTGGTACATTATTTTATATGTAACAGAAACTAATACGAAAAATAAATTCTTATGTGAAATCAGCATCAAAATTGCTTGAAAAATAAAGCAATCACTCATATTTGAAATATTGTTGTAAGCTAAAGTGGGGACGTGGTGGGGTTATCTTTGTGCTGTCTTTTTTTTTTACGCACGCAGCGTTGTGGCTGGCGACACTCGATGACGTCACATTATGCAGTTTCCGTTATCTGACAGACACCCCTTTCACCAAACTTGTAAGCTGAGTCTGGAGTTTTGGCGGGAACTTGGAAGTGTCATGAGGTGCTCTTGTTTTAATTCATTATTTTGGTGATACTTAGTGTTATATTGCATAATTATGGTGGTATATTATCCAATATAGTTCTATTAAAGAGCTCAAATGAAGTGAATTGAAATAATTGTGCTAATCAAGTGTTTTTTTTGTTGCCGCCAAAACTCCTCGATAAAGTCTTGGTAAGGTAGCCACTGCTTTACTTCGACATACTTCAAAATAGACAAATCAAACTTGACATTGGCAAAATGTGAACACAAATGCCATTTAAAAAAAAAAAAAACTTTTAAGCTTTTTAGCTCATTTAATATTGCTTGTATTTTGTGAATTATTTTTCAGCTAGGTTTAGAAAGACATATTTATAAATGTATTTTTAAGAAAGTAATCAACTACCCTATTACAATTGAAATTAATAAGCAGGAAAATAATATTAGATTACCATAAAACATTCTGATGATTTTTGTTCTTCGTTCCAATCATTCCTGCAAATACTAGTCTCTGGCATAATATCTTTACAAATAAAAACAACCAAAAATAAACCAAAACGCAATCTCGTACTGCATGATATACTTTCCCCCTTTTATGGAGGGATATTGAAATAATACCATTTAGCGCAGATGGTAAAAAACAAACGAACATACTGTGAATGGTACGCGGACATGAAAAGACGAGACGGGCAATCCGTTTTTTATATAGCTTTGTTCATTTTGTGGGCGGGGTTTTATGTGGATGATTGTACGATTTCAAAATCGATCCTCGAAAGCAATGTCTTGTAATGTGGAATAATTTCGACCGCAACGATCAAAATGTATGGTTATTAGCGCCCAAATTGAAAACGATAATAGATTTACTTGAATAGTGTGTAGGGCGATGGCTGATGCTATTCGAATTTCGATACAGAAATGTTCGTGATATCTAATTCGCTCCGAAATATCGATAAAAAAATCTATGTATTCGATTGACATTCATCGATATTTCTGAAGCTAATTTTGGTACAAACCCATAATGTTACGGACAACAAATTTTGTAAAGAGATATCCGTAACACGTGTCCAGACGGACCCCTACAAGAGGGGCAACAAATTGTTATTTTTATTTAAGCGTCGATCGCGACCCTTTGTGGAAATAATAATGTAACGTTATAGATATTCAGTTTGTGCATTTGGCGGACAGTAATTGTGGCGGTACAGTTTTTACATTTCTCACTAGATGGCGCTAGTAAGGATCAATGTGAAATTTCAAAGCAGAAAATATAACGTTTAGAAAAAAACAAATAAATATAAATGTTTTATTTTATCTGTTTTTTATTTTTAATGTTTTAATTGATCAGATGTTTAATAATATCCGACCATCAGGTCAAGGGAAGTAAATAGTTTAAAAATAGATAATCCGACGCCACCGTATTCAGATTAACGTAGATCCAGTTTCAATTTTGTAGATGAAATCTCGCATACGCATGCTCACGCCTGTTATCCCCGAAGGGGTAGGCAGAGGCGCAACTAGTGCACCCACTTTTCGCCAAGCGTATTCCGTCCCATGATGTGATAGGGGGCGAGCCTATCGCCATATCGGGCACAAATTCCAGACTCCGGGCTGATACTGAATAGAAAAATCCAATATCACTTTGCCCGACCCGGGGATCGAACCCGAGACCTCAGCCTTGCAGTCGTACCGTAATACAACTACGCCACCGAGGCAGTAAAATCTCAATAGCTAGAAAAACAAAAATTTCATTGACGCGAAAAAAATTACATTTCTTACGAAATAAAGCGAACAACCTTTTTATAAGATGCACCAAATATAAACACAGTGAACTCTCGGCGTTCTCTGTTCCATATTCAAATCTTAGTGAATCTAGTCCGTGGACCGTGGACACTGACAGAGATGACATCAGCAGAATGCCGCCCACCTCCATTACCGAGTGGACAATTGTTATCGCTTATCTAACCATCGTATGATTTAGTATTTATTTTGGATTTTGAGTTCGGTGAAACGTTAAAAGTTTGAAATGTTGTTAAAGTAACATTTTTGTTAATCTTTAAAAGTGTACACTTTTAAATACGGTAACAAACGCAAGCAAAAACAAGTTTGTTAAAACGCAATAATTTATTAAATTTATTCGAAACGTGAAGATTATGAAGTGCTTTGAATTTTACGATGTAAGTTAAATTATTTATTTGATAAATAACACGTGTATTATAATCAGCAGAATTAGTTATTAACAGATTCGAATATTAATTAAATTATAGTTATGACTAGCTATTGCCCGCGACTTCATCCGCGTAGAAGTCGAAAATGGTTCTAATAGGGTTTTTAATTGTTTTTTTGCGTTATCAATTTTGTAATAACATACAAATTATTACGTTCAAATGTGTGAATACTTATAAAATATAACAACCTTTATTATAGTTTAGGGATTTAAAGGTTAAATAAACATGAAAATAATGCCTACGTCATACAAAGAACACACCCTCCAAGTTTCAGGTCTCTACGATTAGCGGTTTAGGCTGTGCGTTGATCCGTCAGTCAGTCATTCAGGACAAAGCATTTTATATGTATAGATGTTAATGGTTCACAATATGGCATTCGAAATTCAAAGCCACTCGAATGTTTACTACTATGATGAGAATCATTAATATTACGGCATTCGATTTCCAAATTTTCTTGTCTATGAACGATCATGAAGTATAGACTATAGAGCATTAGAGGTAGATAATCCCATCCAGCCAGTGACACGGAGTGTGGCGCGCGCACGTCGCGTCGCCTCATCGCGCGTTTGACAAGCCCTCACGTCCCCGACGGACGATTTGTTAGAAATAACAGCGCCGCGGTTTAATGCACATTCATTTACACTTCAACTACTCTGGACAGGTTCATAATATTTTCAAATGTAATTATCGTGTGTACAATATTTTTTACTGAATTGTGAGAGGATCAGCACCAACGGGTGTAGGATTTAAGGAGCAAAATTAATTTTATTTCTACATATGTTGATCTGTTATAGACTTTAATGTAGCGTTTCATAGGTCAATGTAATATCTATTATCTTGAGAGAATTATACTCTAGGACCCTGCTACGGCGGAAATAGATAAAGATAAACCTTTACGAATCCCTCGTTTCCAGTTTTTTTTGGAGCGCCGTTTGCTGCATCTAAGTGGATAAAGCAGAGAGATATAAATTTCCTCTCGTGGTCTCAAGCTAATCCCCTATCAATTTACTAAGCACCACTCTAACATCTTCAAATCGTGGCAAAATCGCGACTTCTAAACCAAAGCTTACTAACGCCTCGCGACTTACCATGACGCAAAGTTAACTACAATTAATTGCGCCAACATTTCCTGCACAACCAACGTATCGTTTTCCATATTGTCTGTTTACGTACAAATAAAGCAAAGCGAACGCCTTACAAAGCCCGTGCAAATATTTCAAGTAGTATTTCCGCGCGGCGGTACAAGCATCTTCGCGCCCTTCGTATCTACTCCCTCCATAAAGGGCTAGTTGTTTTAATGAGCACCACAAATGAGGAAAACAAAGGGATCCGCTGTAACGCGATCACCGGTACTATTAGCTGCGGAAGTCGCGTGAGAATCTATCGAGAATATCGCTGATTAACGTAATAATGTCTCCAGAACATAGAACGCGATCACCGGTACTATTAGCTGCGGAAGTCGCGTGAGAATCTATCGAGAATATCGCTGATCGACTAGTGTCTCCAAAACATCGAATCGTATTGCAATAAATTTTTCAAAAAGGTTGTTTTTGAAATATGAATTAGCAAATATTAATTTAATGTACTTATCCGGTAACCTTCAACTATCTATATACTGGCTAAAGTATAATATTAAACAGTAATAACACACAAATATAAGTAAGCGCTAAGCGTATTTGAAGTTGTGCATAAAATTCGGCATCTTTATGGTAATACAATTGAATTGAATTGAGTAATATCAGTGATTCTTATCTTTTTGCTGTCAAGGCACGTTCAAGTTCTACTATCTACAGGATGGCAAAATTCTGGCGACCATAACGTCACTTAGTCAACTTAAATTAAGAATACCTACATCAGCTCTCAAAACTCTTATGTCACAGAAACACTATTCTCGAATTCTATGCACTATAGCGACAAATCGTAGGGGCGCCTGGCACATTACCCGTTGACATATAAGGAGATCTGATAGAGCTTTAAATGCAATATGGTTGTGCAACACTCACATAACATAGGAATTTCCGTTGATAATATATTTCTTTATGGACCTGCGGGCGGTACAAACAAGTCTTCATGGGCAAGATGTAGTCGGTATACCCGTTATTACCAGCCCTGTGTATTA
Source organism: Sphinx pinastri (assembly GCA_947568825.1). NCBI lineage: Eukaryota > Metazoa > Arthropoda > Insecta > Lepidoptera > Sphingidae > Sphinx > Sphinx pinastri. Next base: position 3,073,798 of record OX387615.1, read on the forward strand.
TCCCACTGCTGAGCACGGATATCAAGTACTGAGAGGGTTTAGGCTTTAGTCTACCACGCCTGTTTGGCTAAAGATTATACATTTAACATTAATTCAATGTCACGTTTAAAAACAGATATCTTCAAATTAACAAAAATCAAGTAAACAAGACAGATGTTATTATTTTTATTAACTAAATGAAATCTAAGTAAAATTTTGAAGGAAACGGTTTCCATGTCTCTGTAACATACGATCTCACACGACGATATCATTACGTAGCTTCGGTGAATAATGTGAATTACGTTATGTAAACTTTACGACTTGAGGAGGTAGTTAGACTCCATATTACTTCTTATTTTCCGAGTTACTTTAACTGTAATTAGTTCTGTCCTCTTAAAATATGCAATTTTTGATGTCTTATAAGACTGTTTTAATTCTGTATTCAAGCTGTTTATTTTGGTGTACTCTTAATTCCAATGGCATCCAAACAATGTGCTAATTTAGTATTGTCGCTATAAACGATATTTCATACATTAGCGTTTTTTAAACGGCGAATATTCAATAATGTCAACCCTACAAGTGGTTCTATAGAAAGCATGAACACACTAACTTAATGACATATTTGAATTTTTAGGATTCCGTACGATAGTGTTGAATTTTTTTTTTAATTATGTTACTTTTTTAGGTAGTCCCGTCTACACGAAGAAAAATTAAACATTCGCTTAAGTTATGCCATTATTTTGTCGTTTCTTACCAATAAAAAAAAACGCAATATTTTTAATACTAGTACTTTACTTTCTTTTTGCATTATAAAATGTGAATGACATCGAGCCGGCATTCTTATCCGCGTGTCTACCCACTTGTTGGAAACACGATGGGCATGATAACGTTTCTTCTATGTAACTGATGTTCATCACATGTCTTTGACCAAAAACTTCCTAGAATTTTTTGTAGATCATAAAACATTTTTATGAAAGTTTGACAAACGTTCGTGTTGGAAATATTTTTTATGGCTTGGGTGTTGTGGAAACTGGATGCGGGATATTTTATTTGTTTTATGAGTTAACAAAATAAAAAAATACGAGTATTATGCACTATGAAGCAATTCTATGTTTTCTTGAACTACTAAATTAAGAAGAAAAATTGAGTTGACGTTCTCATTTACAAGAATTAATTGTTTTTCGTTAGATTCTACGAAACTTTTCCAGCATATAACATTCCATAAATAAAACACTCATTTTTGACAATTCCTAATCTCACACACCAACTAACAATTTTGTACAGAACCATAGATACTTTCTCGAACTGTCCGTTAGGAAGGGTGCGCGCACATCTGTCCCTGCAGACAGGGGCCGATATGCGCCGGAGCATACAGTATAAGGGCTAGGGCAGGCGCGACCCAAACATTCTAACGGTTTTGTGACATGTGGAGGATACTTCAAATTAATTAATAAAAGGGATTTTTTGTGAATGGAGAGTATTTTTGCGGTGCGTAATGCATATGTCATATATTGAGTTATTGACGGATGAATAAGAAAGGCTGGGGATCCATCTCTACGGCAATCAAAATTTATCGCGTTTATCGAATTAAATACACGTTGTTTTTAGAATTACATTTTTTAAATGATCGTTTACTGCTTGCCGCCCTACTTTTGTGGAACATCGATATTCGACAGAAAATCTAAACGTTCATCTACGTCGTAAATTCCGAAATTTCATCAAATTCATTTCTGCGGTACCCACCTATATGCGTTAACTTTATAAAATATCCAAATACACAAACTGTCACTTTATAATACATATTAAAATATCGTATTGGCTGCAATGTTAAAAAAACTGACATCAGGTTAAGTTATGACATAGCAAAATCCCGCGTGCGAATAAATTAGCATTGCGCAATGATTTAGTGCTTGATAAAATCAAACAGTCGAAATTGCTCACTTTCCGAGTGTCCTTATATAAATGCGTCGAATATCAAGATAACATTATACTACCATGAATCATAGTCAGTTTGAGCTATTGCTACTAGCGCGACGCCGCGCCGTGTTCACACTTCTCAGGTGCAGATTATATACAATAATTACTCGTATGATTCAGGGCTATTCAGTCTGTTCCATAAAATGACGAACCCTAAACGAAGATATATTGAAATGGGACCACTTCGCGACCTTTATTTACTAAATAAAGAAGGAATCAAGGAAATACGCTCCCAATTTTCAGAGAAATCAGTGTACATACATAAAAAAAAATACAAACACACGAATTGATAACCTCCTCCTTTTGGAAGTCGTTTAAAAAATAACATACAAACATAGATATATCGTTTAGATTTTGTTTATGCAATAGACGCTTCTGAAAAATCTACTAAAATAAATTACGTAAGTTGATTTTGAAATGAAATGCAATAATTTATTTGAACCCATAAAATGTTATACATTATTTACATTCCGTCAATATTAACTCTACCACCAGTTCGGAAAGCAGTTCTCACTAGAGAAGAACGGGCAAAAAACTCTAGAGTTGCTCTTTTCAAAATCAGTTCAAGGTATAAAATACAATGTATGATATAGAGTATAGAGAAAAAAAATACAATTCATTATTTATACAAGTATTTGTTTATTTTGTTTAGAGCAGTTAATTTATATACTCGCAAAAATAGGTAATAAATTTTAAATTCCTATATGTTTCAAAAATTAACGAATACCAATATCTTTAATATTAGTTTCTAACCTTTAGTTTTAATTAATATTGCACCTTATAAATTTCTATGCATATTAGTCGAATCTTGAATCTTGTTCATGAAAACGTGGAAGTTTTTAACCACATAATTAAATTCAAAGTTATGCCAAAACGCCTAAAGCATGTGTGCATAATACTTTTAAATATTCAATGAGAATTCAAAGCGAAATTTCCTTAAGCATGTCTATGCGGTATGCTAAAGCTTCTAAAATTTAACTATATCCAGCATTAAGATTTTGATACAAAACTCATATGTAACTCACTATTATCAATAACACTAAACAATACGACAAGGTCAAGAGCTCACCAGCCAGATGGCGCTCATCCATCACTCAACTCATAAATTAACATTCAACTTACTTGCAAAAGTATTCGCCTCTCGGTGTGGACAGACATGTACCGCCGTTTTTACACGGCGACGGCGAACACGACACGAACCCTGCAACGATAGCAAAAACATTCATTAGCCTTTAATGAAACGCTCCGGTATTGTTGAAAATATTATGTGGTTGTTGACGCCTCGTGGAAAGTATCCAGCGGCGAAAATGGTGTAGGTGACGCAATTACCGGCATATCATGGCTCATTAAAACGTTTTTCATTTTGGCTCCTGTTGAGCAAGTATTTAAGAATCAGGACAATATTTAAAAAAAAACTCGTATGTGCTCACGCCCCAATATTTCTCGCCGCTATTTTTTTTTAACATCAACCGATTTAGCAACTAATGTTAGGAGCGTAAAAGCGTCATACGTTACAGCTGTATAAGGATATTTGGGTCAAAATAACAATTAAGAACATAATAAAAACTACGCGCTATCAACCGACTTGCCTTAAATAGTAAATTGCTAATGCAGCGCCATACACTGCTACGATAATAATAAATTCAATTGAGAGGAAATCCTTAAAAACGAATTGAAAAAATAATCAAGTTAATAAACTGTTGAGGGCACGTAAATGGAAATACATTATTGATTTGCAAATGAATTAAGTAAAAAAATATACTATATTATATTTAAATTATGATAATACTAGGTGCTACTCAAGGACTTCGCCCGCGTGTGAAAAGCCTTTCCCGCTACAAAAGACTTTCAAACACTACGACGCAAGCGCCATCTACTTAAAGAATTGATTAAAAATATCCATTATTTCCCATGGGAGCGAATTAACGGGATAGAAGTAGCCAAATTTCATCCAAATCCGTTTAGTTGTTTCTGCGTTTACTTGTAACAAACATAAAAACATCCAAACATTTTGACAAACTTTCGCATTTATAATATTAGTAAGAAACTAAGAATTAATAAGGTGGGCAAATTTCATGAAACGTCGAAATAACTTCCATACAAGCACTTTAATTTTTAAAAAATATACTACAAATCTGTTCAAATGATATCAAGGCTATTTGAAGTCGCCTTCGCCTATTGCGGTTTTGAGTATACATAGTCTCAAATTATTATGACGATCGGGCGAGTGATACCAGACGAGTTTGTTATACAAGTTTGTTTGTGAGTATAATATATTACTGTCTTGGAAATGTCACATGAATATTTAAATGCTCTTATTAATAATTACCGAATACGCCGGGTAATAAAATTCAATTATGGAGATCACGGAATACTTGTCAACTGCGTTTATAGAGGAAAATTTTAACACAGTCTGTGTAACCTAAGTTTTATGAAACAACATAAAAATATATCTGGTGAACAGTACTGCTATACAATACTATGTAGCAAAGGATTCTGCCTAGTTATATTTATGGAAAGAGACGGCATACACATCAACAATGCTGTAACCGATCAATATTCGCTTCGCCAGATTCGGCCATGACGTCACCTGTCAATTAAGCGGACATCGTTTTTACGCAGCGGCGCATAAGGTTCTAGTTACAAAAAAAACAGTGTTGCCATAAAAGCGAATATTGACCGGTTAAAAAGTACCAACCTCAGAACAATAACAGTGCTTGTTATTGTTCTGAGTACCAACACCAAAACTATCATTTACGCATATCTGACGTATCAGCACTGCACGTGAGATGTAATCAGAAACACCAATCACTCGACATCTGGACCACCCAGACGCTGCCGATTGTGCCGGCAAAAGGAAATAATTAAATCACCAAACATAGTGCCCGCAAAAACTCCAATCGATTTGATCGATTTAATTGTCAGTGCTGCGTGGTGTGTACATTAGTCATTTGTTGAAAATGCAGTGGATTTGTAATGGTTTAAAAATAGAATCAATGTGGAATTAGCCGGGTATAGAGAAGCGTGGCGTTAATAACTTCAGGGATGATATTTTTTTTATTGCATTGAATGACGAGACGAGCATGCCGTTCGCCTGATGGTAAGCGATACGACCACCCATAAACAGTAGCAACACCATCCAGCACCTTGACTTACAAAGTACTGAGTGGCATTCCACTGCGCTCGTCATCCTGAGACATAAGATGTTAAGTCTCATTATGTCTGGTAGTTATACTGGCTACAATGTCCTTCAAACCGAAACACAACAGTGCATGCACACTGTTGCTTGGCGGTAGAAATAGACATTGCGGTGGTACCCACCCAGACCGCCTCTTACATAATGAGAGACCTTTTTTTTTTTTTTTTTTTCCCCTTCTTCGGCGCATTTAGGGACGGCTGCGGGCTTCCTCGGACGAAAAGTGTCTAAGTTGTCGTCCGCAACCGCCCCTGCGCGGTGCTGCTTAATGCAGCCCGTCTCCTCTTGTAGGGGGCACACATGTTATCTTGCGGCGGACAGCACCCGTGCCGACCGCCCCAACCCCCCCTGGCCCCTATTAGTCGCCTCCTACGACAGGCAGGGGATACCGTGGTGGAATTCTCCAATCGCCCCCAAACCACAGGGCGGATAATGAGAGACCTACCACCAGTAGTAGTTTGATAGGAATCAAGACGTAGATTAAGAATACTTACATGCAGAAATTGCACGTGTCTAAGTAAATTACAAATAAATCAGCTCTCTTCTTTAAAAATCTCAGTCTAAACTTTTGAATTGCATAAATTATAATTTAACAAAATGTAGATTACATTTTGTTAAAATATAATTTATGTTTATAAAAAAAGCGTCAACATTGTGTAACCTAAAAAATCACGACACATAAAATTAAACTTTTCTAAAACTATATGCGATAAGGCCAGATACCTCACATATTTACGTACCACTCGTAAAATGCAAATACATCTGAAGCATTCCGAAACTTAGATAACGAGCTACGGTAATGATCGAACGCGTCCTCCTATAAAAATCTAATTTATTACTCCCGTTTGACACACTCGTGATATATTAAAGACAACTTTGTGTTTTACCGCTGTTTTAAGGTAAAAAGAGATCTTTGGATGTCATTTATTTGATGGTAAGTGAGAAATGGAAAGTATGGCCGGAACTGATCAAAAAGATTTTAGAGGTTCGAGATTTTTGAAAATATTAGGTAGTAATATTTTTTAATATTATAATTTCTAAAATTTGTGTTAATGCTTACAGGTGGTAGACAGCGGCGATAGCCTAGTCGGGAGTGGGACGGACTGCCGAGACGAATGTCCGCAAGTTCAAAACCCAAGGGCACGCACCTCTGACTTTTCTAAAAAGTTATGTGTGTATTCTTTGTGAATTATCGCTCGCTTTAACGGTGAAGGAAAACATCGTGAGGGAACCTGCATACCTGAGAGCTTCTCTGAGTTTCGAAGGTATGTGAAGTCTGCCAACCCGCACTAGGCCAGCGTGGTGGACTAAGGCCTTAACCCTCTCAGTTGTAGAGGAGGCCCGTACTCGGCAGTGGGCAGTATATAATACAGGGCTGGTATGGTAGGGTATGGGCTTACAGGTATTGATATTTGTTTGGGACCGCTGAACGTATACATATAGTGAGACTTTTATACCCGGAAAAAGTCTATCACGCGGACGAAACCGCAATCAACACCTAGTTCGTAATAACGTCTTATTGCAACATTAGATAATTCTGGGAGGAATAACCCAATACGTTTTACGATAAAGTTATCACAGATTATTAGGCCTAATTCTTGAGATTTGATGGATCGTGGGAACATTCACAATATGTAAATAGCGATAACATTAGACACGCCTCAATTTATATCGTATTTACTTTTCAAGTATTTCATATTGTAAATATAGAAGTAACTTAAAATGTTCAGTTAATAAAATAAGTAAATTTTTACCAATTCTCCAGTTTACAGCTACAGACTGGAGTCGGGCTACAAGATATCCCATGTATAATCATATTATTTATTCAATTAGCAGATACAATTTTTGTTCAAAAGTTATTTTAAGAGTAAGTATTTTGACGGGTAACATACAGTGTTGAAGCTGGCCACACTTCCACCTAAACGAAAACAAAATATCCCCGGTCTTGTGGGAAAAATGACGCGAAGGCAAATAAGAACAAAAGAATCTCGCTCTTTTTCGTTTAACCCAACAATTTCTGGTTTCCACAAACCTGTGTGTTTGGACAAAAAGCAAGCCAGCCGAGCGGCATCACCTTATAAGGGTCACCCATTGTTTTTGCAAGGTTCGCCACTGCGCCCAAACCCGGCATTTAAGCGGACATTACAATGGTGCGCGTTTGTTTAATACCTAAATTTTACCTAATTAATACATGTTTTGTATTGTGCTCACGCAAAAACTCAGAAGACTTGTTTAGTTTTACAAATAAATCATCCACTGAAACAGATGGTAACTAATTATAGAGGATTAATTCTGTATTTTGTTGTTAAAAAATAAAAGCTGAGTACGAGCTGTAGATTATTATATTAAATCTATTGACTCTAAAAATTTCACTGCCGTCTACAGAAAATTTAATTGTTCCAATATCCCATATTTTAAAATACAGTATACATAATATAGGATTATATTGTATTTAATTCAAGTACAAAAAATGCACTATAACAATTGTAATGATTCTGAACAAAGTAGACTGAGTAAATAGTCACTGTCATCATCAATAACATCAATAAAAAATCTTGAAGTCAGCCCTAAGGTGACTTTGATAGACGCCCAGCCCGTCCATCACGAATTATACCAACTTATAACATAATGACAACGGTAATTCTTCCAGTTGACAACTTCCTCGGTGTGGCCGGCAAGGCGTCGTGGGACGGGTGACGTCATCCGAAGTTCTGACAAATGCGTTGGATATCTTACAATGTTTATTTTTGTTTGATACCAGTTTTTGTATAAAGTCTAGTCGCAAACGCGCGTTGTGTTGATCTTACATTTGTACAGAGATGTGATTTATCTAGATACAAGTATCTGAAATACAGATACAAGATACAAAATACGTATTTAGTATCTTGTATCTAAGATACTTTTTCAATTTTTATTTTGTATCTTGTATTTAGATACAATTTTTTAGTATCTTAGTATTTTATAAATACTTAATTTGCTAAGATACTTTTACTAATTATCTATGCATTTTTTACATTAACGGCTCATTTAAGGCCCATATACACGTTGCAAGTTTCTTGCCTGTTGCATACAATTAAATTGAAGCAATATATGACTTGCATGGTTTCAATAATCAACACGTAACATTCTTGATTTGTTTGTGTAAAAAGCACATGCTATAATTGGTTAACCAAACATTGTATTCAACTGGTTTCTGTCTTCTTTTGAAAACATGAGGGCATTGAGTCTTATAATTTTGATTTTCAGTGTGTCGCCTGATTCCGATAAATCTCAATGAACTTTATTAAATCAGCAGAACCTAATTTTAATACTTTTTACTCATATTTTTTAATAAACACAGTAGCTTTTTAAAATCTAAAATGTTAAACATTTGAATTTTTTTATGGCATTGTATGACGGACCACCCAGACGGACTCTTACATATGAGAGACCACCACCGCAATGTCTATTTCTACCGCCAAGCAGCAATTTGCATGCACTGTTTTGTTTCGGTTTGAAGGACATTGTAGCCAGTGTAACTACGGGCCATGATGAGACTTAACATCTTATGTCTCAGGATGACGAGCGCAGTGGAATGCCACACAGTACTTTGTAACTCAAGGAGCTGGATGGTGTTGCTACTGTTTATGGGTGGTCGTATCGCTTACCATCAGGCGGACGGCATGCTCGTCTCGTCATTCAAGGCTATAAAAAAAAAAATTCAAAAGGTATCTTATTTGAAAAAAGTATTTAGAAGATACGTATTTTGTATCTAGTATTTAGATACAATTTTCAAAAGTATCTTGTATCTGGTATCTCAAATCCTTTATTTACAAGTATCTTGTAACTTGTATTTCAGATACTTTTATGTAGTATCTTGAACATCTCTGCATTTGTACATGTATATTACTCATCATTCAGCAACGTGGCGCATCTCCAAACATGTTGAGCGTCTTAAACTCCAATGATTAAACTATACATATTTTCTAATCATTGTCAATTCCAATGAACTCAAATCCAAGTTCCATTACCGATATAACAAAAAACCACAAACCTACACTTTGAAAATCATGTAATAAAAATACATTGCAACATCAAAACAATCGTTTTAGAGTCAGAGGAAGCACGGATAGGGTTATCTATCGACCGTGGGAACGTAACCGTAACCGATAACGGACAACAAAATTATTTATAAAAAATACGAGATATGTAATTCGCCTACGATTCGCCTTCCATTTCCGTGAGCCGTGAGAAGGCTACAATCTATGTTTGTGGACGATAATGGACGGTGCCCTGTACCTAAGGGCCTTAGCACTCGACATTGTAGATGTTTAGCGTCTTTTATGCGCAGTTGCGTTTTAGCGTTGAGATTTGGTTCGCGAAATACTGAGGCGAGATTAATTGAAAATTCTTGTTTGCAAGACAGCTTCTTGATTCTTAAGTCTTCATATTTGAATCTATAAACATTAAAGCTTTTTAAGTTCTTATGGAATTTAGACTTTATTTTCTTTAAGTAGTGCGGTCTGCGTATTTATGAGTTATTACATCTTGTTTCCGAAATACATTGAGCTTAGCATCCTTCGAAAAATTTTGAATTCGGACACATTATCCCGTCGAAAAGCGATTAAATCGCAGAGCAGTGATACTAATGTCTGTTCTGGCCCTAAGTCTAAATTGATAACGTTGCGTGACAGAATCGCGAAGGCCGTTTGGGTTCAGATTGCGTATTTTTGTTGTGGATTCTTGGACACAGACATTGGAAGAACATATCCTGGATTAACAGATTACTACCAAGGTGCTCCTGTATCATTTTTGTTCCAGGAATAATCTTTCACACAAACAACGCCGCGAACAAATCTAATATTTTAAAAGTCATAATTATAATGAAACCAATGTAAAATAAGAAGCGAATGCGTTATTTGCCTATAATCTGAGTGATACACGCACGATAACAAATAAAACCTGTAGTGTGGAAATAGACTATCAATATAACTTTTTTATAGATGGCACAAAAAAATTACATTAATCGCCCATAAAGTCTTGCCATAATGCGAAACTAGTTGATATAAAAATTCAAATAAAGAATACGTTACGCAATAAAACCTCATTTTAAAATTTACCTATAACGCTTTTTGATATGCCTCGGCAAAATTAGTAGTGACGTCATTGTATCCACGGAGTAATTGTACCCGAATTCAAGAGATTTTTGACTAAGGATCATTTCGGTTTAATTATTTTGGCCTAATCCGCTTAAAGGACCCAATATACGAAGGTATTCTCATTCGACCATGGCGTGCCATACACACTTAAATTCGTTTAATATCACTTACATTGAATATGAATAATTATTTATATCGAAACCGTATAATTAATGTTTTGACAGCATTATGAGATGTCGTGCTGGGGGCCATGATTTTTAGAATATTATACTCTTAATGGCTTTTATCATGCAAGGCGATTTGAAAGCAGGTGCTGGAATACAAAATACGGCGTTCGTCTCGTCGATCTTGTATCGTTATCCACACACAATGGTACATTGATATACATAAGACTCTTGAAATCGTCTAATGCATTTGAACTGTTTTGTTAAGCCTAGCAATCATGATCATGAGCAAGAATTACATTGAAATGTGAAATGGTATTGATATTTGCTTTATAAAAGTCTTTTAGATGCTCATATTATAATTTGTATTCAATGATAATATTGTGAATATAATTCCGTCAGGAAATCTAAGAGTCAAAAGTCATTGTCTTTGTGTTGAAGAACAGGAGAGCATGACCTGGGATTTGAACCCGCTTACCGTCTCACAAGCCGTTCAACACCAGCTCGGTCACGAGGGATACAAAACATAAAGCTCTTTCTATAGAAGTTATTTTCTTACCGTACATTCTAGACCAAACCTAAAACAAGTTCAACGACAAAATGTTGAATGAAAAGTTGAAACCCTTAGCTAATCAGAGAAACCATCTCCGAGCGCGCTTGCGTGACGCACAGACATCAAAACGAACGCCATTTATAAATTAAACAATTAAAGATTTCACGCTGAATGTAAATTGTTTGACAAGTTGTACACTCGATTACTGGTGAATTTTGTGTGCGGTGGAATTTAGCGCTCTTTCATACGTTGCGCTGTGGAAAATCCATTTAGTGTGTAGAGATGACAAAATAAGTTTTATTTTTGTATGAGCGCTGATTACTCAACACGGCAGGTGTATAAACACATTGATAAGATTCCGAAACGGTCATTATTCCAAACTATGCACATAAATAACATCATTCCTCCAGAATCGTTCCAACAATGTAGCTCCATTGCTTCATTTCTCATAAAAATATTATACCAAATTACCTCTCCGCTCGGCCATAACTCATTGTCATCGATTCATAACCCGACCGAAATTAAAGTACCATTAATTGTTAAACTTAATTACGGTGGCGGTCGGTATTTTTATAGGGCGCGTTATACGTGGTAGCTTCGACGCCTACGATACGACGGTGTCACTAATAAAACTGTGTAACGGTACACGAACGAGGCTGCTGGTCAACTGGCCTGGCTGTTTGTTTTTATTGCCTCGCTCGAATGACGTAAAAAACATTAATTAGTGAGATTTGCTTTGGCCGTGATTGGTTTTAATGTTTGTTTGTAACACGGTAGCTTTTGGGATGTATTCGCTATTTTACATTTTTATGACAAGATGACGGTTTATAGAAAAAAAGACATATTTGTACTGCTATATTGGAGGCTAACATCTATGTTCTCAAAGCAGTAGAATAGGTGGGCTCGCGGAGTTGGATTTCCTTATTGTATGATTGCGAGTCTATCGGTACAGCTATAAAGCTATCAAGATAGGCTCATGTAGCTTGAATATTCGAGCAAGCTATAGCCCAGCGTGTGAACGGCACGGCTTATAATGCCACCACTTATCATAACCCAAACTCGAGCAAATTCATATCTTATCTCGGCTGCCATCCTAAATCATCTTTAACTGCTACTTAGTCTGAACCGCCGTTAGAAACAACGCCATCTAGCGGTAGTCGGCTGTAATGACTAATCGACAACAAATAAAAACTTATGAAGTGACCATTAAGAGAAAGCCAAGGGAGTCAGTCATTAGCGATGTGCGTTAATGTATTTAGTTTTTGATACTAGATCTTTGTTAATTAGTTAGCTGTAATCCCGGCTCGTTTGGTTATCTTGTTTGTAATTAGATTACATTGTAATGAGCGAGTGTTTATGGGGATATAGAGGAAGACGGGTCAAAGGCTTCACGGAGAAAGCAAATTACTATTGAGATCAACAATACTATCACTATCTTGATAAAAAGTTACCGAGGTCATAAAATCCGTAACGTTTATATTAATTATTCGATAAATAACGCATGGCGGAGGTCACCTATGTTAGACAGCTGGACATCGAAAACTTTTACCAAATAAATCAAACATATCAGGACCTGTAACTAATTGTCATAACACATCGCTTCTGTCTGTGTTTCACTTAGCCGATGCACTGACGTTCAGATAACATTATGAATAATATGCCGGTGTGTGTGATTAATTGTGTACGGGAGATTACATGAAGAAAATCTTCAAGTATTGAAAATTAGAGATAGTGGGCCGACGATAAGAAGAACTGGTGGTAGGTCTCTCATTATGTAAGAGGCCGTCTGGGTGGGTACCACCGCAATGTCTATTTCTACCGCCAAGCAATAGTGTGCATGCACTGTTGTGTTTCGGTTTGAAGGACATTGCAGCCAGTATAACTACTGGACATAATGAGACTTAACATATTATGTCTCAGGATGACGAGCGCAGTGGAATGCCACACAGTACTTTGTAAGTCAAGGTGCTGGATGGTGTTGCTACTGTTTATGGGTGGTCGTATCGCTTACCATCAGACGAACGGCATGCTAGTCTCGTCATTCAATGCTATAAAAAAAAATAAAAAAAAACCCCTGGACAATCTATACATATAAAATGCTTTGTCCTGAATGACAGACGGATCAACGCACCTGAAACTTGGAGGGTGTGTTCTTTGTATGACGTAGACATCCGATAAAAAAAGATTTTCTGAAATTCTATCTCTAAGGGGGTGAAAAAGCGGGGCAAAGTTTGTATAGGAAATCATTTAATCATTTTATCTTAAGAAAGTTTTCCTATATTTTTATAACAATACTATTTAATACTACATAATGACTAATTAATAACACTATTGTCTTTTAAGTGATCATATATTCACATTTATATCTAGCTCGCTTAATCGGTCAGATTAATAATACTTATTTTTATCACTTAAGAAATAATGTTCTGCAAATTGATTATAGGCTGCCAAAATGTAGTTTAAGTGAAACAATGCATGATGAATGCGTATAAAAAAGCGGGGTCCGGTTTTTCAGACTTCCTTTTGGTAATTTTATTTAGTGAATCCTTGAATTTCCTATTTCAATTAAAACATGTTTTATACTGAATAGGTTTATATATCATAATTATTATTACCGGCTCTAAAGTATTTATTGCTTGGGCTGAAAATGCGTAGGGGTCGTGTTCACCCTCCGTAGCGGTGCGCGCGCGCATCCCGTGGAATATTGCAAATACATATTATAATATTAGGGAGATCATTCTGGAACGATTCTAACATAATATTCACTATAATAGATCTTTCCAAATGGTCAAGCTTCCAGCATAAATATTTTATTTTAAATAAAATCTTTTGATTTAGCTTAGATTTAAAGAAATATTCAATACATGCAGTAGGTACGAAACTAATATGTAAAGGCCAAAAACTATCCCACGTAAAGAAAACAAACTTAAATGCATTAGATACCTACTTTAATCTAAATCAGTATTTATCACTTAAAATTCAATGAGTGTACATGTAAACTAAACTGGATTATTACGAAATCACGTCAGCGTCGGGAATGGGGCAATCTTTAATTTGATTAACTACAAGTGGCTTAATTTGCATCGACCTACTGCGACTGCCCCGATACAACTCTAATTAGACAATGTTCACCTAACTTTAGGTCAGCGATTTAGTACTGATCTACAACATTAGATTAGACGAGGATCTAAGGTTTCGTGTAACAGTAATTACTTTTTAATTGCAAGCGCAGCAATGAATGTTTCTCTATTGTCGCCACTCTGTAAACTTGATTGATTGATGAACTGTATATTGCACTTATTCCACATTAAGAAGGATTAAGATACTTTACAGCATCCGAAAACAATAATCGATTATTATTTTCAGAATCGATTTCTCTATCCGATGAGCACCCTTCTTCAAAAGTCCCTACCAAGGTCACAGTGCGTCACACGTTGCTCAACACGATAGGTAACCGGGCCTTCGAATCAACGCAATTGAGGATGCCCCGCCACTAGAACTCATATCCGCTACTCTCATTGCTGCGAGCTCGATTTCACTACAAATTTTGTCAATAGAAGCGAACTGGTTTATTAAGATTCACCAGGTCAACGTTACGTAACTCAATTATGAGTTAATTTTCAATGTGTTTAATAAACGAATAAATCAATGACTGCAATAAATCGTGAGGCTTCCACCTAATTTGTAAGATATTTGGAATTTACGATGATAAAAATGGACAAGTTTTATTCATTCAGAACACTTAAGCTTCATTTACGTATACTAGATGTAGCCGCAATATGGCAAATATCGTTATATTTTTCGACAAAGTACGTAAAAATACTTTTTGGAAACGTCTTGTTTTGTGGTAAGAATGACGTTATCACCTACTTCTACAGCCAGCATGCAATGCAATCAGCCCTGTATTATATACTGCCCACTGCTGAGCACGGGCCTCCTCTACAAGTGAGAGGGTTTAGGCCTTAGTCCACCACGCTGGCCTAGTGCGGGTTGGCAGACTTCACATACTTTCGAAATTCTTATGGAGAATTCTCAGGTATGTAGGTTTCCTCACGATGTTTTCCTTCACCGTTAAAGCGAACGATAATTGATAAACAATACACACGTAACTTCTGAAGTCAGCGGTGTGTGCATTGGGTTTGGAACCTCCGGACATTGTCTCGGCAGACCGTTTCATTCCCAACTAGGCTATCGTCTACAGCCAACATACTTAAACTTCAAACCGCTACTTATCACTATTCCGGTACATTTTAGGTTTGATTTCAGCCTCATTCACGTCTTTAGAAAAAACACTTTTAGGCAAATTATTTCCAGAACATTATGACCTCATCTGAACCTGTTCACAAGACTTTTTCATCATCAATCTCGTACATATTGTTAACTTAATTACAGCTCGGTCGTGTGACAGAGCCTCTAGCGGTATTGTGTCGTGAATTGATGGACAATACATGATGGGTGTACACACAATGCATGACGGAACGTCGCCAGATGTATAGTATGTGCTTTGATTGGCTTTCTCTTTGTTAGTTTTTGTTTGGTTCGTTATTAATGAGTATGCCTGTCTTTTGTCAGTTTGTTCGAAGGTGAGAAAAAATCAATTTTCAAATGATTAGGGTCAGGACATGTGAGTCATTAAAAGTTAAATTTCCTAAAATCGACTCATTTACCTAACGTTTCAAAAACAATACAAACTATAGTGCTCTAAACGCAGTACCTAACACGCATGGTAACCTAAGAATAGCCTTCCTACAACCTCCCTTCTAACAGCTCAACTATACTCTCAAACATTCAATTGTATCCAAGAACCTTGCCAATTCATTTCTACCTCCCGAACACAAATCGAAACTAAGACAATCCCAAGTGTAATCAGATCTCCATACAGGAACCGATCACGGTACGTTTTCGGACCACAATCAGCCCAGAGCCAGTTCAGATTCAAAGGATTATGGTACAAAAGGAGTGAAGTGATCTAGCCATTGTTGTCGAGATAATGAGCTCGCTCCGCGCTCACTCACACAAACGGAATTGCCTTTTCAGGTTTTAACCCATTTACATAAATATATTTCCATTCGATATAAACCCATCTTATTGTCTCCGTACTTTATGTGGGTTCGGAACGCGGCTCTTGTCAAATGTCCCTTTGGCTTAGTAATTGATTGATATTCGTGACTAGACAAAACATAAACATGATTCTGCGTCACAATACCGTCTGATGTAGTTACCTTAATTAGACAGCATTCATGAGAAAAGTTGATAATAAAAAAATTACGTGTTTTAACTGTCTACCGCAGTAAGATGCCATGAAATTAACAAGGAAGTAATTACTCACTTAACTATCACTGTTGGCCAACAGCAAAAAGTTCCAAAAATCTCTACCAACCGGATCCAGTCGGAATTAAGATCTCATCAATAAAATAAACAGGTTTCAATAAAAACCGCTAAATATATTTTTCAATCGCATTAAAAAACAGGTATCGGACACATTACGGTTGCTACCTCAGAAGATACTTCCATTTTCCTTCTCGCCTTTTTAGTATGTTAATATATTTATCTCTTTATTGATGCAAAATTCTTGGAACAAACAACCTCATGATTACTCAACAATAATCTTTTAAATACACAAAATTTATCAAAAACTCCGTATCGAATAATATTTAAAACTAGGCGTTGCTCGCGGCTTTGCCCGTATGAAAAGCCTTTCCCGCTACAAAAGTCCCTAAAACACAGTACGACGCCAACGCCATCTACTTAAAGAATCACATTAAACATATCCATTACTTCCCATGGGAGCAAATTACCGGGATAAAAATGCTTATGTGTTAATCCAGGACATGATCTATCCGTGTACCAAATTTCATCCAAATCCGTTCAGTTGTTTCTGCGTTTACTTTTAACAAACATCCAAACGTTTTCACAAACTTTCGCATTTATAATATTAGTAAGATAAGATAATGGTTGATAAACTATGCTATTTCCTTCATCCGCAGGTAAAGGAGATGTCCACTTTTTGTATGAGTGCTGGGCCTCAAAATCTAACAAGGCTCAAACTTTAGGGATATTAAAAGGGCAAAAAATGGAAATTAGATCCATTAAAAAAATATTTTTAGACCCCTCCATTCATAACCAACTTTTTTAAAAACGTTCATATTAAGTGTAGTTTTCAAGCCAAACAAAAATACATAAATTTCAAAATCGGAGGTCTTTAAAATTAAACGATTTATTGCAAAAGGTTAGTTTTCAGGAGTTCTATCCACATTTATATAAATTGTCTTGTTTAGATTTTCAGGCCCATTTTTGGACATGTCCTTTTAACAATGACTTTACTCATCAGTGCAACCTTTTCTGTGCACACTGAAGATTTATAAATGTTTAATTAAATTGTCAAAAAATACGTCACGTTAGACATTGATGTATTAAAAAAAAACCCGAGTTTTGGCGGGAACTTGGAAGTGTCATGAGGTGCTCTTGTTTTAATTCATTATTTTGGTGATACTTAGTGTTATATTGCATAATTATGGTGGTATATTATCCAATATAGTTCTATTAAAGAGCTCAAATGAAGTGAATTGAAATAATTGTGCTAATCAAGTGTTTTTTTGTTGCCGCCAAAACTCCTCGATAAAGTCTTGGTAAGGTAGCCACTGCTTTACTTTGATATACTACAGATAATAAAATAGACAAACCAAACTTGACATTGGCAAAATGTGAACACAAATGCCATTATAAAAAAAAAAACCCTAATACATCAATGACGTTAGACTAACATTTTGATGACAATTAACTTATAACCTCAAAAACATATTGCAAAAGAACAAACCAATCCAAAAGCGACACTCAAATGTCCATAACACAAAGCACCAGCCGTGCAAAGGCGCAAGTAAACCAGTCGGAGACATTTTAATTTTAATTGCCCAGTGAAATCTCACGGCCCGTTTCATATTATATCACCGTAAAAGGTGCGGCGCACTGCGTTTATTCGGATGAAAGTTCAATACGTGGTAGTACTTCGCCTTGTTAGACGAGAATCCCGTCCAGCCGTTAATATGTTGATACGTTGCTATTCCGATGATAAAGATGCCAGCAAGAATGTTTAGTTAGAAATTGACATGAGAACCTGGAATGCATGATTAATGTATTTCATCTGAAAGTTGTTATTACCGTATGCGTCTGGTAGTATTGTTAATGCTAATTGCCAGGGTCTAGTGAATGCTTTAGATTCTGCAGTTTCTAGTTTGTAAAAATTATGTACATAAAACCAAAACTCGTGATAATAAATTAAGGCATATCGAGTGGTCAATAATATTCACCTGTCGTAATTGGCACTAAAATATGGTGACATTTACAAGTATGAAAACCCCCTTCAACAAAACATTTCAAATGGCTTCATATTGCAATTATTGCAGGCGCTATGTTAAACGTTACAATGCACGGCTCACATCGGCGCGCGGGGACGTTGCTCGGCCACGATTAAATAAATTGCCCTCAATCATCCACCCGCGTTTTTCTACACCTCACCCGTAATAGCTAGAGAACCTGTTATTTATCTTAAAACCTCGTCTCCATCAAGATAACTCCTAACAATTATTTCGGGAATTAACACTTTCAAATTTGTTTCTAATGAACGCGACCAACGCGATGTCGTAATATGGTCCTTCGAGCCGGATCGCTTCAATTGGCGCCAAAAAAGAGTGACTCATGTACGAGTCTAGAAACATTACAATTGTCTCAATTGACCGACGTACATGGCAAATCTGAATGTACTATTAGTGCTAACAGAATATTTCCTGATTAAAGAGGATTGCATGATTACAAACGTTTATTTAAATGTAGATGGCTACTGTAATATATCGATGAATACACACTCATCGTACATTAGTGGCTTATCGATTTGGTCCGAACCAGACGACGGACCAAAACGCGTGGGCTAGCGAGATAAATAGTTGAAGCAATTTACAACACTTGCAGCTCTGACTAATGCTGCTCTAATGAACTGGTGACATTTGTACGAGCGGTACCGCGCCGCAGGTACCCAGTAATGACGCCAGACGCGAATGATATACAGGCCCGAACACAATATGGATATATAAACGGTACACACAATTTATGGGTCCAAACAATATTCCGCGAATAGTGCGGAGAGTGCGGTTAAGAAATAGCCGTAATCCTTTAACGAACTCCTAATCCTGAGTGCTGCGTAATATTAATGGATTGCCTTTTACAATATTACATAGGCCTGAATTGTGAATTAGTTAACGACGCATAGAAATGTCGTTATTTTGTAACTTTAACTATAGCATTGATATATAAAAAACCAACTATAGTTACAAAAATAACGTTCTAAATTTAAAATATACAATTTGTAGATAGAAACAAACAAACGCAACAGATAACGCATTGCAATTTCGCACGTATCGGAAAATATATTCCGCATCGGTCCTTGTTGAGTTCATTTTATGAAACACTATGGATATATTGTGAATTTATCGTTTGACCAGCACGATACTTGTGACAAATCGTTATGGCGGTCCAGCCGGCCTCACATAAAGTATCGGTAGATAGCTCCCGGGGTGGAACACGACAACGCGATTACCGGTACACGCGGCCCGACGGATCCGATGCGTGTGTAATGATTCCACGTGATTGAGCCCCGACATGTTCTCTCACTACTTTTGTAGGAACGTTACCGGTTATGAGTATGCTGAGATTTTCTTATGTGCCAATACCTTATATTAAATGAAGGCTTGTTTTGCTTATTTGTGACCAAGGCCTGATAGCCACAACGCAATACTTGGATTTTAAAAATTCATGATTTTATCGGTTTTATGTATTAATTTATTTTTGTCTCTGAATTTGACATTGATCAATTATACAATAACAAATCGTGAATATTTTTTTAATTAATAATCTTTATTTAGATTCCATTACAATATTCAATCACATGTTAAATAAATTAAACAGCATGGACATACGTGGTATGAAGCAATTAATAAGTATAATATTCGCAACGGACATTATCAATCAATCAGCGGCACATGATACTATAAATAAAGCCTGTTTAGACATTGATACTATCACGACAAAACGTGACGAAATAAGGTGAAAATATATTCTGGTTGACCCACAATTCATCCAGCACCATATTGATTCGCCACTCCCATCTCCAAACGCGATAGTTTTTTTCTTTATTGTTATGCAACGAAAATCGCGCGCCTTTTTCCTACAACTCGGTGAATGAGATGTTGATGGGCATCAGTTCACTAAGGATAACGCACGATCATGAACAGATGCAATACCACCCAGAAGTTTGAAATACAAAGCACCGGATGAATTGCATGACGCTCGTTATCCTAAGATATTACATAATAAATCTCATAATGCCTTATGATTAAATTGACTTCATTTCCCATCAAAGCGGAACAAATTATTTCCACACCTATGCCTAACAAAATATAAAACGCAATGATATCTACCTAGAGGCCTCCACCTTGATTGTGGTTCCGTCTTCTCAACCAGCCGATGCAAGCATAACAATTCCTATTGTGTATAATCAAACGAAGAAGCGATAGCGTCCATAAACAAACAAAGCATCGAGACTCCTTAAGGTTTGACACAAGAGAAATCAGCCATTAATCGATCGGGAATTCAATTAGACCCCATCAAATTAGTCCAGAGATTGCAGGCGTAGGACACATGAATGGCCGCCTGTCCTCGTGCGTTGAGCCATAATGGTTGTTTAATAAGCCCCGGTAAATCGATACATAAATCGCTTGTAGCAGAATAGAACTATTAATCAGATGCGCCCAGCGTTGATCTACTGAACTGATGTTATCTATGTAAGCATACCCGCAGAATGTACTGAAAAAGGTAGCAAAGCCAGGAATTAAAAAATAGCGGCGAATTATTAGCCAGTATGCATAACTAGATAACAAGCGTTACACCTTATATATTTGGGTGAAAAGCAAATTGCACTACAGTGGTTTTGATTCTGTATTTATCAGCAGACGTGACAACGAACAAATTAAATTCAACAGGAAACTGTCCCAAGCGACTTATAAGTTCTTCAAATTTTAAAATCAAACTAGTTCGCCTAGAATTAAAAAAAATACCATTCCAATATGTATAATATGTGATAAATATTCTAAAATGGTAAAATCACAAACCAGTACAAATCTATTTACCATAATATGAAATATAATCAAATAATAATGTTACCACTAGCAAATAGGAAATCCTGAATAAAGTCCCCACTTTCCTTCATAGTAAATACGATAAGTGAAGAAGTGCCTATCTATTCCCGGGTCAATGCCCAGCACACATCACAACAACTACCCACGCTCCACAATCACTCCGATCGACTAATTAATGAAATTGAATCGAGTTTTGTTTAATTAAGCAAAAATTGAACTGTATTGAGGCTAAGTACGATACCTTCGTATACGCAGCAGTATCAGAGAATGTTGCGGAAGAAACCTTAAGTAAATGTCTCACGATAAGTAAAAACCGCGTAATATTTGTACTGAGCGTGAGGCTAAAAATATTTCTATTCATATCTTACCCCAAAAAAAAATCACTACAGAAAGGATGCAGAACATACTCGTTGGGGCAGAGCAATAAATATAAATTTTTAATTACATTTCCAAATTGCTACATTCAAATCTTGAGATCCTACAAAGTCCGAAGTACTGAACGTTAATTGGTACAGAAGCGATCAAAGGCACCGCACAACCGAAATCTAGTATGAAACAAAGTGATTGAAATTCGTCATGCTATCAAACCAAAAAATGATTCGAACAGTAGGTGATTACACGATAAAATTAAATACACCGTTATGTACGGGCACTGAGATCAAATCGTATGCCTTTTATATTTTTTTTTTTTTTTGGGTAGGCGATCCTGCAGTCAACACCGGGGGAAACCTGCGAATGGGATACTGGAGTCCCCCGGCTTGACGACTGCAGGGGCCTGGGAAGGAAGCGGAAAAGGATGATGGAAGGAAAGGTGGGGAGTGGAGAAAGGTTCTCAGGATGGGCGGAAAGGAAAAGGGTGCCAGGAAATGTTCGCGGGCCCTTTTAGGCCTCAATGTGTTATGCAACCAAGAGGTATACACACTGACTGTGTGCCTCGGCCCGCGACTAATGTTCCCCCGCGCATGGGCGTGCATTGGGTGTGAAGACCCAAAGCACAAGAATTGCCTCGGGGGGCTGCCTTTTATATTGAGTTACGTAACATAACATCCTGTTTCCCATAGTGGAAGAGGAAAGTCGATGGTTACGAAAGTTGTTCATAAAATGGAAGTGAAGCGAAATCTAAATAATATAGCAATTGAGTTACTTACTCTAAGCTACTAAATACAAAAGAACTAAAAAAAATTATAGACGATTTGAATACCAATCAAAAATAGTTCTAAAACATCAATATCAAATCCAAAACATCGCGCAACGCATAAATTTGTCTAAAACCACCACTACATAAGCATCCTTAAGATATCGAAAAACAGCCGACACAAAAATCGAATATTTTTCGAACAAATTAAAATAAGTTTTTTTA
Organism: Sphinx pinastri; assembly: GCA_947568825.1. Classification (NCBI taxonomy): domain Eukaryota; kingdom Metazoa; phylum Arthropoda; class Insecta; order Lepidoptera; family Sphingidae; genus Sphinx; species Sphinx pinastri. The sequence goes on from OX387615.1 coordinate 3,096,352, forward strand.
CTAAAAACAAAACTAGCTAAGATCAGCCTTAAAGATATAGAATAAAAAAACACGAAAATCCCGCAATCTAGATAAGATAAAATTTTAAATAGCATGGAAATACATATCGTATTATTCACCTAAGTGCCGGAATTAAAACCAGATCGGCCTTCTGTATGAAACCGATTATTACATGGCTAATGGCGGCTATGACAAAGCTGGTGGTCATTTTGACCTTTGTGTACTAATGGGCACACGCTTCGAACATATAATGTTGCACGTAATGTATGGAGATCATGCAACAGGCTTTTTATTGTGAATGATTAGGCTTTAATTTATCGGTTTTTGCGTAACGATAATGTCACTTTCTGAATATTAGAATAACTTTGCCTTTGGCTTTTAATCTATACTTCTTATACTAATATAATAAAGAGGAAAGATTTGATTGTTTGTTTGCATTGAATAGGCTCCAAAACTACTGGACTGATTTTTAAAAATCTTTCACCAATATAAAGCTACGTTATTAGCGAGTAACATAGGCTACTTTTTATCCCGGGGAAATATAAAGCGGGACTTATATCCCGGAAAAACTCATTTACGCGGGCGGAGCCGCGAGCAGAACCCTAATATTTTATAATTTGATAACCTTCAGAGCCCTCGAGTGAAACTGAGAGCAACAGTTACTTTCGGAAAAATAAATAGTAATAGTCCTAATTTAAATACTATCTATGCTATATTACTACTGTATTTATCAAATCCACATTTAAATTCCTCAAATCAAGCACGAAAGGTCCACAAAATCCGGAACCCTTGCCTATTCGTCTTACGCCACATAACCACGGGACGCCTTTATGGCCAGGCATAAAATTTATTCCAATATAAGCCGCTTATAAAATTCTAATATAATTGAATACGTCCTCCACGCATTTTGGATTGGAAAAAATTGGTAATTTATAAATTTGTTGGTATTAAACCAATATTGTCGCTTTGATTTAGGGGTCATTTGAGGTCTTAATCCATAATGACTATGGAAATGTATGTCGCATGCTGTTTTAGAGTTTTTAAAAACGTTATCAGATGTTAATTCTTTCATATTATGTTAATAATATAAGAGAGCATTCCACTTGCATATATTTATTAAGTATTTATTTTATATTAAGCCAAATTAGTTTTTGTAACAAATTATTTTGATATTACTTTTATTCCACGACTTTCACACGGACAAAGCCACAATAATAAATCATAAACGTTGCAAAAAAAAACAGTCCAGAATGCCTAAACAATGATCTCATCCTAGCTGTAGCCGATGTTTTACGAGTTAAACCGAAAACTAATGAACGTACACATGCGATTGTAGAAGGATCACCAGATGCGGTGCACTTGAGCGTTTTTATCGAAGGGTGCCGGTGGGAACTGCGACCATGTGGTTCCGCTACTATACGGCGAATTCCATCTATCTATACAGAGCTGTGTGAAGCTTACGAGGTCCCTGAACTCTTATTTTTGTTAGTTTGCAAATTACGCAAATGCTACTGAAAGTTGAGCTTCTAGCAAAAAGTCTAATTTAGTTACGTTTCATTCGAATTAGTGAGGATCGAATATACGGGCTGATTTCTAAACAGTAATCGACGTAAATGATCTTTCGCAAACAAAGATACCTAATCAGAAAAAACACTTTACATTGAATAAAAACATACAAATAACCTTTCTACGAAGCATTGTGAACACGGCATAATACATTGAATTATTAAAATTAATACTAACAATTTACATACTTAATGTACGTATATTAAATATACAGAATCAGTAATTGTTTTAATGAACTAAGCGAGGTATTCTCACGGCGACGTTAAAAATAACCAAACTAATTAAAGTTACGTCCTACGGGCTAAGAATTAAAAATGGTTATTAATTTATAGGATTTTAACTGTGTGTTGGTTTGATCGGACATGCGCGGGCGCAGCAAGACGTCTTTGAAAGTTACATAAAATGTAAGGACAATAAAAAAATACTTTTGATGAGAATCTCAACATGTTTTGTTGCTGTGTGTTTAGTTTGAGATTTTCTTTTTATTCGAATACGTAATTACGATATTTAACATGATATGAATGGCATAAACACAGTATCAAATTATTAACACCAGATGACACTGTATTTATTCTATAATAATCGCAATGCTAACGCGATCTAATACGGAGAAAAACTCGCACTAAACACTGTTGTTGATACTGTTTCGTACACCCGTGGAGAAAGTATTACGTCAGAAACTAGGATATACAGCCAGCAGTATTGTAACACAGATCGTGATAGATCTAATGATAAATACATCGAGCAAGTGTTGATGGACAACTCAAATATTCAAACTGTAGAAACCATTTCATCATTAATTCCAAATATTTTAAAATTTTATGGTCTACTGCAAGAATTTTAAAGCTTCCTACGAGGTATCTCTTTACAATAATATAGTATAATATTGTTAGCGATGCTCTTCAAGGCAAGGAATGTACCAAAACCCGCTGAATATAGTCAAAGCATTCAAATTATAAACTCGTCAAATCGACTTTGATGATGAGAGTTAAGTTCCTAAAATCTCCCCCAAAACTTGTAAAGAAGCTAACAAATATACGAAACTTTGTGATATTGACTCATCTACGCTTTTGATTTACTTATCCCCATTAAAACAACATTAAATTGTTAAGTAACCGCTTACTACGTTTAGCTCTTCCGTTACGAGGCACAGGTGACGATGGTTCCTTGCCCCCGCGCATGTCCTTTACGAAGCCGACATCAACAATGGACAGTTCAACTAATTTAACGAAATAAGTTCACGTACTTAATGTAATGTTAAAGAATTAAGAATGTACACGTTTGTAACTTAGGTAAATAGTATGTATAACAGTCATACAAATAGATCTGATTAAACTACAAATTTTACAAGATTTTCAATGCAACACCCAGTCAGCCTAAAATATTTTTAAAAATATGAAGATCGAACCGGACGCTTACGTTTTCTCAGTAAATCATGATATTTTCAAGAACAATCAGCAAAGTGATCGTTTATTGCCCTAACACATCTATATCATACATTCAAAGTTCAACTAACACGTGGTTTAATAAAAAAATCCAGAGGTAAATTCATTTAAAGCCAGCAGACTGCATACAACATACGCGTAAGTTCCTGATTTCATATGAGTTCGTATACAAAAGGAACGCACAAAAAAATGTAACAAAAAGTTCGGATCGGGAACACGTGGCCCGAATCCCCCGCATAAGGTGCCCTCATTGCAACGGGGTTTAGATAGAAGGAACCTTAATATTTGGAACGGGGTTAAAGAAATAAGATAACAATTGGTGCCCAAAGAAAAGTTATTAGAAGGTAATTTTAATAAGTAAGTTTTAGTAGCCCTGGCAGAAACTGCAAATGATGTTTTTCATGTTATAGATGCCATAGTAATTAGTTACCATGGAATATGGTTTACCCAGGGTTGGGAAAAGTTTATTTTCATAATAATAATATACAATACAGATATAAGCTTATAAATTGTCTTTAAGGCTTAAAAACTCGTCATTTTACACCAAACAAGAAGAAAAGTTACACTAACTATTTTCAACAAAAATAAAAACACAATACGAGACAAAAATCGATACAGCACCCGATGAACACTAAGCTGACCGGATGACAGATATGCATTGGCATGACAAGGAGGGAAGATCATAACCACGCGTTAGAGCGAGACGGGTAGGCAGAATACGTTAGTTGCAGCTGCCGTTTACGTCACCACGCTCTAGGGAATTATTGGACCCGCTCGAGCGGAGACCGAAAAGGACGGTGCAGTTGTCTATGAACATTGTACTTGATATTGCTTGGATATGTTTTATATGTAAAGATGTTTACACCGCGTCGGATGAATTGTATGGAAGATATATTTTTAACATGACATTGTTTGGTAAACTCAATATCATGCCCTTTTGGTTAAAATAAATTAAGATTCCTTTTTTATTGCAAGAAATGTAACGACTAGTATTGGTTCTGATGGTAATTGAAACAATACATAAACGCTCAAAAGATAGAAAATGAATGGTCAGTGCATTTCTAACTATTTTGTCTTAATCTCTAAGATACACATACATCTTCTCTTGGTCCTAAATTCAAATATTTTATTGTTGAAGAATATGATCAGTCAAATTTCATGGGACGACTCAGGGATATCCACAAGGTGGGTGGTATCATAATTCCATGGAATATATCGGATGCTGCTGCCCATTAAGGAACCACAGGGGGCGCGTTACCCCGTGCCCTCTGTCAAGTGTCTATGGTAAAATATTATTTATTAAATTTCGATATCACGCTAGTTGTTACGTCACATAAATACGTACTTAGGAAATAGAAATTAAACCTACAGCAGCGCAGGTCCTTGTCGCAACTAAGTAAAGCCCAAACAATCTCCATACGAATAAATAATGGGACATACATTTTTAAATCCACATAACAACTACAGAATAAAGGCTAGCCCCAGACAATTGGCTGGCCTGCGGTCGCTCGTGCAACATTTGTAGATAAGGTAGCACAATAAATAAACTCTAATTACTTCCCTTGTTCGTTTCGCTCTTAGAAATTTCAAATGCCAATTAGATTGTGGCCGAACAATGCACTTTCCGGGCCGGTGTCATCTTCGGTGCACGAATATCTGTAAAGGAATAAATTATGCGCGCCCGTAGGTGACAGTGGCAGTGGGAAAGGCGAATTAGAGTTGCCTCAACACTGCATCCGAGGTAACTTCACTAAGTCACTTGTATGCGAGAGTCCTCCTGGGTAGGAAGACTACTACCAAGCATCAATAGGCAAGTATTGTTTACGGCTTTGAGAGGCATTATAGCCTGTGTAAAATAACTCGGGAAAATAAGACTAAACTTATATTTCAGAGTGATGAGCGGGTATAAAGTGACGCAATTATAATTAAGTTTTTTTCGGCGTTATTGTTCTGGCATTTCACCATCTAGCAAGTAATTGCTGGTCACGTCATTGGGCTGAAAATATATATATTTAAATCTAGACAAATAGCTCGCTGAATGCAAGAACAATCTTTGTACCAACTCCTATGACAAGGCGTTTGTTAACAGCGCAGTAATTTAAAAGGACAATAGTATCGACTATCGACGCGTCATAGTCTAGCACTCGCAATACATTCCTATTCGTCTATCATTTGATCCACAATTACATTCCATTGTACATTTCTGTCTAACTCTTTGTTCGTTCGAGTTTGCACCATGCGTATTATCGAAATATTTTTAAACTTAGGAAATAAAAACTGCATTAAATCCAGTAAATAAAATACTGTTATTTCCCGATTGACTGTCCGATTTAAACCTAAACAATCTAACCAAATCAGATCCGCGCAAACCGAGAACGTCCCGGAAACTCAGCAATAGCATTACGTCTAAATTGTTCGTCTGATCATTACTTACACTACAATAGTGTCTATCAACTCGGAGAGACGAGGAAAGCCGTTATCGACGGCGTGCGGCAAACATCTACACAATATTTATGGCTTTCCGAACAAATTTGTGAACATTACTCCTCTATTATGTGATTCATCTTCTTTAAGATAAGCTAAGTGAATATAAAGGTAATTGATTTGAGGAAAAAGGAATATTTGGGAGATTAAGTGATAGAGAACATACATGTAATGAAATAACACATTACCCTCACGTACAAACACATGTACCACCTCTACTATCTACATGATATGCAATCCAATCAGATTCGATGCAAACATCACATTAACTGACCGATGGAATTACAATAATATCCAAAACTATGGAAAAGGCATAGAAAACATTCTGTCGCGGAAAAATCGTTCACATAATCACCACTTAAAGCTGTAAAAATCAAACAAAACGACAATAATATAACACCGCGCAAATTAAACATGCAATGAAAACGCCACACAAAACACCGAAGACAAAATGCTATATAACAAAAAACTTCAATTCGAATAAAAACGCCTATCAGCCTAGGTCTGAGATAGCTGGTTTCTATTCGCAATGAATCCGATCAGCCGCTTCTTGTGGCGATCGATATAATTGCACACGCTCTCGCAAATAACGCAATCAAATATTTGTAACGTCTGTTTGGTTCCCAGTTTATTGTTCATTTTAGAACGTGTAATTTAGTCTCGAATGTATTTTGTGAATATTGTATTTTAACATGATCTAACGCAATCGAACTAACTGTTAAGCTTACGGCACTTTAGTTTCTATTATAGTATATTCAGAATCATTTGAAACAATTTCGCAAATAAGTTTGATTCCCAATACCTGTTATATTTTCGTCTGTTAGTAAAATACACAGCTGTTATAGCATAAGCGATCTTTACAGAAGTGGTATTAAAAACCTAATCCAGAAAAACTTAACAAAGATTATGGAAACATACCAGGTGATTAAGGCAAAACCAGGAATCTCTCAACAAATTGATCTGTCACAAATGGGAATCAGACATTCTAAACCCGTTATCACACACATAAACACTGAAGGCATAAACAATCAAAACGCTAATTCATAAAATACCCCATTAACACATTAAAATAACGTTCGGAAATGTGACTGCGGACCAGCTAAATGGTACACTCAGTTTAATTGTCCCATTAATTACGGGCACATGTTAATTTACGACGGCGGATAAAGACGGAGTGCGTTCGGAACGGTTTAGTATGCGCCACCGAGATAACTACTAATCGGTTAACATTTATCCACGTCGGGCATGCTCCTCAAATGCGCATGCGCAGCATACAATACACTCTTGTTTGCACGCTCTACTCTCTTTGGGCATAAATATTGCTGATATTTCCTTGACGTAAATCTTATATGTATTAGGAATTTGCTGAGAATATTGCCATATACAGAATATTGCACTTTGAATTGTTGTGTACGTATAAAGAAGTTTGATGTCTATTAATATTGTGGTATTTTGGGCTCGGATGGTCAGTCGATGGCGGACGATTTTGAGAACAGTGATGCGACTTAAATATTTAACAGAAACATTGATTCTTACAAATTACACCATAATTAGTGAATACACTAAAATTAAATTCAAACAAAACTTTACGCGATGTAAAAATATTTCAACGAGTGCCAACGTTGAGCAATATTAAAAACCCGTATCGCTCCATTGATGAACAGCAGTAAATTGGAAAGCAGAAGGCGGTGCGGGCAGTGCATTATTAATCACTTCTCGGATAACACCCGAATCGGATTAGACTGCCTCGGACCATAATGGCAGGCCATGTATACAATTTAACATACATTTGTTTCATAGCCTTATATATTTCTACTTGTAGAGGCTAAGCTATGACCGAGTCATTAACTTTAATAGGGTCATATTTCATGAAATGGTCGCAATAGGATTTAAAATCTGTAAAGACTCGGAGTTAGGATTCATAGCGATATGTCTATCTGATTGTATCACTCTAGTATTAAGGGCTGTGGATTGAAATAAATACGTAGCGAGAAATCTACTTCTTTAAACAAAGATCGGTAGAAATCAAGAAATCAAATCAAATGAAGTTACGGGGTTATTTTTCAACGCAACACTCATATTTTAACTCTGAAAATTCGAGGTTTTAGGAGAACGAAGTAAGCTCTGTAGTATTAATCTTAAATCCAAACACAAAATGGGTTGTGGTAGACCCGTGTCCCTGAATAGGAAATCCAAAAATATAGTCCTTGGAGTAGTTGTACATTTAGATTTAAATGATCTTCAATAGCGTCTATTCCCCTAACAGAGTTCATCGCTCGCATTAATTTATACGATCTAGAAATGTTTGTCTATAGTGAATTGTTTTTTTTTTATATCTCCTTTACGCGAGATCTCGTATTTATATTTGAACTTTCGTATCTAAATGTAATTAATCAGATTCATAATATGTGAACAACACGTTTTAGCATGTTATTAATACGACAAAAAAGATAGTAAAAACAGCAAATAGCTCCCGACGATTTCTTTTAATAATGCATGCTACAAATTAGTAATTAATATTTATTATGCTATTAAAACATAATTTCTTAAGTAAACATGAACGCTGTATTAGTCGTTATTTAACGTTCTTTGGAAGACTAGGAAACATCAACATCAATTTTCTATCTTGTCACCTTTATACTTCCCTGATATGGAATCCAAAATAATTATTGGACCTCAAAATGCGAATCTCATCAGCCAATAATCGAAGGAATCTTTTATCCATAGCTGTTTTATCGCCATTTACGGAAAGATCGCAACAAAAGCCGCATTTGATTATTCAATGGTCAAGTCCAATTTTGTTCAAAAGGTCTCGGTGCGGCCCTATAACTGAGCATCATTTGGAGGGATTGTTAAGGTTAAAACATCCCTTTTATGTGCGACCTGCATAAATAGTTTAGGAAGATTGGAATGAAACAGTTCAGTAAAGTCTTTATAGGGCAACCAATTATAATAGATACGTAAAATGTGAACTAGAGCGTCCCAATCACGACTTTTATTTCAACACAAATTGCTTTCTTTAATTATTAAGAAGACTTCTGCTCGCGGCTCCGCCCGCGTGAATGAGTTTTTCGGGGATAAAAGTCCCGCTTTATATTTCCGCGGGATAAAAGTACCCGCTGATAATGTAGCTTTATATTGGTGAAATAAAGTTTAAACCAGATGTACAGATTTGAAAACACAAGTTTTACAACCAAGATTTAAGTACAGTTAGATAAATTCGATGTAAAATGACGGCTTGCGAAATTTGGTAGGAAGGCCTCTAAAATTAATGACCGTCTGTTTTGGTTTGACAAGGTGCCCTAATTACATAGTCGGTGTTTGCTAGACCACAATTTCAGAAGCGAATATTAAATACACTAAATAAAACGTAACAGGTTTAAGATCACGCCTATATCCAGGAATGATAGTCAAAGGAGCAAATAGATCGCGCATTATTGGCACGACTAATATCATAATCATCATTATATCTTTCTGTGATAACACCGAGTCTCTTGCTTATAATAAGGGTTATCCAATTTCGGACAACTCATTCTACTTTATAAATAAACTTTTTTTTTTATTGCATTGAATGACGAGACGAGAATGCCGTTCGCTTGATGGTAAGCGAAACGACGACCCATAAACAGTAACATCACTATCCAGTACATTGAGATACACAGTACAGTGTGGCATTCCACTGCGCTCGTCATCCTGACACATACGATGATAAGTCTCATTATGTCGAGTAGTTACACTGGCTACAATGTCTTTCAAACCGAAACACAACAGTCCACGCACACTGCTGCTTGGCGGTAGAAATAGATAATTTCAACAATCACAATCTCACATTATCAATAGACCATTAAAGCAACCCTGAATAAACCTGATGGTACTAATTTCCTTCGCTTGTGAATTCTTACGCTTCAAATGATGTGTGTCAACGGGATATAACGGGGTTTAACAAAATGAAAACAACCGATGGACACGAAACATTTCCGTTTAAACACAAAACAGTTTACGATTAAAAATAGGAAGTCACCGATCAACACGAGGTTAAAGAAGATTTCCAAAGGAAACCGGTCCGAAACCGAGTGCCGTACTAGTCAATCAATAGAACGCTTAAGGCTCTCTGAGGTGTGATCGTCGACTCCAAATCTAGGTCAGGCAAATTGCGAACATCCTGCCATAACTTCAAAGAGAATTTTACCAAAACCAATTTGGTAAATGATTTCGAGATATATACCAAAAACCGCTGGTCTGGTTTTTGAGAGTTGTATGACCAGGCAGAAACTTCAGTGGCTATCACTTACTAATTAAAATCAGCAAAATATTGGTAGTGTGATGATGTGATTCTGTTTTGCATCTCGTAGTTAATACTTAATTTAATAAACAAGAGACAGGTATAATCTTCAAAACGTTTTTAAATTTCAACTAGCAAAACATTGTAAATAATGAAATGTGAGAAATGTTACTGGACTCTACATGTTTATAATCCCTTAATTAATCCACGTCGGTTGGCCGATTTCTCTCTAACGTCGTAAAACTATTATATTCATTATCTGAGACATTCCGTGACTTATGCTAGTGAAAGCTCACTAAATGATAAATTTAAATGCCCTTTATGAAGACTTAGCCGATCCCGGCGCGGCCGTGCATTATTAAAGTTGAATATTAAAAACCGTGTTTTTAATCGCATAAAACATTCGAGGCTGACCGCAAACAATAATCCACGTATAAATCATAGAGTCTCTCACGCGACGTGAATCACAGCGTTCCGAGAAAGCGGAAACTGCCGAAATTCTCCGTTCGTTTTTATGGTTTAAGCCGGCCGAGTAGAGTGGGACTCCGCGGCCGCGGCACCCGGGCACTTTTGTTGTTTTTACAAAATATTCGGTTACGTTGGTCGTGCGTCGTGCACCTGCGCCAGCACACCCGGCGCAAATCTCGGAGGGTGCCGCTAGGGATCGCAGGGGGCGCAGGGGCGCGCTACCGAGCAGGTAAACGGTCCCCAGACAACGTCTAACAAATAAAACAGTGTCATATTCGAACGTTACTAAAACTGGTTTTGTTACTAACAGACTCGCAATCGTTTTTGGAGCATGTGTATTTTTCGGTGTTGATGTTACGAAAGTTCATCGCATGTTAGCGCTGCGCGGGAAGGCGCGGCCGGCGCAGCGGTCCGTGTTCCGAACGGTTCGCTCGGCGTTCTCAGCACAAATCATCTACGAGACAGACAAAAAACGAGCTGAGGAATAAGTCAGAGGTATTAATTAAGGCGGCGAGTCGACACGATAGCCGCACGTATTATGTAATTATCTATTGCTCACAACAAATCCGACTGTGTCGAAATCACATTTAGTGGGCATCTTTATTTTACTCTAAAAGTTTAGTTTATGTAACCAATTCATAGGTTTGTCGTTAAACAAAATCACAGCACGAAATCTAGATAATGAAGCAGTTGAAGTATGCTTGCTATTCGTTATAGATATTTGGTATTTTACTAATACGTCGGAACGAAAAATTTTTCTATTTTTTGCGTGATCACGATTTCCGATTAGCTCCAAATGAACTCAAAAACATCAACGGATCCATCAAATTTGCATTTATCAAATAAAAATTGATTTGATTAAAACATAACCACTACTGCATATGAAGAGAGACACAACTGCGTCTGATCACGCGACATTACATTTTCTAAACTATTACCGTGGTATAGAGTAATTGGAAAAAAATATATGTACATTTAAATGGTCTCGATAGTAACTGCGTATGAAAACGGCCTTCTGAATTCAGTAGCTTTATAATAATGCTTAAGTAATTACGATCGGAGCCTGCCCGAGTACCAGATGTCAGCATCGCAGACTACGGTATTACCACGACATGCAAGTCTGAGCAAATCAAAAGGGAGGTGTAATCATTGTAATTAAAATTGCTTCATTCACATAGAACCAGATTTAAATGCGTGTTTGTATTTAATGCTAAGAGCTCTGAGCTAAATCAGGATTCTACAAAACCGGGTTTTAAATATAACTTGTAGCACAACGATTAAGATCTACTTACGTCTGTAATATTTACTTTAAATGTTGCATAGATATGTGTTTATTAGCAGATATTTAAAAATACTTCTGGATTGATACAGCAATCTATCTTCCTACTAAATCTTTACCACTTCACCCAACTTGATTCTTAAATAATTCCATTTTCAAAACTGTTAAAAATCTATTCCACTTTATTTTTTACTTTATAGCTCTTTTAACACCACGCCAAAACTTAACAGGTAGATGCTTAGGACAAGTGTTTATGACGCTCTTTGTTTGGCAATAGGAAACTGAGATTCAACAGGTTCCGGGGTTGATGTATTGTTTTAAAAATCAAGTGTCCACTTGTCTTTTAAGCATCGTCAGTTTTTTAACGGCCACGTGGTTGAAAGTGGCATGAATATTACTATTGTAACGGAGTAAATTCGATTTCAGGACTTAAAACATTTTATTAAAATCTTTCGTTAATTTCGTAGGCTACGCGATATCTCTGATTGATGATATTATATTTCATATTCATATTCCTTTCCTTATATACTTTATTAACTTGTAACCTACAGGTCGCTTTTTTATCATACAATACAACAAGAAAGGTAGGTTTAACGTCATTGGCCAGTTTAAAAATAGAACCATCGGACTCAAAGGCACCTAGAAGTTTGATCACTCTCGGGAGTCAATTCCCTCTCATTCGAATCAAAGGCAATAGCGTGGTGCTTTTGCATTCGTCATCGCATAAACAATAACAATATTGTATAGGTATTATAAAACTTCAGAAAACCTTATACATATATTGAACAAATATCGCTAGCAAGTGCTTTTCCTATTTCTCCCACTAATCAGCAGTATGCTTTGCATTAATAAATTTCTGCGTTATGAAGGTAGTGATTATTACCCGACTGCGAAAGAAGGAGGGTTATTTAACCTACATACATTATCTATCGCTAAATTAAAGCAATTTGCACGCTCGAGTCTTTAATCGTAAAGTACCTACAGTTTTGAACAGAATGCTAGGTCGTCCAAGTGTACTTGATATTAGTAAATCGTGACCCGCGACGTATTTAACCACACCTAGCACTACCCACGGTCGAATCCGGAACCGCTCACTCGCATTATCGACTCAAAAAACTAAGTTATAGCGTCGCCGCTCTGTCGAGGTCAGTGTAACAATGGCATGGTGACAGGGCTGCCAATTGTGTAGCTTTGGTTGGAGACAAACTCATCAATTGGCATAACTAATGTCAAATATTTTAGTTGTATTGCTCTTTGCTGCCATCGTTTCTTGGTTTACCTCGGGTCGAAAGTTATTCTTAAAAAAGTTATATTATTTTAACATATACCCACTTGACATTGGCAAAATCACCGATGACACGGTGGAGCCATTTTTAAAAGAAGAAGAAGAAGAAGAACTCATCAAATTATCTTTCTAAAACATGCCCGTAGAGGCCGTGGAGGGGGCTGACAATTGTTAATAATATATACTAAGACCGGGGTTTTTCAACTGTAGTTAGGGTAATCATCGGTGTTATGAAGCTGGACGCGCTCGCAGGGCTTCGAGTGCTCCAGGTGCTGCGAGCGCGTCCAGCTTAATAGGACCCTAACATAAAGATAACTACAATTAAAAAAACGGGGCCTAAGATTCCAAATTTAAATTTGCTGATCTGTGCTTTAATAGACCGTCAAATAGTTACCTAATATATTTTATATCCCTGACACTTTTCTTGAAATACAAACCACATAAACATTATGCTCAATGCAGTCCATGCTTGCAACGCGCCCTATTTTCATTTCCTTCTAAAACATAATTTCGAATTTAAAGCAGAAATTCATCTAACGACATAGCGACGCGAGTTTTCCCCGAAAGAGGTTACTCACCTACCACTTGGTGACACCCCTACATGGTACGATAACGCGGTTCACACGGTGATGGGCGAGCTTCCGAGAGCGGTCGCCTTCCGCTGGCGACTTGTACAGACCTGTCCACACCCTATCGCGCCACCACTTCCGGCGGACACCGCAAGCTTGTTGTCTAAATGTCGCCCTGATAATGGCGCTGGTGATAACGCATGACCTATGCGACGATCATACATTCATGGCATCACGCCTTTTTTATTTTCAGGCGTAGATAGAAAAGTTCACAACTTGTTAGCTATTTTAGGTCCCATGAAATGGCCCCTTGTTGCCACTTACTGAGCATTTCCAGACTCCGAGCTGGTAGGTACTAAACATCTGCCATCTGCCAAACCCAATACCACTGCATGTAAGTACATTAAAACTAGGCATCATGTGTAAACGAATCAATAGCTTAGTTTCATAAAAACGGTTCTCAAGGGAATGCAGCTCGGCGCGCGAACTGTCTCGCAACGGTCCAAACAATCACACGAAGATTGCCGTCTACGGATTATAATCGTTCACATGGATTACTTTGTGAAATCATTTAATAAGGAGCATGTCAAAAGATGGTTAATTTTCAAAAGTAGATTTAATTATCATGCCATTGAGATGTGCCTCTCGCTCGCTTGGTGGTAACGCCACGACGGCTTATCTCGGGGAAGTGAAGCTTCCCAAGTAGTAGAATTTATAGAATCCATGTCTTAGTTATTGGAATTACTACCTAATAACACACTCACAAACTTGGATTATAAAACTTAATGATAAATAATGGCATAGCTACAACTTTATTTAATTGTCAAGAAATTCAAAGTGGCCCTGCTGTCGAAACTTAAATATGATCCCATTTTAAAGTGCACACAAAACGAACATAAACAAATCCAAACAAAAACTAGTTAACATTATCGCTAGACATTACGCATCACTGGAACTGAATTATTCCATAATCCAATTACGTACAGACAGACAGCACAGCCTTGTCACACCTGCGTTACTGGAGCGACAGATCAACAAGATAGATACACTACATTTATCTCAGTTAATAAGTCGTGACCCAGTTGGAATATTCCATTAGGTTAATAATCGTGTATGTATATGTCTTTTGCTCGTGTATTAGCTTAATCGCCTTGTTGGTCTAGGTGAATATAGTGACACTAGAGATCTGGGCCCGATTGTTAGACGGGTAGTCAAAGAACCATTTTACAGTTTTGGCCGCTCTTAGGTCGGTATGTATACAATTCCATTTTCTAAAGTATAGTGATAGCCCAAACTGTATCGCAAGATCCGCTTTGCGTAGAGGGTTCGGAAGAAAAACACATTTAGTTGATCCCTTTAAGCTATAATGGCGTAAAGGTCAAGATATCTTAATCTGTTAAGTCTTATCACAATATTTTGTTTATCTTAACTCGACTTTGCTTTCTCGAAATCCAAAGATTAACTCGCTGCACTTAAATTACTAGTAGTGAAACTCACTATAACTGCAATCAAAGTGATGCGATAGAAAAAAGTAATTTTAGCATCATCACGAGATATGAAGTGTCAAGACTCGACGCACCTAATCACGGGCAATTTACTTTCGAAATACACTACTTAGTACCACACGTATGAAAGGTCATCTAAAGGTCAATTTTCCATTATGTAACTTGAGGTCGAAAAACCATCAGTTCACATACCTAACGTACAATAAACACCTCTTATCATTTACAAGCGTGATAAGAGAGCCGGGACACGCCGTAAAACGTCCACGGAACGGTGTTAAAGAGAAACCTATGGATGTTAAACTCATATCTGTCAATCCAACAAGCATTTGTTACAACCGACTGATAAAGGTTTGTTAATGTAAATCCGTGGGAATAATATAAAAAAAGAATAAATTATGTAAATACGCGTTATGTAGGTAAACAAGATATAAATTATTCCGGCATTGGTGTGATCACTGCCTTATTGTGTCCTCAACGTGAATTCTGAATCGAGTATCATTTTAGTAACTTCTAGAAGCAATAGGAACATTATTTTAACAGCTCTTCACCGGTTCGTGTCTAGAATAATTTATATAAAATTGGCATCATAAAAAAACAAACAACACTTTCATTATGATTGTTTTTGTAATTTTCCCCGCGGCGGTAATCTATTCGGACCGCAATCGTGGACCGTTACTGCCACAGCGGCTGTAGTTCACGACCAGCACAACAAAAACAATGAAAGGTCACCCTAATCCATCACAATAGATGGTTGATTGTTATCTGATTTTAATTCATTACTCATTATTGTATTTGTTTTGTTTAATTAAAACTTTCGGTTAGCCATGGAGTATACCTAATATAGATTGTTTAATTATTTTATCTCATGCCGTGAAAAGACCTAGTTTAAATAAAATGATGTTACGAATAACATTCTTACCCTCATATCCTTGTAGAAAAATCTAGGGTTGTCTATATTCAATAAAATTGCCAGTGTTAAATAGCAAAAAAATAAAATCCAAGAACCGTTAAACTCCTCACATAACAATTTAATGGCCCATGGCTTCAGGCAACACGAGGCATGGCGAGGATGAATCATAATATTTTTTTAAATCCTATCTGCTCAACATAAGCAAAAGGTCGTAAAGCCTTTGAAATCTTCCAAGGAATAGCTTAGTACTTAATCTCGGATAAGATGTAAAAAGATAAAGATGGCAAATCCGAAAGCATTGTTCTAGTAATTTCAATGGAAGATCTTATCTTAGGCATAGAACTCGATATAGGATCGGCACTCCACAATGGAAAACGACATCATAGAGACTGCATTAAAATGATTAATGATTGTACGGACAGCTAATAATGCACAAAGCATTCATACTTTCACGTTAATGATTCATAACAAAAATGAGAAGACAGATGTTCTTGATATTACAGAATACCGCGGCTAATGAACAGCTCGTATGCAGGGCACGGGACGAGAACTACAGCCCATAGTACTGTTTATATCATTGTAGAATCAGATAAAAATGCCTATGCAAACGCACACACCTATAATACCTACGGCAACTCCAATCCAAAAATAAGCAGAAGTGATTTCTAAATAATAAGAAACGTATCGACGAAAACAAATAAAATACCACAACCGGACATCGCTATGTAAAATTTAGCTGTGTATCTAAGTGCGCTAACTGAACTATGACATGAATTCACAAAGCACACCTTTGGTATAGTATCATTCTCATACTCCATTAACCGGAGGCACGGAGGAATTTCGAGCCAGACCTAATTGATTTTAAGTTATTCGACAACGCATTGTACCATGTCGATATACGTGAAAAGCATTCGGATTATCTCAGATAACCGGTGGTTGTAATCCAGGCCCGTTTCTTTTTTATGGCGGCCGTAATACGGATCACATTGTCCCGCCTAAACCTCGGGATATTTATGGCGTTACTGCGCCACTCGGCGACCGTCTATGAAACCGTCTGGTGCATTCAACAAAAAGAAAAACATATTTCGTGAACAGTAAGTAGCTTAATGTCATTCAGATCCCAGACATTGATTGCTATAAATCGAGATACAGATAAAATTTGCTTTCTCGTCTGGAGTGCTCCGATCGCAATTAGGAGGCCACGCCGGTAATACAAGTGACAGGTTGGAAAAATTAATTGTTAAATGAACAAGTGCTGTTATAAATCTATTGGAGTACCGTCTGTCTGTCCGGACGAGGTACATTAATTGATGTAAGCGGTGTCGTAATAAAGAATATGATAGGATTAAATTAAAATATCTTTTCAATGTAATTGACACACTCAGATATATATCCTAATAGAACATAGTGACAATGGAAATCAACTCATTGGTTACATATTCTGCGACATGTCAATTTAATAATAAAGCTATCTAAAGTTCGACTAATTACCTCTCTTCAATTTTCTAAGTAGCCGCAGCAATAATGAATACGCACTTTCCCGCCATGTTGCAATGGCACCGACTATTATCATATTATGTGGACAATAGCAATCCCGAGAAACCGTTATCTAAATAGCTTCAAAGAAATATCGATGATAAATATGTAATTAATTTATCAATAGATTCAACAAACGTACAACTAATAAAATGGTCTAATAGCTTATCGTTTTGATATTCATTTCCATTCAGAAAGTATGAACGCAACACTAGCGTAGAATAGAAATTTGGCTGTTAACTTTATCGATTGTCAAGGGAAATTGACTTCAAATGTAAGCCCTATAACATCAAGATATAGTTTATATTCGTGTGACAGATTTTGGTTTAAATTGTTTGTCGGTCAGTGCGTGTGGGAGAGTATTAAGACATTCGATACTGGGAAATAGAATCCTCAACAACCCTTTAAGTCAAAACTTTAAAAGCATAACAAAGAGATATGTTTACATTGTGAGTTTAATATATTCGTAGGAGTTTATTTGACTTTTCACCGAGAAATCCTTACTGGGAATATACACCGAAAGTTTGGATGGATAGCAATATTTTATATAGTGACAAGTAAGTTGTTGGATGCAGGCCGCTTCTGACAAGTTGGTCTGGAATTTTTTGGGGGTGGTCTATGTTCAGCAGTGGGCTTATAATGGCTGAAGAAGAAGTAAGTTGCAAGTTTTATATCAACCAATTACTATTAAAATCAACAAATAATAATAAAATTACAGGAATCAAACATTATAATAACGAAATTATTCAATTTTAATTCAGACGTATTTCCATTCCCTTTATCCTGAACAGCACATTTATACGATATAAGGAAAATCAATTATCGTTCGCTTTAACGGTGAAGGAAAACATCGTGAGGAAACCTACATACCTGAGAATTCTCGATAAGAATTTCGAGGGTATGTGAAGTCAGCCAACCCTCACTAGGCTAGCGTGGTGGACAAAGCCTAAACCCTCTCAGTAGTAGAAGAGGCTCGTGCTCAGCAGTGGGCAGTATATAATACAGGGCTGATTGCATTGCATTGCAAGGAAAATCTAAACAAATAATTATTTCGCGATTTATTTACATTGTCTCATTGAGTTTAAAATATCTGCCTACGTGAATCATAGTTATTTTAAATTTATAGTTATTTTAAACTCATATAATTTAAAGAAACGTGCTATCATAAGACAAATGACGCTTTGTCAGTGAAAACATCGTGAACGAGTGGACAGCAGCAGAATAACAATACACACAATAAATTGTACCCAACATCCTATATTTAGCTTGGAACTTGAAAAAGCGGATTCATATTAATTATAGCATAACATTCTGCACCCAACTGATGAATAAGGTTTTCTTTAGTATTGCATTATGCGATCCATTATGGCATACCAATCTCATACATTTGATTTGTGATAAGTTGTTAGCATTAGTATGTGCTGGTATCGTCAACTAAGAAAGATTCCTTAGACTCTGGAAGTTGAAGAAGACTTAAGCGTCATTTAGACGGAGACATTATTGGTTTTAATAATCGTACGCAATGATTGCTAGCATCATTGGTTTTTGAATATGAACGTCAACGCGGGCACAAATTGCATCGTCCTTCCGCATTTTTAGAAGGGGTTTAATAATTGCGTACGATTATTTCTAGTAAAACTTGACCGGTCTAAATGAGGCTTCAAGTTCAAGCGAGCCAAAAGGGCTCTAAACTCATACCATGAATCCTACGAAACAAAACTCAAAAATCCGACCCTACAAAAAGTATTGACTAAGATGATCTCCGGTGTAATTTTTACCATCGGCACTCACACGTTTTAACACTTTTTCATTTTTGTAACCCCATACCGGCCGGTTAGCCCGCGGCTATGTTTGGAGTTCGTGACACCGGCGCAAGCGCAGGCTTATTATTAAAGCAAACGGACGGACGGCCCGACGGGCTGATAACCACTTGCGTATATGTAAAGTGTGTAAACACTAGACGGTGCGCTCACATTTCTACGGATCGATGGATGAACATCGGAGGAAGGCGCTTGCGCAACTCAATGGTTAGCTTTGAGAATGGAGTTTTAACTAATTATGGGCATCCTTTAAGTTTTTGTCTTCAAACAATGAGCATATTGTGTTCACGTAAGATTTTATAGCTATAGACACGTGATAATTCACTATCGTGTTCAACAATTGACTATTAAACACAATTTTTTACACCGAAGCTAAAACAATAATTTCACAATTTCCTACTAACATGTCCAAATTTCACAATGCATCTGACACAATGTGGAACAACGTTATCTATGTTTGGTTGTTTACCGACAAAATAAAGACGACGGACCTGCACAAACACGGACCACGGATGCGAGACAGGTTTGTTGGTAAACGTCACGTTCCGAAGGCAGATCGAAATACGAGGCATTTTATTACGTAAAAAGACCACCCTGGATAGTAATCTGAATTCTATAGAATAATTCTTGGATAGTAAGTTCGGCACCAAATGTATTGAGCATAATCGATATAATAAAGCCTATAATAGTTTTCTAACACGTCTTTGCTTCTCGCTATTAGCGAGATTCAACTGCTGTCCTAATTTATCTCTTAATTATTCCCCCATTTAAAGTCTCAAAAATTTATAGCCACCAAGGTTTGAACGATGTAACCCATTTGCCTTCTAACACGCGTTACGGTAAATTAATTCCCCTAACATGACTTACCCGTTCTAAATACTTAATTTTACCTAATAAACACAAGTGTTGTGCGAAGTTGGAAAAAAAATAAACAATGGCAGACTTTCGCATGAGAAACTAACACTTCCCATACAATACTGCGGCGAATGAGCAATAAAAACGTCACAACCTCATTGGTGATGTAAAAACCTCAAAACTATTATTTTACATAATGCTCCCGCATGGGTGTTGCCAGCTATTGCGACAAATACACTTTACCAGCTTAATAAAAATACTTCAACATGCGACGCTTCTTTAAAACATTGTAACGGAGTTGTTCATACGAACGTTACTTATTTTTAACACTATTTTAGCCCTTACGCTTATAAACTTGAAAAAGAAAGTCACAAAACAATAACCAGGCTAAAAATATCATAAAATCTCCGTATTTTTTTAGATAGTAATCAAAGTATACCACATAATCAATCTTGACATAACTTGCGCAATTTAAAACAGTCTTAACAAACATAACATTAAAAGTGCGCTATGATACTCGAAAGCTCAACGTTGAATCGGCTGCAACTATCGTAGATCATGTTTCCACCTCACTCTGAATTAAAAAAAAAACACACACTCATGTCTTTTAGACAGAGGTGCACCTAGGGCACCCACTGTTCGCCGTGTATGTTCCATGATGTGATAGGCATTATGTCCAGTAGTTACACTGGCTACAATGTCCTTCAAACCGAAACACAACAGTGCATACACACTGCTGCTTGGGGGTAGAAATAGACATCGCGGTGGTCCCCACCCAGACGGACTCTTACATATGAGAGACCTACCACCAGTGAAGTCAGTCAGTCAATCACACTAAGCCCGACCTGAGATTCGAACCCGGGACTTCAGAGCGGTGATCGTACCGGCCACGCAATACAAATACGCTAACGAAGCAGTCTGCATTAACCTAGCTGCATAAATCTTAGATGGTACAATTTTATTTGAGTTTCAATTGCGTTAATAAAATTGCGGAAGCACACGCGTTTATCGATATAATAATTAAATTGTTAGCTCACAAACTAATCACGAAGTTATAGCTTTGTGAACAGTAAACTGCAAACGAGTGCACTTATTTGACTACCTAATTAAGCCAAACAATTTAAATATACCAATATTATAAACTGCGTATTTACTGAAAAATTACTGTCAATTACATAAATTATGAGAAAAATAATATTGTTGTTTTTTAGAAAAAAGAAACAGGATCTGAATTTATAGGTAGCACATTTGCATGATAATTTGTTATTCAATTTAGATCTATTTACATGTTTTGTTTTATTCAAATATGTTTTACATAATTAAAAGTACGTAAACAAAAAATTACACGTGAATTACACTCTCGTTAATGACATAAAATTATTGACATTCCAAATTGTCGGCAAAGACGCGAACGATTTATACTCGGTATTCAAATGCCAAGGTGAGTAACATAAACTATATTTGATACATTAAAAATGCTTAACATATCATTACAGCTATCATTTGTTTACAGCTTAGCATTTTTGCTCGCTGATCCATTGCGATACGAATTAAAAAATCAAAGGTAATAAATTGATCTGAGTATTTGAAACAGGTAACGCGCTATAAATATCCAAAATAGCCATCGATATCCTATTCCAAGCTGCTGATCCATTTTTGAATATTATGCTATACCTACTAATGTCCTATAGTTAACGCCAAGCATTAACTGATCTGCAGTTAGCAGCGCTGCAGCATCGGTTATTGTTTTCGCCGATTAAACGTCCCCAGAGACGAGTTATGTTTATTTCAGGACGGTCATAAACATTATCGTTAGCTTTATTGGCCAACAACATACCTGCATCAAATATTCTTGCACTAAAAACTATTTACACGGATACGGACAAAATGTTTTCTACGGATTGTGTGGTCCAAATACTCGGACTATATATGGAAGGCTGGCTCTTAGTCAATACGGTATACGATATTAAATTTGATATCGATATATGGCGAAAAAACTAAAAAATATTTACGAAATTACCGAGAAAAATGTTTAAGTCACCTTTCCTGTTTCTATCAATAAACCGGTTAAAAGAACGTATAGCTTCAACTATATTTAAACTCAAAACAGCGTTAAATCTCCCGCGCGATTACATCGCAATCCGGTTAAGTTCTTGTAAGTCGCGATTTTTAAAACACTTAACACTAAACTGGCTGTTTAGTTTTCGGTGTCCGTCATATAGGACAAGCAATAAAGCATCATTTGACATGGCCATCGTCGCGTCTTAAAATTCATGCACCCGAGTGCGTAACCGTTGGTACTGTTCAAATATTCAGTGTTTCTCAGACGGTCGACGTTACAAATAAGTAAAGGCAATTCTGAGAACAATTTCTTGTCGACGACTCGATTGAGCGAAACACGTTGAGATGTTACGAGTTATGCAAATGTGTTACGCAGCGCGCAGATATAGTCTATGGTGATGACTACGTTTAGAAAAGCGCGGGAAACATTTTTTTTATTTTCAAGTTATGCAAGGGCACACATATATTATTAAGCCAGCATATAAATGTTTAAGTTATCCTTGACACAAAAAATATGTCTTTTATCAACTGCGATTCTTTAAAGGTACAACAAAAAGTTGCTCAATGGATTGTACAAAGTTTTTAAATTACTTTGTCCCACAAAACTAGACTACATGTTATCTCATCATAAAATCAACGAAAACGTAGCGTAACAAGCGTTAAACTATATTTGCATACTACATGGCACAAGGAGACGATCGCAAATGGAGATTAAGTGGGGAATCATACGGAGCCCGTTTAGTTGAGATTTATAAGTGACGGCGAGTGTGCGATGAACTCCGCCGGGACCAATCGTCTCGACGCTCACAATTGACCATTAATTGCTTATGTTTATACAATTGGAACGATGTCCGCGTTTGTACAACACGGTCGCATGTGTCGTCTATTTCAATACAATTGGACTGAGGCGTTACAAAGAAATCATGTACTATCACGTCTCGTCTTCGGTGACATCGGTTGTGGATGTCTCATGGTACAATTTAGGGGAGGCTTGTGAAGTCACTTTTATGCACAGTAATAATTCGTTTTAGCGGCATTTAGGGGCTTATCAAGACCTAAAAAGATTTTAGTCCTAAAATTGCAGTGTAGTTTAATTTTGAAAAATTACTCATTAAGCTAAGTACTGCCTCGGTGGCGTAGTTGTATTACGGTACGACTGCAAGGCTGAGGTCTCGGGTTCGATCCCCGGGTCGGGCAAAGTGATATTGGATTTTTCTATTCAGTATCAGCCCGGAGTCTGGAATTTGTGCCCGGTATGGCGATAGGCTCGCCCCCTATCACATCATGGGACGGAATACGCTTGGCGAAAAGTGGGTGCACTAGTTGCGCCTCTGCCTACCCCTTCGGGGATAAAAGGCGTGAGCATGCGTTTAAGCTAAGTACTGAGATAAACCAAGATGGGATACTCCTTTACCAGCCTAAATACTTACATAAAACTCTTCTAAATTCTAAATTTGAATACAAACAATAAGTCAATTATCTAGTTCCAGTAATAAAGTCTCCCTTTTTCGCTTTCTTACACACTACAGACGTCAGAGAAGCTCATTGCACGTCCAAGCTTCAACGTTCTTTACATAGAAAACATTTTTATAGCATTAACAATAAATTTATGTTGAATAAGCATATTATCGATGCAACTGGCATACAAAACATATAAATTAAGATGGAATTTCGTAATTTATGTATAAAAAATCTTTCCCTAAAAGTGGTGTTTTTTACCAACATTGTCCCTTTCTCTAAGCTAAATATAACGCGATGGTTGATCAATATTCAAAAAGTCCCATCATGGTCCCGACCACAGAAATCGTGCGTAGGCGCGGCGCATACAAAATGTATACTTGAGGCATTTGTATTCACACGGCTAGGTTTAGACGAACACGCAGTGGGATATGTATAGAATAAAACTGTTCTTTCTTATCTTGTACAGATCTGGGATACTTTAATGTTTTCATTTGTACATTGTTCTGGGAAGGTAGGCTCAGTTGCGGCGGGCACGCGTGCGAAATTATGAGATTACCTGACTTGGGTCGCTTCTAATGTGTTTAACGCAGATAACGCAATCATTATTGTTTATAAGGCAGACGTTTTCGGACGAAGACGACCTTAAAGTAAAAACCTTGTCGCCATATCCTTTAATGCTAAAGCTAAATGTTTATATATTTTTGTTGCCCGTAAGAATAATCGTCAGTTTTTCAAAATACATTTAAGTACTTTAAGCTTGCAGGATTTTCTAAGTGCTTTACAGAATTAAGACCAAGGAATGAAAATTGAGAGGGGAAGATACTGTATGGGTAGATATTATCAGCGCGGTCTGAGCGATGCATTTGCGCTGTGGAATAAAGGCGGCATTAGAACTTTCCTATCTAATAGTAAATATTGATGATTGTTGTACCTTTAAAATCTACCTGCATGCGTTCGTAATCAACTAGGTATTTACTATCCGTAAGATTTTATCAAAAAAGAAGAGAGGAACGTTACAATAAAAAGGCGGCAAACATTAAAAACATGCTGCCTTCCTAATATTCCTACCTTCAATTTTCTTCGATAAAATTTATCTGTATTTGTCTTTACTCACAAAGTTTTACTTTGCTACAGACTTTAAACTTCCGAAGTGTAACGAATGAAGCGAAGCAAATGCGCGAGCAGTTTTAATCTTGATTGATACCCAAATAAGTCTTTCAAAAAGGACTTTTTAAAACGAAGTGGTAGAAATTATGAATACTTCCTATAAAACGACTACTTTTATAATATGGTGGTACAGACTGGGAACATTAAGCAACATAATTTGTTTTACATTCAATAAGCAGGCGGCAGTTGAAATTGGAGTCACGTCTAATAAAATAACATCTCAATTAACGGTTTACTAAGCACAAGCCATTTGATACGCATATCGGTAGGTAATTATGCACTGCAAAGTGTGATATACATGGAACCCGTTTCCAAAGATGCTGACTCCTGAGGACACAACAATGCGCGTAAACAACGTTCAGTTTCGAGAAGTTATTAAAATGCACACGAAGCTGTGCGCATGCCGGTGTCACAATACAATCCGGACAATCCGATCCAACATCAACAAACGCGCTACAATTAAAAAACATTAAAAAACGCGATGCGTTGAATTCACTCCAGTTTTTAAAACGACTCGTTTCACAAGTCCATAGTGTGAGAACCGAGAGGTAAGCCGGCCGGTTGCGCGCGACACCGCTTCGAGGTAAGCTTCTCGTGGCGCAACACCACCTCGCCGCGGCCGTGTTATCGTCTCGACCGCGCTTTCTTAAGCTCGCCAATAGCTCTTAACTATCGCAACTGGCACTTACCTTCGACGCGTTGAATCCTGGTGGCCAGCGTCGTCGCCACAATGACGAAGGACAGCAATTTAATCCCATAATCCGGTATAAAGTTCCTCGACCACATTTTGTAGCACAACATTCACACATGGATCACACACATTTGTTTTACTCCTGCTGTGGTTATAACACAATAAAATCAACACTCACGGAACTAAATGTAAAAACTGACACTTCATTTTGTTTTTGAACTGTTGTTACGTCGAAAACATTTGTTTATTGAACATTTTAGCGGTAAAACACGTTCAAAAATAACGTTAAGCCCGGTAGGAACATGCGCAGCCGCGTCCTGCTCGCATCTGACGGCTTTGTCTGTAAATACACAGCGTACGGTAAATCAAAATGGCCGCCGCTGTGTCTGTGTGCGTTGGGGCTACTTGTAACTTTACGTATTTTCAAATATATGCCTCTAAACTGCGCAAAAATAGTAGTTTTCGTTATTATACAACAATTTACACTTTATTTAAGTCATAAATAAGTAAATTTGTGGATAAAAAACCGTGAGAACATAGTTACACACACATACACAAATACGCGGAGGAATGTTGAGTCAATGGAGAAATCAAACGAGACTACAGTGCTGTGTGCGCGCAACCAGTTGGGAGCTTTTGAACTTTGTCGTTTGACAACCACAACAGAGATGGCGCTATAAATAAATTAATGTATAGTTGATTTCGTCGAAGTCTTTTGTAACAAATATATACACATAAATAATTCATGTCTGAATAATGTTTTTTTTTCTCTTACGAATTTATATAGTAAATAGTAAAATAATTTATGCGACACATTTTACTAAACGAGGAGACATTTAAAAGCACTTATGACACCAGGATATAATATATTTAACGACACCAATAAATATTAATAAATGATCAGATTGATTCTAATTTTCCAGAGATAACATGTGCAAAATTAATGAAACAGATGTTGTTTAATCGATATCCGGTTGCTAGACTCAACATGCACCTCCAAAGACTTTGTTTTTAAATTATTTAATAATAATTAAGCCACAATGGCGACGTGTTATGAAAAACATCCATTTGAAATCGAAACAGAAGACCGATTGACCACTATAAACACGAAAATATTTGAAATTAAGAAGAAGATACAACTCTCAGGTGTGGCTTAGTATACAATTGTTATTAAAATGAATATTTTAGTTAATGTACCTAACGAGTTTCTGTTCAGTTTTCACAAGCATAATAATTTACATTAAAATACTTTATTCGAATAACAGTCTAATAACTGATAAGATAATTCTGATGTATGATAATAAGGTTTTAAATATACAAATTGGAAAAGGATTGGTTTGTACTCTTCTATAATAGACACACGGGTATTAGACATAGAATTAATCGAGTGAAACATTCCAGTCAAATATTCATGTTGGAATTTACGGTTGGTGGTATAGATGTTCTGATATTTCTAGAGGGGCAAAGGAAATCACACTACGAAGAGAATGAAGCGGAGAAACAACAGAACAACGATCTGATAGATACGCTGAAGAAGGAATTAAAACTGAGGTTGGCTGAGCTCGCAGAGGCGAGGGCCGTCATTGGAGAGGAAGAGATCCAGGTCAAAAAGTATTTGAACAACGTATGCCCTATCGGTAACAAAAATGCTGATCAGGTAATATTACAAAATTAAAGACATATTTTTTCGATGACAATATTTACCTAACTATCGTCTTACGTTTTAACTTGTAATCATATTGTAAAGGTTAGTTAATAAGTAAAAATTTAGTAAAGTTATTTGTCACTTTATTAATGTTTTTAACCGACTTCAAAAAAAGGAGGTCCTGTATTCGACCCGTATGTATTAACTTCAGATAATCCACAACCTTGACTTGAAAGTGATAGAACAGCGAAAAATGTTGGACTTATTAAAATATGAGCGGCGCAGTAAGAAGAAGAAGTTGATTGAATTGGAAAAAGAATACGAATTCGTACTAATAGAAAATAGTAAAAGCGAACTCGTCAAATCGAAAATCACCAGTAGAGCTCGGAAGGTAGCCAATTAAATTACGTTAGTTTTTACTAAATATATAAACATAAATACGTTGACGCCATTATCTCGAAGAGATAAGCAAAGAAACTACATCTACACCCACGGTTGCATTATCTTATTTTCATGCTAGTATATTCTGGTCGTCAGCGAACCTACAGACATATCAGGCACAGACTACCAATTCCAATTAAGGCCAACCTGAACTCTTACAAATAATCAACATCAATACGCACTAATTTCCCTGCCTTATAAGTTATATTTAGTGAAAGTATTGAATGTTATTAATTATTTTATAACGAAAATACAAAATAATATAGGTAATTAATCATTTTTGTTTAGCACGTCTCTCATTTAGAGAACGAAATCCATAAGGTGTTGATACAATGGACAGAAGCGGAATTAGTCAAGAAAAAATACTTCTCTATCAGGTAGGACCTGTAATATTAATCTACGAATACGTTTCTTAACACACTTACAATACCTAGAGTGTTATTGACCTGAATATAATATTACAGGCAAGCTCTAATAGATGATTCAGTGAAGTTTGAAAGCTCACTGTCTCGCATCGAAGAACTCCTAAATAAACAAAAAGAAGAAATTATGAAACTTGAGGTACCTAAGCATGTTTTGTTTCTCATTGTAACTGTATGAAATGAAATCTATCAACATCAATCAAAATCTGGAAAGTGAAGACGATGAAATTATTAGATGTTTAAATAAAATAGATTATATTTTATCACTTGAATTATTTTGTCACACTGGCTAATGGCTGCAAATGATAGATCAGATTTCATCAAGTCCAATAGCGTTAGTATTCATCTAGCTATACATACCCAGCACGTTCGTGAAGAGGCGGCGGATATGCGCGTGCGTGCGACGGCCGCGACGGCGTCGGAGGCGGCGCGCGCGCACGACGCGGAGCACGCACGCGCCTCCGAGCGGGCATACTTCGCGCAGCGCTTTACAGAGAGGAAAAGGGAACTGGAGAAGTTGGAGAAGAGGGTGTATCCCCCTCAGGGTATGGATTTACGACCTGAGGAACTTAGTTGCCAAATTTATGTACCCAATATATAAAAAAAAAATTCGCGTATGAACTTCCGTCCGTGTAACGGCATTAGGTTTACAATTCCCAGTTTTACTTGTGTTTGTATACTTGAGCCTATTTAAAGCGATGAGTTAGATAAAAATATAATATAAAATGTTTAATCAATTAGCGGCCGTACAGTGATAAATACACATTTTTTTATTATTACAGCAAGATCCGTGGTCCGTCAAGAATCGACGGGGTCAGTGGAAGCAGAAGCAGTCGTCGAAGAATCCTCAGCCGCGACGCAAATGGAAGAAGTATTCCAAAGGCTTATGAAACTTACAGGTTTCACACCTTTGTACCCACCTTAAAATTAGTAAGGCACGTCGCATCTAGTTTTCAGGGAATAAAAGTTGAGAGAGAAAGGAGGCTCGGTGAAGGTATTTGCATTTGACAAGCAGACCATGGGTGGATTTCTTCTATTTTAAGTGCTAAACAGACAATCGTACATTATAAAAACCCCATAAATCCTTGCAGGTGTGACAGAACCCGAAGAAGTGTTTGACAGATTCCGCGCCCAGCGCGAGACCTGCAAGCGGCTTAACTATCTCCAGCAGACGACGGAAGAAGAGAAACTAGACTTGGAACAAAAGCAAACGACGCTTATGGCTGAGCTGGAGGCGTTCAAATTCGCCTCCGTCAAGGATAAGGATGAGTAAGATTATTAATCACACTTTATTCAGGAGTTCGTTGCGTGGAAGATTTATCCTGGATCTTGGAAGAGTGGTCAATAAAAAAAAAAGTATGTATCTCAAGAACTGAATAGCCACTGTAATAATGAGATTATTTTTAGAATCAGTTTAGTATTTAACTCAAGAGATTACCCTTTACAAACTTATAAACTTTACATTCTTATAGTAGGTAGTGGTAAAATATACTACGTATACAAATGTTTCAGGGGACAAGATCAAATAAATGAGCTCAAAGAAGAAATCCAGCAAGAAGAAGAAAAACACAAAGAAGTAGTAAAGAAGATAGAAGAACTTGAAAATTTTCTATTAGATATCAAACGACTGTTGTACGATTTGTGCAAGCTTTTAGATGTGAGTTGAAATAATGCGGAAGGCTTTTATATTATCTATCTGTAAGAATTACTATCATTTAAAGAATCTATTTAATTTGAAATAAAAGCGAATCGACAACATACAACTGTCATATTGAAGAAGATGCTTATTATGAATTTATCGCACTCGTAGTTGAACAAAAGCAAGCTAATTTTGCTTACCAGCCTATAAATCCGGATACCGGTAGCATTAAAGAAAATTTGTCAAAGGCAACACGTGGCATGACTCGAATAACTGACATCGATACATGAATCGGTCTTACAGCCCCATCTAGCGTCACAAATGAAAACTAACAACAAAAATATTACAAAGGCATAACAAAATATTTTTATTATTTCTTTTTTTTCAGATAATACCAGACCCCTCCATGCCGGAGTGGACGGCGGAGGCTCGCGACGTACAGGAACTGGTGATGGTGCTCACCGCGAGGTACGAGAGGGCGCGGTTGCGGGCTGACGATGTCAAGGAGCGGAACAAAGATGTCACCACTATCATCGTACCGTCTAATGTGAGTTTTAAATCAGTTTGATAGTTGTTAAGGAGTAGCTAGTATGATAAATAGAATCATGGGCGTATATAAGGCGGGGGTTTTGGGGGTCCGGACCCCCCACTTAGCTTACAACGAAAATGATCCGGGCCACAAAACATTTACTCCCTATAATGCCTATGAACCTCCGGACATTGTCTCGGCAGACCGTTCCATTCCCATCCAGGCTATCGTCGCTTTTTTAGCTATAGCTATAGCGGGCGTAGCTATAGCTTTCACCCCCCATGTGAAAGCTATAGCTACGCCCGTGAATAGAATCAACCTTTCTTTATTCTAAATCATTTAGATACAGTCATAACATGCTTTTTATTATTATCATGTACAGGTACACAAATTTATTAACCGACTTATACACCCAATGTATACCTAGTTCCTACTTATGGTGTTTATTGCTCAAACTTTAGTGCGAGAATCTTACTGCAATCTGTCTATTTGTAAGTAGTAAATAGGTATTTAATTGAAAATATTGGGATGTTTATTAGCCTACGAGCGCCGGTGCCTCTGTAGCCGGTATCAGCGTGCACAGCCAAAGCACGCCCAAAGAATCTGACAAACCTCTCCCCACTTACAAGGAGTTGGTACTAAAGGAACCTGTGAAGGCACCACGTAAGTATATATTTTACTCTCTTTTTGCTTATATTTCTCTGCAACGTAACGAAAGTTACCAGTCGTAAAGATTATACAGTTACAGAGGGGCTCGTCATGCCCTAACGACTTCTAAGGATACGACGAGAGTTAGCTATTTCAAAAGTTGATTAGAATAATATACTTATCACCCTTATTGTAAACCTGAATCAGACCCTGATCAGAAAATATTACAAAGTTACTGTCAGCTAAAAAACATCTTATCTAACCTACACATTGCATACGCATACTCACGCCTTATATCCCCAGAGGGGTAAGCAAAGGCGTAACTAGTGCACCCACTTTTAGCGGTGCATATTCGGTCCCATGATGTGATAGGGGGCGAGCCTATCGCCATACCGGGCACAAATTCCAGACTCCGAGCTGATACTGATTAGAAAAATTCAATATCACTTTGCCCGCCCTGGGAATCGAACCCGAGACCTCAGCATTGTAGTCCTACCGTAATACAACTACGCCACCGAGGCAGTCCTACACATTGCTTGCATTAATTTGATGTAATTTTTTGATATTTCATAGCGTCAGATGAAGAGGAAGACATACCATCGCGGTGCTACCTGAAACGGCAGGCGCAATTGATAATAGACACCAAATGCAGGAGGAAAGGATTCAGAGCATACCCGAGAAGATAAAAAAAAACTATACATACGCTCATTTTAAATTATAGGAACATTCCAAATATAAAGCAAGCACCAAATACCAGACTACTTACTTTTAAGTATATATTGGTGAAGGAGACACTTTGTAGGTACCTGGCACCTACCCCTTTTTAAGCAAATTGCGCGCACAGTTCAGTTTATATAGAAAAGGAGCGCAGAAAATTTATGAATTGCGGTCGAATTTGAGTTTTATTTTATTGAAAGAAGATGGTAGTAAAAATAGGATAACTAGCTCCTTTGCCGGGCTTTGGCTGTAGTAAAAGAAATTTTGTGAATAATTTATTAAATGCAGGTAGTACGTATGTTACGTTATGACGAAAATAAACTATAAATTTAAAAAGCGCTAGGTAGCAAACACACAACACGTGGCACGTAGGAAGACGTGTAACTAGCACACCCACTTTTCGTCATGTGTGTTCCATCCTGGCCATATTGAGCACAAATTCCAGATTCAGGCCTGGTACTGAGCAGAAAAACCAAATATCAATTTGTTCGACCCGGGATTTGAACCTGGAAACCCACAGCGGTGGTCGTACCACGCATGCAGAACAACTATAGGTATTACCGAGGCGGTCATTACAAGATATAAAACTTAAAATCAAAAGTTATGATAAATACACAAAGTATTTATTATATTTTTGAATGTTCTATGACATAAATCCTCCATAAATATGATTTTTTTAAATTATTGTCATAAATAATAGAATAAAAAAATACAAATCGTGTCCAGAGATCGTGTCATCGTGCACTGTCAACATATATTTTGTAAATTATACATAGTCGTTTATAAATCATTTAATTTTGAAAGTTTTATTGCAAAATGTTTACTTCGCACAAAAATTCTTACCTGCAAATGGTGTGCTCCGTGAATCCAAGGGTAATTAACAAAGCCGTGGACCGCGCCATGAGGAAGAAACACTTTGATCCTCATGTAGGTAAGTGCTGGATACCTATTTTAATGACGCTACTGTCTTTATCCAATGACCAATACATCGTCGAGATGCACAACCTTTTATAATTCAGTCTTCGTGTTCAAGCAGCTATTTAGAGTACCTTTTTAGAGTACCTACCTACCTACAACTTAAATTGATCGATAGACTATCTAAAGAAACAGGAAGTCCTTTTATAAAAAAACAAGGTCGTTGCTCCAGGCTATATGTTATACGACACTCATAATAGGCCTTATCTTCCTTAATTAGTAAATCCTCTTTTCCATCTACTAGAACTCCCACCAGCTCAGCGGCTGGAGTCGATGCAACCGTCCCTGTACGCACCGCACGTGGACATCACCAGGGCGAGGATCGGCTTCGGACGCGTCGGCCTAAGGGTGCTTAACCGGGAACTGCACTCGCCAGACAATCTCGTGCAGTTGCAAGCGCTGCATAGCATACTCGATCAGGTATTTGAATATGGGCAGTTATTTTACGTTTAGGGATAGTAGAGTTATAGACCAACAGAATAAAATGTAGCCTGTGCCCATTAGGGGTAGAGGAAGCCTTTTAAGTTATTTTATTTTGGAATTTTAGTCGTGGGTCTCGTTGTTGAAACTCAGACAAACTTTGATCTAATCTGCTACGAACACAGGAACTAAGGATTTCACAGCCCATGTCTGCTACCACTAGACCAATAGGTTGCCATTCTTCTTCCAAGTTGATTAAGTTTATGATTATAAGAAAGGTAATTTTTTAAATTGCTTTTCAGGTACAAATATCAGAAAGCGCACTGTTCCTCATCAATTTACAAATCGTCTACCGCCTCATCGACCTCATGCTGGACAGAGATCCTGTCATCAAGGAGAAAGTATGCATCATCCTCACGCACCTGTGCAACTACTATCAGGGGAGAAAGAGAATCATGTCTCGGCCAATCGTCATCGAGAATCTCATGAGATTGTTCTTAAGGGACCGGAAGGAAATACGCTACGCCGCCGCTTACACCCTCAGGACCTTAGCGAGGGACAGATGCGCGTGCGAGATGATCATGGAGAATGATGACATCATCGAAAACCTCTTGAAGATGATCAAAAACGACCACACCGGAATCGTGCTACTGCATTTGAAGACACTAGCGAATCTTACCGAGTGGGACCCGATAAGGCCACTGAAAGCAAACGCGTTTCGAGTAATGCTGACGCTGTTCAGAAACTCTGACCCGAGGATCGTGGCAAGCGCCATGGATTGTATGGCTCAACTCTGTAAACACACCGTGGGGAAGAAACTGGCCGATAACTACGACTTGACCTTCGTACTAAAGCCGTTCTTGACTTCTCCACACATTGAGGTAGTTATCAGCGCCGTTGGTCTATTAGCCTACACGACTTTGACGACCCGTTCAAAATGGCGCGCAAAAGAATGTTGCGTGGAGGTGACGCGGCGTCTAGTCGATTTATGTCACACACCGAACAAACCCCTCCTGCAACTTAGGTGTATGCAAGTGTTAATAAACCTTTGCGACTGTCCAGACATACGGTACCACATGAAAATGCACTGGGAGACGAGAGTGAAGGACATCAGGATTAGAACCCACGAGGAATGGGACGGCACATCTGAAACCACTACTTACGGACTCGAAACCGGCCACAACTACAGAACCATGTGCACAGAACGCGTGGAAACTATCAAAAATGACGTGGGAGACAACCCTGAGATTCTTAATGTATACAGTTACCTGCGAAGGCCGCACGATATCAAGGAGCGTTTGATAAAAGCCATTAACTGGAGGTGTTACAGAGATTAATCGATAAATTAATCCTTGGACGCCCGCGGTGGACACCGGTGTCCATTTATATAAGGAAATTAGCTTATAGCTATATATATATATAAGCGGGCGTTGACGGGTATCATTACTGATTTTCAAAAACAAGAAATAAAACAACACATTCAAGCTTTTATTAAATATTTAATATCAATAAATCAATTACATGACATTTGAGCTGCACATTTGGTTTCAATTTAACCAGAGACAATGTCTCTGCTACCTTAAAGCTACGTTTTCAGTCATTTAGACAATTCTAATCTACGATATAGATTCGAGTGCGTGTTTTCGAGATGTGCGGATTGCGAACACTACGCGTTTCTCGTATCGATTCGTTATTTCTACGTAAGAATTATTAAAAAGACGTACCATAATATTTCTAGTAGTCTACTAATAGATGCGTATAAGAGTTTAGGTAATTCTAAACTTCTTTTAGAGAAATCCTAATCATAACATGCATAATTATGGAAATTTTATAAATCTCTACATGAATCTTACCGTACATGTTCGGTACATTTTATAACATTCAATATTTTTATACATAAGTACGAGGTGATATTTTATAAACTTTGTCACTGGATTATTACCAAATATTACCTGAAATCACAAGAACCACCTAACGTCTACTTAAAATCCTATTAGAATAATTAAAATAATATTGTTCAGCATTCGGTATCCCGAACTGTCTTGAAGCAAAGCGTGTCAAAATGGCGGTCAACGCCGACTCAGCAAGATATGAATAGAGTAGTTTCCTACGTTTGATTTTGTACATTATTTCATATGTAACCGAAAATAAGATAATAAAGAAATTCTTCTGTGAAATCAGCATCAAAATCGGTTGAAAACTAATGCAGTTATTCATATTTGAAATATTGTTGTAAGCAAAAGTGGGGATGTGGCGGGGATATCGCGTTATCTCTTTCGCACGCACGCTGTGTTATGGCCGCTGACACTCGGTGACGTCACGGTCTGATATTACTGTTATTTAACGGCTACCCCTTCCACCAAATTTCAAAGCTTTATAACTTACTCTGTATTGCGCCAATCTTGAAAATACTTTTTCGGCTAGATTTTGGATTGCATAGATTTATGATAAATGTATTTTTGAAAAAATAGGCATCTACCCTATTGTATATTTCCTTAATTAATGCATCATGGCACTTAATACTAATACTTTACGATCGTTTGTTCTTTGACATGTTATATCACATTGTATATTAATATTTCTACGGGCAAGACGTTTAGAAGACGAACCTTGATAAATGTTTAGATATATTTACATGTAGATGTGTAATTGAAAAGCTTTTATGTCACATCACAAAAATCTACTCCATTTACAACTTAAATAAAATGGCACACCAAGAAAACATTTTTTGAAGTGATAACTTCTTATGGGAGGGTAAACCGCTTCGTAACGTAACGCGTTACGGCGCCACTCTGTCTGGCTTCCCTTTCTCTCACGCATACGGCAGCAATAGGCAGGCTCCTCCTCTCTCACACACCCATTTTCGACCCTTGACCCCCCACACCCATTTTAATCGCTTGACCCCCCTGACCCCTCTTCAACCCTCACGCCCATTTTCAACTCTTGACCCCCCTTGACCCCCACACCCATTTTCGACCTCCGACCCTCCTTGACTCCCCACACCCATTTTGACCCCCGACCCCCCTTGAGCCCTCTTGACCCCCTTGACCCCTACACCCATTACTCATCGAAATAACCTAAGCTTTTCTCAAGTTAGACAATTTAAATATTAAATAGTTCAACTTAGATTAGTTTAAGTTATCACTTCTGTCGAGCGTCCCGAGACGCACACGTTTTCTTTTTATTATAAATTGAATATAAAGATACCTTGAAAAGAATTAAGGTATTTGAAATGTCATTTTACCAAAGTAGATTTTTTTATCATCCAAACATTTAAAATAACGGCTATTCATTACATAGTAGATGATTAATGGTTTCATAGATATTTCGTTGCATTTTGTTTCACAGCAGCATCGGGTTACAATTATTACTATAGTACAATATGAAATAATACATGAAGAACTAAGTCTAGAAGCAGAGTATAGAAGCAAGTGACAATCACAAACGTCAACATCATCACAATCATCATCACTGAGGAACATAAAATCATCACAATATATTTCATATTGTGACTTAAATATCGATCAGAGAAACCTGATTAAAATCAAATTACTTCTCTAAATATTATTTTACATAATACCATAATTTATTTGTCATTAATGTTTTCTAATAATAATGCAATTTCAAATAAAGATGGCGTGTTTTGTCGTGAAATGAAACTGTGAGGCATCAATATCGATAGAAACCTTTGTTCATCTTATAGCGTATATATACACAAGTATGTATATACCTTATGGTTTTGTTTTTTAAGATAAAATTAAATAATATTTTGAAATAGCATTATTAATAGACATTTCAAATTCCTCTATTCGGTTAATAATGTCAAAATTTTGTACATTTTAGCTTCCTTATGCGTCCACCGCGACTGTACCAAGAAATACAAACAACAATAATATGCAATATAAATAAAATCATATATTTGTCCCAAAAGTTTCGACATGAAAGTATTTTTTGTCAGGAATGTTAAAAACGGCAGTGTTTTTTTTTACTATTTACTTGCATTTTGTGCTTAAGCTGAAATTGTCGCCTCTTGCAATACAATTTATATACCGTACTTAGTACATTCCCTTTATTATCGTTTGTAAATTTGCTTTATACAACATTAAAATTGTTATCGGAAGCCACATTTCTGTCAAAACTCACGTCTAATACATCTACGGTATTAACAAAATCGTAACATCTGAATAATCGTTCACAATATCGATAACACATCAATCGAGACATCGATAATTATCCCCATTCACAGTTTCCCGCCAAACCTCAAACCCACAACTATCTAGAAAGTTCGTTATGGTCGCCCGTCATCCATCCGTACGTATTGGTACAACGCCTTACAAAGGTCGTATAAAGTCGGGTCTCACCTACTCCCACCACGCTTGTTCAGAGGGTCATACACCTCAGCCTCCGAGTCTACCTCGTCCTCGGACAAGGACAGCGATCCGCCCACACGCCTCGCTCGAATACTCTCCTGAAAATATCGATTTCACAATTTTAAATCGATATGGAACTTTACTAATCGATGGTAAGAACGGCCATACACGGGTAGCAAGGTTTAGGTTAAAACCGATCACTTGAAATTCATGTACAGTCAGCAGCATAAGTAGCTGAACAAATTCAAAATTTCAAATTGCCTACATACTTTTGTGTTCTTAATAATATTTTTTCTCTCTTCACAAAAATAAAATAAAAGAGATTTACTTTACTTCAAACGAAGAAAAAAATGTTTCGGTTTAATTTAACGCGTATATAGGCGATTTGAAATTTTGATTTTGTTCAGCTACTTATGCTGCTGACTGTACATAGAAAACTATTATTTTAGTTGAGTATTAGCTCGACGTGTATTATTTTAGTTGAGTATTAGCTCGACGTGTATAGTCATTCTATGCAACTTTTTATTCTATAAACGTTGGAGACAGTAAGCATAGAAGGCGTGTTACGTGTATTAAACTGCAGTCGTATTTAGAATTTAGAAAATAGGTATAGTGTTAAGATTTTAAGCACTAAGATAAAATGGGAAAGAAAATATTACCAAAATGAGTCATCTGTAAGCCCCAAGAACCTACTTCGGTAAAGTTAGCGAAATATCGATAAAAGTATCTGTCTAATCAAATGTTGAAACAGTAACTTTTACATAACATATTAATCACTTGAAAATATTGCCATGAACAAACATGTCTGTACAACACTGTTTTAGTAATGGTGTTGTATATAATCTTTATATATATAATTCTTCTATGCGTGTGAATATCACTGAACTCCTACTAAAAGGCTGGACCGATTTTAATGAAATTTCTTGTGTCTTCAGGTGGATTCGAGAATGGTTTAGATTTACAATTTGGTCCGGGAAAACGTATAGCGGGACTTTTATCCAGGAAAAAACCTTTCGTGCGGGCGAAGCCGCAGGCAAAATATATTGTATGTATAAATAAATAAAAAAAATCACACCCATGTACAGTTCTACTTTGTCGATATTTCACCCTCATTTAGCCATACATAAAGATTAATAAACATGCAAACAGAACGGCATTAAACTAATGGACCCCAAAGCTCAGTGGACGTCACTAAAAG
This sequence comes from Sphinx pinastri, assembly GCA_947568825.1. Taxonomy (NCBI): domain Eukaryota; kingdom Metazoa; phylum Arthropoda; class Insecta; order Lepidoptera; family Sphingidae; genus Sphinx; species Sphinx pinastri. Next base: position 3,134,740 of record OX387615.1, read on the forward strand.
CCTGTGCTCCCAGAACATACAACGAAAAAAAGTATCTAAACCCTTGCAGCCACACTACTGTGCAGGTCAATATTTGCCAACCAATTCTGTGTCACTGATCCACGCGGCTCCCTCCTCTAAGCTCGACGACATCTGAAGCGACAGTGTCGGTGGTTTTAATACCGAAGAAGGTCCACACTTGGCAGGGTAATTTAATCAAACCAAAGCCAGAGAATTTTTAAAGATTGGAAGTACAGAATTCAACTATAATGTCGATATTATAGATGAATTAATCGATATTTTTTACAAATAGAGCCTTGAAACGCAACACAATTTTCTATACCAATTGATACACAATTATGACACATTTAACACCAATTACCAGATTAATTTAATCACAAATTTCCAAGTGATGTGCTATAATAAATTATCGACAAAACCACGCAACTCCTCAATTACACCTACGTTTCAATACATCGCACCGTTAGGACGAAAACGACGCAATTCAAAAAATCTAAAATTGTGTTATTGTCATAAAAATGACTTAAAACTGGTCCCTTTTTTATGAAAATATAATAAAAAAGGGACCGATATAATAGTTTTGTCCTTTTCCCGCTTGAATATGGCGGTGTTTGAACTATTGTTGTATTGAAAATTTCGTTTTAAGTAATTTTATGGCGATAACTCAATTTTCGTTTTTTTTGAATTGTGTCGTTTTCGTCCTAAAGGTGCGACATGTTAATTATCTCATAGTATTATTTATTAACCTCAAGAATACACCTCCATGAGCAACACCAGTTTAAAGCTGATATTTAGATAAAAATCTGATAAACAACCATAAATAAATAGGTGTAAGTGTTTACGGAGATTTATACCCAAGTACCGATTTTGCGTCGGTTGCAGACAACGAACTAAGTTTAGTTTAGCTCAGATAGCTGAGGAACGCTTAGTACAGTCAGCCACATACGTAAATTCAAAATTTCAACTCGGTAATACGCGTAAGTTTAATTGAATCTTTTTTGTGTCAAGTAAAATAAATCCCTGTTAAAGTATTTTTGAAGAACAAAAATGCATAGGAGATTTGAACTTTTGAATTTGCTCAGTTACTTATGTGGCTAACTGTACATAGAATAATTACATATTTGCATATTTTGTGGTCTGCGCTATCAAAACATAACTGTTATATAGCTAAGCTAAACTTCTCGGTTTTCAACCCGCAACCCGAATAAAACCCGATGGATTGCCGATCTATAATTACGACAATATTATATCAATGTTTTTGTACTTACCTCTAGTATCCCACCGCTGGGCTCGGACGCGTACCCCTCGAAGTGCCGCTGGTCCTCCTCGTAGTCGGAGGATGAGGACGAGTCGTTGTCGACGTCACGGCCAGTCCGTACAGAACACACCATTTGAGCCAGGTCCGTGAATGTGTAGCTGGTAGGGAAAAATGTATAAGTCGAGATTTTATCATTATTCTGTCTTAGAAAAGTTACTGCACTAGCCTTTACACACTAGCACTAATCACAACGTTGTCTAAATAGATTCAGTTTTTTTAACGCCTATTTCACGACGTGCCCTTGTAAAAAAAAACTATTTTTAGTTAGATGCCACTCATGTGCTATACGTCAATGACATTCCAAAAACAGATGTGATTTTAGCAATCATAATCTGAGGAACCCAAAGTAACCCATTTTTTTTTTGTTTTCTATAGCATCGAATGACGAGACGAGCATGCCGTTCGCCTGAAGGTAAGCGATACGACCACCCGTAAACAGTAGCAACACCATCCAGCACCTTGACTTACAAAGTACTGTGTGGCACTCTACTGCGCTCGTCATCTTGAGACGTAAGATGTTAAGTCTCATTATGTCCAGTAGTTACACTGGCTACAATGTCCTTCAAACCGAAACACAAAAAAAATAAAAATGAATAATAGTTTAAAACAACTAAAAAACACCCTTTGTAGAAACTCCAACTAAAAAATAGAAAATAAATTTGAATTAAGAATAGTGTAAATAAGAAAAAGTGTATTTTATTGTACAAAAAAGCGTGGGGTGCATGGTGTTAATAGTTATAAATATTTTATTGACAGATAATATGATATCATTTTGATAATATCTTAAAAAGCACCCCACGCTTTTTTTTAAAGTAAAATACATTTTTTTCTTATTTACACTATTCTTAATTCAAATTTATTTTCTATTTTTTAGTTGGATTTTCTATAAAGCGTGTTTTTTAGTTGTTTTAAACATATTTTTTTTAAATCATTGTTATACGTACTCAGTGAGTGAGGGCGCGGCGTCGGGCTTGCGCCTGTCGGCCGCGGCGCCGCTCACCCCGCCGCCCCCGCCGCGCCGCTGGCCCTCGAAGTACGCCGCGCCGTGCCGGTACCCCACCTCGCGGATCTCGTCGAACGAACCGAACTGGAGGGTCTTGTACGCGTCGATAGGCGGCCGGATGTACTCGCAGTAGTCAGACTTTTTCACCTCCTGTATGCAGAACAATTACATTAAATACTAGATTTTACACGCGAATATGCCTGTTGTAAAGCATCTATGCCCGTTCTACTCCGTCCTAGTAATATTATAAACGCGAAAGTTTGTAAGAATGTATGGATGTATGGATGTTTGCTACTCTTTCACGCAAAAACTACTGAACGGATTTCGATGAAATTTGGCACACGGGTAGATTATGTCCTGGATTAACACATAGGCTACTTTTTATCCCGGGAAAATATAAAGCGGGACTTTTATCCCGGAAAAACTTTTACACGCGGGCGGAGGCGCGGGAAAAACTAGTTTGGCTTAAAAAAACTCGACATAAAAGTCTGCGCCGTTTAATTTAAACTGTTTAGTTATAAATGATTCACATGTGTCACCTATAGCCTACATTCCAGAGACGCTGTTTTATTTGTATAAAATGATAAACCCACCTCGAGCTGTCGGTTGCAGGACACGTACGCGAGTCGACTCTGTATGTCGGGCAAGTTGGGCACCTTCACCGGTGTCGTGAACGGGTTCCATCTGAAACAATACGTTTATTAAGTAATTTACGTAATTACTCTGAACTCTGTATTGTTGGTGATGGATGATGGCAACAAAATCAATATACTATCTAAATTACAGAACGAGAGGAAACTATAATTGTAATCAATTACAACTGAGATACATATATGTCATCACCTTTTCCCTTTTCAAATATTACGTACTAGCATTGCGCGCGGCTCCACCCGCGTGGAAAAGTTTTTACCGGGATGAAAAGTAGCCTATAGCACTCAGGAGTAATGTAGCTTCCTATTAGTGAAAGAATTTTCAAAATCGGTCCAGTAGTTACTGAGATTAGCGCGTTCAAACAAACAAACTCTTCAGCTTTATATATTAGTATAGATAATATTATCAAGTATCACATATTTTACATAAGTTGTGTAAAATGTATTTTTTTTTTATCTATACTAATATTATAATGAGAAAAAGTTTGTGAGTTTGTAGGTTTGTAGGGTAATATTTGGAACTACTGAACAGATTTTGAAAATTCTTTCACTAATAGGAAACTACCATTACTCCTGAGTACTATAGGCTACTTTTTATACGGGGAAAATATTTATCACGGAAATACATTTTTACGTGGGCGGAGCCGCAAGCAAATGCTAGTCTATTATAAAATTAAAGGCACATGCAAATGTCAGTACCTCTTCCACAATAACCACCAGCCTGACAGGTCGTCTCCATAGTTGGTGAGATCGGTGTCGTCCTGAGAGCCCACGTCGATGGCCAGGATGTGCTTCGCTCCGAGGGATCTCATCACGTCCGCTAGAAATCAAAGTAGATTAATATAATTTGTGACGTATAGAAGATCTACGGATCCTACACCTACTAAACCCAAAAAATTAGAAGTGTACTAGTAAAAAAATGCGTTACGAACGTTACAAAATCAAGGTCATTTTTCACGATTTTATTCGTGACTGTATCGATTGACAAAGGGGCTAATAATGTCACGGTACAATGAGCCATATAAGTAGCTGAACAAATTCAAAACTTCAAATTGTGTATACACTTTTCTTACGAAAAAAAATCTGTAAAAAAAATAAAAGCGAAATACTTTATGCCACAAAAAGAAAAAATAATCAAATATACTTAACGCGTGTAGGCGATTTGAAATTTTGTATTTGTTCAGATCATTATAAATCGGGGTCCAGGCTCAATCAACCAATCAATATCAAAAACAAAGTCCAATCCCGAGCATTATCATGTTTCTTAAATAAAAAATCACAACCCATAATGACTGAAATGTGAATAAATTGAGAAACATCTGTTCTATAACCTTATATCTATTAAACTATAAAAAACATTACCAGGCACATTGTTGACGTAACAGCCGTCGAGTAACAGATGCCCGTCGATGGGGTCGCATATTGGCGGGAAAATGCCCGCGATGCTCATCGAGGCGCGACAGTAGCGCCACAGCACACCTGCGGGCGGCGGCCGAAACCGGGCCGAGTCAGACCCACGCGCCGCCACGTGTTGCCACTACTTACCTTCTAGGCTGAGTGTAAAGTGTCGATGGACGTTCAGTGCTCAGTTATTGGGTTAGAGTTTGTGACAAGCTGACAAGTGACTACTGTTATGTCTAAAGTAAGCCCCGTTTGTAGCCACAAAGAATAGGAAGTGTTTAAAGAAATTGTTGTATAGAAGTTTCATAAGCGAAAGGTGGAAGTATTTGACATCAATTAATGTTCGCGGTTTAAAACTATCAACGTAAAGATGACCTCTCGACGTTCACCTTATATTGCCCGGTTACACACTAGAGACTTGAATAAATTAGTATTGTGCAAAGTTTGTGAATATGGAGGATTCAACTCAATAAAAAACAACTATAACCGTGTGGGACAATTAGGACGAAACTCGTGTGAAATGTCACAAAGTGGATTTACACTCAGCCTATCACGTCCATGTGGGGGTGACCGGTACACAGACACACACAGTGTTCCGCGCTGTGATTGGTTTACCTGGTAGGTTGTTGACGTAACCGCCGTCCAATAGGAGGTGGCCGTCTACGGGGTCGCACAGCGGCGGCATGTACCCGCTCAGCGACATCGACGCGCGAATGTAACGCCACAGCGAACCTGTAGCGCACATGCGTCAGATGTCGTGTGCTTGCAACGTGCATCATTTCAAATTTGGAACAGTTTGACAGCTGTCACTTAGATTCTTTTTTTAAATAGCGCAAACAGTAAAACCGTACAGCCTTTCATCTGTGTGTAAGCTAATCAACACAATCCATGGAGAGGAAAACGATGATGAAGTTGAAGCCATCCCACAGGTTATAAAAATAAAGAATGTGCAGATTGTCCCAGTTTCAGAGACGTTTTTACCAACCCAAAAGAAAGCAATTTGCGTAGGGGATAATTTAAGGAAATTTAGTCGTCCATGTTGTTTTTTTTTATTGGCATATTATCATGATGAGTCGTTGCTACAGTATTATTACATGCATTACATGCTACGGATGAGTCTAACGCGCAGTGGAAGCGGATCCGTCATGCAAACACAATAGGACAGCAGTTGCGTTCCACTTACACGTACAAATAGGGTCTAAATTGGTACAACAATGATAATGGAACTATCGAAAATTAAATTAACTAAGAACCACACTCATGCATATACATGAAGACAAGATGAAGAGAGGTGTATGACAAATGTATGGTGAATATTTAGTTTACATTCAACCCGACATAAGATGATTATTGCTCAACTATGTGACTCCCATACAGAAAGCGTTATAGGTAAACCAATCACTGGCGCATATTTATTTTTATTTACAGGTAAGTAATGGCAACACCCCAAAGCAAATGTCGGATTTGTATATGTTGAAAAACAAAATTTTGATCATTACACGGGTAATTTATTGTCAAAAAAAATCAGCAAAAAGTGTAATACATGAATACTTCCAAAAGTGACACACACTTGTACATATCGATACGAACACATAAATGCAGGTGAGTGTGGTTGTATAGGGTAACACATAAAACACTGTAGCGGACGAGTTCAATAAAAAAATCTTCAAAAAACATCAGCCCCCTTAGAATGCGAAATGAAACACGATATAATTGTCATTTGATTGTGATTGGTCGAGAGAGGGACACGTGACTCACGAGTTGGTCTCCCGACCAATCACAATCAGACTATACTGACATTCTTGTGATGTTTGTTTTGCCACATTCTAGAGGGCTGGGTAGCGAGGCGAGTGTGAACATAATGGGATGCAGTAACCCGTGACGTCATCACCGTCAGAGATATCTCATCGTAAGACGGCTCAGACATTCCGCACATTGGACATTACACACACCGGCCGGCACAACAACAATCATTAGCAATTTAGACAAACTACGAAACATCTGGTCGGCAGAATATTTCTCCTTTACAACATATATTCGACATGCAACAATAAATAAACATAGATATTAGTTCGTTAATATATTAATTCACAATAATTTTATTCGGTTTCTGAATCGCCAAAATTGGTTTTAACGTCCAAAAATAATGATTGGGTTAGTAAAAAGTGCAAATGAAGCCGTTTAAATCGAAAATAATATAACATATTACATAAATTTTCCTGTCCATGAATGTGTCGTGTTATTGCTAACTACTATTGTATGTTATTGTGGATACTGTGGTATATTTATGACATTCGTGATTTTGCGTTTGTGTTTTTGTTTGTCATTCAAAATGTTTTGTTAACACAACAATAAACAATTTTCGGATTACACACTATCTATTTAAAATTTCTCTCAGCCTATAACTAAGTGTAAAAGGAAAAAAAAGGTTTTCTCATTAAATTAAATCGAATTTATCACTAATCCAAAATTTGTTTCCAATTAAAAAAAAAACATTACAAAACTAAAAATATATGTAGGCTTAGAATTTTCATTAAATTAGATAATTATAAGACAGTCGATAAATATTACGTCTTTCATACATAATCTGCGATTCATGGTTATTTAGAAAAAAAATGTTGCCGACAGTGATAACTTACAAAAAAAAATTTTCTACAACCATCAGGTTCAATTTCTAATGAAAATATATTTTTTATTTTATCACTTAAAGATATCATATCTTACATTACTATATTTTTATAGCCTAGGAAAATAAAAAACCTTTGGGGACGCCATTTGCTTTTTCGTTAATTAACGTTGTACAATCAATTAGTTCTATATTTTCCCACAACATGGAGATGTTTTTTATTTCCCTGGTCGGTCTATGTATTAAACCTATCCCCAAACTAAGCACAAACACACAACACAGACTCACCGTGTCTATGGACCCTCATGCAGCTCGAGCTGATGTCTGTGGTGACCGTGAAGTACGGCAGCCACAGATCCTCGATGTGCACGTCGCCGAAGGTGGCGCGGATGGTCGCGTTGAACTGACGCCCGGAGAACATCGACGTGGCCGGGTACGTGAGGTCCATGAGCTGACGGCCCCATTGCGTCATTTTCTGAAAGGTTAGGTTAGGTTGGGTTGTTTTCGATATTTTTAAAGGTAGAGTAACTTTTAAGTATGAAAAATGATTTGTATGCGCCTTAATTTTAAAAAATGTGCTTAAAGTTTGATTGAAGCATAACTATGAAATTTAGTGATCTGAGCTTAGGTATCATGAATAAGTAATGATGGAATAATTTTTGACTCTTATAAATATGATTAAAGAGTTTTGCGCGTCATGATTATTTTGTAGTCTTAGTCTATTCTAGTTGGGTACATGAATCATGTTACTGACCTGTGACCATTCTCTAGCCTTCTGCGTGACGGTCGTGATGTTCCTCTCCATGCACCAGAGCGCCCCCATGAACGCGCCGATGCTCACGCCGCCAACCATGTCTATTGGGATACCGGCTCCCTGGAAGCGAAAATAATTGCATACTTGGAAAAAGTGTATTCTTTATATTTGTAATATTTGACTGTTAAAAATATCGACAAATTTAAATGTGATAAGTAACATTAACAAGAAAAATGCTAGTAAAATACATTTTTGAACACTTTGTCTAGATCATTTTTAATGATATTGAGTCTTTTGATAGCTAATGTTACCCGAAAAAAGCAAACTACTTATTAGGTTTAGCAGTTATTTTATCGATACCGCATTAATCAATACTCGAATAAAAATGACGTATTTTTTTATTCAAAGGTGTACCAGAGTCAGTCGGGGCAGACCTTTGATGAGGTGGACCGACGACCTGGTCTACGTGGCGGGAAGAAGTTGGATGAGGTCTGTCCAAGACAGAACAACTTAGCATCCATTACAAGAGGCCTACACTCAGCATTAGTTGGATATATAGGCTGAAGAAGTACCAGAGTCAAAAAGAAAAAACTTATAATTAATATAGCTACCTGTATGGCGCGTATCATGCCGACGTGCGCGGCGCCCCTCGCGCCCCCCCCTCCCAGCACGAGCCCCACCGACGTGCCCGTCACCCAGCGCGCCAGCCGGCTGAAGTCAGAGTGCACGCTCGCCTCTGACATCAACACCTGACATCGAAGCAAATATGGCTGATAATAATATAATATCGACTAATATTGTTAATAATAGTGTTAAAAGTGGACGATAGCCTTGTTGGGAATGGAACGGTCTGCCGAGACAATGTCCGGAGGTTCAAAACCCAAGGCACACACCTCTGACTTTTACGTGTGTATTGTTTATCAATTATCGTTCGCTTTAACGGTGAAGGAAAACATCGTGAGGAAACCTACATACCTGAGAATTCTCCATAAGATTTTCGAGGGTATGTGAACTCTGCCAACCCGCACTAGGCCAGCGTGGTGGACTAAGGCCTAAACCCTCTCAGTAGTAGAGGAGGCCCATGCTCAGCAGTGGGCAGTATATGATACAGGGCTGATTTCATTGCATTATTACTCATGCGATAACAACATTAAGTGTGAGAAAATAGAAAAACGACAAGTGACTGAGTGAGTGAGTCACTCAATTAGTGTGTGAATGTATCGTTTAGCGGGTGAGTGAGTCAGTCAGTGCGTTGAGTGTAGCGTTACCTTGGAGTAGAGTTCTGCGATGCGGTACTGGCTCTTGCGCGTGAACATGCGGTGTGGGCAGCGCACGTGGTGGTGGTGCGACACCCACGAGCGCATGTTGAGCCAGTGCACGGTGCCGACCGGCGCCGGCCCGCCCTCGCGGTGCAGCACCACCAGCTCCTTCTGCGTACGGATCGCCAGGCGCTCGATCTCCTTCTCGATCTGTTGAGACAGAGGTTAAATGTATTCAAAAATTAACTCTAAAATTCACAATATTTTAGCAGATTTTGATACACAAGACTGCAGCCAAAGATTTATTGAATAATTATAATGATGATAATCATAAAAAAACAGTTTCTTAATTTGTTACATATTTTTGTGCTATTTTCATTTTCATTTTTTTTAACTCATCTTCCACATTCACTGCTCTTAGTTTTAATTTTTTATTCAATAGTGTTTTGCATTCGACTAACCTTGCCGATGCTCGGCTGCTTATCCCCCAGCGCCACGATGAGTATGCAGTCGGCCTGGCGGATGCAACGCTGCGTCCACTGCGTCAGGCTGGGATCGCACTGATACAACGCTACCTGTGGAAAAATTAAAGCGATTTGGACTTATTTAAACCATAAGATTCATAGTGACGAAAGTTTTTTTAGGATCGATTACATAGTTCCCGGCATTAAACCACATAAAAAAACTCATAGCCTATCACTCACCTAATAATAATCTTACTACAGAATTGTTTTATCAGCCAATATCGATTATCGATTTAGTATATCGATTATCGATTTAGTATATCGATAAGGCAATCCTTAGTGTATGGTATATACACCTATAGACGATTATCTAACGTTGATATACCCATTGCGTACCTTATGCTTGTCTTCCTGCTGAGCTAGCCACGAGCTCAGCCGGTACTCGTTGTTGGGGTCCATGATTGTCAGGCCGAGGAGTTTCCTTATCACGTCGGACGTCAGACGAACCGTGGGCCCTGGAAATTATGAAATACTAGGGTATATTTCGCAGCTTCTCCCGCGTGAATCTCCTTTCCTGGTATACAGACTACAAGAGATGCAAATAATTCACCGTGTTAATATTTTTCCCACGACGTGACAAAGATCGAACCGCAATCTTTGAAACGATTTCCAATCCAGGCCAATAAGATCTGTTTTTTCGAATAGAAATATTTACAAAGGAGATATCCGTTTGTAAGTGTAAGATGTGCTGGGCCTCAAAATCTAACCAGGTTCAAAGTTTATGAATATTTAGGGGGCAAAAATTTGGATCTTGAATCCTTTAAAAAAAATATTACAAGGGCCTAGTTTTTGGGAGGACTATCCAAATATATATAAAGCATCTTGGTAAGAATTTTAAGCACGTTTTTGGACATGTCCTTTTTTTGAATTTTTGTATATCGGCTAGGCTAACCTAACCTAACCATGTGAGCGCCCCCCCGCGAAGGCAATTCTTGTGCGCTGGGTCTTCACACCCAATGCACGCCCATGCGCGGGGGGACATGGGTCGCGGGCCGAGTCACACAGTTCAGTGTGTATACCTCTTGGTTGGATAACACATTGAGGCCTAAAAGGGCCCGCGAACATTTCCTGGCAACCTTTTCCTTTCCACCCATCATGAGAACCTTTCTCCACTTTTCCTCCCATTTTCCTCCTCCACTTCCTTCCCAGGCCCCTGAAGTCGTCAAGCCGGGGGACTCCAGTATCCCATTCGCATGTTTCCCCCGGTGTTGACTGCAGTATCGCCTACCTAAAAAAAAAAAAAAACCATGTGAGCGCCTTACCCACTTGATATAATTTACCTATAGCACAGAGGGAGTGGTAGAGCTCGTAAGTGAAGGCAGTGAGCGGCACATCGTCGCTGACGGGCACCACGGCCACCGTGGAGAAGTTGTGCTGCAACGGACGCGAATCGATGGCCGCCGCGCCTCCTAAACCAGCCGTCGGCTTCTGCCACGATCCTAGGGGAATTCATATTCAGTCATGACATCATTCAGACTAGGATATCAAAGGATTAAATATTAAAATGTACTTATGTGACCTGTATTGAATACTTCTTTATCAGCCGATTTTCATAAAGTTGTTAAATATCAATTTCAAAATTTACTAATCAGAATAAAGTTTGTTTGTCATGCCATTTTTTTTTTTAATTCTTACTGAGCAAATCAGTAAGAATGATTGGGATCATTTACTGAAATTGGCCGTTAGAGATTTAGATTAGTATGTAATATTATTTTATTTCATGAATCAATTACAACACTGAATTGGACTGCCTCGGTGGCGTAGTTGTATTGCGGTACGACTGCAATGCTGAGGTCTCGGGTTCGATCCCCGGGTCAGGCAAAGTGATATTGGGTTTTTCTATTCAGTATCAGCCCGGAGTCTGGAATTTGTGACCGATATGGCGATAGGCTCGTCGCCCCCTATCACATCATGGGACGGAATAAAAATGGCGAAAAGTGGGTGCATTAGTTGCGCCTCTGCCTACCCCTTCGGGTATAAAAGGCGTGAGTATGCGTAATTACAACACGATAAATTAATAACTCGAAAAATATATAAACCGTACCCACCTAAAATCCTATGTCCCAGCAGATTAATAAGCCGTGTGACCACGACCGGGAATCGAAGCTTGATCGCGTTGAACAGCCCCTCGGGCAGCTTGGCGAGCTCCGAGTCGCGCACCGCCATCACCGTCGTGCTGCGCCTCGTCTGCGTCACCATCTCCACCTGACAACGTTCATTGCATTCAGCGGCGGCCTTAAGTAAGGGGGGGGGGGGGACGAATCGGAACACCGCCGGGGCCTTGCGTTTATTTTTATTTTATTTATTTATTTAAGATGCATAACAGATTACAATCATTACAGTTCACAACATATCAGAATTAAGTTTTTTTTTTATGGAATTTAATGACGAGACGAGTATGTCGTTCGCCTGATGGTAAGCGATACGACCACCCATAAACAGTAGCAACACCATCCAGCACCTTGAGCTACAAAGTATTGTGGGGCATTCCACTGCGCTCGTCATCCTGAGACATAAGATGTTAAGTCTCACTATGTCCTGTAGTTACACTGGCTACAATGTCCTTCAAACCGAAACACAACAGTGCATGTACACTGCTGCTTGGCGGTAGAAATAGACATTGCGGTGGTACCCACCCAGACGGTCCCTTACATATGAGAGACCTACCACCAGTCAATCTAGAGCTAGAGGATAATCCAAAACATGCATCATTACAAGCTATATTATTATTAATTTGCGAATTAGATACTAAGTTTTAATTACAAAAATAAATAAAAGTAGCCGGGATACGTTAACAAATACAAAAACTAAAATTTTGAAACAAAATATTTAAAATAAGATCCTTAATTATTGAAATTAAACATCAGGTTTTTTAAACACCTAGAGAAAGATTCAGATCATAGATTCAGTTTTGTCGAGGGGCCTTATTGTAAGTCACCACCCTGTTTATCAACGCATTTTAGCACCTTACGAAATTGTTGAAATCGGGGACCTGTTTTTTACTGCCGCCTGAGGCCTCGCACCGACACTGGTAAGAGTCACAAAGAAAAAAGACCTCGCAAAAATATGCCAACCGGACCCTCGCGTCAGTTAAGCCCGCTGCTGATTGTATTAAAATCAAAAGCCTTAACTTGCTTGTTTGCTTTTATAGTCTGACAACTGAACTCACAATTCCAACAAGATCCCCTTTCCCGTACTCTCCGACGAGTTCTTTCTTCCCGTTGGGGTGCGTGATGACGGACCGCAGCCGGCCGCTGAGCACGATGAACGTAGACCCTGACTCCTCGTCCTGCCGGTATACCGCACGACCAGACTCCAGGAACACCTGGTGACAATTGTGGTAGGGTTATTATAACAACAGTCACTCGCATGCTTTTTTTTGTAGCCCCGCAAAACTGGCTATAACATAATATTAATAGTTTGCTGGTTGGTTAATTATATTGTATCCACCTAGATAACGAGCACCGTAAATAAGGTGTTAAAACCCGATATAGTGTGGCCCACGTAAGTGTGCCGCGTTCCGTGGTCAGCCTGCGTATATCCGGTTCAAACAGGCCGGCATAACTGTGTCGACTGACGAGGGATAATTATTTTTCGTCAGTCGGCACTCAATATGGATCCAACTCGACTTACCATCTCATCTCGGTTTCGCTGGTGGTAGGTCTCTCATATGTGAGAGGCCGTCTGGGTGGGTACCACCGCAATGTTCGTTACTACCGCCAAGCAGCAGTGTGCATGCACTGTTGTGTTTCGGTTTGAAGGACATTGTAGCCAGTGTAACTACTGGACATAATGAGACTTAACATCTTACGTCTCAGGATGACGAGCGCAGTGGAATGCCACATAGTAATACGTAACTCAAGGTGGTGGTTGGTGTTGCGTCTGTTTATGGGGGGTCGTATTGCTTACCATGAGGCGAACGGCATGCTCGTCTCGTCATTTAATGGCATAAAAAAAAGTGCAGTGGGGTCACTTTGCAAAAAAAACGTTATAATGCGTTCAATATACGTTATATCGTTGCTGTGTACCATCTTAAATGTGTGAACACAACATGCACAAAAAATAAACTAACCATACACTGTTAAACAAAAAGAAAAAACGATAACTGTAATGTCTTTATGGAAAAAGATAAACGTTTGATTGAGATCTAAATGTCTGAATAGATTTCAAGTCTTGCAATAATAAAAAAAAGCTTTTTTATTGCTTAATCCTTTAGAACGAAAGAAAGAGGAAACAAATACGTTTATTGCGATAACTCACACGAAACATAACATTTAGTTATACAGAAATTATACCTAATATTAGTAATTTAAAATTTATACAAAAAAAAACAATATGACGCTGCTAGCCTAACAGATAATGTGTACCGTACCTATTGAACAGTTGTGTGAGTCCGCAAAGGGTCCCATCTCAGCTTAAAATGCTGCAACATGAAAAAGTTGCAGCGCTGGTTTTCAGATGGTTACCCTAAGTTTTGCATTGTGATATTTTATTTTATATAATATTTTCTACCCATTATGTGCAGACAATTTTATTGGACGGAGTCATAAACACAAGCTAGTACACGATATAAGAAAACCGTATAAATTACCGATAATAATTGCTCATTAGTGGCTATTACACAAGTCAGATACGAAAACAACATTATTGTTGTAATTATGCGTCGATAACAAGTTTTAAGTATAGAACGCTAGCACGAATATTTTGCTATAGATACTGTTTGGTTAAACGTATCTTTTTGAACAATATAGATTTATAGCTTTTACAATAAATTGTTATGCATATTTAAAAAAAATATATTTGCGTCGATGCTTTGCCAACATATTATCTATAAGTCATACATAATTAAAAACCACTTATTTTTATTAGGAAATGCTATAAAAATTCTTGTGACAGGATAAAGTTTGAATTTTGTCGATTAGTGAAATCATAAACTCATATGGTGTGTGTGATAACCTGCAAATGGAATTCTTGTGCCGAAACTACAAGGAACCTTCGGTCCCACAACATCCAACTCGAAAAAAAATTTGGTGATTAAAATGTGGGATTAAAGTTTCCACGCCCGATTACGATTCCGACCTACAATTATTATGCTTACGACAGGCCAACATAAAAGACAAACTAGCGATACAACGTGTCTAGTTAGTCTATTATTTTTGAGCTAGACTGTACCTAAATATCAAATGCAGTGAAATCATCAACGAGATTGATAGACCAATGGATATACCAGCTATAATTTACATGTCATCATGCTCGAAACAGAAATTCCTCAAAGGATAAACCGACATTCTTAAAGCCCTGCCTCCAGCAAAACGGTGCGATAATCGAATTATTATAATACATTTATACAAATAAAAATTAACTTCGTATTTCTATAATGTGTTATCTTTACTTTCCTCGTTTAATTTTTTTTTATAATGTGGATATAAAATATATTTTTTTATAATGCAAATGCCTCCAAAATTTTTGATGCCGTGCATCTCCTTCTAAAGTACACATAATTTTAATTTGCAACCAACACTCTGAGATAGACAATTTAATAAGAAATATTTTGGTAATTAATATAAAAAAAAAGACCTAAAATTATTTTGATAAAGAATTTATTCGTAAATCGTTGCCCGTCCGTAACTCACGCGCCGTAAAAGTATGGAACCAATGCATAAGACCGTTTGGTCGAAGGAGGGCCTTAATGAGTTCAAAAGAAATACCAATAGCGATCGATAACTGTTCAAATAAACAAACTATCGCAATGACTCACGGGTCGGAGGGCAGATATATAACAAGAATTCAACTCACAGTAGTATAATACACTAGTTATTACTAAGTTTATCAAAGAGCAGACGTGTAGTGCGCGTTTTAATTATGAACAACATAAAGTCTTACGCGATTTTAACTATACTATCCACATTAACAGTTGAAAATCACGGTGGTCTACTTAAAGATGTTTTTGGAACATTACACAACACAACACACGACGTTGCCACGGGCGTTGGGAACATACTGTCGTTTGGAGAAGATGTTGTTTTGGGAAACCGTAAACCTGATGTAAATCAGATCATCGAAAAGAAAAAAGCTATCATTGGCGGTTTTATAGATAATGTGCATAAAACAGTTCACGACGTTCATCAAGGGATACGCAATGTATTATTAGGTGAAGACGAAAATAACACCAAAGGAATTATTATAGAGGAAAGCCCTCAACCTAACAATAGTGAAGGCGACATAAACACAGACGGAACTGGTCTGATAGACATTAGAATGGCTTCTGAAAACCTAGAGAAAAATTTGGATGAAGATATGGCTAGAACTACGAGAAGATTCCATGAAGGGATAGATGAGCTGAATAATAATGCAGTTAAAAATAGAAATTATATCGAAAAAGTGGCAAAGGAAGCTATGGATAAAGAAAAAGAATTAATGAAAGATACTAAGAAGATTGAAGGCGACGTTATAGTGTTTAGAGATTAGAGATTTATTATTGTAGTAGTAAGACCATATAAGGTAGTTTACCATATTTTTAATGTGTCATTTTGAACTTTAGATATATATAAGCCAATAGAAATTTGTGAGATCGATAAGTGCAATACAAATCCATTTATATTTTATATCTTAAGTTTTAAATTTCCGTGCGAAAACACTAGCCACCATGCTGCCTTCATTCGCGATGTCACTCTATATTAAGAATCAGTTTTCAAGTGTCACTTGTGAAATATCAACAATATTTGTGATATTGATTTGTACTTTCCGCTATCAAAACAGCCACTAAGTGTATTAATAAATAATTATTTTAAAAATCGATAATGCAACAAAAATAATGTATTGTACACAATATAGTGACATCACGATAATGAAGACTACCGTTTCGCGCTTTTGCATAAAATAAAAAAATAATTGCATTGAATAAAAAAATCCATGTCTTATTTATTTGGATCAAAAGTACCGTATTTATGCATTTTTTGCAACATAGTAAAATACCGTATTAGCCTTTCGTTTGAATATAAAATCTTATTGACGCATTGTTTTATTTCAAAATAAAGATAAAGTTAAGTGACCTGTATTGAGCAATCTGATTACAATTAGGTGCGCTTACTCCTAAAAATGAGAATAATAGAAAATCAAACACAATAAATAAATGCAGATTTAAAATAATTTTCTACACCTTATGAAAATATATCGTGTGACAGCTACACATATAACCTCCTCCTTTTGGAAGTCGGTTAAAAAGTAAACAACGACAAAAACCTTATATATTAAAGTCAACGTAGAAGTAAAAGTAGCCTATAATCTATTCTTGGAGTTCATAAGTCATCAAAATCAGTTCAGTGGATTAGCCGTCAAAGCGTTACAGTTAATTTCGCATTCATTAGTATATAGATAATAGTGCCGCGATAGCCTAGTTGGGAGAGGAACGGACTGCCGAGACAAAGGTTCGCAGGATCAAAATCCAAGGGCACGCATTTCTGACTTTTCTAAAGTTACGTTTTTGAAGTTATACTTCTATTGGCGCGTTAGGAAAAAATGATGAGAGTAAATTTTTACGATGCACGCGCACATCGTCACGAAAAACCGACACCCTGAAGTTAGCTATAGTCAACATTTTAGTTTTGAATGTTGAACGTAGAATAAGGCGAAAGAAAACCGACACCCTGAAGTTAGCTATAGTCAACATTTTAGTTTTGAATTTTGAACGTAGAATAAGGCGAAAGAAAACCGACACCCTGAAGTTAGCTATAGTCAACATTTCATTTTGAACGTAGAATAAGGCGAAAGAAAACCGACACCCTGAAGTTAGCTATAGTTAACATTTTAGTTTTGAATTTTGAACGTAGAATAAGGCGAAAGAAAACCGACACCCTGAAGTTAGCTATAGTTAACATTTTAGTTTTGAATTTTGAACGTAGAACAAGGCGATAGATATTGAAGTTATACTTCTTTTGGCGCGTTATTTAAAAATATTTTTATCTTGTTACTCCAAAGAAGTATAACTTCTATAACGCGTGTACATAAGTACACACACACTTTTTTTTATACGGGCATGGGAAAGTGACTAGTCCAGATAGAGTGTCGACTGACGACCGATGATTATCGTTCACCAGTCGACTCAATTATGCCGGCCTGTGTGAACCGGATATAGAGGCTGATCCCGGAACGCGACACGTTTACGTAAGACGCTATGGCGGGCTTTCACACCTTGTGTGCGATGGTCGCTATCCGAGTGGATACAAAATACAGGGTCATTTTTACATTGCATTACTAAATGACACCACATATTCGTCTTTACCTCTTCTAACATCTTGCCAAAAATCATCCATGAATAACGAATATTATTGCCAAAATCCCGGTAGTAGTTTTCAAATTTTTTGATAATTTCGTAGTTTAGTGCGAATATGGTGTGTGCGAAAGTGTATTTCTGAATGAAAGTATAATGTTGCCGCTGCGACGAATTATCTTAGAGCAGTAGTAGTGGCATAAGGTCGTGTAAACATCAAGTTACTTTTTATTAATATTTATTTTGTTCGAAACTTACACTTTTTTATTTTACATCTATGGTTAAAATAACGTTATTTTCGACGAGATAAGTATGTGATTTCATTTATTAACGCAATGTCAAAATGATCCTGTATAAAAAAATGTCTCACCCAATCAAGCGCGAAGTCGACCTGCCTCACAAACGGCGAGAGCCTCCTCACTACGGTGTTGGCTATGTGCAGCACGACGGAGGGCCGCTCCCTCATGATGCTGTACACGGTGGTCTTGGACAGGAGGCCGATGCGGGAGAAGTGCTTCGCGCGGATCGAGAAGAACGACGGCTCGCCCGTCAGCACCGCCAGCCCGCCTTCTACCTCGCCTGGTCACAATATTAACATGGTAAATATAGAGAATGAAGCTGGTTCTGACACACACACACACACGCACACGCACACGCACACGCACACGCACACGCACACACACACACAGAGAGAGAGAGACAAACACGCCTTTTATTCCCGAATGCATGGGCAGAGGCGCAACTAGTGCACCCACTTTTCAGGATCAGTACGATATCGTAAAATACTTTGAATCTATGTTAACCTGCGTCACGCGCCTATTTTATTTGTACGGATAGGCTATACTTGGAACCACGTAAGAGAGACAAACCTTATCACCCATTCTATAACTAAACACAATTACAGAATTACCGATATTGAGCAAAATACCCAACATCCATTTACCCGACCCAGCGATAAAGGTCGACACCTCAGCCCGATAACAGAAGTGCACAGGCAATAGTCAGCTTTCTACTATGGACAGAGTCAATTATTTCAGAGATTACGCTCTATAAAACACTGAGAAGCTATGCCTATTATATTGGCTCTGGTGACATTATAATTGGACTGAACAGTTAACATCAATTGATTAATAACCGAAGCGCCGATAGCCTAGTTGGGAATGGAACGGACTACCGAGACGAATGTCCGCAGGTTCAAAACCCAAGGGCACACAACTCTGACTTTTCTAAAAAGTTATGTGTGTATTCTTTGTGAATTATCGCTCGCTTAAACGGTGAATGACAATATCGTGGGGAAACCTGCATACCTGAGAAGTTCTCTGAATTCCGAAGGTATGTGAAGTCTGCCAACCCGCATAAGGCCAGCGTGGTGGACTAAAGCCTAAACCCTCTCAGTAGTAGAGGAGGCCCGTGATCAGCAGTGGGCAGTATATAATGCAGGGCTGGTATGGTATGGATTAATAAGCACAATTAAAGTCAACTGCCTCGGTGGCGTAGTTGTATTTCGGTACGACTGCAATGCTGAGGTCTCGGGTTCGATCCCCGGGTCGGACAAAGTGATATTGAATTTTTCTATTTAGTATCAGCCCGGAGTCTGGAATTTGTGCCCGCTATGGCGATAGGCTCGCCCCCTATCACATCATGGAACGGAATACGCATGGTGAAAAGTGGGTGCACTAGTTGCGCCTCTGCCTACCCCTTCGGGGATAAAAGGCGAGAGTGTATCTATGTATTAAAATCAAAATAACTAACCCATCTCGATACGATTTATATAATTAAGATTATATTAATAAAGAAAATGCAATACCTGGATACGCCGTAAACATGTGGACTTCGCCGTCCCCTTCGGCGACTTTCTGCGAGACTAACAAAGCTCCGGACAGAAGGTATACCAAAGCCACATCCTGTACACAAAACAACTAATTATTTAAAATATAATAATAATTATAAACGCGAAAGAATGATGGCAAGTTTCCATACAACGTTTTACCTGATATCGATTTGACGCGTCTTGGAATGAAAAAATGTAAGAACCATAGAATATACTTATCCTGAACCAAATCAAAAATAATTTTTCTATTAGGAGGCCACAAAAAAAACTTATTCGTTATTTAACATTTTCATACTTAGAGGTTATCTGTCAATGAGATATGACAGCAGATATAGACTGTATTTAATTAATACCATATAATATATCTTAAAAATGAATACTTAACTACTTAATGATTTTTCTAATCAAAACAATATGTAGGTGTATATTTTATTAAACAATTTTGAGGGTGGGCTACTCTACTCCCACTGCTAGGTCACTGACTTTGAACACTCAAACATACTATGATTCTGTTACTAATTAGAAATTGGATGTTTATTAGAACACAGCTTTAATTGTTACTAAAATAGAATAAGTTTTCATGTGTACTAATTATTTCAATCATGGTTACTTGACATACAAATACTAATAATATTTAATAGCTGAGTTCTACAATGTTAAACTACACCCAGACCTTAATTTCTGAAATAGTGATCTACATCACAATAAATCATAAATATCTATGTATGTATTATATTTATTTGTCATGGTCCATCTCAGGTAAAAAAAATGGAATTCCATTGATAGATAGGCTTTCGGTTAAATAAAACAAGCTTTAGATTTATTGACAATTTATTTATTCCTCATCATTTTCGAAATCTAATGTAGGGTTGAATGCATTCACAAATTAAAAAATGTGTTGCACTTGATCAACAATAAATACATTAATGCTATTTTCTGATTAATATAATTCATCCCATGAATTCCTAAACAAATGGACTCCACAGACACGGGCCAATTGTGGCACATAAAACATATTATTACATAATTTGATGGCTCATAGTTTATCAGTCACACTCTGTAAAGTACCAACAGTTGGGCAGTCAGGAAAAAGACAGTGGTTACCGGTGTTGGCCGCTCTCCTGTAGTTAGGTAATAATATTATTCTGGACTCCATATTCTGTGATCCTTATGCCCTGGCATCATCAACAATATGAGAGTCCTCACTGGGTTGGTTCTATTTTATTGAACTCCCTGCATTCAGCCCGGAGATATGTTCCTCATCGTCAACATCTTCATGTTGATCTCTTGCTCCATCGCGTAATCTTAATTCGGTAGCCTGAATATTACGGACAGCTTCACTTTTGGTATGCAACCAACAACATGGCATACTTAGTCTGTAGATGTTATCTGTGTGACAGAAATAAGATGTATAATTCTGATACAAAATCCAGTCCTAGATAAAGGAAATATTTTAAAACAAACGTCCATAGTAATAAAAAAAATTACAGTTATGTAATGTAACCCATTGAACAAAACATACCAGGTTAAATAAAAATGGAAATCCTAAAAGCCCAATAACTACTACACATAATATTATATCATAAAGTAATCTTTTAGACTTTTAAATTAAATGGAACTACACACCTGTTGTGGTTCTTTCTGGCTTTGAATTATCAGAATAATAGTCTGCTGCAAGTCAGTGGGATTATCCTTCAATACTTTATCACTTTGCCGTCGTGCAAGTGAACACAAAATACAAACATTAGTATGGCCTAGTTGGCCTGTTCCAGCTTGTGGAGTATTAGTACTTGCTGAAGATTTTGATTTACTGCAGCCATTGCGATTTCCAAACCTGTTTCGCGAACACAAACAGTAATAAACAGTAATAACAGTATAAACGTCATAATGTTACGCTCGCTGTCATCGGCTGGGTTGCTATTACTTTTTTATAATTACCTTAGTAGGTTGGGTAATGGAACAATATTTTATGCGAACTTGACACTTAATAGCAAAAAGGCGATTGGTGTTTATTTTATTACATTATTAGTATTTAAAAATAATTATTACATATTATTACCACTTCTTTACTATTAAAATAAAACATAAATATATCTACCGCGTTCAGCCGCTTTTATTCTCAAGTGGCAACATTTTTTATATATCACTACAAATCACAAATAACGTTACCGGAAGTACAAATGATTAACTTTTAATTATAAACATTACTTTGTGGCCTTTAACAGTAAAACTAAAACTGTGATAAATATTAGCTATTTAAATTATATTTGTTTTTACATATCTTAATCTTAGACGCTTACTGAAACAATCAGGTATAAACTTGCCATCATTCTTTGTAAGAATGGATGTATGGATGTATGTATGTTTGTTACTCTTTCCCGCAAAAACTACTGAAACGATTGCGATGAAATTTGGCGCATGGGTAGAGCATGTCCAGGATTAAGACATAGGCTACTTTTTATCCCGGGAAAATATAAAGCGGTACTTTTATCCCGGAAAAACTTTTTAACGCGGGCGGAGTCGCGGGCAAAAGCTAGTTTACAATAAATAACATGTTGTAAATGAAAAAAGCGGCAAGCAGTCGCTCGATGATAAGTGCCTGATCATAAACATTGGCACCTCCGCTCAAGACTTACACCCATTTTCACAAACAGTACTATGGAACGAACAGAGCGCCTGAACGCATAGTGTCGGCCATTTCAAAGTTTTCTTTGGCCTTGTTCAGCTTTATTTATCTGACAGCCAACTGAAGAAAAGTTGTAATGTTAGCCAATCAACGTGCTTTTATGCCCAAGCACTACGAAGGCTGTCATGACGTAATCAATGAGAACAGACTTATTATTACATTGGGCTATCCTTAGCTAAGTAACGATTGTGAATACAGGCAATTATCATAGCATTGCTCCGTACTTAGCTAAGTACCGTTTGTGAATACGGACTTAGATTATAATAGCATAATTTCACCGTCTGCGTTCCAAATACGAACACAACAGTTCTTGCGTTGCTTCTAGACTGGTAAGGACATAGCAATAGTACCTACAAATTAAGACGGGGGACTTCTGTAACCATTTAGTATCATCCAGTAGGGGTCTAAGTGATATGTATCAATTCTTCATCAAAAAGTATAGATATGCCATACCCTTACAAATTTGTTGAAAAAAGTATTCGGTACACATACATATCCTTGACATTTATATGGCATGCGAAAGAGCTGACTTTTTCAATCAGTACGAATAAAAAAGACTAGCATTTGGTAATTTGCGTGTAGTGTTTGAAAACATGGAATGAGATAATTTCGAGTCTTCAAATTGTGCGTGGTAATGATGAATTACCACGCACTACCACTAATTACCAAACTTTAGAAAATATCACTGACATGTATGTGAGACAAATACAACCACACGGCTAGTGATTCGATTTAAATTAAAATACAATGGATAATATTGCAATGGGTCGAACACACACAATGGTAAATTTATTTCATTGATCAAATGTGTCAACAATGTCTTCCCCAGATCATATTAAAAGAATCTCGTTCTAACAAATTTTCAACAATACATACATACATAATATCACGCCTACTTTCGCTTCCTGTACCTTCATCGATCTTTTCATGCACTCCCGCCGGTTCAGGGTACTTTTGACCTGGCCTTTACCTAGAACGTCAGATACCTGATATTCGAAGGTTCGGTGCGGTCGACCCCTGCCGGCCCTTCCATCCACACTCGCCTTATATATCCTCTTTCTCAGTCTCCTATCATCCATCCTTTCCAAATGCCCAAACCACCACAGCATACCTTTCTCGATTTTGGTCACTACATCCTCGAGGATGTAGATCGAGTGACAGATCTGTCACTCCACACATGTCCATTACCATAGTATTCCGCACTCTATCATACACAGTCACCCCACACAAATGCATCTTAACGCTCTTATTTCCACTGCTTTAATCTTTTCAACAATATCTATGTTAATTTGAATATAAGTTTTAAATAAATCAGACCAACATGTAGTTCATGGCCTACATAATGTATTGTTCCTTTTCATCCAATTTTGATACCGTTTTCACTGAATGATATCCTTTTCTTATATTTTTGTTGATGCGTATGTATAGAATAATGAAGATGTGTACATCAAACATAACCCTTTAAAAATTTTACATAAAAAAAATATGACACTTTCAACTATCGTAACAACATATCGACATTTCATGCCATGATAATCGATTTATTTATCGATAAAACTAACTCGAATAATGAGTCGATGACCACACAGCACTCTTAACAAATATACACTTAGTACCTGAACGATTTCTGGTTCACCTTTGATACTATAATACAGCTTAAGGGAAGAAATTAAAACTAAATTAGAAGACATAAATTAGTGTAAAACAAAATAAAAGGAAACAATAACAGCATAATATTGAACCAAAGCTTATTATACAATATTTATAGATTAAAAATAATTAATCTACTAGCATATTGGATTGCTCAGAGAATTGATTCAAAATTAAACTGGTGTCGAAAGTATAATCACTGTTTTGGAATATACAACTTAAAAATACTTCACTGAGACACGGAACCAGTATCTCAGCAGATCTGATTCTAAAGGTGAGTTAAGAATAGCAAGTTCTTGCAGAAATATATTGCGCAAGAACTTCCACACGCGTTTACACTAGCAGCGATTTTTAACAAGTCTATACAAATGTCACTTGCTGCAAGCTGCAAAATTTGCAGAAATCAACTTGCCCTGAATGTTTACACGGTATAAATCACTCGCAGAAGATAACTTCTGCAAATTTTCTTACTAAACTAAACCCCGCTTAAGAGTTAATACTGGTATCATTATCTAGATAAAAACGTATTAACATTGATATGAATTCAAGAAATAAATAAATTAAAATTGAACTATTTTAACTTTAGCAGCATATCTAAGCAATATAATTCTCGCTATTCAGAAAGAGCATTTCCAAAGCACCGGTAAGATTGAATAAAAATCATAATGTTTAGAGCTAAAACAGCCTATTTGAAAAATGAAGATCTACCCACATATTGCATTTAAACTGTATGTTACCTTATGACTCTCTTCCTTCATGATGTACGTGCCAGCGGGCAGGTCCCTCACTTGCACATTGCCCTTCAGAATATTATCATTATCCAACCCCAACTCCTTGACAAAAGCTTCCGTCGCTATTTGAATTAGAGCCTGGAAATAAATATTTTTATTATTTACAATAATCTATTGGTATTATTCGGTCAATGCCGAGCGTTTAAATGTCTTTTTAATATTCACACCCGTCTTCGTAACAAATACTATGATCACACAGTGCGCCCACACTAGAGTTGGCAATAGTTTTCTTTAGCTTTGTTCATCTCAAAAACTCAAACTCAAAATTTTCTTTATTCAAATAGTCTTTCTCAAGCTCTTTTGAATCGTCATGAATCTACCACCGCTTCGGAACGTGTTATTGCTGTGAAGAAGAAGCGGCGCAAGAAACACCCTCAGCAACACGATCTGTCAATATGATATCTGAGTTTTCATTCTCTGTTTTCTCTAGCTTTGTTTCCTTTATGTGGAATAAAGTAAACCCCTTTATTATTTATGTGAAGAGAAAAAAAATTGGTAAGAACAAAAAAATGTGTAGGCGATTTGTAATTTTGAATTTGTTTAGCTACTTATGTGCCTGACTGTACATCATATATGAATATAAATATATATATAGACGTGAAATACCTGTTCGTCGAGATGATCGGTGCTGTACTTCTTGTACCAGGAACCCTCTTTGTTCCTCGGCAGAGATGACGTCGGTTGGACGTCTGGTTGCTGCTATGAAATACAAGTATACATAATATAGCAAGAATTTGTCCAATTTATATACATAACAATATTCTTCAACTAATCTCATGGTTTTGAGAATCTTAGGGTTGCCTACATGTTTAAGAAACTGTATTGCTGAAGCTTTATAAACAAGATGATTCAAAGCAATTTTGTGCTATATTTATATCACTAATAGTGTTGACATTATTCAAGCAAAAATAGCAACAATTTATGCATTACTAATTGACTTTCGTTAGAGCACTTCTAAGTCATCGAATAAAATTACTCGTTTGATTCAGGTCTGTGAGTCTTTTAAATAAAATTATGAACCCTAAACCAAGATGAGTGGGACCATTTCAAGACCCTGTTTTCTTCTTCTTCTTCTTCTTCTTCTTCTTCTCAGTCGTACACTCCTGGCGGAGTGGTCGTGGTTATTGATCGTCTGAAAATTTGGTTGCAGCTCTAGCGAGACTTCTCCATCTCTCTCTACTTATGGCTCTGCGTGTGCATTCAGTAAGGGAACAGTTCATAGATGATTTAATGACGTCTGTCCATCTTGTGGGTATCCTGCCACGAGAACGTCAACCTTCTACTCTTCCTAGTACCAGTAATCGCTCCAAAGAGCTTTCATTTCGGATGACATGCCCAAACATTGTGAAGATTCGCATGTGCACAATAGACGAAAGGCTTTGTTTGATGCGAAGCTCGTTCAGGATAGATTTGTTAGTGCGGTGAGCAGTCCATTTAATTCTTAGCATGCGCCTCCAGCACCACATTTCAAGGGCGTCAATCCTTTTGCGACATTTCTGTTTGATCGTCCATGTTTCAGCTCCATACAAGAAAATAGGAAATACTAGGCATCTCATTAAGCGGATCTTGGTGTTTTTAGTTATGCAGCGATCTTTCCATATCTTCGTGAGCCTTTCCATGGCTGATCGTGTCATGGTACACCGTCTTCTGATGTCTTCCTCGCAACTACCAGTATTTGTGATTGTGGATCCCAGATAGATGTACCTCTGGACAACTTCGCAATTGGCTATTACGCCTAAGTCAGGTCGATTGTTATTCTTACGATCCACTATCAGCATTTTAGTTTTATCGCGATTTATGGTAAGGCCAAAGTTGGAGCTGGTCGTTTCCAGAAGCGAAAGGAGTTGTTGTAGGTCTGCTTGTGACGTTGCAAGAAGAGTAGTATCGTCTGCATATCTCAGGTTTGATATCAACCGACCTCCAATGGATACACCTTTGTCCCAGTTTTCTAAAACTATTCGCATTATGTATTCGGTATAGATATTAAATTAGAGAGGAGAGAGAATGCATCCCTGACGAACACCAGCCTGTGTTTTGAAATTCCCCGAATCAATTCCGTCCACGCGCACGGAAACTGTACCTTCTTCATAAAGTCTCCGTATGAGATAGACTAGATGTTGTGGTACACCCATTGTCAATAGTACTTCCCACAGCTTCCACCACTTAACCGTGTCAAAAGCTTTACGAAAATCCACAAAGCAAATAAACAGTGGATTATTAAACTCGCGTGCTTTTTCTATGATCAGTCTTAGGTTGAGAATCTGTTCACGTGCTCCTTTTCCCTTGACAAAGACAGCTTATTCTTGAGCGATCTCCCGGCCTATATATGCCTGTAGCCTGGTATTTAATATATGAAGAAGAACCTTGCTCGCGTGAGATATCAGAGATATTAGGCGGTAATTGTTACACTTCTTAAATGAACCTTTTTTATGGAGCGGGATGAACAAGGAATGCGACCAATCCTTAGGCCCCTGTTTTACTAAATAAAAAAGAAATTACGGAAATAGGCTCACAATTTTCAGAGAAACCAGTGTACATACATAAAACAAAAACATACAAACACACGAATTGAGAACTCCTCCTGTTTTGGAAGTTGGTTGATTATTTAGTGGTCATAGAATAAAAGTCAAAGAATCAATACAGAACAGAGTGGTAGGTTCGTAGAACGCTTTTTGTAAATACCTGTGGCGTGTTTGACGTCACGTCCGGTACCATGTCGGGCCGCTGCCTCCGTCCCTGGATGTGGATGGGCGAGGACACTTGATGCCCGCCTTCCTACACCATGCGCACCAAATGTCTTTGTTAGTCACACACACACACACATCATTCATATCATACAATATATTACATACATACATATTTTGTAACAAACTGAGTTTATTAAAAAAAAAAAAACATCAAAACAACCTTAACGAATGACGAAAATTTAAAAAGTAGATAATGGAAAAAAAATCAATTAATGATAGTATTCTAAAATTGTATGCACAAAGGGAAAACTATTTACAACTAGAAAAATGATCTAGTGGCTTTATAGGTAACATTTTCATTTCTATTTCAATGTCAATATAATATGAATCAGGGGAAATCATTCCAATAAAGAGCATCAACACAGTGCAAGCGTTGTAATAAAACTATTTTACGGATTTTATCGCGATTTTTTAAATTTTGTATCTTCAATCCGCCCCGTGACCACGAACTCTGCAAAGCCTTCTAAACGTCGGGAGAGAATACAAAATTAAAAAAACGCGATAAATCCGCAAAATTGTTCTATTTCAATGTCTAACATTCGCGTAAATATAAGAAATCATAGTGCAAGCGTCCAGTCACCAGGTGTTCAGTGTTCCTGTCGTGTAGCGGCGAGGCGGAGGCGGCGGAGGGGGCGGAGGGGGCGGAGGGGGGTGGCGGAGCCTCGTTCGGCGGCTTGCTGGCCTTGCCCGGGGACGACGACACCGTCGGGGGGCGCCGCTTGTCGCGACCCTGGCGTGGAATAGTGCAAATTTTTTTTTTTTTTTATTGCATTGAATGACGAGACGAGCATGCCGTTCGCCTGATGGTAAGCGATACGACCACCCATAAACAGTAGCAACACCATCCACCACCTTGACTTACAAAGTACTGTGTGGCATTCCACTGCGCTCGTCATCCTGAGACATAAGATGTTAAATCTCATTATGTCCAGTAGTTATACTGGCTACAATGTCCTTCAAACCGAAACACAACAGTGCATGCACACTGTTGCTTGGCGGTAGAAATAGACATTGCGGTGGTACCCATCCAGACGGCCTCTTACATAATGATAGACCTACCACCAGTATATTAATACACACACACAGAGGCGCAACTAGTGCACCCACTTTTCGCTGTGCATATTCCGTCCCATGATGTGATAGGGGGCGAGCCTATCGCCATATCGAACGCAAATTCTAGACTCCAAGCTGATACTGAATAGAAAAACCCAATATCACTTTGCTCGGCCCGGGGATCGAACCCGAGACCTCAGCATTGCAGTCATACCGTAATACAACTACGCCACCGAGGCAGTTAACTATATTAATACGTGAAGCAAAAAAAATGTACTCCTTTTTAAGCACATAACGCAGACAGAGGTATGTGAGTTTTGGCATAATTCAAATTCATAATACAGAGTGTAGAAAAATTGCGGTCGAATTTCAACCAGTGAGCGACCACTCGTATTTTTGAAGTTGCAATACACTGCCATTAATTATTTTTTTATAATATAGGTTGGTAAAACAAGTGAATCTTGATATTAAACGATCTCTACAGCACTCTTACCGGGTTCACCAACTCCGCGCTGAGTCCGAGGTACTGATGCAGTGCGGTGAACGTCACACGCTGCAGCCGTACCATGATAATCTGCATTAACATACATACAGAAATAAATATAATAAAAAATTATATACCAAAACCTTCCCTGAAAAATATACATTTGAAGAAAGGAAAACCCTATCCAAATCGGATCAGTAGTTTTTGAGAAACTCGCGGCCATACAACCTTACATATTTACATACAGACATACGGATAGAAAATAGAACCTCCTTTTTTGAAGTCGGTTAAAAATGAATGACATTACCAAAAACCAACTTTTTTAATTGCAGTTAAAACGAGACGAGCACGCCTATCGCCTGATGGTAAGCGATACGACCGCCCATAAACAGTAGCAACGCCGCACAGAACTATGAATTACAAAGTACTGTGTGGCATTCCACTGCGCTCGTCATCCTGAGACATAAGATGTTAAGTCCCATAATGCTCAGTAATTACACTGGCTACAATGTCCTTCAAACCGGAACACAACAGTGCTTGCACACTGCTGTTTGTACCTACCCAGAAGGCCCTTCGCATATGAAAGACTACCACCAGTAAAAATGTCAAACTAACAACTACAGCTAACACATGAACTCAAGAGACCCTTTTGAATTGAAAATTGTACCTCGCCTCACAATTAACGTGAAATGAATTTCAGTCTACCTCTCTCGTAAAGCGCAAGACGAATCATGAACGTACCTCCACACACTCGCTTCGTGGCTTGCCTCGCGTTTCCACTCACATGAGAATTTAAAAGAGTGATTGTTTTTTTTTTTTTTTTTTTTTTTTATGGCATAGAATGACGAGACGAGCATGCCGTTCGCCTGATGGTAAGCGATACGACCGCCCATAAACAGTAGTAGCACCATACAGCACCTTGAGTTACAAAGTACTGTGTGGCATTCCACTGCGCTCGTCATTCTGAGACATAAGATGTTAAGTCTCATTATGTCCAGTAGTTACACTGGCTACAATGTCCTTCAAACCGAAACACAACAGTGCATGCACACTGCTGCTTGGCGGTAGAAATAGACATTGCGGTGGTACCCACCCAGACGGTCTCTTACATATGAGAGACCTACCACCAGTGTAATTAATCGAAACCATAATATAGTAACGAAGTCTATAAGTGGACGATAGCCTAGTTGGGAATGGAACGGTCTGCCGAGACAATGTCCGCAGGTTCAAAACCTAAGGCACACAACTCTGACTTTTCGAAGTTACGTGTGTATTATTTATCAATTATCGTTCGCTTTATCGGTGAAGAAAAACATCATGAGGAAACCTACATACTTGAGAATTCTCCATAAGAATTTCGAGGGTATGTGACGTCTGCCAACCCGCACTAGGCCAGCGTGGTGGACTAAGGCCTAACCCCTCTC
Source organism: Sphinx pinastri (assembly GCA_947568825.1). NCBI lineage: Eukaryota > Metazoa > Arthropoda > Insecta > Lepidoptera > Sphingidae > Sphinx > Sphinx pinastri. The sequence goes on from OX387615.1 coordinate 3,165,210, forward strand.
AGTAATAGAGGAGGCCCGTGCTCAGCAGTGGGCAGTATATAATACAGGGCTGATTGCATTGCATTGCATTGGATAATATAGTAACATATAATACCGACCTGTATGACTCGTACAAATATGTCAGGATACTCCTTGAACACCTCCTGAAAAGCTCGCATCGGCAACTTGATCACTTGAGAATCTTCGAGAGCCTTCGCATTCACCGTCTTGTACGGTTGTGAGTGACCCTGGAATTAAAACTTCAATAGAATGGCAGTATAATTGTAGATAGAAATTAAAGAATTTCTATAATAGTGACGTAATTGAAAAAAAAAAAAAAAATTCTCCTGGAACTTACGACAAAAATACATAACTATATTAACACAGTTTTAGGGTAGATCCTACTTAGAAGTAAAACAAAATATAATGTCGCCCATTAGTACCTATAAAAAAAATAATGACAATAACATACAATTTGCAGTGCGTGCGTGTTAACGTGCTTGTGTGTGCGTTCGTACGTTCGTTTGAACTATGAACGGTACGTAGATGCGTTAGTACGGGCGTATGTTTGTACAGGCAGCAGCATAAATATCTGTACAAAATCGAAATTTCACATCGCCTATATACGCGTTAAGTTAAACTAAAACATTTTTTTCTTCGTTTGAAGTAAAGTAAATCTCTATTATTTTATTTTTGTGAAGAGAAAAAAACCATTAGTAAGAACACAAAAGTGTGTAGGCAATTTGAAGTTTTGAATTTGATCATCTACTTATGCTGCTGACTGTACATGCGCGTGCGCATCGACATGTGTGTGGTTACCGTGAGCACGTCGGTGAAGCTGAGCAGCGAGGTGACGCTCTCGCCGGCGCGCACCACCTTCAGCGAGAGCCCGCTGCCGTCCTGGTTCGTGATGTACACGTTCACGCGACCGTTCTGGACCACGTATACGTTCTCATCCGTATCGCCTGAACATCAAATGCGAAATTTTAAAAAGCAATATACAATCCATTAAAAAGGGTAGAATTTTTTAACACAATTTATAGAAGAACATGCATAAAAATCTTTTATTTCCTGTTTACATTCTGAGATTCAACTCTCCCATCTCCAAAGTATATTGTTTATTATACACTATAACTTATTCATAAAAATTGGAGATCAATTGAGTCCTCTGGCATTGTACTTGTTCAAGGACAGTAGAAGCCACTTAACATCAAGTAACCCACTGCTCCTTCACAAAAACTCTTCTACATCCTTTGGAAGTCCATTGTTGAACATAGGCCTGCATCCAGCCAGATCCTGAGACCTTTATGAGGTCGCCCACCTTGAAGAATTTCAACGCTGCACTTGTCAGTACAAAACTCACCGACTTTAAACAGGAACGCTCCGGCCGGGAGGTTCAATATCTCTGTGTGTTTGCACAGCATCAGGAACACGGGCTTCTCGAAGTGTCCGAAGACCCTGATGCTGTGCAGCATGTAGAGAGCGTCGGGCGGCACGCGGTCGTCGCTCGTCAGGTCCTCCTCTAGGTACTCTGCTGGGGGCTCTAGAACCTACGACATAATATGTTAATTTAATGATCTATCTATAAAATATAACACAGGCATCGACTCCAAAATTAGTAACCCTTACAGTACTTAATAAAATCATAACTATTATGTAGTTATTATTATTTTTGACGCATTATTATTTGTAAATGATAACAAATGCCCAGCTGTTTTTCAACGAAGCAATGTTAATAAATAATCATGTAAGATAATAAGTTGGTTGCGTTATTGTTTACGATTAAGTATTATTGTATTATTATTTAATTGTTGTATTGTTAAAATAAGTATAGAGTAAATTTATTTATAATTCTTAATTACATTTGTAATAAACAATTTGCTTTCTGGGTGTTAAAACGTTAGTATCAAATGTAATTTTTGGCAATGACTTCGACATAAACACCATAACTTTAAAATCCACCTTGAGTTGTTCAGGAGCGGCCTCCTTCTTCAGCTGCAGTAGTTTCCTGGCGAACCTCATCACCGCCCGCCGCTTGCGTCCCTGTCCCGAGTTGGATATCGACTTCACCTTCCTCAGCATCCTCCTGCCGTAGAAGAGCATCTTGTCCCGTTTCCGGAACCGTTTTGCCGGTTCGCCAGCGGCACCGGCCACACCGGTGCCGCCTAATATTTCTGACGAAAAATATAATTTCATGTTTTTAACAGACTTCAAAAAAAGGTAATTATTCCGACGTGTATTTTTTTTACTTTTGTTACCTCAGAACACAGTCATTTCTTAACCGATTTTGAAAATTATATTTATTTGAAAGAATATACTTCCAGATAGGTCCCATAGAAATGGTTTTAATATCAATTCGGTAGTTTAGTTTTTAAATCAAAACTGGAATAAGTACGTCGTCCAAGTAATCGAAATCGCTAATTTTGCTTTCATGTGTCTCTGTTTCAGTGGGGTTTTTGCGTTGGGTAAAATTGGACTACATATTTCGTTACGATGCATTTTGCTATTAAATCTGTTGCTATTAAACCGACACTCAGTTCATACAGAGTTCAATACACGGATATTTTATTAATACTTAATGTAAAACCAGAAAGGATGACATTAAAATGCGGAATTCTTACAAATTAACAACCGACCTTGATAATTCACATAAATGCCTAAATAACACGGCGACGTGATAATTTTTGCAACACGTTGCTAAATGTACGACATGTTTATGTAAGCGATAATTGTTTACCTTTGGCGCGCCATCTTCGATAATAGTAGAAGAAAACGACCAACAGCGAGACCAGAAGGCAACCGCAGAACGACCACAGCAACTGTAACAGATAAATACTGAGTGTAAGGAACGCTGGAAATATAAACTAGGTGATATTTCTGATGATTACAGACACAATAATAATTAAAATAAATTTGAATTAAGAATAGTGTAAATAAGAAAAAAATGTATTTTATTGTAAAAAAAAGCGTGGGGTGCTTTTTAAGATATTATCAAAATGATATATAATACTTCTACTCATATTATCTGTCAATAAAATATTTAGAACTATTGTCACCATGCACCCCACGCTTTTTTTACAATAAAATACAGTTTTTTCTTATTTACACTATTCTTAATTCAAATTTATTTTCTATTTTTTAGTTGGATTTTCTATAAAGCGTGTTTTTTAGTTTTTTTAAACTATTATTTATTTTTATTTTTTTAGTTCTGTTCTACTATTGTCCAACAAGTGTCACTAAAAAATATATAAATTGACAAAAATCTAATTTTGCAAATTGAATAATGGCATAATCTTATCAAATTAGTGTATTGTTATCGGTCCTCGAGAAACAAATCGCGCCCAAAGGAGTCGGAGTCGGAGAGTTACAAACATACAAACATACAAGTGAAGCTAATATAAAGCGTGTAAAAAATAGCAAAAATATAGACCGTCTGTACACACACACATTCACGCCCTTTATCCCCGAAGGGTTAGGCAGAGGCGCAACTAGTGCACCCACTTTTCGCTACTATATTCCGTCCCATCATGTGATAGGGGGCGAGTTTATCGCCATATCCGACTCAAATTCCAGACTCCAGGCTGATACTAAGTAGAAATGCCCGATATCACTTTATACCGTATGTATATTACAGAAATATTATTTTGTTCTTTTGCATGATATAATAAGCTTTCCGCATGTTGCCAAATGGATTCGGTTGAGTTTTGAAACTTGCGTCAAGGCCGTCTGGGGATGCAATCTAGGGCAAAATGACACAGAAATAAAAATAGGCTGTACATAGTTTTCTAAAATTTATAACTATTATGGTACAATTTTTACTTTATTAAGTTTAGTCGCTATTGTATATTTATTTTTCTTTTACGCCTTGATGTATAATAAGGAATTTAAATAAATAAAAAATAATAAACATTATGCTTAAATTATTTTTATCTAATATCAAAAAAATTAAATTGTATGTTCGCAGCATATCATTTTATCCAGCTTACGATTACCCTTTATTAAAATACTTAGTTCAATGGCCTAAAATAACCTACTCACAGTGTAAAACCTGCGCTTTGTTCAATTACTTGTTGACATTTTAGCCATCTTATGCAATCCAAAAAATGTAACAATTTATAACTTGTATAAATGTTATTTATTTAATCTAAAGAAACAGCTGTATGACATTGCAAAGTATTGTCATAGATTTAAACTGATAAATGATTACCTATGTCTGCAAATTTATTTTCGTTGTGTTATAATCTATCGTTTATAGTAACATAATTATATCAGTTCTGTATTTTGTATGGCCACACTGCTACGAATACACACATACTCACGCCTTTTATCCCCAAAGGGATAGGCAGAGGCGCAAATAGTGCACCCACTTTTCGCCGTGCGTATTCCGTTCCATGATGTGATAGGGGGCGAGCCTATCGCCATATCGGGCACAAATTCCAGACTCCGGGCTAATACTGAATAGAAAAACCCAATATCACTTTGCCCGACCCGGGGATCGAACCCGAGATCTCAGCATTGCAGCCTTACCGTAATACAACTACGCCACCGCGACAGTCGAGGCTAGGAATACACCTACAATATAAAATACAGCTTTCCTCCAGCACGCCGTTCTGACATAATGATGCAACTTCAAAATTCCCTACCTTCAAAAATTGAGAGCTCGTACGGTACTCGTCTTCTCCCTACGTTTCCTTCGCCGTTGAGGCTAGTGATTATAATTACCAATAATACCAATTAACAGACTTCGAATAACGAAACCAATACTTAAATTCGGATCTAAAAATAAACCAATCAAAATAATAATTTGTAAACAGATTATCTACTCTTTTTCAATAGAATCTTTAGAATCTTTAACAGAATCTTCTGCGAAACCACCTTAAATCGCCCCCCGAGGCAATTCTTGTGCGCTGGGTCTTCACACCCAATGCACGCCCATGCGCGGGGGGACATTAGTCGCGGGCCGAGGCACACAGTTCAGTGTGTATACCTCTTGGTTGTAAATCACATTGAGGCCTAAAAGGGCCCGCGAACATTTCCTGGCACCCTCTCTTTCCGCCCATCCTGGGAACCTTTTTCCCTCCCCCCCACCTTCCCTTCCATATTCCTTCTCCACTCCCCTCCCAGGCCCCTGCAGTCGTCAAGCCGGGGGACTCCAGTATCCCATTCGCAGGTTTCCCCCGGTGTTGACTGCAGGATCGCCTATCCAAAAAAAAAAACACCTTAAATCACACTACTCCAAGAGATCAGGAATGCTCGGCATCTGAGCAGGGATCGCAACCGTGACTCTCATCTCGGTAGCTCAATCTCCACAAAGCTATCTGCGTTATTATAAAAATACTTACAATAAAATGTTGTCCAATTATTCTATTCAAACATGAATAAATAAAACATTTGTTATTTCTAATTAGGAGAGAAACTAATACATACCGTAAAAAGCGTATCAACAGCAAAAACCACGTACATTTTAACATTTAAATCGCACAAACGAGATCAACGACATTGCAAAACAAAAGCATACGCCAGCGTCATATATTCGAGCGTTACTGAAATAGTAAACAAGGCAACGGCGCTGGACGTTTGATAACCAAAGATAAAATCTACACAATCGTACTAGATAAAATTAGGACGCGTGTTTTCCTATATCGCGTTGCATGTTCTCGGTCATTATTGTAATAGGCTAATCGGTTTAAGGCAGCTTAACGATGGAGTGAAGACGATGATCCCAATATACGCGTCCAGGCCCTCCCACTGATGGGTAGTGATCTAGTGACAATAATCTTATTCTAGAATATTCCCCGCGAAAACAATTAAAGATAGGGTTGACGTCACATAAGCCGGGTGTAAACATAATGCGTACGGCAGTTATTTATGGCGTCACGCAGACTCCACTTCGGGTTAAGGATACGAGAATGACGATTACGGTACTATTACCCATTCCAGTCATTGTTCTTATATATTTACTGGTTTTGTTTCGTGGTTCGGCCCACGTGGAAATCTTTTATAGAAAATCCTACAACAATGGTGCATTTTCGAATATTTAATACTCATAGAAAATATAGTTAGTGCATCATATGAAACAAACATCAATAATCATATTCACCCAGAGAATTTATCTATTAAAATTACATATTTTTTTTATTGCATTGAATGACGAGACGAGCATACTCCACGACCACCCATAAACAGTAGCAACACCATTCAGCACCTTGAGTAACAAAGTACTGTGTGCCATTCCACTGCGCTCCTCATCCTGAGACATAAGATGTTAAGTCTCATTATGTCCAGTAGTTACACTGGCTACAATTTCCTTCAAACCGTAACACAACAGTGCATGCACACTGCTGTTTGGCGGTAGAAAATAACTATCAAATTCTGTCCCGTAATTTAACAAAAAGTTATTGGTGGGCACAGGCATTTCCTATGTCAATGGGACAATGTGAAGTTATTTAATTGTGACTCATTAACACAATGTAAACAGAAATACTTTATTTCAATATAACGATTAATGAGTAACACACACACACACACGCACGCACGCACGCACGCACACACACACACACGCACACACGCACGCACGCACGAACGCACGCACGCACGCACGCACGCACGCACGCACGCACGCACGCACGCACGCACGCACGCACGCACGCACGCACGCACGCACGCACGCACGCACTCACACACACACACACACACACACACACACACACACACACTAACGCCCTTTATAACCGAAGGGATAGGCAGAGGCGCAACTAGTGCACCCACTTTTCGCCGTGTGTATTCCGTCCCATGATGTGATGGAGTCCGAGTCTATCGCCATATTGGGCAAAAATTCCACTTCAGGCTGATACTGAGTAGAAAAACCCAATATTACTTTGCCTGACCCGGGGATCGAGCCCGCGATCTCAGCATTGCAGTCGTACCATAACACAACTTCGCCACAGAGGCAGTCATTGATGAGTAATGATTGTATGGAATTTCAAAAACAGAGCCAATGGAAAACAATATGTAAATCAACTGACTTTAATAGTTCAATGTGAGTAATTATTTCCAATCATTGCTATAATAATGACAATATACGTCTATATTATGTTAATGCCATTAGAGGCAAAAGGTTCATATAGTATGACTAACTTTTGATGGAGTTTTCGTTACTTAAATGTATATTTTTCAGAGAAGGTTTTAGTATATAATTCATTAGGGTCTGATGAAGACCTTCGAAGATAGACAATAGAACTCTTCAATAACTAGCAGCAGATAACCCAAGAAAGCTGCAATCGTATGTTTACGATGTTTTGTTTACACTATTCCATAAATAACTATACTACTATACTATAACTTTACTGGTGGTAGGTCTCTCATTATGTAAGAGGCCGTCTGGGTGGGTACCACCGCAATGTCTATTTCTACCGCCAAGCAACAGTGTGCATGCACTGTTGTGTTTCGGTTTGAAGGACATTGTAGCCAGTATAACTACTGGACATAATGAGACTTAACATCTTATGTCTCAGGATGACGAGCGCAGTGAAATGCTACACAGTACTTTGTAACTCAAGGTGCTGGATGGTGTTGCTACTGTTTATGGGTGGTCGTATCGCTTACCATCAGGCGAACGGCATGCTCGTCTCGTCATTCAATGCTATAAAAAAAAAAAAAAAAAAAAAAAAACTAACATAAAAGCAATAAATAAAAACTTTTTAACAAAAAATAATATTCAATGACAGCTGTAAAAGCTTAACACACAAAGTTACTTTCTTACTTATATTTTTATAGAGTTCTACCAGCATCATTTAACAAAAAGCTCACGCGGGCACTGCAATAGTGATCAGATCTAACCTTAAACACACTGTCATGGCGAATTATGCTACAGAACACATCCAGGCAACAACTATTACATTAAACAATCGCACAGGTCCGATTAATCTGTCCGCTGTTTACTGCCCACCCAAACATAAAATTACTCAACAGATGTTTGAAAAGTACTTTGCCCAACTCGGGAAAAAATTTATAGCTGGAGGAGACTGGAATTCAAAGCACTCGTTCTGGGGTTCTCGTATTACTCTGCCTAGAGGTCGCTCATTAAAAAGTTGTCTAGACGCTTACCACCTAACTCCTATTTCCACTGGCGAACCAACTAACTGGCCGACTGACCATAAAAAACTACCGGACTTGCTAGATTTCTTTATAACCAAAGGCATTGGCCACCTCTATTCCTCAGTAGAATCGAATCTTGACGGATCCTCTGATCATACTCCGGTTATCCTCACTTTGAGCTTAACAGCCATAAACGATGAGCCACCGGAGTCCTTATCAAATCGTAAAACTGACTGGAACGGGTTTCGAAGTTATCTGGACGATAACGTTCGGTTATCCATACCTCTGAAAACACAAGAAGATGTCGACAATGCCTGTGAATACATAACCAACTTGATCCAAGTATCTGCCTGGAGAAACTCTCCATACTTGGGCCGCACGCCTGCGACGTCGCCACAATCCGGTGATATTAAAGCGAAACTTGCAGAAAAACGACGCTTGAGAGGAATCTGGCATCAGTCTCAGCACCGATCGGACAAAACTGCTTTCAATCAGGCCGCAAAACAACTAAAAGTTTTACTTAAAGAATCGGCTAACTTAAGACTTCGACAAACCCTGGAACTCATGTCGCCACAAGGAAAAGGCGAAATTTCACTTTGGAAGGCAACAAAAAAAGCTACTGGAAAACCACAACAACATGTCTACCCTCTTAAATCTCCCTCCTCATGGGTTAGAACGAACGCTGAAAAAGCAGAAGTGTTTGCAGATCATCTGGAGGACGTATTCAAACCAAACGATGGTGGAGACGATGAAGCCGATATTGATGCCATACTCAGACAGGACTTCCAGCTGTGCTTACCAATAAAACCCACATCGCCCAAAGAAATATCACGCGAAATTAGGAGACTCGACTCCAATAAAGCCCCAGGCTTTGATTTAATTACCCCCATTGTCCTAAAAAATCTGCCCAGGAAATGCATAACTCTACTGGCATCCATTTGTAACGCAACTCTAAGAATATCTTACTTCCCTAAGCTTTGGAAAATTTCTGAAATCTTAATGATTCACAAACCTGGAAAATCTCCCCACGAAGCTGCGTCGTATCGCCCAATCAGCCTCACACCCGTATTATCTAAACTATGGGAGAAGATCTTTGTAGCCCGTCTAACAGATCACATGTATCGCTTCGACATTATTCCTAAACACCAATTTGGGTTCCGTAAGCAACACTCCACAGTTGAGCAAATGCACCGTGTCCACCATGAAATAAGTCGCTGCTTTGAAAGAAAATTATACTGTTCGGCGGCCTTCTTAGATGTGCAGCAAGCCTTTGATAGAGTCTGGCACAAAGGATTACTATGTAAAGTGAAAGATAAACTGCCACACTCTCTCTACTCTATTATTAAATCATACCTGGAGGGTAGACTTTTCCGAGTTAAACAGAGGGATGAAAGATCGACGTTACGCCGAATCATAGCTGGTGTCCCACAGGGATCTGTCCTCGGCCCTGTGCTATATAACATTTTTACCTCAGATCTACCAGCATCAGAAGACGTAATGGTTGCAACATATGCCGACGATGTAGCCTACCTTGCTTGTGATGAAGACCCAAGCGAGGCCAGTAATAGGCTTCAACACTTACTAGACCATACTCATTCATGGCTTAGAAAATGGCGAATCCGAGCAAGTGCCCAAAAATCCAATCACATCACATTCACTTTAAGAAGAGGAAACTGCCCTCCTGTCAAACTTGGCACTGATACCTTGCCAGATAAGGAGTCTGTGAAGTATCTAGGCTTTCACCTTGACAGGCGACTCACTTGGACTCACCACATAAGGAAAAAAAGAGATGAAATTAATCTAAAGTTTAGAAACCTATACTGGCTTATGGGCAGAAATGCAGTCTTGTCTGTAGATAACAAACTCCTGATTTATAATTCCGTCTTAAAACCCATTTGGACCTATGGCATACCACTATGGGGCTCTTCCAGCAAGAGTAACATAATGTGCCTACAACGAGTCCAGAACAATATTCTGCGTACCATCTCAAAAGCCCCGTGGTTTTCCAGAAATGATGAAATTCACGAACATCTGAATGTACCAACAGTCCAATCTGAAATAGAGAGGTACAAAAAGAAATACGCAGATCGTCTATCTGCCCATCCCAATACCCTGGCAACCCAACTTTTAAAACCTTCGCCATCAGTGAATAGACTGAAAAGGAAGGCCATATTGTGATAAGGTAGATGAGGCGCTGGCTTCTTCACCTTGAAACCCAACGTCACTGAACTCATCAGCTTATAGTCTTGCGACTGATTGCCGATTATAAATATAAAAAAAAAAAAAAAAAAAAAAAAAAAAAAAATTTAACAAAAATCTGATATTTCTTCCAATGTTAAATGTTAATCAAGTTGACGATAGCCTAGTTGGGAATGGAACGGTCTGCTGAGACAATGTCCGGAGGTTCAAAACCCACCTCTGACTTTTCGAAGTTATGTGTGTATTGTTTATTAATTATTGTTCGCTTTAACGGTGAAGGAAAACATCGTGAGGAAACCTACATACCTGAGAATTCTCAATAAGAATTTCGAGGGTATGTGAAGTCTGCCAACCCGCACTAGGCCAGCGTGGTGGACTAAGGCATAACCCCTCTCAGTAGTAGAGGAGGCCCATGCTCAGCAGCGGGCAGTATATAATATAGGGCTGGTATTATTATTATTTATTTATTATAAATGTTAATCAATAGTTTACACATAACATTATTTTCAAGCACCCTTACATAATGCAAATAAAATAAGGTATTAAAATATTTTACTTAAAATTTTGTAACTATATAAATTTATTAGCATAGTATTTTGCTGTCATTCATTACATGTGACAGCAAATACGATGCCCTTGTAAAATGCTCCAAGACTTAACAAATTTAATTTTGACTGGTAAATGAACTAGTCTTCATTAACCATTGAGATGTCTTTTTTTTAAGGTCAAGCCCTCTCTAAATTAGAAGAGGTCCATACTCAGCAGTGAGCTGTATATAATACAGGCTGATATTATTGATATTTATTACTCAGAGACAAGGTATCCTATTAATTAACCCGTCAACGCCCGCTTATATATAGTTATAAGCTAATTTCCTTATCTAAATGGACACCAGTGTCCACCGCGGGCGTTGAAGGATTACATATTAACATTTCACAGTATCAGAGTAGTAGTTTCAACGATTAATGTCAAATGTTGTACATGTAATCCACATTTTACCATGAAATAATTGTATAGGTTTAATTAAATATTTAGGCACAGTTCATAATAAAGAGACCTTTTCAAGACTGGTCACTTGTAACCAAGTATGCACAAATTATATTAAACAATATACAGCCAAAATATAAAAATACATTGTAGTTAAAAGGTAATTTGAAAACAATAAAAGGTTCAAGCATTTTTGTAGCGAAAAATATTACTAAACAGGAGTATCAATCGTTTTTAAATGATTTCTTCTTATTTAAACATCAATGTATGCTGTTAATCACATTATTTAAAACCAAACCAAAACAATGATTAATTACTATAGAACAATACTATAAATATATCATTGTATATATAACACATATCTTCTGTTTCATAATTGAAATAATTCCTATTCATTGCAGTAGATTAAAAACGACTGTTGTTTAAGTCAGAAAAAATATTGCGAAACTGAAAATGTAACCTTTCGTAATTATATAGGTACGAAATCACGTCTAATCTAACAAAACATTGAACTCAAGGATACTGAGTTTCTAATAATAAATCGATATGTTACCTCCATTATCTAACGAAGTAGTGTTTTTTTACAACCATATGCGACTTCTACATAAACGACTGCTACATATGTATAGAAAATAACTGATACAACCCGATTGATGTAAAAATCAATATTCAGTTACTCACTTGGTTCTCTTGAAAATTATTTGACCACTCCGACGTCCACGTTGTGACCGCGAACATGTTCGTTTTGTCGTTTATATTATTGAGAAGCCCAACCACGTCCATTTTAATTAAATGTAATGACTTTTATTATTTTTTATATTATTCCTATAAAAATCCTCACATCTCGAACGAAGTCAGCTGTTTGACAAGTAAATAACAAACTTTAAATTACACAAAGGGACTCGCTAGCAGGGTGACCAGATTTAAATTGAAGATTATGCTAAATGCTCGGCAAAATTATGCTACAGCTAAGTTTAGACTGGCAAGTTCTCTATGCAATATGTTGCGCAAGAACTTCCAGATACGTTTACACTAGCGGCAATATTTCTTTAGCAACACGCTTTTGCAAGTGGCCCTCCATGTTAACTTGCGCAAGTTCTTGTAAAGCTTTTTACATTACTCGAGGAATATTTCTTGCCTGCCATGTTCTTTTTTCATAAAACTGAATGAAATGGCACGCAATCATTTTGCTTGATTTTTATGAATCTAATATAATGCTCTTTGGATAATGATTGTTAACAAAATAATCACCTTAAAATTACTAACATGAAACAGAATTTTGAATTACAAAGCACTGTATGGCATTTCACTGCACTCATCATCCTGAGTCATAAGATTTTAATCTTATAATGCCCAATAATTACGTTGGCTACAATGTCCCACAAATAGGAACACAATAGTGCATAATTATACAATAGTACTTGGCGGCAAAAATAGACATATCGGTAATACTACAAACTTATAACTTGGCAGCATGGTCATTCACGGTAGCCAGTTCCATATGGATCAAATAAAAACAAAAGTTATCTACTAGCTCAGTATGTTAAAACTTTTATCTGCACGCAGAATAAACTGCAAGATCTCGCGCAAGTTGTACAAATGGTGTTTACACATGCGACTCGCCAGAAGTTCTGCAAGCTTCAAAATGTTGCAAAAATCAGCTTGCCGTGACTGTTTACACGGTGAAAATAGCTTGCTCAACATAAATTCTGCAAGTTTTTGGTTACTTTTCTTTTTAATTTGTTTCATACGGAATGGGCTAAGGTCAAAGACCATGCTGACAAGTCATAAGTTTGTAATTTGACCGATATGTCTATTTTTGCCGCCCATCAGTAGTATATATGCACTGTTGTCTTCCTGTTTGAAGGACATTGTAACCAACGTAATTACTGGGCATCATAAGACTTAAAATCTTATGACTCAGGATGATAAGCGCAGTGGAATGCCATGCAGTGCTTTATAATTCATAATTCTGTTTCATGTTGGTACTTTTTACGCGATTATTTTATTTACTATCATCATCGATAGAACATTATACTAGATTCATAAACCCGCATACTCACGCCTTTTATCCCCGGAGGGGTAGGCTGAGGTGCAACTAGTGCACCCACTTTTCGCCGTGCGTCTTCCGTCCCTTGATGTGATAGGGGGTGAGCCTATCACGATATCGGGCACAAATTCCAGACTCCGAGATGATACTGATTAGAAAATCCAATATCGCTTTGCCCGACCCGGAATTCGAACCCAAGACCTCAGCATTGCAGTCGAACCGTAATACAACTTCGCCAACGAGGCATACTTGATTCATAAAATTTAGGCGAAAGGATTGCATGCCTTGTCATTCAATTTAAAGAAAAAAAAATGGCAAGCAATAAATATTCCTCGAGTAATGTAAACAGTTTTGCGAGAAGTTGCGCAAGTTACCTTGTTGGATCACTTGCAAAAGGGTGTTGCTAAATAAATATTGCCGCTAGTGTAAACGCATCTGAAAGTTATTACGCAATATATTGCTGAGAGAACTTGCTAGTCTAAACTTAGCTTAAAAGATGACATTGTATCAAAATGTTGCCAAAAAAAGGAAAATTGTTACCCCAAAGGTTGATGTTCATGTTCTAAAATTAATATATTTCTAAAATAAACTTATGCATGGTTTTGAAGTGAAAACTTCTTTAGCGGCGTTGAGCACTTTTTGGGATGGGTATAAAATGTTAAATTAGCGTCAGGACCTTTGAGTATTTAGCAATACTCTAAGGTCAGGACACGTGGCCCTGATCGAAGAAGCGTAGGAGGTTTTACACATCCCTTACTAATATGAACCTTAAATACAATGCGTAGAAGCTATAATTCTTAAACGAGTACATTTTTATTTATTTCCCCAGCGTTGGTACGGCACGAGTACAACAGAGCGTAACATTCTTTTTAAAAAAATTATTCATAAGCAATAAATTGTGTATCGTTTAATGAAGTATCGATGTCGCAATAACAGCCGCTCATTCAGTTTTGTTTTTTCAAACTTCTAACGTAGTGTTTATATTCTCTTTGTTTCAAATGGGCAAAAGAAATCGTTTTTTTTTTGTTGTTTTTTTTTTAAAAGTGACGAAGAAATAGTGAAACTATAATTTTTCTATACGATAAATATAAATAAATATTGTATTTAACCACATTAATGCTATTACTTTTATACTGATAAATAAAGCAATGCGTGCGAAATTATTCCCTAACCATTCCAAAATATTCAAAAATGCACAACGTTAATGTTCAAGTTTTCACTTCTGCCGGCACTTCCGGAGTGCAACCCGTTTTTTTTTTGTTAATTTATTCTTGTCCATTGTCTCACACACTTACAAAATTTTTCTGTAAGGGAATGAAATGATTCGTTGTAAATTTTTTAAGTTTGATTTGGAAATATGGGCTCAAATGAGGTGAATTGAAATAACTGCTAATCAAGTGTTTTTTTGTTGTCGCCAAAACTTCTCGATAAAGTCTTGGTAAGGTAGCCATTGCTTTACTTTGACATCACTGACCTCTATATACCACTGGACTGGCGGCTGTTAACAGTGCTTTTGTGCCCGTTTGATATTCGCCATTTTGGCGCTGTCGGCCGTAGTGAGTGTCTTCGGTACTAAAACTAGTGATGTCGACCTCAGTGAAACATATTATATCGATAGCTCTTGGTAGCTTCTTACAATAAAAAAAAAGACATGATTTAATTTATTTATTAACTTTTGTCTCAATCAGATTGATTTTAAAATGCGATAGTTTAGATGGATGTTTGTTACTTTTCCACTCTTTAACTAGGTAATTAAATTCAGTTGTTTGGCACAATGTTAGATAATGATGAAACCTTGATTAACATGTCGAAAGATTTTTGACGTTTGGGTTCGAGAAGCCGTGGAATAATAAATACAGTAACAAAGTCAAAAAGGTAAAATAATACACGTTTTATATATTTTATTTATATTTTTAATTACTGACGTGCCCAAATTATTTGACGGGTTAAAAAATGTCGTATACTTTGACCTGTAATCGACAAAGAGTAATTTTTCGTAGTTGCAAACATTTTAGGAGTCCAGTTGCTAGTTTTCATATTCTGAAGCCAAACTTTTGGAAATCTGGAAAAGAAAATTTCTAATGTCGTAATTCTGATTTGGCGTATCCAATTAAGGTTGGACATTTCATATGCGTTAATATCGTGTTCGAGAAAATAAATTGACTACACAAACTGAAATAGGTCAATATCACGGAAAAACGTGTTACAAATATCGATAATAAAACTATGGATATGATGCGATCACTAGTTGAAAATTGTAAATAAAAATAAACTTTATTCAGCGGAATTTCATTAAATGCATGTTTTAAGTTTAAAATAAGACATGATTGAAAGTATGACATGATTACATTCTAAGTAATATGAACATTTTGGATGAAAAATATGACTAAATAAAGTACATACCTGTGGAATGATATTTCACTGCCTTTATTGTAGCGCCGCTTACAATATACACATGACCTCATTTTTAATAACTTTTATATAATTCTTATAACAAGAATAACACTGAATTCTAACTAAATTAATTAAAAATGCAAAAATACTTCACAGTACTGTCCACTGCTCACGCGCCATTTGCAATTTACGTCAAAATTATTTCTCTGTACACTCGCTAGTGGCGCTTCAAATAGGCACAAAGAATTTGCTGTCAAACGTATGGAACAGCCTATCATAGAGTAAGTAATACTACGTCAGCCTATCCAGTGGTAAATAGTACAGATCAGTGTTTGACATACTACTGTGAATACAAAACGAAACAAGTATGCGTCTGAAGGACTTGTATCCATGGACAAGAATAAATAATAATTACAAAAAAAAGTTGTGACTGAATTTTATTATTTTTTTTTATAAAATAAGTACATTAAATATACTCTTAGAATTAAAACATATATCTATAAAAACGGGAATCGCAAGAACTATGTTTTGACAGCGCGCATTGTCGAAATAGAGACCGCTAAAGTGGCGCCAACTGGTGTCGTTTTTCGTGAAAACATTCATTGATATTTGATAAAACTGAAGCGGGGAATCGAGATTTTTTTATTGGCAGCACTGGCTGTCATTCTCCCATTCCATTCATTTTATACTCTGCAACTGCATTTTATTCTGAAAATCACAAGTGAGTGCTCGTGAAGGTGTCCGTAATTTAATTAATCCAAAAATTACTTACAATAAATCTTGAAATCAATACTTTAGAGAGTTAACAAAGTCTCTTTCGCTTATTATTTTTAAACGTAAGTAAAGAATGTGTTAAAATACCTACATTTGGGCTTTTCTACGAAGTGTACTTATGTCAAAATGGCGTCGATTACACGTTGTCTTTTTTTTAGATGTCTAGATACCGCGAGTGGGACCTATCTTGCAAAGTTTACGTTGGAAATCTTGGTACAAATGCATCGAAATATGAAATAGAAAAAGTTTTCTCTAAATATGGCAATATCAGAAATGTTTGGGTTGCGAGGAACCCACCCGGCTTCGCATTTGTAGAATTTGAAGACCCACGCGACGCAGAGGACTCTGTGAGGGGCTTAGATGGAACGTAAGTAATGCATTTTCTTCTTTAAAAATAAAAGCCTATTAACCATTTCGATCGATGCTCGAGGGGCGTGTTGTGACGCAGTACCTACGCTTGGCAGCAGCCATCTTGGTTTCTCTCGACCTATTTCTACGGCATGTTGTTTATTTTTAAACTTCACGACTCTATTCACATTTTCATTAGCCCTTTAATCCTATTTCATTTCATTCATTTGTGTATTTTATCCATATAAAATGTCACTGGTACACAGAACACCCCATTATTCTACCCTTGTGCAATCTAGGTGGAATATTAGTTAAACTTCTTATTTTTTAATGTAAGCTTTTTTATTGTCGTAAAATTTTGTTTGTAAGCCTATGTAGTGATGTATAGTAATTGAGCTAGCTATCATAGAACAAAATAAAAAGATATTCAAGATTTGTGATTGGTGGGACACTACTTTATGGCTGGTTGGACAAACCAAAAATAATTTATTTTTTGGACCCTGATCCTTAAATATATATCATAGACTGCTGCTTGTTTCTCCGCCCGCCTGAATGAGTTTATCCGGGATAAAAGTCCCGCTTTATATTTCCCTGGGATAAAAGTAGCCTATATTACTCGCTGATAATGTAGCTTTTTATTCGTGAAAGAATTTTTCAAATCGGTTCAGTAGTTTCGGAGCCTATTCAATGCAAACAAGCTATCAAATCTTTCTTCTTTATAATATTAGTATAGATAATATTTTAATTCTCCATTGTGTATCAGAAAAAGGCGAAAAGGTAGTTTAAATTGTTCCATTTTGGTTAAGTACAGTAAACAAAGCCATACTTGATGTCACTTTATAATATCCCATTTTAAATTAACTATGAGTACTTTAGTATTTCCAGTTTTATGTAATAATAGGTTTAATTCTCTATTAAAAGACATAAATCTTATTTTACTTCATAGTGACAACATTCATAGTCTTTAAAAGCCTTAGTTTGCATTTTTGGATGGAGGAGGCTATCTCATGAACTACTAATGGAATCCTGAAACTGAGTAATTTGTAAACAAATTATATTGAGTTCTATGTGGGAACTATTTTTTTTTATTTCAAACAGAAAGCTATATATGAGTTGTATAAAATCAAAGGTAGCAACCTGCATTTAGAGTTTAGACTGATTTTGATATTAAAAACCACATAGGATTGGTTTTCTATTGTGGTTACCTTATTGTCTACCTTCGTATTATTAAACAATTACCCGTAAATTAGATACTCATATAGGTTCCAAATCTCCTTATCTCCTGCAGTTTGTAGTAAGCACTTGACAATATCATCATGACCACTTGTGCATAATTACGTTCTTCCGTAATGTCTTCCATACAGTGATGTCAGTTGCTTGATGTATACTTTAAATCCTTGTTTGTAATCCATTTAAACATTATAGTCATAAGTTTATTGATTACTATGAAACTAATTACATCATTACTATAAATCTTGTCCCTTATCCATATCTTTATGGCAGTTCATGATATTACCTCAATTTCAAAGGCAAGCCCTCATCATTTATTTACATAGCAGTAAAGTTTCTTTGACATTTTATCATTTTTGGAAATTAGATTTTTTTATTTAACATTTTTTATATAACTTTGATATTTACATTTTGAATGGGTATAAATTAAGCAACCATATTTAAATGTGTCCTATAAAACTGATTTGTGTTACATGATGATGAGCATTTATTTATGCAGATTTATCAATATTTAATCAATGTAGATTTTAGATTATGAAATAAGTATTAGTGTTTACTTAAGTAATATTGGCAAATGAAACTAATACTAACAATACTTCAACTCTAATATAAACTAGGTATGTTGGTTTTGAAACATTGTTAAATAATAGTTCTTTTTAGCATGTTACTGAAATAGCATCCATTCTAATATTAATTTAATTTTATAAATACATATACACTCACGCCTTTTATTCCCGAAGGGGTAGGCAGAGGCGCAACTAGGGCACCCTCAATTCGCCATACATATTCCGTCCCATTAGGTGATAGGGGGCGAGCCTATCGCCATATCGGGCACAAATTCCAGACTCCGGGCTGATACTGAGTAGAAAAACCCAATATCACTTTGCCCGACCCGGGGATCGAACCCGAGACCTCGACATTGCAGACGTACATTAATACAACTACGCCATCGAGGCAGTCAGTTAATTTATTTTTGTTTTATATTTATTGTAAACTAAGATTCGCATGACTGATTATAATAAATAATTAGTCCGTAAAATAAAACTATTTTGCTGATTTTATCGCGGTTTTTTAATTTACTTTTTCTCACGAAAGACCCGCTGCTAGGCTTCAAGACAGTGTGAACTCATTCTACGTAGATCAGACCACCAACTAAAATTTTTAAAATCTTTGATAATTGTTAATTGTCGGTAGATATTGTAACTTTTACTTTTTGGGCAACCAACATCTCAGTCCGCCCCGTAACCATGAAGGCTGCAAAGCCTTCGAAACGTCGGGAGAAAATATAAATTAAAAAACCACGATAAAATCCGAAAAATAGTTTAATTTCAATGTCTTCTAACATTCGCGTAAATATAAGAAATCATTATAATTAGTCCTTGCAAGATATACCATTTTATCATAACAATTCGCACGCTCCTTAGATCCGTTTCATTTTCAATGTGAAACGCTTGAGTCATAAGTGTGCAAGATCACGATACCTCCATTCTGAAACGCAGATGTGGTATGCTAGTTTGGCATATCACCAGTCTTGGAATGGGGAACATTCACAAAATTAAATCGTATTTTGTGTCGTAGGCGATGCAATACAGTATGATTTAATTATAAATATCCCTTGTATACAAACATATTTTACATTGTAATACATACTATTCGAATTTCATTAGCCCGTCGTTGAGCTTTGCTGCATCGACTGCCTGTCAATGTTCGCCGTGCGTACTATTATCGTTTCAAAAATGTCAGTCAAGCGAATAGTACTATACCTACCTGTATTACAATCAAAAGCTAATTGTGCCATTTCTTTACATAGGCGGTGCTGCGGGACGCGTATACGTGTCGAGATGTCCAACGGCCGCACAAGGAGAGATCGCAGGTACTCTAGGTATGTGAAGCAATCTATGTTGTTTACAACATTTTTTGTATTCACATTTATGTTCATACATTCTGCTTCCACATTGTTTCTGCTAATTGGAGTAGAATTTATTTGGAAAATAACAATCCAATTATATAATATTATCTCGGCTATCATGAAAAATGTATAACCTCTGCTGATAATATACATTAGCTTAGCAGTGTGTAAACATCAGAATGGCGTATAATAAGACACAATAAAATGGTGTATTATCTTGGTACTTAATATGTATTTTGAATAATGTAAACAATAAGTAATGTGACATTGAGATAATAAACGTGGTGGGTGTTGGAACGTTTGCAGGTCCATTTTATCAACCAACCACCAACACACCAACGACCTCACCACATCTCTTCACAACAACTACGGCTCGTTTGCCAATATGCCATCCGCGAACGCCGCTCGCAACAACAACCCGCTCAACTTCTTCGGTCGGCTCTCCAAACTTCTGCGCGCTGCCGAAGTCTCCAACAACTGCGTTCCTATAACTATACTCCTTACAGCTGTTACCTAGTCCTTGACCATATCCGAATTTGGACCGACACAAACCGTTGAGAGCCGCACAATGTAGGAACCGACAACCATCCTGAATCATTGCAAACTCCTGATGCTTCATCGACTGCACACACTCGTCGTCATCGTGGCACCAAGCTACACTAACGGCGATCGACTCTCCCCGTGTTACCGCAATTTCTCTCAAAACTTCCGATTCACCGTTCGACGGAAGATAACACTGAAAACCGCCTCCGCCTCGGTTAAATCCCTTCAGCTTCACAGCAGCCGCACAACGGTCAACCTTCTACGCAGGCTCACCATCTCTCGGTACTTTTTGAATCCTATACTTAGAACCTTACCTTTTACCTATATTATTAGTAAATATCGTGTTGGTATTAAAGGTTTATAATTCAGGATTTGTGTAACGTAATAATTGTGGGAGCCTCTACAGTAATTGATGAGTCGAGTTAATGATTTACTAATGTTGAGTAAAATTGGTAATTATAAACTCCCCTAGACTAGGTGACATATTGAATAGAGAAGGGTTGAACGCGGCGCAATATAGAGTTGAGCAAGACGTCTCGTATGTAATGTTTTCTCGTTGATCGAGTTTGACAGCTGTGGTGACCGTGTGTGGTTGGATGTCAGCAGGTCGCGCAGCCGCAGTCCCCGCCGCCGGTCGTACTCGCGCGGACGCTCGCTGTCGCCGCGCCGCTCTCCGTCCGTGCGCCGCCGCTCGCCCTCGATCCGCCGCTCCCGGTCACGCGACAGGCGCAGCCGGTCCGATAGCAAGAGCAGGTTGGTACTGTTTCTTCCTGTTTTTATTACCTCATCGCAATTTATATTAAATTGCTATGTGTTTGTTACCAGTGTTTGCAATTCAACAGTATCTCTAAATACCTGTTTCTCGTTTCAGGTATTAGGATCGTCGCCAACGCGTGACGAAAACGCAAAGGACATTGTACAAAATGAGTAAACGTTAATATTAAGATGTGAAGTGAATGTGAATTAGGAATGCGAGTTATGTACTGAGTTACTATTATTTTTGTATAGGGTTTCAAAGTAATTGCAGCTTTCATCTGTTTTCTTACTTTCACTTGTAAGTAGGTATGTTGTATAAATTGTTTAATTATCGCTAAATATCCTTACTAAATAAGTAACAAGAACTAAATACATACATATTGTAGTAATTTTAAGATGACTTTTAATATAATGAGATATACAAAACATTTTTTTGTATTTATTTAAACTTCAACCACATAACAATATAAAAAATTATTATAAAAAATAGAAATATTTGAACATCCCCCAATTCGAGTAATAAATAATTTTATCAATAATTTCAGTATCAGCTCTCACCAAATCATTTTTAATAACTAATATTTAAAATAAATAAATTGTCATTTGTCTTTTATACTAACTGGCCTTTGTTTTGTACCAGTAAAATAATCAAAATATACATAAGTACCAACTGCTACGAATATCGTACCCACGACATGGAATATTGTCAAATTGTTCTTAAAAACTATGGACGAAATAAGTAGAGATAAGAATTTTCTTAAAGTTAATATAAAGGTAACTGTAACCGTAGTCTCTTTGGTTGCGAGGTTATGGACGGAATGGGTACAGTAATACTGTGATAGTATGTTCAGAACTACACATATCCATAAGCCCCATGTCAGTTTTTGGCTAATATGTACCAACTCTGGGTAAATTCCCATGAACAACGGCATCGGGATTGCATGAGTGTAGAACAGCATCTGTAACATTTGAAATATAAATTCGAGCAGCTGTATTGGATGCTTTTGTTTGAATAGAAAAATCAAACAATATGACCTTTGAAAAACTAAACAGTTTCTAAATAGCATAGGCCACCCGTACTGAACCTTTTACTATACGGTCCACAAATACTTCTCAATGGTACCTCGTGTCTAGAAACGTAGACATTTATTGACAATAATAATATGTTTAATTTAAAACAACTAAAAAACACGCTTTATAGAAAATCCAACTAAAAAATAGAAAATAAATTTGAATTAAGAATAGTGTAAATAAGAAAAAGTGTATTTTATTATAAAAATAGCGTGGGGTGCTTTTTGAGATATTATCAAAATGATATATAATACTTCTACTCATATTATCTGTTAATAAAATATTTATAACTATTAACACCATGCACCCCACGCTTTTTTGTACAATTAAATACACTTTTTCTTATTTACACTATTCTTAATTCAAATTTATTTTCTATTTTTTAGTTGGATTTTCTATAAAGCGTGTTTTTTAGTTGTTTTTAACTATTATTTATTTCTAATTTTTTAGTTCTGTTCTACTATTGTCCATCAGATGTCACTAAAAACGAAAGCGCCATCTTGTGACAAGCAGGATTTTTTTACGCATAACAGTAGCCAGATTAGTTGTAATTCAACTATGGTCCAACAGATGTCACTAAAAATAAATCGCGCCCAAAGGAGTTACAAACATACAAGTGAAGCTAATATAAAGCGTGTAAAAAGTGTATTATGTGTATATCCGGTTCAAACAGGCCGAAATAATGTCAAATGACGAGGGATCGTCATCGCTCAGTCAACACTATCTGGACCTTTCTCTTACCATCAGGTGCCGTGGGGTCACTTCACCGTGCCCGTAAAAAAATACTGTAATGGGATGTTGGAGAAGTGAGGTTCCGCTATTTGATATGTAGCTCGCCCGCCTCCATTAGTAAATTATTAATTAAAATTGCAAGTTTTTTTTAACTTTAACTTAATTGGGTGGTAAGACCGGTGGAACTAACATAAGTTCCACTCACCGACACGGCCCCAGTGGTTAAACAAAAAAGGGTTGGCATAAAACTCAAGTGACAATGAGATTTTCTTTAGTTTTAGGGAAATTTTCGAGGTCCGTGGGCAACTTTCAAAAGCTGAGCGGGCCGCAGATAGAATAAAGCCGACGTCGCGTAGGCTGCATTTATACTGTTTTTATTTTATTCTGAAGAAATCACTGTGTGTAGCCTGTAGATAACTATATATTATGTCGTAAGTTTATTTGTTCCTATATTTGCCAATCACATCTTGGTGTTCACCTTTATTTTCTAGTTACATTGTGGCGAGAATAGGAGCCGATAGGAGGATTCAGTTGGGCTGGGCAGCGTTAAGGAAGTTGTACCACATATTTTCGTCGGATATACCACAGAGCCTGAAGACGAAAGTGTTCAACCAGTGCGTCCTCCCCGTAATGACGTACGGTGCCGAGACGTGGATACTGACTGTGGGGCTAATCCATAAGCTTAAAGTCGCTCAACGTGCTGTGGAAAGAGCTATGCTCGGAGTCTCTGAAGGACAAAATTCGGAACGAAATGATCCGTCAGAGAACCAAGGTGACCGACATAGCTCTGAGAGTTAGTAGGTTGAAGTGGCAATGGGCTGGCCACATATGTCGCAAAACAGAAAACCGTTGGAGTAAGCGTGTTCTGGAGTGGAAACCGCGTCTTGGAAAACGTAGCGTGGGACTCCCTCTGGCCAGATGGCGGGACGACTTGCACAAGAGGGCCGGCAGCGACTGGATGCATAAAGCAGCAAACCGGGCTCTGTGGCGTATCTTGGGAGAGGCCTATGTCCAGCAGTGGACTGCAACGGACTGATGATGATGATGATGGAGAATAGGGATGTGCCGGATCGTGAAAAATCGGGATCCGCGTATATGAATTCATATTCATACGGATAATTGGAGTAATTATATGCCGTTTGAGTTGCTCATAGCAAAATTTACTACTTTGATTTTATCATGTCAGTTAACAGAGCTGTTGCAGAATCACAATATGGCAAACGCTTTGGGCAAACGCTATTTTGAGTTCCCGGAAAAATTATTACGCCGTGATACCTATATATTAATTTCATAAAGAGGAAAGCTTTGCATTTTGGTATGTTTGTAACGAATAAACTCAACTACTGGACCAATTTTAAAAGTCTTTCATCAATATAAAGCTACATTATCAGCGAGTAACATAGGCTACTTTTATCCCGGGAAATTTAAAGCGATACTTTGATCCCGGAGAAACTCATTCACGCGGGCGGAGCCACGAGCAAAAGTCTAGTCTTAGATAAAACTAATGTCAAAAGCTTTTTCAAATAATCTGAGTTCGTTCTTTCGTTCGAATAAAATACCCAGCCGACCGGTCGACCCACAGTCCATGGGTCGACCGCACCGAACCTTCGAATGTCAGATATCTGACATTCTGGGTAAAGGCCAAAGTACCCGGAACCGGCGTGATTGCATGAAAAGATTGATGAAGGTGGAGGAAGCGAAAGAAGTGTGGCATAATCGAGCAAAATGGCAATCCATAGTCTCTGCATACCCCTATGGGATAGAGGCGTGATACTATGTATGTAAAAATATTTATATTTTGTAAAATTGTTGAGGACTGCAACGCCACCGAATGTATCACACCGCGCCGCATTCCACAAGTATTTGATCAGTATTGCTTGAAATATTCATATTGACACCATGTTAAATGTTTGTTTACAAATGACAGCTGAGTAATTTTAATACTAGGTATATAGTACCTACTAACTGATACAGTATGTAGTCAAATTCTTTTTAAGTATAAATGCACATGACAACAATGTTCAGAAGGTTGAAATAAGTAGGTATAATTTTAGGCTCTGCATGCTCAATATAGTGAGTTCTAATAACGGTGCATACAAGCTTTTAAACACTGCTAAACTGGGTTCATAGGCGAACATAGAAGCGGCGATAGCCTAGTTGGAAGTGGAACGGACTGCCGAGACGAATGTCCGCAGGTTCAAAACCCAAGGGCACACACCTCTGACTTTTCTAACAAGTTATGTGTGTATTCTTTGTGAATTATCGCTCGCTTTAACGGTGAAGGAAAACATCGTGAGGAAACCTGCATACCTGAGAAGTTCTCTGAATTTCGAAGGTATGTGAAGTCCGCCAACCCGCGCTAGGCCAGCGTGGTGGACTAAGGCCTAAAACCCTCTTAGTAATAGAGGAGGCCCGAGCTCAGCAGTGGGCAGTATATAATACAGGGCTGGTATGGTATGGTATGGCAAACTGAGTTCAACACTCAGAATCTTTCTATTATGAGAAACATAATTTGCCGGACATTGCGCGCTATGGTGAGTGTCGCCCCCACAACACGAGGCGGCACTAAGCTCTCTGGCAGCTAACCTTTAAAGGGGAATCGAATATCCTGAACAACTATAGGTACTCAAGGAAGGAAAAATAAAATATAAACAAACTAGCTTTTGCCCGCGGCTCCGCCCGCGTGAATGAGTTTTCCCGGTATAAAAGTCCCGCTTAAAATGTAGCTTATATGACACGTTCGTAGATTTACCATAGCAGCGCCATCTATTGATTACTTACTCAACCCAGTCGAAAGGTATCGACATCTGTTAGAATCATTTGGAGTTAACAGATAATTGTGACTGTCAAATAATAACAGACAAATAATTAGCAATAAATTAAAATTGCGACTATAATATGAGATTTAAACTATCCTATCTCTCAAGTTGGATCGAACTGCACATGGTGTGCGAATTTTATTATAATCGGTTAAGTGGTTTAGGAGTCCATTGAGGACAAACATTGTGACACGAGATTTATATATATTAAGATATCTGCCTCTTAATTATTATAATAATTAATACTATATTCCATGTATGGTGTTATTCACAGATATATAATTTTATCATTTCTTAAAAAGGGAATTTTGTAAACATTTTATTATTCTTTCCTGAATATGGCAGGTATAGTTATCTTTTAGTTACCTCATTCGGATGTTTCCCATATTTTGCGTACAACATCTCTTGTTGAAGGCCAGTAAATGCACCTGTTATCAAAGTGGTGAGTAATATAGTGACCCCTATACACCAGTATAAGAATATTCCTTTTTGTTGTGTAGGAGGCGCGCCGCCATACATAGCTAGAGCCACGCCGACACTAATCAGAACTGAACCTACAGCATTATTCAGTTTGGGAATTTGCTTCTTCATGTAACAGTAGACTAACATGCTGGCTGGTGATGACGCAGATCTGTAAAGGAGTCCGTAGTTATAAAAAGAAAATGTTCCGTAATCTAGGGATCCGAGAAACTGAACAAACTGAAACTCCGAGTAACAAATTATTTTGCAGTCTTGTCCTACCAATCTAATTTATTTAACTAATATTATAAACGCGAAAGTTTGTAAGTATGGATGTATGTTTGTTACTCTTTCACGCAAAAACTACTGAACGGATTTCGATGAAATTTGGCACACAGGTAGATCATGTCCTGAATTAACACATAGGCTACTTTTTATCCCGGGAAAACATTTACGCGGGCGGAGCCGCGGGCAAAAGCTAGTATAAAATATTACCTTATGATCATGTGTAAAGTGGACGGCACATGTAATGCATAAACATAATTATTTGCAACGCTTGTCAAAAAAAATAAAGTCACCAGTATTGTGTATTGTTTAAGTGGTATTTTTGGAGTAACCTGAAAAATAAATTAACTAGTAAAGACTTGTATGCAAGTACAAATTACAAAACTTTTGAAAATAGACTCAATAGTGACTTCCCTCTTTAAAATAAAAATTATATTTTAATAAACATAAGTTATTTATTTTCTTACTTAGTTCTAAGAATCAATTGCTGACTTGCATTTATGTCTACACTAATTATTTAACATTGACATCAGCAGCTTACCATTTACAAAAATCTACTGATAATAAAAATAACAATAATGTATTAGTTATTTAAAACATTGCAGGTCAATACTTTTGTGTACCTATATTCTGGATATATGAGACCATGACCTTAAGTTTTATTGGTGTTAATTAGGCTTGTTAAATGGCCATTAGTGATAACAAACTCTTTTTGCTGATAATTATAATGCTATTGCTAGCTCATTATATATTTTTTTGCAAGCTAGATTATTGTGGCATAAGTATATTATATTTATTATATTGCATGGTATACACTGATGTATTTTCCAGTATATGATTATTGATTCCAAAATGTCAATGACGTCAAGAAATTAAAATGCCTAAATTGGCATCTTAGTAAATTAGGTATACTTTATAAGATTTCAGGCATATTGTGATGATCTTATTTCACTTCAGGCCCACCATACACTACGGCTTGGTGGGGGATTTTTTACGTAAGTAAATGTAGAGACACTTACATACAAAACAAACAAACATACAATAGCGTTTCAGGTTTTTTACTGCTAATTATAACATGGGTATTAAAAATACCACCATAGTGACTATTTGAGGTGTGTTTCAGACATAATTAGTTTTGCTAAACACAGGCTTGTCTGGTGAAGTTTTAACTTTTATTTTCAAGGTATACTTCATATTTTGAAATCAGAAAAATGGTTTATGTTTTTAATATTTATATTTTATAGTGTATGAAAGGAGATGTCCGCTTTTTGTATGAGTGCTGGGTCTCAAAATCTAACAAGGCTCAAACTTTAGGGATATTAAAGTGGCAAAATATGGAACTTAAATCCATTAAAAAAATATTTTTAGACCCCTCCATTCCTAACCAACTTTTTTAAAAACGTTCATATTAAGTGTAGTTTTCAAGCCAAACAAAATTACATAAATCTCAAAATCGGAGGTCTTTAAAATTAAACGATTTATTGCAAAAGGTTAGTTTTCAGGAGTTCTATCCAAATATATAATTATAAATTGTCTTGTTTAGAATTTCAGGCCCGTTTTTGGACATGTCCTTTGACAAAAAAGTTAACAACAATAAAACAAAGTTGACAACACAAAAAATTGGGCTGTATTTTTTAAATTATCAAACAAAATTATTACATTGTATTTTTTTTTTCCAATCTGGCTCTATCCTTTAGGACAATTTTGCCAATGTCAAGTGAGGCTATTACATTGTAAAGGCAAATATAAAAATATTAGATTAGGATAATAACGGTGCCAACAAGTCATTACTATTGCGACATAGTAGCACTGCCGAAACATGGAAAAATATCTTTAAAAATTAATTATTTTTTTTACATTCTTTGAAGTACTTACTAGGCGATACAGGACTTACCGTACCAAATTTTGTCGTAACTACGAACCCTTGTAAAGTTATAAACAAAAATTGTAAAAATGTAACAAAGTTTGCACTTTCCGGAATGTGTGCCATCAATATTTCCATAAGAAAAGCGCTTGAACAACATCCTAAAAAAACGTTGTTCATTAATTTCGTTAAATACATTATGGAATATTATTTATAATTGTTTTTTTGTTATATATTTCCTCTTTTATAAAACTAAACTTTACAACACACAAAGTTAACTACGCGGCGCAAGCGCCGGTTCACAGGCTAGACTAGCAGTGTTGCCGTTTGACCACAGACAGCAGACTAATCAGAAGAACTACGTTTGACGAAAATTAGGGATGGTGCGTATTTACGTCCGCGCTCAGGCGTCGTCGTCCGCAAATGCAATTATGGTTCTTATTTCAACACTCTCAGTGAACAATTTCCTATGCAAGTATTGAAGTGTTAAAAGTATTTTATTTGTTAACGCAATTGTGATCCTTATTCATACCGTAACATGGCTCAATATCCTATGCAGTGAGAAAATACTTGAAAGTATTTCTATTTTCGACTACCAAGTGCTATAAGTACTTTATTTATAAACGTGATTGTGCTCATTATGTGTATTGAATCAATTTCCTGTACAGAAAGAAAATACTTGGAAGTATTTCGAACCCTGGTTTTTGATGTGAAACATCTATAGCCGCACGTAAAATCGATTTCTGGCGTAGCGACGCATGCCGTGGCGACGCGTCGCCACGCTATATGATGGTATTTTATCTTACTAATATGAACCTTAAATACAATGCGTAGAAGCTATAATTCTTGAAACGAGTATATTTTTATTTATTAAAGTCATTAAAACCATTTCTTACTAATCTAATATGAACCTTAAATACATTGCGTAGAAGCTATTTCCCCAGCGTTGGCACGGCACGAGTACAAAAGAATCGAACGTAACATTATTTTTTCAAATTTCGATTTATTCTACTTTGGTTGTGATGACCATTGCATTTCTAACATTTATCAATAACAAGGCAGAAAAACTTATTATCACTTTGCCCGACCTGGGGATTGAATTCGAGACCTCAGCATTGCAGTCGTACCATAACACAACTACGCCACCGAGGCAGTCTAAAACTAAAAAAAGTATAAAATACAGAAAATTTCATTTATTTAGCTTATATTAAATACTATCAATTAGATTAAACAATTCCACAACGTCTTCATTGATGCCGATGATGAGCCTGCACTAGCTAATTCCCGTTTTTTTACAGTTTTGTTAACTTTGTCTTAGACATTTTCAGATGGGTTATAAGTATGGCATCTTTGCTAAGGATTTTCAATTGACATATCATTATAATGGCATTCATTGTTTCAGCTGACATCCTGTTACGGAGCTTACTTTTGAAATCATCATAATTTCAGACTGTGACATCACCTAGTATCTCCGACCATAACGCTACGTGCGTGCGATAGAGATAGCGCGATATCCCCGCCACGCCACTTTTGCTTAAAACAGTATTT
Source organism: Sphinx pinastri (assembly GCA_947568825.1). Lineage (NCBI taxonomy): Eukaryota > Metazoa > Arthropoda > Insecta > Lepidoptera > Sphingidae > Sphinx > Sphinx pinastri. The sequence continues at coordinate 3,195,254 of OX387615.1, forward strand.
CGATTATGAAGTGCTTCATTTTTCAACCAATTTCGATGCTGCTTCCACAGAATAATTAGTTTTCGTATTTTTTTTTGACATATAAAATAATATACTAAATCAAACATAGGCAACTACTCTATCCCTGAAAGGAAATAATTTCAGCCGCATTTTTGTGTGTAGATTCTTGAGCCCGAAACTTCACTGTATCATTAACAGTTTTGGTAATTTTGCGCCAGATTCCACTAGATATTTTTTAGCGCGTAGTTATGAGATAAAAAGCGCTAACGACTCTAGAATTGCACTAGATCTAGCGCCAAATGCGCTAAAGTGGCAACACTGTCGACTAGTATAGACTATAGATGCTATATAGCAGTGTTGCCAGATTAGGCGACTTTTCGCCATTTAGGCTACCTCGGAGGGTGTCGGGGCGACCAAAAATTGTGAATGGCGACTGGTCGCCGTTTAGGCTACGCGAATGGCACTCAGGCGCCAATTTGGGCTACTTTGGAAAATTTGGGTTATAAACCTTCTTTTTGGGCGGATTTGAGGATATTTTTAGCTTTGAGAGTACAGAAATTGGAATTGGGGACCTTTTTTTTTTTTTAGCTCTTCGTGTCGGCGGCTGGGAGGTTTTTTTTTTTTTTGCGACTTCATCCCTCTAACATCTGGCAACACTGTCCACAACACTCAATTTCATTGGAAATAATGGAAAAGACCTTTTTTTTTTTTTGCTCTCCGGCCTGCGTCATAGATTGGGCGACATTAGGCTACTTGGGACGATATTTTCTGCGACTTGTACCAGATTTTATCTGGCAACACTGCTATATAGTTGCTACGTATCGCGACAGATTACTTAGAGAAGCTACCGCTGACCGCATCGCCGATCGTTTTTTTATTAATTTATTCTTTTCCATGGCTACAAGTCCTTCAGACGCATACTTTATTGTTATTTTTTATCCTTAGTAGTACGTCGTAGTAAATTAAATTAGTAAATTTATTTATTTATTTAGTAATAAGAACTGCTTTACAGAACCAATTACACTTATTACAAGCCATACAAAGCAATAAATTATAATTAATTTCATATCATAACACAGTTAAATATTAATGTAATTATGTATGACAGATAAATTACATTTAACACACATTTTCACAAAATTTCAAACAGGCGGACATGAGAAGTAAAAAGTTATCATGTACGACCTTGAGAAGACGTACTCCGAACTTTCCTGCGAATGTTCCACGGGCGTAGCTATAGCTTTCACATGGGGGGGGTCTTCCAACCCCATGACACCCGTATACCCCCCCCCCCCACCCCGCCCCCTCGTCGCCAAAATAAATTTTATAAACGGGAAAGTTCATAGGCAGTATAGTGTGTAAAAGTTTTTGTTGTAAGCAAAAAGGGGGGGTCCGGACCCCCAAAACCCCCCCTTATATACGCCCATGGAATGTTCTATTTAGTAAACAATTGATTTTCTTGGTCTAACCTCAAACCAAGCACTCATTGGCTTAGTGTTGCTTACCAACGCCATCTACTGGAGTAGTCTTAGTGTTGTTGTGTCGTTAAGCAGTTAATTCCTCCCAATTAAAAAAAATAGTATTATTACTCGCCAATAGATATCAGGAAGAGTCATATTTTTCAGTTAATGTGTTGAACTACTGAAAACACGGATAAACCGACATTTTCTAAAAATGAATCCTAGCTAGATCGATTTATCGCCCCAGAAACCCCCTGCATACTAAATTTCATGAAAATCGTTGGAGCCGTTTCAGAGATTCAGATTATATATATATTACAGGAAAGTAAAATTCGCAATTTTATGTACTTGGACAACATACATATTCAAGAATTAATATTGGTTTAAAAACCAAACTGCTCAATCGATTTTGATGAAAATTCTATGTGTCCAATCATTTGTAATGCAAAAGGATTTTTCCAAATCGGTCAATAAATAACGGAGTTCTGAGGTAACACACATAAAAAAAAGAACGGGTTGCCCTCCAGGAGTGCCGCGGCCGGCAGAAGTGAAAACTTGAACATTGACGTTGTGTATTTTTGAATATTTTGGAATGGTTAGGGAATAATTTCGCACGAATTGCTTTATTATTAGTACAAAAGTACTAGTATTTATGTGGTTAAATACAATACTTATTTATTGCGCTATCGTACACAAAAATGTCAATTTCACTATTTCTTTATAAATCAAATTTTGAAAAAAGAATGTTTCGCTCATTTGTACTCGTGCCGTACCAACGCTGGGGAAATAAATAAAAATGTACTCGTTTAAGAATTATAGCTTCTACGCATTGTATTTAAGTTTCATATTAGTAAGAAATGGTTATAATGAAGTAAATAAATAAAAATGTACTCGTTTAAGAATTATAGCGTCTACGCATTGTATTTAAGGTTCATATTAGTAAGGGATGGTAACACCTCCTACGCATCTTCGATCAGGGTCACGTGATCCTGACGCGAGTTTAACATTTTATACCCACCCCAAAAAGGGCTCAACGCTGCTAAAGAAGTTTTTACTTCAAAAGTTTTCTCTTCAAAAATAAAATTAAAGAAATACACGCCATTGAGAACCTCCTCTTGTGTTTGAAGTTGGTTAAAAATTATTATCAGCATTTTTAAGCTTTCACAGGGAGAATTGACAAATGACAGTTGATAAAAACACATAAAGTAGCTTTAGGAGTTTTGGCGGGAACTTGGAAGTGTCATGAGGTGCTCTTGTTTTAATTCATTATTTTGGTGATACTTAGTGTTATATTGCATAATTATGGTGGTATATTATCCAATATAGTTCTATTAAAGAGCTCAAATGAAGTGAATTGAAATAATTGTGCTAATCAAGTGTTTTTTTGTTGCCGCCAAAACTCCTCGATAAAGTCTTGGTAAGGTAGCCACTGCTTTACTTCGACATACTACAGATAATAAAATAGACAAACCTAACTTGACATTGGCAAAATGTGAACACAAATGCCATAAAAAAAAAAAAAAAAAAAAGTAGCTTTAATAAAATTACCAGTTTGATGTATAAAATACCGGTATCATAAATAAAAAAAATATGACAAAATCATTTTTTCGAGCTTCCTCAACTTATCGAAAAACCGCCCGAATATAGACGAATGCATCCTACAACTTATAACATTACAATTCACAAGTAAATAATTCAGTAAACATTCTTTTATGTGTCTACTTTACATTTGAATTGTCTGTTGTTATTCTTTTTTGTGACTATTACCTGAAGTTCAGATTTATCAGAATCAGAATCAGAACCAAAATATTTATTTTTTCTAGTACGATATGTTTTTTTTTCGTAGCCTGCTCTTTTTTTTCTGTACGGAGTTCTTGTCGATGGAGATTGTGGACACATTTTTGCTAAGTGACCTTTTTCTTGACAATTATTACACTTAAATTGTAAGTAAGGACAATCATCTGGTTCTTCGCCATGTATACGCCCACATCTCCAGCAACGGGAACGGCTTCTTGCCCATGTTGTGTTTTTAATATTTATTTTGCCTTTATTGGTTTTAATGTTTTCCTTTCCTATTTTACAAGTTTTCTCTGCTGCTTCCATGCCTAGTGCGATTTCTTTAGCGCGTGTGAAATTCAAATCCTTTTCGATGAATAAACTTTGACGGATAACATCACTATCAACACCTGCAGCTAGCTGGTCTCTCAAATTTTCTTCAAGTTTGTCGCCAAATTCGCATGTTTGTGCTAGAAGGCGTAGCTGGTGTATAAAATCTGTGATGCTTTCATCAAGTCTTTGTTCTCTTTTACGAAATTCATATCTTGAAGCGACAATGGAATGTTTTGGTCCAAAATGATTTGCTACTATTTCAACAAGTTCATCAAATTGTTTATCTTCCGGTTTTTGTGGATGACAAAGAGTAGACATAAGTTCATACACAGAATTACTGACCGAGGCTATGAGGTTCGGTGTATAAAGAGCTTGAGTGATCCGCTGTGATATCATATATTGTTTAAATCTGCCAATATAAGGTTTCCATTCTTGTGACGATTCCAAATCGAAGCGTTCAAAAGTATTTGACGCCATTTTGTTACACAGTAAACAAGGATTAAACTTAGAATGGTATCGTTTATCTATTCCGATAGCGTCGCGTCGGGACGCGCCGGCGATAACAGCGGCACTGATTGGTCGGGAGTCGGTACTACAGACGGTATTAGGAGTCGCGTCGCCTCGCGTTGACGCTAAGTTTTTCCTCAAGCATTAGTCATTCATCATCATAAGCAGATAAGTATTTCGAAGACCATAGAGTAGCTAACGCTCAAAATGTTTTTTTTGTACAGGGCTATCTGGACATTGCGTTATTTACTCTTTTACTAACATCGTGCCAAAAATTAACTATGATAACGGGTTTTTAATACATCAATGTGAATAACGAATATTTTCACCAAAATTCTTGGTTTTAGCATATCTGATGTTTTGATCAGGCTGTTTAGTGCGCGAACATGTGTGTGCAAGAGTGTAAATTATCTATTCTGAATATGTGTGATGTGGCCGCTCCGGCGAATAGGGTATTCTACTGTATGTGAGAAAAAAACTAAAAATACTCCAATAAGAGAGTTTAGGCAATAAGCAATCTGAAAATATTAGTTTTAGGTCATAAAATTATGAAATACTATCTTAATTTCAACTTAAACTTCAAGTTTTGACTTTTTTATCTTATACAAATATGCGAAACGGATGCCGCCATGATATTACGTCATTATGATAGCACAAAGGTCAAAGAAGTTTAAACTCGCATTCTATATATTAAAATATTATTATGGAAAATGGTATTGTTACGGAAGAAAGCAAAAACGCACCAAGAATTAAAATCTATTTGGTGGTAGAAAAAACACTTGCAATAAATCACGATTTTTGTTAAATTATACAGAGTTACGGAATATGAAAAATTCTATGTAGGGTTTGTAGTTAAGCACTTATAAACATTTTTAAATGTATGATAATTATTAAATTGTTTTACAGATGTAGGTACTTCAAAATGCACAGCTTCGTTTTTTAGTTTTTTACTGTGGAAATAGCGCGTTTTCATTTGTTTGCGTGCGAAAATGCATTTGAATAGCACTTACCGATTGATTTTTTCGTTTATAAAATTTCTAGTAGTAGGTATATTAATACTTATGACCAGAGATGTGATTTATCTATATACAAGTATCTGAAATACAGATACAAGATACAAAATACGTATTTAGTATCTTGTATCTAAGATACTTTTTCAATTTTTATTTTGTATCTTGTATTTAGATACAATTTTTTAGTATCTTAGTATTTTATAAATACTTAATTTGCTAAGATACTTTTACTAATTATCTATGCATTTTTTACATTAACGGCTCATTTAAGGCCCTTATACACGTTGCAAGTTTCTTGCCTATGGCATACAATTAAATTGAAGCAATATATCACTTGCATGGTTTAAATAATCAACACGTAACATTCTTGATTTGTTTGTGTAAAAAGCACATGCTATAATTGCTTAACCAAAAATTGTATTCAACTGGTTTCTGTCTTCTTTCGAAAACATGAGGACATTGAGTCTTATAATTTTGATTTTCAGTGTGTCTCCTGATTCCGATAAATCTCAATGAACTTTATTAAATCAGCAGAACCTAATTTTAATACTTTTTACTCATATTTTTTAATAAACACAGTAGCTTCTAAAATCCAAAACGTTCAACATTTGAATTTTTTTATGGCATTGTATGACGGACCACCCAGACGGACTCTTACATATGAGAGACTACCACCGCAATGTCTATTTCTACCGCCAAGCAGCAGTTTGCATGCACTGTTGTGTTTCGGTTTGAAGGACATTGTAGCCAGTGTAACTACGGGACATAATGAGACTTAACATCTTATGTCTCAGGATGATGAGCGCAGTGGAATGCCACACAGTACTTTGTAACTCAAGGTGCTGGATGGTGTTGCTACTGATTATGGGTGGTCGTATCGCTTACCATCAGGCGGACGGCACGCTCGTTTCGTCATTCATGGCTATAAAAAAATAATTTTAAAAGGTATCTTATTTGAAAAAAAGTATTTAGAAGATACGTATTTTGTATCTAGTATTTAGATACCATTTTCAAAAGTATCTTGTATCTGGTATCTCAAATCCTTTATTTACAAGTATCTTGTAACTTGTATTTCAGATACTTTTATGAAGTATCTTGAACATCTCTGCTTATGACTACGCTCATGAACTGCAGAATGCAGTATACAACATCCTAGGAGCGTCGCGTTGATATAAGAGTCAGGATTACCTACATCCTATATTTCAGTATATTTTTACAATAGTAATCCAAATAATATACGTAGTACATACGTATGATTCTTGTTTGATGATTTGTGTGATTCTGTTTGTTATAATGTATGGAGAACATGATAAGTATTTGTAATTATGTACTTGACTTTTGAATTTTTTTGGGCAGACGTTCTCACAAAGTTATCGCGTCGCGAAAAATGTGAATTGTCAAATTGTCAAATCGTCCAAATTATATTGACCTTAGAATAATAACACAATCCGAACCTTTGATTAATTATAATATGTCTTTTATTATATACTAGCGTTGCGCGCGGCTCCGCCCGCGTGGAAAAGATTTTCCAGGATAAAAAGCCTATAGCACTCAGGAGTAATGTAGCTTCCTATTATTGAAAGAATTTTCAAAATCGGTCTAGTAGTTCCTGAGATTAGCGCGTTCAAACAAACAAACAAACAAACTCTTCAGCTTTATATATTAGTAAGTATAGATATCGTGGAATGCTGCAATCGTATATCTATGATGAATTGTGTTAACGCGCCTAATCGCATTAAAGCGGCAATCTGTTGCTTTCTGGTGAATCGTGGCTTCATCGTACGTCTGATTGTATGAATAAGTTTTTTTTACCACCACCCGCGTAAAAAGGACAAGCCTTCACTTCACTTTCCGGGATCGGTGTGCGCGCTAGTTATATTCAATTATTGTATATTGAACCATTAAAATAGATTCTGAAGAATCCAAGGTCTTATTTATTGCCTTCTTTGTCGACACCTTCATTTCTTTCATCTGAGACGAAACAAATTGTTTACGCCATTTCATAATTAACTATCAAAAAAGCAATAAATAAAAACTTTGAACAAAAAATAAAACCGACTTTAAAACCACTACAAACCAAAAAATAATTTAACTTTATATACTTACGTATATTTGGAGTCGGTGCCTAATTTAAATTGCCCGCTAAGCTAAGCAAATAAACGAACAAATATACGAAAACGATGTTCAATTTAAATTAGGTATCGACTAAATATCCTAATCCTAATAATATTATAAACGCGAAAGTTTCTAAGAATGTATGTATGGATGTATGTATGTTTGTTACTCTTTCACACAAAAACTACTGAACGGATTTCGATTAAATTTGGCACACGGGTAGATCAAGTCCTGAATTAACACATAGGCTTTAATTAATTACATACCTAGATAGACACTAAACGTTTCAAACGCGTCGAAAAAAATAGAGGCCAACAGTTGCCCGCTAAATGAGTTCGAGTGAATTATTTTTTGTTGTTTTTCATGGATATAATTATCTCCCCGTTTTAATAGAAACCATGTAATAACTGGTATCATTATGCGCGCACACAAGGATACGCAGAATGATGCAGCGATAGCGTATGACACAGCTGTCACGCATACTAGCTTAAGAAAAGTTGGCCTGTTTGTTTTAGTTTCATTGTAGCGCGTCACTCTATCTAGGTATATAATTAATCAAAGCACATAGGCTACTTTTTAACCCGGGAAAATATAAAGCGGGACTTTTATCCCGGGAAAACTTATTCACGCGGGCGGAGCCGCAGGCAATAGCTAGAACGTATATAAAGTTATTTAAAATGATTCTTTTTATTCCATGGAACGTTTTTTACGCGACCAGAAATTCAGGTATACGCTTTTAGGTACCCACGCTACTCGACATGAGTGGCATCTTTTCTTATGTCTTATGTTATCTTTTTTAATATTATAGATTGTGAATGTTTGTGAAAATGTCTGGGTGTTTGTTAGATTTAAACGTAAAAAACACTGAACGGATTTCGATGAAATTTTGCACATGGATGAACCAGGTCCTAGATTAACCTATAGCCATTTTTATCTGGGTAATTTGCTCCAGAGGGAAATATTTGAATATTTAATTTGATTTTTGAAATAGATGACGCTGACGTTGTACACTGATTTCGAGACTCGTAGCGGGAAGGGTTTTTACGCGGGCAAAGCCGCAAGTAAAACCTAGTAAAACAATAAATACAAGAAATATAAATTTGGTTAGACTCTATTAAGGCCATCGTCTATAGAGAGGCCTTTATTCGCGTGGAATATTACCAGGGTCGGATTTCCCTATAGGCCGAGTAGGCCCGGGCCTAGGGCGGTAAAATTAAGGGGGCGGCAAAATTTGCTCGTGTTTGCGGCGGGTGAAAAATTATTTACGGTCGAAAGTGGACGAGGACAGGTTAAACGCTCTGGCTATCCTCTGCATCGAATCACAGTTGCTACGGTCTTTAGATTGTGATGATTTGATACACAAATTTGCTCCTCAGAAAGCCAGGCAAAAGACAATTTGTGAATAACGATTCATTGTTACTCACAAATAGAAATGGTAAGAATCAATATCGGAAATACACTGATTGAGATAATTAAATCATTTACTGACTATCGTTTTTTTTTCATTTTAATTTAATTTATTTAATTTTTCATGCTTTACAGCACATAGGTGGGCGGCAATCTTTCGTAGGCCTAGGGCAGCCAACGTATCAAATCCGCCCCTGAATATTACTGGATGATTCTGGAGTCACTTGTTTTACCACAGAACACAATATGAAATATACCTATCTATTTCTGTACTCTATGTGTCTTTGGAACCAGCATTAGGCCGCCCGGAGATATGGTAAATTGGGCGATCACTGTGCCAAGTCTCAAGTTTATTCTATCTTATAAAATACACATTTTACAGTCTACAATTATGTCCTGACCACAGATTACTTAGTAGTCTAGCGAAATGTTTTGTTATGGAAGAAGCGGAACGCATCGGTGCTATAAAATTATTCCAAAACGTATGAGCAATGTTACTGTTATGTGATAGAGCATCTACATTCGCAGACAGGCTCAGCATTGAGAATAAAATACAAACTAGTCTCTGTCTAAAATACAGTTCTTTTTAAAAGCTTTTATTTAACTTGCAATGTATGTATGTATGTATGTCTGTATATAACTATGTTTGTTCGGGTGGAATCTAGTAAGTCAATTTTGAAGTAGTTACCCTCAACGGTTGTGTTGAAATTTTGCATACACGTTCAGTTTGGGTGACAATGCATTGTTAGCTAAGTGACGTCATTCTGAATCCAATATGGCGGACGGACAAAGATGATGGACTAGTAATTTTTTGTGCCCGTCCACAATATGGCTATCAAATGAAAGGGTTTGCTGAGAAGAATACAAATAATAAAATGACTTCTCTCTAAATCTAATATGGCGGACGATCCAAGATAGCGGACTAGTTATTTTTTACGCACCCCTATAATATGGGTATCAAATGAAAGGGCTTGCTGAGAATAGTTTGAAAAATAACTAAAAAGTGAAAAAAAACTTGAGTTATTTTTTTTTAAAAAGAAATCTAGCTGTTATTTAATTGCTCCAAAAATAAAATAAAACTTTAAATTGAATCAAACTTTGTTTAATACTATGTAGAGATAAAAGCTTGTGCTATTTTTCGTGACGTTCTTATTAATGAGGATTTGTGGATTTTGGTTTTGTTCTTTTCTCAGGATTTCCAGGAAGAACAAGTGTTTTTTAATGTCTCGCGAGCGGAATAGTGAAATACCTTAACAGTTTCAGTGCATGTGAATATGGACAAATGATAATGTGTTACGGTGAAGCTCGAGGCAAAGAGCAACAAGCTCTTCGACTTTATGAAATAAAGTATCCTTATAATCGGCACCCAATTGATAAGCGTGTAATAACTCGGGCGTATCAACGTAGTTTGGATAACCAGCCGGTAGTATCCAGACAAGAAGGGTCTGGAAGACCCATGTGAAGTCGTACGGAAAACCACATTCTGGCTGTAATACGCGCAACCCCACGGTTGGGAACACGCACGGCTGCTCGTGTGGTACGTATCCGTTATGAATGTAGATTGTCGCATACGAATATGCATAAAGTGTTACGGAAAGACCAGCAGCGAGCGTATTACATTCGCAAGGTACAAGCACTGCTCTTCGCTGACAGAAGTCTACGTGTGTCGTACTGCCGTTGGTTCCAAGACCAGCGGCGCGCAATTCCCAACTTCGCTGCGAACGTGATATGGACTGATGAGTCCACATTCACAAGATATGGTATGTGGAACAGACGTAATTCCCATATCGGCACACGAAAATCCTTTTGCCATCCAAGAAAGAGAATTTCAGACTCGGTGGAGTGTAAATGTGTGGGCCAGTATTTACATAAAAGAAAGTGTATTTACTAGTGAGGAGTGCAATACCGCAGAAGAAATGCGTGAACGTATTTTAGAGTTTTTGAGTAAACTGCATACAGAGTGTGTTCGTGACCCTAGCTTTATGTCTCGGCTTCATGCCGAGACACTACGACGGGCTCGTCTCTGCGAACGAGTTGGTGGCGGGCACTTCGAACCTTATCTCATTAGAAGCGAGAGGACTTGATGTAGGTAAGCCCAATGAAATTGTGCTATTTTAATCGTAGAGTGGACAGTGCCGTCGATATTATTTTGTCGAGTTGAGTTGTGTTAATCCTCGTATCACGCCGCGGTGCTTTAACCTAAGAACGTATTCGCGCGGTGCCCCGCGCCGGCTACTGTAGAGTGTAGGTAGATTTCGATAACTACGCAATGGATCACATACATTTCTGGCCCAAGAATTACGAAATTGTTATGCACACATGTCCGGTACCCGCGGACATCTTTATTTTAATATAGGCATATAATGCTATTTTACTTTAAAATTTTCGGTAGGCTGTCTTTTACACGCTGTATTGTCAGTTAAAGAGGCTTCCCAAGCCTCTACATGAGCATTTCGTAGTTTATTCCAACCATTTACACGACGGTGTTTCTTACCAATAAAAAACCACTACAAATTACAAAATGTTGAGCTTTATATTTGTATACTAGCGATGTAACGAATGTTCGATTTCCAACATGCGAATATTGGATTTTTTATTGGCACTAAAAGACTTGATCGGTTTATGATGGTCCATGTTTAAAACTGAATGAGGTGGATACTGTAAACTCTCCGTGATTACTTACTTATTGACTCAAAAGTTATGTTACGAAAAGCCTAAGATTAGTTAAGTTAGGTTGGAATGGTGAAAAGTGAAATCTGATGCCCGAGCCGAATATGCGAAGCGAGCGTGTCGCGGCAGCGGCCGGCAAGTGCCAAATAAATACATCATCATACAATCATTGCAAATTTTGAGGAACGCAAAAGGAAAAAGTGAAACTAGCTCAATTGCAGTAGGTATATAATATAGGTTGGTTTAACCAACAAGGATTACTCCCATAGAGCCTCTTTATCCGCCCGGAGTCTGGAATTAATGCCCGATATGGCGCTAGGCTCGGCCTCTATCACATCATTTGTCACATGGCGAACAATGGGTGCACCAGTATCAAGGGACCTCTTAAAAGAGACATGTGCAACTTGCAAGACCATGATTTTAGTCTGTTAATATCCAGGAACCTGAGAAAAGGAGGATTTTGTGCTGAATGAAGATTTTGAATCAATAGAGTGAGATGATAGAGTTTAAATACAAGGCCATTTGTTTCAGCCAGAGTTATTACAATATGTCTTCATAATCACAATCCTCATCTGAGTCGCCAGCTCAGAGTAGTTCTTCAGATGATAACAAAATATGCACCATTCTCACCGCGAAAAATTGTAAAATATGTTCAGGGGTTGTAATTTTCTTGAATGTTTTACTTTCATCTTATCTTTTTATTATTATATTTTTAGTTTATTCACAATCATTTCAGGAAACATAACAAAACAATTGTCATTTTATCTTTTTTTACTTTCATTTTCCTAACATAATGCATTTTTGTTTCAAATGTGCAACCTTTGATGTGCAACTATGACAAGATTTAGTAATTTCCGAATTAATTGATGATTTTTACCCGACTGCGAAAGAAAGAGGGTTATGTTTTTCGAGTGTATGTATGTATGTATGTATGTTTGTATATTTCTTTGGCACGCCCTACAGCCTAAACGGCTTGTCGTATTTTTATTCGAGTGGTATCAATAGATTCGTCTTAGTTGTGAGAGTGACACTGGGTACATCAAAATAAACATAATTAAGGATTTTGGCGGCAAAAAGTGATCTCGAAAAAAAAAGGTTTTCAAAATACATCGAGTGTGGTATCAAAATAAAGATTTTTTAACGGTGATTACGAAAATATGTACAGTGTTATTTCGACATTGCGTTAATAAATAAAACCACATACTCGTCTTAGCCTCTGCTAACATTATGCTAAAAATCATCCATGAAACCGAATATTTTCACCAAAAATCTCAATTTTACTTTTAAGTTTTTTTTAAATTTTGAATTTTAGTGCGAATATGCCGTGTGCCTGAGTGTTTTTCTGACTGAAAGTCTAATATTTCCGCTGCGATGAAACATCTTAGGGTGGGTTGCAGAAAATAACTTTAACAATAACAAAGGTCTAATCAACTGTCAAATCTTCGGTTAAGCAATTTTCGGGTTGCATAAAATTAACAATTGTCAAAATGATGTCGCGAATAACAGTAACATTAACCGCTCAGTTTCGGACGGTTAATGTTAAAGTTATGGTTAGTTTTCGTTATCTGTGTGTATACTCTGTATAGTTAATTGTCATTTGTCAAACGATTTGCAATAATAACGTCCTCAGTGCATTATTTTAATACAAATACTGTGTTAAATACCTGCGTAAAATGTCTAGTACGCGAAATATTGTGGGAAGCAAGCTCTAGCAATGTTAGCGATTCTGATAGTGGGTCTATCCAAATAGTTTGGTGGCGAAAAAAATCCTCTGGAATTCTATGATAGAAACAAAGAGGATGTACATACTAGATACCTACGTAATAATAGAAATTTGAATAATGAATCGATATTTCATCAAGATTAGATAGTTATATTAAATCATTGCCATTGCCAAAATATTACCCGTGCAAGTTTTTGGGGTAATATAGCATCATTTCACTGCTCACTCCGAGATTTTGTTGTTCTACCTATATAACCAACCAAATTATGAGAAGTGATCGTGTTATGCCTCCGACAGCGTTGGTGAACACTGTCAACTAAGATAATTCAAAACCAAAACAAAATATTCAAATTAAAATCTTGTTTCAATTTTTTCAGTTCTCCAATGAATTTAATAAAGATGGCAGATATTGACGCAGTTGGTTTTTTTTTAGAGTTTTCTTATCTTTATTATAGTTTCTGATATGAAGCTTGTGAATATAAAGAAGCAATTTCGGGAGCAGAAAAGCCGAGATCGAATTCTCTAGTGTGATGTGGCTGACAGGTGAAGTAGTAACCGTTGTGGATATCGAACATCAAAATATGGTGAATGGCGATGGACTGACAAGCCAACGTTTCGGAAGGCGGAGCTATACGAACCTTCGCCTGGCGCTGACAGCGACGACGCGAACGAGTCGTCAGGCAGGCGTTCAAACGGCAAACCAGCCAAGTCCGCTTTGTTGCGTCGAGGCGTGTGGTTGTGTCGTACTTACGCGCAAAAAATGTGCAGAACTCGAAATTCGAACGTGAATAGTGTTGATACAGTTTATATCCGACTTGTCTTGTAACTGTTATTTTTACTTTGTATAAAATACAACAGTTTTCCACGTGTACCGTGCCAATAGCTGTGCTGTGTTACTAACTTGTATTATATTTGTTTTAAAATGCAACGATTGTGTATTGTATGCATCAGGTGTGCGGTTTGCTACTAATTGAAAAATGTGGAAAGGGTGCTTAGTGATTTCTGTTCTAGTGTTAAACATAGTCCCTCTGGGTGAGTACCTACCTTACTTATACACAAACACTTTAATTAAATCTTTGACACTCAATAATATATCGACTTATGTTGGAATGATAACGCGTGAATTTTATTAAAATGATCATGAATAGAAAAAAATATTATGAAGGTTAGTATAAATAAGAAAAATAATGAAAACTATTTATCTACGAGAAGATTCTGATACCTATCAATAACTATAAATCTATACTTCTATACTTTATTATATAAAGCTGAAGAGTTTGTTTGTTTGAACGCGCTAATCTCAGGAACTACTGGACTGATTTTGAAAATTCTTTCACTAATAGGAAGCTACATTACCCCTGAGTGCTATAGGCGACTGTTTATCCCGGAAAACTTTTCCACGCGGGCGGAGCCGCGCGCAATGCTAGTAGATATATAAAGCTGAAGAGTTTGTTTGTTTGTTTGAACGCGCTAATCTCAGGAACTACTGAACCGATTTTGAAAAGTCTTTCACTAATAGGAAGCTACATTACTCCTGAGTGCTATAGGCTACTTTTTTACCCGGAAAAACTTTTCCACGCGGGCGGAGCCGCGCGCAATGCTAGTCTTTTATAAAGATCATTACGATATGTTGTCCTGTTATGGAACTTGGAAGTGTCTGCTGTTACCTGATTTGTTAAAACCCGCTTTTATCATTATTGATGTAAGTACTAAAATTAAAGGTGATGTGATGCTTCAGCCTTTTTGCGGGTGTCCATTTTTGGTTCTTCCATGTTAGTTTCAAAAATTATTTGTATTATACTTAATAAATACTTCTTCGCACCATTGTGATAAGGACTTTGTGTACTTTGTAGTTATAGTAACATTAGATGCTATTGTTTTTGGAATTAAACTTCGCGAGCTGTTGCTGAGAAGTTTCAAGCCAATACTTCTATCTTACTTGCTATCACGTACGGCTTCTAATCCCACAATATCGAGGTCTCGGTATTCCGAGACCCGCGTAATTTTTCAGTCACGCGTGCTGCGGGATTACTGGATTGAGGGATTGATTTGGCATATTGGAAATGACACATCGGACATGTTCTGTTTTCTTCGCAAGCATTTTCAACTGAATAGCCTATTCCCTGAATATCCCTTGCCAGTCGACATAATTATGCCGTCCTATTCGGAATCGGATATACACGAGCTGGTTCCGTAACGCGACACATTTACCTGGCCTACTGTGGTTTAAAGAGCAACTTGCTTGATAGGTACATCATGTTAATAGTAAAAATGAAATCAAAGTGAAGTTGTGTTGATTATTTCGTTGTTTTTCTCTTTATATCCTCCTTTTATGCGAGATCCCGCGGGATTGAAAATTTTGCCCGAAAGGGCACGAGCGATAATATGACCATATAAATATTCGTAGTTTTTAGTCTTGTTTATACGTGTCACATGAGTTCAATGCCTGCCTCGGTGGCGTAGTTGTATTACGGTATGACTGCAATGCTGAGGTCTTGGGTTCGATTCCCGGGTCGGGCAGTGATATTGGGTTTTTTAAAATTCAGTGTCAGCCCGGAGTCTGGAATTTGTGCCCGATATGGCGATAGGCTCGCCCCCTATCACATCATGGGACGGAATAACGGCGAAAAGTGGGTGCACTAGTTGCGCCTCTGCCTACCCCTTCGGGGATTAAAGGCGTGAGTGTATATGTATGTATGTATGAGTTCAATGAAGAAATATCCCGCAAGACACCTTCCTTATTTCTATATTCCAATTACGAAGACGCTGAATTCTTTTAAGTAAGAAGGTCCTTTTCACACGCAGATGTTAGTTGAGGCCTTCCATGGAATCACACATCAAACACTACTAAACACTAGAGTTTAGTGAAGACATTTTAGGTCATAAAAGACTGGCGCTTGTCCGACACCGGTCTTAGAAGTAATTCTTCCTCCTACTTACCATCAAATAGTACCAGACTAACATTAGCATAAACGTATAGTTATAACACTTGAGCTATCAACGCGAAGAAAACCCGGTGCCCGTCGGCGACATCGCCTTGCTCTGATGTAATATTAAAAAGTTAGAAATGAAGGAACCGGCCTCAGCGACCGGTTTCGTTAACGGCTCCAAATGCTCGTAAGTAAATGTGGATTGTTTCATAATAATGCCCACCTACGGTTATATTTAACTTTAAATATAACAGGCTAGGTAAAGTCAAGTAGGTAGTAGAGATAGGGGTAAATTAAAATGTATTAATCACGTAGGCGAACATAGTTGCACTTATAATCGGTCAAGATACATGATAATAAGAGTTACTTATTTAATATTTCGACATATCGTACCTTCGGTGAGACAAGGCCACAATTGGATGTTTTGTAATTTTTCACTAGAGACATTTGTAGCTTCTGTTGAGTCAATGTAACCAAAAAAAACACCACCTCGGGCTGACATGTATGAGGAGATAATACATACTTCCCTATATTTTAATGAAATTTATTTAATGTGGATCAGTTATACTAAGCTAAGCTATTAAAAAAAATACCAAAGAAAAATTTAAGATGAAATATTTCAAGAATTTCTTGCGGTTCTTTTTCTAGATAACATTTAACTAAGACCTGAAATATTCATAATATTTACTATGAAAATAGTGCTGGTTTTCCCAAAAATAACTTCTAAGTTCTATGAAACTATTAATAATTTATAACTGTTTTACAACTAGAAGTAGTTCGAAGTCTATTTATAGATCTCAGACTTAGCGCTGTATCTAGTCGTACTATAATGTCTGCCATAATAAATGTATACTCGAGTTAACTGCAATGAGGTTTGATCTGATCGGCAAAGGTGGCATTTCAAATTCTGCCTAGTTATGTGTTCAAAGATTTTCATTTTCTTTAGGCTCTCGACATTTACCTGTTTAGGTTCACAATAGAATACCTAGTGATAAAAAAATAATTAAAATAAGTACTTGTAAATAGCCATACCGACGATTTACCAATCGTCGGGTAGCTTTAATCAAACGTATAATTTTAACATTCCGATAGACTGAAATTTTTCGTCCGATAGATTTCATCCATACCATACCAGCCCTGTATTAAATATACTGCCCACTGCTGAGCACGGACCTCCTCTACAACTGAGAGGGTCAAGGCCTTAGTCCACCACGCTGGCCTAGTGCGGGTTGACGGACTTCACATACCTTCGAAATTCAGAGAACTTCTCAAGTATGCAGGTTTCCTCACGATGTTTTCCTTCACTGTTAAAGCGAGCGATAATTCACAAAGAATACACACAAAACTTTTAGAAAAGTCAGAGGTGTGTGCCCTTGAAAGGATCGGACTTCCGAGATTTCATCCGCCAATGAAAAATCAGTACAAAACGTTTGCAAATCGGAATAGATCTGGATGTTTAAAACTGCCTTTATTTGTATTTTACGGAGGATTTAAATAGCTATCGATTCCAATCTCTTTTCGATCGCGAAAATGGACCTATGAGAATAAAGGTTATTGACCTGCTAACAAATAACTTAATTTGATTGGTTTATTCTTCTTCTGACGGGTCCGAAGGTAGCTTCGGTCTTTAGTGCGCGTATCTACAGCAATATTTTTTATATAATACATACTTAATATCTAATAATTGTTCATATTTATAGCTCAACGGTTCCAGAAAGTTGAGCCGCGCTTCTTGTTGTACGAAGATTTTCCTTATTTATTAACCTAAGCACGTTGAAACCATGTGTTAGGCGTTTATACTCATAATCAATATACAGTATGTAAAGAGGTAATTAAAACATTTTAATATACAAAACCTTCTGTTAAGAAAATCTGAATGCATCCATTTCTAAAACTTACTTGGGCACTCGAGTAGAGAAGAAATTAAAATATAGACCCTAGGGGCCGTTCAAGTCTTACATAAGCACCAAAGGGTGGGGGGGGGGGGGGCATCTTTTGCTTATTTTCGATGACATGGGGAACCAGGGATCAACAGTGATTAGGTCAGCAATATTATGTAAGCATAGGTGGGTGGGTAAGAGCTTTGCTTACTTTTGCTGACAAGGGGCCGAGGATGTTAAAAAAACTGAAATTCTGCTTATGTAATACTTGAACGGCCCGTTAGCACTACGCCGGGATAACGCCAGGTAGAAGAAAGAAGAATGGTCTTATAACATACTACTGTTGAATATTATGCAACCTGATAAGATCAAGGGCAGATTTAAAACGGGAAGGGAATATAGGTAACGATTGCTATAAAAACCCTGAACAAAGTAAATCCGAAGAACTTTCTATGAAACACAGGTACCTAAACCTATTGCCTAAGCAAAACTTTGTAAATTACCATAATGATAGAGATAAAGTAAGGAAAACAATTAGTGTTAATAATTTTCTGTAGTACTTTTCTAATCTATTTATAAATAGGTTTACCACCCGAACGGAAATGGGAGCCGTGAAGATATGCTCAAAATGCATCAAAGTCACGGTCGATCCACGTTCATACGTCACTTGTCATTTAAATAGAAACGATTTGGCAGTAGGCGCATATGATATATGTACAAACAAACAGTTTCATTCAACAGTAAAATTATAAACATAGAATAGTGTTTGGTAAATATCCAGACATGATAGGACACGGATCGATACTCTATCTGGACGGCATCGCGCTTACCATCAGGTGAGGTGGAGTCACATTATCGTGCCCGAATAAAAAAAATATATCTTTATTTAAAAACAAATAGGAAGAAAAAAAATTAAAACTTATCCTATACCGGCATAAATATTAAATGTATTTATTTTATCAATTAATTTGTTACAACTAATAACTATACCTTTAACCAGGCAGGTAATGGTTTGAAGATACTCGTGGTCGATAGGAGTTACGTTCCCGCCTAAACGGAAAAGGGCGGGAAGTTGACGCGTGCGTGCGTAAAAACGCTGGCAACTGTATATTTTTAAAACACATTTTTGTAGCATACATTGTGTAGTATCTGCCAAATTTGACGGCATGTCGCCCACGTGGCCGCGCAGACGGATTGTCTGACTGCACCGATATTGATCAAACTATTGCCAAATGCCTGCATCGACTAATGACTTCGAATATTACGAGATATTAATTTTGGGCTAATGGAATGAACAATATGACACTTCTTTTGATTTGGATGTTATTAGTATTATTCTTATCCCCCATTTTTCATGCCATTTCAAAGGCTTAATTCGTGAATTGTTGAAATTAGAGTTAAATTGTAAAAAATGTGTAGCCAAAATAAAGTGGTTGACTATTATTTTTTCAAAATATTCAGCCCAAAGCCAAAACGACCAAGAATGGAATTAGAAAAGAAGATTACTTTTTATTCTATCCGACATTTGCCTATGTCAAGCTAATCCATCTTGTGATATAATTACTGTAGCCAAGGTCGCCAGATAGTGCGCTCTAAAACTTCCGAACAAACATAGGTAATATTATATATAATATCAATTATAAACCGTTTTTACGTAAGAGGAAGCGTTTAGCTTCCAATTTTTTTTGCATGCCGGCATCATTTTAGTTATCGTTGAGAGAAGGGAGGAGACAAACATTTTTTTCGAATGTAACCATAAACAGAGTTGCTGCCTGTCAAGATCTTAAGAAGTTCTCGTGTTTAAAAATCCATGGCGTACCTATATACACGCTATTAATTGTATACTGTAAATTTATTGTTGTTTTTTTGCCTGTACCAGAAACTAAGTACTTCTCCCAATAAAAAAAATTAACAAGATAAAGCTGATATTCCTGATTCTGGAACGGGCCACCACAATTCTATAGAATGGTTATTACGCCTAAGCCATCCACGATGTAAAGTTAAATGCTCTACCTACGAAACTGGAACAGATATGCAAAGAAACAAACAATAGCTAGTTTTAAATGGATAACTTGTAGGCGCGTATGTTCGTGCAATTCAGACAATTACGTGCCGACCTCATCTCGTTTGCTGTTTTGATGTTTGACAGTTTTCAGTCCAATTGACACCTTTATTTGTGGGGTCAATTGCAAACTTTATGATTTATAACGATCGTCACAGAATCAGAAGGTCAACATGTTATTGACTTTGGAAAATTGCACAATAATCAATTATTTACTGGCCAGTGGCGCAGGTAGCGGGGGGGGGGAGGGGGCAGGAGGAGTCCAGGGGCCATGGCCCCTGACGACACGTGAGAATGGGGTGGCGAGTATCGTAATTTTATACTCGCCACCGATTTATCGAAAATCTACCAAATTTGCCACAGACTTGGCCATACCATATACCATACCAGTCCTGTATTATATGTACATATACTGCCCACTGCTGGGCACGGGCCTCCTCTACAACTGAGAGGGTTAAGGCCTTAATCCACCACGCTGGCCTAGTGCGGGTTGGCGGACTTCACATACCTTTGAAATTCAGAGAACTTCTCAGGTATGCAGGTTTCCTCACGATGTTTTCCTTCACCGTTAAAGCGAGCAATTCACAAAGAATACACACATAACTTTTTTTAGAAAAGTCAGAGGTGTGTGCCCTTGGGTTTTGAACATGCGGACATTCGTCTCGGCAGTCCGTTCCAGTCTTGGCCACAGCCCACAATATGGTAATTAGTTGTAGGAATGTTAATTATTATTAAGAATATTTGTAGACTTAACGTAAAAATTATTTATGGTTTCCTTTAGGTTATGTGAGTTATGTTCCTATCGGTGATATTGCGTTTTAAGTTACGAAATATGAGCGATATGGATCGTTATTAGCATCATGGATAAAGATTTTGTTTAAAAACTTAAAAGTAAAACGAAGTTCATTTTGTATAAAATCCAAAAATAATTGACGACTTAAATAAAATTACCTGTGATACAATCAAAAGATTCAATTTTTTGATATAAAACAAGCTACTTGTGTGGATCACCAGATATATCTTTGCGAATATTTTTGCAGGTTAGCAATATTTCACTGAGAATTATCTCTGGGGCACAGTTAAAATACGCCATAATGAGATATAAAGTATTCTAAGAAACGAGTAAGTTGGTTTCTGAACCGGGCTTGCTCCCGTGAGAATGGTCTCAGATTGAACGCAGAAGCCGAGGGATAACCGTTTGATGGCACACTTGCTCACTACGGATACGAAATGTAATACTTTGTGGTCTTCGATCATTCGGATTCATACCAATGTCAATATCGAATGTCGTGAGGACAATCTTCGCAACAAATCAATACAGTTACCTAATGTTATATTTAAATTTAATATTTTGAATTTTTATTTACATATTATTTTAATTTTGTATTTTCTTTAGTGTATTCATAATTTATAGTGGGGCTCAACCTCATTCAGCCTCTATGGCGTCGATTAGTAGGTATATTTGCATAGTTCATAGACCAATATATTATTTTTGAATAAAGAACGTATCAGAGGATTGCATGAAAGTTTGCAATAGCAAGTGTCCAATAACGGTATAAATTAACCATGCTGGTGCCGTCAGTGACAAAACCGATGTGTGCCAAATAGTAGGTTAATGGTTAGAGTATTAACTCAAAGCACTTTCACCTAATGGATGAGATATGAAAGTGTTCTCCATAATTTGTGAGTGTCGTTTGTCTGATGCGTCTAATTTAGGTCGAAAATTTATAGGTTAGATCTGTTTGTGTTAATAAAAGTTGTTTTCAAGAATTAAACTACGAGAAATCAGAAATGTATTCATGATTCTTGAGCATATTTAGGTGAATGGTGTGGTCTAAAAATAAATTTAAAAAATGATTCTGTTGACGTGCATTGAGGCACTTATATCTAGTAGTGAAAGAGCATTATAGACAAGTTTATCTTATCTTACATGTATATACTGTAAGCCATTGCCGTTAAGTCTTTTCTAATTCTTTTTGCAAAGATCTGAGGTCACGTTGTCAGAATTGGCATGTGAAATACTTTCTTACGCCCGCAATTAAAAACGGTTTATAGCATGAATATGCCACATAAACTGACACTCGTTCAAATTTGTGCGTGATCAAAGTCGTATTATAAAGTTTATGCATCATTGAAGGAATAAAACCAGCGGAAAGAAAGATTTTATATGAATGATTAGAATATTGTTGTTTTTTTTAGACGAGCATGCCGTTCGCCTGATATTAAGCGATACGACCACCCATAAACAGTAGCAACACCATCCAGCACCTTGACTTACAAAGTACTGTGTGGGTGTGGCATTCCACTGCACTCGTCATCCTGAGACATAAGATGTTAAGTCTCATAATGTCCAGTAGTTACACCGGTTACAATGTCCTTCAAACGAAACACAACAGTGCATGCACACTGCTGCTTGGCGGTAGAAATAAACATTGCGGTGGTACCCACCCAGACGGACTCTTACATATGAGAGACCTACCACCAGTAAAATAAGTCCTTAAGACCCGGTAAAGTTTTTATGTTATGATCGATTAGCTTTGTCTCGCTTCTCTGCCCGTATAAAACACCTTTTTACGTCTATAGATGTTTTACTTTTTTGTATTTGATCACAAACTGCTTAAATGAATGAAGAGGTCCAATCTTCTAAATTACTCGTAGTTTAAAGTTTTCCAATAGATTATTTTAATCCTCTTTACAAGAAATATGTTTTCTAGGAAATGTTCCATTTATATAGCTAAAAAATGTGGTAAATATTCAACTTTACGAAGGTTAAATCCTCCTGCTAAATAATGCTGTTTGGCCCATTACGACTCCTAAATTAATCTTTATGTTCATGTAAATTGAAACATAATTCGTGTAATTTTATTTTTACTGGATGCATAAAATGATAATTATTTACGAAGTTTGTGCAATAAACAAGCGTGGAGTATTGCTACACACCTGGTTACATAAAAACTAACGTGCCATCGCGTACACGTTTTATAAATTATTTTCTTATAATAAAATAAATTAAGACCATTAGAAGTTATGGGACAAACTAGAGATGATATCGGATTTTGTATAACATACTTGATGGTTTTCTTCCTGTGTTTTGTGTTAAAATCGGCGTCTAGTATACTTATATCACTTGAACCGTACTGCATTAATAAAAAAAAAATGTGTGTGTACTTATGTACACGCGTTGGAAGTTATAATTCTTTGGCGTAACAAGATAAAAATCTTTTTAGAAATTTTATCTTTTGCCTTATTCTACGTTCAAAATTCAAAACTAAAATGTTGACTATAGCTAACTTCAGGGTGTCGGTTTTTCGTGACGATGTGCGCGCGCATCGTAAAAATTTATTCGCATCATTTTTCCCTAACTCGCCAAAAGAAGTATAACAATATTATAGCTCTTGCGTTATGACTTATACTAATTGTGAGCGATGGTGATGATATCAATTAAAAACCTTTACTTTAATTTGTTTCCATCCAGTCATCCCATTGTTCCTTTTGCCCTATCAGTTTATCATTCAGATAAATTATCATATCTATTTATTTAAACGCGACGGGAAGTAAACATTGCATTTGCGTACAAGGGAGTAGTCGGCCAACGTACTTTATTGCATCTTGTAATGACTAATGAATCCCTCGCGTTATTTTTAACAATAACTCTTTATTATGCAAAACGTATAATGTTTACTATGGCTGATTGTTACATCGTTATCTGCAAGTGAACACGCGCAAGGTGATTTTAAAATAATGTACTTGTCGGACGGTCGGGTAATTTGAAATAATAACCTTAAAGAAAACAAGTCGAAATGTCAAACTATTGGTGGGAGTGACAGTTGAGAGTATAAATAGGGCGCCTCGGCATTTGAAGCGTCAGTCTTAGAACAGTCTTAGAACAGTCGTAGTGCAGTCTTAGCTAGTAGCTATAATCAAAGCGTTACTATGCTAGTTCAGTGTTAGTTAATTGTTAAAGTCGTTACTATGTTAGTTTTGGGTTAGCTCTCAACGTAGTAAGTGTCAAGTGGGTTTCTAATACATCCTGACATAGGGATTGTCCTCTGAACATGTGAACATGTCATGAACAAGCAATAAAACAGTCTTGAGTTGAAGAGATAGTTTCAATTATGACTATTGCGAAGTATTCGCTACCCATTACCGGCCGCCGTGTTGACCAGCTTCCGACATCAGAAGCGGGATAGGCCGATGCCCACAAATGCGAATTACGTTTACTGTATACGCCATGTGGAATGCAAATGGTACTGGATGGACAATGAAATCAATCATCAAACTGTTGGTGCTCAAACGTTCCTGTTGGTGCTCAAACGTTCCTGTTGGTGTGCAAACGTTCCGGTGGATGTGCTGCCGACGTACGACGTGCGACGCACCATACGTCGTAGTTGGTTTCCCGGGCAACGTGACTGCACGGTTGTGTAGTACCGGTTGATGCTAACTGCTGCATCACATATCACGTGTGGCTGTCTGTGACGACAGATATGATGCTTACTGCAGCGGTAGAGGAAGTCTGGTATCGTATGACCCATAACCCTTGTTTGAGGGTTCTGGTTTCTTTTATTTCTTGGTAACCTTTACAAATATTGAGATCTTGTTTAACAAGGCATGTGCAGACATGGATTAACGACCATTTTGTGGTTATTGTTGGTACAGAGCCGTCCTTAAACTTAAGGACTTGGAGAAAACTACCTGTTGTAGTAAACAATGACTGTACATAGCCTTGGGTGACAAAAGTGATCTAGGTGCACAGTGTTCGGTATGAAGGACTGCTGGCCTTTCTTGGTCAAGGTTTCGGATCGCAACACTACTGTTTAAAATTTTGGATAAAGAGCGAGTCGTACGATAATTTTGAAGTTGTCCTCGTGTTAAGATGACTACTGAATTCCTACTCAAAGGTTGATGCGAGACTTGATTAAAGTCCAGGATAGGGTGAACGGTTTGATGCTGTTGTGATATTTTTGATTGCAGGAACTGAAGATACTTGCAGAGAGTACTTAATGTATTCAGCGTTACAAGACTCCGTAAACTGTAACTACTGAAGAGCCTCTGTGGGATCCTTTGGTGGATCTGACGTTAACTGCGGTGATAGAGGAGGATTTGGTATCGTATCACTCTTAACCCTTGTTTGAGGGTTGTGGTTTCCTTTATTTCTCCGTAATCTCCACAAATGTTGGGATCTCGTTTTACCACGTGGTGGTGACTGGAGATTCTGCCCACACCACTTCACAGGTGGAATTGCTTGTTGTAGCAATGAGAATGCCGTCCAAATATAATGGCCGTGGTGTTTCACTTTCGAGTACTTACTGGGTTCAAAGATTTTCCGTTACATGGCAATTTGGGCAGTTAGTTTCAATAGTTTTGATACCACTATTACACAAGCATAGTCTATAGCCGTACTTCCACCAGAGTCTTATATTGTGAGAATAGTGAATACATTACAATCTGTTTACTATGTGTGGCCTGTGTATCGCGAGACTATAACGTGATCACCTACTGGGTCTAAATCATTGTAGCAAATTTGGTACAGATGAAATCAAGAATAACTGAAGTAGTCATTGTAGTAGCATTTATAAGGAGGAATCTTAATCAAAGGTCAGAATAGGCCGAACGGTGTGTTTCTGTTTTTGTTTTTCTTGCTTGCAGGAACAAGAGATCTGTGTAGTGTGTTCCCAGTGCAGAGCAGTGTATTTCAGGCTGTACGGAGACGCGCGGTCCATGCCGTGCGGATACGCGCTCCAGGGCGTGCGGATGCGCGCACTCCAATCCGCGCAGATGCGGAACGGCGCGGTTCAGGTTGCGCGGACATGGGACTGCGCACTCCACTATATTTGGAGTGGCGCGGATGTCGAGCGTTGGCCTGGCAGGTGCATTTTTCAATGCATATTGGGTGAAGGACATGTGTAACCTACTATGCTATAGGTACGAGTCAACCCGCCTCCGAAGGTACTCTTGCGGGTGTTGTACTCTTTAGTCCCTGTTGCCGTCGCGAGGTCCTGAGAAGTTCTATACGGCGCGTACTGTGAGTGCTGAGCCGATCAGTGTAGCTAGTAAGCACCTACAAAGGGAAGGCCTCTATTGATCGTCAATTGACGTTTGAATGCTGTCAATTTTAAAGTGGTCCTTTATAAGTTTGCATCTCAGCAAAGAAGATTCTTGCACTCGGGTGAGAAGTTTTCATTCTATCGTATGTGTTGAGGTTTTATTTGTTCCTGTGATGGTTTGTAAAAATGCCTGAAGGTCAAGTTGTGATTGAAACGTTCAATGGTAAAACAAAGTATATGAGGCTGTTGATTAGAGTAATAGTCAACACATTGCTTAGTGCTCGAGGGAGAGACAAGTACGGGAAGCTCGATGTATGCGTATCCTAGTGCGGTTTATGCTCAGACGAGGCACAAGTACGGGAAGCTCGATGTATGCGTGTCCTAGTGTGGAACGCACGATGGAGGCTGTCCTGGAAACCTTGTGCATGGTGGCACAAGTAAGTACTGGAACGCACGATGGAGTTGTCCCGGGAGGATCGTACTTGGAGGTACGATGTCTGATGGTTTGGCGTCTCTTGAATTCGTGTAGTAAACTAAACAAGTAATAAATCAAGATTTTCGTTGTAGATGGACCTTCAGCCATTTTTGACAATATTTCAACTATATTGTTTTTGAAGAGTGTTTACGTGATGATCTTTTACGTAAAATGCCGGAAAATCAGAGCATAATCGATGAAATTGAAGCAGAGACAAGTACTAGTGACAGTAATTAAGTGTGCATGTTGATCTGGAGTGGACCGTACCAGAGGTTGTCGTGTAGCCGTAGCTCAGTAAAAATCGCTGCCTACTTTTAGTGGGGTCGAGCGTGAGTACGCGGTAAGCAGTCAACTCTGGCGGAGGTCGGGTTTCTGACGAAACCATAGAGTCCGGGAGAGGCTCGGCGTTCCCGTGGGGGTTCGCATATGAGAGTAACTGGAAGTTACTAGGCTGTGTAGCCAGGGGTCACATGCAAGCCTTAATTATTTGGTTTGATTAATGAGATGGCTTGATGATAATCGAGTATACGAATTAGTGCTCTGAGTTTCACGGTTGATGCATTTGATATTGAAATGTAATTTTTGGAAACTCATTTTGTAATAGATTGTCTTTGATTTAATCATTGTAGGTGAATGAAAGTTGATTTGTTCAAAGTGAGAGTAAAGATTTCTGTCAAATCTTGTAATTAATCAGGGTTTTTAATTCCTTCTGTTTACTTGAATGTTTCTGGTTTTGGCCAGGAATGGCCGAGCGATGTGATGCTGCTGCGTATATTTTCTGTTTGCAGGAATTGGAAATCGCTGTTGGTGGTGCCGTGTGTGACGTGTCTGGTCCGGTTCGAGGACTGTGTGCAGTGTAGCTACTGAGCCGCTTCCCAGAGGAAATTGCTGCTGATCGTCAGTGGCACTGATCTCCACTTAGTTAAGAATTGTTTGCATTGTATACAGTTTTAGTAACTATTTGACAGCTGTATCATGAGAGTTTGTTACCGTCACTTCTTCTCTCTGGCTATGGTACTAGGAGGTGATGGCGGGAGGGCGTTTTGGGGGTGCTGTCTATTTTGTAACAAATGCATGATCGAGGACGATCATATTGTCAGAATGGCCGTGTCGGACGGTCGGGTAATTTGAAATAATAACCTTAAAGAAAACAAGTCGAAATGTCAAACTATTGGTGGGAGTGACAGTTGAGAGTATAAATAGGGCGCCTCGGCATTTGAAGCGTCAGTCTTAGAACAGTCTTAGAACAGTCGTAGTGCAGTCTTAGCTAGTAGCTATAATCAAAGCGTTACTATGCTAGTTCAGTGTTAGTTAATTGTTAAAGTCGTTACTATGTTAGTTTTGGGTTAGCTCTCAACGTAGTAAGTGTCAAGTGGGTTTCTAATACATCCTGACATAGGGATTGTCCTCTGAACATGTGAACATGTCATGAACAAGCAATAAAACAGTCTTGAGTTGAAGAGATAGTTTCAATTATGACTATTGCGAAGTATTCGCTACCCATTACCGGCCGCCGTGTTGACCAGCTTCCGACATACTTAATATACGAACAGATACAGATATATCTTAAGAGTTCTTTTTTCGGTATTTGTATTATTTTTTTAAGAGGGGGTCAGTTACTGTTTAATTAATTAATTGAGTACTGTATGAAATTTTGAAGCCTATATTGCTGATAACATACATGTATTAAAAAATCACTTCCGGTACTCCACGACACAACACTATAGTCAAAGTGCTCGCGAATAAATATATTTAAAACCTAGGCAAATCAAAACTTATACTACATTCGATTATTTAAACTAATAGAAAATTAAACGAAGTTTATACAGGAGCCAAAATATTGGCACATTACACCAATATAGAAGAAAAATATACGTGAGTAAATTTCAGAAGTTAACGAAAGAAGCAAATCATTGTAAACAAACTATACAAAGTGACGGTACTTATAAAAAAACGGTCACATTTGTTTGACACTGACAGCGACAGTGCTACCAACATAACAGAAGAACAAATTACGTTCCATTCCACGGTACTATTAAACGTTTTGTTGTTGCATTAAACTACTTTGATAGACCAGGATAAAATTCCAATATGAGTTTATTACGATCACCGAAGGGCAGTAAAGGTATAAACAGTAGTGGATGTGGATCGTCTCCAGACTTACGTACCTTAGAAGATGGTACTTATAGTATAAACCAAAGAAAAAGAAGACATCCGGATCATGCCTGCGAACTTGGAGCACAGCTATCAGATTTCCGTCAAGAAATGAAAACATGGTTCCAAGAATTTGCAAAAACTCAACAAGAAAATTATATCCAACTTCATCAAGAAATTCAAGAAGTTAAGGACGAAATTAAGAAAACAAAACAAGTGGTTGAGTCCTTGACTACAGAACAAAATAAATTGAAAACAGAGTTTAATGACATGAAGGCACTAAATAACTGTTTTCAACAAAAAATATCTCAATTAGAAAAAAATATGTTGTCGTTTAAAAATGACAGTGATAATGCTTTACTACAAAGTTCAACATCACGACACGAAGATACTATCGTGGAACTGCAGGATCGCTGGCATAGAGAAAAGAATATAGTTATGGTAGGTATACCCGAACTAGACAATAAAAATAAAACTGACAGATCCAAACATGATAAAATGCAAGTTATGGAGATCATCAATAACATCTACCCTGAATGTCCGAACCCAAAAAACATATTTAGATTGGGCCGTTTTAGTACTGGCAAAAATCGCCCTGTAAAGGTGTGCTTTGACTTGAATGATACTGCTAAATTTATACTACGAAATAAACATAAATCTACTCCCAACGAAATTCAAATCTACTCAGACCAAACACCAGCACAACGCAAATATCTAAAAACTCTCCGCGACGAATTACGTACTCGGCAAGAAAGTGGAGAACCTAACTTGATAATAAAATATGTCAAGGGTATCCCCAAAATTATTAATCCCTTCGCAAAAAACGACAACTAATTGAAAATAGGACGAATTTAAATATAAAATGCGAAGACACCTCATTGAATATTACATATCAAAGTGTAAACTGTTGTGAAAGTATACTTACGAGCAAATCTTCATTAAAATTTTACTATACAAATATCAGAAGCTTAGTGAAAAGTAATAAATTGGACGAATTAATGTGTATGTTAAAATCTATACAAGGAACTATACATATTGTTATGCTAACGGAAACATGGATTAAATCTGACTCAGAGGCTAAACTACTTCAAATGCCGTATTATTCACATGTTTATTTACATAGAAAGGATCGCATTGGAGGTGGTGTGTCCATATTTGTACACACCAGCTTAAAATATGAAATACGAGACAGTATAAGTGATAAAAATAACGAATACCTATGGATATACATAAATAAATATGACCTGAATATAGGAGTAATTTACAAACCACCTGATACAAATTTTAAACACTTCTTAGAACATTTTGCAATGCACCTACAAAAAAGGCGAAGATGCTTAATCTTCGGCGATTTCAACATTAATCTTTTGAATGATGATCGAAATACCAAAATATATAAAAATATGTTAAATGAAAGGGGTTACCAAATACTAAACATAATAAATAGTGACAACTGTACTAGAGAGACCAAATCTAGCAAAACAATTATTGACCATGTTATTTCAAATATATGGAGTGACAATTATCACATGGCATTAATAGATACACCACTTGCAGATCATAAGCAGATATATGTAGAACAAAAGAAACAGAAGCTGGATACTAAGGTAAGAAAAGAGTATTGGGTGACTGATTATAACTTGCTATATAAATCAGTTGAAGAGTCTGTTTACATAGCTGACATCTCTGACTATAACAAATTGGAAAAGTATATTAAGAACCACTTAAAATCAAGCAAAATTAAAAAATATAAAGTTTTGAATAGACCACAAGAAGACTGGATTAACAGAGCCGTATTAGATTGTTTGCACAAACGAAACATTGCATGGAAAAATCACAAATTACACCCCAAAAATGAAGACTTGAAAGAGATTTTTAAAACGATACGGAACAAAGCAACTAAAACTATAAAAACATCAAAAAGAAAATATTATCTTGACAGTTTTAGAAAATGTCAAAAGAGACCGAAAAAAATGTGGAATTTAATCAATAATTTGGCTATAAACAAACAAAAAAATAATTGCAGCCCATCAAAGTTAATAACTGATTCGGGGATTGTTACTGACTTAAGCAAAATATGCCAACACTTCAATGACTTCTTTGCCACAATTGGTCCTACTCTAGCTAAGAAAATAATTAAAACACCCAACATATTATACAATACAACTCAGCATGACAGCACAACATTAATTACATTCCAGCCCACATCAAAAAAAGAAATACATAAAATTGTCAATGAATTAAAAGTAAACACAAGTAATGGTATTGATGGAATGAGTGTCAAAGATTTAAAATGCTTTATAACGCTAATTATTGATAACTTAACCAACTGTATCAACACATGCATTAGGCAAGGAGTATTTCCCGATAGTTTAAAAATAGCTAAAGTTACTCCTATATATAAGTCGGGGGCTAAATCAGACCCAAATAATTACCGACCAGTGTCAGTACTTCCAGTGTTGTCCAAGGTCTTTGAAAAGATTATATATATTAGACTATATAATTTCTTAATATCTAAAGACTTCTTCTTTAAACACCAATATGGCTTCCGGCCAAAATCCAACACTCTATCTGCCACAATAGATATTGTAACCGAAATTAAAAACGCAATAGATAAAAGACAATTTACACTGGGAATCTTTATAGATTTAAAGAAGGCGTTTGATACAATTAGTCATAAAATACTGTTACATAAAATTAACAATGAAGGAATAACAGGACATGCATACAAGTTAATAAAGTCTTACTTAACTAATAGGCTTCAAATAGTGAAAATTAGTAACCATGAAAGTCTTCCAGCCGAATTAACATATGGTATACCGCAGGGCTCCATTTTGGGTCCTTTACTATTTTTAATATACATAAATGATATAAGTAAAATCAAAGTCACCGGCAAAATTGTTCTCTACGCAGACGATACTTGTCTTTTTTACTTTGGAAATAATCTTTCCACAATTCTTAAGAATGCTCAAAGTGATATGGAAATTTTAAATAAATGGTTTCAGGCCAATCTTCTAACAGTAAATACAGAGAAAACTTCGTATATGATTTTTTCAGCGAAAAATAAAAAAATTAATGAAACTATACATTTGACCATAAATAACCAAGAAATTAAACATTCCAACCATGAAAAATACTTAGGGTTGCATTTAGATAGTAAACTAACATGGAAACACCACATTGATCATATAAAAGCAAAAATTTCACCTTTAGTTGGACGTTTACACCGTATGTCTAATTGTATTCCAAACCAAGTACGACCCCTTATCTACAATACACTCGTTAGACCTCATATTGAATATCTTGTGGAAGTATGGGGAAATGGTGCAAGGTCCTTGGTACAAGAAATACAGATATTGCAGAACAAGCTGATTAAAACGCTTTATAATTATGACTATCTGACTCCGACAAGCCAAATATACAAAGAGACAAAATTACTTTCAATCAACCAGTTATACATTTATAAAACATGCATGCTAATCCGTAAAATATTGACCCAGGAAACACACTCACAACTTAGCTTTAACAAAAAAACTCATACATATAACACAAGACAACGAAACAAACTTCATCTGCCTACGCCTAGGACCAATTATGGCAAGAAAAATATACTTTTTGAAGGTGCTCAGCTGTACAATAAAATACCAGAACTTGTTTTAAAAAGTAAAAATTTAAAATTATTTAAAACTCTTTTAGAGAAGTATGTAAGGGTGAATGTAAATATTTAACGTAGGTTAACGGAGTACTAACTATACATATTATATATTGTTAATAATTTCTCGATGTAAGAGAGCTGTAACTGTTCATTGTCGAGAAAAATAAAGATATCTTTAAACCGAAAAAATAATAGAAAATGGCATTACCGTACATAAGTAATATCTACGAAGTTTTGTTAATATACGAACAAATTAATACGTAATACTAAAAATACCCATGTAAAAAAGTGTTGTCACATTATATCAGCCCTGTATTAAATACTGTCTCCCTGCTGAGCTTCGGGGCTCCTCCACCACTAAGGGATGCGTGGTAATTATAGCTAAAGCTTAAATGCCAAAGTGCATTCGTCAATCAAAGCATAGTAAAACTATACAGTACCTAACATCAAACACAATAGAGACAATAGATACACCAGACAGAATATTATATCACCATAAAAAAAGAAGGTTTTCTGTCCGAACGTGACCCTGACAGTCATTCATACTTAAGATGGGAGTGAATGGAATTTCTTAACCGGCAAGTTTTCCTTATAGTATGTTTTTTTCGTAAAACAAATGAATGATAAGGAATTTTTCATTTAATCAACTATGCAACCTATCCAGACCTCGACTCGTGTTCACCATTTACTCCTTAGAATAATAATGTTATTATTCTATGATTTACTCATGATTCTTTTGAGCAAGTATGATTTGTTCACAGTTGGAAAGTAGTGACTTATTTGTATGTTCATTGTGGTTTTGCGGTTACGATCATTAAACTGGTCTAATCACTTTATCTACTACAACAATGGGATATTATCATAATGACTTGTACAATATTAATGTATATTGCAATGGGCTTCAGGTGTCAATGGCTTTAACTAATAAAAAATCTTAAATGTTCTTCGAAAAATCGAATGCTGGTAGCAGTGGCAGCGTTTGTTCGGTGTCTTGACTCATATCGTAGAAACTCAGACGTTCCGACTTAGTCATAATATTGGCATTTCTATCTGATGGTAGGTACCTACCCGTCCCGAGGGCCCTTTTGACATGGAGTTTTAGACTAAAATTTGCAATACCTTAAGACCGCTATTGAAGCTCTACATAGTTTTTTTTCCGTAAACTTATTTTTTATTGTTTAGTCTCCAATTACGTTTATTTTTAAATGCTATCTTCGGTGCACTTCGCTTGCACTTCAATGCACTGTCCTAGTGTCAACAGCGGTTCGTTCATGGAGTAACTAATTGCCCCCACTTGTCTTGATGAAGGAACGCATTATTTTTTTATGCCCACGATGATTTACGCAGTTGACATTGACTCATTGAGAATTATAATGTTTGTTCACATTGTCCTGAGCACGTATGATACTTTGTTGAGACTTGCAAGTATTAAAACTGATGGCTCTAGTTACTGTCCAATAATTGTAACAATGAATAATTAGTAAGCATTACTGCAAATGCCGTCAGACATTAGTCATAACGTAAGCAATTACTTTACTACTAGTTCAGATCCTAGATTCCCAGATTTTTTACTTGTATGAATAGGATTTGTTTGCTACTGTATGAGGTTCTTAAAACTTGGATAACTTCTTTTAATATTAGGAAAATCCCAAGTTCTTTCTTGTCGCTAGTTTTTGATATTGAATCTAACACAATAACGATATAGTTTTAAAATACTTACATCAAAAGTATCAAATTAAATTACGCTATATCTCGGGGTCGTAAGACCTCAACCTCGGCATTACGCCCAGACACCCCTGAGGATGGGCGGTAACCGTAATTGCATCTTCCTCGCGAAAAAAGGAACTTGCCGCAAATATGTTTATTTATTGATATCAGAATGCCTCATGAGCACCTATAATATCAGAGACCCAAGGGAAAAGAGAGCACTGAGCGAATTACGTCGAACATCACTTCCCTTACAGAACATTTATTTAAAAAATTTGATTTCCATACAATCAAATATTTAACACACGCTGGATGCAGGCCGCTTTTGACAGGCCTGTCTGTAAATCTTTAGGAAAAGCCTATGTTCAGCAGTGGACTTAATGTAAGGAGGCGCCGCGGCGGGTGGACACCTGACCGGTGTCTCCCGCCCTGTGGATTAGGGCGTTTGGAGAATTCCACCACGGTATCCCCTGCCTGTCGTAAAAGGCGACTAATAGGGGCCACCGGGGATTGCGGGAGGGCGGCAGGGGGCTGTCCGCCTTTAATTGTGCATAACCTTATAGTACATTGTTGCGACCTCCGTGATGGACGGCAGAGTGTCAGGTAGGTCTCACGCTGCTGTTGACGCCGAGGGCGTCCTTCGGTGCGCGGGGGCTTCTGAGTCTCCCCACAACAGGAGACGGGCCGCACTAGGCGGCACCGCTTAGGGGCGGTTGCGGACGAAAACTTAGACACTTCCGTCAGCGGAAACACGCAGCCGTCCTTAATGCGCCGAAGATGGCCACCGCGGAGTTTTAGTTGGTATGCCGTGCGTGGGAAGGCACGATGAACCCAACATAACCGCTCAGTCGCCCCCCACGAAAGCTGAACGTAGTAATAATGTACTTTCTCCGCGAACCAAAAAAAGTGGTCTTAATGTGGCTGACGAGATTGTTTTTTCCATCCTATTTTTAACACGTCTATGAACTATGCAGTTCCCACAACAAAAACTAAATCAATGTCCATGTTCTATTTTATTACGCGTATAAGTTTATCGCCTATTCAAAAACCTGCAATAGTTGCAGAACGTAAAAAGTAAACGCGCGCACAAGGTTTTCCAACAGAATAACACTATGATACATAATGCAAACATTGTCTCCATACGTGAACCAACTCGGCAACGGTTTTCACTGCACTGACTTGCGCAAGGCAGTGTCTATAAATAGAACCTGAGTTCTGATGTGCAGTTTTATTGATAGATAATATTTTATTTAACTAGTTGTTGGTTATTTTATACAATGTTGCGTCCCCCATGACGATTGTCAGAATTATGCTGGCTCGTCGTACTTACATTACTACTACTACTATACTTACATTGATAATGGGTACGCAATTTTCCGAAAGAAATCACGGGTTGTCACGAGGTCTATGATGCTCTCGGATTCCCTTAGCTCAACACAAAAAGTTACGAAAACAATGAGAAAGTATGGCTTCTAAAGTTACACATTAAGCCAGTTACATGAGAGAAGACTTCTAACTTAATACTGCGAGTCGGCATTATCTATTCTTATTCAAAGACTATGTCATTACATAATTTATGACTCGACTAACTTGATCGTAATGTTATCCTCTATTTTTTTCCTGACTTGGTGATATGCGTGAAGGTAGTCCAAATATAGATCAACAAGAGACGTTGCGTTTTCCAATGTTCCTTAGATTTATATCGGCCTGACAATATACTGTAGTCCCTATGGTGTCCGCTAAATCTCTTCGAGGTATCCTCGCACCAGTTCATTCATTGGCGTTTAGATGACTGCTATTGTATCGTTATTCCCGTCATAAATTTCAGACTAAAGAAACAGTCGGAGATAGCTGGTGGCATGTCGGATCAGAGGATCGGAGATTTAAGTACCAATAACTCCATATTAGTTCCTCCAGTATCAGGTTATCTAGATCTTTCTCAAATTTTTGTGGGACAAAATATATTATCCTACATAATATACTTACACTCCCACATCATAAAAGTCTCAATCAAATGAACGAAGAACGTAAACATAGACCCATATTAGTAAGTGACTAACCAGTGTCATAATCTTCCTAAGCTTTCTGGCTTAGCTTCAACATCTAGGTATGCTACTGGATATTCAACAGAAATAAATGATACTATGACTGCCTCGGAGGCGTAGTTGTATTATTGTATGACTGCAATGCTGAGTCTCGTGTTCGATCCCAGGGACGGGCAAAGTGATATTGGGTTTTAAATTCAGTAACGGCTCGGAGTCTGGAATGTGTGCCCTATATGGCGATAGGCTCGCCCCCTATCACATCATGGGACGGAATACGCACGGCGAGAAGTGGGTGCACTAGTTGTGCCTCTGCCTAACCCTTCGGGGATAAAAGGCGTGAGTGTGTGTGTGTGTATAAAGGAAACTAATAATTACTGGCTTTAGAGGTATGTAGAGGAATATTATTTCAGCCCCAATCTACTTACTTGTAGGAAGTCGTAAGCAACAATACCGAAATTCATCGGATCTCTAAAATTGTAAGAAATTAATAACACACTAAAAATCTTGCTAACGCACAAACTACAAGCCTTTAGTCAATGTTATGACGCAATATTCAATTTTACTAGAATACGTGGAGAAAGCAAATGTAATTTTACTTTAAAATTTAAAGTACTTATGACATTAGAAACTGGCTATAACAAATAAATTCAACTGCCTTGGTTTTAAGATAAATAAGTAAAATACAATTACTTTTTCATATTCCTCATCACAAAGAATTAACATTAATGTATTCCATTAATGGTAATTTAAGTTATTTTTACATATATAACGTTATTTTAAGACTAGACGTTTCTATACATTTATTCTTTATAATTGTCTTTTTTTATGTAGGCCTATTGGAATTTCTCTCCGAGAGAAGAAGACATAAGTTTGTAGGTTAATAGAGGACATTTCAGTCTTTATTTAGATTTAATTACTTCTAGAACTTAACTCATGTTTCTAGCTAGATCAATAATTTTAAATACAACTTTAAGGTTACTTATTTTTGGCTAGTCTAAAAATAAGTAACCGTTTAGGAACTTTAATTTAAATACCGATGTTTACCTGACTGGTAGGTATCCTAAGATGGATGCGGTTGCTTAAAAACTGGTTTTGTATTTATAGTTAATCTTACCGTTTCCGCCTGCTAAGTTTGTTTGGTATTTACTTGCGTGCCTCGGAATATTAACTAAGTATTGTTTTGTTTGCGTATATTATGGCGCCAGTGGCGATATATCCATAGCTACAAGCCGCGCAGTGCGATTAAATAACCACTAAAAACAAATATAGGCAGGTAACGTTCTGTAGACATAAAATAGTATAACTTTTGATTACCAACGAAAAAATACATGGAATACTGCCATATGTCATTACAATTGTCTACATTTAGTCGTATTTATTTACTGGCGCAATAGGTTGGCCAACCACAACAAATTGGAATTGGATGCAATAGGTACAAACATGGTACCAACCCTCTAGTAGCAATAGATATGCGAAACCTATGGAATATAATTGGGCGTTTCACAGAAAAATCTCCATGGTTACTGCCCCGGCAAACCTACCGCAAAGATTGAGTAAACAAGACAATGGTACTATCGATTTAATTTAGAGATTTCGTCACTTGTTGTTATACGTGCTAATTGAAAACATCGAAGTGCGAATGAACTGTTCGAATGATCTTAACAATTCTTAGTATCTAGAAGATCCGGTGTACCGACTGATTATGTAATTACGTGTGCTGACAGAGCTTTGGCAGATTTACTGCACATAAATATTAAGATGATGATTCAATTGACTATCATTCATTCATGTTTACTGCTCTTAATTTATTATGATTTATTAAACTTTCCATGTGAGTACATGAACATACAATAAAAGATCTAAAATTCAATTGTCGGTAGCGAAATTGGCAGAATACCATTTTTCCTTTGATTAATTTGTACTTAGATTTGACGTGATTAAAGAATACTGATATTACGTAGTACTTCAATTCAGTATTCTGTGATATTACCGCATTGATTACCGTGTGCTTTAGTTATTGTTCTATGATTACCGTATTAAATGTAAAACTGTACGAACTCGATGATAAAATCCTTTTTTGCTGGCTACTTGGCCAGTGTTGTTTTATTTACCATCATCATAATATATTTTCTTGTTATAGGACACTGTTCTAGTCTACTATGCGGTCGCACCAACAAGAAAGAGTTAGGGTTGAACTCAGCAGCAGGCTCAGCCCTAGCCCTGGCCCTTGTGCGGCCTCCCACTGCCCCGAAGGCGCCGTGCCAGCTCAGCATATCATCTCCTAACGCCACAGCCTTCGCTATCCGTCTCATCGATGTTAAGGTAAGTTATTATACAAGAAAGAATTTATTATAGGGTTAAGGGTCAATTATAAGGTTTAGGTTAGGGAAAAGTAAGATTTATTATATAACGTTAATTGTCAATTAGGGACCCATGTAACGTACGGACTCTAAGTTGGTGTGAACACAAATTTAAACAAAACATAAAATAATTCAACGCTATAAAGTATTACCAGGACGTTTTATACGTATCTACTTATATCAAAACATCAAGCAGTTTTACCTCTTTATCTACGGTTAACACAACAACAGTTTGTCGTGTAGACAGAAGACTTGAAATATTTTAAATCTATTTAATACGTCTGTTTCCTGTGGACTACAAAACAGCTGGAGCGACTTAATGAAAATTTTAGATAATCAGATTAGCCTAGCGAGAAATCCTGTGAAATTGATAGAGATTGGATCAAAAACAATATTTTTTAGGAATTTTGGCAATTTTTTGTCAACATCGACATCTGGCTATAAATTATAATTAGTGCTAACCATGCGAAGAGCGGGTCGCTATTACTTAATGATGGGCAATGGCTAATTACTCCAGAACATTCGATTAATATCAATTGAATTAAGGAGAAACGGCCAGACGTGCTCATCGCCTAAATAAGTTAATTGCATAATGCTAAGTTACAATAATTATACAATTGATTGAGCCGCGAATGTATTGTTTATATCAATTACTCGACAGAACGGCACAATTTTTCCACGAGTCCACAAATTAATTTGCAGCCGCGGCAAGGCCGTAGACGCCGCACTTCCGCCGTCTGCGAAACGTATTTTTTCTGAACTTCAGTGATTCGCGTAAAGGCCGTACATACGGCAATTATTCTTGATGAATCAAGTCAAGTGCTATAATTTCTTCCTTGTTATCCTCATGAGCAACGAAAACCGAGGCTGGGGTCTTTGATTAATTATTATCATAATAAAAAAAAAGTACGTGTTCTTATAATCTATTACTTACTTTGCAATAGAAACTTCGTCAAGAAACCTGGCCAGTATCATATATAAAAAGCTAAACCTATCTTAATAGCAGAATCCCTTGTCATTGGAAACTGCATTTCATATTATGCCTTATCAAGTCGTGACAAATTATTATTATATTAACTGGTGATGACAAATTACCTTAGGGACTGATAACGACCGCAATGCACTTTTCTGTGTTCTAATACACCTACTCTATAGTAATTAATAAATCCACTAGTATTTTTAGTACAACTGTACACGATTTTAATTTAATTTAATATGTTCTGACGTGAGAGTAAATGAAAAGGGAAAAACATTGTTTAATACGAATTAAGAGTGTATATCAAATAGCAATATAGAATAATATTGTATCCAACGAATACTATCATTTGATGGTGAGCAGTCACTGTCGGTCACAAACATCCATAATATGAAATCAATGCTTTACTCTACTCTTCATTTCCTACATTTAGTTTATATGCACTATACCGCATTGTTGTGGTTTTCTATGGAAGTAGAACACCTTCTGATATACTTCGCTTTAGTGTCCGATTTATAATTGCCAATTTTGCGGTTTTCCTTCGTAAACAATAGTCGTGGGAAAACAAATTACTGCATTAATTCTATTTCAACATTCATCGTTTGTTTTCTTCGTTAAAAAGGCAAATTTTGTTCCAGTTTCTTGACTTGATGTTATGTAGTCCAATTATTATTGGAACATTGTTTAATTCATGAATACATCTGCATTAATTAGGCGCATCATATTTTGTATAGATCTCTGTTCCATACAGAAACTTTCAATGATAAATTTTGATATCTACGGAAGCCATTTTCTTGTAAAAGGATAATAATTATTAATAGTACTGAAACACCAAGTCTTTACACTATAAGAGTCTAGTACGGTTAGTATCAATCACAGTGAGAGACAATCAGTCGCAACTCGCGACACAAATATTTGCATATCACACACGTGTTTTGGTATGACGATTGAAATCCCAGCATCATATCACCTGCTGCAATACAGAAGCTGCAGGATGTTATGTAACTTTTATTTATCAATTAATAATAATGAGGTAACAATTGCTAATTTGTGAGTTTGAAGATAGTAATTTATGGAACGACCAATGTGTCGCCGACTTTATCCGTAGCAAGCTACACGGCTCGTACCACCTTGCTATTTTTATTATGACTTTTATCTCAAAGAAAGATGTTTCCCGGGGCCGAGAGGAAAACCTGTTGTCGTTTAACAACAATAAATTCGCCATGATCGTATGTGACCGGTTATCGGTGTCACGGTAAATCTCTGCCTACTGATTCTTAGCGTTATCGTCATGTTCATGAACAAATCGATTTCAACGGCTTTATTACACGTGCGATGACTCATTCTGCCAGAAACAATAGAATTTTAACCACCATGTACGTGTACTTCTCCGTGATCTCCGGGATTCTCCCGGCTTGCGATCTTCCGGAATGTATGTAAAATAGCTCTACCGCCTGTTATATCATAAGCCCCTATCAATATATTCACTGATTCAACTTTTTTTTTTTTAAAGCATTGAATGACAAGACGAGCATGCCGTTCGCCTGATGGTAAGCGATACGACCACCCATAAACAGTAGCAACACCATCCAGCACCTTGACTTACAAAGTACTGGGTGGCATTCCACTGCGCTCGTCATCCTGAGACATAAGATGTTAAGTCTCATTATGTCCAGTAGTTATACTGGCTGCAATGTCCTTCAAACCGAAACACAACAGTGCATGCACACTATTGCTTGGCGGTAGAAATAGACATTGCGGTGGTACCCTAGACGGCCTCTTACATAATGAGAGACCTACCACCAACAACAACTACTACAACTTAAATATAAATTAGATTGTTCAGATTT
This sequence comes from Sphinx pinastri, assembly GCA_947568825.1. Lineage (NCBI taxonomy): Eukaryota > Metazoa > Arthropoda > Insecta > Lepidoptera > Sphingidae > Sphinx > Sphinx pinastri. Next base: position 3,236,396 of record OX387615.1, read on the forward strand.
TCTAAGTAAAAAAAATCTACTTGCTTTAAAAATATCAAGTTTTATAAGACAATATTGTTTGTATCTTGTTAGCATACCTAAGTATAATATGAAGTCAAAATATAATCAATACAGATACATAACATAATCGAATAAAACAACCCAAATATACGGTTTTATGGGATGATTTGGCAACTCATGGAAACAAATCTTTAAAAGGGTTTGTGGAGACCGGGTGCTTCACATCCGTTGCATGTTAACAGGAAGATAAAAACGCGCCAAAGCTTAAATTGACGCCCTTTCGAAAACTTTTTCCCATATTTGTGTGGTTCCATAGAACTTCAAAGAATATTTGTGTATCAATCTTCGCTAGGACGAATTGGATCTTCAAAGTTACTCATAATAGAAATCATACATGCAAGTTTAGAAGCTACTATATTTCGTAAATAGATAAAAGGGGCTACGAATGCGATTCTATCGTGTTGTTGTCAATAAGACAAATATTTACTTACAAGCCTTGATTTTTTTTGTAATATTTGATACATACATACATAAACACTCACGCCTTTTAGCGCCGAAGGGGAGGCAGAGGCGCAACTAGTATCTTGGTATATTAATAAAGGTTTTGTAAACAATAGCTAAACTGACCTCAGTTAGTTTTAGCATTATTACAAGTAACAAGGTATTTGTGATTATTAATTACTATTTCGATTGTTTTCCTACTGTTGTTGCATCGTACATCTAACGTTACTACTTGCGTAATCTTATTACCAGCTGTTTTATGTCATCAATGCAAATACGTGGGAAGGAAATCTCGATGCTCGTGTGGAGAATTGGTTTCAAAAGGCAATTGTAGACTCATCTGTCATTTACATAACGTGAACCAGGAAAACTAGAAAATAACATGTCACATGATGCGCGAAATTTCATTTTTTGTTCGTTTATTGTTATTGCTGTTCAATTGATATTCAATTCAATTGTACTTTGGCCAATTTTGTTGTCATCTTATACCAACAGGCAGAGTCGCAATCACAGGATATTATGTTTTTATTTTCATTTTCCTTATTTGATAGCTAGTCCATACATTGTATTGTATAACATTCATGTATTTTTGGTTATAAAACGACCCATCAATAGTGCACGCACTCGAAAATTAAATATATTATTGACTAGCATTGCGCGCGGCTCCGCCCGCGTGGAAAAGTTTTTCCGGGATATAAAGTAGCCTATAGCACTCAGGAGTAATGTAGCTTCCTATTAGTGAAAGAATTTTCAAAATCGGTCCAGTAGTTCCTGAGTTTAGCGCGTTCAAACAAACAAACAAACTCTTTAGCTTTATAATATTAGTATAGATGATGTTAAATTATTATAAGCCACTTTTGGATTTCCTCATAAAAAAATGAAAAACAATATTAATTTGATAAATGATAGAAGTGCAAATGAATATTTTAAAGTTAGATAATATTGATTCTCGAATTATGGACGCTCTACATCAGTTAGCTTTACGAAATAATGGTCTAATAAAAGACTGTAAAAATAAGTCAGATTTCAAGTTCAAATTCATAACTTTTATTTATGACTAGTATCGCTCGCGGCTCCGCCCGCGTGAAAAAGTTTTTCCGGGATAAAAATATTTTCCCGGGATAAAAAGTAGCCTATAGCACTCAGGAGTAATGTAGCTTCCTATTAATGAAAGAATTTTCAAAATCGGTCCAGTACTTCCTGAGATTAGCGCGTTCAAACAAACAAACAAACAAACTCTTCAGCTTTTTATAATAGTATAGATTACATCAGCTACCTGCCAATAAAAGTCCCGTCAAAATCGGTCCAGCCATTTCAGAGCTTAGCCGGAACAAACAGACAGACAGACAGATAGACAGACAAAAATTGTATAACATGTTATTTTGGTGTATGTACCGTATTTATATTCATATACATGTAGTAAAAAACGGTTATTTCAATATTACAAACAGACACTCCAATTTTATTTATATGTATCGATATGGAGTGAATATAATATGATCTTACATAATAATGTACTAATACTTTTTTACAATAGTAAAAAGTTTCGCCGAAATCTGCTTCTGGAGCATATAAATATTAATAGGATAGATGCTTACATCAAGCCTAGAATCAACAAAATAAATCAATCAAACCGATAACAGTGGCGATATTAAATATAACAGATTTGGAACCACTATACAACTATTAGACACGTGTTATTATTATTTTTTATCAATTAATAAGTACTCAGATATTATGCTATATTAATGACTGTAGTCATTATAATGCAATAAAGGAATTTATGACGTTCCAACGATGATGGACGTTCGGTTTTCACGAATTTATTTATAGTTCTGATATCATAATTATTATGCAATCAGAAAAAGCCGAATAGTCTTAGCCGAAAAGCCTTCAAACACGAAACAATATAATATCCAATTGTACTGAGACCATTGAGACGGTGGTAATACTGCTGTAGATGCTCACTTTAACAAGTTGCGTTCCAGGATAGGTGGCGTGTATCCAATATTGAACATGACTTGCGCCAAATTGATTGTTCTACTCAACCCTTTGGAGACACAGCCATCAATAAAAACAGTCAATTACCTCGATAGTGTATAAATGAACCAATGAGCGTGCCTTTTTTATCGATAGACAAGCGAGGCTCAAGGGCGTTGTCTGAACGCGGGGTCGTTCACCGGGACACCATGTGTCAACTATCCAGGCCACTCACCTGGCACAGCTGTCCTCTCCTTATTGTGTCGCTACACGAGGCTCCTGAGTTTGAGAATTGGGTTCAAAGTACTCTATAGTAGCTTTAGATGTCTATTTTCCATACCTCAATTAACTTGAAAGTATAGGGGATATCTAATTGTGAATCTAAACGATGTGATGACGACTCTCCTAAAGGGGAGGTGAATAAAAATAATACTTATTAAGACATTTCAGGTTCATGAATATCTTTTATTTTATACAGAACCTTATTTTTAAATTGAGTGCGGGATTTGATTCACAAAAAAAATGTGTGTACTTATGTATACGCGTTAGAAGTTATACTTCTTTGGCGTAACAAGATAAAAATCTTTTTAAATAACGCGCCAAAAGAAGTATAACTTCAATATCTTTCGCCTTATTCTAAGTTCAAAATTCAAAACTAAAATGTTGACTATAGCTAACTTCAGGGTGTCGGTTTTTCGTGACGGTGTGCGCGCGCAACGTAAAAATTTACTCTCATCATTTTTCCCTAACGCGCCAAAAGAAGTATAACTTTAAAAAAATATTTGCAATCACTACTCTCTCTATGTATTGTCGCTTTTGGAGTATTACTTTCAGCAAGATTCTCATACTACGAAGTAACGAAACCAAGGAAAGAGCACTGAAATCGATCAACAATGGTTTTTGAATAGTGCAAACTTCACTAAAATTATTTCAGAATTAGTTATATTACAAAAGAAGCCGTTTGGTAAAGTTGACACGGGGCTAGTAGCCATTACACACTATAATAGACAAACTTACAGACACGAGATCAATCAATAGCTCTACAACCCGACTCTCGTGTCCTTTGCCTGCGTATTATTCTTTGTTTCTTGAAATTGCTTTCAATAAAAAGCAGTTGATTACTCGGTCACGTGATTTAAGACACGTTTTGTCTTCAGAAGTTTTTTAATAACGTGATAAAATGATGTGATTAAAAGCGTATTTCTACTTCTGGGCTAGTGATATTGGATTCTAATATCACAATATTCTAAACTGCTTTCTGAACTGGTGGTAGAGTAAAAATTGACTGAATCTAAGTAATGTGTAACATTTTATGGATTCGAATAAATGATTTCATTTCATTTCAATGCGGATGAAGTGCGAATGCGGACGAAATAATAATTGTACAACCTGCACTTTTCTGTACAAGTTAAATCTCATTTTTAACACTCATGCATTGACTGACAGTCCACCCACAACATTAATCTGTGGTTCTAGACGCGTTCAATTCTGTACATACAAAAATTTCCTTTATAACAGTCAGTCGACACTATATGGACTACACTAACCATCCGAAGTAGAGAGGTCAAATTGGTCGTGCTGTTAAAAATGTATGTCTTATCATTAGCTAAATTCAATCAAGTACAGGACTAGTCAACAAATCCATGTGACTTCACTTGTATGCGACGTGAATTTGAATCATGTCCTAATATCCTTAACGAAATCCATAAAATTAAATGCAACAAATTATTAGGTACAAAATGTTGCGGTGAGGTTGCCATGTCGAAAGATATTACAGAATGCAAATTATATAAGAATAAAAAATAACAGACACGTCTGAGTAAGGCTCTTGTCTGGTTCGCTAAACCGGTTTGGCAACAAAAAACCAAGGACGTTAATGTCAACGAATTTGGATGACAAAGAGGCCCGAGGGCCGAGGATATGGAAGAATAGATTGGACATAAAGCGTGCGACTATTTCGTGTCCAATCGTACGACATTGCTGTCACTTATTCGATATTGTCTTCTTCTGTCCGTTCAAATTAAAGTAAGAAAAAGTATTCTAGAACATTGACGATGACCTTGAATTTTAACGTTGCCCATGAAATTACCTTACTTTGTATCGCTAGGACAAAGAAATGTTTCGGTAAGTACTTACCTGTTTTAAATTTATGCGTCAGAAGAGGAACTTTTAATAATATCGAACTCAAATCACGGGTGAGTAAATTATAACGGTAGCGTGGAACTCTTAACGGTGGAGTATGACTTGTTTTTGATCATGGCCTTTTTTGGTAAATCGTAACCACTGCGGACTACCCATTGGCCGCCTGATTAACACATTCCTCACTTACTACAGCTGTGAAGTTACCACCACCTACAGCAGAATTAGTAACCATATTTTCACATTAAAATTATAAACAAAGCCTTTTAAAGTAAAATGAGTTTTTATAAGAAAGAAAGGCAACACCTTAGCATGTTTAAAAAAAAACACGAATCTACAATACCCAACATCAAAATGGCGCCGCGCATGACGTAAAACGCGCGAAAATTATCACTATGCTAATTTCCATAAAATAAACGCTATCATGATAAGGAAAAAGTGCATAATCGTGGGAAACAAAAACATTCCGTTGGAGTAATTGGAGTGCCATTTCCTCGCGGTTCGCAACGTGATGGCCAAGATGAATGTCCGCGTGACGATGCCCGTTTTCATTAATGACCACTGTTTGATGTAAAGTACGACATGTTTGTGCTCCGAGTGTGAACAAGTAATGGTTAAGATAATATTGGGTTACGTGTAATGTATATACCTACGATAGATAAATGATTGAGGCGATTAACTTCTATATTAGTCCGCGATGCAGTGGGGAATTGTACGAAATTGTAAATTGTAAGTAGCAAGGAAGTTTAAAACCACGTACCTAACTTTTTTTTATATATAACCCAGATATTCATGTATATATTAGTGGGGACGTATGCAGTCGCACAGACGGGTGATCAGTTCGCCTCATTGAAACTATTTCACCCTTAGTCCCAGTTTGGGTGGCGCTGCCGCTTTCACTTTGGGTCGGCCCACTTCGCCAGTATCATGCCCAGAGGCCGCATTCACCATAGGGAGTTTCGGCTGCGGCTCAGCTAGACCTTAGAGGCATCGTGGCTCCCTTCTAGGTGTATACCTTTCAGGTTGCCGACTTTGCCTAGCAATGCCTTCCACTGAGGGTCCTGCCACTTTGACCTTGATTGATCATTGCGGCAGGAGCCAACAGGTGAGCTGCGCTCAGCTTGTGCATTGAAAAAAACGCACAAGCCGCCAGACCTTGTCTGCCCACATGCTCTCCCACCCTCCAGGCGGCGTCCCTCAGTTGGATACAGCATCGCTTGCCTTACCTTGTCTAATCGTGACAGCTTCCACCCTCAGATATTCATACAGGCTTTTTCTAAATACGTTTCCAATACTCAATCATCATCATCATCAGCCACATGACGTCCACTGCTGAACATAAGCCTCCCCTAAAGATTTCCAGACGGACCTGTCAAAAGCGACCTGCATCCAGCGTGTTCCTGCGACCATTATCAAGTCACCTGTCCACCTTGCAGGTGGAAGTCCGATGCTGCGCTTGCGAGTACGTGGTCTATACTCGACTCGATAATTGTATTGTTAATTTTCTCATGTATTTGGTGTCAAATACTGTTGGAGTTGCCGTCAGTTATTGTTATAAAATCTGGCATCACGTGATTTGGTCGTCCTTGGCTAATCACGTTGTAATGCTTTACGTACGCCTTTTCTAAAAATTATAATTTATCGAAAAATTGATAGTGCAACTTGCATTTTTCACCACTGGGTAGATTGTCAAAAATGGTTGTTAAGTTATACCGTATTCTGTGCATCGCATTAATATATTTACAAAATGTATAGATAATAATAAATATCTGTTAAATGTTAGGTCATTATTGATCAATTTACCATATCGCCAAGAGATGGAAGGTTTTTGTTATATTGTAGGTATAAATCATTAGATTTCATAACTGATATACATATAAAACCAATTTACGAAGACATTTTTAAGCATGTAGATGCTATTAAGATAAAATTAGATGTTCTGTCACGTAAGTACTTAAAATGTATAATCGCTGTTTAAAGGACAAGACAAAATTGTATCTAAATTAGCGAACACGAGCGAAAACTTTTTATTTTCTTTTATTTTAACCTACCAAACGTTTTATCTTTTACCATTTCAGATTATTCTCATGTAATTGTAAGTTTTTAAATCATTTAACGAATAGAACTAAATTGCGAATCTAATTCACATGATTTAGAAACATTTCTAGAAATGTCTATAATTCAAACTGATAACGTATTTAATTCTCAGCGTTAAAATATAGTATTCTCAATAGAGATGGCTCGCAATCGCCACGTGATGCCCCGATGCAATACTGAGGTTAACTAACCTGAGTAATAAATCGATCATGTGCTATTCTACTAGTGATCATATTATGATTGAATGACACTTTACAATGATTTCTGCACTTAGTGTATAGATAATATTTGATAAGGTGGTTGTGTTTTTTACTAATGTCTATAAGAAACTAAAAATTACTATATATTTTGGTTATAATACTTATATGCTACATCAAAGAAAGAGCGAGATATCTGAATTTATTTATCGATCTTTATGGTCCATGCTTCATGGCATATTTTTCGTTATGCTTGACTAATTTATAAATTCTATCACTTTTTACGTTGAACTTTACTTTTTTATACCGGATGCAAATAGCTTCATAATCTGTAAACATGTGTAGTCTATTCGGTAGTTCCTTTGGGTTCGTTGCACCAGCGAATGCCACAGTGTGGTTAAGTACAGTTAGAACTTCGTAATGCCTTATGCCGCTTGAGGTTTCCTCCAACGTGGTTCACGGATGGGCAAGAATTCAAAATTTGTTTTATTTCCTCACCATGTTACCGTTAATGTAACTGTTTTACAACAACTTGCCGGATCTTATCGAAACTAGAATTGATAAGAAAAATAATTTAAAGATAATTAAGAAATCGATTATTTCGTTTTGTATGTAATTAGTGTATATTTCGGTATATTTTGTGATCATTAATATTAATTTGCTTGAAAACGGTTTCTTATTTAGTTATAAGCAATATAAAACAATCGGCAATAGAAATCACTTTTTTCTACTTGTTAAAGCTTTAGTTGACGAAACATAAAAACAAATAGTTACCCCAATTAATTACTTGCCTCAACGAATGGATTTAAAGAGACAGTGGGCGTACAATTCTGGCCTCATTTGCATGTTGCGATCCGGAAAACTGCGTTTTTATACGACCAATTTAACACGTAGGTTGCCATAGATACTGCGAACCAAACAAAGCCAATTCGTGTATTGAATGAACTTTGGCTAAACCTTTTGTAGTTAGTAACAAAGTCCAAAATACCTCGCTGGTTGAGCAAGGACAGCCTGAAACAGGTATTTGTAAACCTTGTTAAAATATGCACGTGAAACAGAGCTGCTTCTGATGAGAATTATATGGTCTTTTGAAATTATAAGATCGTATTGATGACGCTATCGGAGAGAGGTTTGACATTTACCCTACAGCATTTGGATGGCATGCAGATGTATGTAGGTTGTAGCGGGCCGTTTCAAGGCGAGATGTGATGGTAGCTGTTGCGAGACGCTGCATGAATCCAAATCCAGTAATCGTGTTTGTCGTAACCTAAACATGTATTCTGTTGCCATGTTCGGGAAGCTTATTTGAGTGTTTGTGCAAACACTTTCGCCATATTGTATGAACATTTAAAGTTGAGGCACTATAATCTCTTTTTTTATATTAATTATGAATTATTTGAGGTACAAAATTCAATTACTAATCAATATTTCTTTTTCTCACATGACCTAGCAGGCAATACCTATAACAAGGTATGAAGTTGCCCGCCGGGTTTTTTCTATAGACTTATATTGTGACCAGAATAACGCAGATGGTCACGCGATATTACACTACATAGGATGAAACGATCTATCAATTGTGTATGACAATAAGAGCAAATCCAGACGAACTCGCACGATCAATGCAAAAACATAAATAACACTTGTTAGAATTGATGTATTTCAATTAGAGACAGTTTTAGGAAGCAAGCTGCTTTGAAGAGTCCGTCTGGAAATTTTTAGGGGAAGCCTATGTTCAGCAGTGGACATCATGTGGCTGATGTTGATGAATAGGTTCGACTACAATCAGAACGAAAACAAACTGGAAAAACACCGTCAAGGAAATAAAAACGTCAATGACAAATTATGTCTATCGAGTTATTTGGAAAGGTCGTACAAACAATTCATGTTAAGATTGATTGTATCATTAACACTTCTAACTTAGTAATTACAGTATTTTTTTATAACATCACAAATTATAATAAAAACGTAACGTGTGTTTACGTAAGAGGTAATGTTTCGCGATCTTAATTTTTCTCTAACGATGACAATTAAAGTTTTATGCAAGTGACATTCTTTAAGATATCATATAAATATGCATAACGTTTACGAGCAATTACATAATGCGTTGTAAGAAAATTACTTTAATAACATGACTGCTATATTTAATTAATAATGGCTGTTATATAAAAAAGATGATCAAAATAGTATTTACTTATGAAGACTAAAATATAGCGATGGCTTTTCTGGAGGTATTAAGAGTTTGAGAATAGTCAATGAATTCCTTGATGTGAAAGTCTAAATTAAATAATTCATCTACTGAAAAAATATTAACATTTGCAATTTATCTCCCGAAGATACCTACATAACTGTAAGTTGATAAGAAATCTTTTAGCGCTAAATGTTTATACTCAAAGTTCATGTGTTACCTACACAATATGGATCAATAGGTATGGATTTGATAAATAATAACAGAACAATAGTCGGAATTTAACAATACTGGTAGCAAGTTTAATTAAACGCATGGGTTTTCCGAATACATTATTGATAGGGTAACTGGCTATTATATTCTGCTGTAGTTGATAATTATATTATTTCCCCTTTATATAATCACATTGAATGCTCTTGTGGAATTTAATAGTACGTTGTTTTGTTTGTTTGTGCTTATATAGGTATGCTGTAATCATACGTCTAATAGTTGGCATGACCTATAGAAGGTGACGTATTATTTCGTTTCAAAATTGTAAAGTACCTTCTACGTCCGATGCCTTTTATCTTGTATTATAGGACAGATATAACATTATAAATGGCCATTGATTCGTTCTAAGTAATTAGTCACGGTTACAAAGCATAGATATCCAGTTTTTTGGTTACCATAAGTAGTAATAGTGCTTCGAAATTTCGATAGCACAAAATTTTATATTAAAAGGAAAAAGTAAAGATAATTTGTCAATTACTCGAGCGTTTTCTATTCACTGTTTAATTAGAAAGCAAAAAATTCATTTTGCTCTCTTCGAATGAGACATTTCAACAAGTGATTGAAATGTTTCGAACGTTTATGATTTCGTACCAATGTATTACAAATTTTACCCGGCCATGATTCAGCAGATTAATGTTTACCGTGAAGTTATTGGGGTCAATTTCTTCTGAGAAGAGACTGTTGTGATTGGTGAATACAGGCTTAGGCTTTTGGGAATGTAAGCCGACGAGATTCTTTGTCCTTTTGGTTTTTTATTATAGCCCGGTACTCCTTTAATTGGGTATTTATTTTATTTATTTATTTATTTATTTATGAATTTGCTTTCTGTGTTAATTTAATTAAATACGAATTATTTAAAAAACGCACACAATTACCGGTTTTCTAAAACTATATTCAAAGCAGAACTTAACAAACCAAGTCACAAAACTGGCTGGAGGTAGGCTATGGCTAGATAATCAGATAGAAGGGTTTAAGGTCTGAACAACGAGTGCCTTAACTTAGTTAAGTAACATTCAAGTATATGCGTACTGTATTTTAGAAAAAATAATGAATCTCTACCCTAGGGCATAACTGCCACTAGCATGTTTGCTGGTGTTATCATAGAATTCTAGAAGATCATCGTTCTTAGAGACCTGCCTATTACATTAAATTTTATATCTATAAAGCAAAGCCTTATGACTCATGGAGAAGCACCAATAAACAAGTTTTACGGTCAAAACAGGCAGTAAGCTGAATGATCTATGTAAGTCTAAAATTGGCTGTGGTTGGAGCGGCCGAGAACGCAGAAGCCGACTGGTCGGGCAGGTTGTGAGGTCCGAAAATAGCCTCCATCGCTAACGGTCGCACGCGCAAGTACACACGTACACATTTCTCCTTTCACTGACAACGAATGGCCGTACTTAACATTCCCAATCAACAATTATCTTATTGGAATGAATTTAGAATCAATTTTGTGTTGCAAGTTGACTTAATTTTTTATATGTCTTTAGCCTGCCTCAATGTCTCTTTGCTGGGTAGAGTCCTCTCTCTTTGTAATTGATTTGGACACCACCACGTTCGTCCAAAGGATTGGCGGGACGCTAATGCCTCTGTTGATTGTCAAAATACAGTTCTGTTGGTATTGAAAACATGTTAGTTGGTGCCCTTCTTAAGTCGCCATATCCTAGAAACTTTTAATTTCGATCATTATGTAAACGTAAATTTAAAGAGAAGTAAGGAAAATAATACTACCAAGTTGAAAAATGGAAACATCAATAAAGTCTTTAACGTGTCATGGCTCTGTATTTAATTACCACACTTGCATGAAAAACCAAACCACTATTTTGGCTGACATTGAAAGTGAACCAGTGAACATTGAAAACAGGAAAGTGTATATTTTGCGAAATCCGATAGCCGTATACAGAGGGTGGTCGGAAAGAACGCGAAGTGTCCATGGCCTGCGCTTGCGCAACATTTGATGAAACATACAAACCTGTTAAGTGTTTTTGGGAACGATGAGTTATTGGAAATCATGACAAACATGTAAAATATATGAAGTTTAAGATTCTTGCGTGACTCAAATTGAAATATTGACTTTCCAATATTTGCAATGTGATTGGTTTGATTACGAACTCAAAATCGTCATGGTTTCATCACTGTTAACTGTAACATTATTTAAAATGGTTATGTCACAGAATAGTGCTACGACTGAAATAGATGTTTCCCACCAGTGGGCATATCTACTTACTTTTTTAGTAAAATCTAACAATGCACCTGTTTTGCTGTTGCTTAAAAAAAATAAAGTTCTTAAAAACAGGTGAAATATGACATAAGTATGCTAATAAGATGTTAATAATAAACACACATTGGCCACAGGTTTTGTCAGGTCAGACGGATATTATATTTTAAAATAGCTTGATTTAGTTACCTCATATAGCATGTTTGGTTGGATTTAGTGGAAACACGAAACTTTTAAAAAACAAGTCAAACTTAGGTATTTTAAGAAGTTTCACATTTATTTACTGATCAATACTTTTCCTCGTTTGGAGTTGAGCAACTTCATAGTCAAATGAAGAAAGAAAAGTTTCCCAAAATCCCAAACTCATTCATGAAACGAACGAAGGAAACCAACAAACAGAACGTATAAGCTATTGCGAGCCTCCTGGTGACGCCTTTGTCTCCGTTAATCACTGGTCTACCGCCGATTACAACTTACGTAACTTAATGAAATGGTATCAACGTTGTTATTCCGGCCACAGCCCACCATCGAGTTCGTATTCAGGCCTACGCTATTCAAATTCTTTACCAGACGATGCAGGTTTATGAAAGGCTTCTTTACACCCTGATGCTAGTTTAATTATCTTTTTAAAGATTGAAGGCCCTCTGATTCTGATCTGTGAAGATTACTGAACTTTATCATATGATGATTTTGAAAAATCCAAACACAGCGTTCGATTTTAAATTCTATTCTCCGTATAGTATTTGCTACAATATTCTAGATGTCTTATTTCAACCTCCATTTCTGTTTACTTTGTACAATTTTACTTACATTGTAATCTAAATTACTGGATACATAGAAAATTATAATGAAGTAAAAAACGATGTTCTCTTTAAAGATTGCAAATGCTTCAGAAATATGTCGTACGAGGCATCTTTATTGCTAGTACAGATAAAATAAATGCGGCAGATATTTATTTATTTATTTTATACTTTATTAATGATACTGTATCTAGACTATGTGCCTCGCCCGTGTCACCGATTGTGGGCAATTATATCGTTAATATTTTAAAGGCAATGATGTGATTGCGCCGCCATGACATATTTTTACTCGAATGCCTTTTGCCATGTATTATTCATATACATAATTTAATATGTGTCATAAAAACAAGAGTTATATTGCGCCCTCGACAGTTTTAATGCTGGTTTTGACTTGATACTCCAAGTAACGTTACGTCGATGAACTAGGAATATTATGGCAATAGTATTCTTGTCGCCTACAAAATTTCTACTATTTTAATTAAAGTTCGATATTTGTTTTGCCGAAAATTCTTCCCTCTAAAGAAAATAAAGATAGTTCTTTATTTATCATATAAGACCGCTGACGTCACCCAGAGAAAGAGACGTAGCAAATGCAAATTTACAGACAAACAAGTTTTAGTTTAGAGTATTACTTATTAGGCAGTAAGGAACTCTGAAAATTAAGCTACCGGTTCCCGGTACCCAATATTCCACTTATAGGCGCATCAAATTAACACCATACATGCCCTTATAAGTATTTGGATCACGTGATTTGTCTCAGAACTTGTACGAAATATAAGATTGTTCACTCCTATTATGTCAATATAGGAACTGTAACTCAGCACCTGAAACTAAGGTGTTTTGAGTTTCTCATAGCTTCAGTTTGAGGTCAGCTAGATTTTGCTCGCGGCACCGTCTGTGACGCAGACCTCCGGACATAAAAATAACATTGCTTATTTTTACACATTTTATATTAGCTTCACTTTTATGTTAGTAACCGACCACTTTGGGCGCGATTTTGACCCACTTTAAACGGTCAGATTTTATTCAAACTTTGTAGATTTGTCGAGGACCGATGGCACTAATTTGAGAAGATTATGCCATTATTTAATTTGCAAAATGAGATTTTTGTCAATTTATTACACGCTTTATTATTTTTAGTGACATCTGTTGGACAATAGTAGAACAGAACTAAAAAATTAAAAATAAATAATAGTTTAAAACAACTAAAAACACGCTTTATAGAATTCCAACTAAAAAATAGAAAATAAATTTGAATTCAGAATAGTGTAAATAAGAAAAAAAAGTATTTTATTGTACAAAAAAGCGTGGGGTGCATGGTGTCAATAGTTATAAATATTTTATTGACAGATAATATGAGCAGAAGTATTATATATCATTTTGATAATATCTTAAAAGCACCACACGCTTTTTTACAATAAATTTTTTTTTTCTTATTTACACTATTCTTAATTCAAATTTATTTTCTATTTTTTAGTTGGATTTTCTATAAAGCGTGTTTTTTAGTTGTTTTATTCCAGTATTAAAGGAGCCTGACTGGCTCGGTGGCTTAGTTGTATTGTGTGCGCGGTACGACATCGGGTCGGGCAAAGTTATATTGGATTTTTCTACTCAGTATTAACCTGTAGTCTGGAAATGTGCCCGGTAAATGTATTTTTTTATGTAAGCAAAGGAGTCTAAAGTAATATAGGACATGGTTTATTTGTGTACCTTATTTCTACAAATCCATATACATAACTGTTTCTTTAGTTATTTCTGATCAACATACAAAGATCCAAACATTCAAACATCTTCACCAACCTTTGTATATAAGTATTAGTCCGTAGTTAAGAGAAAGATAAATTAAATAGATTTTATTAAAGAGGAAAGATTTGTATGTAAGTATGTTTGTAACGAATAAACTCAAAAACTACTGAACGGATTTCAATGAAATTTGGCACACCGGTAGATCATGTCCTGGATTAACACATTGGCTACTTTTTATCCCGGAAAAACTTATTCACGCGGGCGAAGCCGCGAGCAGAAGTCTAGTAGGAAATAAAATTGTTTAAGTTTACATGTTGCTTTATCATCATCATTATCATCATCAGCCAATCCACTGCTGAACGAGGCCTTCCCTAAAGATTTCCAGACAGACCTGTCAAAAGCGGCTTGGATCCAGCGCGCGGCAAATACATGTTGCTTGTACCTACCTACCTGCGAATTCGTGTTGTTCGATAAATAAAAAGTGCCAAATTTTCCTTTAATTTACCTTCCAGGCATTTGTCTCTTTATTTACATGCGGTTTTGAAAAACAAAAAGGAAAAGTAGAATACATGAATATTTGTTTTTGAAGGACAATACAATACTTTAAACCAAGCTGTTTGCGTCAAAACCTCAAACATAACCCTATTCTACACAACTGGAATTACGTAGAAAAATAAGCTTGCTTAACAATTTACTTTCATCTTTAAGATCAGTCGTGTAAAGTTTATTTTTATTCAATACAACTGATAACCCGGTAAGATAAGTCCCACGTCACTCGCACCTGTTGAAACAGAATGTACCATACCGCATACGTACTATCGCCGTTTATTCTAGGTTTACTGTTAACCGGCGTTAGGTATAAAACTAACAAGAAATATTGTAATGTGTCAAAAATTAAGCACTTGTCGACTTCGATGGTGCATTTGATCCTAAAAGCAACATTAGTGAATAGGTTGGACAAAAAATATTTAAAAAAACAATCTTGATACTTAACAGATGAAAAGCACGTTTTAAGAAATGTAGTCAACTGTCCAGACCATATATATCCTGACCCAAATTAATTTTGGCTATGATCAAAATAAAGGACGTTGATTGTAAACATAAGTTACTAGTTTTTGCTAACGGCTCCGCCGCGCGTGATAAAGTTTTTCCGGGACAAAACCTACGTTCTTCACAAGATGTCATACTATCTCCATACGAAATTTCATCGAAATCGGGTCAGTAGTTCCAGAGATTACTTCCTACAAACAAACTCACAAACATTACCTCTTTATAATATTAGAGTAGATACGTTCCGATTTCAACCTTTGCCATGATTGTTTTTAAACCAAAGAGACACTTGAAATTCCGAACAGCAAAATCGAAGCCGGACTTACACGCATAAAGTCGAAGAATGTGGCCAGTTTCGTGAATATCTCGCGCAGTAGTTAACAGTGGCTTAATGTACTGCCTTTAAACTTATTGTTTTAATTTAATACAAGTAATGATACAAAACCTGTTTTTAGATGGAAATCCACATAAAATTATCCACATAATTTGAAGCATATTATAATCTCCTTTATTCTAAAAGTTATCTTTTTTACATTTTTATATAGTATAGCATTGGCGCGCGGCTCCGCCCGCGTTAAAAAGTTTTTCCGGGATAACAATCTTTTCCCGGGATAATAAATAGCCTATAGCACTCAGGAGTAATGTAGCTTCCTATTAGTGAAAGAATTTTCAAAATCGGTCCAGTAGTTCCTGAGATTAGCGCGTTCAAACAAACAAACTCTTCAGCTTTATAATATTAGTATAGATAAGTTATAAAAATACAATTAAAAATATAAAAAAAAAAAATCACCCTCCGATGGCGAGGCTCAAGACCCAAGCCACCGGTGGTTAGGGATTCAAAGTGAGGAATCTCCTCACAATGCGTGCCGTGTCCAACAGTATTGCCTTCTGCATCTGGCTCTAGACCCAACGACCAATTGAGAGTCTCTTAAGATGTTGGTCAAGGCTCTTTGGTATCAACCCATGTAATATATATATTATATATATATATATCAAGCATATAATTCAATAATTAGGGGCAAAAACATTGAATACATTGTTGCCCTTTTCGCTTACTATATCTAAGTATTAAGGGTATATCTTGAACTTAGATTAATAGCGACATCTTGAACATTTCAGATCAAATTATTACATGATTCCTGAGATAGTTATGCACTAGTGTTGGAATTTAAAAATTTATTACCTATTTTGCGAGTATATAAATGAACTGCTCTAAACAAAACTTAACAAATACTGAATTGTATTTTTTTTTTCTCTACATAATGCATATTTTATACCTTGAACTGATTTTGAAAAGAGCAACACTAGAGTTTCTTGCACGTTCTTCTCTAGTGAGAACTGGTGGTAGAGTTAATATTGACGGAATCTAAATAATGTATAACATTTTATGGGTTCGAATAAATTATTTCATTTCATTTCATTAAGTGTACATCTTTTGTCCAATTACCGTGTCTTCACGTAAAGCAATAAACATGTTGATTGTTGATTGTTAAAATAAAACCGGTTTTATTATTTCCATTATTACAGCGTCGCTAAGCGAGTTGTTTTTGTGAATACAAGTTTTTTTTTTCTTTTTTTATTATAATGTAATTAAGGATATTAAAGTTTTATTTACATCCGATTTTATATTATATCTTTAATTTGCAATTCAAGCATGGTTATATATATCGCACCTTTAGGACGAAAACGACGCAATTCAAAAAAATCGAAAATTGAGTTATCGTCATAAAATTACTTAAAACGAAATTTTCAATACAACAATAGTTCAAACACCGCCATATTCAAGCAGGAAAAGGACAAAATTATTATATCGGTCCCTTTTTTATTATATTTTCATAAAAAAGGGACCAGTTTTAAGACATTTTATGACGATAACTCAATTTTCGATTCTTTGAATTGCGTCGTTTTCGTCCTAAAGGTGCGATATATCCACATAGATACATTGATTTTATCGCAAATCTCAAGGCAACGTTAGATACTATATGAATGTTGGGACACATAAATCATTCTAATCTGAATTCAAAGTTCATTCATAATAATATGTAGTTCAAATGCTAGACAAGACACACCGAGAAAGTGGCGCCAGCGGAGCCCGAGGCGCATTTTGACGGTGAAATCGCGTGACTCGGGTTTATCTTAAGTAGGTACTTTAAGCACCACGTTTGAAACAATTACCTCTTTAACTAATTGAAATGTTGAGAGGTTTTTAGATTAAAAATATGATTGCGTTTAAATAGCCCTCTTCATTTTGAGAGATAATATGTCATGGCATTCAGCAATCAAAAATGATATTATGAATTGAGAGATTCGCCGGAAGAGCCAATTGCTATCCCTCGCATAAATCTGCTCGTGTTTTCCGATATTTACTCAACAAATATTTTTCTACTAGCTTTTGCCCGCGGTTCCGCCCACGTGAATAATTTTTCCCGGGATAAAAGTCTCGCTTTATATTTTACCGGGATAAAAAGAAGCCTATGTGTTAATCTAAGACATGATCTACCCGTGTGCCAAATTTCATTCAAATCCGTTCAATAGTTTTTTAGTGAAAGAGTAACAAACATTCATACATCCATACTTACAAAATTTCGCGTTTATAATATTAGTGGGATTTAACTTCATATATCTAGAAGTGGAAATAACCTCCACACGTCTTTAATCCTCACATTTACTGACGTACATGTACAATATTACGCTCAGATATGACGTCAAGAAGTCATGACTTTTCGTCAAGATTGCTAAAGTTTAATTGCACCTGTAGTTTACACGTTATCGTACAACTCATGCAATCTTCATAATTTTAGACATAACTTCTAGAACTTTACGTGTTTGTTATTTTTTGTCTTGCTTTTTGTATTGAGACCATATTAGACATCTATAGACTTAGCGGACTATTTTAAATAGATATTACTAATTGAGATTTGTCCTATACGTTTTTTATACTTACTATGATATACTAGATGCTATATTTGCTCACCAACCAAGACTTTGAATGATAAGTACCCACATACTGCCTAGCTCTGCCAGGCAATACAAGATTTAGTTTAACATTTACTTAGTGTTGAATTTTCGTGAATTTGAGAGTTATAAATAAATAATTTAATCTAATCTAATGGACTAAGGCCTTAACCCTCTCAGTTGTAGAGTAGGCCCGTGCTCAGCAGTAAGCAGTATATGATACAGGGCTGGTATGGTATAGTATAGTATGGTAAATAAATGATAAAAGTAAAAATAAGGACTGATTTGGTATTTCCAGTCATAGAAAGATTAGTCGAATATAAATATGCGCACATACTACGTAGTAACCGTTAAGCCGCCGTTCACGACTCAATATCGTGTACTTCTAATTTGTCTGTTCTGGATATTTACTCACCAATACGTATATAATTAGATATCATCATTGCAGCCGGTTTCAGTGAAGAAACAGCAAATATTATCATCTTATAAGTTCTTTGATCATTAAATATATGGCTATAGATGACAATTATTTGGTTAAACCAATATGACATAAAGCAAAAACTTTTTGTATGTTAAATACTGGAAGTTTTAATAATTATTTGATTCGGATAATATTTCTTAACTTGCTTTTGCCCGCGGCTCCGCCCTCGTTAAAAAGTTTTTCCGGGATCAAAGTTCCGTTGTATATTTTCCCGGGATAAAAAGTAGCCTATGTGTTAATCCAGGACATGATCTATCCGCGAGCCAAATTTGTATCTTGTCGCAAACTTAAAAAACATTCACATACTGGTGGTAGGTCTCTCATTATGTAAGAGGCCGTCTGGGTGGGTACCACCGCAATGTCTATTTCTACTGCCAAGCAACTGTGTGCATGCACTGTTGTGTTTCGGTTTGAAGGACATTGTAGCCAGTATAACTACTGGACATAATGAGACTTAACATCTTATGTCTCAGGATGACGAGCGCAGTGGAATGCTACACAGTACTTTGTAAGTCAAGGTGCTGGATGGTGTTGCTACTGTTTACGGCATGCTCGTCTCATCATTCAATGCTATAAAAAAAAAAAAACATAAACCTTACATATTTCCATACAAACTTTCATCCCCTATTCCCTATTGTTATTTTACACCCTTGAGGGTAAAACTTTTACAAACGTCGAATGTCATATTTATTTATATCGAATCAACGGCCTAAAAATAAGTTTCAAGCTTCTAGCTCTAAAAATGACGATGCTTCCATACAAACATTTCATCCCCCCCTATCGACCCCTTACAACCATTTTTTCGCATTAAAAAGTAGCCTATGTCCTTTCTCAGGCACAAGACTATGTTTGTTCTAAATTTCGTTTAAATCAGTTCAGTATTTTTGGCGTGAAAGCGCGACCGACAGACAGAGTTACTTTCGCATTTATAATATTAGTAAGGATTAGTAAATACATTGACAAGGTTTCCTAAGAATATGTATTTAATATTAAAATTGTAATGAACACAAGGTCAAAGTAACAGGTCACACAAGACCTTAAACTTTGACATTGAGAAAACTTTATTTCTCGTATTTACATTTGAAACTCATGTTTGCATGATCAGTAAATATTTGCGCCGTGTCTGGTTACTTCAACTAAAAATCTTAACAGCATGGGCGTAAATAAGGGGGAGTTTTGGGGGTCCGGACACCACCGTCCCCCCCTTTTTTTTTTTTTTTTTTTTTTTTTTTTTTTTTTTTTCGCGGGGAAAAAAACGCGTTATCGCTACCACCACTGGGGGGTGAGTGGAACGGTTATGTTGGTTTCACACAGTCTTACAGCCCAATGTCGACACTCGGGAGTATGGCATCATCCGAGCGAGCATTGGACCGAGTCCCTAACACTATGTACACCCTACACCGGCATACCAACCAAAACCCGCGGTGGCCTTCTTCGGCGCATACGAGACGGCCCCGGGGTATCTTGTTGCACTAAGATAGCTGCACGGGACCGTCCCTGCACCACCGTCCCCGCTTAGCTTACAACAAAAATAATCCAGGCCACAAAACATGTACGCATGATAATGCCTATGTGCACTTCTAGGAAACTTTCGCATTTATAATACTTTGATGGCGGGGGGGGGGGGGGGGGGGGGGGGGGGGGTTGTATACGTCTTATTTGTTCAATGGAGGTTTACGGCAAGAACCCACACCAATGACATTTTGGTATACTTGGACCCCTCTATGTGAAGTCAGTTTATGTCGCAGGGGATTTCTATTTCAAGGTCGTATCGACAGTTGGATGTACGAAATAAGTAACACATTGTTTACTTATTTCATACATCCCACTAGTAAACAATGTGTAAGAAAACAAATGCACTGTTTTTTGCTTTGACCTATTAATTATCTTTTGTATGTTGACCAGACTGGCTGACAACATTGACTTTTTACGGTCATTTGCTTCATTGACAGTTACAGACACATTTACTCTTGCCTTAATTGCGACGTTAGTATCTATTGTGGCAGTTCTTATGACTTGTACTTAGCTGCTACCTTTACTTTTACTTTTGAATAAACTAGCTGTTAGTAACAACTAAACAGATATTGACAGATATGACCCAGAGTCATCTAAAATCTCACAATGTATCATTATTCACCCTTGACCCGTATAACAAGCGACGTATTGTCGAACGGTAGTGAGCTAAACGTAATTGGAGGGGCTTCTTTGCACTGCATTGTAAATTGAATAAACCTTGATGGTGGAAAGTTCACTGCGGTCAATACATCTTCAAATTTAATTGCAAGAGTATAAATAATGCACCTGTTATATGTGGGATATTTTATAGTTAAGAGGATAGAAAGTACTACTGGTGGTAGGTCTCTAATATGTGAGAGTCCGTCTGGTACCACCGCAATGTCTATTTCTACCGCCAAGCAGCAGTGTGCATGCACTGTTGTGTTTCGGTTTGAAGGACATTGTAGCCAGTATAACTACTGGACATAATGAGACTTAACATCTTATGTCTTAGGATGACGAGCGCAGTGGAATGCCACACAGTACTTTGTACCAGTCAAGGTGCTTGATGGTGTTGCTACTGTTTATGGGTGGTCGTATCGCTTACCAACGGGCAAACGGCTTGCGTCTCGTCATTTAATGCAATAAAAAAAAGAGTCCAAATTTTCTAGGAATCTGCAAATTTCCATTTTCATCACGTATTATTAATTTATTATGAATATTGGATGATTATTGAGCTTGAAGTAACGTTAGTAAACGTGTTTTTCCGAAACTTAATTTTTGTTGTTACTGACAGTCGCTGCATGTCTTCGACTTCCATGAATATCTCGAGAATTTTTCAGCAATACGAAAAATATATTCAAGTTTAGAAAAATAATTGAATACGATTCTTCAATTTATAATAAACTTTATCTTTTTTCATTACCATGATCTTGAATTTTGTTTGTTTAACTTATACATTAGCGCGAAACTAGTATCACATGTTCGCAGTCTACACGCATATGACCTAAAATTAATGGCAATCAAAATGTCAATGGCGATCAAGGAGTTCATTGAGACTTTATCAATGAAAACTGGTTGGGAGAGATAATCTAATTGGAGTTGGCAGCTCTGGGGATCAAAGTCGTGAGCATGATATGTTTTAGAAGATAAAGTTCAACATAAGGTTAATTGTTTCTTCATGGGAAGAATATAATTCGTTGAAATGTAATGCGAGGCTTATATTTAGATCCGGGGTTTTTCAAGGTAAATTCAACAAAGTAACAACATAGTTCATGGCAATAATATTAATTTCATGCAATAAGTAAAAATAATAGGTTAAAAAGTTCCTAGATATTTTTAACTTCTCTGCTAGTTTTTACTCAATAATTAAAAGGTTATAGAACAATTACAAGGGGCAGAAGCGACGCGTGTTACTATCCCCCATCGTTTTGGCCAGCCTGAAGTTACCTTATCAGTGTTGATATATAATTTTTATTTTTTATAGCATCGAATGACGAGACGAGCATGCCGTTCGCCTGATGGTAAGCGATACGACCACCCATAAACAGTAGCCACACCATTCAGTACCTTGAGTTACAAAGTACTGTGTGGCATTCCACTGCGCTCGTCATCCTGAGACATAAGATGTTAAGTCTCATTATGTCCTGTAGTTACACTGGCTACAATGTCCTTTAAACCGAAACACAACAGTGCATGCACACTGCTGCTTGGCGGTAGAAATAGACATTGCGGTGGTACCTACCCAGACGGACTCTTACATAATATGAGAGACCTACAATAAAAAACAGGAATTTTCAATGTAACCTATTTAGGAAAGAGACTCTTGTGATAAGCAGATACGGTATGAAATTCATTAAAATGATGATTAACGTCAATCATTATAAAACGGGTATGTTTGTTTGACCCGCTTCTTGAATGGGTCTTCCCCTATGTTTATCGATTTCACCAATCAGTCAGTATAACTTATAACTAAACTTGAATCACTAGCTGTAGTCGATGTTGAATTTTTCTCTGTCTATTTGTCGTTTATCATTTGAAATATCTAAAATAAGGCCGATAGAAAAGGGAATTGTGTTCAATAAATCAGAGGTCGTGTAGTTACGTAATACGTTTTTAGATGCCTTATTATGTGATTTGGGATAACTAAGTATCGTATTGGATACTGACGAAGGCGAGTTAGTAGTTTTGGATGCCCTCGGCTGTGTATTTTACTTACGTCACTAACCCTATGTTCTCAGATGTATTTACTACTATAACGAACTACAATTTGGGTCGGATATTTATCGGAATCCCAGAAACTACATGTCTAATCGTGATGATTTTCTTCGTAAGTTCATCTCTCAAAGTAATTAATGTCATGGATAGATTAGATAGGCCTGTAGAAATTGCATGTCGTTCACACTTCCCTTCAGTGTATTATTTCCAACATAGGTCGTCCTATGTCTGTTCCAATATCTCCATTAGGTTCTAATTGGCTATAAGGAAAGTCCGACTCCGCCTATTGCAACACAAATATAAACTTTGATTCTATGAATTATAATTTTGTTATTCACATACACGCATGTATCCTTCAAAACAGATTTTCTCAGAATCCGTTATTGATTTATAGATGTACTAGCTGGAAAAGGTAGTAATCAGAATGAGCATCGGCAACGTCCTCCAAAGCTAAAAAAACAGGTGCTGTGTAAATTTTCCTGTACCAAAACTAATATTCACTATGACCGCACAAAAGTTTGGCTGTGATCATTGTCACTACTATGACATTTACAACCGGTTTGAGTTCATGAATTAGGAGGTGTTACTTGTCATAGTTGTGGCATAGAGTACATAATTTTGCTTCTAGAAATAACTGACTTATAGTTTTGTACAATCGGTAAATCTTATATGTAGGTTTACCTGATGCAATTACTAGGTAAAAGTCTCTCCATATTCTTCTAATCAGGTGATTTTAACTATCCTGTTCAAAAAAGGGGCGATAGGACGGCTGAGCTTCATGAGTTAGCAGAAGAACCGCATGTAACGCATCTCTGTGCTCCCTGGTATTGCAGATGTTCATGGGCGGCGGTGATCACTTACCATCAGGTGAACCGTATGCTCGTTTGCCCCCTATATCATAAATAGCTGCTGTGTCGAATAACACGGAAAATAATGGGAATATGCATGAACTTCTCAGATATTCTTATCTGATGATAGACAAAATAAAGCCTGTGGCATTTGTAATTAAGCTATAAGCAATTGAAGATCAAGATATCTTATTGAACGTTCTTCGACAAATTGTAGCCGTCGGCACCCGTATCCAAACTAATAAATCATCAAGGTATCATCAAATTGTACCATCACGCGATGGCGTCCACTAAGCGTTGAATCGTGTTCAAGCTTCCTAAGGCAAGTAATTACTGTCTGCAAACTTTGAACTTCGCTCGAGCGTGTTAACGTTACTTGGAAATGAGTTTTCAAGATTTATTTCTGTTTCGAGAAATTTGTTGTTTATTCTATCATTTGGTTTGCGTATAATTTATACCAATTGAGTTTAATTTGTATGATTATACGTCCTGAATGATACTATTATAGCATTGCTTAAGATCTTGGATTGTATTTCATAAAAAAGTTGTGATAGTGTCTTGTTATAATTTATCTCATTTATATCTTATAGATGTCTTTACACTAAAATAACTTTATCGTGTATTTCACAACTACAATATCGATTGTCGTATAATTGATAATTTGTTGTTAGTAAACGTACACTACATGCGTGTTCATAATTACATTATTGTACGGAGGTTGTTTTTTGATAAATTTTTTGCACCTCTATCTTCTGTTTTATTCATGACATGCACGAATTCTAACATTCTACTATACCATCTATCAAATAATGCTATTCCACTTTTTTCTACGTCTTTTATACAAAACATTTTGCATTTCAAATATTCGATAGATCATAAGTAATAAAGGTTGATTTCGTATATCGTTACAATAAAACATACACATTATAGTTGCCCAATTTGAGAATCGAACTTAAAACTCCACAGTCCTCAGTTCACAGCTCTGTTGCGTTACCACTAAATCAATAAAGGAATATTTATAAATTAATATTCATATTTCGAACGCCTTTAACTTTTTTCACATGTAAACTCGAAAAATATTGTGAAATAAACATTAAACAGAATGTTAAGTGCCATTATTCCAAGTTGAGCATAAGGTAGGTGTTTGCCCTTCATTGGGATTCGTTTAAGGCATAATGTAATATAATAACTACGCTGATTGCATCATCAGTGATTTAGAATGATCCATCCTTGACATAACGCGTACAATAGTTATGCAAATAAAACATTAAATATATACACAACTTGTTATAAAAGAAAACCAAGATGCCAAAGTTAATATCTATGGGTAACGCGTTGACTAGTCACATTTCCAAAAGAACTTCACCTAAAAACAATATTTTTTCTGATATATAATATTTTCTATCTGTACGATTTGCATGTCATATATTTTTGTTTTTGTATTCTGCAGCATTTTTTATATATTAATGAATCCTTAATAGATCCTTGTTATATTGTTTTACTACAATTTGCAGCTGTGTAACAGGTTCTTGATGATCTTTTAAATCTTTTTAAGTTACTTTTATCCTTAGGCATCCATTGATAACTAAAAGGTAACATGGGGTCATTATCAAGGAATTTAAACATCTTTCTAATAAACTAGCTGCGACAATCACAAGGGATATCGTTTAATGATTGTTTTTTATATATAAACGTACGTCGTGACTTTTAAATCAAACGGGAAAGTAACTTGTTTTTGGACAGCTACAGTGGTTAATTAGAAAGACATAATTGTTACAACAGAAGGGTCTACAGGCAAAAGAAACCCTGAAATCTATAAAGCGTTATACAAGCAACCGTATTTATAAGGAGAGTTAACGGGCTTAGGGGATGAGTTTCCTTAAATGTTTTTTAGTGCTCATCCACGCTACTCATAAAACACGTCTGCAAAATTACATACTGAATTCAAAAATAGTAGCTATGTATTGTTACAGCAAAAGGAGTAATGTTTTTTTTTATAATATAGGGGGCAAACGAGCATACGGTTCCCCTGATGGTATGTGATCACCGCCGCCCATGAACATCTGCAATACCAGGGAGCACAGAGATGCATTGCCGGCCTTTGAGGTGGGAATACCTACGCTCTTTTTTTTAAATTGTTCTCTGTAACTCCTTTACTCATGCGGTGTTCTACAGAATATGACTACCAATAATGCAATCAATAGTGTGGTGTATGAAATAAACGACACATCAAATACGGTAGGACACATAATTAGCACTTATTTGAGAAATAGTTAATATCCGATGATGACGTGACTACGTCGCTTGAATCACGTAAGCCATACTAAAGCCGGCTTGTAAATATGATTGCGAAAAACGCTAAAGGGCAATGACGAGATGAGACATTGGCCACGACTTTTTGTTTTGTTAGAATATTCTGGAAGAAATATTTCAAAAAATGTATGAGATATTACACTCGTTTGGTAAATAAATGACTACTGTAAATATAATGATTAATCTATGTACGAAGATTGAAGCATAAAAAAGTGATAATTTTCATCTGTGTCAAGGGGATATGACACACAGTACTCTTGATATAACTTAAACAAACTCAATAGTTAAATTATTTAAATAAAACTTTTTGGTCTGTGTTATTACTTAATTTAATTCTTTACAGTTTTTCATAAAACTATAGGTACTATTGATTTTAATGTACCTTATTTCTATTTAGTTATTGGATTTATCTCGAAATTCTAGTTTCTATAGGATTTCAAGCACCTTTAATTTACCTCACCCAATTTCAATTTTGCTTTTAGCTACTTCATCATATCCATAATGTTACTGTTTAATTGTACCACATTTCATCACCAACATTACAAACGCTACTTTGTACAGTTATGTTGAAAACTTAAGCATCAGTATAATTTAAATTCAAATCATCTTAAACAATGTCGCAATTCCTTTCGTAACCTCCCCCTTGCAATAGTGCCAAGTTTTCAATGGCCGCTCAACATCGTAAGACTATTGAAATGAGTTGGTTTATACCGTGATGGTATGGAAAGGATGTCAGCGAAGGCGTGGAGGTATACGCTTGGTGTGAACACAAACCAGTTCTTGTTTACTCTAAAGTACAATGAGATCTGGTTATACTTAACCATAGAGACTTAATGCTTTGAGTAGGATGTATGGCATGTTGAAGCGTAGGTTGCCTTGGTCAAATGATATAAAATCTACAAAAGGTAAGGAGTTCCTGTTTATTTTTGTGTTTTGAAATATTTAATTCGTTTATCTAATAATTAAATTAGTCTTACTTGATCGGTCACAGTTTTTGTGAAAAATTTGTTCGTTTTTGTATCAAAACTTTATTATTGTTGGAGGTTTTACGATTGAAATCACCAAGCGAGATGACTATTGAAATGTAACTGGCAACTTCCGCTTTAAGTAATCAGAAAACGTAATATTTTTTATATCGGTCTGTTCTTAGATTTATGCAGTTTGTCATTTTTCATCCATATTTATTTTGCGTGAAGTAGGTACTACATTGTGTATATAATTCTTTGTAAAGCCTTTACGTCAATAAATCTCTAGGAAATCTTATGGTTGTTGCTATCTTAACATAACCGAACATAATTATAACATTTGTTTTGTAACAATCCTAAGTAGGTGTTGTAAAATGTCTAAATATTGCATGTAATTACAAAGAAATGTGTAGTTAGCAAATTAATAAAAACCGGCTATATTAAACCATCAGCTAGTAGATTAACATCAAGTATTGAAATACATGAAATGATGACGTCTGATAAAGGTCGCAGGAACACGCTGGATGCAGGACGCTTTTGACAGGTCCATCTCGAAATCTTTTGGGGTAGCCTATATTCAGCAGTGGACTTAATATGGAAGATGATGAAGAAAGGCTGTTGACACTTGATAGCAAATGGATTAGACCAGTTCCATAGCTGCTAAAAATGTTTATCCAAATCTTGGCTTATGTACCAAATTTCAGCTTAAGCCATCCAACAGTTTATACGTGATTGTTTAATGAACCACCAGACAACTTCACAATCTTTTACATAGTAGGATAAAATAAATTTCGTAGACGATTCTATATTTCTGGAATGCGTGTACACTTGTAGGAAGGCTGACCTCAGATGAGATTTATTGAAATCCGCATTCTAAGAATAATGCTTATGAATGCATAGAAATAGACGTCAAATGCAAATTTAATTGATTAACAGGGAAAGGGCTTAGACATAACAAACAGTAGAACTGAATTTTCCTCAATTGATATCATAAAATAACAACTCGGTAAGCTTGTCAAAGCTGCTTGGATTTATCGCGGACAAAGAAGGGTTTGCCATGAAATAGTCTAACAACAATGAATATTTTCCACATATTCATAAACGGTGATAATTAATTATGCATGCATGGTCAATTTTAATGTAAATTCCAACACCGTGTAAATACCTAAAAAAACATTTCAACTAAAACTTTCGCAATTACTTAAAAAAAAATCACTTAGACGAATTGCATTCATGCAATCGGATTACCGCCACACCTGTAATGAAAATGCACTTTTCTAATATACTAATAGTATTGACGTCACATGATAAATCATGAGATAGACATCCCTCCGTTGCGTCGGTCTCAAGCTGTCAAGGTGAGGTGGGTGTGTCGCCGCGTCATTCTTGTTTGCTCCGACTTGATGAGGCTATTGATATTGTTTGATTAGGCCTATGTGGAAACAACCCTTCATTTAAGGTAGTTATTTCAGGAAGACACTGTGCACTCATTTAGTATGGTTTCTGCGCAATTTACGATCATATAGGCGTGTGCTTCGGTTTTGTACACTGAAAGCTATAGCAACCTATTATAGGTTTACAGTGTTGACAAATAATATTTTTCTTGTCTCATTTTTCTGGATATATCTATGATTTAGTAGTCCCTTAGTCAGGATACTATAAAAATAGAAAACAAGTCATATTTCTGCCTAATGAATTTTCCTCAATATTTATGATGCCTTTTAAACTTAAAGTACGTGACAATATGACTAAGGTGATATGAAAAAGCAGTGCGAAAACACTGAGTGATGCACCAACTTCCTTATTCACCGATCGCTGTTCACCATTTGTGGTCGCATTGTATTACTCAAGCCACTTGTAACATAAAACCACGTTGCATCGATATTTTTCCACGCTTCTGATAACCGCATTAAATAATCAACCAACGGTAACTTTACCAGAATACTAGGTGTAACCTTGTTTTTAAGATCACATAGACTGTATGTCTCGTCTCCACTTTCAGAGAAAGAAAATTTGAACTTCACGTAGAATTATGTCTGTCTTGAAAACAGCATGAGAGTCAGTGGACTCACTATCGAGAATGATTACGAGCGGGTGAGAAGAAATAAGGAAGTAATTGATAGAAGTTCAGTGGTACCTAAAACGGTTGTTGACGCCAAGACGCGATACAAACAGCGCCAGTCTGATTTAAAAAGTTTAAAAGTATTTATAAAGCTTAAAAAACAATGTTTACAACGTACAAAGGTCAAAAATTTGTTAATATATGTAGATATATTGGCTATTAAGTCTCAGTTTGTTTTTAATTTCAAATTCTTCTGAGTTGGAGATGTGACTAATACCTATTTTAATGTTGATGTAATGTTAACAATGCCAGTTTCTACAAGTTGTACCAGCGCGTGATTATCATACTAAATCTGCTAATAGCGGCAACACCTATTTGCCAATCCCGTCGCGTCGACTGTCTGAATACCTCGACACCGCAAAATAACGATGTCAATATTATCTACCACGTATTAGGTATTGCCTCACAATTGGATGCGGTTCTTATAAGAGAACATTAAGCGTGTCAGGGGTTTTGTTTTTTTTTGTACTAATTCCTTTTGGCAGTCTTTACATAATATAGATTATTGAAGATTTCGTGGATAAAGAAACTTCCACCTTCCCCAGTTTTTCTTTTACGAGCTGTAGAGCCATGGCATAGACATATTTCCTTATAGCATAAATTACCTGTTCATCTGGAGTAGTACCTACAGAAAACCAAGGTGCATTGACAGTTTGCTGCACTACGTATTATAATCATGGACTTTGCGGAGGCCCAACTACCCTTCTTTTTTTTCCTGATCGATTCCTTTCTTTGAAAGCCAACAAGCATTTAGTATCATATGACTCACTTGCTCATACTCTGGTCTATGCAATAGAAATAGTATATAATAATAAATTCGATTATTCTAAATACGCGGTATCTAAGCCGTAGGCACACTATCAACATAGCACTGTATGCAAATAAGTTCCAACACGTGCTGGTTTCTTGTCTATTTATAAATACAACAGGTTTGACTGCCTGATCTTGGAACTTGGAATTCGAAACTAGGAATAATTCCTGAAGATTAAAGCTAGGCTCGTACTTACATTGCATTGCAAAGTATAGTGGAAGGCAGAAACCGCTGAGGTCTCTCACTCAATATGGCTCATATTTATGTCAGGTATCTCGAAAACACCATACAAATTCGGCATAATCTGAGACTTTCAGACATTTCGTAACAAATAACCTATATCTACGGCTTATCGAAGATGGCGTAAGACAGAACTCTGATCTCATGGTCTGTTGATTTGAGTCTACAACACCCAACAAAGAATATTTCAATATTATGCTCTCATACAATATTTATTTAACATGAACGTGCCTTCGTGCAATATTTTATTATGCCTTTTATACCGCTACTTGACGTGTCAATTGAGTAATGTGTACACTGTTTCATAATAAAAAGATAGTGCGCAACCGAGTCCTTAATCTGTTCGAGATAACTACGGCCAACGAGTGTGCCATTTAATTAAAAAAGGCATTTTCCCGATGCTTTTTAGTGAATGAGTTTCATACATGAAAATATCAACTTTTTCTTATTTTGATATTCGAGACTCAAAAGTTTATACTATTGGGTCGAAAATTGAATGTATAGAAGGAACCACGGCTGGTTCTTGGCTTCACAGTTTTTAAATTTAAATGTGTATTTGGTGATGTTTCGCTTCATCCCAAGGGCACTGGGACACACGACTCGTAATTTTATAATTGGCTAAGCGTAAACAAGTCGGAAAAACAACAATGGGCGTACTAAAAATATTGTGAGACGGTTTCGTTTTGGCAGACATTTGTTTTTCCCAACAATTTATTTTCGTTTCATGCAACTGTAATGTACTCACGAACTGTTTGCTGTAACATTATTTTAATGGTTTCCGAGTTCCGAAATTTTGAATGATTATTGCTAACCAGATAAAACTCTTGAAATAAGTATCTAATCATTGAAATATTTACTGGTAAGGGCTTAAATGTTTTTTCAAAACCGTCATACTCAAAAGCAAACTTGTAAATCGGGTGCCTGCATCAAATACGTCTTCATTCATTCACCGAATTAAAATACATTAATTCCTCTTAGCAATAAAATCGTTTATTGTTTTACCATTTCGAAGATCTATAACCGCTGTTGTAAAACTTAAAACCAACGGCCATTTTACATCGAGTGAGGCTGTCACGTCGTGTGACGTGTTGCTATTTTTAGCTGACCAGTTCCACCACGCTACATTATGACTCCAGAGAGAAAACGCCCCGTGATGGATGTTCCAAGTCGTTTAAATCGAAGGTTTTATGTCAAGTCTGAACAGGATTGCGGTAAAAACTGTTATTAAATTTATTGCGACGTCTTAGTGGCTATATTGGTTGTTCCCTTATATTATGTTGTCTTATAAAATGTCTTGAACGGTTTTAAATGGGCAGCGGTAATACAAATATTGTGATTAATCGATTCAATACTAACTGATACATTTAAAAAATAAGAATATGGCTATGATTGAATGGGAATATCTTATATTCTTCCTCGGAGTTATGACGTTCAATTAATTCCTGATACCTATAGCTCAAGAAATCCGCCTGTAACAAGGGTTATGTCCGTAGTGTGACTCTTAGATATGCATATTAATTTATTATAATGCATTGCCAATGAGCATACAAATCATGTACTTTACTTATAAGTGGAGGTTATTAACTTAAGAAAAATAAAAGGTATTTTCGCTTTGCATAAATCTGTTTATGCATACGCATAAAATTCCATTGATTAATTGCCTTAAAGGTACGTAGCTTTATTTTTAAAAACTTGAATGGAAGTAAACCATTTTTTTTTCAAACAGCCTTCTTTACGTCAATAGTTTCCCTTCCACGGTCATTTTTTGTGAATCTGACGAATCACGTGTCAGGAAGAATAAAGAAGCAATGTCAAAGGACTAGAATAGCTAATAATAGTATTTATTTGTATACAAAAACTAAGCAGGCAACCTGATTGGTACCCCACTTGAAAACGCCAATAACTATAAGTTTTTGGGTGCATACCTGATCTGCAGAAAGTTTTAGTGAATTATAGACAATACTATTAATATGGTGTAGTCTCTGTAGCGTAACTTTGACCAAGAAACTTTAGAATAAGATAACAATATCATTTAGCAATGTCGACCTTTATGTTAGTTATTCAACACCAAACACGGAGTAATACAACATAAATTACTCAAATGCAACACATAACGTGATTTGCATCAGTCATATTATGACTAACTAGCATTGTGCGCGGCTCCGCCCGCGTGGAAAAGTTTTTCCTGGATAAAAAGTAGCCTATACCACTCAGGAGTAATGTAGCTTCCTATTAGTGAAAGAATTTTCAAAATCGGTCCAGTAGTTCCTGAGATTAGCGCGTTCAAACAAACAAACAAACTCTTCAGCTTTATAATATTAAGTATAGATTATGTTGTAAGATTGTAAAGATCTGTCAAGAATCTTTGCAAAGGTCAATTGCGTAGAAAATAACCGTAACTTAAAGTATACGTTAGTTTTATATGAATGAGAACTTCATATCATCATTAAGGAGTACCAACTGAATGGAGAGATATCCCTCAAAGGTAATTTTCGCTAAAAATTGTAATGTCGCCAATGAGAACACGGGGATGCAAGTTGGATATAAATTTAAATTAAAATTTATTTCCTCAAATTGCAACCGCATATTTAGAAGAACATGAGTTATCTAAATTAGTAAGATATTGTGAAACGAAGACTGCCTCAGTGGCGTAGTTGTATTACGCTACAACTGCAATGCTGAGGTCTCGGGTTCGATCCCCGGGTCGGGCAAAGTGATATTGGATTTTTCTAATCAGTATTAGCTCGGAGTCTGGAATTTGTGCTCGATATGGCGATAGGCTCGCCCCCTATCTATCACATCATGGGACGGAATACGCACGGCGAAAAGTGGGCACTAGTTGCGCCTCTGCCTACCCCTCTGGGGATAAAAGGCGTGAATATGCGTATGCGTAGTAAGATATTGTGAATAATATTTTCTATATTTAGTCTGGAGAATGGAGATAGATATGTTTGTTGTGTTGTAACTCGTAAGATTTACATGGATTAGAACTCGTGTCCAAAGTGTGCTTAATCTTATTCTTATCGTTTAGAGAGACAGCGCTATAAATATCATCTGTGGTTGTATTTTAAAGTACTTAACTATACTACATTTTATGGTGTCAAATTTAATCCAAATATATCAACCAACGACACACATTTTGTACAATAATCATTACAATTCCACTGTTATTTCATCATAAGTTCTATAAACCGTCTCAATTCGTTAAAAACTTGTAATTAAAGTACTTTTTCAATCATAATTAATGGTGCAATAATAATAAGGGCTATGTAACAAGCCGTAGTCATGATTATTGTTCACAGCTTCGAAGCGCTAGCGCAGTATCCACTGTACTTAAGTAATTACCCCCTATTATCGTAACTTGTACATGAACGTAATTGAAGACTTCTCAAGGAGAAATACTTATAAGTAATTCCTACACATGTACTACATTTCGGTGACTGCCTCGGTGGCGTAGTTGTATTACGGTACGACTGCAAGGCTGAGGTCTCGGGTCGATTCCCGGGTCGGGCAAAGTGATATTGGATTTTTCTATTCAGTATCAGCCTGGATTCTGGAATTTGTACCCGATATGGCGATAGGCTCGCCCCCTATCACATCATGGGACGGAATACGCTTGGCGAAAAGTGGGTGCACTAGTGGCGCCTCTGCCTACCCCTTCGGGGATAAAAGGCGTGAGCATGCGTGCACGCGTGCGTACTACTTTTCCCGTAGAAATCCTTTTTGCAATATCGATAATAATTTTTAATTTGATGATGATGATGATTTGAATGATTTATAATAATTTTTGCACACCTGTGTCTATTTAGATAAGGAAATTAGCTTATAACTATATATAAGCGGGCGTTGACGGGCTAAGAACATTTTTTACAGAAGGCGTAATTACTGAACTAATGCTTTGAATGAAATAAAAAATACACTAATATAAAGCTACAATGTTACAAGTAACGACAAAAGGCTGCCGCGGATAAAGCCAAGCTAAGCTAGTTTTTTTAATAATAGATTTCAATATCGGAAACAATAATTATAATCAATTTAATACATTCCTATAACAAATAAGTCTAATCGTGACCGTGTACCTAATATAAGGCCGAGTCTACGTCGGGTGGGTCACGATTTTTTAATTCTTAGGCCGACACTCCAGCCCCCAGAGCCAAAATGAACCTTTGTTTGATGATAAATGTTGCAATTTAGAACGTTTCAATTTCGACATTGATATTTTATAATTTATTGCTTGTTTTGACCATGTTTAATAACGTAACCGGGATAATAATTTACAAATTTATTGAGAATTTTGTTGACACGGGTTAAGTTTTAAATTAAGTTAATTTTTTAAGAGATGCGTCATCGGAAAATCCACTTAATTAGCTTACTTACTTGAATATTATTTAGTTGGCTTTGCTTTAAAGCATCACATTAAACATATGACTCAAGGGGGTCAACAAACCTATATTTTTAAGCTTTTAAGTTACTTACAGAAACTATATTAACCGTAATTTATCCGAAGATTATAACAATTCGTTACAAAAATAAGCTTATGTTTAAAAATCTCTTGATCTGTAATCTCAATGCTACCATCGCTCCCCCTATCTTTTCTCCCCCTTCTAACACCCTGTTTTACTGTCTCTACCTATTTTTACTTATGTTTCGATAATAAAGTTGTACCTAACGTTCCTAAACTAATGTTTGAAACGCGGTCAGACTATTAACTTGTAGTTTTATGTGAAAATGGTTTATCGTAGCAAACGTTTAAGCTCAAGGTCTGCACGAGCCGAGATTGTGTCAGACCTTGCAATTGCCTCGCTCTTGTCGTCTACACTGTATCTCCTAAAGTCTAAACCATAGATCTAGGTAAATTGCCTTCGAGGAATTCATTATTTACTATTCAATATTTATCTCAGTACTCGTTTGTCAATCTATACTATAATATTATAAAGAGGAATGATTTGTTTCTTGTTTGTAATGGACAAACTCAAAAACTACTGGACCGATTTTGAAAATTCTTTCACTAATAGGAAGCTAAATTACTCCTGAGTGCTATAGGCTACTTTTTATCGCGGGAAAATATTTTTACCCCGGAAAAGTTTCACGAGGGCGGAGCCGCGAGCAGAAGTCTAGTTATTTAATATTTCATGTTTATATTTGGCGCAATTGAGCTACTAGTGTTTTGAATGCTGTTGGTTTACTTAATTTGCCATTAAATGATCTACTGGTTTTTATATCAATGTGGGTTCGTATAATAGTAGTCTGCTGCAATCTGTGATACAAATAACAAGGTACACCGACTTTCTGTAGCGATGACATCAGCTATATTTTGTCGATAAAATATTTAAAAAAACATTCAGTTTAATGGAAAAACTACCTGCAACCTTGCCCTGCAATTCTCGACTTTAATAACTAAAGGCTATCGCATAACTTGTAGTTATTACAATTATTTCTAGAATATAATGTCTGAAGGGCGTGCGGAAAGACACCAACGCAGGTGATAACAATGACCTAATAGATCAACAGATAATTGATACGTTCTAATCTAACATTAGGAAGTGCTAGCTCGTGACCGGACGTGCGTGCGCTGCGAAATGTAACATGTATTTTTACTTAATTGATACCATATCTAGCTGTACTTGTGATAGGTCGTATTATTGTTTGAGGACTCTGAAGGTTCCGGCATGCAATCATAGTGAACAGTTGAAGCAAAGGCCTTTTAAAATAAGTCACAAGTATACATTTGGATCCAATTTACTGGTGGTAGGTCTCTCATATGTAAGAGTCCGTCTGGGTAGGTACCACCGCAATGTCTATTTCTACCGCCAAGCAGCAGTGTGCATGCACTGTTGTGTTTCGGTTTGACGGACATTGTAGCCAGTGTAACTACTGGACATAATGAGACTTAGCATCTTACGTCTCAGGATGACGATCGCAGTGGTGTGCCACACAGTACTTTGTAAATCAAGGTGCTGAATGGTGTTGCTACTGTTTATGGGTGGTCGTATCGCTTACCATCAGGTGAACGGCACGCTGGTCTCGTCATTCGATGCTAAAAAAAAACCTGGCAATACTAGGAATACCTAAGGGTAAAATATTATTATTTTTGTTTGCATTTGCACCTCTATGAAGGTGTTTTCCCATAATTAGAGTAAACGACATGTAATTGCGAGAGCCATCACGAGTCACAAACTAAAGCTGGTTATTAATCTCAGTAGTTCGCGGAACATCAACGTCCGTTGAAAATCGTACCACTGTCGAACAATTATAGGAGTTGCAAAGGGTGTCAGCTTCGAAATTTCTATCCCATATCAAAAAGTATATTGGAACGAAGCTCCTTATCGCGCGTTGTGAAAGGGGACTAGACGGAAAAAATTCTCATGAAAAGTTGTCACGACACTTTTTGCTATTATCTTACTAATATGAACCTTAAGTACAATGTGTAGAAGCTATAATTCTTGAAACGAGTATATTTTTATTTATTTTATTTATTAAAGTCATTAAAACCATTTCTTACTAATCTAATATGAACCTTAAATACATTGCGTAGAAGCTATTTCCCCAGCGTTGGCACGGCACGAGTACAAAAGAATCGAACGTAACATTCTTTTTTCAAATTTTGTTGATTTATTCTACTTTGGTTACTGACATTTATCAATAACAAGACTAAACGTGCTTTGCTCGCGTTTAAAAATCTACTTTATGTGGTAAGCGTAAGATCGAATTTGTGTTTAATCAATCAAAATTTGTGATAAAAATGCTATGCAATAGCTTTACCGCGGCAGTCTCCGAGTGCCACACGTATTTATTTGTTTTTTTCTCTAGAAACTTATGTATTGGAACGGAAATAGGAAAATATTTATATATTTATATATATACACACTCTGTTATATAAATAAAATTTTATTAAAATTCCTTCACTAATTAATCGAAAGGAACTTCGTTCCATCCGGGTGTCCCTTGACACCTCTCATTTTTTTTTACTTCTCGGATAAAGTTATCTACTACTACTACCTCATGGAGGGCGAGTGGACGATTATGTTGGGTTCCTCGATCTTTCGGCTCGGCGTTGAGCCGCACGGAGAGATGGAATAAGTCGGTCGACCGCCGTGTCGGGCCGAGTTCCTAACACTATATATATTATACACCCTATGCAAACATCCTAAAGTATCCGAACCATGTAAACCGTTCCACGATATGCACACCGTTGATGCAACGTGTTGCCACTTGCCGACGAACAATGTAATTAGGTAAGAGCATTGTTGCTCTTTCATAATACACCATTGTTAAATTTTTATCGGCGCATTAATTGGGCTGTTTGCAAATTTGTTCAAACGTTGGGTATGATAGAAGCGTTATTATTTCTAGCAGAGACGTTCAAAGATGTCTTGATATGAAAAAAGCGCAGTGCGGTTCTACGTAGTATTCTGTGCTCCTTTCAACATCTTCGGTAGATCACATAGTTGTGATATCTCATATGATCGCTTCGTTGGAAACTACAAAATCTTTTAGTGACACTACGCGACACCACAACCAAACTATGATTGATTGTGTGAATCACAAAAACAGCGCGTAAATGTGGGTTACTCATCAAGCTAAAATACATGAACAACTTATATTTTAATTTGGAGATTTATGAGACCTTATTTGAACCTGAACCTAAGTATATTCTTTTGGTTCTTCAAATTAAAAGTCTACACATGTAAAACAGATTAAATATTTAAATATATTTACAAGGAAATGTATAAAAAGTACGTATTTATTTGATTACATCAAAGACCTGGTGACTTACCGATATAAAACATTATTTAACACGAAAATATTTTAATCGCAAATACTTGAATACAAAAGCGAACATTGCGTGCGGAATGCGAAAAGCTGTTTACTTTACCACAGAAACTCACGTGATTATCGCTTTAGATTTTAGAATTACAGCATTTCGTAATTGCGAAGTTACGTAGAACTTTATGTGTTGAGACGAGTTGGTAAAATGGCTAAAAATTTAATGATTTTTATATTTCGTGACTGAAGTCAATGAGAAAATATTATTTTACTTATAACTACATATTTTACGGCCAAGGGCTAGGTAAATTGTTTGTACTTTTTATATTTCGGTGTATAATAACAATTACATCAACCCTGTAGTACATACTTGAAACCAACAATTGCTGGATACGGGATTTTTTAAATAGATATCAGAGACTTAACCAAGTAACGGGAGTTCATAAGTTTCAGATTACTTATAAATCTTGTAGGAAACTTTCGCAACTGCAAACATGATGTTTTTACTCACTTTCTTCTTCTTTTTCTTTTAAAAATGGCTCCACCGTGTCATCGGTGATTTTGCCAATGTCAAGTGGGTAGATGTTAAAATAATATAACTTTTTTAAGAATAACTTTCGACCCGAGGTAAACCAAGAAACGATGGCAGCAAAGAGCAATACAACTAAAATATTTGACATTAGTTATGCCAATGAGAATGTAAACAGTAAGTTAACTTAGAACCCATTTAAAACCAAGCACACTTGACAGGAGCGTACAGCATAGATAGCAACACTAGTGTATACTCACTTTTCAAGTGATTACAAACTACCAATACACGTGACTTTTAAAATAAGGTTTGTTTTGTATTTATATTGCTGCATTTTATGACTGCATGCTGCATACATGTTTTTTTAGATATTCTCTAAATCGAAAACACTGCGAGTTTCGAATGATTTTCGCGATAATAGTATACTATAGCGAACACAAAAGATTTAACTTAAAGTATAACGTAACGCAGCAACAATGATTGTATTAGCGATGCGAACAGGGTATGGTAGACATAAATATTAAAGTTTTAGACCATAATTCGACATGGAATTCTTTGCGTAGCACGAACGTAGCCGATGGGAATAATATTTGCATAACTTAATATATTTATTCATTTCGTATACTTATTTTAATTGGTAGGCAAGTAAAATTTTTACCTCGCAACTACAAAGGTTCGTTTTGAATATACTTCTTTTGAATATTTAATGACTGTCATAGTTTTAATAACACATAAGCGATTTTTATTGGTACCTTTGAAGATATTATGTAAGGAGTAGAGATTTAAAACTCTTTCATCCGAAGTACATACTCCTTATATAGAGTTTGTGTGATTGGAATTAAGCTCGAATTACTGTGAGGACATTCGCAAACCAATTTAGGTTTAAGTGACGTTATTTTATTTTAATGAAATGTTGATACACAAATCATGGTTATTTCGCGGTTGCGTACCTTTGAGAAAATTTATAGACTTCATAGTATATTTATATTATACTAGCATTGCGCGCGGCTCCGCCCGCGTGGAAAAGTTTTACCGGTATAAAAAGTAGCCTATAGCACTCAGGAGTAATGTAGCTTCCTATTAGTGAAAGAATTTTCAAAATCGGCCAATAGTTCCTGAGATTAGCGCGTTCAAACAAACAAACAAACTCTTCAGCTTTATATATTAGTATAGATAACGTAAAAAAATCACCCGACTCATTGATTAATATCAATTTATTATATTTTTTTATTAATTAAATTGGTCGTTATTTATAACGACCAATTTCACTGTCTGAATCCTTTGACTCCCTACCTATTGTAAAAAGATTGATTTAATGAAGAACTTTCATAGTTATCGTTGTAGTAAATAATTTGAAAACTGACTTAAAAGTAACAGATATCAGCTCAAACGATGTGAACAAAGTATGTCAAACATTGGGACATTGAAAAATCACACATTTAGCACAAACATCAAATGTTGGCACGCAGCCTTATCGACAGCAATTGTGATGCAAAGTAATGGGCACAATGCACCGGCCACGGGCCAATACTATGACTGACGTCACGCTAGCTGGTCACACGGCTAACTTCACGCGACACGTTAAGGTTTCGATAGGCTTTATTACATTCATGCCTGATGAGTGCTCAAAAAGGCGTAACCTACTGATTATGATTATTTTTAGCTCTCCTGTGTAGAGATAGTCTGCTAACAAAAAAATAAACCGTACGTCAGGATAGCATACTGTTACTTGGTTATCAGGTATCTGCTTGATTGCAACTTCCCTTTGAAGGAATTGGAATAAAAGTTATAGGTAATACATTTTGTTGAAGGTTGTATAGAGACTATATTTCCTGATTCGAATTGATCGGTGATCGAGATAACTACTTCCCCTTAATTCTCTATTCACCTGTTGCACGATATACAAATTGACAACTAACATACTGGACATGAAAACCATGTGACGCATATTATGTGAATATCTCTTTACAGTCAGAATTAACACTATGACGAATTAATAGCATGATTATTGACAGGGGCGTCCCCTACTTTACGACTTCCTTATTAATCTAACAAGATGTAATTCTTTGCAGGAATCTCTGACGGATTGGGAGCGGGGCTTCACTGACGTGCAGGCTCAGGCGGGCGCTTCCGGCCGCAAGTGGAGCGCCAGGTCGCCTGGTGCGCAAGACACAGCTACCGGCCAAAATGCTCCTGTAAACAACAGCAGTGACGCTTGCAAGCTTCTTATTGTGAGATTTTTTTATGTTTACCTACTACGTAGTACGCAGCACAGGGGCCAGGTGATGTTTCAGCTGTATAAATTACGCCGTAGCAGCTTATGGTGGATTCTCGTATGAATGTCTTTTCCTGAAGCAACCATAAAATTAAGCTGCAATTCTAATGATGACAACGTTTTTATAATCTACTAGCGTTTGCCCGCGACTCCGCCCGCGTTAAAAAGTTTTTCCGGGATAAAAGTCCCGCTTTATATTTTCCTGGGATAAAAAGTAGCCTATCTGTTAATTCAGGATATGATCTACCCGTGTGCTAAATTTCATGGAAATCCGTTCAGTAGTTTTTGCGTGAAAGAGTAACAAACATAACTACATCCATACGTTCTTACAAACTTTCGCGTTTATAATATTAAAAGTAGACATTATGTATGTCTTACAAACTTTAATACTAGTGCAGATGTGAGAAACCTTTATGGGAACAATATTTACAAACCAAAATAACACAAACATGTCACAACATTGTTTTAAGACATTAAAACCTGCCACGGAATTGTGAATGGATGCTCCAAGTCACATTTTTGTGCCACTCAGATTTGTTGGTAAACACTGCGGTCGGAATAACCTTTGGCGCAGACGTTCACCGATACTGCAATAAAAATGTCGCGGAATGTTTGTGTGGGCCGACTGTCAGCTGTTTCTTTTTAGATTTTCATAAAAAACTTTTTCATTAGTGTTGATGTCACTTATTAAATAATAGAAGAACTCGATCTAAAAGGCCTACTTAGGGGTCGTCCATTAATCACGTGGGGCTGGAAAGGGGGGGGGGGGGAGGTTGTTCGGAAAAAATCACGAAATATCACAAGGGAGGGTGGGATGGGTAGTGATATCACTGTACTTCGCGGCAGAACTCCAAATTCCATCCACATCAC
The DNA here is from genome assembly GCA_947568825.1 of Sphinx pinastri. NCBI lineage: Eukaryota > Metazoa > Arthropoda > Insecta > Lepidoptera > Sphingidae > Sphinx > Sphinx pinastri. The sequence goes on from OX387615.1 coordinate 3,277,967, forward strand.
CTCGGAGGTTGGCAATCCACCACTGTACGTTTTAGCCGTAATTTTTTGCCACGTACTACTAAACTATGGAACCAATTGCCGCCAGCAGCATTTCCGGACAGATACGACCTGGCGAGCTTCAAAAAAAGAGCGTATTCCCACCTAAAAGGCCGGCAACGCATCTGTGTGCCCCCTGGTATTGCAGATGTTCATGGGCGGCGGTGATCACTTACCATCAGGTGAACCGTATGCTCGTTTGCCCCCTATATCATAAAAAAAAAATATTACACGTGTATTTATTTTTTCGCGCGCGATTGAAATTAGGTTATGTGTACTTGGACTTATATTTTATTTATTTTATTTAAAAAGGTACGTCAATAGTACATGTATATTCAATACTCTAATACACTTTACTTAGGCTTAAAACCAATACATGCACCAATTACAGATGTACACAACATTACTTAAAAAATATACAAATTATGATAGTACGGATAAACAGTATAATATTATAACTTTTGATCAAATGGAACGTCTTTGGTCGGGGAGGCGGGTAGTCTAAAACCTCACTACATATCACCAGGAGGGGGGAGGGGGTACAAAAGTTGCTAAAAACATCACGTGATCAATGGACTACCCCTTATTCATCAAAATCGGATTTCCTAGCATTGTTGTAGCAACGTACATTAAACCATGAGATAATGAATTTTATTCCCAGATCTAGCAATAACTCATTTGCATTAGTTTTTCTATAACACCAAAATTGGCCAGAATTGTATGTTATTCGTAGCGATAGGCTCACACTCACACCACATAATAAGCAGATAAAAGTTCGGTGAAATATAGACACACTAGTATTTTTTTTATTCCGACACGGCAATGTGACCCCACTGCACCTCATGGTAAGCTGAGGGGGTCCAGATAGAATGTCGAATGACGAGCGATGATTATTCCTCGACAGTCGACAAAATTATGCCGTCCTGTGTGAACCGGATATACACAGGCTGATCCCGGAACGCGGCACACTTACGTGGACCACTATGGCGGGTTTTATTTTTTAACACCTTATGTACGGTGGTCGGTATCCGGGCAAAAAATCTATATAAATATATGCAACACCAGCATAATTGCCTAAAAAGTAATTTGCGGCGACCTCGGGTGAAAGAGCCATGAATATGTTTTATATATCTACGTATGTTTAAAATAGTAATTTAGTGTTATTTATCTTTGTTTCCCTCGAATCAGTAAGGTTGCCAGTTCGTCAAACCTAATAGCCGGACAGACCAGCCAGTTTGGCCGGACATTTGGATAAAATGGCCGGACACCCTGAATTATTAAGGATGTTGTCTTAGTATAAATACGATTTTTTAACTCCCAAGTGTATTTCCACGGCCGTTTAATTTTACGCATTTTGCCGAGTCCCTAAACGTCACTGGTCAAATATAAAAAGCCTAACGAAAGCCGGACAAGCCGTAATTTGGCGGGATATGCATTCAAAAAGCCTAACCATGTCCGGCTTTATCCGGACGCCTGGCAACCCTACTCGAATGACATGATACCATTTAAACAACTACATCTCATCAGAGAGGTAAATATTTTTTTTCTTTACTATTGTAAACACAGATTTGAATTATTGTGTATTACACTTGTCCTTCATTTTATTACCCAGGAGGCAGGTGTATTGACCGAATAACAGCATTAATTTAAAATATATTCACCACGATAGCATAGAAAAATAACGAAAATATATTTATTTTTATATCTATAGAACAAACGTAGCAGATGTCTAAGCAGGTGGTTATATACCGTAATTGGGGGCCAGGAAACTTAAATTTATAGGTGTTTATGAACACGCGAAACAACAGTGTCTCTTTTCTGTACTTTTTGTGAACATGTATTCAAATATATTCAAAATATTATATAATTCTAGCTTTTGTCCGCGGCTCCTCCCGCGTTAAAAAGTTTTTCCGGGACAAAATTCCCGCTTTATATTTTCCCGGGATAAAAAGTAGCCTATGCGTTAATCCAGGATATGATCTACCCGTGTGCCAAATTTCATCGAAATCCGTTCAGTAGTTTTTGCGTGAAAGAGTAACAAATATCCATACATCCATGCATTCTTACAATAATATTAGTAGTATACATAAGTTCACGACTTACCCTATGATATATCTACAGCTATTTTGAGCCCAAATTTCAAGCCAGCACAACATATTATAAGTATTTTTTTCAAATACTAGTTTCTCGACTGTCAGCCAAAAGCAAGAAAATACCAACCACGCTACCACTAGATCTACGAGGCTATATGTATAAACAATATGTGTTCTGCCAACCCCACGTAGGAAACTAAAGATAACGATAGATTTTAACAAAAATATCTAGGGTCAAATGTTAAGATGATAAATTGTCGAGTGAAACATAAAACTCGTTAGATAAGCCGTTTGCACATCGATGGGGTTACGGGTTAATTAACGTTAAACGGTTAAATGAACTTAAGTTACATTTATCTAGAACATGCCTAACTGGATATTTCGACTTGTATGTAGGTCAGTTTATGTAACGACTTGCAGCAATCGGATGTAATTGTAACTAATTTGTTTACCCTAATTACTGTGGCGTATCCTTGATGAATTGATGATCTCCAACTCTAAATTTAAACAATTATTTTTCTTTTTAATGTTACGACAATTTTAAAGGCATTGCCATTATTATAATATTTGATATTCATATTTGCAAAAGCTACGTGTATTATGTACTGTCTCGACACCGTGACGATTACAATTACTTTGATTTCGCAACTGTTCGTTGAAACAAAAGACGTCACCTTCCAAATGTATCGTGTAACAGACTGCTCAAATATTTCTAAATGGAACAAACGGACTGGAACAAATTTTGTACTCGTTTTAGATTTAAAATGTAGGCATCCGAAATACTGTTCACTCTCTACATCTTTCGAATATTATTTAAAAATATATCTTCGTTATATTATGCATGATCTACATTATAAATTATTGTGCATAATTTAAGACTGTTTACATTTAGGTATGCATGTGAGCGATCTAGTTACTCTTCATGTCTGTATTTCCGAATATTATGCATAATCTACATAGGTAATATTATATAATATTAGGATATATAATTACCTTCTAACACATCGACAATTCCTCTTGAGTGACTTGCGAGTTCATAACCTGTAATAACAGCTTACCGTCTTTTACCGAAGTTTGCTATTTGCAATGTCAACGGTGCTGCCACAGTTTATGGGTTGTCATGACGTCACCACTAGCTCGTCATTCACTTATAAAATCCCCGCTACAAATTCTTTTCAACTTCTTCTTCTAGTCTTTTAATTTCAAAATAATTAATTTCCAGTACGTAATGGACACGAAGACCTTAGCGTGGCGGCTGTCTCTATGCGGCGGCAACGCGGCTGGCATCGCGGCACGTGCCGGCACCAAGCTGCTGCCCTCCAAGATCAAGATAGTGTGGAACCCGCCCTCTTCGCCTTACCAACACACTGAGAAACTGAGGCTTGTCATTACCGCTGTTTATAGTGGTAAGTTACATACAAAGCTTAATGATAGAGTCTGAAGTTAAGGTTTTTGGTCACGATTACTATGTGGGGATCTAGTTTTAGCAAGGAATTAAAAAAATAATGGTTAGTAGCATTCGTATCTATTTAAATGTTGCCAATAACTTACATAGAAAAACCTGCCATATTGACTCATTCCGGCTAACAGCATTCTGGATTCACCAGTCCGCTGTACAGTCAGCAGCATAAGTAGATGAACAAATTCAAAATTTCAAATTGCTTACATACTTTTTTGTTCTTACTAACCTTTTTTTTCTCTTCACAAAAATAAAATAAAAGGTATTTACTATACTTCAAACGAAGAAAAAAATATTTCAGTTTAACTTAACGCGTATATAGGCGATTTGAAATGTTGATTTTGTACAGATACTTATGCTGCTGGACTGTACATCTCGTAAGGCCCAGGCATCAATTAGCGACTTATAGAAGCGCCATTTACTTCTCTGCTTTATGTTTGTATGGCACTCTACTATCTATCAACCAATTACTTGCCTCTGATCGCTAACATTTCTACCCTAATAACCACTCCAGGTACAATATGCAACGACGAGTCCCTGTTCACGTGCGGGGCGACGAGCCTGTGCGTGTCGTCGTACCTGGTGTGCGACGGCGTGCGACACTGCCCCGGCGGGGAGGACGAGGACGCGGCCGCGTGCTCGCACCGGCGCGACCCGCCGCTCCTCGAGCTGCTGCGGAGGTTCGCCGCCAGGAACCAGGAGCTGCTGGGGCTCGACCAGCCTGATGGGATGACGAAGCCTTCGGTCATCAGTGAGTATCCTTACGTTGTGCCGTGTTTATTATTATTTTTCTTTTTATTCTCATTAAATAAGTAGCTACACGAGAAATTACTGGTGGTAGGTCTCTCATATGTAGGAGTCCGTCTGGGTGGGTACCACCGCAATGTCTATTTCTACCGCCAAGCAGCAGTGTGCATGCACTGTTGTGTTTCGGTTTGAAGTACATTGTAGCCAGTGTAACTACAGGACATAGTGAGACTTAACATCTTATGTCTCAGGATGATGAGCGCAGTGGAATGCCACACAGTACTTTGTAACTCAAGGTGCTGGATGGTGTTGTTACTGTTTATGGGTGGACGTATCGCTAACCATCAGGCGAACGGCATGCTCGTCTCGTCATTCATTGCCATAAAAAAAAATCGTTACATACATATTCTCAGGCCGTTTATTCCCGAAGGGGTAGGCAGAGACCAGTGGCGTGCCTAGTGTTTTGGATGAGGGCAAGCCAAAGCAGACCTAAAGAAAAATTCGCACCTCCGATACATATAAAATGTGCAACTATAAGAAAGAAAAGCAATATCTAAAAATAAAAATTACTACCCGTACCGGGATTCGAACCAGGGCCTCAAAACAATGTTCGAACCGTGTACGCAATACAACTACGCCATCGAGTCGACTAGTTACCTTTTCGAAATTAGGTACCTTTATTTAAGAACGATTTTGACCCATCGCGACTTCTAAACGAAGTTCTTGTAAAGATTAACTATTTACATAGATTTTATCTGTATCAAGTAATTTAAAAAAAAGTAAAAACACTACAATCATCATTATTACTGTCGACGCACAAGTTTTGTTTAGAAATTTTCAAATTTCGTCACATCTACTGTATCTATTTAATTGGACGAGATAATCAGGTTACAATTCGCTGTTTACCGAAATTATGAAATGAAATGAAAATGAAAAATGAATGCATTTAACATAATATGTTTTTGTGAATTGGAATTACTTTTGATAACACTGATTAATTATATCATTTTACTAGCCAAATCTATGTACCTACCTATTCCAAACACTTGTTTTGTTCGAGAAAAATATGAAACACCAACAATACAACTTAATACGTAGTCGTATAACGTATTAGAGCATCCATTAAGACAATAAGTTTTGTTGTATACTGATCTAAATACCTTTTATGATTCTTCAGACACATTTCGCGCCATTCGCCAGCTCGTTAAAAGTTGTTTTTTCCATCATAACCTAACAAATTTAACTTATTCTCGCCGATAAAAACTTTCACTCACTTTAAACTATTACAAGAAATATATTCACTCATCTTTATTGTGCTTAAAAGTTTAAAATAACTCAAAAACCACTTAATAAACACAAATACTTCACAATGTAGATCGCCGGCACAATCAAAACAAATAACTGATGTTGCCTAGTTGGAATCAAAATGACACCACAAAATTAATGCTAAAATTGTGAGAAAAACTTATCGATAAATAAAATTATAGTACAATACCTTAAATAATTATAATCAGATATGTAATTTTAATTATGTTATCACTAAAATCTTTACATATTCATGATAAATAAAAATACACATTAAAATAAACAAATTAATGCAACCATATTAGAGGTAATTCGTTTAATTGGCAACCCTGTATTTTATACAGTATCTATGAATGCATTAAGCCTGGATTATTTTCTAGTACTGATTGCTATAGAAACTTACTATAGCTATACGTATGTGGTATCAGTTTATCCATTAGTGTGAATGAGAAAAATATGGCGGCGAAAAGCCAGGTAAAACCCAACGAGAGAGAGAGTGATAAGTATATTTTGTGCGCATCTAGCTGTTTTGTATAAAATATGAAATGAGTGTACGGCGCGGATGTGGTTGTGTGTGTGTAGGTGTAGTGGTGTGTCTTTAGGTGCGCTCGAGGCGAACCGGTTCAGCGAACCGTAGCGCGGGAATTATAAAATTTTAAAGAAAATTATTTCGAAGCGTTTTGTTACCGTAAAATGTTGGTTATTGTTTCATATTCGATTTTGAGTACTTAGGTAAATAACTTTAAGGCAAGCCAGGCTTTTCGGCTTCTATGAAAGGACCGCCACTGGCAGAGACACAACCAGTGCACTCACTTTTCGCTGTGCGTATTCCGTCGCATAATATGACCGGGGGCGAGCTAATGGCCATATCGGGCACAAATTCTAGACTCCGGGCTAATACTAAATAATACTTGTTCTGATGATGAAAGTTTGTCGAAGTCGAATTCTTCTTTAGTTATGTGGATAAACGACTAAACTGTATTGGACCCTTTGATTAATTATATACCAAGATAGAGTGACGCGCTGCAATGAAACTAAAACAAACGGGCCAACTTTTCTTAAGCTAGTATGCGTGACAGCTGTGTCATACGCTATCGCTGCATCATTCTGCGTATCCTTGTTTGCGCGCATAATGATACCAGTTATTACATGGTTTCTATTAAAACGGGGTGAAAATTATATCCATGAAAAACAACAAAAATTAATTCACTCGAACTCATTTAGTGGGGAACAGTTCGCTTCTATTATATTATATTATATATATACGTATATATATATACGTTATTTTCGACGCGTTTGAAACGTTCAGTGTCTATCTAGGTATATAATTAATCAAAGATTGTACCATCTACTGGTTTAAAGCATTTTATATACAAATACAAATCTTCAACACTTCCTCGTCTCATACGATTTTTGTAATTCCATACATACACACACACACACCAATACCATAAATATTTAAACACTAATATTAAACTTCCAGTGAAGATCAGCGAAGGCGAGAAGTCTTCGAACGCATTCATGGAGTTCGCTGCGGCGCTGAAGCCGTACGGCCCGTGGAGCTACCTGGTGGTGGGCATGCTGGTCTGCGCCACCATACTCATGTTCTGCTTGGCTTGGGGTGAGTTCCTGGATGTACTTATAAGTTATACCCACCAAGAGATGACCTAGGGAAATTACAGTCACCAAGATTTAGAGAAAAAAGGTTATTAAGCATCAGCACGAACTTCATTCAAGATCTAAATCAGCTTCTTTGTAATGCATTGTCCGTGGATGCGAAGCTAAAAACATAATGACCTAGAGTAGACTATTTTAAATATGATATTATTTATTTGTATTTAATCATCCTACATATTGAATCGTCTTAATTTCCAGAATGCTGCTGCAAGCGGTCCAAGCCGTCAGACACTCCAGTCGACATTCCATCGTCATGCATCGGCATGTCACCCTCAGTCACAGTCACAGCTGCTTCACAACAGCTGTTCTCGCAGTCCCTCCCCTCCTCACCGCCGGAGTACGAGCCTCCGCCCTCCTACTCCTCCCTCTTTCCGAGAAACAAACCGTCTCCCACAGCGATACCTCACTGCTCACACCAGGAGCCGCCAGACTGAATTTACATAGTTCTAGACCGATATCTAATTTTTTACTTGTTACTAAGAATGGATGTTTATGCCAAAAATTATTATTGATAGGTGTCAGTTAACTCGCTCGCTTAACGCGGTTTGATGATTAATTTATTAAATAATGTTATCAGTTATCACTCATTTATTATGAACTGCAGTGTCTTATATTGGTGCTATGTGGCCTCGGTATGCGCAGTTTCGTTATTCGCGATGAGCGAGGGATTTAAAAGTAAAAAGTAGGTAAGTTACCTACCTGCATGTAACATTTCAAATTATCGCAATTGGAATTGATTATACGTTTTTATGGCATGTCCTTTTCAACTTTCGAATGATGTAAAGTTTTTTTTTGAAGTTGTAAAGGATAATACTCTGAAAAGAGCAAATGTTTTTTATGTTTTAGATTAATTTACGAAAAGACATTTTCCTATTGAAAGAAGTATTATCGCTTTATAAAACAGTAGCACTAAATTGAATTCAAATATTAAATAATTTTCGGTATAAGTATATATTTTAGGAGGGACTTATAACGTGGCTTTTAATTTCGTAAATTCTCGTAATTTATTATACGCGAATGAGGTATCTGATACGATCAAATACAATCGGTATGTTAGTGCTGCTCGTACATAAATTAAGCGATAATACATATAAAACCTAAAAATCAATGCAATAAAGCCATACAACGAGTGCAATTTCAGTTTTCACTGAGCAAGGAACTTCACTATACAGTGTTATTGAAGTACATGCTTATTTTGGGGACCAAATATGAGATTTGTGTTAAACTATACATCATAAAGTATTATATTATAGCGATTGTTTTTTTTAATATAAAAGACAAAACAAAAGATGAAAGACACTAATGTCATGCGTGTTATTTACAAGTTGTAAATTAATAAAAGCGCCATCTATAAACATAATAGATAACTAATCTGCTGTTATGAAAAATGTTCGTTCAACAAGTGTGTCTGAGAATTGTGCCTTCGTGAACCTTTTTAGGTTTCAATATTTTATTGTGTATAAATATTATAAGGGATGAAACTGTTCTTGCTATTAATGTTTCTGCTATATATAGGAAGTACAGCCAAATGTGCAATCTAATTTAAGTTTATGATTATTGGTTTATATTTCGTTCGAAGCGGTTTTTCTGCTTGTAAAGTGGAAAGTATTGTGCCTTTGAGTATATGTATTGTATCTATTGTGTATGATGAAAGCTGTATTCCTAATACCTATACAAAATATCTCCTCTACAATACTGAAGCTTAGTATGGTTAAGTACTTAGGCTGAGTAATTTATAGTAAACTCGTTACTTTTTTCTACTGGGTGTTAGACTCATGTTAAAATTATAAAGGTCTAGCCTAATACTATTAATATTTCCTCATTATTGTACATACAACTATGTAACAACCTGTAATGACAATTTTAGAATAAATTACTTGACTGTGAAAAATGGTATACCTACATGTTTACATACGTTCTAAAGCGGGGTTTAGATTAGCAAGAAAACTTGCAGGATTTATCTTGCGCATGCGATTTTGAATGATATCACAGTCGCGGCAAGCTGACTTCTGCAATTTTTTGAGCTTGAAGGGCTTGCGGCGAGTCGCATGTGTTTAGAATTATTGTAATGTTGCCGGTAGCGTAAACGCATCTGGAAAGTCTTGCACCGTATATTGTTGCGAGAAAATGATATTCGAAGCTTAGCTCAAGAATGTTCAGTGTAGAATATAATTCCCTGATTATTTAATCAATTTATTTTCATTGATAATACTTAGATTTGTAGTCAATCGGTGTAGATAAACAGACAATATATATCGCATACCTGTGTAAAAATTATATTATGCATTGTAGATACTACCTGGTGGTATTATGATTGTTTAAAACACAAACATTTTGAGAACTCATACATTTCAATTATTTTAATGTTATACGGTATAGCTAAATGAACGGCTATTGTGCTCGTCCTGTGTCGTAATTGTAATTTTAGTCAACTTAAACTTGTTTATAATATAAAACCAATTATATTATGCCACATTCTGTTTATAGTTAAATTAGTACTGTGATGAAATGTCTAATAACTTTACGTTTATATTTGTATAATATACTTCAAATGTTATATCAATTGGTTATATTTCTCGGCATCTCTTATTACTAGTCTTCTCTTGGCTTTGTTATAAATAACAAAACTATTCCTTTGGGTTAATAATGTTACTGTAATGCAGAACTTTTACTTTATTTATCTAAGAGTAGTGTAGAACATCTATGAATTGTCTTGAAAAATAATAGTGATGTGTAGATATTATAGTGAAATATTAATAAAAATAAGTAGGTATTTATTAAATATTTGTGTTTTATTTAAAATTCGAAAGCATTTACCGCACCGGAAGTGTTAATATTTAAAAAGCTATAATTTTTAGGTTAATATTGTTGATATAAGAATTCAGGTAAGTTCGTACGTTAGTACATGTATAAGGCTCTGTAAGGTATTCTGAAGGGTAACAAAATTAAATATTAAGGTCGAGGGTGCCATAATCCATCTACGGAGGCGAATCCGTCTTTTTGAAATGTAATTGCAGGACAGCTTTGATAGCCAGGTAAACAAGGGATTTTTTTACTCATGTATCTACAAAAATGTACCTAGTACCTACCTATTACTGTCCAACATGGCAAAAACAAATTAGGTAAAACAGCATGAATAGCCATGCCGAATGTAGATCTATAAATTATCCATAAATAAATAAAACCATCGTTATACCATGTGTTCTTTATAAAATTAAAAAAAAACATGCAACCCTCCCTGCTCCCGTACACCAATTTTTTGTGTGTTAAATCCTCTTGGATCCTCGGTAGTGCTTATGCAAGTTAGACGGGTTATGTCGGATTTTTACCGACTAAAATACTCATAGTGGTCTCCTTCAACGCTTTAGAAGGACTTTGGGATCTCGAAGTTCGAACAGAACACGCCGAAACTATTCTACTGCACCTTTTGACTTCAATTTACTGCAGTTGGCAGCACTGATTCGTTCAGAAATCAACATCTAAAAGAATAACGGAGGAAGGGAATCAAATGGTGGCAACACTGCTTTGTGATTTGTCAATTGTGTCAAAAAAGTTGTTTATAATAAAATTTGTCAATTTTATTCCCTTGAATTGTCATTTCCAAATTATACCTGAAAATATTGCAATTAATAAAGATAACTTGCCCAAATATGGATGACAACGATAACAAAAGTGGTGTGATCTGCCGCGTTTGTCTACGATATGATATTAATAAATGTATATCATTGTTTGAAGAATACAACGATTGCTTAATATCCGAGAAGATTACCTCCATAGCTAATGTTCATATACAAAAAAATGACGGTCTCCCAAACAGGATATGTCCTGACTGTCTTCTAGAACTAGAAAATGCAATCAAGTTCAAACAAAAATGTGAGAGTTCAAACGCAATTTTACATTCTACATCCATCACTAAACCACAGGTTCCTTTACTTGTGAAGGTAGAAATATCTCCAGATTTTGTATCAACGGAGGAGTACCTTGAATCGGATTATGAAAATGATGTGGATATAAAACCCGCTGAATTACTTTTACCTAATGGCAAGAAAAGTCGGGCTATAGATTTGAAATTAGAATGCCATGATTGTGGAGGTTTCTTTAAAAGTAAATGCAAGTTACGAGTTCACTGGAAAAAGGCCCATCAAGCAAGTCAGCTTGTGTGTGATATATGTAAAAGACAGTTTAAAAGTTACAAAGCTTATCACTTACATAAAAAAAGGAAATCAAAAGCATGCATGGCGGCATCGCAAACACGTATCGAAGGCCAGGGCAGAGGTCGGATATTTCACTGCAAGGAATGTAACTATCAGTCCAAACGTATCAAAGATATGGCAACTCACTCTGTGCTGCACACTGGAATGCGCCCGTTTGTATGTAATATATGCCACAAAGGGTTCACACAACAAAGTTCACTTCAGTCTCATCAAGAAGGTACACACAAGGATTACAAGGTGGAGGCCACCTGTGAATACTGCGGGAAGCATCTGAAAGGACGAACCAGAGTATACCGACACTTGAAAATGCATACTGATAGCCAAGTCCAATGTGAAGTTTGTAAAAAGATGTTGAAATCTAAACAGTGTTTGAAGCAACATATGAAAAGGCATAGCAACATCAAAGCATACACTTGTGAGGTGTGTGCAGCCACTTTCTACACATCTGCTGACCTTGCGAACCACAGAAGAAGTTTACACAACAAAGTTAAGAAATATAAATGTGAGAAATGTAATTACTTGTCCTACAGAGCTTGTACAATAAAGAAGCACTTGGCGAAGCACACAGCCACTAACATACCTTGTTTAACTTGTGGGATGTTTGTGGATAACGCTGATGAATTTCTTGTGCACCAAAGGAGACATTTTGACAAGAAATATGAATGTCCACATTGTGAGTCAAAGTTTTACAGTAAGAAGAATCTTGGCCGGCATGTGCGGGTGAAACACAATTGTACGATGCTTGTTAACAAAGTGGCTGTGAGACCGGCCAGTGTGAAGACAGAAAGCCCTAACAGTGGACAATTTGATGATGTTAGATTACCTGCTCAAATTGACAAACTGTCTAAAACTTGAACAATAGCATAGTGCTATTGTGTGGTATTAACTATTAACTTAAATTGTTACAAAATGTGCATTAAATACACTTATATTTATGAAGTGAAACCTGCATTAACGACAATTTAAGGACACAAATGGTATATTTTATGATCCTTTAATAGCGACTTAACAATTTGATGTGACTAGGTACAGAATCATTGTTTTGTATAATTATTAATTTCCTAAAAGCCATATTATTGGCATGAAAAAAGTCTACATTTTGGAGGTTGTAAGATGTGTTGGGGTATGTTCTTATCACGGAGCAAGATTGTTTAACAGTGATTCAGTGACAAACAATAATTATGTGTTCAATATAAGACTGACGTACTCGCACTTGTCCAGTTTTTCAACATATAAACAGTCAGCAGCATAAATATCTGTACAAAATCAAAATTTCAAATCGCCTATATATGCGTTAAGTTAAACTGAACCATTTTTTTCTTCGTTTAAAGTGAAGTAAATCTCTGTTATTTTATTTTTGTGAAGAGAAAAAAAAGATTAGTAGGAACACAAAAGTATGTAGGCAATTTGAAATTTTGAATTTGTTCAGCTACTTATGCTGCTGACTGTACCTACTTAATTATTAATTGGTCATTTTAAAATAACCTCTTAATTTCCTTTTAACAAAATCAGGTACATAATGATCAGTGTTACTGTCTTATTATAATCCTTGTAAGAGTGAGAGAACAATATATTTGTAAATTGGTGTAGGAATAAGATATAATTTTTTTTATAAGATAGTTAATTTAAGACAAATCTCCGTATGCTTAAATCATTTTGTACCTAAACCATAATCGGTTATTCTATTATTGAGCATGTATAATACAAACTGGCACTTGTTCCTATGTTGTTAGTGTTAGGAAATATTGTTCATGACTGGCAGTAATTTTTTATTAATGGTCTGGTCTTACGGTTATACTGTGAATTGTGATCCAAACTTACCCCAATACACTATGATATTATATTTTAAATTATTGATGTTAAACATGGGTAAAAAAACTCCCAACTCAAAAAAAAATAAGATTTTCACTGAATTTTAAACTTCTAATAATAATTTATTGTTCAATTCAAATTCGAATTTGTAGTGGAGACATATTTTGATTCTCATAACTACTTAAAATATATTTTATGTTACTATAATGTCTATGTGAGTGAAAAGTAAAATAGTCATTATAAGGAATAAAAGATTTTATTTATAATAGCCCATTTAATTACCATCAGGCCAATTCCTTTTTTCCAGGCAGTGACTACATGGTGTACTCATTTTATAATAAGAACATGATTGCATTGATGTAATGCAATGATGTACAGTCAGCCACATAAGTAGCTGAACAAATTCAAGATTTCAAATCGCCTCTGCGCGTTAAATTTATTTGAAACATTTTTTTTTTCTTTTGTTAAGTAAAGTTTATCGCCTTTATTTTAATTTTACATACATATACATATACACTCACGCCTTTAATCCCCGAAGGGGTAGGCAGCTTTACTGGTGGTAGGTCTCTCATATGTAAGAGTCCGTCTAGGTGGGTACCACCGCAATGTCAATTTCTACCGCCAAGCAGCAGTGTGCATGCACTGTTGTGTTTCGGTTTGAAGGACATTGTAGCCAGTGTAACTACTGGACATAATGAGACTTAACATCTTATGTCTCAGGATGACGAGCGCAGTGGAATGCCACACAGTACTTTGTAACTCAAGGTGCTGTATGGTGCTACTACTGTTTATGGGCGGTCGTATCGCTTACCATCAGGCGAACGGCATGCTCGTCTCGTCATTCTATGCCATAAAAAAAAAAAAAAAAAAAAGGCAGTGGCGCATCTAGTGCACCCGCTTTTCGCCGTTATTCCGTCCCATGATGTGATAGGGGGCGAGCCTATCGCCATATCGGGCACAAATTCCAGACTCCGGGCTGACACTGAATTTTAAAAAACCCAATATCACTGCCCGACCCGGGAATCGAACCCAAGACCTCAGCATTGAAGTCATACCGTAATACAACTACGCCACCGAGGTAGTCATTATTTTAATTTTGTGAACGGAAAACAAAAATTGGTAAGAACATAAAAGTGTAGAGGCGATTTGAAGTTTTGAATTTGTTCAGCTACTTATGTGGCTGACTGTACCTATTATCAGACCTTGAATACTTTTTAAAAATATGGTTATGGCAAAGTGAACTTACTGCAACTGATGGTACGCGGAGAGGCGCCCATATAGAGTATTGACTGACAAGCGATGCGTATCCCTTGTCAGTCGCCACAATTATTATGCCGGCCTGTTTGCTGGCGTCATCTAGGCTGCGCTGCGAATGCCGAAAGCTGAAGCTAGGCTGTCTCAAGTTCACCGGTAACTTAGACGATTCCAAGGCTACAAATTACAAGACTTCAGTTGCTTGAAATATGTGTTGCTAATAAGGGCAGTAGCAACGCCATGCTTATAACCATGGTCAAACTTATGACTTAAGTAGGTGTTGCTCGCGGCTTCGCCCGCGTGGAAAGCCTTTCCCGCTACAAAATTCCCTGAAACACAATACGACGCCAGCGCCATCTACTTAAAGAATTAGATTAAAAAATTGCATTATTTCCTAGGGGGAATAAATTACCGGGATAAAAAGTCGCCTATCTGTTAATCCAGGTTATGGTCTACCCGTGTGCCAAATCTCATCCAAATCCGTTTAGTTGTTTCTGGGTTTACCTACTTCTAACAATCATACACGCATCCAAACATTTACAAAAACTTATAAATAAATATTGGTAAGATTCTAGATCCCTCTCAGTTGTAGAGGCCCGTGCTCAGCAGTGGGCAGTATATAATACAGGGCTGGTATGGTGGTAAGATTCTAGAATAGAAGCATTACTGTATTGGGCCAAAGAGTTGATCCATCTCTTGTTTTAATTAAGTATATCAATAGTCACGTACCGGTACCCAGTAAAATTAAGCAAGTCTTACTCATACTTACGAGTAGTGTCGAATGTGAAAGACTCGCAGCGTTTATACATATATCTCGACCATAAAATTGTGGTCAGCAGAGATCAATGATCTTACATACATACATACATACATACATAAACTCACGCCTTTCTCCCATTGGGGTAGGCAGAGACTATGGAGCGCCAAGTGCTACGATCCAAGCATACCTCTTTCGCTTCTTCTACAGTCATTAGTCTCTTCATACATGCTCGTCGGTTACGAGAACTCATTATTTGGCCCTTCCTTAGGAGGTCGCCAATTTGGTCCATGAAGGTACAGTCAGCATCAAAAGTAGCTACACAACTATGGTGTTCATATGGTGCTATACATTTAACGGGACCTTAATATTCTATGCAACTAAAGTAGTCTAAAAGTTGTGAGCATCCAAAGTTGCAATTATATCTGAGCACACAGATTGTCACATGTATCTAAGCAAACTGAAAGTGATTTCTATATAAATAAGTCAACTGTCAACGGCATTTTAGCAGTGCAGATATTCATAACGAACTTGAAAAAAGAATATATTATCCTATGCCAATTCATTTAGACACAGAATTAATTGAAAAAATCCTTTCGTCTATCTCTTTCATTTCTTGCATGACGTCAGTGACGTGTCTTTTGTTTCCAATTATTTGAAAACTGTCCGAAATAGAATGGTACGGTAATTGCGTTCTTCGTAGTAATACTATGAACTATCCCGCGGACCCGCGCGGATGAAATTGAAAATCTTGTTATAGGTATTACTTCTTTCTTATATTATATTATTATAAATCTGAAAAATTATGAATTGTTTAGACGTTTGTTTTGTTAAAAGTAACCATTAAAACCACTGTACGAATTTGGATGAAATTTTATACACGAAGAGACCATGTCCTAGTTTAGCATATAGGTACACTAGATTTCTATCAGTAATTTACTGCGGTAGGATATCTGATTTTATAAACAGATGTTTTTTTTTTTTTTTTTTTGTTATGGACATTACGGTCAGTAGCCTGACGCGAGTCGGCTTTTCTGACCACACCGGACTTTCGGGCGAACGCTTTAGACGCTCCAATCCTTTATATTTAAACGACCACGCTGAGGGCACCCCCTAAGTGGGGTACGAGCCTCGGCTCAGGGCAGTCGTTGGAAGATGATTGAGACATCAGCGATTAGGGGATTTTAGCGGTGTAATACACCAATCTATCCATTGTTTTCATCAGCACGCGGGCCGGAACTGCTAACTGGGTCGGGACATCGGGGGACACGGCGAGGTCCTCGACGGCGAGGACGGTACAGCGGTCTTGAGGAGTGTGAGAGTTTCAATAACTCGTGCTTTCTTTGGATGGCCAGAGTGATGGCATCATCTGGATCGGTCAGGACTGAACGGGGACGTCTCCATTTCGCGCGGTCAAATGGAGTATAAATGGATGAGTTTCGGATAAACAGATGCGCTGGCGTCGTAAATATTGCGCTATAGATTGCTACTGCTATTGTGATTTAGTTGGGATAGCATATTATATTGATTTGTAAACCAATTGGCCCTAAAACAACGAAATTCAAAATGGCGACCGCACTTTTCAAGTATATTAAAATCAAAGCGGTCACCTTTATCAACAGTTCTAGTATTAGTTCTCTAATCATTGATCCATAATTTCAAAGGAAGAACTAAAATAGTTTGAAGATGGTAAAAATGTTATGACCTTTACACCAAAATTCGATTTTATCAATTTTTGATGGCAGTGAAACCTCATTTATGTAAGAAGATGCTATGTGATTATTTGAAAAACCTCACCCGAAAGCAAACGTACCGCCTCATTGGACTCGTGGTAACGTATTTAGACTGTAAATCCTGCGATCTGCGATCTCATACTATCGTAATTTGTGATCCAGTTTTTCAATTCGAAAATCATACAGAGGTGCTCAAAGTTAGAATTTGTACCCGAAATGGCGAGAGGATAACCATTTATCAATCGAAGCCACGGAGATCAGCTCTGCGAGATATGGGTTCACTAATTCTACCGCTGCCCTTACATCCTGGCGAACACAAGCGTGTGCGGTCTACTAATATTTTTACTTTACATACTATTATGTATGTAAAGTAAAAATAGCTACGAAATATTAATAATATGACTATAATCTATAACATATTTTCAATGCTTAGTTACATTTGATTACCTCAGTTGATCAGTGAATTGCGAAGATAAATTTGTTTAGAAGTATTTGACAAACGTGTGTGTAGATAAATTTGATACATAGGATGCCATCAACTTTTCGAATACTTATGTTGTGTTAAAGTTTTTGGTTTTCTTAGGAGTGTAGAATTATTTGGGTACATAGTGCGCTCCTATATATCTGCTGTTGACTGTACGTCTAGGACGTCCCCGTCCGACGCTACCACTCACTTTCGCGACATAGATTTCTTTAGTTCCTCTTCTTTCATCCATCCTTTCAATGTGGCCAAACCACCGAAGCATTCCTTTCTCAATCCTAGTCACTACATCCTCTTTCAATCCACATTTTTCTCTTATCACGCTATTCCTTACTCTATCACTTACTTTCAGCCCACACATACTTCTCAAAGCTCTCATCTCCACTGCATTTACCTTACTTACATGCTTGTTTTGCCAATCATGATCTTAGTTCAAACATAAAAAAAAATTATACTTAATTAAATCCGTTATAAAAATGGAGTCATTAAACAACACAATTATCAAACTTTCATTACGTAAAGATGAACGATTACAGAAACATCGCCAGAGAAAGCGCAGTCAGGTGTCCGTATTTAATAAAATATGAATGTAAAACTTCAAATAAAACGAAATCGAATTTTTCAGCAATTTGAATCCATCAGACCATGGCCGAAGCAACAATGTAGTCGAAAATAAAAGTAATAAAACAGCGTTTATAATTCAAGCAGAATTAACAGCTGTTGGTTTTGTAATTGTGGTGTGACAAAACTCGTGGTTCGGTCATCAATCACGCTCAATGAAATTGCGAATAAGTATAAGGCCCCATGTAGACGGCGCGGCGTAACTTCAGCACGCCACAGGGCCGCGCCGCCCCTATCTGCGAAGTGTGCGGCGCGCACAAGCGCCAAGGCAATTGGGGCGTCGGAATCAGGATGAAATGCCAGCGGTCATTGAAATTAATATATTTGTCATAAGTAAGAAAGTACGTAGGTACAAGTCTCCAGTACCGAATGAAGACTACTTGATGCCCTAAGCGAACCACTCCTGTGCAACCCCCCCATCTGGTTTCGGTTTCGAACAGACCAGCATAATGTTGACTGGCAGATAAGTAATTGGATGCAATTCTACACAGGTGTAGTGGAGTCACATTATACGTTTACGTAGGTATAACAAAAATATAATACCTACTTCCGACTGCATCACATTTCCTGTGCGCTTTAATTGCGTTTGAAGTGTGTAGTCGGTGCGTATTAAATACTCCGTCTGCGTAGACTCTAAAAAGAACAAATATCTTGTGAAAGCCTATTGAGAATAACATAAATATGGAGATTATTTCTAGCTAAAGTAGTAAGTATGCTGTTTTACAGCTGCCCTTTTCGATTTATTATAAAACTAGTGTTGCCCGCGGCTCCGCCCGCGTGAAAAAGTTATTCCGGGATAAAAATACTTTCCCGGGATAAAAAGTAACCTATAGCACTCAGGAGTAATGTAGATTCCTATTAGTGAAAGAATTTTCACAATCGGTTGAGTAGTTCCTGAGATTAGGGCATTCAACCAAACAAACAAATTCTTCAGCTCTATAATATTACACACACACACACACACGCACGCCTTTTATCCCCGAAGGGGTAGGCAGAGGCGCAACTAGTGCACCCACTTTTCGTCGTTCTTACGTCCCATAATGTGATAGGGGGCGAGCCTATCGCCATATCGGGCACAAAATCATTCACAAAATATTAATATAGATATACTAGCATTGCGCGCGGCTCCGCCCGCGTGGAAAAGTTTTTCCGGGATAAAAAGTAGCCTATAGCACTCAGGTAATGTAGCTTCCTATTAGTGAAAGAATTTTCAAAATCGGTCCAGAAGTTCCTGAGATTAGCGCGTTCAAACAAACAAACAAACTCTTCAGCTTTATATCTTAGTATAGATTTGTAACGGTTACTATCAGCATCTTTATACATTTTATTTTATATACGGCTCAGTTCTCGATAGAAACACTACTTACAGGGATTGCACATTACTAATTAGCAGCAGAAATAGACAAATCTGTGGTGGGTATTAGAATTCCGTCTCGTAAAAGCATATTTACACCATCTGTCCCTTTTTTCCAAAATGGCGGCCCCGGGACAAGGGTTGCGACCCCACAAACTTGGATTTAACTTTACACTAATCCTCCCATGACACTAAAAAAAAAATAGCGCCGCCAGACAAATGCACGCTCAGCCCAAAATTTTTTTACATTTCAATTGATAATGAGGTCTATTTAAAATATTTTTAGCGCCTGTGAATGTTTCAAGAAAAATATATGTTGCAGTAATACAATGTAATCTATGTACTAACATTGTTAGACCCTTTTCTGCATCTTTATCTATATTTTGTTTTATCCTAATAACAAATTCTACTTTGTAATAATTCTATACTTACAAGCTATTTTTTATTTGTACGAGAGCCTTTTTTAATTTCGATTTCCTTGATTACACTGTAAGGTAAGGCTGAGTCTACATGGTTTTAAAATTTATTGAGAGTATTTTCCAAACAGTTTATGATTTTATATTTTACTTTTTCCATAGAAACTATTTCTACATATCTTGCTATACCGATTGCTACAAAGAAGAACAATCGATTTAATGTGGTTTTTATGCCACATTGGTTCTGACTAATTGAATTTGATGGCTGTATCTGCGTGATGTGGAAAGGGGCAATGTTATGGGCTACATATGAATATTACAATTAATAACAATAAGATTTTTTAAGTATTGAGAGAGTATGGAGGCCTACGATAAACTGTCGAGTGGCAGAGGCGCACTGGATGCCTAATCAGTGTATGTAATTATACTTAACTCGAACTATTTATTCACTTATAGTATCTATTTGCTTCCTTTTCCCATTATTTTATTAATCTATTTACTTTTATTCGCCTAGTACAATCAATCTGTGAGTCACCATCCACTAAGTGAGCTGGATCCTTTTCGACAGTATCATGGGATGCACGTTGTCCGCATCCTTTATGTAATATAACTTATTTTTGTTAAATGTTTGTGTGCCAGTATATTGTGCGAATAAATGTTTCTTTCTTGCATTCTTTCTTTCTATTCAGTAACAGCGCCCTAGTTTCTCCCAATCGTATTAAGTATAGAGGAAACACATACAAAAGTTACCCCCGTAGTAAATGCAAGAAAAAGATATGAATTTCATTATTAAATAAAAAAACATGGGTTTGATGTTAGTTTGAAATTTACATCCACCGTGTAGAAGAATAAATGACAATAACCAAGAGTTACATACCCTTTGAGTATAATTTGAAAAACTTAAGAGATTCTTCATCAAAAGGTGGTCCGTAAATTGACTTTCAAACTCTAGTCAGTACCTACAGTTCCAAGTTGGGAAAATTCGCAAAGTTTTCATAGCCGCCATTAATGCACAAAGACATGTGAACGCCGCCTAAAAGTAGTGCAATGAAAAGCTCCTTCATTCGAGATTAAAACCAATGGCCAATCGATACCCGCCCGCTGTTATCATAATATTAAATTATACTTTTTAATTTGGATATTTAGTTTAATCAGACTTTCAAATTGTAATCTAACTACTATTATATGAAGAGTTTTGAATGTTTGTTAGAATTAGGTAAAAGTGGAAACAGCTGAAAATTTAACAATTTGCACACAGGTAGACCATGTTCTAGATCGACTCTACTTACTCGTGTTAGCAAATAATATAATATCACAGTTTACAATGTATTTAGCCATATTTATTGGTTTAATAAAATGGTTAAATTATGTAAAATGTCTTATATCAAAATATAGTTACTCCTGTCATAGCGGGATACCGGATATCTCGCTAATGGTCAATAAATAAAACCGTACAAGAAATAAATTTTAACGATGACTATGGGATATTTGAGCTACAAATATTGTGTGGGTGATAGAATTTGATATCAATATTAAATTTTTTACGTAACGTTGTTCTTAAATAAATATCTACTGGCATATTGCGGCCATAACATTTTTTTTAAACCGGTTTTCTGCCGCTCGGTAGCGTTGCACTGCAGCTTCCAGCATAGAATAAAATATAGCTAGCACACTCTCGAGATATGAACACATAAAAAAACAAATTTTCAATATTTTTCTTAGTACCTACAAATATTAACTAAACTAACAGTTATGTAAGAAAACAAAAATTGATACTTTACACAAGCATAACCGAATTCTTCGAATAAACTTTCGGAACAAATATGATTATGATTGAATTGGCATGAGAAATAAAATTTACAATCCACCATTAATTTTTCTATAGTGGATCGAAGCACTAATAGATATTAATAATAGTATGTTTTAGTTATATTAATAGGTTTTAAATGTTTATGACGGATTCTTATAATTTTACAACCGTTATTAAAGCAAATTACTTCCTAAATAAAGTAATGAATAAAGAAAAGAGATTTGATATTAATTATATTTTTTCAGTAAATAAATTTAAAGCACACTAGGTTTTTTTAAAAATCTTTTAATAACATTAATATTTTTACAAAAAGCGCATTAAAGTATATAATAAGTTTTATTTTTTTCTGAACACACCTAATTAGTATATATATTCTTTCAAAATAAAATAAACAATGTGTAATTAGAGTTCGTTTGCAATATTGCCCACTAATAAATATTAGTTTCCCTTATTTCCCATCTCACCTGGTCAATTTACACGCATGATCTTTGACCGGCCGGCGCCGTTCGTCTCTCGCCGCTCGCCGACACCGCCATTTTTACTTTAGTCCAGTTAGAACCGCCCCGTGTGTTGTACGTATCGTCTCTCACAGTACGACCGAAACGATCGTGACAAAAATCATGGAACCGTTTGTGCGCTCAATTTTGTACATTTTAGTATTTAAACATGTGTAAAATTGCTTAAAAACCAACTTTCCGGTGTGCCACCGCTGCAATACGGTGAAGAAAAAGTTTATTGCAATTTCGTGCGTTGTAAAAGTTAGTTTGCTCGCGACAAAGTCTTCGAAACAGTGATGTAAATTGTAAACAGTGATTTTTCTTATTATTAATCTTGTGTCGAATTGGATTCCGATTGAACATTGGATTGATCTGGTGTTTTCAATTTTGCAACATCTGCGGCGGTAGTTCTACAATTTAAAGGTGAGTTGTAAAATTTAGAAATCCTTATTTTTTATCTTCATTTAAATTTGTGGAAAAAGTTAAGTAAGTACCTACTTACCTAACTACTCAAGAAATATTGCAACAAATATTTTTATTTTACGAGCGATGTTTTTTTTTCGTATATTTTATTTAATTACCAACTAGATAATAACTTAGCTCGTACCCCGATTTCTACTTATGCTACGGAACTAATTATCTGGTTGATTTAATTTATGGGTACCTATAAGTTGATTTTCTAACGAATCGTTATCTATCGTTCGTAACGATACCGCCATACTTGTAATATATACCAAACTAAGTACGAATAAAAACGTTTAATAATAACTAAGGAGGTGTATTATATTAAATCCATTGCCAACCTTTAAGATGTACAAGAATAGGTATTCAAAGTTTAAAGGTTACAGGTATAAAATAAAACATTAACGTATCCACTCTCATTTTAACCTCCCAACCTACCTATTGTAAATTACTCTACGAATACCTACCTACACAAGCGAGATACACGTATTTTAAATTTTTACAGAAGCAAAACTCTAATGCAATGCTATGCAATTAGCCCTGTATTATATACTGCCCATTGCTGAGCACGGACCTCCTCTACTACTGAGAGGGGTCAGGCCTTAGTCCACCACGCTGGCCTAGTGTGGGTTGGCAGACTTCACATACCCTCGAAATTCTTCACCTCCGAAAGAATTCTCCTGTTTTCCTTCACCGTTAAAGCGACCGATAATTGATAAACAATACACACGTAACTTTGAAAAGTCAGAGGTGTGTGCCTTGGGTTATGAACCTGCGGACATTGTCTCTGCAGACCGTTCCACTCCCAACTAGGCTATCGTCCACTTACTCCCAACTAGAACTCTCAAAACTCTAAAATGACAATAATATTTAGGTATTAATGTACTATATTTAATATTATGTATTAGGTATAAATATACTAGTAGGCGTATAATATTCTGAGCATTGCATCGATTGTTGAGCTTAAGTCTCCTTTACTACTGAAACGTTTTGGCTGTAGTCCACCACGCTGATTTAGTGTGGCATATAAATTGGTCTTTAAAGTTCAAATTGATAGTTAGGTTTTCCATCTAATAGAATATATATCATAATATCATATAACGTTATCTATCAAGAAAGGTATTACTATTTAGGATGGGAACATGAGCCTAATTTTTCCCAACTCTTACCCATATATAGAGAATACAATTTAGTCTTTGCCTCCCTTCTATCCCTATTTAAACCAGACCTCTGAACCGTGAAGCATTTGCGCCGGCTGACGTAACAATGGCGATATACGTACCTACTTATTGAATGCACACGCATCTCGTTACAGTTTTTAATAAAAATGTGTACAACGACGTCATTGTCAACCATAGACATGTAGAATAAAACGAGAATTCCGATCGAGATGTGAATACAGGAAAAGTGGGAGAGATGAAGTGATTGTACGGTCCATAAACTGGGTTGTCTAATGTCTACGCTACAGATCTACTAAAAAGAGACCTAACTACCGGACATAATGAGACTTAACATCTTATGTCTCAGGATGACGCGCAGTGGAATGCCACTCAGTACTTTGTAAGTCAATGTGCTGGATGGTGTTGCTACTGTTTATGGGTGGTCGTATCGCTTACCATCAGGCGAACGGCACGCTCGTCTCGTCATTCAATGCAATAAAAAAAAAACACAGGATTTGGCCGCACAGGCACTTTGTCTCTATTAACTGTATTGTTCAGTCTATTCTTTATGTCTAGCCTTATTGAAAACTAGTTAAAGAATTCTCCATTATTATGCACAATAGTCAATCCGTGTTCTATCAAGTGTCGAGATCAAAAGAGTCAATAGATGTCATGAAGCGATACTGTAAACACGACCATACACGTTCGTCACCGGAACTCCGATGTTTGCCAGTGTCGTATAAAATGACGAGAATACCCGTGAATCTCAGAATTCCAACAATGTCTTTAAAGAATAACTATTTCCGGAAAGGGAAATTGATATGTTCGTTCTTTATTGCCATATATAAACTTACCCGCGTTAATACAATTATTATATGTATAAAAAATGGAACTAACTCATGCTAATAAAAGATGAACATTTAAAATATTGAAATCTAAATAAATGATTTCTATTTATAGGTACATGACTTTCCTGTTTTGACAAAGCTTTGATCGAAAATATTTTCAATTGAAAATATGATCAAAGGAATTCCAATCTTCCATTTCCAGTCGAAGGATGACACAGAAACCAACAGGACCTAGTGACATTTCCTGTTATCATATTTTATCTATTTTGTGTAACGTTTGATATTGCTCCATAGTGCTGCCTACAGGCCGTGGGTGGTATTAAGTTCACTGATAAGTACAAACACCGTCAAACATTTAGCCCGGAAATGAATCCGGGACCCTTCGTACCGTTATCTGTTTTATATTAGGGCACTAGTAACTGATATACAAATTGTCAGGTGTTTTATAATGAAACTAAAGAGTTTAGTAAAACCTTTGTAATTATTTAGTTATTGTTTTTTTTAATTTACCATACTTTCATCAAAGATCATTAATCATTGATTAAGCTTACGCCGGCATCTTGTCAGGTTAGACAGAGGCATCAATACATTTAAGGTTCGGTAATTTTATTTAATTTGTAGAAATATAACGCATCTCATTATACATAATTAGTAAACATGTAGGTACTTTTCAGTGATAATGATCATTCCTTGAACACAAAAAGCGAGGCATATTTTTAAAATAATTATTTGTCCATTCAGTTATCCTTTTGTTCGCGTACATTTTAATGAAGACGCAATTAATGTATATTCATGCAGCACAGATTTCAAATTCCATCACAGTTATTTCCAGAGCCCGTGAATGAAGGTTGCCAGTGTAACACGTTGAAATATCAGCTCTCTTATATTTGTCTCAGAAATAACGCTGGCAACGTAGCCGTTACGTAGTCAAAACTGCGGTGTGGTAGGGTACTCTAAATAACTATAACATCCACGTAAAACTGTCAAAATATCTATGAATAAGGGAGAAATTATTATATATTAGTTGACATCTTCATAATACGTGCTCCCGTAGGGAAGCATCCGCAAAAGACACTGAAGTTAAATGTTAAATGCTCTAAGACCTGAATACATACTTTAGACTAAATATAGCGCATTCTTTTATTAAATTGTTGACAGATAATTAAGCAAATATTATAATGCTGGCCGTAGCTATTTCGTCTAAAGAACCCTTGTTAAAAAACATTTCGAGTAACCAACAGATTTTTTTAATACGATCTATCTAAGTCAAATATTATTATTATCCGTATTTACAGTCAATATTATTGAAATAAAACTATTTTACAGATATTATCGCGGTTTTTTAAAGTCCGCCCCGTGACCATGAAGGCTGTAAAGTCGAAACTTCGTGAGAAAACATAAATAAAAAAATTCGTAAAATAGTTTTATTTCAATGTCTAACTTTCGCGTAAATATAAGAAATCATTATACAGTCAATATCACAATTTTTACCACAATTGTGGCCATTGTAACGTTTATACAAAGAAAGGCTTTTAATGTACTAGGTGATGCTCGCGGCTCCGCTCGCGTGAAAAAGATTATCCGGTATACAAATATTTTCCTGGGATAAAAAACAGCCTATAGCACTCAGGAGTACTGTAGCTTCCTATTAGTGAAAGAATTTTCAAAATCGGTTCTGTAGTTCCTGAACCAAACGAACAAACAAACAAACTCTTTAGCTATAAAATATTAGTATAGATTAGTAATAATTGCATATTCAGGCATTCAACATTTTACATAAAAAATCGTAGAGTGATGACCGTTGATGATGCTGGCCAAGTACCCATCATGCCAATAGGTACATTAGATTTTCACTTTCTAGCTTAATGTTCGATAAACAGCTTGCTTCTTCGTTATGGAGACATCTGTGATATGCAATTAAATTTCATTTTCTACTTGGTGGTTTAATTTATCTGTAATCTCGTGCTTCTTTGAGTTCACTAGAAGAATGAAATGAGAGTTCGCTTTTTACTTTAAGAAATCAATCGTAATGACTAATAATTATTCCTTTTCGTTATAAAAGCGAAATAATAGATTTTGTTCTTTGTATAGCCAAGTCGTTTCACCATAATCGCTTCTGCTGAAAAGCAATGATATGATCAAATATGTTATACGCCTGTTAGGGACACCCATCAAATAATAACCACCTTTATTGACGTCGTTTAATAATACGAGATAAAGAGGTACCCACACCCGATTATAATATCTTACAAAGTTGTCTTCAGGGGAGTTTTGGCGGGAACTTGGAAGTGTCATGAGGTGCTTTTTTTTTTTTTTTTTTTTTTTATCCGGGCACGGCAAAGTGACTGCACCTCGCCTGATGGTAAGCGCGATGCCGTCCAGAAAGAGTATCGAATGGCAGTAGATGGTTATCTAATGCCACTCGACACAATCATGCCGGCCTACTAAGCTGCTTCTTCACGTTACGGCGGAAGGACCCAGGATTATAGGAAGGAGGGAACACGTGCGCCGGCAAACTATTCCAAAGCCTGATGGTGCGGCAAAGAAAAGATTTAGCGAACCTATTGGTTCGGGCCGAGATGGTTTTCACCATCAAGCTGTGGCTTCGCATGCCAGCACGCGTGGTTCTGCTGAGGAAAGGAGAGGAAGGGGTCAGATTAAACAATTCCTCAGAGCATTCACCATGATACAGACGGTAGAACACGCTTAGAGAAGCGACATCCCTCCGCAACTGTAGCGACTCCAAGTTGCTCGTCACGTCTGCATCATTCACAATGCGGATGGCCCGCCGCTGTAATCCATCCAAGGCATCGAGCAAGTATTGGGCGGAACCGTCCCAGAGGTGCGAACAGTATTCCATACCCGGCCGTACCTGTGCTTTATACAAGCGGTAGATTTGACCGGGCGTGAAGAACCGACGCACCTTGTTCAGGATTCCAACCCTGCGTGATGTGGCAGATATTACGCCTTCGATGTGATTCCTTGGATTCAGATCACAGCTGATATCCATACCAAGGATACTCAGGTCATTCCGCAATGAGAGTGGAGGTGCTCTTGTTTTAATTCATTATTTTGGTGATATTTAGTGTTATATTGCATAATTATGGTGGTATATTATCCAATATAGTGTAAGAAAACACTACGATGGACCTAGTAAAGATCTTGTTATTCCTCCAATTAGCCATTGTTAATAGACACGATATAAATCAATAGTCTTAATTAGTCAGCAGGGATTTCATACATAAGACTACTAACTAAATAAAACATAATGCAATAAGTATACTTATCAACCGTTTTATTTTCAAATCCACAACGTCTTTATACGAATAATTGAAATACTCAGTAATACAAAACATTTACTATCCTTTCGACACTAACACATTTTGTTCTTAAAATAAACGGAATCATTTAATAATTTACCTTAAATCACTGCCAGGGCGCTTAGGAGTACAACTTGCCAGCTGCTTGCCGCTTCCAACTCATGAAGGCCTCCGACCAAGTGCCGTAGCAACGTTACATTTTAAATTTACAGTTTCGGTATTGCCAGTATTTAAGAATATTTTATCTTTAGTGACATTTTTAAATTGCAATCTATAAATATTGACCATTTTAAATTAAAAACTAACAATAGTTCTATTAAAGAGCTCAAATGAAGTGAATTGAAATAATTGTGCTAATCAAGTGTTTTTTTTGTTGCCGCCAAAACTCCTCGATAAAGTCTTGGTAAGGTAGCCACTGCTTTACTTCGACGTACTACAGATAATAAAATAGACAAACCAAACTTGACATTGGCAAAATGTGAATACAAAAGTTGTCTTCAGTCAAGTAAAGGAGTTGCGAGACTTATAAGACGGTCATTGCCCTCGGAAAACTCCATGTGACTCGATAGGCACCCTGTATATCAACAACTTACTGGAGCGACAGCAGTACAGTTATGTCGGTCTTGCCGAAATCTCGGCCTGATTACACCTCATATGAATATAGCTAAGTATATTTATGTTCGACTTGTTTCTTGCTACTTATGTTAAGGCTTGTGTTTATGATTTGTTTCAAATAACAATGCACTTATATTTTATGTCTTTACTAGCTTTTGCCAGCGGCTTCGCCCGCACGAAAGAGTTTTTCCTAGATAAAAGTCCCGCTATACATTTACCAGGATAAAAAGTAGCCTAAAACCTTCCCAGGGTCTCGAACTATCTCTATACCAAATTTCATCGAAATCAGTTTGGTTTTTTTTTTTTTTTTTAATTTATCGCATATAAACGCGGCGGGCGATTATTTATACTATAAAAACTTCTTATCTTTCTTATCGGATGCCTACTTCATACAATGAACACACCTTCCAAGTTTCAGGTCTCTACGATCAGCGGTTTAGGCTGTGCGTTGATCCGTCAGTCATTCAGGACAAAGCATTTTATATGTATAGATTTCCAAAGATAATAGTAGTGTAACAAAGGTATCTACGATTCGCTGAATTTATACCATGATTATGATAGGTAAAAATTGCCATATCAGGCAAATTCAAGGGGCCAAATTAATATTTTAAATCGAAACCTCGTTAAGTGGTCATATTCAGTATCGAATCAACTCCGGTTACCTAAGTCAAAACTAATGAGGCAATACAAAACCTTACTTATTTCAATAAAGTCCGCGTTATTTGCACTTCGCGTATTTTCACTTTCCTTCATATTTAAATTTTCACTTTCCTTAACATGTACAGTCAGCAGCATAAATATCTGTACAAAATCAAAATTTCAAATCGCCTACATACGCATAAAATTAAACTGAACTATTTTTTGCTTCGTTTGAAGTAAATTAAATACCTTTTATTTTATTTTTGTGAAGAGAAAAACAAGATTAGTAAGAACACAAAAGTATGTAGGCAATTTAATTTTGAATTTGTTCATCTACTTATGCTTCTGACTGTACATTCAAACGATAAAAGGTTTTTGCTCTTAGGAAATGTTTGTAAAGAACGCAAAGTTCTGCCTAATCGCAGTGCTTATTTGTACATTTACCTTTCCTTTACAAAAGGTAATAATTTTAAGTCTAGCGACAGACGAGAGTGGAATTTTCGATTACGTGCCTTTTTCAATAAAGATTAATGAATATCTACGGGTTACTTGTAAAGACAATGCGATAGACCGGGAGAGAAATAATATAGGATTTATTTACCTGTTATTTATAATAGGGTTTAATCCAGTTCCTATAATAAACTATATTTATGGTCGTATAGTTAATAATTAGGCACCAATGCTTAAACTAGTATATTCAAAAGGTTTTTTTATTTACTTTTTTGAATGACGAGACGAGCTTGCCGTTCGCCTGATGGTAAGCGATACTACCACCCATAAACAGTAGCAATACCATCCAGCACCTTGAGTAACAAAGTACTGTGTGGCATTCAACTGCGCTCGACATCCTGAGACATAAGATGTTAAGTCTCACTATGTCCTGTAGTTACACTGGCTACAATGTCCTTCAAACCGAAACACAATAGTGCATACACACTGCGGCTTGGCGGTAGATATAGACTTTGCGTTGGTACCCACCCAGACGGCCTCTTACATATGAGAGACCTACCAGTATATAGTATAGGTTTTGTCAAAGTCTATACTAAAACGCAAAAAATTCCCTACATTGTCATTGGTAAACAATTTGGTGTGAAGTTTGGCGGGCCGCAATTAAAACTAGCTAAAAATCGATTTATGAAAATTATAGCGTGATACTATGTAGGATGTTCAAATCTATTTATTTAACTATGACATCTCTGAGCGGAGTCATTGGGTCAATTAGTACGAGACTATGCCGCCCTCACACCCACCACTGCAACTCCTGTAAGCCTCGATCGGCAGGGGCACGCATTTCAAGATGTCGAGCGGTGAAGCTCGGCGAATCTCTGGGAACACTAATTAGTCTTAACCGGCAACAAAAATAATCAAATAGAAGAATAGGGAGGAGTTGGAAATATATATTTAAACTAGACCAATAAACGTTATACGCGACGGTTAAATTATTGCTATTTGGTACGTCTGTGCTTCGTCTTCTTAAGCCTTTGGAAGTCCACTGCTGAACATAGGCATTCCCCAAAGATTTCCAGACCAACCTGTTAGAAGCTATTTATAATATTATTTATTCTGTTTCTTTTTTCTTGTGCAATGGAGCTATATTGGCATCTCTGTATTAGTTTAGGGCCTTTGTACTTCAACTGAAACGGAAGATGGCAATTCGATTTCCAAGTCAATAGAAATTTAATACGTGAAATAGATTTTTAACATCAGTACGTACAATCTTTGATTAATTATATACCTAGATAGAGTGACGCGCTGCAATGGAACTAAAACAAACAGGCCAACTTTTCTTAAGCTAGTATGCGTGACAGCTGTGTCATACGCTATCGCTGCATCATTCTGCGTATCCTTGTGTGCGCGCATAATGATACCAGTTATTACATGGTTTCTATTAAAACGGGGAGATAATTATATCCATGAAAAACAACAAAAAATAATTCACTCGAACTCATTTAGTGGACAACTGTTGGCCTCTATTTTTTTCGGCGCGTTTGAAACGTTCAGTGTCTATCTAGGTATATAATTAATCAAACGTACAATGTATTCATCCACCGTGCTAGAACAAAAAATATATCACAAGAAATAGTCATTTTTCCTTAGAATCATACTTTTATTAAACAAAGCCCAGAAGATCCCTATCAGTTGCTAAGCTACGGAAAATCGCTATCTCAGGGCTCTGAGACGGGCCCGAGATCCTTATTACTAGTTATTACGTAAATATGTATGAACGAAAAGTGACTGCCTCGGTGGCGTAGTTGTATTACGGTACGACTGCAATGCTGAGGTCTCGGGTTTGATCCCGGGTCGGGCAAAGTGATATTGGATTTTTCTATTCAGTATCATTCCGGAGTCTGGAATTTGTGCCCGATATGGGGATAGGCTCGCCCCCTATCACATGGGACGAAATACGCACGGCGAAAAGTGGGTGCATTAGTTGCGCCTCTGCCTACCCCTTCGGGGATAAAAGGCGTGTGTGTGTGTCTGTGTGTGTGTGTGCGCGCGTGCGGGCGTGCGTGCGTGCGTGCGTTTTGTGTGTGTGTTAAAGGTGTCGATATTGAAAGTTGATTTTCTATAGATCGGAACATGTTGGCTAATAGAATTGGGCTTGTTTGAAGATAAAGGGTAATTAATTAGTTTAATGGTTTTGAAAGGCTGTGGTTTTTATGCGCTCTAGGAGAAAAATGTATGCGGTTATTGTTTTAGGTCTAAGTCGAAAATAGCGTAGGTCCTGATATTCATTATATATCTGTATCGCTTTTGAAAAATAATAAGTATGACAGATCGGCAAAAAGAGTCCCAACAAAAAAGGGACTTTTAGAGCTATATTTTCTCAATCAAAGAAAATTTGAATTTACCTAAAAACCAGATTTTTCGTTGTAAATCTCTGCGATAGGCGATGAGCTATAAGTGCACGTACAAAATAATAAAAAAACTGAGTACATTGTACATTACCCCACTTAACGCTAGATTTTTTACAGAGAATTGTATCGGAAATAAATTACATCGAGGGTATTATGTAGCTACCAATAAATTACTTTACAAAACAATGAAGTAACCAACAAATTGCTGCTTACATTGTGCTCGGAATATCTTCCGCAACATGCCACTTTACATGTTATTTATATTATTATGTATATTTTAAAGTGTATATACTATATAAGTATATATACTACACTATAAATAATATAGATGTTCGTTTTATTAAGGTTTTATTATACATGTGTTCGCTTCCGTAGTACCGTTTTGTCAATTTCTACCGCTAAGGTAGTAGGTATTGCTTGCAGATTGTATGCAATACTATTCTGTTTTAATGGATATTACAACTTATTTACATCATAAATGAAACACAATACAGCTAATAAAAATTACAAATCTTTAATGGCCTTTTTCCGAGCTTCTGAGTAAATGATGCTGATTACATAAATGTAATGTGGTGGCCACGTACTGGCAAACGCAGCGTCGGCCGTCCACCTGCAAGATGCACAGACGATTTGATAAAGGTCGCAGGAACACGCTGGATGCAGGCCACTTTTGACAGGTCCGTCTGGAAATCTTTAGGTAGGCTTATGTTTAGCAGTGGACGTCGTGTGGCTGATGATGACGATGATGATGACATAAATGTATAAGCCGACCAAATACAAAAGTCACACTTTAATTTATGCTCCCAAATAAATGGTAATAAGATGAGTACTATCTACATTAGCTCTTCAACACGATAAATCTATACTAATATTATGAGGCTGATGATGATTCAATTCATGACGAATTGTGTTCGTTATTACAATTATTAGTAAGTAACGATTGTTTATACATATTATATGGATTACTGATTGTTATGATGATGTAATTAAAATTACAAGCTTGAATTATAAATCATCGTTTTGTCCCGGAGCTTTTATAATGAAATTAATGGAAATCAAATTTAGTATATTTATTTTTAAAGAGGTATATAACATCCTTGAGATATGTGCATACTTTTGTCACTAAAGTTTAAAAGAATATATAATAAAAATAAGTACCTATAAAACATTTAAATTATGGCTTAAAATGAGAATGTTGATGTCCAGAACACATAAATAATGCATTGGTACTAGTGTGTTAAATTTACATAATGTTGTATGCTACATTACAAGCATTATAGATTTTTAAAAAGAATGGGCAGTTTTGCAGTTTTGATGGGAAATGTACGCCCTTGGGCGAGGTATACAATTGATAATGTATTACATCCACAGAATTGAACATCAACTCGAAAAATAATAAGTGCAATCTATACTAATATTATAAAGCTGAAGAGTTTGTTTGTTTGTTTGGTTGAACGCGCTAATGTCAGGAACTACGGAACCGATTTGGAAATTCTTTCGCTAATAGGAAGCTACATTACTCCTGAGTGCTGCTATTTATTATAGACTGCTTTTTATCCCGGAAAAACTTTTTCAGGCGGCCGGAGCCGAGAGCTATACTAGTGTCAAATAAAATTCACTTGAAACCTGTGAAACAGCACAACAAATTCCGCGTGCAATCTAAATTATAGTGCAGAGTTACAAAATTTAACTTGTATTTAACTCAATGTTTAACTTTATTGTTTACCCGTGTCAATTAATTATAATCGTTACAACGTTTGTTCTTCTGTATTATTTAAGTAGTAAAAGCGTGTATATAATAAAACTTGTTTAAGCCGTGTGCAAATGTATTTTTAATTACACATCCTGTATAACGGTGAAATTGACATTACGGGGACATTAGCATAATATTACCATTAACTAACTCTTTTTATAAAAAAAAACGGATTTGTTTTAATATAAAACAACTGATTTATATGTGGTAGGTAAGTATGCGAAAGTCCGCTTGGGTAGGTACCAATGCGTTGTTTATTGCTGCAGCCGAGCATTGTTTTCTACATTATACAAATTAGTGCAGTGTCAGAGCGCTTTCTAGTTCTCTGTTTTAGTATTATTGCTATTTTCAGGCAGTCATGGCACTAACTAGACAAGTGACGTGTGCGTCTCGTCAGATCGCAAGTTAATACTTTAAAACCATTAATAAATACATATAAATTGACTTCCTGATACGCAAACGCAAATCTAACGGAGGTCAAATTAAAATTTTCGATACCCAACAGGACTTAATATGACCAAATCCTTTCATAAACTCGGTCCACGTGCACACCGCGTGTTCACCGTCACTAAATTCCGCGGCCCACCACTGGTCTCGCCTTAATTCGCGACGTGAAAAACTGGATGAACGCGTTTACTGCGCATGCGCACCGACGCACCGTTATACCCATTGATTTGTAATGTGATAGCTTTTAGCTGTTAAAAATAATTGTAACACAATATAATTATATTAATATCCGGGCTCCGCGTTATATCCTATCATAGTAAAAAAATTACACAAATTAATGAGCTAAAGAGCTGAGGATACCGTAATCAACTACGGCCACCGAGGCAGTATTAATAATCACGATTAATAAAACTCCTTTTAATTACATAGGATCTAGATGCCGAAACGTGGAGCGTTGTAAGCAGGTAAGGTGTACCTCTGCGTACCACTACAGAGCCACAAAATTTATATAGTTGTAAAAAGAAGGTAAATTTCGTAACATTATTTTTTCGGACGACCAACACCTTGGTCTGCCCCATGAAGTTTGTAAAACCTTCGAAACGTCGTAGCTGGTGTAAAATTAATTATATAAACCGGGATTTTTTTTAAGTAGTTTAATTAAATCTCCAATACGGCTCGGCTCCCTGGGCTTTGGCACAGCGGGTGTCGAAGGATTGTGAAATGGGAGGTCGCGAATTTGAACTCCACGCCGGGATCTGATTGACAAATATTTGATTCGGTTCTGTATGTTGGACTCAAAATTTTGTTGTTTTTGATACCGTGCCAAGATAAAAAAGTCAACACTAAAGTAAACTCAACATATAAAACACAAAATGTTCTTTTTCTTAACGGTTTTCTATAGAGTATTAGTATTGAATAATCTTTTATAATCACAAGTAACATCGCTAACAGTAAAGCAAGAGTTATCAAGGGGCGTCACAGTACAATGTAATCTGCATCGATATCTGCCTAACTGTACTTTAATTTGACACCTTTGACATCCGGTGTCGATTTGTCATTGATTGATGTCATGATGCTATTGAATCGCCGTTTAGATAAACGACAGCATCTTATAAGCATTAGAACCAAATATATGTATTGCTATTGTGCTTAGAAACTAGAATGGTTTAGACTGAGATGGCCTCGTTGATGGCTCTCGGGCTGCAAACCGTATGGTCGTCGCTTCGATTTACAGATCGGTATCGAAAATGGCGAAATTTACACTGGCATTTACGTCTTTCATATCGGAAATCGGAATACAGTATATTGAATGTAAACTGTTGTTTAGAAGCAGAACAAACGCAATGATAGTACCTATTTCAACTCTTACATACAAGAAATACATAATTATAATGCAATACTAGAAGTAATAAATGTAATATAATAACACTCCATTCTAGAGTAGGTGAAGTACTCATGATTTCATATTACAGTATTAAATTGTATGCATGAAATGTTCTTGCATATGCATTGTCTTGGTGAGCTGCAGCGCGTATGTTAATTCACTGAGCGGAATGTCTTCCAACGGTTAACGTAAACGAATAGCAAATACTTTCGATAACACATTAGATTTTTAGTTTTGAAAATATAGAACATACCCAGCTTCAAGCCTTTTGTCTCTTAAGTGGGGAAAGGTGTACCAAACCCGCACCACACTTTGCCAGCTATGTTAATTTCCATGTAAAAGAAAGAAAACCGATTCTCGAGGTTCATTTTTAGACTCTGGGCCGGTACTAAAAATCTTTCACTTTATCTGACCCGGGAATCAAGCCCTAAACCTGAGTACAACAATCGTAGTTGTAACCAAAAAAACAACGCCACCAAGGCAGTTCAAACATTGAACACCAGGAAAATAAAATACAACATCTTTCGACACTATCCAATCTATATTTAATTCTATATTTACAGTGTAATTTGCAATTTGAGTAATGAGGAAACTGAAATTGTGAAGATTAAGTTATTGAGCAAATAATTAAGTAATCAATTGAGCTATTTTAGCAATGGGTAAAACGAATATAAATAAATGAAGTATTGCATTTTTTTTTATATAAAAGGACTTTGAATAAACCAGTCGGTCAGACTTGCAATTTTATTGATCGATACATTTACTATTATAGTTCATTTAAGACTAGGGTTGTTAAGCGACAGTCATTGTCTCTATGGCTTTGCAATTTTCTATGGTAAATATTTGAAAAGAATATTACTGGTGGCAGGTCTCTCATATGTAAGAGTCCGTCTGGGTGGGTACCAGCGCAATGTGTATTTCTACCGACAAGCGGCGGTGTATGCACTTGTTTTTCGGTTTGAAGTACATTGTAGCCAGTGTAACTACTGGACATAATGAGACTTACCATCTTATGTCTCAGGATGACGAGCGCAGTGGTATGCCACACAATACTTTGTAACTCAAAGTGCTGGATGGTGTTGCTACTGTTTATGGGTGGTCGTATCGCTTACCATCAGGCAAAGGGCATGCTCGTCTCGTCATTCAATGCAATAAAAAAAATATGTAAAAAAGTTATTGAGAGTAATTTAGTGTCATTGGACATACAATAATGACGTAACAAATTTTATTATAACCATCGAACTCCTGCGCCATATTCAGGAATTTAAAATACAATAAATATGTATGTTAACAGTCTATTTACCCCCTTTTCCATTATTTTGTAATAGTATTTCGTGTAACTGAGCAGTTTCTGAACAAAGACTATATTAAAAAAGAAGTTACTATTTCATTAAATCTAGTTTGCCCTTGTTTGAATGTGGTAGGTATAGGCCATTTTGATATAACATCTGCTAACCCTGCCTGTGACCCAACACGAGTACTTGTAGGGTTCTTAGTCTGATGAATAATTTCGTAGACAGCCACCTGAATACGTCGCATAATAGCACTTCAAATATGGAATAGGGTTATTGTTTCTTGTATTGCGAACGTCACCTTTGAGCCAGAACAACGACCTCCAAATCAAGTACCTCGAGTACTTTTGTTATTGTGCTCGTCGTAAGGGACTCAAGGGGATTAGCGATTATAAGCACCTAGCTATTCGAAGGCCCTTTTATAAAAGTATGTTTAGAGATATTTATGCAATTTATTCAAAATAATTTTCTATTTTCTAATAGCTTGTTTGATAAATCTCTCTCGATAACTGATATTTATATAAATTTATTACAAGAAATTCGTAGAATAAATACAGATACCTTACGAAGATTTCTAATTTCAGATCTGTATTAATAACTAGTATTTGGCACTTGACAGATCTTTCAATCTCCATTACGTTTATACAATAAATAAAAAAAAAAAATAGTATTAGCGAGCTGAAAGTAACATAATTTATTGACATTTACCCACGATTATGGTGGTTGGGCTTCATCAAACACTAATTAAACGTTTTGTATCTGACAGGTTAACTAATGACCGCCATTTTGCGATAATTCCCGGCGGCCATATTGTTAATCGGCGCGGCGCGAAAGAGCTACAAAGTGAAAAATGTTCGGTACTGAACATTAATAATGCTTTGTTATAAAACAAATCTCAGATATTATGATGTCTCGGATGCCAGCCGATGAGATCTATGATGCTAAATTACAATCGAAGCTGCGTGCTTTGTTATAAAACAAATCTCAGATATTATGATGTCTCGGATGCCAGCCGATGAGATCTATGATGCTAAATTACAATCGAAGCTGTTGGTGAACGCGTGATCTCTAATAGACCTTCGATGCTATACATGCCGAATTGAGTTGGCTGTAACCGCACACACTATACGGGGCTGGTAATTTAGCCAATTTATCGTTCGATGCGATGTTACCTTGCCCGAGGGACCCTTTGTAGCTGACATGCAACGTTTGCCCATCAAAGGAAAATAATTATTTCCACCGATAATTAAAGTTAAGTGATAGATTGTAAGTGCTGCAGTGTACAAGTCAGCTTTGCACCGAATGTTCCCCGCTGAGTAATAAATGGTTATTGGTGAGTTACAGATTGTGGCCCAACAGACACTTAAGATGCAATTCAAGGAAGTATCGGAGCTGTGAAAAGCTTTATGGGTGGTAACTAAATCCTTTAACCCGTTATCGCGTTTCCGCATAGCGGTAAATTTCAAATTTTATGCATGACTTTATTCCTTCAGTTTTCTGGTCTTTGTAACTCCCGCTTTATTGACAGAGAGAAAGTTTACTTGGACCATTATGACGGTAAGGTTAAATCTCAATTATTTTTTCAAACTGTGACAATTCGGAAATATTGAGCCAACACCTTTTCTAGTAAATATATTCAAATTAGTATAAGAGAAAATCATCCTTGGTAGGAATAAGTCGTCAGAAAGTCTGCTAATACTTACGAAGAGATAGATGGCTAAGCACATACGTACTGTCTAGAAAAATCGAGGCAATTAGTTTAAGCGCCACATGCAGCTCCAACCGTTATTAGGAAGCCAGGAATGCTCGGGAATAACGAGAAAATGTTCTGACATTTATTGCCGGATGACATAAATCAGATTACTGCGGCCTTGCTGCATGTGCTGACCTCATGCACCTTGATAGCGAAGATTTAGGAAAATTTGGAAAAGGAGATTTTAGAAATCTGTTGCATTCAGAATTTTATGGTCACTGTTTAATTTTTTAATTTGAGATGATATTCATTTCCTAATTTGCAGTATGTTTGAGAATTTAATTTCTATTAATATGTTTGGCCGTATTGGATTTGTGCTCGATATGGCTATTGCTTCGCCCACTATGTAATAATGGCACGGAAATACCCCTGACGTGGGTGTTTTCTTTGCACCGCTAACACATTAGGTAATATATAATACACGTTGAGTTTGTTTCAATTATGTTTCCACTAAAAATAACAGGAGAATAATAATTGAAAACAAATAAGTGACGTAATCTGCTGCATCGATTGCCACAGATATAAGTAAATATTGAACACTGACCGAGCAGTTCGCAGTTTGAACTGTTCGTTTGTTACAAACGTAAACAACAAATTGAACGTTCATCTGTAGACAACAGGGATAGGAAGGGAGAGCTTACTGTAGCGGTATTTGTAGCTTGAAGCGTGAAGCTTTGTTCAAGCTGATAGATTTGAATGATGCTTATGAAATCCGAGATTGTTTACTTGATCATATTCAGCTAATTGGTTGGTTTTGCGCTAGGTAGATGCCTAATCAACGAGTCCGAAATATGTGTTTTATTTGATAGCTTTTTGGAGGGTAACTTTTTTAAATTTGTTCAATTCCAGGTTTGCTAATATCAGAAACAGACAAATTCTGCAATAGATGTTCATCATCCCACGATCTCCTAATATGCATGTATATTATGGGACGTTGACAACGTCATCCGGATTTTGATTAAGTTTGTAGTGAAAGAAGCACCAAGTTCTATGTTTAAAGAATTACGTTAAACTTAAAAAAAATAGTATTAAATGATCTACACTTATATCTCTAGACAAGATAAAAGGATGCACCACTACACGCTATCATTTAACGTATCAAGCATCTGAATTAAGTTAGGAAGTGAGCATGGGAACAAGTTACGCGCTAATGCGAATGCGGTGGAGTTGGAAAGTTCGCGGCTCAACTTTGACGGAATATGCACGGTTAATAACTATTGTAGGGTGTCTTGATGACTTCAGTTGAAGTGGTATGGTTAACATATACAATATACCGTACAAATAGAATAGCACATAGCAAGTTTATGCAAGCATTCCCGTAGGATAGGCAGAGGTTTATTTTGGACTAGTAATGTGACTACTACACTTGATGATAAAAATTAACATCTTTTATTGCTGTTATTAATAGTAAACGAAAATATTATTTTTAATCGTTTCTCTATTCATCCTCTTTCTCCACAGCTTGTCCACCGACATAGACCTCCTCTAAATTTTTTCAGTCCATTCTTTCTCTTGCTACTCGCATCCAGAGTTTTCCTGCAGTTTTTATGATATCATTCTCCCAGCGCTTAGTTTGTCTTCCTCTAGATATTCTTCTGTCTTCCGCCTTTGATAAGTACAGTGTATTTGAAATGTAATATTGACCAGGACGAGATCGTCTTCCAAAGCTCATCTGTCTTACCTAATGTGTGCTAACCCCGGAACTAGCCAGGTGCTCGAACAGGGTACATGACCATATAAACGGTAATAGCCATCCAGTCAAGTACAAAATATATTGGCTTCTCTAACATTAAAATGATATTACTCACATCCGTTGTTATATATTATAATTAAATACAACGTTCTCAGCCGGGATTGGACCAATTTGCAACGGAAATGAACACGGCTTACCGCTATAAATTTATTCTTGGCTCTTGTGCTGATTATGCAAACTGTGAAATTGATAAGCCAACACCCACTACTGGTTATAACAAGATCCTCGTGGTTTTAATGTATTCATAGTTCGATGATACAGATATTATTATGTTTGTTTGGTATTTGGGTATTATAGTTTTTAGTTTACGCCTTTAGGGGCATGTTTTATAATAGTCAAGTATATGATATCCGCAATTTCACGTATGAGACAGATGCCTGTAGTACTCTTTTAATTACTATTTATTTGGGAGCTCGCTTTTTATTTGGTCGCTTTATATTCGACGATTAGCGTTTACTCAGATGTGAAAAAGGCCCCAAGTGAAATATATTTATGATACCTTTAGCTTTCCGTACCCAACGATAATTATATCTTTACCAGTATACCCTATTAGGTATTTACCAGTATGTAATAATAAACAGCGTAAACCTAGTAAGGTCCCATGACGTGATAGGGGGCGAGCCTATCGCCATAGCGGATACAAATTCCATACTCCGGTCTGCTACTGAATAGAAAAATCCAATATCACTTTGCCCGACCCGGGGATCGAACCCGAGACCTCAGCATTGCAGTCGTACCGTAATACAAATACCGAGGCAGTCAAATAAAAAATATTCGTATGTGGTCTGAAATATTCTTAATTAACCACCCCATTACAAAGAAATATTTACTATCGTTTTATCGTAAAAATTACTAACGTTGTAAAATTTAATGGCGGTATTCATGCGCCATTAAAACCTAGGCGATTAGATTTAATGTCCTTTATGTCATGATATTGGCTATCGATTGGACGGTAAGTGGCTATACGGTGGACAATATTCGCATACACCGCAAGTAAGGCTTACCGCTTTAATTACTTTTATGTAGAGCGTAGGCACCGGTGATGGACAAGTTTTGGCCAAAGCATAAATCGCGCAAATGGTGTAGGTCTATTGTATGCGACAATACGGTAGTCGACTACTTTTTTTAAATTAATTTATCACAAAATGTATGCTATCCAAAAATGGAAAAATAATTTTCAAAATTGGCACTATAATAAGTAAGCTAGAAACCTTTGAAATTTGGTGGAAGGGTTAGCTGTAGTAATATCAGATTGTGGCATCACTGAGTGTCGCCGGCCATAACGCTGCGTAAGTGCGAAATAGATAGCGCGATATCCCCGCCACGCCCCCACTTTTGCTCACAAAAATATTTCAAATATGAATTACTGCTTTATTTTTCATCCGATTTTAATGCTGATTTCACAGAATATTTTATTTTTTCGTTTTATTTTCTGTTACACACACATATATAATAATGTACAAAATCAAACAAAGGAAACTACCCTATTGTTCTTTCAGTAATTCAAAGTTATGGTTAGTTGCTACTGTTTATGGATAATGCTTACCTACTATCAGGCGAGCATTAATACATATTTGTTCTTTACTAATATTAGTATACATAGAGTTGTATGTAATTTACACTAAGTATATTATGTTGCCACGGAGTCACCACATCGTAGTGTCCATCAATGGCGACATTACTGAGTGAAGCTATAAACGATCCTTGCGAAATAGGCGAAAGCGAAAACGATGCGATTTGATGCGATAACCATACATTTTCACATTATTGACTTGATTGGAATTGTTTCGGGTCTACATGATTTATGAAGTGAAATTACCTCTCGTTACTAGAGGGAGGGAGTAGAGGGCTCGTAATTAGCCTTTAATGCTTATTGACTAGGATCTACAATAATAGGTATATGTTACGATAGTGGTTGCCTTGCTTGGCGGCAGTAAAAATTCAGGTAGTAACAGTTGTATTTATACAAACTAGCAAATGATTCTTGTAATGGCTAGAATGGGAAATAAGAGAATTCACTATACTCCCTTTTCACACTTACGTAAAGTTTTGGAAATTGAACCTAGAACCTAACAACTTACAGCTTACGTTTGCTGCAGCTAATATATCCACTTGATTCGTAGGGCTTAGTACTGAATCTTCATCATCGGATAAAAGTTATGAATAACTGCTGAATATGCTTTTTTTGCTCCGTGTTGGTGTGAATAAAATACTTCAATTATTTCAGTTTGTATTCCGCCAAGTTATGATTTATTTGATGGTTGAAAATTAGTCTTTATTCCACTGATTACAAATACCTACACACATTTTAACGAAACCAATTAACTAGGGGATCCCGTGTCATAAATGTAATATCATCAAATATTACCTTCCTTATTACGCCCTTCAAAGTTTCCATCCCTCGGGATCATCTCACGCGTCGTAACTCCCATTATTCAAAGCTCTTTATTATAACATCAGAAATTAGTTTTGAAATATCCATTTGTTTTGATCAGTGTAGTTTTTATCGAAAAATTACATGATGGAATTAGGTTAGATGTAAAGTAAGTGAGTAGATACAAATCAAGATAGTTTTTGACGGACTCACAATTGTTATGAAGAAGGAGTGGTAAATCGGCTTAATTATTTTTATCTATTTAATGTCTGAATAAGTTCTATCAGCTTCCATAGTAGCCCACGTAAGTTCGTGGCGCGTTCCGGAACCAGCTAGCTCTCCTCTCCGATTTTAAAAAGGCCAGCGTCGCATTCCAGGACCAACCAGCCAGTGTATATCCGGTTTCGGCATTATCCGGCATAGTTGTGTCGACTGGCGAGGGAGAACCATCTCTAAGTCGAGTACAAATGTAAGACGACCCAATACCCTGTATCATATACTGCCCACTGCTGAGCACGGGCCTCCTCTACTACTGAGAGGGTTTAGGCCTTAGTCCACCACACTGGCCTAGTGCGGGTTGGCAGACTTCACATACCCTCGAAATTCTTATGGAAAATTCTCAGGTATGTAGGTTTCCTCACGATGTTTTCCTTCACCGTTAAAGCGAACGATAATTGATAAACAATACACACGTAACTTCGAAATGTCAGAGGTGTGTGCCTCGGGTTTTGAACCTCCGGACATTGTCTCTGCAGACCGTTCCATTCCCAACAAGGCTATCGCCCACGCTGCCAATACTTAAAATAAATCGAACAGTTTACATTTTATGTCTCATAAGTCTAACTGACTACTCACACTGCTCTTACGCAGTAATAAACTCTTCTCCTATACGTACGTATTTCTTTTGAAATATCTAGCTGTTCATTTTGGGATTTTATTGTTGAATTGTTCCATGAACAAAATTGCAAATCTTCGGAACATCCCGGTATACAAAGGAACGATAGAAATGAATTGCGATGAAGCAAAAACGGCCAACTGAAAGTTTGAATTCGAATTTATGAAATGCAGCAAATTCGAGGAAGATGTGAAAGGTATTTTTAATGTTGGGTTTTTAGCTATGTGTACGAAGATGTTTGTAAGATTATTCTTAGTGTAATGGGCTTGATAGATTTTAAAAACTTAATTGTACTGCAGTCGAGTGCTGTGATTGGACTGTTGACGTCATCATAACTAGCGAGCTGCAAAGAAAATCTTATAATTACGGAAGAGGGTGTTGCAGATGTCTTGTTCCAATAGACAGTTGCTAGTTAGTATAATTCGCGGCTTTCATTAAAAAAACTATCATAAAAAATAAAAAACTATTATACATATGTATTTATAATATGTGTATGTCATATATTTTTAGAATACATTTATAGGACCATTTCGAAAGTTTGGGTGTTACTTCACACGGTCGATTTATTTTTGGCTTTCAGGGTTGGATTTCGAGGCCAGCAGTAGCTATATAGTATCTATAAGTGTAAAAATCCAGTTACTTTGTGTAGTGTTTTTACTTAATTAGTACATATAAATGCGTCTGTTTCAAATATATGTAGTTAGGTACTTAAAAAAACTGTAATATTGATTGGAACGTCAACTAACGCCTTTTTAAAAATACAAATAGCCCAGCGTATAATTTCACCATTTTGAAACAAATAAATATGTAAACCGAGAATTCATTTAATTTCCATTTTTGCGTCGTCCAATTTCCAAGTACTTAAAAACTTTATTCCCCGAATTTGCGGCTCGGAAATTGCAAAATGAAATATAGAAAGTTGTTTTCAAACGCGATTATATTGTTCTTTATTTGGATGTGCAAATTAATAAGTCTGCTTAGTTGTTGCATACTTAATAGGGG
This sequence comes from Sphinx pinastri, assembly GCA_947568825.1. NCBI lineage: Eukaryota > Metazoa > Arthropoda > Insecta > Lepidoptera > Sphingidae > Sphinx > Sphinx pinastri. The sequence goes on from OX387615.1 coordinate 3,322,788, forward strand.
AGCGACGGGTTTAGTGGTGCCGTGTTCGAAGCCGTGTGGGGAATAATAATTAAACATGTATGTTACACTGTTTTTAAATAATGTAATTAATATTAATTAAGTAGTATAAATTATGTGCTCTTTTAATCACGCAGACTTAAGTACTACTCTGTAGTTTTTTATTTATACTTACCTATATATATTTTTTATTGCATTGAATGACGAGACGAGCATGCCGTTCGCCTGATGGTAAGCGATATGACCACCCATAAACAGTAGGAACACCATCCAGCACCCGTGTGACAAATTTCATCGAAATCCGTTCAGTAGTTTTTGCGTGAAAGAGTAACAAACATCCATACATCCATACTTACAAAATTTCGCTTTTATAATATTAGTAGGATGATTGTAATATTAATGAAGAGATTTATCTTCATGTGAATAACTAAATATCCCGCACATAGCATTTCATAATCCTACGTCCTTAATAAAACAATTATCTATTAGAATGAGCCGTGTTCACGTAAAAATATCTAATATGATTTTATGGTGCTCGTAAAGAGACCAGTGGACCCGAACTTATTAACTCGCTAAGTAGGTACTTTAACGGCTACTTCCAGAATGAGATACTTAAGTACTTACGAAGTATAAAGAGTAAAGTTTAGGAAAAATAAATTGTGGCTCTGTGAATTTTGATGTAGAGGGCAAGCGAGGATCCTTAATAGATATAATCGTTGCTCATGAGCATGAAGGGTAGGTAGAGGTGTAAATAGTGCACCCAGTTTTCGCCACGTGATGTGGGAAATGGGAATGGATTGTCAGTGTGATGCATAAAATGGAACGTAGAGTACTAGATGAAAGAGAGTTGAACAATCTACAAAAAATATTTATTTCGAAGAAATTACGGGAGGTTTATCGATTGCTCCTAGGTAATAAGCTGTTGACGAAATCATTCGTAAAATGTTGCTTACAATGTCTCATTATTCTTGAAAATACGAATACACACTCATAAGCGTTTAGTGTGCGTTACTTTCGTCGTCACTGCGGTCTAGATTCCATACGTTGGATAATTGCTATAGACTATAATCCATTTACGTCACTTTTTATTATGTGAATGTGTGTTGTGTGTTGTTCACACGACAATGTGAACTGATTGAACAATTTAACGATTCATGATGTGGAATGACGGGTAATTTGATGGGGGATAGAGATTAGATTCGGTGGCGTAGTTGTATAACGGTACGACTGCAGTGCTGTAGTCTCGGGTTCAAATGCGGGTCGGGGAAAGTGATATTTGGTTGTATAGACTCGCCCCCTATCATGGAACGGAATACTTAAGGCGAAAAGTGGGAGCAATAGTTGCGCCTCTGCCTAACCCTTCGGGGATGAAAAGTGTGTGTTTGTGTGTAATAGGTGTTAGAGATATAGTGCAAGTCTAAGGTCCCGTTTTTTCAACCGTGGTTATCTTTTCCTCGTGGTCTTATTAAGTTAGACGCTTAATAACACCGAGAATAAGCCTAACCACAGTTGAAAAAACCCGGTCTAAATGTTCTTAACACTTGTTAGCCGATAGTTATTTATGTGCAACCAGTGCACCCAAGATCGAGATAAGTTCATCCCATATAAGACAGAATGTGCTATAGATGTAGAATCTTGTACAGTCAGCAGCATAATTAGATGAACAAATTCAAAACTTCAAATTGCCTACACACTTTTGTGTTCTTACTAATCTTTTATTTTCTCTTCACAAAAATAAAATAAAAGAGATTTACTTTACTACAAACGAAGAAAAAAAATGTTTCAGTTTAACTAAACGCGTATATGGGCGATTTGAAATTTTGATTTTGTACAGATATTTATACTGCTGACTGTACATAAACTTATCTTGAGCAACTTTTTAATGCTCTCTGAATTCGAGAAATCGCTAGAACTTTGACTCCCGGTCTAAGAATTCACCGGTTATAATCGTGGACTATTAGACCAATGAAATAATTTGGAAATTAGATATTTTTGTAGATTGTACAAATTAACAATACTGCCATTATGCCAACGACACCGGAGGCTTGATTTACAAATTAATTAAGTTAAAAATATACAGTTGTGGATAGTGAAATAATGATGTAATCACAAAAAGTTATAGTCTATATAAATAGTTTAATTGGGCAGTTTCTGGACAATTATACAATCAAGTAGACATGATTTTCTTTACAAAAGCTACCAATTAAGGCATTTATCTTGAGTGAGAGAATTTGGATTAACATGGCCCGCCCACTAATGGGTATAATTGTGCAAATTCCAAATTACGGCGATTAGGCGGCTGGTAATCGATTAGAGAAATGATTAGACGATTGTGCGCCATGTCTTAATCGATTGTAATGAGCGCACGTATCGATTGGGCTTTTATGTCGTTTTAATTGGATATAGTAGCCATTTTGTTAACTCATTATTGTTTGAATTCAATGTTCGTTATTAAGGGTAATTTTAGTTTGAATCCTCCTTTCATGTTTTGAATGGTTTATCATCGACAGTTCGGTCTTTTTGTATTTCATTGTTTGTTCTTAATGTATTCTCATTTCTGGTAAATTGGTCATAATAATATTGTATGTGTCGTAAAATAAGATTCAATTTATTCATTATTTCATTAAAACATTTCCAATTTAATTGAAATCGTAGAAACAATGTTGAATAGATTTTCAAAATAAACAAAGATATTATTTCTTCGTTCAAATTGTGTATGAAATATGGAAACAATCGTTTATTGACGCAGATGTCGAAATAGTACAAAGCTCGCTGATGAAAAATGAATTTCGAAACTAAGAACCTCTAAATTAAAACATCCCGACAATTTCTACATTGACAGTTTCATAAAAATTGATTTAGATTAGTTAGATAGATAGATTTAGAAGTGATCACCGCCGCCCATGAACATCTGCAATACCAGGGGGCACAGAGACGCGTTGCCGGCCTTTTAGGTGGGAATACGCTCTTTTTTTGAAGGTCGATGGGTCGTATCTGTCCGGAAATGCTGCTGGCGGCAATTGGTTCCATAGTTTAGTAGTACGTGGCAAAAAATTACGGCTAAAACGTACAGTGGTGGATTGCCAACCTCCGAGGTGATGTGGATGGAATTTGGAGTTCTGCCGCGATGTACGGTGATGTAACTCAGCAGCAGGGATAAGTCCGAAAATCTTATTTATTAAATCTTAAAATCTTCGGAATTCGAGTATTTAAAAAAAACTGTTGCAAGATATTGATGTCATTTTACTATAGATTTCTACGTATCTGGTTTATATATCAAAGCCAACTAGTTTTATTAGTCTAGCCTTTTTACTAAACAGCGCCATATGTACAGAATGTATAATCAAATACAGCCAAATACATAGTTGGTAATATCGCATCCAAAACACATAGCATAGTTCTTAAAAATATAATGAATGGTGTGAATGATGAAACTCGTGGGAACCCGCCCACCGGTGGCCACAATAACGAAGGTTGTTTAAATGCAAATTAGTGTCTTGTAATTTGTTGAATCCAAAGATTTTAACAACGCGATTTTTTAAACGGTATTGGAACTGCGTGGGTTAATGTCACTGGCCTTTATGTTTGGGTATAATAAATTCATAAGAAAATAAATAAATATGTAAGAAAACATAAACTTATTTGCGATGTAGAAAGAGCTATGTTGTAGTGACGCGTATCTTGTGGTATATTAAAATAGAATAGTAATTATACTAGGGGTTAACTAAAGACAGTAGAAAGACGTCCAGGACAAAGTGGGCGAGTCCGCTGAGAATCACCGAGGTCGTAGTTTTATTCCCATAATGAAATACGTGACGCTACAAATTTTATAATAATATCCACCGCTCTACGCAATAATCTTAATATTAATTAGCTATTTTATTTACCTTCTTGCTCTAACAAGTCGAGAATGTCTGGTTTAAAAATCCTCGTGAGAAACCATGGGACGTGTGATTTTTGTTATAAAATTGTGATTACAAAACTATATTCAATACATAAGTGATAGGAAACCGTCTTTCTTCAACAGAAATCAGCTCCTACGAAATAACTGCCGCCTGGCACTATGCCCACAATCCTGTACAAATGGTCACAATAGAGCTGCAAACATCAATCCTTTGATACGTTTGCGTTGAGAGCAGTTGGTCACTGTCGTAGGTGGTAACAATATTAACACCTAGAAAATCCCACGGTTGTTTAGAATTTAAACTGCGTTTGCGTGTTTAGACTTGTTATGTAGTTTGGTTTTACAGTTTGACTATGCTATGCAATGCAATCAGCCCTGTATCATATACTGCCTACTGCTGAGCACGGGCCTCCTCTACTACTGAGTTTACTTATGGAATATTCTCAGGTATGTAGGTTTCCTCTCGATGTTTTCCTTCACCGTTAAAGCGAACGATAATTGATAAACAATACACACGTAACTTCGAAAAGTCAGAGGTGTGTGCCTTGGCTTTTGAACCTCCGGACATTGTCTCGGCAGACCGTTCCATTCCCAACAAGGCTATCGTTTGACTATGCTAGGTGTGAAACCTGGATTTAGAAATACTTGAAATAAAAGAACCTCGCATTAAAATTGGTTAAATGTATTAATATGACACAAATATATAAAAATAGCGTGTTAATGCACAGATGTTTTTTTTTTAAACAAAAATGCATGAAATACATTTAAAATAATGTTTAAATGTTTTAATTCAAGCAATTCGTGGTTGATGTCGTCCATTTTGTACTTTCCAATTAATATTAATACTTTCATTAAAATCTGTGGGTTGTATACGGGTAGCCTGAAGAGTCCTTTTTATACAATTTGATATTCCTTAATTAAACATATTTTATTCAACAAGTTTCTTTTTGCTATTTCGCGAATATCAAGACGAATTTTTTTACCTTCTAATTTAGCTCCAAAATTTACGGCCTCTACTCTTGCCCTATTCTGAACACAAGGTACATAAGGTACATAAATGACCCCTTATTTAGACGGTAACTGGGTCTGAATGTACTCACGAACAAAGATTTTCCGCGCGTTGGCAAATAGAGTTTCATAAAGACGCCTCCACGCCGGTGCCTTAATTAAAATGCTTATTGCTGTTAAATGGTTTAATTAACGTAGTGTTGATAGCACGTGCAAATTGAATTTTGTGGGTTTGCAATGTTTATATAAGTTTTGGAACACGTGGCATGATTGTTGGCTTTTGGTTTCTCTCCGAATGTACAGAGACTAATTTAGTTATTAAAAATATATCTTATATGTTGACGACAAAGTTTAATATCGTTTAACTGGTATCTAATTATAGTAAATGGAAGGAAGATTCACGAAAGCTATTTGGTATGAACTGAATGAAAAGATTTGTCTATGAAGTAACTATCAGTCACTAGAGCACCTTCATTATAGAACCTCTTAAACTTGATAGTACTTCTTGTTGAAACTTTATCTTAGTTTACAAATTTTACAACAAATAAAACAATTTTAAAAGAATATGAAAATTAATATTTTTCATTAAAAGGAGCTCCTTGGTTATCCAGGAAATGTTCAAGAGCATTATGGAATTAACACCAGATGTTTCGCTCAATTGCTTTGGTTAAACGGTTTTGATTTCAAGGAAAGCCTGTAACGTGGGTATCTTTTATGAGTGTTACGTGATTGAGTGTTGCGCATTCTGTTAAAAGCTGCCACATAGTTATTTAAAGTAAATCATTTTAAGAATAATATCTAGAATATAGTAATATCGATAGAGAATGTTAATATTTTATTTTCTTCATCCAAAGCTTTTAAAATTTCTTCTCGGCAAAGAAAATCTTAAAAAATCACAGTGAACGGTAATTATTATTTATTATCTCGGCAAAATGAAATGAATTGTAACCAAATGACTTAGCAATTCCAGGCGCGTATTGCTGAGAGCTGGTTTCACGTCTTAAATACTCTAAATTTCTATTCCATTGGACTATGGAACGTTCTTTACACGCGAGGGAAGCCTAATTACACTTTCCGCTGCTCTCCAAGTAAATTAGTTTCACGTATGACAACAGGTGGTAGAATAAATTAATACAAGTTTAATTTAACTATCAAAATATAGGTATATGTGACGAATGACGATAACTATTCTAATATAAAGAAAATAACGTCATAACCGCTTGAAAACTAGTAAGGTTACCTGTTAGTAAGTAACCAGTAAGTATAATACCTGATTTTTAATTAAATGCTATTTTTTATGTGTGCTGGTGTTTCATCATCATCATCATCAGCCACACGACGTCCACTGCTGAACATAGGCCTCCCCTAAAGATTTCCAGGCGGACCTGTCAAAAGCGGCCTGCATCCAGCGTGTTCCTGCGACCTTTATCAAGTCGTGTATGCTTAGTTTTAATTTTTTTTTTTAATTCATTTTGTTTGCTTGTAATTTGTTTGTGTCATGGTGTTGTGCGAATAAATGTTTTGTATTTGTCAATTGTGTGGTTGTTTGGACCACCAATATTTGAACTGGCTTTGAATTCTACTATAGCATCTATAACCTTGTTCAAAGATCCTTGAGTAGTTCTGTATTCGGGAACACATAATTTAAATATCGTGTGCGACTGATCTTTGTTTCTCAAACACCTACAGTCTACACTTTAGTTAGTCCATACTTACACCCGTATTCACAACTTTACGAGGACGCACATTGCACCTGAACGCATAATGTCGGCTATTTCATAGTTTTCTTTGACCATGTTTAGCTTTGTTTATCTGACAGCCAGCTGAAGCAAAATTAAATTTAAATATTATCTAATTACCTTTGTCCGCGCACTGCGAATGCTGCCATGCCGTAAGCACTGAGAACAGACTTATTATCATAGCATTGGGCTATCCTTAGCTAAGTAACGATTGTCTAGCGAGCGTGAAACTATTACATATCAAGACTTGAAGTGACTGTGTGCTAATACTAGGTGGATTAAGTATTTATTCTCAAGATTAGAACAGGTAAAGCCTATTGTTATGGAATACGCCTATAATATTGCCTATTTTATACAATGCGACTTATCTCAAGTACCCAATAGGTGGTAGGTCTCTCATTATGTAAGAGGCCGTCTGGGTGGGTACCACCGCAATGTCTATTTCTACCGCCAAGCAACAGTGTGCATGCACTGTTGTGTTTCGGTTTGAAGGACATTGTAGCCAGTATAACTACTGGACATAATGAGACTTAACATCTTATGTCTCAGGATGAGGAGCGCAGTGGAATGCCACACAGTACTTTGTAAGTCAAGGTGCTGGATGGTGTTGCTACTGTTTATGAGTGGTCGTATCGCTTACCATCAGGCGAACGGCATGCTCGTCTCGTCATTCAATGCAATAAAAAAAAATAGGTAAGAAATAGAAAGTCATGACGAAATTTCTTTGAGACATGTGTGTAACTAAAATTTGTGCCATTTCTGACCCGGGTCCAGTCATCTTAATTTCCAGGGTTTTATATTACCTAAACGTAGTATTTACCAACATCCTTTTAGCTTTAATCACAGACTTTCTTAATATAAACTTTTTGTGTTACTTCAATTATTGCTTTTATTCCCTAGCTAAGTAATTCACGTAATGGATTCTAGAGACCTATTACAATATGTACCGATTGAAATTACTTTCGACGTTGTTTATTTGAAGACCGGAGTGATTTGGCAGGCTTTTTTTGGCTTGGTAGAAATTTAGGCTTTTAAAGAGAAATAAAGGCGGAGTAACCTAAAATAATGTTTTATGAGTTAAACAGTCGGGTTATGGGTTAAGTTTTGAATAAAACTAGTTGGTTTTATTACAATCTTTATTTATAAAAGTCGTTACAATGATAGTAGAGGGGCGTATTGATATACTATTATTTGCTTAACATTTTATGTTTTTTGTTACTAAATGCTGATAAGAGATCAAATGAGTTACATAATTTTGTATTTCATGTTTTACTATAGGTACAATGTGTTATACTCAAAAGTCAAAAGAGTATGCAAACTTCTGTTTGACGACAGAAATAAACAAAGCAATAAGTCCCCAAACCCATCCAAACTGACTCCATTTGGAATACTTAATTACACCATTAAAGCTTAAGTATTATAATTTATTCGTAACTAGCTTTTGCTCGCGTGAATTGTTTTTTCCGGGATTTTAGTCCCGCTTTATATTTTCCCGGGATAAAAAGTAGCCTATGTCCTTTCTAGGGTCTCAAACTATCTCCATAGAAAATTTCATCGAAATCCGTTCCGTAATTTTGGAGTTGTGCAGTAACAAACAAAACACAGAAAAGAATTATAAAAATCGCTGATTTGTGATTCCATTACTCTTCTTTAGTCACCCCCTTTCTTTTTTAACACATTTCTTTCAATGTACAGACACAACGGGATCTACCGCTTTACTATATATTTTTTTTATGGCATTGTATGACGAGACGAGCATGCCGTTCGCCTGATGGTAAGCGATACGACCACCCATAAACAGTAGCAACACCATCCAGCACCTTGAGTTACAAAGTACTGTGTGGCATTCCACTGCGCTCGTCATCCCGAGACATAAGATGTTAAGTCTCACTATGTCCTGTAGTTACACTGGCTACAATGTACTTCAAACCGAAACACAACAGTGCATGCACACTGCTGCTTGGCGGTAGAAATAGACATTGCGGTGGTACTCACCCAGACGGACTCTTACATATGAGAGACCTACCACCAATATAATAATAGATTATCCATTAGTACACAGCATAAATGTAAACATTGTTTCTCAAACGAGATGGGAGTTAAAATGGGGATATCAAGGTGTCAATGACATTTCATACACCTTTATACGGCTAATTTAAGGACAGTTACCTCAGTATGCTAATGAAGTTCGTATTTTATTACTGTTTGCTATACTATCGTAATTATTCTGAGTGGACGAGTAGCAAGTTTTATAGTAGTAATTAGTATTTTTTGTATTAGACCATATTTTTAGAGATAGTGGGTTCTGTGCTTACATTGTTGTTACTATACATTCTCTTTTTAACGGGACGAAGAGGCGATGTAGGCGGGAACAGTGTATTGTGCGTCGAAGGTAAATTTTGTGTTGAATTTAAAGATTGGATCGTATTTAATAAAACGGGATTAAGAGGATAAAAAAGAGGGAGCTGCCATCAAACAACCGCGTCTGGTCACTCTATTGCTAGGTATTTTTTGTTAGAATTAAACCAAGGGAACTAGAGTAACCGATGTTGCTCGCTAAATCAGCACACTGAAATGGAAATGGGTTGGCCTGCAGGTGGGCGGACTCTCGATGGAACAGACAGGTGCTGGAGTGGAGTTCGTGATTAGGTAAACGTACTGTAAGATGCCCTGCCGCACGATGGACCACCGACTTGAAAAAGGCGGCAGGTAGCGGATGGATGCGGGCTGCTCAAGACCGGGATGATTGCTGCTTACTAGGGGAGGCCTACGTTCAGCAGTGGATAGCGATAGGCTGATGGATAAGCTTAGGATTGCTGCATAGAATTAAGTAAAAATTTCTACACAGATATACCAATTCTCGAATTAACATAAAGGTCACTTTTCCCAGAAAGGTCCACAGTGAGACTTTTGTCCTAGGAAAGTTTAAAGCAGGAGCCATTATCAAACTTAGTAAACAGACAAACGCAATGAATAGGCACAAATTACGTCACGATCGCGTGAGAGTGCGACGATAAGTTTTATATTAACAGTGGACAGCTTAATTTATTCAACAATAGCAAATTACCGTTATACAACCGAATCCGTGTCGGATCTGTGCAACTGAATTGTGTGGAAACCTTTGGGGAATGTATTATTAGCAAATTGACTTTACTAACTTGAGTTTGCTCTCGGCCGACTGTTTACCAATATTTAAAACAATTAGTAATATTCTAAAATAAGGTTTAATAAATGGTCACTGAACTAGTTTCTGCAAAAGGCAAAGCTACTTTTATAAATGCGGGATGGATGCAATCTGCACTGCGGAATGTCTGTGGGCGGTTATTGATCTTGTATTCATTACATGCTTGACAGTAATTCGCACCTTTAGAACAAAAACGACACAATTCAAAAAAATCGAAGATTGCATTATCGTCATAAAATGACTTACTCACTCTTTTGATAAATAGGCAGAGGCGCAACTAAGTGCACCCACTTTTCGCCATGCATATTCTGTCCCATGATGTGATAAGGGCGAGCAGGGGCGAGCCTATCGCCATATCGGGCATAAATTCCAGACTCCGGGTGGATACTAAATTACAGAAAAATCCAATATCACTATGCACGACCCGGTGATCGAACCCGAGACCTCAGAATGGCAGTCGTACCGTAATACAACTACGCCACCGAGGCAGTCAGGTATAGCTGGGTTAAGATTTTATTAAGTGGTACTTTTGCCTTCGTCTGTTGTAAAATGAATCTTTTCTAGTATTTACATGTTGAAATAAATATAATTATATTTAATTAGTGCAAACATAGAATATGTATAGAAAATAATATAAAAATAAAAATCAGAGTAAATACGGTCGGCTCACGTTATCATAGGTTCGGACTTCGGGTTATATTGTCACGCCGCGCTGCGCCGCATCGGCAAGCAACAGGTCTGTGAGACCTCTCATGATTATGTTACTACTGCTACTCGTTTCTAGTTTAGGTGGGCTTTTTGTTTCATTCAAAAGGTGTTTGGTCCGACTCGGTTGGAAGAATCATCTGGCAAGACTGGGGCTGGGGTCGCCGGAGTAAAAATAGACTTAAATTATCTACAACATTAAATATCTCTAGTATTTCGTTTTGTATATAACCTATTAAGAAATTTAACATTTACTAAATTGAATGATTGTGAAACTAGTAGGTATTTGCTCGCGGCTCCACCCACGTGAAAAAGTTTTTCCGGGATAAAAGTCCCGCTTTATATTTTCCCGGGACAAAAAACTGCCTATATTTTAATCCACGATATGATCTACCCGCGCGCCAAATTTCATTGAAATCCGTTCAGTAGTTTCGGAGATGTGCAGTAACAAAAAAACAGAAAAACAGACAGACAGAAGAAAAATATAAATATGGCTGATTTCTTTTCCAATACTCTTCTTTAGTCGCCCGGCGCCTCCTTTATTGGAACGAAGTTCCTTATTGCGCGTTGTGAAAGGGGGCTGGACGGAAAGTTGTCACGACACTTTTTGCTATTATCTTACTAATATGAACCTTAAATACAATGCGTAGAAGCTATAATTCTTGAAACGAGTATATTTGTATTTATTTTATTTATTAAAGTCATTAAAACCATTTCTTACTAATCTAAAATGAACCTTAAATACATTGCGTAGAAGCTATTTTAACGTAACATTCTTTTTTCAAATTTTGTTGATTTATTCTACTTTGGTTACTGACATTTATCAATAACAAGACTAAACGTGCTTTGCTCGCGTTTAAAAATCTACTTTATGTGGTAAGCGTAAGATCGAATTTGTATTTAGTCAATCAAAATTTGTGATAAAAATGCTATGCAATAGCTTTACCGCGGTAGTCTCCGAGTGCCACACGTATTTATTTGTTTTTTTCTCTAGAAACTTATGTATTGGAACGGAAATAGGAAAATATTTATATATTTATATATATACACACTCTGTTATATAAATAAAATTTTATTACAATTCCTTCACTAATTAATCGAAAGGAACTTCGTTGCATCCGGGTGTCCCTTGACACCTCTCATTGCTTTTTTTTATCACATTTCTTTAAATATAGACACACCAGTTCTACTGCTTTATTATATGTAGACATAGATATTTGATATTAAAAAATATGTAAAATTTTAACATTGATAATTTGGTACACCTTGGCTTGGTTGGTTTAAAACATTCATCGAGACCAAGTCGTAAAAGAATTCCATAGTAACGCCACCGCACTTCGAAACGAGTGTGTTCGAAAGTCGTGATTTTAATTCCGCCTAGTACTTTGAACTGGTAAAAATACTAGTGTTTTACCCATTCGCTGGAAGCTAGCTGATAGTGAGTTCGTGACCGACCCGCGTTCTCGATTGACGACCGGGTCCATCGCAAGCCTCACTAAAGGCAAATGCGAATGTCGCCTTTATACTCCTATCTATTTGGTCTCAGAGCTGTTTGTTGAGCGGCTTTTCGAATTTTGTTCTATTTTGTTTTTTTTTTTTAATGATGAATGTATTGAATGCTGAAACAGTATTTTGACGATCTTAGAGCATTTATTGGTAAATACTCACAAGTTGACAATATAAGAGACAGAATTAATAATAAAACTCTTTCTTTTTCAGGTAAGCAACTTCGAAAATATTTCAACTAATTTTGGGATGCAGAAACAAAGCATTAGTGAGGTAAATAGATCCTATATAAGCTTATATTAAGTAAATAATAAAATTATCGCTATATTTTGGAGAAAACATGATAGAACAGTCAAATATAATAACCATTACTTTCTTAGCTGTAAATCATTATCGACAAACCGCCACTTATTGAATCATGGCCAAGGTTTGAATTTAATTTACGCGCACAAAACAAACAGATCTTATTACGTAATATATACATCGTGTTCTCTTTTAGGAAAATATTACTTTCATTTTGGTCAGTTTTTGTTATCTATATTCGTGTTCAAAATACATAACTTGTCTCACCATGCTTTGGTAAAAATAAGAAAGAACTCTAAAAAGTAAATTAACAAAAAAAATAAACAAAATGAGCACCACATGTGAACCTAAAAACAACCCTTTTCGAACCCTATTTTTACCCGACTGCGAAAGAAGAAGGGTAATGTTTTCGAGTGTATGTATGTATATTTCTTTGGCACGCCTTAGAGCCTAAACGGCTTGTCGTATTTTTATGTGAGTGGTGTCAATAGATTCGTCTTAGACGTGAGAGTGACACTGGGTACATCAAAAATAAAAAAAACAAAATTAAGGATTTTGGCGGCAAAAAGTAATCTAATAAAAATGTTTTCAAAATACATCGAGTGTGGTATCAAAATGAAGAATTTTTAACGGTGATTACGAAAACGTATATAACTTATATGTTTTATTGGAGTTTGGAATAGGAAATGCTAATAAATCACATCAGACTTCATGCGAAGTTGTTAGTGTGTTAGTTTGTTACTTCTTCACGGTAAAACGGCTTGACGGGTATGGCTAAAAGTTGGCACACAGGTAGTTTATAATATGGATTAACACATAAGATACTGTTTATCCGGGTATTCCTGCGGGAACTGGTAAAACAGGATTAAACCTATTTCCTAAAGGTGCTTGAAAAGTAAAAAGATAGAAATAAAAACAAATATTAAAAAAAAAAAAAACGTCCCGACTGCGTCAATATTTACCATCTTTATTAAATTCATTGAAGAACTGAAAAGATAGAAACAAGATTTTAATTTGAATATTTTATTTTGGTTTTGAATCATCTTAGTTGACAGTGTTCACAAACGCAGTCGGAGGCATCTGCTCACTCCGAGATTTTGTTGCTCTACCTATATCACCAACCAAATTATGAGAAGTGAGCGTGTTATGCCTCGAAGTCTGAGGCATAACACGCTATTAAATATTACATAAATACTTTTTTTAGGAAGCCAAGTAAAAATATGTTCAAACCAAAAAAGTATAAACCCCAAACAGAATTTGGAATAAGGGGCACATGTGTTATACTTTCCACAGATTTTTCATTGCCCAGTAGACTATATTTTTCTTTGAATTCTGAAAAAAATAAATCACTTTTTTGTGATTAACGACCTCCAATTCCATTATTCATTAAAATTAATTTGGTCACTATAGTTACCATGTTTTTTTTTTTGGAGTGCATATCGTGACTGACGATTTCACGGGAATACTGTTTCATTCCGTTCCATTTTTAAATAATTTCCCGAATTCCAGCAACTCTGGGCTAGTCATTGACAATTTCCGGAGATATCCGAAAGACTCTTATTCCGCACTATTTGCGTGTGAAAAAATCATTTATTAATAGACTCGCCTCATTATTTTACATGACATTTAAAATGCTTATTAAATGGTAAATGAAGTTCGCGTGTCGACTACTATCATTAACTTTTAATCACGCAACCAAAGAGTCGAACTTGAATACTTACTATTATTATTTCTTGTAAAACTAGCTCCAGCATGTGTTTTCGCTCGGCGCTTGCGGCGCATGAGATATTTTTTTTAATGTTTTTTTTCAAATACATAAACTTTTCATCTTACTTCTCACTAATATTATAAATGCGAAAGTTTGTATACGGATTTGGATCAAATTTCGCACATGGTTAGGCCATTTCCTGGATTCTTTTTATCTCGATAATTTGCTGCCATGGGAAATAAGCTTTTATTTCATCGCAAGTTCAGCGTCGGCCGTCCACCTGCAAGGTGGACAGACGACTTGATAACAGGAACGACGACTACTTGGTCGCTGAAACACACTGGATGCAGGCCGCATTTGACAGGTCCGTCTGGAAATCTTTAGGGGAGGCCTATATTCAGCAGTGGACGTCATGTGGCTGACGATGATGCGAAGCCGCGAGCAATACCTCGTACATAATTATAGACATTAAGTTCGTTTCTATTAAATTACGTGATGGGAAAGTAGCTCGACTCAGTGTGTAGTTCTTATCATATAACTTTAGCTCTCTGAAGTTAGTCACGAGCGGTGCTGTAGCTATTGTTGTCAGTCACTACAGTGACAGGAGGCGTAGAGGGCGGTAATTTTACAGGGCAAGTTTATACAACGTGAGCTGTAAGTGCTACACCGCCCATAGACAACATAATCTAAATCCTAGACCGCCGTAATACAAACTACCTGAGACGTGAAATGTCTCACAATATTCAGTAATTAACAGACTACCTAACATAATTATGAGACACATACAACGTAAAAGATTACATTTTACTTACCTTTGTCTGAATATTTTTTTATAAGTCGGTAGTCGTTCCAGCTGTAGGTCGAAATTGAAATAAAAACAGCTAAAAGCAACTTAAAGCCTGCCAAAACTGACGATAAGCCAAAATCATGTATTCTGACATGATTTTATTCTATTCGTAAAAATGCTTTACCGAAATGAATTTCTAGTTTCTACAGTTCATACTCTCTAACAACTGTGCTTTTGGTTTTATAAGAATATTCTTTTGTTAAGGGTCGAAAATGAATATAATGTTGCGAACATTTTCTCCCGAAACATATTTCAGCTAAAATTCTTGTCGAAAGAACTACGGTCTAGAAATAAAATTACTTTATGCTTTGTACTCGCTAAGACGTATTATTTTAAATAAATAAACTTTAGCTCTCACAAACATTATTCAGTTATATTGGACTAAAGCAAGTCTGCTCAGCTCCAGGCCCGCGGGCCATACTGTGACCCGCGTACAAATTTAATAAGGCTCATGCAAGTCAATCAATCAATCAATCAGCCTGTCGCCGTCCACTGCTGAACGTAGGCCTCCCCAAGTGAACGCCAACCATCCCGGTCTTGAGCAGCCCGCATCCATCCGCTACCCGCCGCCTTTTTCAAGTCGTCTGTCCATCGTGCAGCAGGGCGTCCTACACTACGTTTACCTAAACGCGGTCTCCACTCCAGCACTTCTCTGCTCCATCGACCGTCTGTCCGTCTGCAGACATGGCCAGCCCACTTCCACTTCAGTGTGCTGATTTTGCGAACGACGTCGGTTACTCTAGTTCTCTGGCGTATAACTTCATTTCTGATTTTATCTACCAGAGAGACCCCGAGCATCGCTCGTTCCATATAATTCTCATTTTCTCATGCAAGTACGTTAAAAAAATCCTGCAAAGTTGAAAAGGCGTTGCGTGCCACGGAGAGAACGAGGTGCGCGACCACCAAATCCCCTCCCCTATTCTGAGTATTGTTTTTTTTTTTTTTTTTATAGCTTTGAATGACGAGACGAGCATGCCGTTCGCCTGATGGTAAGCGATACGACCACCCACAAAACAGTAGCAACACCATCCAGCACCTTGACTGACAAAATACTGAGTGGCATTATATTTTGAATGCACTAGTCTTAAAAGTAATGAAATAAGGAACTGCCAGTGGCCCGCCCAAAATTGCCCAAAGCCCAAGCCCTGCACTAAAGGATTCTTTATGACGTGTATCAAAAAGTACAAATTAGTACCGATTTTTCCGAAACGGCTGAGTCATGGTAAAAACACAATAGTCCAAAATATGTCTTGTCAATTAACGATAGATTCTCTTGGATTGTCTATTCATCATAGTACGTTTAGGGTGACAGCAAAGCGGAAGCGCCTTGCCGCTGGCAGCCACCATGGCGGGTTATTTTATTCACTATTCGTTTAGCGTTGGTAAACCAATTCGGCACAAAATGTATTGGCAACCAGCAAACTACAAATAGAACAGCATAAATATTTATTCATACAATATTTAAGCGGATACGCTACACATAAATACGCGACCTTTCTCGAGGTCATAAACACATACTAAACTTCGCTACATAACATCTCAATCCCACATAGTTCCAGAAAGTTCCAATCGGATGTTTATCTCGCTGAACTAGGAACATTCATCCCTAACTGAAGTTCCAAACTACTGGAAGGGGATAGATTCAATTTATTAAATGGGATTTGTAAGTTATCCGTATGGCAAACTTTTTATATCAAAGGAATATGTTAAGTAACGCGTCCTCGGCCTTGCTTACAAGGTTACTTGTTGTCAAGTTTGTAGATATAATATAAAATTGCCAATTAAAATTAAAAACCAGTTAATATCAGCTCTACCGACACCTTTATGCTATTCTTGGCTTTTTAGCAACTTTTTAGGCTTAAGCCCTTCATCGGCGTATCATTATGTATGACTTGACTTCAGGCAGTTGTTATTGTTTTACTGGTGGTAGGTCTCATATGCGTGGGACTGTCTGGGTAGGTTCCAACGCAATGTCTTTTTCTACCGCCAAGCAGTGTGCATATACTGTTGTGTTCTAACTTGAAGGGCATTGTAGGCAGCTTAATTGCTAGGCATTATGGGACTTAACATCTAATGTCTCAGTCACAAGCGTTTTTTTTTTATAGCATTGAATGCCGTTAGCCTGATGATAAGCGATACGACCACCCATAAACAGTAGCAACACCATCTAGCACCTTGAGTTACAAAGTACTGTGTGGCATTCCACTGCGCTCGTCATCCTGAGACATAAGATGTTAAGTCTCATTATGTCCAGTAGTTATACTGGCTACAATGTCCTTCAAACCGAAACACAACAGTCCATGCACACTGTTGCTTGGCGGTAGAAATAGACATTGCGGTGGTACCCACCCAGACGGCCTCTTACATAATGAGAGACCTACCACCAGTCGTATTGGAGCGCTACGCAGTACTTTGAGATAAGTGTTGTATAGTGTTGCTACTGTTTTTGGGCGGTGGCATCGCTTACCATTAGGCGAGTGGCATGGTCGTCTCGTCATTCAGTATCTATAATAAAAAAAAAACTTGTGCCCTGTCTTCATTCTGACTAAAATCCGTCGAGTAATGTGATCACATCTGCGCATTACGTTTCCAATCTCTATATGTATAATACCAATGTGAACGTGGTTCAGGTTCTTCTGCTATATTTCAGTTACTATAAAGGTGGATGACATTTGGATTTGAAAAATAAATATTTTTAAAAATATAGACAATGTTAATAAAAACATGGAATTCAAGAATGTTTCAACTTTCGTTCTTTTTCGTTAAAAAAGCTGAAGATTTTTCCAGAAATTTAGTAAAAGACTGATTTAAAATATTTTTACATACACAAACTCATTTGTTTTAATAGCATTTGAAAGATTTTTTTGTCATGCATTATTCAAGTAAGAATGTAATGAACCCAAAAATAAAATATGATACTTAATAGGGGGTTGGCAAACTTAGTTACGGCTGTTTTTTTTATATATTGAGAGTGATTTGAGTAATGGTTGTTTTTGCGTTTTATTCTAAATACCACATACCACTTTCTACGGGCTAAGTGCAGAAAAAGGAGCCCCACAACAGTAACCACATGTATTTATAATAATTAAGAGAAGGTAATCAGCTCTTGCCCACAGTTTTTTTTTCTTTTAATGTAGATCTGCTAGTGTTACAAACAACAGCTGCGATTGACAAATCTTTTAATGACGTTGTATCTATCCTGTTAAAGCCACGTTCGACATCTCCCAGTTCAATATTAACCGTTGTCTGAGTACCAGAGTGTAAATATCTTTGTAATTGTATAATAACATAAGGCTGATCATTAACTGACACGTTACAGATAATAAGTATTCACCAACCATTGATGTTGACCTACATAACAATTTAAATATTAACGGGAACTGCACAATGCAAATTGCATTTTGAATATGTTTGTGTTTTATTTTCGTGGAATACGCAAATATATTTTAACGTCCAATATGTATTTTATTAAACGTTTATATACATGCTGATTAAAATCAAGCACAGTTTTTTTTGTGATTTCATTTTAGCATGAGTAAAGCAATTCTAAACCATAGGAGATTATTACTCACTAGGTGTTGCTCGCCGCTTCGCCCGCGTGAAAATCCTTTCCCACTACAATAGTCCTTAGAACACAGTGCGACGCCAGCGCCATCTACTTAAGGAATCTGATTAAAAATATCCATTTTTACCCATGAGAGCAAATTAGCGGGATAAAAACTAGGCTAGTGTTAATCCAGGGCATGACCTACCCGTGTGCCAAATTTCATCCAAATCCGTTTAGTTATTTCTCCGTTTAGTTCTAACAAACATCCAAACATATTCACAAACTTTCGCATCTATAATATTAGTAAGATAAGAAGTATGATCAGAGTTTGAGGATAGCTGCTTTGAACTTGTTTGATCGCCTAGTTGTGTGCTTTGCCACGGAGCCTGGCTGAATAGTTTGTTCAGTATGTTTAGGAAATAGCATGGTTTGCTATCGATTGTCCTAAGTCAACGCACGAGATTTTAGTCTAACTTCGTTCGTTTTCAACGACCAATAATTCATTTGCTACTTTCCAAATCTAATTCTTACAGGTCGGCCACACTTCCTCGGCATTGTAGAAGTTCATATGTGGTGTTGAAGTCTTACAAACAGACGAATGTCCTGTTTGTCCTGTTTGTTTACTATTTCGTATCAATATATTCCGAAAACACAAAGTACATTTAAGCGTGGGTGCCTGCAATACAAAATTCATTTATCACATTCCCCGCAAAATTATTACATAAATAATGGCCAAAACGGAATCCTAAATCATTGCGAACATGACACCTTTGGGTTTAATCATACGGCATTGTTAGGCATTAATGTTTTTGTGGGTTGACCTGTGTGATATTAGTCCCGAGAGAGTATAACACGTTTTGTTGAAGAAGAAAAGGTTTTTATTTCTGATAACACTGAAGCTGGACCAAATTTTAAGTAAAATATTTTTCCAATGATTTTGTAGAGCTGATGAATTCAACTAAACTTGTTATAAAAGTTTAGTTGAATTCATGAGCTCGTGATTCATAATGCAAGTGCAATAATTGTTGGGATTCTTGGAATTTTATTTACTGGTGTGCTTTATTGGTTGAAAATAAATCGTTAGTGCTTCCCTTTCATTGCAAGCGTTTCAGCAAAATAAAATTATAGGACATGGGAATTAAGTACCTTTAGTTTGCTACATAAATGCATTTACTTATTTTATAACTTGGAAGAATGCTGAAAGCAAATAATTAAAAGTGTTAAGTACTTAAAGAATTAATAAGAAAAGAAACGACTTGTGTGACGGTTTTTCTTGTTACGGAATTTGAATCTGCAACACAATCTTCTAAGCTCCGCGGCAGCCTCGAACTTGTAGTAACTAGAAAAATATCGTTCTGCTTTTACGTCTAAGAATTGTGTATATCATTTTTCTGTTGGCATTTCTCATCGCTCCGTGATAAACAAGATATTTTCATGCTGAATCCTGCCTCTCGGGATAAGAATGATATATTTCTCACCACCCAGTGAAAACGTTTGTGCAATTCTCAAGGGTACAAATACAATATGATAAATTCAGGCCGGTGGCAAGATAAATGACAAAACATCGATGGGTATTTGAAATTTTACTGATGTATTTATTTGGTATGGACTTGATAATAAGTCAAACGAACAGAAATTGACTTAGACTACATACGATAAATCTAGGTAAGCTCATAAACAGGAGTTAAATTCAATATACACAGCACTCCGTCATTCCCTTGAGACATTTATAAATCCCATAATGCCCTTACACTGGCTACAAAATCCTTTAAACTGGAGCAACAATGCTTGTATCCTTGCCCGCAAAAATAGATAGACTCGCGTGAGACCTAGTAACAAAGCGGATCCGTAATACCTAAAGGAGTTAACAGCCTTGGCGGTGCGATCACCAAGCTGTAATACGTTTTGTGTTTAATGGCAAATTCAGACTCGCCGTGACCTTTGTGAGTGATTGTACGAACGCATTGTGACGTAACCGAGATCATGTCAACGGTGACAGGTGGAGTGGATTACAAGCTGAAAACTAGGTGAACATCGGATCTTCAATGGGGTGCCAGTCCAGTCCATGATGACACGTTTGATGATTGATCAAATTGATCGAGTATGGATGAAGAAGGAGGATCAATAAATGTGTCGTATTAGCGACTATATTGATAGGAAATGCGTTTTTGGTAGAGTTACGTTGTAGTCAATTTCGTGTATGGTATCGGGTTTTTTAATACATCAATGATGGTATCAGATAAATTTGTTTGACAGAAAACTTAAAATAATTATAACACTGTAGCATTAGGGTAGTCAGCTAAAAATAAAACGAAATAAGTACCAGTTATTCCTAACTACCCGAGAGCAAAATAGTGTTACTTACAATTATGTAACTTAACGTACTTCGTGTACTCTTTTAAAAGGGTGCTGATTATCGCACATGAAAGGCGGTTTAACGTGAAAGAATATACAGCTATTTTAAACAAACGTTTAGTTATGAAACAGAAAAGAGTCGAAGCGGAATGACAGCTTTGTCAGTGCTCGGCATATACTTTAGAGTGCTCGGTAAGTGATAAAGCTAATTATGTTAAAAACCGTCCATCCAATTTTGTTAAACGGTCTGTAATGTACAGCGACTATATAGCGTATACATAAGGGTACAAGACTGTGGTGATTTTTACCACCTAAAACAAACATTCCATGCGAATGTAACCTTCGATTTATTAATTTACTTTTGAAATCAAATTAAAAATAATCACATATAATACCACAAGAGCTTCAAAATTATCGGGTATTTTCCGATAGGTTCGTTGCAAACAAATGAAGGAGTTTTCAGGTAAAAAATTCACGAGCGCGAAGCGCGAGTGATTTTTCCTGAAAAACTTGACGACTTTATTTGTTTGCAGGGAACCTTGAGGGAAATGCCAGATAATTTTGAAGCTCGTGTGGTATTCGGGGGATTATTTTTCCGTCCCAAATGTCGGCCAATAGAATTGCACCATGAGATGAAATGAACAGTCAACAAATAAGAATTTCATAATGTATAGTAACGACCAGAGAAAATATTCAAAAAAAATTGTCAGTATAATACCATGTAGGTTGTACCACGTGACGTCGAATGGTGCAATTCTATTGGTCGATATTTGGGTCGGAAAAATAATCACATATAATACCACAAGAGCTTCAAAATTATCGGGTATTTTCCGATAGGTTCGTTGCAAACAAATGAAGGAGTTTTCAGGTTAAAAAATCACGAGCGCGAAGCGCGAGTGATTTTTCCTGAAAAACTTGACCACTTTATTTGTTTGCAGGGAACCTTGAGGGAAATGCCAGATAATTTTGAAGCTCGTGTGGTATTCGGGGGATTATTTTTCCGTCCCAAATGTCGGCCAATAGAATTGCACCATGAGATGAAATGAACAGTCAACAAATAAGAATTTCATAATATATAGTAACTACCAGAGAAAATATTCAAAAAAAATTATCAGTATAATACCATGTAGGTTGTACCACGTGACGTCGAATGGTGCAATTCTATTGGTCGATATTTGGGTCGGAAAAATAATCAGTATAATACCATGTAGGTTGTACCACGTGACGTCGAATGGTGCAATTCTATTGGTCGATATTTGGGTCGGAAAAATAATCACTTATAATACCACAAGAGCTTCAAAATTATCGGGTATTTTCCGATAGGTTCGTTGCAAACAAATGAAGGAGTTTTCAGGTTAAAAAATCACGAGCGCGAAGCGCGAGTGATTTTTCCTGAAAAACTTGACGACTTTATTTGTTTGCAGGGAACCTTGAGGGAAATGCCAGATAATTTTGAAGCTCGTGTGGTATTCGGGGGATTATTTTTCCGTCCCAAATGTCGGCCAATAGAATTGCACCATGAGATGAAATGAACAGTCAACAAATAAGAATTTCATAATGTATAGTAACGACCAGAGAAAATATTCAAAAAAAATTGTCAGTATAATACCATGTAGGTTGTACCACGTGACGTCGAATGGTGCAATTCTATTGGTCGATATTTGGGTCGGAAAAATAATCATTATAAAATAACTATTCAAAAAGTGATCGCATTCTAAGCATAATTTTTACATTCTTTTGGTGAAGAACATTTGTTTTATCAAAAAAATTAAATTTGAAACTTGCGCTGTTTTGAGAACCTTTTATTATCGGAAGAAAAATAAGGTTCAAAACACACGCGAGCGGATTTGCGAACACAAACTACAAGTACTGTAATGTAAAAACGTCTGAGGTAAGTTATTAACAATGCCTTTCCCAATGTATCAGTCCTTTGAGGCGTACAATAAACACGGCTTATCTCTCTTTACCAGTACATTTTCTTCGTCGAGTTTTTCCGTCTGGGTGCTTTTACCTCATAAAATTTCCTTACGACACAAATATTTTGATATTTTTGTTTATACTATTTCATAGTTTTTGATGTATATTGTTTTTATGTCAATTGTAGTTTGTAATTGTCTAAAAGGTCTTTCTATGATCTTTATTCTATTCCTGCGAGTAGTGCCCGAAACTGAAGACTGCGGGTTCCATTCCAAAGTTTGCCCATAAACAGTAGCAACTATATTGTGTGGTAATATGGCACAGGGCACTGCGTGGGTTACCCGAGGTCAAATCTCAATTCCCACTATTAATTTCAGGTATACCTTGTGCAATTAATTTATTGTATGTAATTATTGACGTATTCACAGCCTGTGCCGTTTCGTACGCCTTTTACGGCAATTCTAGCCAATCAACGAAGAACCTTCTAGCAATATTTTTTTTATTTTTAGTAGAAGGCTAGTTGTAAGTGGGTCACCTGGTGGTATTGCCGCTGTCTGCTTTGTTTATACCCACAAAGTCAAAGTAGCTATGAATGCGTTATCGACATACATTGATATATTATCGTTTTTGAAGTGAAAACTTCTTTAGCGGCGTTGAGCACTTTTGGGATGGGTATAAAATGTTAAACTCGCGTCAAGATCACGTGACCGATCGAAAATGCGTAGTAGGTTTTACCATCCCATAATATGAACCTTAAATACAATGCGTAGAAGCTATAATTCTTGAAACGAGTGCATTTTTACACGCTTTATATTAGCTTCACTTGTATGTATGTTTGTAACCGACCACTTTGGGCGCGATTTTGACCCACTTTAAACCGTCAGATTTTATTGAAACCTTGTAGATTTGTCGAGGACCGATGGCAATACACTATTTTGATAAGATTATGCCATTATTCAATTTGAAAAATGAGATTTTTGACAATTTATATATTTTTTTATTTTTAGTGACATCTGTTGGACCATAGTAGAACTACAACTAAACTGGCTACTCTTATGCGTAAAAAACCCTACTTGTCACAAGATGGCGCTTTCGTTTTTAGTGACATCTGTTGGACAATAGTAAAACAGAACTAAAAAATTAAAAATAAATAATAGTTTAAAACAATTAAAAAACACGCTTTATAGAAAATCCAACTAAAAAATAGAAAATAAATTTGAATTAAGAATAGTGTAAATAATAAAAAAAAATATTTTATTGTACAAAAAAGCGTGGTGTGCATGGTGTCAATAGTTATAAATATTTTATTGACAGATAATATGAGTAGAAGTATTATATATCATTTTGATAATATCTTAAAAAGCACCCCACGCTTTTTTTTACAATAAAATACATTTTTTTCTTATTTACACTATTCTTAATTCAAATTTATTTTCTATTTTTTAGTTGGATTTTCTATAAAGCGTGTTTTTTAGTTGTTTTAAACTATTATTTATTAACGTCATTAAAACCATCTCTTACTACTATGGACCTTAAACACATTGCGTAGAAGCTATAATTCTTAAACGACTACATTTTTATTTATTTCCCCAGCGTTGGCACGGCACGAGTACAAAAGAGCGTAACATTCTTTTTCAACATTGATGTCTTAAAAAACCCATACATCAATGTTTTTCAAGTTTTGATATATAAAGAAATAGTGAAATTATCATTTTTGTGTACGATAGCGCAATAAATAAATATTATATTTAACCACAAAAATGCTAGTACTTTTATACTGATAAATAAAGCAATTCGTGCGGAATTATTCCGTTACCATTCCAAAATATTCAAAAATGCACAACGTTAATGTTCAAGTTTTCACTTCTGCCGGCACTCCCGGAGTGCAAACCGTTCTTTTTTAATAGATCATGTCGACCTATGAGGAAATGACAAGGGGAGGTCGGGGATATGCGAACCCCTCAATATTATCTACATCTACTGGTGGTGGGTCTATTTATCAATGTCTATTTCTACCGCCAAACAGCAGTGTGCATGTACTTTTGTGTTTCGGTTTGAAGGACATTGTAGCCAGCGTAATTACTGGGCATTGTGCGACTTAACATCTTATGCCGGGTGTCGAGTGCAGTG
Organism: Sphinx pinastri; assembly: GCA_947568825.1. Taxonomy (NCBI): domain Eukaryota; kingdom Metazoa; phylum Arthropoda; class Insecta; order Lepidoptera; family Sphingidae; genus Sphinx; species Sphinx pinastri. The sequence continues at coordinate 3,347,638 of OX387615.1, forward strand.
GAATACCAAGCAGTACTTTGTAATTGAAAGATCTGTGCGGCGTCGCTACTGTTTCTGGGCGGTCGTATCGCTTCCCATCAGGCGAACGGCATCTTCACTCGTCATTTAACGGCAATAAACAAACACGTATACAGCGTCACGTTTTCTGATACAGTGGTAAATGGTAATACTGCAGTCGAACTCATTAATGTAGAGGTGGCTCTACCACTTAAGTTTAAGCCGCTTCTTACCTTAACTCGAGTAATCAAACATTTTTACCAAACTAGACGCACCGGTGCAGTGAGATATTACGTAACCAAAGTTCAAACGTGAACCGTAATTATTGTTTTTCGTGTAACCGAGTGAAAGTGCCGTGTTATGGGAATCATCTGCTTTTTGGACGTCCGTTTGTGATTATAGGTTTGGCGTGGATTAGAAATTTAATAAACGGTTGTGTTAACATGTTTTTTTTTTTTATTGCATTGAATGACGAGACGAGCATGCCGTTCGCCTGATGGTAAGCGATACGACCACCCATAAACAGTAGCAACACCATCCAGCACCTTGACTTACAAAGTACTGAGTGGCATTCCACTGCACTCGTCATCCTGAGACATAAGATGTTAAGTCTCATTATGTCCGGTAGTTATACTGGCTACAATGTCCTTCAAACCGAAACACAACAGTGCATGCACCCTGTTGCTTGGCGGTAGAAATAGACATTGCGGTGGTACCTACACAGACTTTCTGAGCGGTGGCTTCAAATAAGTACCCTAATTAAGTTATTAGATTTGAGATTGTGGGTATATTAAAAGTAATATTAATTGTTTGTACAAAATGCTTTGATAAAAGTATTTAAATATAAATATTTTTATTTTCTATTTTATACATAAAATACATACATAAATACGTATACTCGCCTTTTATCCCTGAAGGGGTAGGCAGAGACGCAACCGTCCCATGATGTAATAAGAGGCGAACACATCGCCATATCGGGCACAATTTCCAGACTCCGGGCTGACACTGCTTAGAAAAACCCAATATCATCCTGCACAACTCGAGGATTGAACCCGAGACCTCAGCACTGCAATCGCACCGCAACACAACATGTTACGCTACGCCAGTGCCACCGAGGAAGTCAGATAAAATATTTTTTCTATTTCCCATTTTAAATACAATTATTTCAAATATGTCCCTGGTTGTTAATTTATATTAACATAAAATGATACCTATTCTATATAATAATAAGTAACGTTTCCGAACTTCATTTCGGATTCAGCGAAGGTACTGCCACTAAGACCCCAATTTTATGTTATTGAACAATACTCGTAATCTATAGATTGCATTACGTTACGACCTTCCAAAACCTTATACAGGTATCGAGCTATAAGTCATTGTATAACAATTACTACAGCATACGTAATAAGGTCGTATTTGCAATGTCACGTCTGTATTAAACTGCTATTGAATCATTTCCGTAGTCCAAAATGGATTGTATTTTTTATGTAATAGAGTTTGCCTTGATTCGTATGTTGACGTGCTTTAATAAGAAGTGAACCTTTTCCTTTGTAATGTGTATAGTTAAAACCTTTTTTTAACAAAAAATTAAACCGCCTTCAAAAACGACTAAAAAAACTAAAAACCTGAAAATAATTTAACATGATCTATATATACTGGTAACCAATTTTGGAGTCGGTGCCTATTAAATTATTTTTTGGCTTTTAGTTTTTTTTGTCGTTTTTGAAGGCTGTTTAATATTTTGTTAGAAAGGTTTTTATTTTTTGCTTTTTTGTGTTAGTAAGAAATATAACGCCTCTATGAAAAACACTAAAGAAAAAGTCATAGAAAAGCAAAATACGTAGTTTCGTATATTCGTATTTTCAAGTTATTTTGGTTTTAAAAGAAAACTACTTATCCGATTTTGACAAAAAATCTATGGGACCAATCGGGAAGCATATTCTTTGTAACGAAAAAAGATTTTTTCAAATCGGTCAATACATGACGGAGTTCTGAGGTAACAAACATAAAAAAAAAAACAAAAAAAAACAGACGAATTGAGTACCTCCTCCTTTTTTTGAAGTCTGTAGAAAATTAATGAATAATCAGGGATACATATTTTGTTTTTTAATCGATCATTAAGCTAAACAGAATTTTCCTTTTAGACTTTTAAATAATTTAAGTTATATTATCTTTTCACCTCCCGTTAGACCTTAATAAAATTAATATTACCCTGTTTGTACTTTACCTCTTTAAATTGATCTGGAGGGAAATAATTTTCGTTTGAAGCGAGTGCTCGTAGAGCGTCGGGTCATTGACCGCTCAACAGCTGTTGTTTCTCAGATACATAAAGCATTATTTATTTCTTATATCATGTTTCATTTTTGCTAGTTTATGCAAGATCAAAGACCCAGCAATCGGATAAATAAATGATATGTCTAACAAAATTTAATATTAATATTGCATACCATACCAGCCCTGTATTATATACCTACTGCCCACTGGTGAGCACGGGCCTACTCTACAACTGAGAGGGTTTAGGCCTTAGTCCACCACGCTGGCCTATTGCGGGTTGGCAGACTTCACATACCTTCGAAAATCCTATAGAGAACTTCTCAGATATGCAGGTTTCCTCACGATGTTTTCCTTCACCGTTAAAGCGAGCGATAATTCCCTAAGAATACACACTTAACTTTTTTAGAAAAGTCAGAGGTGTGCCCTTGGGTTTTGAACCTGCGGACATTCGTCTCGGCAGTCCGTTTCACTCCCAACTAGGCTATCGCCGGTGTTTGCATACAGTTGAAAGTAAATAATGGGCGTTATGAGATTTAACAATGAGCATAGTATTAGTATTAAGAACTTTTTAATTCAACGTGTTAAGGAGTAAGTAGTGAGCTACTTGTTCATAGATACTTAACATCACGCGAATGTTTTAAAGCAACCAAAAAAGTTGTTTCGAAATCCAGACTATTGGCCGCTTTGAACTGGTTTGTCAAATATCCTTGAACACGCGTGGACTACTTTACGCGCACTCTACATAGTAGTATCTCATTAACTGTTACTAGTTTCTTAGGTAAAGTTCTAGATGTTATCAAAAAAGACCACACATGCGCGACAATTTATAAGGCGTGAGTGTGTACTCACGCCTCACCATTGCAGTCGTACCGTAATACAATTACGCCGAGGCAGTCCAATTATAATTACAACTAGCATTGCGCGCGGCTCCGCCCGCGTGGAAAAGTTTTTCCGGGATAAAAAGTAGCCTATAGCACTCAGGAGTAATGTAGGTTCCTATTAGTGAAAGAATTTTCAAAATCGGTCCAGTAGTTCCTGAGATTAGCGCGTTCAAACAAACAAACAAACTCTTCAGCTTTATATAGTAGTATAGATGTATAGATTAATTACAATTCATAATCCTTATGTACCCAAATTCGAAAATAACCTATAAAGTTGATTGAAAATTAGAAATTGTGCTTCAATAAAAATTGCGTCTATTACACCTACATCAATTTAATCAACATCATCGCATCATCGCGATAGCCTAGTTGGGTCGTGGAACGGATTGCCGAGACGAATGTCCGCAGGTTCAAAACCCAAGCGCACGCACCTCTGACTTTTTTAAAAAGTTATGTGTGTGATTATTCTTTCGGTGAAGGAAAACATCGTGAGGAAACCTGCATATCTTAGGAGTTCTCTATAGGAATTTCGAAGGTATGTGAAGTCTGCCAACCCGCATTGGCCAGCGTGGTGGACTAAGGCCTAAACCCTCTCAGTTGTAGAGGAGGTCCGTGCGCAGTTTATAATATAGGGCTGGTATGGTATGGTATCGTCACATGAAGTCCACTGCTGAAAATACCTCCCCTAAAGATTTCCAGACGGACCTGTCAAAAGCGGCCTGCATCCAGTGTGTTCTTGTGACCTTTAATTTAATAATTAAAAAACTAAACCCTTGTACACAAAAGTCAAGTTTCATATTATCATTAATCTGACTAAAACCTGCGAATATGCTAAGTTCCTCACTATTCACTAGCAGCGTGTACAGTCAAGAACACAAGTTTAAACAATGTGCAGTTAATGTGCAGAAACTTGGCACGCTTGTTAGAGTACCGATAAGAAATGTTTCATGGAGACGGAACTTTCCTTGTTTTACATGTAGTTTGAAAGTGTGGCTTATATACGTGTGTTAGAATTTAATATTGTATACAGATTTTTTTATTGCGTAATAGTTTAGCGGAATAAAAGTATGTAATTAAAATTATTGTTGCCTCCGTTATTCCGGGGATAAATTTGCTTCAGAGAAGTAACAGTTCCAGAAGCTACTTTCTACAAACTAATAAATAAAGCAAACTGAAATTTTCACAAGCTTATGAATGCAAACCGCATTAATCCATAGAACTTTTATTTATTTATTAAATAAAGACGCAAAACAGACTACAATAAAAAGTTTTTACGATTTTATATAACATACAGACATTAAAACTAGATTGTATTGTATTTAACTTTTATTTTCTTTAAACCATATTAATTTGTACAATTAATCAAATATTATTTTCCTTACAGGTAAAGATTGCTGCTTTTAATACAAACATGAAGTACAATATCTAGCGCACAGGTTAGTGTCAAATATTTCTTGAAGAGATATATACAACTAGTATAGCAGGCGTGAAAATGTTTTTCCGGGATAAAAATCTTTTCCTAAAAGGTAAAAAGGAGCCTATAGCACTCAGGAGCAATGAAGCTTCCTATTAGTGAAAGAATTTTCTAAATCGGTTCTGTAGTTCCTGAGATTAGCGCGTTCAACCAAACAAACACACTCTTCAGCTTTATAACATTACTAGCATTGCGCCCGGCTCCGCCCGCGTGGTAAAAATTTTCCGGGATAAAAAATAGCCTATAGCACTCAGGAGTAATGTAGCTTCCTATTATTGAAAGAATTTTCAAAATCGGTCCAGTAGTTCCTGAGATTAGCGCGTTCAAACTCTTCAGCTTTATAATATTTTATAACATTATAAGTATAGATTTGACCCTACATTCCTAAATTCTAAAAAAATGCTATATTAAAATATTATTCGACATTATTTTCAATCAAAGTCTTAAGTCCATAATCCACTTCATTCTTAAGTAGTTTAGAATTGTCACGGTATTACCGAATCGAGCTATTATGCCTGTTCTAATTGATTTCTTAATTACTTTCGTATTTCGGAAGTTTACCAACTCTTAATTTCCAAGCATTAACAGATAGATACTTGAATTCTGTTATAATTTCAGGCGTGAAGCTTGATAACTTAACCGCGTTTGTAATAATCGTGTTATAAATCTGGAGGTTATACAAAGTTTTGGTTTATTTTCAAGGATATTTCACGATACACTTAGGGGACAATATGTAGTTATGCCAGAGTCTTCTGGCGTATTAATAATTTGGTAAAATTATAATATGTATTTTAAGACGTTTACTTTCTTTTAACAAGCTTTGAATTTATGGGCATTATATTTGTTGCTGAAATATAACGTGGGGTTTAATTTGCATTTCTCTTACATATTATGAGAAAAAATCACAATAAATATAAAATTCATCATGTTTTGTCACGAATGTAGAATGCTTTCGTCACAAAAATGAATTGCAGTTCAGAGTTTCTATGATTTCATTTACTTTGTGATAGTAAAATGTACTATTAACAACGCGGTTTACCAAGCGTGTCGCAAAAAACAGTCAGCAGTAAGCGACTGATTCCGAAATCGCGACCCACAATCATTATGACGGCTTTAATATTTATTTTAGTTGCTCACGCGATTGCAGCTCAATAGCTTATTAACAATTTCTCACGTATTTATTACGTTCTGATGATATTTTCCCACCACATTTTATTCATTGTCCGAACTTGTTTTTGTTGTTATAGAAATATTTGCTATTTGAAATCACGGTTTGAATAGGGTCTTTAAGAGTAACACAATTTACAGTCTGTGTTCTATTGCTTCGCACTTTTTATTGCGGTTCTTCTTAAGTTTGTTTTAATTTCGAAAATAACTGTAGATAACTTAATTTAGGGCAACTCTGGGAAATGTTAACATACTCATAAACTAACCATATTGATTCAATCTTATTGATTTGAAGCTAGCCAGAGCTTCTATCATGAATAAATGCCAGAGAATTTGTTATAGGTGACAATCCGTCTGGAAAGATACCAATTGCCATGCATTTGGTGATTTGTGGCTCCAAGTAAGTTTGCAACTGTTGTGATATTAACTGTTTATAGATATCGCAATAAAACTAATCCCTCGGTGCCGTAATTGTATTGTCTTCTGAGGTCCTGGGTTCTAATCCCGGCCCGGGCAAAGTGATATTGGATTTTTCTATTCTGTATCATCCCAGAATCTGGAATTTAAACATATTGGCGCTGTGTGTGTGTGTGTTTAAATAAAACTATTTTTCGAGTTTTATTGCGGACTTTGGTTTTATTTTAATGTTTATAGGCGTGCCGCTTACCACGAGAAGACACTCGTCTTCTCATTCAGTAGTATAAATAATGTTTCCCTAGTGCTTTTGCCACCGACTGTACATGTCCATGTCGTGCAGTGCGGCGGATTTAGTGTTGATATTACGGGTTTGATGTTTGTGCAGATTTTTACACCCACTGCCTACGCAATATGTACATTGCTCAAGTTTAGCGCGGTTTGGCACCATTTGCAAACATTGAAGGTTCGCCACTTTGTGTGCGTAACTTTTTTGATACATTTACTCGTATTTGGGACATCATCCTTTAAGGTTAGGTCAGGAATATCAAAATCTTTTGTATAAGCGAAAAATGACGCTTGCGGGGGCTGAGAATGTGATGGCCAAGGCAATTTTAGGTTTGTGTTGGGACGAAATATATTTGTGTAATCTGCGAATATTTGGTCCTGTTCTACATGTCTGAAATGATATTCAATTTTATACATACAATCAGGTTTTGCGTGGTTGTTGGGTGTGTAGACAAATGTTTTTTTTGTTTAGAGGATATTAAACGAAATATTAGAAAACGGCGCCCTTAAATTTGTATGATTGTAGTTTCCTTGAGTACATACTACTGGTCGTAGGTCTCTCATATGTAAGAGTCCGTCCGGTTGGGTACCACCGCAATGTCTATTTCTACCGCCAAGCAGCAGTGTGTATGCACTGTTGTGTTTCGGTTTGAAGGACATTGTAGCCAGTGTAACTACTGGACATAATGAGACTCAACATCTTATGTCTCAGGATGACGAGCGCAGAGGAATGCCACACAGTACTTTGTAACTCAAGGTGCTGGATGGTGTTGCTACTGTTTATGGGTGGTCGTATCGCTTACCATCAGGCAAACGGCATGCTCGTCTCGTCATTCAATGCAATAAAACAAAAACTAATTTATCCTCCTATATTTACTACGGGATATAATCGCGCGTTTCCTGTTACAATCAAGCCGATGAAGTTCTATCTATTAAATTATTATAGCTGATAATTAACGGCTTATAGCAATATCAAATAAGTTGGTTAGGAAAACTTTCCTTTTATGAAGTAACTTCTATTAAGGTACTCGAATTGTTTAACGGCATAGCACGGCAATGCATACAAAAATATGACGCAAGCTGGGTAAGGGAAGATAAAATATTCGGGCACCGCCATTACCGCCTAGCAGCAGTGTGCATGCACTGTTGTGTTTCGGTTTGAAGGACATTGTAGCCAGTGTAACTACTGGACATAATGAGACTTAACATCTTATGTCTCAGGATGACGAGCGCAGTGGAATGCCACACAGTACTTTGAACTCGATGTGCTGGATGGTTTTGCTACTGTTTATGGGTGGTCGTATCGCTTACCGTCAGGTGAACGGCATGCTCGTCTCATCATTAAAAGCAATAAAAAAGACGACACCTGATGACAATATAATGTCAAACATAATGAGAAGATCTTCATCAGAATTTTGACTGTTTCACTAATTTTACTGGCAGAAAGTACACAATAGCCTAGCTAGGAACGGAACGGTCTGCCGAGATAATGTCCGCAGGTTCAAATCCCAAGACACACCCCTGAGTTTTCGAAGTTGTGTGTGTTGTTTATGAACTATCGTTCGCTTTACCGGTGAAGGTAAACATCCTGAGGAAACTTATATACCTGAGAATTCTCCAAAAAGAATTTCGAGGGTATGTGAAGTCTGCCAACCCGCACTAGACCACCGTGGTGGACTAAGGCCTAAACCCTCTCAGTAGTAGAGGCCTTAGCTGGTGGCAGTATATAATACAGGACTGGTATTATTATTATATACTGGCAGTTGCCGGAACGTGGTACTCAACAAGTTATTATAGTGACCTATCACCATGTTCATGATGGAGAGTATCCCGATGTTACACCCGCCACAACTAGTGTCAATTAGGATGATCAGTGGCACGCATTTTATGACACCAAGAGCTCGGCGAGTCTATGATAGTCTATCTTAATGACTGGATATCTCTATCCAGTCATTTATAAACTACTAGACTTCTGCTCGTGGCTTCGCCCGCGTGAAAAAGTTTTTCCGGGATAAAAATATTTTAGAAATATAAAAAGTAGCCTATGTGTTAATCCAGGACATGATCTACCCGTGTGCCAAATTTCATCGAAATCCGTTCAGTAGTTTTTGAGTTTATTCGTTACAAACATACTTACATACAAATCATTCCTCTTTATAATATCCTGTATGGAGTTGAAGGGGAATTAAATAAACACATCATAGAATCTATTATATGATGTGTTTATTTATTTCTGGCACCCATATTACTCAATCTTATATCAGTTTTTTTCATTTATTATGATTCGTGTATTGGGTTGTTTTTGGCGGTTGGCCAACTAATATCATAAAGTAGGTTGAAGCAGACTCGGATTCAGAATGAGAGTGGGAATGTTGACCCTCAAAAATCGATAAATCAAACTACGGCATCCAGTCCCGCAACAACGAGTGCGGGATTGAATTTTTTTTGTCCCGGAAACACCGAAATTGAAGATAGGCTAAAAAATAAAAATGATTTTTATTCACTGTGCTGTGTATAAATTATAAATGTGATCAACTGATACCTAAGCTAGGAAGACCTGTGTTATAGGTATCAGTGAATCCTCCAACGAAGACACTTAAATTTATAAAATTACATCACTGTTTCTTTCAAAATATATTTACAGTAATATGAGTATATATATTTCTATTACAATTTTCAAAAATAAATAGGTTTAGTAAGACTAGTGTATGTGTGTGTGTTGTGTGTGTGTGTGTGTGTGTGTGTGTGTGTGTGAGTGGTGTGATATGTATGTGCGTCCGTGCGTATGTGCGTGCATGTGTACTTGTGTAACGCGCGTAAAAGATCCAGTGTGTATGAACTATCCAGTATTGATGTTACATAGAAGAGCCTCAGTTTGATTATAGGAAAGAGAAAGAAGCCATTTATTAATAATCAGTTTACATAGTCCTTTGGTTTTATCAAAAATCCCTAGAATAGAGTTTATTTTATTATAGAGTCTGGCACCCAATACTATGAAATGTCTGTTAGTAAACTTTGTACGAGTTCTCATTATAGGAAATACATTATATTTTCGCCTCCCATGTGGTTCATTATGTGGTCTACCAGAGTGTTTACGAAGGACAGTTTGCTGGATAAAAAGTTGACGTACAGAGAGAACCTGACATTCAGCGTATAGCTTGGTGGATGGATATCTGAACGGTTTTTTAGCTATAACCTTTAGGACAGCTCTTTGTGCAACTTCAAGCTGCAACAGTGAGGTTTTAGGGGCTCCACCCCAGACAGGAATGCAGTAACCAATTAAAGATTGGCAGAGCGCTAAGTAAATCATTTTGATTGTATCAAAACCTGCGGAGAATCTGAGTCTTTTAAATAGGAAGATTAGACGTCTTATTTTTGCAGTTAGCATTCCTAAGAATTCTCGCCATTGCAGACATTGATCCAATAGTATGCCAAGGTATTTTACCCCTGTGACTCTGACAAGCTTTGGACAACTACAGTTACTCGTACCGCAGAGATCGCAGCAATGAGCCATCACATTAAAAGTAGAAGGTGGTAGAAGATTAGATCTCATTGCAAAAGGAATAAACTGAGTTTTTCCAATATTTAAAGTAAGATCATTACTTGATAACCAGACTAATACTGTGTGTAGAGCAGTTTCCGCTAGTTCCCTTGCGTGGGACCAATTTCCACCATCCACAATGAGTGCTGTATCATCTGCGTAGGTATATATTTTGCAATTTTTCAGATCCATATTACAAAGGTCGTTGATGAAAATGAGGAATAGTGTCGGCCCCAAAACGCTTCCTTGCGGGACACCGCAGCAAATTTTTTCCTCATTACTTAAGTAGTTATCAATTCTTACAATTTGAGTCCGGTTATGTAGATAGTCTGAAAAGATTTTTAGAGGCAAACCTCTAATTCCAATATTTTCCATTTTGTATATAAGCCTGTCCACAGAGACAGTGTCAAACGCCTTAGCTAGATCAAGAAAAAGACCTAGGCATTTACGCCTTTTATCAAGAGTTCTAACGACATGATCAGTGAGAGCAAGCACAGCATCCTCGGTTGAAAGTCCTGCCCGAAAGCCGTATTGGTTTTGCGATATTATATTATTTGATGTTAAATAATTTTGCAGTCTAGAATTAAGGATTTTTTCCAATATCTTTGAGAGTACCGGAAGGAGTGATATAGGTCTATAATTATTGACAGTGCCTCTGTCACCACTCTTAAATACAGGGAGAACTACAGCCTTCTTGAATACGATAGGGAAAACACCAGAAGAAATTGCCAAATTGCATACGTGAGTTATTAAAGGGACTAAAATGGGTCTAGCTACTTTGATCACTTTAGCAGAGATACCGTCCCAGCCAGTCACGTAGTCTGACTTTAGATTCTTAACGATATCATCGACTTCATTCACGTCCGTTTTCAGCAAGGCCATAGAGTCACGCTGTAGAGTAATCGACGGAATAGAAGGGTTATAATGTGTACAAGTAGGACGAGACATTTTAACATTTTCCACTAGTTTTTTTCCGATATTAGCAAAAAACCTGTTAACTCTGTTTACTGATTCTAGTGGATCGGTGGGATTTATTAGTTCCATGGGTGGAGGTTGCTTGGGTTTTATGGAAGTCATATTATTAATTAAATTCCAAGTTGCTTTTGGATTATTTTTAAATCTTACAAATTCTGTTTTTTCAAAAGCCCTTCTAAGTTTACGCAGAAGAAAATTACAGTAATTGCGATATCTCTTATAGATGTGTTCTAATGTAATATTATCTGGATTTAATTTATGTTTTTTATGTAGTCGATCACGATGCCGGATACAACGAATCATACCTGGGGTAATCCATGGTTTAAGATTTCGTTTTCTGCTCGGTATTGTAGCTAAACAAGTGTTATCTTTTATAATCGAAGATAGGGAGGAGACCAACAACTTTGCAGCCAGATTTGCATCCGATGCTTTCATCACTCGGGACCAGTCATTATTTTTTATATCAGTGGTTATTTGTTCATAATTAATTTTACTGAAAGATCTTGGAGGTTTAATTTTGGGGTTGTTTTTATCTATGTACAAAAGTAGTGGCTCATGGTCTGTGACGTATGTTTCCAATATTAGCGTAGTAGAGGGGAAGTTTGTACGCAATAATATATGATCTAGGCAGTTGTTAAGCCGTGTTGGCAGTGTGTGTGCCGGTAGAAGGCCGTGCATTGCGGCAATGGTAAGATATTCACCTGCGTGCGCGTCATTGCTGCCAGGTTTTATGTCAATATTGAAATCGCCAACAACAAAGGCTGCGGTATTGAGATGCCTATATAGAACGATATTTCTTTAAATTTAAATGCATTACCCTGTTAAGAAATAAATGCATTATTCTTGAATGCTTTCATCAGATTTTCAAATTCGAAGGAGCTGTTGAACGAATACTCCACAAATGCAGGACATTTTTTCTCGCATCTGATGTCTGTATGTTCATTCATGCTAAAACAAACGAGTATAAAGCTACCTGGTGTAACAAGAGTTTTGATAATAACTTACGATAAGCTTTCAGCCCAAGAAATGGGGTGTGAAAGGATAGTTCGATACTTTTGCTCTATGTTTTAACTAGCTAGAAAACCTACATCTTAAGGCCGTTTTCAATATTCTATTCAGCTTTGATTTTTATTTCCTGGGCCATAAATTATAAAATACATCGTCGTAGGCCCTGTCATAGGCCATAGCTTATTTGAGCTGCCATACTTGTCCTCAACTAAATTCTATAATAAAATATGTACTGTAATATAGTCTTGTTTGTTCGGTGTGGTCAGTTTGATTGCTTTTCCTTCAACATTAACCCTAGGTTTTACCCGTGGCTTCATCTGTATGTTATGGTCGGACATGTATAGTCTAGGTCTAGGACATTTCCATTTCGCTTTTTAGAATACCACAAGTCAATTGGTATTTTTTAGTCTAGAGCTAGCAAGTTTCAGATGGCAATCGTGTTTCTTAGTTTTTTTTATTGTATTGAATGACGAGACGAGCATGCCGTTCGCCTGATGGTAAGCGATACGACCACCCATAAACAGTAGCAACACCATCCAGCACCTTGAGTTACAAAGTACTTTGTGGCATTCCACTGCGCTCGTCATCCTGAGACATAAGATGTAAAGTCTCATTATGTCCAGTAGTTACACTGGCTACAATGTCCTTCAAATCGAAACACAACAGTCCATGCACACTGCTGCTTGGCGGTAGAAATTGACGTTGCGGTGGTACCCACCTAGACGGACTCTTACATATGAGAGACCTACCACCAGTAAAAGTGCCAAAGAACTCTCTCTTTATTTATTTTTTCAACACTGGTCAACAAGAGTGTCGAAGATGCCCAAGGCGGGGCTTCAATTAGTATGTCGACGGTCAGTAACACCGAAATATCTTGGCTATCGGGATCGACGCGGAATCTTAATCTTAACTCGTTGTCTGTCTGATGGTAAGCGATAACTGCCGCTTGTTATCGGCAATGCCAGGGACACAAACAAGTCGCTACTAAAGCGATGTCTATAGTACTATACAAACATATATACTTGTACGTTTCCTATACATTGCATAATGATATTTACATAGATATCAATCTGGACGACGCGAGGTCGCGCGTGGCGCCACGGATTGCGCAATGCTTAGATCCTTTTGAGTTCTGTTACTTATTTAGTGATATTTTAAAACTGCAATTGGAGATATTGCAATATCATGTTAAAGTACCTACGTTTAAAGATATGTAAAATTAAAGAAGGGTATAAAATTATAAAAATAAAATTGGAAGTTAAAATTCAAATACATACCTACGTGTAAGTAAAAAAAAAACATGTGCATCTGATTTTATAATTTAAAAATTATGTTAGGTATATATGCATAAAACCCGTTTCATTAAAAACTTTTTCAACCATTTTTTACTTCCGAACTGTATCCACAATGGCCCAAGTTTTACAAAATACACGTGCAGCTGGCACAGTTTTGGCCACGTCAAAATTAAAATTCCATATTTGAACCAAAAGCCGGAGACATATTATAAAGCCGACCCACACATTAATAATTGTATAACGTGGCCAAGTTAAGGTGGTCACATCCAAAAGTAATGTTTAACTATTTACTATGATGGATTATGGGATTGTGAATAAATTAAATTGGTTCAACCTTGAGGATATTTAAATCGCAGATCCTTGAGATTGATGGTCTAAAGTTAGATGGGACTGGTTTTAATTATATATTTAAAAACTCAAAATTATTGACTCACTTGGGTATGTAGAATAGAGAGCCATTTATATTGTATGTAAATTGTTCAGGGCGTCTCCTCTTTCGAGGGTAGCCACGCTGGGTGTGGAATAAAAAACGCCTTGCTGGTCAGTGGACTGTAGTTTATTTTCTCTTCGTAACATATAGGTACACCTTATAATAATATATAAGAAACAGGAGTTGGTTGGCGACTGCCAGAATTCCGGTGCTCTTGATGTTACAATTTTGAAGGTAACACGTGGCAGTATGAAGTCGAGCGAAATCTTGAGAGCTTTTTCTGAGCGTAATTATCGGGCTAATAGGCCCTTCTTATATCATAATTATAGGAGTCGGACCTCCCACAGAGCGCGGGCGCCTTACATTTTGGCTAACCCAATCAGCGCTTAGTACATTTTATTATTATTAGCACCCCGCCGCGCTTTCACATCGAAAGCTCACAAAGGGTGGCGGGTGTGCTACGAACGAAATTGCTAGTTTTCGATATTTACATACATTACTTAATACTTAATAATACAATTCAAAAACAACAAACTATGGCTAGTGGGGGCTAGGTAGGAAATATAAAAATATCTACAAAGGTGCAGCCGGGACAAGCCTCGCCGGCTCATTGTCCGTAACAGCCTCCCCCCGGCGTCGATCCTCGTCGCCCTTATTTATCGGCAGGACGATGAGCCTTCGTACCGGCCTTCTGAATACTCCCCCTCGAGTTCGAACGTCTGCGCTACGTACTACGTTATCCGGGCCTGTATAGATTTTCTCTATTTGGCCCCGTGGCCATACGTTTCGAGGTAGAAGGCCGTCTGCTATTACGACGATGTCACCTATTTCTACGTTCCTAGCCCTTTTCCTATTATCTCCGCGCGGTGTTAACGTTGGTAAGTATTCACTCACCCATCTCGCCCAGAACACATTTGCGAGCGCCTGTGCGGCTCTCCACGCACGTTTATCCGATACACTGCAATCCCCGACGAACGGTAAGCCTACTGCGGAGCCTAACAAGAAGTGGTTAGGTGTCAATGCCTCCGCATCGTCGGGATTCACTGATACGTGCGTGAGCGGGCGCGAGTTAACGGTGTGTTCGACTTCGGCGAGTGTCGTTGCTAACACTTCCTCTCTAGGCGCTTGTTCATTTAATGTAACTGATAGTGCGGACTTAACGCTTCTAATCATGCGCTCCCAGGCTCCCCCCTGGTTTGGCGCGCCAGGGTCTATGAAGCGCCACTCGACGCGGTTCGATACCGCGACGTCCCGTAGAGCCGGGAGCCATTCTTTAAATGCGTTTATCAATTCCGTTTCCGCACCGTGAAAATTTGTTCCGTTGTCGGATAAGAATACTTGAGGCCATCCGCGTCGCGCGGCCATTCGCCTAATTGCCATGATGGCTGAATCGGTGCTAAGACTGGGTACTGTTTCTACGTGTATCGCCCGTGTCACTAAGCAGGTAAACAGCATTCCCCATCGTTTTTCGCGGCGCCTGCCAATCGTCACCCACATCGGGCCGAAGCAGTCGACGCCACACTTTGCAAATGGCCTAACGTAGGCGCTTAAACGAGTGTTCGGTAAATCTCCCTTTGTTGGGATAACGGGTGCTGCTCGGCGCACTTGGCACGTTACACACCTACGTACGACCTTTTTAACTGCTGGACGTACTCCTATTACCCAATACTTCTGTCGTATATTATTTACGATCTGTTCCTGTCCTACGTGAACTTTACCGTGTTCCGCGCGGATGATGAGTCGGGAAAGCGGGTGCGCGCCGTCTAATATCGGCGGTTCCTTCATCGCCTCGGGGACTCTAGCGGCATTTATACGGCCGTGGAGGCGGATTACTCCGTCCTCGCCGAGCTTGGGGTCTAACTTAAACAATCGGCTCGCGCGCCCTACAGCCTTACCATCGGTCACTCGAGTTACGTCTTCAGGGAAACTATCGAGCTGAGCTTGCCGGATCAGTCGGCGCTCAGCCTCCTTTACGTACTCTAAGTGCGTGCGCAGGGCGCGCCGTCGCAGTTTATCGACTGCTTCCAGTACGCGCGCGAATGTTCGTATTAGCCGCTCATATGACGAAAACCGCTCGATATCTATGAGGCGCGCTTCCTCCGTTACGCGAGTCGTCAATACTTCCTCGCACGTGTCTGTTTCGTTGGACGGCTCTGTCGGCCAGTGCCTTTCCTCACGATAGAGGAATGACGGCCCAACGAACCAGCGATCACTATCGGTCAATTTTGTATTACCTAATCGCGTGGCGTCGTCCGCGACGTTGTGCGCGGTCGGAACCCACCGCCACTGATCGACTCGCGTAGTCTCTGCTATCTCGCCTAGCCTGTGTGCTACGTACGGAGTGTATCGCGCGGAATCTTTTCTAATCCATTGTAACACTGTTCTTGAGTCGCTCCAAAACATGACCTCCGGCTTAACGCGATGTTCCTTTATGATGTCGGCGGCTAAACGCGTTCCTATTAGACACGCCTGCAATTCCAGACGTGGAATTGTTTGCAATTTCATCGGTGTGACTTTCGCTTTGCCGGCGACTAATATTACCGTGACGGAACCGTCCCGTCTCTCTATACGCCAATATGCGGCCGTGGCGTAAGCTTGTTCACTCGCGTCACAGAATACGTGCAACTGTGTCCTAACCGCGTCCCCATCTAGCCCGTAACAGCGTGGTAAGCGGAGGTTGCCGATGCATTCGAGGTCCGTTTTCCACTCGTGGAAAACAGACGCCTCCTCGCTGGGTAAATCTTCATCCCACCCCAGCTTTAGCTTCCACAGACCTTGTAACATTATTTTCGCGGTAATCGTGTACGGACTAATCAGGCCTAACGGGTCGAACACAGACATGACGGCACTGAGCGCTTCGCGTTTCGTGGGAGTTCGCAGGTCTCGTTTGACCTCTTCCGGCACTCGGTGCATGGCGATATTAAATGACAACTGGTCCGCTTCCGGGATCCACAGTAATCCCAGCGTTTTACCGCACGCGCCCGCGTTCGCGCCCAATTCCTTGGGTGCGATCGCCCGATTTTCATCGGGTATCCCATCTAATAGCCGTGGGCGATTGCAGCTCCACCCCGCTAGTTCGAATCCTGCCTTACTGTGGACCTCGGTTACGTCCGATATCGTGCGCGCGGCCGTTTCCTCCGAATCGAAACTGTCCACCCAATCGTCCATGTAATGGTTGTTCGTGATTGCGTCGAATGCGAGCGGATGAGAGACCTTGTGGTCCGACGCATTTCTATTACGCACGCTGTGGGCGATAAAAGGTGAACTGCGCGCTCCGAATATCATGGAATTCATGACGTACTTTTGCGGCGGACGAGTTCGTTCGTCTCCGCGCCACAAAAATCGTTGGGCGACGCGATCTTCTTGTCGGATGTTAATGCGGAGAAACATTTCTCTAATATCCGCGGTTACGGCCACCGGCTTTTCCCTAAACCTAAACAATACGCCGTGTAACGCCTGTAAGAGATCGGGCCCATCTAAAAGTACGTCGTTGAGACATACGCCGTTCGTGCGCGCTGCCGCGTCAAACACCATTCGCACTTTCCCGGGTTTGTTCGGGTTAGTAACTGCGAAGTGCGGCAAGTACCATTCCCGCGCGTCCTGAGTGTGACCGTCGTCACAGCGAGTGGCGTATCCCTTTTTTAATAACGTATCTACTTGCAACGTATATGCTTGCCTAAACTGCGGTGATCTATCCATTTTCCTTTCTATCCCGCGCAAACGTTGCATGGCCATGTTGTAGCTAGGCGGTAACGTGACGTCGTCGGAGCCCCATGGCAGGCCCACCTCGAAACGGCCGTCAACGCGCCTCATCGTGTTCCGTACGATCTCCTTGGCGCGTTCCTCCCTAGCTACGGGTTTCCTAATTTTGCTCACGCCTAAGGCGTCGATATCAAAATGCGACTTCACGAGCTCATGGAGTTCATCATTATCACTGAGGCGACGCGCCTCCTGCCATGTGTGCACGTGAAGTACGGACGCATTATCTGCGCTAATTACGCTCCTCGGTGTCGCACTGGTCCCGTGAAGGATCCAGCCGAGTTGCGTTAATGAGGCCGCCGGTTGGCCCCTATCGCCGGTTAACAATTTTCGTGTTACGATCAGGTGCCAGTTATCCGCTCCGATTAGGACGCGAGGCTTCGCGTTCTCATAACATACGTCCGTCGGAGATATCTTGCTTAAGTGTTTCGCGTTTAAGAGGTCGGACTTTACTGACTGGCAACCTAACGAAAGGTTCTTAACCGTGCGTGCCCTAACGGTGTGATATTCGCGCCTACCGTTGCCTTTAATAGACATGTCGACGACCTGACTCCCGGGCTCTTGTTGACTCGATGTGACTCCGTGGATATTCAATGCTCGCGTCGGGCCCTGTGCCCCGATTTCCCCGGCTATCGCTTCATCGAGCAACGTGATCGTAGAGCCCTCGTCGAATAGGGCGTACGTTCTCACCGTTTTCTTAGGACCCCTAATGGTGACCGGACATATCTTAAGTAATACGCGCTTATCGGTATGTGGTGACGTCAGCGTCGCGGCCACGCGCTCCTCTTGAGCCGGTTCTGTATCGCTCTTTGCCTTGTCGGTGTGTAGAAGCGCGTGGTGCGGTCGTTTGCATTCGCCTACTCCGCATCTTTTCTCCCGGCAGTGGAAACGTCGGTGTTTGCTGTCTAGACACGTGAAGCATACACGGCTCTCCTTAGCCCATTCCCACCGCTGGGTTACCGACATGCCCTTAAGTTTGGCGCACTGTGACGTCCTATGTGCGGCCCCGCAACAAAAACACGCGTTCTCTTTTGCCGGCGCATCTGTCGTTGTATAGACATTCGCCCCGCGATTCCGCTCGAAAGTCCGACGCGGTCGGTTCTCGGGCTTCGTGCCCGTCGCGGTTCGAGTGCTCGTTGCCGGTTGTGTCGTTGGCGAGTACGCGTATTTTACGGCGCGGTCCGCTTCGCGCATCAGGAAGTGCGTCAATCCCACGATCTCCGGTTCCCTGTTCCCTAGGAATTCCTCTGCATGATCGCACCATTTTGATCTAACGTGCGGACTAAGTTTTTCGGTAACTTGTCGCGCTAGCATGGGGTTCATCAGGTAACCCCGATCGTCCAGACTCGTAATCACTGTGACGATATTTTGCAGCTTAACGGCAAAGCTGTTAAGTTCCGCCGCGGAGGTCCCTACGCGCGGTAATTTTCTTATATCCTCAAGAGCTTGGTCTATGATCACCTCCGGCCGCCCGTAACACTGTTCGAGTGTTTGCATCACTTTGGACGGCTCGGCGGCGGTGTACAATAGTGCGAACACCGTTTGTCGCGCTTCCCCTTTCAAGCACGTTCTGAGGCGTGCCATGTTCTCGGCCGGCGAGAACCCGTGCAGACTCGTAGACTCCCTCATGGCCGCTTTGAATGGCAACCATTCCCCTGCGGCTCCGCTAAAATGAGGTAAGTCTTGAGTCTGCCTCGGCGGCGCTCGTCGCCTCATCATTCGCTCTAAAGTATCCGCTAAACGTTCGATGCCGCGTTCCTTTGACCTATGAGGCGTAGGGTCCCTAATTTCCCGCGCGGTGTGCTCCGGCGACGGTACGCGACGCGATACATTCAAATTCGGGGCGGTTCGTCGCGGCGAGTGTTCCCTATTCATCCTATGCTCGCCCTCCCCCCGTATTCGAGAATGTTGCAACCAATCGCTCACTCGATGGTTCGCGTCCATAATATCGTCGCCGCCTACGCTTTCCCTATCCGTTTCCTCGCGGATCGTAGCGACGTTCGCTGCTAACTTTTTCCTAATGAGCGTAGCCTGTAACTGTAATTCTTGCCGACGGACTTCGGCAAGTTCCTCTTCCGCGTCTAACTCGGCCCGCCTTATCCTAGCTATCGCGCTCGCGGTTGATTGATGTGAGTGTACCGACGGCGGTCGCGACCTACGTCCCGGTATAACCGTAGCAGGCTCGCCCGGCGGCGCGAGTTCCGATGGAACCGGTTCGCGGAATATGGTACGCGGTACTCCCGGCGCGAGTACGGACGCGGATGCTTGCCCGGATGGCGAGGCAGGGTAATCCTCGTAGACCCGCAATGACTTGTCCTCGGCTGCCTGACTACGTGTCGTTGGCATTTCGACACGACTACCTAGCCCCTAAGAAAAAGTTAAACAATATCAAAAAATTTAAAAACTCAAAAAATTCAAAAAAAAAATTATTAACTACACAAATCCTAATCCTAATATTCCTAACACCCTAATATCCCTAACACCCTAACGTCCCTAACAGCCCTAACAGCCCTATCAGTCCGTCAGGAGGGCCCGGTATCCACCGGGATACGCTCCTTCAGGGATGGAAGGTAGGGATGGGTAAGGTGGGTACTACCCGGCAGAGGGGTATCAGTGAGTACGGGGCGCTCGGTAGTCGGCTGGAATGTCCGACCCCTTTGGCAGCGCCTGCAGTCTGGCCCCCGTATCACTGACACTCTTACCGGCGTAGTCGTGCAGGGATGCGGCCAACGCACGGGAGGGCGTTATGGTACGGCCGTGTGATGTCGCACAAAACACCACTTCTGCTGTGAAAACAGCGTTTGTTGAGTTCTCAACCTTTGACACCGTTAGGTGGTTGAGGACTCCTAACCGTACGTTTTTCTTTATTCACAATCACACGTCGTACCTTGTTTGCTCGTCCCGGCGTACCCGATGGCTTGCACGTCGCACAATTCGTGTTCTTCACTAAACCCGTTGATTGCACGCCGCACCGTTGGGTGATTTTCGTACCGGAACAAAGGAGGGGCGACCACGCACACAGATAGCGGCTGTGTGGCGGTCTATTTTCACGTTGTGGACACAGATTTCACAACGATCTTCACGACTATTCTTGGTTTTTCACGTTGTGCGCGCAGATTGCACAACGATCTTCACGACTATTCTTAATTTTTCACGTTGTGCGCGCAAATGGCACAACGATCTTCACGATGACGCTTGGTTTTTCACGTTGTGCGCGCAAATGGCACAACGATCTTCACGGTGACGCTTGATGACGCTTCTTCTGGATTTTCTTCTGGCAGTCTTATCCGGCTCACGAAGGACCAGCGATTGTTCAGGGCGTCTCCTCTTTCGAGGGTAGCCACGCTGGGTGTGGAATAAAAAACGCCTTGCTGGTCAGTGGACTGTAGTTTATTTTCTCTTCGTAACATATAGGTACACCTTATAATAATATATAAGAAACAGGAGTTGGTTGGCGACTGCCAGAATTCCGGTGCTCTTGATGTTACAATTTTGAAGGTAACACGTGGCAGTATGAAGTCGAGCGAAATCTTGAGAGCTTTTTCTGAGCGTAATTATCGGGCTAATAGGCCCTTCTTATATCATAATTATAGGAGTCGGACCTCCCACAGAGCGCGGGCGCCTTACATTTTGGCTAACCCAATCAGCGCTTAGTACATTTTATTATTATTAGCACCCCGCCGCGCTTTCACATCGAAAGCTCACAAAGGGTGGCGGGTGTGCTACGAACGAAATTGCTAGTTTTCGATATTTACATACATTACTTAATACTTAATAATACAATTCAAAAACAACAAACTATGGCTAGTGGGGGCTAGGTAGGAAATATAAAAATATCTACAAAGGTGCAGCCGGGACAAGCCTCGCCGGCTCATTGTCCGTAACATAAATATTAAAACCTTTGCGATGACACAACATCGTATTATGCTTAGCAGCAGAATTAGACAAAATCACTTTAAGATCCTTCGTCAACGCAGTGAAGGCGGCTCCGGGGTACCATAAGGCATTACCGGGGTACCTTAGATCGCTACTGGAACAATTATGGTGATATCTGCCTAGGAAGACTCCCAGTAGTAAAATACAGAACGACCTACCATGGATTCTTGAGAGCCTTACCGATAAACATTTTAAATTATTAACTTGATGTGTCTAATACGTGATGGCAAGCAAGTATATGCTTAAAAGCATTTTCATATTTACTCTTTTTGAATTTCATCATTACTTCATTTATAAAAGACGAAGATGCGACATTATCACACCAGTGTGTGAATGATTCATGAAGTGAAACGTGTCTGCAATTAATCAACAACTCCGCGAATAAATAAAGATTGCACCAACCTTCGAGTAGGCTATACAGTAAACTTTTTTGGTAAGATTTATTGTCATCCCGGTGTTGTGCAACTGTAATGTATCTCTTGAATAATTATAAAAAGAACAAGATGTACTTAAGTAATGTATGCAACTGTAATAGGCGTGTAAGAAATTCAGTTGTACAATTTAGAAAGGTATTATTTGCCTGCATAGCCATTTGCTTATCTAGATAAGCAAATATCATTATAAACTGCAAAAAAAAAGCGTTAAAACAATATTATAGGATTGCCGTCATGTTACATATGTAAACTTTTTTCATATGGAATGTAAGTATACAACGAAACGCTTCCAAAGAAGATAGGAAGTGCTTCTGTTGGCTCGTCCTTGCGTAGTCACTACTCTGCTGCCAAATTTTATCATTTTTATTAGCATATTATTTTCTAACTCAACCAAATTAGCCTTCAAGACTGACTTGCGGCTGAATATCAAATCTCTACTGTTTATGGGCTTTAGTGGCTCTTACCATCAGACGAGCGAATTGCTCGTCTTGAATCCAGTTGTATAATAAAAATCATAAATCACTTAACGGCTCTACTAAACCAACTAGTCCACTACGACACGACGATTAATTCTTGAAAAACTAATTAATGTTATTTAAAAATCGTTATCATACAGACAATAGAACATTGCAAGTGAAAATAAAGCACTCCGTACTGTCGGAAATTCGCGAAGACGTAACAATATTGTGCAAGAACGAAGAGAAATTCCGTTTTGTTTTCTCTATTTGGTGTGGTGAGAATAAAGTACGGAATAGTTCGAAAAATGTTTCTTCGTGTTCACTTAATCGATGTTTTTTGGCCTGAAATGTTATCGATTTGTTGTGACATCACTTTGCAAGAATCGATTCCTAAATTGTTTGACAACTTATTTTTTTGATTTACTCTTGTCGTTGTGGGATAGGCTTCCTCTATTCGCATGGTGAGTGTATTACTTAAAATCTTTTTGCTTTAGAATTTTCTTCTTCCCTCCTATTTTTAATATTGGAACTACTTAAACAGTTCCAGGATCAGCCTGTGTATATGCAATTCAAACAGGCCGGCATAATTATGTCAATTGGCGATCTAACTACACTGTTGAATGTCTTGTCAGTCGACATTCTATCTGTACCCCTCTCCCCTTACCATTAGGTGCAGTGGGGGTAATTTCGCCGTGGCCATATAAAAATGTACGCCTCCTTCTCAAAGTTATTAAGTATTTATCAGTATAGCGATCCATAGCGTCATAGTAATATTTCTTATCAAATTATCGATTAGAATTAGTCTATATTCTAATCCAACGCATGTTTTATCCGTGTGCAAAATGTCATCCAAATCCGTTCAGCGGTTTCTGTATTAAAATATCTAAATAACGAAACATTTCCGCAAACTTTCGCATTAATAATATTAGTACGAACACTATTATTTTTTAAGGACAGTGGTGATTACTCACCATCAGATAACCAGCTTGTTTACCAAGTTTTTTTTATAAACAACTTGGTAGATTCGGCAAGCCAACCTAACGATAGCTACTTTACTCTGCGTAAGAAAGTCACTAACGCGAAAAACATCGCTTGATCCATTCATCTACTTCAGTAACAGATGCGGGCGAAAGTTGTTCTAATGTTGATCGACGAACCAATGACAATAAAAATTGATCGGCTAATTAATCTTTCTTAACTTGTCTTTACGTAATATCTGAAGTACGGTTTCGCTTTTGTTTCTTATGATCTAAGTGTCTTGTGTATGTACTGCTTTTAATAGAGCCAGTATTATAGGGGGTATCAGATTAAATAACTATTGGTTCAGGATGAATTGACGAATGATTCGGTTTTATACAGCATTCTAATTAATGTAATTATTATTTTTCGTGGGCAGCCACTACGCCAGCTATGCCATTATTGACTTGTTGTTAAATAAATATCTAACAATTATAGATATGATTATAATACGATCGCCCCGGCTAAACTCTCATTTATACGGGTCAATTTTTGCTAGAAATAATCGTACGCAATTATTGGACCCTGTCAGAACTAGCGCAATGGCGAAGCAATTCTCGCCGGTGTTGACGTACCTACATACGAGTCTTGTGATACTCATAAAAAAATAGTGTGTGTGTACTTATGTACACGCGTTAGATGGTATACTTCTTTGGCGTAACAAGATAAAAATATTTAAATACAAATATCTTTCGCCTTATTCTACGTTCAAAATTCAAAAATGTTGACTATAGCTAACTTCAGGGTAAATTCAAAAATGTTGACTATAGCTAACTTCAGGGTGTCGGTTTTTCGGGACGGTGTGCGCGCGCATCGTAAAAATTTACTCTCATAATTTTTCCCTAACGCGCCAAAAGAAGTAGGTATAACTTCAAAAAATTGCTTGCAATCATTGCGTGTTATTGTTGAAAGCAAAGATTCCTCCGTTTAAATGACGCTTAAGACTAGTCTCACAACTCATAAAATGGTATAACAATAAACGCTTTGTCACAAAGATTTTGATAAATCTCGACGAACAAAAAATATGTCACACCCTTCGTTACACTAAGGGTCAAATCGCGTGCCACGCAGCTTTTCATAAACCGCCCTTTATGTTTTTTCTTTGCCCCCGACGCTAAATCTATGTTTTATGACAAAAACGCGGTTTCAGGTACCGCCTTTATTCAAAATTGTTCTTTAGAAGGCCAGTACAGTTGTCAAAACTAACGCATGTTATGTAATATTATTATAAGTGTAGTAGCGGAGCGTTATTTATATATTTACAAATATGTATTATGATCCAGCTTGTAGAAGTACGAATTTATTCTAGTTCGCAGCTGTAAGCGGGAAGCTTCTTATCTTTGGTATGGCCGGATAGGGAACTTGCCAGATGGAATAACAGATATTCAATTCTCGGGTTAACTAGTGATAAATTGTATATATTTACCATATTATTATTAATATGGCCAGTTGTATACGAATATACCTTTTTATATGATTCTACAGGTCACATCCATATATTATTAACAACTAGTTTTTGCCCGCGACTTCGTCCGCGTAGAAGTCGAAAACGGTTCTAAAAGGATTTTTAATTGGATTTTCACGTTATTAAATTATTTCTCTACTATATTATGCATGCTTTATACATAGTGCCTGGATGACCGAGCTTTGCTCGGTATTTTTTGTTTTTGGTAAATTGTCATTTTAGAATTTATATTTAAATACGAATTACATACTCTAACCTCAAACCAAACACTCATTGGCTTAGTGTTACTAAACAACGCCATCTACCTGACATTGGCTAAATGCAATAAATAAAAAAATGCTACTGAACTGCGAAGCCACAAAGAAGAAAAAATAAACAACACCATCTACTGTTGTGTTGTTAAAGTAGTTAGTTGTTCCCAATTAGATGTCAGGAAAAGTTTTCAGTTTATGTGCTTAACAACGCCATCTAGTATCATATTTTTCACTTAAGTTGAATTACTGAAAACACGGATAAAACGACAGTTGCTAAAAATGAATCATAGCTATATCGATTTATCGCCCCCGAAAACCCCTGCATACATAATTTCATGAAAATCGTTGGAGCCGTTTCCGAGATTCAGATTATTTATATATATACAAGAATTGCTCGTTTAAATATATAAGATAAACCATCCTGTTGAATCAATCAACCTATTAAAAAAACGCATCAAAATCCGTTACGTAGCTTTAAAGATCTAAGCATACATAGTAGAAACATAGGGACAGACAGCGGGGAGCGATTTTGTTTTATACTATGTAGTGAAGTTACGCGGAAATCTGCGTAATACGGTCAGATATCGCAGTCCGAGAATCGCGACCCGCTTTGCTTGTTCACGTAATGTGTTGCATTCAGTCAATTGCATCTCTTGTGTGCATTTTATGTTACAATGACACCTCCAATGCGGCGCGGCGCCGTGTTTATTGTAGATCAGGGGCAATTTGTTTTTAATCGGTGATTGCGAAAGGAATTATATATCGGGTTTTGAATCACTGACATTTATACAAAAAAGTATGTTTGTTAATTAGACTTTGCAGGTAGGTGAAGGTTAGTTTTTTTTAAATGTAACGTTATTTTCCGATGTGGTAGACTTTGATGAAGTTTGACTATAATTGGTTTGGTTTGGTGGTCTCCATTCAAACGAAGTCAGATGTATAGAAAATTATAATATTAAGAGTAGATTGTGCAATTAGTGAAACTGCCATTAAGTCTGATGACATGTTATAGTGAATCTATGGAAAGTAGGTTTGGGCCATTGACGCATTCATGCGGTGTGTTCGCGTGATGGTTCTCGATTAGCCATTGAAAACTATGCATTTTTCCACGATGAAACGTAAGTTTAACGGTCATGGCGTGAGTAACACACATTTTATGTATTCATTTAGTGGCACAGAATTTTGTTTGTAATGTTATTAATAACCTTGGAGTAACAACCATGCAACATCCAACGGTGAAGGAAAACATCGTGAGGAACACCCATAGACGTGATAATTCTCCGTAACAATTTCAAGGGAATGTGATGTTTGCCAACCCGCACTAGACCAGTGTAGTGGACTAAAGCCTAAACCCTCTCAGTAATAGTGGAGGCCCGTGCTGAACAGAAGGTAGTATAACATAATACAGACCTGGTATTATAACTATGTGGATTCAAGACTAATGGTAGGATATATACTGATATTTACTGGTAGTAGGTCTGTCATATGTAAGAGTCCGTCTGGGTGGGTACCACCGCAATGTCTATTTCTACCGCCAAGCAGGAGTGTGCATGAACTGTTGTGTTTCGGTTTGAACGACATTGTAGCCAGTGTAACTACTGGGCATAATGAGACTTAACATCTTATAGGACGACGCGCTCGTCGTCAGTGGAATGCCACACAATACTTTGTAAGTCAAGGTGGTGGATGGTGTTGCTATTGTTTATGGTCGTTCGCTCACTATCAGGCGAACGGCAAGCTCGTCTCCTCATTCAAGGCAATAAAAAAAAATTTATCCGCCCGGATTGCGACCACTGTACATAAGGTGTTAAAACCCGCTATAGTGGTCCACGTAAGTGTGCCGCGTTCCAGGATCAGCCTGTATATCCGGTTCAAACAGGCCGGCATAATTGTGTCAACTGACAAGGGATAATCA
Source organism: Sphinx pinastri (assembly GCA_947568825.1). Taxonomy (NCBI): domain Eukaryota; kingdom Metazoa; phylum Arthropoda; class Insecta; order Lepidoptera; family Sphingidae; genus Sphinx; species Sphinx pinastri. The sequence continues at coordinate 3,374,620 of OX387615.1, forward strand.
TTGCTCGTCAGTCGACATTTTATCTGGACTTATCTCCGCTTACCATCAGGTGCAGTGGGGTCTTTACCGTGCCCGTATAAAAAAAAACTACAAATACCAAAACAAATGCTTGCAGCAGCCACAGTGGTAAAAAAACATCTTAAATGGATAGAATGGGATTGAATTCAATTAAAAAGCGGCGATAGCCTAGTTGGGAGTGGAACGGACTGCCGAGACGAATGTCCGCAGGTTCAAAACCACAAACCTCTGACTTCTAAAAAGTAATGTGTGTATTCTTTGTGAATTATCGCTCGCTTTAACGGTGAAGGAAAACATCGTGAGGAAACCTGCATACCTGGGAAGTTCTCTGAATTTCGAAGGTATGTGAAGTCCGCCAACCCGCACTAGGCCAGCGTGGTGGACTAAGGCCTTAAACCTCTCAGTTGTAGAGGAGGCCCGTGCTCAGCAGTGGGCAGTACATAATACAGGGCTGGTATGAATTGAATTCGTGTACAGTCAGAAGCATAAATATCTGTACAAATCAACATTTCGAATCGCCTATATACGCGTTAAGTTAAACTGAAACCTTTTTTTCTTTGTTTGAAGTAAAGTAAATCTCTTTTATTTTATTTTGGTGAAGAGAAAAAAAAGATTAGTAAGAACACAAAAGTATGTAGGCGATTTGAAATTTTGAATTTGTTCAGCTACTTATGCTGGTGACTGTACAAATCCCTCGTCTTCCATCTCATGCTGCCTCTACTAAACCAAGGGCCACTACAAGAATGTTTTCATAGATGTCTTTTGCCCGATCTGATCTAATCGCTCGGATTCCATTGGCCACGATGAAAGAGTTTTATATAGGAATTTGGTCTACTGTATATGATGTTATATTAATACGTAAGTACTAAGTATCGAGGGATGTACCGTGACGGAAAAAGTGAAGCCGTAAAGCCAAAGAAGCGTTAAGATGTACAAGATAATAAATTGTTACATGCAATTTCTTATCATCAAATGTCGATGTATTTAATAATTTGAAAAAAATATTTATGTTCACATTTCTTTAAACTGAATCAAATAGGTTTTCCTTCTCTTCAACGTCAATTTCATATCAGTCGCTTTGGCTTTTAATAATCTCTGTAAAACCTAAAAATCCAGTCTTCACATATGTTTTTACCGCAGTGTATTTGCATGCTGTAGTGTTTTTTTTTGCATTGAATGACGAGACGAGCATGCCGTTCGCCTGATGGTAAGCGATACGACCACCCATAAACAGAACCAACACTATTCAGCTCCTTGAGATACAAAGTACTGTGTGGCATTCCACTGCGCTCGTCATCCTGAGACATAAGTGTTAAGTCTCATTATGTCCAGTAGTTACACTGGCTACAATGCCTTTCAAACCGAAACACAACAGTGCATGCACACTGCTGCTTGGCGGTAGAAATAGACATTGCGGTGGTACCCAGCCAGACGGACTCTTACATATGAGACCTACCACCAATTTCGATGTGTACTGTTGTTATTTTTTATGGCCAGTCCGAGCTCTTTTGCCAAGTATAACTTTTTTTGTGTACGCCAAATTTTTATATGTGCACGGCACATTGACCCCAATGCATCTGATGGTCAGTGGAGTGGGGCCTATAGAGCGATGACTAACGAGATATGATTATCCTAAGCCAGTCGACACAATTATGCCGGCCGAATAATGTCTTCCTAGTGCAATAAATCAGCCTTGTTAATATAATATATAATGTGGCAGTAAATGAATAAGTATTAACCAATCGTATAATAACGTTCTCATTTACCCGCCTCTATCAGAACGGGAATGACGAAACAGCTCATAAAACCCACAATCTCCATATTGCATGTTTACAAATGACTGTAATCATTGTAGTTTCTCCGATTGCCGTCATTCGCGTAACAGCACGTTCAACAGGTTTTTAAGACGTTTATAAACGTTTGTTTTTTTTATTCGGAAGTATCAATTTGTTACCATGGACGGGAAAACGCGCATTTCGCTTTCGTACCAGAGATTTGTAAATCGAGGTACGGGATTGATACACTCAACTAGACATATATTGTGATTTGCTAATATTTGTTTCGAATTGAATTAAATAACGAAGCTGCAATGACACTAGGTTAATATCTTACTGTGAGGTCAGCTGAGGGCCTATTTCTCAACTTCTGAGTAAATTCGTCTCATAAATGTATAAGCCGACCAAATACAAAAGTCACACTTTGATTTATGCTCCCAAATAAATGGTTATAAAATGAGATGTACATTGGCTGTTTAATACGATAAGTGTCTAATAATTTACTTGAAACTTGTGAAGTTGGCCCTTAGTGTATTTTCGTAACATGTCGCTAGTATTCCCTCGCTAACGTATCAAAATATTCACGCCCATTCATTGTATCAATAGGTAACAACTAACAACCGAGGCATATTCAGTATTCAAAGAACATTTGCATTTGAAGTTGTCAATTTGTTGTTAAAGTAACATAAGTCTTAAAACTTTTGTGAAATGTAGCAATAACTTGTTAATCGTTTTTGTAATTATTAAGTCACATTTTTATAATAGTAAATAAGCAATCGTGTTACTTGATAGTATTTGATCACCGTCCCCCATGACCATCTACATCTACAATATATATAAACGCGAAAGTTTGTAAGTTTGGATGTATGGATATTTGTTACACTTTCACGCAAAAGCTACTGAATGGATTTCGATGAATTTTGGCATCATCATGTCCTGGATTAACAAATAACTTTTTATTCGGGGAAAATATAAAGCGGGACTTTTATCCCGGGAAAACTCATTCACGCGGGCGGAGCCGCGGGCAAAAGCTAGTCTACAATATACGGAATAGGATATATTATGTGGTGAGGGCCGGCTAAAGCTATATCTCTGTAGGCAATAGCTTAAAGTCGATGGTGACACTCTAGCCAAACAATGTGGCGCCCTAACCCTAAGCGGCATCCCTGGGATCTGGCGCAATGGGCGATGAAAATACCCGTGCGCCCTACACCCGGCCCTGTATGTTATAGTCAGACCTTATCAAAATCTTCCATGCATTGGCTTTTCACGCATTCCGTCTTGAGCAGCCGACTCGGACGGACCTATTGTTTGCCATAGCGCCAGCTGTGGCACACATTGTTCCCTCCGGGTACCTGCTCGGTCGGATAGTAGCGACCTCGCTACACGCCAAAGCCGACGGGGAACAATAGGACTATTGTCCTATTGCTACCTGAAAGCTTTTCGGGCTAAACCGCGTCCTTCTCAGGACAGGGTTTCGCCCAATCTACACGTCACAGTATTTATTGCCCTTTCAGGGCTAGCTCGGTGGTTAACCTACCGGTGTGAACAAGCCGAGCTAGCGGTGACCCGGCCACGCGCTGCGCCCCTTCAGGGCAAAGCAAAGCCGGACGGGTGCGGGTTTGGAGGCTGTGGAGACACACCACAGTTTCCACCGCATATCGCCTTCCCTACCTTACCCTTCCCCGAAATCCATCCCGTGTATCGGTTGAGCGTGCGGTCCTCGGACCAATACCGCTTACGGTACACGGACTGTTAGGAACCCTCTTTGCACAATAAGACTGGCAAAAGGGAGTACAAGCTTAGGGCACACCTAATTTAAGTACACCCCCCCTCGCCTATACCCGGCGAGGAGGGCCACACACGCACTCACCCCCGGGCGCACCCACCCGGGGACGTAGTAGTAAATTCACCTACCGCGTCCGCGATCCGCGACCGAACGTTTGTGTGATAGCCGCCTGGTTTCTTGTGCGTTCTTTGACAGGCGGAAAACACACCCGGGGATAGTGAACGCACACGCGGTCCCCAAATAAATTCTAACCATGGACGTGGACCCAGCCACAAAAATGGCCGGTTCCACGTCCATTGAACCCGCGCAACCCGAACCCTTCATCGCTCCCGGCATCACGCTGTCGGCGATAAAGGCCGCGGTACGAAACCTAGTTGTCCTGGACTCGGAATTCAGGAATTACATGTCCACGTTGATTAACAACGTGAACGAGCAGGTATCCGAAACCTCGTCCCCGCCAGTGCCGTCCGAGGCCCCGGCCGCTAGCCAAGCGACCGAGACCACGGACGACTCTGCGATGGAGACCACTACGACGGGCTCCCTCAAGCGTCCCGTCCCTTCCTCTTCTTCCTCCTGCGAATCGCAGGCGGAAGAATCGTCATCGGAACCCGATGACGATGGCTTCACGGCTGTGAAGCGTGGGAGGAGGAAGAAAAGGGCGGTCGCTGCCGATAGTGTCCCCGCGCCTTCTGCGCCTTCAGCGCCTTCAGCGCCGTCTGAGCCTTCAGCGCCACCCGCATCGGCGTCGACGTCGTCGCCACCGCCGCCACCAACCCAACCTAAGGCTAAAAAGCCCCCGCGACTGAACCTTCAGTTGCCCGCCAACATGACCATTCCGGACGTCTTCGCTGAGCTGCGCCGGCAGAACATCAGCATCGCCAGCAACTCGTGGAATAAAATCCACAAACTTCTTGCTCTGCAGCCCGCCTCAATCGCGGACCACAGAGTGCTAACCAAATTCCTGGACTCCAGGAAATTCCACTACTTTACTTTTGCTCTCCCGGATGAACGTCGCTTCCGCTACGTCATCCGGGGTATTCCCGTAGAAATGTCTGCCCAAGAAGTCAAGGATGGCCTCCTTGAGAAGGGCATCAAAATCTTAGAGGTGCACAGGATGCACCGTCAGTCCCGTGCCTCCCGGCCGGGAATTCAATATGAGATGGTTCTCGCCATCTTACAATCCTCGGACGACGTTAAACGTCTTTACGAGATTAAGGATATCTCCGGGCTAGGCGGCTTCACCGTCGAAACCCCTCACAAATCAGGTCAGGTAGGGCAGTGTCACAACTGCCAAAAATACGGCCACAATTCCCGTGGCTGTCGCCTCCCCGCCAGGTGCGTCAAGTGCCTCGGCGAACATGGCACACTAGAGTGCCCCCGTCCCAAAGATAGGACTCAGTGCACGGAGCCCCCTTCGTGCACTAACTGTAGACAGACGGGCCACCCCGCCAACTACCGCGGGTGCCCTAGGGCCCCCAAAAAACAGTCCAGAGCTCCTAAAGCTCTAGCCCCTCAGGCCACCCCACCAGCTTTCAAGCTGGCACCTGCTCCGGTGCGTAACCCGTGGTTCCCTCCCACGGCACGCCCGGACCCCCGTCTCAAGGCCCACGGCGGAGTCACTCCCGCCACCCCGGCCACAACTCCAAAACCACCTCATCCGTCCCCTTCGGCTACCGCGGCCCCTCCTTCAGAGGCAGCCCAGCCAACACCAACTAAACCCAAACCCAAACCCAAAACCCGCCAGGTGGCGACGACGCCGGCGTCGAACAACTCTGCGGAAACAGTCTCCGCCCTCCTATGTTCTCCGGAGATCATGCGTCTCCACGGCAAAATTGTCGAACTCTCCGCTCTCCTCGCCCGCTCTGAGGACGAGGAGCACGAAATCCTCGCGGAAATTTACCTGACGCAAAATAAAATTTACTGGGCCATCAACAACGCCGTGCGCCCTCAGTCGTCATCATAAATGGCGAACAACAGCGCGGTGCATCCCCCTAAGCGGACCAAACCTCGCTCCCTCAGAGTGGGGTTTTTCAACATAAATGGTATTCGCGGCCAGCGTGCCGAACTCTCTGATTTTGTCCGCACAAATAACTTAGACGTTTTCCTCATCCAGGAAACGTTCCTCAAACCCGCCCATCGCAGTCCCAATATCTCTAATTTCAACCTGGTACGCAACGATCGTACCAGTGGCCCGTTTGGTGGCACCCTCATTTATTACAAAAGGTCCCTGCACTGCATACCACTAGACCCCCCAGATAGCTTGAGGAACATTGAGACTTCAGTTTGCAGGCTAGCTATGACAGGACATCCGCCGATCACCATCATATCGGCCTATCTCTCGCCCTCTAAGGAGCTTCACTCCGATGAGCTCAAGACCCTATTGGAAATGGGGGACTCCGTCATTCTGGCGGGGGACCTCAACGCCAAGAACACTCTCTGGGGCTGCAACTCGACCTCTGGGAGAGGGGCCGCCCTGGAGAGTTGTCTTGAAACAATAGATATGAGCATACTGGTTCCTTCCGAACCTACCCACTATAGCCATGTTGACGACGAGTACCGACCCGACATACTCGACATAGCGCTCGTAAGGAACGTAAGCCTTCGCGTGCGTTCCATGCAAGTGCTACAAGAGTTAGACTCTGACCACAGACCTGTGATCCTAGATCTAGCCCCCCAAAACTGTCCAACAGACACAGGTCCTAACGTTCCGATGAAGGTGAAAACGAATTGGCGCCTCCTAGGCACCAAACTCGCGGACACCTCATCCACAGATCTTTCCGCGATTCCGACCAACATCGTGACTCCTGAGGAGACGACCAGCGCGATACGCTCCTTCACCAACCACCTGCAAAACGTCCTGAGCGAAAGCTCCGAGAAGGTGCCTGAGACTGTCCACAGTCAATGGCAACTTCCCGACGACGTGCGAGAGGTGGTGAGGTTGCGTAACTCCACGCTCAGAGCCTGCGCGACGAGCCCCACCCCGGAACGACGACATCTTGCGCGCTACCTCCAACGTGAGGTTAGACGTCGCATAAAAGAGGTCGTCGATTCGAGATGGGAATCTCGCCTAGCAGAACTCGACCCGACACATCAGGCCTTTTGGCAACTGTGTCGCTCCTTCAGGAGAAACGATGTGACCTCCATGCCTCCGCTCAATCGTCCGAATCAACGGCCGGCGTTCGATGACGACGAGAAAGCGGAACTTCTGGCCTGCAGTCTGGAGTCTCAATGTTCTCTCTCAACGATACCCGTAGACCACGACCATCTTGTTGCGGTTAATTCACTCGTCGAAAGTAGGAACGCGGTCCGGCCACCGCCGATCTCTAACGCAAACGAAATAATTTACATCGACGTCGACCCGGACGTCGACCCGCCGCCGCCCGATCCCCTTGCACCGGTGACAATCGAAGAAGTCATCGATCTGATCAAGGCACTCAAACGTCGTAAGGCCCCCGGGGGCGATAGGATACCCACTCGCATGATCAAGATGCTCCCGGAGCATCTGGTCAAGATCCTTACCGCGATTTATAACGCCGCGTTTCTTAACTGCCTCTTCCCAGAGGACTGGAAGGAGGCAGTTGTGATAGGCATCCATAAGCCGGGAAAACCCGCATTCGAGCCATCTTCCTACAGGCCTATCAGCCTGCTTAGCACTCTGGGCAAAATTTACGAGCGGATCGTCCTCGACCGCCTCAAAATCGTCGCCCATAATAATAATTTGATCCCCCCTGAACAGTTCGGTTTTCGCACCAGGCACAGTTGTGTCAACCAGGTGCTCCGCATCACGGAGCACGTTCATGATAGATTCCGCGCCGGCATGCCAACCGGCGCCATCTTTTTCGATATTGAAAAAGCATTCGACAGGGTGTGGCACAACGGCTTGCTCTTCAAGCTGTACACTCTCAACGTGCCCACTCATCTCGTGCACATCATACGAGAATTCCTGTCGAATCGTGGATTCAAATATCGCGTGGAGGGAACTCTTTCTTCCCGACACTCCATCACGGCCGGAGTACCGCAAGGCTCCGCCCTCTCCCCCTTTCTTTTCTCGCTGTACACCAGCGACATCCCGAAACCGAAGAACGCCCATCTGGCGCTCTTCGCTGACGACACAGCAATCTACGCTTCACGTAGAGACCCTGACCAAGTGGTGCGCATTTTGCAGACCGCCGCCGACCAGCTCGGTGAGTGGTTTCGCAAATGGCGAATCACCGTCAACCCCACCAAGAGCCAGGCCATCCTTTTCACTCGGAAAACGAGGTCCCAAGTGGCTCGCACCTCAGTCCGCATGTCCGACCAGGTCATACCCTGGAAGGACAAAGCCAAATATTTAGGAGTGATCCTTGATCAGAAGTTGACCTTCTTGCCACACTTAAACGCGGTACGCGCGCGAGCCGCATTCGCGATGAGCCAATTGCATTGGCTCATAAACAAACAAAGTAAAATGTCCATCCGCAACAAGATTAGGATATATACCGCGTGCATTAGGCCCATAATGACGTACGCGTCACCCGTATTCGCTCACGTACCGCCCGCTCGACTTAAGCGTATGCAGACGTTGCAGAATAGATTTCTCAGATACGCTCTTGGTGCCCCGTGGTACGTTCGCAATCGCAACCTCCACGTGGACACCAACATGCCGACCATCAAGCACTTCATGCAGAACATCAGCAAACGCTATTTCGATCGGGCGGAAAAACATACCAATACGCTCATCCGCAAAGCGTCAATATACACTCCATTTGACCGCGCCAAATGGAGACGGCCGCGTTCAGCTTTGACAGATCCAGAGGACGAAATCACTCTGGCAATTCGTGAGAAAAACGAGTTTTTAAAACTCTTACACTCCACAAGACCGCAGTTCCGTCCTCGCCGTCGAGGACCTCGCCGCGTTCCCCGTCGCCCTCCCGACCCCCATGACAGTTCCGGCCCGGGTGCCGATGTAAACAACCCGAACTGATAGGATTAGGAAAAAATCCTTCCCCCCCCCTAATCGTTGAATGTCTCATATTCTCCCCTCAGCGACCGTCCTGAGCCGAGGCTCGTAACCCGTTAGTGGGTTGCCCTCAGCATGGTTGCTTAAATTCAGGGTTGCGAGCGCACCAGCGTTCACCCTAAAGACCGGTGTGGCCAGAAAAGCCGACCCTCGTCAGGCTACTGGCAGAATAGTCAGGGACAAAAAAAAAAAAAAAAAAAAAAAAAAAAAAGCTTTTCACGCAGGGAGAGGACAGGGACCGTAGTCAAGATGGTTTTCTACAAGCGTTAACGCCAATGGTGTAGAAAATAGTGTATGCGCATGTCATATCGTCGGGGATAGTGCAAAACCGCGTAACCAACATTGGTAAAAAAAGTTTAATTGATATTGATACTTATCACACTGAACTTATGATTGATATTGCTATACTTTTACTCTTTCACTTACGCGGTATTTACCAATGTTAGTTACGCGGTATTGCATTATCCCCGAGTCCCGACGATATGTACTTGTCTGTTGTCTAGGTATATACAGTGTATTATATGTAGCCAAAATAAACTTTTTTATCTATTTATCTACATATGTATCGATAGCTTTATCGCAAGGATACGTCATTCCCATTTATTCTATTGGCGTTAACGCTTATTAGAAAAGTATCTTAGCTATGACCGAGAAACTCAAATCCTGTAAACAACCAAATCCCCGTCCCATCGCCATCGGTGATCCAAAACTTGTTACATAAAGGGAATGTGGTCCACTTTCAGAAACTTGAGCCAGTAACTATGTTGTAAGTGTAATTTAGGCTGGATTTATGGCGCGATGCGTACAAACTCACCAGACAATAGCCGAGAGGACAAATTGTTGCAAGTTTAAAATGTAAATCACTTTATTACAAGTCATGGTGAATAGCAGATCGGCGGGATAGTGGTTTGAGTGAAATTCCTTGAACTGTATCAAAAAGTTATTAATTTGTGTGGAAATCAATGAAATCTGTGATAAATATATTATATTAGGTATTGTTTATTGAATCAAAGAATGTCGATTGTTGCGGTATATTATATGACGTAATTTATTTAAGTACTGAAAAAAATAGAGTAGTTTGCTATGTTTGATTTTCTACATTATTTTATATGTAACAGAAAATATTAGTGAAATCAGCATCAAAATTGGTTGAAAAATAAAGCAGTAAAAGTGGGGACGTGGAGGGGATATCGCGCTATTTCTTTCGCACGCACACAGCGTTATGGCCGGCGACTCTCGGTGACGTCACAGTGTAATATTACTGTTATTTGACAACTTCCCCTTCCACCGAATTTCAAAGATTTATATAACTAACTAGCTAAATATAACTTACTAATTACTGCCCCAATTTTGAAAATTATTTTTCCGTTAGATTTTGGATGGCATAAATTTTTGATAAATGTATTAAAAAAAAGTAGTCAACTAGCCTATTAGTTATGCAATTCGTGTCCAAGTTTTTAACTACTATGAAACTCAACGTCGTTCTTCTTTACGTTTTGCCATTGTTATGTCTGGTTCCGTAGACATTTTTATGACTGACGCTCCTGCATGATAGAATAAAAAGGTAAATTTATGTCTTCCTATTCTTTACAAAAACAATATTTACAAGCTACTAATTCGACCTCTGAATTACTGCCACTGCACCATTATGAATACATTATTGGAACAGTTCACCGAAACCAAACACGATCTGAATTCCAGAACGGAATCAATGCCGCAGCACGTCACAGTTGTAATCCCGAGGGAAATTCACGTGAGCACAAAGCCACAGGATTACAATGTAGACAATGGTGTAATACAATATTATTCAATATGGCTGGACACGGTCACGGTACTGGCTGCTTTCTCTGCCCAGGCCCCTGGGCCGTTCACCCTAAAATAAAAACATGAAAGATAAACGAGTCTAGATCGAATAGAAAGCTATGGGCTAAACAATGGGCCGTTTGGCGCACTTTCACAGCTGGTGAAACAATGATTTTTGTATAAGTTATAGGTAAGGATGAATGGTTTTCAATCTTTATGTCTGGAGTTTGAGATAAACGCTTTTTTTGCAGGGTAAAGTTGTCAACACGATTCTGGGTACTTGATTTAGTTTCAGACCGAAATAGGTAGGCCAGTAGTAATAACTGTCATCTCGCACTATTTCAAAAACTTATTGTAAACAGAGGCGCTTTTAGGAACATTTTGAAATTGTCTCATATTCATGTAAATCGAATATTTTAATTACACACACACACACACACACACTCACGTCTTTTATTCCCGAAGGGGTAGGCAGAGGCGTAACTAGTGCACCCACTTTTCGCCGTGCGTATTCCGTCCCATGATGTGATAGGGGGCGAGCCTATCGCCATATCGGGCACAAATTCCAGACTCCGGGCTGATACTGAATTTAAAAAACCTAATATAAATTTGCCCGACCCGGGAATCGAACCCAAGACCTCAGCATTGCAGTCATACCGTAATACAACTACGCTACCGACGCAGACAGGCAGAATAATTTGATTAACAACCCCTTTATCCCACAACTCTGTGCTTAGAGAATAACATTCCCCCATAAAATAAAATCAAACAACGTACCGTCAAGTTGCCTAACTTCACCCATAACATAACAAATTAAATTAACTCCAACATATTTCCTGTTAATCGTCGGAACTGTATCAGCTTATAATTACAAAATACAATACCGCCTGGTTATATGATCAGCTGATCCAATTATCCAAATGCCGTGCAAATACGAACGGGGTATAATCATGTTTCAATGTGGTTTTGGTCGTAGACAATATATAAAGGACGCGCCTTGTATGATCTTTCCTTTCTGCCAAAGAATAGAAGCAAAGGCTCTTGCTCATATTTAAAATTTGCTACTATCTTGTTTAAGATTTAGTTTTTGTACGGTCATAACGACACAAAACGATGTAATATTTGTTCGCTGCAATAAGCACATGGCACGTCCTTTTTAGATGGTCTTAGGCTTTCGGTAGGGTTCCGGGACTGTTAGTATAGAATAGCGTAATATAACGTCATAGACTGGGCGATATTTCAATTCCGTCCACGTGACAATTTTTTCGCGAATAGACTACACAGGCATATAAGTAGTTGGACACATATCCAGGTTTGGATCAATCTGTGTACCGAGTTACATTACCCTTTCCTTCCTTATCCTTACATAATATTATAAAGAATCCTTACGTATAATAAAATCGGCCCGCATCCGCGTCTGTCTGACTGTCTGAGAGCGATAAACTCAAAAAGTGATTTAACCCGTCAACGCCCGCTTATATATAGCTATAAGCTAATTTCCTTATATAAATGGACACAGGTGTCCACCGCGGGCGTTCAACGATTAATAAAATTTGGTATGGAGATAGTTTGTACTTAGCGCTGGGAAGAACATAGGCTCCTTTTTATCCCATTAAAACTCTTTCACCCGGGCGAAGCCGCAAGCAAAAGCTAGTCTTCTAATAAACATCCAAAAATTACAAATATCTTAGGATATTCTAATATAAAGATTAAGGACCTTATCAACGAACATTTTTAATCAGCGATCAACCTCAGTGTTTGAGTTTATTTTCGTATCAGGTTATTCATATTTAAATTTACAGCTCCAAGTCCCACATTAACGGCTTCTAAATAGCTGCCGTTAAGTGCTCGGTTTAATAAATTTATTAAAAAATACAATTACGAACGCAGGTACATAAGTAACTTTTTAAAGTAATTATAACATTAAAGTTGACATTTGCATTAAAAGTCAAACTTGAAACGTAAACTGACTTGTTAAAAGGGCTCTGCATTGCTGCGATAAGAATAAAAATCCAACAAAAGTTCTAGAAACTTCGGGCTAACACCACAAGCACTTAGCGAAGTTTGTAAAATTACACCGAAGCCTAGATCGCTTGGAAAATTATTAGGGAATTACTTCGCCATCGTAATTTATTTGTTTGTCTTTTTTTTTTTGTTTTGTTAAAGACCTGCTTTTACTCATGGCTTTGTTTTTTTAATACTTTTCCTTAGAGTAAAAGTTATCAAATGGAGCAGTTCCACAGGAAAATACATTTACTATATTTTCTACCGTTTCTACTTCTTTTATCGTTTAGATATCGTCATTATATCAACAATATACAAGAATATTAAAAATCATTCATTGTCTAGGGTTAATTGCTTCCACAAGTACCTGTAGCAGCCCCTTAGCCATTAATTTCACGTTTATGTGAAGAGGAATATTGACAGCAAATCGATGCGCAAATATTGCGTGTACACTTTAGCTATTTTACATTGAGGCGTTTATGAATTATCGGGATTGTTATCATCCTTCCTTCCTTCCGAATCGTGCTATTCCCTTACTGACAAAGAGTACAAACTTCATGGTGACTGCAATGGCTTCATCATCAGTCACAGACAGTAGGTGATGGATATGTGTCTTACTCATACCTTATACCACTGGTGGCAGGTGGAGGAGAGTGGTAAGCTCGTCTCGTTATTCATTTAATAGAAAAAAATTGCCACTTCTCAGTCTCCAGCCATATAATATTTATTCCAGATAATCTTTAGGTTGTCGACTAAAAGGGATTACCTCTTGCATGTACTTACAAGAGTACGTATATGCTAAACGACCATACAGGACGGACGCGGTCGGGTAGTCTACTTAATGCTGCCTCTCTGGTTCACATTACCTTCATTAGACGCCAGGCGTGTCTTGAATCTTCGTTAGGAACTAGGAATAGAGAAAATTCACGTCTATATATACCTACCATAATGAAATGGTTTTAGAATTCAAATAGCTTTGTATTTTTACTGACTTCATAAGGTTTTAATTTATTTACAAATTATGGTTATTGTTAATTAATTTATCTATCAGGTTTAAACTTTGAACAAAGTCCATTTTAAAGACAGTATTTCAGTTTGAAGGATATTAAAACCAGTGAAATTAATTATTATGGAACGAAAATGTAATACTAGGACGAGCACAATACTCTACGCAGTGCTTTATATTTCAAAACTCTCCTTAAATATGATGTTTATATTTTATCCCTTAGGTATTAAGTATCCTTCAACTTAATTCATTTTTTCAAATAAATTTTAAGTACCAACTCTATTGAATATTAAAAGTCAAGAAAGCGTGGCCATTTCTCCCACATTCTTCCACTCGAATTATATTTTTCAATAACATTCAATACACAGTTTATTGAGCGAGGAAGTAACTAAAGTTCGCTACAAGTGTACCTTTTTTTTTTTTTTTTTTTTTTTTTCGCGGGGAAATCGATATTATCGATACCGTCCAGTCCCTGGGGAAAGGCAGACGGTTATGTTGGGCTCACCGGTCTTACGGCCCAGCATTAGATCGTCCGGGAATATGACATCCGATCGACCATCACGCTGGACAAGTGTACCTGGGAGTGTATTGATTTATTAAATTGACTACCGGCAACATCCACAAAAGTTACTACGCTCCAATAACTTTTTTGATAATAAAACGATATGGCGTTAAATATATTAGATTTCTGTATTTGGAAAGTCTTAATTTGATTTTGATTTCCTTAATCATAGCATCCTAAAATTCATTGCATCATTTGTCTATGGCAATGGTCTCGATGGTGTAGTAATAGAACATTACAACTTCGAACTGTGACGTTCCAGGTCCAATACGAGATGTACGGTCCAGTACGTAATAGATTTTAGGTTCAATTTTGAAATCCTTATCCTCATACAGTCTTCTTTTGTTTTTATTAAATGACTCCCCACTGCATATTCTCGCCATTGGTACAATGATCAGCTCACTGTTCCGCTGACGTCAGACTTTTCTAAGAACGCGTTTACATTTCCCCTCCTTTGTAAGTTTCTCTCGCATTTCCATACAAACAGCCGTTTAAAAATGCATCGCCCTTTAGTGGAACCAACGGCGCGGCGTGTCTAGTTTGAACTTTAAGCCTAGTGTTAATACCTTCCTTCGTTTTTTTCAGATCTTTATTTCACACTTCTGTTTATTTCAGAATCGATAAAGAAACTAATATATTTTAGATGTTCCAAACAAAGATTTGTTATCGGTATTCTTTTTAAATGGATTAATAATAGCTCGTAATTTATTAATACTTCATTTAATAAATTATGAGTGGTAAATGGTTCTTGACTGGAATGGGACCACGGTTTCACCGAAAACAGGCGTATAGCCGCAAACTTAATGTTTTATTTTATTTTTATTTTATTACACTTTGTACACATGGTATACAGGCGGACTTAATGCCATGGGCATTCTCTCCCAGTCAACCTTAGGGTGGTGTAGAGAGGGACGGAGGCAGGTGCAAAAAATAATAATAATAATAATGATAAACATATAAAGTAAGGGTAATAATAAAACAAATGTAGTTATAAGTTCAAAACTATAGACTTACATATATAAAGATATATATATAAACAATTTTATATATATATATATATATATATATATAAGTATACATAAATATATAAATACACTAATAAGCTAACGAGGAGAAACTGCTACTTCAGCCAGCAATAATTGCCGAACTTTCATTTTAAAAGCCAGCCGTGTTGAGGGCGACCTGATTTCAGGCGGGAGTGCGTTCCAAAGAAGGGAGGATTGGATAGCGAAGGAAGAGTGAACAGAATCAGAGCTATGCGGAGGACATTTCAGTAGGAGATTGCTGGAAGAACGCAGGTTCCTATCATGTCCATCGCAAAGGTAAACAAAGTTGGAAGATAGATAAGTAGGAGGAGTAGGAGACGTAAGAAAAGAAAAGAGAGTAGTAAGCGCACGCAACGAACGGCGCTGGCGAATGGGAAGCCACTTTAACTGCGAATGTTTTATTACGGTCAGTGAGTTTTCGGAAGTCTGATAAATCGCTTTCTTCCCATTCCTCATGCAATAACATTAGTAGTATTCATGGGTGATGGTGACCACTTACCTCACTTACCACCACTTACCACTTACTCAACAATTTCTAAAACACCCACACTGCTCCGATATATATATATATATACATATATACACGTGACCTTACAGCTTCAAAAGATCTAAGCCATCAAGATACGAGTCAATCACTCGAGTCTCGAGTCCAATTGTTTCCCGTACAAAAACTAGCGGATCGTTGTCCGCGGTTAGCGAATCTGATATCGCATGCGTCACGCAAACCGTGGATCGACAGGACTTTTACTTTCGTACTCGCGGATACGCGTCCAGTAGGAGGATCGAGCTAGGGAAAGCGACGGTTTTGACAAACTTTATAACTTTTTTTTTTATGGCATTGAATGACGAGACGAGCATGCCGTTCGCCTGATGGTAAGCGATACGACCACCCATAAACAGTAGCAACACCATCTAGCACCTTGAGTTACAAAGTACTGTGTGGCATTCCACTGCGCTCGTCATCCTGAGACATAAGATGTTAAGTCTCTCTATGTCCTGTAGTTCCACTGGCTACAATGTCCTTCAAACCGAAACACAGCATTGCATGCACACTGCTGCTTAATAACTGAAAATAATATAATATTACATACTTTTTGTTAGTTAATCACGGGATAAACATTTTGTTTGCCTGATGGCGGTGATGTGCGAATATAAAAATAACTACTTATATGGTGGATATGTTGTTCTGTTTACTTGTTTGTTTGTTTTTTTTCTGTTTGAAGGCGCGTGTGACAAATACGTGACAAATGTTTAATGAGTATTTTACGTAAAAAAAATA
Organism: Sphinx pinastri; assembly: GCA_947568825.1. Classification (NCBI taxonomy): domain Eukaryota; kingdom Metazoa; phylum Arthropoda; class Insecta; order Lepidoptera; family Sphingidae; genus Sphinx; species Sphinx pinastri. The sequence continues at coordinate 3,390,898 of OX387615.1, forward strand.
AGTTAAAGTTATGCCATTTGAAACAAAAAAGAAAACAATAATAATAATCTGGTGTATTTTCGCTGCTTCTGCTACATAAATCCTATGATATTGTTAGCATAAGCTATCTTCCACTGGTTCTCAGTCCTAACAAGCGAAGTCCGACCGCGAATAGTGGCCGTGAACGTATGCTGCGTGCGTATTAGATTCTCATCTCAACCGTTTTAATTGTTACACATTTGGAACACCGGTGTCCGACAATTCTCATTTTTTGCCCGAGTTTGGGGAAATTTATTTTTGTTACACGTGTTGATTGAGATTCGTTGGTATTTCTTTAAGGTCGTAAATTTATCTAAATGATAAATGTACGGGTAGAAAGATACCAACTGAGGTAGCAATTTTACAAAAAAAAATAAACATTAACTTTTTATCTCATTATTATCTCTTATTATGGTTATTTAGTTATCTTTTAACTGTGTACTAGTCTCACTCACCTATTGTCGCATTAATATGCATACAGATCCAATATAACGCTGCTTAAGATCAAATTGGTATTACCCGATAACATCGTACATGCTTTCTTCACTATCTGATGAATTAGCTAAGGACTAACTTTCACAACTGGTTTCGCTCGTAGCTCTACAATCGTTGGCATTCACCTGGAGGTACTCAAAGAGCACCATTTTATGTAAATTCACGATGTAAACAAGTGGGTGTCGGCTGTCGCTTAGGGAAATGCAAGAGCTCCACTTGCACCGGTTTTAACTAGACTTTTGTACAAATGTGTGATGAGATGAGTAACTTGCCTGATATTAAATCATAGCTCCCGTATTTGAAACTACAGAACAATATTTAACCTTCTTCAAAGTATAGTACATTTCAAAATCCACTCCAAATCCTACTAATATTATAAACTGGTGGTAAGTCTCTCATTATGTAAGAGGCCGTCTGGATGGGTACCACCGCAATGTCTATTTCTACCGCCAAGCAACAGTGTGCATGCACTGTTGTGTTTCGGTTTGAAGGACATTGTAGCCAGTGTAACTACAGGACATAATGAGACTTAACATCTTATGTCTCAGGGTGATGAGCGCAGTGGAATGCCACACAGTACTTTGTAACTCAAGGTGCTGGATGGTGTTGCTACTGTTATGGGCGGTCGTATCGCTTACCATCAGGCGAACGGCATGCTCGCCTCGTCATTGAATGCCATAAAAAAAAAAAAAAAAAACGCGAAAGTTTGTAAATATGTATGTCTGGATGTATCGATGTTTGTTACTCTTTCACGCCAAAACTACTGAACGGATTTCGATGAAATTTGGCACACGGGTAGATTATGTCTTGGATTAACACATAGGCCACTTTTTATCCCGGGAAAATATAAAGCGGGGCTTTTATCCTGGAAAAACTCATTCACGCGGGTGGAGCCGCGGGCAAAAACTTGTTCCAAATAAAACATAACACCAAACAACCACATTACAACGCCATAGTTTCCTCAACTGAAGTGACAACTATAACCATATTATGACTTCTAGCGACATTTTATATAAGGGTCCGCCCTAACGAGTGTAAATACAGTTACGTGCGCGCACGCATGCCGGCCAACCCGGAACAATGTTGACAATTGCATAATAGTGTTGCGACACGCAGCGATCGGTTCGCGTGCGTCGCCGGCTACTTTGTTATAGAAATTATTTGGTATGTTTGCATTCCAACGGTATTTGTGTAGCCTTTTGCGTTTTTATTGCATAAGCAGCGAGGTCACTCGATGATTTACATAAACTATTTTCCAAGAGTATTTTAGATGCTGTGCTGGTTTTAAAGAAAAGGAATATGGGTAGGAAGGTATTTGTAAGACTGGTACGATCCCGGTCGAGCTGGCCCATTCATTCTATATTATATCTATAGCATTGCTTGAGGATTAAATCTTTGGGCTGTGCTAACGATTTCCTTGAAATAAGTTTTCGGATTTTATCGCGGTTTTTTACTTTTATTTTCTTCCCGATGTTTCAAAGACTTTGTAGCCTTCATGTTCACGTGGTGGACTTCAAATTTTTTGTTATTTAATATAACTATTTCTTAATAAAAAAAAAACTAAAAAAAAAATTTTGTTCATTTAATTACTGTAAGGGATAATTGTCTACTTTTTTTGGATTGGATGACGAGACGAGCATGCCCTTCGCCTGATGGTAAGCGATACGACCGCCCATAAACAGTAGCAACACCATTCAGCACCTTGAGTTACAAAGTACTATGCGGCATTCCACTGTCATCCTGAGACAAGATGTTAAGTCTCATTATGTCCAGTAGTTACACTGGCTACAATGTCCTTCAAACCGAAAGACAACAGTGCATGCACACTGCTGCTTGGCGGTAGAAATAGACATTGCGGTGGTACCTACCCAGACGGACTCTTACATATGAGAGACCTATCACCAGTAAAAACACTCAGATCCCTAGATAAATAAAAATAAAATGTTAATAATATAACAATGACCTATTTTTGTTGATTATGATTTTGTACAAAGACATTAAACTATAGACATTGCCATGAAAATGATACAAAATAGCCAAATATTTCATCACTATAGAAATATTGATCCAAAATCAAAACGTTTTTATTTCATCCTTTAACCTAATTTGCGTTTTAACTTTCAAATCAAGGTCTTAACTCTTAATGTAAGTTGTTTAAATATTTGGTAAACATCTTGCGACATCGCTTTCCTCCGACCCTCATTCAGCCCGCTGTTTTGACATAATACATTTGCCATCTGCCGGCCTGATGGCTTACAAATGTACATTTGGCTGTATTTAGTTTACGGACCCTTTTTGTGCTGTTCCTACAAGATATTTCAGTTATATCGGTCACGTGCTGACAGCCGTATGATTTAAGGAAAAAGTTTTTACATATTTTGAATTCATAGACTCCTACATTTTATGTATGAAGATAGATTTTTTCGCATATAGTTTAAAGTGGATGATAAGAATCGTCAAGGTTTAACAACTCTTGCTATTTGTTAGTAAATAGATCTGATAGTCAAACAATTTTCCCAATGCTGGAGTTTATTCATTAGTGAAAGATTCAGGCACTATCTATTGAATACGTACCATCTAAATTGTACTAACTTCCAAAGCACTTTGACTTCCAGACTAATTTCTTCGGTCCCACATCAACGGTTGTTTTAGGTTCGTTAATTGTTTGCGTTGTTTGTAGAAAACAAAAGGTTTTACACGGTACAGAACCTATATTTATCAGTCAACTTGAAATATTTGGGTCTGACTGTCAGTAGAGATAGGGTAAGACGATAGGGCAAATATTTTAAGTTAAATAAATTAAAACTTTATAGTAATTTACGGGTATTCTTACATGATTTTCCCAGGATTGGATCGCCCAGAGAGGGTTGATACTTGATGTAAGTCTTACAAAGTCTAAAACAAATCTAGAGCCTCTCACTTATTGAAATGCGATAAGAAAAATTGAGATATAAAAAATGGAAATAACTTAAGCATTAGCATTTCAATTTAAAACAAAATAAACGATACTAAGATTATCATAATATTTTAAAAATATAGGCAAACTACTTATCCGCTCCATCGTGGCCCATTCTATCCACGAGCGTTGGCTTTAAAATGATGTCCTATAAAAGAAAGAAACAAAGAACTAAACTAAAACTTGGAACTTTATTAGAAAAAAAGGTAAAAAGAAAAGTTTGCATTTAGCCTGCTTCAGATTTAATACTGCTCAATATTCATTCTAAGCTCTTCTCAATGGATATGGGCAGAACGACTAACGTACTTCATCTTACAATATTGAATTGAACAGAGCCTTAAAAAGCTATAAAGCAAGCTCAATGTCTACTCTACATTTCGTAAGGACAATGCAAAAGTGATTAATAGTATACATTTTTAAAAGGGAAGCCACACTATTTTTTAATACATAGTTGTCCAAAGTACGTATTTAACGAGTTTTCAAGGTAATAAGGGAAAATATGAAATCTTCGCTACGGTAATGGAGCCCAAATCGTTTGCTTCATCAAGAGCTTTTTATGCTGTGAACAAAAGAAAATTCTTGATAGGCGCAAGAATTGCGGACCCTTTTTACACCGACATAATAATAATATCAGTCCTATGTTTGTATACTGTCACACTGTCACACTGAGCACGGGCCTCTCCTACTACTGAGAGGATTTTAGGTCTTAGTCCACTATGCTGACCCAATGCGGGTTGGTTGACTTCACATACCTTCGAAATTCTTTTGGAGATCTTCTCAGGTATCCTTACCCTGACTGATTCGGAATTTACATGTGGTGGTTGTACATTCTGATACCCTCCCACCGGCATTACTGCAGTATTCTAGCTACATAATTCAGGTTCTCGTTTGAGACATGCCATTAAACAATTGAAAGGAAAGCCCCCTATTTCCTTCGCTGATTAATAGAGTTTCTTTATAGAAACCTGTCTGGACTTACCACCGGATGGTATTTAGCTTGATTTATTTTTGTTTGCCGGTGTTTGTTATTTAGTTACTTCTTTAAAACCTATATCTCCAGAAAGGTAGTTACATGCAGAGATTATTTAATTTTCACAAATGCTTAATTGTGTTTTTTACACATACAATATAATACTAGCCTTGTATTCTGCCCACGGCTGAGCACGTACCCTTACTCAGAAGTTTTAGGCCTTAGACCATCACGCTGGTTTAGCGAAGATGGACTTCATGTACTTAAAAATTCTCATGTAGAATTCTAACAAATTTTACATAAACCTTAGAATTGATCCCTAATCCCAGACAGATTAAACCCTAAGCAGCCTATCAAAGCAGTGAGGCAATTGTTCTGTTTCTTGATCGAACGGAGCGACGCAAAGCCTCTGCCCAATCGCAATTAAAGACCTCTATTTGCGTTACATCTACATTTCTATCAATATGAATCCATTAAGATTAAAGGTATTGTTTTCCCAGACAACTTCAATTGAAAACTTGACTATCAAAAGGTCTCCAGAAATCTATCGTCTTTCAGGACTCGCAGTATCGAAGCAGGAGTCATACTTTTGGGATCAAATGATCATTTTGAGCTTAATTTGCACCCAAAAAGAAACACTAATATTGTGAACTAATTTTTCCCGACTTCAAATTTAAACAAATATTTTGCTTGTTTTAATTTTACCGAAACAGAACCCGAATGTTTTAAAAGTCCTGTGATTCCAGATAAAATAATAATACGTAGGTCGATAAATGGAAAATGTAAATCACTTTTATGATAACATCTAAACATTTTCTCAACACCATTAAAGCTTTAATTACCCACTTAGAATATTATAGGCTTTTCCAACGAGCAACTTGGGCGGTTTTTTAAGATATTAATAATTTACTGTTGGCTGTTGCAAAGATTTAATATTTTCGGTGGTTTAATTTGAATGCCGTTGGAAAGTAAAATCCGCTGAATTTAGGCGCTGCATCAGTAATGATTTGACGCCAAGCGGACATGCCGCCCGAATTAATTACTGTACGAAATAAAAACGAAAAAGAAACGGGGCAATCGATTGGCAAGTTTTGGAGATTGCACGTAAATAGGCACCGAATTGGAGACATTTACGAAGTTGTTCTTGTAATGTGGAATTCGGAGGGAAATGAAATAATAAAGATTTTGACTCAAATCAAAAGATTTAACGCTAGGTACTAAGGATGGTGTTGGAATGTAGTGATTGCTGATTACTGATTAGTAAGTGACAAATATACCCACGTCTTTTTACTTCATTAGTTTAGCGGACATACAAAGGCTCCTCATATCTCAAATGAAAAGGAGCTTCTAAAAGTTAATTACTGTTAAAAGCCAACAATATAACGCTAGAGTATAATAAAAGTTATTTAGAAGGGCATCCAGTACTTAAACAATGTTGAAAATTTGTCTGAGTATTTAAAATTATATTTCTCATAAATCTTATTCGACAGAGTCACCTCTAGTAATGTTCTAGACATTTTTTTTCCAGTTCAAAATGTAAGTTTATAAGTTGCATTGTGGAGGACCGACTCTTTGTCTCGTATCCAAAGCTGTTACTTTTAATTATATTTGATAATAAACATGCAGCCCTTTTATGTTTGTGTAATTACATTGCGCAAATTTTCTAAAAGTTTATTTTATTATTAACTAGTATTGCTCCGGCTCCGCCCGCGTGAAAAGGTTTTCTGGGGTAAAAATACTTTCCCCGGATAAAAAGTAACTTATAGCACTCAGGAGTAATGTAGCTTCCTATTAGTGAAAGAATTTTCAAAATCGGTTCCGTAGTTCCTGAGATTAGCGCGTTCAATCAAACAAACAAACTCTTCAGCTTTATAATATTGTATAGAATTTGTATGGCAATACCAAGCAAGAGCCATTGCATTGCTGTTTCGAGTCTCCCCTTTTCTAGTACTATTTTTTCAAAAACGACAGAGCGATGTGGTCGTATATTGTGTGGCCGTTCTATTGAATGTGGTCGGTCGATTGCCTATTATGCTATACAAACTCAATTGAGCGCAGTATAGTTGCCCACAGAACTTAGTAATTCAAGGTTTTGGGTGATGCAAGGCGAGCGGCTAGCAGGTCTCGTCATTCCGTAGTATATATTATTCTAGAGTCTAGACTATTCTAGAGTATTGTGACATACATTTTCATTGTAAGAGTTGTTTAAGACTTTTTTACCAACAGCACCGGCTCGAGAACGCTTACATGTATTATTTGTTTTTATATCCTCCGTCTCGTGAGAGTGCTGTGACAGTTGCTTACAAACCAACAACAACGTGTCCCAACCAGCACGCAAGCACACGAGACAGCGTATGTATGGTATAGCGTATACGCCACAAACGTCGCATAGACAGCCATGATCTTGTAGATAAATGTGTCACTGTCTCCAGGGTTTAGCAGGGTTGATAATTCAAAGCACTTGACCTGCTCGTTCATTGTAATCCATCTGACGAGAATCGAGAAACTACGTACAAAGTAACTGGATTATACGCGGGTTGATCTGGGATCGACGCTCAAAAGCGACTAACTGCGACGGGGATTTGATTTAAGAATCGGTATTTAGGCTCTGTTTGACAGTAAAAAAATCTTTGAAAGAACTATTGGATGAAGTCAATGTAGTAAAGGAATATCTACATGAGGGGATAGGTTCTTTCGTAGAATAGCTAAGAATTCAACAAACTTGTTTTTATGACCAAGTTTTTTTATGACCGAATTATTATATTAAGTTATTAAAAACTCATTATACAAATCATCATCAACATCTATATTGCCAGAGGAATTGTATATGCAAAGGAGGAATAGGAACTGAAAAGGCGTTAGCAATTTATTCCACGCTTTGAAATCTTAATAAAATTACGCAACACAAGAGCAAAGACAAACCTGCTTGAAGCATGTCTCCGCTCATGTATTGTTACATTTTTCAAATATTTGCCGACTAGTTGTGAGAGTTAATTTGCATGCCGTTGGAAATATAATCTGATAAGTACATGAACGCAGGAACCCGCTGGATGGAGGCCGCTTCTGACAGGTTGGTCTGGAAATCTTTGGGGGAGGTCTATTTTCAGCAGCGGACTTCTAAAGGCTGAAGAAGAAGAAGAAGTACATGAAGATAAATGTTGTTTTGCAAGACCAGTTTCGACGATTACACGAACGAAATATCTCCTAGCTTATGTGTTGTGATGAGGAATAAGGATACTTAGGTTTGTAGGTGATGATATATTATTAGTAAGAAATATGTATATTGTATACTGCATAACTGACTGCTTCGGTGGCGTAGTTGTATTACGGTACGACTGCAATGCTGAGGTCTCGGGTTCGATCCCAAAGTCGGGCAAAGTTATATTGAGTTTAACTATTCAGTATCAGCCCGAATCTAGAATTTGTGCCCGATATGGCGATAGGCTCGCCCCTATCACAGCATGGAACCGAATAACGGCGAAAAGTGGGTGCACTAGTTGCGGCTCTGCCTACCCCTTCGGGCTTAAAAGGCGTGAGTATGTGTGTGTGTGTGTGTGTGTGTGTATACTGCATAATATAATGTTTTATCCCAAAGTGGAACAACGAACAAGTGAAGTGGAAAATGAAGAGCGAACACCTTATACCAAAAAAATTGCACGTGGCTCGTTTCGATGACTGACAGATTCAGTCTGTACTGTGTATAAAATTGATGATCGTGAAGGGACGAATCGTTAGTCGACATTTCGCAAACATATATTTTTTTTTATTTATCGATGGCTCGACAAAGTGGCTTCACTGCACCTGATGGTAAATGAAGTCAAGCCCAAAATAATGTCGACCGGCAAGAGATAAACATCCCTGGTCAGTCGGCACAGTTATGCCGGCCTGCATAATTGCTTCTTCACGCTCCGCTTGGAGGACCAATTTATTTATCATCAAAGATAGTGTAATGATTTTGCAGTAGAATAAATAAAATCAAGTGCCATTAATGACGGACATTAAAGCTGCTATAATTTGTTTAAATAGGAATGCTGACATTAGTGAAATCACCGTGAACCTTAGTTCACGTTCAGTTTATATTACTCCCCGCGACATCTAATGAGCTCCAAATTGTTCCATTACAGTGAATAAAAAATATTTCAATTTCTGGTCAGCATTTTCAGCGACGATCACATTTCCGTTTTTCATTTTTCCAAAAAGTTCCTTTAGTGAGTACATTCACAAACACAATTTGTGTGACAAAGCTAACGGGAAATTGAATTTGATTTGTGCAAAAGATTTGGGCCGGCCCCATTGTGTTCGCAATGAAAGTGATAAGCGTTTTAACGAATCTCGAGACTGGATTTGAGAAATTACCTTTTGTAAAAACATGTTATTTTCATTTTCATTCAAAAGCAGGTGCAAATTAATTTGATGCTTTTCGATTTCATTTCTTAAATCTTGCTAAAATGAATATCATGCGAAATTCTTTTTATTGCTATTCATAGGTAGAATGCTTATTTTTGCTTCTAAATGATAATACAAGAATGCCGCTCGCCTAATGGTAAGCGATACGACCGCCCATAAATTACAACAGTACCAACATCATACAGAACTGTTAATTACAAAGTACTTCGTGGCACTCCACTGCCCTCATCACCCTGAGACATGATTTAGACTGACTTCTACATGTTGAGTTTTCTATGACCAGCCAATTTTTGTCTCTATTTTAGGATTGGTATGCCCATCCCCTATATCCTGTATAATATCTGAAATCTGCAACATAGTATGGTTAATGTTACGTAATTATGTAATTACGTTTATTTAAGTATATATATACATATATATATGTTCTGGAGTGGAGACCGCGTCTTGGCAAACGTAGCGTGGGACGCCCTCTGGCCAGATGGCGGGACGACTTGCACAAGAGGGCCGGCAGCGACTGGATGCATAAAGCAGCAGACCGGGCTCTGTGGCATATCTTGGGAGAGGCCTATGTCCAGCAGTGGACTGCAATGGGCTGATGATGAAGAAAAAAAACCTTCTAGGAGAATTTCTTACGAAATTATAAAACCACATAAAATCTATCAACTAGGAATTTTGAACTAATTTATTATATCTATACTAATATATAAAGCTGAAGAGTTTGTTTGTTTGAACGCGCTAATCTCAGGAACTACTAGACCGATTTTGAAAATACTGTCACTAATAGGAAGCTACATTACTCTTGAGTGCTATAGGCTACTTTTTATCTCGGAAAAACTTTACCACGCGGGCGGAGCCGCGCGCAATGCTAGTTTATTATATAGTGATATTAATTACTGCTGACACGAATCAGTTCAGTTTAACATTTCCGGAATTTCGCTTCAGTTTATTTTAGTAACGAAACTGCTATTGAGACTTCGAAAAAAGACCTTATGTCGTAATTGATCATGTTCCGCAATCGAGTTAAATGATCGGTAACTTAACCCAGTTTCGTCTGGGCTATAAATTCCCAAATATAGAACGACACCGATAGTTTTGTCGCGGGTATAATTTGCTGTCTGCGGTGCATTCGCGTCAATGACGACGGATTAAATACACTCCTTATTCCATTCGATTAGGTCTTGAATGTTGATATTCATTGCGAATATGGCTTTAGTATCACTTATTAGTTTAGTAGAAATCTGCCCCAGAACATTCATTCCGGCCGTCAAGCTTAGCAGTGTAGAAAAGTCCTAATTAAAATTTATTTTTTCAACATCGTGCATAACATACTCGTTCCTAAGAATAACATGCTTAGGAACTTCTAATTAGTGTAATAAGCTTAGCGTGCTTAATAACAGAAAAAAGTTGTCATATTTCTGCAGGTGCACAAAAACTTGTTCGTACGTGTCACCTGCGCGTAATTTATTCAGATTTGTATCAACTGCAATGTCAGCAACGAACGTTCGGTCTAGACTTTGTCTTCACGGTCTGCCGCCTAGTCGACCTTTATTTCTGCTTTGATCTTTTGATTTAAATGGGCATCTGACTGTCAGCCCACTTTATTATTAATGCAGCAAGGCCTGTTTTCACTTAGCAAACTTTTCCATGCCTGATTTGTCACATATGACCTTTCCGAATGCGTTTCTGGTCTCATTTGAATAAACGGCAAAGGTCTCAGGAATTGGGACAGTTATTTTTTGAAGTTACGGATTTGCCGGGTGAAAAGGGTAAAGTTGATTTAGTAATTTGTATTGATGGTACAAAGGGTCGGCAGTTATTTATGAAATGGGTTCGTAATCACTGAACTATAAAATAAAAAATGTTTCATTTACTTTGTTTATTTCACTAGGACCTTGTAGGATGATTTAGTTTGTTCTTGAAGTATTTCAAAGTATGATTTTATAATAAGTGTTATTTGCTTTCAATTAATAATTTTTGCTTATAATTCCTTCAATATTTTTTGTATATAGTTTTTTTTTATTTTTTATTGCCTTAGTAGGCAAACGAGCATGCGGTCCGCCTGATGGTAAGCAGATCCGCCGCACATGAACTAAAGCAATGCCAGAGGCACAGCTAAGCCGTTGCCTACCGGGAGGAGAGCACCCTTTTTTTTCTTTTTTATAGTTGTGATGGTTAGGTTATAGATTTCGTTTTCATTTCTTTTAAATATATTTAGCTGATTATCTTCAATTTGATGTTAGTAAAGCGTCGTGTTCTCGCTATGCATTGAGTCAACCATACAAATTAGACTATAATATTGGACACTTTTTACTGGTGGTAGGTCTCTCATATGTGAGAGTCCGTCTGGGTGGGTACCACCGCAATGTCTATTTCTACCGCCAAGCAGCAGTGTGTATGCACTGTTGTGTTTCGGTTTCAAGGACATTGTAGCCAGTGTAACTACTGGACATAATGGGACTTAACATCTTATGTCTCAGGATGACGAGCGCAGTGGAATGCCACACAGTACTTTGTAAGTCAAGGTGCTGGTTGGTGTTGCTACTGTTTATGTATGGGTGGTCGTATCGCTTACCATCAGGCGAACGGCATGCTCGTCTCGTCATTCAATGCTATAACAAAAAAAAAAAAATTATAAAAAATACACGAAATACTCGAGTAATTGATTTACTTAAGTAAACACATAATTTCCATACAAAAAACAACAAAAATCATCGAGAAAACCTTATCATTCCGATGGTCCATTATTTCTAAATCTGTAACGCACGTTTTGAAGGGATACTGGGCTATATGCGAAATACCCAATTTCCTTTGACGCGAAAGTTTTTTCTTGTTAGTGATAAATCACTTTTCATACTCTTAACGAGTTGCGCTCTTTGATGTATGGAGTCGTTTCAATGGTATAGTGTTTTCATTATGTAGTGTCGGTAAATATTTTAAAGTGAAAAAAGTAAATGGAATTTTGAAGTGAAAGAAATAGAGTAACGAGAAATATACTTGTTTATTGAATAAGTTTTTTAATATCGTCGTTGATGTTATTGCATAAATTTTCGGAGCTCATGACTTTCCCTAATTTTTTCGCGAAGAGGAGATCGAAGCTCCGTTTTCTTATATCACAGGTATAAGAAAGTCAAAATAGGAAGGTTCATGAAATCTTGAATACATTAAAGAATATCTCAGAAGTCAAGCTCTCAAGCTAAATCCGTTGATTAATTATATACCTAGATAGACACTGAACGTTTCAAACGCGTCGAAAAAAATAGAAGCGAACGGTTCCCCACTAAATGAGTTCGAGTGAATTATTTCTTGTTGTTTTTCATGGATATAATTTTCTCGCCGTTTTAATAGAAACCATGTAATAATTGGTATCATTATGCGCGCACACAAGGATACGCAGAATGATGCAGCGTTAGCGTATGACACAGCTGTCACGCATACTAGCTTAAGAAAAGTTGGCCTGTTTGTTTTAGTTTCATTGCAGCGCGTCACTCTATCTAGGTATATAATTAATCAAAGGCTATATATAGAAGTATTTCAAGCTTTCGGTCTCTGCAAAGAGTAAACGTTAAGCTAATTCCGATACTTGGCTACGAGAAGTCATAAAAATCTGATTGAATATTTTACTACTATTCATCCGCTCAAACCGGAATTGATTTCATAAAGTCTAGACTTGGCTCAAGGTTCCTACTCAACGAGGTTTGAGACCTCGAATTTGACAGTTAATGTTATAGACTAGTTGCTAAGCGCTTAAGATTCAGCATATACATTCGTGTTCGAAGTGGTATATTTGTGTTTTTTATACTGGTTTCGATTGGTGACTACTATGTTCCTGAAGATGAGTATAGTGTATACCTGGTATTTTAACAATTAATGCAAGGAGATTGCGGTCCACACCACCATACCAGCCCTGTATTATATACTGCCCACTACTGAGCACGGTCCTCCTCTATAACTGAGAGGGTTTAGGCCTTAGTCTACCACGCTGGCCTAGTGCGGGTTGGCAGACTTCACATATCTTCGAAATTCTTATAGAGAACTTATCAGGTATGTATGCAGGTTTCCTCACGATGTTTTCCTACACCGTTAAAGCGAGCGATAATTCACAAAGAATACATACATAACTTTAGAGAAGTCAGAGGTGCGTGCCCTTGGATTTTGAACCAGTCCTAACTAGGCTATCGCCACTTATATGATCGCTTATGCAGTCCTCAACGATCGTTAAAAGTATGGCATACAATCTTATTGCAAACATTACTAAAAATGCTTCTTACATTCTTAAGCTTTTGAACTATCCATTACTACTGTCACCCCGCAGTGTGACATCAAAGAGGCTCAAAGATGAATATTAAAATGTCAAGTTTTTTTTATGGCATTGAATGACGAGACGAGCATGCCGTTCACCTGATGGTAAGCGATTCGACCACCCATAAATATTAGCAACACCATCCAGCACCTTGACTTATAACGTACTGTGTGGCATTCCACTGCGCTTGTCATCCTGAGACATAAGATGTTAAGTCTCATTATGTCCAGTAGTTACACTGGCTACAATGTCCTTCAAACCGAAACACAACAGTGCATGCACACTGCTGCTTGGCGGTAGAAATAGACATTGCGGTGGTACCCACCCAGACGGACTCTTACATATGAGATACCTACCACCAGTAATCATGATCAATGTATACTTTAAGAAATCAGGATAATATGATATTTTATTAAGATATTCTACCAAAACCCTGTGCTCCTCAAAATAAAGAACATTCTGTATGCTAACTAGTCATTTCTTGGGATAAAAGTAACTAAAGCATAATAAAACGTAGTATTAGGTACTAAGGACCATTTTAGTTCTCTATTAATAAAATATTTTTAACGCGGTTTAGCAATTTCAGATATTATTCCCTAGAAACTCACAGATTTACAGACTTCATTTATTTACAGCATTAGTGTAGACAAGATTACAAAACTTGCAATGTTAGAATAGAGAGTAAAACTATTTATTTTCAAAACACGATTGTCCTTAAGGCATAAATATGAATATAAAATGCTCCAGTTCGTACTAAAAAGGCATAATGGCTGAGTTTTTTGGCGCGTCAAGAGCTTTACTACATTTGCAGTAATGACCTAGAATCTAGATGTTTCGCCACTTTTAGAATTGTTTATCGTAAAGGTGACTTTTCCTTTGTTCTGTGTTTAGCGTTGTAGATACTCGAAACTGTCGCAGTTGTATAAAATATGGTAAATAAAAAACCTGGCTAGCGGACGATCTTCGGAAGACAGAATAAGTTCAAGGAAACAGTATGCTAGAGACATATCTACCAATGGTATGGTTAGGATATATAATGTGCAATTAGTACATTTAAAGTTCATTCAATGTTTAGAATTAACATATTACTACATTTTAAAAATTGAAATGCCTGGATGGATTTAACTATTTAAGATATTCAAACTTCATTCTGAAGGACATACTCCGTATGGAAGTCAACTAGGAACCAGGAATAGACTCTTCAAATAAATAAATACATTCAAAACGAACTCTAATGTCCTCCTACATTGCGATGCAAGTCCCACGATGAATCAGGAACTGAAACAAATTTTTGAACCCGCCGCTTTTCGTTTTAAAGACTCTTGCCCGTGCCACGGAATTTTAGCACTTATTTACCGTTAATCTGGTGGATTATCCCCAAGCTCTCTCTTTATAAATCCCTACTTTATCCTAACCACCTTAATAAATAGCTCAAATCTCAGGACACGGCGCGGATGACTAAACATCTCAAACTGAACTAATGTCATCATTTCAAAACAACGAGTACCGTGTTAATTGAATACTTGTCGAATTCTAAGGCGTATTAAAATTATCGATGGGTGATTTGAGATCCGACTGTTGTAAATTTGGGATTAACGCGATTTTGACATATTTCCTGCATAATATGAATTCTCCTTGTTTATGATATTTATAAAAGACAAATTATAATTGAAAAACTTGAGAGGTGTCACGGGACACCCGGATGGAACGAAGTTCCTTTCGATTAATTAGTGAAGGAATTGTAATAAAATTTTATGTATATAACAGAGTGTGTATATATATAAATATTTTCCTATTTCCGTTCCAATACATAAGTTTCTAGAGAAAAAAACAAATAAATACGTGTGGCACTCGGAGACTACCGCGGTAAAGCTATTTATTGCATAGCATTTTTATCACAAATTTTGATTGACTAAACACAAATTCGATCTTACGCTTACCACATAAAGTAGATTTTTAAACGCGAGCAAAGCACGTTTAGTCTTGTTATTGATAAATGTCAGTAACCAAAGTAGAATAAATCAACAAAATTTGAAAAAAGAATGTTACGTTCGATTCTTTTCTACTCGTGCCGTGCCAACGCTGGGGAAATAGCTTCTACGCAATGTATTTAAGGTTCATTTTAGATTAGTAAGAAATGGTTTTAATGGCTTTAATAAATAAAATAAATACAAATATACTCGTTTCAAGAATTATAGCTTCTACGCATTGTATTTAAGGTTCATATTAGTAAGATAATAGAAAAAAGTGTCGTGACAACTTTCCGTCCAGTCCCCTTTCACAACGCGCAATAAGGAACTTCGTTCCAACAAGTGGAGTCATCTGATCTATCTGTGGCATATAAAGCTCTCAATGTCGAATGCCATGGGTGGACTTATCGGCTGTAAATCTTAATTATGTATCGGAAATTTTGGGTAAGTAATATACGATAAAATAAGTACGCTTCTTTTCCCTTATCAATGAATAGATTTTTAATTATACTTTTGCCTAAAAAATAAAGTATTTAAAATACTTTAGAGTTATTACTTTCCTACACCTTTTTGAACCTTGGAAGCCTTTAGTTACCATATAACCTCAGTTTCTTTGAGGACTTTTTTTGTTCAACTTCATACCTAGACCAAAAGTGGGTCATCAATTATAATCATTCCTGAAAGGTATTAAGAGGTGCATGATAGAATGTGAAGAAATTAAAACCTGCTTCTACATATAAATACTTGTTTCACTTCCAGTTCCAAACAATGGTAAATCGCAAATTTTAATTAATCAAAGAGAATTGTTTACACGTAAAACATAAAAGCTCGCAAAAATTTATTCACATCGAGTAAAACACGCACGGCAAACACATTTCCCATTACGGCGTTTATTGCAAATGGCAATCAAAGAGGGAATAAAATGTGTCAGGATAGCGTCGAGTTTTAATTAATAAAACTCCAATAATCTGACTTTAAAGTTCCGCAAACATTGCGATAATCGCCCGACACGATTTCGGAGTGGCACAGTCGTGCGATTTTATTATCGTGTTACTCGTTTTGTAGTATCGGGCTTATGTACAGTCAGCCACATAAATAGTTGAACAAATTGAAAACTTTCGCCTCTGCACTTTTGTGTTCTTACCAATTTTTATTTACTCTTCACAAAAAATGAAATAAAGGGGATTAACTTTACATCACACAAAGAAAAAAAATATGTTTAAACTTAACGCGTAGAGGCCATTTGAAATTTTGAATTTGTTCAGCTACTTATGTGGGTGACTGTACTTTAACTGAGGCCGCTATTTGTTGCGACAACCTTATTGCTGAACGATGTAGCGAAAATGTCACGTAACTTATTTTAAAGTGACGTGATTTTTTATCTTACTGAGCGCAAAATAAACTTCTAATACGAAAAATACAATATGATTATGTTTCTAAAGGTAATCTTCGAAACGACAAAGCTACATCACCCATAATAACGTAGACTTTTTTATTTTGATTCGACTACTATGCTGGGAAAACAATTTAAAACTGTAACTACAAAAAAGGCAAGCCCTACCTTAGTCTGCTACAAAACTATCGCTCAGAAATAAAGCGCAGTGCGCGTTTCCTCTAAAACGCGCTGTATAAGGTTTGAACAAATTGTCGTTTAGATATTAATAGCAAATTACGATTTGATTGATTGAATATGTTATAAATTATTTATTGGTAGACACGCTGTAGGATTATTTACTGGTGGTAGGTCTCTCATTATGTAAGAGGCCGTCTGGGTGGGTACCACCGCAATGTTTATTTCTACCGCCAAGCAACAGTGTGCATGCACTGTTGTGTTTCGGTTTGAAGGACATTGTAGCCAGTGTAACTACTGGACATAATGAGACTTAACATCTTATGTCTCAGGATGACGAGCGCAGTGGAATGCCACTCAGTACTTTGTAAGTCAAGGTGCTGGATGGTGTTGCTACTGTTTATGGGTGGTCGTATCGCTTACCATCAGGCGAAAAGCATGCTCGTCTCGTCATTCAACGCAATAAAAGACAGTCTGCAGAAATAATTATTTTTAATCATAATTAACGTAGTTATCTTACCAGTGTCATTTGCACTGTTTTCAAAAAATTTACATAGGTTAGAATTATAATGAAACAGAAAACGTTTACTATAAAAGATGTATGGTATTTTTTATTTTGTTATATTTTTATAGTCTGGCACGAATATCCGTATGTTGGAAATTGAAAACGAATTTAACCTAAAAATTATGAAAGATAATGTCCTAACTTTTATCTTGGATTTAGAACGATAACTTGTGGCCAACTCAGTTTCTGTTCCGTTATTATATTTTTAACGTAGTTACAAAGTATCAAAAGTTAACTCTAAAGTAATAAACTATTGTCGAACGGAAAAGTTTCAATAACATTACGTGTTATTTATGAGGTCATAAGGTGGTTTACTATTTGACAGGAATAGTATGAGATGTTTTGTCGGGATAGGTACCACAGTTCTGTCGTTCGTAGTCAATGTCATTGACCTATTACATCTATTGTAGATGATTGAAACAGCGTCAACTGTTGGAGGTTATTTTTCCACCCAGCTTAAAAGCCATGGTGTGTGAAGTGTTTTCCTTCTCTAAGCACTTTTTGTGAGCAGATGAAGTTGCGGTGCTGCCTATTACCTTAGTCGCCTCTTACGACACCTCGGTAAGAGGGGGGGGGGGGGGGCTATTCTACTCTGCCGGCACACACCACGGCCATGTAATTCCTAGATTCGATTTTATTGACAGGTCCGTCTGGAAATCTTTAGGGGAGGCCTTTGTACCCAGCAGTGGACTGCATGTGGCTGATGATGATTATGATGAGACATTTAACACCTATGTGTCACAGGTTCATGAGCGTAGTGCAGTGTTACCGCTTTTGATTAAAAAACAGTGTGGTGCTGCTTTTGTATAAAATCAGTCGTAACATACCAAGTAATTTGTGTTTCAGTATAAACACCAGGAAATAAAGTGAGCTATAGATTACCGTACCTGGAAAAATACAGGAAGGTTTCAGATTGCCAGCGCTTAGATTATACTAGTCCTCACTTACGGAAGATAGATCACCGAGGACATGCCCGTGTGGAGATTAATGATGCCGTAGGGCTGCCACATTAGAAATTCACTAAGCAGAATACCGGTGCAAGTTCTTTCCGAAAAATCTATAATGTACTCTTATTTTTTTGTTGCTCGGCAAAATTATTACTGAGCAAGAAAATGGGTTGAGAAAATATTTTCAGCGATGCCAACGTATTTGATACTTCATTTCATAATGCTTATATACTCTTTTACCATTGGAAATCGGGGAGAATTTTTTCCTTTAAGTTTTTTTGCCTCCGTTTATTTTGCAAGAAGTCGCTTCATTAAACTAATGCAAGGTTCAAAAATGTATTTCTTACATCCCACAGTATAAAGATATTTATAATGGAATCAATACTTGTAATTGTACTTTATGCTGGATTCCTTGCTGTTTTTTTGTACCATACATAACATTTATATATATATTTGAGGATTAAGTATTTTAATATAAAAAATATATATTTTTCATATTCAGCCTTTTGGAAGTCCACTGCTGAACATAGGCCTCCCCAAAAATATTTTATGGTATTAAAATAGATTACAGAAATATACAAACAAATACATTCTTAAGTTTGATCACTTGATATATAACGCCAAATATATCAAGTGCCAACCCTATTTACATTGCGTAAAAGATTTGTAACAGTCTCGGTACGCCATTTGTTTCCTTTACTTATCGCTCCGAAGGATTGCACGAAAAACTAGACTTTCTAGATTTGTTTTCGGGAATGTTCTGGAATTGTCGATAAATGGTGAGGGTCAGGTCTTTAGTTGGGACTGTTTCAGGCTGTTTTATGTGGATAGTTATTTGTATTGGCGATATACTAACCTTTATAGGTATGTGTAGAATTGTTTGGGCTGTAGTAACATCACGATGACTTAATAAAAACTCACGGAAGCCGCGGTTGGGCGCGTAAAAGTACTTCTAGCCTAAGTAAAAAGTAAATGAAACATAATTTTTTTTTCAAACCAATTCAACCAAACCAATTCAACGTTCCGCATTAATACATTAGCTAGATTTGTAATATTAGTATTTATGATTATTGATTACTCTTCTATATCAAAAGGTCTTTGTAGCTATGGTAATTATATTATTCTTATTAGGGTTATATCAAATCTACGAAATGTTTCAGTGTGACGAGTGCAGTAAAGTGCCATGCAGCTTCCTGGTTCAAATTTCTGGATGGTGTTGCTACCGTTTATGGTCAGTTGTAATGCTTAACATACGAGCTACTTGCTCGTCGCGCCATTTGTATATTCAAAATATTTAATAAATAAGATATCTAATATATAGAGGTGCTTCTGGCGCAACCAGGACCTGATAATTCACTATATCACCATACTTTTCGGAATACATAAAAAAATCACAGACCGATGTAACAGTATCGAGGCAAGTAATCTCTTAAGTGATTTTCCTATATTTTCAACTATAAGTGTGTACTAAATGTCGTCGTGCCGGAGCCGCTGCCGACATTCACAGCTTTGTTATTCATGAGATCGAGACGGACGCTGAGAAAATTCGCATTTATGTAAAATATACACCAACTTTGTGAAAATCGCGAAGTTTTCGCAAAATTTCATAGTATCTTTCCGCCTCCATTTTATTCGCATTCCGTCTTGTCTTAATATTTTTGCATTTATAATAAATGGCAAATTAATTTAAAATTAATTAAAAAGTGGAGCGTTTGTGGATAAATTGTATATAAATACTTTCAACCCTATTTTTGGCGATCTTTTTAGAAATTCCTTTAATGTTTATTTAGGCAATAGTAAATTATATAGAATGTTTGATTTAGCACTTAGGCGCTACGAGTTTCACATTCTGTCGATAAATAGGCAGTTATATAAGGATAATATACCTGCAAAAATATTGTCCTCTTTCGAAGACATTTTGCGAAATTTAATATTGAGTTACGTACGTTACGTATTACGAAGATTTCAGTGTACAATTTGAACCGAAATATATTATCAAAAAGTAATAACCTCCTTTTTAATTAAACTCTGAAGTAATATAAGAAAATTTACTAATAACGCTCTTTTAGCAATAGAAGATACCTTAATTTTGCAGATTAAACATCCATAAAGTAGAGGTTAAATTAAAGTCCTCGTAAGTAAGCCCGAGAACGAAAACTTGCTTAATGAACACCTTTTACCACTAATTGAGCTTTATGTCGGCGAAATAAATATGTTAGTATTTTTAGGCAAAGAAAATATAAATCTTTAATATATGTTACATAATGTACAGCAGTGGACGTACCAGCGGCGATAGCCTAGTTGGGAGTGGAACGGACTGCCGAGATGAATGTCCGCAGGTTCAAAACCCAAGGTCACGCCTTTGACTTTTCTAAAAAAGTTATGTGTGTATTCTTTGTGAATTATTGCTCGCTTTAACGATGAAGGAAAAACATCGTGAGGAAACCTGCATATCTGAGAAGTTCTCTATAAGAATTACGAAGGTATGTGAAGTCAGCCAACCCGCACTAGGCCAGCGTGGTGGACTAAGGCCTAACCCCTCTCAGTTGTAGAGGAGGCCCGAGCTCAGCAGTGGGCAGTATATAATACAGGGCTGGTATGGTATGGTATGGACGCCATGTGGCTGATGATGATGATGATGATGAATGTACAGAAAACATTGATTGTGTTATTTTCTTGGTTTAGTAATATTGAACTCTGAGTCGCGAGGTTATATACAATGACAGGTAACAACAAAAATTCGGTTTACGGATTCCAAAAAATTTCACTTACCCATAGTTATAATTTATAAGATAAATGGGAATTTACTTGTTGCTTCATATCTACTGAAACCTTTTGGAAAAAACGTTTGAGTCTGCATTTACGTAGATGTCGTATTTTATGTAAGAAATCCTTTTATCTATAAACGGTATGTATTACAACATATTTTTTTTTATTGCATTGAATGACGAGACGAGCATGCCATTCGTTATTTTTATATCATAACTAGCTTTTGCGCGCGGCTCCGCCCGCGTGGAAAAGTTTTTCCGGGATAAAAAGTAGCCTATAGCACTCAGGAGTAATGTAGCTTCCTATTAGTGAAAGAATTTTCAAAATCGGTTCATTAGTTCCTGAGATTAGCGCGTACAAACAAACAAACTCTTCAGCTTTATATATTAGTATAGATGCGAAAGAACATTAATAGGTATGTCACTTTTATCCCGCGGGAGGCACTATGTTTATCATCGTAAATGCTGCATTAGTGCGCTTTAAAAGCTTTAATTACACAAGATAGTCTTTATTTGACGGCGCGAACCTTTTTTAGGATTAAAGGCTTAGTACATTTAAGATTTAAGATAATATAAATGGCTGACAACCTGACATGTTAGCTTGGAGGGATTTTATATCTAAGGGTCTATATATACTGCGTAGTTTATACCGATGACTTGGTTTTGATGCGCGCTGTGCGTTTTCAGCGCACATATTTATGTAAAAGTACTGTGTATTAAACTACATTTCGTTTTATGCGCGTAATACGTCCCTTTTGCGGGATAAAATAGAACTAAACCTACAGTAAACGACATAATAATAATCCCTTCCTAGCCGATTTCGGCTACGGCGGCCAATCTCAACGGAGATCAGCCAGGTGCGCAGGAGATATTATAGTGCACAAGTGTGTGCGCAATACACAGGTGCACTCGCTATTCCTTCACTCTCATAGTCCGGTGAGACGGCAATCCGACATGACCGGTGAGAGATCAGGCGCAGGACCAACGGCTTTACGTGCTTTCCGAGGCACGGGGGTATCACACCGCCAACTTCCTGATTCCGAGCAGCGACTGAGTAATTTTTAAGATGGAAAAACCCAGTCACAATGTTTTTGGCCCGACCCAGGATTCGAACCCAGGACCTCAGCGCGCAAATCGTACTCGTAACGCGTACGCAATACAACTACGCCACCGAGGCAGTCAAACGTCATAATATAGCCTCCTATCAGTGTAATAATTTAGTCTGAGCAACAGGTTCTGGAGGATAAAGCATTTAAGACAAGCTAAAGCTTTAATTCTATAAGAATTTATATATTCTATTCCTAGTTTAAGCATGCTGCTTTTACATATATAAGGTTGCATATACACTTGTCATATATCTTGTGTTTACGTTTAAGAAAGTTTATTTTTTGTTACTAGTTTTGTGAATCAATATTTTTTACCGCGTACTACAATACTATGGAACCAATTGCCGCCAGCAGCATTTCCGGACAGGTACGACCTTAAAAAAAAGAGCGTATTCCCACCTAAAAGGCCGGCAACGCATCTCTATGCCCCCCGGTATTGCAGATGTTCATGGGCGGCGGTGATCACTTACCATCAGGTGAACCGTATGCTCGCTTGCCCCCTATATAAAAAAAAACGTATAGATTATTATTGATTAGATTGTTTTTCCGATCAGTACCGGAGTTAGGTTTTGTGTTCGGCAAATGTTAATGGGCTCGTCCCCTATTACATGGCACTTAATATAGATGGCGAAATATGAGCGTTACACATCTACCTATCCCTGAAGAATGAAAAGGAATAATTCCATGTATGTTGTACGATCGTATGTGTGTAGAATACATTATGAGATTCAACACAATATCCAAGATCACAACGCACTGCGATGCCTAGTTCAGTTTGGTGTTTTTCTGTTTGTGTGTAGGCGTATCATTAGACGAGTAACCAGCTCGCCTCGTCATCTAAAAAACAAGAAGTTATATTACTCGGTATAATTTTAAGTCATTTACGCCTCCATACGTGTCTTTGAAAGCTCAATTTAGATCTAGAATATTAAACACACGTCGACATCGCATACGTAAGATAAAAGTCATTAGTAATAATTAATGCCTTCGCGTTTAATTGGTTTGCTTAAATGTTTGTGTTCATACTGATGTGGGAACGATGGAGTAAAATAATTGATATTTCATACTAGCTTTTGCTCGCGGGTTCGCCCGCGTATAAGCATTTTCCTGGGATAAAAGTTAGCCTATGTCCTTTCCACGTTCTCAAATTATCTCCATACCAAATTTCATCAATATCCGTTCGGTAGTTTTGAGTTTGTCGCATTCAGACAGACAGACGCGGCGGGGGACTTTGTTTTATAAATGTATGGAAAGATTTAGTGATATTTTTCGCGCTCACCGTACTCTACAAATGGTATACAGTCGAAACCGAATGTAACGACATCGTCTGTAACGACGGATCGGTTATTACGACCGAATGGCAAGGGCCCGGCCGAATCCCTAATAAACAGTTAAGTAAACATACCGCCTATAACAACATCGGATACAGCGTCATATCCCTTAGAACGACGAAACTTTATCGATATTCATCGGCTATAACGACCAACCGCAGCAGTTTCAACCAACAACACTATGCGAGGCTATTCATGCTATAATAGTTTAAAAAAATGTTGCTTTTCACGAAGAGTTCAATGCTGATGATAATCAAGCAATCCTGACGAGAATGAAACGTAATATGCAAAACACATTTGAGACTTAGCTTAAAAACAGACCAAAATGACCGATTGCTTTAAAAACTGATTGTAGTCTATAAGCTGTACTGTTGGTACTGCAAGATTTCCAGGATATACATTTTTATTAAAAAATCTAAACAAACACATGACTATTAATATGACTACTTGTGTATATTGCTTATAATAACTATCAGATATAACGTCCGAAGTCATATAGTCCCCTCAATGTCGTTATATCCGGTTTTGACTGTATTAATAAAATTAACAGATAAATAGTTAGTTTCGAAAATAAAAATTGGAAATATAAATTTTAAGTTTAACATACTCAAGTTTACTACGTTTCTTGTAAAATTATTCTACCTTTATTTTATATGCAAATACATTTAAAAAATGCTATAAACGTAAAACTATCTCGCTGCAAGTTAAACTCTGCTCCGGGCTCCCACGCCGGCCATTTGCCCCCGACGGGATGTCCGGGCAATTTCCAACTACGCGCCTCTAATGCTAACCGTACTTTAATCCACATATTTATGGTTTAATTGGAGCAGATTAGATCACATTGATAAGGGCTAGTTTTCCAGCCAACTGGTTTGCAGATCCTTGACCCTAGGAAATGGTTTATGTTGATTTTATTGATGATTGATGGTTCAAGATTACGCCACTCTTCTATTCGTAAAGGGAAGCAAGAATTGATTTGATTCTACTTGTCTTTGACTGGATAGTGGCTATTATACATGAATGTAATTTATTATACATTATTATTATCTTAAATTAATTAAGATGTGCTTGGTAAATGCCTCATCATCATCATCAGTCCGTTGCAGTGCACTGCTGGCCATAGGCCTCTCTCAAGATGCGCCACAGAGCCCGGTCTGCTGCTTTATGCATCCAGTCGCTGCCGGCCCTCTTGTGTAAGTCGTCCCGCCATCTGGCTAGAGGGCGTCCCACGTTACGAATTGATTAGAATTGATTTGATTTGAAACATAATAAAAACAATAAAAGCTAACAGCTATTAAAACGAGTAAATGTTATTAAAAGAGCATACACGAATTAGTTTAAAGTGGCTATTTAGTTTTCACAACTCATAATAATTAATTTGAAAGTGGCACTTATTGGATTTGCTGTTGTTTCTAATTGGATAAACTATTATGATATAATATAATATCATAACTATATTTTTACTTTATAAAGCGTTTGTAACCCACGAGAGTTTAACGAGTTTTCATAAAAGATTTAAATTTTCATATTGAATTTAAATTAACGTAAAATATTGCTCAGATCCACCGAGTAGCGATAAGAAATATTAGAAGATACCGAAGCTTTAATTACTAAATATTTCGCAAAATTTATTGCAGGCATGACGTTTTCATTGCAAAAATATATATGTAACAGGTGGACGATAGCCTAGTTGGGAATGGAACGGTCTGCCGAGACTATGTCCGCAGGTTCATAAACCAAGGCACACACCTCTGACTTTTCGAAGTTACGTGTGTATTGTTTATCAATTACCGTTCGCTTTAACGGTGAAGACAAATATAGTGAGGATACCTACATACTTGAGAATTCTCCATAAGAATTTCGAGGGTATGTGAAGTCTGCCAACCCGCACTAGGCCAGCGTGGTGGACTAAGGCCTAACCCCTCAGTAGTAGAGGAGGCCCGTGCTCAGCTGTGGGCAGTATATAATACAGGCTGATTGCATTGCATTGCATATACGTAAATGGAAGAAAGAATGTGTCAGAACACATTCCTAAGCACAAAGCACAAAGAATAAAGAATTACGCCAAATATTCGCATCGAGAAGTCTTTTTTGGTTCGTACAATAAGTACGTAAGTAGTAATAAGTTCGTACAATAAGTAAGTAAGTACGTACTACAAAC
Organism: Sphinx pinastri; assembly: GCA_947568825.1. Classification (NCBI taxonomy): domain Eukaryota; kingdom Metazoa; phylum Arthropoda; class Insecta; order Lepidoptera; family Sphingidae; genus Sphinx; species Sphinx pinastri. The sequence goes on from OX387615.1 coordinate 3,416,462, forward strand.
TGATATTGGACACATTCCTTCATACGTAGACATTGATAAGATCCGTGAAGGTCACAATATTTCTAGACTCGGCACGTCCTAGGAAATAATCAAGTTGTATTCTTTGAGACATATTGCATGTACGGAAGTGATGCGAATACTTCGATTGGGATTCTGAGCACGACTTCGGTAAAAGGCGAAAGCATGCAGATGGAAGATTGTTACCTGAACTTAGTAAATTTATTTTTGAAAAATTCAGTGTTTTGAATATTAGGTAGGTTAAAATGACCAAAAGGGCCATCATTAAATCTTATTTTACGTTTAAATAATATTTAATGATATCTTTATTATGTACAAAATTACTTTAATAAATGTAGTTGCTACATTACACAATGTTAAATCGTGAAAATATTCATTTCGTGTTGAGCTTATTTGAGGGAAAGGCCGAGGTTTTTTTAAACAAATTAAATTTCGGGGGTATGTGAACTCTGCTAACCCAAACTAGGCCATCGTGGTGGAATAAGCCCTAAACCCTCTCCAGTAGTAGAGGAGGTCCGTGCGCAGCAGTGGGCTGTGGCACCCTATAATACAGGGCTGATAATATTATATATTTTTTTTACAATAACTATACTTATTAAGTTATGTGCGTGATAAAATTGATTCACTTATTAAAATTTTTGTTCGGTGAAAACATTTATTTTTCAATCGTCAATTAATATTTATATTTATAGGCCTAACCCCTCTCAGTAGTAGAGGAGGCCCGTGCTCAGCAGTGGGCAGTATTTAATACAGGGCTGGTATTATTATTATTAATTAATATTTTAGTATATTTAAAAAAAATGCCTTTGGACAGAGCTTCAGTTTTTATTATCTTGCAAAAAACTGAAAATTCTAACTGTAAACCCTCTGCCCGAGTCGTTTATAAAAATTCCGGTTGTATAGACCGCACTCCCACTAAATACCGCACGTGAATCCACCTAGTGAAGTAACGAGCAGTGTATAATGGCCTGGGGCACCTCCTGCCACCCCCAGGCCACCCGCTTGTTGCTCGCGCGGCCCATTTGCTCAATTTGTGACCGCATAATGGTACAACGATACATTTCGTGAATTGAGTGGCTGCCGGGCCACACCGGAATTTTGCACTGTGGCTTCATTGTTGCGTTTCGTATAAAGGATGTGTCATTTTTAGGATTTTAGTTGGAAATGCTCTTTTTGTGTTTTTGTCTTTGATATTTTATTTATTGACTTAAATTACTTGTTAGTTTCCTATGTTGCTCGCTTCTGGTATATTAAATTATTATTAAATGAAAGGCTAAAAACTCTTATTCAAGACTAAATGGTTTGAAACAGAAGGAGCTGGCTACCAGAGTGTAGCGATCAAATAGTAATTAAAAAAATATTATTTAATCCAACCTCATTCGACTATTAAGAAATGCGAATTAGCAAATCCACTTACATTGTAAGACATATCAGAAAATTTACCTTCATTTATATTTTAAGCCAAAAGTTTATCCAGAGGCTGTTGGGTCACAAACACAATGAGACAATTGTGTTTTATCTCCGAGTAAATGCATTTGCGCTTTGTGCCCATTGTGGACTTTCTGCAGAAATTGTCTTTAGAATGCTCTCCTTAACTAATTTAAATTAAATGTGTTTTCATGACGTATTTTTTGGTAGAAAAGTCAAGTCACCAACAAAATGGTATTTGTAACATGATTTTCGAACAATTTTTCTATGACGTCATAATATCGTTATGAAGTCTTATATCACCACACATACCTATAAACTTATCCAAACAAGCTTAATAAAACCTTTCATATATTAATATATTCAATAAAATTTACACCTTAAAGAACTTCAATAAAGTCACCTACGCGATTCTCTCGTATCCTTCTCCATACATTAGCCTCTAACCCGACATTGACTTACGACAGTCAATCTTTTCAATTAACAGAGACGCAGGAAGTGGGTGTCGCTGGAACTTCCCACTCAGTCGACCCGGATATTAAAGATGGCCGAGCCTAGCGTGGGACGACGCAGATGCTGCTATAATCACTGTTTATTTTATGAGCTTATGCATCTTCGTTTACGATCGCGAGTGATGGCTGATTGGTGATATGAATCTTACTAATAATAACAGATTGTTAGAGTCCGTTTCTAATGTCTAAGATGGCCGCCGGCTCTGGCTTGTTGGCAAATTTGAAAACCTTTAACTTATTAAAGAAAACATGAACTATCAATTTGTTTACTGGAAACGAATACCTGAATAATTATTTTGGAAATAGGAAATTCATTGGCTCCATATGATATAGTTGAATGCAATATACCCTACTAAAATACACTACAGGTAATGATTTACACTGAGAACATAATTTTTTAAATCATCTGTATATATTACTAGCTTTTGCCCGCGGCTCCGCCCGCGTGAATAAGTTTTCTCGGGATTAAAGTACCGCTTTATATTTTCCCGGAATAAAAAGAAGCCTATGTGTTAATCCAGGACATAATCTACCTGTTCGCCAAATTTCATCGAAATCCGTTCAGTAGATTTTGCTTGAAAGAGTAACAAACATCCATACATCCATATATCCATACATCCAGACATCCATACATCCATACTTACAAACTTTCGCGTTTATAATATTAATAGTTATTTTTTGTAATAACCCTTGAACTCATTTTTATTTGAATATACCATCAGGCACTTTGAAATCTCATATACAGTTGTGAATAAAGTGTGTTCCAAATACTGTTACCTTGCCTTAGCAGGCATTTTCCTTATTTATTCAAAGAATGTTCCATATAAAACACCTGACAGTCAAATCTACAGTTTACTGCCGTTCTTTTTATGTTTTATGCAGATTGCAGACAAGGCTTTGGAAAAAAAGAATTCAAGTAATTTGTGCTATTCTGATTTTTCACATACTTACCTAAAAGTCTCGTGTTCACAAGAGTTGATCTAAGAATCTATGGTCCAGAAGAAAAATATGTAGCGTTTATTAGTAAAATAGCATTGACAAATTTTCTGAATTTCTGTGGCCAAACAGAAGAGTGACAACTGTGCTATGATCCGCGCATCTGATGTTTTAGATTCTAAAATGTACAATAATAGATAACAGTCGAGAACTGAGTTTTTTTTTTATGGCAATGAATGGCGAGACGAGCATGCCGTTCGCCTGATGGTAAGCGATACGACCACCCATAAACAGTAGCAACACCATCCAGCACCTTGAGTTACAAAGTACTGTGTGGCATTCCACTGCGCTCGTCATCCTGAGACATAAGATGTTGAGTCTCACTATGTCCTGTAGTTACACCGGCTACAATGTCCTTCAAACCGAAACTCAACGGTGCATGCTCACTGCTGCTTGGCGGTAGAAATAGACGTTGCGGTGGTACCCACCCAGACGGACTCTTACATATGAGAGACCTAGCACCAGTACGTCTACGTACTTCTAAGTAAGTACAAAGTAAACACTTTTGTGCTGAAAACACGCAGCGACTGTGCCTCGTCGGCGCGATCAGAATACGCATTCTCAGATCAAGACTTTTACAATTAAAGCTTTGTGAGTCTTTGCATATTCACAACATTTGGTTATTAAAAAAATCATTACCTACCATAAATATAATACTTTTATGAACAAAATGAAACGTACAATCACCGATCATGTAACGTAATTATATTTGTAATGAATCAATTACAGCGTCGGCTGGGTTTGATGATATCAAATAACAGCCCTAGCGAGCGAGTTTAATTTGCCAAGCAAAAAATAATTAACCGCTGTTTGTTCATGGGATAAGCATAGATAGATTCATACTTCATATTTATATCAGCTTTTGTTATTTGCCACTGAATCTGCGGCCCCTGCTATTACATTTTAAAATATCTAATTCCGTTTGGCGGACGTTACATGGTTCATAATTTACATTGAATAAAAATTAGGAACCCAACCAAGCCACCATATCTTTTATAAGCAATTAAGGTTAGTAAAGGAAATATTGTACATTATTTTATTTACTTGATTTGCGATTTTTAAAGTCGCCCCTGTCACAACATGATATAAAATCGGTGGGGTATGGGTGCATTAGCTGCGTGTCTATAGACGTGCGTTTGAGTGTTTTGGGGGAGGCAACGATTTCCAAACTTCGTCAGCGGACTGCCACTGATGCCGTTTAGAGTATGGAAATTCAATTTAGCGTACAACCAGGCCACGAACACAAGTCTCGGAAATCTAATTTGTACGTGTATTACGAACTCTTCAGGTATATTACAGTTAAGATTAATTTTATTTGTGCCCCATAATAAGGTATGTGAAGTCGGCGAACTCACTTTGATGAGCCAAGGCCTACTAAACATTTGGTAATAAAGGATGACACGTGCCCAGGACATTATATTATAATACAGAGCTGATATTCATATGATATTCATGTTCTTCAAATATAGTGCCCTAACAAGGTGAACGGAATTATAACCGTGGACATTATGCTAATTAACACCACATACTAATTCTATGAGGATAATATCAGACATAAAATTATTTAGAAAATATTTTTACAATCTTACCAGATATTTTCAAATAAGGAATTCTTTTTTCTCGCAGTGTCGTGATAGAACGATTTATGTTGAAAGAAAAGACTGCCTCGGTGGCGTAGTTGTACTACGGTATGACTGCAATGCTGAGGTCTTGGGTTCGATTGCCGGGTCGGTTAAATTGATATTGGGTTTTTTGAATTCAGTCTCAGCCCGAAATCTGGTATTTGTGGCCGATATGGCTATAGGCTCGCTCCCTATCACATCATGGGACGGAATACGCACGGCGAAAAGTGGGTGCACTAGTTGCGGCTCTGCCCACCCTTCGGGGATAAAAGGCGTGAGTGTGTTTATAAAAAAAAGTCCCGCGATATATTTTCCCGCGCTTAAAAGTAGCCTATATCCTTCCCAGGGTTTTAACCTATACCCATACCAAATTTCATCGAAATCCATTCGCTAGTTTTGAGTTAATCGCGTTCTGACAGACAGGCGCGGCGATGGACTTTGTTCTATAATATGAAAGGATTTTGTCAAACTCCAAACCAACATTCTAAAAAAACACAGTAAAACACTTATTTATTTACTTTTCTTAATACAGGGCTGGTACGGTGGTACATGTTGGTCACAACTCTAAACTGCGAATTGCACTTTGTGACTATATTGAAGTTCCCCACGGAATCGAAATCACGTCGTGTTCAAAACCGCGGGGAACAATAGCTGCCATTTCATACTGGCGACTGAGTGCCGTATTTCTTGTTTGGTATTCCAAAAACTTATAAATATAAAAGCTGCCAGAATATTGGTATTATATTTGCTGATGCGGGGGTATCAAATATATTTTGTGCATAGCCACAAACGGGAGAAAAATCGACCGTATTGACTCGTTCCGACGAATAACCTCGTCCAGGGTTAAAGTAGCTAGGCCGGTGGCGACGGGTCGGAAATATCAAACGTAACATAATGCAGATGATTTCTCATATAATTTATGAACTTCAGAACGGATCGTATCTTACCACACTGTTAGCTAAGCTGTATTAAACTGAGTGACGGATTCTGGGTTCGATTTCCGCTATAAGTAATAAAATGCGTGCATATATTTTTGAATGAATTATTGTTTTTTAATTCTGAGATTTTATGTAGTAGATTTTTTTTACAAAGTGGCCCTACATTATTATAATCACTTGTCAATATTTACATGACCACGAATCGAACCCGTGACCCATGGAATTGCATCACGCGACCTAATTAGGTCGTGAAATGCAATACGTGTGAGGTATGCGAACATGTGATACCAACTGTATTAATTTGAGATTCAATCTATTCGTGATCGCTTGATTAGATGTCAGGCATTTTATAATACCAGCAAAGTCACAACTAGTTTGCAGCCGCGGGTCTGTTCGTTGAAGATCTGTTAATAAATCCTCGGAATCTTTTTTTTGGATAGAAGATCGGGGACCGCAGCCAAGATGCCTTTTTAAAATCGAGAGCAGAAACACGTATAGTCGGGAAAAGTACAATACCGCGTAAGTAAACAAAATGTATAGTATTATCAATCATGAGTTTAGCGACGTAAGTATCAATTTCAATTAAACTTTTTTCGTCACTTACTTGGTATTTACCACTGCTAGATACGCGCTTTTGCACTATATTCGACGATATCCTATCGATAAGTCGCGCTTGGATATCGCTAGGATATGTCATTCTCATACATAAAGTTAGCGTTAACATCAATGGCGTTAACGATTGTAGAAAGGCATCTTGACTGAAATTTTTTTTTTGAAGATCGGTCTAAAGCATTTCGAAAAGCTACATACATTTTGGACTAGGTTTGAACACTTTAATTCTTAGGGTGCTTTGTAGAGTCGAATCTGAAAAAAAAATCCAATTCGTGAGAACCAGCCACGCGGTGAACGTAACGCCTGAGTTTTTTCAAGTCGTATAAATAAAAATATGGAAACTCGTAAATATCCAACAATAGAATGAAGCTGCGTTGAATTCAGCCGCGGTTGGATAAAACCTCATGACACACTCATTAATTTTAAATGGAACAATACATTTACTGTGCATTGTGGTTATAGTCGGCTAAATAACTGCGTACTCCTGCAGATAATTCTCATACTCCCAACAGTCATACCTACCCCGGCAATAAGGTCTTGTTTCTGGACAGAGATATTTAAATTCAACACAGATGTGAAAGAATCGTGGGTCATGCAAACGATTTTCTAAGAAGATAAATGTTTGTTGCTTAAGGACCTAACTATTTAAAAAGTACTACTGGTAGGATTTTGTATGATACCGACCACACAAAGGTCGCAGGAACACGCTGGATGCGTGCCGCTTTTGACAGGTCCGTCTGGAAATCTTTAGGGGAGGCCTATGTTCAGCAGTGGACGTCATGTGGCTGATGATGATGATGAAAGCGACCCCTCTACACAAGAAGTGTACGGTGTACGATATTCTAGGTGAGAATGGAAGGGTCTTCGGAGACATTGGCCGGAAGTTCAAAACTTAAGGCATACACCTCTGACTTTTCGAAGTTATGTGTGCTATTTATGAATTATCGTTCGCCTTAACGCGAAGGAAAACATTGTGAGGAAACCTACATACCTGAGAATTCACAATAAGAAATTCGAGAGTATGTGTAAGCTGCCAATCCGCACTAGGACAGCGTGGTGGACAAAGGTCTAACTCTCAGTAGTAGAGGAGGCCCGTGCTCAGCAGTAGGCAGTATATAATACAGGGCTGATTGCATTGCATTGTACACAAGATGTAAAACCTGCCATACTGGCTCACGTAAGTAGGTCACGTTCGGGTCAGCCTGTGTATATCCGCTAACAGGCCGGCATAATTATGTCGACTGGCAAGGGACTACATCTCTCGTCAGTCAACATTATCTGGACCCCACTTTCCTTACCAGAAGGTGCAGTGGGGTCACTGCACTGCCCGTACATTATGCAGGTTTTCCCTCACGATCCACATCTTCTATCTCTTCACACTTAGCGGCTTATAGACGAGAATTTCTAGATTTCTAATGATGCAATATTACATACATACTCCAAATAGCACCTTCCAAGGGGCGTGTTGTAATTACCTCGGAACTAGCATGCGATTGTTAATGAGCAATATTCAAGTAGGAAAGTTTTCTTATACCAGTGTTAATTCGGCGTCAAGTTCCAACGAATCCACCAGCGCGTCGTAATTAGAACTTTGACTTTTAATTGTTTATTTCCTTAGTTATATCTGTTTTCTTGGTATATATTTATGGGTTTTCTGTTGGGAAAGATTTTAGTGGGATTGTTATTAAAATTCAAACATTGTCTTCACCATATTTAATTTATGATGATATTTTTATAAATATCATGTTGCAGTATTTTCTAGATACTAGTATACTTTAAAGATAAAATGTTTTAGGCGAAAGAAGTTTTTTCAAACAATACAATAAGATTTATGCAATAATGGAAGATAACTCTACAGAATTAACCCTCCGGTCGTCATGAAGCTACGTCAAGCCGCACAATTTAATCCTTTGATGGGAAGGTCATTTAATAAAAAAATTCAACCGTTTCTGACGTCCCAGTTTTTTCTACAAGACCTTTTGCCTTTTATCGCGGTAAAATGAATTAACTTCTTTTGTATAATCGCAGTGAAGGTTTGCCTTCAGCTCTGTTTATTTTTAAAGTGTTTTTATCTTCGCTTTTTGTTCAAGGTTTATTAAAGTAATGATATTTTTATGAAGCGTGAAAAGTCTTTTATTGTTGTTTCTTGTATTAAAATTTCCTACGTTCCTTAGGATGAGCTTGCACTGTGGCAAAAATCGCATGGAATTCGTGAAATCTGCGTAGTAAGTAGAGGGACTACGACGAATTAAAAATAACTTGAACTACGACGGTTGCGGTTAAAAAAACGCATGTCGCAGTGGGTGTTTATCAGCTACCTGGCAAAACGTAGCAAGGAGCGTCTAATTAGTAATAACATTAGCCCTGTATGATATATCTTGTACCTCTGCACCACTTTAGGTTAACTGGTAGAGAATGCTTATGGCATTAAGTCAGCCTTTACTCCGTGTATAAAGTGTAAATAAATAAATAAATATACTGTCCCTACGCGGGGCATGAGCTCCCTCTACTATTCACAGCTGGCCTTGTGTGGCTTGGCAATTGGCATACTTCGACAATTATTATGGAAAATAATTCAGTATGTAGGTTTCTACACGATATTTTCCTTCACCGTTAAAGCGAACGATAATTAATTATTCATAAACAATACACATAAACTAAGAAAATTTAGGGGTTTGAGCTTTGGGTTGAACCGGCGGTCCATCGTCTGGATAGCCCGTTCCATTCCCAACAAAGTTATAGACCACTCCAATTAGTAAATTATCATTTATGCATCTCAGCATTGAATACCACGAGGGTCTAATATACCTGGATTATTGATGTCGTTTGACACTTTTGGTATATTCTCGAGTGTAGGTGTGTTCAATGAATGTCTCTGATTATGTTAAATTAAACCAGTAATTATACTATAACATTTATTAATTAACGACTCTACATTGTGCCGGGCGTAACTACACTGACTTAACAGCGCTCAACAAACCTGCATATAAAAATGCAACTATGCAATTAACCATACGTGTGTCGCTACAACACTAAACTAGATCGTCGACTAATGCCCGATTTCTGAATCTCCCAGTTAAACTTTTAATAATTATTGATCCATTAAAGTTAAACTTAAGATAAACGTCGGGTAACTTTCACTGTGTTTCTGAACATATAATGAGGCATTCGATAACTATGAAACCGACAATCAGTTCCTTATTTTGCTACTAGATGGCTCTTTTTAGCAGTCGACTTTTAAATGGATTTTATTACTAAAATTCGTAACTAATAATTATTTTATAAACAAAAATAACTTATCTTAACATAGATCAACGCCTAAAAATTATTTTAATTTTATTTTGTGGTAATTTGTTAATTGTCTCTAGCTGATGAATGACATCATTACCGAATTTAAAAAAAAACGTCAAACAGTTCAACAAAATGTCTTATGTCATGCTAGCACTAGTTTGCGAATTTGTTTTTTAGTTCAATTTAGAATTTAAGAATTTATAATACTACTGAAACTGTTGTGATTGGCTGTATCGATTATGTTCCTCTATATTATAACTAATATCTAACAAGTTAACGTAGTTTGTGACAAAATGATACGTCAAATAGTTCTGGAACAGATAAAAGGCAAAAATTGGCCAGTTAAGTTAAAGTAAGTTTAAGCTGAGTTTATCTTGCAGTGCGCCGTTCAGAAACGCAGCTTCATGGGTTATCGAACCAATAGCGCTGAAGAATAGATAAACTGCCGGTAGCAGTACTTCAGAAACCGAGCATTAAAGTCTCCCAGAGGTACGGGAGGATTCGAGAGCCACTACACGTCGGTACACATAAAGTTGGATATTCACCAGGACATTTTAAAATAAAACTATCTTGAGGTCTTTTCTATTGTTACCTAAGTGGTTCCTCTGGAGCATAGGTGAAAGTCACCCCCTTACGATTAACGATATCAAATTCCCCAAAATAAGCCTCCACGTCTCGCTCACTTTTAAAGTAATTCCGGATCCTCAGCACTAAAGCAATAATTTATAAACAATTAGAAAGTGTTTCAAAATTCAGTAGCCATAAACAAAACCGCGGTGAAAGCATCTATTGCAATAAGATTAAATATTAACGAAAGCAGATACTATTTGCGCATCGCATCTCAGCGGAGCTCACTTACGTTAAAATATTAAAGGAGCTTTGTAGGTTTTTCGTCTGCCAACAATATATGAAGTTTTATTATCCTTACCTCTTCAGATGACTTGCTAGGGTTGGCAGTGGCGTATTCAGAGATTACAGTCTACTTCAGTAAGCCATCTACTGGGAGTATGGCGCTAAGTAAGTAGTTTAGACTTTTGGGGGAACTATGACGGCACCGATATTTGCGTCAGTCTTTTTGAAGTTTTGTTTGAAAGTCCGCTGATTAACTCCTCTTCCTATTAATTTCTATTCAGTATCAGCCCGGAATTTGTGCCTGATATGGCGATAGGCTCGCCCCCTATCATATCATGGGACGGAATACGCACGGCGAAAAGTGGGTGAATTAGTTGTGCCTCTACCTACCCCTTTGGGGATAAAAGGCGTGAGTGTATGTATGTACGTACGTCCCACCAGTCAAATGTGCAATATTCAAACGAAAAAAAAAAAGAATACGAAGAAGTAACATAGTAGGTAAACTACCAACCATGTTACTACGCACTGCTACATCATCATGCAAATCATATCGGTATGACCTTTGTATTTCCTTTGATCCACTGACCAAAATGAAAAGATCCCTTTCCATCTTTGATCTAACGAGTGCCAACCCTACGCGCTGCATAAATATTTAGCGTTAATACATAGTAGGGCCATTCGAGCTTCGGTCTTTAATTTTATTAGATTTAAGTAGTCTGTATTTATGGCTATGGGGAATTTCTAGTGTAAATAATATGATTTTATTAGTAGAGGTTTGAATCTAGCACCTGCAGCTGTGATAAGTTGAAAGGTAATGTTTTATGTGAGGTTTGAGAAGAGAGAATATGTATGGCTAAAAATGAATGTTGATATAGGGACGGTGGTAAAAGAAAGAAAGGGATATTATGAAATGATGGCTTCAGGGATATATGGAAGATGGAACCTATTGCACCGACCTTATATGAATTTGGACTAGACACTGGATTAGAAAAAATATTTACTACATATATAAATATTATATATATATATATATATTAAACGAGATACAAAGTTAATCACTCAATTGAAAATGTTATTTGGAATAGGCATTATTGAGCAGGATTTTGTGTACTCCGCATCTGGAGTTTTTAACCTTAGGGTCATTCGGGGCAACAGCACGCAGTGGGTAAAAGTTCGCATGGTCAATATCTCGGACCCTATTGAGGGGGCTCAGACACTTTTTCGGCTAGATCAAGGGCGCGTCAGAGACGATGTCAGAGCCACAAGCTATTTTCGCAAGCCTCACTTGTTTAGCGAAAAACGGTGATCAACGTGATTTTGTTGATTAGTTACCAATATTTTGTGCTGGGAAAAAAGTATATGGCTAGACGGTGCTTCAGTTTATAAAAGTCCGTTAATTATGTTGAGTTTACATGATTATTATAGTATTTATTTTAGTTATTTTTTTATTTTTTTTATAGCATTGAATGACGAGACGAGCATGCCGTTCGCCTGATGGTAAGCGATACGACCACCCATAAACAGTAGCAACACCATCCAGCACCTTAAGTTACAAAGTACTGTGTGGCATTTCACTGCGCTCGTCATCCTGAGACATAAGATGTTAAGTCTCATTATGTCCAATAGTTATACTGGCTACAATGTCCTTCAAACCGAAACACAACAGTGCATGCACACTGTTGCTTAATTCTGTCCTAGAAAATAATTGCGTCTCAACTAACGTGTGATTGTTTAAAATATTCCCTGTTTGGGTAAGAGTACGAGGTTATAAGTTCGCATCCTGTTATAACTTCATTACAATGATCGCACGGTTTTTTCTTCTTTAAGATGCAATTAAGCCGAATATAATTTGTAAAGATTTTTAGACCTTATACAGAAAAAAAAATATTCTCATTAAACACTCTGCGTAGTTTTACCCACATAACGGGTCAATAGTACGAATTTCTCCCGATGCACTTAAACATGTATTGCAAAAAAACCAATGAAGCAATGTACAAAAACTCATTAAATAATGAAAGTAGAATAAATTTGCTTTACATAGAGTGTTGAAACGTTTTTCGGGACACTATATTTTTGACTGTGTAGACGATAGAAAAAAAAGTGCGTACTTTTAGGCCGAATGACCTACACATAAAATTTTCTTCCATAAATAATAACTGTGTACAAACCTCCCAATAAATATTCTGTTACTTAATATGTATAGTCACCAGCATAAGTATCTGAATAAAATCAAAATTTCAAATCGCCTATATACGCGTTAAGTTAAACTGAAACATTTTTTTCTTCGTTTGAAGGAAAGTAAATTTGTTTTATTTTATTTTTGTGAAGAGAAAAAAAAGATTAGTAAGAACACATAAGTATGTAGGCAAATTGGAATTTTGAATTTGTTCAGCTACTTATGCTGCTGACTGTACATACGAAATCGCATTCAAATTATGCAATATACTCATTGTGTTTTCGAATTATGTCAACAGCATGCACACTGTTGTGACCATTTCAACCATTACACAGTTTCTGGTTTCTATTAGGGATTGGTACTTGGATACACTTAAAACTGGGGTCACACAGTCTTAGAGTTCAAAACAATCTAAATTCTGGATAGTGTTGTTATTGCTAATTCTCACTGTCAGGTAATTGGAAGCTGTCGAAATTGCAATAAAACAAACATTTCGCGGAGAAAACAGCTCAATTATACATCTTTTTTGTCCAGGGCAAGCTCAGGCATGTGTTGCATGCGATTTTAGTTACGAATAGCATAACAGGAAAATTGCGTTTTCCTATACGAAAAATACAGGTTCGTTTTGTGTATTTGTCTGATACGGCGACAGGCTCTCTAATCTCTATCGTATGATTGGAAACACTAATATTGTTGAACTGTGTGTGGGTGGTCTACTTGCACTTCTGCTTATCGTTTCAGAGCTAATGGCGAAAACGTATTTATACATAACAATCTATACTATATTATATAAAGCTGAAGAGTTTGTTTGTTTTTTTGAACGCGCTAATCTCAGGAACTACTGGACCGATTTTGAAAATTCTTTCACTAATAGGAAGCTACATTATTCCTGAGTGCTATAGGCTACTTTTTATCCCGGAAAAACATTTCCACGCGGGTGGAGCCGCGCGCAATGCTAGTAATTAATGAAATGTCTATGCTCTAGTATAGTAAACTAGACGATTTTGCATCATACTTGCACAATCGGGTCACACTATTGTGCGTAAAAAATGTAACTTTTTGCAACATTGTGCGGAAGCATCACACGCTACATGAAAATAAACTCTGATCAGTTGTAAGAGGGATCAAATTAATTAAACAAAGGCGAGGTCATTGACTGCGCCAGAGCAATCTTGGTTCATTCACGCGCACCTGCCACCGGTTCGGTTGTATAAATGGCAAAAAAAATATATAATTATGCTGATTCATATCAGCTAAATGAATTATATCAGTTTTAGTAGTCTAAGATTAAAGTGCAAATATATTTCCGTGAATTAAATTGAATTTGAATAGGTAGGCTAAATAACAGGTCACATGATGTTGACTGATCTTCAAAACACGTGGACAGACCTTTAGTGCAATAACAACCGTCAAAAGAAAATAGGAATTGGGAAGGACGGAAGGATTAATAGTGTTTCTACTAAACTTTATTCCACTTGAGCCATTAAACACTAATTTAATTCAAGTGAAAGATAGAAATTTCAATAACAGGGTTAAAAAAATGTAAAAGGAAAGTTAAAACACATTCACGGTATACGTTTGTTAGGAGAGGATGAATTGATTAGTACTGCCATCATTATTCGATCTTTGTCGGGAACCTATAATTATATGGAAAAAAAACTTTTGAACATACCCCACACTGGTACTTCACTAATAATCAAATACGAAATATTTGTATCACATATTTACGGCTACTTCGAACCCATTTACATTCGCCCATTGTAATCAAAAACAACGAAAGCACATCCTGGTAATAAATCCAGAGCCGACAGCGCGAAGTTCCGGTGGGTCGAACCCCCCGCTTCCCCTCAAAGTTCCAAGCACTTGACCTTGCCGCAAGATATCTTATTCAACAGCTTAATTTCGCGACCGTCTCGCGCGGTTTATGAATTATTAATTTCTTATTCATTCTCGTTGGAGAAATTCTTGGTGCATTTTCATGATTCTAATAACCTGGAATGGTGATAAAATAAATGGGTGTTTATTAAGACTACTCGCGAGTGAAAACTTGGTGATGAGTTACTAAGGGATTTATTTTCGCCATTGAGATATGATAATTGAAAGTTATTTAGTTATTTTTTTATATAAACGAATGAGGTGACGAGCAAATATTTCGTAATATTATAATCGGCTTGACTGCTCATGAACAGCAATAATACTGCTAAGTAGTTCTCATGCAGAATGCAGGTGTTGCTGTTATTTATGGGAAACCGTGTAGCTTATAACCAGAACTTCGAATTATAAAGCCTTTCATGACACTGATCTACGCTCCTTAGGTAACCTTTTTCTTTAGCAGTACTCTCCCCCAAATATTGATCTTTGCAGCGACCACATATTTGTCTGTTTGTCCGCTCGTCACGCCTCACGCTTGTTTGTTTGTTCGATACACACCGGCGCTTTGTGCGTTCCTTTTCTCACGCGGCTTGATAATGTTTGTGTTCTCAATTAATACTGTCGCGGTAATGAGAGTAATGGATGCAAAGAATTTAGTGTTTGTGTTGGTTAAGATTCAAAGAATCTTGATTTTTTTACTATAGAGTATGGGAAATGTTTATTTTTTTTTTGCTTACTAACCACGAGTTTGTGTGTACACACACAAATACTCACGCCTTTTTATCCCCGAAGGGGTAGACAGAGGCGCAAATAAGTGCACTCACTTTTCGACGTGCGTGTTCCGCCCCATGGTGTGATAGGGGGCGAGCCTATCGCCATATCGGGCACAAATTCCAGACTCCGGGCGGATACTGAATTCCAAAAAAATCCAATAACACTACGCCCGACCCGGGGATCGAACCCGAGATCTCAGAATTGCAGTCGTACCGTAATATAACTACGCCACCGAGGCATTTTGTACGTAAGTGCATAGAATACACATAAAAATTTGTAACCTAATTATTTGCAATCCGAGGCAGGATTTTTTTTGTCAGCTGTTAAGGAAAGTAACTCTCAAATGTTATTTGAACCAAACTGTATTGTAGTAGTATTGCCTTAATAAGCTGTTTGTTAAATATCACATCAATTAGTGGACTTATCGACAAACATGTATCAAAGTATTACGTTAATCCAAAAATCATTAACGACACTGAAAAGTCCCGGTAAAATTAAATGTACGTAAAATACTTTTGAGCTTTAATCCAGCTGGCCATACGAAAATTTACGCGAACATAAAGCCTGGGCAGGGTAGGCTTTACAGTGTACAGTGGGGCTCCTATAATACCCAGGATTCGTGGACCCTAATTTATATAATATATACTTATCAATACAAATCAAAAAAGGAACTGTAAACTAGCATCGATGTCTTTCATCATCAACTTGATTGATGTTTGAGCATTTTGCTAGTCGATATTTTTTTATTGATTTCTTTACTTTAATCTAAGTTCGACGTAATCGACTTTTAAATATAATATTAATCCATAGGCGTCACAACATTTAATATAACCCCTTGTCAATGCAGAGAAGGTCGTGTCCCTAACGCCTATCGCTGAATGCGGCCCTGCGTGGGCTGATTAATATATTTAGGTTTAAAACGTCGACGTTGTTAACGAGGTCGCAATTCAATAAGCTGGGAATTTCATAGGCTCTAATTAATTTTATAACACATTATGGCACTTTATCTCACTTAGTAAGGGCATGGACGTGATTGGTCGATATCATTATGGAAAGTCACGTGATGTTAATCATGTACAGAATAGCTAATGACTGGTCATTTCGTTTGATGCTGACTGCTTATGAGCAAGAGTGCCATATTTCTAGGCTTGTTCTATTGTATGTCTAAGTCATATGCTGTCTATGTAGCATTCTAAGTTAGACTCGTCACGATTTTGTATTAGTTAGGAATATTATTTATAAACTGCACTGACTGAACTGGACTGCCTCGGTGGCGTAGTTGTATTACGGTACGACTGCAGTGCCGGGGTCTCGGGTGCGATTCCCGGGTCGGGCTAAATGATATTGGGTTATTATATACATAAAAGGCGTGAGTGTATGTATGTATGACAGATTGGTCCAGTACTCGTTATATTAACCAATGGCGTCTCAGTAAACACTTTTTATCCTTCGAAATTGGCTGATAATAACACCAGCACTAAATTGCTACTGTTCCACTGTTGGGCACTGACATTTACAGTAGTAGAGTATTATGGCCTTACTCCACCACAATGTCCGAGTGTGTGTCTGAGTATATTATTTATAAAGTACTAATAGTAATTATTTACCAATAATTAGTATATGTAACAACACTACACATCTTTTATCGCAGCTATACCTGTTTGAAAGTTGATACGCGTGACAAAAGAATACAGAACAACTTTTTTGTAAAGTGATTCCAAAAAAATCCACTTCAAAGATTTGCTGGTCACAATAATTAGGTCAATGATGAATGAGGTTCACGGTTATCATTCCAATAGATCTTTAATTAACTCATTAACGGTTAATTCTTTTGTGTGCTCTTGTGAATTTGAATATAATAAGATTGGCGGCGATGGGCGGTAGATACGTATCTCAAGGGACTGGTGTCGCAATCTTGTAACTGTTCTCATGTTAAGGCCTTCTCGCCCTATAGATTGGAGGGATTTAATTAATTCAATCAGGGTATCCATTCATCGTAAAGGACGATCAATTGAGGACTGTTCGTCTATATGAGTCAATGAGTAAACTGGCCGTCGCGTTGGTGTGCTGTCTTTCAACCGACTGTAATTTTTATTTACTTATATTCTAAAATACTTATCTGTGGAAACTTATAATTGGCTCTAAACTTTTATACGTAAGCACCTGTAATTTATTTGTTACCTAGCTGTTAGTTTCCCTAAAAATAAAAAAATAAAAAATAAAAATAAAAATCTTCATCAAATGACTGAGATGAACAGCGGTGCGTGTAGTTGATCTCATGCTGTCGTAGACGTTGAGGGCTTCAGCTGTCGGTGCGGGGGTCTGAGCCTCTCGTATACTGAAAAACGATTACATGCAAAATATAATATTACCTTTAACGTAATATATGAAATTAGCATTGCGCGCGTCTCCGTCCGCGTGGAAAAAATTTTCCGGGATAAAAAATAGCCTATAGCACTCAGGAGTAATGTAGCTTCCTATTATTGAAAGAATTTTCAAAATAGGTCCAGTAGTTCCTGAGATTAGCGCGTTCAAACAAACAAACTCTTCAGCTTTATAATATTAGTATAGATAAGCGGATTATTGATTGCGTGGTAGGTTTTGTTAGAGGAAATAATTTTTATGTTGATATTTCTTTGTGCTGTTGACATTGCACTTCGCCATCGCGAGAACTCAACAACAACACTACTGTATGTATTGTACAAGGTTTAGGGCGTCGTTTGTCAACAGTTTGTGTCATCGCTCGCGTTAGTGACAAGATGACAAGTAGATATAAATAAACACATGCACCAGCGACCTCACAAGTAGAATCATGGGCGTGGCATCAGTAACAGATTGCAGTTGCGGTCTTAATACAAATATTTACTGATAATGCATTTGTCTTATTAGGAAATCAGCGTCGTTTGCTAAACTTGTTATCCATAACTATAAGCATATGCTTATACTGACATAGCCCAGCGGATTAGCAAGCTGAAGTGGCAGTGGGCAGGGCACATAGTTCGAAGAACTGACGGCAGATGGGGCAAAAAAGTTCTCGAGTAGAGAACACGTACTGGCAAGCGCAGCGTCAGCCGTCCACCTGCAAGGTGGACAAACGACTTGATAAAGGTCGCAGGAACACGCTGGATGCAGGCCGCTTTTGACAGGTCCTTCTGGAAATATTTGCGGGAGGCCTATGTTCAGCAGTGGACGTCGTGTGGCTGATGATGATGATGATGAAGCATACGCTTGTAGTTTTTATATATCAATAGTATGTAGCCTATAAATCCATCGGCCTATCGTCCACTGCTGAACGTAGGTTTCCACAAGTGAGTGCCTGTCATCCCGGTCTTAAACAAACCCGCAAACATCGGTAACCCGCTGCCTTTTTCGAGTCGTCAGTCAATCGTGCAATAGAAAGCTAATTCAGATACTATTCACCCGGCTTAGTTCCGTCCTAAAAGTGATAGGGATCGAGACCATCCCCATTTCAGGCACTAATCCTAACTCCGGCGTCTATTTGACTGTGTTTCTAGAATTTTAAGACAGCAATCAAAATTCTTCAACTTAGAAATTGGACCCACGACCTCACAGAGACTCTTTAATAAATTGCAGACACCGAGTTATTTACATTGTCAATACATTTCAAATTGAATATAAATAAGAAATGAACAGAATGCGACAAGTTTTCCGCCTCACGGGCGTTTGCAGTTTTTTAATGTGGACACTCAAAGCTAATATGAAATTTAAAACAGGAAAGTCAATTAAAACTTTAAATTACAGTGAATGATCATGAATAGTGGAAAGGTATGGTTAAAACATTTTTAATTACACAAATATTTTTATTTTAATCACCTCAATGGACTGAGGATGCGTACTTTGTTAATAATATCGTAACTGGACTACACAGAAAGCTCGTTATATCATTGGAAATATTTATTCACCATTAGCAGAGTTTACACTAAATCGAATATATATAACAGTAACATTGATTTTAATACATCAATGAACAGTAAGAACAATTTTCTTGTATTTTCCATCGTTATGGAAACCTCTATGACAGATCATTATCAGCCAGTTAAATTGATACATATAAAACCTTCAACATACTTATAACTTCAGTTTTGTCCTGAATAGGACCTACATAATATGTTTGGTAAACAATAAAAAAAAATTGTGGTCGGAAATAGGAATTTGGATTTTTAAATCAGCACACATAGCTTTTAGTACATACACACTTGCGCCTTTTATCCCCGAAGGGGTAGGCAGAGGCGCAAATAATGCACCCACTTTTCGCTGTGCGTATTCCGCCTCACGATGTGATAGGGGTCGAGCCTATCGCCATATCGAGCACAAATTACAGACTCTGGGCTGATACTGATTAGAAAAACCCAATATTACTGCCCGTCCCAGGGATCGAACCAGAGACCTCAGCATTGCAGTCGTACAACTACGCCACCAAGACAGTCGCTAATGTTTTACTGGGTTAGTAAAAGATTTTTTTTTAACAATCCGGCTAACCTTAAAGTGTTAGCTCATATCTGATGTTCAGTGATCTCTATCGTCCATAAACACCCAGAAAACCTGTTTTATCATTAGAAGACCACTCTTCAATATTCCCCTAAAGATTTCCAGACGGACCTGTCAAAAGCGGCCTGCAACCACCGTGTTTCTGCGACCTTTATCAAGTCGTTTGTTCACCCTGTGTTGACGTCCAAACCTATGTACCTCTGCCTGTTTTAAATTTTCAACCGAAAGATAGCTTGTGTAATTATTCCGTTCTAGAAATTTAATATTCATAACCTGCTTCAAAATAAAGCCCTATTGTATTAGAAGTAAATCTTCAACGACACAGCATTATCCGATGGTATATAACTAAGCAATAACTCATAGCCATAGGACAAAAGTTATTTACGAGCGAGTGTAAATCTTTTGGACGCATGAGTTTCGCCTTGGCCGATTAAGTTATATTGGACTTATATACTTAGACTGCCACGGTGGCGTAGGTGTATTACGGTGCGACTGCAATGCTGAGGTCTCGGGTTCGATCTCCAGGTCGGGCAGTGATATTGGATTTTACTGATACGGACTGATTTTAAGGCCGTATAACGTGTTTGCCCTATAGCATTTTCGCCGAAAATTTCTTTAAAAAAGTTATTTAGTTATCGCTTTGTAGTTGTTAAAACTTTTGTTAAATATACCACATAAATCGTAAAAATACAAATCCAACAAGATATATTTTAAATTGCTCAGTCCCCAGAGATTAAAATTTATTGAAATCGTAATTAATTACGGACTGATTTTCCAATAATTACAAAAAGTGTCCATAAAATAATATCCACCGTTAAAGCGAGCGATAATTCACAAAGAATACACACATTACATTTTTTAGAAAAGTCAGAAGTGTATGTATGCCCTTGGGTTTTGAACTATTTAATCCGTATTATTATTTAATTTAGTTATGTTACTTTATCTTTACTTTCTTGACTGCCTCGGTGGCGTAGTTGTATTGCGTATGTGTTACGAGTACGATATGCGCGCTGAGGTCCTGGGTTCGAATCCTGGGTCGGGCCAAAAACATTGTGACTGGGTTTTTCCATCTTAAAAAATTACTCAGTCGCAGCTCGGAGTCAGAAAGTTGGCGGTGTGATACCCCCGTGCCTCGGAAAGCACGTAAAGCCGTTGGTCCTGCGCCTGATCTCTCTCCGGTCATGTCGGATTGCCGTCTCACCGGACTATGAGAGTGAAGGAACAGTGAGTGCACTTGTGTATTGCGCACACACTTGTGCACTAAACTATATCCTGCGCACCTGGCTGATCTCCGTTGAGATTGACCGCCGTGGCCGAAATCGGCTAGGAAGGGATTATGATTATTATTACTTTTAATCTTTAGGGGAGGCTATGTTGTTATTGTTATGTATAACATCTGTTTGAAAATCGACCCTAAACAAGCAAAAAGGTTGTGTAACAAAATAATCTGTCATTAATAAAAGCATCAAAGTAACAAAAGGTCATTATTAGATCCTTGCGAAGTGCCAAAGCTCTAGTAGGATGCACATTTAGCGAGAATCGTGACCGACCGTCCTGTCTCCCTTCACTTCCATTGTGAGCCGACCTAAGGTCTTTAACGTAAGTATTGGGGGCGCTAGTACGGTGCTTCGAGTTCGCTCGCTTTAATGTAGAACCCATTATGTAGCGATTAAAAAAAGTTATTTGGATATTTGTTGAGTAACAATTCTATACGAAGGGCACAGGCAAATAACAGGGACTGTCACAAATTTTAATTATTTTTATTTTTTTTTAGAATCATATCTTTGTCAATGGCCTTTTGAATTCCAATAATTAGAATTTTAAAAAAAGTTAACAGATGGCGCCAAAAATGCAGTTTTGTTTATGGCCAAAACGAAAAGAACTGGGAATGTCCATAAAAATAATATATATACTTTTAAACTTTCAAATAGTTTTTTCTCAAAATGCATTAATTAGGACATTCCCTGCTATTTACCTGTGCCCTTCATACTAACTAATATATCAAAGATCTCGAATGAGATAGCAAGATATACATTATTATAATTACATAGATACAGATTTTTAAGTTTTGGAGAACTTAAAATATTCTATGAATAAATTATTACGTGAGTTACGAACCACAAAGGTATCATTAGAGCGTATTAATTGCAAACAGAAAATACTTCAGATATTCAACAAAATGAAACAATAACTATACCTTCAACATTATGCGACACAGACACCTCACAGATACACCTAAACTATAAAGTTCATCGAACAATAACGGTCTAGATCCACTTCCCGGAGCAGAATATTGCTCTGATATACAATTCCGTGCTATTACGGGAATTATTGTAACTTAGACGTGTCAGGGGCTTAGTTCCCGTCTGCTTTGTTTGAAACGTTCTATTGGGAGATGGATTGTGCTAGTAATATAGAGTTTCTAATGTAGAATGAAGAAGCGGCGATAGCCTAGTTGGGAGTGGAACGGACTGCCGAGACGAATGTCCGCATGTTCATAACCCAAGGGCACACACCTCTGACTTTTCTAACAAGTTATGTGTGTATTCTTTGTGAATTATCGCTCGCTTTAACGGTGAAGGAAAACATCGTGAGGAAACCTGCATACCTGAGAAGTTCTCTGAATTTCGAAGGTAGGTATGTGAAGTCCGCCAACCCGCACTAGGCCAGCGTGGAAAACCCTCAGTAGTCAGTCTAAAACCCTCTCAGTAGTAGAGGAGGCCCGTGCTCAGCAGTGGGCAGTATATAATACAGGGCTGGTATGGTATGGAATGTAGAATGGATTTGAATTTCGAATTATGTTACCAGGTTTCTCTGTTCGGGTATTATGTAAATGATTAAAATATTGTTATGTATCTCAGACCAATAACTAATGCTTGTTATATTTATGTGTTATGTATAGAAAATAAAAACTCGATGTGGAGGCGCCACTTTTGCTAGTTAACATTGTCAGTACAAGAAATTAGTTATATATATTACCACAACACGGCGAGGTTCTTTTTTCTTGTTCAGCCTATAATTTTAGGGTTATAGGCTGTAGACAATATTGTAGGCTGTATTTTATGACGCCAACCCAAGGAATGGGGACCTGTTCTGATTAAGAACATTATGAGGCGTTCCATACCATACCAGCCCTGTATTATATACTGCCCCCTGCTGAGCATGGGCCTCCTCTACAACTGGGAGGGTTTAGGCCTCAGTCTACCACGCTGGCCTAGTGCGGGCACATATGTACCTTCGAAATTCCTATAGCGAACTTCTCAGATATGCAGGTTTCCTCACGATGTTTGCCTTCACTGTCAAAGCGAGCGATAATTCACGAAGAATACACACATAACTTATTAGAAAAGTCAGAGTTGCGTGCCCTTGGGTTTTGAACCTGCGGACATTTGTCTCGGCAGTCCGTTCCACTCCCAACTAGGCTATCGCCGCTTTTAGGCGTTCCATAAATGACACAAATACTCGAAGATTTTTTTGTCATAGCAAACGGTTCACATGGTGGTTCATAAAATTTAGTTTCAGTATGCTGATTATAAAGGTGCTAACTAAAAATTACTACAAACAAAGTAAATGTAGGATATGAAATGAAATCAGTTTCTACAGCTGATACCTTCGTTCTGTATTGCCAATTTACGTAAAAAGATATAAAATGATTATTTTAACAAATAATAGATGAGAGAGTAACTGACAATACATATTCAACTGCCTTCAACTTCGTTCCGATACGGAGAAGGGACTGCCGCAGACTAGTGGGTGAATATCTAAGAAAACGTTTTTAAATCTACTATTTCATCATCATTTCATATCTAATCAGATGATATTCAGCTCACGAATCCACCGTCTGTTTTCACAATAGTCAATTTATTGTATATCAAACCGCAATCTCAGGGTGGACAAATAAATAAAAATCAATTCCACCATTCAGTCTTCGCGCGGTGGTTCCTGATTGATTGGGTACGAAATCTATCGGGTCTTGATTTTTATAAATTCAATTTCGAGCTTTGCATGGGTTTTTGTGCTCAAATATTACAGTTGGTAAATATAATTCGGAGAAATTGTCAAGACTCCAGACTTTCTACTTAGCGTTTTGATGAATACCGTGTCAAATTGTTTACAATGAAATCTTATCTCAAAGCAGATTCATCGTTTCGAACTTTTTAATTGTGTTTCTTGAACGATGCTAAATGTCTAATTTCGAGTGATGAGAGTAATTTTATATACAAAGAAAGTGGCTTTTAGTATGATCATAATAATTCTTAGAATCTTAATGCAACGTTACAGTCAAAGAAATTAGAAAAATGAGACGCAAATACTTTCATACTTGCAGTACAGGCTACAGGGGCATTTAATGAACACTGGTAGATCCTGTCGGTGAATCATGGAGTCACTGGTGCAAGCCATACTCGTATTATAAACCATAGTTATGTGTGTATTATGCATGACATATTAAAGTAGGTTCATGGAGTATTTTTCAGTATAGGAGGTTATTCCGTAACTATTTTGTCGCGACCTCGCTTTAAGATCCTATCCTTTCTTCGGAAGTTTGGTCGAAGTCCTCGCCGTAGCAAATGTGTGACCGCGCTAGGAAAAACACCTTCCAGTTCTGTCATAAAAACATCTTAAACGTTACGGTAAAAACACTAAACTAGTAGGTCTAGATATACTAAGTAATAATAGAGACTGGAACTCCTACTAGACAGTTTTGAAATATACCGGACATAATCACTAATGTCCTCAATTTTCCAAGCTATAAAGCTTAAAGACAGCTCAAAGTCCTTGTGAATAAATACACAATTCTCACCTAGAAACAATGCAAAACGTTCTCATATCACATAACCGCAATAAATCAACTCATTTATCTAGATTAGCCGTGATGAAAGCCAGTCATAACCGATGCGCAAGCGCATTGTTTGACGTAATGCGGTCGTTAACTCGAAGGATTTATCACCGTTCATTAGTTTTATTAAATACAATTCGGATTTAGGTTTATGAGTAGGCATTGGTTTGGTCACGTTTTGGACGTCGGATTTGTGTGTCATAGTGCGTGGTTGTGTGATCAAGCGTAATTTTCGAGTAAAATAAAATGAAGGTTGCTTTTTACGGCATCATCAGAGTCTAGAAGCAATACCGCCTACAACTAGGAACAAAGCACTGCATTGCTCACGAGTTTTTAGTCGGTAGAACGGTTTTAGGTGCACTCACCGAAAAACAGACCGACAGAAACCGTAAGCGGATTTCCACAAAAATAAAATCCCGTCAGCCAGTTTGGTCGATTGAGCTGCGTGTTCCAATTCTATTTGCCATCAAATCTACACATACTATATAGGCAATTGCCTGAATATTTATCCGGAATTGTTGTAACAAATTAACGCCTTTAAAGACCTTAAGCTTCCGACCGTAAGACAAAATCTTTAAAGAAGTTGTTTTGTATATGCACTTTACTATTTAAACTTTTTAACAAGACCAACGCCGACGCGTTAAACAAAGGTACTGACAATTATGTATTGAAACCCACACTCAGTCACGGTTGAAAGGAATCGAGAGGTCGCTCGATTCCCACACGAAAGGACTTAGTCAATTATCGGATCATAAAAGGCTCAAAAAGGTCTGTATGACCAATGTTTAATGAGTTTGTGTCAAATTGCTTGAGTATTTTGTATGGTATAAATAATGCGTATGTTCTCATGTTATTTGATAGCTTGGTGGGAACTGAGATGACATTGAATAATAGTTTCGAGATAATTAAGTTTAAATTTATTCAAAGCTGTTTTACAGCAAACGATAAATAAATAAAATGCATAATAAGCGTGAAAGTTTGGATAAATGTTTGTTTCTCAATCACGCCAGAACGGCTGAACGGATCTGGATGAAATTTGGCACACAGATATATCATAGTCTGGAATAGGACATAGGCTAGCAAGCCGAACCACGAGCAAAAGCTAGTATCAATCAAAACAATATTAGATTATGCAATGCAATCAGCCCTGTATTATATACTGCCCACTGCTGAGCACGGGCCTCCTCTACTACTGAGAGGCGTTAGGCGTGGCGTTAGTCTACCACGCTGGCCTAGTGCGGGTTGGCAGCTTACACATACCCTCGAATTTCTTATGGTGAATTCTCAGGTATGTAGGTTTCCTCACAACGTTTTCCTTCACGTTAAAGCGGACGAAAATTGATAAATAATACACACTTAACTACGAAAAGTCAGAGGTATGTGCCTTGGTTTTAACCTCCGGACATTGTCACGGCAGACCGTTCCATTCCCAACTAGGCTATCGTCCACTCCACTCCACTCGTATTAAATTTAGGTACAAAAAACCTAAATAGGCTTAGTTAATTCTAGTATGAATAAACACTTGATTCGAAAACACTACTTAATGTAACCAGTTACGAGTTCCTTTTTGCATAACCACTAGTCATACATCATTCCGCTAAGCCGGACAAGGATAATTGATTTATCGGTTCAAATGAAAGAAGTTTGTAATCGATGAGCGCAATTTACTGGAGGTTTATAGCGATTACCTATGTATCTGGCGATAATGAAATAAGTAGCTATTTGAAATTGCGGGTTCGATACGGACGGGGGGCGGCGAGAGCATCACGAACCCATTGACCAGTATAGCGGGGCTAGTCACGACCCGATGAGGGTAAGCCGTAAACTATAAGAGATGGCTATTATTTCGTGGTGGGATATTTTGGTGTCTACCCCGATGGCGACCATTGTACCCACACACACACACACACACACACGCACACTCACGTCTTTCCCGAAGGTGTAGGCAGAGGCGCAACTAAGTGCACCCACTTTTAGCCGTGCGTATTCCGTCCCATAATGAGATAGGGGGCGAGCCTATCGCCATATCGGGCACAAATTCCAGACTCTGGGCGGATACTGAATTCCAGAAAAAAACCAATATTATTTTGCCCGGCCCGGGGATCGAACCCGAGACCTCAGGATTGCAGTCGTACCGTAATACAACTACGCCACCGAGGCAGGCACCATAGTATACACGGTGTTAAAACCCGCATTAGTTCCCGGATCAGCCTGTATACATCCGGATCAAACACGCCGGCATAATTGTGTAGACTGGTGAAGGGTAATCGATCTCATCAATCGACACTTTGTGGACCCCCTCCGATTACCATCAGATGCAGTGGGATAACTTTGACATGGCGCCTTGCCAAAGAGAGAAAAAAAAAACTTTGACATGATCGTTTACAAAAAAATTACCTTGTTCGGGTGTCACCATTATTAGGGAGTATGTCAGTGTCGCTGAAAGCCGGAGTAGTTGGCACAACCTCGTACGCGAAAAGTTAATTCCTTGATGACTCACGACCCCCAGCATTGGGGAATCGACGCAAGGAGGAGGAGGAGTGTCCTACATTGTTATAGTTGTAAGTGTATAAAAGTTTTTTAACAGGTGAAAACACATTGCCGTGACAACCCTTTTTTTTTTTTTTTTTTTATCGCGGGGAAAAACGCGTTATCGCTACCACCACTGTGGGGTGAGTGGAATGGTTATGTTGGTTTCACCGATCTTACGGCACAATGTCGACACTCGGGAGTATAACATCATCCGATAAGTAAATTCATAATTGTGGTCTCTATTAAGGAAAATTAGTTCGAATGTAGAAAGTGATTATTATTTTGTTAGAATCAGTTCAGTTTCTTTCTATATATTATGCCTTACATAGTGTAGTACTTCAGAAGAAACTTACAAATTTACAAAGTTACAAAAACGGTTTGTGTATAATAAAGTTGATTAACTTAAAAACCACGATGTTAATTTTGGTGGAAGTTTTAGATTACTATTAATTAAAATTAAGTCTCAGTAGAATCGTTCCTAGAGATTAAAGGACGTGGCTTTCCTGAGGGAAATGACTAAAAAAGTTCTAAAGATGGCTTTTTGTCCTGACACTTAGGCAAAACTGCGTAATCAATTGGGACAGTTTTTTAAATTACTAATTTTGATCGAATTCGTAGAATCGAAAATACAGATCTCAGTGGAATTACCAAAGAAATCCAATTAAAATTATTCGTTTCTGTATTTTGCTATTTACCATACGTAATAGCAGACATCCTTGTACAGCCTACGGCAAAAACTAAACTATATAACCTCCTCCTTTTGGAAGTCGGTTAAAAAGGATTTTTTACACCATAGCCTTTGTTGGTGTGAATAATTACCACTTTTTAAGCGATTCGTTTCTACTTTTACAATGAAACTATATTTGTTTTCTGCCATTTCGTTTCTAATTAACGTATGCGCATGTCACGGTGTGTTGGGAACGCTGTCGGTGCGTTCCACTTGGATCGTATAGCTTTCTCCGAAGGGCATTGTAATAAACAAATATAACAATTCGAAATGAAGAGGATCAAAATAGTGAGTAGTCTCTACAGATCGTATGGTCCTTAACATATACCATTTGATATGAAGATTGGAGTTGAACAAACCAGTCTCGAGAGACTCCATGTTTTATTGTTTTCAATGGCGTATTTACCACTCGTTTTAACTGTTTACTATATGCAGAGTGAAATAGGAGGATATAAACGTTACGTTAAAAACCAGTGCGAATATTTAACGTAGTTGAAATAGAAATTCCAACATCAAAATTTGTATCATAATGTAATCAGATAAAAACGAAACTTTGAAAACTCAAATTTAATAGGATAATGGGATGGTTATAAGATAAGATTTTTAGTATTTCTTCGCAGTATTACATTTAAGGTTTTTTTTTATTGCATTGAATGACGAGACGAGCATGCCTTTCGCCTGATGGTAAGCGATACGACCACCCATAAACAGTAGCAACACTATCCAGCACCTTGACTTACAAAGTACTGTGTGGCGTTCCACTGCGCTCGTCATCCTGAGACATAAGATGTTAAGTCTCATTATGTCCAGTAGTTACACTGGCTACAATGTCCTTCAAACCGAAACACAGCAGTGCATGCACGTAGAAATAGACATTGCGGTGGTACCCATCCAGACGGACTCTTACATATGAGAGACCTACCACCAGTATGTAAATGCGAACAATGCGAAAACTAAACCTTCATAGAAAGATCTTTACGAGTCATTTCCAATACATTGTTTACATATCCCGAGGCAATATCCAGACCTCAAGAAACATCCAGTTAGCCATAACAAACGCATAAGGAAATCACAACAGACCCGCGGATCCGACCTCATTTCAACTGTCTACTATTGTATCTCAAAAGGCCGGTTTGGAACAGCGCGGGCACAAAGCTATCTAAATCTTTAGTGTTTGCAAGCAGCGACTGAACAAACAAATGTCGAATCGGGATCTGATATGTACTGGTGACTAAATTTCTATTTATAAAACATATATTTACAGGTTTTAAAACGAAAAAAAAATTTACAATATTAAAAAAATAAAAAATACAAATATTTTTTTCAAAATGGTGTAATTTTATTTGTAAAAAGAACGTTATATTTTTTTACATACAGATAATTTTACCATACTGTTTTGAATCTAACTGTCCCGCTACACTAATTGTTTACTTTTTGGAAAAATTTCAATCCAACTTTTCATTCGTAAAGCATGATACGTTCGGAGTGAATGGCGTTCTATTCTTTCTAGCTAAACGCTAGAATTCATCATCGTGCGCAAATACTGACGGCGAAATGGGAGTTTACAATGCACTCGTTACAACCCCTTCCGGGGATAGAAGCTAAATTGGACCCTGTGAAGCAAAAAGATCCAACCTGCATTTTTTATGAAATCGAGTTAAATACGTAGTCATAATCTCCTAATCAAGTTTTATATTATGTGCACAAAACATCCAAGTAGTTTGATAATATTTTGAATTTATTTCATTTTTTTTTTTATTCGGGCACGACAAAGTGACTGCACCTCGCCTGATGGTAAGCACGATGCCGTCCAGATAGAGTATGAATGGCAGTAGATGGTTATCTAATGCCATTCGACACAATCATGCCGGCCTACTAAGCTGCTTCTTCACGCTACGGCGGAAGGACCCAGGATTATAGGAAGGAGGGAACACGTGCGCCGGCAAACTATTCCAAAGCCTGATGGTGCGGCAAAGAAAAGATTTAGCGAACCTATTGGTTCGGGCCGAGATGGTTTTAACCATCTTTCTAGTAAAAAGATACCACTCATCAACCAAATATTTTAGTATTTTGCATAAAAGATTGTATATTTTCAGTAATGAATACATTATTCATAAGAAAATGCATTATATTTTACGTTCAAAATAATGTACATGTCATGTTTTATTATTCAACTGTTAATGTTTAGTGTTGTAAGTAAGTTAATTGTAATGTTGTGCGTAGCTTTTATCGGAGTTTAAATTTAGCACTGTTAATCTATACTCTATACTAATATTATAAAGCTGAAGAGTTTGTTTGTTTGTTTGAACGCGCTAATCTCAGGAACTACTGGACCGATTTTGAAAATTCTTTCACTAATAGGAAGCTACATTACTCCTGAGTGCTATAGGATACTTTTTATCCCGGAAAAACTTTTCCACGCGGGCGGAGCCGCGCGCAATGCTAGTACTATTATATGCACCCTCTTTTTATAATTGTATTTTATACTCTGTAGCTATACCTAAATAAAAAAAAAACTAATTTTCAATCAGTAACTGCATAGTACTATTTTTAAATTCGTTGTCAAACTTTAAACTGTATTTACTCAAAAGTATGAAAACGTCAGTTGGATCTTTTCTGCTTAACAGGGTCCCATTCAAAATCACAAGGTTTGTCACTAAGTAGAAACTACCGGGGCTTTTAACACGTCAATAACAATTTTATTAAGTAGAAGCTTTGTGCGTCCGAGGTTATTTGCGGAAAAAACCTAATAAAATCATTATAGTATGTTGTCAGAGCTAGTGCGTAGTGGTGGAAGAGCTTTACAATCAGTTCAGTAGCGCTGAAGACTGCCCCCACCCAAACATATTCACAAACAATAATCTATATTCTTTCTTCTTCTTCTTCAGCCTTTAGAAGTCCACTGCTGAACATAGGCCTCCCCCAAAGATTTCCAGACCAACCTGTCAGAAGCGGCCTGCGTCTATATTCTTTACTAATATTATAAATGTAACTCTGTATGTCTGTCTGTTATGTTTTCACGACTGAACCACTGGACTTATTTCGATGAAATTTGCTATGGAGATAGTTTGAGAGCTTGGGAAGGCTTTTATCCCGGGAAAAAATATAACGGGACTTTTATACCAGAAAAACTCGGACGGAGCCGTGAGAAAAGCTAGTACCATACATGTGTGTAATAGTAGCTCC
This sequence comes from Sphinx pinastri, assembly GCA_947568825.1. Lineage (NCBI taxonomy): Eukaryota > Metazoa > Arthropoda > Insecta > Lepidoptera > Sphingidae > Sphinx > Sphinx pinastri. The sequence continues at coordinate 3,447,344 of OX387615.1, forward strand.
ACAGGTACTATTTAATACTATTATTTATATTTACTTTTTAAATGTACACACACACACAGATACGTTTTTTTTCTCCTCGAACAGGTAGGCAGAGCCGCAACTAGTGCACCCACTTTTCGCCGTGCGTATTTCGTCACATGATGTAATAGGAGGTGAGCCTATCGCCATATCGGGCACAAATTCCAGACTCCGGGCTGATACTGAATAGAACAACCCAACATCACTTTGCCCGAGCCGGGGATTGAACTCATGACCTCGGCTTTGTAGTCGTACCGTAATACAACTACGCCATCGAGGCAGTTTTCAATGTATGCGTATAACATCCAACCCTGCAAACAGCGCAGCTCGATCTTGAAAACTAATAATTGCAATAGAAAGTCGTCACAGTTCTCATGGCCATTGTTTATCGAAACGTTCGCGCCAGTTTACAATTGATTGATATATATATTCTGTTGAGATAGCCTCAATTATGCCATGCCATGTAGTCTCCTCACTTTTTATGGATAAATGTTTATATTCTGCAATCTTACAGGGTTTTGAGATCTCTAGTTTGTGTGTCGGAGCACGAACTTGAATTTTGTAAGTTTCATGAATTTATTAGAACACATCGTGTACTGTTTCCGTAAAGTTTATTGGAATTTTACGCTAAGACAAATAACTCTTGTTCGACTTCAAAATTTCAAGTATCAACACTGGATTAATGTTTAAAAAATGTGATGAAACCTATATTATGCCTAAAGGTTCTCCAATCTATACTAATATATAAAGCTGAAGAGTTTGTTTGTTTGTTTGTTTGAACGCGCTAATCTCAGGAACTACTGGACCGATTTTGAAAATTCTTTCACTAATAGGAAGCTACATTACTCCTGAGTGCTATAGGCTACTTTTTATCCCGGAAAAACTTTTCCACGCGGGCGGAGCCGCGCGCAATGCTAGTAAAAGATAAAAGCCCTCAACCCTCTAATCACGAAATGACCGAACTAAGCAAAAAGACAATTTAATACAATTATGATATTTGTATTGCTCTGCCCGATATTTTTAAAACACCTGCATTGACTGTATTACATGTACAGCTTACTGCAGAGAACTTAAAACACTCCCGCTGGGGAATCCTTAATCTAGGAAAAATATTTACAAATATGTAACCCTACCACATAAGAACATTATGCTGTTGTTGATACACACACACGCACACACACACACACACACACACGCACACACACACACACACACATATTCAATTTAATTTAATTATAATTATGTTTTATTCACTATATAAATTTCTTTATTATTTGTGTTTTATAAATTATTGTAACTTTTATGTTGTTGCTTCACTTTTTATTCTGTATGTATGTCCTATGAGATAGGGGTGACTGAAAACCAGCGCTGATCTAAACTCTAGTTTCGGTCAGCTCATGCTGAGTCATTTCCTTTTGTCCTTCACTAATTTTGTTTGCTTATTTTTATTTGGTATTTGTTAACTTGAAGGCAATAAATTACTTTTATTTATTTTATTTTATTTACAGATTCATGCGAATTAAGTCGTGTTGAACTTCAAACTACCATTTCTTAGGAGGTTGTCGCAGCTAGTCTCGGGATTTATTTTAATCTCTCTAATTCGCCTTACTTGGATCCAAGTTAGAGGTGAGATTTGTTGTATTTTTAACCTGACTCGGTTTTGTTACTACACTAGATTTGATGGTGCATACCCATACAGTGTAGTCCAATTGTAGGGTTGAGCAACGAGAGAAATTTCATCTCTTGTTTGTCGCTAGGATTATGCTGGTCTGATATAAAAATGGCGGCGATAGCCTAGTTGGGAGTGGAACGGACTGCCGAGACGAATGTCCGCAGGTTCAAAACCCAAGGGCATAAAAAGTTATGTGTGTATTCTTTGTGAATTATCGCTCGCTTTAACGGTGAAGGAAAACATCGTGAGGAAACCTGCATATCTGAGAAGTTCTCTATAGGAATTTCGAAGGTATGTGAAGTCTGCCAACGCTCACTAGGCCAGCGTGGTGGACTATGGCCTAAAAACCCTCTCTGTTGTAGAGGAGGCCCGTGCTTGCAGTGGGCGTATCTAATACAGGGCTGATGTGGTGGTGGTGGATGTGGATATAAAACAACGTCGCCTCTGTGCTTATATATTCAATCGAATAAATTGAGTTATCACAGAGAATGACAAATGCATGATTGTTACGCTACCTCAGGCTTAATGGCCTACAAAAGGCTCCAACTATCTTCATCGAAATCAACATTCTCTTTTTGTGTCAAAATATCCAACTCAAAATTTCATATGCACATATTGCGATATCAATATTCAATATTTGTATCGGCTGCAAAAATTACAACACAATGGTCTGATACGACAGGTGATTCAAAAAGTCTTCCGATGAAATCGATATGGGCACTGGACCCGTGAATTTATTATAAACACAACTCCCATTTTAATTATACATTTGGCTTTGTATCAATCAACTGGACATAATTTAATAATTCATATTAAGCTTGCGAAGGCAGAAACATAACTATTCAACGTTTTGTGAACCTGTAATGTAAAGAAATATGAACGGAATAGCACACATTATATGAAATGAGAGAATGGTACAAGTAGATTATTAACTTAATATTACCTTATAAAGGGTTTTCTTTTACATAATGTATCCCTCGCTTATATTGTACGAAGTTTTATCTACGACCTGAATGGACCATCCAGCTTAGGAGTATCGTCTATAGAATCAGAAGAAAAGAAACGGCAATTGTAAATGTGTTGGCGCGTCTTGTTGAGATATTTATACTGTCTCGAAATAGATGCTCTGATAGCCTCAATTCGATCTTCTAAAAATATTTGTGCGATATTTTTTTAAAAATAGAACATAATATGCAGTTATTAAGTTACATAAGCTTTCATTTAATTTTGCACTTTGACAGCAATCAAAATTAACGTAAAATTTACACAATTCGTAATTTATAAAACACGAGCTATGTAGCAAATTTGTGTCAATGCCATTAAAAGCATAAACCTTATTAGTAACAAAGGAAATCATTATTCTAGTCATCAATAGCTAAGTACATACATATAAACTGTTATAAAATGCAGCGAACTAAACGCTGTAGTACTCTTGTGGGAGTTGCAACCGTTTGTGTTCCTCCATTCTTTGTTCCATTACGCGATGTACAATTTGCTCTCACGGCCGCCGCAGCGCAACTTACGAGAGTTGCAGTTTTATTATTTATGTGCTGTAAAGATACCTCGGCGGTAAAGTCAAGAATTTATTACATATGTTTAGAATGAAAAAGGAATGTATCTTTCAAGGATATAATGCTGTTTTTTTTTATATTTAGAGAAGATTTAGATTATTGTACTGGTGGTAGGTCTCTCATATGTAAAAGCCCGTCTGGGTGGGTACCAGCGCAATGTCTATTTCTACCGCCAAGCAGCAGTGTGCATGCACTGTTGTATTTCGGCTTGAAGGACATTGTAGCCAGTGTAACTATTCGACATAATGAGACTTAACATCTTATGTCTCAGGATGATGAGCGCAGTGGAATGCCACACAGTACTTTGTAACTCAAGGTGCTGGATGGTGTTGGTACTGTTTATGGGTGGTCGTATCCCTTACCATCAGGCGACCGGTATGCTCGTCTCGTCATTCAGTGCATTAAAATAAAAGAAGAATGGTGACTATTGTCCGACCTATTGCCATTTTAGCGATTGCTACTTTGAGGTCTTCATTGAATATATTGTATGCTCACTAGACCAACGCAGTATCGTTAGATTTATGAGACTATATTTCGTATTGCTGTCAAAATTGGTCTAGCTTGAGTAACAATAAAATACATTTTGGGTTGTATTGCTTACTTACATTTAGAAAAACGCGCATAAAGCCACGATCAAAAGCTTATATGTATACCCCATAACCGATACTCGCTGCCTTTCCTAACTCGTACCACATTTACAGCCAGGCAGAGTCGTTTTTCTAACACAAACGAGCTACTCATTTAGGACTGTGGTAGCTCGTTTAGAAAATTGTACCCAACAGAGATTTATATTTGTTTCAAAGAGAAAATTATCGTGCAAATATAGGTACAATGTTATAGAAATTGTGGCTAATATGGACCTCGGACCTTATATGGCACGCCTTGTATTTATTAGTTGCAAGGGGGTGTATCCGGATCTTAATGTATATTATACATGAGATACGAGTACTGTATTGTAAATAGCATGTGACGATTATGTGGGGTCGCAGGTTTGATGTCTAGGTTGAGCATATATTTGGGACAAAATCGTGTTTTTAGGATGGGATTTCCTAGGAAGTAGATCATATTTTCCGAAAGCTTCTATGACTAGAACGGGGAGTGAGAGTGCCGTTTACTTTGCCGCGTCAAGAGAAGCCAAATTTTTTTATTTTTTTTTAATGACCATTTTTCTTACGAGTATAGCAGACAAGGAACTTGGGTAACGATTCTGCAACGAACACTATGTTTAATTACACTACTATTCGCAAAGACTGATAAAAATGGATTACTGCGAAAAAAATATCCACCAAAAATGGAGCGAGTGTTTGTCAAGATAATATTTTGGCGTTTGATCGAACGAAAGTTTGTTTACAATTAAAATTGATGTGCGTTTCTCTTGTTGCAGTTGAAGCGAGGAGTTAACAGCAGAACTGGATCCTAACTGAGCGTCGCCATGGACTCCGAGAGGTGAGTGTTGTTTATTTCATTTCTATACAATATTACAATAACAAGAACGTATTGAGTAGGGCGGGTATCTTTTACGCCAACTTTACCTTTCAGGTGCAAAAATGTAATCTGAACAGTGTTATTTTCAATTATTTTAATTTTTAAAACCAGGAAACTACAAATTCCAATCTATATTAATGAAATGAAATAATTTATTCGAACCCATAAAATGTTATACATTATTTATATTCCGTCAATATTAACTCTACCACCAGTTCGGAAAGCAGTTCTCACTAGAGAAGAACGGGCAAGAAACTCTAGTGTTGCTCTTTTTAAAATCAGTTCAAGGTATAAAATACAATGCATTATGTAGCGAAAACAAAATATACAATTCAGTATTTGTTTACTTATGTTTAGAGCAGTTCATTTATATACTCGCAAAATAGGTAATACAAATTTAAATAAAAAATTTAATTCCAACACGAGTGCATAACTATCTCAGGAATCATGTAATATTTTTTTTTTTTTTTTTTTTTTTTTTTATAATGGCATTTGTGTTCACATTTTGCCAATGTCAAGTTTGGTTTGTATATTTTATTATCTGTAGTATGTCGAAGTAAAGCAGTGGCTACCTTACCAAGACTTTATCGAGGAGTTTTGGCGGCAACAGAAAAAACACTTGATTAGCACAATTATTTCAATTCACTTCATTTGAGCTCTTTAATAGAACTATATTGGATAATATACCACCATAATTATGCAATATAACATTAAATATCACCAAAATAATGAATTAAAACAAGAGCACCTCATGACACTTCCAAGTTCCCGCCAAAACTCTCATGTAATAATTTGATCTGAAATTATAAATAGTTCAACATCAATACAGGCTGTTTAAAAATGTTTTTTTCACGATATAATTCCTGTTCAGTTGTTTTTGTGTTCAGTTGACTAAAATACACACTTTCTTACAATATCGGTAAATTAAATTTACATTGACATTATTGCAAATTTTTCTTGCGATATGTGTTTTATTATTGCGAAACCAATTAACCCGAAAATCTTTAGAAAGGTAAATTGTTTTTTTTATTCAAGTTGCTCATTTTAATTCGGTTGCTCAAAGTGATTTTGCAAGGGGTGAGTTTCAAAACACCTGCTTGATAATAAATACACCTGCATGCAGGACTTCCTGTTATAAATTAGCTCCGATGACAGATTGGCCCTTTTTTTATTACTCTTTATATTAACCAATGGCGTCTCATTAAATACTTTTCATCCTCCCAAATGGGGTAGTTTCTTATGTTTGATTTTGTAAATTATATTGTATGTAACAGAAAATAATACGAAAAAGAAATTCTTCTGTGAAATCAGCATCAAAATTGGTTGAAAAATAAAGCAGTTATTCATATTTGGAACATTGTTGTGAGCAAAAGTGAGGACGTGCAGGTGATATCTCTTTCGCATGCACGCAGCGTTATGGCCGGCGACTCTCGGTGACGTCACAGTGTAATATTACTATTATTTGACAACTAACCCTTCCACCAAATTTCAAAGCTTTAAACTTACTAATTATTGCCCCAATTTTTAAAATTATTTTTCCTTTAGATATTGGATGGCATACAGTTTTGATAAATGGTCAACTACCTTATTGGCTGCTAATAACACCAGGACTAAATTGCTACTGTTCCACTGTTGGGCACTGGCATTTACAGTAAAAGAGTATTTAATAATTATTCCACCACTATGTATTAGCGAGTGAGGATATAATAATCTATACTAAAGTTATAAATGCGACAAGTTAGATGTTTGTTACTCAATCACGCCAGAACTGCTGAACGGATCGAGATGAAATTTGGCACACAGATATATATAGTCTGGATTAGCACATAGGCACTTTTTATCCCGTAAAAGTACATAGCGGAACTTTTATCCTGGAAAAGTATTTCAAACGGGCGGAGCCACGAGCAACAGCTAGTACACAAATAACTTCGAAGCGTCAGAGAAGCTCTAAGTGTTAGTTTCATGTTGAAAACTTCGATTTGAAGCAACAATTAGTTGAAAACAATTCTGTACCTATTAACGCATATGCATACTCACGCCTTTTATCCCCGAAGGGGTAGGCAGAGGCGCAACTAGTGCACCCACTTTTCGCCGTGCGTATTCCATCCCATGTTGATAGGGGGCGAGCCCATCGCCATATCGGGCACAAATTCCAGATTCCGGGCTGATACTAAATAGAAAAATTCAATATCTGCCCGACCCAGGGATCGAACCCGAGACCTCAGTATTGCAGTCGTACCGTAATACAACTACGCCACCGAGGTAGTTATTAACCGTGGAATCTAAACTCCTTTACTCGTTAACAGTAAAATGTTTGTGTTTCTGACCTACAAAATTGTTTGCATGCTTCACGGAGATTTCAACGCTTGTATTTGTAGAATGAAAAGGAATATGTGGAAAGGAGAAAAGAATTCGTTCATTTACTCAAATATGTGTTGTATGAAGTTAGAGTATTTAGGGGTCTCAAAATATGTTAATTAGTTCGTATAGGATTACAATATTGAGTGTAGTGCAGTTTTATTAAATTTCCGATCAGCGAGCAACGTAATGTCTTTATGGTCACCAGAATTGTGCTGGGCTATAACTTCGTCTAAAGGGCTTATAATATGCTAGGTGTTCGCGACTCCACCGTGGAAGACCTGACCCGACTCTTCGCGACTCCACCCGCGTGGAAGACCTGACCCGAAGTAACTCTCACTGTGTACTTTTCTAGAATAAAATTAGTTTCTTTGCCTTATTCCAAAATGTTCCATCCGTGCAAAACTTCATCCAAATCTTTTCAGCGGTTTTTGCATTTATTTTAACATCAAATTCAAACCTCCAAACATTTTCACAAACTTTCGCATTGATATTATTAAGAGTATTCAAATATATATTCCCTCGTCAACCTATATCAAATGTCCATTTGTCGAGAGCCATTACCTACAATGCGTAGCCACGCGCCAACTAAAAAATAGGTTCTCTTTACGTCCCCACTCGAGGGTAACAAAGGGCCCGGCCCTTCCTGCCGCACAATGGCCATTAGAAACCCATCACTTGTTGCTCCACTGGCTACATCAGCGTTGCTATACAAGCGACAGATGCTCACGTAAATATGGAGTGGAATGTAATTTGAATGTTCTGGAATATGATGTATGTTTTGTATAATCTTTACACAGACATTGGGCGGAGCTCTTGCTTTTTTGTGTATGGTATATAGTGCATATTGTTGCTTAGCGGTAGAAACGGACAAAGCAGTAGGAGCTGCCGATATACTCCAGAGTATTAGATAGCGTGAATTCCCAGTCTATCTTTGGTTTTCAGTATTACAGTAACTATGATGTAGTTTCATTAATGATGTAACGATAGGCTCATTAATTAATTATATTTCCCAATTACTTTATGAGATTTGAGGCTCCATGATATGGTTGGAAAAAATATATAGGTATAATATTGACAGATCGTGTTCTGCTGAGGGAGTTTCTTGCGCCGCTTCTTCTTCACAGCGATCAAATGTTCCGAAGCGGTGGTAGATTCATGACGATTCAAAAGAGCTTGATTTGAATAAAGAAAATTTTGAGTTTGAGATTCATGTTAATAAATAAAATAAAAATAAAAAATAAAAATAAAAAAGCCTTTTATTTCCTGATACAAATTACTTAAATTTGTGCTAACTTATTGTACTTAATACTAAATATATCAGGAGATTCATGTTAGTTCTATATAAATGTAATCAGGGAATACTACTGAATATAATGTATTGATTACAACCTGAATACTACGGAAATTAATAGAATGTAAGTATACTCGAGGGAAGTTGAAACAAAAATTATAATTTGTATACATTTCTTTATTTTTGACTGTTGCGGCTTTCCCTCAGAGATTTGATAATTAATTCCAAGTCGGGTAACATACCCGTGTATTATGAAATAAATACCTCAAAAAAAAACATTCTGGAAATCGAAGCCAAAATTTCAATACATAAATCCTTTGACACTATACAAAGTAAAGCTATCAGTTTATTCAACTTACTATCTATCCATAGATACAATAAAATATAGCTCTTATTCAACACTACCATACTAATGATCTGTGGGCGTAGAATGTGACACGAAGACGCAACTCGTAAAACGATGTCGTTTAATTTTGATGTTTGTGATTGATTGAGAGACCAATACGTCAGTCACGTGTTAGTCTCTCAACCAATCCCAATAAGACGAAACGGAGACGTGACGTGTTTTTTTGTCACATTCTAAGCCCTTTTATTTTAGTCGCGTATCGTGTATTATTGACACACTTCAAAGCGATTCAATCAAAATGTAAATCGAAAGCCAGACGTATGCCTAAAAAAAAATATGAAAAATATGTAGTGTCACAATGTTTTTCGTTACATAAATATTGCGAATGAAACCAATAATATAATATAGAATATGGAACCGAATTTTCCACGTGAACGATTTTCCACTTTATTATTATGTTATAACGTCGAGAATCTCATAAGGTTTGTACATTTTACAAATAAATTTCGAGAAATAGGAACTCAAGTTGCAAGAATTCTCCGCTATGTCTTTATTGACATTTAAAGCGCGTCGCGGCGTATCTGCCCCTGTACTGGAAAATATACTTGTATAATGCAGTAGCTTTTGCTGGAGGCTCCACCTCCAATATTTAATATCTACACATCTCTAACTGCCTCGACTGCCTCGGTGGCGTAGTTTACGGTGCGACTGCAAGGCTGAGGTCTCGGGTTCGATCCCCGGGTCGGGCGAAGTGATATTGGATTTTTCTGTTCAGTATCAGCCCGGAGTCTGGAATTTGTGCCCGGTATGGCGATAGGCTCGCCCCCTATCACATCATGGGACGGAATACGCACGGCGAAAAGTGGGTGCACTAGTTGCGCCTCTGCCTACCCCTTCGGGGATAAAAGGCATGAGCATGCATGCGTACACATCTCTAAGCAATACTCAAACATCTTTATAATATAAATAATCAACCCTTATAAAGAGAAGCCGCAATCACAGTCCGAATGATTTCTTGATACACATTTCGTACATTTTTCATTAGGTAATCAGTTGATCGTAACCTTGGCCCAGCCGGAAACCTTGTAATGTAGTGTTTGGTTACCCCTCCCCAGAGGAGACGTGGAGGAGTGGGGTAATCCAGTTAGTTCCCCTCTGTTATGGTAAATATTTAATTCGGATTGCGCGCAGGTGAACTGTTGAATATTGTATTGTTATTGTTATTTGCGACGTTATATTATTTATTGTTTGTATTAGTTTGTCATATAGTATGAGAATTAATTTAGTTTGAAGGACATTGTAGCCAGTGTAACTACTGGACATAATGAGGCTTAACATCTTATGTCTCAGGACGAGCGCAGAGGAATGCCACACAGTACTTTGTAACTCAAGGTGCTGGATGGTGTTGGTACTGTTTATCGTTGTTTTTTGGTCGTATCGCTTACCATCAGGCGAACGGAATAAAATAAAAAGTTTTCTATGGCACTGCCTCGTTGCTGTAGTTGTATTGCGTGCGTACGACTATCGCACTGAGGTTTCGGGTTTGTATCCCGGGTGCTGGTGAAATGTGGGTGTTACACCACTGCCTACCCTTGTCAAGGGAAAAGGCGCGATGCTAAGTATGTATGTAAGTTTTCTATAAGTGTTAGCTCGTAATGAAACTTAATTATTGTCTACTAAAAAAATCTTAACAATGACAGACAGACAACGCACACCATAAACAAGTCTTGCCGGTCGTCATGTTTTTGGGCTTCTCTTCATTTACCATCAAGTGAGACCACAGAGAGCGCTGGCGTCGTATTGTGTTTTAGGGACTTTTATAGCGGGAAATGCTTTTAACGCGGAAGAAGCCGCGAGCAACACGTAGTATTATAATATTTTGCAAAATATGAATTGTGAAATGTGAATCTGCAAAACGCTTTTCTCCCGTCCCTAACTCTCAAATAATGTATTTCCCTTATATTTTGCCGTATACGAATCCTATGAACTTTATTTCTTGCGCACGCCGCACATTTCTCCCTTCACTAACTCACAAATGATACAAAACAGACAGCGGCATACTTGATGAAACGTTTTCCTTGAAGAGGGGAGAAGAGGGGGGAGGAGACCCTTAACATTGAGTATGATACAACGGATCTGTGTGTTATTACTTTTGTGAATGTTATTCTAGTAAGAAAGTTGGTATGGAGGTAGTAAGGACTCTGCTAGTGATGTTCTTTGACGCATATTTATTTTGTGCTTGCACATTGTTGCTCGGAAGCAGAGATAGACAATGCTCTTACGAGAGAATTTTGCTATAATGTGCAAATATACTCGTACAAAAAAGCGAATTCATTCTCAACATCGAATTCTGTTATATATAAGAATTTATGATCTAAAAATTCTAAAACAAATACGGACTAACAAAAAATTGGAATCCAATTTAAAAACATGTCCAACGTGTTTTTTGACTGAACAAAGTTTGATAAAAGTCATTGTTTAGCATGTCAGTTCGGTTATTGAGTTTTGTTCGAAATTCGCAGTTGGAAAACGTGTGAGATAAATTGAAAAATATTTGATAGAAATTGTAAATACATGTGTTATTTGGACTAAGTTTTTATGACATTTAACTCAGTTTTTCTGACGAGGATGGGGATTGTCTACATCAAACTACGTATCCCACGATTTTAAAGTGGGTAGTTTGTGCCTTAGGATTATAATCCTGAAATTATATGATTAGATTGTCTAGAGGATAGACGTTTGGCAGACAGCCAAGAAACATGTGCAAAACTCTTAGATTAATAACGACGTAAAACTATAAAACTAGATTTAGCTATCACTTCCACCAATATTATAAATAAGTCAAGACTTACTTATTAGCTCTATAATCTATAATCTGATGCTCTTTATTCTCAACAGTAAAAGCACTAGCTTTTTCAAATAATTGGGGTTTTGCAAAATTTTGTACAATACATTTTTTTTTCATACGGTCACGGCAATCTGATCCTACTGCACCTGATGGTAAGCAGAGAGGTCCAGATAGAGAGTCGAGTGACGAGCCATGATTATCCCGCGTCAGTCGGCACAATTATGACGGCCCGTTAAAAGCACTGAAGTTACTTTATAAATACATAAAAACAATGATGTTTACCAAAGACTGCCTTACTTGATTTATTGACAAAAACATAGCAAGCCGTTTATCATTCCGGTCAGGGTCGTTTTATTTCGCAAATTTGAAGTCAGAGGCATTGCGCACGTGGCGAGTGGGATAATCGATTAAAAGATTTGGAACAAACCTATTTCAATATAACCTGGTTTAAAGCTTTAGGTTCTCGCAAACTTAAATTCTGGCAACTATATCTTGAAAAATCACCTCTCTTTGAAACGTTTTTATCTTTTTTATTTGCCGCTAAGAAGTATGTAAGTTGTAAGTATTGCTTGATGTGAAGAACATTGAAGTCAGTTTAATAGGCATTATGAAAGAACAGCTCATGTCTCATGGTGACGAGTAGCTTGCCGCGCACGTGCAAGCTTTGGAATGAACTCCCTGCATCGGTGTTTCCCGAGCGCTATGACTTGTCCTTCTTCAAACGAGGTTTAAAAAGAGTGCTCACCTCCCGGTAGGCAACGGCTTGGCTGTGCCTCTGGCATTGCTTTAGTCCATGGGCGGCGGATGCTGCTTACCATCAGGCGGACCGCTCGCTCGTTTGCCTACTAAGGCAATAAAAATAAAAAAAAAAGAGCTCAATGCTATTTAAAGTTATTTGGTAATTGCTATTGTAAGAAGTGGTTGTATGCCATTAGTTTGCTTGCAAATCTTAAATTTATGAAAAATATACTTGGTAATTCTGTGTAGCAATTTAACAAATACACTCTATTCTGTGATTCAATAGGAACAAAAAACAGCCGTTATTTCAAATAGTTAAATACGATGATATTCCTTTACATAACTTAATCGCTACGATTACGTTTCAATTATTTTGAGCTGTCATGAAGCGCTGGGTGCAATGACTAGTTACACAACCGTTATAACATCTGTTACAGATGATATTCACTTTCGTTGGGCGGCGCTTGCGCAATGCACAACTTTGCGTTTCATTTGATAGATTGCTGCTACCGGATCGTTATAATTATTTTATCGTTATTATTAATCTACTGTTAGATTGATATTGGGATTTCCGCTTGATCCTATCTGGAATTTGTGCTCAATATGGCGATATAAGCGGCGATAGCCTAGTTGGGAGTGGAACGGACTGCCGAGACGAATGTCCGCAGGTTCAAAACCCCAGGGCACGCACCTCTGACTTTTCTAAAAAGTTATGTGTGTATTCTTTGTGAATTATCGCTCGCTTTAACGGTGAAGGATAGCATCGTGAAGAAACCTGCATATATGAGAAGTTCTGTATAGGAATTTCGAAGGTATGTGAAGTCTGCCAACCCGCACTAGGCCAGCGTGGAAAACCCTCAGTAGTCAGTCTAAAACCCTCTCAGTAGTAGAGGAGGCCCGTGCTCAGCAGTGGGCAGTATATAATACAGGGCTGGTATGGTATAGTATGGTATGGCGATAGGCTCCTATCACAACATGGGACGGAATATATAAGGCAAAAAGTGGAAGCCCTGGTTGCACCTCTGTCTACTCCTCCGTGGTAAATGGCGTGATGTATGTATTGTTTACATATAGATCCAAGGCACATTACGGTAATTAATGAGTGTCAATGCGTAATTTTAATGTACTGTAATTGAGCTGATATTCTAGCACGTTTCAATGGTCAAATTGCAATAAATTGTTATGGTAGCAATGCACTTGTGGTATGGGTGACGTCAGAGAATTGTGCCTGATGTAGACCTTAATTCGATTCTTACACATAAATACCAATAGCCAACAATGCATGAACTTCTACCTACCCTTCAGGAGATATACCCACGGTATATGATTACATTGAGTGCGTAGTTAGTACAAAGGCTTACAGTATTGCTCTCCTTTTGCGCCACAAACCACGCACGAGTACCCAAAAGTCGGAACCGACTCCATTATCCAAGTTAGCTCGTATTAATATACAGCTCAAGAGCTCTTTGTTATGCATTCAATAGGGTTGTCAGGTTATCTATCTGACGTTGAGGTAACGGTAAGAATTGCATGGTTCTTGTAGTTTAATGATAGTATCCGCAGTGTTAGTTTACAGTCCTGTTTTGAATTTGAAACATCTACCAGGTTTAGAAAGATTTACTAAGTTAGAAAATTAAAACGAAAAAGATATGGACGAATTTAAATAGAAATTGTTGTCAACATGAAGTTATATTGGCAAAATGAATGCTGTATGTGCCTAACAAGTTACTACTTGATTTAAACGCTCTCAAAATATTAATCACTCAAGTATTATATTCTGGTCAAACATGACATTATATTTTTATGCCTATTCACCTTATCAACCCAAAATATCACTTTGCCAAGGTATTTTTTATGAACAAGCATAAGAGGGCCATTTATCTTAAGTCGATTTGAAATTATAGTCTTAGGATAAAACGGTTTGTGAGGGTATATGTAACGTACTGTACCAGTTGTGAAAACCAGTCGAGCTATCAAACTAGTAGTGGAAGTGACAGTTGGGTGTAAAAAGGGTGCCGTAACGATATGTACGCTCTTTCGGTCTCAGTCGGCCCCAGTATCAGTCGTAGTCTTGTGGCAGTTGAGTAAGTTGTGCATTTAATCTCGTACCGGTCAGTCGATTGGTGATATCTTTGCGAAAGTATTTTTGTAAAATCAGTGGTAGATTTTTTTTATTTAAATCGAAATCGCTTCTGTTTCTAACAATAGTTTACCAGATGCCGAAGATTAAGACAACCATTGCAAATTGTGCACATTTTTCTTAATTTTCCCTGTCATTGTGTGTTAAAATATGTGCCAAGATATTATATTCCACATCCCAAATTTTAATACCTTTGTCCTGCCACAATATTGTAAGCGACGGTAACCCTACAGGGGTGTCAGCCCTAGCAACAATAGGCACGTTTACGCCTCGCACTGGGCTACATTCACGGACTCTGTGCTTCCCGGCGAGGTAAAGGATTACGTGTTTGTAATGGATTAGTGGGAAAATGTTTCGGTTTGTTCGCGGTATCCCCTTTGTCACTCCCCTTTCTTAACCTATTCAAGATTCAATATCTTTTGAATTTGCATCATAAAATTTTAGAAATGGTGTTTTCTTTTTTATTTATTTTGTATTGTCCTTTATTATCAATATATTACAACTGAACTGTCTACGAATAAGAATTGTCGTTTTCTTAAATTATAATATATTTTTTTTCTTTTTATTTTTCTACGAAATCCGGTCCATGCTTTTTCTATGTAAGAATAATCTCTTCTTTCTTATTTAAGTCTTTTTACGCCTCTCCCGTAAATAGTTATTCAACTAGTCATGGAGAATATTTTCTCTATGGACTAGGTACCGCCATTTATTATACACAAAAACCCTGCACAACTTATTTTTTTTTTAAACTAGAGTAAACTATTTCTTATTAGTTTTAATTCTGCCAGTATACCAAGCAAGCGATACATTTTGCTATATATATTGTTTATCAAGTCGTAAGAAATCTGTTTTATATGCAAGGAATGTATCAAAACAATTCAGGTGTATGTGATACGAAATAAAGGGTAGTGGAGCGACACTCCTGGTAAACAACGGCGAAACACTTAGTGACGTCACTAGCGGTTGACACTATACACTTAACTCGAAGGACGTATAAAAGCAATTTTGTTTCAAATTGCATTTTTATGATATTGAATTATAAGTTATATTAGCTTACAACTTGGCTTTTAATTTTATTTTTATATTACCTACTCCTAGTTTTCTAGGTAGGCCTTATGCGCTGGTCTCTTTATTTATTTATTTATTTTTTCGCGGGGAAAAAACGCGTTATCGCTACCACCACTGGGGGGTGGAACGGTTATGTTGGTTTCACACAGTATGCGCTGGTCTCTTGTATGGTAGAGCTCGTCAGGGTAAGGACCACTGCATTGTCTATTTTTTGCCACAGGTTTATGCAAGGATATGTTGGTATTCTGAGACATAAATATAATAGGGTAGTTGACTACTTTTTTTTAATACATTTATCAAAAATGTATGCCATCCAAAATCTAACGGAAAAATAATTTTCAAAACTTGGGGCAATTATTTGTAAGTTATAAGGCTTTGAAATGTGGTGGAAGGGGTAGTTGTCAAATAACAGTAATATTACACTGTGACGTCACCGAGAGTCACCGGCCATAACGCTGCGTGCGTGCGAAAGAGATAGCGCGATATCCGCTCCACGTCCCCACTTATGCTCACAACAATATTTAAAATATGTATAACTGCTTTCTTTTTTCAATCAATTTTGATGCTGATTTCACAGAAGAATTTTTTTTTCGTATTATTTTCCGTTACATATAAAATAATTTACAAAATCAAACATACGAAACTACCCTATTGTGTCAAAGCAACGAGTATCACAGTGAATTAATTGTATTTCAAAATTCAGTTGTTTTTACTGTCTATGAGCATTTATATCGCTGACCACCAGGCGAGAGCCACTAGCAGTTGATTTAAAAATCTTACCCATAGATCAATTCTAGGGCTTTCAATATTGTACACGTTATTAATTTATTACCATCCGCGTGGAATTTCGTCAAAATTCTATCAATTTCATTACCCTCCCTTTTATAAAATCAATGTCAAAATAAAGTCGAGGATGTCGGTCGAAAACAGTAGCTTAAAACATTAAAAACCTTGGAAGGAAAACACGAAAGTTGGGCTCACAGTGTCTGAAAGTTAAACACGAGGTTAACACTCCCACTAATGCCTTTGTAATGTTGGAAGATTTGGTTGCGCTATTTTAAAGTCATTATAGAGACTTGATGAGAATGTACGGTATTTGATCTCTTTGTGAATAAATGAAACGAGCAAGTTGCTCGCTTAATGCTAAGGGCCACAACTGAGTGTTAAATTAGCAACAACATCGAGATCTTTATATAAAAATGTAAAATATCATAATGTAAACATAGTTCACGAATAGAATATCAACCATAAAACAATAATTGTATGATACACTGATTTACTGGTGGTAGGTCTCTCATATGTAAGAGTCCGTATGGGTGGGTACCACCGCAATGTTTATTTCTACCGCCAAGCAGCAGTGTGCATGCACTGTTGTGTTTCGGTTTGAAGGACATTGTAGCCAGTGAAACTACTGGGCATAATGAGACTTAACATCTTACGTCTCAGGATGACGAGCGCAGTGGAATGCCACACAGTACTTTGTAACTCAAGGTGCTGGATGGTGTTGCTGCTGTTTATGGGTGGTCGTATCGCTTACCATCAGGCGAACGGCATGCTCGTCTCGTCATTCAATGCCATAAAAAAAATACAATTTTTTTTAGCGGATCTGTGTTATACAGACAACCCTAATTTATAATAGTATTTATATGGCTGTATATTTAAAATGTTCGCAGTCCTTAAAGGCCTGAATCATGAGATTTGTAGGGTACACCGCACTAAGCGCAGGGACGTGTAAATATATGAGGTATTTCGTCCCTTTAAGGGCGAGCCTGTAAGTTTTTCGTTTGCGGAGAGAGTAAATAGATGCTTCCCTTAACTGACAAATGGTAAGCTGTACCGACAGAGTACAATCCCTTGACATTACCTGGCATTTTATTGGTCTAACTTGACATTTATTTGGTACGTGATCGGATTGATGTATTGGAAAATATGATAACTGAAAAGATATCTAAACCGATTTCTTAAAGTATAATACCTAGCCTGAAGTAATATATTTGTCGATATTGGAAATTTATAAATTTATGTATAGCTCCCAAGGAAATAAGTCGAATAGGTACTACTAGTTTCCTCTATATGGAATACATTCTCGAATCCACTTTTCGCAAGATGCATCCACCTAATTCTATTATAACTATCCATTCATCCTAACGACCGCTAAAGTGACAGATACAATGTCTGCGAGTACAATTTATCTAGCGGACAACGGCATTACCGGCATACATAATTTAGCCGGCGAAAGCGCTTGAGTTGCGCACCGCACGCGCCCTGAATGCTGTGTTTAACACACGTTTCCCCACAAAAATACCTATCTTTGGAAACAACTTTACTTTAAGATAGTCTGTATTCGAAGTTCGAATGTTTTTTTAAGCACCGGTAGTCGAAGATGTTCATCATGAGATACGATTGAAAGACTTTTTGAATGAACGATTTAATGTTTTTATATAAGTAGGTAATTCAATATTAATTTTAACTAAACAATGTAATTATGTTGTTACGTAATTCAAGAGATAGGTTGTTTACATAACACGGCGTGCCTTATATCATGTTTTATGCATGCATGTCGGCACGCATTAAATCAATTTAACATTGTCAAAGAAATTAGTAAGCAATCGTGAACAATTATAATGTAGGAAATACTTAACTAATAAATGAGCATGTCGCTGTGGTAATTTGTGTTTTCTTTGACTTTAAATAGTACAAGTATTTTACTTTTTTTATTTATAGATTATGTGTAGATTTATAGTCTAAGTCAGTTAATAATTATTCAACGATATAATAAGAACAAAAAGGTGTAAAATATTAGTATGTAAACAACTTATTAAAAAAAACATCGACTTTTCTTTATTAATTACAATTATAATTAAGGTAACTAATTCTTTCTAAAACAATACACAGAAAAGTAATTAAATTACTAAACAAAGTTTTTAATTGGAATACAGCAAAATAGATCCAATAAATAAAATAAATCCAATTAAAGTAACAAAAAATGTAAATGCAATTCATGCCGTAGTTGGAATAAAAAGTTTAGTCCACGAATTGATTTGCAAAGTTTCCAAACAAACTAATGGATTTGTTTTAATGGCCTGCGGTGTGTCGATAGTTTGTGAACGAGAGGTCGTGGATTCGTTTCGCGCAACGGGAACATATTTTTATCATCTGCAATATGTGTCTAACACTTATGATTTCCTATTGTTAAGGTGGGAATTACGATGTTCTTAAGGGTCAAATTTATAGGTGCAGCATTTTTAGTCCGGAAACAAGATAATAAACATTGCATGCTTCACTCCTCGCGATTATATTACCATAACTTTCAGAAGACAAAAACATAAAATCCAAATTATTATTTTGTTCTCTTCAATTACTTGGCATCATCATCATCAGCCACATGACGTCCACTGCTGAATATAGGCCTCCCCTAAAGATTTCCAGATGGACCTGTCAAAGGCGGCACGCATCCAGTGTGTTCCTGCGACCTTTATCAATTACCTGTACTGTATTCGAATTCATAGCATCTAAAAAATATATTCATAAAAGTGTTTTTTCTTTGTTTACATTATATATTTGAATCCTTTACTATGTAGGGCACTTATAGACAGTGCTAGCCCTAGACAGAAATCGTCTTTTAGCGCCCTATGGTCAATGATATTTTTTTTTAAATAAAGTCATTGTTAATTAAAGTTGAATATAGTAACTTTAATGTATTTAATGGTAATTAATTTATTTAATCTTTATTTGTTCCTCAAAAAATAATTTTGATTCGTCTTGAATTCTATTGACATTTTAATTAGGGGCAGCCACGCGCCTGTGACAGGCGCCATAAAAATTATATTTTCCCTGGAAATTGTTATTCGCATTTGGTTGTTTGGCGCCCTTTCTACCTGGCGCCTGGAGTGACCGCACCTCTCGCTCTACGCTAGGGCCGCCACTGTCTATACCTACCTAAACTCACTTATCAGAAGTTGATATTGGCAGCATATCCAACCAACCCTACATAAGATTAAACCCACCTCACTTCACATCGTCAGATTCCGGAAGTGTTGAACGGTAATGCCACTGATTAGCTCGAGAGGGTAATTTTCGATTCGCCGCGTGCGTCCAGCGCGGGATATGTACGCGGGAACAAGAGTACGGAGAAATTGACCGTTCCCGGACAGAACAATCATGGATAATGTCAGGATAGTAATTGTTACTTGCCTTTTTGAGATTTTTACATTTTAATTAGATAGACTGCCCCGGTGGCTTAGTTGTATTACGGTACGACTCCAATGCTGAGGTCTCGGGTTCGATCCTCGGGTCGGGCAAAGTGAAATTCGGTTTTTCTATTCAATATCAGCCCAGAGTCTGGAATTTGTGCTCGATATGGCGATGGGCTCGCCCCCTATCACATCATGGGACGGAATATGCACGGCGAAAAGTGGGTGCACTAGTTGCGCCTCTGCCTACCCCTTCGGGGATAAAAGGCGTGAGTTTATGTATGTCTGTATGTTAAATTAGATACATACATATCCACTCACGCACTTTTCCCATAGGGACAGGTACTTAGGCCCAGACTATTGAGCGTCAGCCGTCACCTGATACGATCTTGACATCGTTTGCCTCTTCCATATTCTTAGTTCTCATATATTTTTGCAGGTTAAGAGTACTTCTAAGTAATTTGATATATTTATTAAATGGGTGTAGCTTATATTTGGGCCTTGAATTGATTAATCAAATTGGTGACATTATGTAATGATTTCTTATATTTACGCGAATGTCAGATATTGAAATGAACTATTTTGCGAATTTTATCGCGGTTTTTGACTTTTGTATTTTTTCCCGACGTTTCGAAGGCTTAAATACAGGATAAAATACATAATTAAGAAACCGCGATAAAATCCGCAAAATAGTTTAATTTCAATTGGTGACATTAATTCTGATTGGTAATATAGTTACAAGTTTTTTACGCCCATTTTATAACTTGTCGTTTATCCCTGAAGGAGCACGTAGAGGTCATAGGTTGCAAGCCTTATCGCCATACATGATACAAATGAGGAAAAACATACATGATGTATTTTCTATTAAAAAAGAAAAACAGAGTACTTACATGGTACACGAGGCGATATCGAACTCGGGACTTTATACTTTCTTATAATACATAGTATAAAACAAAGTCGCCTCAAACACTACCGAACGGATTTTGATGAAATTTTCTGGTATGGAGATAGTTTGAGACTCTGGGAAGGTTTTAGGCTACTTTTTATCCCGGGAAAATATATAGCGGTACTCTTATCCCGGGGAAACTGTCACACGAGCAAAGCCGCGAGGATTCTCAACAAAATTCATTAAAAATCAGCAGGGAACGTTGTCATTAAAATAAGCACAAGCACAGCCCCATGTAGCTGCAAAACTAACATAAATAGATCTTCAAAGTCGCGTGCAAATTATGACCAGATAATAAAACTACTCTTGAGACTCGAAGTAAAATTGATCTCCATTGAGATCAAGGATCTATTATTTTACTCGATTTCTTGTAAAGTAATTGTTATAAGAAACCGTTTGGAGAAGTTTCGGCCAATTAAAACGCCATTGAAGAATCTGTATCAACGGGGGAGGGAGTTGGTTGGGGATCATAGTGCAACAAATTCTTACTCAGTTGTTTTTTATAGATTAAATATTATTATAAAATAATAAATAAATTAAATCAAACGGTAATTTCAGTTTAAATATAGTAAAAGGTGATCGGTTATATTTCTTTTGCCTTGTAACATATGACGTAACTTAAAAGAAAGTATTTTTCATCATCTTATACTTGTTATTACCTCTTTGTAAAATGTAATTGCAATAAATAATGTACCTACAACTAGTTTACTTGTTTTCCAAAAGAAAGTGAAAAACGATAACGTCACCGTAATTGGTGAATTCCAAAATTGAAATTATATTTTGTGAGTAAATTTTGTGTTGTTTGACACAGTAAATAAGATACCCTAAAATGAATGCCTGAATTCATCCCTGGCCAGACTTATTAATGTGAAAGATTTCATGCCCCCTATTTTGAGTAATAAAAGAATAATTGCCAAGTATCTTAACAGAAGTTTAGGCTTTATTTACAAATAATAATATATTTTAGTTTTAATTGTCTGAAATAGAATGTTGAGTATCAATTTAAGCAATTGATTTATAGACTTGTACTTAGATGCGGTCATTTTTAAACCTTTATTCAAATGGTTTATTTTAATTATTCAGTAAAACAGACTTGCGGCTCGTTCACAATGCCCGAGTATAACATTAACAACAACATTAAGTTAAAAACTGACATAGAAAAAACATAATTCGCGTCGGTTACATTAATAATTTTGAAGCGAATTTTGTATTCGATGTTGTTATATTTACTTTGTTTTTTTTATTGCATCGAATGATGAGACGAGCATGCCGTTCGCCTGATGGTAAGCGATACGACCACCCATAACAGTAGCAACACCATCCAGCACCTTGAGTTACAAAGTACTGTGTGGCATTCCACTGCGCTCGTCATCCTGAGACATAAGATGTTGTTAAGTCTCATTATGTCCAGTAGTTACACTGGCTACAATGTCCTTCAAACTTTAACAGGCGATTAATTTTTTTTTTTTATTTTTTTTTATTATAATGGCATTTGTGTTCACATTTTGCCAATGTCAAGTTTGGTTTGTCTATTTTATTATCTGTAGTATATCAAAGTAAAGCAGTGGCTACCTTACCAAGACTTTATCGAGGAGCTTTGGCGGCAACAAAAAAACACTTGATTAGCACAATTATTTCAATTCACTTCATTTGAGCTCTTTAATAGAACTATATTGGATAATATACCACCATAATTATGCAATATAACACTAAGTATCACCAAAATAATGAATTAAAACAAGAGCACCTCATGACACTTCCAAGTTCCCGCCAAAACTCAACAGGCGATTAGAACTATACAAGCTATATTTTTAAACGACTTCAAAAAGGAGGAGTTTCTCAATTCGACTGATTTTTTTGTAATTAATTTCTATTTCGTTTTGCGACAAGCCTTTTTTTTTTTTTTTTTTTTTTTTTATCGCGGCGCAAGCTAAAAAGTGGCAACTTTCGTCTGATACAAAAATGCAATATCATAAAATGTTGATGCACCACAATAATCGCAGGGAACCTAACTTCCTAGAGAAGCTTCTAACCAACAATCAATCAATTAACAGAACGGGCCTTGCTGTTTCTTAGTACTTAAAGCTTGGTGGATTGCTATGCCAAGTCCCCAATCATGAGAACGTGATCTTTAGATCCTTACTTTTTTTTAGCAGTCCATTTAAGTGTATCGCGTTTTGGGATCAGCCTGTACTTATATATTCGGTTTCACAGAGGCAAAATTGTGTCTACTGACAAGGAATAAACATCTCGTCAGTCAACACTATTTTGACCCCACTCACTGACCATCAGATGCAGTGGGGTGGTTTTGACACGCGTATAAAAAAAGTTCACACTATCCAATCCTACTTTCCACTCGGTAATAAAGCAAATAGTACTAAAACATTTTGCTCGATGTAAACATGGCTTAGCCCGGCACGGATACCCGGGATGACAGCCGATAAGGACCGGACGCGCTGGAACACGGGTTCTATCGGAAACAACATCTAGATACAATAGTTACTATTTGTGAAGTTATGTAATGCTTTAATGCCATTATTCGTGGATGTTTATCCTTTGGGCTTGGACTGCCTCGGTGGCGTAGTTGTATTATGGTACGACTGCAATGCTGAGGTCTCGGGTTCGATATCGTTCAAAGTGATATTGGATTTTTCTATTCAGTATCAGCCCGGAGTCTGGAATTTGTGCCCGATATGGCGATGGGCTCGCCCCCTATCACATCATGGGACGGAATACGCACGGCGAAAAGTGGCTGCACTAGTTGCGCCTCTGCCTACCCCTTCGGGGATATAAGGCGTGAGTATGCGTATGCGTTTATCCTTTGGTAATTAAAACGTTGGATTTAAACGTGATGTTTGTAGAAACGGCTTTTTAGCATCACGTAATACTTGTCTATCAGTTTATAGTAAGTCAACTTAGTTGGGGAAGGCAACATTACCGATTCTTTGGTTGTTGTTAATTTATTTGACGTAATTAGGCGGCAAAGACGTCACTCTGCCCTCTCTAAAACCACCCAACAAGGAGCTTCACCTAGATCATCTGAAGATGGAACAAGGCCAATTCCACTACCGGGTGCATTGATATTCGCGCAGCATCCTATCGCATCAAGTCTGAAAGTGAAGCCCGCTTCGAATGTAAACAACTTTACTCGATATTGCTATTTTATTACTCTTGATGCAATTCTGCTTCCTCGTTTCACTGTATTTAGGATGAAGATGTCTTGGAGGCTAGTTTTTTTTTTTTTAGGTAGGCGATCCTGCAGTCGACACCGGGGGAAACCTGAGAACACTGGAGCCCCCCGGCTTGACGACTGCAGGGGCCTGGGAGGGGAGTGGAGGAGGAATATGGAAGGGAAGGTGGGGGGAAGGGAGGAAGGTTCCCAGGATGGGCGGAAAGAGAGGGTGCCAGGAAATTTTCGCGGGTCCTTTTAGGCCTCAATGTGTTTTCAACCAAGAGGTATACACACTGAACTGTGGGCCTCGACCCGCGGCTAATGTCCCCCCGCGCATGGGCGTGCATTGGGTAGTATTAGACCATACCAGCTCTATATTATATACTACTGAGCGCGAGTCTCCTCTACAACTGAGGGTTTAGGCCTTCGTCCACCACGCTGGCCTAGTGCAGGTTGCCAGGCTAGTATTGATTGAATTATAATGTGCTTATTTTTTAATGGGTTTTGCTATTAGGTTTCGCTGGCACCATTAACCATTTATTGATTTTGGCAATTAGATGTTTATGACGTCGTAACAACGCGCAAACAGTTATTTTATTCGGGTTTAGTCTTAGCTTAGGTTTAGTCTGTATCTTTTCTGTATCTATTTGTGCCCGATATAGAGATAGGCTATATCACATCATAGGATGGAATGCGCGCGGCGAAAAGTGAGTGTCCTAGGTGCACTTCTGTCTACACCTTTGGGGAGGCAGGATGTGTGTTTTTGAAGGAATTTATTGACTTCATTTATATTAAAAAAAAATTGATACTTATTATCATATTTTCTGTAAAAAACTATTTTGCAAGCCACCAATTGGCAATATAATATCATCGGTATATGTTTAAGCGACGAAAATACGATTATCGTATCGAAATTTCCTAAGTGTTAAAACGAAGTAAAGTAGTTTGTATTTCGTTAAAACTAATCAGATAATGGATTAGTATAATCTTTAGATAAATACCCGACATGGCGGAGGCTCAAAGGCTTTTCAATTGCCGTCAGACAGGCTTTTCTTTACAAATTTTGTTGAGATTTCAATGAACAGGTTCGTAGAAAACTAAAATGTAAAAGTACGAATGTCAAAATTGTTTAAATTGTGCTGGTACACAAAAAAAAAATATTGGTAACAATGTCAAAAATTATAACTTCGTAACTCTTTGACTCAATGTAGCAACTTAAAAATAAAACCTAAGCTCACAAGATACCAACAACCCCCATTATGTACCCTTGTACTTGTTTTGTAACCTTTTGAACTGGAGTAGCAGATAGAGTGAGAACCAGAGAATATTCTAGACTACATGTTATCCTGAAATAAAGCTATTATGAAGGAAAAGTTACGCCAATCTAGTTTCAAATAATCTCTCATACGCCAAATTTCTGGAGAAAAAGTAATTCATACTATGGTTCTTACAAAACATTTACCGTCATATGATTGTGTGGGTTTGTATTTCTTTTTTAAAAACGATTTTAAGCCATTTCATAGGGGTGTTTCAACTAACTAGGAGTCACTCAATAGGTATGAATCCCAATGCGGGAAACCACAACCCTTTTGTACAAAGCTGGCTTCATAACCGCTAAGCCTATGCGGGCGGTATTAAGTATATTTATGAAAATGTATATGTGAATTGCCTTTGCTCGAAAATTTAAAGATCAAACTAATGCACAATATCGTCAGAACTTTTTAAGGACATATACATTTACATATTATACTCATAGGTAATTACTGCAACGTGAATACATGATATATATTAGTAATAGTATATAAATGAGAAAGTTAGGTACATATATAGATGATTGGTAGAAAACGTAGAAATCAGTAACCGTTTTGGATTAAATTCTGCATGCAGGCTATATCGGAATTATTCGGGATGAATTTATTCTCGCGCGGAGCCACGGGTAAAAGCTATGTATAATATATTAATGTAGATTGTGGACTAGTAGCTAAACAGTTATTGTAAAAGCATCGGCTGTTACATAAGGATAAATGCTCACTGCTTCATTTTCAAACATACGGAACGCCTGTGCATTTCCGTCATGCAATTTTTTTAGAGAACGCTTTATAAATTCACTAGTAAGACTAGCGAAGAGTGCTAGACTAATTACTTGGCATTTTTTATATTTACGCATTTATTCCTAAAGGGGTAGGTAGTGTCTTCTTTCTATCTAGTGATAAGTGGCGAGCCCTTCACAGTTCGTCGTATTAGCACATTTTCCAACAAGGGACCACCCGCGTGGATGTTTCCAATTTAAAAATATATTAGTATTTCTCGACGTATTATTCAAATAAATCCTCAGTTAATATGTTATCATCTACCGCTGCGTTACGTAGACTTTCTAATTTTCTGATAAACTACACATGTTTAGCAAATCTTATATGACGGTCCAACAAAATAAATGTTAATGTGCAAATAATTATAAACGGACGGACCTAACAGCTGGCGAAATGGTGCTACACCTCTGCCTATCCTTGAAAAGGGAAAAGGCGTAATGCTATGTACGTATGTATGAGACTCTAGAATTATCGATATTTTTACACAAGCCTTGCACCCCAAGTAACCAACGGAACTGCAACCAGCTGACGGTTGCAGTTGCATGCGCCCACCGACCGTAACCCTTACTTTTCATTGAGTTCACTCTCTCCTTCTCACGCGAGGTTAGAGTGAGACAGACGGTGCGTAATTAACGTATAACATGTCGGGAAAAGGATGCGGTTGGGAGCGACTTCCGTGCGCAGGAGTTGCGGCTTGCAGTCAATTTAGAGCTCCGTGAAGGGTACTGTTACATAATACAATTAGGATTATATTATTACTTGCAACTCTACCTGCATAAAATTTCCTGGCCAAAACCCTAAATCAAGGTTAATACAACTTGGTATTAGTATGTCTTCAAAAGTGTAGTTCTGGAGATACCAAATTCCAGCTCTTTATAATATTACCTTAGGTAATTGTTCCATATATGGTTTTTGTGTGACGTGACAATTTATTTTATAAATAATACCTTAAAAATTATATCATTAAAATCATGTAGCATTAAAATTTTCGAGCCCATTCCTCTCAGCCGCTACGTTTTCGCAAGCATATATTAAGTTTGTAATTTGCTTTATTAACTAAATGTAAATCTCCGTTTGAGTTATCGTTTTCAATCAGCCCCTCTTGTCGGAGCGTATTATTTTAATTTGAAGCCTTTTGACGCCTTAGTTGAATACAATTTATAACTTAGCTTGGTAAATGCTGGCCTATTACCACAATATAAAAATACCTTTAGCAAAAAAACATCTGTTTTCCGAAATCAGCTCTTGTCCCTGATATGGCGATTAGCTCCCCGTCACTTCTTAGGACCAATACATGCGCGGGATAGGAACATGACATGGAAAAATAGTGAAATTTGCATCGAAATACGTTCAGCCGTTTTTATCATCATCATCAAAATGAAGTCCACTGCTGAGCATAGCGTTTGTGTTGCGTAACGCCCGAACATACTGAAAGGAACGAACAGACTATTGTTTCAATATTTGTGTATTTATGATAGTATGAGGCCGTGCGAAATGTGTTCGTCTATTATTCCGTTTCCGTTTGTGTTTCATGTTTCATGTGGTCGAATAATCTGCATACAGTATGATTCCTAATCAGCATTAACCTTTTGATGCTACCCAATACTGTAGTAAAATAGGGTATTATGACGTAAACTAGCGCATTAGTTATTAATAACTGTTTGGAATTGCGTCACTACTGGTGGTAGGTCTCTCATTATGTAAGAGGCCGTCTGGGTGGGTACCACCACAATGTCTTTTTCTACCGCCAAGCAACAGTGTGCATGCACTGTTGTGTTTCGGTTTGAAGGACATTGTAGCCAGTATAACTACTGGACATAGTGAGACTTAACATCTTATGTCTCAGGATGACGAGCGCAGTGGAATGCCACTCAGTACTTTGTAAGTCAAGGTGCTGGATGGTGTTGCTACTGTTTATGGGTGGTCGTATCGCTTACCATCAGGCGAACGGCATGCTCGTCTCGTCACTCAATGCAATAAAAAAAAAAAACTAATTGGAGTATTATTTGAAAGCATAAGGTCATCTGATAGTATTTACTGTTCATCACCTGTTTTAACAAAATTCCTATAAAAATCATCATCATCATCAGCCACATGACGTCCACTGCTGAACATAGGCCTGCACTAAAGATTTCCAGACGGACATGTCACAAGAGCTCTGCATCCAGCGTGTTCCTGCGATCTTTACCAAAAATACATTCTACAAAATAAAACAAATTTATGCTTCAAAAACTAAGGTCTATAGGTACCGGGAATAGTTAAGTGAAATTTCGCCAAGTCTCCTGAATGTACTAAAGGTATTCCTTTTTCTATTTTAAAGTATTATCTATGTAATAAAGGGGATGCTTAAAATTCTTTGAGAATATAATGTACCTATTCTTTAGTTATAAGGAATACCCAGTATTCGAAAAATTTAAATAAAAACATAAATAGATAGCTGCCTTTGCAAAGAAAAAAAAATATATATCCCGTGTAACTGCGGAGGCAGGTGTTCGTTATAATGGTCGTCGTAAAGCTAAATATGTAAATCTCACTCATTCGTATTGTCCAATTTCAGCACCGTAAAAGCTGCCGAAATGACATCGTACGAAATATCAAAACCTTTGGTTTCTTACCCTCGACATAGTTACATTTTCTGTTACTAACAGGCAACACGATAAGAAACAAGAGAAAGGTTTTATTCTAAATTTAAAATAAATTAATTATCCCACTTTTTTTAATTAAGTGAGCGATAGCCTAGTTGGGAATGGAACGGTCTGCCGAGCCAATGTCCGGAGGTTCAAAACCCAAGGCACACACCTCTGACTTTTCGATGTTAAGTGTGTATTGTTTATCAATTATCGTTCGCTTTAATGGTGAAGGAAAACATCGTGAGGAAACCTGCATACCGGAGAAGTTCTCTATAAGAATTTCGAAGATATGTGAAGTCCTAACCCCTCTCAGTAGTAAGAAGAGGCCCGTGCTCAGCAGTGGGCAGTATATAATACAGGGCTGATTGCATTGCATTGCATCCCACTTTTTACTAATATTATAATGAGAAAGTTTGTTATATAAATATGAAAATATTTTTCATAGAAGTTATATTAATGTGGAAACTGCTAAACGGATTTAGATGAAATTTGGCAAACACATAGAACGTGCCCTAGATTTACATCGCACCTTTAGGATGAAAACGACACAATTCAAAAAAATCGAAAATTCTGTTGTCATAAAATTACTTAAAACGAAATTTACAATACAACAGTAGTTCAAACACCGCCATATTCAAGGAGGAAAAGGACAAAACTATTATATCGGTGCCTTTTTAATTATATTATCATAATAAAGGGACCAGTTTTAAGTCATTTTATGACGATAATTCAATTTTCGATTATTTTCAATTGTGTCTTCCGTTCTAAAGGTGCAATATATGTAATCTAAGAAAAGTATACGCGGACGAATCTACGACCTACCTAGTTAGTATTTAATAATGTTTTTAATCAACGATATCTGCGGTAATCACAGCAGTGGCTACATGAAGCAGGAACTGTCCAGGTCGGCGTAAAATTATAGCCAGTGGTGTTCTAACGGGTACCGCACGTATGGGCTGCGGCCGAGTTATGAGAGGTTGGAGAGGCGGATTAGTTGATGGCGTCTGAGCGTTTTTATTAGACATTTTCGTGATCATCATGTGTGCCAGAAATGTAAATATGTATACTTTTCAAATAAATCCTTTTTTAGGATTGACAATTCCGTCCTCCCAATTACGCCAACCTAGTTGTAAATGAATAGTTATTACATTCGCCACAGATATTACAACCAATATTATTGATATGTGGGTATATATTGCTTTATTACGATGCAAGGTCTTTATTCGGAAAATAATCGCTTAACCAAAACTACTAAACTGTTTTTGACTAAAAATGGAATAATAGGGCATTTCGAGTCTGCTTTAAAAACCATTCCTCAAGGTTTCAATCGCTAGATCTTCTATCTCACAGATACATGTGCATGATGTGCACTTAGTTGCCGTATCGCATCCTGACGTTAATAGTTATAAACATCGTAATTCCATACGCGGCCGTCATCTTTACCCGATACCTTATAATAGGAAAACATGAACTTGACTGTGTTTTTAATATTGGCTGATTTATATACTATGTTTTGCTGGCGGCTCCACCCATATAAAATCTTTTCCAGAGCGCTATACGTTACTCCAGGATATATTCTATCGATATGCCAAAAATCTTCATCATAGGTTTCTGGATTTACTTTAGCCTACATTCAATCGTGCAAAAATCCAATGATTTTCTTCGTTATAACAACAGTAAGAAATAAGAATAGTTATTAGTAAGAAATACTGAGATTATGACGGAAAAAAATTGTACGTAAGGAGGTAAAGTCTAGGTTCTGACCCTACCGTAGACGAATAAAGACGATACGGTAAGAGAGCAAATTAACTGTTCTTAAAAAAATATTTTACTAACTGAAGAAGGCTACATTATTCATCATGCAGGCCACTTGTTGATCTCGCAATGGACTGGTGCGGAGTGGCGAAAAGAGCTCTATAAAATCTGCAATGAGGCGGATTTGTTTGTATGCACTATAAAACGAGAATTTATAGGATTATTTCTAACTAGGTTTTGCCCGCGGCTCCGGCCACGTTAAAAAGTTGTTCCGGGTTAAAAGTCCCGCTTTATATTTTCCCGGGATAAAAAGTAGCCTATGTGTTAATCCAGGACATGATCTACCCGTGTGCCAAATTTCATCGAAATCCGTTCAGAGTTTTTGCGTGAAAGAGTAACTAACATCTATACATCCATACTTACAAACTTTCGCGTTTATAATATTAGTAGGATAATCGTATCCGATTTTTTCTAATAATCGTATCCGATTTTGAAAATTCCTTTACTAGTATAGTGTCTATACTATCTTTGCGTAATCACATGCTCTAATTATTTTATTTTTAATGTATTGATTACTTCTGACTCCTCCAAGGGTTAAGGAAAACATTGTGGGGAAACCTGCATACCTACCTTAGAAGTCCTCTATAAGAATTTCGAAGGTATGTGAGTCTATCAAACTGCACTACGTCAGCGTGGTGGATTTAGGCCTAACCCCTCTCAGTAGTAGAGGAGGCCCGTGCTCAGCAGTGGGCAGTATATAATGCACAACCGGCAATAATAGTATTAGCACATAGCATAACATTGTGACGGCTGTGTCGTATTGGCTTTGGGCTTAGATTACTAGGAAGTAAAGCTTATTTGCCAAAATTAGATTAAATTATTCCCTCGAAGTAATGACGTCAGTCGACAATTCTAAAACAATATGATAAAAATTAGGCTACATATTACACAATTTGCGTCAAAGCCCTATTTATTTAAGGCCTATTTTTTGTTATGAAATACGGAGTCAGACTGAATTCTTGTAGCAATACTAATAATATTTGGTAGATTTTTATATTATTAAAAATTTGCGAAATCGCTTACATTCAAGAGTAGCTTTTGTTTTTATCGCTCAAGTATTTTTAAGGTTTATTTCGTAACGCTTAAGGCTTAATTTAGAGCGAGGTCGGCAACCTCTCGCCGATATTTAGGTACTGGAAATTGGAATTGATAAATTGCTAGCAAAGTGGGATGGATTTATGTCCAAAATACTGAATACCGTGGGGTTTAGTTGATGTGTAATTTGTAAAATTACAACATTTATATCAAGATGGAACATTTGAATTATGTGAAAACTTATCTGTTTAGTTATGAGAACTATAAAGCCAATTTCGACTTTAGTTCGTTTATAAAAAGGTGAAATAAGGTTTGAGCAATGTTTTGAATGCGGGGAATATTATACCTAATAGTAATAATATTTAATAAAAAATAGGAATAGAACTAAAAAATTACCTATACTAATATTATAAAGAGGAAATATTTGATTGTTTGTTTGTTTGTTTGTTTGCATTGAATAGGCTCCGAAACTACTGGACCGATTTGAAAAAATCTTACACCAATATAAAGGTACTTGTAGCAAGTTTTGTTGTCGTTTGAAATGTGGAGCACGTTCTCTCAATATTTATATTATGCTACCATCCAATAAACAATATTGAAAATACCGCGATTAGACTGAACTACTTTGAGTTTTAAAATATTGGGGTCTCTTTCGATTCGTACAGCCGCTGGTTTAACATGAAAGTCTGCGCCATCAAGGTGCTTTTAGGGTAATGGATTGAAACGTAACCGAGATATTGATTACAAACCAAAAGTATATTTTCCCAAAACAGACGCTCAACGGTATATGTATTTTATATGTAGCGTTTTGTTTTACTAATATGTTTTTTTTTATTACCAATAAAAGTGGTAAAAAATGGATTGTAAGGTAGTAAAATTACCCATATGGTTACTCTACTTAAGGCTTACTAAAGCTTTTAGCTTGTAGACTAGCCTATTTATAGGTCAAATGTAAGCGATTTTTTTTGTAGCATTGAATGACGAGACGACCGTGCCGTTCGCCTGATGGTAAGCGATACGACCACCCATAAACAGTAGCAACACCATCCAGGATCTTGAATTACGAAGTACTGTGTGGCATTCCACTGCGCTCGTCATCCTGAGACATAAGATGTTAAATCTCGCTATGCCCTGTAGTTACACTGGCTACAATGTCCTTCAAACCGAAACACAATAGTGCATGCACACTGCTGCTTGGCGGTAGAAATAGACATTGCGGTGGTACCCACCAACATGAACTCTTACATATGGGAGACCTACCACCAGAATAACGGAATACGGCAAATTAAATAATTCTAAAAATACCGTTAATTCCTAGATGTCATAAAGCAAGGCTATACAATAAAGTTACTTTACGAGATTATAAGAAACACATTGGCCCGTGTTTTGATAGAGGCGAATGGTTCAGGAAAATGACTGTTTATGATTTGATGTTTACGCGCTACTGGGATTCAATACCGGTATTTTAGTACCAACTACCATGATAATAAAGATAATGATATTTTATATTATACTACGAGGTGGGTCTCATGTACCTAAATAGCGGCAAGGAGTATAGTGAGATTATGAACGCAACACGCGACACGACGCGACGCAAAAACCCAGAATCATAACAGCTACTCCGAAAAGTAAAATCACTCGTTCCCAAAGCAATTTTGTGTTTATAAAGATTGAATTTCTAGTTCGAGCTAATATAATAATTATGTTTTTCGATTCAAAAAGCAATAGCAACAGTTTATAAGGTTCGCAAAGGTGTGCACTTTACTATTATGAATTTTCCAAACCATCAAAAAGTGTTTTTTTCGGAGATAAATTCGTGAGCTAACTAAATATTTTTCTTTTTTCGTCTACAGCCGAAGCGAGTCGGCTCTGAACAGCCCCACGGAGCCGGACGTGTCGCTGGCCGCGTCACTCACTGATCCACTGGAGGCGCCCACGCTGGAGGAGGCTAGGAGGACCATCAGGTAACACATAGTTTATTCCAATGTTGAACGTTCCCGTTAACATAAGAAATCATTATGATGGTTCATTTGTTTATTTTTTACAATACTTACTCTAATCTGATGATAAGTTCATCCGTTGCCTAACTTTGCACTTTTACAGGCAATAATTCTTAGACTAACTGAGTAACTATTACTAAATATCCAAATAAATAAATAAGTAAATATAAAAATGAGTTCAGTACCAATGTTTTGAATGGGTTTCAGAGAGCTTACCTGTGATTTTAAAGCCTCGAGCTTAGAAACTAAGCGAAAACTAAGGTAGGTAGGCTTACAATACTATCATTAAATAGTTAATGCCATTACATTATCGTCTATGGTCATTATTTAAAATAATTTTTATGTGACAAGCAATTTCCTAAGCTCTAACTCAAAATGAATATAATTTCTTCAAAAATAATATTTTGGTTTTAAACTACATTAATATCCATTCAAAATAGTTCTAAAACAAACAAATATTTCTGTTGCATAAAAGATGATTCACTTGACAAGAAATTATGATCATAACTTGCAAAGTAGGGTTAACTCGTTTTTATAATAAATTATATTGAATAACCTGTTGGAATTCCACGATATTATCTTTAACCGGAATCACAAAGAAATTGTACTCGAGAGATTAATCCAACAACTCGATTACCGTAAATCAGAAGTTATGGTAACAATTCCCTACAACTTCACAAAGGAAATTAACTTATAAATCTGAACGCGCACCGGAGTGTCGTGTCTCATTTATTTTACCTTATAGCTTCAGTTACTTGGTTTTGATATATTACAGTTTGAAGAAAACCGATTTTGAGTTTACGAAAGTCATAAACTGTCAGGTCTTTGTACTCTAATGGGTCGGATGTTTTCGTTTTGTAACATAAATAATCCACCTGAAGTCAAAACAAATTTGTAAATCGCTTTTATTATTTACAGGGATCTTCGTATGAAATACCGAGCACAGGCGCACCAGCTGTTGACATGGCGACGCGCGCACCGCACCCAGGAGGAGCTCGTCTCTCGCCTGCAGCGCGAGAAGGCAGAACAACTCAAGTCACTCTCCAGCCAACTGTTGCTCTTCGAGTCGCGACTCGTCCGCAAGCAGAAGGAGATCACCAACATGCTGGCGCTTCGCGAGACCATCATCATCAAGCAGCAGAAAGTGATCGAGAGCCTCCAGGCGAAACTACTTGATAACGGTATAGATACCTCTCAAAATATACCCGACTTCAGAGATATGCTGCAAGATACCCACATCACAGGTGACTTCGATTCCCTTAACGACTCAGATTCGGCCGTCATCATGGAGGACGCCGACTACGATAACTCCACACCTCACATACCGAGATTCAGGTCCACAAACCCCGATAGCGTCACCATAGTCAGGTCGATATCGGATGCCATCGACCCTAACCTTAAGTACAACGTCGCGCGACGTTCTAACGGCTTCCTCCGTAGGCCTGAGATCCTCGAAACAGTGTACAGCGTGGAGGAAGAGGTAGATGGTGACTCCACCAAAGGTCTCAGTGCTCAAAACAGCACAGAGAAAGAGATTAAAGAAGCGAACAAAACCGACGAGGAGAAGCGCACGACCTTGCTGGCCCAGCGGAGGGATAACTTCCGAATGCGGAGCATGGTTCTCACCGCTGAGGTCAAGAGCATTGAGAGCGAGAAGGACGTCAAACCTAAAAACGGTAAAGACGTGTGGTCCTACAGCTATGTGCCAAAAAGGATGATGCCCCCCAACGACTCAGACGAGGAAGTGACGTCGAACCCGGAGAGCGAGGACGACCCCGAGCCGAAGTCGACGCACGTGGTGACGTACAACCGCGTCATGTCGAACCACAGGAACGTCACCAAGCCGAAGGATGTGAAATACAAGAGGATCAACAAAGCCAAGTCGAAGAGCCTCGAGGAGTTGCGGGGCAGGCTAAAGAACTGGGTGGAGAAGGGGAATAAACTGTCGAACATCCCGCTGGAGCACGCCCAGAGCTACGCATAAATTAAAGTTCCTTTTTGTGTCGCGATAACTTCGCTTAAGACTTATTCGTTGTGCATCTCATTCTAGTAACAAGTATTTAGCTCGAACAAAGTTTTTTCGGGTTGTAAGTGCCAGCTTTCCTTAACTGAGGCAGAAAACTATTCTTGATATCGAACTATTGTAAATAGTCTCTTATACGTATTAATGTGCAACATAACTAGGTATAGATGTTGTAGTTCGTTTTTCACTGTTTTCTATTGGATTGGTTTTTTTTTTGTTCATTAGCACATAATCGATTCTATTCTTTTATGGTGAAAATTTTAGTAACTGATGCTGTATTAGTAAGTTAAAACCTTTTTTTTTGCTGTAAAGGGTTGTTTTGCAATAGAAAACTGTGAAAAAAATAAGAAAAACATTTTGCGCACGACTGATTTTGTGTATTTCGTTTTACGTGTTAAGCTTAATAAAAATTAATATATACGCAGAAAATATTAATGTTTGCTCGGAATTGATATTCTGTGATGTGGTTTTAGTATTGGTTCCGTGGTCACTTGAAGAAAAAAGTGAAGCTTTGTGTGGACAATCTATTTAGGTTTTGGAGTGAAGTGACAAAAACAGCAGACGAGTATGTTTGATAATAAAAACAGAACAAAAGATCCACAGGGTCACGAAACAATAAATATCAATACTTGGTATACAAAAACTCTATGGTTTGTTATCTGCATGATAAAATATACTAGGTATAGGGTTCAATAAAAACACAATTTCAATTGAATTTGAAAATGAGACATTATTAAAGGCAATCTTATTAATTCTACTCGGTTTACTTCAGTTTTACCAAAGAGTTCTAAGGTTATATAGAGCGGACATTGGGGAAATTTTCATACAAAAATGTTGAGCCTGTTCGTCGATAATTCAATCTACCTTGAAATAACAAAACACCTATGTAAAATAAAAACTTTTTAACAAAAAATGGCACCGACTTAAGAACCACTATAATGTAATAAATAACTTGTACTTACTTTGCTTATGGGTTATAAGAAAATTTAAATAATACCGATATTATATTATACACTGACCATAAGACAGCGACTTATTACCAATTGGCAATAACTTTTAGCCGATAAATTTGAGCCTGATGTCCGGTCTATATCTAACTATACTGTTGAATGTTTTTGAGTTTTACTCACATTTATTTTAGAATAAAGAAATAATTTGTGCGTAAACAATTTCATGTACAATATACAATTTTATATCGATTTAAATTTAACCCTATACCAAAGAGCACAAGTTAAAAATTCACATATCCTACATGAAACATATTTTTCTAAACCAAACGTTTTTTAAATTCCTAGAATCACAGATATAGTAGATATTTTCATAATATTCAAATTATGCACCCTTAACTTAGGAACTGAAGTGAGCTTTCTATTTTAGTACAAATGACATTACTGAAAAGTTATTATTGGAAAGATTATAATAATAAATATACTACATTATTATGTATTAAAAAGCGCCTAGCAAATTTATGGAAAAGGTATTTTGTAAAATGATATCTATATAGCGTAAAAATCAAAGAATTCACTGAAATATTAGGGATAGCAGGTTGGATTTAATATGACACTGTTTTTTTATCAAATTTTTTTTTTTTTAAATCGTCTAATGGTGCTGCCATATTGCTATTTAAAAATGTTAAGACATTAGTAAACATTTGATCATAATGTTGGAAAACGTTTTCATGTCAGGTAATGTTGGAATAAACGCAAATACCAGCGACCCATAGACAACTCACCGGTCAGCGTTGCATCACTATTCCCTAGCCCCATCTCTATGTCTCCTTTGTCTATTATTGATGTAACGTTCGCTCTATTCAAATATACTTTATATAAAATCTAAATTACGTTTTACTTGAATTAAAGTCTCTCAGTGCTTTATTTATAACAACAGGTAATGTTAGTAAAAATGTTTCTAAACAAAATTGTGAGTTGAAAAATTGTAATAAATAAATCATTTTTTATCATTTGTTTGTATAAATGTTACAAATGTATGTATAATGTATAATGTTATGAATGTAATGTTATAAATATGTAATATTATAAATCTTTGTAA
The DNA here is from genome assembly GCA_947568825.1 of Sphinx pinastri. Taxonomy (NCBI): domain Eukaryota; kingdom Metazoa; phylum Arthropoda; class Insecta; order Lepidoptera; family Sphingidae; genus Sphinx; species Sphinx pinastri. Next base: position 3,484,835 of record OX387615.1, read on the forward strand.
ATATTTTCCATCAGTGTAGAAGCACTCAAAATATCTATAAGTGAATGTAACAATTTCTAACTTTTGTTAGTAAATGTATTACTGTTTGAAAATATTTGTAAACGTTTTTAAACAGCAGTGTGGCAACACCATTACCTAACCTAAAAAAAAAAATTAAATTACATCACCTAGTTAATCAATGTTTAACAGTACATGAAGAAGGCGCTTTGTAATACATCCTATAAATCAAACGAAAATATATGTGAATTTTCATATCTTAGTCAAATTAGTAGATTATATCCCGTAGTGAAATAGATTTTTAAATATAATAGGTAAATGTAAATCCTATATTTTTCTATAGCTCGATCGCTTTTCTGTCTGCAGTGTTTGTCGCTTGCTCAATTAGATATTAATAAGATCTCGGTGCCAAGCGTTAAAATAATTTTTGTCCTAATAAATAGTTGATGTGTGTAATTGTAACGGGCTGATCATTTTTGATTAAAACAAAAATCTTTTGTAAAATTCCTGAAGTGTTTGTTAAAAACGAAAGTCAATTTCTTTTTCTACATTCATCTTTACCCGATTATTGTTAATTTTGCGAAGTTGAGGATGGGTTTTATTTTTATAACATTCAGTTCCAAAAGCACTTAAATAGTATCATCTATTTTTATTAATTTAGAAAAAATATTTATATTGCTACTCATGAGATACATTACTAGTTGCTATAAACGAGGAGCTATGCATAATATAATCAAAGTAATTAGATAGAATTATATTCCTCTTAACACACCTTATTAAACATCACTTGCTGCCATTACAATTTTATTATACCTATACCAATTTAATAGTTATTGATTCCTTTCTTATACTTAACAGCTTTTATTTTTAACTTACCCTAAACTTGATGTCTATAAGCACTATATTTAGTATCTAAATATAGAAATGATCAGTCCGTGAGATGTAATTTATCATTGCCCCAGTGTATATGATACAATGGCTTGAATCCACTACCGTACTTTGCGTTCTTAATAAATAGTCAAATAATATAATATTCCAGTTCAAAATAAAAATAAATCAATGATTACTGTTTTTCATTTTCGTTTCTTCAACGTAACTTGCGAAATATGGGGTGAATACACCTCTGCCTATCCCTAAAAAGGGAGAAAAGCGTGATGCAATGTGTATAAAGTATAGATCTACGTAAAGATAAAGTATCATATACGCCATCTTACACTAAATTGAATATAAAAAACCAGTATAAAATGATTGGACTACTGAACATGTTAGGTTCAATAAAATCTTAGATTTATGGGTAATACGAGGCACAAGCTCTCAGCCCGTAACATTGAAATTCTACACGTAGCCCCTTAAAATGCGAAAGAATAACATTTTATATTTCCCACAAACGTGGAAAATGTCGTATGAGCGAATATTCTAATATGTTCCTAATGTCCAGCAATAATGCATTTATCCCGTGTTATTTAGAAATTTTGCAGAATTTCAAACTTTCGAAAACAAACGACTGTTTTGAATTGCACATAGCATTAACGTTAGGCACGCTTTTTATTCGATTTTTGTAGGCCAGCGTGGTGGACTAAGGCCTAACCCCGCTCAGTAGTATTGGAGGCCCGTGCGCAGCAGTGGCCAGTGGGCAAGTATATAATACAGGGTTGATTGCATTTGCACGCTTTTTATACAAAGAGAAGACTACAGTTGATTACTGTATACATATTATAGAGGTACAATGAACGAGGAATTCGGAATACTGTTCCGACCTTTATAGGAATTTGTGTCTAGAGGCAATCGGTAAGTACAATAATATTATGTAGCCACAAATAAAAACTAACTGCCACGGTGACATAATATGTATGTTCTGTTTCGGTTTTAAGGACATTGTAGCCAGTGTAACTACTGGACATAATGAGACTTAACATCTTATGCCTCAGGATGACGAGCGCAGTGGAATGCCACACAGTACTTTGTAACTCAAGGTGCTGGATGGTGTTGCTGCTGTTTATGGGTGGTCGTATCGCTTACCATCAGGCGAACGGCTTGCTCGTCCGGTCATTCAATGTAATAAAAAAAAATGTATTGCGTGCACGCTATGACTATCGCGTTGAGGTCTTAGGTTCGGATTTCTATTCAGTATCAGCTCGAAATCAGAATGTGTCCGATCATTTACCGGCAATTTTAATATTCCTATTTCGAAAAGCAAATAATTTCTTTATTCTACAAAATATCCGTCGTATGTCGGTCCATTTTTATCAAATCTCATTTCCCCTTTGAATCCGCACAGTTGAATTAAACTTGTTTAGATTTTCCCGTTTCTAGAATGTAGCACACATGCTCGTTCAGGGAAAAATGTATTAATGTTTCCTTCTGTGAATTTAAATTTTCCCCATTTCAATTTACATTTTTCATAAATCTGGCCTTTGCATTTTCTCTGCTAACAACGCTTTTTATTTTGTTTTTTTAAAGGCGTTTTTTCTTCAACCAGAAAAAGAAATGAAAAGTTTATCCAAATAGGTATAACTTAAAAGAAAATAAATATTTTTTAACACACCTTCACACACCTTACTATCTCCGAAGGGATAGGCAGAGGCGCAAATAGTGCACCAACGTTTTGTCGTGTGTTTAACCGTTTACATCCCATGATGCGATAGGTGGTGAGCCTTCCGCCGTATAGGGCACAAATCCTGACTGCGAGCTGATACTGAGCAGAAAAACGTAATACTACTTTATCCCACACATTGATAGAACCCGTTCTCGAAGTAGACCTATAGTCGTACCGCGTTCGCAATAAAACTACGCCACAGAGGCAGCCAATCATTGACAAAGAACGACGAAATTACTTTGTTTAAATTATCGCCCTGGATAGTCGCCAGATTTAAGCCACTCCGTCTTCTCTATAAGTGGTTGTTAAGTAAAGTCTTGTATCATATTTATCGACGGATGAAACAAAATTCAAATTGTATTGTCAGAGGTAGTGAAACAATTCTAGCATTGGCACTATGCCAATTTACCCTATCGTAAAAGCTTTTTCGGCTGAATGTTGATTCAATTTGCCATTGTTCCGAAGGTCAAGCAGTTTATTCCTAATGGACTGTTAACTCAATTCTTATGTTCCATCAGAGTTTTGTTCAAGAATTTACTTGCCGAATTATTTTTGCTTCGCCCGTTTTAAAGTAATAAAGAGGTTTTGGAGACGTGAGAGAGATGGTATATAAAATCTGAGATGATAGCAGTTATAAATAATGGCATCCACGATGACGCGTTACACGTATTTTTCTGATTCAAATTCAAATCATTTATTAAGTAATTAGGCCCCTATGGGCACTTTTACAGGTCATTTTACAATGTTTTTATCATCTAAAAGATTCTACCAGTGCTTCGGAAAAGCCCACTGACCTGAGAAGAAGCACCAAGAAACTCAGCGTAGGTCTTTTATTGTTATATTTTTTTAATACATAATATATTATTTTACAAATTTCAAGTAAAAATATAAATTAAATTTGAAAGATGGATATTAAATGCGAAAATTAACGGAGAGTACCTACCTAAGTCAAATAACCACCTACATGTTTAATTTTAAGTAAACAATAGAGTCAACCATCAAACAGAGCAGACCATTCCACGCAAGCAGCACCCGTTCACGAATATGACGCATCTGCCAGACATCGGCCTCCTCAACCATTTTGCAGGAAAGGGACCGACCCGGCACACGACGCCGCCGCAAGCACAGACGTTAAAGCGAGCAAGACTAATCGCTTACAGTCCAAGTGTGCAATCTTCCGCTTGTGTTTTAGTGCTTTAAGTACACACTAAATACCTATTAGTGCACACGCACAGAACGATAAATAATCACAGTCCTCTTAACCCAAAAAGACCTCGCTCAAAAATTGATAGCGCGCGTCATCGTCGATGAAATTATAGTAGAAACTTTAAATAATGTGTCTAGGCTATGTTTTTTGTATCACTACGATGACAAAGATAGAGGTAAAGGGGGTACTTTATGGACCTATCTTGCCTACATTACATCACAGACTGAAACACAGTAGTAAACCTACCACATTAGCGACTTTATGAGACAATGGTATTAACTCGGTCGACTCCAGCTCCAATTCCAGCTGTCGAAATTTGCTACAGCGGTATTAATTAATTAGTTTCTAAATCATAAAAAAATAAGTTGCTAATGAATCGAGCAATCAAAGAAAAATAATTGGGCAATACATACAGATTCAAAAACGATAGCCTTAATTAAAACATTACAGTGACATTTCGAATAATTCTGTGGTAAAATAACCACTGTAAAGCTGATATTCTGTCCAGGATTTGCCAATTTTGCCAATAGACAGGTACGGGGAATGATTCTGGATTTTCATTTGACAGTATGTAATTTTTTTATGGCTGAATGACGAGACGAGCATGCCGTTCACCTGATGGTAAGCGATACGACCGCCCATAAACAGTAGTAACACCATACAGCACCTTGAGTTACAAAGTACTGTGTGGCATTCCACTGCGCTGGTCATCCTGAGACATAAGATGTTAAGTCTCATTATGTCCAGTAGTTACACTGGCTACATTGTCCTTCAAACCGAAACACAACAGTGCATGCACACTGCTGCTTGGCGGAAGAAAGAGACATTGCGGTGGTACCCACCCAGACGGACTCCTACATATGAGAGACCTACCACCAGTATAAGTAAATTTTAACGAATAGTATAATATCCTCCTGCCCGCCAAACATTAGATAAGACGCGAGTCAATTCCGATCTATTACGAGTGGTCGTCCAGTGTTCGAAATTAGATCGTTGAATTTAATATATTTATAACACATTAGACTTCTGCTCGCGGCTCCGCCGGCGTGAAAAAGTTTTTCCGGGATAAAAATATTTTCCCGGGATAAAAAGTAGCTTATAGCACTCAGGAGTACTGTAGCTTCCTATTAGTGAAAGAATTTTCATAATCGGTCGAGTAGTTTTTGAGTTTATCCATTACAAACAAACAAACAATCAAATCTTTCCTCTTTATAATATTAGTATAGAAGTATAGATATTACACATATTTTTTAATTTATGCACTCATTCTCTATGTGAACTGCTTTAATTATTCTGAGATGTGAACTTTAATATGCCACATCTCACACTCCTCTATGCGCGCAATGTGCTGAAAAACGTTTAACCTACAAAGATTTTGTCTTAGAAGAAAGAAAGAAAGAAGTTTATTATTGGTACAATATTGCACACGGAAAACAAAACACATCTCATATTATAAACTAAAAAATAAAATAAAAAGCAATTATTGCACCAACAATGGGCCTCCCATTCAGCTAAAATTCTGTATGAAAGTCTGGTTCGTTCGTTGCTCGAGTACTGTGTGGTTGTATGGCGTCCTCACTATGCAACCCATAGCTTACGACTGGAACGCATTCAGAAACGCTTTTTGAATTATCTGGCTAATTGTTCACCTGACGCTAAAGGAACAAGTTACGTTAAGAAGTTAGAATTATTTGGGATTAACTCTTTAGAAAAGCGTCGAGATTTATTAGAACTCACGTTTTTATTCAAAATATTGCGTGGGAATGTGGATAGCTCGGAATTGCTGTCTAAAATTAATTTCAAAGTTTCACACCGTCTGCCTAGGCATCCTATAAAACTCCTAAGTCAACCATGTCGTAAAACTGTATTTGGGTCGAATTCACCTATTGCAAGATTATGTAAGGTCTATAATGAAAACTCCAGTAAGATTGACCTGTTTGGTAGGAGTCTCTTTAAATTTAAAAGGCAATTAAAACATCTTGGAAGCGTTTAATCGTATCATAAGATTAGTTTTGAGTTGTATCTGTATTCTTACATAATACTTTATTATCAGTGTTGCTTAGACGTTGTCCATAATTTTATAAGTTATTAAGTAGTGTATTTTTTCTTTTCTCTTTCGAGATACTATGTGCTCTCTATATTTTGTATGAAGTGTTCACTTTTTTATGTTGTGCACTTAGTTTAATTTAATTATGTACTGTATGTTTTTTGTATTAAAATTCGGTGTAGCAACTGTTTGTGAACCTATTAAAATAAAATAAAAAATAAAAATAAAATAAAATGCCACGGTACCACCAGTGCAGTACCGCAGCGCTGGTTTTATATGGGATGCCTATGTGACGCGGACGGACATCAAATCGGTAAACGATTTAAAAACTTATACATAAAAACAACCTTAAAAATTTACAAATCAATAATAAACAACAACAACAAAACACATATTCAATTCATTTATGTAGCTAGATAATAAACCTAGTTGCTAAAAGTTATAGTACAGCAGAGTACCTTTTGTATAATGTCAGTCAGGTAAAAACTAAGCCAAATCTCTTCTGTAACATCTTACATGTACGTTGCACCGACCCTACGTCGTAGTGGCATACAGCCCCCTTATTCTCTATGACAGTCTTAACTCGTGTTACGTTAACTTCGTGTAATTAGCGTTAAATTGTATTCTGTATGCCAATTTCCATAGTGATAGGCGCGGTGAGTTACGTTACGCGCTTGTTACGAGCCGTGAAAATAACGTGGGTCATAGAGAATAAGGCAGTAAGAAGATTAAATATGTTAATTAACGCGCGGTACTCTATTATTAACTGTCGAATGTCTGAATGAAGGCTTATCGAGACTTGCATTTGACTGACTTGACTTCGCCTTTAACATTTTTAACAGTGAATGTATACAGGGTCATTTTTAGATTGCGTTACTAAATGAAACCACATATTCGTCTTTACCTCTGCTGACATCGTGCCAAAAATCATCCATGAATAACGTATACTTTCGCCGAAAATGCCGGTTGTAATTTTCCAATCTTTTAATCATTTCGTAGTTTAGTGCGTTCAAGATCACTCCCTCACTCCCTCATCACGAAATCTCAAAAACTACAAGTGCTAGGAGTCTCAAATTTTGCATGGGGGTTCATTTTAGGACGTAGATGCTCAATATGACGAGATTTTGCGAAATTCATCCCCTAAGGGGGTAAAATGGGGTGGCAAAGTTTGTATAGTATAAAATAAAGTCGCCCGTCGCGTACCGAACGGATTGCGATGAAATAAGGAGGTAGTTAAATATGGAGTAAGTGTCTCGACCCTGAGAAGGTTTTAGGCTACTTTTTATTCCGGGAAAATGTATAGCGGGACTTTTATCCAGGAAAAACTCTTTAGTGCGGGCGAAGCCGCGGGCAAAAGCTAGTACCTTATATTAGCGTCACCTTATGCTTTTCCGGCTCTTTATATACTTCGAGCGTCTTTTATATTAAAAGCATTTTATATACTTCTTACTTATTGCGGCTTATGTGTTTACGGCGTCTTATTATGAGGTTAGTATTTTTTTTTAACTAAAGTGCCTTTAGCCGTAGGGCTAAATTGAAACCCGACCAGATACCTACCCATGGATCACTGAGGATATTTCCGACCTAAGATGTGACAGTCGACCAGCCGAGCGACCCATTAACACAAATACAAATCCTAAGAACCTTGTACTTATCAAAACGAGAAATTATTTTCATGGTCTACACGAGGATCAATAAAAATAACTAAAATAAATAAAATAAAATAAAATAGTTTATTCATCACGTAGGCGAACATAATTGCACTTATGATAAGTCAAGATACATTCAATTAATAATAATAATTATTACAAAAAGTCACTTATATAACTACAGACATTTTTATAGGGATTTAACTGGATCTCGACCTAAGTACCTTACCAGAGCAATGAGTAATTACTAGATAACTTTATCTAACCAAACTTCAACAGATCTCTCATTTCCATTCAGAAACGATTTCTAACAAACCGATGGAAAAGTTTTAATCGCTTACTCTTTGATTCTAATAGAAAGTTAAACAAATTTCATTCGGCTCGCATACATAGGAAAATGATTTATGAGTAAACTTTTAGTGGAATTAAAATAAATCGTGCGGATACAGGTGAAACTAACCCAACTTTAATAAATCCGTGTTTGAACATTAGAATTAATGGACACTGTATGTATTAGAATTAATGTAACTGAAAATGTGAGGATGTAAACTACATTTATTCGATTTTGGTTTATAATAGTGTTATAATGAGTCAGTAAATTAACACGGTTTTTGATTCTGTACGTGCTCTAACTCCATTTTAATGTGAGGTCGGCGTAATATATTTTTATTTCATTTAGTTATATATAAGTTTAGTTTTCATTTCGGCTAACTTAATATCAACCCATTTTTTGGGTTTCCAGTCTCAGGCAAATTATGAAAGAACCAACCAATCGTGTAAGGCCAACAGATGCTTGGACAGAAACAAAACGTATGGCAGAGATCGGGCATAGTCTAAAATTAAGGATGACGTGCTATAGCTGTAAGGTAACACCTGTGCGTCAAACTCCTCTTATTAATTAAAACGTTACGGAAACGGTACTTCGTCAGCTTGAACCACCCTGATGGCATTTCCACGTATAGGGCGGCGTTCTCATGGAGCAAACCCTTTAATGGACTTTATGTTCTAGTGACTAAATAGATTTTTACTTCTTTGAATCTAGAAGTCTGGGCACGGTAGTGATGACTTTCAAACATTGCTTTTTTTATTTTGCATTGTCTAATTACCTTTCACGCTCTGCTTGAAGGTCTCCAAGTTGTAGGAAGGAGGAAACACGTATCTATGCGTTATTCTTTTTTTGGGTGTTCACGTAACACTCTTAATTTAAACTAAGACTGCCTAACATTTTATAGCGCATTTTCGAGCGCATTAGCGAATAACAAATAGTAAAAAAAAAAATCTTCCCCAAAAATCCTTTCCTTAATACAATGCTGTACGCATCCACAACTCATGTGGTCTTGCAGGTGTTAGGGTAATTCAGTTGCAAATTTAATATGACTTCGTTCTACTTAAAAAGTACAATATGAAGTTCCCGCACACAATTTTCTTCATAAGTCTACTTCTAAAGTTATACAAAACAGTAATCAGCTGGCGTTGTGGTGTCTTTTTTCAAGTATGCTGTAATGCGTACGGTAATCTTCCTCCTTTTTGTTCTGAACCTGAATACTGTGACCTCTTTTCGCGACACTGTTGTGCAGTTTCAGACTTGAGGTTTGGGATATAAAGCTAGTGTGAAATTTCGAGCTATAAATGTATTTTGTTGGAGTGAAGGTTTGTTATATTACTTAAACTTGTTGAACTAATTAACTTTGTCCCCACACAATGCATCATTTAATTTAATTAGTGTCAGTGCAATATGTCTTCTCATTTGTCAGTTCTCCCTAACCTAATTATTTGCATTTAAATAATGATGGACTAAAAGTGCTATCCTTTGAAATTTCATAGAACAGGTTCTACACTAAGTAATTTCTAGCTTATTTAAAGTGGTATTTCTAGTCATCAAGACGTTCGTACACTATTTAATATAATATCTTTTTTTTTATGGCAATGAATGACAAGACGAGCATGCCGTTCGCCTGATGGTAAGCGATACGACCACCCATAGCCAGTAGCAACACCATCCAGCACCTTGACTTACAAAGTACTGTGTGGCATTCCACAGCGTTCGTCATCCTGAGGCATAAGATGTTAAGTCTCATTATGTCCAGTAGTTACACTGGCTACAATGTCCTTCAAACCGAAACACAACAGTGCATGCACACTGCTGCTTGGCGGTAGAAATAGACATTGCGGTGGTACCTATCCAGACGGACTCTTACATATGAGAGACCTACCACCAGTAGGTTAAGGTTTATATAATATAATATCAATATCGTAAGGTTACTCTATGAACGTGGGCTAAGTTTATTTTCATCGCGTTCCTCCTTAAGGGGTTGACGCTCTGTTATGAAGTTTAAATGAGCATTTCTCGAGGAACACGTGTGATGTCTTCGAAGGAAAAAGTTTATTAGAAGTTCTTTTTGCGCTCGGTGTCGCCCGCATGAAAATCCTTTTTCGGGTTACAATGTAAAATATTTATTTTCTAAAAAAATCATGCCAAAGTTGTTTAAACCGAAGACAAAAAGTAAACACAGATCGTGCCATAAAAATAACACAAAGTGTTAAGTATTGACTGTGCTGGGAACAGCACCCAAATCCCAAAGACCTACTGATCCTCAGCTGATACCTCGTAAACCTTCGGGTGCCTCCCTAGGCACCCGAAGAACCCAACTCTTCTACAAAACGACGAAATTAATGAAATAACTAACTCTGTGTCGTAACTGCATTGCGTGCGTAGTACGACTATCGCTTTGTGGTCCCGGGTTCCAATCCCGGATCGGGCAAAGTGACAAGTGGGTTCTCTGCTCAACCCAGAGTGTGAAATTTGTGCCCAATATCGCGATAGGCAGGATATCATATTATGGGACGGAACCAGTATAGTAATTAATCTTTGGGACGGAATATGATGAAAAGTGGGTGCACTAGTTGCGCCCCTGCCTATCCTTCGTGGATAACACACGTGAGTGTCTTTCAAAACAAATAAGAAGTAAATACTCTCATGTTTTGATAACACTTTCGTAAGCGATGAAATAAAAATTATTAATGACTTGTACGTGATGCTTCCTTTGTTTTCTTATCAAATGACCTAGTGCACTCAGCCTTTCACAACAAAATATTATGAAAGTCCTACATTGAAACTATATAAGACAAAATCTGAATCAATTCAATATATAATTTTTTAAGTGTCAAAGAAAATAAAAATGCGTTTCGCTTTGTTCTTCATTGCCGTTTTGTGCCTATTCCAGGTAAATTGAGCTCATTATGTATAATATGTAATATAGTCATTTGTAACTAGAGTTTAGATTCCCGTGTCAAGCCTTTCTAAATGATTCGCAAATATTAATTTTGTCTGGGTATCGTGTATCAGTACTCAGTAGATTCGTTATTTTTAACTCCACCGATAAAAACGATAAAATAAATAAAAATACAACGTTGCTACTTTCGCGAATGTAAATTTTACGACCGTTACGAGGTTATAGGATTGTTTCAAGTTGGTAACACCTCAACGATTCTATTTTCAAAAGTAAAACTAACCCTAAAACATTTCACAATAAGTTGCCCCACATTACTTTTCAGTATGGGTACACTTACTGCTGTTTCCGAACGCAACCCTCAACTGCATACGCGATCGCTGAGACCCCGTGCATGGGCTCTTGTGCGATGTCAACCGGTTGCTGTGGTGGCTGTGGTGGCGATTGCTGCGGTCGCTCCAACTGTGGATGCGGTGCACCCTGCGGTTGTTACAGAGAGAGATCCAACGTCTGCAGCTCATGTAAGCCGACGACTTCCCCCGTATGTTCGTGCTTGAGTGAATGCAATTGTAAATCTACGATATATTTCCCAGAAGTCGAGTATCCGGCGACGATTATCGAGATGTCGCCGAATTATTATGGCGCTTGTTGGTCTTATTGACGGCGAGATTTTGCGAACTAACGTGTAAGTAAGATATAAAACTTAACAATTGTTTTGGGCCTAAATAAATAAAAATATATATACATCTCTACATTTTTTTTTAATATACATTAATATAATTATTTTATTCTTAACAGTTTATTTTGAACGATCAATCTGTCTCCCAGTGGTCACTCTGACCCGTGTTGTTGAGGGTTGTATTCCATTTTACGGTTTCACCTGAATTTAGTACGGGCATCGTTCAATTTATAGCTTTCCCAATTTTAAAGGCAATACCTTTGTTATCGCGCCGCCATCTTGAATTTATGTTTTGTTGTTTCGGTGATGAAGAGTTTATTTAAAAAATATAGGTACATAGATAAATATTATGGAGTGGTTAAAAAAACACATTTTCTTCTCTAATTGCCTGGGTATATAACTTATTATAAAATAAAAAAATGCAATGATAAAAAGTATTTTCGGCTGCCAATAAACACTAACAACGCGGCAACGCCACCCCGTACTGGAATTAACAAAATATTGTTCGACGCTACAATGTGCCTGTGACTATCAATGTGACTTAAAATAAAAAAAAGTATGTTAAATAACATATAAATCGTTGATTAAAACATAGTCTATATTTTATCTCATTTTAATACTAATTCGCAGTACAACCAATCCTCTCAAAAACAGAAATCCAAGTGAGAATGTTCAATCGAATTTTCTCGGAAGCGGATTATGTACTTCCACTAAATGCTGTAATAAACTGTTAAAGTAAATATTTGAAGAGTTTTCATCCTGAAGCAAGGCAAACCTAAACTAGAAAACTCGAGAACCTACAGACGGTAAATCAGGCAAAGAAACTTGAGCGTGCCGTGCATGACCGTCACTGGCAAACTTTTATACTCTCAAAGACTAATCAGTTAATGCTTGTTTCAATTCTACGAGTCTCGCAGTACTCATTTCAAATTAAATTTTATGCTGTTAACGTGAGTTTTCAAATGCAACTTTGCGCGGACGAAGTCCAGGGTATTTTATGTAGTGCATAGGAAAACGATATTGCACCTAATGGGAAGTAAACTGGCATTGCAATTCATAAGAGGCTGTGCTAGCTATTAGATAACTCCGTAGCGCTTTTGCTGACCGACTGTTCTATAATTGTTTCCGTATTCACAAACGTTACTTACCTAAGTACGGAGCAGTGCTGTAATAAGTATGTTCTCAGTGCTTACAGCATGACATCCTTCGCAGTTCGTAGGCATAGGTTCGCTGTGATTGGCTTATATTGAGATACTACTTTCCTGCAGTTGGCTGTCAAATAAAAAAAGCTGAACAAAGCCAAATAAAAGTATGGAATTGCGGACGCTATGCCTCCGGCGCACTGTGTGTCCTCATGGTATCGTTTGTAAGTTAGCAGTAGGAATTATCTCATTTTATCATTGAGAAAATAGAGGCTAGAGGCTATTAATCATCAGACGTACAGAGTCAAGAATAACTTTGTACTGATTTTTCTCTTTTATATCTTTAATGTTTTCATTTCCCTTTAGCGGTTCCTTAATACTATTAAGAAAATGACTTTCATAATATTATGTAGATTTTTATCTTACAGTTTATTACAATTAAAAGCACTGTGTACATTAGTGGGCGCAAAATAAAAAAAACAGCAGCATTTCCATTTTCTAGATTTACTCCGTAATTTGGAGAATAACGAATTACATGAGTTTCGCATTACGGGTCATTAGTCTTCATTTGAAACATTAGTGTTTAACAGATTAGAACATTTTAGTAATTACGGATTGTTCCAAATTGTCTCTAAACGTTTGTTTTTTGATAGCACAATTCGGCAAGTGGGTTACGAGATGTTAAGCGGTTACTATATAGACATGATGCCTTATTCTCTTTTCAGGGGCAGGCAGAGATTTAATTTCACCAGCTATGTCAGTTCCCATGTAATATAGACATACATTTTCAAACTTTGGGCTGATACTTGGGGTTCAATTGCCCATCTCGGGCATTGAACCCCGGACTGTTATGAACGGATGTTACTATTAGACCACATAGGTGATCTGTACCTAGCACATTAAAGAACTGCGTCAAGTATTCGTATCGAGTTAGTTAACGTTTAACTACTTCTTTACAGTCGTAAGACGATACTATTCGTCAAAAAAGAGATTCGTGCTACTGTTTTCCATATATTTTTACACACACTGTTCTACGGCTTCGCCATTTTCCACTTAAATTACATGCACGCAATGTTTTATAGTTATGCTCACACGCTGTTCAAATTTACACACAACAATTAACTTAATCGAAACTATAACTTATAGTATAATAATAATAAAGCTTTTTTTATCCCCTCAATAACAGCATATTTCTATATTATAAATTTTACATCTAGGTTAGTAAGATACTGGCTCCTTTCGGGTAAAGGCCTCCTCCAATCTTTGCCAGGGTAATCGGTTTCTCGCTTTGTCATCTAGTTAAATCCAGCAACTTCTTTTATTCCAACTTATAGCATACTATGACGCAAATACTCATTACGGGTACTGATGAATGATTCATGAATAGCTGTTAATAAACTAAACAAAGAACATTCCATTAGTTACGTAGTCTAGAAGTTTCTTACCACTTACCACAGCTGGGAATAATTTAATGCACACATCTTCGATGAGTTCGCGAATGTACTAGCGGTGATTGTGTGTTGAAACAAATAACTTTAAAAGAAGCTGTATAAACCTTTTACAATGGCTTAGAGTCGATGTATACGTCGTTGATCACCAACCATGACGAATTTAATGGTATAACACTTTTCTTCTAAAAATATTCGATAAATTGTATACTCCATCGTAGTCATATTTATACATTTTACACTGTTATGAAATAGCTTACTGCTCGGAATAAGTATGTACCGCTACAATTATGTATCTTATCTTGAATAGAGATTCATACCAATCAATGAATTCATGCATAAAACTAACTTCAATCCTTATTTCTCTAGAGACAGAATTCAAATTAGTGTTTATTGGATACGTGTCTTGGGAGGTCCAGTACTTCTTTATATCAAACGTAATTCTGGTGCTAATTGCTTTAATTCTTATAGATTTTAGCCAGGTTCTAAGCATTGAAATCTCAATCGAGGGACAATAAATACGAAATTAAGTATAAACCTAGAGTAAGATCCAGATTCGACGCTCAATAAATATGTAACTGCCACGAGTTCTCGGTTAAGGATTGGTCATTGCTCGTCACCTGTGCACTTATGTAAATTACATATAAGAGACTGCTCTTTATGTGAGTGTGACCTGGATGAAGGATCCGTGCCCCATATATTTTTTTAATGTCCCCGTTACTCTTCTCCTTCTTTCTACAACTTTTTAGTAAATAGTGGGGCTCCTCTCCCTGCTAAGGTTTCATCCATCCTCAGTCTAAGGTGTTGTTGCCCAGGCAACAAACCATCTATGAAAGCACTTGTTTCATTCTTAACCAAATCCTACTTATAATATTATAAACGCGAAAGTTTGTAAGTATGAATGTATGGATGTCTGGATCTATGGATGTTTGTTACTCTTTCACGCAAAAACTACTGAAAGAATTTCGATGAAATTTCACACACGAGTAGATTATGTCCTGAATTAATACATAGGCTACTTTTTATACTGGGAAATATAAAGCGGGACTTTTATCCCGGGAAAACTCATTCACGCGGGCGGAGCCGCGGGCAACAGCTAGTATAATATAAAATTATGATTGTTATTAACCATACATGTCTGCAAGCATAATAATTTACATCATTCGTATTAGTAACACGATTTTTCATTGTTTGTTTTTAATTTACCTGTTAAACTATAATTAATAATGACTTGAATGCGTCATTATACAGTTGACACTGGTAGTAATGTTCCTCAATTTAGAGGAATCAGTTGCGATTATATATATAAAAAAATATATGTACCTAAATTATGACAATAATAATGGGTATCAATACCATGGCGGTATGTGAAATCTGCCCACCCGCACATAGCCAGCTTGGTGGACTAAGGCTTAACCCCTTTCAGTAGTAGAGGAGGCCCGTGCCTAGCAGTGGGACAGTATACATGTAATAAAGGGATGATATTATACTAGAATATCATGGACTTCTTCTTCTTCAGACTTTAGAAGTCCACTGCTGAACATAGTCCTCCCCCAAAGATTTCCAGCCCAACCTATCAGAACCGGCCTACATCCAGCGGGTTCCTGCGACCTTTTCGAGGTTGTCTGGCCACCTTGTGGGAGGAAGTCTCACGCTGCGCTTGCCTTTGAATGGTCTCCACTCGAGAACTTTTCTACCCCATCGGTTGTCAGTTCTACGAGCTATGTGCCCTGCCGACTGCCACTGTACCATGGACTTAGGATATTTTAATCTATTATTAAAATGAACACGTCGTAAACCATCGTAAGGTATAGCCAAATGGTACAAACATTCCTTGTAACGGACTTTAAATTTATTTCTGCCGTTTGCAACATCGACTTCAACGGTCGAGCTTGCTTAAGAAGGTTGTAAAAATACATCTTAAAGGGTCCACATCACTGTCATCAGAGAATCCTAGCCATAAAAGACAAGCAAATGCAGCATTTGAAACAAATAAAGTTGATCGCTGAGAGCGGTGGGTAAAAATAAAAGCAACGGGGCCAAGGCTGCCTTTAGAAGCCCCTGCATTGAGTCTGTCTGGACAAAACGCCCTGCAAACAACCATTATGGGAGATATAGACTTTTGTTATGTAGTATCAAGCCCTTTTGAATTTTTAGGGGTAGGGTGGGGTGTAATGTTTCACCACTTTAGACTGAATAATGTGACATCGCCATGTAGAAGAGGTCTTTTAAAAGATTGTAATATCATTAGTACTGATACAATGAATAAACATTAGCAATCAAGGTAAGATCAAGCTGATCAAGACACTGGATATGGTTTATCCAGTATATTTCAACTTGGAAAACAATAATAGTCGTATACTAAATACTGTTACTTGGTAAAAATAAAGAGACCAATAGTGCCCAAGAATTTCATCATATACATTGAACGAAATAATATCTAAATTTTATAGGAATCATAAACTAACCAAAATTCTGAATTTCACAATCTCCACAATCATTCAAATGATACAGCCGGATATAATATTCAGGTCTACATATTGCTAGACATAAATTACATTTTTAATATAAAGTAAACACAACAAGAAGCATTATTCAACGTAGTTGACCAAGTCAGCGTGAAATATGATGTTCATAATTTACTGTGATGCAGCGGCGGTACCGAGCGCACAGTGCACACTGGTTTTATCGATTGAAGCTTCTAGCAAAGTTTCATGTTTTCTTATTTATTACATAAATTTTGTTGTACATATTTAAATTATTTGGATTTTTTCATCACGTGCAAATATGTAAGATAAATGGTACTAGGAGTGAGGTATCGAAGGACGACTCGAAACAACTGGCTCGAAGATAAGTAGATATTTGGACCAATAGTTTCACTGAAAAGGATGCTCAAGATCGGATGAGGTGGAAACATCTTCGTAGAAAGGCGGATTTTGGCACTAGCCCGAGATTACGCCAAAAATAGAAAAATATTCACGTTGTTTTATGAGGTAGAATAACTTATTTTTGAAATAAAATAATGAAGGCAGTTGCCGGAAGATGCTATTGCAAGCATTGTTGTGTAAGGTTTTATAAATTCATACGCTGGCAACACTATTGGGAGGGGATGGAGGGGCGACCGGCCGACCGAGTCGAGAAGTGGGATGGCAACGGATGGGAGTTCAGTTTTTGATATTGGAGCCTCGAGTGGACATCCTGGATAGTTGTGGTTACTGGTTAAACGGTTATTGGTTAAAGGATAATTGGATGGTTATATGGTTAATTGGAAGTTGAAATTATATGCTTTGGAACGCTGTACGGTGTTTGTATTTCTGAGATATCCTATAGTTTTGATGACTGTTCGAAGTTTGCTCAGGATAATTTATTATCAATACAGAAAATAACATTAATGCCTATAGATATTATCTAACAGTGGACGAGTGTATAGCTAAAGGAATTAGTAGTGTAGCTACTACACAGTATAAATAAAGCCTATAAGTCGCAATTGATATTCTTACCAACTAATATTATTGCTGACCCTGAAACAAGATTTATGCAATTCTTCAGCTAATGCGAAATATAATAAGCGACTACTCAGTTAAATAACTTACCAGTTAATATAAGTTTAACAAAAAAAAAAAACGACGGTATGTGAAGTCTCCCAACCCGCACTAGGCCAGGCTGATTGCATTGCATGCATTATATGCCCTGTATTATTATACTGCCCACAGCTGAGCACGGGCCTCCTCTACTACTGAGAGGTTTCAGGCCTTAGTCCACCACGCTGGCCTAGTGCGGGTTGGCGGACTTCACATATCTTCGAAATTCAGAGAATTTCTCAGGTATGCAGGTTTCCTCACAATGTTTTCCTTCACCGTTAAAGCGAACGATAATTGATAACAATACACACGTAGGGGAGAGTTGGATAATACCGAGCCCCTAAGAACTTAGACATATAATTCCGACAGGGTTTGATATATAGATTCAAAAATGACTTTAAGTAGTAGAGAATTTATTTAGCTACACATACAGCTTGGCAAAATATTTAAAAAAATAAACAGAAAGTAATTAGTGATATTTAAAAAAAACGGGAAAGCGTGGTATTATCAGACTGGTTGGATAATATCGTGCCCACGTTTGATAAAACCTTGCCTATAATAATATCGTGAATTTCCATGAGTAACCTTAGAATAAATAATAAAATAATTTTGAGATATTATTTTATTTTTAATGAGAAATTATTACACAACAAGATACTTAAATCAATTATGAAAAATATAACGAAATAATAACAGGAACGTAGATTCTTTAAGTCAACAAAACTTTTATTTTATTAATATCTAGGTATTAAAATTAGTAAATCTTTGAAAGAAGGGGCATCATAGCGTGGCGGTACTATAGGCAGTCTCAACAATACCTACAATCAGAAGTTGCCAATCTACAATCAACGCAAAATACATAAAACATTTTTTTTATGGCATTGAACATTGAAGAAATATTGGCTCGTCAGTCATTCGACTGACGAGCATGCCGTTCGCCTGATGGTAAGTGATACGACCGCCCATAAACAGTATTAACACCATACAGCACCTTGAGTTAAAAAGTGTGTGGCATTCCACTGCGCTCGTCATTCTGAGACATAAGATTTTAAGTCTCATTATGTTAAGTAGTTACACAGGCTACAATGTCCTTTAAACCGAAACACAACCGTGCATGCACACTGCTGCTTGGCGGTAGAAAAAGACATTGCGATGGTACCCACCCAGACGGACCCTTACACATGAGAGACCTACCACCAGTAAAACATTTTCGGGATAGTCTATGCCGCATTCCTTATGCATCCAATTTGAGCAATGCAACAACTGAACCAAATTTCTCCATCACGACCAAATTCGTGACATACGGCGCAAATATCATGATTCTCCACATCAACGTCTTCATCGTTATCGCACAACTGAGCGATGGGAATACCATTCTCACAATCTTCACTGCTGCTGATACATTTCTTTGACCTAACTTTAGGTCTCGTTTTTCCTTGTGCGAGCTGTCTTTTTGTTTTTCAGATAGTCTTCATCCTCACTATTTTCGATGCTGTTCAAAACTTTCTTTTTACCATACTTTTGTTTAGTTTGTTTCTTCTCTACAATTTCGCGCCCCGTCTGATAATACCGCGCCCTGGGCGCGGAATTGACAAACTCGATCATTTCACCTTATTACCTCAAAATAATATAGTAACGTTAATTGTGTATTCAAATCCATTTGGGCATTAATTCTACAATATATAGGCATAAGAATAAAAGGAAACAATGTTTTACAATATACATACAGAATAGCTTACCACTTGTCAAAGATATCCGTAAAATTATAAGGAACGCAAGTAAAAACTTGCATGACGCACTGTTACTTCGTCGCTGCTCGGAGCAAACAGGCGGTGCCCGCGGGGAGCAGAAGGCGTTTTGGGCTATGATTTATAAGCGCTAGATAGTGGTACAAGCGTTTAGTTTTGGCATTATGTTTATGCGCGGAATTATCAAACGCGCGGTATTATCCAACTCTCCCCTAACTTCGAAATGTCAGAGGTGTGTGCCTTGGGTTTTGAATCTCCGGACATTGTCTCGGCAGACCGTTCCATTCCCAACTAGGCTATCGTCGCATTGCATAATATAAGCAAACAATCCTACTTCCATTACAAGGAATTTAAAAAGAAATTCCATGAAACACGAGAAAAACGAGCAGAAAATGCAATCTGATTAATGATAATCTCGGGGGAGGGAATTTCCTATGATCCGATTAGCGAGAGCGGTTGTTGTTTAACTTCAGGTAATATTAACGATAAGTTGTTATAATCTTTGTAAATTAAATTCTGATAAATTTTAGCCATTTTAGCTTGCTGGATAATTTGTTGTTTCTATATTGAATTGGAAAAATAAAAATAAATAAATAAGGTCGCAGGAACACGCTGGATGCGGGCCGCTTTTGACAGGTCCGTCTGGAAATCTTTGGGGAAGGCCTATGTTCAGCAGTGGACGTCGTATGGCTGATGATGATGATGATATTGAATTGACTTGCGAATTTTTAAACCTGATTCAGTAAGCTTTCAGTAAGGACGTTTATGGTATTGACATATTGAGTAAAGGAGATGTCCGCTTTTGTATAGGGGCTGGGCCTCAAAATCTAACCAGGCTCAAACTTTATGGATATTAAAGGGGCAAAAAATTAGTTATTTATATAATATAAATTAACTAACTTTTTTTTTTAACTTTCATTTTAGGTGTAGTTCAAAGCAAAATAAAATTACATATATATCAAAATCGGAGGACTTTGAAATTATACAATTTATTAAAAATTTTCTGGGAGTACTATCTATATTATATATATAAAGTATCTTAGTTAGAATTTTAAGTCCGTTTTTGGACATGTACTTTAATGTATCAGAAATTATTCAACATCTGACAAAGACATATAAAAGTTTTACAAAAAAACGTTTTTTATTTTTGTAATTGTTAACGACATCGCATCTCGCAAGCCAAGGCCGGGATAGGTCTTTAGGGAAACCTACCTGTCTGCATCTCTTAAAAAGCCTAATCTACGCAAATAATGGCGCACTTGGGGCTCCGGCTTCGTATTCCTTTCTTTAATTTAGGTGGTTTCTTCCAGGTATTCAGGTAATTACAGTTAATCTGGAATTTAAAGGACTAAATAGGGAATTAACCTTTCTGGGAATGTTTTACCTTGAATCGGTTTAAATAAGAGGTAAAAGGACTGATAAAATCCAGGAATTATGTTTTTTTACAGGCTGATATTTCTTATTTATATCGAGAGACGCAACATTTGCCTTTCGCCAATACTATAATAGGTACTAATAACTAAGACTATGTTATATTTACCATATGATTAACTACATTACTGAAGTCCTAAAAATCGTCAACGTACTTACACTTTTCTCAACCGTTTATTCTGCCTAACGTCAAAGAAATACCTCGGACTGCCTCGGTGGCGTAGTTGTATTATGGTACGACTGAGTGATATTGGATTTTTCTATTCAGTATCAGCCCGGAGTCTGGAATTTGTGCCCGATATGGTGATAGGCTCGCCCCCTATCACATCATGGGACGGAATACGCTTGGCGAAAAGTGGGTGCACTAGTTGCGCCTCTGCCTACCCCTTCGGGGATAAAAGGCGTGAGCATGCATGCGTCAAAGAAATAGCATTTCCTAAAATTTTCCCAAAAATACTTTAAATTCCAAGCATCAAACTTCAGAGCAATTGCTCTGGGAATAAAGCAAACATCTTAATCCGTAGGCGTGAAAACATAGGATTAACGGCTAATGTTTTACGAGTGATCCGAAGTTTATGGCCGCAACTCCCTGGGAGACAGGTGTGGTTAAACATTTTAATGCTTTCGTGTCCTTGTGGGGGCGGACTGAGGTGCTGTTTCGGGGATAAGGGGCCTTGTAGTATTTTGTCATATTTATTTAATACGTACAATAATTAATCCACCTATAATCTATATATTTAAACTACATGAGAATACGAGCAAATATCTGTCTGATGATAAGTGACTAAATTTATCTATACTAATAATATTCAAAAGAGGAAAGATTTGTATGTATGTTAGTAACGAATAAACTCAAAAACTACTGAACGGATTTCGATGAAATTTGGCACACGGGTAGATCATGTCCTGGAATAACACATAGGCCACTTTTTATCCCGGGCAAATATTTTTATCCAGAAAAACATTTCACGCGGGCGAAGCCGCGAGCAGAAGTCTATTATATATATAAAAGCGAAAAGTCACTCACTCATCACCAAATCTCAGAAACTACAAGTGCTAGGAGTTTTAAATTTTGCATGAGGGTTCCTTTTAGGACGTAAGTACTCACTAAGACGGGATTTTGCGAAATTAAACCCCTAAGAGGGTAAAAAGGTGTGGCTAAGTTTGTATGCGATAAACTCAAAAACTATCGAACTGATTTCGATGAAATTTGGTACGGAGATAGTTCGAGATCCTAGGAAGGTTTTAGGCTACTTTTTATCCCAGGAAAATGTATAGCGGGACTTTTATCCAGAAAAAACTCTTTCGTGCGGGCGAAGCCTAGAGCTAGTTGGCTATAAATAATGGTAATATCATTGAGAAACTAAATTATAAAGGCACTGCACTCGTCATCCCAATGCAGTAGATATCAAGTCTTATAATGGCTAGGAATTACGCTAGCTTCCACGTCCTTAAAACCTGCATCAAACAATACATACGTTGCGGCTTCACGGCATATTTAAACAATACGGTGATACCTACCTAAAATAAAGGTATAACACGATAGAGTATTTTTTTACGGAATAGTAAGTTCTGGGAAACTCTACAAGTTCTTGAATGATGTTCAACAGATGTTATGACGTCTTCTGAAATACTGATAACTGATTAGTGATACATTTAAAAGGAGGTGTCCGCTTTTTGTATTGGTGCTGGGCTTCAACATCTAACCAGGCTCAAACATTATGGATGTTAAAGGGTTAAAAATATGGATCTTGGATCCATTTAAAAAATATTTTTAGAACCCTCAATTAATAACTAACTTTTTTAAAAACGTCCATATAAAGTGTAGTTTTTAAGCAAAATAAAATTACATAAATCTCAAAACGGAACTGGTTTTAAAATTATATGATTTATTGCAAAGGCCTCGTTTTTCGAAGTACTATACAAATATATATAAAGTATCTTGGTTAGAATTTTACGCCCGTTTTTGGACATGTTCTTTGTTAGCTATAACTTCTTTTCTAGTGTTTCACCCCCGTTATAAAACGAAATACGACCCTGCTTCACCAGGTGCTTATAGTTCCCAACTTTTTATTTACAAATAAATCATCTGAAAGTTTAAAGCAGTTAAACTGGTATTTCAAATAGAGTTGTAAATATTTAAAAACATTTCAAGTGAATGATTGTTTCATTACTTTGGATCCCACTTGTTAAAGTGACTTTGGATATTTTATTATTCAGTAGGTTTAATATTAAATGCAGGACTTATAACTCTGAACGTGCGGGTTTAAAACTATAAATTCGTTTACTTTTTGGACACTGTCTCCTGACCTAAACTATTGCAATTATTTTCTAGAATTCGAAATCTGAGTGTACTGAATAGTTGAAGAGTATTTAAATGAGTTCAGAAGCTTACATAAAGCCAACTGCCAATTATCTCATTAAATAGGATCCCTAAGGTGAACGAAATGGGTCGAAGCAGGAAGGCCGACCTTCCTATCTAGACCGGATAAAGGCAGAAACAAAGAACTTACACAGCACATGATACAGCACCGTGGGACGCGTATTCCACGATAGGAACTTCACGCACGTGGCCTCGCAAGCAAAACCTAGTTAACATAAATGCGAATTATAATCATGAAAATCGTGACCGCAATAAATTACTAAATCACAACACTAAATTACTTTAATTGTAAAAAAGTAATTAATTTAATATTCCAAAGAAATTCCCATTAAAATTTTATATATTCCCAGCTGAAGCAATTAACGGACTCAGAATTTTTATATTCTTAATACACGGTCGGAATTTAGCGACATTATGATGTTCGTGAAATTCTCATCAAAATGTTTACCTCGTGAATTTAATTATGACCGTTTGGGAGTTTGTTTATTTAAATTTAGTGCTCGTTTCGTGCCGCTTTCAAGTTGCTAAATTTGTTGAAAATGAACATTTTAAAAGATCGATTTAAAATACAAAAAGTTGAGAAAATATTGAAATTTTCAAAATAAATTCGAAACAAACCATTTCATTAAATCTAACAAATATGCGTTTCAGTCAAATGTAATTTGAATTCGTTATACGTTGGCTTGCAGTTTAAAAATTAATTTAAATGTCGCAGACTAGTAATTGTACTGTGGTCGTCAGCATTGGCTAAATTAAAGGATAGCTACAGGTATACCTGTCTCCACGAGCATTGCTAAACTTTTGTGTTCTCATTTGGAGAGTAAAATAATAAATGCGGGATAAAGTGCACTCGGTTCCAAAGCTTAATTTTCATAATAAAATTGCATAATTTTACAATATTTCATCATATTCTTGTAGGTATATTACAACTATGTACCTTTTTTTAAAGTAGAAGCAGCCGACGGCTAAGCTATTATCATGAATCTATACTAATATTATAAAAGCGGATGTTTGGATGGAAGTTTGGAACTCAATCACGCGTGAACAGCTGAACTGTGAACGTACTACATGGATGAAAGAACATGTCCAAAAACGGGCTTATAATTCTAACCAAGATACTTTATATATATTTGGATAGTACTCCTACAAACTAGGTCTTCTCAATAAATCGTAGAATTTTAAATTCCTCCGATTTACTTATGTAATTTTACTTTGCTTAAAAACTACAACTTTGGAACGAACGTTTCAAAAAAGTTAGTTTTAGATGGAGGGGTCAAAAAATCCTTTTTTATGGATCCAAGATCCATATTTTTGCCCTTTTAATATCCACTAGCTTTTGCCCGCGGCTCCGCCCGCATTAAAAAAAAATTCCGGGATAAAAGTCCCGCTTTATTTTTTCCCGGGATGGTAGAACCGCGAGCAAAAGATAATACCTAATCTATAAAATTGTAAAATGGCATGGTCACTTGGCTGGTTAAGTCTAAAGTGTGATGGACAAATTCACTATAAGTGCATCACCGTAAACCATAAAACAACCTGTATCCTCGCCATATCTTCACAATCCTCACAGAATACGTTTTAATTTATTCGGAAGCACTACGCCGCACTTTTATTTACGCGAACCGGAATAATTAAGTCTGAAGTAACTCTACTTCATCCAACGCTCTTACCTTTAATTTATGCATTCAAATGTCTCTTAATTGGAAGGCTTAGCTCCAAAAGGCTCTATGCCGTTTGTGCGAATATTTCTTTTTTATTTAACACTGGACTGTTGGACGCTATGAAACAAACAGGTAAATTGCTGATTTCATTTTCAGTTTTAGTTTATAGTTGTGTAAAACTGTTTATGGAGTAAAATCTCATTTCATAATAATATTAAATAGGTACGTACGATTATACTTTAGTAATATCCATAATTCCCATATTCAATTCTAAAGCCAGCGAATTTAATAAAAACGTACATTCATAGATGTGATTCTGAGAACGGAAAACTAAGCTCAACGAATTTAATAAATATTTGTGATGCTTAAAGCAAGTAGGAGTAGCACTTTCTAGTTCCTATAAAAAGTATGGTGAGTTCTTTGCAATTTCCGATCTTAAATTTACTTTAAAGTTACTTTAAAACACGATTTTGGTTGAAAACGGCAACAAGTTTGAGTCTCCGTACAACAAAATTTCTGAAACAGACTTTGGAACTTGGTGGATAGATTGAAATTAAAGAAAGATATGAAAAATGTGGCTCGTTTATTTTATTAGTGTTGAAATAGTCTTTCCGATGATGTAATAGAAATTAATCAGATCTGTCTGTAATTTTTTTGCAATTTTCAAATCTGGGAATGCTGGTGTTAATGTACAAAAATGATAGACAGTCTCCTAAGAAAGTTTTCTTGTAGCTATAGTGGTTAAGGTAAGTTCTGCCCTTACTGCCCCATCTCAAAAATCCACCGGTATACCGGCTACTTTTATCTCAGTACACAATGGAATTTTTAAACGTAAAATCTTTTCCAATCGACTAGTGCAATAATCCTTCTAATATTATAAACGCGAAAGTTTGTAAGTATGGATGTTTGGATGTATGGATGTTTGTTACTCTTTCACGCAAAAACTACTGAACGGATTTCGATGAAATTTGGCACACGGGTAGATTATGTCCTGGATTAACACTTAGGCTACTTTTTATCCCGGGAAAACTCATTCACGCGGGTGGAGCCGCGGGCAAAAACTTGTATTAT
Source organism: Sphinx pinastri (assembly GCA_947568825.1). Taxonomy (NCBI): domain Eukaryota; kingdom Metazoa; phylum Arthropoda; class Insecta; order Lepidoptera; family Sphingidae; genus Sphinx; species Sphinx pinastri. The sequence continues at coordinate 3,510,705 of OX387615.1, forward strand.
TATTAATTTATGACATACCTTTCAGGACAAAAATATAAATTTGGTTTATTCGAATTGACTTCGCCATATTCGGTACCTATTGTTCGTATTCTTTTCAACAATAGCTTATCAAGGAACTCATGTTCATTCTGCCTATTCTTGTTAGTATTTCGAGCGAATTGATCCGATGAAACCGTAGAATTCATGTTCAAATACATAGATTCAAATATTAGCTCGAGCATTCTTTTCTAATGATCCGTAGAACGGAACGGTTGGAACAGATCGCCTGTTAAAATTAATTTCGACTTATGTTTTTCATAGTTTAGTGATGATTTCGTACCAATGTAGATATAATAAAGTCGCATTTCCAGTAATTCTCCGAAACATTCCGTCATTTTGTATTTAATTAAACGCAGGAATGGATTTAAAAGCCGAAAAATGAATTACACACACTAAACTCATTTTAAAACTAAATTGCGATTTTCACTTGGGCAACGCGGCATGAGTGGCAAAATTTTGAAATGTAATAAAAATGTTAGCACTCGCACGAAGCGGAACGTTTTTCAAAGAGAACTCACTCGCACAGGTTCCCAAGTTTGATTACATGGAGGTAATCTAGTTTGACGGGGCCTGAACCCCCCATGGATATGTTTTAGATATTAAATTAGCTGATATATTCGCATGTGGTGATAACTGGCTGGGTTAAGTTCAGATGAATCGAATTCCGTGGTCAGCAGATTTGTACAATATTACATGTCTCGATAGCGTTAGGGAAGCTGGCACAATGCTCGACTTTTCACTGACGCGACGTCTTTCGTAGGTCGATGTTATACATTAGACTACCAAATGGACCAGTAGTTACTTGGCTTGGCAAGGGTAAAAAAACCTGGGCACTTATTTGTGATTTGAAAGATAGTTTATTAGCTCGTAATGAACAATGATCCAAAAAGTACAATCTAGATAGACGCCGTATAAACCTATTTTTATAAAAAACTTAGTTATATTTTTCGATATTGTGAAATCCCTTTCGAATTGTTAAATGTAATATCCGAAATGTTATCGAATTTTCCAGTTCGATGAATAGAAGGGAATTGGAATAACGTGTAGTCGATTTGGACACATTATTCGAGCAAAGATACAGTTGTGTGATATTTTCGCTCTTATTACGAACTAATGATATTTTTTACGTTTCTATTTAAAAGAACTAGTGATTGGACTAACCTTACTATAAATATATTAATAGGTACTAAACTCTAAAGCTATTATTTTTGGGCCCCATAGCCAAGTCCGTGCCAGCGTTATTGCAAAACTTATTCATGTCGGTCACGTAGCGAGCAATATTCAGGCAACATATGAGCTCTCGACTGAGCTAGAAATAGGCCGCCCTGCACTCCGCACTTTATCATCCTATATTATGAAGTTAGGGGTAGTTCACTATATTTTACTGTCAGGGTTTTTGACGGTCTACAACAAATTTGAATGCCATAAGAACAAGCATTATTTTTATGGCACCTGAGGGTAACCGATGTGGGGTCCAGGTGTCGAATAACGAGAAATGATTACCTATCCCTCGCCAGTCGACAGAATTATGCCGGCCTGTCTGAACGCGACACACTTATGCGGGTTTTAGTCACTGTGTACGGTGATCACTTGACTGCCTCGGTGGCGTAGTTTTTTTTTTTTTTTATGGAATAGGTGCAAACGAGCATACGGCTCACCTGATGGTAAGTGATCACCGCCGCCCATGAACATCTGCAATACCAGTGGGCACAGAGATGCGTTGCCGGCCTTTAAAAAGTTGTAATATGTACGCGTTACCAGAACGATTTGCGCGCTGAGGTCCTAGGTTCAAATCCCAGGTTGAGCCAAAAACATTGCGACTGGGTTTTTCCATCTTAAAAACTACTCAGTCGCAGCTCGGGGTCAGGAAGTTGGCGGTGTGATATCCATGTGCCTCGGAAAGCACGTAAAGCCGTTGGTCCTGCGTCTGATCTCTCTCAGGTCATGTCGGATTGCCGACTCATCGGACTATGAGAGTGAAGGAGGTTTACTGGTGGTAGGTCTCTCATTATGTAAGAGGCCGTCTGGGTGGGTACCACCGCAATGTCTATTTCTACCGCCAAGCAACAGTGTGCATGCACTGTTGTGTTTCGGTTTGAAGGACATTGTAGCCAGTATAACTACTGGACATAATGGGACTTAACATCTTATGTCTCAGGATGACGAGCGCAGTGGAATGCCACACAGTACTTTGTAATTCAAGGTGCTGGATGGTGTTGCTACTGTTTATGGGTGGTCGTATCGCTTACCATCAGGCGAACGGCATGCTCGTCTCGTCATCCAATGCAATAAAAAAAAAAAAAAAAAAAAAAAGGAATAGCGAGTGCACCCGTGTATTGCGCACACACTTGTGCACTATGATATCTCCTGCGTACCTGACTGATCTCCGTTGAGATTGGCCGCCGTGGCCGAAACTGGCTAGGAGGATTACGTTTACGGTGATCACTATCAGGGCGGATGCAATTATTATTCTACCAACATTTGGTTGATAGCTACGTACGGCTGTCTGGTTTACATTAACAGTAATGACATCAGAATTTTAATTGAGCGCAATGCAGTATCATACAGTGCTTTATAATTCAAAGCTTCAGTGGTGTTGCTAATGTATAATGTAAGTATATGAACTGACGTGTCACCTGCGCTTCGACTGCTCGTCTCGTTGTAAAATCAGAAGTCGGTTAAAAAAGGATTGGCAAAGGAGGTATTTATTCGGGCTCCGGCGATGTGAAAATTTAATTAGTTTTACTATACCTAAGGACCTAAATCGATACCTCATTATCGATGCTAAATCATTAATCTCCAATCTTATTTCACAATAAATGGTCCCTTTATTTCGAAACTCCATAATTTATGCGACAGTTCCGTAAAGTTTCGTTTGTTTTAAACAAAAACAACTTTCGTTTGCCATTCAGAGTTTACACGGGTTCGAAAAATAAACTTTTATTCTGTTTCGATTTGGGATTAAAACATTTAAGTGAGGAATTATTTATTTAGGTGATTTAACGGGGTCTTATCCCTTCGTCAGGGATTTTAGGTGAAAGGTATAGTTTTTTTTAATGAAAGCGTGTCGTCATACAACGCAACGTAAAAATAAACGTTGGAAATAAATAATGGATTAAAATAATAAATATTGAAGGTACCTTTGTACACTTCACTAAAAAATAAAAGCCTTTATTTTTCGTTTGTTCATTTCATATTAGGAAGCGCTATAAAAATCTTCACCTGTGCAATAAGATCCCGTAAACTCAAAATACCAACACATTCTGATGCCGATAAACATGCCTTACATTGGATGACTGGCCGAATCTAATGCGAAATATCAGACAAATATAACAATACTAGCGGCCCCGACAGACGTTGTCCTGCCCTAAAAAAGAAATTAAATCCTAGAACCCGAGTACAGCGCCACCTTTGGTAGGTCTCTCATATGTGAGAGTCCGTCTGGGTGGGTACCACCGCAATGTCTATTTCTACCGCCAAGCAGCAGTGTGCTGCGCAGTGGAATACCACACAGTACTTTGTAACTGAAGGTGCTGAATGGTGTTGCTACTGTTTATGGGTGGTCGTATCGCTTACCATTAGGCGAACGGCATGCTCGTCTCGTCATTCAATGCAATAAAAAAAATTTTTTTTACTTGAATTAAATTAATTAATCATTAAAGAAATTAAAGCGGCAATCATTAAAGTTGTCTTTTGTCAGACATTATTTCGACTTCATCGTATTTATACTTACTTAATGAATTGCTAACTTTGCCAGAGTATGGAATAAAGCTTAGCTTAAGCCAGTGATCTAGTTACTTTATCCGGCAGGTAAATAGACCTTCGTTTGCGAGAAGCAGTTAGATCCTTCAGAGACGGTGAAACTCAATTTACGTCCTTTGAGCACGTGTAGCAAAGATTTGTACCAGAAATGTATCAAAGGACCACAAAATTTTAGTAAATTACGTACATGATTCAAACTGTTAATCATAATGGAGTTTAGGTTCACAAAACAAAAGTGTAGAGTATTCAAGTAACCAATGCTTAGTTAAATCATGTTTACATGGGGCTTAAAAAACCAGGCCTAGGTATTTTATCTAACATGGTTTTAAATGCTAAGAAGTTTGTAGACTTTGATGTTAATAAAAAAATAAATAAACCACAATCCAAAAAAATTTATTATAGTATTTCATCATACCCGCCCTGTATTATATACTGCCCACTGCTGAGCACAGGCTCCTCTACAACTGAGAGGGTTAAGGCCTTACCACGCTGGCCTAGTGAGGGTTGGCAGACTTCACATACCTTCGAAATTCAGAGAACTTCTCAGGTATGCAGGTTTCCTCTCGATGTTTTCCTTCACCGTTAAAGCGAGCGATAATTCACAAAGAATACACACATAACTTTTTAGAAAAGACAGAGGCGTGTGCCCTTGGGTTTTGAACCTGCGAACATTCATCTCGGCAGTCCGTTCCAAGGTATTACAGTATTTATGGAAATAGAAATTGTTACTGTGACCCCCTTTCACGAAAACGTGACTACATACCAGTACAGCTCAGACTTCATAAGTAAATTCAAAGTAGTGTGTGTTTTATTAGCTAATGCTGTTTGAAAAGTTCAAACTTTGAATTTTCTATTTTGTGTTATTTAAAGACGGTTTAGAGGGATTTCAAAGCACTTAGACCTTCTTGGAAATAGAAAATATTAAAATAGATTAGGGTTTCTGTGACTATTTTTATTTAATTTTGCATTTGAAGTTTTTGCTTTGATCGTATGTTTTGTGATAGTATGTATTTTAGTATTTTTAGGCAAAAACAGCATTGGACACCACCCTACCAGGTGGACAGATGACCTGGTAAAGCTCCCAGGAACTCACTGGATGCAGGTCACTTCTAATATATTGGTTGGGAATCTTTAGGCCTATGTTCAGCAGTGGACTTCCAAGGCTGAATATGAAGATGAATTTAAGTCCTTTTATATAAAGATTCGTGCACACTGTACAGTCAGCAGCATAAGCATCTGAACAAAATCAAAATTTCAAATCGCCTATATACGCTTTAAGTTAATCTGAAACATTGTTTTTCTTCGTTTGAAGTAATGTAAATCTCTTTTATTTTATTTTTGTGACGAGAAAAAAAAGATTAGTAAGAACACAAAAGTATGTAGGCAATTTCATCAATGTGATCATCAATCACTACAATAAAATGAGGTAGGTATTTATTTTATATTATAGTCATCTAGGTACATTAGTTGTGAATTAAGACTTGTCCATCACACGGGCAAAGTCGCGGGTAATACCGTCTTTCATATCCATCCAAAATACCAGAAAAATCCATACTTATTCTCAGGAGGTACTGCTCTTTCATTTACACACAAAATATTTTGAAAGAAACAGTCCATTTTACACATTGTTGAGCGCTGAATGCTGGAATTTTAAATGAGTAGTTATAATTGCCTTGCGCACGAATTTCCAAACATATTGCCCTGGAAAATGCTTCGCTTTATAACAGGGCTGTATGAAACTATCAGTTTAATTGCGGCATCGTGATTGCTTTTAAAATATTAACAATGTGATTTTGCAGCAGCAAAGAATTACATATGTGATTGTTTTACATACATTATGTATGAGTTTACATACACTTATGCTGGTTTAATTTTACATACCTACTTACCTACATGCTGTTATATGTTCCAAAATATGACTGAAAAACGCACTGAGCAACTATAAAATACGTTTTCCCGCCTACACATTTTAAAATTACGAACGTTCTTTTTTTAAATGTCACTATTAACAATTTAATTAAGCAAATACTATGTGCCTATCTGTTAAACTAGCAAATAACATAGCAATTGAATTAAGTGCTTTATTCTAAATTTTAAGCAGCAGTATTGTTAATCAGTTAAGTTATTCAAACACAATATTTACGTTCTTACTCTTGTAATGAGATGTTCGGAATGTCCATTATTATAATACCCACTGTACAGTTAACTATGACAGGTATGCTGTAATTAATTTGCATCCGAGATCGGCCAATCGATGCCCATAGATGGTTTATTAATTTTGTAGACGAGTCAGTGGGCTGCGGTCTGCGGTTATTAAGTAGGTTATAATTTTTGAGATCCTTTAAAAAATCTATGAAAAATTTAAGTATTAGGTAAACAACATAATAATTGTAAATATACTATAAAGAGGATCGTTGCTAGCAATGTTTTTGCAGTACGATATTTTGTGAGCCTTTTTAAGTAATACGCGAATGTCATACCCAAGATGTAGTTTAATTTATTATAATTTACACTAAAATAAAATATATAAATTAATAAAACTGAATGAAAATTTGAGCAGATGATGGCCAGTGCCTCATTAGTCCGAACTCTGAACAGCATCGACACAAAAATGATCCACAAGACCTTACATAAATCTGCATGACAATTGACATCACACTATACTTTTATAATAATACCAGCCCTGTATTATACTGCCCCACTGCGAGCATAGGCCTCCTCTACTACTGGCCTTGGGCCACTACACTGGCCTAGTGCGGGTTGGCAGACTTCACACACCTTCAACTTAGTTTAGTTCAGTGTTTATGATAAATGGGAATTACACTGCCTACAACCAGAATATCTTACTAATATTATAAATGCGAAAGTTTGTGAAAATGTTTGGATATTTGTCAGAAGTAACGCAGAAAATACGGAACGGATTTGGTTCAAAGGACATGTCCATAAACGGGCTTAAAAATCTAACCAAGATACTTTATATATATTTGGATAGGATAGGATTTGACCATCTTGTACATAAAACCAACAAAATGTTGGGCTTCATAATGCGAATGTCAAAGCCGTTTCGAAACATAAAATGTATTGTATTGTTGTACAATGCGCTAGTTAGAAGCTCACTGGATTACTGTTCTACCCATTTGGTCTCCGCATTATTCTACGCATATAGATCGGATTGAATCGGTTCAAGCGCGATTTATTAGATGCTTAAGCACTAAAACTGGGGTTCGTAAATAATCCTTAACTATGTTGATAGATTGCAACATTTTAATTTTAAAAGTTTAAAGGATAGGCGAGAAATAAGTGACCTTTTAGTATTATATAAAATTATTAATGGCACTAAGGATCCATGCTTGATTGATCGTTTTAGATTTAAGTTGAGCAATCGTATTATGCGCAACCATCCAGTGTTTGACATCCCGTTCTTTAGATTAAATATATCTTTCAATAATCCCTTTGCTCGTATGGCCAGGTTATATAATGTTAAATCTATCTCTGAGGATGATATTGATGTTTTTTCTATGAACTTTAGCACATTTAAGCAATCCTTGTATAACTGTTACCAAAGTAAATAATTAAGGAATTACGTTTATACAAGTATAATTAAGCATAAATTATTGTTATAGTGTTTAATTCCTGTAACCACTCTCATTAAAGATAACTTTAAACAATGTTATGCATGCCTGTAAAATACATTGTGCTTTATAATTTAGTGTTATTATTAAGTATTCTAATTTTTTATTTTATTGTTACAGTGTAGTTGGTATGCTTATTAATAAAATAAATAAATAGTACTTCCAAAAACTAGGCCTTTGCAATAAATCGTATAATTTTAAAGTCCTCCGATTTTGAAATTTATGTAATGTTATTTTTCTAAAAAACTACACTTAATATGAAAGTTTTAAGAAAAGTTTGTTGTAAATGGAGGGGCCTAAAAATATTTTTTAATGGATCCAATGTCCATATTTTTGCCCCTTTAATATCCATAAAGTTTGAGCCTGGTTAGATTTTGAGGCCCAGCACCCATACAAAAAGCGGACTTCTCCTTTGGCACACAGATAGATCATGTCCTAGAAAAACACATAGGCTACTTTTATCCTGGTGATTTGCTCCCATGGGAAATGATAGATTTTTTTATCTGATTCTTTAAGTAGATGGCGCTGGCGTCGTACTGTTTTTAGGGACTTTTGTAGCGGGTTACGGATAAGACTTTACACGCGGGCGATGCCGCGATCATTACCTAGTATCAAATACACGTCATTAATTCTCTCTAGAAAACAAAAAGTCCAGTATCGGCTCTACGAAGAATAAAATTAGTAGTCTATGTTGATATCAAAACTGTTATTCACAGTATCGAAGCAGATAGTAATTTGTGGTATATTATTTGAGTCTTCTGAAATTGTTTGGACATGTTACTGTTTACATCGACGGAGTTATTAAACGGTCCCGAACCGTGGTCCCGAATCTCGTAATCATTATTATTTTAGTATTAATATTGTATACACAATAATTTCCTGCGTTTTAAAATTATAGGAAATGCAAGTGGCTTTTTTGAGTTTTGTGTTTCGTTTTGGCTTTTTAAAAGTCACTTGATATAGACTCTAGTGAACATTTTAGGAGAATTTTATACATTACACAAGCCATAAACAAATACAACTTCTGAAACCTGGAGTACATAAAAAAATACTAGGTAACAATTCTTTTGTCACTGACGTTTTTATTCAAATTCAAATTCAAATTCAAATCATTTATTAAGTAATTAGGCCCCTAAGGGCACTTTTACACGTCATTTTTACAATGTTTTTATCATCTAAAGATTCTACCAGTGCTTCGGAAAAGCCCACTGACCTGAGAAGAAGCACCAAGAAACTCAGCGTAGGTCTTTTATTATATTTTTTTTATATATATTTTTTACAAATTGCAAGTACAATATAATAGACACAATTTAATTATAGAACATGTGTGAATCTGAGCAACCTAATCCCAAGCATTTGTATCTTCAAGATAGTCTCTTATACTGTAATAACCTTTTTTGCAAAGACGTTCTTTGACAGTAGTTTTAATTTTTTTATTGGAAGATTAACAATATGCATAGGAAGTTTATTGAAGAAGCGTACGCATAGACCAACAAAAGAATTGCTTACCTATTTTATGGAGACGAGTAGCATGTACTATAAGTTTATCTTTATTCCTAGTGTTTTTATTATGAATATCGCATATTCGGTCAAAGTTTGCAATATTTTTACGAACATACATAAGATTTGCAAATATATATTGCGATGTTACGGTAAGAATGTTTATCTCTTTAAACTTTTCTCTAAGAGAAACGCGAGGTCCGAGACAATAGATAGCTCTAATAGCTCTCTTTTGCAAGACGAATACTGTATTAATATCCGCAGCATTGCCCCAAAGAAGAATACCATACGACAGAATACTATGAAAATAACTGAAATAAACAATTCTTGCCGTGTCTACATCAGTCAGACGCCTTATTTTTCTGACTGCATAAGCCGCTGAACTTAGTCTACCTGCTAACTTTGCTATATGCGGTCCCCACTGGAGTCTCGCGTCTAATGTGATGCCCAGAAAAGTTGTTGACGCAGCAGGATTCAACTCTTCCCCATTTATTTGTACATTGGTTTTTACTTGTCTTACATTGGGCATAGTAAATTTAATGCATTTAGTTTTTTTAGCATTTAGTAACAAGTTGTTTAAATTAAACCAATGCACAATTTTAGAGAGAGCATCGTTCACTTCGTCATAATTTTGTAACATTCTCTTAATTTTAAATATTAATGATGTATCATCCGCGAACAATACAATCTTATGATTATCCCTTACGTAGTAAGGTAAGTCATTAATATATACAAGAAATAAAAATGGTCCCAGAATTGAACCCTGTGGAACTCCCATGGTAACCGCAGATCCAGGTGAGATTTTTCCATTAATATCAACCCTCTGAACCCTGTTACTCAAATAGGATGTCAGAAGATTGAGAGCCGTGTTTCTAATGCCGTAATGGTGTAGTTTCCTGAGCAGAGTATCATGATGTACACAGTCAAATGCCTTAGACAAGTCGCAGAAGACGCCAAGAGCATCGTGCGACTCTTCCCAGGCCTCAAAAATATTTTCCAAGAGATCCACCCCCGCATCAATGGTGGACCGATCCCTAGTAAATCCGAACTGCTTCCTATGAAGTAGGTTATTATCGTCAAAATGTGTCAATAATTTATTTAGAATAATTTTTTCAAATAACTTACTCAGAGTGGGTAATATTGAGACAGGTCGGAAGTTCGAAGGATCCGATATATCACCAGCCTTGAAGAGAGGTATCACCTTGCTTTCTTTCATCAGATCAGGAAACACACCCGATGCGACACAACCATTAAAAACCGCTTCTAGATGGGGTGCAATGACATCAATAATAGATGATACATTTTTAACAGAAATTCCCCAAAGATCAGCAGTCTTTTTCTGATTGATACATTTAAATGTCTTGAATATATCTCGCGTATTAATAGGTTTGAAATCAAAAAATATGTCGCATTGAGGTACATTACGTTTAAGCAGCAACTCAGCTGACGTGGAGGAAGACTGAAGATGTTGAGTAGTCTTTGACGGTATGTCAGTGAAAAAATTTTCAAAAACGGTTGCTACTTCCAAGTCTGCTGTTACATTTTTGATTAATATTAATATTAAAATCAAGGCTGCGTGCTTTTTGCCTACCTGATTCTTTATTTATAAGAAGAGGTTATCCTTATTTACAAGGGCAGACACAAGAATACTAATTAATAAAGTTAATCATTTCAACATGCATTTCACTGTTTCATTTGAAAAACGATTAAAAATAGAACAAGTGAAAAAATATTCCTCCATTTTAAAATTAGTTTCGAAACTGGTCACGAAATGTAAAATGTAGAAATTAAAAAAATACCTTAATGAAAAGAGGATGCGACATAAAATAACCTTTTTGTGAATGAAACAGTGGCGTCGACGTATTTTAAATTAAAACCAGTCTAACAATGGCCACTGCATAAAACTGGGATGAAGAGTGTTTAATAATAAAGATCGGAAGCATATTAGACCAAATTAATGTAAGCATACATACTAACATTATAAATATATTATAGTTTATTATTACATGTCTCATCCTCTTTTGTTAATTAAAAATAAAAAAAAAGTTAAAAGTGCGGTAGTCATAATTTTCGTACTCTTTGAACCTTATTTTTTTGTAGACTGTTCTTACAGTCAGTGTAGTAGTATCATAATAACACATCAATTGCCACTCGTAAGTGTACCTTTATTTGTAATTATTTTGTGCTATCATAACATATCGCATGCACATAAATTATGAAACCTAGAAGTCGGTCATTAAATACTATTCTATTGAGATAACCCGCAGTGCTCAGCGTTATAAGTTATTAAATTAGGCTAAAGTTCTGAGGTTTGCTACACCTGTCGGCTTTGAATAGTAGGCACTCTGTGCAATTAGTTTAAGTTTTCACCGGCCTGTATTCGGAGTTATGAAGTTATTTTTCTATAGAATAATGGGAATCATATTTTTAATTTATGCGTGATTAGTAAGTGACTCTACCGTCTCGGTAACGTAGTTGAATTGCTGTGAGGACCTGAATTCTGGGTCGAGCAAAGTGGTATTGGGGTTTTCTGCTCAGTATCAGTACGAATTCTGAAAGTGTCCGATATGGCGACAGGCTCCTTATCACATCATGGGTCGAAACACATTTGGCGAAAATTAGGTGCTCTGGTTGCACCTCGGTCTACCTCTTCGGGCATTAGGGCGTAATGCGTGATTAATACATATTAATTAAAGTAACAAAACTCAGAAAAAACATGTATTTCCTCGTATCTTAACATCCTATCGTTTGGTTATAGCTTTTTGTAACCGCATAGCAGCGTGAAATCGTTTAATGCCTCCGAAGGTGTAAGGAATATCTCCAGAACTAATTACGACGCTTGCGACACCTGGGTTCGGTAATAGTCATCTTGTTCACTTAGGCTTTGAAATAGGGTTGTACGTATTTTTAAGCTATTGCATAGCTTCTATCGCAGGCCTTGAGCGCGGAGACCGAATCCAGAAATTCCGTAACGAAAATAACCTGACATCTTTTTTATCTTACTAATATGAACCTTAAATACAATGCGTAGAAGCTATAATTCTTGAAACGAGTATATTTTTATTTATTTTATTTATTAAAGTCATTAAAACCATTTCTTACTAATTTAATATGAACCTTAAATACATTGCGTAGAAGCTATTTCCCCAGCGTTGGCACGGCACGAGTACAAAAGAATCGAACGTAACATTCTTTTTTCAAATTTTGATTTATTCTACTTTGGTAGTGATGACCATTGCATTTCTGACATTTATCAATAACAAGACTAAACGTGCGTTGCTCGCGTTTAAAAATCTACTTTATGTGGTAAGCGTAAGATCGAATTTGTGTTTAGTCAATCAAAATTTGTAATAAAAATCCTATGCAATAGCTTTATCGCGGCAGTCTCCGAGTGCCACACGTATTATTTTTATGATACCCACTACCCATAGACAAGAATAATTAATTTTATACAATACTTTTTTTTTTTTTTTTTTTTTAATGGCATTTGTTTTCACATTTTGCCAATGTCAAGTTTGGTTTGTATATTTTATTATCTGCAGTATGTCGAAGTAAAGCAGTGGCTACCTTACCAAGACTTTATCGAGGAGTTTTAGCGACAACAGAAAAAACACTTGATTAGCACAATTATTTCAATTCACTTCATTTGAGCTCTTTAATAGAACTATATTGAATAATATACCACCATAATTATGCAATATAACACTAAATATCACCAAAATAATGAATTAAAACAAGAGCACCTCATGACACTTCCAAGTTCCCGCCAAAACTCTATACAATACTTATGATGCTAATGTTTCTGGCATTTTATGAATTATGAGTAATCATTATTTTTTAATAAATAAATTTTGGTTCCCATCCCTTTACACAAAATCAGGCAAATGTGAGTAGAACTGACAAGCCTATTGTTATGTCTGACATAAATTCAAAATCCGGGCAACTCAGTTTATATTGCCGGAGAATCGAATTTAAACTCACGAGCAGTACAGGCAAAGTACGCTCTAGGCCATGGCGAACCAATGGCACACGATAAAATGATGTATACCAAACAAAATATAGTTGGGACCTAAAAAAAGGGGCGCCCGGTTAGCAACGTCTAGCCCTAGATGGCACGTTACAGCCACATTATTTTTCAAATATAATAGAAAATTAAGCAATCAAGATTTGCCATCCTTGCTATAAGCAAATGAGACAATTAAATTAGACCGCGAATTGTACCTCTTCTCTGCCTTCATTGTTTTTTTAATCTTAAGTACATTGTTTTTGTTTTTGGTGTACAATAAAGCTTTAAATAAATAAGTTTAAGTTTTCTTTTATTTGGGCACCAGAAAGTGAACCTTTTGCACCTGTTGGTAAGTGAACTGACAAGAGATGATTAGTCCTCGCCGGCTGATATTTATCCCGTCTGTTTGATGCTGGAACGAGACACACAAACGTGGGCCACTGTGTGCTACTAATTAATATTTTGTATAGGGAGCGTGCACGAACTATAGGAGGCAACACAAAATCGACACAAGAGCCACAGGTGGATAAAAAAAGAAACTAGAACTAGAACAATAATTTGTTTATAATATATTCTTTTAATATGACAAAAATGATAAAATATGTGTTCCGGCCGAATGTTATTTACACCCAGCGTGTCCAGAATATGCTTTGTTTTAGATGGGAGCTAGTTATTTAAGCAAAATTAGGAGGTTATTTTCCCTTAATTACAGATTTTTTGTATTGAATATTACCTTCAAAACATATTTATTTTTATAAATTACGTAACGAAACATTTCTAAATGCTTTTGGAACTCATAATTATATATGTTTTATACAGCTTTTATTATTTTTGTCGATTTTCACATAACCATCGAGTGTAAGTACTTAGGTACTATTCTTGGGAAGATTATATAATTTCACACCATTCGATTTGTTTATTTTTATGTTTTGGAGCATCCAGATACACAGCAATACATTATCAACAAATTAAATGTTATTTTTCATCCTTTTAATGAATATTGTATGTCAATGCCAAATATCGATGGGCTGAAAATGAGTCAGATTGCGCCACTAGATGGCAATGCTTACGACGGCACGTTCCTTAATCCCTATAGCCTGTGGACAGCCCTGCATACATTGTTTGATTACAGCAACTTTAGCGCGCCGGCTCAAAGGATCAAAAGCGTCTCCAAGTTTAATGGAATAACCATGGCTTAGTTATTGGATGTCAAGCACGTGGACGCTTTGATAACTTTCCGATGTAATGTCATATTAGACAGCTGTTCATATTTGGGTTTTTTTTAAATGAAGACTTGTCAGAAGTAGAGTGTGGATATCTAGATAAAAGTATATTTTAGCTATATTAATCTACAACGGCTTAATATTGATAATTACAATATGGGGGTGTAGGTTTCTAACTAAGGTCATTAAAGGCAGATACTAAGGACTCCCTTAATATTATTACCACCCTCCGTTTAAGGCAGTCGTGTAATGACCTCATAGGAGTTTTGTCTATATATAATACCAGCCCTGTATTATATACTGCCCACTGCTGAGCACGGGCCTCCTCTACTACCGAGAGGGGTTAGGGCCTTAGTCCACCACGCTGGCCTAGTGCGGATTGGCAGACTTCACATACCCTCGAAATTCCTATCGAGAATTCTCAGGTATGTAGGTTTCTTCACGATGTTTTCCTTCACCGTTAAAGCGAACGATAATTGATACACAATACACACATAACTTCGAAAAGTCAGAGGTGTGTGCCTTGGGTTTCGAACCTCCGGACATTGTCTCGGCAGACCGTTCCATTCCCAACTAGGCTATCGTCCACTTACTCTCGTCCACTCGTTTTGTCTATACTCTAGTGTAAGCGTACTTAGTCAGTGATTCTGGGTCTAAATTCCTGGTTTTCCTTTATATTATGTCAAAACTCGTTATCAAATGGTACGGAAGCACGCGTTATGACGTGTGGCTGCACCAGTTCCGTGTCCTAACCCTTTGAATAAGCCCCCCGAGGCAATTCTTGTGCGCTGGGTCTCCACAGCCACACCCAATGCACGCCCATGCGCGGGGGGACATTAGTCGCGGGCCGAGGCACACAGTCAGTGTGTATACCTCTTGGTTGTTAATCACATTGAGGCCTAAAAGGGCCCGCGAACATTTCCTGGCACCCTCTCTTTCCGCCCATCCTGGGAACCTTCCTCCCTCCCCCCCTTCCCTTCCATATTCCTCTCCCACGTCCCCTACAGGCCCCTACAGTCGTTAAGCCGGGGGACTCCAGTATCCCATTCGCAGGTTTCCCCCGGTGTTGACTGTAGGATCGCCTACCTAAAAAAAAAACCCTTTGAATAAAAGTGTGAATATATGTAGTATGTACACTAGCGCCACCTGTGTTTGACACGTGAACACTCGTTACGGAACCGGACGGTAACTGGAAACTAATTAAACTTCGCTAAATAATTACAACGTCCAAATTCAAAAATGAACTCGCGATTTCGGACGTTCGGTTAATGTGTTTAAAATTTCTTTCTTGTTATAATTATTTTGAAATTATAATCTCCGGAAAATAGCGATCGTAACATTTTTTTTCGTCGGTTTTAATTTAATCGGATGTGACGTCGAAGGTATTGTTTAGTCGAAAGGGTGACATGAGATGCTTTGGTTAATTATATACCTAGATAGAGTAACGCGCTACAATGAAACTAAAACAACTAGGCCAACTTTTCTTAAGCTAGTATGCGTGACAGCTGTGTCATACGCTATCGCTGCATCTTTCTGCGTATCCTTGCGCGTATCCGTGCGCGCATAATGATACCAGTTATTACATGGTTTCTATTAAATGGGGAGAAAATTATATCCATGAAAAACAACAAAAAATAATTCACTCGAACTCATTTAGTGGTGAACAGTTCACCTCTATTTTTTTCGACGCGTTTGAAACGTTCAGTGTCTATCTAGATATATAATCAATCAAAGATGAGATAACTGGAAAGAGATGATGGCTGGTTTGTTCATAGACAATAATGTTTTGTTTTTACAGCCACGATAAATTGACCCCACTGCACCTGATGGTAAGCGGAGTTGGTGTCCAGATAGAGTGTCGACTGAATAGAGATGATTATACCTTGTCAGTCGACTCCATTATGCCGGCCTGTTTGAACCGGATATACACAGGCTGATCGATGAATGCGGCACACTTACGTGGGCCACTATGGCCGGTTTTAACATCTTGTGTACGGTGGTCAGTATCCGGGGCGATACAAGATATATTCTACCACCACCAAGCACAGTAAGAAGAAATACTTAGTGACTTTTACTGTGACTTTTGCTTATGAAGTTTGTATTACGGCAACTCTTTTACATAAACCGTTACCTTTGATTAATTATATATCTAGATAGAGTGACGCGCTGCAATGAAACTAAAACAAACAGGCCAACTTTTCTTAACCTAGTATGCGTGACAGCTGTGTCATACGCTATCGCTGCATCATTCTGCGTATCCTTGTGAGCGCGTATAATGATACCAGTTATAACATGGTTTCTATTAAAATGGGGAGAAAACTATATCCATGAAAAACAACAAAAAATAATTCACTCGAACTCATTCAGTGAAAAACAGTTCGCCTCTATTTTTTTCGACGCGTTTGAAACGTTCAGTATCTATCTAGGTATATAATTAATCAAAGACCGTTACTTTAACTTTTTGAAAACTTAAAAAGTATAAGAGAACTAACTGACTTATGATAGTGGCCCATTTAATAGATCAGGAATAAGGCATAAACAGAAATATACCTTTAAATTAAACTTAATACACGCATCTTTAAAGTTTAAATCAATTAAAATCAACCAGTACATGAAAAACTTATAGTATTACATGTGAACAGCGTTAATCCTAATAGAACCTAAACGCATGCATGCATGCTCACGCCTTTTATCCCCGAAGGGGTAGGCAGAGGCGCAACTAGTGCACCCACTTTTCGCCAAGCGTATTCCGTCCCATGATGTGATAGGGGGCGAGCCTATCGCCGTATCGGGCACAAATTCCAGACTTCGAGTTGATACTGAACCCGAGACCTCAGCATTGCAGTCATAATGTAGTTCAACCACGCCACCGAGGCACGTACCGTGATATAACTTCGCCACCGTGGCAACTACTAGTCATTAAAATTGTTAAATATAGTTTTTTAAACATATTTTGGGTAAAAAGTGTTCAAAAATACGCGATTATGCGATAAACAAGTAACAGATAGTATAATCAATTTTGAAATCGCTTTTTAGCGATAAGACCGCCTATTGTCGCACGATTCACAGTTCTAAATCTATTAAATTTTTGTATAACGTGGTGTACTATAAAGTGTTTTCATTCATTTCATTCATTTACTTACAATTCTTACATAATATAGATTTTAGGGAATAGAATATAAATGCCCAAATAAATGCCCGAGGGCAGGAATTTACGGGCGGCTATTGGGCATTTATTCAATCTGCCCAAAATGCCCGGGCATTTACCCATCTCTAAGACAGCGTGCCAGTGCCGATCCTGGCTTACAGGAGTTGCAGTGGTGGGTATGAGGGTGGGATAGTCTCGTTTACCTTAAAGAATATTTACTATCTAGGCAACAGAGATGTTCAAGATACCTCATAAAAGTATCTGAAATACAAGTTACAAGATACTTGTAAATAAAGGATTTGAGATACCAGATACAAGATACTTTTGAAAATGGTATCTAAATACTAGATACAAAATACGTATCTTCTAAATACTTTTTTCAAATAAGATACCTTTTAAAATGGAACATATTTTCATTAATTTTGACAACTTTGCAAGCGGTTTTAAAATTGCGATAATGAATACGTATAACAGTCATTTTTTTATTAGTTTACGTGCAATGTTCATACTACCATACTATTTTAGTTCCAAATACGCTCTCCGGGGTGCTGTTCCATACAAAAAGTTACTTAAACTGCATTGCTGAGGTCTCGGGTTCGTTCCCCGGGTCGGGCAGTGATATTGGGTTTTTCTATTCAGAGTCAAGGTGCGTCGGTTTTTCACGCCCGGTCAAATCTACCGCTTGTATAAAGCAAAGGTACGGCCGGGTATGGAATACTGTCCGCACCTCTGGGACGGTTCCGCCCAATACTTACTCGATGCCTTGGATGGATTGCACCGGCGGGCCATCCGCATTGTGAATGATGCAGACGTGACGAGCAACTTGGAGTCGCTACAGTTGCGGAGGGATGTCGCTTCTCTAAGCGTGTTCTACCGTCTGTATCATGGCGAATGCTCTGAGGAATTATTTAATCTGATCCCTTCCTCTCCTTTCCTCAGCAGAACCACGCGTGCTGGCATGCGTAGCAACAGCTTGATGGTTAAAACCATCTCGGCCTGAACCAATAGGTTCGCTAAATCTTTTCTTTGCCGCACCATCAGGCTTTGGAATAGTTTGCCGGCGCACGTGTTCCCTCCTTCCTATAATCCTGGGTCCTTCCGCCGTAGCGTGAAGAAGCAGCTTAGTAGGCCGGCATGATTGTGTCAAATGGCATTAGATAACCATCTACTGCCATTCGATACTCTATCTGGACGGCATCGCGCTTACCATCAGGCGAGGTGCAGTCACTTTGTCGTGCCCGAATGAAAAAAAAAAAGTATCAGCCTGGAGTTTGGAATGTGTGTCCAAAATGGCGATAGACTCCTATCACATCATGGGACAGAAGACGCACGGCTAATAGTAGGTGAACTAGTTCTGTCTGACGCATCTGCCTACCCGTTTTTGAGATAAAAGGCGTGAGTGTGTCTGTGTGAGTGTGTGTAAGTTACTTTAACGAAATCATTACGTTAACTATAATATAGCGCGTGAATTTGTGCTCGGTGTACTGGTGTTCATACCAGGTACACTTAAAAAATATTTCGGATACTAGGTGATGCTCTCGGCACCGTCCGCGTGAAAAAGTTTTACAGGATAAAAATATTTTCCCGGGAAAAAAAGTAGATATCAACTTCGAAGCAAATCAATGTATCTAATAATAACTTTCTACCCGTTTTTAACCCCGTTTAGGGATGAATTTCAATGAAATACGAAACACGTCTTCCATCAATTCTGTCAAAAAATCGTTTTAAGTAGATTGGACCAAGGAATCACGTTGTCCCATACAAACTTAGCCCCCCCTTTTCACCCCTTTAGGGATAGAATTTCGGAAAAGCCTTTCTTATCAGTTGCCCACATCATACGAAGAACGTATCCTCCAAGTTTCAGATCTCTACTATCAGCTGTTTAGGCTGTGCGTTGATCCGTCAGTCAGTCATTCAGGACAAAGCATTTTATATATATGGATTAGTCTTTTGAATACAGATGTTAATAAAATATTTTTTTAAGGGTACGTTCAGATTTGTATGTAGGTATAAACAGCCTTAAGCCCTATTCAGACGTATCAATCATTGCATGCAATATTCGTACGCAATTATTGCTTATGAGGTCACCCCGTCTGAATATGCGCAATGGTTAGGCAATTTCACTCGCGTTGGCGTATGTGTGCGAGTCTTTTGACAGATATTCAAAAAACTTATATTGCTGTCAATTTATTTATACGATAATTGCTAGCAATAACTGATCTATCTAATGGCCCATTCACATGATGCCATTTTCTAGTAAATACAACAGCAATAATTGAATGCAATACATTACGCGCAATAATTGACCTTCAAGAGTTGTAAACAACATGGATATAAGTAACAAAATGGAATGCAATTATTGAATGAAACTCTTGACAGTAAATAATTGCAAATGTCTTTTGTATACATCAATACAATTATGTTTAGGTGATTATTGCTAAGAACCGACAAACGCTGGGGTAAACGAGTTCTTGAATGGAAACCGCGAGTCGGCAAGCGTAGTGTAAAAATATGAGTAAAACGTATTAAAATTAGGTTCTGCTGAAAACCAAAATTATAAGACTCACTGCCCTTATGTTTTCAAAAGAAGAGAGAAACCAGTTGAATACACTGTTTGGTTAACCAATTATAGCATGTGCCATAGTTTTTACACAAACAAATCAAGAATGTTACGTGTTGATTATTTAAACCATGCAAGTTATATATTGCTTCAATTTAATTGTATGCAAGGCAAGGCAAGAAACTGGCAACATGTATATGGGCCTTAAATGAGACGTTAATTTAAAAAATGCATAGGTAATTAGTAAAAGTATTTTAGCAAATTAAGTATTTATAAAATACTAAGATACTTAAAAATTGTATCTAAATACAAGATACAAAATAAAAATTAAAAAAGTATCTTAGATACAAGATACTAAATACGTATTTTGTATCTTGTATCTGTATTTCAGATACTTGTATCTAGATAAATCACATCTCTGCTAGGCAACCGGTTACCGCGACCCCTTATTTCTATTACCTTGGTAAGCATCCAAGACGTTGAGCAAACTCTAAACAAAACGTTAACAATTTGTTTGCCTCGCTTTGAAACCGTGAAATTGCCTTGCGAAATGCCATCATATTTTTATGCAGGAAAAATATTTACTCACTTAAATGCTAAAAACTAAAGTCCTACCTTATTTTCTACTCTAAAATGTAAACGGGGACTCAAGTTTTTGCTTTTTTTATAGATGTATTGTTTCTATTTTTTTCTCAAGATTTAATGAGGGCTTTGGAGCTAAGCAAGTAATTAAAAGTTTTCCCAAACATTATTACGCATCCCTTTTAACTGAATATCTAACATATAATAATAATAATGCCTTACACCACCATTTGAAAGACAAGATACTGAAATAGAATTGTTACTGTATAACAATTCAAACAATTTATTTCTCTGGATCTACAGTTATTTCTAAGAACACTCTTACTTCATTAATTAATTTATCAATTAACGCTTCTGATTGTACCAATATTTGTTGAGATATATCTTTCATCAATTGTTTAACATGTGGATTTAGCCGACCGCCAAACTTTGACCATTGGTTAAAACTTTCCAGAAATGTATAAAATGGTTCCGGCTTATGTTTGCTGTAAAAATGATCCATATCCGAAATAATTATATTAAGTAGCTCAACATCTTTTTCTTTGGATATTTCTACATTACTTTCAAGGGATTTCAATCTCATTTGTAATGATTTATGTAGTGCCGTGAAGACGTCTTTCGTAACTACATTTCCGTATGACATATCGTTTAGAATCACTTGGAACTCTGTTCCTGTGACATCCTTCAGTTTTCTATAAAGTTCAGTCTCAGGCAAGAGTTCGTAAAAGGTTCGAACGAAGTTTTTCACATTTTCTTCAGATGTATTGTTAAACAGTATCAAAAGAGCGTTTAGGCCTTTTGTGCATTCATGGGATTTGGCACAAATGTTGTGTTCGGAGCACAACTTTGACTGAAATTTACTCTCTACTTCTGCAATACTAGCTATTATCTCTTGCATCACTTTGCTTTTAATTCCATCTATAACGTCTGGACTTCCCTCTAGTCTTTCATTCACAAACCAGTGGGCGGTTTCTTGGAATTTTGCGCTAATTTTTTTAATTATATCAGTCCATATGTATGCTTCATTTTCTTCAGATATTTTCTCATTTGCCATTTTAAGAATTCTTTTTATATCTTTCAAGCAATGTTTTAACTGCTCTTTGAAAACTAGATTGTTGGGAATTCGTACTGGTTTGTCTTCTTCATCTACTTGATTATTTTGTTTTAAATCTTCGAAAACTCTTTCTACTTCACTGTCTATGGCAATAATATAATCGTTTAAGAACATTTTTTGTTCTCGTCGACAGAAATCTAGTTTGTGACATAGAGATGCAGACTGAACTGTTGTAGTGATGGCATGTGATTTTTGATTATCAGTATTCATAGATCTTCTGCCGCTGATATAATATTTTTTCACGTATTCAGAGAGTGCATCCATTATATCTCGGCCCATGGTTAATGAACCTTGCATGTTTACTTTAATGCAACTCGATGAGCAAAGTAATGCTAAAAACAAAATAATAGTAACAGTTATTATAGATAAATTTATTTTTTATTACAATCGTCTAGGTTTGATTAAAGTTTTGGGTCTCGCGTAAACTTAAAAAGCAATATATATAAAAATAATGTGTTATTGAATTGGGTCAGGGGGACCTACATTAATCTTGAATGTTGTGGACATTTGCTCAGCGTGGCGTCTGGCGCAGACGACGCGACAATGCGGCTGGCTGACGAGTTTTATTCAATTAGAAACTAAATAATAACGCCCGCTTCATATGAAGATAATCTCATTACCATCCACTGTGTTATCAAGATATAGCAGTAATAGTAACTTAAAATTTCTGTGTAATTTTTGAACAGGTTTATATTTTGTTTTTTACTTATTTACTTAAATCTAATCCAATTTACAATCTGCGTAAGTAATGTAGGTTTCTTGATTTTAGTCTTAGGCAGTTATAAATGCAAAATTAGTAGTACGCCTAATTTAATGATATGTTTGAAATAATATGAACATATAGTAATTTATAAATGATTACAAATGACAGATTATGCACTAAAACCAGGTTCAAAAGTTAATAAATCTGTTATGAATATATTAAAAACCAGTTCAAAGTTATCCAAACTGGCTGTAATACATTTAATTATTATATTATTTTTTAAATTGGTACTCTGTTCAAAATACTCACCCAAGCAAACAAATAAAGTTATTTCATATCGCATGTTGCAAATAAAAATGTTTCATTGTTTTTTTACTGATTGTTAAAATGCGGTTTCATGGCTATGTTTCTTAAATGTAATTTTACTAGTTCATACCTACTGATGAAATCATGTTACATATATAAATACTTACTAAGCTACTTAAATAGGTAGGTAATATATAGATTAAACTGTGTCAAAAACTGTACTTAATGCACATAGCATTACACTATTTTTAACCGACTTCAAAAAAGGAGGAGGTTCTCAAATCGACGTGTTATGTTTTTTTATGTTTATTCCCACAGCACTCCGTCATTTATTGACCGATTTGGAAATTCTTTTTTCATTACAAAGAATATACTTCCTGATTGGTTCCATATTTTTTTTATCAATATCGGTTAAGTAACCAAAATAACTTGAAAAAGTATACGAAATTGCGAGTTTTGCTTTTCTGTGACTTTTTCAGTGGTACTTTTGCGATGGGGTTTCTTCGGTCTATTTCCTACACACACGTCACACCGATACATATTATACAAACATTTGATTTTATGTTAAAAATGATTTAATTTTTTGTGCTAATTAGAAATATACCGCCTCGATGACGTAGTTGTATTGCGCACGCGGAACGACTATCGCGCTGAGGTGTTACGCCTCTTTCTGCTTCTGAAAAGGGGAAAAGGCGTAGGTAATATTATAATTAAAATTGCTGGCTAAGCTAGATAATTACATGAATAAATATGCGAAAACAATGTTTAATTTTAGTTAGGCACCGATTTCAAAATTAGTAACCAGTACCTAAGTATGTAAGTAGCCCCCCGAGGCAATTCTTGTGCTTTGGGTCTTCACACCCAATGCACGCCCATGCGCGGGGGAACATTAGTCGCGGGCCGAGGCACACAGTCAGTGTGTATACCTCTTGGTTGCATAACACATTGAGGCCTAAAAGGGCCCGCGAACATTTCCTGGCACCCTTTTCCTTTCCGCCCATCCTGAGAACCTTTCTCCACTCCCCACCTTTCCTTCCATCATCCTTTTCCGCTTCCTTCCCAGGCCCCTGCAGTCGTCAAGCCGGGGGACTCCAGTATCCCATTCGCAGGTTTCCCCCGGTGTTGACTGCAGGATCGCCTACCGAAAAAAAAAAAAAAAAAAAAAAAGTATGTAAGTAATGTTATCGTATATTTATTCATGTATTTATCTAGCTTAGCTAGCAATTGAAATTAGTCACGGAATATATAATTAAATATTAAATTATTTTTTGGTATTCATATAGTTATAGTTGTTTTTGAAGGCATTTAATTTTTTTGTTGAAAAGGGTTTTTATGATTATAAATTAAAAAATAATTTAGTCGTTAGGAAATCTTATAAATCAACCTACTAAACAATAGAAATTTCAACAAAATAATGTCTAAAAATTTAAAAAATTTAATCCACAAAAAAAACCTTTTCAGTATCTAAATGTACATATTTATAACTGACCAAGTTAAATTGAGTAACTTACTCTGTAATCTTTATTTCAGCGCCATCTATCGTCTAATTATAATATTACTTACATTATGACGCCTTTATTTCATTACTTTTATTTTAGTTGAAATACCTTTTTTTTTTTAATGGCATTTGTGCTCACATTTTGCCAATGTCAAGTTTGGGTTGTCTTTTTTATTATCTGTAGTGTGTCGAAGTAAAGCAGGGGCTACCTTACCAAGATTTTATCGAGGAGTTTTGGTGGCAACAAAAAAAACACTTGATTAGCACGATTATTTCAATTCACTTCATTTGAGCTCTTTAATAGAACTATATTGGATAATATACCACCATAATTAAGCAATATAACACTAAGTATCACCAAAATAATGAATTAAAACAAGAGCACCTCGTGACACTTCCAAGTTCCCGCCAAAACTCGTTGAAATACCTATTTCATATCTTTATGCTGAGTTTAGACTAGCAAGTTCTCTCAGCAATATGTTGCGCAATAACTCTCAGATGAGTTTACACTAGCGGCAATATTTCTTTAGCAACACGCTTTTGTAGGTGGTCCACCGAGTTAACTTGCGCAACTTCTTGCAAAACTGTTTACATTACTCGAGGAATATTTATTGCTTGCCATGTTTTTTTTTTCATAAAATTTAATGACAAGGCACACAATCCTTTCGCCTAAATTTTATTAATCTAATATAATGTTGTTTGGATGATGATTGTAAATAAAATAATCGTCTTAAAAGTACCAACATGAAACAGAATTATGAATTATAAAGCACTGCGTGGCATTCCACTGTACTTATCATCCCGAGTCATAAGATGTTAAGTCTTATGATGCCCAGTAATTACGTTGGCTACAATTTCCTTCAAACAGGAAGACAATAGTGCATGTGTTGGGTGCTGGGCGGCAAAAATAGACATATCGGTCAAGCTACAAACTTATAACTTGGCAGTATAGTCTTTGAGACCTTAGCTGCTTCAGAATGGAACAAATAAAAAAAACGTTAGCTACTAGCTCAGCAAGTTGAAACTTTTATCTGCACGCAGAATAAACTGCAAGTTCTCGCGCAAGTTGCACAAATGGTGTATATACATGCGACTTGCCAGAAGTCCTGCAAGCTTCAAAACGTTGCAGAAGTCAGCTTGCCGTGACTGTTTACACGGTCAATATAGCTTGCGCAACATAACTTCTGCAAGTTTTCTTGCTAATGTAAAGCGGGGTTTAGTAGTATACATGCACTATTGTATTACTGTTTTAAAGACATTGTAGTCAACGTAATTATTTAACGTAATTATTATTATAAGACTTAAAATATTATGACTCAGGATGACAAGTGCAATAAAATGCCACGCAGTACTTTTTAATTCAAAACTCTGTTTCGTGTTGGTATTTTTAAGGCGATTATTTTGTTTACAATCAACATCCAAACAGCATTATATTAGATTCATAAATATTAGGCAAAAGGATTGCGTGCCTTGTCTTTCAGTTTTATGAAAAAAGAACATGGCAAGCAATAAATATTCCTCGAGAGTTTTTGGCGGGAACTTGGAAGTGTCATGAGGTGCTCTTGTTTTAATTCATTATTTTGGTGATACTTAATGTTATATTGCTTAATTATTGTATATTATCCAATATAGTTCTATTAAAGAGCTCAAATGAAGTGAATTGAAATAATCGTGCTAATCAAGTGTTTTTTTTTTTTTTGTTGCCGCCAAAACTCCTCGATAAAGTCTTGGTAAGGTAGCCACTGCTTTACTTCGACATACTACAGCCTGGTTCCTTCTGAACCAACTCACTATAGTTCTACTGTCGATCACCGACCCGACATACTCGACATAGCGCTAGTAAGGAACGTAAGCCTTCGCGTGCGTTCCTTGCAGGTGCTACAAGAGTTAGACTCTGACCACAGACCTGTGATCCTAGATCTAGTTCCCCAAAACGGCCCATCAAACACAGGTCCTAACGTTCCGATGAAGGTGAAAACGAATTGGCGCCTCCTAGGCACCAAGCTCGCGGACACCTCATCCACAGATCTTTCCGCTATTCCGACCAACATCGTAACTCCTGAAGAAACGACTGGCGCGATACGCTCCTTCACCAACCACCTTCAAAACGTCTTGAGCGAAAGCTCCGAGAAGGTGCCAGAGACTGTTCACAGTCAATGGCAAATTCCCGACGACGTGCGGTGGGTGGTGAGGAGGCGTAACGCTACGCTCAGAGCTTGCGCGACGAGCCCCACCCCGGAACGACGACGTCTTGCGCGCTTCCTTCAACGTGAGGTTAGACGTCGCATAAAAGAGGTCGTCGATTCGAGATGGGAAACTCGCTTAGCCGAACTCGACCCGACACACCAGGCCTTCTGGCAGCTGTGTCGTTCCTTCAGGAGAAACGATGTGACCTCTATGCCTCCGCTCAATCGTCCGAATCAACGCCCGGCGTTTGACGACGACGAGAAAGCGGAATTGTTGGCCGACAGTCTGGAGTCTCAATGTTCCCTCTCAACAATACCTATAGACCACGACCATCTTGTTGCGGTTAATTCACTCGTCGAAAGTAGGAACGCGGTCCGGCCACCGCCGAACTCGATTTCGCGACCGATAAACGATACCGATACCGCCAACGTCGTCGACCCGGTCGTCGACCCGCCGCCGCCCGATCCCCTTGCACCGGTGACGATCGAAGAAGTCATCGCTCTGATCAAGGCGCTCAAAAGACGAAAAGCCCCCGGGGGCGACAGGATCCCTACCCGTATGATTAAGATGCTTCCGGAGCATCTGGTCCTAACGCTCACCGCGATATTTAATGCTGCTTTTCAAAACTGCCTCTTCCCAGAGGTCTGGAAGGAGGCAGTTGTGATAGGTATACATAAGCCGGGAAAACCCGCATCCGAACCGTCCTCTTATAGGCCAATCAGTCTGCTCAGTACTCTGGGCAAAATTTACGAGCGGATCGTCCTCGACCGCCTCAAAATAGTCGCTCACAACAACAATCTGATCCCTCCCGAACAGTTTGGTTTTCGTGCTAGGCACAGTTGCGTAAATCAGGTGCTCCGCATCACGGAGCACGTTTACGACAAATTCAAGATAGGCATGCCCACCGGTGCTCTCTTCTTCGATATTGAAAAAGCATTCGACAGGGTGTGGCACAACGGCTTGCTTTACAAGCTGTACACTCTCAACGTGCCCACTCAACTCGTGCACATCATACGAGATTTTTTGTCGAATCGCGGTTTCAAATATCGCGTGGAGGGTACTCTCTCTTCCCGTCACGCCATCACGGCTGGAGTCCCGCAAGGCTCCGCCCTCTCACCTTTTCTTTTCTCGCTGTACACCAGCGATATCCCTAAACCGAAAAACGCCCATTTGGCGCTCTTTGCCGATGACACCGCAATCTACGCCTCACGTAGAGACCCCGACAATGTGGTGCGCACTTTGCAGGCCGCCGCCGACAAGCTCAGTGAGTGGTTCCGCAAATGGCGAATCACCGTCAATCCCACAAAGAGCCAGGCTATCCTGTTCACTTTGAAAAGGAGAGTCCATGTGCCTCACAACTCAGTCCGCATGTCCAACCAGGTAATCCCCTGGACGGACAAAGCCAAATATTTAGGAGTGACCCTTGATCAGAAGTTGACCTTCATCCCACACGTAAATGCGGTACGTGCGCGAGCCGCATTCGCGATGAGCCAACTGCATTGGCTCATAAATAGGAAAAGCAAAATGTCCATCCGCAACAAGATTAGGATCTTTACCACGTGTATTAGACCGATCATGACATACGCGTCGCCCGTGTTCGCCCATATACCGCCTGCTCGTCTTAAGCGTATGCAGGTATTGCAAAACATTTTTCTTCGACACGCTCTTGGTGCCCCGTGGTACGTTCGCAATCGCAACCTCCACGTGGATACTAACATGCCGACCATCAGGCATTTCATGCAAATGACCAGCAAACGCTACTTCGACCGGGCGGTTAAACACCCAAATACGTTAGTCCGCAAAGCGTCAATAAACACTCCATTCGACCGCGCCAAATGGAGACGGCCGCGTTCAGTCCTAACCGATCCAGAGGACGATATCACTCTGGCCATTCGCAATAAGAACGAGTTCCTAAAACTCCTACACTCCACACGACCGCAGTTCCGTCCTCGCCGCCGAGGACCTCGCCGCGTTCCCCGTCGCCCTCCCGACCCTCCTAACAGTTCCGGCCCGCGTGCCGACGAAATAAATGGATAGGATTAGGTTAAACACCAACCTTCCCCACTAATCGTTGATGTCTCATCCTCTCCCAGTGACCGTCCTGAGCCGAGGTTCGTAACCCGTTAGTGGGTTGCCCTCAGCATGGTTACTTAAGTCAAGGGTTGCGAGCGCCTAAAGCGTTCACCCGAAAGTCCGGTGTGGCCAGAAAAGCCGACTCGCGTCAGGCTACTGGCCGGTAGGGCCAAAACAAAAAAAAAAAAAAAAAAAAAAAAGACATACTACAGATAATAAAAAAGACAGCCCAAACTTGACATTGGCAAAATGAGAACACAAATGCCATTAAAAAAAAAAAAAGAAACAAAAATAATTCCTCGAGTAATGTAAACAGCTTTGCAAGAACTTGCGCAAGTTTACTTGGTGGATGACTTGAAAAAGCGTGTTGCTAAAGAAATATTGCCGCTAGTGTAAACGCTTCTGAAAGTTATTGCGCAACATATTGCTGAGAGAACTTGCTAGTCTAAACTCAGCATAAGCCCCGCTTTATAAAATTATTTGGAGTTTTGGCGGGAACTTTGAAGTGTCATGAGGTGCTCTTGTTTTAATTCATTATTTTGGTGACAGTTAGTGTAATATTGCATAATTATGGTGGTATATTATCCAATATAGTTATATTAAAGAGCTCAAATGAAGTGAATTGAAATAATCGTGCTAATCAAGTGTTTTTTTTTGTTGCCGCCAAAACTCCTTGATAAAGTCTTGGTAAGGTAGTCACTGCTTCACTCGACATACAACAGATAATAAAAAAAGACAACCCAAACTTGACATTGGCAAAACGTCAACCAAGTGCCATAAAAAAATGTGTTTAAATAAAAAAACTTTTTGACAAAAAATGAAAGTGCCTCCAAAAACCACTAAAAAGCGAAATATAGTTTAACTTTGTTACAATACCTATTTTGGAGTCGGTAACTAATTAAAATTGCTAGCAAGCCAGATAGATATAAAATTAATCTTCAATCCTTCACCAAAATATTCAAATACGTAGAGGGCGTTGAATTAGCGGAATAGTGGCAACACCAAGTATTAGCTTGTCAAAATTATCGATCTGACGTTTCTCGTCTCGCAGACAGTCCTTTTTGTTTCGGCCATTTTCGCCGAAAGATTGGTGTTTGGTTTGGGTCACGTATCTTTTCGTGGCCTTTAAATCACTGAATTAAGAACCATTCAAGATGGTCCAGAAGAAGGTAAACACTATGTGCGTTTAGTAGATTACTATATTTTAGTTCCAAGAAGTGAATATATTGTGAAGTTTTTAACACAAACATGTTTGGCGGACTTACCCGTGTTTTAACGTAAATCTCAAAATTGCGGTCATCTCGGTAATATCCAGGTATTTTATACAAGTAATTATATATAAGCATACAAATTAATAACAGCCCCATATCGGTCAAGAGGTGGATATCGATTTTTCGCCATAGTTAGAGTAACTCGCACATAACCTAGAATTTTGCCATGATGATATCGTTGCTATGATCGTTTGTGATTACATGCAATTATCACCAAGATCGCTGATGTTAGCGTCTCAGTCATGGACATGTGTGTTAGTGTGCAGCTGTACAGCAATGTGAAATTTTCAGCCCAAGAAGAAGGTCGGGAAGAAAGTTGCCGCCGCCCCACTGGTGGTAAAGAAGGTTGAACCCAAGAAGATCGTCAACCCGCTCTTCGAGAAAAGGACAAAGAACTTCGCTATTGGTAAGTCGTTATTTTCCTATTTTATCTAGAAGGCAGTTATTGATTTTTCAGTTATTGATTTTAGCGTCTTCTAGATTCGTGTTGTGATTGGACACGTGTGATGTTGGACTGATATGATGAAAACTATTTACTGAAGCACCATGTGGCATTTGTAACGAGCTTTTTAACACTGATCGGTCCAACTTTTAGTAATTTTTATTTTATTTCAATAAATTTACTCAGCATTGTTGTCTGTGCTATTCAAAGCGAATTGTATCAATTTAACGTTATAAAAAGAAATTGGAAAATAATGAAAATCCCAAAATATATTCCTAGTGGAAGTATGTCCTATGTATGCCTTAAAAGTATATTTATAATTTTATTATGCTAATTAACTTTGTTCATAAATATTTTCCATACATAAAAATTTACTTGCATTAATACCACTCAGTTTACCCACGTTTTTATTGAATGAAATAAAGGGTGTGGTCAGCATTCGGTGCAAATATAAATAATAACGAAAAAATTACCCTTAAATAAATCTATAGATCAAAATGATTTCATAATGATTAAATTGATGGTAGAGTTGTAACACAAACTTTTCGGACTACAACACCTTGGTCCGCCCCGTGACCACAAAGTGCTGCAAAGACTTCGAAAAACCTGGACAAAATAAAATAACAAACTGGGATAAAATCTTTTATAGTAGTTTAATTTCCAAAATAGAACAAAAGTAAATTTATAATGATTCAGTATAGAATTCAGAGCTTCCGTCCATAAGCATATAATGATACATTGCTACAAAAACTCATAACTCATACATTATGATGTAATAGGCCAAGACATCCAGCCCACACGTGACCTATCCCGCTTTGTGCGATGGCCCAAATACATCCGCATCCAGCGTCAGAAGGCAGTCCTGCAGCGCCGTCTCAAGGTGCCCCCACCAATCAACCAGTTCACTCAGACACTTGACAAGACCACAGGTATGTACAACTATTTTGCAAAGAATTTTCCATGGTTAATGTCAAATACTGCCACCATTCTAGTATTTTTCCTTGACAAGTATGTTTAAAATGTAGAATTTGGTTAGGAATTAAGATATTTTTACTTAGGATTTCTGAATTAAGCAGTGTAATTTCTCATATAATGTGTAAAAGTGCTTACCATTGGTTTGTTTGATACAAAGAGATCTTTGTGTGAATTAGCTCACTACTTTTTAGATAGAGGCCTCCAGATACTAAGTTAAATCGTTTGTAATAACCAACCTAAGAAAACAAGGTATAAATTGTATTCACCAATCTACATTATGCATATTGATAAATGTATGTTATATAGTTAATTTGAGATGCTGCTAAAATAATATTTTTGTTTTCATTCTTATTTGTTATGATGTATTATGTCACTGTAGCATTTCTGGCATTAATCACTTAAAAGGAAATGTGTTAGGCCTGACAATATTTTGCTTTTGTTGGAATGTAGATAAAAAAATTGCTTAGAGCATGTTTTGTGTTTAGAATAGATATGTACAACCTCTTCCCACTTATTCCTCTGTGTATTAAATAAAATTAGATTGTTAGCTTCTTGCACCCAACCTGCAGTAATAAATGTCACTGTCAATGAAAATTATGGACAGTAAACAAACAGCTATAATGATCTCTCTTTGATAAATATAAGTTTTTGTGAAGAAATTACTTTAAAAATACCCAAAGATGATTTCAAACTGTACTGAAAGATTCGAAAGCTGTATGGAATAAGTAAATCTATATAAGTATGGAATTCATAATCAATACGAAATGTGAAGTGATTTTTGTGCCTGCAATATTTTGAGAGTGCAAAGATTAATCTCAGTCCTAACATATCTAACCTTTTAATTGGGATTGAACTATTAAATTAACTTCATTTCTTTTCAATTTCAATGTACGTAGGTGTTTCAAATGGTATTTGAAAATTATTGTTCACAATATGAATTATAGTCATTGCCAAAGTTTTAAAAACCTATATTAAAACTTCTTAGCAAATTATGTATGACATGTTTGTTTACAACAACTGAAAATACTCATTTATGGTGACATTTTAAATGTTTTGATATCTATTTACTTCTTATTATAAAACTGGTTAACCAATGACTAATATTGTAAAATTTATTGTCAGGTCTGCCCCAGGGTGGCTTAGGTAATTAAAATGATGAATTCCAAATGCAACTATGAATCTATATGATTATCAAAAAAATATACGAGCTTTTTAACTCTGAACAAACATTGTAATATTATTTTTATTTTTTTCGTGTGGCAAAATACTTCATACTGTTTTGTGGTTTTGCAGCCAAAGGCCTATTCAAGATCTTGGAGAAATACAGGCCAGAGACTGAAGCCGTTCGCAAGGAACGCCTGAGGAAGGCTGCTGAGGCTAAGGTATGGGATCTAGGATGCTTTTTTTTTTTCATAGTTAGTAGTATAAGAATTTTGAAATGCACAGCAAGTTTCCAAAAAATATGTTTACTGTTGAAAATATGAATAGAAAAAGTTTTAATATTATTTATTTACTTACATTACAAATTTGATTTTTAAAGAAAACTTTCTATTCATATTCTGTAAAAATTACGATTTATTTTAGTATTAAAAACTACAGTCTAAAATTCTCGACTACTTACACAATTTAAATATTAAGCACGCGCCAACAATACTAAGTCATGATGCATAAATACACAGAATTCAGATTGCCATGAAGACCATTAACCACCAAGATCTCTGATGCTGCATCAATCTGTCGAACTTTATAGTGTCTTTGGTGCATAGACTAATTGTTATCTTGTCTCTAGGTGGCCAAGAAGGATGAGCCTCCACCAAAGAGGCCCAACACAATCCGTGCTGGCACCAACACGGTCACCAAGCTTGTTGAGAAGAAGAAGGCGCAGCTAGTCGTGATTGCGCACGATGTTGACCCCATTGAGGTGAGATTTATATAAAACTAGCTTTTGTCTGCGGCTCCGCCGAGTGGAAGCCTTTCCCGTTACACAAGTCTCCAAAACACTGTAGGACACTAGAGCCGTCTATTTAAAATATCAGGTTAACAGTTCCATTATTTGTGTCAGTGTCATTGAATGACGCGACGAGCATGCCGTTCGCGTGATGGTAAGCGATACGACCATCCATAAACAGTAGCAACATCATCCAGCACCTCGAGTTACAGAGTATTGTGTGGCATTCCACTGCGCTTGTCATCCTGAGACAAGACGTTAAGTCTCATTATGTCCAGTAGTTACACTGGCTACAATCAGTGGCGTGCCTAGTGTTTTGGATGAGGGCAAGCCAAAGCAGACCTAAAAAAAAGTCGCACCTCTGATACATATAAAATGTGCAACTATAAGAAAGAAAAGCAATATCTAAAAATAAAAATGACTACCCGTACCGGGATTCGAACCAGGGCCTCAAAACAATTTTCGACCCGTGTACGTAATACAACTACGCCATCGAGTCGACTAGTTACCTTTTCGAAATTAGGTACCTTTATTTAAAAACGATTTTGACCCATCGCGACTTCTAAACGAAGTTCTTGTAAAGATTAACTATTTACATAGATTTTATCTGTATCAAGTAATTTAAAAAAAAGTAAAAACACTACAATCATCATTATTACTGTCGACGCACAAGTTTTGTTTAGAAATTTTCAAATTTCGTCACAGCTACTGTATCTATTTAATTGGACGAGATAATCAGGTTACAATTCGCTGTTTACCGAAATTATGAAATGAAATGAATGCATTTAACATATGTTTTTGTGAATTGGAATTACTTTTGATAACACTGATTAATTATATCATTTTACTAGCCAGATCTATGTACCTACCTATTCCAAACACTTGTTTTGTTCGAGAAAAATATGAAACACCAACAATACAACTTAATACGTAGTCGGATAACGTATTAGAGCATCCAATAAGACAATAAGTTTTGTTGTATACTGATCTAAATACCTTTTATGATTCTTCAGACACATTTCGCGCCATTCGCTCGTTAAAAGTTGTTTTTTCCATCATAACCTAACAAATTTAACTTATTCTCGCCGATAAAAACTTTCACTCACTTTAAACTATTACAAGAAATATATTCACTAATCTTTCTTGTGCTTAAAAGTTTAAAATAACTCAAAAACCACTTAATAAACACAAATACTTCACAATATAGATCGCCGGCACAATCAAAACAAATAACTGATGTTGCCTAGTTGGAATCAAAATTACACCACAAAATTAATGCTAAAATTGTGAGAAAAACTTATCGATAAATAAAATTATAGTACAATACCTTAAATAATTATAATCAGATATGTAATTTTAATTATATTATCACTAAAATCTTTACATATTCATGATAAATAAAAATACACATTAAAATAAGCAAATTAATGCAACCATATTAGAGGTAATTCGTTTAATTGGCAACCCTGTATTTTATACAGTATCTATGAATGCAGCCTGGATTATTTTCTAGTACTGATTGCTATAGAAACTTACTATAGCTATACGTATGTGGTATCAGTTTATCCATTAGTGTGAATGAGAAAAATATGGCGGCGAAAAGCCAGGTAAAACCCAACGAGAGAGAGAGTGATAAGTATATTTTGTGCGCATCTAGCTGTTTTGTATAAAATATGAAATGAGTGTACGGCGCGGATGTGGTTGTGTGTGTGTAGGTGTAGTGGTATGTCTTTAGGTGCGCTCGAGGCGAACTGGTTCAGCGAACCGTAGCGCGGGAATTTTAAAATTTTAAAGAAAATTATTTCGAAGCGTTTTGTTACCGTAAAATGTTGGTTATTGTTTCATATTCGATTTTGAGTGCTTAGGTAAATAATTTTAGGGCAAGCCAGGCTTTTCGGCTTCTATGAAAGGACCGCCACTGGCTACAATGTACTTCAAACCGAAACACAACAGTGCATGCACACTGCTGCTTGGAGGTAGAAATAGACATTGCGGTGGTACCCACCCAGACGGACTCTTATCCTATAAGAGACCTACCACCAGTTGATTCAAATCCATTGTTCAGTTGTTTCTGCATTTACTTCTAACAAAAACATTTTCACAAACTTTCGCATTTATAATATTAGTAAGCAAGATATTAGAAAGATTCTCTATTATAATACTTGTTAAAAAAAAATTGCAATGAATCAACCTGGATAAAATTTGGATTGTGTTATATTAACTTGGAGGGTTTTACAATTGGCAATGATGTTAGAATTTCTTCACCTGAGACTGTGAATATTTTTATATTCAACAGTTGCATGAAGCCAGTTGACTCTGAGCCATTTGAATATCTAAGTACGTCTTTATATATTATGGACATTTTTGATATTTAATTAATTTAAATTTAGAAAATGATTTCTAATTCTTTCTTTTATTCTCGATTTTGAATCAATAAGTTAATTGATGTAGAAACCTTAATAACAGATAAAAGTTACAAACAAATTAATGTAATTTGTTTTATTTCAGCTGGTTCTCTTCCTGCCTGCTCTTTGCCGCAAGATGGGTGTCCCATACTGCATTGTTAAGGGCAAATCTCGCCTCGGAGCCCTTGTACACCGCAAGACTTGCACCTGCGTTGCTCTCACAAATGTACGTATATTTTTACATTACAAGATTAGTATTACAAACGAAATTCGCATTTATGTGATCAGTGATATTTGTGGGGTCTAGATATTGCATATAATGATGATTTATTTGCTATCTTAATGCCATGATGACAACCTTTCTACCACCAATAGAATTTATCTGAGTATGCTGTCTAGACTCACAAAATATGTGCAAAGATTTCGTTTTTAGTTCCTTGTTTGATAGAGGTTTGGATGATATTTTGTTTTTGATTCCTTCAATATTTCATACTAATTGTACTATAACCAGGTGGAGGCAGGCGACCGCGCCGCATTCACAAAGGTGGTGGAAGCCATCAAGACCAACTTCAACGAGCGGTACGAGGAACTGCGCCGACACTGGGGCGGCGGCGTCCTTGGCAACAAGTCCAACGCACGCATTGCCAAGCTCGAGAAGGCCAAGGCTCGTGAGATAGCGCAGAAGCAGGGCTAATGCAATAAACTTTAACATCTCACATTCTGTTTTATTTGCTAATGATCTTTGTCATTTCAGAGTAGCCGTGTAGGAGTAGATGTTAGTAAAAATAACAAAGATTGTATTTGTTTTTGCTGATGTATGCTTACTAACAATAAAGTCTCTTAACCCACCGGCTTTACTAATTTTGCATGCAGTTCCCTACATTAGATGTTACTAACTCATCACCTTGGAGGCGTGGGAAAGATAGTGGTTCTGAAGTAGCAAAAAAATAGGGCTGGCAGGTTACAACCTTTTTTAATTTTTAACCCAAATTATTTACCATTACTAGCCTATTATTTTATGATTATCTGTTAACTCGTATATTTATTTATTTTTCATTTTTTTTTGTACTAATCTAGGGTTAGTTCTGTAATTTTCCAACTGGGTGATTTAAGACAAGGAATCGAGGACAAGGCCAGTGAAAGCGGCTGCACTGCACTTTTTTAAACAGGGGTAGGTAAAGACTATTTCAAAGCAATGAATGCTTGCGATTTATAAAGGTGAATCGAAATTAAAGTCAACATTGTAAGAGGTAGGGACTAGGGAACGTGTACGGAGTAAGCTCTGCCATCTGGTGGCGCAACCTGAATCTTTCACCCTATCGATACTTGGCATTGACGTAAAATATTCATAAGGATGCAAATAACATTTAATTTGTTCATAATGTATTGCTGTATATCTGGATGCACTAAAACATAAATAAACAAATCAAGTGGCGTAAAATTCTATTACGCCCTAAGCAGTGGCGGTCCTTTCATAGAAGCCGAAAAGCCTGGCTTGCCCTAAAATTATTTACCTAAGTACTCAAAACCGGATATGGAACAATAACCAAAATACAGTCAAAACTATTCTCGAGCGCATCTATAGACACACCACTACACCCACACACACACCACCACACCCGCGCCGCCGCGCCGTACACGCATTTCATATTTAATACAAAACATAGCTAGATGCGCATAAAATATATTTATCACTTTCTCTCTCGTTGGGTTGTACCTGGCTTTTCGCCTCCATATTTCTGTCTCATTCACACTTAGATAGAATACGCATCAACTGCTACCACATACGTATAGCTGCTATAGTAAGTTTCTATAGCAATCAGTACTAGAAAATAATCCAAGCTTTTGATTTAGAGTTGCCAAGCATTTGAATTTACTTCTAATATGGTTGCAATAATTCTACATAATATTCCATATTTAAAAGCATAATCTTTTAATTTATCTCGAATATGTAATGAATTTAAATTAATTATAATTATAATAAAATCATTATAATTATTCTAGTGTATTGCACTATAATTTTATTTATCATAAAGTTTTGCGTTATGTATTCAGCATTAATTTTGTAGTAGACATTTTATTCTGAATTACTGGCAACATTAATTGTTTGTTTAGATTGAGCCGGTGATACATTTTAAAGTATTTGTGTTTATTAAGTGATTTTTGAGTTATTATAGACATTTAAGTACAAAAAAGATGAGTGAAATTATTCGCTGTGATGGTTTAAACTTTGCGAATGTTTTGATCGACGAAAATAAGTTACATTTGTTAGGTTATGATGGTAAACAATAACTTTCAACGAGCTGGCGAATTGCGCGAAATATATTTGAAGAAACTTACCTTAAACTTAACTTAAAAGGTATTTAGATCAGTATACAAAACGAATTGTCTTATTGGATGCTTTAATACGTTAGGTATACGACTACTTATTAAGTTGTATTGTTGGTCTTGCATATTTTTCTTGAACGAAACAAATGTTTGGAATAGGTTGGTACATCTGGTTAATAAAATGATTTAATTTATCAGTATTATCAAAAGTAATTCCAATTCACAAAAACATATGTTTAATGCATTAATTTCATTTCATAGTTTCGGTAATCAGCGAATTGTAACCTGATTATCATGTCCAATTGAATAGGTACAGTTTTTTTTTTTTAATTTTACTTTCATATTAGTGCATATAGGTTTAATTTAATTAGTTTATCTTTAGGACAAGAACTTTTTTCAGACTTGCGATGGATTAAAATCGTTGTTAAATAAAGGTACCCAATTTCTTCTGTGTAACTAGGCGCATCGATGGCGTAGTTGTTGGCTTGCCCTCATCGAAAACACTAGGCACGCCACTGGCCCTAAGAATAGTACCTAAATACTTACATTCCATGGATATGTAAAAATCGACAAAAATACATATAGAGAACGTGCACGATCTATGGGGGCAGCACAAAATTACACGAAAGCCACATGTGATAAAAAAGGAACTTTTCAAAGCTATAATTTATTTTTATTATTCTTTTATGATGTCAAACATAATAAAATAAGGGTTCCGTTTGAATATTATTGATACTCAGCACACACTCACGCCTTTTATCCCGGAAGGGGTAGGCAGAGGCGCAACTAATGCACCCACATTTCACCGTGCGTATTCCGTCCCATGATGTGATAGGGGGCGACCCTATCGCCATATCGGGGACATATTATAGACTCCGGGCGGATGGATACTGAATTCTAGAAAATCTAATCACTATGCCCGACCTCTCTCAGGATTGCAGTCGTACCGTGATACAACTTCGCCACCGAGGCAGAATAAGTGTGTTGTCTTTGTCTCATCTATTTTATTACGGAAAAAGAAATGCCGTACAAACGTCAAAGTTCCAATCAAGCAGAGATACATAGAATGCAACGCGATCGTTCTAATATATTTAAATTTCTCGCATGCTCACGCCTTTTATCCCCGAAGGGGTAGGCAGAGGCGCAACTAGTGCACCCACTTTTCGCCAAGCGTATTCCGTCCCATGATGTGATAGGGGGCGCCATCGGATCCATCACCACCATCGGATTACGGTCATTATAGTCACATTAAAAACTGATGGTAAATTGTGGTAATGACAAAATGGTAATGACATTTTGGGTTATTTTGATTATTTATCTCGTTATTTTTAATGATATATCAATTTACTTGATATGACATTAAAATAGTCCTAAATAGAACGTTATAAAAGTAGAAATATTTTTTTTATCATTTATTTCCCCAAAATTTTGCCGTTATGGTGAAGTCCACTAACACATGACAAAGCTAAATTTCAAGGGCAATTTCGTAAAAATATTTCCCAGCTTGAGTGTAAGGGTTTCTCTCTCAAGATCTCAGGGTCGACTGAGCGCTAAAGAAGCGTCCGGGGCGACGGGAACGTGAATAGAGTGTACATATAAAAATATATTTGCATTTCTTTCTCTGCTTACGGTGATGACCTTTTTTCCAGTGACGAAATATATTTTTAATTTCATTTGTGTATGTTTCTATAATACAATAAGATAGGGAAATAACTCCTAAGTAATGGTGTAATAAAATGATTATACTTTAGATATACAAAACTGTAAATTCTTAAAGATATTAAACGATATTCTTTAGAGTTCAACTTATGGACCCTGATGGTGGTGACATTTGCGGGTATAATTTGCAATTATTCAATTTGTCTTTAATCCTTTGATTTATTATTAGAGAGTACTGCGTAGTTAAATGTATTACGATCAAATACTAGTCATTGAATCTCCGAAAATACAGATACTTTTTATACGGGCGAACATCAAATTGGCGCGATATCAGAGAATCATCCACTTAGTTGTTGATAGTGATTTGTTTTTTTTTTTCTAAAGTGAATTTAATAATTTCATGTCGTCGTTCGGCATTCAGTACCGCGAATGTGCAAAAATTGCAATATTTTTTTTCATTCCAATCGACAGTATTCATTCAAATACGCGTTTATCTGTTTGAAATATGGCCAAAAATGCCAGAATCTAAAGAATTCTCTTCCTAAGACAAAGAATTTCAGAGGGAAATGGGTTTAGCAAGCCCTTGTTAGAACTTAGATAGGGCTCGTGCTTAAAAGTCACAAAAAAGGCACCCGTTGGCAATGATCTTAATAATGATGTACTTGACTATGTAATACTAACATCTTGTTCTGAAAATGAAAATTAACTATTAGACTTATCAAATATTGAAAACTTCCTTGTAACTAATTATAATAATTGTAGTACACCGGACGTGCACGAATTCCTACCTGAAGAAAGAGTAGATATTACCTACCCTTAGATATTACTATTAAGGTTGCTGTGCGTTCCAGCAACCTTAGTATCAGACTTATTTTTTTTCCTACACCCACAAGATAATGATCTTGATACACTAGACTTGTCCGATTCACGATCTAATTATGTAGAGATCAATGATTCCGTCCGCGGAAGGAAATAAATGGTTTCAAGACGGTGAGAAAGAAGAAAGGGTAATGAAAATACGCTGCGGTTCTAATGTGTTTCAAAGGAGGTTTAAAATGCAAAGAGGTAACAGAGGACGTTAGCCTAGTTGGGAATGGATAGGTCTGCCGAGACAATGTCCGTAGATTCAAAACCCAAGGCATTCACCCCTGACTTTTCGAAGTTACGTGTATATTGTTTATCAATTATCGTCCACTTTAACGGTGAAGGAAAACATCGTGAGGAAACCTGCATACCTGAGAATTCCCCATAAGAGTTTCGAGGGTATGTGAAGTCTGCCAACCCGCACTAGGCCAACGTGGTGGACTAAGGCCTAACCCCTCTTAGTAGTAGAGCACCGTTCTTCAGCAGTGGGCAGTATTTAATATAGGGCTGGTATTATTATATTTATTATTATAACAGAGGACGATAGAAAAGAGATTTTCAAACAATTTTCGCACATGGATTGGGATGAAACAAAGGCTTATGTAAAGTCATTGATAAACGTAAAGTTACCTGTTTGTAGAAGAAATACATAATTGGGTTATGTTAGTTTGAGATTTAAGAAGACTGTATTTTTTTAAAGTTCCAATTTAAATATTGATTATTTGTAAGGAACATACATGTAACATTGTTTAAAACTTTTTGTTTTGCCTATAATATTCTATTTATTTTTTGTCTATTTTTAAAGTATTTTTATAATTTGAATACTATGTCAATTTAACACTTTAGAGACTGATATAACGTTGATTATAATTTATCACAAACAATGTGATAGTAAGATTAATAATTTTGTTTTTTTTTAACCAAACGTACATTTCCGTTTAACTAAATATTTTCATTTTCCATTTTTATTCTGTGCCATAACAGCGAATGTCACTATAAAATTACCAAATATCCTTAAAAAACCGCGAATGTTACACACTTGGCCAAGATTGTTGGGTAAATACCGCTAATGTGCATTATTATAAAATGTATGAACTTAAGTTATACATTTATGGTATTGGCAACAAACAGTAATAGTATTAATGCTTAATAACAATAGTTAAGCAAAAAGTAAAGTGTACATTATAATTAAATCAGTTTTTTGTCTCTCCTGTAAAGTGACCCAACTTTACATTCGCGGTACTGAATGCCGAACGACGATGTGTTTGTTGTACGCCGTAGTTTCATTGACACAACAGTCTCCGTAAATAGTTTCGTTAGAAAATTTTGACGTTTACATTACATTACATTTTTTGTTTACATTTAGTTAAATACCTAAACCGATGGAGTTTTTTTATAGATTGATGTATTATAACACGTTCCTTTTCACGTTACTTTCAATTCCTAATTATTGTTAAAAATCGATATTAATTAAAATAAAAAAACGTTGCAGTGGCCCTTCTTTTATGGTTTTTTAACATTTTACCCACAAAATATTGATAAATATTGTATTTGCATCTTCCCTATTATACCGGTCTGTTTGCACAGGCTATAAGTATACAGGCTGATCCCGGAACGCGACACACTTACGTGGGCCAACGTTTGTACCTACGATGGTCTGACGGCATGAATATTTTTCCTGCACCGCCCCAAAACTAATGCAATAGGAAAAAGGGGTAGGCACATAGAGTAAATAATACACTTTTAGAAACAAGCTTTTATTCAAGGTTATTCAAGCAGAAAATAAAGTTTCAAGTAGGTAAATCAAAACTAAAATAATTAGTTCATTATACAATTGAATAATATAAGTACCTAATTTATGAAAGCTTAAGGCGAG
The DNA here is from genome assembly GCA_947568825.1 of Sphinx pinastri. NCBI lineage: Eukaryota > Metazoa > Arthropoda > Insecta > Lepidoptera > Sphingidae > Sphinx > Sphinx pinastri. The sequence goes on from OX387615.1 coordinate 3,552,806, forward strand.
AATATACCTTGAAACTATTAGTACATTATGGCTAAACTGCTAGTTCTGCAAGGAGCCAGTAATTATCCCTCATTGGTACGATAAGTATGAATGTAAGGCGTCTGGCGTGCTGCGATGATTGGTGCCAATGATGGATGGTCGGCTGTGAAGTAAGGCACCCTTTCTTCTCCCACAATAGACAAGAAGGTAAAAGCCATTGCCGTAAAGCATATTTTGCTGCACGATTACCTATTCTAAAAAAAAAATTGTTAATATATAAAATGCAGACTGCTAGCAAGTTTAAAGTTACACTTGACGGTATACTTAAAAGTAGTTGATAATATAAGTAGGCTATTGTTTCTAGTTAAATAAAACAAACATAATTTGTAGATTAGGGATAACTTAGGCCCCGTTTTTACAACTGTAGTTATCTTTTTCTCCGGGTCTTATTAAGCTGGACGCTCTCGCAGAGCTGCGAGTGCGCCAGGCGTGAGGCGCTAAGAGCGTGTCCAGCTTAAAAACACCGATGATTACCCTAACCACAGTTGAAAAAACCCAGTCTTAATATACGTATCATTATCGTAAATTAATTAACATTGAGATGAGACAAATTGCATCTTGGTACAAAATTATGATATTTTTTTATAAATATCACAACTCAGCCCATTACGCGCGTACTGGCATGTTAATGAAGAAGAAAATTTGGTAAACGAATACTAAAAATTGAAAATAAAATACTACGTACAAAAGCCGTAAAAATATTATGCAGATTATTTGCCACGGTAGGCGCCGATGAGCAGAATCGCGCGATCAGCGCCGACGACCATGTAGAGGAACGGATGATCCGCTTTGAAGTACGCCGATTGCGTCACCTCCGCGGACATTGGATGTATCCCGAACCCTGCCAAACACAACACACACTATAGAATATAATATACCTTGCAACTTAGTACTTACCCCGACGCCATCACCGACGTCAGCGCCACCTCCACTCGCCGCAGCGGCACGGTCAATCACGAGCAATTTTTTTATCGATAACCTTTTTTTGCTTTTAAATGACGAGACAATCATGCCGCACGCCTGCTGGTAGGTAAGCGATAGGACCGCCCATAAACAGTAGTAACACCATCATCATCATCATCATCCACATGACGTCTACCGCTGAACATAATCCTCCCCTAAAGATTTCCAGACGGACCTGTCAAATGCGGCCTGCATCTAGCGTGTTCCTGCGACCTTTATCAAGTAACACGATGGAGGTCTTAAATTAGATACCAAGTATTGCATAAAATGCTACTGCGCTGGACACTTTCAGACATAAGATGTTAAGTCTCATAATGTCGACTTACAATGGCTACAATGTCTTTCAAACCGGAACACAAAAGTGTATGGACATTGTTGCTTGGCGGTAGAAATAGACTTTGCGATGGTACCTATCTAGAGGGCCCCTCGCATATGCTGGAGTTACCATCAGTAATTCCAAAGAAAACGTGACATCTCTTACCTGAGCTCGCGGCGGCCTCAGTGCCTTCCTCGTTCACTTCGATGTACGCTTTCTGTACCGCTTTGGATATATGCAGTTCCTCTGTAGGATTCAAGATCTCATTTAAACCGGAATCGTCCTTATTGAAGATCGCTTCAACACCAAGCTAAAAGTATTAAACATTGTTACTAAAGGTGTCTAAGTAATTATCTATTCCAGTGGGTACATATACCTCACAATGCTATTTAACATCCATTTCTTTTAATCATACAGAATTGAATTAATCATTCAGCTGCTTACTAACCACCCTTGACAAGGTTATGTTTGTTTATATGGTTTATAAGATCATTTTATTTGTTACTAATCTTATTTCTCTTGTTCATGCGCAAGTTTGTGAAATTGTTGGGGTGTTTTTTTAAATTAAACGTAGACACTGAATGATTTGGATGAATGGCGCACGGACAGACCATGTCCTGGATTAGCATGGTTAGGCTACCGTCATCCGGGTAATTTATTCCCACTGGAAATTTGTATTTTTATGTCATATTATTTTGAATTTAATTATTTGTTTTTTTAATGACCAAACAAATTACATTTTCGGAAATAATAATCTTCTCTTACCTTCGGCAGCACATCCTCAAGGTCAATTTCCGTTTCGATCTTGAACTTGGGAAGAGTAACCTTCACTTTTATTGAGGACATCTTTTCAAATTCAGACACGAGGTCGTGTCCATCGGCCAACTTTTGCATAACTGCATCGAGACCATCGATCTTGTCGGGCAGCACAATTACCATACTTAATTCCTCTCCTACATAACTCATTTCTAGCAACTGTAACACACAATGACACGAGATAAAGAATAAGAATATATCACGCATAGGAAGGACGAACTTAGTACCTATATTTAAAATCCATGGTATCATGCCAAGGTGCTAAGCCACGGAAGAATATGATATTAGACCTCATCCAATCCGGGCGGTCTCCAAGTTCCGAGAACTCTAAACAAATATAAGTGTAATTTCTCATCGTATTAGGTATTATTGAACCTCCTTATTTTTCGACTTAAAAGTATATCTTATTTTGTTTACTCAACGGACCACTTACTGGTGGCAGGTCTCTCATATGTAGGTAAGAGTCCGTCTGGATGGGAATCACCGCAATGTCTATTTCTAGCGCCAAGCAGCAGTGTGCGTGCACTGTTATGTTTCGGTTTGAAGGACATTGTAGCCAGTGTAACTCGGCATTATGAGACTTAACATCTTATGTTTCAGGATGACGAGCGCAGTAGAATGCCAAACAGTACTTTGTACATCAAGATGCTGCATGGTGTTGCTACTGTTTATGGGTGGCCGTATCGATTACCATCAGGCGAACGGCAAGTTCGTCTCGTCATTCCATGCACTAAAAAAAGAAGACCAATGAAAAGCCAGAGGTACGTGTCTTCGTAGCTTAGTTCAAACTTACATCCTTTACGTCGGCGTTCCGTTCTATTCCGCGCTATACAATCAAGATATCATTTACATTCACTGGTGAACTGTTTAAGGAGTCAAACCACAGCTATTATAATTATAATAATAATAAGCCCCTTACAAATCTAACTTCACGTCCGGCACGAACATCTGATGCCACGTAGGGGGCGGACATTGGCAGCTTTCAGCTATATACTTACCAATGACTAACGAAGCACTAGTATTAAAATAATATAAATGCAATGCGTCTAGGAAACAGGATAATACCCCAGGCGGGTACCGGAGCTAACCGCAATGGAGAATCCCGCCCCGGTCCTTCTGGTCCGGGCTGCCCTACGTTTTCTGGGGAGGGCACCGTATCGCACCAATCTGCCCAGTTTCAGACTGTTGCAGTTCAACATGATCAAGCATCATTGTCATGTTCTTCACCAACTTCATTATTTTCATCCATCCCTTCATCACCACCCTCTTACTTACCTTGAAAGAATTAATAGACCCAACTCACCAATCTCATCACCCACATTTTCAATTCAATCCACTTTGGATGTTGTGCAGGAGGCAACTTCAGCCGTAGTTACTGCACCCGCCAAAGATGGCCGGCGCACACATAAGAAATGGACAAAGGAAATGAACATTTTCATCATGCGCCACTATTTCATCCTCACTGATTTAGAAACGAACACCAAGATGTATCTCACACCGCTACATGCACGATTTAACGCACAAGTCCCTAACATGGAAGTAGGAAAGCAACGGGTAGGAGATCAACGACGCTCCATAGTTCAACGAAACTTTTTGTCTAAACAAGAGATAAGTGATATCAAAGAAGACGTTAAAAAACTATTAAGTGACAGTCAAAACTCACTAAACATAGAATCACATACAGGGCACACTCAATCCAATAGAATGAGATGGACGAACAACCTAAACGAAACGATAATGCGTAGTTACTACAGATTAACAAAACTTGAAACTGACTTGACCACATATAGACCACTCCTACACCAGGACATTATCGCTAAATGCCCACCAATTGCCCACCTTTCTGCACAGAGGATAGCTGACCAACGTAGGTCTATGGTCAACAACAGGCTGCTATCCTCCGAACAGCTACATAGAATCCGACAAGAAGTCGTGAAGATACACTGCTATTTGTATACGAAAATTCGTCACTTTCTACGGAACTTTTAGAAACAATAATTACACAAACAGATTCATATCCGGAACAAACAACAAATAGTAAGGATCACCCAAGCCTTTCCGCAGAACTACAACAACAATTAGAAGAAATAATTTTAGTAACATTTGTCACATTTAAAGACACGCACCCTACAACACGACCTTATCTTCCTAAACAAAAACCTTCAAAAAAATTAGCAACCATAATAAAACATCTAAACACCGATATACTTCCAAAAATACTAACACATGAAGCCGACTTTAATACAACTCACGCAATTATCTACTGCGCCGCATATACAGCTGCCAAATTTAATGGTGCTAAAATTCTAGATTTAAATACCATTAATAGTAAAACAGAAAGAAAACCCAGATGGCAAAGAAGATTAGAAGATAGGATAAGTGAACTCAGAGCGAATATAGGGTGTCTTACAGAGTATGCAAGGGGCGCGAGATCTACGTGGTTGAACAATCATATAGATAAAATAAAACAACGATACAAATTCCACTCACAGCACGAAACCCAAAACAATGACATCAGTCACTTCACAGACACTTTAAAACAAAAATTAAATGCCCTGGCAAGTCGGTTAAGGAGGTATAAGGAGACCACTCTTAGGAAAACACAAAACGAACAATTCAACAACAACGAAAAATTATTCTACAGAAAACTTACATCTCTAACAGCTCACCAGAAAATAACTCGTCTTTGCCTAACCCAGAATCTTTTCATAAATTTTGGTCTAATATTTGGTCCAATCCAATCAAACACACAGAAAACTCATGGATGAAAGAAGACAGAATAAGATTTAAAGATATGCCAGAAATGGAATTTGACACAATACATATAGATCTTTTAACTTTAGTTATATCAAAAACGCATTCCGTACAGCATACTACAAATATACACCCCAAATCATACTCGAATCACCTGACTACAAATTATACTGGGACAGAACTATACTCACAGATAAGACCGTACATCACAACCGTCCCGATATCACACTGCACGATAAACGTAGTAGGACAGTTTATTTAATAGATATTGCGATTCCAGATTGTGTATCTCACGGCCACACACACTAACAAACTCTCAAAATACTCAGATTTTACCATAGAACTGAAAACTCAATGGCGTGTGCAAACTGACAAAATAGTGCCCATTATTTTATCCGGTACCGGCGTCATTCCCAAAACATTGCACACTATTTTGAAAACCCTAAACATTCATCCACTCACATTCACACTACAACAAAAGGCAGTCATATTAAACACATGTAGAATCGTCAGAATTTTTTTATCAATAGAATAAAATATCGACCATCAAAGTTGTTTAGTCAAAAGCCCGCAGCTTTGGTGTAATACCCCAGAAATGGGAGAAGTTTAAAACCTTAAAAATTCAATAATAATAATAATAAAGTCAGTTTATTGCCTTATAACACTAATAATAACAAAGATACTCTTAAGCTTAAACTAAAATAAAGGCAAAAGGAGGCGGCTCAGCTCGTGCTGACCGGAACAGTAGTTCCGAGCAGCGCTGGTTTTCAGCCTCTCCTAATTATTTTCTAAGATGTAATAAGAATAAATATTAATACCTGCACTGTATTATATACTGACCCACTGCTGGGCCTCCTCTACTACTTTGAGGGTTTATACCTTAGTCCAATGCGCTGACTTAGTGCGCTTGGTTTGCAGACTTCACATACCCTTGAAATTATTTTTGGAGAATTTTCAGGTATGTAGGTTTCCTCATGATATTTTACTTCACCGTTAAAACGATAAATAATTGATAAAAATACACACGTAACTTCGAAAAATTAGAAGTGTGTGATTTTGGTTTTGAACCTATAGCGTTCGGCATTAAGCTATTACTAATTTCTACATATATATATTTTATACCTGAGCCTGGAGAGCGGGACTCACGCCGTGTGTAAATTTCTGCTCTTTGAACATCATAGGTATTTTGATTGAAGTTTGATTGTCTATATTAAATTTCTGTTCCATTGTATCTTTGGCGTTAAACTTACTTTTCCATGTACCCTAAAATCAACATATTTAAAAAATCATAATTAAAAAAAACCGCCACATTACACATTATTTCACTACAAATACCTAATTGTACTGTAAAAAAATTTATACCTTAAAATAAAGCGCGTTGACAAGCACCAGACGAGTGAATGCATTGAAACTGTCTGAAGAAAAAAGATCCTTAATCTTGTCATTAGTTTTGTGTTTAACCTAAAAATAGAAAAATATTACACCTTACAGTAATTCTTAAATATTTCTAAATGTATAATCACAGTATGTATATAATTATTCTATACCCATTGATTTATAAGCTCTGCTGCAGTAGCACTGTCTTTAAAGTTTATCTTCTCGAATTCGGCATCAAATATCTTCTCAGCATCTTTCTTTAGTTCTGGCTCTACATCGTAGCCACCATCTTTAATGTATATTTTATTGGCGACTTCAAATGTAACACCTTTAATAGCTTTCAATTTGGTGAAAAGACCACCGAATGCGGATTTGACCTGTAAATATTTTTTTTATCGGTGGAATATTCAGCAATGATTGTAACAATTTTTGTGATAGCAAAACAGTTCTGAGAATAATATTTTCCAAGACAATTTTAATTGTGTAATTGTATTGTACTGGTGGTAAGTCTCTCATATGCGGCGAGTTGTCTGGGTACGGACCACAGCACTGTCTATTTCTTCCACCAAGCAGTAGGGCGCATCAGGTGCAGGGGGTTCAGTTAGCCGTGCCAATATTAAAAAAAACATATAATTATGCTATTAAAAAAATGTAACATAAAATTTACTTACGCTATTATTATCATCATTATCGGGGAAGCCAAGGGTCTTAAGCAGTTCGCTGCGTGCAGGCTCTGTTGAGCCAAGAGTTAGCAAAGCCAACAAGTTCTCAGCGGACAGCGGCGAAGACACCACATTCTTAGTTTTATCTAGTTCCTGTAACAATGAGTATAACATTTCTTCTTTGGAACGCACTCCCGCCTGAAATCAGGTCGTACTCAACACGGCTGGCTTTTAAAATGAAAGTTCGGCAATTATTGCTGGCTGAAGTAGCAGTTTCTCCTCGTTAGCTTATTAATGTATTTATATATTTATGTATACTTATATATGTATTAAATTGTTTATACATATATATCTTTATATATGTGAGTATATAGTTTTAAACTTAATATGTTATCCATTTATTTCTTACATTTGTATTTTTATTACCCTTACTTTATATATTTATCATTATTATTATTTTCTTGCACCTGCCTCCGTCCCTCTCGACACCACCCTAAGGTTGACTGGGAGAGAATGCCCATGGCATTAAGTCCGCCTGTATACCATGTGTACAAAGTGTAATAAAGTAAAATAAAATAAATGAAACATTCAAATCTTATACGCTTTCACTACTCAAGATTACTTCGGTGGTATGGTTGTATTGTGACTATCGCTTGAAGTCTCGGGTTCGATCCGTGGATCCAAGTGGTATCGGATTTTTCAGCACAGTATTAGCATTATGTATTTTGTGGTATCAGTCCAGAGTCTAGAATAAAGCCGGAAAAGCTTGCCGTCTACAAGGGATTGGAACATAGATGCTGAAATGCGGGTGTGGTACACGACTACTTTATCCTGAAAAGGGAATAAGGCATGATGCTATGCTTGATGACATACATTTATGCTTGTGAGGGACTATTTAGGCAGGTTTTATCGCAATGTCTATTGCTACCGGTAAGCAGCAGTGTGCATGCACTGTTCTGTTCTAGTTTGAAGGAAATTGTAGCCAGCGTTATTACTGAGCATTATGAGACCAAGCGCAGTAGAGTGCACACCGTGCTTTGCAACATAAAGTAATGTATGGTGTTGCTACTATTTATATATCTATTTATGCGCTGTCGTATCGCTACCTACTACCATCAGGCGAGCGGCATGCTCGTCTCGTCATTCAGGTGCAAAGAAAATACGTTATTTATGTATCCACGCAAGGTTGCACAAAAATGTCCTAATATTTTGGTAATTGGTTTTAATTAATATTCTTATATTAAAATAGTACTTTATTCTCATTGGAAAGCCCAGATTGTTTTTAACCAACTTCAAAAAAGGAGGTTCATTAACTAAACGTTTGTTTACAAAGATTTATGCCACAAATAGTTAACTCTCAGTTATGGTACTAAAATAACAACATAATAAAAGATCGAAAATCTATTTAAAGCATTTCTTTATATGTGATGTATTTCTGAACCTAACGGTATCTTACTGAATCCTATGCTTCGGCGTCACATTGCGTGGTCAGCCGGCGTTCATCGAGCAAGATAGAACGACAAAGAATTTGAATATAATTTATAAATACGATATAGAACTCAGCAAGGTAAATCGCGTGGTTTTGGGAAAAAAGAAACCATAACTCAAATTAGTAGGTAGGTTAAACCATTTAAAATTCCTTCATTAGAGACCAAAGTAAATATTCAATCAATTAGCCTGTCGCTGTCCACTGCGAAGGTAGGCCTCCCCAAGTGAGCGCCAACCATCCAGGTCTTGAGCAGCAGTTTATTCGCTACCCGCCGCCTTTTTCAAGTCGTCGATCCATCGTGCAGCAGGGTGTCCTACTCTACGTTTAGGTACCTAATCGCAGTCTGCACTCCAGCACCTCTGTGCTCCATCAAGTAAGTATTAATTACAGGAAAAATACGAATCAAAATATGAATTTAATTATAAGTATGAATAATATAATGAGATAAATCTGTAATTGGTAGAAGGATAAATAATGGCATATTTACACAAATTATTAATAACTGTTGGAATAACACCTTGATGACAGGAAAAACTAAATACTTAGGGCCAGTTTCAGCGGTTTAGTATTTAAGATAGTGCGCACTAATTTTAGATTTTGAGCAGAGTTTAGAGTGTGACTTTTGTATTTGGTTGGCTTATATTATCTATAATATGAATGTTTCTAGCTAATACGCAATCACCTTTTCTTAATACAAAGATCCATAGGAATTCGTACATGTTTAACAATTAAATACACTTATTAATCCCTGAACGCCCGTGGTGGAAACCAGTGTCCATTTATATAGGTAAGGAAATTAGCTTATAGCTATATATAAGCGGGCGTTGACGGGTTAATGCAATCCTACTAATATTATAAACGCGAAAGTTTGTAAGTATAGATGTATGTATGGATGTCTAGATGTATGGATGCTTGTTACTCTTTCACGCAAAAACTACTGAACGGATTTCGATGAAATTTGGCGCACGGGTAGGTCATGTCCTGGATTAACACATAGGCTACCTTTTATCCGGGAAAATATAAAGCGGGACTTTTATCCCGGGAAAACTCATTCACGCGGGCCGAGCCGCGGGCAAAAGCGCGTGGTTAATTAAAATTACCGAACTCCGCACCAGGGAGATGAAAATAATTCTTTAGCGGTCCCCCGACAAGACACGAGGACGCTTGGGTCAAAATATTACTAGGTACTCAAACGACAAAAACACTTTGATTATTTTACTTTTTAAAGGTTTTTGTGTCGAGGGTTATTTAAATTTTATTTTAAAACGCGACGTCAAAAAAGGAGTGAATATGCGAAATTGTTTTCTTTTTATCAACTCCTACAAAGGTAGTGAAAGGGAGAAACTATGTTGGTAAAATAGGGGAGAAACCTTTAAAGTGATTATGGAGAAATTTGGTAAAGGGATCTTGAACCCTAAACGATCGTTAGGTACGTGGGATATTTAATTTTTCAAATCAACACCTAAGGGGTTGAAACAATTGAAACCAACAGCTGAAGCTATTCAGCTGAAATTTGGTATGAAGATAGGTATATTCCGCCCGGTCCGCCCTACCTTAAAGCACTGATCATCGCCTTCGATTATCTTACTATTTTACTTCTTACTAATATTATTGGCCTAAAGGTGTATTGAGATCAATAGCAAATAACTTTGTTCAACACCGCTTTAGTAGATCTGTAATGATTTTGTATATATGTATAAATAAATAAATTACAAATGCGAAAGTTTCTGAAACTGTTTGATTGTTTGTTAGAATTAAACGCAGAAACAGCTGAACGGATTTCGATGTAATTTGGTACACAGATAGACCACGTTCCGGATTAACATATAGGCTACTTTTTATCCCGGTAATTTGCTCTCATGGGAAATAATGGATTTTTTAAATAGATGACGATGTCGTCGTTCATGTGGCACTGTACTTCGTTACAGAGTATTTTTTAAGGACTTTTGTAGCGAGAACCGTTTTTCACGCGGGTGAAGCCGTGAGCAACACTCAGTAACTCAATAAAGATAAAGAATTTACACACACTCGCCTTTATCCCCGAAGGGGTAGGCATTGACACATCTAGCGCAATACCGTTCAATGATGGGATAGCATGTGAACCTATCACCATATCGCCAAGAGATTCCAGACTCCGAGCTGATACTGAGCAGAAAAACCCAATATCACTTTACCCGATCCGATCCGGGATTCAAATCCGAGACCTTTGGCAGGAGACCTATTGCAATACAACTAATAATGAAATATAAATACTCACATTACAGAACTTGGTCGAGAATTGAGCAACTGCAGTGGAGAATGCTTTGGCGTCCATGTTTGTAGCTGAACTGTATAATAGAACCAGTGGACACATCTATTTATAACAAGGGATAAACATAATACACGATATTATCATTAATGTTATTATTACAAATTAACTAGAGGAAGGAAAACAAAAGCGTCATGAATATAATCCCGCTTTGAGTTTACTGATACGATAGCTTTTCTGAGAACATAATTAAATGAACAATATAGTAATTACCTACACTACTCAATTAGTAAATCGTGAAAACAAACATATTGTAGCTTAAGGGTCCGTATGCGATGTTGCGCCGCAGCCCGCACGACAAATACTACAAATACAAAACCCAAGGGCACACACCTCTGACTTTTTTTAAAAGTTATGTGTTTATTCTTTGTGAATCTTCGCTCGCTTTAACGGTGAAGAGAAAAAACGTGAGGAAACCTGCATATCTGAGAAGTTCTCTGAATTTCGAAGGTATGTGAAGTCTGGCAACTCGCACTAGGCCAGCGTAGTGGATTTAAGGCCTAAACCCTCTCAGTTGTAGAGGAGCTCAGCAGTGGGCAGTATATAATAAAGGGCTGGTATGATATGGTATGGTAGGTATAATTTTTCAATAAGCTTAAATCGCTTTTTCTCCCGGATTACGTGCGCCCGCGGTGCCTCGTTTGAGGTGAAAATTCGGAAACAGTTTTTGACTGTTATTCAACCTGCCCCTATCGCCAACCATCCCATGTCTCACCAATTCTGACTATAATAGCTTCAAAATCCACATTTATTTTACCACATGTAGGCAAATTCTATGATTTGATATAATTGTATCAACAATGCTTATTTGGGTAGAAATATCGTTTCCATAACTAATTAGTTCCAATTTAGCTGAGCCTTATTGCATTTTTGCATAATTCTGTCATAATTGGGATAATCTCTCGTCAAGCGACACAATAATGATTAATGCCGTCGTTCTATCTTGACGTCACCTCACTTACCATCAGGGGGGTACTTAGCCGAACCCGAGAAGAAAATAAATAAATCTCAGATCATAAGCCCCTCAGCGACGCACTTTTCAAACATGCGAGGTTATAGGCGCCAGGGTGGCTGCCCCGTTCGCCAGCTTCTACGGCCGCCATTACTCTTCAGCAAGATTCTGCACCTGGTCACAGCATGAATTACCGAAGGCATGCTCGAAACAATTGCTTATTGTAACGAAACGTAGGGGGTATCTTGAACCTTGAACATCAATGAGATAGGTATTCATTTTTTCACTAACCCGTAACTAAGCGGGGCTGAAGGGGGCAGAAACTAAAGCGCCGAACTGATTGAGATGAAATTTGGCAAGGATATGGAAATACCTATTATGTAACCTGAGGAATTATATGAAATAAATTGATTTCTTAATCAACTTCTAACAAGGATATGAAGGGTGTGATCTAAATATGCTATAGAGTATAGACCCATCTTGAACTCTAAAATGGAAATAATGAACTAAAATTAATTTAATCCTTAAAATCCTCTTAATAGAGTCTAAGAATAATGATAATGCAACTGTAAATAGATTTATTTATTAGACTTTAGCCGTGAAGATTTTCTTAAAATGCTAAATTGTGGAACTTACTTTAAAGTAATAAATACCTACCGTCAATAGACTGACAGTAGGTATTAAAGAGTCACCCGAGCACAGCTCGGTCGCTCAGGTATTTATTACTTCATAATCATCATCGTTATTATCAGGCACACGAAGTCCACTGCTGAACATAGGCCTCTCGTGAAGATTTTCAAACGGACCTGGTAAAAGCGGCCTGCGTCCAGCGTGTTCCTTCGACCTACATCAAGTCGTCTGTCAACCTTATAGGTGGACGTCTAATATATTACATATCCGGTCATTATTCGCTTGACCCTCAGAACAATAAATAGTGGCTTTAGTTATTGTTCTCAGGCTTGGCCAGATTGCGCCTTGACGTAACCTGTCAATTAAGCGGATTCGTTTTTACGCAGCGGCGCATAAGGTTCTAGTTAAAAAAAAATGACAGTTGTGAAACTACCGAATAGTGATTGTTTAAACATGAATATTTGAAAGATCGGTTCAGTAACTTACTATTTAGCTCGCGGCTTCACCCGCGTTTAAGAGTTTTTCCGGGGTAAAAGTCCCGCTATATATTTTCCCGGGATAAAAAATAGCCTAAAATCTTCCCAGGGTCTCAAACTATCCATACCAAATTTCATCTAAATGATCACATTAACGACCTCACAATAACCTCTTTACGTATATTATAAGTATAGATGTAGATAGAAGCTAAAGCCTCTTCGGATGAAAGGTAATTTTATTTTAATTATTTATTTAGAATTGCCTCTAATGAAACATTTACAACGAATCTAGTATCCTCCTCCTCCTTTTGAAGTCGGGTTATAAAATAAAACAACTAAATTCTTAACGAAATATAACTTTATTAGTAATGTGCAAATAAGCATGGCAGGTCTTAATTAAAGTCGCAGGAACACGCTGGATGCACGTCGCTTTTGACAGGTGCGTCTGGAAAATTTTAGGGGAGGCCAATGTTCCGCAGTTCTGCAAGGGATAAGTAATTATCCGTCGTTGCTAGGATAAGTAGCGAAGAAGAAAGACGTGCCCTTCGCAGTCGGAGGCATCTGCTCACTCCGAGATTTTGTTTCTACCTATATCACCAACCAAATTATGAGAAGTGAGCGTGTTATGCCTCTGACAACGTTTGTGAACACTGTCAACAAATATTATTCAAAACCAAAACAAAATATTCAAATTAAAATCTTGTTTCTATCTTTTCAGTTCTTCAATGAATTTTAATAAAGATGGCAGATATTGACGCAGTCGGGTTTTATGTTTTTCTTATTATAACTCCATTTAAGCTGCTTCCGCCAAACTAAGTAGATACCTACAGATATGGAAACCTACATAATATTGTGAACTTCAGTGATTGTGAATAATAATAATTATTATGTACCAATACGGTAATTGTTACAAACTGCGATGATTTCTGGAGGTTTGGATACAGGGGATCGTTAATAAATCACAAGTAAACTTTTAGCCCTCTATTAAGTACGACGATGCATATTTATTTGCTATTTACAACAGTGTGTTATTTTACCTCGTATACATATATATTATATATATTCCAACTAAGCTCATTATAATGTATCGTATATTATACATTGATATACATGTTATTACTAAAAGCATATTGTTAACGCCTGTTCTAAGTTGTGAACAAAGAACTACCTACAGAAGTCGGAAAGATCGTGTTGCACATTAATTGCCTCGGTAGGCGCCGATGAGAAGTGTTGTGCTATCAGCGCCCATGAGCAAGTAGAGGAACGGGTGGTCCGCTCGGAAGTACGACGTCGTCGTGTTAATTTCTTCAGACATTCGTAGCATCGCGACTCCTGCGGAACAGTACACACTATAGAATATATTACGTGTGTCGATAGGCGTGGGAAAGTGTAGTGTGAAATTTATTATTCTATGAGATTAGTAGAGTATTCGGCTACGTAAAAAATACGTAATATAAATTTAATAAAGAAACAATTAAGTATCAAAAACTGCTGCAGAATCATGGTAGAATACATGAAATAAAACAGATAGCCAGATAACCGCATTACGGGCCTACACTTGTCTGATCCGGGAATCGAACCTGATACCTTAGCTTTGCAGTCGTACCGTAATACAACTACGCTACCGAGGCAGTCAAGTAACATAAGGTAAGCAGATAAGTATTTATCTTTTTAAATATGCATCCACGAAAAATTATTTTATTTAATTTTCTCCAAAGAAGTTAAACATTAAAGATAGATTAGTGCCACAGTCCACGCCACAACTAGTCTCTTATACAAACCTTTTTCGACAACGATTTCTGACGTAATCCCGAAGGAAGCATGACATCCCTCTCCTGATCCCGCAGCGGCTTCAGCGCCATCCTCGTTGACTTCGATGTACGCTTTCTGTACCGCTTCACATACATACAGTGACTCACCAGTGTTCAAGATCTTTTTTAAACCGGAATCTTTCTCTTGAAAGATGGCTTTAATTCCAAGCTAAAAGCATTAGACATTGATAATATACCTATTCTTATATTTTATACCTAATCAATACACATAAAGTTTTATGTTATATTTAATAATTTACCCTTACCTCAGGTAGCAACGTCTTAAGTTTAATTTCTGTTTGGATCTTGAATTTGGGAAGAGTGACGATCACTTCTTTTAAGGAAGTCTTTTTCAATTCAGACATGAGGTCGTATCCGTCGGCCAACTTTTGTAAAACTGCGTCGAGACCATCAATCTTGTTTGGCAATACAATTACCATACTCGTTTCTCCTCCTACATAACTCATTTCAAGCAACTGTAAGACACAATGACACAAGAAAAAATTAAGAAAATAATAATATGTGACGCTTAGCCACACACAAATATAGTGTATATATATTTAACGCATCTCTATGCCCCTGGTATTGCAGATGTTCATGGGCGGCGGTGATCACTTACCATCATGTGAACCATGTTATGTAACCATGTATGTTCGTTTGCCCTATATATCATAAATAAAGGCCTAGTTGGGAGTGGAACGGACTGCCGAGACGAATGTCCGCAGGTTCAAAACCCAGGGGCGCACACCTCTGACTTTTCTAAAGTTCTATTCTTTGTGAATTATCAATATCTTTAACGGTAAAGGAAAACTATCGTGAGGAAACCTGTATACCTGAGAAGTTCTCTATAAGAATTTCGAAGGTATGTGAAGTTTTCCAACCCGCACTTCGCCAGCGTGGTGGACTAAGGCCTAAAAACTTCTCCGTAGTAGAGGAGGCCCGTGCTCAGCAGTGGGCAGTATATAATACATACAGGGCTGGTATGGTGGATACTAATTAACATCTAAACAAATACAAAGACATTCTATTCTAATCATAAGCATAGAATAGAACCTTGTAGTTTTTCACCTTAGTTTAGAAATAGGTATATATTATTATTTTGTCTCTCAACAGACATTAGTCTGTAGAAAAGTCAGGCTGAAAAGAAGTGCGTGCCTTGAGGGCTAGGTTTGAAGTCATGTCCTCGGCCTCGGCGTTCTGTTCTAGCGGGGAATATCCCGCTAGACTGTCAAAGTGTATTTATATTGATAGTGGATTTAAACTCAATAAACAATTATTAATTACTTTTCATATGTACCTGAGCCTCGAGATCGGAACTCTCACCGTATCCAAATTTATCTGCTTTAAACATCATAGGTATTTTGACCGAAGTTTGATTGTCTACATGGAACTGCTGTTTCATTGTATCTTCGGCGTTAAACTTAGTTTTCCATATGCCCTGAATTCAATAAGTTATAATAATTGACAATCTACAAAAATACATTGTATATTATTTCATTATACATATTTGTACTCTAATATTTTTATACCTTGAAATAAATCGCGTTGACAAGCACCAAATGAGTGAATACATCGAAACTGTTTGAAGAAAAAAGATCCTTAATTTTGTCTTTAGTTTTGCGTTCAACCTAAAAAGATAATAGCAATATAGTTTATAGCAATTAATATTATTTTTCTCGGTGTATAAATTATTGTGATATACCCATTTATTTATGAGCTGTGCTGCAGTAGCACTGTCTTTAAAGTTCATCTTCTCGAATTGGGCATCAAATATCTTCTCAGCATCTTTCTTTAGTTCCGTCTCTACATCGTAGCCACCATCTTTAATGTACATTTTATTGGCGACTTCAAATGTAACACCTTTAATAGCTTTCAATTTAGTGGAAAGTTCACCGAATGAGGATCGAATCTGTAAAAAATACAATAAGGCAAATTGTTTGATCTAAATTTTAAGCTAATTAGTTTAGTACTCTGAAGTAATTACTCCAAAGTTGAAATGATTTCTGTTTTAATCTTGTAAATCGAAATTAATAAGATAACATAGTAGAAGACTCATTTTTTGAATAAACAAAATAAAACACATAAAGAATAAACAAAACTCAAAGATAAATAAGATGAAAATATTGAAGTGTAGCTATTTTTTTTTTAAAACCTCGTATTTGTCCCACCGCTGAGCAAAGGCCTCTCCTTTTTTTCTTCCAATTCCTTCGATCCTCCGCTAACTCTTTCCAGTCTGGTTGGAATGCGTTCAGGTCGTCTCTCCATCGCTTCCTTGGTCGTCCACGTTTTCTGCGACCATTTGTAGGTCCAGTCCGTAGTTAGCTTGGCTCAGCGTTCTGGATGCATTCGGACTACGAGACCCGCCCAGTTCCACTTCAGTGTCGCAACCTTCTTCCCTACATCTACTACTCGAGTTTTGGAGCGCAACTCTGTGTTTCTGACACGATCTATCAGTTTCAAATTGAGGATGGTGTGCTTCATCACTCGCTGACAAACCTTAAGTTTCAGCTTTTGGGAAACCGTTAACGACCAGGTTTGGGCGCCATAAGTTAAGACGGGCATGATACACATGTCGACGAGTTTGCCTTTGAAAGAGAGTGGAAGATCGCCTCTTAAAAAATCTTTCGAGGACCAGAAGCTCTTCCAAGAATTTTCAATCCTTCTTGTAATTTCCTCGTCCTGTCTATTCTTGAAAGATACTATCCTTACTTACTGGTGGTAGGTCTCTCATATGTAAGAGTCCGTCTGGGTGGGTACCACCGCAATGTCTATTTCTACCGCCAAGCAGCAGTGTGCATGCACTGTTGTGTTTTGGTTTGAAGGACATTGTAGCCAGTGTAACTACTGGACATAATGAGACTTAACATCTTATGTCTCAGGATGACGAGCGCAGTGTAATGCCACACAGCACTTTGTAACTCAAGGTGCTATATGGTGTTACTACTGTTTATAGGCGGTCGTATCGCTTACCATCAGGCGAACGGCATGCTCGTCTCGTCATTCAATGCCATAAAAAAAAAATCTGACCCAAGTATTGGTCTTCGTCGACATAGTCGATCTCTTGTCCGTCTATTTCTACCCGATGTCTGTTGCAGTTGGTCATTAATTTTGTTTTTGTCCCGTTGCTACGGAGCCCGACCTTAAGGCTTGCAATGCTTAGGTCTTGTAGCATTGCTTGAATGTCCGCAGGTTTCGAGGCGAAGAGACGATGTCGTCGGTGTAACGAAGATTTGACAATCGTTTGTCGCCAACCGCGATA
This sequence comes from Sphinx pinastri, assembly GCA_947568825.1. Classification (NCBI taxonomy): domain Eukaryota; kingdom Metazoa; phylum Arthropoda; class Insecta; order Lepidoptera; family Sphingidae; genus Sphinx; species Sphinx pinastri. Next base: position 3,570,658 of record OX387615.1, read on the forward strand.
CCTCCTTTAGCCCAAGAGGTCGCTAGGGTCTTAAATACTTTCTGCAGATTGCTCGTAAAAAGTTTAGGAGAAAGCGGATCTTCTTGCTTTACTCCTCTACGTATGTTAAATGTTGGTCCTGAGTCGTATATATTTATTTTGAGGTTAGCGGTACTAATTTGGTAAATTTTACTTAAAATAACTTATCTGGTATGTATTTTCTGATTTTCGAGCGCTTTAAATATAGCTGAATGTCTGATGCTAAGTAAGTTAGGCATGTAACGCTAAACCAAAACACAGTGTCAATATGTACCATGGTTGATATTATTATATTTACGTGTTTAATTGCATACTTTTTACATAATAAAGGCTTTCAAACTAATACTTGTCCTAATCTATAATATATATAAAAATTTCGTGTCACAGTGTTTGTTACCATACACCTTCGAAACGGCTGAACCGATTTTGATGAAATTTTATATTCACACTCGGTAGGTCTGAGAATAGGTTGTTATCTATTTTTCGTCCCCATAAGTGATAAGGGTGGACCACCGCAAATTTTTTTTTTTATTAATGATATGGCATTAAAAATACATACAACTCTACATTTTCTACCTTCTTCCATCATCCCCAATTTTTAATAGCGATATTAGTAATTTAATAACTATTAACCCCGGTCGGTAACTGATCAATTTTAATCTCTGATCAGTTATTCCCGCCAGGCGTTTGCCGGTGTCACTTCTCATTCAGTAGATAGCTTGGAGTAGGGATGAGACCGCAGCGCCGGTCGCCTGTCTCTCTTACACAATAATAATAGTTTCCATGCTTTTCACACGGGCAATTGTACGTGGCATGCTCTCGAGTGGGCAAACCACTTGCGGTGATCACTTACCATCAGGTGAATCGTATGCTCGTTTGCCCCGTATACCATAAAAAAAAAAAAAACCATCCGTTTTGTTTGTGTTACCTAAAGATGGGCTAACAAAAAATATTGTACACTCACTACATTGCGTTAAGGGATTGATGTTGTAATTAGTAAAATTATCATATATTAATATAATTATCTATAAAGAATAAATTGTAATGAATGAGAAAATATATATGTTTAGTGTTTCGTTATTTTTATATTCCCTCATCGTTTACAGCGCTCCATGCTTCTTCCACCCAGACACTACATCCTCACGAACTTACAATAATTTTACTTACAATAATTTATTAACTTTTTTCTACTAAAATAATCTCTAAAAAGAATTTATGTGGCAAAAAACGTTTGCCGGGTCAGCTCGTCTTGCTATATTATTAACCAATGTAAATTTTTGTCAGTGCTCCAAAATCCAGTAACGTTATATTTAGAAAAATGTGGCGCTAAATTTACTTACGCTCTGATCACCATCATTATCAGGGAAGTGGAGGGTCTTCAGCAGTTCGTTGTGTGCAGGCTCTGTTGAGCCAAGAGTTAGCAAAGCCAACAAGTACTCAGCGGACAGCGGCGAAGACACCACATTCTTAGTTTTATCTAGTTCCTGTAATAATTATTTAGAGATTATCGCTCTGAGATCTCAGGTTTGATCTCTGGGTCAGGCAAAGTGATATAGGATTTATCTGCTAAGTTAATGCTCAGTTTGCTGGTGCAAAAGATATGTATTCTGTAGTATCAACCACGAGTGTGGCATCTCTGCAATTTGGATTCGTCTGGATGGGGGAAAAGACGTGATGCTATAGGGTCGTCCATTATTCACGTGATGTTTTTTTGTTTACCCCCTCTCCCCTGTTCATATGTGGTGAGGTTATAGAGTATCCCCATCTAAGATCATATGTATTTTTTTAGTACAAAGTATCTTAAAATTTTTAGTGTACTATCTTCAAATACAGGTAAGTATAATCTAAATTAATTTGAATCACGGGTCACGAATCATTTTAACGAAAAAATAAATACACTATAGCCCCCCCCCCCCCTTTCCCTTGTGATATTTTGATTTTTACCTGGCTGGACCGATCTTTATGTACTATGATTTTTTGGATTTGTCATCACCCGAATAGCAGAATATGTATAGAAAGAGCGGAAAAGTTAAAAAAAAAGCAAATATGAAGAAAATTTATTTTCTTATACATTTTGTCATTTTGCCATCTCTGATACATGACAGAAACAAAAATGAACATGGTGTTCTATACGGATTATATATTTTTAGACTTTGATTTTTTATATATTTAGGGCCTGTTTCACAGCTTTGAAGTAAAATTTTATTTTACAGATATCGTATTAAAATGTAATGTAGATCAAGTATCAAACAGATACCATCATTAAAGACCAAAGTAAGTATTGATTACAGGAAAAATACGAATAAAATATAAATTTAATAATAAATACGAAGTAGAATTTAGCGAGATAAACCTCTAATTGGTAGGAGGATAAATAATGGGATATTTACTCTAATTGTTAATAACTGTTGGAATAACACCTTGATGACAGGAAAAAATAAATACCAACTTTGGGCCAGTTTCATAGGTTTCAAGTAAGTTTCATTTGACAGTTATTGTATTAAACAGCTAATTAAGAAACACATATATACATATTACATATACTCTCACGCCTTTTATCCCCGAAGGGGTAGGCAGAGGCGCAACTAGTGCACCCACTTTTCGCCGTTATTCCGTCCCATGATGTGATAGGGGGCGAGCCTATCGCCATATCGGGCACAAATTCCAGACTCCGGGCTGACACTGAATTTAAAAAACCCAATATCACTGCCCGACCCGGGAATCGAACCCAAGACCTCAGCATTGCAGTCTTACCGTAATACAACTACGCCACCGAGGCAGTCCATTAAGAAACACATTTTAGATTTTAAGCATAGATTAGAGTGTGAATTTTGTTTTTGGTCGGCTTATACATTTAGGTGAAGAGTAGCAGTCAGCAAGCGATGTGCAAGCAGATTTTAGACAAGGAATGAGTTAAACACATCAAGTCTTTTGGTACATGATGGAGAAACAAATGGCCAGGTCAAAAAAAGTCTCTTGTGCCTTCGTAGACTTGGAAAAGTCTTATGATCGTGTGCTGAGGAATTAGCTAGGGTCAACGTTGTCACTGAGACTTGGGATTGAGAGCCGCCTGGTGAGCGCATTGAAGTCTTTGTAGTGAGAGCACTAAAGCGTGTATCAGGGTAGAGGGAGCAAGATTGGCAATTCGCAATGCTGTGCTGGTTCCGACGCTTATACATGTGGAAGTTAATGCTGGTTTGGCAGTAATAGCATGAAAGTGGATTAAATACGGTGCAAATACACTCCTTACGGAGTATATGTGGACTCAGTATTGCTGATCGCAGGGGAATACTATGACAAGAAATCGTTATAAATTTAAGGATGTTGTGGAGACTAACATTAAAAAAAGTATGCTGAGATAATTTGGGCACGTGGATAGGATTGTGAATGACTGATAAAGACGAGGCAGCCGGCAGGAAAGGTATTTATTGTGCGAATGTGGAAAGTACGGATGAAAGAGATGCCCTTAACCGGTGAAAACATATGAGGAGAACTTTGAATGTGGAAGAGACGAAAGAGGTATGTCAAATCGTGCCATGCCGCCATCAATAGTCTCCGCTTGTCTCTCTGTATGAATGTAAGATTTTTTATTTTGTTTCCTGTACATTTATTGAGCTTAATTAATTTTGAGTATTAATTTAATTTTAATAAAACAACTGAATTTAATTCAGTTACTAAGGTAACACAAAATTAATTGATTCTGAAGCAATACGAAGTTCCACGGGCCAGCTAGTTATAAATATAATGTCATACATTAAGTATGCGTGTAAAAGGAAAACAATTCTAATTAGCACAAGGATCCACAGAATGTTATGAAACAATAACCATAAACGCAATAATTTTAAATAAACAGTAACACGCATTGATATATAAAGTTTTTTATATATCAATGGTAACAGGTAAATAGTTTAGTTCTATGTGATCGGTTTGTCGAAAACGGTTGATCCGATTTGAATGAAAGTTTCAAAGTTATAAAAGAGCCTGTTTCCGCGGCTTTAGAGTTCGCGACCGTAACACGATACTGCGATACGCATCAGTATTATCGTGTTAATACGTGTATTGTGTGATATTATTGACTGTTAAATATACCTCATTAACAAAGACATTTAGATTTATTTTTCCCTGAGGTAAAGTTTTGCCGGGATTAAAGTCCTGCTATATATTTGCGTGGGATAAAAAGATAGCCTGTGTCCTTCTTAGGGTAAACTATCTTATAGTGTCTGATCTAAACCGAATTTCGGATTTTTGTTAGTTTCGGCCGCAATCGAAACCGAAATTTACTTCAAACAATGCAATTCTTCTGTTGTGCATGTAAAATTATAATCAGTAATTTATCAAATATCGGTTCCATTTAACCAACTTCAAAAAAGGAGTTTCTGTACTCAGCCCATATCTATGCATGTTTGTATATCCGCGATTTTATCAAAAACTGATCCTATTTAGTACCTATATTTTTCAAGAAAGCCTTTTTTAAATCAAATAATAACCAACCCACTTTAAAATAAAAAACTCCCCTTAATCCACGAAATCCCCGCTCAAAAATTGGTAGAGCGCGTCATCGTCGATGGCATTATCTATAACGTAGTAAAATAAAATTTACTTAAATTAAATTAATTTTTTTTTGGTTTCGTAGCGAAAGTGATTAATCACTACGGCCCAGCCTTCGTTGGGCTGGATGGTGCATATTGTGTGCTAAAATAAATAGCAATAAATGATAAAGAAATCAATTGATTACTTTTATGATTTTCTTGATTTTTTCAGTACAGTACACCTCATTTAGATCGTTGTTAAAAAATAATTATTTCAATTTGTTACATAATGTACGAAGGTTGTAAATAACTTACAGGCATATTATAATCATTACCTCCGCTAAGACGCTTAAGAGTGAAGCAGAAACGAGACGCTAGATAACAGCGAGTATGGTACTATTTTTATAACATATTTATAAACATTAGTTATCTGTTATTAGCGAAAAAGGCATTGAAAATAGATTATCGAAATATTCTGATGGTTGCATGTACAGTCAGCCACATAAGTAACTGAACAAATTCAAAATTTCAAATCGCGTTTAAACTTTTGCGTCAGTATCAACAATTGTTTTTTCTTCACTAAAATAAACTTCATAGGGTTAATTTTATTTTATATAAAGAAAAAACTATATTTTGACTGGAGTGAACGTGCAGAAGCGTTTTGAAGTTTTTAATTTGTTCAGCTACTTTTGTGGCTGACTGTACCTACCTACTAGCGCAGTCGTAAACTGACTTTTCCATTTCACTACGACGCGCCTGATCGGATCTTGTCAAAGGGATGTGCGAAGGTTCACGAGTGTAGTTTTGGTTTCGATTATAGTTTCGGCAAGATTTTTGCCGAAACCGAAACTCTGATACACACACACACTTACGCCTTTTATCCCGAAGGGGTAGGCAGAGGTGCAACTAATGCACCCACTTTTCGCCGCGCGTATTCCGCCAATTAATTTATAAAATATACAGCCCATTTTTACAACCATATTTTAACAACCCCACTGCCCCCTAACCAAATTTAACCCCTAAAATAAATAAAAAATTAAAGACATGTTTATTTCTAAGGTTGCTGATAAAATAGTCTAATTTAAATTAATCAAATTTAAATATTACTTTGTCCCCCTATTTACCCTAAAGGGGTTACAAAAAATTTACCAGCCATAATATTTATAGATGCAATTGAATGAATTGACTAGGAATGCCTTTAGTCCCAGAAGGCAAATTTGTGTTAGTTTTGGAAAAAGTGGCCGCCATTTTGAATTTCTTTGTTTTAAGGCCAATTGATTTAAAAATCGATGATGATGATATTCTACCCTTAAAGGGTTGAATAAAAAAAACCCTTTTTAGTTTCACGATTCAAGATAAAGGCTTACTTATAGTAAAAAAATGTAATATGGCTCAGTTTGTCCCCAACTTCCCCTAGGATTGACAAATTCACCAGTAATATTCATTTTTATGGTTCAAAAAGTATCATTAGCAAATTACACAATTGCTTCGGTAGTTGTGTTTCACCCTATTTTAACCATCCCACCATGGCCCCATCCCACCTTTAAAGTGTTGAATAAAAAAATAGCCTTCTATTTTCATGTTTCAATATGTTGGATAACTTAAATTGATCAGAATTGAATATGGATTAGTTTGTCCCCTACTTTCCCTTGAAGAGTTAGTTTTGAAAATTCACCAGTAATAAGTTAGTGTAAAAAAAAATATGCGTTATTCATATTCAAAGTTCGAATGTAAGGGATGGTTTTATTGACGTTAATAAATAAAAATGCACTCGTTTCGAGAATTATAGGTTCTACGCATTGCATTTAAGGTTCATATTAGTAAGGGATGGTTTTAATGTAGCAAATAAATAAAAAATGCAAACTTTTAAGAATTATAGCTTCTACGCATTGTATTTAAGGTTCATATTAGTAAGGGATGGTAAAACCTCCGCATCAGTTTTTCGTCAGGATCGCGAGTTTAACATTTTATACCCATCCCAAAAGTGCTCAACGCCGTTAAAGAAGTTTTCACTTAAAAAAAATGGATTAAAACTCACATTGAGTTTTGGCGGGAACTTGGAAGTGTCATGAGGTGCTCTTGTTTTAATTCATTATTTTGGTGATATTTAGTGTTATATTGCATAATTATGGTGGCTCAAATGAAGTGAATTGAAATAATTGTGCTAATCAAGTGTTTTTTCTGTTGCCGCCAAACTCCTCGATAAAGTCTTGGTAAGGTAGCCACTGCTTTACTTCGACATACTACAGATAATAAAATATACAAACCAAACTTGACATTGGAAAAATGTGAACACAAATGCCATTATTAAAAAAAAAAAAAAAAAAAACTCACATTACAGAACTTGACTGAGAATTTAGCGACTGCAGAGGAGAATGAGAACGGAGATTGTGCGGCCATGTTAGCGGCTGAACTGGGCTGAACTGAACGCCGAACGGTTTAAATTAATGAACACCTGTATAAGGATGTGAAAAAATAATCGATTTTCATAGTAGTCGATTATTTTATTTTATAATCTATTTTTTAACATCGATTTTCTTGGTAATAAAAATCTATTTTTAATAAATCACAATACACATTTTAATCGATGCTTGCAAACAGCTCAATTTGTGCGAATAATGAAAAAACGCGAAGTAAGTTCACTAACGGGCGGTCTCAATAATTAAAATAATTACTAACAGATAACGGTCAAAATGCTTACTATTGGTGGTTATCTTAAATTAACATAGATAAGAATATTTTACTCATGCCTTATCCGGAGGGTCAAATATGATTACTGTCATTGGTGCGTTTACTTTTTGCCAAAGATGAACATAGCGATATTAATCATTGTTATAATAATCTATGCAGTGTGTTATTTAAATTGCTTTACATACAATCTAATTTAAAATATTGGAAAGAATTATAGTTGAAAACATAAAAAGTACTCAATATTAAAAAAAACATTACATTAATACTGCTTAGTGCAATAATGAAATGCTTCGGCGGGTGCACTTACTAAAATCACGTCAAAGTTTTTTTATATTAAAACATCAGTAACAGCTAGCGTAGCTTTTGCAGTCGAGTTAGATAGCAAACTCCAGATAAATGTTAGTAAGTTATCCAGACCGGCCGGGCCGTAATATGAATAAGTTTTTTTTTATTAAAAGCCGGCGCCATCTGTATGTATTTATGTAAAGCACTTTCGTATTTTTTAACAGTTTTCTTTCTTTCAGGATCTATGATCTTGTTCGATGATCTTTTTCCCTTGCACACGTACACAATTGTTTACTTGTGTTGCACCTGCTAAACAATACCACAGAAAAAATTTGACTATTTAATAAAAAGTCTGTTAATTGGCAGACCATTTCTTGTGTCATTGTGTGTATAAACTGTAACTGCCAATCACCATGCCAATTTACCACCATTACTATCAGATTTGCAATTATTGTTTTGTGTTAATTTTGGTGGTATTCGCAAATGTTATTCTTATTCTTTTGTGATTTATAATAATCATTGGGGTTTAAACTTAATTAACATACATGTGTGGCAATAATTATTGTTCGTTATTTTATTGTTTAAAGTTGAAGTTTAAAGAAAGATTTTTTTGTATTTTATTTTTGAGACCAGAAGGTTGTCGTTTTATTATTTAAACTTATCGTTTTATTTTATTTTTATTTTAATGAATTGTTAAATGGAACTGAACATTCGTGGCTATAATTATATTGTTGTTTAAAGTTTAACAAAATATTTGTTTTGTATTTTAGATTTATTTTATTTTATTTATTTAAATAAGGTTCTCCAACAGTACACATATTTCATATATCTTTACAACATTTTGACTTGTGTTACATTCTGATGTGTGTACCAATTATGGGAGTACACAGCACTTGCAAATTGCACGCATTGTTCTTATTTTACTTAAAAAACTATATTATGTATGTAAAATAAAACAAAATATAAATTCTAAAAAACACAAAGGACAATCTGCCCGTTACAAAGAAATAGTATCTATTAAGGAATACAAATTGGTAAGATTACTATATAACTTAAGGTTACATGCAGAATCTGTGGTTAAAAATAAATTAATATACTAGTATCCTAAATTTAATTTAAGAGGGTACGCATTGACAGTATCTTTAAGTTAAATTATGGTTGAGATGGTCTAATACTTTTTTCTTATTTGATTTGAAACCAGAAGGCTGTTTTGGTTATTTTTTTACATATGTATCATTTTATTTGATTTGTATTGTAATAAATTGACATTAAGTGAAAATAATGGATAATTTAAAAATCGATTAATATTCTAACTAAAATGGATTTTCCCTAAATCGATTAATAATTTAGAAGGGGAAAATCGATTTTTAATAATCGTTTTTTTTACTTAATGTCACATCCCTGCACCTGTATTTATAGTAATGGAACTGTAACACACAAAAATTGTATTTCTTCGATTTATTAAGTAACGAAAAAGCAATAATAAAAACTTAAAAAAAAAAACGACTTCAAAACCATTACAAAAGAAAACGGGTTGCACTCCGGGAGTACCGGCAGAAGTGAAAACTTGAACATTAACGTTGTGCATTTTAGAACATTTTGGAATGGTTAGGGAATAATTTCGCACGAATTTCTTTATTTATCAGTATCAAAGTACTTACATTTATGTGGTTAAATACAATATTTATTTATTGCGCTATCGTACACAAAAATGACAATTTCACTATTTCTTTATAAATCAAAATTTGAAAAAGGAATGTTACGCTCGTTTGTACTCGTGCCGTGCCAACGCTGGGGAAATAAATAAAAATGTAGTCGTTTAAGAATTATAGCTTCTACGCAATGTATTTAAGGTTCATATTAGTAAGGGATAGTTTTAATGAAGTAAATAAATAAAAATGTAAACGTTTTAGAACTATAGCTTCTACGCATTGTATTTAAGGTTCATATTAGTAAGGGATGGTAAAACCTTCTAAGCATTTTCGATTGGTGACGTCTCCTGACGCGAGTTTAACATTTTATATCCATCCCAAAAGTACTCAACGCCGCTAAAGAAGTTTTCACTTCAATAATTTAATTTTATATATACGTATATTTGTAGTCGGTGCCTTATTTAAATTGAGCATTGTTTTCGTATACTTGCTTAGCTTAGCTGGCAATTTAAATGAGGCACCGACTCCTTCATCCTGCAGGCCTTTATCCTGGATTAAAACATAAGGTTATTTTTATCACGGTAATTGGCTCCCATGGGAAATAATGGATATTTTTAATCTGCTTATATAAGTAGGTGGCGCTGGCGAGTGGCGTCGGATTGTGTTTTAGGGACTTTTATAGCGGGAAAGGCTTTTCACGCGGGCGAAACCGCGAGCAATATCTAGTATTTTATAATCTTTGTCATATTAAAAAAAACATCAATAAATTTTTAGGTTGCAGTAGTTTCCTTTTTTCACCGACTTATAGTTCCTTGCCCTATAGTCTAGTCTACTTGCCCTATAGCTCATGCACGTTCACTATTTGATTATTTTAAAACATTTTATATTATATAGCCTGACAGAAATAAAAACACCTGCTTTGGGGGCGCCACTTCTGCGCTGTCAGCTTTTTCGATTTAAAGAGACCATTTTCAGTACGTACAAGAAATTAGTTCCATACTTTACCACGACGTTGCGAGGGTTTTTATTTTCCTGGTCAGCCTACACGACGTTCATTGAACTTTAAGCTGCAATATATTTATTTTATCCATTTACTAATTGGGTAGTGTAGTTAATTACAGTATTGATTCAATTATGTTCACAGAAAAGCTGTCGTATCAGTAAGATTGTGTTTTCCTTCCACTAATTAATCTAAAATAATATTTTTAGTACTATCCTGTATTATTTTATAGGTTATCTCTTATTATAAATACAGGTGTCCACTTGTTCAATTCTATAGTTCAGCTACAAACATGGACGCCAAAGCACTCTACTCCGCAGTTGCTCAATTCTCGACCAAGTTCTGTAATGTGAGTATTTTATACTTAAATTCTATACAAACCTCGGTGGCGTACCTTCTTAGTTGTATTGAAGATTAAAGAAAATGTATTCTCAACAAAGATGAAGAATGTCGCTTACATGAGAATACTATAACAAAACATAAGTAATAATTCAAATACAGTGGTCGCCGTGCTTAGTGCACTTAACAAAGTATTTTGTATGAGTTACTGTTCAAACGAGCAGTACTTTTTTAATTTATCAAATAAAACTTGACTGCTCCACGATTTAAATAAAAGTAATTGATTTTCAGTAATGTAGCTTGATAGCCGAGATTTAAAAATGTTGAGTGAGCTTACATTTTTTATGTCTGATGGTATTTTATTGTAAAATTGTGCTCCTTCAAAGGTAATATTCTTTTTAGGTAATTTTTAGGTATCCTTGGCAGAACAAGTAAACTTGGTCTGCGTATGTTACTTGAACAGATTTGTGATTTTTTCACAAAACACAAATTTGTGTGGATAGATTTATCAATCGTTTTTCTAATTAATATACAGGCATTATATACATACAGTTGTCTAATATTCGTTAATTTTGTATCTTTAAAAACTTCTATTGTCGGTGTTGAATATGGAAATCGAAAAAGTATATTTATGATTTTATTTTGTGCTCTTTGAGGTTCTTTAAGCTTCAGTTTAGCGGCACTTCCCCAAACCTCAATCAGATATAATAAATGATATTTTACCATTGAACTGTAGATCGTATAGCACAGTTGTTGAGGTATACATCGCGAAATTTTGTTGAGTGAGACAATAAGGCTTGAAAGCTTTTTTTAATGAGCTATAAGAGCTCGAAAAAAGAGCTATAAGAGCTATTAATAACTTAGGGGCACGAGTTTCTCTTAGGGAACGCTTTAAAGAAATAGGCATCTTGACAGTTGCATCACAATACATTTTAGCTAATATTATGTATGTAAAACAAAACATTGAATGTTTTAGTAAAAATAGTGATCATCATAATATTAATACTAGAAATAAAGATAAATTGACAGTACCAGGTCACCGGTTGCACAGGGTACGCTGTTCGTTTGTGGGACTGGGTATACAACTTTATAATAAAATACCACCAACTGTCTTAAATTTACCCTTGAACAAATTTAAGCAATTTATCAATAACAAGTTATTAAAAAAAAAGTTACTATATTGTTGACGCGTATTTTAATGACAAAAATCCATGGGAATAGTTGCTCGCTACGCAAGGATAAGATCGATTGTATTTAGCATAAGTGATTTGTGACAGATGGATATGTGCGACTTTCCCGGATAGTCCTAAGAGTATATTTCTAACATACTACGTTAGTCATTTGATATACTCCTTTGTTGCATCTCATTTGTCTTGGTTAGCCACAATCTGAGTAGTCTTGCTCGCTTTAACGTCTGTGCTTGCGGCGGCGTCGTGTGCCGGGTCCGTCACTTCCCTGCAACATGGTCGAGGAGGCCGATGGCTGGCACATGCGTCATACTCGTGAACGGGTGCTGCTTGCGTGGACAGGTCTGCTGTTTTTTTTTTTTTTTTTTTTTTTATGATATAGGGGCAAACGAGCTACTTAGAGGATTTCAGACATTAGTTCACCACGCTGGGTGCGGGTTGCCAGAGTTCATATACCTTCGAAATTCTTGTGGAGAACTTCTCAGGTGTGCAGGTTTCCTCACAATGTTTTCCGAACCCGCACTAGGCCAGCGTGGTGGACTATGGCCCGAACTAAACCTACTCAATAGTAGAGGAGGCTCGTGCTCTCCAGTGGGACAACATGTAATACAGGGCTGATATTATTATTTACATTATCAAGTAGTTAAGTACTATATGACTCATGAGTATGAGGTTCTCGAATAATGTGAAAATGTGCATGGTTACTGGTAATTTTTAATCATCGGATTAATTATAGTATCTTATTGATAAACTTGCACGATATTATGCGGACTCTTGTGTAAAGAAAAACGAAACCCTTTTTAGTAACAAACATTTATAGGTAACATTAATATAAGTATTTTATTTTTTCCTAACATCAAGATGTTATTCCAACAGTTAATAATAATTTTACTAAATATGCCATTATTTATCCTTCTACCAATTACAGATATATCTCGCTAAATTCTACTTCATAGGTACGTATACTTACTTAATATTTTGATTCGTAATTTTTCTGTAATTAATACTTCGGTCTCTAATGAAGTAATTATGCAACAGGTACTAATTTGAGTTACAGTTTTATTTTCTTTATAACCAAGAAATTTACTTCGCTGAGTTCTACACTGTATTTATAAATAACTAGCTTTTGCCCACGGCTTAACCCGCACTAAATAGTTTTTCCTGGATAAAAGTCCCGCTATATATTTTCCCGGGATAAAAAGTAGCCTAAAACCCTCCCAGGGTCTCGAACTATCTCCATATCTACCAAATTTCATCGAAATCAGTTTGGTCGTTTCTGGCATACCGAGGCATAGAATTCAGTAAGATACCTTTAGGTTAAAAAATATTCATCAGATATAAAGAAATTCTCAAGTTACGTGTCGATCTTTTAGAAATTATTTTGTATATTTTTCAATATCGAGACTGAGAGATAATTATTATTTACCTATGGCTTAAATATTCTTTGTAATCAAACGTTTAGTTCCTACCGAAACAGTCTCTCGCATACGTATGTACCTATGTCAGCATAACAATATCACGCCTTATTTTCTTTTCATGGGTAATCCGGTAAATCTTACACCTCAGTGTAAGACACTCGCATTTCACTATCATCTATATTAAATCGTTTGTTGTAGACGGCAAGCTTTCTCGGGGCTTTACACCAGCCTGCAGACTGATACCACAAAATATATCCTAATGCTGATACTGAGCAATAATTCAATACCACTTAGCGCGATACACGGATCGAACCCGAGACTTCAAGCGGTAGTTACAATATAACTACACCACCGAAGTAATCTCGAGTAATGAAAGTGTACAAGATAATAAAGTTTGAATGTTATTCTCATTATTACAGGAACTGGATAAAACTAAGAATGTGGTGTCTTCGCCACTGTCTGCTGAGAACTTGTTGGCTTGGGTAACTCTTGGCTCAACAGAGCCTGCACACAGCGAACTGCTCAAGGGCATTGGATTCGATGATAATGATAATAATAACAGCGTAAGTAAATTTTATGTTAATTTTTTTAAAATAACATTACTGATTATCTGGATTCTTCTTATACGGACACGGCAAAGTGACCCCACTGCACCTTATGGTAAGCGAATTCGGGTGCAGATACGGTGTCGACTGACGAACGATGATGTTCTCTCGCTAATCGACACAGCTATGGAGCATAAACAAACATTTAATTTGGTTAAATATATATTAAGTAGTACAGGTAATATTAGCTTAATACTTAATACATGCCGCTCACCTGATGGTAAGCGATTCGACCGAATTATAATCAGTAGTAACACCATAATATAGAACTTTAAATTACAAAGTACTGCGTGATTCTTCACTGCATTCTTCACCGTGAGACATCAGATGTTAAGTCCCATAATGCCTAATAATTACACTGGTTACAGTGTCCATTAAACCAGAACACAACAGTGCATGCACACTACTGCTTGGTGGAAAAATAGACATTGCGGTGGTACCTTCCCAGGCAGCCCTCCGCATACGAGAAACCTACCTTTTTTTTAAGTGACTTATTACTACCGCCCAGCCTTCAAGGGGAGGGGGGCTGAGTGGTTATGAAGAGTTCACCGTGCCTTGCGACCCGGCGTTGAGCTGCTCGGAGAGATGGAACCATCGGGCGACCACCGGGCCAAGTCCCTAACCTATTTGCACAACGCACGGCATACCAACCAAAACTCCGCGGTAGCCATCATCGACGCCCTGCCGCCCGCCTGCGACCCCCGGTGGTCCCTGTTAGTCGCCTTTTACGACAGGCAGGGGATACCGTGGTGGAATTCTCCAAACGCCCCCACCCACAGGGCGGGTGAGAGACCTACCTCCCACCAGTACAATTAAATTACATAAAACATTTTTCTTGGAAAGTATTATACTCAGAACTGTTTTGCTATCACAAAAATTGTTACAATCATTGCTGAATATTTCACCGATAAAAAAAAAATTTACAGGTCAAATCCGCATTCGATGGTCTTTTCACCAAATTGAAAGCTATTAAAGGTGTTACACTCGAAGTCGCCAATAAAATATACATTAAAGATGGTGGCTACGATGTAGAGCCAGAATTAAAGAGAGATGCTGAGAAGATATTTGATGCCGAATTCGAGAAGATGAACTTTAATGACCGTGCTACTGCAGCACAGCTTATAAATCAATGGGTATAATGAATATAATTATATATCTACTGTGATTATACAGTTAGAAATGTATTAAAATTGCTGTAAGTTGTAATATTTTTATCATTTTAGGTTAAACAAAAAACTAATAACAAGGTTAAGGATCTTTTTCCTTCAGACAGTTTTGATGCATTCACTCGTTTGGTGCTTGTCAACGCGCTTTATTTTAAGGTATAAAATGATTTACAGTACAATTATTTGTAGTGAAATAATGTGTAATGTAATGGTTTTTTTAATTATGGTTTTTAAAATATGTTGATTTCAGGGTACATTCAAAAGTAGGTTTAACGCTAAAGATACAATGGAACAGAAATTCAATATAAATAATCAATCTTCTATCAAAATACCTATGATGTTCAAAGAGCAGAAATTTAGATGCGGCGTGAGTCCCAATCTCCAGGCTCAGGTATAAAATAAATATATCTTAAAATTAGTAATAGCTTAGTGACGAATGATGCAGGTTCAAAACCCAAATCACACTCCTGGGGAAAACTACATACCTGAGAATTCTCGAAAAATAATTTCGAGGGTATGTGAAGTCTGCAAAACCGCACTAGGCCAGCGTAGTGAACTAAGGTCTTAATCCTCTCAGTAGTCTACTACTTCTCCGCTCGGCCTCCTCTAGGAGGCCCATCAGTGGGTCAGTATATAATACAGTGTACCTGCAGGCTGCACTGTATTAAATAATATGATGGGATTAATATTTATTATAATAGCTGTGGTTTGAATCCTTAAACATTTCACCAGTGAATGTAAATTACATCTTGGTGGTAGCCTAGGTATAGTAGAACTAAGCTACGAAGACAAGTGGCTTTTCATTGGTCTGTTGAGTAAACAAAATAAGATATACTTTTAAGTTGAAAAATCAGGAGGTTCTATAGTAATACGATGAGTAATTACATTTATGCTTGTTTAAAGTTCTCGGAAGTTGGAGACCGGCCGGATTGGATGAGGACTAAGATTATATTCTTCCCTGACGGAACACCTTAGCATGATACCATTTTAATTGGATTTTTATATATTAATTACGTACCTCCTATGCGAGATATATTCTTATTCTTTATCTCGTGTCATTGTGTGTTACAGTTGCTAGAATTGAGTTATGTAGGAGAGGAATTGAGTATGGTAATTGTGTTGCCCAACAAGATCGATGGTCTCGATGCAGTTATGCAAAATTTGGCCGACGGACATAACCTCGTGTCTGAATTTGAAAAGATGTCCTCAGTAAAAGTGAAGGTTACCCTTCCCAAGCTCAAGATCGAAACGGAAATTAACCTTGGGAATGTGCTGCCGAAGGTAAGAGAATATTATTGTTTCCGAAAATGTAATTTGTGTCGCAGTCATTGAAAAACCAAATATTTAAATTCAAAATATTATGCATAAAATACAAATTTCCAGTGGCAATAAATTACCCGGATGACGGTAGCCTAACTATGCTAATCCAGGACATGGTCTGTCCGTGTGCCATTCATCCAAATCATTCAATGTCTACGTTTATTTTAAAAAAGCACCCAAACAATTTCACAAACTTTCGCATGAACAAGAGAAATGAGATTAGTAACAAATAAAATGATCTTATAAACCATATAAACAAACATAACCTTGTCAAGGGTGGTTAGTAAGAAGCTGAATGAATAAAAGCATTGTTAGGTACGTGTACCCACTGAATAGGTAATTACTTAGACACCTTTAGCAACAATGTTTAATACTTTTTAGCATGGTATTGAAGCGATCTTCAAGAACGATTCTGGTTTAGATGAGATCTTGAATCCTACAGAGGAAATATATGTATCCAAAGCGGTACAGAAAGCGTACATCGAAGTGAACGAGGAAGGCACTGAAGCCACCGCGGGCTCAGGTGAGCGACGTCATGTTTCCTTTGGGATTATGTCAAATATTGTTGTCAAAAAATATTTGTACAACAGACTAGTTGTGGCGTGGACTGTGGCACTAATCTAGCTTTTATGTTTAACTTCTTTAGAAAAAATTAAATGAAATTATTTTTCGTGGATATATATTTAAAAAGATAAATACTAATCTATTTATTAATTGACTGCTTCGATAGCGTAGTTGTATTGCGGTACGACTGCAAAGCTGAGGTCTCGGGTTCGATTCCCGGATCTGACAAGTGTAGGTCCGTAATGGGGTTATCTGGTTATCTCTTTTATTTCATTTATTCTTCCTTGATTCTGCAGCAGCTTTTGATACGTAACTGTTTCTGTATTAAATTTATATTACGTATTTTTTACGTAGCCGAATACTCTACTAATCTCATAGAATAATCAATTTAACACCGCACTGTCCCACGCCTATCGACATACCTAATATATTCTATAGTGTGTACTGTTTCGCAGGACTCGCGATGAAACCAATCTCTGAAAAACCGACGTCGGACTTCCGAAATGAATTCCCCCCGAGCTCAGGTGAGAGATTTTTTTCACGGTAGTAGGTCTCCCGTAACATGCGAGGTGGCGTCTCACTGAATATTTGTATAAACTTGTATTTTGGCATTCTAAAAGTTGTCTCAAAACCTACATATGGTAGGGTGTACGCGTCTATTAAAATTTGAGGATAAAGGTCACAAAAATCGATTTATTGCATATTTTTTGCAAATATTTTATTTCCTATGGGTTTATCGCTATTTGTATTTATTATCAATATTGTAGAGAATGAAATTCCCTACAACTTATGTTTCAAAAATTTTGTTATACGTTGAATCGTTTTCTACATATAGGGCGGAGAGCGCGCGGTTAGAGCATAATGTAAGGTCAACCGGTATAGTCCCGGTCAAAACACGCTTTATAAAGTTTATTAATTATTGAAAAAAAAATCGTTAATAATTTTTATTTGTTATCAACTATTACATTATATTTAATCATTTTCATCAATTGAATCTATCTATTCAATAATACTTACAACCGATTCCTAAAAGTTATAATAGGAGAAGATATTGATTTACTGGTCATTTTAATTAGGCGTACAATATCTCATCAACAATAAAGTTCATTAAAAATGGCGGCAAAGGAAATGTAAAAACAAACATATAAACTTCCAAAAATTTTGATAAATATCCTAGTTCGAAGAAACATATTTTGTTTTTGCGCGCATTAAGTGGCTGCGATACGACTTCTGCGCTTTTAAAAAAAAGAAAAAAAACGTTTCGTAAAGATTTGAGAAACTGCCGAATTTGGAGCAACTTGCAGCAGCATTTGAAGAAGAAAACTGTCCGGTTTAAAGATTATTTGAGACTGGAATTCAAATCTTATTGGCAGTCTATAATGCTCCAAAATCTGTGGACAGTATAGAGTAGTTTCCTATGTTTGATTTTGTACATTATTTTATACGTAACAGAAAATAATATGAAAAAGAAATTCTTCTGTGAAATGAGCATCAAAATCGATTGAAAAATAAAGCAGTTATTCAATTTTGAAATATTCTTGTGAGCAAAAGTGGGGGCGTAGCGGAAATATCGCGCTATCCCTTTCGGCGACGCTTGGTGACGTCACAACCTAGTATTGCTGTTATTTGACAGTTACCCCTTCCACCAAATTTCAAAGCTTTATAACTTACTTACTATTGCGCTAATTTGGAAAGTTCTTTTTGTATTAGATTTTGGATAGCATACATTTATCATAATTTTATTTAAAAAAGTAGTCAACTACCCTATTGATCATCTTCGTTATGCACAATACGTCAAGTCTACGAAACTGAATAAACCTGCGCAGTTATCAAATATTCAACCAACATGTGCAGCAGCTCACCAACATTTCAATCATGTTTATTATCTAGTTCAAACTTAGTTAGTGCATGATTTGGAACCACAGGAGTGGGGTTGGACAATGCGTAAAGGATTCCTGAAACCTGTCACGACCATTTTAGCACCTGCTCCAGAGGAATTGCTCAACACAATCTGCAACTGTAAGAGTGGTTGTGGTTCGTTTGGTGGATGTAGGAAATCGGGGTTGCAGTGCTCTTTAGCTTGTGGCCAGTGTAATAGGCAAGCTTGCCTCAATTCTTCACCATGTTAGAGCGATGTAAATGAAGACAGAACCTTTGACTCCGAAATCATGGAAGACCTGGATATAAACGTCGCCGAAGATGATATAGAAGAAGACTTCGAAATACCACAACGGTTGGGAGACGACGATGAAGAAGAAGATTATAATTAAAATTGTAATAAGTTGCAGTTCATGCAATTTTTATTCCATTTAGAATAGAATTGTATTTTTAATAAAATCATAAACTAAGAACTTCTTTATTTCATTTTAAGCTATTGCATAGCTTCTATCGCGGGCCTTGAGCGTGGAGACCGAATCCAGAAATTCCGTAACGAAAATAACCTGACATCTTTTTTATCTTACTAATATGAACCTTAAATACAATGCGTAGAAGCTATAATTCTTGAAACGAGTATATTTTTATTTATTTTATTTATTAAAGTCAATAAAACCATTTCTTACTAATCTAATATGAACCTTAAATACATTGCGCAGAAGCTATTTCCCCAGCGTAGGCACGGCACGAGTACAAAAGAATCGAACTGTTATACCCCTGTCATGTAAGGATTCTGGCTGTGACAGCCCTAAAGCTATCACCGTCAGCAATACTTAATAGTATATATACCTGCTGGCACCACGGGCCCAGCAGTCTGTTTAATTCTCTCTCGCGTGACGGTTGCCTTCGGACCTCCCATTCAAAGTGTATTCCTTGTGTAAAATAAAAAGTTGTTTTTTAAAAAGTGTTTTGTGGAGGTCCCCGTAACATTTTGGTGGCAGCGGTGGGATCCGGAAAAATTCCAGTGCCCGCGATCAAAATACCATCGCCCTACAGACTCACTATCATCGTGAAATTAAAAGGCAGTGAAAAGTGAAATTGTGCGAAAGTGCTACACTTACCGTCACGTTTTCCTGACGTCTGGTGCAAGTTTTTCCAGTGTTCCTGAAAAGGAAAAGTATTCCACACAGTGTGAAAATTGCATCCTGAACCGCAATCGATAAATCCGCAAAGGGACTGCATCCTTGACAGCAGTTACCCATCACCGGCGTTGCATAAGCGCCATAGCGAGGCGCTTCTCCTGAAATTCTTCCAATAAGTCCCAAAGGACTCATCATAAATCAAAGCCATCGCCGAATTCTTCGAATCGGAGCCGTCGCCGTTCCAGCGTGCCGTTGCCGAGCGTCTTATCAGCTGTAATGTGCCTACTCGCCATATCTACATCCGCCGTCTACGTGTTAATCGTACTGTAAGTCTTTGGTCATTGTTTTGTCTAGAGCACAAATCCAGAGGTTCTCAACTTTTAGAAATATTTTACTTTTATTAAAATCCCAGTGGTTTCTTAACAAACTCTAAAATTTTTGCTCTAGTATATCTTATATCCATATTACTACATTTTATTGTGTGTGTCTTGTAGTGATACTAGGTGTGTATTTATCTTGAAACTTCGAAATCTTAATAACTAAAATGCAGAAAGACGCGAAAACATCCGAATTCAAAAATTTGACCATTGATACGGCCCCAATCGAACAGGGCATGTTCGATACCAAATCAGCCCCTATTTCTCCAAGGGCTACTAAATCAACCCCATCATTTGTCCAAATGGATCTGAATACCCTGTTTAAATTCATTAAACCGTATGACGGTAGCAGGGAGACCGTTAATTCATTTTTAATTAATTGTAATAACGCATACGACCTAGCTTCAGAAGCCCAGAAACCTATCCTATTTAAATACATACACAGTAAACTCCATGGAAAAGCCGAAATTGCATGCTCTATCAAGGATTTTAAGGATTGGAACCAGTTAAGGGAATTCCTTAAAACTCAGTTTTGTGAACGTAAACATTACGCTCACCTACTCACCGAACTTCAAGAGTGCAAACAGGGTCCACAAGACAATGTAAACCAATTTGCCCTTCGCGTAGAAACAAACCTATCACAACTATTAACAGAAGTAACGCTGTCTAACGTCAAGTTGAAAGAACTTCCTGGCCGCGCCACGGCTATGGAAGACCTGGCCCTGCACCATTTCCTCATGGGACTTCATCCCCGTATCTCCAATATCGTGAGGTGCAGGGGCCCAAAGACGCTCAACGAAGCGATTAATCTCGCTAAATCAGAAGAGCGTATCCAACAAAGTCTATACAAGCGATCACAACCAGATCCCAGGGACAACAAACCCAGGCAGAATTTCCCTAAGCCCCCGGTGAGGCCATTTACACAACAAGGTTATAATAATAACCCTGCTCGCCAATCATCCCCTAACGCATTTTGCCGTTATTGCAAAATCCCGGGTCATGATATCACAGTTTGCAGAAAACGGGAGTATGCTAACAATCGTTTCAAGATGAATAACACGAATTCATCCCAGGGTACATATAGGCAAACTCCACGAATCAACTTCGTGGATAACTCAGAAGAATACGAAGGCCGTGACGAGGTCGACGCTTCTGCCGACCCTAACAATTTAAACGCTTAAGGGTCTCGGCTCGGTGTCACCCGAGATTCAAGCCTAAAGCCGACACCAACATTCCAAAACCATTCTTCAAGGGCCGCAACACGGGTATCCAGCCCCAAATTAGTGCCCATATCTCAAAACTTAGGACCAACAACACGGGTAGCCAGCCCCAAGCTAGTGTCCAAGTTCCTAAATCCAGGACAAACAACACGGGTAACCAGCCCCAAGCTAATGTCCGCATCCTAAAACTTAGGACCAACAACACGGGTAACCAGCCCCAAGCTAGCGTCCAAGTTCCCAATTCCAGGACAAACAACACGGGTAACCAGCCCCAAACTAATGTCCGCATCTCAAAACTTAGGACCAACAACACGGGTAGCCAGCCCCAAGCTAGTGTCCAAGTTCCTAAATCCAGGACAAACAACACGGGTAACCAGCCCCAAACTAATGTCCGCATCTCAAAACTTAGGACCAACAACACGGGTAGCCAGCCCCAAGCTAGTGTCCAAGTTCCTAAATCCAGGACAAACAACACGGGTAACCAGCCCCAAGCTAATGTCCGCATCCTAAAGCTTAGGACCAACAACACGGGTAACCAGCCCCAAGCTAACGTCCAATTTCCCAAATCCAGGACAAACAACACGGGTAATCAGCCCCAAACTAATGTCCGCATCTCAAAGCTTAAAACCAACAACACGGGTAGCCAGCCCCAAACTAGCGTTCAAGTTCCTAAATCCAGGGCCAACTACACGGGTAACCAGCCCCAAATTAATGCCCAATCATCCAGAATCTATGAGATCAATTTAGATACCTCGAAAAAACGATTACCTCATGTCCTATTGGACTCATCAGTCGCAGACATTCCATTGTCCCTACTCGTCGACTCAGGCTCTGCAATATGCCTCCTAAAACATTCCAGTATCAACAAAAATCTAAAACTCACAAATGAACCAATCAAACTCAAAGGCATAGATCCGGGTGATGAACCCACAAGCACTGAGGGTCACCTAACATCTAAAATGAAATTAACACAACACAAGTTCGTCTCATTTAAATTTCATGTCATAAAAAATATAAGTCTGCCATATGATGGTATCATAGGGTCAGACTTCCTTAACTTCTTCGGTTGTCAAATAGATTATACATCTGATGTTCTGAGAATAGGAAAGGAAGAAATCAAGCTACATTTTGTTGACCCATTTTTCGTGATTCCGCCTCGCACCGAAACCGTAATCGAATGTTCGGTACAGAATACCAATTTGAAAGAAGGAATGATTCTGGACCAACATTTGTCGGATAACCTACTAGTCTCTAACTGTCTGGTTACCATTAAAGAAAATAAAAGAATTAACCTGACAGTTGTAAATACTTCGGAATCACCCATAAACATAAAATCAAATCTGAAATTAAAAATCGAACCATTAAATCTATTTGCAATCTGCCCTAAGAATAATTTGAGCGGTCACTTAGATCGCACTACTGAAGTCATCAACTCGCTCAGAATTGAACACCTCAATCTAGAAGAATCTGACGCCCTCGTAGAACTTTGCTCTCAGTACTCAGACATATTCCGTATGCCCAATGATCAATTATCTCATACTTCAGCCCTGAATCACCAGATCAGAACAAATAGCGACGCTCCTATCCATACGAAATCCTATCGTTTCCCAGAATGCCACAAGAAGGAAGTACAAACTCAAATCCAAAAGATGCTCGATGATAATATAATACAACCATCGTCATCCCCCTGGAGCTCTCCTATCTGGATAGTCCCCAAAAAAGTGGACTCCCAGGGTCAAAGGAAATGGCGTATCGTCATTGACTACCGAAAGCTCAATGACATCACCATCGGAGAAACATACCCCATTCCTCAAATATCAGAAATCCTAGACCAGTTGGGAAATAGTAAATATTTTACCACTCTGGATCTGGCATCTGGATTCCATCAAATTCTCATTGACTCCGAGGATGCCCCAAAGACAGCGTTCTCCGTTCCTCAGGGACATTTCCAATTCAACAGAATGCCATTCGGGCTGAAAAATGCCCCTTCCACGTTTCAGAAGCTAATGAACACATGCCTAACCGGCCTCCAAGGTACTAGATGTTTCGTGTACCTCGACGACATAGTCATCTACTCCTATGACCTAAATTCACATATTTCCACTTTAAAGAAAGTCTTTGATAGACTCCGAAACTTCAATCTCAAACTCCAGCCCGAGAAATGCGAATTTCTTCGAAAAGAAGTCGTATATTTGGGCCACATTATTAATGAAAACGGTGTAAAACCAAACACCGATAAAACAAAGGCAGTAACCCAGTTTCCAATACCCCAATCGCCCAAAGACATTAAATCCTTTTTAGGCCTGGTATCATATTACAGACGATTCATACCTAACTTCGCCAAACTCGCCAAACCTCTAACGTCCCTATTAAAGAAGGACATCCCTTTTCTTTGGCAGAATGAACAGCAGCTCGCTTTCGAGACGCTTAAAGAAAAGCTTGTCTCTGCCCCCATCTTAGCCTATCCAAATTTCACACAACCATTTGTGCTAACCTGCGACGCATCGAACTATGCAATATCAGCCATCCTCTCTCAAGGTCCAGTAGGTCAAGACCGACCTATCGCATATGCCTCTCGCACTCTCAACAAGGCTGAGTGTAACTATAGTGTCACCGAAAAGGAGTGCCTCGCGATCATCTTCGGCACCAAGACATTCAGACCCTATCTCTACGGACACAGTTTTAAAATTGTCACAGATCACAAGCCATTACAATGGCTCTTTAACTGTAAAGATCCTGGATCACGTCTCGTCCGTTGGCGCTTGAAGTTAGAAGAGTTCGAATACGAAATTCATTATAAGAAAGGGAAAATAAACACTAACGCTGACGCGCTATCTCGCTTCCCTGTCAATCCAGTCCATTTCAGTCCAGATGAACAAATAACCCCTGCGCAAAATTCTGATCGAAATTTAGATAGTGACCTGATGGATCTATTAGTGTCACCCCCATCATTTAATCCTGATGACGTGATGTCTCCGCCCGACAACTCCGAAAACCCGACATCACCGCCTGTCAATCCTGATGGTCAGGCAGCCTTGGCGGAAAACCCGGGTGATCTGATATCACCCTCTGTGGACCTTGACAACCTAATGTCCCCGTCTTTTAATCCCGACGATTTACTATCATTAAATCCATCAAACCCATTCGAGGGAATCCTTCCTCCTTCTAACGTTTCCAACGTCCCAAGAGACGAAACTGATGATAGTACCGCGAATTCACCGGAGCAAACAGCTGATAGTCCAATTTCAGAATCATCCCCGAGTACTACTCCAAGTGCACCCGTCGCTGATTACCCTACCTTTTTGAAAATAATGGCGAAAAAAGATATCTCTTTTAATACAACCATACGAGAACACAATGAGGATATAATGAGATCTAACCACAAGTGTATGGTATTACCTACTTGCATAGATCTTGATGAGTCCAATCCTTTTGTCCAGGGTATCCTCGATAACAAAGAAATTATAAATAAAGAAAGAACTCTATACTCTTTTGTTTCATTCACACACGAAAGCAAAACATTCTACTTTCTCTTCTTCAAAGTCTACCATTTCGATACATCCCAATACTGCGACATCTATAAGAGTATAAACTCTCTCAAGAATGAGTTAGTCAAAATTTCTGAAGGTAATGCTTTGGACGTTGCCATAACAGAATTCGGAAACCCATTCGACAAGCATCAGTTCATAAAAATTTATAACATGTTTCTCTATATCTTCAACGACACCAACATCACCATACACATATTCAAGGGAAAAATCATATATCCCTCGTTATCCGAAATTCCGAAAACCCTCAGAGAAAATCACGATATCCCTATCGCTGGGCATCTCGGCAATACCCGAATGTTAAGGCGAATCCAAGAGAATTTCTACTGGAAGAATATGCGCAGTGACATCGAGGCCTTTGTAAAAAAATGCCCACAATGTCACACCAACAAAGCTCTAAGACAGATAAATCGTGCCCCGATGCAAATAACTAGTACATCAACTGAGCCCTGTCAAAGAATCTCCCTCGATATCGTGGGACCCTTGCCTGAGTCAGGCCAAGCAAAATTAAAATATATACTCACTGTTCAAGATGACCTTACTAAATTCTCCTCAGCATACCCAATTAGAAGCATCACCGCAGAAGAAACAAGTGAATGCCTGATTCACTATATTTCAATATTTGGTATTCCTAAAACGATCCTGACGGATCAAGGAACCAATTTCTATTCCGAACTCTTTAAAAAAACCTGTGAGTTCCTCAAAATAAAGAACCTCTGGTCATCTCCCTATCACCCGCAAACTCAAGGTGCTCTCGAGCGGAGTCACTCTACCTTAAAAGAATATCTCCGATCCTTTACAGATAAGGACCAAACAAACTGGGCCCGCTATGTCTATACAGCCATGCTTACCTATAACACTACTGTCCACTCTACTACTCATTTCACGCCCTACGAACTAATGTTCGGAAGTAAACTAGTAATCCCAAACTCCATCTATGATGAATCCCCGGGAGCCACATACCCTGACTATGTCCGTATGTTACAAAATCGATTAAAACATTCCAGAGAAAAAGCATTAGAATATATACAAAAATCCAAAGAATCCTCGAAATCCCATTATGATACACGTACTCGTTCGGTCAGATACAAAGTTGGAGACTTTGTATATCTCAAAAATCATTTGAGAATGCGTAAAGCACTCTCACCACTCTGGAAAGGACCCTATAAAATCATTAAAGTAAATAGTAATAATACTGTTACCTTGTTAATTAATCGACGTCATATAACACATCACGTCGACCAAATAAAACCTGCCGACGTTGGAGCATCCCTGTAAATAAAATAAATCTTTAATTAAGTTTCATAAGTTAATTAACTTACCTTAGGACGATATCCCGAAGCACCTGTAAATAAATTTAGTATTAGTAAACATATAATCATAAGATCTACTTACCTATAAACGCGTATCTTACTACCTCCATTTTCCTTAAATACAATATATTAAAATACACTTACCCTTTACAGAACTCCAACATGGGGCCAATCCTATACAAATCACGTTCAACCAATTACATCTGGCCCAGGCCTTTACTTTGATCACCTGGGCATTCTGAAGGTTCGTCGTAGCGAATTCAACGTCTTGATGCCAAAAGACGTCTCTCACTTTAGTTCTCATATTGATAATATCAAAATCGCCCTGATTCAATCCAAGCAAATGTTCGAGAAAACTCCTATAATAGACTCCACAGCTCCACAACATATGTTGGAGCCTTTATTCGCCCGCTATTATGACATGGAGAAGGAATTTACCTCCGTATCATATCTTCTTGAACACCGCCAAAAACGCGCTTGGATAGGAGGAATAGGGACCATACTAAAAACCGTATTTGGAACACTGGATGAGGATGATGCGTCCAAATACAATGAGGCCATAGAGTCCTTACAGAACAATCAGGCAAAGCTGGCTTCCTTAATGAAAGAAAATATCCTAGTAACCACATCGGTCTTACAATCATATAATAATTCCTTACAAAAAATCGAAATTAACGAAGCTATGCTTGCTAAGGCTATCGATAACCTATCAG
Organism: Sphinx pinastri; assembly: GCA_947568825.1. Lineage (NCBI taxonomy): Eukaryota > Metazoa > Arthropoda > Insecta > Lepidoptera > Sphingidae > Sphinx > Sphinx pinastri. Next base: position 3,597,620 of record OX387615.1, read on the forward strand.
CAACTCTGCAAAACGTTACCACCGAAGTAAATGAATTACGATTACAAACATATATCAATATAATAATGGATAGACTTTCAACTTCAATCTTCACTCTATCAGCTCAGTTACAAGATCTTACAGATTCAGTTTTATTCAGTAGCCAAAACATTATACATCCCGCTATTATAACTCCCCTAGATTTGCATCACGAGCTTGCTGATAGTCATCGACACCTATCTAGCGACTTAGAATTTCCTGTATCCCTAGAATTAAGTAATATCCATAACCTATTAAATATCTCGAAAGTAACATGTTATTTTAATGATGGGAAAATCGTATTTGTGTTACAAATACCCCTTGTATCTGTTAATGAATTTTCTATATACCATGTAATAGCTTTACCTGTGCCGCACAATCCAAAGAAACCAGACTCATTTAGCCTAATTATTCCAGATATCAAATATCTAGCAATGACCAAAGACAAAACGCAATACAGTGCTCTAGATAACTTGAACTCTTGTCAATTAGTTATAAGCGGAATATATATTTGTGACGTTATAAGTGTTTTCGCAACTGACGCAAGACATTCATGTGAAAGTGAAGTGATTTCCCGCGTATTAACAGTAATTCCACAACAATGTAAAACTACATTACTCCATGGAAAACTCGACACATGGAAATTGTTATCCGATGGTCGCTGGCTTTTCATACAATCCGATCCAGCTAGAGTTTCCATGGACTGTCACAACCCAAGTGTAACAGAATTGGACATAATAGGTACAGGATTACTTACTATCCCTGATGGCTGTACGGGTTATTGTAAAGGTACAACCCTAACTGCTATCAAAATCAATATAAATATAACAATGCCCACTGCTATGTCCAATTTCAGTTTAATCCATGACAACTGCTGTAATATTAATAAGTTCATAGAATTAAAACCAAATGTGCCCCTATCCAATTACGAAATATTGATTTGGACAATATTCACGTGGATAATAAAATATTGGAAAATACAATATCCGAATTAAATAAAATAAATAATGCTCCACACATTATTCGATATGGGACACATTATTCAATTTTAAGCACTTTCATGTTTTTTATATTATTTTCTTTTATAGTTTATAAAATTTATAATAAATTTAGTCCTATAAAAACTTGCTGTAAATCCAAAGGCAAACCAGTCACATTCCAATCTGTACCCCTTGGACCTCAAGTAGAAGTCCCTGTAATCGATGAGCCCGAGCCATCGAATAGCATAAGTGAACCCATACAACCAAAAATTCGGATTCATTTGTAATTAAATTTTCCTAACGAACTTTGGGAAAAATCAACCCCATAAGTTCTATCTAAAGGGGGAGGTGTTATACCCCTGTCATGTAAGGATTCTGGCTGTGACAGCCCTAAAGCTATCACCGTCAGCAATACTTAATAGTATATATACCTGCTGGCACCACGGGCCCAGCAGTCTGTTTAATTCTCTCTCGCGTGACGGTTGCCTTCGGACCTCCCATTCAAAGTGTATTCCTTGTGTAAAATAAAAAGTTGTTTTTTAAAAAGTGTTTTGTGGAGGTCCCCGTAACAGAACGTAACATTCATTTTTCAAATTTTGATTTATTCTACTTTGGTTATGATGACCATTGCATTTCTGACATTTATCAATAACAAGACAAAACGTGCGTTGCTCGCGTTTAAAAATCTACTTTATGTGGTAAGCGTAAGATCGAATTTGTGTTTAGTCAATTAAAATTTGTGATAAAAAATGCTATGCAATAGCTTTACCGCGGCAGTCTCCGAGTGCCACACGTATTTTTATTCAATTATTTAAGGAGTTATTAATATAAATAACATTAGAATTAAAATAAAATTTAAGTATTTTTCTTAAAAATTCTATAACTACACGAGCAGGTGAGAGTTATTAAATAAATTAATACTTAATTAAAAATAGATACGTAACTAAAAATAATCTTAAATATAATGAAATATTTGAAAACAAATGAAAATTATTATTAATTATTTATTTATCAATAATTAATAAACTTTATATAGCGTGTTTTGACCGGGACTATACCTACCCGTAGACCTTACATTATACTCTCACCGCGCGCTATCTGCCCTCTAACTCGAAAACGGTTCAACGTATAAAAAAATTTTGAAACATAAGTTGTAGGGAATTTATTTCTCTACAATATTGATATTAAATACAAATAGCGAAAAACCCATAGGAAATGAGATATTTGCAAAAAATCGATTTTTGTGACCTTAGACCTCAAATTTTAATAGACGCGTACACCCTACCATATGTAGGTTTTGTGACAACTTTTAGAATGCCAAAATACAAGTTGATACAAATATTCAGCTGGGTATCTCAAATTCCGAGGTGAACTTACTAAGATAGGTGGTCGTATCGCTTACCACCAGAGGAGCGACATGCTTGTCTCGACATTTGAAAGCAAAAAAAAAATATTGTCGAAAATTGTAGATTTGTTAAGTTCATGATTGACCGTGCCGCTGTGGTGGGTGCAACTATCTACAATTATAATTTATTATATTCTATAGTGTACATGTTGTGTTTGGCAGGGGAACAACCACATTCCGTGGAGGTGACGCAATCGGCGTACTTCAAAGCGGACCACCCGTTCCTCTACATGCTCGTCGGCGCTGATCGCGGGATACTGCTCATCGGCGCCTACCGTGGCCAATAATCTGCATTTTTTTCCGGCTTTTCTACGTAGTTTTTTTAATTTCAATTTTTATTATTCATTACAAAATATTATGCTTGATTAACATGCCAGTACGTGCGTAATGCACTGAGGTTTAACATTTATAAAAATATCCTAATTTTGTACCAAGATACAAATTGTCATCTCAATGTTAATCAATTTACGATAATGATATCTATATTAAGCTGTTCATAATTTACAAATGATGTTTGTTTTAGTTTGCAAGAATCAATAGGTACTATCTAATATACCTACTTATAATATCAACTACTTTTAAGTATATCGCTTACTTGCAAGCAGTCTGCATTTGATATGATTAACACAAAGATTTTTTGAGAATAGGTAATCGTGAAGCAATCCATGTAATGAAAAATGGTTTACATCAGTGGCTTTTACCTTCTGGTCTATTGTGGGAGAAGAAACGGTGCCTTACTTCACAGCCGACCATCCATCATTGGCACCAACCATCGCAGCACGCCCAACTTCTTTGATACTTATCGTACCAACGAGAGATAACTAGGGGAAAGGTGTACGAGATGATTCACTTAAGGGAGAATGCATGTAGTTTAAACGATATTCAACTTACCTAATGCTGATATAAAAACGTTTATTCAAAGTACATTTATATGTCTACCTGGTGTCATACTCAAAATGGTAAATTTTAGATCTATTTTATTATATATTTTTTTTAAACACTACTAAAGGACCACCTTGTACACCCCGGTGTCCAAGGTGATCCCTACTATAGGGGTAAAATGATCCTGGGGATCATGTCGCCCTATTTTGTAAATGTCTCAGGTTTTGGTAGAATTAAATAAAAAATAACTTATCAGAGTTTATTATATCTTTAATTACGACCTTACAGACCTTGACTTAGGCAGAATGAGCCAGTCTTATTAATTAATATTCAGTATTGATATGTCACTAATCAGTAACAATCATCACCTAAATATAGATCAATCGTTAAGTAAAGGCTTACAAAACTATATGTATAGGGTCATTCGGCCTAAAAGTACGCACTTTTTTTTCTATCGTCTACACAGTCAAAAATATAGTGTCTTGGAAAACGTTTTAACATTCTATATATAGTAAATTTATTCTACTTTCATTATTTAATGAGTTTTTGTATATTGCATCATTGTTTTTTTTGGTATAGATGTTTAAGTGCATCGGGAGAAATGCGCACTATTGACCCGTTATGTGGGAAAAACTACGCAGAGTGTGTATGGAGAATATTTTTTTTCTGTATAAGGTCTAAAAATCTCTACGAATATTATTCGACTTAATTGCAGCTTAAAGAAGAAAAAACCGTGCGATCAATGTAATGAAGTTATAACAGGGTGCGTACTTGTAACCTCGTACTCTTACCCAAACAGGGAATATTTTAAACAATCACACGTTAGTTGAGACGCATTTATTTTCTAGGACAGAATTAATAACTAAAATAAATACTAGAATAATCATTTAAACTTAACATAATTAACGGACTTTTGTAAACTGATGCACCATCTAGCCAGACACTTTTTTCCCAGGGCAAAATATTGGTAACTAATCAACAAAATCACGTTGATCACCGTTTTTCGCTAAACAAGTGAGGCTTGGTAAATTAGCTTGTGGCTCTGACATCGTCCCTGACGCGCCCCTGATCTAGTCGAAAAAGTGTCTGAGCCCCCTCAATAGGTTCCGAGATATTGACCATGCGAAATTTTACCCACTGCGTGCTGTTGCCCCGAATGACCCTACTTATGATGCCATTACGATTGACTGCGGCGGAGGAATATTCGGGACTGTGTTTTACCAATGAAAACTAGATGGCGCTAATAGTTTTGTTGCAATAAAGAAGATTCATCTTACCTCGACGGATCATTTCGTACACCTTTCCCCTACTTGCTCCTTGCGGAACTAGCGATTTAGCCACACCGTGTAACTAGTGTTGGGATATATCCTCGCCTCAAGCTTTCATATATTACTGATATCATATTGAATTGTACATTGTACTAAAATTATGAGTATGATTTACTTGAATCTGTATCTTCTTCTTTCTAATTGAAATAAAACTATTTTACGGATTTTATCGCAGCTTTTTAATTTATGTTTTCTCCCGACGTTTCGAAGGCTTTGCAGCCTTCATGGTCACGGGGCGGATTTATTATGTCTATCCCTTTTTCCTATTGTGTTAGTTTTGGCACAGTAAAATATAGATATATTTACTGTGGTTTTGGGGCGGTAACGTAGACTGACTCGGTAGCATAGTTGTATTACGGTACGATTGCAATGCTGAGGTTGAGTCGGGCAAAATGATATTGGGATTTTCTATTCAGTATCAGCCAGAGTTTGGAATTTGTGCCCGATATGGCGATAGGCTCTCGTCCCCTATCACATCATGGGACGGAATACGCACTGCGAAAAGTGAGTGCACTTAGTTGCGCCTCTGGGCAAAAAGTTGTGAGTGTGTGTTTGGGGCGGTGAGGATAAATATTCATGCTGTCCAAAGACATTAAACACCATAATTGTAGAACGAACATCAGGCCCAAAGTTTTCGTCCAAAAGTTATTATCCATTGATAATAACTCGCTTTCTTATCTGACACGTCCATGTGGCAAGATGTCTCGACATGCTTATATTTTGTAATGAAAACAATATTTTGGAAGAAAATATACCAATTTGCACATTACAATCACGTCGAAGTGTGTTTTAATGCATTATACATAGGCTTTTAGCTATTTCACGGTAGATTGAGTGACTGACGAACAGGCTCAAAATTTTTGTGTGACAATTTTCCCAATGTCCGCGCTAAATAATCTTAGAACTCTTTGATGCTGTCCCTTGAAAGGTCACGGCATGAAGTTTTGATCATGATGCGCAGTATTAGATTCGCTACAAAAAGAAACAGGCTTTCTAAGGGTTTGCTTATTATGAAATTAAAGCCATGGGTAATGGTTAAGAGGCCGTATCTAAAATTGCGCGACTATTTCAGTCAACTTGTCATCGTGATTTTCCAAAGAATAAATTGAGCTGGTTAATTTCTAATACATCATGGGAATAACTATTTTAATACTAATAAAATAAACTACCCTATTTTCGTTTAGTAAGGTCCAACGTCCGTTTCAGAAATTTTGTTGTACGGAGACTCAAACTCGTTGCCGTTTTTTGTTAATTGTACTTTAAACTAATTAATAATTACTGTTTATTGGTATAAAAGTCGTTTAAAACCTTACAAAATTAAAATCGTAACTAACTAAACAGGGAAGACGCACTTCCCGCGGCGGCCAGTCCGCGTCAAGCGTTCTGCGTTCCTAGAGAGAGAACATATTGTTTTTACAAGCTTTTATTTAACTTGAAATGTATGTATCGTAAGTGTTCCAGTCTTCGGCACTTTAAGGTGGTCTATACTGTGTTTAAAAAATTTAATACCTTTTTTTTATGTTTAGAATAAAATTGATCAGCTAAAAGATAAGAATATATTCTTATCTTGCGATAATATTGTAAAAACATTTATAAAATTAAGGTTCCAGTACAAAATACGAATAATCAAAATTACTTAAAATTTTGTATGGGTTCCTATTACCGACACTAGTGACACCAGTTACCGACACCCCAGTCTTAGACAGTGAGTTGTGATGGCCGGTCATCGGCAATTAATTTATAAAATATACAGCCCATTTTTACAACCATTTTTTAACAACCCCACTGCCCCCTAACCAAATCTAACCCCTATAGTAAGTAAAAAATTAAAGACATGTTTATTTCTAAGGTTCCTGATAAAATAGTCTAGTTTAAATTAATTAAATTTAAATATGACGTTGTCCCCCTGAGGGGTAACAAAAAATTTACCAGCCATAATATTTATAGATGCAATTGAATGAATTGACTAGGAATGCCTTTAGTCCCAGAAGGCAAATCTGTGTTAGATTTGGAAAAAGTGGCCGCCATTTTGAATTTCCTTGTTTTAAGGCCAATTGTTTTAAAAATCGATGATGATGATATCCTACCCTTAAAGGATTGAATTAAAAAAACCTTTTCACGATTCAAGGTAAAGGCTTACTTATATTAAAAAAGTGTAATATGGCTCAGTTTGTCCTCAACTTCACCTAGAAGGATTGACAAATTCACCAGTAATATTCATTTTTATGGTTCAAAATGTATCCTCAGCAAATTACAAAATTACTTCGGTAGTTGTGTTTCACCCTATTTTAATCATCACCATGCCCCATCCCATCTTTAAAGTGTTGAACAAAATTATAGAAATTCCAACTAAAGAATAGAAAATAAATTTGAATTAAGAATAGTGTAAATAAGAAAAAAAAATATTTTATTGTAAAAAAAGCGTGGGATGCTTTTTAAGATATTATCAAAATGATATATAATAATTGTACTCATATTATCTTTCAATAAATTATTTATAACTATTGTCACCATGCACCCCACGCTTTTTTTACAATAAAATACATTTTTTTCTTATTTACCTACTAGTGTAAATAAGAAAAAAATTAATAAGAAATAATAAGAATAGTTTCTTAATTCAAATTTATTTTCTATTTTTTTGTTGGATTTTCTATAAAGCGTGTTTTTTAGTTTTTTTAAACTATTATTTATATTGAATTTTTTAGTTCTGTTCTACTATTGTCCAACAAATGTCACTAAAAATATATAAATTGTCAAAAATCTCATTTTGCAAATTGAATAATGGCATAATCTAATCAAATTAGTGCTAATATAAAGCGTGTAAAAATGCACTCGTTTCAAGAATTATAGCTTCTAAGCATTGTATTTAAGGTTCATATTAGTAAGGAACGGTTTTAATGAAGCAAATAAATAAAAAATGCAAATGTTTAAGAATTATAGCTTCTACGCATTGTATTTAAGGTTCATATTAGTAAGGGATGGTAAAACCTCCGCATCAGTTTTTCGTCAGGATCGCGAGTTTAACATTTTATACCCATCCCAAAAATGCATGCCGCTAAAGAAGTTTTCAATGTAAAAAAAATGGATTAAGTAGCTTTCCATACAAGAAAAACGGTTGTAGGTAGTCTATTTACTCCTAAACTGTAAGTTAAATCTTAAAGTACCTAAAGATAATTTTAGTTATTAAGTATATAATGTAGCAATCGAATGGCGTGTTCAGTTTTATGAAAAAACAACATTGATTTTTTGAATTCCCTATATCCGAAATTTCTTCCGAACGAACCAACTTGCGCCGTCCGATCGTCGATCGTCGCCGCGCTGACGTCAAAACAAAAAAAAAAAGGTTCTCTCTCTAGGAACGCAGAACGCTCGGCGCGGGAAGTGCGGCTTTTAATATATCGCAAGATTTGCGTATTTTTACGACTCTGTTTAGTTAGTTACCACTTTCAGTTTGTAGGATTTTACATTGAAATTAAAAGAATTGGCGTGATCATCTTTTTGAACGACTTTTATACCAATAAACAGTATTTATTCGTTACTTTAAAGCACAATTAACAAAAAACGGCAACGAGTTTGAATCTTTTTGCCGTGCGTATTCGGTCCCATGATGTGATAGGGGGCGAGACCCTATCGCCATATCGGGCACAAATTTCAAACTCCAGGCTGATACTGAATAGAAAATTCCAATATCACTGCCCGACCCGGCGATTGAGTCCGAGACCTCTGCATTGCAGTCGTACCGTAATACAACTACGCTACCAAGGCAGTCTACGTTATCGCCCTAAAACCACAGTAAATATATCTATATTTTACTGTGCCAAAAATAATGCAACAGGAAAAAGGGATTGACATAATAAATCGGCCTCGCGACCATGAAGGCTGCAAAGCCTTCGAAACGTCAAGAGAAAATATAAATAAAAAAACCGCGATAAAATCCGTAAAATATTTTTATTTCGATTAAAAAGAAGAAGATACAGTTTCAAGTAAATCATATTCATCATTTTAGTAAATTATACAATTCAATATGATATAAGTAATATATGAAAGCTTGAGGCGAGAATATATCCTAACACTAGTTACACGGTGTGGCTAAACCTCTAGCTCCGCAAGGAGCAAGTAGGGGAAAGATTTACGAGATGACCCGTCGAGGTAAGATGAATCTTCTTTATTGCAACAAAACTAGTAGCGCCCTCTAGTTTTCATTGGTAAAACATAGTCGCGAATATTCCTCCGCCGCAGTCAATCGTAATGGCATCATAAGTATACATATAGTTTTGTAAGCCTTTACTTAACGATTGATCTATATTTATGTGTTGATTGTTACTGATTAGTGAAATATCAATACTGAATATTGATTAATAAGACTGGCTCATTCTGCCTAAGTCAAGGTCTGTAAGGTCGTAATTAAAGATATTATAATAAACTCTTATAAGTTATTATTCATTGAATTCTACCAAAACCTGATACATTTACAAAATAGGGAGACATGATCCCCAGAGTCATTTTACCCCTATCGTAGGGATCATCTTGGACACCGGGGTGTACAAGAAGGTTATTTAGTACCTAGTGTTTAAAAAAATATATAATAAAATAGATCTAAAATTTACCATTTTGGTTATGACACCAGGTAGACATATAAATGTACTTTGAATAAACGCTTTTATATCAGCATTAGGTAAGTTGAATATCGTTTAAACTACATGCATTCTCCCTTAAGTGAATCATCTCGTACACCTTTCCCCTAGTTATCTCTCGTTGGTACGATAAGTATCAAAGAAGTTAGGCGTGCTGCGATGGTTGGTGCCAATGATGGATGGTCGGCTGTGAAGTAAGGCACCGTTTCTTCTCCCACAATAGACCAGAAGGTAAAAGCCACTGATGTAAACCATTTTTCATTACATGGATTGCTTCACGATTACCTATTCTCAAAAAATCTTTGTGTTGTATAGTCATATCAAATGCAGACTGCTTGCAAGTTAGCGATATACTTAAAAGTAGTTGATATTATAAGTAGGTATATTAGATAGTACCTATTGCTTCTTGCAAACTAAAACAAACATCATTTGTAAATTATGAATAGCTTAATATAGATATCATTATCGTAAATTGATTAACATTGAGATGACATCTTGGTACAAAATTAGGATATTTTTATAAATATCAAACCTCAGTGCATTACGCGCGTACTGGCATGTTAATGAAGCATAATATTTTGTAACGAATAATAAAAATTGAAATTAAAAAAACTACGTAGAAAAGCCGGAAAAAAATATGCAGATTATTGGCCACGGTAGGCGCCGATGAGCAGTATCCCGCGATCAGCGCTGACGAGCATGTAGAGGAACGGGTGGTCCGCTTTGAAGTACGCCGATTGCATTACCTCCGCGGAATGTGGTTGTTCCCCTGCCAAACACAACATGTACACTATAGAATATAATAAATTATAATTGTAGATTGCACCCACCACAGCGGCACGGTCAATCATGAACTTAACAAATCTACAATTTTCGTGTACCCTACACGTCTATTAAAATTTGAGGTCTTAGGTCACAAAAATCTTCATCAATCATTGCCTATGGGTTTTTCGCTATTTGTATTTAATATCATTATTGTAGAGAATTAAATTCCCTACAACTTATGTTTCAAAAATTTTGTTATTCGTTGAATCGTTTTCTACATATAGGCGGAGAGCGCGCGGTTAGAGCATAATGTAAGGTCAACCGGTATAGTCCCGGTGAAAACAAGCTATATAAAGTTTATTAATTTTTGATAAAAAATATAATCAATAATAATTTTCATTTGTTATCAACTAATATATTATATTTAATCATTTTCATCAATTGAATCTATCTATTCAATAATACTTACAACCGATTCCTAAAAGTTATAATAGGAGAAGATATTGATTTACTGGTCATTTTCATTAGGCGTACACTATCTCATCAACAAGAAATTTCATTAAAAAAGGCGGCAAAGGAAATGTAAAAACAAACATATACTCTTCCAAAAGTTTCGATAAATATCCTAGTTCGAAGAAACATATTTTGTTTTTGCGCGCATTAAGTGGGTGCGATACGACTTCTGCGCTTTTTAAAAAAGATTTGCAAAAAAATCGATTTTAGTGACCTTTATCTTCAAATTTTTATAGACGCGTACACCCTACCTGTAGGTTTTGAGACAACTTTTAGAATGCCAAAATACAAGTTTATACAAATATTCAGTTAGACGGCGCCTCGCATGTTACGGGAGACCTACTCCCGTGAAAAAAATCTCTCACCTGAGCTCGGGGGGGATTCATTTCGGAAGTCCGACGTCGGTTTTTCAGAGATTGGTTTCATCGCGAGTCCTGCGAAACAGTACACACTATAGAATATATTAGGTATGTCGATAGGCGTGGGAAAGTGCGGTGTTAAATTGATTATTCTAAGAGATTAGTAGAGTATTCCGCTACGTAAAAAATACGTAATATAAATTTAATACAGAAACAATTAAGTATCAAAAGCTGCTGCAGAATCAAGGAAGAATGAATCGAAGCCGAGACCTCAGCTTTGCAGTCGTACCGCAATACAACTACGCTATCGAAGCAGTCAATTAATAAATAGATTAGTATTTATCTTTTTAAATATATATCCACGAAAAATAATTTTATTTAATTTTTTCTAAAGAAGTTAAACATAAAAACTAGATTAGTTCCACAGTCCACGCCACAACTAGTATGTTGTACAAATATTTTTTGACAACAATATTTGACATAATCACAAAGGAATCATGACGTCGCTCACCTGAGCCCGCGGTGGCTTCAGTGCCTTCCTCGTTCACTTCGATGTACGCTTTCTGTACCGCTTTGGATACATATATTTCCTCTGTAGGATTCAAGATCTCATTTAAACCAGAATCGTCCTTGAAGATCGCTTCAACACCAAGCTAAAAATTAAACATTGTTGCTAAAGGTGTCTAAGTAATGGGTACACATACCTAACAATGCTATTTAACATCCATTTCTTTTAATCATACAGAATTTAATTAATCATTCAGCTTCTTACTAACCACCCTTGACAAGGTTATGTTTGTTTATATGGTTTATAAGATCATTTTATTTGTTACTAATCTTATTTCTCTTGTTCATACGAAAGTCTGTGAAATTGTTTGGGTGCTTTTTTAAAATAAACGTAGACACTGAATGATTTGGATGAATGGCACACGGACAGACCATGTCCTGGATTAGCATAGTTAGGCTACCGTCATCCGGGTAATTTATTGCCACTGGAAATTTGTATTTTATGCATAATATTTTGAATTTAAATATTTGGTTTTTCAATGAATGCGACACAAATTACATTTTCGGAAACAATAATATTCTCTTACCTTCGGCAGCACATTCCCAAGGTTAATTTCCGTTTCGATCTTGAGCTTGGGAAGGGTAACCTTCACTTTTACTGAGGACATCTTTTCAAATTCAGACACGAGGTTATGTCCGTCGGCCAACTTTTGCATAACTGCATCGAGACCATCGATCTTGTTGGGCAACACAATTACCATACTCAATTCCTCTCCTACATAACTCAATTCTAGCAACTGTAACACACAATGACACGAGATAAAGAATAAGAATATATCTCGCATAGGAGGTACGTAATTAATATATAAAAATCCAATTAAAATGGTATCATGCTAAGGTGTTCCGTCACGGAAGAATATAATATTAGTCCTCATCCAATCCGGCCGGTCTCCAACTTCCGAGAACTCTAAACAAGCATAAATGTAATTACTCATCGTATTACTATAGAACCTCCTGATTTTTCAACTTAAAAGTATATCTTATTTTGTTTACTCAACAGACCAATGAAAAGCCACTTGTCTTCGTAGCTTAGTTTTACTATACCTACCACCAAGATGTAATTTACATTCACTGGTGAAATGTTTAAGGATTCAAACCACAGCTATTATAATAAATATTAATCCCATCAGTGGGTCAGTATTTAATACAGTGCAGGTACACTGTATTATATACTGACCCATTGATGGGCCTCCTCTACTACTGAGAGGATTAAGACCTTAGTTCACTACGCTGGCCTAGTGCGGTTTTGCAGACTTCACATACCCTCGAAATTATTTTTCGAGAATTCTCAAGTATGTAGGTTTCCCCAGGTGTGTGATTTGGGTTTTGAACCTGCACCATTCGTCACTAAGCTATTACTAATTTTTAGATATATATATTTTATACCTGAGCCTGGAGATTGGGACTCACGCCGCATCTAAATGCCTGCTCTTTGAACATCATAGGTATTTTAATAGAAGATTGATTATTTATATTGAATTTCTGTTCCATTGTATCTTTAGCGTTAAACCTACTTTTGAATGTACCCTGAAATCAACATATTTTAAAAACCATAATTAAAAAAAAACCATTACATTACACATTATTTCACAACAAATAATTGTACTGTAAATATTTTTATACCTTAAAATAAAGCGCGTTGACAAGCACCAAACGAGTGAATGCACTGAAACTGTTTGAAAGATAAAGATCCTTTATCTTGTCATGAGTTTTTTGTTTAACCTAAAATGATAAAAATATTACATCTTACAGCAATTTTAAAATATTTCTAACTGTATAATCACAGTAGATATATAATTATTCTATACCCATTGATTTATAAGCTGTGCTGCAGTAGCACTGACTTTAAAGTTCATCTTCTCGAATTCGGCGTCAAATATCTTCTCAGCATCTCTCTTTAGTTCTGGCTCTACATCGTAGCCACCATCTTTAATGTATATTTTATTGGCGACTTCAAGTGTAACACCTTTAATAGCTTTCAATTTGGTGAAAAGACCACCGAATGCGGATTTGACCTGTAAAATTTTTTTTTATCGGTGGAATATTCAGCATTGATTGTAACAATTCTTGTGATAGCAAAACAGTTCTGAGTATAATATTTTCCAAAAAAATGTTTTATGTAATTTAATTGTACTGGTGGTAGGTAGGTCTCTCGCCCGCCCTGTGGGTTGGGGGCGTTTGGAGAATTTCACCACGGTATCCCCTGCTTGTCGTAAAAGGCGACTAACAGGGGCCACTGGGGGTCGCAGGCGGGCGTCAGGGGGCTGTCCGTATTGAGTTTTAAGTTTTGCACATTGCTGCGATCCCTGTGATGGACGGCAGCGTGGCAGGTAAGCCTCACGCTGCCGTTCACGCTGAGGGCGTCCTTCGGTGCGCGGGGGCTTCTGAGGCCCCACCCACAACTGGAGACGGGCCGCACTAGGCGGCACCACGCAGGGGCTGTTGCGGACGACCAGTTAGACACTTCCGTCAGAGGAAGCCCGCAGCCGTCCCTAATGCGTCGAAGATGGCCACCGCGGAGTTTTGGTTGGTATGCCGTGCGTTGTACAAATAGGTTAAGGACTTGGCCCGGCGGTCGCCCGATGGTTCCATCTCTCCGAGCGGCTCAACGCCGGGCCTGGGAAGGTACCAGCGCAATGTCTATTTTTCCACCAAGCAGCAGTGTGCATGCACTGTTGTGTTTTGGTTTAAAGGACATTGTAACCAGCGTAATTATTAGGCATTATGAGACGTAACATCTTATGTCTCACGGTGAAGAATGCAGTGAAGAATCACGCAGTACTTTGTAATTTAAAGTTCTATATTATGGTGTTACTACTGATTATAATTCGGACGAATCGCTTACCATCAGGTGAGCGGCATGTATTAAGTATTAAGCTAATATTACCTGTACTACTTAATATATATATTTAACCAATTTAAATGTTTGTTTATGCTCCATAGCTGTGTCGATTAGCGAGAGAACATCATCGTTCGTCAGTCGACACCGTATCTGCACCCGAATTCGCTTACCATCAGGTGAAGTGGGGTCACTTTGCCGTGTTCGTATAAGAAGGGTCCAGATAATTAGTAATGTTATTTTTAAAAAATTAACATAAAATTTACTTACGCTATTATTATTATCATTATCATCGAATCCAAGGGCCTCGAGCAGTTCGCTGTGGGCAGGCTCTGTTGAGCCAAGAGTTACCCAAGCCAACAAGTTCTCAGCAGACAGTGGCGAAGACACCACATTCTTAGTTTTATCCAGTTCCTGTAATAATGAGAATAACATTCAAACTTTATTATCTTGAACAACTTTCATTACTCGAGATTACTTCGGTGGTGTAGTAGTATTGTGACTACCGCTTGAAGTCTCGGGTTCGATCCGTGGATCGCGCAAGTGGTATTGAATGTTTGCTCAGTATCAGCATTAGGATATATTTTGTGGTATCAGTCTGCAGGCTGGTGTAAAGCCCCGAGAAAGCTTGCCGTCTACAACAAACGATTTAATATAGATGATAGTGAAATGCGAGTGTCTTACACCTCAGATTACCCATGAAAAGGGAATAAGGCGTGATGCTATGCTTAGGTACATAGGTACATACGTATAAGAGGGACTGTTTAGGTAGGAACTAAACGTTTGATTACAAAGAATATTTAATCCATAGGTAAATAATAATTATCTCTCAGTCTCGATATTGAAAAATATACAAAATAATTTCTAAAAGATCGACACGTAACTTAAGAATTTCTTTATATCTGATGAATATTTTTTAACCTAAAGGTATCTTACTGAATTCTATGCCTCGGTTTCACATGGCGTGATCAGCCGGCGTTCATCGCGCAAGTCAAAACGAATTTGAATATCTATACTAATATTATAAAGCTGAAGAGTTTGTTTGTTTGATCGCGCTAATCTCAGGAACTACTGGACCGATTTTGAAAATTCTTTCACTAATAGGAAGCTACATTACTCCTGAGTGCTATAGGCTACTTTTTATGCCGGGAAAATATATAGCGAGACTTTTATCCAGGAAAAACTCTTTAGTGCGGGCTATGCCGCGGGCAAAAGCTAGTTATTTATTAATTCAGTGTAGAACTAAGCGAAGTAAATCTCTTGGTTATAGGGAAAATAAAACCGTAGCTCAAATTAGTACCTGTTGCTTAATTACTTCATTAGAGACCAAAGTATTAATTACCGAAAAAATACGAACCAAAATATTAAGTAAGTATACGTACCTATGAAGTAGAATTTAGCGAGATATATCTCTAATGGGTAGTAGGAGAAATAATGGTATATTTACTCAAATTATTAATAACTGTTGGAATAACATCTTGATGGCAGGAAAAAATAAAATACTTATATTGCAATGTTACCAATAAATGTTTGTAACTAAAAAGGGTTTTGCTTTTCTTTATACAAGAATCCGCATAATATCGTGCAAGTTTATCAATAAGATACTGCCTCGGTGGCGTAGTTGTTTTGCGTACGCGTTACGAGTACAATTTGCGCGCTGAGGTCCTGGGTTCGAATCCTGGGTTGGGCCAAAAACATTGTGACTGGGTTTTTCCATCTTAAAAATTACTCAGTCGCAGCTCGGAGTCAGGAAGTTGGCGGTGTGATACCCCCGTGCCTCGGAAAGCACGTAAAGCCGTTGGTCCTGCGCCTGATCTCTCTCCGGTCATGTCGGATTGCCGTCTCACCGGACTATGAGAGTAAAGGAATAGCGAGTGCACCTGTGTATTGCGCACACACTTGTGCACTATAATATCTCCTGCGTACCTGGCTGATCTCCGTTGAGATTGGCCGCCGTGGCCGAAATCGGCTAGAAAGGGATTTTTATAATTAATCCAATGATTAAAAATTACCAGCAACCATACACATTTTCACATTATACGCGAACCTCATACTCGTATTATATATTGTCCCACTAGAGAGCACGAGCCTCCTCTACTATTGAGTGGGTTTAGTTCAGGCCTTAGTCCAACACACTGGCCTAGTGCGGGTTTGGAAAACATTGTGAAGAAACCTGCATACCTGAGAAGTTCTCCACAAGAATTTCGAAGGTATATGAACTCTGGCACCCCGCACAGCGTGGTGAACTAATGCCTGAAATCCTCTAAGTAGTAGAGGAGACCCGCGCCCAGCTGTGGGGTAGTATAAAGGGTCATTTTGACATTGCGTTACTAAATAAAACCACATAATTATTAAATCATCTTCATAAAAATAGCACTCTACAACAAGTTATTCGAACCAAATTATATTATTTAAAATGAAAAAGGTAATTTTTCAACAAAATAAATGAATATCGAAAAAAAGCAATTTCAATTTTACATTCCTTAATGCCACTCCTACTAGGTATAACTCTATGAAAATTCGTCGTAGCGGCAATATCACACTTTCAGTCAGAAATACACTCATACTCACGCCTACGCCATAATTCGCATTTACTTCAAAATGTAAAAAAAAGGTTGCACTCCGGGAGTGCCGGCAGAAGTGAAAACTTGAACAGTTGTGCATTTTTGAATATTTTGGAATGGTTAGGGAATCATTTCGCACGAATTGCTTTATTAATCAGTATAAAAGTACTAGCATTTATGTTGTTAAATAAAATATTTATTTATTGCGCTATCGTACACAAAAATGTCAATTTCACTATTTCTTTATAAATCAAAATTTGAAAAAACAATGTTACGCTCTTTTGTACTCGTGCCGTGCCAACGCTGGGGAAATAAATTAAAATGTAGTCGTTTAAGAATTATAGCTTCTACGCAATGTATTTAAGATTCAAGTGAGGGATAGTTTTAATGACGTTAATAAATAAAAATGCACTCGTTTTAAGAATTATAGCTTCTATGCATTGTATTTAAGGTTAATATTAGTAAGGGATGGTAAAACCTCCTACGCATTTTCGATCGGCCACGTGATCCTGACGCGAGTTTAAAATTTTGTACCCATCCCAAAAGTGCTCAAAGCCGCTAAAGAAGTTTTCATTTAAAAAAAAAACAACGGGTTGCACTCCGGGAGTGCCGGCAGAAGTGAAAACTTGAACATTAACGTTGTGCATTTTCGAATATTTTGGAATGGTTAGGGAATAATTTCGCACGAATTGCTTTATCTATCAGTAAAAAAGTACTTACATTTATGTGGTTTAATATAATATTTATTTATTGCGCTATCGTACACAAAAATGTAAATGTCACTATTTCTTTATAAATAAAAATTTGAAAAAAGCATGTTACGCTCTTTTGTACTCGTGCCGTGCCAACGCTGGGGCAATAAATAAAAATGCACTCGTTTCAAGAATTATAGCTTCGTATTTAAGGTTCATATTAGTAAGGGGTTGTAAAACCTCCTACGCATTTTCGATCGGTCACGTGATCCTGACGCAAGTTTTATATTTTGTACCCATCCCAAAAGTGCTCAACGCCGCTAAAGAAGTTTTCACTACAAAAATGGAAAAGGAAGTTAAAGACGGAGCCGAAAGAACTGAGCAGAGGGAATAAAGTAATAAAATCCAAAACAATATTGTTACTTTGCGTAGTTAATGATGATATAGTTGTTTTGTTAAGGTTAGTGTTTGTCGTCTATCAATCCCTTCAATTACACACACACACACACACACACTCACGCCTTTTATCCCCGAAGGGGTAGGCAGAGGCGCCCCTAGTGCACCCACTTTTCGCCGTGCGTATTACGTCCCATGATGTGATAGGGGGCGAGCCTATCGCCATATTGGGCACAAATTCCAGACTCCGGGCTGATACTGAATTTAAAACCCAATATCACTTTGCCCGACCCGGGAATCGAACCCAAGACCTCAGCATTGCAGTCATACCGTAATACAACTACGCCACCGAGGCAGTCAATTACAACTCTATATAAAGAATTAGCGCACACTCGCGTTTATCCCCGAAGGTGTAAACTGAACCTATCACCATATCAGGAAGTAATTCCAGAAGCCGAGCTGATACTAAGCAGAAATACCCAATAACACCTTCGAGAAGTACCTTGATTTAAGAATGGATAATATTCTAACGTGGAGCAGTACTGACTCATATTGACTACATTAAAAAAAGCTTTCAAGCCTTATTGTCTCATCATCATCATCAGCCACATGACGTCCACTGCTGAACATAGGCCTCTCCCATAGATTTCCAGACGGACCTGTTAAAAGCGGCCTGCATCCAGCGTGTTCCTGCGATCTTTATCAAGTCGTCTATCCACCATGCAGGTGGACGGCTGACGCTGCGCTTGCGAGTACGTGGTCTCCACTCGAGATCTTTTTTGCCCCATCTGCCGTCAGTTCTTTGAACTATGTGCCCTGCCCACTGCCACTTCAGCTTGCTAATCCGCTGGGCTATGTCAGTGACTTTCGTTCTTCTGCGGATCTCCTCATTTCTGATTCGATCGCGTAGAGAAACACCTAGCATAGCCCTCTCCATAGCTCGCTGAGTGACCGTGAGCAGTCTTAAGCGGCCCATAGTCAGAGGCCACGTCTCAGTGCCGGATGTCATCACTGGTAACACTTACTGTCTCACTCAACAAAATTTCGCGATGTACCTCAACAACTGCGCTATACGATCTACAATTCAATGGTAAAATCTCATTTATTATATCTGATTGAGGTTTGGGGAAGTACCGCTAAACTGAACCTCAAAGAGCACAAAATAAAATCATAAAAATACTCTTTCGATTTCCATATTCAACACCGACAATAGAAGTTTTTAAAGATACAAAATAAATGATTATTAGACAACTGTATGTATATAATACCTTCATATTAATTAGAAAAACGATTGATAAATCTATCCACACAAATTTGTGTTTTGTAAAAAAATCATAAATCTGTTCAAGTAGCATACGCAGACTCAGTTTACTTTTTCTGCCAAGGTTACGTACTAATTATGCTAAAAAGAATATTACCTTTGAAGGAGCACAATTTTACAATAAAATACCATCAGACATAAAAAATGTAAGCTCACTCAACATTTTTAAATCTCGGCTATCAAGCTACATTACTGAAAATCAATTACTTTTGTTTAAATTGTGGAGCAGTCAAGTTTTATTTGATAAATAAAAAAGTACTGCTCGTTTGAACAATAGCTAATACAAAATACTTTGTTAAGTAAGTGCACGGCGACCACTGTATTTGAATTATTACTTTTGTTTTGTTATAGTATTCTCCACAGAACAGAGAAAGAGAGTATTCTCATGTAAGTGACATTCTTCATCTTTTTTGAGAATAAATTTTCTTTAATCTTTAATGTTCAATACAACTAAGAAGGTTCGCCACCGAGGTTTGTATAGAATTTAAGTATGAAATACTCACATTACAGAACTTGGTCGAGAATTGAGCAACTGCGGAGTAGAGTGCTTTGGCGTCCATGTTTGTAGCTGAACTGTAGAATTGAACAAGTGGACATCTGTATTTATAATAAGAGATAACCTATAAAATAATACAGGATACTTCTAAAAATATTATTTTAGATTAATTAGTGGAAGGAAAACCCAATTTTATTGATACGACAGATTTTCTGTGAACATAATTAAATTAATACTGTAATTAACCACACTACCCAATTAGTAAATGGATAAAATAAATATATTGCAGCTAAAATGAACGTCGTGTAGGCTGACCAGGAAAATAAAAACCCTCGCAACGTCGTGGTAAAGTATGGAACTAATTTCTTGTACCTACTGAAAAGGTTTACTTTAAAACGAAAAAGCTGAAAGCGCAAAAGTGGCGCCCCCAAAGCAGGTGTTTTTTATTTCTATCAGGCTATATATAAAATGTTTTAAAATAATCATATAGGGAACGTGCATGAACTATAGGGCAGCACAAAACTGTCACAAGAGCTACAGTGGGGATAAAGACTTCCTTTTTTGAAGTCGGTCAAAAAAGGAAACTACTGCAACCTAAAAATTTATCGATCTTTTTTTTAATATGACAAAGATTATAAAATACTAGATATTGCTCGCGGTTTCGCCACCGTGAAAAGCCTTTTTAAGCCGGTACATGCACGGGCGAGACCATTACCACCGGGCAGATATTATAAGGTTTAATGCAGGTAATGGGAATATGCAGCTAGTCCCTCGAAAAGTGAGTGGGTCAGGTCGTTGCACATTGTCAAAAAAAGGGCGGGAACATCAGACCAGTCGTCGACTACAGGTGCCTCAATGCTATCACCAAACCGGACCGCTAACCTTCATTGGTGGTAGGACTCTCATATTATGTAAGAGTCCGTCTGGGTGGGTACCACCGCAATGCCTATTTCTACCGCCAAGCAGCAGTGTGCATGCACTGTTGAGTTTCGTTTTGAAGGAAATTGTAGCCAGTGTAACTACAGGACATAATGAGACTTAACATCTTATGTCTCAGGATGACGAGCGCAGTGTAATGCCACACATTACCTACATTGTAAGTCAAGGTGCTGGATGGTGTTGCTACTGTTTATGGGTGGTCGTATCGCTTAGCATCAGGCGAACGGCATGCTCGTCTCGTCATTCAATGCCATAAAAAAAACTTCACGACTTCACCTTTATATTGACAGGTAATCAAGTACTTAGGAACATTGAAAAAAGTTTAAGAAACGCCACTCAAACATTTCAAAGATTCATGAACAGTGACGTAGGTACTAAGGGACTTAGATTTTCTATTCAATTTTATTGATGATGTAATCATTGCGAGTGAAAATATGTATCAACATAAAATTCACCTTAAAAAGTATTTCAACGTTTTAAAGAATTTGGTATAACCATTAACTTGTCAAAATGTGAGTTCGGAAAATCGGAAGATTTTTTTTTGGCTATAAAGTGTCGTTGGAAAGCATAAGACCATTGGAAGATAAAGTTAAAGCCATTTTAGAACACCCTAAACCGGAAACCATAGAGCAACTTAGAAATTTTATAGGAATGATACATTTTATAGAGCAAATATACCCATTGCAACAGCGTGTCAAACGAAATTAAACGCTTTTAAAGGGCTCAAACTCTCATTCTCTCTTTTTCTTATTCTCTTGATCTTTTTGAAATTTTAGTTGTTCGTCTATCTGTATCTTGTTCATGTTATTGTTTCAAAGTGTTCTTTGTTTCTGTTTCGTCTGGTCATCTGGCGTAGTCTTTTTTTGTTTCTTCTGTGATACGAAAATCCGCCTCACTAGACATTGGCAAAATTGTCCTAAAGGACAGAGCCAAATAGGAAAAAAAGACAAGATAAAAATCTTATGGACGGAGGAATCAATTAATGCTTTTGAACAATGCAAGGACAATTTGAAATTTGCCGTCATGTTGTCTCACTGATGTCAAAAAGTGGCTGACGCAATATCTAGAATTGAACCAATACATTGTCCAACAACAATTGACTACTCGGAATTAGCGATAACCCAGCAAGGTGACACGGTTGTTAAGTGAAAAGAATGATAACATTTCTTTAAAAAAAATGTTCCTTCCAAATAGTAATCAGATAATATATTATGAGAACTCTACCTACTGATGTATGTAGACCGAGTATATGTATGTTCGATAGGTGCACTAATACGCTTTTGAAAGAAATACCCATTGACGTATTAAAGAACCCACAAACCTCGCGATTGTTTATAACATAGTGTATAAAAACCATTTTATGGAACGAATAAATCAAGTCAACCTATCTCATGTCCGGGGTTGGTGGACTATTCACTTGGGGTAAATTTACCTACGAACTAATTAGTATGAAATACGGCAATAAAATAAAAGAAAACAATACAAGTAGTTATTTACCATTTATTATTAATAAGACACATTACTATTAAATATTATGTTTAGCAAAGTTCATATACAAGAAACTGCCTCGGTGGCGTAGTTGTATTGCGTACGCGTTACGAGTACGATTTGCGCGCTGAGGTCCTGGGTTCGAATACTGGGTCGGGCCAAAAAAACATTGTGACTGGGTTTTTCCATCTAAAAAAAATTATTCAGTCGCAGCTCGGAGTCAGGAAGTTGGCGGTGTGATACCCCCGTGCCTCGGAAAGCACGTAAAGCCGTTGGTCCTGCGCCCGATCTCCTCCAGTCATGTCGGATTGCCGTCTCACCGGACTATGAGAGTGAAGGAACAGTGAGTGCACCCTGTGTATTGCGCACACACTTGTGCACTATAATATCTCCTGCGTACCTGGCTGATCTCCGTTGAGATTGGCTGCCGTGGCCGAACTCGGCTAGGAAGGGATTATTATTATTATACAAGAAACATAAAAAGTAGAAACCTATTTGTTATATGGAGGGCCTAATAACTGCGACACAGTATTTTACTAATGCAGTTATTACGGTAATAAATTGTTATTTTGAATTTTCTTGTAACTGTACCGAAATAAATATTTTATTATTATTATTATTTATTATTGTAATCAATTATTTTTTTAGGTAGGCGGTCCTGCAGTCAACACCGGCGGAAACCTGCGAATGGGACACTGGATTCCTCCGGCTTAATGACTGCAGGGGCCTGGGAAGGAAGTGGAAGATGGAAGGGAAGGTGGGGGAAGGGAGGAAGGTTCCCAGTATGGGCGGAAAGAGAGGGTGCCAGGACATTTTCGCAGGCCCCTTTAGGCCTCAATGTGTTATCCAACCAAGAGGTACACACTGAACTCTGTACCTCGGCCCGCGACTAATGTCCCTTATGCATGGGCGTGCATTGGGTGTGAAGACCCAGAGCACAAGAATTGCCTCGAGGGGCATGTAATGAAACTTAGGGGGTGTCTTGAACCTTTAATATTAATGAGATAGGTATTCATTTTTCACTAACCCGGCGTTTTTTTTTTGTAACTAAGCGGGGTTGAAGGGGGAGAAACTAAAGCGCCAAACTGATTGCGATGAATTTTGGCATGGATATGTAAATACCAATTATGTAACCTGAGGAATTATATGAGATATATTAATGTCTTAAAGAACTTTATTCTTTATGAAATGAAATGAAATAATTTATTCGAACCCTTAAAATGTTATACATTATTTAGATTCCGTCAATATTAACTCTACCACCAGTTCGGAAAGCAGTTCTCACTAGAGAAGAACGGGCAAGAAACTCTAGTGTATTTTGTTGTTTTTTTTTAAATTTTGATGTACATAGTGTCACTGTCACCAGTAAGATGAATCTATTGATACGGCTCACATAAAAATACGACAAGCCGTTTAGGCTCTAGGGCGTGCCAAAGCAACACAGGTACATACATACATACACTCGAAAAACATAACCCTCCTTCCCAGTCGGGTAATAAGTTAGTTATGTAACGCTAAGCCACAAAACAGCGTCAATATGTGCCATGGTTAATATTATTGTGTCTACGTGTGTAATCGCATGCTTTATACACAATAAAGTGTTTCTAACAAATACTTTTCCTAATCTTGCTATATTATTAATCAATGTAATTTTTTGTCAATTCTCCAAAATACAGTAAGATCGCATACCCACGCCTTTTATCCCCGAAGGGGTAGGCAGAAGCGCAACTAGTGCACCCACTTTTCGCCGTAGGTATTTCGTCCCATGATGTGATAGGGGGCGAGCCTACGCCATATCGGGCACAGATTCCAGACTCCGGGCTGATAATGAATAGAAAAATCCAATATCACTTTGCCCGGCGCGGGGGTCGAACCCGAGCCCTCAGATTTGCCGTCGTAACGTAATTCAACTACGCCACCGAGGCAGTAAGATCATATTTAGAAAAAAGTGGCGCTAAACATACTTACGCTCTGATCACCATCATTATCAGGGAAGTCGAGAGCCTTGAGTAGTTCGCTGTGTGCAGGCTCTGTTGAGCCAAAAGTTAGCAAAGCCAACAAGTTTTCAGTGGACAGCGGCGAAGACACCACATTCTTAGTTTTATCTAGTTCCTGTAATAATGAGAATAACATTCAAACTTTATTGTCTTATATTCTTCTTCTTCAGCCTTATACGCTTTGTCTTATACGCTTTCACTAGTTGAGATTATCGATCTGAGGTCTCCGGTTTGATCCCTAGGTCAGGCAAAGTGATATAGGATTTATCTGCTCATTTGATACTGAGTTGATGTTCAGTTTGCTGATGCAAAAGGTGTGTATTCTGTCGTATCAACCCCGAGAGTGGCATGTTTTTTTGAAGTGCAAACTTCTTTAGCGGCGTTGAGCACTTGTCTTGGTGAGTATAAAATGTTAAACACGCGTCAGGATCACGTGACCCCGATCGAATGCGTAGGAGGTTTTACCACCCCTTACTAATATGAACCTTAAATACAATGCGTAGAAGCTATAATTCTTAAACGTTTACATTTTTATTTATTTACTTCATTAAAACCATCCCTTAATAACATAAACGTCTTAACTCGTAATGCGGCCATTTTACGTTAACATCGTGTTATTAGCGTTAAATGTTATTCTGTATGCCAATTTCCATAGTGAAAAACGCTATGAGTTACGTTACGCCTTTGTTACGAGCGTTGAAAATAACGTGTGTCATAGAGAATAAGGGGGAAGGTGTGGAAATCTGCACAGTAGTTGTGCAACATACACGCTCCGGTTTATCCGTAAAATTCAATTGAACTACAGGCAAACCTGAGTACACCATACCATGTACGGCTATTAGTTAATTGAAAAATAAGGTCATTACTCAAATAAATACCTGTTGCAATAACATCATTAGGCACAAAAGTATTGGTGACAGGAAATTATAAATATAATGCATAATGCAGGTAAAATGCAATAAAAAATTTAAATAGCACAAGGATCCACAGAATGTTATGAAACAATAAACATTACTGCAATAATTTTAAATTATACTTCTGCTTCGTCCTCGAGATTAACATGGAGAGAAGACAGAGAACACACGTAGTACCGTATACTAGTGTACGCCTTTGCACTTTATGTAAGACTTTTTTTTGAAGTGAAAACTTCTTTAGCGGCGTTGAGCACTTTTGGGATGGGTATAAAATGATAAACTCGCGTCAGGATCACGTGACCGATCGAAAATGCGTAGGAGGTTTTACCATCCCTTACAAATATGAACCTTAAATACATTGCGTAGAAGCTATAATTCTTAAACGACTACATTTTTATTTATTTCTCCAGCGTTGGCACGCCACGAGTACAAAACAGCGATGATACGCTCTTTTGTACTCGTCTTTTTTCAAATTTTGATTTATAAAGAAATAGTGAAATTGACATTTTTGTTTACGATAGCGCAATATAAATAAATATTGTATTTAACCACATAAATGCTAGTACTTTTATACTGATAAATAAAGCAATTCGTGCGAAATTATTCCCTAAACATTCCAAAATATTCAAAAACGCACAACGTTAATTTTCAAGTTTTCACTTCTGCCGGCACTCCCGGAGTGCAACCCGATTTTTTTTTACTTTGGTCACACTCAACCTTTCAAGAGAGCTTTATTCGTATTTTAGTGCGTCGCCAAATTGCATGTTTCGTTCAAATTATTCTTAATTTATTGCTCATCGTGGATTTCAAGTGTAACAGAATTATTTGTTTTATATATTAAGGATTTTTGGCCTTATGTCTTATAAAGGGTATGGCCGAATAGGTCACTATTTTAACGGTATAAAATCACTGTTTTAAAATGCAAGAATTAAATAGTAACCGTCGCTGGAGTGACGGTAGCTGCATAATAAGCTGTACCTACTTATTATAAAGTTAAGCCTTCATAAAGTAGCCTGCCTAAACCAACATGGTTAAAGTTATGATATTATTTTAACATCTACCCACTTGACATTGGCAAAATCACCGATAAAACGGTGGAGCCATTTTTAAAAGAACAAGAAGAAGAACATGATTGAATTAGGCGACTAGATTCTTAAAATATTTTAAAATAAAATGACACGGATCCCAGAATCGTGACTGCATTTTACCCTTGGTTTTTTCATTATATTTAATTGTTTCATTGTATGTTTACTTTGATTCGTGGGTTCCCTATGAACAACATAGACGAATCTGTTATAATTTAAATCAAATAAAGTCAAAGCTGCTTTTATTAAAATTGAATCAAAATGATCATGTAAATATTTATGAATCTACCGTCGTGTTGTCTCAGAATTTATCGATGTGAACAAGAAGCGGAAAAAGTGTTTCCTTCAGCAATATTATGATCTATCTGTATTGCTTGATTGCCATAAGCAACTCGTTACAATTTTTTAGATTCAGAATATTTATTAAGTCTAGTTTCTTCCTGACAAAATTAACTTCATTTTAGCGATTCCGTTAATTTTACTTATTGACAACAATATTTACGGCCTCGGTGTTTTTTGGAGTATTACGTACTAAGTGCGATTGCCTCCTTGAAATCTCCGGTTCGAGTCCGGGTCAGGTAAAATTATATTGTGTCTCTTCTGCTCAGTATTTAGCTCGGACTTGGGGGTTTTTCCTGCTAAATATCAATACGCTCCATGTCACTGGCCCTAACATAGCTGGCGAATTGTGGGTGTAAATATATTAACACTTGTGCCTACAACTAATATAGGTAAAGGCGTGATAATATGTTTATGTAGAACTGTAGTACTGGTGGTAGGTCTCTCATATGTGAGAGACCGTCTGGGTGGGTACCACCGCAATGTCTATTTCTAACGCCAAGTAGCAGTGTGCATTATTATTGTTTTAATAACTTTTGCTCGAGGCTGCGCCCGCGTTGACACCCCTCCTGGGATAAAGAACAGCCAGTAGCACTCAGAGGTATTTTAGCTACCTAATACCTATACCTAATTATTGAAAGGGTTTTCAAAATGGCTTAAGTGATTTTTAAGTTTATTTATTGCAAACAAATACTGCCTCGGTGGCGTAGTTGTATTACGGTACGACTGCAAGGCTGAGGTCCCGGGTTCGATCCCCGGGTCGGGCAAAGTGATATTGGATTTTTCTATTCAGTATCAGCCCGGAGTCTGGAATTTGTGCCCGATATGGCGATAGACTCGCCCCCTATCACATCATGGGACGGAATACGCTTGGCGAAAAGTGGGTGCACTAGTTGCGCCTCTGTCTACCCCTTCGGGGATAAAAGGCGTGAGCATGCGTATTACAAACAAATATGCAAATAACAAATATTTTCACGTAATAATTTTAGCAAAATATACTTGTTTGTAAATCTTGAGTTATGCAGTGTTGTGATAATTTTCAAATATCATTGATTAATCGTCAACTTAGTCGAGAATATTTATTAATATATACCTACTATTGGTTCTAATTATATATTATAGCTTCACCCTCTCTTGTAATATTTGCCGTGCCCGACAGGGGGGCCCACGTTTATACCTGACTATATTGTTAAAATGTACCTAACACCTTTTGTTAACAATAATAGGGAACGTGCACGTCGTAATCACTGCCATCTAGTGGCGCAATCGATACTTGGCACTGGCACTTGACGACTCATATTCAGCCCATCGATACTTGGAATTGACGTACAATATTCATTAAAACGAGTTGTTGATAATGTATCGCTGTGTATATGGATGCTCCAAAACATAAAAATAAACAAATCAAATGGTGTGAAATTATATAATGTTCCCAAGAATAGTACTTAAGTACTTACATTCCATGGTTATGTGAAAATCGACAAAAATAATAAAAGATGTATATAACATACATAATTATGAGTTCCAAAAGCATTTAGAAATGTTTCGTTACGTAATTTATAAAAATAGATATGTTTTGAAGGTAATATTCAATACAAAAAATCTGTAATTAGGGGAACATAACCACCTAATTTTGCTTAAAATAACTAGCTCCCATCTAAAAAAAAGCATATTCTGGACACGCTGGGTGTAAATAACATTCGGACGGAACACATATTTTATCATTTTTGTCATATTAAAAGAATATATCAACAAATTATTGTGCTAGTTCTAGTTTCTTTTTTTATCCACCTGTGGCTCTTGTGTCGATTTTGTGCTGCCCCCTATAGTTCGTGCACGCTCTCTATTGTGGCATGCAATACATTGAAAATTGAAATTGAGACTATGCTACCGATCATCGACAGCGCCTCAAAATTTCTTCAGATGTCTTAAGAAAAAAAAAGGGGGGGGGGGGGGTGAGGTTTATGCATATCCATTAACCATTTTTTAAATTAATATCGCTGAATGGATTTGGATGGTTTAAGCATACAGATAAAGTGAGCGTTTGGTGTTTTTTTTTTATCTCGGAGAAGTGGATAGTGTAAGTAGTGGGAATTTATTCACGGAAGAGACTTGCAGATATAGCCACGAGCAATGCTTTAAAATAGGTATTGATTTTCGTCGAATATAATTAAAAAGCGCCATCTATGTATTAAATTCGGTTCTAAAATATGAAATCGTTCACTAGTATGTAGTGTCTACATGTAGTGATAAAAGATGGCGCTGTTGAACATTTTATACATGGATAAATTATAAAATGAGCATCTCCTTTTACAAAATATTAGTATGAAATTACAGAGGACGTGCAATTAATTTGAATTGCGCATATAAATAAATATTAACTTTATATAATTTATGATCATAAACACGCACTTCTGTAATTAAATACACGGGAGTTTAAAAGTTTTAACTCGAATACATTGCTAGGCCATCTTTTTTTTTATTCTATTTTTATTTAGGGACTTTTATCCAGAAGTGGAATGTCAGTCCCATCGTATCCTAATCGGAATAATGCTTACAAAATAATCTTGTTAATGATTAAAAAAACGACTAACTCACTGGTGCATAAATATCTTGAACAACGCACTGGCTACTTCTGAAGTGGGTTGCTGGGCCATCAAAAAAAAGTTATTACCCTATTTAATTTCTGCAATTGCGGAAGAGTTGAATAGATAAGAGGCTTAATCGACAAAGGCGACCTTTCCGTTCACCAGTTTCACGACTTAAAAGCTCTTTGTACGTGCCACTTCTTTGTAGATTATAGGGTAGTTTAAGATAATATTGAAGATATTTTTAGTAGAAACGCGAAGTGACTCGTGTTTCACGTTATGGGAATTAGTATTTTAAGTACTTTGTAATACTTTATGCTAGGAGGGAGGGACAAAAAGCGAAAATGATCTGTTAAGTATGGTGTTTTAATGACATTCAAAGTATTGATGAAAGATATTAATATTTTTTAAGTATGTTCGCGCACTTTCACCAACTTGGTGACGTTAAAAAATAGAGTCAAATAAAAAGTTCGCATATTCAAGAAGTGTTTTATAAAGATCAACAAAGACAGCGTAAGAAACGAAGGCGATATTATGTTGTGGTTCGTAGTTCTTGGCGCTTTAAAATATAGTAAACTAGGTTTTGCTCGCGGCTCCACCCGTGTTAAAAAGTTTTTCCGGGATAAAAGTTCCGCTTTATATTTTCCCGGGATAAAAAGTAGCCTAGTGTTAATCCACGACATGATCTACCCGTGTGCCAAATTTCATCGAAATCCGTTCAGTAGTTTTTGCGTGAAAGAGTAACAAACATACATACATCTATACATTCTTACAACCTTTCGCGTTTATAATATTAGTAGGATTTACCTATTCAGTATGTATACCTACCTGAATAAATTATGCACACACATACGCCTTTTTTATGCCTGAATGGTAGGGAACTAGTGCACCCACTTTTCGCCGTGTGTATGTCGTTGCATGATGCGATAGGGGGCGAGCCTATCGCCATATCGAGCACAAATAGAAACCTGCAAAATCAAATAAAATTTAATAAAAAAATGTCACTCTTTAAAAATGCCTCAAAAATGTGCTTTGAAATCTCTTAATCTTCATTTTGATTAGAAGTTTTAAGTCGTTATTTCTATATTTCATCGAAAAATTACTTACATCAACGTTTCACTTAAACATTTGGCGAAAACTACGATTTTTACATAATATTCTAACAGATATATGGTGCTTTTTATCGAAAAATACCGTTATCTAGAGATACAACTTGGTAGTGAATGTGCTGCAGAATACCTATTTCCGAATGCAAAGGTTATTTCAATCATTGTGAACAGTTTTATTTTTCATCATCATCATCAGCCACATGACGTCCACTGGTGAACATAGACCTCCCCTAAAGATTTCCAGACGGATCTGTCAAAAGCGTCGTCCGTCCACCTTGCAGGTGAACGGCCGACGCTGCGCTTGCCAGTACGTGGTCTCCACTGGAGAACTTTTTTGCCCCATCTGCCGTCAGTTCTTCGAACTACGTGCCCTGCCCACTGCAACTTCAGCATGCTAATCCGCCGGTCTATGTGAGTGACTTTCGTTCTTCTACGGATCTCCTCGTTTCTGATTCGATCGCGTAGAGAAACAACTAGCATAGCCTTCTCCATAGCTCCCTGAGTGACCGTGAGCCGTCTTAAGCGGCCCATAGTCAGAGGCCTCGTCGCAGTGCCATATGTCATCACTGGTAACACACATTGATTGAAGACTTTTATCTTCAGGCACTAAGGTATTTTGGACGAGAAGACCTTGCTTAGTATCCTAAACGCTACCCAACCTAGCTGGATTCGACGATTGACCTCTTTCTCAAAGTTGGACTTGCCTAGTAGGACTACTTGACCTAAATAGACGTACTCGTCCACAACTTCGAGAGTGGAGCTCCCAACGGTAACTTGGGTAGGCACAACATGGGCGTTCGACAGGATCTTGGTCTTGTCTTGTTCATCCTGAGGCCTATTAGTTGAGAAACTCAGTTGAGGTTTCTGAGCCTTGTATTGTTTTATTTTTGGGTAGTGATAATTTTTCTGTCATAGTTTCGACATGCTCACTTTACCTATTTAATGTTTTATCAATTACTACTTTAGTATATTTTATATTGCAAAGGTAAAAATTCTAGCATATTTTTAGATCTTCTGTCTACATCTTTCGGCCTTTATCAATAAACGATCCCAATTTTAATCATATATCCGATCCCAATAATATATCAATTAAAATAAGTCGTATAAAAAAATGCTCAGATTTGTCCATTTTCGTGATGGATCGAAAAAACGATTGGGGTCGTTTATAAAATGACGGTTAGGGAATTATCTTTCACTTTTTAATTTAGACCTTAGTGAAGCAACAGAACACTGTTATAAATACCGGTTACACTTTATTGACTGCCTCGGTGGCGTAGTTGTATTACGGTACGACTGCAAGGCTGAGGTTCTCGGGTTCGATTCCCGGGTCGGGCAAAGTGATATTGGATTTTTCTATTCAGTATCAGCCCGGAGTCTGGAATTTGTGCCCGATATGGCAATAGGCTCGCCCCCTATCACATCATGGGACGGAATACGCTTGGCGAAAAGTGGGTGCACCAGTTGCGCCTCTGCCTACCCCTTCGGGGATAAAAGGCGTGAGCATGCGTACACTTTATTGATTCATCTTGAACTGACCTGCCAGGATCTTAGAAACGAGGCCAGGTAAAAGAGTTTTTGTGCTGATTCCACCTACCCTTGTTCTGCAGAGCTTCGTTCTTTAAGCATTTTCGTGGAATATTGTTTCTCCCGAGAAGGCCCTCGACGAAGCTATATAAAAAAAAACAAAGAGTAAGAATACACTGACCTACATATCAAACAGATCACCTTTTAAAGTTATCGGGTGCCTGTACTTACAATTTGCTGATATCTACAGATATTAAGTATAAATGAAAATTTATTTTTATGTAATAATTTTTTTGTTTCCTTACTTATCTTAAGGTGTAAGTACTTATAACTCAAATTTTGATTCACTAGTAGTTACTTAGTTATTATTGGTCGGTGCCTGCAGGAGACCCGACATTTAACTTGTGTGCAATTGTAAAAAGCCCAATTTCGAATTAACATTTATTTGCGTTGAAAAGAAAGTGGCCGACGATCCACATTAATATAACAAAGACACTTTTAATTACGCTGACCTAACGAACAATCGAGCATTGTTAAAGATAATTATGCAAACTAAATAATAAATTCCTTCGGTAATGGTTCCGTACCCGATTCAGACTACGCACGCGCCGAACATCCAAAATGTAACAGGTACGGCGTATGGACGTTCCGTTCGCTCCTTCAGTCGCGAATTATCGGGAGGGACGCGCAAGCGTGCTGGCTGGATGTCTTCACATCAATTTTACTTCTATTGAATAAAAAATAAAAAACCATAAATTAAACTCGCCAATAAATAAATGAATTTTAAAAATGGAATTCTATTGTGCACCCCCAGTTCATAGAATATTAACACGACAAACATTTCAATGTTTTTACAAATCGTAAGTGGTGTTTATTGACTTTTCGTGTTTTGTTTAGTGATAATTTGTGAT
This sequence comes from Sphinx pinastri, assembly GCA_947568825.1. Classification (NCBI taxonomy): domain Eukaryota; kingdom Metazoa; phylum Arthropoda; class Insecta; order Lepidoptera; family Sphingidae; genus Sphinx; species Sphinx pinastri. Next base: position 3,630,273 of record OX387615.1, read on the forward strand.
AGCGGTGATGCCAAGTGGATATGGGTGTGATAATGATAACTGTTTATGAGATTGGATTACTCAATGCACCGGGGCTTGTGGTAAGTTAACGCAATTTCTCAAACATCATTAAGCGTAAAATACGTGTTCACGGTTATTTGAGTACCTTATAACTTGTAAAAAAAATGCAATGACAAGATAACATTCCCATGATAGAGTTTACAATCTTTTATCTCTATAATTACGCCTGTAATTGAATTTTATACAAAATGAAAAAATATAACTATTACATTGAAAATATAAATTTTATATCAAACTTTAAAACTTAATTCACAAATTTTTTACCGTATAGAAAGTTTTATATAAATATATAAATTATAAGTAGCTCGAATTGATAGAAAACGTCAGCATCGTAAATATATAGAGGACACTGTCTAGACTTTTAATAATATTCCTGGACTTTCAATCTACTATTAAATCAATTTCGTCAAACATTTCAATGTAATTACTTAGCAGGAACGAAATTGGTTCAATGTAGCAACTAATTGATGGTTGGCCGTGGCCAGATGGTTTGGACCTTCTTATTGAAGGCTTCAAATTGTACAGCAAAGTTTTACCAATTTTGTCAACTCCATAATTCTTCCGATAAATGGAACAAAATGTAGCTTTAAGTCCAAGAAACTGATTCAATATCACCTACTTAGGTAATTTTGATTTAACACGTAATCAAATCATCTGACAGCGTGTCATTAAACTTAATTTTTTTTTGGCACTAGATACTTATATCTTGGTGCTATAAGTGAAATAAAACAAAATCATTAGTTCTCTCTTCCATGGATGGTTTTACCTTATATATTATTTATGCCTACGGATGACATTGAAGGGTCAAGTCTGAAAACTATCTTATGTCGGTGGGATTTAAAGAGTTCTATAACTATACTGTTTAATGTCTTTGGTTGGATTTAATAAGATCTTTACTACCTACTACCAAACGGCTAATAATTTACGCCAATTACAAAAACAGTGAAATTTTAAATATTTTTGATCACATTTTAAAATAAAGACTATTTCGATCCTTCTAGAATTAAGAATTCACGTGAAAATAGATGGCTTTGTTATTATAAGGAAAATTTGATGACACTGTTATTCATCTATCCATTGTCAACTGTGTAGTCTTCTTAATTTGGGCTTATGGTACACTCAGAGGATTGCATATTATTATTACGTCTAATAACCTATTTAGGAACCACTACAGTATTGTTATGAGTATGACTTCAAGTATTTTACCGGTTATAAATAAATAAATAAAATACTTTATTCATCACGTAGGCGAACATAGTTGCACTTATGATAAGTCAAGATACATTAAATTGATTATATTCATAATTATTATTAATACCAATGGTCACTTATATAACTACCGACATTTTTATTGGGAGTAAATCTATAATGAGAAATAAACAAAAACAAAAAAGCCAGCTCGGGCTGGCAGGAAAGGGGATATAAAAAAGAGATCATTTTATTAAAATAATGGGAGGAACGCGTCGCGATCCTCACCGGTGAGGACACTACAGGCCCTAGCCTAGCTAACCTACCAGCCTTTCACTAGCTACCTAAGCGATGACGACCCGAAGAAGAAAGACAGAAAGAATCTCCGGGCTTACTTTTTTTGTTATGTTCTACAGCAGGCCAAATTTCTCTACTGTGCTTCATGTCAAGGCTTAAAAGTAGCAGTTTGTGCCAAAATATCCATGGTTTGTACCACTATAGCTTCCACAAAACAATATAGAAATGTTGTAAAATTATAGATAGTTAATAACGAAATTCTGACGTTCATACTGTGTGTATATAAAAGCGAAGAACGAATTAATGCAGATTTATTATCCAATTAAATGAAAATTACCCTTATCCTGCTAATATTATAACACGATATATAAATTATGTCGTAAAACAGTCATCAGACAACGATCGTCGGGAAAGGAAAGTCGTAAATTTTCCTCCGGCAACAGTGATCCGGGATGAGTACATAGATCCCGTGGGAACCTGATCTTTTCCCTCTCATCATAATTAAGCTTGTAGGTATGCCTTTCTACGATTTATTTAAAATAAGAAGAGAACATACGAGGTTTATGGATTTATTGGTAGAAGAATGGCTATTTTCCTGGAAGACTTGGCCTGGTACTCCTTCAGACAGCTCTTGGTGCTCTCGTATTGTATTATCTTTCCCTCTTATTTTCATTTTTAGGGTTCCGAACCTCGAAAGGACCCCTTATAGGATCACTTTGTTGTCCGTCTGTCTGTCTGTGAAGACCATTATCCAGGAGCGCGTAGAGGTATCCAGTTGAAATCAAATACTCGGGTATATGGTCTCATTCAGATGTGAAAAAATCAAACTTGTCAGTTAACGCGATCAAAATATATGACCGTATATGTCTCATATTTTGCTATTTCTCAAGCGAATCAAAACCTATAGGGTACTTCCCGTTGACCTAGAATCATGGAATTTGGCAAGAAGCAAGGTCTTATAGCTCATGTAAAGTAAAAAATCTGATAACCGTAAATATATACTTTCATAACAAAAAGGAAGCCAATTTACTGATAGAAAGTTATTATTTGCGTGCCTAGGGATCGAACGGCAAAGTTAAGTTTGTCCTTTATCCTAGTGTGTATTTTAATTGGAGCAATAATGTTAGATGCTTCCTTAATGTACTTATGAACATTGTTCGGAATCCTTAGTGCGCGAGTCCAACTAACACTTGTCCGGTTTTTTCAACATTCATACTGTTCTCCTGACTTAACCGTCAGAATGCTCTAGAATGCTACATTTGTAGTGTCCAACATCCAAATCCTTTGTTATAATTATAATTTGAACCTATCCATAAGTAAATATTTTGGGGCGGCAACAGCCTCATATAAATGTCCGTAATGATGTCTTTTAAGACTTTTTATAACAGAATATGATACCTATAAACTCATTTTTAACATTCTGTTACGAAGTAGAGCAGAGTCCGTGAGCAAAATGCCTTTCTATAATCGTAAACGCTAACGTTATGTGTCAGATTCACATATCCTAGCGATAGTTTTTTTTTTTTATGATATAGGGGGCAAACGAGCATACGGTTCACCTGATGGTAAGTGATCACCGCCGCCCATGAACATCTGCAATACCAGGGGACACAGAGATGCGTTGCCGGCCTTTTAGGTGGGAATACGCTCTTTTTTTGAAGGTCGCCAGGTCGTATCTGTCAATGATTAATCAATTACAATCTATTCACTTATCGATAGGATAATATCATTCCTATACATTTTTTCTGTTTTATATGAGCGTTAACGATTGGAGATAGTCATTTTGGTAACGGCCGTAGCTCTAATTCCCTCCTTCATTTAAAGGACTAACAACTAGGAAAACTAATAGAGGAAATGCGGTTCAAACAATCTCGATACTTAGAATTTCAAACCGCATAGCTAATCTCAAAGTTTTTTCTCGAAGTTGTTACACTTTAAAAGTTTATATAACTGGAGTAAGACGGGATAAAATATTCTTACTTGTAGTTAAGTATAAGCTATAAGTAGGAGGTAAAAGTTTCAGAATAAGCAGGTTCTTTTGTCTTTAGAATAGATAAACAGAACAAGATAGATATAGCTTTTTAAGCGTAATACATAGGGTTTAAAATTATCAGATTAAAGTATTGGAAAGTGTCTTTAAAAATAAATCAGTTATTTTAAGTAAACCCAACTTCCATATTTAGGGATTATGTAGGTTTTTGAAGATAATGCAAGTCAATGTGAAATTGAAGTGACAGATTTTGATAATTGGCAGAGCGATACTGTTAACAGTTTGGTGAACAGTGTAACGTAAAGGATGCTTAAGCGAATAGCATCTTTACTAATTCATTTAATTTCGCCAATGAGTTGGTTGATAGAGGTATCTAATTCTCCACCAGATGATCCAACTTTTGGTAAGTAGGTAAAGATAAAACCAATGTGCATTCCTAACAACGTAAATAATTTAATATTTTTATAAATATCTATAGACGTAATGGCCGGATGCATACGTAAACGGTGATGAATCTCATTAAAAGTATTAGAAAATAGGGTATAAATTAATTTGCAAAACAGAATCAGAAGTGTTTATTTTTGAATTGAAGGAGAATTTAAACATTTACATACGTGTTTAACATTGTGAATGCACAAACATTTTTGTTGAAATGTAATTGCAATTTTAAGTTCCGTTTTTATTAGTAAAATGTAATGATGAGACTGCCTCGGTGGCGTTTTATTAAGGTGCGACGGCAGTGCTGAGGTCTCGGGTACGATCCCCGGGCCGGGCAAGATGATATTGGGGTTTTCTACTCAATATCAGCCCGAAGTCTGGAGTTTGTGAACGAAATGGTGATAGGCTTGCCCCCTATCACACCAGGAAAGGGAATACGCAATTCGAGAAGTATGCAGTTGCGCCTCTGCCTACCCCTTTGGGGAAAATGAAGAGGCAAGCAGTGGTAAATGTCACGCCTGTGCCACGTGCTTGTGTCACGCGTGCCTTATACGGTAGCATGATCTCGAGAAATTTGAATTACAAAGTACTGGCACCACACTGCGCTCGTTACGAGATATATTAGTTACATTACTTGCAATGGTATTCCAAGTTCTAACCGGAAAATTGCTTGCACAATGCAGCTTCGCACATAATAAAGTCGATATTGCAGTAGTAAATACCACAAAAAGCTTACACGCAAAATAAATAGAATTTTATTGGTGGAAAGTGTTTGTGATATGATTTATTTAATAACGTTGTAGATTTTTCGCCATAAAGGCAACAAAATTCAGTGCTGGAAGCAACGTGAGTTATAGATTAGCTTATTAGTGACGCAGTGCCCTATATTGGGCAGTTTGGCACAAACATACAGTTGTGTATAGTTGTATGACGTATGTTACAGCGTTATGCTAAATGGTTTATTAGGAAAAGAGTGAATGTTGAATCGACACGGTACTCTTTAAAACTTATAATAATAAAGTAATATCAGCCTGCATTATTGTCCCACTGCTGGGCACGGACCTCCTCTACTACTGAGAATTTAGGCGTTAGTCCACCACGGTAGCGTGGTGCGGATTGGCAGACTTCACACACTTTCAAAATTATTATAGAGAACTTCTCAGGTATGTAGGGTTCCTCACGATGTTGTCCTTCTCCGTTAAATTAAGCGATAATTCTCAAAGAATACATACATAACTTTAGAAAAGTCAGAGGTGCGTGCCGTTGGGTTGTGAACATGCGAACATTCGTCTTGCCAATCTGTTCCACTCCCAACTAGGCTATAGCTTAATAAAGTAAAGAAATGTGTGGTAAGACGGATGATTGATATGCCAGCAATTTATGGGGCCCAATATACTATCTATATCGCAAATTAATGAAGTTTACATTTTTTACAAACATCACTTAATCATAATAATTTCAGCACAATATTAACGATTTTTTTTGAGTCTTTACCTATATTTTATCTAATATTACAAAGTGCCTTAAGCCCTAAAACATTTCATAACAATCCTAACAGTTATTACTTCGTTACCATCGATTTTAGCATAGGTTTCGGTGTAAAATCATCAGAAATTTAAATTTTTGCGTCTTCACTTGTCAAGTGTTGCATGCGAAGTAATTACGATACAGCTCTAAATGGAAAAAGCTCTCCGACCTTGCTCGCGTAATTTCATTAAGTTTCGAACATCAAAGGATTGTAATTCGAAACTTCTGCACTTTAATGTTCGTAGCTGTGTTCTGTTTACCCTCAAATTAGCTAGAAGGGTGGATACGGGCGTGCAGAACATTTCTAGAATATGCACTATGTAATTGGTTAGCGCTACTGAATTTCATTCTGTATACATTTAAGCGACGCATTAATTTATGTAATCCAGCATAATTTTGACTTCCGTCGACAGATGTTCGGTGCTTATTGCGCTTGTTTGTCGATATACGTATAACGTATAGAACCACCAAAGCCACGTGTAACGCGTTACGTGAGTTTATAGATTTTGGAAACACCAGGGAATGAAAATTTCGAATATGTTCCTAAGTTCATGTTTTAATAAAAACGGCCAACAACCAAAGGGTTTATCAATGGTGAGCAACCATCGCCGCTATAATTCACCACAATATTATAAGTGGCCGCGTTCGCTGTCAGCTTGTTGCCGAGAAACGAGTGAATATACTTTACGAAATAGACAGTCAGCAAGTTGATAAGGTTTCCGCGACGCGGTAGAAGTCATTTGTTCTCATATTAAACTTGATCTATCGAAATTTTGTAGCCTACTTCTAGTCCTTAAATCACCCACACACTCACGCCTTTTATCCCCAAAGAGGTAAGAAGAGGCGCAACTAGTGCACCCACTTTTCGCCGTGCGTATTCCTGGCCATGATGTGATAGGGGACGAGCCTATCGCCATATCGGGCACAAATTCCAGACTCCGGACTGATACCGAATAGAAAAATCCAATATCACTTTGCCCGACCCGGGGGTTGAACCCGAGACCTCAGCATTACAGTCGTACCGTAATACAACTACGCCACCGATGCGTCACTAATAATTTTGCCACTTTAATTTCATTCTGTACAATCATACAATTAACGCAAACATACCAATGGATGAATATGACTAATGAGATGAGATTTGATCATGTAAATGAATAGCTAGCGCTCTGTTCGTGAATTCATAGTCGCGCGTTGCGTACAAAATTCACTATAGGAAGTCGAGTTAACCGGATTTGGTGGTATTTCAATGTTTTGGCATAAATAACGATAGAATATCGGATTGATATTATTATTGATAAATTGTTATTGATACCTGTCACTTTTGTAGTGGTACAAAGTGCTTTGAAATTCAAAGTTCATATGGCTAATGTTTGACGGTCATGACTTTCTCATCAAACGAGCGACTTCACACTGGCGAATTGCGAATTCACAGCGAACTTGACGCGAATTTGTAGCGAGTCTGTGACAGAATTGGTTCGGACGAGGAAACATTAATTACATCGAAGATGTAGAAAAGGAAAGTAAAAGCAGATACAACGACGAATTTGGGAGATCTATTGTTTACCAATCGACTGGAAGAGTGCGACTACTATACACTATATTTCAAACGATTCCGCTGGGCTCTCGGCCCGCTATGAAATCGCTCGCAATTTTGCCAGTGTGATAATGCTGTCACCCGTCTCGTTATTCAGTTGTAAAAGACAAGAACAAAGAGCCGCAAGTCTTGTTATAGCAGTGCAAAGTCCAATTGCTGGGCCGGCAACAATCAAAATCAGACACTGAGATTTCATCCGGAATTTTAGTAATTTCTTAGCTTCATACTTGAACCATTATCTTAAGAAAAAAAAATCTTCATCGTTCACACGTTATCTAATATTGAACAAAGCTCTTCTCAAAGATTTCCAACTTTGTTGTAAGTGGTCTGCATCCAAATACATGATAAAACATTATACCTAAAACAAATTTCCTGTCAGATGCAGTCGGCCACATTGGTTTCGCTCTAACCATTATGTTTGAGGCGACCACTTTTTTTTAATCACGTTGCTTACGTTGCGTTGCCAGGGGATTCCAATCGTACCAGATTAAAATGAAAAGAATAAAATGTTTGCTCTGCCAGTGTAAATGTTAAAATACCGCAAACACGTTGTCTCTAATGTATTTGTTTTCTTTATAAAAATTTAATCGCATTTTGTAGTTCTGAATTTATTTAGGGGCAATTTCTAGTGGGAGATTATTTTGTACGTGTTTTTATTTTATTTTAATAGAGCCTGTCTCGGTGGCGTACTTATATTACGGTAAGACTGCAATGCTGAGGTCTCGGGTTCGATCCCCAGGTCGGGCAGTGATATTGGGTTTTTCTACTGACTATCAGCCCGAAGTCTGGAATTTGTGCCCAATATGGCGATAGGCTCGCCCCCTATCACATTATGGGACGGAATACGTACGGCGAAAAGTGGGTGCACTAGTTGCACCTCTCCCTACCCCTTCGGGGATAACGGGCGTGAGTGAGTGTGTGTGTGTGTGTGTGTGTGTGTGTATTTGTTTAATAGAGCAGTGGTTTGTCGAGCGATATAAATTAGAATAAATGCAAGTGTTACTAGTTGGAAAAGTGATTGTTGATAAAAAACAGAACTGGAATTTAAGCGCTGAATTTAGTCGATTGCGTCGTAAGAGATTTGAAAATCATTTATAAAAGACAGACAATAATGATATCTGCAATTTACATTAAATCTCGAATATAAATGAGGTGAATAACGATACAATTTTATATCGAATCTCAAATTAACGATGTAATCATAAGCTTGAATATGGACTTAAGTTTATTACCGACACAATTACTTTGAATGGCAGCAATCAGCGACTGAACACATAAAAATTACATTGACACCTTTTACCATGTCACGAAACCTTTGATGGTTTTTTATTACATTACCCTGTTTACGATCGTTAACATTAGTACTTACTAAGCAAATAAAAGGTAATCTGATTATTATTCGCCTTTAAATATACATTATTTTGCTGGGTGTTTAATGCAACTGGTGTTTTTTGAGGTTGGTAACCTTAAACCTTTACCTTTCTTTCAAAAGTTAGTTCAATCTTTTTCTCATTTTCGGTGCTAAATATATAAGTGAGTACATCAAGTAACTGTCTATCAAAAAAAAATTGTGAAACAGCTTTCAAAACTGCAAAACGTTACGAAGGCAAATATTGGAAATAATTCAACATATTTGACAAAAAGGCCGTATCCACTAGCATTTTTACTAAAAACAAAAAGGTTGAAACACATGATCCAAATATCATCAAAAATGCGAATGGAGTGCCGAAATTAAACCAATTAAGTAAGTACAGGTGTATCGTTGGTTTCATTGGAACGGCACTGAAGCCTCTCGTGTGGGCTATTACCTGCTAATCCAATTTACTTATTAGCCGATAGCTGGGTTTAATGTAGTCTGCTGAGGTCTGTAAAGCCATTACTTTTCGTTAAATGGGCCGTGCGGTCCCCCTTCGGTTGTTACGGATTGATTGCCTACTAAGAGATGTGGAGGAATGCTCTGCCTTGTTTACTGCCGATTGATGCAGATGGCGTTATCAAGGGTTTTTTTTAATGTAGGCGATCCTGAAGTCAACACCGGGGTAAACCTGCGAATGGGATACTGGAGTCCCCCGGCTTGACGACTGCAGGGGCCTGGGAAGGAAGTGGAAAAGGATGATGGAAGGAAAGGTGGGGGAATGGAGAAAGGTTCTCAGGATGGGTGGAAAGGAAAAGGGTGCCAGGAAATGTTCGCGGGCCCTTTTAGGCCTCAATGTGTTATCCAACCAAGAGGTATACACACTAAACTGTGTGACTCGGCCCGCGACCAATGTCCCCCCGCGCATGGGCGTGCATTGGGTGTGAAGACCCAGCGCACAAGAATTGCCTCGGGGGGCCGTTATCAAGGGTTTTTTTTTTTCGGTAGGCGATCCTGCAGTCAACACCGAGGGAAACCTGCGAATGGGATACTGGAGTCCCCCGGCTTGACGACTGCAGGGGCCTGGGAAGGAAGCGGAAAAGGATGATGGAAGGAAAGGTGGGGAGTGGAGAAAGGTTCTCAGGATGGGCGGAAAGGAAAAGGGTGCCAGGAAATGTTCGCGGGCCCTTTTAGGCCTCAATGTGTTATCCAACCAAGAGGTATACACACTGAACTGTGTGCCTCGGCCCGCGACCAATGTACCCCGCGCATGGGCGTGCATTGGGTGTGAAGACCCAGCGCACAAGAATTGCCTCGGGGGGCCGTTATCAAGGGTTAGGTATACTTTGTTTTAGGAACTATTCCAAATCTCTTTGGTTAATATTTCTGTTTTATAGATTATTTTGGAGTAGACGACCAGTAACAACGGCCCTGGTTTGTTGATTATGTGAATTGGGTAAACGGTTTTTTATATATCAAGGCAATCATGTTCAACCACATAAACGCAACTCTAACCACGATTCTTATTTGGACTTTAGGTTTCAGTGTTAATGTGAAAAATGCACCGAGTATTCCTTCAAAGTACTTAATCGATGAAATGAGTAAAAAAATACTAAGAAGGAAAGCCCTAAATCTTGAATAATACTTTTATCAGATTTGCATCAAAAACATACTAAACATCTTGGTAAAACGCCTTTTAACGTGTAAATAAAAATACCACGATGAGAAAATAAATTTCGTAGGTTTCACAAATATGCTCGGTATTTCTACAAAAATGCCGCTTATTCAAATTATTATGTAAAAAATGTTAGAGGAAAAAAGACCTTTCAAAAACAATCACATTCTTTTGCGTCTTAAAGCGTCAGCTAAAGGTATTATGGTGGCACGGGCATGTCTTTGCAATAATATTGTCGTACTAGATTAAAGAATCAAGTTGTCAGCACAAATCATTTACTACGGAAAAATCTTTGGAATCGATCGGATTCTGTCTCTTTACGAAGGACAATATTTTCTGCATCCATCAGATTCGCTTCCGGAACGGGATCCAGAATGTCACAAGCTACGGTCAACGCACGAAGCTTAGGTGATCAAAATCATTACCCTAGTAATTCAGTCATGAAATGTAGTCCTTAGAACGACAGGATAATACAGTACATCTATCTAAGTCGACGATTCAAAGCCCTTCACAAGGCAAGAGAAATTAGTATCATTCCATTTCGTTGAAACAGAAATGTGTTCTGCGTCGTGCACTGTTTAGATCTTGGCTGGCAATTTCAAATCTCGTCTGAGTAAATTGTTTCTGATGCAATGAGATAACAAAGATGTTCCTTGTGTCTTAGATTTCTAGTTGAAAGCTTCGGGATGTCTAGTTTTTTATGTAACAGTTTGTGTTTGGACAAAGTAATTATAAGAGGATTTTATTATTATACCATATTATTTTGCTTATTGATTTTTCGGGTAGTCCGTCAGGTTGTGATTAATGTAATTCTATTAAATAATGGTGTTAGTATGTCCGTATGGATAAAAACCCTGAAATAAATTTAGATAAAAACTATTAAAAAAAAACTATTGTAAATACTCTTAAAAGACTAATTAATACCAGTCTCCCTTTTCTATGTGAGAACACTCTATAGTTGTTAAGCGGTTTTCGTTGTTTTAACTGTACAAAGACTTAACATCAATAAAGATTTGCTTTGGCTCAATGATTTTCGAGATTTATCCTCTTCAACTTTACTAATTAATTGAATGGATAAACTTTTTGAAGTGAAACTTCTTTATCGACGTAGGGGAGAAATCTATGTTGAAAAACAATAGTTTAAAAAAACTAAAAAACACGCTTTATAGAAAATCCAACTGAAAAATAGAAAATAAATTTTAATAAATTTAAATTAAGAATAGTGTAAATAAGAAAACAATATATTTTGTTGTAACAAAAAGCGTTGGGTGCATGGTGTCCATAGTTATAAATAATTTATTGACAGATAATATAAGTAGACGGATTATCATTTTGATAATATCTTAAAAAGCATCCCACGCTTATTTATTTATTTTTTAATATATATTTAAACAAATAAATTTAAACTTTTTATCCCGGAAAAATATACAGCGAAATTTTTATACCGGAAAAACTTTTTGATGCTAGCAGAGCCGCGAGCAAAATCATATATATAACTTTGAATATAAATTAAATGCGTTTGAATATCTGAAGATACTTAAGTGATTAAATCAAATCGCGTGAATCCTACTAATATTATAAACGCGAAAGTTTGTAAGTATGGATGTATGGATGTCTGGATGTATGGATGTTTGTTACTCTTTCACGCAAAAACTGCTGAACGGAATTCAATGAAATTTGGCACACAGGTAGATTATATCCTGGATTAACACATAGGCTACTTTTATCCCGGGAAAATATAAAGCGGGACTTTTATTCCGGGAAAACTCATTCACGCGGGCGGAGCCGCGGGCAAAAGCTCGTGATTTATTCATGAATACCTGAGGATTCAACTTTGTAACCATTTTTAAGCTAATTGCGTATACGGAGGAGTGTAAGATGGTCTAATAAAAGTTCACATAGAAAGCAGTGCAGAAGAAAAAAAAAAAAAATGTGTGTTACAAATATATTAAATTCAACGGTCGAAATTAGATCACTGGGCAACCACTAGAATATACACACGAAACATGAATATTTAACACAAAGCCAAAATGACAATAGGGTTATGTCCACACAGAACAAAAGATACAATTCTGAAAGTTGGCAACCCTGGCTGTGCGTGGTTGTTTTCAAGAGAGCTAATGAGCAAGCGAGAGCTCTTTGAGCCAGTTTTACGTAGGTGTTACAAAAGGTGGAATAATAGATGTCAGTACAATACAATTATAACTGAAAACTAGTTTTTGCCCGCGGCTTCGTCCGCACGAAACAGTTTTTCTTGGATAAAAGTCCCGCAATACATTTTCCCGGAATAAAAAGTAGCCTAAAACGTTCCTAGGGTCTCGAACTATCTCCATACCTAATTTCATCGCAATCCGTTTGGTACTTTTTGAGTTTATCTCGTACAAACTTTGCCACGCCTTTTCACCCCTTTAGGGGTTGAATTTCGCAAAATCCCGTCTTAGCGAGCACCTACGTCCTAAAAGGAACCCCCGTGCAAAATTTGAGACTCCTAGCACGTGAGTTTCTGAAATTTCGTGATGAGTGAGTGAGTGAGTGACCTTTCTCTTTTATTGTATATAGATTAACTATAGTTTGACCTTTTGTTAGTAACACTATGACTTATGTTGCCTAAGACACGAAATTTCCTCTATTTTACCATCTGATATTCATAAAATGTATTTCCTTATTATTTTATATACAAGTACATTCCAAAATGGCCTGCATAAATTTCTTAAGACTCTACCGTAGAGCGAAGAAGACAATCGTAAAAATCTAGGTGTCTATGTTGATGTTTTAACGGTTAAAAGAACTACCCTATACCCACAATTCCTTAAATTACAATTCTTATTCCTAAGTTTGTCTAGAGATCACTCTTAACGATAAGACTGCCTCCAGTTACACTAACTATGGTTATTTAGTATATGTGTTTTTTACATAAATAGTGTAAATGAGTTTTCTATTTATCTATCTCACTTTTCAATTCATTAATTGTAACCTTCTGGATGTTCATGGATTTCGTAACCATTTACAATATAATGACGGATCACAGGTACCTTTGTATACATTTCATACAAATGCGAAGTACTGTTGACGATATCGGAATAATCCGATGTATATTTTATGACAACGATACGACTGAATTTATAATGTGGCCAAGACATTCAGCGGCTATTTTTAATACTCGATAGCGTTAATTGCCTTTGTCGTTTACAGGTCACCGTAATCAAGACTAGGTTGAATTTCAAGAGGGAAGACTTTTTAGTCAAAATAACTATGTAGAAAGTGCATAGAGGCCGAAGAATATGCTTTTCTAGTAATTGTTAACGCCAATAAAGAAGGTCTCGGGTTCGATCCCCGGCCCGGACAAAGTAATATTTTTTTTCTATTCAGTATCAGCCCGGACTCTGGAATTTGAGCTCGATACGGCGATAGACTCGCCCCCTATCACATGGGATGCAATACGCACGGCGAAGTGTGTGCACTAGTGGCGCGTGAGTGTGTGTGCCAATTAAGTACAAAATAATGTATGGGTACGACATATCCTAATTCCTAGTGCTAGACTTATCGTTAGGATATGACATTCCTGTGTTTTTTTTGTTTTGTATTAGCGTTAAAAATTGTAGAAAGTAATATTGTATACGGCTCTAACTGCAGTCTACTTGCCAATACGCGTCACTTAAAGTGGTAAGAGACCTCTTCGAAGAGTAGGGAAGAGTATACGAACTCAAGACAATGGTAATGACTATATATTGCGACAAAATAAAAACCATTTTTTACTTCATGGCAGGTTAATGGACGGTCTATAAAAGACAAATAAACTAAAATAAAACATTATAATTCATATTTTTCATATATTTCATCCGTAAACACTTCAACGGATTTTTATGATTAATACTGAAGTTTGACGTAAAATATTTCGGGGGTGTCGTACTTAGAAACTTTTTTATTATACTTTCCGACTGTAGCAAGTTGGTAACGATTTGTCACTGTCGGAGACGTTGGATGAATTAATACATTAATACATCAATTTATGTGTCGAGTTATTTAGTTGGTACTTTTATTAGCAGTTATTACTGTATCGAACAGTTGTATTTTTAATATTATTTCGAAAAAATTAATGACTATCTCAATGCCCCGGTGCGGTATTGCGTGCGCGGTACTTATACGGATAGTCTTATCGCGCTGAGTTCTCGGGTTTGAATCCCGTTCGGACAAAGTGATATTGGATATTTCTACTCAATATCAACCCGGAGTCTAGTAAAGGTAACTGTGCAATAAGTCCGCTCCTATTACATGTGTTACACCTCTGCTACCCGAAAAAAAGGGAATAAATAATAGTTAAAAACAACTAAAACACGCTTTATAGAAAATCCAACTAAAAACTAGAAAATAAATTTGAATTAAGAATAGTGTAAATAAGAAAAAAATTTATTTTATTTAAAAAAAAAGCATGGGGTGCTTTTTAAGATATTATCAAAATGATATATAATACTTGTACTCATATTATCTGTCAATAAAATATTTATAACTATTGACACCATGCATCCCACGCTTTTTTGTACAATAAAATACATTTTTTTCTTATTTACACTATTCTTAATTCAAATTCATTTTCTATTTTTTAGTTGGATTTTCTATAAAGCATGTTTTTAGTTGTTTTAAACTATTATTTATTTTAAATTTTTTAGTTCTGTTCTACTTTTGTCTAACAGATGTCACTAAAAACGAAATCCCCATCTTGTGACAAGGAGGTTTTTTTTACGCATAAGAGTAGCCAGTTTAGTTATAATTCTACTATGGTCCAACAGATATCACTAAAAATAAAAAATATATAAATTGTCAAAAATCTCATTTTTCAAATTGAATAATGGCATAATCTTATCAAATTAGTGTATTGCCATCGGTCCTCGACAAATCTACAAAGGTTGAATAAAATCTGACCGTTTAAAGTGGGTCAAAATCGCGCCCAAAGTGGTCGGTTACAAACATACAAGTGAAGCTAATGTAAAGCGTGTAAAAAGGCGCAATGCTGTGTATTTGTGTATGCTTATCTGAGCAGCTAAAAAATGCTATAACCAGCGCCAATTGCCAAATATATGAGAGGATTATGAAAATATACTATACAGTTAATTTGAAATGAGAACAGAATGGTGAAGACTCGCTCGAGCTAACATCCCAATATCTTTACGTTTAATCGTGAACATAATTGCACTAAAATTTTCCTCTATATAGCAGATACGGATATATGAAATACAAACATAATTTAATCACGGAAACATCCTACCGGCTATTGCCTTCAATGTTTACAGACAAATGAAATAAATCAACAAACCTAACCGGCCACTCCGAAGCCCGTCCAAAACAAAATGTGTCGTCCGGATGAGTATAGACAAACAAAAACAAACAGCGGTTGTTTATTTTCAGTGGCTGAGCTGATTGATTGCTATTGTTTTGAAAGAGGAAATTAATGAGATGATAGGCCTTTTTTCTAGCGGTAAATGTTTGGATGACATGCTTTTTATATTACTATGATATTCTATGCGCAGTTGGAAAGTATTCACCAGAGGTAAAACTGAGTACTTATTGTATAATGGTGTTATATGTTCTAAAGATTAAAGGATGCGGTCGTTCTCTCTATTTCCCTTTTTTTGTTTGTGATATAGACAGCAACGGGGTAGATTTCTTTGCCTTGCTTACTTGACAGTTGTCCGTAACAGTTTTGAAATAGCTAGGTTTCGTAAGTAGGTCCTACATAAACGTCAAAGTCCTAACTTCTTTCGTTAGTAGCGGAGGCTACTATAATATACTAGGTGTTGCTCTCGGCTTCACCCGCGTGGAAAGCCTTCCCTACTTTTTACTTTTTTTAGGGACTTTTGTAGAGACATAAGTCCCTAAAAACAGTACGACGCCAGCGCCATCTACTTAAAGAATCAGATTTAAACAATTATATCCTATGGCAGCAAATTACCGGGACAAAAAGTCGCTACTATCTATCTACTTAAAAAACAGATTAAAAAATCTATTAATATTTCTCATGGCAGCAAATTACCGGGATAGAAAGTATAGTAGCCTAAGTGTTAATCCAGAACACGGTCTACTTGTGTGCCAAATTTCATCCAAAACGGTTAAGTTGTGCGTTTACTTCTAACAAACATCCAAATTGAAATTAAACTATTATAACGGATTTTATCGCCGTTTTTTTATTTAATTTTTTCTCCCGACGTTTCGAAGGCTTTGCAGCACTTCGTGGTCACGGGGCGGACTGAGGTGTAGGTGGTCCGAAAAGTTAGTGTTACAAATCTACCTTCAATTTACAATTATACAATTTCAAGATGTTAGTCAGTGTCATTGAAACGTCGGGAGAAAAATTAAATAAAAAAACGGCGATAAAATCCGTTATAATAGTTTAATTTCAATGTCTAACATTCGCGTAAACATAAGGAATCATTAAACATCCAAATGTTTTAAGAAACTTTCGCATTTATAATATTAGTAAGAAGTAAGATAACAGTGATATCTAAGTAGAAGATATACATAACTGGTATAATTTTGATAATTTTATGGCGAGTATAAAAAATTGTTTAAAATAAATGAGCTTGCAGAGTTCAAATTTAATTAGTAGGTACAAGCAAATGGAATTTATATTTGCCGCACGACCTTTAAAATTTATTAGGGCAACATTCGGCGCAGAGATTATATGAGTTTGAATGCTTATTTCGATCAAAATCTAAATTTATTGCAGAAATTAGTTTGTAACTGAACGTCGTACTTTAGCTCCCATTCCCGGCTTTGTGATGGGAAACCCACATTTTAATCTAGCTCGGGAATTCGAAGTAAATATACCATTCAGTTATAGTGGAGAATGTACTGCAATATTAAATGATGCCGCAGAGGCAATACTGCGAAATGCACTTACTGAAGTATTTCCGAGTAGCTCGTTCGAATAGTGCTGTTAATATTCTTTTTACTGTATGTCCTTCATTTAGTAGTAAATATTGATTGTCCAATAAAAAGTTAAAAACTTTAAACATGTTTGCCGTAGAACGTTGAATAAAAATTTGTTGAAGAGGTAATTTTTTTATGTTCCGTCGTCTTACTTACTCCGTTTTATATAATTTTTTTCTTGTCGATTTACGCATACATATACTCACGTCTTTTATCCCCCGGTAGGCAGTGGCGCAACTACTGCACTCACTTTTTGCCGTGCCGCGTGCGTATTCCGTCCCATGATGTGATAAGGAGCGAGCCTATTTCCATATCGGGCACAAATTCCAGACTCCGAGCCGATACTGATTAGAAATATTTTTTTTAGTCGTTTTATATGATTATAATAATAATTTATTATTAATATACTTCTGGACACGGCACGCATTGTGAGGAGATTCCTCACTTTGAATCCCTGACCACCGGTGGCTTGGGTCTTGAGCCTCACCATCGGAGGGTGATTCACTTTTTTATATTTTTATAATATGTATTAATGTTTTTTTTTAGTATGTATATAAAAATGTAAAAAAAGGAAAATTTAAAATAAAGAGAAATATTTATTATGTAATAATAAGTACTATTATTACCTATATATCAATTATAAGTCTCATTTGTTTTCTTGCTAAAAACAAAACATTTGTATAATAAGTTTCAAATGAATGAAGATTGAAATTTCCATAAAACATGAACACAAATGTATGCCACTCGCCAGGTATCGTTTAAGTGATTCCATTGAACTCCAATATTTACATTTCATGAATATCTGATTTTGTTAATTGCTTTTTGCGTTTGTGTCGATCAGCGAAATACCTTTTTGCTTCTGGCACAAATCTTTGCGTAACTTTCAAATGTTTGTCTCTGGTATTAATAGTACGGAATCGTAAATTAACGTACTATTAATAGGTACCAAATACTATTCCGTGCATTTGATTACATTGTTACATGGTTCTCTAATAATTGCGAATCATAAATCCGTTGGGAATGTTCGGCGACATTAACTATTGGTACGGGAGATTCGTTTTGTAATTATTGCTATAATACATATAATAGTATTGTGCTGTGGGGAAACGGGTAAATAAGGGCTAGTTAATTTTTGACTGCCTTGAAGATAGGCCGTAGGCCATTGTCATTGACATAGCCTTCTCTTTATTTAGGCTGCGAGAGATTTTTATTACATACCCAAAGGCACAAAGAACAATTTCGCTCTAATTAAATGTCATGCGTGAACTCACTGCTAAAATGACTGGTAATAATCGTAAACATAAACTTAAAGACCCAATTTTAAAATATAAGGGCGTGAGCATATTGCAAGCGAACTAATATTCTACATAACCCTGCTTATAGTTTTTGACTACGAAACCAAATACAACAGTCTCACTTATTGCTCTTGTGTGGCCTTACTAAATCAAACTTGGCCTGCATTTTGTGCTCGCACGTAAATTACGCGGTGCCGACAGTTATGAATGATAGTTCATTAATTTACAGCTTTTTTACGAGTCTTTAGTTGTCTTAAGGTAGTATGATTAGTAACAATTGTTGAGCATATTTTTGCAGTCTCTGCTCGGTTTGAGCTAACCGCTACAACGTGTCAACAGTGGCACTTATAGCTAAAAGCGATGCAGTATGACACTTATTACATAAAAATACCAACAGGTATGTAGTATAATATGACTCCCTTTGTGTCGACTTCCGTTGATTATACGTCAATACCACGTTGCGGGATGCGAATGGATTATAATGTACGTAATTATTTCTAATTGGAACAATAGCAACATGAATAAGTAATAAATATGAAAGCTATTTCGATATAACGTTGCCGTCATCATTGACGTGTGCATTTCGTTTAATTGTTTATTGCCTGAAAGTATTAATTGTAATTTATCCTGTAATTCAAGTTACTCTGTTAAACTTGTTGCCCAGAAACACTATACTTTTAGCAACTGTTCGTTACAAAGTACCTAATGTAGTGTTCTTCGTATTAATAGATGATAACTGCTCCAACCGCTCGAATCTCGGGTCGGGCCAAATACATTGAGACTAGGTTTTTTCATCTTAAAAATTACTTAGTCGCAGTTCGGAGTCGGGAAATTGACGGTGTGATAGCACCGTGCCTCGAAACCTCCGTAAATCCGTTGGTCCTGCTACTGATCTCTCTTCGGTCATGTCGAATTGCCGTCTCACCTATGAGAGTGAAGTAACAGTGATCTGTATACGCGGCGCGCTTGCCGTCCGGCGACAGTAATAAACTAGTGTTCGAGTACTACGGTTGTTTTATTACGCTCCATACATCTCACTGGCGACGATCGTTGGACTACCCACGCAACAAACAAAAAAAAACAAAAATGAACTCGTATTTAGGAAATTTGCCGGTTTTTGACCATAAAACTAGCGAATGGTTGATACACAAAGGTAAATTAACCCAGTTCTTAAAGATCAACGAAGTGGACGATAAAAAGAAGAGTGGAATTCTGCTAACTCATCTCACAGAGGAAACATACCGATTAGTGCTTAATCTCGCATTTCCGAATGAGTTGGAAGCGTTGAGCTACAAGGACCTAGTTGAATTACTCGATAGCCATTTCAAGCCAAAGAAGTGCTCATTCGTGGACAAGGCGAAATTTTTTGGTGCCAGTAGAAAGTCAGGTGAAACCCTAGGAGAATGGGCGGCGCGACTAAGAGGTCTGGCAGTTTACTGCGACTTCGGCAACGCTCTAGAAACGAACTTGCGGGATCGTTTCGTCCTTGGCCTGAGTGCAGGCCCAGAACGCGACAAGTTGTTCGAGCAGAGCCCGTCCACACTCACGTTGACGAGGGCTATTGAAGTGGCGGAGCAGGCAGCTTGTGCCAAGGAGGCAAAGGCCATGTTAGGCACCAGTACCAGTGCTGAGGCCGTGTCTGTCAAGGAGGAACCAGTATACCGAGCAAGATTCCAGAGACATTCTAGCCGAGGACGTGGCGCGGGTGGTGCTGACGTGTCATCTCGCCGAGAGATCGATCGGTGCTCGGTTTGCGGAATGAAAAATCATAATAGTGATAAGTGTCGTTACAAGGGCTATAAGTGTCAAAAGTGCGGTATAAAAGGCCATTTAAAAAAAGTGTGTGGTGACTCTAAAGGCTCGTCGTGCGTTTATCATGTTGCTTCTAACGAGGAATACAGTGGTAAACAGGCTCCGGACACGGTTTGTGAGGAGTGCCAGAACTTTAATATAAGGTACGTGGCTGATAAGCCTATTCAAATTGAATTAGTTTTAGGCAACCAATTTATCAAAATGGAACTCGATTCAGGATCTGGCAGCAGTGTAATTTCAGAAACTTTGTATTCTAAAATGTTCTCGCATTACCAATTACAAAATTGCAATGTGAAAATGTGTTTGTACAACGGACATAAAATCTCTCCATTAGGATTTTTCAAAATTATAGCACAATTTAATCAAATGCAAAGAAATATTCAAGTTTTCGTGGTTAAAAATGGAGGCCCGCCATTGTTAGGCAGGGATTTCATGTCCGCCTTTAATTTAATTATCACAACTGATATTAAGTCGTTAATGTGTAACGATAACGATGTACTTGAATTATTAGAAAAATATCCGGATTTGTGGCGGGATGAGTTGGGTTCATTTAATAAATTTAAAGTTACCCTACAACTAAAAGGAAATTCTGTTCCTAAGTTTTACAAGCCACGGACTGTACCCTTTGCTCTAAGAACTAAGGTCGAACAGGAATTAGAACGGTTAGTAGGCTTAGGCATTTTGGTGTCTGTAAACCACGCGCAATATGCCACTCCGATAGTACCTGTGTTAAAAGAAAACGGTAAGATTAGGATCGCAGGAGATTTTTCAGTGACGCTAAATAAGGACCTCGTAATTGAAAAATATCCTTTACCCAGGATTGAAGAGGTTTTCGCTAGGATCGGAGGGGGCGAGCAGTACAGTAAAATTGATTTAAAAAATGCATATAATCAATTTATTTTGGATGAACCGTCACAGGCACTTACAGCTATAAATACGCATAAAGGGCTATATAAATATACGCGTTTAGTTTACGGCCTAGCCAACGCACCGGCTATCTTTCAGAAATCCATGGAAACGCTTTTAGCGGGTATAGACGGAGTCAGTATCTGGCTCGATGATATATGTATAACGGGTCCCGATAGGAAATCACACATGGAAAGAGTAACTGAAGTTTTAAGTAGATTAAGCGGGGCCGGTCTACGTCTTCAAAAAGAAAAGTGCGAATTTTTCAGAGAAAGCGTTCTTTATTTAGGCTACGTGATCAGTAAAGCGGGGCTAATGACCAGTCCTGATAAGGTTAAAGCCATAATAAGCGCTCCGGAACCGACCAACATCACCGAAGTGAAAAGATTCCTAGGAGTCGTAAACTACTATAGGAATTTTATTCCTAACGCGTCGTCGTTATTGAGCCCTCTCCACGAGCTATTACGCAGCGATGCCACCTGGGAGTGGGGAGAGAGGCAGCGGCAAGCTATGGTGGCTGTGCGCCGCGAGTTGGCATCTGAGCGCGTGCTGGCCCACTTTGAACCAACAGCGCAGCTTATACTTACGGTGGACGCAGGCCCGGCCGGACTCGGTGCCGTGCTAGCACAGCGCGGGAATGGCGACGCCCACGAGCGCCCTCTCGCATACGCATCTCGTTCGCTCACCGCCAGCGAGCGAAACTATAGCCAAATACAAAAGGAGGCGACCGCTATTATATTTGGTGTTAAAAGGTTCCATCAGTATTTGTACGGTCGAAGTGAACCATTCGTCTTAAAAACCGACCACAGGCCGTTGGTTTCTATCTTTAATGATAAGACAGGTATACCGGTAACAACAGCGCTAAGGCTCCAGAGATATGCTATTACGTTATCGGCTTATAATTATGTAGTACATTATGTATCGGGTGGTAACAACGTAGTAGCCGATTATTTTTCACGCGCTCCCTTAAATTGCATGAATAAGTCGGAAGTGACCGACGATGACGTAGATATTGATACCTACACTGCACTTATGTTTTTAGAAGAAACGTCGCCTGCCACTACCGTACGCGATATAAGGCAGGCAACGGAGCATGATACGGGGATTCAAAGAGTCATTAAGTATATGATAAAGGGCTGGCCTCGGAAAATTATTTGTAAAACTGTTTTACCCTATTTTCAGTGTAAGTCCGACTTGCAGTACGAAAACGGTTGCCTTTTAAGGGGACATAAAATAGTCATTCCGTCGATTCTAAGAAAAAAAATGTTATGTGAATTGCACGATACTCATTTCTCTCTCTCTCTCTGGTCGGTCCCTCATGTCTGAGGATCGTGGTCGGCATCAGGGTTATATCTGGAGCGGATGATCTGCCTCCACCGGTTTCTGTCCAGCGCGTCTCTTACGGCTGTGTAGAATTTAGAGGACGATGAGTCTTTTACTTGGTCAGTCCATCTTGTTGATGAACGACCGCGCGATCTCTTGCCTTCGGTGTTCCCCACCACAATCAGTTTTTCCAAATTTTCATCGTTTCTGCGCATTGTGTGGCCGAAATATGAGAGTATGCGTTGTTGGCATATAGTGGACAAGCGAGTTTTTATTTGAAGCTGGGTCAAGATCGATGCATTAGTGCGTTTCGCAGTCCAGGAGATTCTAAGCATGCGTCTCCAGCACCACATTTCGAATGCATCAATTCTACGTCTTTCGCGGGTCAGGATTGTCCACGTTTCAACTCCATACAGGAAGATAGGAAATACCAAGGCTCGTACCAATCTGATCTTGGTTTTGAGACTAATTCCTCTTTTTTTCCAGATGTTGTTTAGGCGAGTCATAGCATCTCTCGCGATCCCGATTCGCCTTTTTATCTCGGGTACACAGCTGCCGTCATTGCAGATTTGGGAGCCCAGGTACGTGTAGGAGTCGACAATATTAATGCCAGGAATTTTGCATGTGGCATTTGTTAGCTTTTTGGCCCGGTCTACTATCATCACTTTAGTTTTCGCTCTGTTTACTGCGAGACCAATATTGGCACTTTCTGCCTCAAGTTTTTGGAACAGCTCACTCATATCATACTCATTTAGGTATTATTAAAACTAAAAGCAACGCGCTGTTAGGCGACCGATCCTGACTGTCCTTCTTAATTAAAAGAAACTACAATGTCCACGAGGTCACAGGTTTAATAAGAAAATTAAACTGTTACAATTTTCACACAAGATTCCTGACTTCCAGATTTCTGATGTAATGGTGATTGCTTAAGAAGCGAGTACCACTCGTCGCGAAGCCAATAACTAACTGCCCATAATTAAATAGAATTAAGTATATTAAAAAAATCACAACTCAGCATTATTGCAATGGAATATTACGCAATGCAATGCAATGCAAATACAAATGCTGAGGTTTCAATTCTTACATATTAGGCAGGGTTGTAACAGCTCCCCCTTTTTGACGGAGCTTCATAGATTAGAAAATGAAGCGAAGTCTATAAAAGTAATTTAAATAAAAATTAGAATAAGAGAGAAATTAGGAAGTCAAGTTACAAATTAGAAAAAAACCAAATATTAAGAATATAAAAATTAAAAACAGAAAGTTATATTTCAAAAGCTTAAAACTAACTTCGGAAAAACAGTTTTTCATATTTTAAAACTATCTATAAATTATAGTATTAAAGTAAAATTAACTATCTTTATATGATAGTACCCATATTAAAATTCAAAAGCAACGTAAAATTAAATAGAAAAGCAAACAATGTAAGGAGTAAAATCGAAAATTTTAGATAGGTATATAAAATCAAAATTTAATTTATTAAAAATTTCAATTCCTTTTAGAGGAATGCACAAAATTTACTTTATTCATGTTTTCACCATAACTTTTAATTATTGGCATAGATTTGATTGATCTGTCATCATCAGAGATAGACATTGCATTTAATTCAATTGACTGAGGTATTTTTACATTTTCCTTTTTAGACCTTACATTACAACACTGATTAAAAATTTGTATGCAACATACATTATTATGCTTGTTTGCACAACAGCGATAAACTTTATAAACAATATACAAAAATATGCACACAATTAGGAAGTATGTAAAACTAGAGTAATATGTGCCATATTTAATAAAATGGGATTCCTTCTGAAATTTATTTATTTCATATTGTAAATTATCAATGTCATGATCAGCGTATTTTAATGAATCCAAATTAATTTTATTGAGAGAGATAGGTGACAGATGAGGCAAAGTATGATTGAAATTTTCCTTTTTACAACAATCATCAGATGTTATGTCGAATTGAATATCCAAAGGCGACTTTAATGTGAATGAATAGGAACTAGTAGGAATTAATTGGATTGTTTTAGAAAAAGCGATACAATTTTCTGACAGCTTTGCGATACCTGTACCCACAATTGTATAATCATTAATATTATCATGACATTTAACAGTTAGTTTACTTTCATCGGATTGTACATAAATCCATTTATTATTTTTCAATTTTTGCCATATGTCGATTTTACCATATAATATTTTTGAATTACATTGGGAAGGTAATGATAAAGTAATTTCCGTTAATAACATTGATTCACAATTGGGATTAGTTACTGTAGAACATATTGAAATTTGTTCACATATACTATAACTATTATCTATTATTTTACAACAATTGTCGAGATTGTCCAACATAGTATAACGTAATCTGTCATCACTTAAAGCAGTGTAAAAAATAGAAGGTTGGATTATTGCAAAGGTTTGAACATGTGTCTCATCATGAGGAGTCAGTAAAGGAATATTTTTATAAATGGTAAATCTGTCAGCAGTTATAAGCAGAACTGCAAATAAAAATATTATCTTTCTATTATAGAAATATGAGGTAAGTTGAGAAACATCAATTAAAATATGAATATTATGAATGTCTAATGGAACTGTAAATAAATATAAAATGTGTTAATTTAAAGGGAAGCAGGTTTAATTTCATTAGTATGGTATTTCATATGTTTGCGACCTACTTGTAATGTAACATTATGTTTATTATGAACTTTTAAAATTTTGTAAGGTCCCTTCCATATAGGCGAGAGTGCCTTACGCAACCTATGATGTTGCTTTAAATAGACTATGTCTCCAGTTTTATAATTTGTTTCATGAGAATTGGAATCATAGTACCTTTTTGATCTTTCTTTACTGATATTAATATTTTCCAAGGCTTTTTCTCGACTAAATTGCATTCTATATTGTAATGCGCGAATGTATTCATTATAAGTAGGGGAATTAGATGTACCATATAGCGAGTTTGGGATGGTTGGCTTATAACCATATAATAATTCATAAGGAGTGAATCCAGTAGTACAGTGAGGAGTAGTATTATAGGATAATATCGCGGTAAATAGATAACAATGCCAATCATTTTGATTTTCGTTTACAAAAGATTTTAGGTACTCTTTTAATGTTGCATGAGAGCGTTCAAGTGCTCCATTGGTTTGTGGATGATAAGGGGTAGTAAATAGGGGTTTAATTTTAAATATTTCTGTCAATTGCCTAAACAACTCAGAGGTGAAACATGTACCCATATCAGTTAAAATAGTTTTTGGAAACCCAAAATGTGCTATAAAATGTACGAGATTTCGAGCTATTTCTTCACTTGTTGCTGAAATCATAGGATAACAACTAGAAAATTTAGTCAAATCATCTTGTAAAGTTAATATAAATTTAAACTTTTGGAAACCGGCGTCGGGTAGAGGACCTACGACGTCTAAAGCTAGGCGTTCAAATGGCCTAGTAGATGAGGAAGTTATTTCCATCGGAGCTTTATTAGATTTTCTTAAAGGTTTATTAATTTGGCATAATTTACATTTCCTCACGTATTGTTCAATATCAGAACGCATGCCCTTCCAATAATAAGAGGCTTTTAATCTATTATACATGCGTTTTGAACCTGGATGACCCGCAATAGTGGAGTCATGATTTTCTTTTAATATTTTGGGAATTTCAATAGGAGTTGGATAAATTAACAGATTTTTGTAAATATGTATTTTAATATTAGTTTCATTAAAAATATAAGAAATCATGTTATAAATTTTAGTATAAGCTAATTTTGAGAACGGATCAGTAAAGTCAGATATTGCAAGATCTGAGACAGGGTTATTATTTAAAATATAATTTCTAAGCTTCATTAACAAATTAAAAATATCTTTAAATTTAGTTTCTTCATAATGATGGATTTTTGTAAATAGAAAATAATAAGTTTTATTTTTATCATTCAATGTGTAAATAGTATAAGGTTCGCGTTCGGAATTTATTAAGTCAGCAGAATTGTCAAGTTGCGACAATATTTCTTCGCAATGTGGCAAAGAATAATCAAAATCTAAAGAGACTGGGCAAGCAATTGCGTTGCAATTAGATAAATGTAAACCTTGAGAATGTTCTTCTATAACGGTATTCGAAATTGGAAGTTTATTTAAAATTTGAGCTTTAACGTATTTTTCATACGACAAATTATTTAAATTTTCAATATCAATTGCGTTTATGGGACAACGAGAAAGCGCATCGGCATTAGAATTGAGGCGACCCTGCTTATAAATAATTTTATAGTCGTATTCTTCGAGTTTGAGGCGCCAGCGAATAAGTCTACTACCGGGATCTTTTACATTAAAAAGCCAAACCAAGGGCCTATGGTCGGTAACAATTTTAAATTTGCGCCCAAATAAATAGGGACGGAAGGTTTTCACTGCAAAAATAATGGCAAGAAGTTCCTTTTCTGTTGTAGAGTAATTACCTTCTGCCTTATTAAGTGTCCTAGAAGCATATGCGATAGGTTTATCTTTACCTATATCGCCTTGAGAGAGAACTGCACCCACGGCATAATTTGAAGCATCCGTTGTAATAATAAACGGAGCCGAAAAATCTGGGTATTGAAGTAGAGGAGCCGTGGTAAGTTTTTCTTTAAGAATTTGGAAAGCAGCGTCTTGTTCAGATGTCCAATTAAAGGGTACATCCTTTTTTAATAAAGAAGTTAGAGGTTTAGTTAATTTTGAAAAATTTTCAATAAAGCGACGATAATAGCCTACTAAACCTAGAAACGATTTTATATGCTTAACATTTTGTGGGACCGGAAATTCAGTGACTGCTTTAACTTTGTTAGGATTTGGTAAGACACCCTTGTCGGTAATAATGTGTCCTAAATATGCAACTTCGCGACGTAAAAACTCACATTTGTCTGGTTGCAATTTTAAATTAAATTTTCTTAAGCGGTCAAAAACGAGACCTAATTTTGAAATATGAGATTCAAGATCATGTGAATAAATAATACAGTCATCTAAATAAATATAACAATGAAGACCTTGAAGACCCGAAAGTGCCGTGTTCATAAGACGTTGAAATGTTGTAGGCGCGTTTTTTAAGCCGAAAGGCATCCTCGTAAATTCATAATGACCAGAGAGACTTGAATTAGTACTGACAGTAAAGCCTGTTTTAGAAGCGTCCTTGGGATTCATTCTAATCTGATGAAAACCACTTGCGAGGTCAAGCGTGCTAAAGTATTTCGAATGTCCTAATTGGTCAAGTATATCGGTAATTAAAGGTAGTGGATAGCTCTCAGAAACAGTAACATCATTAAGACGACGATAATCTATAACTATTCGCCACTTACTTTTGCCAGAGGCATCTATTTTCTTGGGGACCACCCATACTGGTGCACTCCATGGCGAAATTGAAGGTCGAATAATATCTTGGTCGAGCATCTTACGAATTTGCGTGTCGACTTCCTCCTTATGAACTTCGGGGAAGCGATATGATTTTACATGTATAGGGGGTGTATCTCCTGAGTTTATAGAATGCTCGATAGCATTTGTAAAAGACAAAGGCTCGCCATCAATATGAAATATATCTGTATATTTAGAACATAACTCTAACAGTGACTTCTTTTCTTCAAAATTTAAATGAGAGCAGCGTATAGAATTTACAACTTTATTTACACGGTTTGGTTGTGTTGTAAAAATAGAATTAACGCATTCATAAGAGCAAGTATCGTTAAAAGGAGACAATTGAACACTGTAATCTGTAATTTCTACATTTGAATTTGTGGTATTTAAAATAGAAACATTAATTTTTTTATTGGGCTTAATAGAGACAATACAATTTGCGACATAAACACCTTCACTTAAGGTATGATTTAATACGAGAGCTTCATTGTTTTTGTAGAGCTCGTGCGAGTAATTTGATACAGTGCACTCTATAACCGCTTCAGAACGAGCCGGTATAATGTAAATCGGTTGATTATAAACAATGGGTATTGAATGTCCTTTGATTGACAACGATTTTGACGAATAATCTATATTTGCATTAAAATAGTTGAAGAAATCGCTACCGATGATTCCGTCATAATTTGTTAAATTTACGTCATCCGTTGTGACGTGGAATTTATAATTAAATGTTTCACTTGATATATTAAACTCTAATTGAAAAGTACCCAATGTTTCAACAATAGTTTTTGAATTGGTTATGCCCTTTAACCTTACAATCTCGGAAGAAAGTTCTGGAATTTCACTTAGACTGGATTGCTTTACTAGACTGATACTTGATCCAGTGTCAATAAGAAAACAAATTTGTTCCGTAGAATATTTAGAATTTAAATAAGTATGGGGTAAAGATATCTTTTTGTTAAAAGTTTCAGTACAAAAGGTAGTTATATTATTATCTTCATCAAAATTAGAACTTAGCAATATATTTTTATAATTAGGTTCACTACATAATA
Organism: Sphinx pinastri; assembly: GCA_947568825.1. NCBI lineage: Eukaryota > Metazoa > Arthropoda > Insecta > Lepidoptera > Sphingidae > Sphinx > Sphinx pinastri. The sequence goes on from OX387615.1 coordinate 3,659,074, forward strand.
TAGTAGGATTTAGAACACTCTCTTTTTTTTGTAGAGGTTTGTCAAACATAGTATAATTGGAACTCGATTTTCGAGATGTACAATTTTTTACGTTTATAGACTTAGAAAAACTCGGCTTGTTCCGAGATGAACTTTGTAAAATAGTATGACTCAACTTATCGTCCTTTGTGGATGGTTGAGGTGTAACGAAATTAGGAAAACTCTTGTCATTTATAGACAGAGGTGCTTTACAAAAACTCAGAGACTCTTTATTTTTATTTAAGCTGAGAGAATTCTGAGATGAAGAACTCGGTTCATTTTTCCGAGATGTATTAATTAAACTCGAGACTTTAGCTTGAGGTGAATTATAATTATAACAACAATTGTGTTTAATGTAACTTGAATCAGCGTTATACTCTGAAGTAGGATAATTTTTAATTGTGCCATTTCTATTATAAGATTTCGGCAGGCACACATCCGAAATCATTCGTCGTTTAAATTGTCATTATGCTCGGAATCACATGTGTGTATATTAACATTGTTGTGCGCGCTAGGATTTGAGTGACGTTGCAATGTGGTGTTACCACGTGAAATTTGAGCTTTAGAAGTATTATGCGCACTTTGATTATATTTAAATTGTAATTTACGACACTCTTGAATCGTATGACCTACATTTTTACAATAATTACAAAATTTTGCAAAACTGGAAGAATTATTAGTAGAATCGATATGATAAGATTTTCGGAATGAGGTACCAAATTTATTGTGAGAATTGCTCTTCTTATAGCACTCGGATGAACTGTGGCCAATTTTATTACACACAGAACATCTTTTTAAAACTTTTTGAGATGAACTAGCTTTGGATAAATTATGTAGTTTTTCTTCATCGATGGCGTATTGAACCGCCTCGTTTAAATTTGAAGGATTCCTACATCTCACAATACTAGAAATATTTTCGGAATTTAAATTCAGCATAAAAGTATTGAGAGCGAGATCTTCCATGGCTGCTATTCTGCCCGGAAGTTCGTTTGGATTTTTACAACTATAATGTATATCAGATTGAATGCGTGTTAGTATTGATTCAAGACGTAATGAATATTTAGTGATATCCTCAGAAGCTGACTGCTTACAATTTTGTAAATCGACGAGAAGATGCGTGGCGTGTTTCTTTTCGCCAAAAGTAGTTTTAAGAAATGATTTAATTTCATCCCATGTAGAAAATGTTTTTAAACTACTTGCAACTTGAGCCTTGCCTTCAAGTTGGGATAGTATAAATTTACAAAGAACATTTTTCTGGTCGGTTGTCGCAAGGGACATAGCATTATCGCAATTGGTAAGAAATGCGGGAAGGGATTCTCTATCACCATTATACACTTTAATAAACTTGGTCAAAACGTTAAGTGTAATTTTTTCGGACATTTCACTGACTTCGGGTTTAATTGATTTAGAAGCGTCTGATTTAAGCAGTGACATCAATGAAGTTGGACAAATATAAAATTCAAAACATAAAATAGATGAAATTGTAAAAAAAAATACACGTATAATCAAAATTTAAGTTTGTACACATAGAATTACGAATTTATAGAATAAGGATTGTAAAATGTTGTATATAAATTCTTGAATAATAATTAATTTGTAAATTTCCCTTTGTAAAATTATTATATATCTTTGTAAAAATAGAATTAAATGTGTACAAATTAAAATTATTGACTAAATTTAAAAATAGAATAAAACCTTTATAATATAATAAATTCACTTTGATATTATTGCACTTGGTAACAAAAATATATTATTAAGCACTCACAGTATGACGTAAATGGGTTGCATATTCACCACGCAGTAACGCGATGCTCGAGGAACACACTCAGCAATAGCGGTGTTTCAAAGGACGGGTCACGCGCTCGTGTGGTGGTGAACACGTGGTGCTGGGTTCTGATGCAGGCTCAGGCGACGACTGAGGCTTACTGTCGACCAGGGATGATGATGAGTTAGTCTGGCTGGGGACTGCTGATGCGGGCTCACGCTGGTTAGATGAGGCTGACCGTCGACCAGGTTGAAGTCCGGGGAAGTCAAGGTGTGTGGGACTGCGGGCTCCTGCTAGAAGATGAAGACTGACCGTCGAATCCTTTGTGGCTCGGAGTAGCTTAGTGCAGGCTCAAATTAAATGAGACTTACTGTCGACCAAGAGACAGCTTCACAGGGGGTCGAGGATTCAGATGCCAGGGTCCACGTGACTGTTAAGACCTCTTCGGCATCCCGCTTCTGACACCAGTTTGTTAGGCGACCGATCCTGACTGTCCTTCTTAATTAAAAGAAACTACAATGTCCACGAGGTCACAGGTTTAATAAGAAAATTAAACTGTTACAATTTTCACACAAGATTCCTGACTTCCAGATTTCTGATGTAATGGTGATTGCTTAAGAAGCGAGTACCACTCGTCGCGAAGCCAATAACTAACTGCCCATAATTAAATAGAATTAAGTATATTAAAAAAATCACAACTCAGCATTATTGCAATGGAATATTACGCAATGCAATGCAATGCAAATACAAATGCTGAGGTTTCAATTCTTACATATTAGGCAGGGTTGTAACAACAGAAGTAGAATGTGGTGGCCCGGGATTGACGGCGATATCGAGCGCTGGATTGGATCGTGTACAACATGCGTCAGCGTGCGCGCCGCGCCGCCGCGCGACCCTCCCGCGCCCTGGCCCGCTGCCGCGGGACCCTGGCAGCGTGTGCACATTGATTACATGACCGTGGGGCAAAGGGTATATCTCGTGCTTGTAGATTCTTACAGTAAATGGGTAGAATGTCTACACATGCATAATGGAACTTCAACTAAGGCCCTAATAACACAACTAAAGGGTATATTTTCAACTTTTGGTATACCAAACGTGTTGGTATCAGATAATGACGTCAAGATTAATTCTATCGAATTTAAAACGTTTTGCGCCTCCAATGGCATTAAATACATGACGTCACCCATTTATCATCCGCCCAGTAATGGTCAAGCCGAAAATTCGGTCAGGACATGTAAAAAAATGTTAAAGTGTATTCTAAAGGATAACCTACCACTGTATGAAATAAGTGAATTGTTGTTAGGTTATTTGTTTAACTACAGAAATACTGTGCACTGCACTACTGGTGAAACGCCAGCTAAGTTAATGTTTGGTAGAAATCTGCGATCCCGTCTTGATTTAATTGTACCATCAAATGATATTTGTGTTGATTCTTCTGGGGTGTTAGGAAAAAGGCAATTTTCGATCGGCGATGTCGTTTGGACTCGATGGTACAGTGCTCGGAAGGAAACTTGGCAGATGGGTATAATTAGAGATAAAGTAGGTAATAAAATGTACAACATATTTATTAAAAATTTAGACGTTTGCTGTATAAGACATGTGGACCAGATAATTAAATATACGGGTAATAATCAATCTACAATCACAAATACTGGTAATGAGGTGTCTCATCAGTTTCAATCGCCTGATGCACTAGTCCAGGACAGAAATCCCGTATTACCAGCAGCTTCCAGTGAGCAACACGCTCCACCTGTGGCAACTGAAACTGATGAAGCGCCAGTAGTACCAGATACGGAATGTGCCACAGATGATGGCGATGGGGAAATATGGCGCGATTGTGAGGCGACCGAGTGTGAGGGAAGGCCCGCTGTGGATACAGACGCGTCAGCACAGCCCGAGGTCATTGTGTCCCAAAGCGATCAGTCTCCAAATACAGTTGAGCACAATATTGACAAACAACCTTCACCCACACTCCCACGCCAGAAGCGTAATAGGAGAATCGTTGATTATAAACAATACTTTTAAAGGTTTTGATTATATGCCTAACTTGTTGTTTATTTTATATCGGAGCTTGAATTTTATTTATTATATTGTCACCAGGTTTCAAAATCTAAGTGTGAAGGAATGATCTGTATACGCGGCGCGCTTGCCGTCCGGCGACAGTAATAAACTAGTGTTCGAGTACTACGGTTGTTTTATTACGCTCCATACATCTCAAACAGACAGTGCACCTGTGTGCTGCGCACATATTTGTGCACTATAATATTATTTCATGCGTACCTAGCTGATCTCCGTTAAGATTGACCGTCACCGAGATTCGGATAGTATTTTTTTATTTAAAGGAGGTGCTGCAGGATACGAATCAGTTATGAAGACGAACAACGGATTTGTTTCCCACTTCTAGACGAATATCTGTGTGATCAAACATTTGTTTCGAAATTAGAAGTTGTAGGACAAATCCCTTATAGTTACTAATTCCCAGAGCAGAACATTTAATGGACTGTTGGGTATTGTCACTAGCTTCTACTCATGGCTCACGGCTCTGCCTGCTTAGTAATCCGGTCAAACAGAATCTTATAGCACTCAGGTATAATACTTACTTTTAGCAAAGTATTTTTCTATATCAATAGTTCAGGTAAACGCGTTCCAAGCAAACCAAAACTGCAGCTTTATATTAGTATCATATCCTCCCAACAATCCGAATTGAATACGACCAATATAAAACACCACAAAAAATTAAACTATTTCACGTATTTGCAAATAGAATTCATAGATACCGGGCGTGGATTCAGAAAAAATCACTTCAATGAATGCGGGGCGAGGACGGTTGTTTACATGTTACCTAAGATTAGCTCATAATTCATAAACAAGCCGGAATGTACACAAAAACCATGCAACAATAATATTTATAATTCACCCACGTAGTTTTGTTACATTGAAAATATATGTTGAAATATTTTGATAATAAACAATAGGAATCAACGATTTATGCAACGGAAAAAATTCGCAAAATGTTTATAGTTTTGCGGTGCAGTTGTTTGGATTAATGATAGCCATTAATATAGTTATAAATATGTTACGTAATTGATTAATGGTAAAATTGTTTGAAATTTTACTTGCGTGGGAAAGGTTATCTTTAGTTCTGTTCATTTTTTAAATTGACTCACGTAGGCTGAGAATATAAACGAGACTTTGATAGGAATAAGACTGAACTGCGAAGAAAAATATGTAAGAAAATATTTTTTTATTGGACTTAATTACTTTTAACATCAAGTGTAGTTATATTCACACAGACGCCTAGTTGGGAATGGAACGGTCTAACGGGACGGACAGTATAGCATACGAGCATTCGGTTCACCTGACGGTAAGTGATCACCGCCGCCCATGAACATCTGCAATACCACACAGACACACGGGGGCACACAGATGCACACACATTATCAATTATCGTTCGCTTTAACAGTGAAGGAAAACATCGTAAGGAACTTTACGTACCTGAGAATTAATTATAAAATATTTCGAAGGTATGTGAAGCCTGCCAACTCGAACTAAGTCAGCATGGTGGATTAAGGCCTAAACCCTCTCAGTAATAGAAGAGGCCCGTGCTCAGCAGTGGGCAGAATATAATACAGGGCTGGTATGCTATGGTATGGTAGTTTAAGTTTCGGGTCAGAATAAAAAAAATACGTTTGACAGTTATCTGTCTCTCTGTACGCATTTTTTTCGAAATGCTACAAAGTAATTTGGTGTTCGGGTCGAAAGTTATTCTAAAAAAATATGATATTATTTTAACATCTACCCACTTGACATTGGCAAAATCACCGATGAAACGGTGGAGCCATTTTTAAAAGAAGAAGAAGAAGAAAGTAATTTAGTAAGTAAGAAGTATTTAAGTTATTATTGTTTGAAAACCTATTATGAAGTTATTAGTTTTATATATTAAAGCTATGTATTAAAGCATTCCAGATATTCAGCCAAAAAATAATTTACATTTGAATCCCGCGACCATCTTCATGATAATTACAAATGTAAAAAAGATCTTAAAAGACGACTAGGAACATTCCAGAAATTTCCATGGATTTTAAATAATTTAATTAGAATATTTAAATTCCAAATGTGTACCTAAATGTAAATTCGAGTCCTATTTTATTTTCTAATTCATAAGCGTCTGTTTACATATTCATCAGTTTTTCGACCTTAACTTTCTGTTTGCGAATATTCGTTTAATTTAATCTTTGTGAATCCTTACGGGGTTTCCTCGATCCCAAATTAATTCGTAGGTAAATTTTAAGGAAGATTTTCGTAAGACCCAATTTGGAATTTGTTGTTTTATTTTGATATACAATTTCAAATTTTGTTTATGTATAATATTTTGAGGTTAATGATATTATCAGTCAAAATATGTCAAGTTTTTGTACGAATACTGTTCCCCCGGGGTCTGCGTGTTTTAAGACCAAAAAAAGTCTATCATAGACCTGATACCCAAAAAAATATTTTTAAGTGGTTGTGTATGTCACTTTTGGTTGTGTATTTAATAATAAAATCATGTTTTAGGCAGACATAGGACGAAGAAAATGTTGTTACCTGTATTATTTGTTATTAAAAATGTACAAATACTACGTTCTTTTATTATTTACCCATATCATGACATCTAGCTAAATCTTCTTACACAAAGACATTAAACAGTATAGTTATAGACCGGACATCAGGCCCAAATTTTCGTCCAAAAGTTACTACCCATTGGTAATAAGTCGCTGTCTTATCTGACACGTCCATGTGACAAGATTTCTCGGCATGTTTATGTTTTGTAAAGAAAACAATATTTTGGAAGAAAATATACCAATTTGCACATTACAAGCATGTTGAAGTATGTTTTAATGCATTTTATATTTTTTTTGTATGTCAATTTTCCCAATGTCCGCTCTATATAATCTAAGAACTCTTTGGTCACACATAATACTCTGAGCCACTCTGAGCTGGCGACCCCAGGTGACCTCTGTCAGTCAGAAAGTCATCGGTACTCTTCGCTCTCTGTATCGCCTGAAGAATTTCCTTCCGTCCAAAACCAAGACTATGCTTGTGCAAACCTTAATCCTTCCGGTTATTGACTATGGTGATGTGTGCTACTTTGATCTGAATGCAGATTTACTCAACAAACTCGACCGTCTTCTTAATAACTGCATTCGATTCGTTTATAATCTTCGCAAGTTTGATCACATCTCTTCTTACCGATCGCAGTTAAAATGGCTTCCCATCCGTCAACGCCGTTCGTTGCGTGCGCTAACTACCGTCTTTTCTATTCTTACCTCTCCTACCCCTCCTTCTTATCTGTCTTCCAACTTTGTTTACCGCTGTGATACACATGATAGAAACCTGCGTTCGTCTAGCAATCTCCTTTTTAAGTGTCCTCCCCATAACTCTGATTTCCTTCACTCTTCCTTCGCTATCCAATCCATCCTTCTCTGGAACGCACTCCCACTCGAAATCAGGTCGTGTACAACACGGGTGGCATTCAAAATGAGAGTTCGGCAATTACTCCTCGCCGAAGTAGCAGATTCTCCCCATTAGCTTATTAATATACGTATTTATTTATGTACGTATTTATTTATGTACGTAATTGTTTATGTATATATTTTAAATAATTATTTATGTACACAGTTATATATGTAGCATATGTATATATACATATATTTTGTTAAATAATTATCATTGTATATTTATTCTCATATATTTTTTTTTTCATTATTTATAATTTACACCTACCTCCGTCTCTCTGCACCTCCTTAAGGTCGACTGGGAGAAAATGCCCTTAGGCATTAAGTCCGCCTGTACTTTACATCTGTACAAAGTGTAAAATAAAAATAAATAATATTTTGCATACGATTATAAAAAAAATAAGCAAACCAGAAGCTGACCGGTAACTCAAATTCCAACTAAACACTTTTTAATAAGCACGCCTATATTTACGTAGGGTAAACCACGCCATCTCCATGTAATAAATCACCCAAACAGGTCGCAAAGTTTCGTGTGTAATAAGACGCGGGTAGGAGATTCCTGTTTAGGTTTTATCTCGTTTTATACTCTTACCCTACTTCAAAAGATATTATTTATGAAAATGAAGACAAAATGATGTGCTTGCAATTTTAATCTCGTAAAAGTTATTTTTCGGAATAAAATTAACTAGATTTAATACATAAAAAATACGTTTAAACGTATGTGAAGTCTGCAAACCGTACTAGGTCAGCGTGGAGGACTAAGGCCTTAAACCCTCGCTGTAGAAGAGGAGGTCCATGCCCACTTGTGGGCAGTATATAATACAGGGATGGTATTAATATTATTTGTATTGTTGTTCAAATTGGATTGGGATAAGACAGTTGGAAGTCGTGAGTACAGCTGAAGTCAATCTTTATAACCTTCCTGCAGTTACCAGCGTAGCAGCCATTGTTGATGGCAATAGTCATTTGTTATAGAGCTGAATACGCAATCTGATGAATAAACAAACATCTTGAAAAGGTCACGCAATCGGGTCGCCAGAATTTCCCGTGACCTATTTAAATGTCCTAAGTTAAGGAAGCCATCACCGCAACCGTAACGTATGGAATGACGTAACATGAAGATGATAATTTTACGCTCGGATTACGTTATAATGTGTATACGTGTTGGCTTTTCTCTTATACATTGTATTATTGTGAATGTGTGTTAGTGATTATTAGATTGTTGATGTGTGGATTTGGATGAAATTATGCACGTAGCACCTGCATGAGTCTAGTTAAGAATAAAATGGACTCCCGAGATACAGGTCCTCAGGTTCAAAACTTAAAGCACACATCAGTGACATTTCAAAGTTACGTGTGTATTGTTTAGCAATTATCGTTCGCTTTAAAGGTGATCGCTGAAAATTCTCCATAAGAATTTCGAAAGTATGTGGAGTCTGCCAACACGCTCGTAGCCGAGTGGTAGACTATGCCTAAAACCCTCTCGCTAGTAGAGGAGGCTAGTGCTCAGCAGTGAGCAGTATATAATACACGGCTGGTATTATTATTTACATATGCACGTAGATACATCAACAAATTCCTAAATCACCACGTAGACTACTTTTAGCAGGATGGGAATATTATTCCGAAATGGACTGAATATATCCACACAGTAACACCGGGTTTTTTCAACTGTAGTTATCTTTTGTCAGGGTCTTATTAAGCTGGACACGCTCGCAGAGCTTCGAGTGCTCCAGGTGCTGCGAGCGCGTCCAGCTTAATAAGACCCTGACAAAAAGATAACTACAGTTGAAAAAACGGGGCCTAAGTATACTTTGTAAATCGAAAGAAACTTGAAGCCTTTTGTCAGGGATTTATTCTTCGTAGTCTATTACTTTATCAGTTTTTGCCAGTACTAGAAAGAACTTTTGTTTTTTTTCGAAGGACGTTATAAATACAAGAGGTATATTTTGAAACTTATAAAATATTTTGAGATGCTCTGTGAGAGGATGTAGAGCTGTTCGGGATTGAAAAATGATCCCGTCTTAGTCATGATAGCATTGAAAATATAGAAGAAAAACACCCTTAAATGAAGGTTAGATAACCACATTTCTGACAAAATGTACGTGCGTTGGATAAAAATAGTCCTTAATGCATATTTTTCAGTATCAAGCGGTACTCTGAAAGCGACAGTCTAGTTAAATCGTGGCTATAAAAACGTTTTTAGAGCTTCCATTCTAATTTCGCCTGTTCCGGCAAAAGACAGCTACAGGAACTTTTCAAAAAATATCACAACAACAAAGGACAAAGGATCGTCCGCTTTGATATTGTCCGCTGGAACACTTGTTTTTTTTATACCGAAAGTAGGAGATTTTCGTTTTATTTCCACGTTTTTTATAACAACCGATGAAGGAACGTGTAGAGTTACAATCAACTTGGCTATATATAATGTTTAGATATTCCTGGTAAAATAAACTAAATAATTTGAAATCTTTATGTTTAAGGAATAGGCAGCGGTGCTAATATAGTACATACATACTTCGGTTCTATGATTTGGTAGGTGGTAAGCTTTCCATATCGGACACGAATTCCAATCCAGATTATCTTACTTATCGCAGAAACTATATCTCTCACAAATGATAATAATAAATCCGAGATCACGATTTCAACGACCAAGGATACCATAACCAATTTCATGTTAAGTCATAAATTATAAGCTGAACATTAAACTATTAATAATTCCGTTGATTCGTTTGATCCGGCGAACTATTCGGAACCCAGCTTTGATGTTGGGTTGGCGCACCGCGAAACGCACGGAAATGGGAACCTTAACTAGGTGAATCACGTCAAACCACAATAAGCCGAGTATTGCTCAACATGAAGTTCAATTTAACGGATACTTGCCTTCTCATATGTTTATGTAACCGGGGGTCGCCCACGGCAAATATTTGCAGCGATGCTGTCGCGCGTTTCCTAGACCCGTTAATATCGCTACCATCGCGCGTCGGTTTCGCTAAAAATGCGCGACAGCATCGCTACTGTAGCGCCTTTGATTAATTATATACCTAGATAGAGTGACGCGCTACAATAAAACTAAAACAAACAGACCAACTTTTCTTAAGCTAGTATGCGTGACAGCTGTGTCATACGCTATCGCTGCATCATTCTGCGTAACCTTGTGTGCGCGCATAATGATACCAGTTATTAACTAACTCATTTAGCGGGCAACAGTTAGCCTCTATTTTTTTCGACGCGTTTGAAACGTTCAGTGTCTATCTAGGTATATAATTAATCAAAGTGCAGCGCTACAAACGGGAAAAGCAATCCGTAAAAGCTGCGTCAAAGACATCACGATCAATATTGCCTCTATGGAGCTAAGAATTTACGCGTTTACGAATTTACGCGTTATCGTATCTTTAACGTAAGTTAATATGAACAAAGCCCTAGTGAGCGTATTTGGAACTTATTTTATGACAGCGTGAACATTGCGCGAGTGTAAACTTCGAATAGTAAATCGTGTAACCATAGACAAGCATGTGCCAAAATGTACGGAAAATGGAAGCACGTGTTTTTTTTAGACGTATTGTGTCGTCTAATGAATACTACATACGGTAACTGATAAAGATACGATACGATATTGCGTAAATTCCTGCTAGGGTACAGCTGTAACTGTAGCGTTGACATTAATTCCTATATACATATATAACTTGTGTAGGGCGTCGCCACAGTTGCGCGTTTTCATCGCTTGTGTATCGCTAGTGAAGCGTGAGCATCGTGTTTATAGCAATAGAGAATTGTGAACATAGACGCAGATGGACCGCCAGCAACAGAAAAATCATAATTTCAACATCGCTGCAAAAAGTCGCCGTGCGCGATCTCCATAAGTATTTCATAAAGTCATGATTTGAATACGCTTTATTTTTTATAACACGTCTTTGGGCTATGGTGCCTCGCTTTGAAAATGCGCATTCATCCTTTATAATGACGAGACGAACAAGCCGTTCGACTGAGGATAAACATTATTACATTAATAGCACCCAAACTCTGAATTACAAAGAACTGCATGGTTAACAGTTTACTCCTTACCTTAGAATATTAGCTACTATGTCCACAGAATTGATTAGGTTAGATAAATAATCCAGCCTATTAGCGTCATCTACTCGTTCGTACATCTTAAAATGTATAATCAGATAACGTAAGTAATTTGTTTCCCAATCACAAAAACTGAGTGGCAACAACCTTAAGTGGATTTCTCTAGATGAAAAAGGCAGATTCGTTGATGTGAGAGCTTTTTTTCTTTTGTGTAGTTGTACGTAAAATGAATACATATTACGTCATCTATACATATAAATAAAATTGGAGTGTCTGTTTGTAATATTGAAATAACCGTTTTTTACTACATGTATATGAATATATATACGGTACATACACCAAAATAACATTTTTTACAATTTTTGTCTGTCTGTCTATCTGTCTGTCTGTCTGTTTGTTCCGGATAATCTCTGAAATGGCTGGACCGATTTTGACGGGACTTTTATTGGCAGGTAGCTAATGTAATAAGGAGTAACTTAGGCTTCTTTTTATCCCGGGAAAATATAAAGCGGGACTTTTATCCCGGGAAAACTCATTCACGCGGGCGGAGCCGCGCGCAACAGCTAGTAATGTAATAAAATAAAGATTTGATTATTTGTTTGTAATGGATAAACTCAATAACTACTAGAACGATTTTGAATATTCTTTCACTAATAGAAAGCTACATTAATCCTGAGTGTTATAGGCTACTTTTTATCCAGGGAAAATATTGTTATCCCGGAAAAACTTTTTCACGCGGGCGGAGCCGCGAGCAGAAGTCTATTTTCTTATAAACCTGACGCTCATAAAACAATTTATGTCAGATATACCGTATTTGTAGTAAAAATATATATTCAGGGAACCAAAACATACAGTTAAAACAAATATCTATCCACTTTTCAATCATCTTTGTTGTGTTTACTGTAATTAACATATCGGAACAAAAGATATTCGAAAATAAAGCATTTTACTTTACATTTTGTTTTTGCTTCTCAGTATAGTAGACCAGAAATATTCCGACATTTAGAAAAATCCACGTGTTTAACCAACAGCATAAATATAATTATGAACTCATTCAGTGAACTCCAATTAAAGCCATTCGTTACAGTTGCATCTGGTTTCGTTTTTAAGGATTCCTTTAGCGTTCATTAGGTACTTTAATTAAATTTCTGGAAGCTAGATCGTTACTTCAGGACTCAGGTGTTATTCGTTTATTGACTGCTTCTTCTGAAATGTTGATTATCTTATACTAAGTTTATGGTCTTTTACTATACTCTAATAGTAATTCTTACATTTAATGTATTTTTTAACCCCCGATGGAAAAAGAGGGTTGTTATAAGTTTAGGGTGTGTATCTGTTTGTCTGTGTGTGGCATCGTAGCTCTCAAACAAATGGACTGATTATTTATACTTCAAGTAGCTACAGAGCCATTTTTAATTTTTTTATTTCCCCCGAAGGCAGGCGAGCTAACGGCCCACTTGATGTAAGTGGTCACCGTCGCCCATGGACATCGGCAATGCCTGGGGCACAGCCAAGCGGCTGCCTAACGTAAAAAACTTTTTTAAATCTCGTTTGAAGAAAGACGAGTCATATCGCCGGGGAAACACCATGGGAAGAAATTTAAGTGGATGAAACGAAATGTGAAAATTTGGATGAAGAAACGGGTAATCCATAGCTTTCGACTTAGAACTGCCTTGACGCATCATAAGTCATTGATTTGTCTAATATTTAAATGATTACAATGACTCTAATATAAGGTTACTGCGATATTTTGCAGGTAGATGCACCGAAATAATTGTATTAATATTGTATTTACCCTGAATTCTATACTATAAAGTGAACATATGTAGACTAGACTTGCCTTTGATTTTGATAAATATTATTAATGTCCGATTTACATCTGCAATATCTCTCTTCCTTTTAGTACTAACTTCAAAGCTTACCATTCCGTTGGTTAGTTTATAATACTAACTAACAGTTATTAATATTTTGAACTAATAGTATCTATTGTTACAATGTCTAAACTAATTCTTGCAGCAACTATTACGATGTTGGGTTCATTAATTGATAAGTATTCACTTCAAAGCTAAGTTGGTTAGTGTAGCAAACTCCCAGAATTAATACTTACTGCGAAATCCCTATCTATTACTGCAATATAGTGTAGTCTTGCAGAAAATATAATTATTTTACGTACTTATAAGATTGCCAAATGGCGGTGACACAAATTCCAGACTCCGGGCTGATACTGAATAGAAAAACAATATCACTTTGCCCGACCCGGGAATCGAACCCGAGACCTCAGCTTTGCAGTCGTACCGTAAAACAACTACGCCACCGACTCAGTCGAGGAGTTTAGTCATTTAATTCGATAAAAAAAATATATAATTTGTCAACACGTAGCAACAATTTTATGCAACTGACTGTTTACGCGGAGCCTAAATGCTTTCTAATCCTTAGAGTCACGACTCACGACTCTCGACTGGTCCAGTCAACACCTATGTAATTCAACAAACGCTCTACACTATCTAAGAACACACCGTGTCCTATCAAACTGGTTCACGGTGAAAAAATCAACAGCGCCATCCAATCAGATGATAGTCGTTAACTGAATCGTTGCCAAATGGGATGCAATCAACACCTTGTTTTTTGCACCACTTTTCAGCAATGCTTACGCATAAGGTTGAATGAGATATAAAACTGCCAAGCGATAAAGTTGAGAATAAGCAATGGTTGTAAACAGATAATTTACATACTTGTAATATATTGCGTTTGTTTTTTATGTTGTTTTATTTTAAGCTTTATTTTCATTAAAAATTTTCGGAATGCATAAAACCTCCTCTATTATTTGTATTACAGTTCAAATAGGAATTAACTAAGTGGGTAAGTATTATTTTGGAAGAAAGAATATTTTAATATCAAGGGTATAGTATTTGTAATCAAAAATATGGAGTTCTTTTGCTCATAAACGGGTGCGAAGACCTCACGATCAGGTAAGACAGAACATACAGCTATAAAAAATACTTTCTCAATCCTAAACTTAAAAACAATAAGAGATACTATGATAGTATCAAAATTTAGGTCATCAGTATAATATATTTCAATGGCCTTTATTATTAACTTTACAGTGTGAAATTCTAACTTGGATATACCGCTATATTTTCAGGGGTCATAAAGATTCTGTATGAAATTATGATAAATTTAGAACGCGCTCCATTTTCCAACTCTTAAACATCATAACTAAAGCCGTTTGGAGTAACTTTAAATCGTTGTCGTAGAAGTTTTGTCATTACTTTGTAATCAACAGACCATTTCGACAATACAGATACGCTAGATATATATTTATTGTATAATAACGTTGTTGTTTAAATTTCAATGACAATCCTTAACTTATATTTGAGATCACATGGAATTATAATGCTGTTCACCATCTACTGTTGCTGTGAGGATTTACTCTTTATTATGTTGAGGAGTTTCGATGTCATGGTCGTAATATCGAATTTGTATAATATGGAACTCTTTGCCAGAGGCTGTATTTCTGATAATTATAACCTTCTACCGCCAAGCAGCAGTGTGCATGCACTGTTGTGTTTCGGTTTGAAGGATATTGTAGCCAGTGTAACTACTGGACATAATGAAACTTAACATCTTATGTCTCAGGATGACGTGCGCAGTGGAATGCCACACAGTACCTACTTTATAAGTCAAGGTGCTGGATGTGTTGCTACTGTTTAAGGGTGGTTGTTTCGCTTATCACCAGGCGAATGGCATGCTCATCTCGTCATTCAATACAATAAAAAAAAACCTGGGCATCTTCAAGTAGGTGTCTCCTAGGCAAGCGTGCTCCTTCGTAGACCACATCAGGCGAGATTGTGGTCAAACGCAAGCCTACATATTATAAAAAAAATGTATAGTTAAAAATTCTAATTCAAGTAATTTAATTCTAAACGCAGTAAGTTTTATCACACAGTAATAGTCTGTAATAACAAGAAGCAAGCTGTTAAATGCACTTACCATGCTGAAGTAACATTACCTGAAAAAATAATTAATATGTAGTCATATCGCTCCATAATTGCATCTTACGTAATTCAATATCTAGAACATATAAAATTACGCTAAAAATATAGTGCACAGTGTCATGTGGTAAAGGCCGTGGCCCTGGTCAGTCGTGCTCACTGAAGGGGTAAAGATCCATTTATAATCATGTTATAGAGAATTTACTATGATAGCGTAAGCCAGTAGAGAATGTCACCTTGTGCAGGTCATAATTTAACCTTGATTTCACCAGATTTATATAATACAAGCAATGATTTTATGGAAAATACGTTATAAGTACTTATTGACGATTCTGATGGCATGGACGCTTATAGACAGTGACCACATAGCATCTTCTGATTGAGATACTAGTTAAATGTCTTTGTGAAAAATAAGTTAATATGTGAAAAATAAGTTAATATGTGAAAAAATATGTGAATCGACTATTTTTCAACGTGAATAAATGTTGTGTTATGAGTTACAGTCGGTCGCGCGCTCCACTGCACTACACTTACGATATTGAAGCTACACCAGTCCCACGTGTTACACAGATTAGAGATTTAGGTATAGAATTGGTACCTGAACTGAAATTTCGTAAACACATAGTGGGAATCTGTAAAAAAGCTTTTAGTAATCTCGGTTTCGTTATTAGACAGTGCAGCGATTTTAAAAATATAACTGTAATTAAAATTTTGTTTAATGCTCTCGTACGTAGTTGCCTTGAAACGAACTCCATAATTTGGAGTCCTAATGAAAGTAAATACATTCTCTTGGTAAAAAAAATTCAAAATAAATTATCACGTTTTTTATATCTGAAACAGTTTGGAGTCTACCCCTACTATCCACTCATGTATCCGAGCTTATTTGTAACGGGTATGGTTGGATTTAGTAAGCTGGAGGTAAGAAGATAAGTCTCTCTAATTAAATACCTGTGGAAGGTTCTGCGTGGGTGGATCCACCAACCTGATATATTAGCAGCACTTAAACTGTGTGCACCCAATGGTTACGTCTTTTCCCGTCACCGTCCGCCGTTGTTCCTCCTGCCCACCGGTAGGACTAACCTATCTCACTACGCTCCCTTAACACGGGCTATTCGATTTTTAAACGTTATTTCACAGGATATTGATATATTTACTTGTAGCCTACCGAAATTCATTGAAGCAGCATATAAATGTGTAGAACAAAGATAAGAATGAAATTTACTAATAATATTAAGGATATATTTATAATATAATGTATTATTTATAGCATCGTATTGGTTGTAAACTGTAATTGATGTTATAACTTAGTGTAATAATAAATAAATAAAAATGTTAATAGGATAAAATTGCATCTTTTATTTATAACTGTAATATTTTGGTTTGCATGCAATGCAATGCAATCAGCCCTGTATTATATACTGCCCACTGCTGAGGACGGGCCTCCTCTACTACAGAGAGGGGTCAGGCCTTAGTCCACCACGCTGGCCTAGTGCGGGTTGGCGGACTTCACATACCTTCGAATTTCAGAGAACTTCTCAGGTATGCAGGTTTCCTCACGATGTTTTCCTTCACCGTTAAAGCGAACGATAATTGATAACAATACACACGTAACTTCGAAAAGTCAGAGGTGTGTGCCTGGGGTTTGAACCTCCGGACATTGTCTCGGCAGACTGTTCCATTCCCAACTATGCTATCGTCGCTTTTTTTGGTTTATATAAGGCATATTTTAAATTTTTGAATACGTCTTCATTCGAAAAATAATGTTTAAATCTAAGAGATTTGAAATTTAGAATTTGTTCAGCTACTTATGTGGCTGACTGTACATACGAATTCGTCGTTTACAATTGAGTAATATTCTTAAAATGGTCCAGGTCGCCGATATGAATGTGTGCTGACGAAGACACTATAAATTGGTATTATTCTCCTGCGGAACATTGCTCAAAGTGATTTGCACTTTAAGAGTTGTGCTACACTAGATGAATTTTAGGAATGTTATTCAAGACTAGCGGTCAAGTTGAAGAAAACTGCAGGGTATAACTATGCGAAGTATGATTTTGATGGCAGTTAGGTCATATAGACGCCACATAGTTTAGTCAAGACAACTTATAAGATATGATTTAAGTACCTAAAGTTTATACTCTTAAAGTTAATGTTTTCAAAGCGACTACATCAAATGGAGTATTTAATTTTTCGCTAATAAAAAACCTTGCACATGCCATTTTAAGCCAGCGACGATATTGAAAACAAAATATGTGCAGAATTGAAAGCATTTCAAAGACCGACGCAATAACGTTGCATAATAAAAAAATGGAAAAAGTAAAATCGCAAACGAAACATGGAAAAAATCCCCCCATAATAGATGTAACTCCATTTAATGAGACGTCGGGCGGGTTTTGATGCAATTTTATAGCTATCGCATAAAAGATAACAGGAAGGCATAGGGGATGTAATCCTGAAGTAATTTTATCATATTTTACCGCAAAGGTGTGTGAGCTTAAGGTGTTTTTCTATTAAGTTTAGGTATATGAGTTTTTTTTTATAGAATTGTGGTCTTACCTTTTAGTGTTATTCGAAGTTAAAGGATTTTGTTATGGGCTTGGAAGGTAATTTAGTAACAATATCTAGGGTGATGGTTTAGCAGAAAAGGGAGTGAGGTTTACTACACATTTAATTTTTTTGAACATGTATATAGACTGTACAAGTTAAACTGCCTCAGTAGATTCTTGTTAGAAGTAAACGCACAAACCGATGGATGAATTTAGTTGCTATTTGGCACACCTATATGCTACTTTTTATGCCAGAATATTTAAATTATCTTTATACCAGCTTTTGCCCGCGGCTCCGTTCGCGTTAAAAAGCTTTTCCGGGATTAAAGTCCCGCTTTATATTTTCCCGGGATGAAAAGTAGCCTATGTGTTAATCCAGGACATGATCTACCCGTGTGCCAAATTTCATCGAAATCCGTTCATTATTTTTTGCGTGAAAGAGTAATAAAAATACATCCATACATACATTCTTACAAACTTTCGCGTTTATAATATTAGTAGAATACTTTCAATTGGTTTCACACCATACTGCGCTAGAGGTATGCATCTCTTGTGGACATGATGCAGGCCAGCCCCAACAGCATCCTTCAAATGATTGCCAGTGGGTTGGATTGTTATTTGTTACGTGGCTTACTGCTGTGGCATTTGAGACGAAATGGTGTACCGCTGCACTGCGTTTGATATTTGTAATTACTTAGGGTCGATTTCATCAAATGCTGATAAAGTCCCTGATAGCCGATAGATAATTGGAACTTATCCGCCATATAAACTACATTTTTTGGGTTTTACAATTTTTAAGTCTCGAATAGAAATATCTGGTAGAGAAAGTCACTAGTGATGTGTCAGATTTGTTTGCTAGATAGTGTTATAAGTTCTGACGCAATCTTTTTTTTTTTCGGGTGGAAAAAACGCGTTATCGCTACCACCACTGGGGGGTGAGTGGACGGTTATGTTGGTTTCACACGGTCTTACGGTCCAATGACGACACTCGGGAATATAGAACGCTATCTAGCAAATAAATCTGACAGTTATCTGGATCATTACCAGGAACCCGTGAAACTGGCCCTTAGTATCATAACATTTTAATTATTGTACTTATTACTAACACCTTGGCTTTACTCGAATAAATAAATAAAAAATATACCGGGGAAACCTAAATACCTACTTATATTTTTCTACATTACTAATGATGTTATAACATGTTTTTTCTCCTATGTTAAGCGAAAACATTTCAATGCAATAGATAAAAAATGAATAGAAATAGTAGATAGTAATGCAATAAACTCCAATAAATTCCACATACAAAATTTTAGATTAGGAACTGAGATTTCACAGTCGTAGCAGTTTCTATCAACAAGGAAACGTTTATGTTTGCTGTTCAAATAAACATTATTACGGAGCTAGACGATTGTCTATGCAGGAGTTTTGTCATGGGGAGTGGTTTGTATGTCTTTATGTAAACTCAAGAGGGTGGCTGGAGTCTTTGTATGAGATCACCCTTCGCTTGACGGGTTGACGGCTTAACGTTCTTTACGCGAGTTAGAATTTTGTAGAGATGTTTTAGGATTTTTACTGTACGTTCTGACTGTAGCAGTTTTTGTTTTGTAAGCCGGCTTTAAACTACGAGCATACATACATACACTCACGTCTTTTAACCCCGAAGTGGTAGGCAGAGGTGCAACTAACGCACCCACTTTTCGCCGTGCATATTTCGTCCTATGACGTGGTAGGGATATCCTATCGCCATATTAGACACAAATTCCTGACTCCGGGCTAATACTAAATAGAAAAATTCAATATCACTTTGCCCGATCCGGGGATCGAACCTGAGACCTCAGCATTGCAGTCGTACCGTAATACAACTACGCACCGAGGCAGTCTAAACTAAACAGTTCGAAATAACGTTAGCGGTTGACCATCGTATATCAATCGTATGACTGGCTCTTATTTAGTTGTTATAAAGGTCAGTATCAATTCCTCTTGTATGGTAGTAGTGTACCTTTGGACGGCCGTGATCACTTCTCAAGAAGTAACCTACTTGCTAATTTACCCCTTTTTGAATATTAAAATAATTTTCACACTTACAAAATCATAATTAGTTTATTGAAAATAAAAAAATCTACTAAAATAGAAATTGACAGAGTATGCGGGCAAAGCAGACGATATGACGACATCCTCTATGTTATTACAATGCATTTGCATAAGAACGCTGGGTAATTTTTTTTTTATTGCGCCAACGACCTCAATCTAGAACAACTTGTTATATATACAGTTTTATTGTTTGTTTGTTTATGAAATACTCTATAGAAAAATGCCACAAAGGCTTTTTCCTTAGAAGAAGCCTTTGTGGCATTTTTCGCTGTAAATGTGAAATTTGGCGATTTGAATATTTGGTTATTGGAATATATTGGAATATTTGGTGAATATTTGGTGTAACTTCTATGGGAATCTGAAAATATTAGAAGGGTTATGTTTAACAGTAGACATTCTGTGGAAAATGACGAGGATCTAGATAAAACAAAATAAACCCGTATGGAGACATCGAAATAGAAATGCTTGTTAAATAAAATCTACGTGAAAACACTATTTACAATGTCTTCACATTTTATAAACTTAAATAAAATAGTAAAACACTCGTAGGTCAAAAAACAACACGTGAAAACCGCGAATCCAATAACTCAATCAGTTTTGAAAAACGCATCGACTGCAGTCACGCGTTATGGTACTAATCAAATGTGCCAATCAGGACTGCGCTGGCATATGAAATACTAGTGCCGAATGGCAACTCGCATCGGCATTACACCGATCGATATTCGATGCTCTATCATAATAGTTTTTACCAACTTTAAAAAATGAGGAGGTTATCAATTCGTTGTTTTTTTTTGTTACCTCAACACTCAGTTATTTCTTAATCGATTTGGAAAATTCTTTTTTTATTTGAAAGAATATACTGCTAGATGGGTCCAACAATTTTTAAAAAAAAATTGATTCTGTAGTTTGGTTTTTAAATCAAAATAACTGGAATAAGTGTGTCGTTCAAGTAAACGAAATTGCGAATTTTGCTTTCTTGTGCCTTTGTCAGTAGAGATTTTGCTATGGGTTTTGTTGGGTCTATTTTATATATACATACATCGAGCCTTTTCCCATTTCAGGGATAGGCAGAGGTGTAATACCTCAGTGCGATAGTCTTACCGCGTACGCAATATTACTAAGAGTCTACTTCTTGCAATGCAATGCCATCAGCCCTGTATTATATACTACCCACTGCTGAGCACGGGCCTCCTCTACTACTGAGAGGGGTCAGGCTTTAGCACACCACGTTGGCCTAGTGTGGGTTGGCAGACTCCAAATACCCTCGAGATTCTTATGAAAATTCTCAGGTATGTAGGTTTCCTCACGGCATTTTCCTTCTCCGTTAAAGCGAACGATAATTGATAAACAATACACATGTAACTTCGGAAAGTCAGAGGTGTGTGCCTTGGGTTTTGAACCGCCCGACATAGTCTCGGCAGACCGGTCCATTTCCAACTAGGCTATTGTCCACTACTCTTACTAACCAACCAAAAAATAATTTTACATTATCTATGTTTTACGGTTTTTAGTGGTCTTTGAGTGCAGTAAACATTTTAATTAAAAAGTTTTTTTGATTATTTGGTGTAGCTATTGCATAGAATGGGTGGTTATTTAGATTTCCGAATATCCCACTTAAATTACTAAACGCAACGTTACTTCACGGTTTTCTTAGTCGATGGTAATACCCCGGTCGAGAGCATCCATTCATGGTGTAGAAAAATGTCTACTGTGTGACTCTACCACTTAATAATTTTGAACGGATTGAAAAATATTTAACGTTTTATTCGATGGCTGCTAATTTATGGATTTTTTGAGTAAGAATTCTGATCTAGGGTTCTTAGGCCATACCTAAGATAGATATTAGAAAAAATTTCAACTTTCAGCGGTGAAAACCTATAAGTCATATGAACTGAGATCATATATTATCTTTTTTATACATCACACTCCCGAACAACTGGTGTAAAGATCCGATATGTCAATAACTATATTACAAAAGTGTGTAAAAGGCTTGTTAGTTGTCAGACAAGACCTTCGTTAAACAGGAGAACATTTTGCGAATTCTACTAAACTGGGTCAGAAGGAGCCTGTGTCATTAGAGAAATATCTCAACTATCAGAGTGACGATCGTCTATATAAAATAATTTTACTTAGTACACATATTTTTATGAGAATGAAATAAAATTATGTTTCCAATAATCAAGAGGTTCATATTTTGTGTGGGAGTTTTGGTTGAGTGTTGCCGATTTTTATTATGTCGCAACAATATCTCGCATCACCCGTATATGTTTTCTTTAAAAATGATCTTTTTTCGATTCAAAGGTTATATTTAAAGTAAAAACTCATCCCCAGGTTCAGTAAAAAGCGTTAGAATAGATATTTAGCTTTAATAAAATTTTATATTTAAATAATAACATACGAAAATGTTCTCCTTTAAAAAAACTGCTGAGTAAATCAGATCCACATAACATAGGATATACCTTAACATAATATAATCACAAATTAGGTTACCTTCCTCGTACTAACGGAGGTGAATATTCATGGAAACCTTACGAATATCTTGAAATATCGGCAGACTACTTAAGTATTCCATAATCCCATTAAGTTAACATGACTAAGGTCTATTTAGGTATTGACCGAAATCTCCAGAGGTGAATTACGTCACCTGTTTAGTAGCAAAAATACGAGCAATGAGGGCAATGGAATATGCCCTTATTTGGGTTATTTTAGCAAAGTAGTAACCAGTTATGTCAATGCTATTAATTTAATTGTAATTTAAATATTGTTACATTGCTATACTTTTTATGAATTTATTTAAATCAAACTGAATAGCTTGAAAGAGATGTCCGCTTTTTGTATGGGCGCTGGGCCTCAAAATCTAACCAGGCTCAAACTTTATGGATATTAAATGGGCAAAAATATGAATCTTGGATCCACATAAAACATATTTTTAACCCGTCCATTTGGAAATAACGTTTTTAAAAACGTCCATTTTAAGTACCTATAGTTTTTAAGCAAAATAAAATTACATATATCTCAAAATCCGAGGACTTTTAAATTATAGTTAGTTAGGCCTAGTTTTTGGGAGTACTATCGAAATATATATAAAGTATCTTCGTTAGAATTTTAAGCCCGTTTTTGGACATGTACTTTTGTCATTTTTTTCGGTGACATGTCATCCAGTACGAAGGACCAAATCTTCGCCCCACAATATGATAGGTCAGTTTATCGTCATATTTCACACACATTTTGATAAAAATACTTATGCGTTCAATTTCTATTGATACTCCACACACGTCCGGGGTATTTACATATCATATGTCTTGCTGGTCGATATTTTTTTTCTTCTCTTAACATCAGGCGCATTAAGGTTATTTTGCCTTGCTTTTTAATATATATTTTTTAATCTATAGCCGCCTATAATATACATAACTGACAGGAATAAAATCACAGATCAGTCCACCCACTTTACAGCACAGAAACACTTTCACAGAAACTATATCACCTAGGAAACCTACAAATGAAGCCTTTAAACTCGTAAACAACCTTATTCCGCCCGTCAAAAAGCCTGCAGGCGTAATTATGCCGTGTGTCGAAGCTTAACGTTAGTTTTAGTGGGATGTGGAGTGCTTTCGTGATATTTTAGTCTTTAATGACTGTTAGGGCGTGTTGCGAACCGTGAAATGTGTTGGACGGCCTCCACTCCAACGCTTTATAGCATTTGTTACTTTCAAGATTGTTAATTAATTGCATTCGTAATGTGAGGTGGGCAAATGACTTTATGAAGGTAGAAGGAACACGCTGGATGCAAGCCGCTTTTGACAGGTTCGTCTGGAAATCTTTAGGGGAGGCCTATATTCAGCAGTGGACGTCATGTGGCTGATGATGATGAATGCGAATTTCGGACAGCGTTGGACTTTCACAAGGTAGGCAGACGACTTGATAAAGGTCGCAAGAATACCTCGATGCGAGTTGCTTATGACAGGTCCGTCTAGAAATCTTTATCTTGTGATGATGCAAGTTTTTTATGGGTACAGTGGGAGCGAAATTGTGTGGTTTATTTCGAAGTCAGGTGTGGTTAAAAATTCTTTTAGTATATTTGGGGGAATTATTCTCAGCAATATCTCGATCTCGGACTGGGGATGAAGACATGTAGGTACTTAATTTTCACTGCTCACATGATTGATCGAGGGTATTTCCATACCTACTAAGTCCAATTATTTAAGGCTCATTATTTTTGAATATTTTTTTATATTTATAATTACTAAACTGGGAATCGACGGCTGGACCACAATGGCTCCGCTGCTAAGTCGCTCTCACTACACCAATTACGTGTATACCTACCCAAAGCCCACCCATAAAAGCCTGATTAGGCTTTCTGATTTGCCTAAGCTTTAGGCGTGGCGTCAATAAAATAAATATTCGTCATCCGATGTCCTTATTAGTACGTAGTACTGTTATGTATCTAGTACTATTAGTTACTTTAGTACTATCGATTAAGGAACAGCGCAAACCATGTTAAAGGCTAGTTCTTGCTTGCGGGTCTTCTCGCCTGATCCTCTTCTCCTGGAGCAGGTGAATGTCTCTCTGTGTATTTATCTGATATAAAACCTGCATGTTATTATTACTAATCCAGGATCGGGTCTATTCGAGTGCCACACAACCATATCTACATACACAAATATTATACGTCTTTTAACATCGAAGAGGTAAGCAATGGCGTAACTTGTGCATCTACTTTTCGCCCTGTGTCCCACATTGTGTCGGCACAAATTCCAAACATTGACCTCAAAGTCTGAAATTTGTGCCCGATATGGCGATATGATAGTATCAGGTGATACTGAGTAGAAAGACTGAATTCGAACCCGAGACCTTAGCGCGATAGTCGTACCGCTCACGCAAAAAACATTTACTCCACCGAGACAGCCTATCATCTTTTCATATTATGCGATAACTTACAAACATAGTTTTATATGACATTCATAGTAGGATTTTGGGTTTCTAGCTTCGTTTAAGAACGGATTTGGTATTATCAGCACGCCTCGTAAGCCTTTTCAGGCGTGTTCTAGATACGTCGGGATGAAGTGATCGACACGCGAACTTACGCGACTTTAGTACGTGAGATGGATTGGCCGTGAAGTAAATTGATGGTGGTTAAGTAAATGTAATCAATGCTGCCAAATAAATGGTAATCAAATGAGTAGTTAGTATCTACATTAGCTGTTTAAAAGTTAAAACAATAACTGTCGAATAAAAGTTACTTGAACACTGTGAAACAAAAAACACACAATAGAGCAATTGCTGTATAGGATTTGTTATTGCCTGAATTTTAAAAATACGATAGCTGAACGATTTTATAAAAATATTGTGTTTATTGTGGCAGAAAACACGACACAACTCCGTTTCGTTTTATTGGGATTGGTTGAGATACTAACACGTGACTGACGTATTGGTACCCATCTTAATCAATCATAGACATCAAAATTAAACGACATCGACTGAGATGCGTTTTTTGGGGACATTTTAAGCACACTGATGTCTACAAACGTTCACATTATATTATAAACTAGCATTGCACGCGGCTCCGCCAGCGTGGAAAAGTTTTCTGGGATAAAAAGTAGCCTATAGCACTCAGGAGTAATGTAGCTTCCTATTAGTGAAAGAATTTTCAAAATCGGTCCAGTAGTTCCTGAGATTAGCGCGTTCAAACAAACAAACTCTTCAGCTTTATATAATAAGTATAGATATGTATTTCCGTCATATTTAAGTACATACGAAGACCATATCATTGAAAGGAGAAAATCTGACTTACCTACCTCCCATGTTATTTCGCCTGAAAATAATCAGTCCAAGGGAGGCTTCCGAGCAGATTGCATTAATAACGACTACGGTCGTCTTCATCTGTCCTCAGAGGGGATTAGGCCGACGTCACTATTAATTCGATATAACCTACTTCGATATGAATTTCTACGCGTATAGCTTAAGTTTAATGTATTTTGAACCTTTGTGTACTGGGTATTATGAGTCAATGTCTAATGGCATGTCTGAAAATGATAGTAATCGTCCAAGTTATATTATTTTAATGTATTGAAACAATATTACTCAAGCCCTATAACAACAGTATTGTATATTTTTTTGGATTATAGGTATGCCGCAAAAAACGAAAGAATCTGCGGTTAACACCGCATCATATCTGAACCGAACCTAATCTAAATTCCGCTTGGGAAACTCAATAAATATAAACTGTTCTAAAGGATATCTCGAATATATGTCATAAAGTAACTCGTGTACGGTTGAGATTTGCTCATTTCGTATGCGGGCACGTCACATATTATGTCGCCTTTGTCTCGTTGTCTATTTGGTTGGCGAAAGCTTTATAAGGTTTTTTAGTTTTCAAGGCGTATCCTCTTGTATTCCAATCCATATATTACGCTAAGCGTATGTTATTTATTCCCCATGCGAATATTCTTCATGGTCACGTGATATAACATGAATAGTTTTGTATGTATCGACTATTTTCTTGTATTGCAAATATAATGGCCGACTAAAGAAGTCGGACGTCTATTACGTCGTTCAATGTCCACCGATGTAAATTCAGGCACGATTATGGCCACCCTCTATAACGTCTCTTGTTGATCGTCTTTCCATTTACGGACCACGTAGATCCCAATCAGTTCAGGATATTTTTTTTACATAAATGCGAAGATGTGTGCGGGGGGACATTATATCTTAGGTATCTATTAATGTATGGGAATAGTGTGTTGTCGGCTCCTGCGTCAGAGGGGGTTAGGGTTTCGTTTAAAAATATTTTAAGACTATGAGGGGAAATAACTAGGCACTATAGCGGACATATAGAGTGAAATTACTGGTGGTAGGTCTCTGATATGTAAGAGTCGGTCTGGGTGGGTACCACCGCAATGTCTGTTTCTACCGCCAAGCAGCAGTGTGCATGCACTGTTGTGTTTCGGTTTGAAGGACATTGTAGCCAGTGTAACTACAGGACATAGTGAGACTTAACATCTTATGTCTCAGGATGACGAGCGCAGTGGAATGCCACACAGTACTTTGTAACTCAAGATGCTGCATGGTGTTGCTACTTTTTATGGGTGGTCGTAACGCTTACCATCAGGTGAACGGCATGCTCGTCTCGTCAGTCAATGCAATAAAAAAAAAATTTAAAACATAGACAAAACTCCATAAATAGGATAAAAATGCGATGGTGTGTTTATTTGTTTGATCATTCAATCATCACCGTAGAAACATGGGTTTTGCACAAGTTTTTCATTGATAACTCACACTGAAAACTTTACAGTCTACAAAAAAACAGCGCCGTTAGACCACAAGCAAATCTGCTAAATAAATATCTGTTTTCTTTTCAATCTCCACTGAAACAACGAGACTAGACAAATATTTGCCTCCAGCTGTTAGCTCCTGGTTGTTTGTTATACGTGTCCTATTCTACTGCTCGTTGGAGTGATATAGAATGGAGACCGAAATAATATTTCGCACTCTTAATAAAACAATGACCTAATCCAAAATCGTTGACTTGTGGGAATCAAAAAAACTAACTGTATACGACATTTGTTTTTAAGTTGGGCGGGGAACGAACATAAATTCAAACAATTTTGACCCTATTCACAATTTTGAAAAGACCTTTTTTTTTTCTTAGTCGATCCACCTTGCCTTTGAGAGTCCATATTTTGCGAAAACTCATCTAGCCAAAATTTTGGATTAGTTCATTGTTTTATTAAGAGTGCGATTTATTTGTTACTATGTTTTACGACTATGCTCTTATGATTTTTCTATTATTATTATTTATTATTATTAAAGATCTATTTAAAAATTCACAAGGAAACATTG
Source organism: Sphinx pinastri (assembly GCA_947568825.1). NCBI lineage: Eukaryota > Metazoa > Arthropoda > Insecta > Lepidoptera > Sphingidae > Sphinx > Sphinx pinastri. Next base: position 3,686,891 of record OX387615.1, read on the forward strand.
AGAATCATTTGTTTAAAATAACTTCTAAGAAGCATCTGACCGTTCATATTACAACTACTATAAATGAACATCATGACTTCATAAATAAACTAATAGTAGATTAAGCATTAAAGGGAGCATTAAGTTGTCTCATTATAAAGACAAGTGAGTAAGGGGACTTTAGTTGCCCCCTGTCTCCCTCAGAACAGTCGAAACGACCCTTGGATTCGAGATACGTGTCTCCGAATACCTGATTACAATACGGATTGGGGAATTTTCGCAGCTGAATCTTGATTTCGAAGATTAATCATTTTGATTTGATTAAAATTTTGTGTTGATAATATGTATAAGGTCCTTACGTATTGATAAGCGATTACTTATATTAATATTGCGTAGATATTTTTTCAATTTCTAGGCGTAATAGAAGAAAGGATTTTTTTATGTATAATTTGACGGTAGTAAATTTTTCAACTTATTGTAAAATTCCTGACCTATGAAACTTGTCGGCTAGGCATTGTTCCAGTAAGATGAAACGTAAAACTACGTATTTGTAAAGATTAAGCAAACCGTTTAAGGCGCAACTAGTGCACTCACTGTTCGCCGTGCGTATTCCGCCCCATGATATGATAGGGGGCGAGCCTATCGCCATATCGGCACAAATTGCAGACTCCGGGCTGATACTGAATAGAAAAATCCAATATCACTTTGCCCGACCCGGGGATCGAACCCGAGACCTCAGCATTACAGTCGTACCGTAATACAACTACGCCACCGCCGCAGTCAAATCGAATAATCTACAAGAAAAGGAATTAAAAGAAAATGCAGTAATTAAAGAAACTACGTGCCGTGCATTTCACAGAAATGTTAGTTAAGGAGAGTGGTTCAAGCATAGAATTACATTAAGGCATTCATTTAAAACTTAAGTCCATTTTTCTAAAAGGATACGTCTTTTAATTTTATAGTGACGATAGCCTAGTTGGAAAGGGAACGGTCTGCCGAGACAATGTCCGGAGGTTCAAAACCCAAGGCACATACCTCTGACTTTTCGAAGTTACGTGTGTATTGTTATCAGTTATCGTTCGCTTTAACGGTGAAGGAAAACATCGTGAGGAAACCTACATACCTGAGAATTCTCCATAAGAATCTCGAGGGTATGTGAAGTCTGCCAACCCGCACTAGGCCAGCGTGGTGGACTAAGGCCTAACTCCTCTCAGTAGTAGAGGAGGCCCGTGCTCAGCAGTGGGCCCTGTATTATATATAATACAGGGCTGATTGCATTGCATTTTAATTTTTGATCTTATTAATGGCTTATCCTTGGAGAAAGCAATCTAGCGTCTTATATCAAGATTTCGCGATCCAGGTCTGCCGAAGTACATCGATTAAGATACAAATTATTCTGTCTACTCTCGACGACCATAACGGTTGCTTTGAGCTAAAAATACTTACCTTCGAGCAGCCGCAATTGAATAATCAATTTAAAAAAATAAAAATAAGTATAAAGAATCCAAAAATATTATACAGTAGTAAGCTAAAAGCCATCAATAAAAAGTCGACAGACAGAAGAATTCTCATAGAGCGGTTCCCACGAGAGATAATATGGAAATTTTGAAATCGTAAACCATATTCGAGCGCTCATCCCACCTATCTATCTCACCTGTTCACGCTGCATACGAAATATCGCCTTTGACGTAACGCAAATGTATGATAGGGATCCACCCATTTTCCATCTCAGAGCTCTCGATAAGCGTAATATTTGTTACGTGATACGTAAGCGGTCACGCAGAGGATAATAAGGATAATTTTATTTTATTTTATTTTTATAATTTGGATGTTCTTTGTCAATTTGTCGAATATTACGGTCGACTAAACAGTCTACCAAACCAAAAGTTATACACACCAAACTGTCGAATCGTAGACAATAATCGCACCTTTAGGACGAATACGACACAATACAAAAAAATCGAAAATTGAGTTATTGTCATAAAATTACTTAAAACTAAATTTTCAATACTTACGGCAATAGTTCAAACACCGCCATATTCAAGCGGGAAAAGGACAAAACTATTATATCGGTCCCTTTTTTATTATATTTTCATAAAAAAGGGACCAGTTTTAAGTCATTTTATGGTGATAACCCAATTTTAGATTTTTTTGAATTGCGTCGTTTTCGTCCTAAAAGTGCGAATTATTATTGCAAGTTGCTTACTTTTATAGTTTTGTATTTTAAAAATAATGATCATAAATTAAAATTCTCTTTGAAAACTATTAAGCACAAAACATCAAATGATTTTCATCTTTCAACATGATTCGCACGTAGGTCATTCCATTTCAGTGCCTGCACTCAGACGCGGTCGAGTTACAAACCAGTCAATATTTACGCACCCCAAGCCACAGCAAACAGCTCTTTGATTTATTCAGTTCAATAAGAACTAGATGCATATCTAGTCACGCGCGTACCTATCGTGACCGCAGAACGAATCTATCTACGCATTTGGATTAAGATGGAAGGCCCGTCACTCCCTTTTATAAAAGAATCCGTCAGGGTATCATCCCTTTGTCTATTTCTACTTTGTAAGCACTACTGAATACTTGAATTCAGTATAATTAATGGACGTTATGAGATGTTATATAATGCCTCATAATAACAAAGGCAGAGTGACAGAGTTTTGTAATTTGGAATTCTGAGTGGCAGGTTAGCAGTTACGATGTTTATCATCAAGCGAGTAATTTACTTGTCTCGTCAATTAATAATACTTTAAAGCAACGCATTCGAAGGAAAGTGTCAGACGTCGATGCGACTAAACAATAGATGGATTGTCGATGAGCAGTCAATGGATCCTATCCATTATAACTATGAGAGTACGTGGGCCGCAATTTGTTTAGATTTATGACTTTGGTGGCCTTTTCGACCTGGTTTTATCATTCTCAGTCATAGGGATAAAGGACATGCTGTGACAGTTTTTATAATTTGTTATCTATGTAAGATGTTCATAGATTATCAACTAGCTTTTATTTGAGGCTCCGCCCGCGTGAAAAAGTTTTTTCCGGGATAAAAGTCCCGGTATATATTTTCCCGGGATAAAAAGTAGCCTATCTAATATTCCATACTATAAAATCTATCTTTGTGCCAGATTTTGTCCAGATCAGTTTAGCCGTTCTGGGGTAATTGAGTAAGAAACATCCATTCAAAACTTTTATAATCAGACATCATTTATGTCAGCAATAGCTATTGCGAAGAACGATCATGGTTATGTTGATTTTTGGACTGTAGACTATACGTCTATACGTCTAGCTACACTGTTTTTTGAAAAAAAATGTCCCATCCTTTGTCCCGTCACTGGTGGTTGCGTATGTAGGCAAGATAATCAGCGGTCGGTCACCAGCCCATTCTCTACGAAACACGTTATTTTCACCGTTCATAACAACCGCGTTACGCATAACGCAACTCATCGCGTTTATCACTATGGAAATTGACATACAGAATACTATTTAACGCGAATTACACGAAGTTAACGTAACACGGCCACATAACGAGTTAACACAGTCATAGAGAATAAGGGGGCAGGTCGGGCAACACTTGGTATCGGTATTTCCTACACGATTTGCCTTGCCTGGCTCCCTAAGGCCAAGATCATTGACTGTGGACGTCACACAAACAAACGCCGAAAAGACGAATCCAAATTATTTTTTGATTTATATAGAACCCAAATTCAATTCTGGAATGTGTGCTGAAATAATACTCCAATTAGGACAACAAGAAGTCTGTTTATTCTCACAACCTTTATGTCCAGCGTGGCTGCATCGTCCGTGCCGGTACAAGAAAATTTGATAAAACACGCCACGCAAGATTGCTGTTTAATTCATAATCAAATAAGTCTGGGGTAACGTCGCAGTAAGTTACTTACGTTCACTTAATTATGGAATAGTCTAGACATGTTTTATTTTGGGACGTGTTGGGTGTTTAGTTACGTCAATGGGCTATTTTGAAAATTGACTTCTATTGATGGTTATTCTGTCGTTTCAAGTTCATATATTTTCAGTCATTTATCCATTTTGTTATATTTATAAATGCTTCTTATTATCCGGGGCTATAAAGATTAAATGGGGAAGACGTTGAAGATAACTAATTACAATTAGTTATACAAAAAATACCACTTATTTGTAATATTGCAAGTATGTACAGGTGTACCCGTAAAGCCAATTTTCTTCTTCTTCTTCAGCCTTTAGAAGTCCATTGCTGAACATAGGCCTCGCCCAATTTTATACCAATATTAATTCCATAACAGAAATGAACAGCATTCGCTATATACCAGACTGCCATAATTCCACGAAACCACATTTCAAGAGGCCAATGTGAAATGTGTTAGCGACGCACTCCCTCAGGCAACACACGTCACGGATCAGTGCGGATTATGGATTAGGTATCTTTCCTGCTGCTGAAAATCAACATAATTCCTCTGGCTCTATTTATATGTTATTGACAGAGGTAATAGTTTTAGACACAGGTTTTTTAGTTCATTTCTTTTATCAAAACATGCTATAAATAAATATTGATTATGTAGTATAATTTCATCGTTACAAAAGGCGCAACAAATTTTATCGAGTTGATGTTCTAGGAATATTACTTTAAACACACTTAACCAGCACTCAACCTATAACTTCTTTCGATTATTGCGGTAAAAATAATGCCTTTAAAAGTTCGTATAGCCCTAGTATGACATTTTAATGTTAAATCCCTTATCTTATAATTTTGTGATTGATTGTTATACCTACAATTACGAAACTATTTGTACTAGGTAATTTTGTATTTAAATTATCTATAGACAGATATTAAAGTGTTTTACTGGTGGTAGGTCTCTCATATTATGTAAGAGTCCGTCTGGGTGGGTACCACCGCAATGTCTATTTCTACCGCCAAGCAGCAGTGTGCATGCACTGTTGTGTTTCGGTTTGTGGGAAATTGTAGCCAGTGTAACTACTGGACATAATGGGACTTAACATCTTATGTCTCAGGATGATGAGCGCAGTGGAATGCCACACAGTACTTTGTAACTCAAGGTGCTGGATGGTGTTGCTATTGTTTATGGGCGGTCGTATCGCTTACCATCAGGCGAACGGCACGCTCGTCTCGTCATTAAATGCAATAAAAAAATAAATAAAAAAAATGTCATCATCCAAGTTACTTCTATACAAAAAATAGTATAAATAAATACCCTAAATATCAAACTGTAAAATAGATTCTGTGCATGTGTAATTAAGTTGCTGATTTTATATATAAAGGTTAAATTCTAAGGCGTGTACACGCTTCCATTCAGCGCATCACTCAAGCGACATACGATACTGTTTACATTTTATTAACGACGCCCCACACATTACTAAAGGTAAATTTATGTTACATTATTACACTTGGTAATTACTACTTAAATGTGTTGGGTGTTGGAAAATACATGGTCTAGTCTGTTCAAAATAATTGTATATCGAAAACGCTTTGATTAATTATATACCTAGATAGACACTGAACGTTTCAAATGCGTCGAAAAAAATAGAGGCGAATTGTTCCCCACTAAATGAGTTCGAGTGAATTATTTTTTGTTGTATTTCAGGGATATAATTTTCTCCCCGTTTTAATAGAAACCATGTTATAACTGGTATCATCATGCGCGCACAGAAGGATACGTAGAATGATGCAGCGATAGCGTATGACACAGCTGTCACGCATACTAACTTAAGAAAAGTTGGCCTGTTTGTTTTAGTTTCATTGCAGCGCGTCACTCTATCTAGGTATATAATTAATCAAAGCGAAAATGATCCACAACCTTTTATCTTGGTGTCTGGAATTTATGCCCGATATGGCGATAGGATATCATATCATGGGACGGAATACACATGGCAAAAAGTGGATGGCTGGAATAAAAGGAGTGATGTGTATTTATTTTGTTTGTAAAAATTATGAAAAATATAAAATTTTGCTTTTTGATATTGGAATAAAACTCAAGATTTCATTCAAGTATATTATATACCTTATCAGACCGACTTGGAATTCAATATTTGACAAAGTTCAACCAATTTCGGGACCATCTGCTTAGTGATACGGTACTTGTAAACGAAAATGTGGAAGGATGCCAGAATGGTAACAATGCCGGGTGAGTTTAATGTATTCGCGAACAAAAGAATAGAACTCTTAGCAGTGCCATGTTCCTTTTGAAATAAAAACCATAGAGAAATACTAAATGTCTTTTATTTTATAAATTCTTAAATTTATTTCTTGCCTTCTTTTGCTTGCGGCTTCGCTCGCGTGAATATTTTCCTGGAACAAAAGTTACGAAATCACAATAAAAACCTTATACTCAAGGAGGAAGTTATTTCTGAATCAGTTCAGGTTCTTTCTGACTGCAAACATTAACTAGGTACCTTTAAAATATTTGTGAAAATTATGAGAAACAAAACAGTTATGGTTGAACTTTTTGAACAGTCCAAAATTTCTCTCTAGTGACGTCACCGTTTTCAGAAACTGAAGCTTGTGTAGAGGCGTAAAAGACAGATAAATCGTCAAGCCCAAAAAGATTGACGCCTATACTTATAACTTATAGCATTGCGCGCGGCTCCGCCCTCGTGGGAAATTTTTCCGGGATAAAAAATAGCCTATAGCACTCAGGAGTAATGTAGCTTCCTATTAGAGAAAGAATTTTCAAAATCGGTCCAGTAGTTCCTGAGATTAGCGCGTTCAAACAAACAAACAAACAAACTCTTCAGCTTTATAATATTAGTATAGGTTCAGGCTTCTAGATCAAATTTAGACACTAACTCGTATGTATGACGTAAGACAATTTTTATCTCGTGTAAAATATGAACGCATTACCATCAATATTGGTTTACTGCTGATGTAAGCGCCGGTAATGAGGTTACTTACAGACACTAATACGCGCATTATGTTGACTTTAAACGGATCGCGACATTAGCTTTCTTTTTTCTTTTGAATATATTTCAGCAAAATAAAATTATAAATTGTTCTATAATAAGATTCCTATCGGCGCTTACCTTTGGTTTGTTAAATAGGTATGAAATAATGGAGTAAATTTATAAAAGCGCAAGAATCGGCTCTCCTTTTGGAAAATATTACCGATCGCCCCTCGAAGGTGGTATTTTTAATCCATTAATTTGGTTACTTTGTTGGATCATAGTAATGTTTTCTTTGGGTAGGCAATCGATCCTGCTCGGACATTTCATAAAATAAATATCAAAAAGATTTATAAGATCAAAGTTGTTGTTTAATTTTTACTACTGACTCATTATTCAGTAGTACAACTGATAGAAAAATAGAAGTTACGTATAAAAAAACATGAAACGCGTTCTTATTGAACCAACAAAATATACAGCCCGTATATTAAAATCACAAACAATCAAGCAAAGATCTCTCATAATCCCATCATAAAATCCCCTGTCTGACGCCACACCAGTTGCAGACTTAGAACCAAGCTTAGTTTAGCTTAGCTCTTATAGCTGAGAAAATTACACATAGTACATAACTTAGTTTACTTTGCGGTCTACACACAAGTATGAAAATATAAGTTCTTTCTCTACAACCGGCTTTAAAATCATTTTTTATGGCATTGAATGACGAGACGAGCATGCCGTTCGCCTGATGGTAAGCGATACGACCACCCATAAACATTAGCAACACCATCCAGCACCTTGAGTTACAAAGTACTGTGTGGCATTCCACTGTGCTCGTCCTCCTGAAACATAAGATCTTAAGTCTCATTATGTCCAATAGTTACACTGCCTACAATGTCCTTCAAACCGAAACACAACAGTGCATGCACACTGCTGTTTGGCGGTAGAAATAAACATAGTCGTGCACCGTACAAGATCTAAGCAAAAAAACATAAAAACGTACGTATTATAAACACGTATGTTATAAAGTAATTTGCCGTCTGCAGCGGAAGGAAGGGACGCAGGAGAGGGAGACAGGGCGGGTTGACATTCGCATTAAAATCACCTACGAGACGTGACATCGCATTATAGGTTTTGTTCTCATAACGACTTGGTAATATACCTTGATATACTACGTTATTACTGTATGTATGAATACACATTACTTGCAATGTTTTGTGGAAAAGAGACGTTTAAAATTAATTATACTCATCACATTGGAGAAGGCCCGTGCTCAGCAGTGGGCAGTATATAATGCAAGGCTGGTATTATTATAACTAGCCTTCAGTCTTCGTATATTATAATACTAGGTATTGCTCTGGGTTTCTCCCGCGTAGAAACCCTTCTCTCTACAAAAAATCCCAAATTCAATGCAGCGATACATATCCATCTGCACCAGCGCCATCTTCATAAATATCAGATTAAAAATTCAATTATTTCCCCCAGGATAAAGAGTAGCTTGCAATCAGCCCTATATTATATACTGGCCACTGCTGAGCACGGGCCTCCTCTACTACTGAGAGTTATTAAGCATTAGTCCACCTCGCTGGCCTATGCGGATTGACAAACTTCACATACCCTCGAAATTCTTATAGAGAACTCTCAGGCATGTAGGTTTCCTCACCATGTTTTCCTTCACCGTTAAATCGAACGATATATAATTGATAAACAATACACACGTAAATTCGAAAAGTCAGAGGTGTGTGCCTTGGGTTTTGAACCTCCGGAGTCCGGACGTTGTCTCGGCAGACCGATCGATCACTTAAAGAGTATAAAAGATAAAGAGTAGCTTATAATATATGATCTAGAAAACAGTCTACCCGATTGCCAAATTTCGTTCAATTCTGTTCAGTGGTTACTGCGTTTACTTCTTACAAACATCCAAACATTCTCATTTCTACTTTAATATTATTAAAATAAAAGATCACACCTATTTAGATATGCAAAATTAACGCGTATTAGATAAAAAGGAACAAAATATGTCTTAATCTAGATAGATTAAGTAAGATTACTACCATTATAAATGCTAAAATGAAGATTTTTGAAGGTTTGGATGTTTGCTTATCGTAAACGCTTAAATCGCTAAACAAACACAAATTAGACCATACCCTGTTTAACAGGCTACTTATTAATCACGGCACCCATACATACTTTTAAGGTAAAGTACACAATGGGACTGTTATTCCGGAAAGGTTCTTCCTGCAAAAGAGATAGCAAAAGTAAGTCGGTAAAGTACTAACAAAAATAATACCTTTCAGTTTCCAGTATTGATTGAACCACCGCGCCTTTAGCGCACTTGAACTAATTGCCTCCAATTTGCTAGCTGAAGCGGAACACTCGACTAGCGATTAACTCAATAATCGACTAACAGCCCTCAATCTCTGCTTTAAAGTAAAATTGTATTAATTTTAAAATAACCTGTGAAGACTTGTCGGAAAAATTTATCAAATTCTATGTAACTAAATATTTTGGGCCAAAAAAACTAATTAGTTTACTCAAAATTCATGAATAAAATTCATTTGGTGTTTATTCGCTTCAGTTCATATTATGTATTTTGATGGAAACTCTTCATTTCCGAGCAAAATTCTAAACTTCATTTGACATCGGGCACTATCAGCCCTACAATCATTGAGGATGATAACTATATTTCTTTTAAAATTTTATTAAAATATATAACCATGTCAATGATACGTTTAAAACGACTAAACATCTTCGAAGAGGACAAAAACATACTTAAGAATATGAGATCATAGACGACTTGAATAATATTTACTTTTCCTCCCATAGAATATTTCGAATACAAGATAGTATAAATTTAACACCTACGTCATCGAAGATAACAGATTCCATTAATTTTAGATTAAGTATAGTTATTCTGGATACAAATTCGGAAATTAAAATGGCTATCGCAAAACTTTCATCGCAATGATATCGTCATCGCGTAGGACAGATTTAAAATGTATAATAAACTTAACGTGTCGAAGGTGCTGAATAAAATGATATTATAGTATTTCTATAATATCATTTTATTCAGCACTGCCTCGGTGGCGTAGTTGTATTACGGTACGACTGCAAGGCTGAGGTCTCGGGTTCGATCCCCGGGTCGGGCAAAGTGATATTGGATTTTTCTATTCAGTATCAGCCCGGAGTCTGGAATTTGTGCCCGGTATGGCGATAGGCTCGCCCCCTATCACATCATGGGACGGAATACGCTTGACGAAAAGTGGGTGCACTAGTTGCGCCTCTGCCTACCCCTTCGGGGATAAAAGGCGTGAGCATGCGTATAGTATTTCATAAAATTCGTATATATTTGACACTAAAACATTGATGTATTAAAAATTGTGTTTACCCAACCATAGCAACCCTAAATTATATACTGCCCACTGCTGAGCACGGGCCTCATCTACTACTGAGAGAGTTTAAGCCTTAGTCCACCACACTGGCCTAGTGCTGGTTGGTATTGTGTTTAATCTGTGTGAATACTAATATAGTTTTGTTTCTTTCTCCTAAGACTCACAAAAACACCTCTTAGAAACATTTTAGAAAGGTTAAAGTATCGAATTAAACGTTATCACAATAATAAATTATTAAATGCGTTCGAACTTTGAATATCTATATTACTTACCATATCATATACGTAGTTGTGAGTGTGAATTAGTTAGAACTTGAACTACAAGTCTTGCGGGTAATTGAAACTACGGGAAACTCAGTTCAACACTTTGGCCCGGGACAAGTTTCAGTGTTTAACATAAATATTTTCCAATATACACATAAGGAGCGTATTAAACAGAAGAACAAGATTTCTAAATTAGAGATTGGAATAAATTCTTCGTAAGAATTTCAAAGGTTTGTGATGTCTGCCTGTAATAAAAGAGGTCTGTGTTCAGCAGTGAGACGGTACCTATATAAAAGCTATAATTTAACAAAGATACCCGCACTAGGCCAGCGTGGTGGACTACGGTCTAAACCCTCTCAGTAGTGTAGAGGAGGCCCGTGCTCAGCAGTGGGCAGTATATAATACAGGGCTGATTGCGATTGCGATTGTGATATGAAGAAGGGAAGCAGGTCATTGTCTTACCATTGTCTCGCTGGTGGTCGTATTGTCACTGCTATTCCTTGATAAAGTGATAAAAATAAAGGACATGTCCAAAAACGGCCTAAAAATACTAACCAATATTCTTTATATAGGACTCCCAAAAACAATAAATCGTATAATTTAAAGACCTCCGATTTTGAGATTTGTGTAATTTTATTTTGCTTAAAAGGTACACTTAAAATGAACGTTTATAAATAAGTTTGTTATTTTATTTTATTAGGACATCCAGTGGCAATTACAATAAAACTTATAACTAAATAAAAATTCAAATAAAACACGTGTGTTAAAGTCATTACCTTCAGGCGTCACAGCATGCACTGTATGGAACTACTTATTTAGTTAATAATATAGTAAATAATTAACAAATAGGAAAAAACATCAAATTTTGCAAAAATAACAAGTGTGAGAGGGATCAATGATTTTTATCATCATTTATAACTTTCAAAACCTGAGTCCGAAAAGTTGCCAATGAGTTGCTGAATACATCTATAGACTGGCCGAGAGAATTGTAAGTTCGAGACAATTTGGCTATAACCGAATTATAATTGAGATTAGTTCTAGCTAGTGGTGAACACAACAGACAGACAACAGCCAGTCTTGTAAATCTTTTTTGTATGCGTTCAATGCGAAGTTGATGGACTGTGAATAGGGAGACCAGACGGTACTACAGTATTCTAGGGTAGATCTAATATATGAGTTGTAAAGCACTATTTTGGTATAAGGATTTTTGAAAACTTTTCCATTTCTAATCACAAAGCCAAAAAAAGGGGTCTTTTTTTTTTGAATGAATTAAAAATGGGATCAACAGCCACAGTTGTCTTTCTTTCGAATTGACGCAATCAGTTAAAAATATAGAGGAATCATTAAAGTACTTAATAAATAAAGGTTCATAAATAATAGGTACACTCTGTTAATTGTATTACTAGATTTAAATGTTATTTCTAGAGATAATTAATGACTCGATCTATAGGGAACGTGAACGAACTATAGGCAGCACAAAATCGTCACAAGAGCCACGTGTGGATAAAAAAGGAACTTTTCATGGTATAATTTATTTTAATTATGACAAACATGATAAAATATGGGTTCCGGCTGTATATTATCGATGCCTAGAGTGTCCAGAATAAGCGTTTTTTAGATGGGAGCTAATTATTTTGATGTTATTGAAGCAAAATTAGGAGAAGCCAAGTATCGATGGGCTGAAAATGATTCAGATTGCGCCACCAGATGGCAGAGCTTACGGCATGCACGTTCCCTATACTTGAAGGGATTGCTGCAAAGTTTACCAAGTGAAGCCAGACTTAACAACGTTAACTGTAATTAATTTACCTCATTTCATTTGAATGCAGCCAGTTTGCTAACATAAACATGGCGAGAATATATTTATGCAACCCGGTTGCGTTAAAGCATACATTTACTGGTGGTAGGTCTCTCATATGGGAGAGTCCGTCTGGGTGGGTACCACCGCAGTGTCTATTTCTACCGCCAAACAGCAGTGTGCACGCATTGTTGTGTTTAGGTTTGAAGGACATTGTAGCCAGTGTAGCTACTGGACATAATGAGACTTATCATCTTATGTCTCAGGATGACGAGCGCATTGGAATGCCACACAGTACTTTGTAACTCAAGGTGCTGGATGGTGTTGCTACTGTTTATGGGTGGTCGTATCGCTTACCATCAGCCGAACGACATGCTCGTCTCGTCATTCAATGCCATAAAAAAATATGTTTATTAAGTTGTAAACTCTTATTAGTAAGAGGTCGATTAGATTCATTCATTCTTTCGTTTAGTTTTTACATTACGGATTGGAGGATATGGTTAACAGTGAAATTATTGAGTAATAAGTGACATAACATAGGATGGTGGGGGTCATCATCATCATGGGGCCATGCAGTTCAACAGAGTGTTTTGTCATTCAAAATTTTGGGCAGTGGCGACTTTAGCCAACAATACCACGGAAAGGGGAAGAAGACTCATCGATTTCAACAATTTTATTCTTAAATAATATGGTTTGTTGGTTAACAGGGAAGAGAAAAAGGTTCGCAGCTAAGTCACACGCGCGAGACCCTGGGCGATATCTCGGTTCACCCGAAAAGCCCGCCACTGGTTTTGGGTGATGTCACCTCTGTTTATGGGGAGTAGTCTCAATTAACATCAGGCGATTGGCTTGCTACTCTCATCTTTCAAGTAACAAGAATATTCGGTGGTTAGTTTTATAGTCTTTTAATAGCAAACGAAAAAAATGCTTTAGTTTTTCTCAGAAATTATAGTAACGAAAATATAGTTCTATAATTAGATCAGGGCTTTTTCACATATAGTGAACTCTGTGAATGGGAGACGTATTTATTCTACCCAACTTTTCTTACAATATATCCCTGCGTAAATATTGTCATAAAAGCAAAACAAAACGTCGTTTGTTTTGCTTTCATGACAATATTTACAAAACAAAACGAACAAAACACGTCAAATATGCCGAACAGTGATGCTTGACCCAGATTCCAGGACCGTTAATAAGACGATATACGAGATAAACGAGAAGTCCAGCCACAGCAGGTGTAGTTGGGAAAATTTTTTTGTCATACACCACACTTATTTACGATATATACGAAGTAATAAACCGAGTTGCACAGAAGTACAGCACAAGCACGTTAAACCACATGCCTTAATTATTGATTGTAAAAGGAAACACGAAAACAATACGTTCTATGTTTACATCCAAACAATTAAATCCAATATCATTACCACGTTTAAGTAAAATGAATCATTCCTTAAGGAATTAGAAAGTAAATTCAATACTTATACGTAGAAGTAAATTAGAACAGACTTCACAATTCGCAAACAGTCTAACCAGAATTGGGAGTTTTTCACTGCATCAATGTGAAAATTTAGGGCGAATATTCTTCTTCGACCTCTGATAAACTTAGCCTGTGGCTTACGCATTCCTTCGCTCGTGGTGAAAACAGCCAATCTTACGAAGTGCAAGTCGATTTACATTACCGCTTGTGTTTATGAAGTGTTTCCAATACCCGATAACAAAACACTGTAAATCATTTTTATTGACGACCTGACACGAAGACGAAGCAAATAATATAGGTAGTTTTATGGGATGTAATACATAAATATTGTAGCGTTAAAGCAATTCTTCTGTCAATTTTTATTGTAAGTGTATTTACATGAATTGTCATGTAATAAATTGTTGCGATAAATTAGGCCGTGACTGTTCTATAATAAGTAGAAACTGATGTATTTGGGTCATAAAAGTTTATGTATACAATCAGTAAATTACGCACTAGTTCTAGGGAATACATCCGAATATTTTCAAAATGACAAACTAAAAATGTTTTTCATGCTATTACTATGCCAGGTTTGCTACGTATAAACTTATATTGTACTCTAACCTTCATCTTACCGTCTACGACCGCTGACATCACCCTCTCATCCCTATTTTTTACCTTTAAGGCTGGAAACATATCTAGTGCTTCTTCTAATATTCTAGGCATTTATGGGCGCTGGAGACTTAACATCAGGAATCCCACCTGCACGTGCACCGACCTTTACGAAAAAAAAACTTATTCCCGCCCTCAATTAAAACATGCCCTGCTTTCCCAAGGGCCCTAATCCACAGCTAAAAGTAAAACCTCGTCAACCCTTAAACAAAAACAGTGCTGATTCGTCCCCACTAGAGAACACAAAGGTTCTGATACATAGGGCCCTCGATTTTTGAGGACTCGCGAGTTGCCGCGGGAGGGTTAAGAGTACTCTTCTGCCACTTAGACATTCGGAGGGTGAGAACTAGGGGCGTAGACAATGTATAAAGTAGTCATGCCTTATATTCGATCTTGGTGCTTGGAGGGTTGGAGACAACCTGTTTTGAGGGTTTTCCTCGTAGAGCGTGGTATATTTTGTGTGCAATAGTTCAGCTATGCAAATGAAATTGATAGTAAATTCATTGTAGTTTCCAAATTACGAAATATTACTTTATGCTCCTTTTCATAACAAATTTACTAATGTACACCAACAGCCGAGTCGAGACTATAGCATTCAACACATAGGTACCAAAGGTGACGACTTCACGAAGAAGAATGAAATACCAGTATTGAAGTGAAAAGGCATAAGACTCGGCAGTAGTATATAAAACCGATACAGAATTATTATAATTATCGGATTATTAGTAGTGTCTCGACTATCAAGTGGAATAGTAGTATTTCGGATAAATTTATGCCTTCTGTTTTTGCTTAAAGGTTTAAATTAAAACAAGGTATCTAGAACAGCAATATACTTATACGGAGTACGACACTTTCTTATATTCTTACTACAATAAGCCGTCTGTATAAACTGCAATATTCCGGCGACTGTTGAAGTACCTACGCATCGTCTTTTGTTGGTGGACATAATAATTAGATATTATACTAACCATAGAGTTCAATTTATCTTACCTTACTATATACATGCTGGTACTATTCCTAAAAACCCTAATGATCAGAGAACTGTAATAAAGCTAAGGGTTTAAAGAACGTCCAATGCGGTGACCGCAGAAGTTCTAAATAAAAATCTATAGGAGTAAATTCAGAAGTTTCCGAATAAACGCTGCTAGTCGTTCACAAAATGCGAAGTTCGCTCTTTTAGATCGATCTCAAGATTCGTTTTGAGTTACTTGGAGTTGAATCGAATTTTATGCTCGCGCTACCTCGAAAGATTTAATACATACAAGCCAGAGTAAAATAATTAAAATAATGGCACATCGAAGTGTTTTGAGGAAAATCGGTTCTTGGAAATGGGAATTGTGACTTAATATTGTAAGAGGGTTAACGTTGTGAATACCGGGTTCATGAGAGTTCAAATTTTGGATCGAAAGCGATTCGTCATGATGCAAGACTGTTTAATATTTAAGGAAATTGCTACATCAAATCCTGATGATATTTTAAGTCCATGATACAAATACCCAAATCTAATTGTCTAAGCTTAGTTATGTTGTAGATATATCTTTCACAACCGCAACAGCAACTCCTGTAAGCCCGGATCAACATTGAACAATGAAGCTCGGTCAATCTCCAGGAATGTCTAAGTTTTTATAAGTATATAGGACAAAAAAATGGGAATACCAGAGGCGGTCGATCTTAAAACTAGTTTATTAAAAAAATCAAGAAACTATCGTGAATATGACATTAGTTGGAGTGTAGTTTTGTCCATAGCCAAATAACTGCAGTAAGGCCAAGGATTGTTTTATAAGCGACATAATAATTTTTATGCATAACCAAGTGATAACAAGATTGAAGGGTTTATGGAAAACGTTGCAAGAAATTTGCAGTCACTGCTGACATAGTTTTTGCAAGGAAGTCTAGTTGTTGCAAATATGAAAGTTTGTGAAGATGGGTAGTTTTTTTTAAATTGCACCTGGCTAAATGAAGTGAGCAGAGTATGTACGATTTCTGAGAGATGTTAATTATCTTCGCTAGCCGATACAATTATACCGGCCTTTTCGAAACCTGATAATAATACTTATCCCGAAAAGCGATATATTTACGTGGTCCTCTACCCGGGTGGATATAACCAGCAACAAAGTCTCATAGTATTTTCAGCAGCAAATTGAAAACGTCTGTGCAATGCCTAACGCCTAACACCTATTCCCCGACAAATGCATAGACTTTTATTAAATAAAGGATATAGACTAAGACTTAGAACCTATTGCACAAGTTTCAATAATATGAAAGCTGTTTATTACAATAACTGTTCAATAATTTATCGTATCGTTTATCGTATCAAACAGGTAATGTAGATAGTCATTTTATTACCATTTATTTGGGAGCATAGATTAGAGTGTCTTCTGAACTTGATCTGCTTATACATAATGTGACAAGTAGCATTGACTCACAAGATGTGACATGCCATGAAGATATCCAACCCCCATTTTCTGTACAAACAACAAAACTAAACCGCAGCTATTACCAGTTGACTTTCAAATGGCGTGCTTAATGCCGGATCTTGTCAAATAAAAAAACCTATTAAAGCACTTTTAATATCGTTTGTAACGCGGCCCACCTGTTGCCAATGTTTGTTTTAAATACTTTATGGTGGCTATTCGATTTTGGGTCACGGTCGCAGTGGCTACGATACAATATGTCTTCGCTTTGGGTTAACGAGCGGAAGAAGTAGTTTATGGTTGCATTAGCATCAAATAAAAGAAACAAGCAAATTTATTATGTGCCTATTAGGATTTAGGATAAGCAAGAAATTCTCAAAAATATGTTCAATGTCATGTGAGGAACTCGTCATTTTGACTCGTCAATTATTTAAATATATAATGACGAAATACTCATCTCACATTGTCATCTAAGCTCCTAAACACTAATGATAATGGAAAGCCTAAGCAGCGGATAACATTTAACAACTCTCAGCGTTTGCCGTTAATGCTCCTAGATTAGAGTGTACCTTTTTTGTTTGGGCGGCTTATACATTTAGGTGACGAATAGCATTTATCAAGCGGTGAAATCGGCCCTTAATATTGTGAAATAGGCTCTTAACAAAGTAAATGCCTGCCTTAAAATGAAAACTACTAAAATCTCTTAAAATATAAAAATTATACAGTAGTTATATAACTGCCAAGGTGATTTAGCTTATCGCTGCTAGCGATATAATCGACGGGCACCTTCAGAACCCATAAATCAAAGCTAAAATTTAATGCACTCGTTAATACGAAAGTGTGAACAGGGTCTGTCATTTTGTATATTGCTTGCCAATCATATGTAATGATGGATGACTATTTTATTCCCCATACCGACGTTTTTATGCGTACGATACGATAAAAATTTATGTGCGTTTGATTTATCTGATATTGTATGGGTAACTACTTTCTTTTGATTTTGGAGTTATACTAGCTATGTTTTGAATGTTACTATTGCAGTACTAGGTATTTAATATTTAAAAAAATACATTGTCTATAATGATAGTATTTGATTGAAGTTCTGTGAAGTGTGTTGATAATATCCCTTCTTCCCTATTGCATTGGTGTTTGGGGCGGGGCAGAGAAATCTGTTATGCTATCCCTTGAAAGGGAGCAGCGTGCAGTTTTAAAGGTCATGCGCAAAGATTTTAGATTTTCCACGGATATTTTGTATCAAGAAGCAGGCCTTTTAAGAGTTCGTCAATTATATATTCATAAAGCTTGTATTTCAACACACAAATCTATAATTAACTCTGACGAATATAGGGTATTGTTAAGTAAAACGGTTTTCAACCAAGTCCTTCCAATAGTTCGATCTAACTTTGCAAAAAGGTTCCAATTTTATGCATACCGCTCAATATACAACAAGGTTGCGAAATTATGTCCGTTCAAAGACTGCTCAATGTATGAGTGTTCCAAAAAACTCACGAGTTGGTTAAAAAGTATTAACTATGATGTTACTGAGTCTATCGTGTAAGCCTTTTCAATTATGGATTTATTTTTTGATCTGAAAAGTCTATCGACAGTTTTACTTATTTAATTATTTATTAATTATGATTACGTAGTTCTCTTTTTTTAAATATAACTAAAGATTCTCAATATTATGTAACTCGAATGTTGGTTTCCCAAGATACAGGCCTCGCCTAGTTTGGGAACCCCTGGTAATTTTTTGTATTTAATATTTTGATTCTTGTGATATTATGTATATTTTTTTTTGTGTAATTTTTAAATCTTTGTAATACAAAATTTTTAATAAATAATTTGAATTTGAAAAATATGAAAATCTTATAAAATAAAAATAATGTAATCTATTACGAATTCGTCTGACCGTTCTGTCCAGCCGATTTACTGACGTTTTCTTAAATGAAAGGTATTGTTGCACAGATTTATCAAGTATTGGAAATCACCTAACTTTAACCCTTACTAAGTTATTAAAAATGAGAAAATTCAAATGTATTGCGAGTCTATCCAGCCGCTCTATCCAACCGATTTGATTTTTTATGAAAGTATTGATGCACAAACTTGTCATCAAGCATTGGAAGTCACCTAACTTCCCCCTTTTCAGGTTATACTTTAATGCGATCTACTCCTATACATTTCTCATGTTTTCATTGATTTTTTTTTATATTTCTAGTTCTAATTGAGATACGCGCTTCGTTTGGCCTAAGATCACTCGCTGGAACGAGCTCTTTTATTTGAGCTTAAACTGGTACCACTTAAATTGGTTGAGGTCGGGGGAACATTCTACTGCTAAGGAGCAGCACGGGTCCTCAAGTACATATTACTGTATCTTGACTTTAAATCATGGCAAGGTTTAAATATTTCGTGACAAGAAATAATTGTATTTATCAGTGATTGTCATGCCATGCCGTTTACTACTTATAATCTGATATGTAATACAGAATCGTAAATACAACTTTTAAGTTCCAATACAGTGTAACCAGAGTGCCAGTGACATGATAAAGACAAAGCTCCATAGACATTAGTCAAGCCTGTAAGCCAGGATTGACAAAATAACACATTTAGGTAATACGAGAAGCGACGTAAGCTAGTCTATGTAAATATTATAGTCTTCAACATGGGAGGTAATAAGATCAATTATCTCGGCGGCACGGCAAAGTGGCCTTACTGCACTTGATAGTAAGTGAAGTGAAGCTCAAAAACATGTCGACTGGCAAGGGATAAACATCTCTGGACGGAACTATTCGTTAGGGTTAGAAGTTTCTATGTGTTGCTGGCGGCTTCGCCCTCGTGAAAAGCCTTTCCCGCTACAAAAATCCCTAAAACACAGTATGAGGACAACACCATCTACTTAGAGAATCAGATTAAAAATATCCGTTATATTACCGGCAAATTACCGGGATAAAAAGCCTATATTATGTTAATCCAAAACATGATCTAAATCCGTTTACTTCTAACGAACATCTAAACATTAACAGTAAGATTACTAGGAAATATCGCACCTTTAGGGCGAAAACGATGCAATTCAAAAAATCAAAAATTAGGTTATCGCCATAAAATGACTCAAAACTGGTCCCTTTTTTATGAAAATATAATAAAAAAGGGACCGATATAATAGTTTTCTCCTTTTCCCGCTTGAATATGGCGGTGTTTGAACTATTGTTGTATTGAAAATTTCGTTTTAAGTAATTTTATGACGATAACTCATTTTTTTGAATTGTGTCGTTTTCTTCCTAAAGGTGCGATATATTTCATACATCCGAACCTTTGGTATCTGTCAATTGGACTTTGAAAATCTTAATGGCTCTCACTGCCTAACATCTATTGTTCAAATCCTGGTACTAAATAAAGAAACCAAAAACCCGCAAGCGATTGCTTCACATACTGTTCGAACCGTTTTGTTAAGTACGTTTACGAAGTGATTTTGGCTGTCTGAAATCGAAAAGCATCTCTGGGGTATCATAAACTGGATTTCATGTTCGTTCTGCTTTAAACTATTTTCCTTGGCCAAAAATAGTCGCAAATGTTGTAAATTTTATATTGTAATTCTTACTGCACCAAAATGCGAAGTGTACGCAATGGTTTTTTTAATTATTATGGAGAAAGAGTCAATAATTTTTGGTAAGGTTTGGATCATCCTAATCATAAAAATTATTTGTTATTAATATAAAGTTTGCAAGTGGTTAAAATAATATTATTTGACAAGTTCACAAGACTTATTAAAATTATAAACACACACATACATATTATATAAGAAGTCATGGACAATAAATAACCGTTTAGTTTCTTAGATTTCACAACAAGCAAGTCAAAAAAGTTTCACAGAATCTAAATTCGTAACCAAAGTTATACTTGATATTATCACTGTTTTCAGAGTTCCGTGAAATTTGAACTTTCAAAACCCAAAGTAACTGAGTCACAGACGGAAATACAGGGAACATCAAACAATGTCTTACGAACATGAATCTAAAAATAATTCAGTGCTAATCACACTACTGTTTCTACTTCTATTCGTAAATTATTGTTTGATGTTTAAAAATAACTCAGTTTTTGTATTATCTTTTTTTATCGCAAATTATTGTCTAACCGCGGTTTTTAATTAACTATCCCAATAACTTTGTTCGTTCCATCGTAAAAATTGACCAATTAGCATAAAGGTTTTTACATGCTTACAAATGACTGATTTTGATTGGTTTATTCTCAGGGTCGGATGCATGATTAAGGTTAGATCGTTTATTAAAAATGGCCGTAAGTGAGAAGTCTGATGTTAAGTGTTCTGCGCCGTGGATGTATCTAAGCCCTGAGGAGGTTGACGTCATGAGGAGGCTAGATGAAACCAACAAACTAAATCCTTGTTGTAACATGCTTGAAAAAGTGCATTGTCCAAACAGGATATGAAATGGAAAAAGGAAAACTAATTGCAATAATAATTACGGTCAAGGCATAATATTTTTTTTCGTTTTCTATTTAAGAAAATATTCTCTCTCTATTATTATCTTGGGACGAATATACGCTGGGCGATGTGTGCGAGCACTAGTTGCGAATTTGTCTACCCCTGTAGGGATAAAAAGCGTCAGTAGGCGTATTATCAATTTTTATCCTTTTCTAAGAAACCAATTTATATACATTAATAGTTATATGTGCGGTATAACACTAGAACGTAAAATAAGAATCATCTCCAAAAGCAGAATTTTATAATACGAAATCTTATAAACCAGATTATGTTAGGATAACATTAAGTGCTTTTACTACTTTAAATAAACACTGCCCCATCTATTTCCACTGTTTTGATTCCCCACTCAATTAAGAATAAAAAATTGGCATCACTAATAAAAAAACGTTTCTTTCCAGATAAAAAGTCATGGGGCTCGCCGCCGATACGAAAACGAGAACATATAAAAAGAAAACAAACAAACACAAAAACAAATGGAAGTGTATAAACTAAAAAAACTATAATACAAAATGATTATGTAAACTTCATTCGATATTTATACGAAGCGAATGCTTCTGATGGTACGATAAGTGATGGGTGTATAGGCGACGCTGTTATGGGGTGTGGACAGAGCAAAATAAATCTCTACCCGAGGCGGAACAAAAATGGCGGCAAAGGGAACAGTGCCAAAAAGTCAGGTGAGGCTTCAATTACCACGTTATCTTCGTAGCTTCTCGAGTCAACAGCTCTGCTCATTTAATTTCTAGCGAGGTATATTGGAAGATATTTCAGGCGTGTGCGATCTTTGTCGAGGGGATGTCGGACGCTTTTCCACATGATTGTGCTCTGCTTAACTGCTTTCTGCTTCGTAAGGATTTGAGATTGATATTAATATTTCTCATTGTGTATATGTAAAAAAGGTACCTATTTTAGCAATAAATTTATTTCTTATATCTTATTTATTTCTGTATGAGTATCGTTTTTCATAATAGATTTAAACCAACAGTTAGCAAAAAGTGTTAAAGAATAGCTGAACCCATATTGTTATTCAATTGGCCTTCGAATCCCGGAAATCCACTCAATTTCGCAACAAAAAATCGGTACCTCAAGGGTTTGCGTCGAAAATTTTGCAAACAAAATCCTATTTTCACATGCTTATGTCGGTGTTCCAAAATTTTTCGCTAATACAAGGAAAAATGTAAACAGTAATTTCTCTTTTGTGTTTTAATTACTCTCTCGTTAATAACTTCAAAGCCATAATTATAACGAAGCAAAAATAATGTTGAAAGCGCCATGCCAGGTTTTACAGCGAAATGGTTTTTTCTTTCTAAACTTTCCAGATTGTGAGAAAAACAAAGAAATACCGTTAACTGGCGCCAACAATTTTATACATCTGTGGAGGTTAACGATCTGCCTATAAATAATGGGTTGCCAGATTACACGGTGAAAGTATGGCCGCCTGTTGCTGAAAAATTGCTGTCGGCGATGATGTAGCTGAACACTTTTGGATTACCAAATTCATTTATTTTGTATACAATGAATATTAACTCTTTTTTTTATTATTGCATTGAATGACGAGACGAGCATGCCGTTCGCCTGATGGTAAGCGATACGACCACCCATAAACAGTAAAAACACCATCCAGCACCTTGAGTTACAAAGTTCTGTGTGGCATTCCACTGCGCTCGTCATCCTGAGACATAAGGTGTTAAGTCTCACTATGTCCTGTAGTTACACTGGCTACAATGTCCTTCAAACCGAAACACAACAATGCATGCACACTGCTGCTTGGCGGTAGAAATAGACATTGCGGTGGTACCCGCCCAGACGGACCATCACATATGAGAGACCTACCACCAGTACGCTTTTGGTCTAATAAAAAAATATAACTTTAATTTGTATACTCTTTAAGCAATAGTTCATTTTAAGCACCTATTATTACTAAACATTTTCCAATAACAATATTGTATAGTTTTAAGTGCAAATACTTAAATCAACAGCAGCAGTTACTCTTCAAAATTTCCAATAGATTCTCTTATCGCAAAATTTCAATAAATAGAAAATTTTGCTAAAATGCTCAGAATCTGGCATAAGCTTCCATCTATTTCATATCGTTTTTAATTTCCTGCTTGCATTGCGTGCAGGAATCTCCCTGTAAATAAAGCGCTGGCAACCCGGAGGGGCGCAAAAGGCACCCACAGACGTGCCCTTAATATTCATGAGCCTCTAGGGCACACCTGAGACTAAGAAATGCCTCAGACACGCGAAGGGCGACACTTAACTACGTCAATCTCTTATGCAATCATAAATGTACCAAATACATTGTGTTTTACATTGATTTTTAACAGTTTTTCAACCTTGAGAGTACATCTTTAGTTTTTGGGTATTTAGTAGAGAGTAGAAAACTGTAAAGGTCTAAACTATTCCTATGCTATATACTTTACTGTTTTAATAATACCACTCGTCTAATGCACGTTTTAGGTAAATAAAATGTACCTATAACATATGCAGGTCAATGTCAATTTATTAACTTCTACAAACCAAAGAAATAATTCCTTAATGGAAGCAAATCGATAATCAAACAAAGACATAAAAATAATATTTGAAAAAATTCGGAAAGCAAACTTTGTATAGAAATCGACCAGAGATAATAAATTAGTTTACCCAATCACCCGTGGACTAGGAAAATTGCCAAATTTAATCAGCCAAAAACATTTTACATTTCACTTGGGATCTTTTTTCGTTTACACGCAATATCTGAGGTGATGTACACTTATTTATTTTAGAAGAAAATTTAATTATAGGTACTCAAGAATAATGTCTTTCATGGGAAACATTGCATCGTCGGTCATTTTGTATTAGTACGTGTGCATTTCATAAAAAATAACCGACTTCAAAAAAGGAGGTTCTGTATTCGACTCGTATGTATGTAAGTTTGTATGTCCGCAACTTACTCAAAAACTACTGATCCGATTTGGATGAGTTTTTTCGTTATTCAAATGTAAATTATCAGGGAAGGTTTTCTTCTTCTTCTTCAGCCTTTAGAATTCTACTGGTGAACATAGGCCTCCCCCAAAGATTTCCAGACCAACCTGTCAGAAGCTGCCTGCATCCAGCGGGTTCCTGCGACCTTCACAAGGTCGTCCGTCCACCTTATAGGAGGACGTCCCACGTTGCGCTTGCCAGTATTATATTATAGTATATTACCAGGGAAGGTTTTAGTATATAATTTATTATTTGGTTTGTAGTGGTTTAGAAGTCGGTATTCATTTTTGTTACAAAAATTATACAAATGAATGATGAGACGAGCAAGCTGCTCAAATGATGGCAAGCATCGGAACGACAATCATAAACACTCATGTACAATGGCAACCCCGCATACACACCGACGCGGCAGGGGACTTCGTCTTATAATATTATAGTATTGCCCGCGGCTCCGACCACCTCAAAAAGCTTTTCTGGGGCAAAAATATTTTCCCGGGAAAAAAGTAGCCTATGGCGCTCAGGCGTAATGTAGGTACCTACAATTTTCAAAATCGGTTCAGTAGTTCTTGAGATTAGCGCGTTCAACAAAACAAACAAACTCTTCAACTTTATAATATTAAGTATAGATGTAAGGATTAATAATCACAATCTAGTATAATACTTTGTTGTAAATGCATTATATTGTTTATGTGATTATAAACTGTATAGATGGACAATAAATAAACAAATGTAGTTACCGGTAAAAAAATAACATTCCTTTTTTAAAAATCATGGACCAGATGTGACAACAAATACTCATATTTTTGCCCTTATAAAAATCACTGCGTTTCCTCGCGTGCTCATAAAACCTAATGTCCATCCGTAAAGCCCTACATTCCTCTTTATTGCCATTAGCTTGAGTCAATTGCCCTGTGTATTCAGGTTATCATGACACAATACCGCATGCCGAGTGACGGCCATTTCCAAGTGATGTAGAATGTAGCAACACTTTCGTACAAAAATATCCTCCACCAAGTGGTAGTGGTTCAAGTTTTTTGCCGGCAGTTATACGACTGCCATGAGATCTCGGGTTCGGTGCCCATTCGAGTACAGTGATTTAGTTTAGTCAGTATGAGCTCGGAGACTGGAATGGTATTAGGTAAATTGAAATACACTCTCTTTCACAAAGGACTAACATAGCGAAACGTGGTGGTGATAACACCTCTACCTACCCCTAAAAGAAACGCGTGATGCTATATATGTAGGTTATTTGTTTAAATTGCCGTTAATTTTGACCATCAAATATTCAAAAGGTTTGTCAATTCTGTTCATAAAGTATTCAGAAGTCATTATAATCGCGTTATACAAGTTTCTTTGATGAGTGCCCCTGCATTGTTTTGAAAGAATGACAATATAAATTGGCTTATTGATTCCAACGAAGCTATGAAAAGGCTGATTGATGAGCGTGGCTTTTGTTTCTTCGGTATCCTAATTGATGATGATACTTAGTGGTCAACTGTAATCTTTTTTTTAATCTCATCGGACGAATATATTGAAAATTGAGTAACTTTTATGGCGTTGGTCAATTGTCTTTAAATTGCATTACATACATACAACCTTGTTTTCAAATAATATAGCAACTTCATTTAAAACAGTTTCATGAACGATAATTATCGTTAAAATCATTATCATCATCATCAGCCACATTATGTCCACTGCTGAACATATGCCTCCCCTAAAGGTTTCCGAAAATCATTATAATGATTTCTTATTCTTTCGTTATTGCTTTCAGTAGATGTGGAGTAGTCTAGATGATATTTCTTTCAATTACGTTTGAAGTCCAATTACAATAATAATAATTATTGCGTAGTCTGAATAATTATGTGTTGAGTATTGACAAGCTTTTTATCTTCACCCATTTCCAAGCATTTTAATGTGATTTATTTTTATCAAATCAATGAAGCCTTCAAAGCCATCCACTCAAATTTAAATTTACTAGAGCATAAACAAACTGTCAAAATCAATTTACGTGCAAACCCAATTCTGCGTGTCGTATGTAAAACCAACACTGGATGAGACATTTTTTAAAAATGTACGCCGGATTTGCAACGTTTTTGCTGTGGTGTTTTCGTTTGAACACATACCGTAGAATGCAAAGGGAGATTCGGATAATACCAAAATAAACATAATCTATCGTGAGTGGTGACAGACAGTGTGTTGCGGAGGGTTGTGAGATTGGGTGCTTTGCGTAATGCCCGTTGATGAGTGATGCATGAGATTTAGTTTTAGTTCCATCTTGTTAGGATATATTTCTTGAGATATTTATAAACTATAAAGTTATATATTTCTTGGTTCCCGAGAAACGGTCAGAGAGAGAGGCAGACCAGCCCTAAATGACATCGCAAGGTATAGCAAGCGGTGGAGGAGGCTTGCACTGAATAGGAAAGAGTCGCGTGATACGAATGAGACGAGGCCTATACCCAGCAGTGGCTGGAGACGGACTAATTGGATGATAATGATAGATGAGTTGAGTATTTTAATCGGTGTCTCACTACAAAATCTTTTAGAACCATGTTTACCTATCGCAATAGATGTTTTCTATAACATACTAACCTAATACTCATCCAAGAGCCTCAGACTAACATGGAAATGAATCAATTATAATCTAATTATAAAACCCTTGCTGGTATATATTAAATTATCTTTTACATTTATATTATACATTTCTCGAATTATCTAAAATCACAACGCACCTCAGACTTATTACATTTGCATCCATAAACCGTGCAGACAGCCGACCGTCTCTGAGATCATATCGAATTAATGAAAACTTTGATTGAATTCCTTCTATTATGCCATTCAGACTTCGTATAGCTTTTACCTTTTATTGATACTAAAGTTGACAATATTCGGTTCAGAGATAAATTTTACTGCCACTTTATGGCTCATCAATCAATAAATACATACAGTAAGTATGAAATGAACAATTCGACTGGCATGTAATTAATATTTGCACAACGCGTCCAAAATGATAAATGAATTTATTACATTAGCATGCACCAATCAGTAATAATTAATTGAAGTTTATGTATAAATTTATCTTTACAACAAATAATACTTTAATAAGATGGGTGCATTAGCTACATTTTTTAATTATAATAAGCTCATTCTTTTGCAGGCTTTTTTTTACGTAGCTAGCTTACAATGATCCTTAAATGAAATGTTATTATTTCCTAAATTACATAAGTTACTGTAGCTTTGTGAAAATTATGAAGTTTGTGTTGTCAGTTGTGAGACCTTTTAAAGATTTTAAAAAGTTTTAATTTCTCTGTTACCAGTAAAGTTCATGAAGAAACTAGTTATAAGTCTATACTAGCTTATGCTCGCGACACCTCCCGCGTGAAAATGTTTTTCCGGGATAAAAGTCCCGCTTTATATTTGCCCGGGATTCAAACTATCTCCATACCAAATTTCATCAAAATTGGTTCAGTAGTTCCAGAGATTACTTCGTACAAACAAACTCACAATAGCTCGTAATAATATTAGTATAGAAGTGATTTTGTTGCTATTTGGGACAAATCCCAGGTCGGGCGGGATTTTCTGCTCAGTACCAGCCCAGAGTCTGGAATTTGTGCCCGATATGACGTTATGCTTGCCCCCTATCACATCATGGGACGGAACACACATGACAAGAGAGTGTGGCTGCACATCGGCCTACCTCTTCAGGAATCATCATACCAGCCCTGTATTATATACAGCCCACTACTGAGCACGGGCCTCCTCTACAACTGAGAGGGTTTTAGGCCTTAGTCCACCACGCTGGCCTAGTGCGGGTTGGCTGACTTTACATACCTTCGTAATTCTTATAGAGAACTTCTCAGGTATGCAGGTTTCCTCACGATGTTTTCCTTCACCGTTAAAGCGAGCGATAATTCACAAAGAATACACACATAACGTTTTTTAGAAACGTCAGAGGTGCGTGCCCTTGGGTTTTGAACCTGCGGATATTCGTCTCGGCAGTCCGTTCCACTCCCAAATAGGCTATCGCCACTTCCTTCAGGAATAACAGCTATTTGTGTGTGCTCGTAGACAATCCCTCGATGGTACTGTCAAAGAACACTAACTATTTATTGGATATCAGGTCCAACTTTGCTTGGCAATAGAATCTATAACTCGTTCATTGTACCGAGTTCCGCATTTCCAGACTGACCAATCGGAATATCGTAACAAGCTTGTTTCCGTAACTCGTTTCCGAATCTTGGATGCGAAGTCCATACTACAATTTTCTAGACATCTCTTACGTAATACTGTTATTATAAAGCTACTTTGCTTATCTTTTATCGTAGCAGCAAAGTGGCCTTATTGTACCTGAAGTTTAGTGAAGTGAAGCTCAAAAAAAAGGTCGACGAGCAAGAGATAGATACATCCCCTGATGGTTATGCCGGCCTGCTTAATTGTTTCTTCTGACTCTGCTTGAAGCACCTTGAGTAATAGGAATACTTGTCTGTTTTAAAGGAGTTATCTTTTTAGATAAACGAATGGTGAGGTAAGCAAGCCGCTGCGCTGGCTTTATGGTTACCACAAATGAGGGGTTGCAACACGACATGTCCAAAAACGGGCTTAAAATTCTAAACAAGATACTTTTTATATATTTGGATAGTACTCCCAAAAACTAGGCTTTTGCAATAAATCGTATAATTTGAAAGTCCCGTTTTATTTTGCTTAAAAACTACATTTAAAATAAACATTTTCAAACAGTTATAAATGGAGGGGTCTAAAAATATTTTTTAACGAACCCAGGAGACATATTTTGCCCCTTTAATATCCATAAAGTTTGAGATTGGTTAGATTTTGAGGCCCAGTACCCATACAAAAAGCGGATATCTCCTTTTGATTCACAAAGCACTGCTTGTGACTGCACTTCGTTAGTACTTAATTGTGAGACATTACTTAACTCTTTTATCATGACAAGGGATTTGTTTCACCGGCTAGAAAATGTTGTTTTAGATGTTAAGGCTTATAAAACTATTAGGTATGATGACCTTCAAACCGGAACACAAAGGCTATTCGAATGCTGCTTGTTGCAGAAATGGACAGCCGACTGCCACACTCTTGCAAACGAGAGACTTAATATTTATGAATTCTTGAGAAATACTCAATAGAGTCTAAAAAATCATTCCGTAATAGAAAACTACACTGTTTCCGAAAAACTAAGCCTACATTTTATTTCTAGATTAGTTTTATCCTAGATTTTACGGGAATAGAGTTGCGTACAAAGGTATTACAAGATGAAAACAACTTATTTCGTGACCTCCGCGAATGTGTGAGGCCAGGAAAGTGGTTCATAATTGGGATAGTGGAGACATCCACGGAATGTACACTCTTGTCTCGTAAAGGGGTATAATTTTCAACTAGCACACATTATGTCTAGCAGACTAAGGGGCTGTTTCTAAAGTTTCAAGTAAATTTTAACAGTTAACATACTAAAGAGCTAATGTAGATAGAACTAATTTTATTACCATTTATTTGGGATCATAGATTAGAGTGAGACTTTTGTATTTTGTCGGCTTATACATGTGACGAGTAGCATTTACTCAGTTGTGAAACAGGCTCTTAAAAGCGAAAATGATGGCGGACGTCGTTAGTCGTATGATCTTATTTCTTAGACTCTCTTCCTTGTCGGTATCACTCTTGATAGTGGTCGTGGTCATCACTTCAGGTGTTGGTGGCCAGCTTCACAACACGCCGCCACTCTTAAATTAATGAAATATTACCAAAATATACATATTTACATACATAGCATCACGCCTTTTCCCCTTATCAGGGATAGGAAGAGGTGTATCACACCCACATTTTGCCAGCTAAGTTAGGGCTCATGTAATAGGGGGTGGGCCTATTGCCATTTACCAGGTACATTTTCTGATTACGAGCTGATACTGAGTAGAAAAACCCAATATCACTTGGCCGAATCAAACCCGAGCAGTCGTACCGTAATACAACTACGCCACCGAGACAGTCTAGTAAATCGAGTAAACTTTAGATGCAATATTACCAAAACATTGCATCGAAAGTTTTTTATTTTATTTTATAAGAGTTTATTATTACTTAAGCTATAAATATATTTATTTTACCCACAATGCTATTTATTTCAGCAAAGTTAAAATTTCTCCTTTATGGAATATCCTTCCAATTAATACTTTAGTTCTAGTTTATTTTAGATTTGAATGCAGGTACCGTTCAACCCAGATATTATAATTAGTCCATTTTAGTTTTAGCTGAATACTGAGTTTTCATTCTCTTGATCTTGGGTAGAATAACTAGTTCACTAGCTAGAACTAAGTTAGAAGTTAATTTCGGAAATGGTGTTAACTGTAATTTCGTAAAATGGTTAGTAATTAAGTGATACTATGTAGGGTTAACCAATAATACCAGGCCTGTATTATATACTGCCCACTGCTGAGCACGGGCCTCCTCTATTACTAAGAGGGTGTAGACCTTACTCCACCACGCTGGCCTAGTGTAACTTTCAAACTTCACCTAGCTTCGAAATTCTTATGGTGAATTCTCAAGTATGTAGAGTGAATCGATAAAGGATATTCTATATATGCATCCAGTGATTTAGAAATTCATGGTCTTATAACGTAGGTTGCTCGTATGTGGAAGAACGTTTGTAGAGGTATCTTGGCTTTGTCTTCCGACAATCAACAGTGTGCAGGTGCTAATGTGTTTGGAATTATTTAAAGTGAGTACTAGTGGCCATCATCAGACTAGGACTGAAGTCTACCGGTGACTAAGAACGCAATGCATGTCATGCAATACTTTGTAATTAAAGTTTTTGGGTCGTTTAATATAATCACTGTTTATGGGCAATAGTGGAACAAGTACCGGGTAAGTGACTTCTCTATCATACCATTTACAGATGTTGCTAATCCATAGCACCATCCACTGACAAGCGCAGCATTAGACGTCCTTCTACGCGGTGGACGGACGACCTCGTAAAGGTCGCAGGAACGCGCTGGATGCAGGCCGCGTCTAATTGGTTGGTCTGGAAATCTTTGGGGGAGGCCTATGACTAGTCCAGTGGACTTTAAAGGCTTAAGAAAAAGAAGAAGCTAATCCATAATATACATTTTACAACCAATATACTTTGGTTGTTGTTTCTTTTTAACGTTCTGTTTTATCTTTGTTATTGTACAGTCCCGTTTCTCGTTAACTAGGCTAACTTTATTACCGCGCAGAGTTACGTAGAATACACGACAGATGGCGCTAAATCCAATGGACACGTGACAGACTTAAGGCTGATGCAATTTGTTTATTGTCCGACTCTACCCGGAATACGATGCGACAGTCGTTACACCCAGTTAAGGGTTAGCCCGCGATGTAAAGAATCGATAGGTGTTTACTTTATAATCGGCTTCATATAATGGGGGTTCTATGTTCGACTTTTTTTAATGTATTTTCACCAATTTCTCCGTCAATTGTACAGGGATTTCGAATATTCCTTTCGGGTTGGCTTTAGTATAATTTCAAAATGGTACCATTTCAAAATACAACACTGGCTGCTAAGGATTAAGGCGTAATAGACTTTAGGTCATTAGTCCATGTCACAAATTAGTACACTGTAACTGTCTTTATTGTTCATACTGGTTTAAATACGTCAACTCTTTCACGTACGTAATGTCAAGAATGTGGGTGCGGAACAATTTTTTCATTTAATTTGTTAAGGTATGGCGTATCTATCCTTTTCTAATCTCTTGTGTTTCCTGTAAAACAGCTCAACATTCTTTTGAAATATTTTCTCACCTCAATCGACCCTACCTGGACCCCACTCCGCTTACAATCAGGTCCAGTGGGATCACTCTTAAACTCCTCAAGATCGCTGTACCGTCCTCGCCGTCGAGGACCTCGCCGCGTCCCCCGGTGTCCTGACCCTGTTAGTAGTTCCGGCCCGCGTGCCGATGAAAGCAATGGATAGATTGGTGTATTACACCGCTAAAATCCCCTAATCGCTGATGTCTCAATCATCTTCCAACGGGTTATAGATTATTTTGAAATGTCACGGTTATCGCGGCGTGAGAACTAGACTCGTAGTAAAATAATGGTGATTAATGTTATAGAACATTCTATAGAAGAGGTAACATTCATGGAAACAAGTTTTTTGAAGTGAAAACTTCTTTAGCGGCGTTGAGCACTTGCCTTGGGATGGGTATAAAAAGTTAAATTCGCGTCAGGACACGTGACCTGATCGAAAATTCGTGCCGAAGGTTGTCATTTTTGTGTACGATAGCACAATAAATAAATATTGTATTTAACCACATAAATGCTAGTACTTTTATATTAACTAATAAATAAAGCAATTCGTGCGAAATTATTCCCTAACCATTCCTAAATATTCAAAATGCACAACGTTAATGTTCAAGTTTTCACTTCTGCCGGCACTCCCGGATTGCAACCCGTTGTTTTTTTTTTTAATATGTATTATATCCCTTGGAAAATATGCTAATAATTTGGCTAAAATGATAGGAAGTACAGTATAAAAGATAAAAACTATTTGATGAATAAACGGAATAAATCATTACCGTTCCTTGTTTCGCCGTAGTCGGGTAAAAATGATTGAAATGAAACCATAAACAAAATTAAAATAATGAAAATGTACTAAGTGCTTAATAATACTCAATACATTCAACATAATATGTGACACTTTTATAATAGCTTGCTCCGGGTAGGGAAAATAGAAGCAATAATTTCAACACAATAACGAGACGCCGGAACTCCGGGACTATTTCTGGGACTGTAACAAAGGATCCAGGAACGTAACAGTAATTATTGCACGTTGCAATTATTGTGTACCGTTTAATTGGATATTACATTGATACAGTGTGGTATAATATATTCACGCTTGTGTCCGTCGAGGGATAGATGGTATAACACGTTAACGCACATTTGACAATGTTGCCTAGGATTGTCTAGAGACCGTAAACAGCCCTGCCAATTTTTTGCTTGCCCCAGTAAAAATTTACGTCTGAAAATTATAAAGGATTTTGATCGATATCCTACGGATCGAATGAAATGGACCAATCAGAATAAAGTTTGATCATAACACTTATTCGGGTGCGTTAGGGTAATATCAGATCACGGGGTAATCCCGTTGTTTAAGATTAAGGCAAAACCCCACATTTCCTAATATTTGTTTTTATTAATTTGTATATCAACCTAAGGCAACTTGTTGTTTTCCTTTTAGTAAAATGTGAATAATGTTGTGGATAACGCGGCCTACTTATTTTAATTGGTTATTTGTCGGGATCGACATGCAGATATTGCTCAAGATCTTTTTTTTACATACGGCTGTAAAGGGCGACCCCTATATTTTTTGTAGCTAGTGTTCCTACACTAGTTACTTACTACTCTTGGTTCCTACCAAAACCAAAAACTTTTGATTCCGTCGTTGCAACATGACCTCAAAAAATATATCTAGACAATTACCAAGTAATATAGAAATGAAATCACCCGTTTTTAACTCCTCATTGCTGAATACCCTTCATACTAGATTATATCCAACAAGTCCGCCTCTGTAAAGTTGTCGGAGGGACAATATGACGCGCACAAAGCCAACTGCCGGCTTCCTTCAGTCTGTGGGCTAGATAAGACGCAATTAAAGGGGCGAGCGCCTTGTTTGTCGCACAATGTACCTCTGTACACAGTTGGATTCCATTCTTAATTATAAGGGCAGTGAATAGTCGCAATAAGAGCATTTAATAATCCTGATCATAGTTTGAATATGAGAGTATTTAAGGATGTTTAGATATTAGAAAATAAGTAAGTTAGAAATTAACTTGGCAGACGCATATAGCGTTAGGAAGTAGACTCACCCGACGCGTCATCAGATGTCTACTATCTCTACGGCCAGCTCAATGCTGTATTATATTTTTCTTAGTTTTGCAACAGGAGTACCTAATATCAGTGCACACTTAGAGTTCACACTAAGTTGTTCAACCCCGAGGCAACGGTGTGACAAAAACATACACAAAGTATTTCCCAAACTGGGCACTGAATCCAGGACCTCGAGGTCTACAGTTTATTAACCTAGACCCTGCGATTAACCCAGGAAAGCGATACAAAGTAACTACCATCAGAGGAAACGTAAAAGCCACCACAATCGTATAAACTGGGTCAAATCGTCCCGTATTCGCAATTTTCTGAGGTGCGATATCGAAAATTATCGGACGGGTTATTACTACGCGGGTCGCACCGGCCCCTGCAGTCAAACCTTTTTAAACCAACCCGTACTCTACTGCCACTCTTGTTTGGTATTGTGCTGATGTTAAAACAATTCAGACGTTTTGAACAAATTTTGTTTTGTTTTTAATTTGAAGTAGACTTCGGAATAATTTGTTGTAAAACTTGCGCATAAATTGCTTCGTTTCGGCTTGGGTGTAGCTTAGTTGTTAACAGATTCAGTTAGGAGCTTATCGCGAAACTTTACTCCCCTTCCTCCAAAATATAGTTTCGTTAGCCTAATTAACTAATTCCAAGCTAGTTAGCACATTTCCATATTTGTGCCGCATCGGATTGTAGATTTTGCTTCCTTCCCACCAATACTTAAACATATTATTATTAAATATTCTCTCTTTTTAGTATGGTAGTTTAATGGTAGTATTATTAAATTTTGTGATTGAAATGCAATGGCAAATGAATAAAAAAAAATAACTATGTTACCTAACACCTATAAAGGAGACCATTCTTATGAGCCCAAACACGCTATATCTGCTGCAAGTTAATGAGGAGTTGGGTATTTCGCTTACTATTTTATGCTACAGCATCAGCTTAAGGTTACCATGTGATGAAAATGCCACCGAAGTAACACCAAATCTCGAAATAATCGGACTTGCTAAAGTACGAAATGAGCTGCTTATCTTCAAGCGCCTGAATAAATCTTTCCAAATTATAGCTTAGAACTATCTAGATCACATCAATTTCCGATAAAAAAAACCGCAGCAAAGTCCATCCATTAATTACAGAGCTACGATGCCACAGACAGGCATACAGATACACACCTTAAACTTATGACATCCCTCTTTTTCAATAATCAGGAATTAACTATGGCGTAAAAAAGCAGAATACAGATTACCGTTTGAAACTACTGCTATCTACTATTGCTTTTTTTTTAACTTTATAGTATGAGATGTGTTTTTGTTTTCCGTGTGCAATATTGTACCGATAATAAACTTCTTTCTTTCTATCGAAAACTTTCACGTCGACAGAACTCTTAATAAAACGTACGCATGCTCACGCCTTTTATCCCCGAAGGGGTAGACAGAGGTGCAACTAGTACACCCATTTTTCGCTGTGCGTATTCCGTCCCATGATGTGATAGGGGGCGAGTCTATCGCCATATCGGGCACAAATTCCAGACTCCGGGCTGATACTGAGTAGAAAAACCCAATATCATTTTGCCTGAACCGGGAATCGAACCTGAGACCCCAGAATTGCAGTAGTACCGTAATACAATTACGCCACCGAGGCAGTAGTTTATTCACGTAAATCACGCGTAACTAATCTATAAGAGAATATGAAAAGGGATATTTATCTTTATAGGCCTTAGAATATCAATGAATAGATTATACCAGATGTTTTTATATTATACTGTATTAAAAATTCAATGAAAGGACACATTAATCCAAGGAACTAATGTCAATAGTTAAGAAACAACGTTGTATTTTGCAAAATAGAATTTTATTACTAACGAGCTTTTGCCCGCGGCTCCGCCCGCGTGAATGAGTTTTCCCGGGACAAAAGTCCCGCTTTATATTTTCCCGGGATAAAAAGTAGCCTATGTGTTAATCCAGGACATAATGTATCCGTGTGCCAAATTTCATCGAAATCCGTTCTGTAGTTTTTGCGTGAAAGAGTAACAAACATCCATACATCCAGACATCCATACATCCATACTTACAAACTTTCGTGTTTATAATATTAGTAGGATGTAGGTTACGAATATGGTATTTTTTTATAAAACCAGACGCTCGGTGAATGGCAAGTGGTACAACTGACCTTAAATAGTAGAAATAGTACTGGAGACTTCATGATAATGAAGTATTGTAAGTTACTACGATCCAGTGGCGAAGGGTGAAATTTTTCAAAAGGGAACCCGAGGCAACCTATTTTTGCCTCAGTTAACATATCGCACGGTATTCACGGTATAGGTCAATTTAACGGAAAACTAAAACTTCGACAGTGGATTAGTCTTAATTCTAATTCAATAATCTAAATTGTTACAAGAACAGCATAAGTATAAGAAATATAATCACGATATCTAATACCTACATTTGTTTATTAATTTGTTATAACTTTTTAAGTAAATGTAATTTCTACTAACAAAATATATGTTATTCGTCATACAGACCAGCAGTTAACGTGTTCATAAATACCTCATATTATCTATATAAATAATCAACGTTATTCGTAAAGTTTTACTTGGTATCGGCGTGCCCTTTAAATTCATAAAATATCATAATTATTTACTTCTAACAAACATTTCATGTCTGAAATTAAAAGCTAATCAGATTTACAAACAAATAATATACTTACGTGAAAGGAGACGCTACACTAATCACAAACAGTAATTTCCATAACAATGCACTACATTAATTTGTATTTACTAATTAAAAAACAACTTCTAAACAACACATAACTGTCAATAAATAAATTGAATTTGACAATACACAGACATCGTAAATCGGTATCATAATAAATTATGACGTAAAAAGTGACAACAATACATAGTCGGTTAACGTGAAGCCGAGAAGGCTCGGGTTCCCTTTGCCCATAACTTTGGCGCGATTCCGACGAATAGAGAAAGATAGCAAGTCATAGAAAGTCTTAGAAAGTGCTGCCACCTATGTCCAATAACATACTACGACATGAACCCGGTGGCCAGCGGGTTACCTCGCGCCCGTGGCTCCACAATTTCATATTGGTAACGGAATTTCTAGGAAAAAAAATACAAGGCGCGCCATCTAACGTTACTTAAACATTGTTTATTAATATAACACATCGATATCGATTATGTTAACAAACAACAGGCAGATGGCCGATAGATGTCATTATTAAGTGATCATTAATGTTGTAAGTTAGTTACAACTTGTAACTATTATTATTGTTCCTAGCTTAGTATTTTCTAAATTTATAATTTACTAACTAATATATTGTGAAGTACCCAAAACCTAAAAGGGAAGCCGGTAGGAATCGGGTTATATGGACGCTTCGCCACTGCTACGATCATGAGTCCCTAAAAAGGTATCCAATCATGGCCTTAATATTAGCTTTCAACTCGTACTGCTATTGCTATGATATTGTCCACAGTCATACTTGAACACACATGCTGCAGTGCGACAAATAGACAAAGCAGTAATACATAACACTAACACATTTAAAACATTTGAATAATCTACGACCTACTTACAAAATAAATAACAAAAAGCCAATGTACTACTACACATTCAACAAAATTGTAAGGGAACCCACGTGAACGGCACCCTCTGTGAGGAATTTGAAACAACTACGATGTTTTGAAACTGTATCCATTGTGCCGCGTTACAAAGAACCGAGTCAATTTTTATTAGGTTTATATTGAAAAACGGATTTAGAAATGATTTAGGGGGATACACACCCCTGTACATAACAATATAGTATTTCAATCATTTGAAACATTTGAACGCGCTCGCATACTCACGCCTTATATCCCCGGAGGGGTAGACAGAGGCGCAACTAGTGCACTCACTATTCGCCGTGCGTATTCCGTCCCATGACGTGATAGGGGGCGAGCCCATCGCCATATCGGGCACAAATTCCAGACTCCGGGCTGATATTGAGTAGAAAAGGCTCGCCCCCTATTTTATTTTTTTATTTTATATATTTAATTCAGATTACATAATCCATATACATTAAAAATCAAATTAACAAGATATCAACAACTTATTAGCTACTACATTAATTAATTGTTATGTCACATTTCCCAGAACTACTTTCATCCAATAATTTTGGAAAGGACAGTCAAACCGCTCAGCAATCACGTTTAGCATGGCGTTACTACTGTTTCTTAGGCGCTGCAGCATGGAAGACGATTTTTTGCGAATTATGGCTTGAAAGCCATCTGTTCGCGCTTCCGCAAACATATGAGACGCACTGCATCGCCACGGCAGACGCAACAACACCCTAAACGTATTGTTGTAATGAGGGCGCAGAGCTCTGTAAGCCCGTTTTGTATAACTCACCCATAGGCTACTCGAGTAGAAGGATTGGCAATAGGCTTTAAAAAGCGTCACCTTCACTGCGTTCGTACATCGAGCAAACCTACGGACGAGCATATTACTCCGTACTGCCAGAGCCCTACGCTCCCTTTCAATATCCTCATCATCCTGAAGGTCACTGGTCACAATGTGACCGAGGTACCTGAAACTTTCAGAAAACTATCACATCATGGGACGGAATATGCACGGCGAAAAGTGGGTGCACTAGTTGCGCCTCTGCCTACCCCTTCGGAGATAAAAGGCGTGCGTACATAACTGTCGCCTGGATTCGTCTCTGCCCTGTAATGCCCGTATGTTCCGGCTTTTGTACGGGACAAAGCATTTTTTATTCAGTACTAGAGCAGGAAATAAATTGAATAGAGGGTATATAATGCAGTGTACAGAAAGGATTTATCCTTAAGCACGTTAAGAAATAACGTATTCTATTAATTGAATTAGACCACGTGGTCACATTTCAATTATTAGTTACATTAATTTGGGTGCATCTACTTAAGACACCACGCAGACGCTCTCAAGTTTTAGAAACACTATAATAGATGCTGAAACTTCAGCAAATATTAGTTTTGTTGTAGTGTAGTGTTTCTGGGCAGTAAGATGAGAACGTCGTTGCGACGGTCTAACACGAACTAAATCTTAAACCAGTGAGCTCTGCTCTCAGATGAGTAGCTTGCTCATTTGGGCATATATTTTTAAAATATATACTATATACACGAATGGTAACAATAACACAATAATTTCATAAATGTGCAGGGCGCTAGTGATCGGTAGGTAATCAAACAAACCGGACAAGTGCAAGTTGGACACGCGTACCGAGGGTTCCGTACAAACTTGTAGGTAAGGTAATCTATACTATTATTATAAAGCTGAAGAGTTTGTTTGTTTAAACGCGCTAATCTCAGGAACTATTGGACCGATTTTGAAAATTCTTTCACTAATAGGAAGCTACATTACTCCTGAGTGCCATCGGCTACTTTTTATCCCGGAAAACTTTTTAACGCGGGTGGAGCCGCGAGCGATACTAGTCTAAGTATATACGTTTAATAATTCGCCAAAATGAATTATTAAAATTAATTAAATTTTGAAAAATACTAATAGTAAATTTGGTTTTATTTTTGTTATTAACGTACATATCTCCGGTTTTCAGATTTTTTCTTCACATGTGGTGTAAGAACTTGCTTCTTCCCAAATGTTATTATTCTAAGTCAAGGAGAAGTACCCTAGAGGTTGTACGCCTCCACCCTTCCAGGTGGAAGCTTAGAGAATTTTCTCTAAGCTTCCACCTGTATAATATAAACATTAAACATACTTGTCAAAATATACGAACATTAGAAAATTCATTTCTTCCTTAACTTGATAGCACGCGTCGACAAGAATAAACAACCGCGAAATAATGTAACAATTCCCATACCTACGGGCAAAACAATATCTCACATGTAAGGCAAATTGTGGGGAAAATCATCGTTTTAAGCAGACGCGGCGCGAATCCACAAAGGCTTTTATAACCGGTGTACAAAAGGTTTCGTATGTGATAATTAATTAGT
Organism: Sphinx pinastri; assembly: GCA_947568825.1. Taxonomy (NCBI): domain Eukaryota; kingdom Metazoa; phylum Arthropoda; class Insecta; order Lepidoptera; family Sphingidae; genus Sphinx; species Sphinx pinastri. The sequence goes on from OX387615.1 coordinate 3,727,047, forward strand.
TTATTTTTGAATGTGTACGACTACGTGGACGTAACATGTTTTTTTTTTATGAAAGCGTGTTATGGTCGTATTTTGGGGACCTTCCATTGCTAAGATAGTTCAAATTTCGAAAATATCTACATTCTACACAGATATTACAAATATGTTTACATAATTTGAGAAAAAAGATATTCTTACGAGTAACTTTCTCAAAACCCTTCCGTTTACTATGTTTTCTATACTAATATTATAAAGAGGAAAGATTTAATTGTTTGTTTGTTTGTAATGGATAAACTCAAAAACTACTGGACCGATTTTTACTAATTTCTTTTATAAATTCTTTTACTAATACTAAGCTACATTACTCTTGAGTGCGATAGGCTACTTTTTATTCCAGAAAAATATTTTTACCCCGGAAAAACTTTTTCACCCGGGCAAAGCCGCGAGCATAAGTCTAGTAATCTATAAGCGGAAAAACGAGCTGCGTTAACAACCTGAAAGAATCATGATTGCGTTGCCGGTCAAAAGGCACAGGGATTAAAAAAAGATAGGGACTACGTGGCTTCCACATCTTACCATTAGGTGGTGATAAGATATTTGTATCTGCCCAGTTAGCAACCACCGTCCATCATCATCATCATCATGATGAACCACTATTCACAAGGTGTAAAACCCGCCAATGTGGCCCACGTTAGTGTGTCGCGGTCCCGGATCAGCCTGAGTATCATCAAGATTTTCAGACGGACCTGTCAAAAGCGCCCTATGTATATCTGGTTCCAAACAGGCCGGCATAATTGTGTCGACTGGCGAGAGGTCATCTCTAGTCAGTCGACAGTATCTGAATTCTACTCAACTTACCATTAGGTCTGGTAGGGACACTTTACCGAGTTTAAAAGAAAATAAGACGCAATAGCAAGCCGCTACTCCACGTGTCTATAAGACAGTAGGTGGCTATTCGCGCTGTAGACAAATGTCTAAAGCGTGGCTCTATCTAACCGCAAAGCCACGAGTCCCTTATTTACCCCTTAACACAAGGTCAATAAAACGTCGTGACACAATATAGATCCCTTTACGACCAATGAAGTATAGTTTACGACCTTGTACCACTCAAAATGACTTGAAATATCTCGCTCTGTTTTAAATCCAGAATTTTGCAATGTTATTTTTTTAAGCTTCTTTTTAAGTTGACAATGGAACTGCGAAACTGAAAGGGTAATTTGAGCATAATAAAGGGAAATGTTTTAAATATTCCAACAAGAAATGTAAATGTTTTAATAAAGCATTTTTTTCTTTTATTTTGTGAGTACATTTTGTTGAGGAAATACGCACTTCAATGGGAAGTCTTACTGACATATTTTTCTACGTAGTATATTTAAATGGTCGTTCATTGTACCAAATATTATTTAATTAATCTCCCTTTTGTTCTCAAATAGTCGTACCGTACTATGAGCCTCTGGGTCCGGTTTTAAGGTTGAAGAACAAAAAATTGCTTGTATTTTTCATTCTCAGTAATATATTTACCACTTTCAAGCTACTTCAAAGCACTCAATGAATACAACACGCAACAAATCCGTGTAGAATGGTAGTAAAAAAGTATAGGATTAGAAAAAGAGGGGCAACAAGCTCTTTACAGCGGTCGAGTCTATAAAACCCAAGAAATAGGAACTGGCGGGAGTGAGCTAAACTAAATTTAGATTTAATGAATGCACAAATTATACGAAACTGCGCATCCTGCACCGCACAGATAGTGTGCGTGCAGTAGTTTAGTTTTACGGAGGCAGACTTAAACTGCAAGCATTTCTAACGCCAAGAAGCAGTGTGCATGCACTGTTGTCCTTCAGACATTGTAGCCAGTGTAACTACATGACATAATGAGACTTATCTTATGTCTCAGGATGACGAGCGCAGTGGAATTCCACACAGTACCTACCTTGTAACTCAAGGTGCTGGATGGTGTTGCTACTGTTTATGGGTGGTCGTATCGCTTACCATTAGGCGAAAGGCATGCTCGTCTCGTCATTCAAAAAAAAAAAAAAAAAATGGTGGTTACAGTATTGAATTATAATGCCGCTTTTATAAATGAAAGCCCATTTCTAGAATAAAGTTCCACTATTGACTAGGTCTATCTGAGGACTAAATTTCAACTAAATTAAATTATAAGTATTCTGCGTTTAATTCTAACAAATATCTTCACAAACTTTGGAAATGTTTTCGTGCGGGGCGTACCTATATGTGGAGGTGACAAATTACAGTGTTCATAGAAAAACAACGTGGATATCAGTCTTTCTTCCAATATCCAAATAAAATTATCTTTTATTATTTTTACGAACCAAAGAAAATGTGAGTCAAGTACATGTGACAGGGTGATACCTGATATGACATAGGTAATTCTAGCACACATCGATATTGTAGTTACTTCGCAGTACAATGGTAAAAGAAACACCTCAAAATCACAAGCATAATAAATAACCTTTGACAAATTAACAAAAACTTCGATATGAAAATGTGCGAAACACCCTACTACCTCAAAATCAACTACACTACGACATCCAAAAACAAAAGACACATGATACACACAGCGACCGATACTTCCAATGTGCCTATCTATATTTGTCGTCGTACGGGAATAAATGTAGGAACAATAAACTGCGTCGTGTTCGCGTGTTCGCGTGTTTACGTCTTTACCGGACGGCTTGATTGATAGGAGTCTGTTCAGCGTTAGACTAGCCGTGGGTGGTGAAAACTGTCTTCGTAAGGACTCATTTCTAATAATAAAGGCAAAAATGAACTGAGACGTTGTAATTAGAAAAGAAGATTCCACAGTAGCAGTATAGTACATAAGAAGTTATTTGATTAGAGTGGCTCTTTTAAACGAATTGCTATTCGGAGTTAGACAACGTGTGTAGCAGTGAAATAGGCCGTTATAATTCTTGTGACCATCAAACGATAATTTTTAAACCGGTCTGTAATGACGTCTTGTCACATTAATAACTGGTTATACCTAATAGCGGAGAAGCGTTGATGTAGCCTCGCCTTCCGCTATATATTCAACGGTATTATATTTCATAACACAAAAAAATAAGATATATCATTGCATTGCACACAAAACAAGTATCAACTATAAATTCTTTCACTCGCGAGACGTTTACTAAGTAATAACGATTTTCTTTTACTTAATGTTCCTATGCATATTTTATAGTATTCTCATAAAATCTACTGGAAGAGAGTTGCGGATGTTTGCTTCTACAAAATACATTTTTACGAAGGTGCGAACGGAGTGTATCGATTACCTAACACCGAGTAATTGGTTCACCTACATTCGTCTTAGGGTTTACAGGAAGCTAGATATCTTTAACGTGCATTTGACGTGTTTATTTAGCTATTGGCTGTTTTAAACGTGTTAGTACTCGCTTGCTCGTGGATTCGTAAGCGTGTAGGAGTTTTTCCGGGATAAAAGTCCTGCTATATTATATTTTCCCGGGATAAAAGCCTATGTCCTTCGTGGAGTCACAAACTATACCCGTACCAAATTTTATAAAAATCCATTCGGTAGTTATTGAGTTTATCGCGTTCAAACAGACAGACGCGGCGTGGGCTTTGTTTTATTATATTTAAGGAGGATTGATTAACAAACTGTATGACAACTTGTTGTATATGGATGATTCTAAAAAAAAATCGCTTTGTGGATTTGAGCGAAATTTGGCACATAGAAAACCGCGTGGCTTGAATATGGGCTACTTTTAATATTGGAGAACACTGTAGGACCTCCATGCCGCGAAAGAAATCCGGGGTTTAAGCTTGTATAGCATAAAATAACATTTGCACAACTCTAGAAAATAAAGTAAATAAAACGAAAGACAAAGGGATCATAGCGTTCTCTAAACAGGGGATGAAATATCTTCGGGACCGTTGAAATTACGGAAATATCGATGATGCACCTAAATATCTACGCTATGAATGACAAAATAGATTGGTAGGTTAATAAAATTTTATATAATGAGACGATCTCGTCTGATAATAATTGCCAAAACCAAAATGAATATAAGTTGCACGACATAAAACTTAATGACACTCGTTCAACCTGAGAATATAAATGTATCATAATGAAGTTTATAATATAATCTCATAGGATATTCAAGAAATACCAGAAACATCATCTTTAGTCTTCTTTTCAAAATACATTTCTAATAATTAAATTTAAAAATCAATTGGATCTAGTTACCGTGAAATATCTCTTCCATCTGCATTGTGTTCCGCTAACTGAAAGATCGTCTGTGTTGTGTCTTGCTTGTCTTGAAAAGAAGAAATCTTTATATAATAACGTAAGTAATGTCTGTTTGTATAAATACAAACGTCTGGAAAATAATTTGTATTTGTTGCAAAGCCTCTATAATGAATATTGTGGTTGGTAAAATCTATTAATAAAATATCTAAGGTTCTCTTCAAAAGAAGTAATTTTCTGGAATTGTCACTTGTAATGGCTTCTTTTTCTTGAATATTTTCTTTATCTGTGTCAAAGGCTGGGTATAATACACCATTCTATTTAGGGGAACTCGGAATTTGACCCAAATTAGGGTGGTTTAGAAGTCAGTTTGGCAATTTCGATTTTTTTACGTACGATCCTAGTCGACAACATTCCTTCCTTCTTCATTGTTGCTTTTTAATACAATCCTGTATATAAATATTATATTAAAAAAATACTTTAAAGATAAGGGATCTATTGCGAATTTGATCTATGTTTTTGTTTATTGCATTGAATGACGAGACGAGCATAACGTTCGCCTGGTGGTAAGCGATACGACCACCCATAAATATTAGCAACACCATCCAGCACCTTGAGTTACAAAGTACTGTGTGGCATTCCACTGCGCTCGTCATCCATAGACATAGGATGTCAAGTCTCATTATGTCCAGTAGTTACCCTGGCTACAATGTCCTTCAAACCGAAACACAACAGTGCATGCACACTGCTGCTTGGCGGTAGAAACAGACATTGCGGCGACCTACCACCAGTTAAATGCTTGGTTCATTATGCATTGAATTAAGATAACCATAACACCACACCAATATACCACAAAACCACATACTTAATTCCTTGAAAATAACATTTTTCAATACGTTACTTCAACTTTAGATGGAAAATAAAAACATGTAAATTTCAAACAAAATAAATATCACTATATAGTTATTTTAATTTTATATGCCCTAATGCCACTACTTCTACTGTAAGAAAATTCGTCTGAGCGGTATCACACCTGTAATCAGCAATACACTCACGTATTTTCCATATTCTCACTAAACTACAATCAATATTTGATAAGAAAAATTCAGAAAAGTAAAACTTTGGTGAAAATATTCGTTATTCATGGATGTTTTTTGGCATAATATAATAATGTTAGCAGTGATTAACATCAGTGTATGGTTTCATTTATTAACGCACTGTCAAAATGACCCTGTACATAGGTCTCACATGTATTAACCCGTCAACGCCCGCTTATATTATATAGTTATAAGCTAATTTCCTTATCTAAATGGACACCGGTGTCCACCGCGGGCGTTGCAGGATTAATTTCTCACTCTTCATACGATCACAGACACTATCTCCTTGTAACCTATCCTTGGCCTTCCTATTAAGTAGCACAAATACGCATCTTAAAAAATTAACCACACCCTCAACTCGTTAAACTCGCGAAACTCCAGCTTATCCCACATTACTTTAGGATTAATCTTCGCTGAATACTGGTTCAGGGCCGGCTGCAGGCTATTTTCAAAATGGGGCCACGGATTAATAAAATGGCGTCATTATTTCATACTTTAACAACCGCGGTGAGACGGATACAGAAACTATGTAATTTACATTCGTTTTAACGAGCGATCTACTCGTTCGTGCATTACTGCAATTTCCTACGCAATAAATATTTATTGCACTCTTAATATGAACAATGTTTGTAAAAGTTTTTAATGAATAGCCGGGTTTCGTGGTTTGTTAATGATATTATATTTTACGTCAAAAATAATTTATTGCAGTAGTCACGAATAAAATTTGTTATAATATTTTTAGTCTGGCTTTTAAGTAACGAGGATAAAATTTCTCACAGTACTTCTTTTGTGTGGCTTTTAAAATAAAATAAAATACTTTATTCATCACATAGGCGAACATAGTTGCACTTATGATAAGTCAAGATACATTAAATTGATTATAATAATTATTATTTGATACAAAAGGTCACTTACATAACTACCGACATTTTTATTGAGAGCAAAAACAATGATGAAAACTAAAAAGCCAGCTCGGGCTGGCAGGAAAGGGGATATAAAAAATAGAAAGAGATCATTTTTATTAAAAAAATATGGGAGGAACGCGTCGCGATCCTCACCGGTGAGGACACTACAGGCCCTAGCCTAGCTAACCTACCAAGGTTACGAAAGAAACACATAAATTGATTATTGAACCAATAATAATTTTAAAAGAAGTTTTGCAATTTGCTCAGTCTAATTTACATAGGTAAACGAAGACTCGAGGCTTCAAAAAGCAAAAGAAGTGTCTATCATAATATTCCCAAAATTCAGTCACACCCCAAAGTATGCACCAGCTCCGACACTGTGGTCGTTAATCTTCAACACACCGCGGAATACCGTTCACAATGAAATTTCACTTCGAATTTCACCAACAATATATGGTTTTTGCGACTATCGGAAACCAGATCGTCTTAATGCGATCTTAGCCTGGAGTTAAGAGATTAGCGATTGAGGTCAGCTTGCTGTCTCAGAGAAGTTTATCTGTGACGACGACCTATCTACCCAATACGCATAGCAACGTGATATTGGATATCTCCTTTAGTGTAGTGGCGTACATAGACAAGAATTATCTGGGTTCGATTACCAGATTGGGCAATTTTGTGTTTTTATAATGTTTGCTTGGATATGATCGTTGATGCAGGAAAGCGGTAAAAAAACTCAAATAGATCTTACAATATGTTTGAAAACGATCCACTGTTTCAAATGCCTAGCATGTATAATGATTTAATGAACATAATGCTAGCTATAATATTTTTTGTGTAATTCAGGGACCTATTTCCTCACTTTAACCTTTTCTAAAAGTTTGCGAAATGCAGGCCAAAATATCTTATAAAATTAAGAAAGTAAAGGGTTATAGACATTAGTGCCTTTATACCCTATATCCATATGTAAATTTTAAAGCATACGCTTTGTCTGCTCCAGGCGCTGCCGACAAGGAGGCCGATGAGGAGGAAGGCACAACAGGAGCAGCGGCACCCGCTGAGGACACTGAAGAGGAACCAGAAAGGGGCAAGCACATACTGCCTCTTACAACGCACCCGCCCCCTATGTGAGTATTTTTTAACTTATCTGAGTATTCTAATAATATCTACCAACGAAAGCCGTTGACAGAATTAGGCCTAAATCTTACTTACCATACCATACCATACCAGTCCTGTATTATATACTGCACACTGCTGAGCACGGGCCTCCTCTACAACTGAGACGGTTTAGGCCTTAGTCCACCACGCTGGCCTAGTGCGGGTTAGCAGACTTCACATACCTTCGAAATTCCTATAGAGAACTTCTCAGATATGCAGGTTTCCTCACGATGTTTTCCTTCACTGTTAAAGCGAGCGATAATTGACAAAGAATACACACATAACTTTTTAGGAAAGTCAGAGGTGCGTGCCCTTGGGTTTTGAACCTGCGGACATTCGTCTCGGCAGTCCGTTCCCCTCCCAACTAGGCTATCACCGCTTACTAAATCTTACTTGCAATTCGCAAATCTTAATAGCTCACCATTATAAAAATGTAAATGAATCTCTTGTGCTGTTTTTACGTAATACGTATATTACAACATTATTCATGTCACAAAATCCATAACATTATATTTCTAGAATGTATTTTCAATTTGATGATGCCGGAAATCTTAGCTTTCATTGCAAAAATCATTAAACAAATTAATAACACTTATTTGTTTCAGTGAGATATCCGCAAGTCAGCAGGACTTCTTCAAGATGTTGGACGAGAAGATTGAAAAGGTTTGTAATTTAAAATTTCTTCTTACTATACCTATACCACTATTTAAAATTACGAGATAACAAGATTATTGTTTACAGGGCAAAGACTACGACTCGTCGAGCGAAACAGAAGTCCGACTAGAACAGGAAAGACGAAGGATACTCATAGAGCAGTGGCGGTCAGCTTCCCAGTCCACGCAGTTCTCTTTCTCGCACCCCAGCCCTCCAACTCCGGCGAGGAGGCGCGGCCCTCACAGGCCCATACCGCAGCCTCCCGAGCGGCAGAACAGCCCGGGCTCAAGCAGAAGATGCTACCGACAACAGCACGTCCCCGACGGCATGTCGCCGCCTCCCAGAAGAGCTCACAGCGCCCAGTCACATCACCAGGAATCTAAACAAGTAAACGGAGATAACTGGCAAGACCTAACAAAATCTCCCGTCAAAAGACCGCAAAGTGCAGGAGCTAATTGGAAAAACAATCCCAAAGTAGCGCCTTACAACCAAAAACCCAAGAAGGAGGAAATCAGACACAAAGACGCAGATACGTCTGGATCGGGAAGAGATATGTCCCAAATAACATTCAATCCCACATTCCAAACCCATAGTCCAGCTCATACTGCCAAACAACAGCCGTACATAGCTCAAATTATAAGTTATCCGATGTCCCAACAAGTGACACCGCCGTCGCCTCCGAAATACATTGCACCTCCTGAGGAATACCAGGATCCTCAAAATAATGTTGTAGATAATAAACAAAATAATCAAAGACAGACGCCAACGACGCAAGTGACGACGCAGTCTCATATATACTACATCCACGGGAACGCTACTACGACCATGAACCAAGACCTAGCCCAGCAGCGACAACAGACTGCGCTACATTTGCAACAGTATGTAGCGATGAAGCAAGCGCAGCAACAGATGTTCACGTACTTGCAAAGAAGTCCGCATACTGTATTTCCTAATGTAGACTTTACTCAAAACCCGCCCCAGGCTCGTATGTACGAAGGCGAAGAATTCGCTGCTCAATACGGCCATCCAGCCTTAAGGCCGCATAGCGCTCCACCCGTCAGCGTGGTTAGGCCGGTGGCCGTGCCTCCAGGTTTCGGGATGCCGGAAAGTTCACACATGGTTCAAGTGCCGATGTGGCCTCACATGACTCCGGTCGTGTCTACAATGGGACCGTGGATGCAAGGACAAATCCCACCTGAAATGCAGTACTATCCCCAAACACAATTTGTGCCTATGTACCGGCCGAACTCAGCCGGATCCGCCGGGACGTTGACAAGATATCAGAAGAAAGAAACGAGTGATGGTGAAGTGAAAAACGTGTGCCAAAGTATAAACCTAGTCAGACAGAAACCGATAGGACAGATAGTGTCGCTGCCAGGGCAGGAGTTGACCGTGTGTAACAATGTGAGTGAGAGTACGAGTCCCGCGAGCGTCAGCACCGACAGTGGCGTGTCCCCCGGCAACAGCGTGCCCAGCTCCAAGAACGCGTTCACTGCCGCCACCGCCGGCGACACCACCACTCTCATAGACAACAAGAACAAAAAGAACAAGTCCGTACAACCCACGAGATCTCTAAAGAATTCTAAAAGTCTAGACTCTTAGGAACATTTGTAATTATGTAGATTTTCTAAATGTACGTAGAGTCGAGTCGATATGACTGTGTATAGTGAAATTAGATTCCAAAGTGCTTATTGTATTATTGTGATTTTATCGAGAAAGTTTTTTTTATCGATCGGTGTTAAAGTCGCTCTTATTGGTGTAGTTACAATTTATCTTTAAAATGGATATCAATGCTTTCACTGCAGTTCGATTGCGAACGTAATTTAATTAAATTCTTCGAAGCGAATCACTCTATAATGTTAGCCATATCTGTTGTAAACACTGCGTAAAAATATGAAAAGAAAATGTATTTCATAAGTTATTTATTACATTAATTTAATTTGAAACGGGTAATTATTTTATTTAACGATAATAAAATCTATTCGAACCTAAATGTATGTTTAGACAAAGACATGTAAATGGTACGTCTAAGTGCCGAATAAATGCATTTTAAATTATTCAATAATAATGATGAAGAACATTAACATGTTTTATTTATTACAAGCAAGCGGTTACCCTACATTACAGATCTAATCGAGAACTGAGTATGAAAATACATACATGTTGAATTTTTTTATTATAAAAAAAAATCGTGGAAATTTTTACTATCGTAAACTTTTATAATAATAAATGAAGAAGTTAATAATTTTAATAAACATAAATAAATAATTTCTAGTATCCACACAAGTTGCTATGGTTAACTATAAAGGACCGAGAGCTATGTGCCCGGAAATTATTGGGAATCTTGGGAAACCCCAACAGTGTTCGGTAGAATGACAGCAGACTGACAACCAATATCTCGATCGAAATGCTTGCTGCACCGGAATTTGGGGGTTAATGGACGATGCATACGTCATACATGTAGATGCATGCCTGTTTATCACGTACACATAGATAATATCATGCTTGTACCCCAGAGGTGGATAGACTATGGATACGGACAGTGCATTTTTAATAAGTCAGTTAAAAATATTTTATTCTTCGTCATTAAAATGTACATAGTATCCAATTAAAATTTGAGTATTTAAATTTTTAAATCTAATTTTAAATCAAAGCAACACTCAATTATTATTAAGGAATAGACCAAAGTAGGTGTCTTGTTTAAAATATCATTAATATTTATACATACATACATACTCATGCCTTGAATCCCCCAGGGGTAGGCAGAGGTGGAACAAGTACACCCAATTTTCGCCGTGCATATTCCGTGCATATTCGTCATATATGATGTGATAGGGGCGAGTCTATCGCCATATCGTGCACAAATTTCAGACTCCGGGCTGAGTGAGTAGAAAAACTCAATATCACTTTGCCCGAACCGGGGATCGGACCCGAGACATCAGCATTGTAGTCGTACCGTAATACAACTACGACCACTGAGGCAGTCGAAACTAATATTTATGTAAATACTTACTTAAGTCCATTTGAATTTTTTCACAGCAATGTACTGGATTCACCCAATTGGTTGTTATATAATTTATATTTTATACCCATTAAGTTTAACTGATACAATTCCTTCGTGCAACAAAATTGAGATTGAAAATTGTGTCAGCATTTAGCAGAAGACTGACTCTTTGATCTGTTAATGTTTCCGGTCGGCGTTCATTCCATTTCCGTGTAACTTCACGGATGTTTTTGTTGACTGTATTCTACTGAGGAAAACACAAATGCCAGATCACTATGCCATACATAAAAGGGACAAACTAAATGTAAATAAATATCTGCCTAATTTAATAATGTCAGGTCTCAACTCAAAAGTTTTATCAACCAAAAATTGATTCATTAAGCAGTCTTGTATCATTTCAAGGAAATGAAAGATCCAGTATTAGTGAAAGCAATAAATAAAATTAAAAGGAACTATTAAGTAATCACGAAATCAAAAACGTTTAAACGATAAAATTATTTCGTATATCGACGGTAGAAAGCGGAAATGTCGTATCTCGGAAAATGGCCAAAATGACTTATTACTATATTATTGATCAGAAAAAAAAGCCGCGTCGAATGGTCTGGGTCTCGTCTTCTTACGAAGAAAAAAAATTATGATACGCCATCGATTTTTTTCTAGTTTTTGTACAGTTTATATAAAAAATTGCTGTAAATAGAGAAAAAAACGTTACATTTGAAAATAAAAGAGATACAACAATACGCCCAGTCTAAATAATTGTTACAACATTATTTTTCAATTATGGAGATTGATTTTCGGAGATACAGCATTTCTGTCGGCCCAAAATTTTACGTTGCCAGAGATGTGCGTATAATTATTGAAAAGTTACTACATTTCAAACATTGAATCGGATAGCGAAAATCACACTTACGTCATAGGAACAGAGTATTGTTTTTTTGTACAGTGATTAATACTTTGTCAATACGTCACTCTAGCCAGACCCGCTCCCGTCACTTCGCTCCTACCCCAATGTGTACCTTACCTAGGCCATTCCGAACCAGTTTCTCGACTTCCAAAGCACTTCTTGAGCGACCGCTGCATCGCTCTCTTGCTAAACCCATAGTTTTGGCGTAGCGGGTGATCAGGGTGTACCGCACAGTTTCTTTCGAGGCGGCTTGCTTGTTGATCGGTTTCTTGCTTTGGGATCTGGTCGCCCTCTTCGATGCTTTTCATTGGTGGGAGGAGGCATCCGGACATGGGCAGCATCCGGCCCTGAAGAAGGTGGAGACCATGAAGGCTTCCCTACGTCGAGCTGACGTGGAGGAGTGGCGTATCAGGCCGGAGGCCCAGACAGCGGGGTTCAGGGTTGTCGCGGTAGTGCGCCCGGTTTACTGCGTGGCTGGACAGGCGCCATGGCCCGGCTACGTTTCACCTGATACAGATACTTACCGGGCATAGCTGCTTCGGTGAGTAACTGTGTCGAATAGTAGGCGCAGAGGTTTCGGCTGTTTGTCATCATTGTGACAACTGCCCGCTGGATACGGATCAGTACACATTGGAGTTTTGGTCAGTCTGGGACGAGGAGCGCAGCGCTCTCAGAGCAGTCGTCGGAGGAGACCTCTCACTGCCGGCCGTGGCCGGTTCTATGGTCGGCAGCCAGAGGTCATGGCGTGTGATGGCCCACTTCTGCGAGGTGGTCCTCTAGCAGAAGGAGAGTGCCGAGAGGGATCAGGAGCGCGAAGATACCTCCCGCCACCAGAGGAGACGTAGAAGACGCTAGGTGGAGGACTGACCGGCATCTCCCACCGTATGGATTGGGGGCGTTTGGAGAAGTCCACCACGGTACGGTACGGTGCCTGTCGTAAAATACGACTAATAGGGGCCACCGGGGGTGGCGGGCGGGCGGCAGGGGGTACTATACCATACCATATCAGCCCTGTATTATATACTGCCCTCTGCTGAGCACGGGCCTCCTCTACAACTGAGAGGGTTTAGGCCTTAGTCCACCACGCTGGCCTAATGGGGGTTGGCGGACTTCACATACTTTCGAAATTCAGAGAACTTCTCAGATATGCAGGTTTCCTCACGATGTTTTCCTTCACCGTTAAAGCGAGCGATAATTTACAACGAAAACACACATAACTTTTTTAGAAAAGTCAGAAGTGGGTTTGGTCAGAACCCTTGGGTTTGGAACCTGCGGACATTTGTCTCGACAGTCCGTTCCACTCCCAACTAGGCTATCGCCGCTTCAAGCAGGGTAGTTCGTCTTTAATGTCGTATTATCTTTTAGTACAATGTTGCGATCTCAGTGATGGAAGATAGCGTGGAAAGTAGGTCTCACGCTGCCCTTGACGCCGATTTTTTCCAACTCCTCCCTATGTTTCTATTTGATTGATTTCATTGCGGGTTAAAGACAGATTAGTGTTCCCTGAGATTCGCCGAGCTTCACCGCTCGGTATCAGTGTTGAGTGTTGCAGTGGCGGGCGTGAGGGCGGGATAGTCACTGCCATTGATGCCGAAAGCGTAGTTCGATGCTTGGGGGATTCTGAGCCCCCCCACCCCCCAACAACAGGAGACAAATATAGTTAGAGTTGAATAGAAAAATTACTGTTTATTTTGTTTATTTATTTGTATTTTTTGTCCTTACATTCTTAAAAAGAAAATAAAAGCGTTTAGTAAAAGATACAGCATTTTATTTTTATAACTTTTATGATACTGCTTGTATGTAAGACGTGGTTTTTTTCATAAACTAGTTCGATTAAATCATATACAGCAATATAAACATGATTGGCATGCTTTTTATTTGAGATACAGCAGATCCGTCGCATCGAAATCTTTATGTATCTTAGTTGGTCATACATTTCACCTCACAGATAAAACATTTCTGCTGCTCGACATTAAAACATCGACTGCTGTAACTAGTACAATATGAATGAAGTAGTAACTTTAGGATATTTCGGTTAACCGTGGAAAGTAAGGTTTAGATTTTTGGAAATATGTTCCAAATCTCAACTTTCTATCTTCACAAATTTACGAGTTATGAATTTTTTAAATCGTTTTTTGGCTCTGGTGTAAAGTTGGATATTTCGAGATACGACAAAATCGCTTTTTACCGTCGATATCTTTCATCACAAAATTTTACCTTAAATATTTAATACATGAACGTCGTTCATACTTGGGCCACACTAACGTCAATGATATTAATTATTATAGCATTAGGCGTTTTGTGACAGCTAGTGTAGCGTCTCTATATTTTTGCCAGTAGTAAATTAGTAGATGTTGCTTGCATCGCCGCCCGTGTAAAATTTCTTTGTCGGTACAAACATTTCACTGTGTATTTTCCAGGATAATAGTGGCCTGTATGTTTATCCAGAACATGAGTGACCTGAGTGCTGAATTTCATTCAAATCTGTTCAATGGTTTCTGCGTCTACTTCCAACAAACATCTAAATATCTTCTCAAATTTTCGCATTCATATAAGTCTAGCTTTTTCTGCGTTTGATTTGTGTTTTTACCCGACTGCGAAAGAAGGAGGGTTATGTTTTTCGAGTGTATGTATGTTTCTTTGGCACGCCCTACAGCCTAAACGGCTTGTCGTACTTTTATGTGAGTGGTATGAATAGATTCGTCTTAGTCGTGAGAGTGTCACTGGGTACATCAAAATGAAAAAATAAACAAAATTAAGGATTTTTGGCGGCAAAAAGCAATCTCGAATAAAAAATGTTTTCAAAATACATCGACTGTGGTATCAAAATAAATATTTTTTAACGGTGATTACGAATATATATATAACTTGAGAACTAAAAAGATCGAATTAAAAAAATATATTTATATTACTCTTCTTTAGTCGTCCCCTTACTTTTTTTTTTTTTAATTTACTGACATACCGGGTTCTACTGCTTTATTATAATAGATTGCGACAATGCGCTAGATATTGTTAGTTTAAACATAGGGTGGCCCCACCGTTACCCATTGTCACCAAGCGAACATCATGACAAACACGGGAACCCGCACCTGACGAAAATACGATCACTAATTTAAATATAAACCGGACTATTTTGTTTATCGATTGAGTCCATTCTGAATGTTTATCTGCGTAGAGTACTAATAAATAATTCAGTTTATTCTACAACAGAGTGGATGGCTTTCAGTAACATTAGCGTTCGAGTCTATTCATTCTTCTGTACTGCTGTTTTATATTTATAGTCGTGGCTATGTATATCATAAAGCAGTAGAACCCGGTGTGTCTGTGGTGTATGTTGAAAGAAAAATAATATAATAGTAACCGGACGACTAAAGAAGAGTAATAGAACACAAATCACCGATTTTTAGAACACTTTTCTGTCTGTCTGTCCGTCTGTCTGTTTGCTTGTTACCGCATATCTCCGAAACCACTAAATTAATTTCTATGAATTTTGGGATGGAGATAGTTTCAGACCGTGGGAGGTGATAGGTTACTTTTTATCCCACAAAAACTCGTTCACGCGGGCGACGCCGCGAGTAATAGGTATTAGTAATAAAAGTGTATAGGCAACTATGACAGGTCATACAATACCAATCATAGTAGTTTCTAGGTTTTCATCGTTGATTTAATCTCAATACCCAATGCATTATGACTGAGCGTTGACATCATCTGATATCTGTGCTAAGTGTTAAGCCCCATTTAGGTAGAGCAATATTCTTTTTTGTGGCTTGTCGAATCTAAGGTAATGCTTGACCCTTGTTCTGAATGTTCAGCAACTGCAGACTTCGTAGAGCGTCGCTGTTTAACATCAGCTATATGTTCCTACATGCCTTTTTGTTTGTCCAATATAAGAGAGGCCACAGTCGCAATCCATATTGTATACGCCCGGTTCTTGTAGAGGTATATGGCACTTGACAGGTGGTAAAAATTTACTAATCTTCTTAGGCGGCTTGAAAAACGTTTTTATGGAAACACGCTTCAGAATGTAGCCAATCTAAGGTAATAGAACTGGGACACGAATGACACGATCAACTGTGGCTGGTTTCACTCGGTTACTGTGACGGCGGCGTAATATTTCGAGCTTGTTGTCTCGCAGTACTTGCTTGACATATAGCAGCTCACCGGCCAGGTGTTTCTCGTCATAGACTCCTTGTGCTGTCTGAATCAAAGATTTGCCCACGGTAGCTAACTGTTTTGGATGGTGATGAGATTCACCGTTCATGTATTTATCTGTGGGTCGTGGTCACGTTTTTTTCTCGAGCTAAAAAGAATATTCAAATCCTCCAGCATCAGCAGATTAGACGTTTATTTCTTAATCAAAGATCTCACAATCTTTCGCATTATTAATATTAGTAACGAGTAAGATACTGCGTAATTATCCCCTTACTGCGCTCATCACGATGCGATGTGCAGTTTTTAATTTCATGATGTCGAATTACATTGGCTATCCTTCAAGTCGAGACATAACAGTCTGCGCACTGCTACATAACTGCAGATTTTTTGGTGATGTCCTATTTATTCCCGCAATAAGAAAGGATGGAAAGATATTTATAGACTTCAACTCAATTACGGCAAGACTAGTCGTCTCAAATCCTTTGTGCCTAGAAGTCGTCCTGTTGCCAAAACGCAATTTCTGCCAAGTCTGAAGCTTTAGCTTGAAAATCCGCAATTTTCTAGTTTCATTCCCAGTAAACTATAAAATGTTCAATATCGTCCGATTTAACGATCTACAGTATAGTAGACCAGTGATTCCTAAAGTGGTTCCGCAAACCTTAGGGTACCGTCAGTTTCCGAAAGTCATCAGGTTTCCATGAAATTACATTCAAGTAACTTCTTTATAATAATAATGATTATAAAAATAGAAAAAATAAAGAATAGATATATTTTTGACGATTCTATTATGATATTGTATGTATACATAAGGTTTTTGTTGTAAACTGCAGTTGCAGTTATTTATAATATAGATGAGGAGGTTGATTACGTAAAAGGACTTTGTTGAGTGTTATGTTGTCGTAAAAGTTTAGAAACCGCTGTAGGAGATAATAGAACGAGATGAACTTGCTATGTCGTAACAGGACGTACTTTAGTACTATTCTGTGGTTCTTTGCCAAAGTCGGCTGATTTTTTCACTGAAACTAGGTTATATACGAGAACAGTGTATCTGCTCTTTATAAAAACATCAAGAAATATTAATTTTTACATTTTAAGCGACTGTCCCAATAGAAGTAGGTTAAAGGAGATGTCCGCTTTTTGTATGGGTGCTGGGCCTCAAAATCTAACCAGGCTCAAACTTTAGAGATAATATTAAAGGGGCAAAATATAGAACTTGGATCCATTAAAAAAATAATTTTAGGACCCTCCATTCATAACTAACTTTTTTCAAAACGTTCATAATAAGTGTAGTTTTTAAGCAAAACAAAATTACACAAATCTCTAAATCGGAGGTGTATAAAATTAAACGATTTAGTGTAAAAGGCTAGTTTTTAGGAGTTCTACCCAAATATATATAGCTAACATTGCGCGGGGCTCCGCCCGCGTGGAAAAGTTTTCCGGGATAAAAAAAGTAGCTTATAGCACTCAGGAGTAATGTAGCTGCTCTTCCTATTAGTGAAAGAATTTTCAAAATCGGTCCAGTAGTTCCTGAGATGAGCGCGTTCAAACAAACAAACAAACTCTTCAGCTTTATAATATTAGTATAGATTAAGTATAGATTAGTATAGATAGGTACTGTCTTGGTTAGAATTTCAGGCCCGTTTTTGGACATGCCCTTTATGTCACTTAAGGTAGGCAGCGAAAACCATATCAAATTGTTGACGAGAAACACTACACTACCATCGTAAGGCTAGATTGGAATTTCAATTATGTACTGTAACGTTGCTAGGAACGTTAACTCTCTTCGTAAACGGACTACCGTTTACATCAGTTTAACTACCAATAGAAACTGTTAATGTATCGTATTGGCTGGTTAAACTGTCACTAGTTTTGACGTACATCTGAACGGCGCCCGTATAAATAAGCGTGCAATGTCACGCGCGCCCTTTTTCTTATAATCTTCTTCGCCGTAGCAACACTACCAACTAACTGCGTGTTGCCACGCACATCGTTGTTCCCGCTGGGGTTTTTTTTCTACGGTGCGGCGTTGACCGCCGACCTTTTCGACGGCGTGGAGTGCTGACTCCATGCTCCGCTGGCGTCGGGAGTGCTGACCCCCGATCCCAGCCACGTGCTCACCGCCATCCCTCCACGGTGCGGAGTGCTGACTCCGCCACGTGCACACCACCATCGTCGTCGCGGGTGCTGGCCCCGACCACGTGCTCACCACTACCATCGCAGTCGGGTGTGCTAACCCCGACCACCTCACCACCGCTGCGCAGACCACGTGGCGCTACCATCTGCCCGGCGAGCTGCCGCCGGAGCTAGCCACGTGCATCAGCGCCGTGCCGTTCGCCTGAATCGGAGTCCCCGCAGGCCAGTGACTCGTTTGCATACCACCAGCAAACCGTACCGAGTGTAACGCGGAGGTGCAAAATAAAGCTCGTACCACGAACCTAAAACCCTGAGTTTCTCTTCTCTATCTATCTAACTATCTACTGCGGCGGCTTCACGCCGCAGTACACCACTATACCACTATACCATACCATACCATACCATACCATACCATACCAACCCTGGATTACATACTGCCCACTGCTGAGCACGGGCCTCCTCTACTGCTGAGAGGGTTTAGGCCTTAGTCCACCACGCTGTACTTATTATCAAGAGACTTATTTACACATTTATATTTAAAAATAAATTGAGTTTGCATTATCTATAGCAGATATAAACCGACTGCATCTGGTTTTTACATTTAATCAGCTTCAGACTAATAAACTTTGAAATGACAACCAAAGAAACTTCTGAAGCCGCTTACATGTGCTCCCCGAATCGTAAAACGGTTTTCGTGTCTCGGAGCAATCATAAACAAATATGGTTACTTCAGTAATTTATACAAATGTCTAACGGTTTTTACATTTTCTGATGTATTAACTGTTTCCGGTTTTATTTTATAAATAATTAGCGAGGAATTCTGTAAGTTTAAAAAAAGAAATTAGTCTGTCTTTTTTGGGTTCACGCTTATTCTATAACTAATTCCATTCAAAATTGGTGCAGTTACTTTAGCATTATTATTGGTTAAAATTATCACAGCTAGTAGCTGTGATAATTTTGCTAAATGCAACGACGTGCTTCTCTATTCTCATTATCGTACGAATAATTAAAAGTAAAAAAAAATAATAATACCAAGCCTGGATCCCGTATTGGTAGTGAGGTAGCTAGGTATTCTGTCCAGCGTGATGGTCAATCGGATGTCATCATTCCCGGACGCTGGGTACTAATACCGCTATTTCCTACTTACTCATTAAGTCTACAAGTAATAGAATTTCACATTACTTTATGAAATGTAAAACGAGGTTATTGGAAGCGCAATATAAGAGTTATCATTCTTGGGTCTATATTTTATCAATATATCTGTATTTTGTCTTACTAATATTATAAATGGAAAAGTTTAAAGATATAAATGGATGTTTGTAAGAAGTAAATGCGGTAACCACTGAATGGAATTGGATAAACTTTGACACATATGTCCCTGATTAACAAATAAGCAACTTCTTACACCGTAAAGTATTAGAACTTCTCCTAGGAAAGGTAAATCAGTCGAAAATAAAATATTCCACGGTTCATGCAATACTTGACAGAGTGGGGTACATATTACGTTTAAAATGAATCAGTGGGAGGACGTCGCGTAATTTTCCTCAGGTAAGCACCTAATCACTTGAGCTGCCCTGTCCGCAACGGTTTCAATTTATAGAGATACTTTTAAAACTTCCATGATTAAAATAGATAAATTGAAATCAGTAAGAATAAGAATCAGATGTATGTTATCTTACTTCATGGTAAACAATTTGGATTCACTAGGGGTCGCTCCACCACAGATGCTGGTGTTGAGCTTATACATAATATATTTGCTGCTTGGGAGGATTCACAGGATGCTTTAGGAGTGTTCTGTGATCTATCGAAAGCTTTTGATTGTGTTCACCATGATATTCTTATCAGGAAATTGAGCCACTATGGGGTTAATGGCATTGCCCTTGATTTATTTAAATCATACTTAAGCAATAGGGTACAATGTGTTGATGTCAATGGAAAACGATCTCCTGGCTCTATTGTTACCTTGGGAGTACCACAAGGCTCAATTCTTGGACCTTTTCTTTTTCTAATTTATATAAATGACTTACCTTATTTCATAAGGGACAATTGTGAAGTAGTGTTGTTTGCAGATGATACTTCCTTATTATTTAAAATAAGTCGACATCAAGCAATTCTTGACGATGTAAGCAATACTCTCTCAAAAATAGTGCATTGGTTCAGCGTTAACAATTTATTATTAAATAGTGAAAAAACTAAATGTATAAAATTCGTCACACCTAATGTCAAAAAAGTTAACGCTAACATTTTCATAAATAGTGACGAGTTGAGCCTTGTGGATACAACCAAATTCTTGGGTATCACATTGGACTCTAAACTTCAGTGGGGTCCTCATATATCTGTACTAGCTAAAAATCTGAGCGCCGCAGTTTTTGCAGTGAGCAGGATACGCCAATTAACTGACATTGAAACAGCAAAATTGGTCTATTTTGCTTACTTTCATAGTTTGATGAGTTATGGAATTTTGCTGTGGGGTGGTGCTGCTGACATTAATACTATATTTGTTCTTCAAAAACGAGCTATAAGATCTATCTACTCCCTAAGCTCTAGATGTTCTCTAAGAGAAAAATTCAAAGAAACAAATATAATGACAGTAGCATCACAATTTATATTCGCTAATTTAATGTACGTACATAAGAATATAGAAAACTTTCCAAAAGTTTGCGATATCCATGGCTTAAATACTAGAAGTAAAAATAATCTAGTTAATCATAAAACAAGGCTCCAAAAAATCAGCAAATCTTTTAAGGGTTACTGTATACATTTTTATAACAAAGTTCCCACTGAAATTAAGTGTTTAAACATTGGTAAATTCCAAACAACTATTAAGCGAAAGTTATGTAATAAAGCTTATTACAAGATTTCAGAATACATAGAGGATAAAAAAGCCTGGGATTAAATTTTTTCATATGATTTTCTTTGGAATCATGTCTTTCGTTTCAATAAAGTTTCTTTGTTTCCATCTGTGACCGGCTTGGGTATGACATACTCCTTAACTGTCTGTGCCTGCGGCGGCGTCGTGTGCCGGGTCGGCCACTTCCCTGTAATATGGTTGAGGAGGCCGATGGCTGGCACATGCGTCATACTCGTGAACGAGTGCTGCTTGTGTGGACTGGTCTGCCCTTTTCGCTTACTATATCTAAGTATTAGGGGTATATCTTGAACTTAGATTAATAGCGACATCTTGAACATTTCAGATCAAATTATTACATGATTCCTGAGATAGTTATGCACTAGTGTTGGAATTTAAAAAATTATTACTTATTTTGCGAGTATATAAATGAACTGCTCTAAACAAAACTTAACAAATACTTAATTGTATTTTTTTTTCTCTACATAATGCATTGTATTTTATACCTTGAACTGATTTTGAAAAGAGCAACACTAGAGTTTCTTGCCCGTTCTTCTCTAGTGAGAACTGCTTTCCGAACTGGTGGTAGAGTTAATATTGACGGAATCTAAATAATGTATAACATTTTATGGGTTCGAATAAATTATTTCATTTCATTTCACTTATTTTATCTTACTATTATAGATGCGAAAGTTTGTGAAGATGTTTGGATGTTTGTTAGAACTAAACGGATTTGGATGAAATTTGGCACACGGGTAGCTCATATCCTGGATTAACACATAGGGTAATTTTTAACCCGGTAATTTGTTCCCATGGGAAACAATGGATATTATTGATCTGATTCTTTAAGTAGATGGCGCTGGCGTCGTATTGTGTTTAGGGACTTTGTACCGGGAAAGGCTTTTCACGCGGGCGAAGCCGCAAGCAACACCTAGTATTTTTTTTTTCTTATTTTAAGGAGCTTTGTCGTATATTACGACTAAGTCGCTCCATCACCTACTATTCTATACGCAGACGGTTTGGCGTTGTTAGCCCTAGATAAGTGGATACCAGCCTATTCACAGCTAGAGAATATTTTTTTTTATTCATAGATTTAAATTTTATCTATTAATTCGATATATCTATTTCAATAATCGCTCTCAAATTAGTAGTTTCGTCATAAACAGACAGGTACAGTAAAATTCTTTCGGGTTTAGCCGCCCTAGCCCCAACCAGTAAGCCTAAAGGAAAGTCCGTCTTTGCCTTAATGCCTAGTGCAATGCTAACGCGCTATTAACCCATTTAAGCAGTAAATAAAACAACATATGCCTTAAACCGTTTGACGCTGTTATTGTGTGCTCGTAGCGCAACGAGTCGGTCGGCTCTTGAACTTAAGGTAGCAGGTTCGACCCTCCAGGGCAGTTTATATGATCGTAAATGAAAACAATCTCGCATAGTTGTGTCGACACGCATAGATATAATCGTCTCTTTATTTGACACTCCATTTAGTCTCCGCTGCGTTTACCATCAGATGCAGTGGGGTCAATTTGCCCGTGCAATAAGTCGAGTGTAAGTTAGACAAATAGACATTTCATGCATATTTACTTGTATGAATTACATGCTTGACTGTTGTGGCAATGTAACTCCCCTGCATCTAATAGTAAGTGGGGTGTTGTCACAACTATGCCAGTTTGTATGAAACGGGATATGCACATATCTTAATGAAAATATTATTGGTTAAGATCATGTTAAATAATAACTGATATCAATTGCACTGATTTCATTCCAGTAGTTTATGGTTTGGGGTCTTTGTAAAAAAAATATGAGCCAAATGAATGAGTGGACAACACTCATATACAAAAAATATTCACAGGCTGATTGCAGAATGCGATTTACTACAAACTAACAATTAACAAATCAGTAATCACGCATATGCATACTCACGCCAGTTATCCCCGGAGGGGTAGGGCAGAGGCGCAACTAGTGCACTCTCTTTTCGCCGTGCGTATTTTCCCATGATGTGATAGGGGGTGAGTCTATCACCATATCGGGCACAAATTCCAGACTCCGAGCGGGTACAGATTAGAAAAATCCAATATCGCTTTGCCCGACCCGGGAATCGAACCCAAAACCTCAGCATTGCAGTCGTACCGTAATACAACTACGCCACCGAGGCAATCCTATTAACAAACTATACATCTTATATTATTAGTGTAGACTACAGATTAACGTAAACGCGTCAGTGGACATAAAGCCGTATTTGGCAAAACGCCACGATTCGTTTTCGTTCCAACACGATTTAAGGAATTAAATCGTGTTGGAACGAATATTGGAGCAAATAATAATATCAATTTAATTTAAATCATAAATACGGATATGTTGGTGCCAAATGTTATTCCAAAGTTGCCAATTATTACATAATTAAAACATTTGTCGTTTAGGCCAACATTTACCAGTATGTGGCCAGTCCATTGGTGTATTCAATGGTGCAGTCACATTAAATTGCAATTATGATTTATAAATAATAAATGCATAGATAATATAATCATTCACAATATAAATCGATTGTTTTATACACACACACACACACACACACACACACACACACACACACACACACACACACACACATACACACACACGAACACTCAAGCCCGTTATTCCCGAAGGGGTAGGCAGAGGTGCAACTGTTTTATAAAACTAGTCTATGTTCTTCCCATGATCTGAAACTACCTCCATACCAAATTTCATCTGAATCCATTCGGTAGTGTTTGAGTTTATCGCGTTCAAACAGACAGACGCAGTGAGGAACTTTGTTTTATAATATGTATCGTATGTAAAGATTGAAGTAAGCTCAGACACCTAAAGTAGAGATTTGAGTGACATTTGGCACACGATGATCCAAATTAATATATAGATCACTTTTTATCTCGGTAAGCGAACCCACGGGCTACACAAAATTTTTAATGTTAGTAATATGAATCGTATAGATACAGCTTAATTTGTTGCATACAGTGCGTAAGACCAAATTTTTCTTTAGCCGAAACCTCCATTTATCTTTTGCAGTGCCTTATAGCACAGACTTATAGGTCAATATTCAATGTTCCTAGTTTAAAAGCAGCCGTGTTGCGTACTATCAGCATATAGCGAACTCATTAGTAGTAAGGGATTCACCGATACTGGAGCAGGTTCGACGGTCGGTCCGCGGCGCTCCGGCGGCTGGTCGCCGACGTTTTCGATTGCTCCAGATTCGGCCCGCGGCGCCCGCGAATTAATCCGCGGATTACTTTAATACCTACCGCGAATTAATTTGATACCTACCGCGGATTAATTTGATACCTACCGCGGATTAATTTGATACCTACCGCGGATTAACTTGATACCTACCGCGGATTAACTTGATACCTACCGCGGATTAATTTGATATCGACCGCGGATTATTTTGATAACACCCGCGAATAAAATTTATATCGTCCGCGGAATCCATTTCATATCACCCGCGAGGTAGGTATGAACCACGAATTTGTTCATGGTCTACGGTTCCCTTAAGCTTGTAAATTTTCCCTGTTCGTTGTGCTTTTAACTTTCTACTTTCTATCGGCGATCCTTTTTTTATTTGAAGGATGCAAAGGTCTTTGTCGCGTATTTCTATTAACTCGTGTTTCTACGCAAAAGCCGTTTAAAATTACTTAATAGTTACCCTTTACGCATTACGAGCATTGTTTATGATAGATAAAGCAACATTTTCCCTGTTTCGTTGTGTTATTGACTTTCTACTTTCTATCGGCGACCCTTTTTTATTTGAAGGATGCAAAGGTCTTTGTCTCGTATTTCTATTAACTCGTGTTTCTACTTAAAAGCCGTTTAAAATTACTTAATAGTCGCCCTTTACGCATTACGGGCATTGTTTATTATAGATAAAGCAATCGTTACAATACACCATACCTTTCTCAAATTCTAGGTAAAACCCTTTGGGTCTTCTCATTGTCATAATAATTACGGTTCCCATTATTCACATTACCTGATATGACGTATTCAACGGAACATTTAAGGTGAAAGTCGAAACATGTTGGATCTTGTCTGCAAGGAAACAATACTCCCTCTCCATATAAAAGACCGACTCAAAATCACATGGTATCGTATTCCACTCTGTGCTCTGCTCGAAGTGTGATCTCCAGTTGTTTGTAACAGTGAAGTGATAGTAAAATTGTGAAATAGTTAAATAGTGAAAGTGTTATAAAAATGAATGTAAGTACCTTTATATACTTTGATCTAAAAGTGTTGTAACCAGATGTTTCATTAATTCCGCCCTGTGGATTGGGGGCGTTTGGAGAATTCCACCACGGTATCCCCTGCCTGTCGTAAAAGGCGACTAATAGGGGCCACCGGGGGTCGCAGGCGGGCGGCAGGGGGCTGTCCGTCTTTAATTTTGTGTTCTTAGTGGCACATTGTTGCGATCCCTGTGATGGACGACAGCGTGGCTGGTAGGCCTCACGTTGCCGTTGACGCTGAGAGCGTCCTTCGGTGTGCGGGGGCTTCTGAGCCCCCCCCAAACAGGAGACGGGCCGCACTAGGCGGCACCGCGCAGGGGCGGCTGCGGACGACAACTTAGACACTTCCGTCAGAGGAAGCCCACAGCCGTCCCTAATGCGCCGAAGATGGCCACCGCGGAGTTTTGGTTGGTATGCCGTGCGTTGTACATAGGTTAGGGACTCGGCCCGGCGGTCGCCCGATGGTTACATCTCTCCGGGCGGCTCAACGCCGGGTCGTAAGGCACGGTGAACCCAACATAACCGCTCAGTCGCCCCCCTTGAAGGCTGGGCGGTAGTAATAAGTCACTTTCTCCGCGAAAAAAAAAAAAAAAAAAAAAAAAAAAAGATGTTTCATTAATTGTTTATGCCATGTGTTGTCCACCAGGTTAATACATTTTAGCTATCTTTGATGTCTTATTAATTTATCATTATTACTAATGTGTACATGTATACTTCGCATACCTATAAGTATTTATCATACAGTACTTACTTAACCGATAGTTAAAACAGTTTTATTTTATTTTGTTACAGTTTTCTGAAAATACTTTCAAAAATTATTATTATGCTGAAGAAATCGACGAACCTAGTGATGAAGAAGGTACACTCGCCTTTAAAGTAAAAAAAGCGATAGCAGCCAATAAAAGATCGGTGGAAAGCAACAACATTGATGAGTTCTTTGAAAAACCCAAAAAAAAGAAGACAACTACAAAAAAGTCATCCAGTGTTGGTCGATCGACGAGCGGTGGTATTTCATACATCCGATCAAACAGCGATGACAGTAGTTCTGCATCACATCTCATAAAAGTTGAGGTGTATGATGTGAATAAAATAAAAAACATCGCACCGACGGAACATTGGAAACACGCTGATGTGCGAGTTAAATATTACGCGGAAAACGACAGTGATAAGAACTTGCAAAGTATCAAGGACACTATATACAATATCACTAAACAGTTGGCTAGTAAGGACGATTGTGTGAAATATTTTATAGATACCGACAAGTGATAAAAGTGCCAGTGCGTTACAATGTTTTATAACTGTCAAACTATTATTTTAATAACTATACTTAAGTATCTATCTGTTTTATTTTAATTTACATTGTATTGTATTTAAACTTTGTACTCTTTTAAGTTACATACTTAATAGATTAATTTGTTTTTGATGTTAGAACTCTTGTGTTATTGCTAAGTATTAATGTAAATAGTTATAAGTCTTTTTAGTGTCTTTTCATGCTCATGCTTACGATTGTAAAGTTATTGGGAACATTCATAAATTGTTTGGAAGAATTATAACTATTGTATGGGGTTATTAATCTTCAATAAAGAAACATCATTCATTCATTTTCATATTTCATTTATTCACCTCAAAACATGATTTAAATAAACCATTTAAAAACACATCATTGCATATTGTATTATCACTAAATAATACTTGAAAATCTTTGAGACTCTTACCATAGTATTTATAATACAGATACATTAAACAGTACTCTCCACAAACTATAGTAAAGTCATTTTGAATTCGACTTGTATTGTAATTCCACATTCTAGAATTTCTCGCTAAAAACATTCGGTGGTATCCTTGAGGTGGTCGACCGTATGAATCAAAGTACTGTCCAAAACCATTCTTATCTATGTGTATGGCGACCCAGTGAGAACCTGGTTTGTTATCGGGGTCTAAGTTGCTAACTACGTATGTAGGAGTTACCACATATATTGGCAGACGATTGGCTGCATATACATTATATTCAATACATGGATCAATTTTCTTTAAGTAGTTCTGTATTTCTATTGTATTCATTTTTATTCACCGTATTGCTGCAGAATCTTATCAGGTCGAATGATAAAATGGTAATGTCATATATAAGGTTAACAAGACACTATTATGGCACTTATCAGGCAAGTTGACTCTTGGTGTGGGGTTGCAAGGATTATAGTATACAAAGAACTTAAAGTTTTGTAAATTCATTTTATTGGTAACTTAAATCTAACAAACAGATCTCTATTAAAATTATTCACGCTTAATCTAATCTTAAATAGTTAATTTTGTGTTCTTAACTACTATAATCTACTGAAATATTGCGGTTTTTATCTATTTCAATAACATTATCAAACTCCGCATAAACAACGCAATTAATAGTTTGTGATAAAGCTGTTTCAAAACGCACTTCTAATCTCACACTACCATGCTTTACAAGATTCCAATGACTTGCAGAGTTTGCTGATAAATCAGGTGTCAAATCAAACGCTAACATACAATACCCTTCAGCGTATTGTTCTCGGGATATCCCATTACCTTCATTGAGAAAGTGTATACCTGTTCCCGAAAACAATGTATGATATACTGAAGTAAAAATTTTGTTCTCAAATGAGGGTTGTAAAGCCTTTGATGGTATTTGTTGGCCGTCTATATATAAACTAAATGTATTAATGTCATAATTTTGAAAGTTAAATGGGTTCTTGGTGAGGTTTCCATTGAAAGCAGCGTTATTTACAAATCCCACTATACACCTTTTAGGTAATTGCCCTAAGAAAATGTTATCTAGAGTTTTTCCTTGAACACCTGATGGTATTGTTAAAACTTTAACTTCAGCTCGAGTAATGGGGTATTTAGCTGTGGTAGAAGCTAAGACCTTTTGATGAGCAAGTAAAACACTGGGATTGATTCGTGCTCTACGAATAATCAAAGATGCATCCGTAATAGATACCTTTAATTTAAGGTCACCTGTAGAGGCCATGAGATTGAAATTTTCCCTAGAACGAACTAACTTAACACATATATCAACACCATTGATTAAAAATTTTTCTTGATTAAATAAATCACCATGTAAGTGACCAATCATTTCCATTTCTTTACTTTCACTGGCTAATTCTTGCCTCTTAGTAAATCCTTTATTAGTATCATCGGCGGAATCCATTTTTCCAGCTGTATCTTCATACCATAAACCACAGGTGAGGTGAGACTTTTTTGCTGCAGGAGCATAGTTCAATAAGTTTTCTATATACGCACGATAAGCATATGTGTTATTGGGTGGTGATACAAGTTTTTGATTTAAGTAGACATCAAGTTGGCTGAAAAGTGTGTGCAACCAATTATTCACCGGAGCAACGACTGTAGATGCGGTTAGTTTGGTGTTATCTTGATTTACTATTTTCGCTTTCAAGTGAAGTAACGTATGAGATAAATCTATGTAGTCATCTCCTGCTCCAGGAATTTGAAATTCTATAGGACCATCATCGGCAAGAGACGAAATTGGTTTATAATGGATCCAAATTCCACTTTCAATGCTAGTTTGAGTTGATGGCAATGCAAACAAATCCAATTCGGACTTAATACATTCACAGGAATGACTGTGTAAAAAAGACATTGTGATTAATTGTTAGAAAATATATCTTTGATTTGTTTTGGAGTAATTTTTGATTTTTTTAGAGCTTTCACTTTCGCGGTCAACGACGGACTGACTCCGGGTAGACGTTTTCGTTTTGTTATATATCCAGATCCAGACATATTGATTTTATCTATTTTTTCATCGGCCTTGCGTTTCAAGTTGGAACCAACTTCTTTAAGACGTGCTTTTATTGAATCTTCCATTGGTCGCGCACTAACCATATCTGTCAATAGGCCAACACCAGCACTCAATGCCTCTTTACCAACAGCTCGAACACCACTAAATAGTAATGGTAAAACTGACCGAAACAATCCCCCAAGAAAACTACCAATTCCATGTCCTTTTTGATAAGGCGCCCCTTTGTATACCACCCCTATACCTGAACCAGCCTGATGAGAATAATAGCGTTGATAGGGACATATCATGTTGGAGCGTTCAAAATGCATTATAATTTTTTAAAATGTAGTTTAACACACACCGTTCCAAACTGAAATGGTATCTTTTGTCCGGTGCTTGACCTTATATCTATTTCGATGGTATCGAATTCTCTTCGCATTACCGATAAGTAATGTGGAGGTGAAAATACATGCATTTTATTGGCACCATAGATGTATTTTGAAGGATCTAATGGTATTACTCTTAGAAGAGGTGTCATTACATCACCTACAATTTGAGGTTCAACTATATCACAGTAAACGAATAGTTGAGAAGGCAACCCTAAATGTAAATTAGCTGGACATTTAGCTAAATTCTTTTCAACAAGGTTTCTGTTTGGTTCAAATCCCAACTGTAAGCCTAGTTTAGGAGATAATGTTACAGATTTTATTGATTCGTCTAACACAGAAACAGAAACAAATTTGGATATATTGTCGTAGCGGAATTTGATTTTTTCTCTGATATTATTTAATGCTGATAAAATATGATTAATATTATCATAGTTAGTGGCAGGTATGTGAGTCTTATAATAAACTGTAGACAGTTTGTCTTCATTGGGCATTTTCATGATTTTTGTTATGTAAATAACATTCTCATGATCTTGAACAGTAAACATGGTGCATGGATATTGGAATTCAACGATTCCTACACACCATTCTCCTTCCAATATTATGGGTTTGGGTAATTTTGTTGAAAAAATTGATGTTTTGTTCTCAGGAAAATATTCCATTGAACTATTGCTAAGTAAAGTTAAATAAAAATCTTTAATCATATTTTTTTTAAACTGGAAGCTAAAATCCAACTATTAAATTTGTTTGGATAACCTTTCCACTTAACTAACACTTGCTGTCTGCTGCCAGAGTAACGAGAGCGAATTATTTTATCAATCTTGTGTTCAATGGTGGGGTCATAAATTACCTTTTGTAATTCTCGTTCATAAAAGGTTCCTACTATCTCTTCACCATCTAAATCTTTAATAGTATAAACGGGCCACGAAGTACGTTCTATTATAGAAGAAATCACAAATATTTCATCGCTCCAATTAGATTCATAACCTTTTTGGAATACATGTTTATATTTGGTTATTCTCACATGGTCACCGACATGAAACATAGGTAGTATAGTTTTTGATGATTTTTCAGATTTTTCATATAAATTACTCCAAACTGTCATTATATTATTAGAATTAACATCTGAAGGACACATTTTAATACTAGAATGAAAACTGTGATTGTAAGAGTGTATCAAATTCTGCAAAATATCAATATATTTATGTGTATTCTTGTGTGTAAAATAGCGCCACATCTTCATTTTTAGCGTTCTTTGAAATCTTTCTACAATGCTTGCTTTGATGTCTGGATTATTTGTTGTATAGTAATTTATGTTTTTTGTTTTAAAATATCTTTGAACATCTTTCGATACAAATTCAGTGCCTTTATCAGATTGAATGTGAGTGGGTGTAGTATTAGCTTCATTAAATATACTGTCGAAACATTTTTTTATGGTTTCTGAATTTTTCTTTTTCAAGGGTCTAGCATATGCATATTTACTAAAAACATCAATAACACAAAGAATGTAGTTGAAACCTTTATTATCTTTAGAATAAGTCCGCATGTCGCTTAAGTCAGCTTGCCAAAGTTCATTGAGATTAGAGAGAACGTATTTGTTCCGAGGGAATTTTCTATGTACTGGTTTGTGGAGTGTATACGTAGATTGGGATTGCAACCAGTTTTTAACTTCTTCCTTTTTCATTTTACCTTTCATAGCTTTTGATAATTTGTCGATATTGCTATATCCAGCTGGGTGTGATACATCATAATAAATTTGATCTAATTCTAATAAGGGGTCCATTTTTCCCAATCAATCTTTTTCTTAATTTTATTTGCGTGTTTATCTTCGCTCGTTGGCGTCAAATATACCTCTGTGTTTTGTGGCGGTTGTTCTTCGATGGCGTTTTGAAGTCGAGCTATGTACTCACGTCTTTTTGGATTGCCAATATATGTTAAAGGTACTTTTAAATCCTTTAACGCTTTAGCAAATTTTTCCCAACCAGGTGGGTCGTTGTTTTTTAATGGTCGCAGTGTATCGCTTACTAAATCGATAATGTTACTGTTAGGAATCACTTCATTATCTACAATCACTGTGCCAGCATCATTCCAATAAATTTTGTTTTTATTTAGTGACACCGAATTCAATAACAACTCACCTTTTTTTACATATGTTTTTGGTATTAAATTTAAAATTTGTTTTGTTGAGTAGGAAGGTTTTTTTTCGAGTGTAAAACTTTCTTGTTGCTTCTCTTCATCACTCAGTGTCTGACTGGCAACTACATCTTTATTCTTGATATCATTATTTATATTAAGAAATTTCCAGCTTTCAGATGTGGGTTTATTGTTGTCGTCATTTGAAGTTATTATAGGGAGTTCGATGGGACGACGATCTTCTTCCATAAAGTGGAGATATCTTTGTAAAATTTGTAAGTATAATTTACACTTTTTTCGATCATCCATATTACTGTTGAGTATTTTTTCCATTTCACTATCTAAACGAGAGGTAGGATTTTCATTTCTTTTTTGATTTAACTTATCTATTAAGCTTGGATCAACTAACAGCATTTTTTTGGCGTGTTCCATTTTTAAACTAGTCCACTTCTCAATCCGCTCAAAATAGAACCCAATATAATCGGAAGAAATGCACCACCTTTTTGAACTATTATATTCTTTCTTATTTTATTTGTACTCTTACGTACCAATTTTCGTAGTAAATTTTTGTACTTTTTTAGTTTACTCTTTGATTTTTCTTCAAGTTTTATATTTCCTTGTAAAACGTTATGAATACATTCACAAATAAAATTAATTTCGTTTTCGTTACAGACTTTTAAAAGAGCTTGTTGATGTTTTGGTTTAAGTTTATAAAGAGCATTTAATAAGTGTTCATGCGTCTTTAAGCGTCGATCCATCATTTGTAAATGACGGGTATTGGTTGGTTCTTGGCATATTTAAACTCTTTTGTGGGAATGTACACTGTAGAATGACCATCAGATGGAAATATTTTTGATTTAATTCGACACATGTCAAAAGTGTCTTGTTTTAGATCTATCATCAAATAGCCATGTGCTTCTTTTGTAGCATCTCTGTAAGCATCTTCTATGAATTTGCTATTTTCTGGCGATACTTGTCGCGCTAAGTAACGTATTTGAGTTTTATCACGTGGGTTTTTAAAATAAATTATGTAGTTTGAATTCAAAGAAATGTCTCTTTGTCCTTTACCTTGATGAAATAAATTTTGAGTGATGTAAAATACACTCATGTTCCTATGATGACTACCTTTGGTAAATATGTCAACAATGCGACCATCAGATTCCCTCATGAGATCATCGATAATAATAAGGTTAGCTTCCTTTCCATCAAACATATTCAAATCTGGTATACCCTGATAATAGTTTACATTTGGTAAATTATATAAGGGCTGCATTTCATCAAAACACCAAGTAATTTGATGAAAATTGGTGTTGCACACCTCATTAATATGATTAATAAAGTTTGTTACAAAATTAGACTTTCCACATCCACTTGGACCTGCAACTATGGCAGTAAAAGGATGATAAAAATGAAACATTTTTTAAATGCACGTGTGAACTCGAAAAGGTTTCGGAATGAATAAAACAAGAAGTTACGATTGAGTGTATTATATTTGATTTTGTTTTACGTACAAAGATTACATATACAAAGAATTTGAAAAATGATCATTTACATACATCATACAATTCATAGCTGTTTAGAAAAATATTACAGTAATAAAGTGATTATAAAATAAAGTTAAATCAGGTATAACAAATAACTAACTACATACATTCAAATTTACATCTAATTTTTCATGATATTATACAAAACATAGTAAAACAATTAAAAAAAAATAGTACATAATACGGCAGAACTTTAAGTTACTTAAAACCACAATTAAAACACACATTAATATACATATTTTCGTTGTACAGAAATCGTAGATAAAATCAAATGTCCTTTATTTTATAATGACCCCATGCAAGAGTATCAGTTGAATTTTCTATTAAATAACGTTTTGTGTCATTGTGTGATAAAGATATCTTATTAATTTTTTGTGTATATATAGCATGTTTAATTGATTTAAATCTTATCATTTCACTGTATTGCGTTTTTTTTTCATATAAACATGATTTATAATCAGTAAGACTAAATTTTTTTGTTACACTTTTGTTAATCCCTTTTGCTTTACATATACATTTATTCTGCACATCCATTGCATACATTTTAGAGCGAAGACCTACAAATTCTTTAAGAATTTTACCGTTATTTTCGTCTTTAAAAAAACCTAACCGTTTTTTATTCAATAATGGTAAACCATATTGATTATTTGGTGGATAGTCGGACGTATCAAAGTAGTTGACTAAATCAAGTTTTATGTCAGCATAATAATTTTGCGTAAATATTTGATATATTAAACTATCGGTATCAGTATATAGTAATTTAATATTATCTTGATATTTCATTTTCATATAATCGTAATGGAAATCGTATAGTAATGTTTTAGATATATCTAAAATACAAAAACCGAGGTAAATTGGTTTATTATATAAAACTTTAGTTTTATTTAATTGTATTGCTACTAAACTTTCTGAAAATATAGATAAACTATGGAATTCTGGTCTTGCTATCAAAGATTGAGCACCTTGAGTTTTGCCACGATTTAACCAATGATTGATTAATTTGACATTAACTCGTTTTCTTACATTTTCCATTGTTTTACCAAAAACAGAATTATTCATAAGTTTAAAAAAATCTTTCTCAAAATCTGAAGTAGCTAGTGAACGCATATGAGTGTTCAAGTCTATATAACTTTTCAACCATGCGGATTGTTCAAATTTTAAAATTCTATATACTTTAGTCAATCGGAGGCCATTTTTTAAACATTGTTTGAGGTTTCTATAATGAATGACGTAATTTTTTTTATCTTTTAAATTTGGGATCAGTTTCCTGTCTTTGCTGTTTCCTAAACATACGTTTTCGGGACAAAATGGAAAATCTGAATGAAAATCATGTAAAGTTTTTGAATATTCTAAATCTACTTCTAACATAAAACCATGTTCGGCATCATCGGCTATATTAAAATCTGTATTTATATCGACCCATTCAAATTTGCCTGTCGGGAGACATTGGGACATAGCCCAACCATAAAGGTTATTTGCGTCTAAGTACATCAAAAATGAAGATGGTTTATCTGAATCGTATTCCGACATAAACATGTTATTTGCCACTGCATGTCTATTACTGCATTGTGATATACCACCCCGAATATTATTCGCTATAAACGTAACCTTATCGATATCTGTTAAAAGTTCCAAATTTATTTTGGTAAAATTTAACATAGCATCCCAACTTAAACCAGGTGCTGTATAATAGTGGGCAGGATCTAAGCCGTATGTTTTAAGACACACATCCCTAAAGTTTTCAAATATATCTGCTAACAACAATACATCTGTTTTTAAATACAGGTCTGAATATTCACCCATGTTTTTACAATTAAAATGATTCCACACGTCTTGAGCATGATGGTATTCACTTTCTGTAATGTGACTATCATTTAAAGAACTATAAAATTGATCGCGAGTGGGAAGAGAAGTTATTTTTAAACAATCAAATGTCGTCATGTATTCGTATGGATAAACACCTTTTCTTATTAAACGTTTAAAATCTTCTTCACATGGATATTTTAATTTGAGTTCACGAAATTGTTCAGGTAATAAGTTCTGAGCTAATTTGTTAAGGCCACTTGACATAAATTTAAAAGAATCAAGAAATCGTAATTTTATAACTCTGTTATTGATTTGTAAAACTTTAGAAAAAGAAATATATTTTTCCTTATTCTCAGGAATAAGTTCAATGTCACCTTTCTCGAAATCAAGACCATGCACTATGAAATGAGCGTCATAATTACTTAAATTATGTAAAAACACTGGCACAAAATTAGGAGCTTTGTATTTTTGAGAGCATACTCTATGAGCTACACCTTCATATGCACCAGTATGCCAATTATAAGATATTGTGCTATCCTCGTTTAATTTAGTAACACAAATGTAACACGACTCACTTTGACTGATATTTATTTTATTTTCTTCAGTTAACGGTAATGGTGATTTGATAAAAGAATTTTTGTTACAAATATTTTCTAAATCTGCGTAAATGAATTGCATAAATTTTTGCGCACAATCTTGCCCTGTATAAGACCTATACACTGAAAGATTATCATCGTAAGAACATTTAACATAATACCCAAAACTATACGTTTCATGTTTTTGGATATTAACAGTTGATGATTGATTTGGATTGTTAGAACAATTCTCTATTGGTTTTAAAAATGCTTCAAAGTCAGCATACACAACGAATGGAACTCTTAATTTACGTTCATAGTTGTTAAATGAAATTTGGTTTGATGGTATTAATTCATTAAACCAGTTTCTTTTTCTATCGTTTTCTGATGGTAAATTTGTGCACACATTGAAACAATCATTTTCTTGGTGTCGTTTTAAATTATCAAATGATGTGAAATTTAATAAACAGCCATCACAAATATGAACTGCATGTTCAGAAGTCGATAACTGTTTAGATAATAATCTCGAGAGGTTTTTAATAAAACAGTAATGACCTTTAGAACCTTGAGATATATACAATAAGTTTAAGTGAGTAGTTTTACGGTGCTTCGTAAAGTGTAATGGACCCACAACTTTATTTGATTTGCTTATTGAATCATATTGTAATCCAAAAACATTAATACTGAGACTATTCAATTTTTCAAATTTATGGATGTCATTAATTTTTATAGGAAACGATAGGTTATCAAATTTTAGTTTGTTTTTGTGTATTATATAAGATGATACCCTATTGGAACTATGAGTAGCTGGAAATAATCCTGACAAAACTGCCCAACGAAAACATTCGTGATCGTTATTTTGAACATTGATTACAGCTTTCTTATGTTTTATATCTAACGGTAGGTCTATGTATGAAGATCCACGCATTGGGTTAAATTTGTTAACATTCATATCCAAGTGATTTATTTTATCTAAACTCCATCCACTACCCTTTTTTTGGAAATTTGTCATTTTGTTTGTTATTTCGGTAATTATAGATGAGAAAGTAATATCTTTGTCATCACCTTGACAAACAAGATAGTTTGAAATTTGAAAATCAAAAATATTGTGTAGATTTTTTGTTTCTTGTGTGAAATCCGCATTGAGAATAAAATTAACTTTTACAACAGAATATTCTAAGATAGATCGTTCTAGTAATGTATAAATTATGTTTTTAATATTTTGTAAAAATAATTCAGGTGATTCAAGCTGTGTATCAGAAACTAAATTAGATTTCACTCGATATGTAATAATTCTATTACCGAAAGCACTATCAATGAATTGAACATTAGGTAGATTGTTATCTCTTCTAATTAAATTATTTTTATGTTTATTGCTCTTATAGTGACTGGTCATATATTTTTTTGATACATGTATGTGACACTCAGGACATTCAATTTTATCATTATGCTGTTCTGTACTTACATTTAAAATGTTATCCAGCGACGATGTAGATGTCGAAGGAGCTCCAAGACGAATATTTTTCCTTTTCTTTAAAGGAACCTCTTCAAACAATTCAGTTGGCGCTAATCTTTTCCTGTTGCCTTCTCCATTCTGCATAGATCTGATGGATAAGAAAACAGTTAAAACAATGTCATCTCACGAAATCAATATGCTACTATGTTTCTATTATTTAAATAGATACTAACATTTTTTGTTATTTACACTGCAAACAATATGCTTTCATTGATAATACACCATCAATATCATCCTCATCGGAATGAGTTTGTTTTGAGGTTTTATGTCCACTACATGGTGTATAATAAGGAGAAATATCAGGATCTCCCAACATTGATTCTGGTAAAACATTTAATATATACCAAAATCGTATGAAACGATGATATTTATGTAAAATTATCTTTTTATCGAAACTCGCAATCTCACTCTGAGATAAACTAGAAATATCAAGTGATTGGTACATTTTGGTTGCACTCCAAAGTTAGAAATATAAACGGAAGAAACAAGTTGAATGATCGTGCAAGATGTCCGAACCATTATAAATACTTGAAATGTATCCCCTCTTCATGGATTCTCAAAACATGTTGCAACTAGTCTTAACATAATAGAAAATATTTTACTCACGTTTCAACTTGTGTTTGTTCCATTTTATCACAGAGCTCGTACAGTTCTTTGTCGTATTGCGATGACATCAGATCCATTGATTCGATGTTTTCGAGAAGTGCGACGAGTTTCATGTTGTATAAATCACAGCTTGTATCCATTGTGACGAATGTCTTATTTTGCGCAGTTTCAAAAGTGATTTCGGTGTCATATACTACCCAAAACCATGTGATTATATTTGAAGCTATCCACTTTTTTCCAAACAATTTATGAATGTTCCCAATAACTTTACAATCGTAAGCATGAGCATGAAAAGACACTAAAAAGACTTATAACTATTTACATTAATACTTAGCAATAACACAAGAGTTCTAACATCAAAAACAAATTAATCTATTAAGTATGTAACTTAAAAGAGTACAAAGTTTAAATACAATACAATGTAAATTAAAATAAAACAGATAGATACTTAAGTATAGTTATTAAAATAATAGTTTGACAGTTATAAAACATTGTAACGCACTGGCACTTTTATCACTTGTCGGTATCTATAAAATATTTCACACAATCGTCCTTACTAGCCAACTGTTTAGTGATATTGTATATAGTGTCCTTGATACTTTGCAAGTTCTTATCACTGTCGTTTTCCGCGTAATATTTAACTCGCACATCAGCGTGTTTCCAATGTTCCGTCGGTGCGATGTTTTTTATTTTATTCACATCATACACCTCAACTTTTATGAGATGTGATGCAGAACTACTGTCATCGCTGTTTGATCGGATGTATGAAATACCACCGCTCGTCGATCGACCAACACTGGATGACTTTTTTGTAGTTGTCTTCTTTTTTTTGGGTTTTTCAAAGAACTCATCAATGTTGTTGCTTTCCACCGATCTTTTATTGGCTGCTATCGCTTTTTTTACTTTAAAGGCGAGTGTACCTTCTTCATCACTAGGTTCGTCGATTTCTTCAGCATAATAATAATTTTTGAAAGTATTTTCAGAAAACTGTAACAAAATAAAATAAAACTGTTTTAACTATCGGTTAAGTAAGTACTGTATGATAAATACTTATAGGTATGCGAAGTATACATGTACACATTAGTAATAATGATAAATTAATAAGACATCAAAGATAGCTAAAATGTATTAACCTGGTGGACAACACATGGCATAAACAATTAATGAAACATCTGGTTACAACACTTTTAGATCAAAGTATATAAAGGTACTTACATTCATTTTTATAACACTTTCACTATTTAACTATTTCACAATTTTACTATCACTTCACTGTTACACACAACTGGAGATCACACTTCGAGCAGAGCACAGAGTGGAATACGATACCATGTGATTTTGAGTCGGTCTTTTATATGGAGAGGGAGTATTGTTTCCTTGCAGACAAGATCCAACATGTTTCGACTTTCACCTTAAATGTTCCGTTGAATACGTAATATCAGGTAATGTGAATAATGGGAACCGTAATTATTATGACAATGAGAAGACCCAAAGGGTTTTACCTAGAATTTGAGAAAGGTATGGTGTATTGTAACGATTGCTTTATCTATAATAAACAATGCCCGTAATGCGTAAAGGGCGACTATTAAGTAATTTTAAACGGCTTTTAAGTAGAAATACGAGACAAAGACCTTTGCATCCTTCAAATAAAAAAGGGTCGCCGATAGAAAGTAGAAAGTCAATAACACAACGAAACAGGGAAAATGTTGCTTTATCTATCATAAACAATGCTCGTAATGCGTAAAGGGTAACTATTAAGTAATTTTAAACGGCTTTTGCGTAGAAACACGAGTTAATAGAAATACGCGACAAAGACCTTTGCATCCTTCAAATAAAAAAAAAAAGGATCGCCGATAGAAAGTAGAAAGTTAAAAGCACAACGAACAGGGAAAAGGTACAAGCTTAAGGGAACCGTAGGCCATGAACAAATTCGTGGTTCATACCTACCTCGCGGGTGATATGAAACGGATTCCGCGGACGATATAATTTTTATTCGCGGGTGTTATCAAAGTAATCCGCGGTCGATATCAAATTAATCCGCGGTAGGTATCAAATTAATCCGCGGTAGGTATCAAGTTAATCCGCGGTAGGTATCAAATTAATCCGCGGTAGGTATCAAATTAATTCGCGGTAGGTATTAAAGTAATCCGCGGATTGATTCGCGGGTTCCGCGGGCCGAATCTGGAGCAATCGAAAACGTCGGCCATCAGCCGCCGGAGCGCCGCGAGCGGAGCGAGCGGACCGGCCGTCGAACCTGCTCCAGTATCGGTGAATCCCTTACTACTCTCATTTATTCATTTATTATAAAGTAGCATAAATGTATAAAAACATATTAATTAAAATTCAAAAGGATATGAACATAACGGATGTCGAAATTAAACATTCAATTTTGAGCATTTCATGACTGAACTAAACCGAAAAAGTAATTACTGTTTGAAAGAACTTTTTTATTGCATTCTTTTTTCCTTTTCAAATATTTTTAGTGTCAATTTTAATGCAAGATGCAGAACGCTTCTAACAGGTTAGTCTGGAAATCTTTGCGGGAAGTCTAGTTCAGCAGTGGACTTCCAAAGGCTGAAAAATCAGAAGTGAAAATTTCGTCTTTATGATTTAATTTGGACAGAAAATGTACATCGAGGATATAAATTCATTATTTAGACTAAATTATAATTATCAAGATAATATTTATGTCACCTACTGAAATAGATTTATGCTGTCTCTTCAATATAACTGTTATAAATTGCCAGGAAAAGCTTATATTAAAGCAAAAAAAAGGATTTTCCTGAATTAAAATAATGTAATTAAAATTAATCATGTTATTTGGGCAGGTAGCTTTTTTATACTACTCACGGACTAATATCATTCCATGGCTATAATTCCTTTGGCCACTACCAAATTTCTTCAAACTCTATAATTAATCCTAGAGATCTAGTTTCAACATCCGACAGTCGTACCTTACTCTACATTCCCATAAAACAATGAAAAATTCTTGCTCTACTAAAACTTGCCTTTCATTATTCGCATAACTGAATAGATCAGGATCACAAAAGCGTCGCAAATAAGCAATTAAACGGTTAATGAGAGTCTTTTATAATTTAAACTGTTTCCCGACATTGCGGCACAATGCGCCTCTGCAAATAACTCCATGCACTCACTTTGTTATTTTTTAAAAGCTGCATAATTTTCCAACGCGGTTATGGGACGTATTTAGGACCGCAGGATAAGAAGCTTGGCCCCCACTTTCCTTATTTAGAGGAGTTAACATCGTCTAGCTCTACTATTGAGATAGTAAAATGTAAAAGTTATATATTATATAATTTTTATCTACGAGACGACCTGCTTGGAAGATGGGAAGCCTTGCTGAAAATAATAGACAATACAAGAGCGACATTTCCAGAAAACTGCATTATCGCTAACATTCATAATCATCACAGACGTCGCGTCATTTTATGGATATGTTTAATATAGCATCAGCAGGGAGATTCATAATCATAATCATCATTAGCCACATCGTCTTGACAGATGATTATTGCTGTGATTGCGGAAAATATTACACCCTCCAAAAAATACTGTCGCCTGAGGCACGAGTTAGATGCAAACGGCACGTAGAATAAATGTAGAGACAGCCTTAACGCCTAAGGTATTTCCGATCTGCCAACCGGTGTTGAAAATAGACAAATATAAAAAAATATGTTGGGCTATTTATTTACGGTGTTCCATTGCAAGTCTGCACAAGTACTACCCTGGAAAAAGCCCTGCCTACTTCCACGGGTACAGTTGTTATAGCTTAATTGGTAGGGGCCGTTGCCTTCATGAAGCGCGGGTTCAACACCACCTAGGACTAATGAGCGTTATAAACACAGGTAAACGATCAGGAGATATAAATGTATATTTAAATAAACTTTTTATAATTTGTACCTTTTCTTCGTATTTTGCTGTCATTGTCCGTAATTTCGCTTGAGGTCGGTGTACCTTCTACTACTGAGTTTTTTTTTATATTGCTTGTGTTCGAAATTCAATTATTTTTAGTGACCATGAAGGCAATGGAATATTAACTCATACAGCCAGAACAGTTAATATAATGCTTTAGGATAGATTGAAGCATCTTTATGAAAAAACATATTGTGTGTATATAAATTTTATTTAATATATATCACAGATAATCATATACATGTTGTTTTTGTGCATATATCAATGTCCTAGTTTTCCAAACATGATTTTATTATTTTTCTTTTGTAATTAATTCTAGCAAAAAGTTTCCTATTTCTGATATTCACTTATTACCTAGGTACGCTTTACTTTATGATAGAAGAAGAATAATTTTGGCAACACTTAAGTATTCAACTGCTTAAACAAAAACATATAGAATTTAAATTCCAGCATTTCTAAACCAACCGAGATCAACCACTTCAAAGATTAATTAAGTCCCGAGACCGAAATGAGTTAGAATAAATACATCGTGGAATTTTAAAAAACCACCCGAGAACCGTCGTCCCCAGTTCTGTAGCAATAACTCAGCAAGCAAGAGCAAGCGAAAGTTAAGTACAAAACAAATGCTCTGGAGATTTAATCTACCGTCTAAAATAATAGTGTGAGCGTTTACTATACGTTACTAGTGTTGTACGATTCAATATCGATGTTCGAAAATTTTCGGTATTATAAAGAAAATTTTAAACTTAGAATAATAAGATCCTTCGGTAAACATTGTATTGTGAGGCAAAACATGTGAGCTTTATGGAACTTACTGGAATTTGTGCCTAATAGGGTGGTGTGCTCGCCATCTATCCCAAGAAAAGAAGTTCGGCTACAGTGCATACATTAGTTACACTTATAGAATTCTAATTAGAATTTACGTGTTTCTAGTGACATCTAATGAATCTAGATTAGTTTTAGCACAAACTTCTTAATCAACGTGGTTTCTTAGACGCATATAGATAAGTAAAGAAAGTCCGAATTCACTTTACTCCAACGTAGGATATAATAATTAATATAAAATAAATTTTGCGTAATTGTAAAATGAAATTGGATTTTATAACATTCAGCTTTCGGACGACCAACACCTCAGTCCGCCCTAAGACTATTATGGCTGCAAGCCTTAGAAACTTTGGGTAGTTAAAAATAAATCAAAACTGCGAAAGAATCCGTATAAACTAGTTTTATTTCATTATAAACAAAAGGAATCATTGAACTTACATAAAATCATTACATTCGTAACGACACGTATTCATTTTATCATTTAATATTTTGAGATAGGAATGGGAAATATTCATACAGTCATAAATCATAATATTATATAAAATAGTGTCACATCACTAATGCGTACTTTTCATAAGGGTTTCTATCGTACGGACAGGTCATTTTCTGATATCGTATTTTATTTGAAGTTGTTTGATCCAGTTACAATATTTAAAATCTTATGTTTGAACACATTATGGCGAGGTGAAAATACGATAAATTTATTTTAATTAGAAAATTAATCAAGCAATCGCAAATCAAAGCATAATTGTATTTTATTATTTCATAAAAATTAATAGTCAACCAACCGGTGTTATTATCACAAAGTCGTATCTTTGATCCTTTTATATCTATATCTACAAAAATTTCGTGTCACAGTGTTTGTTACCATACTCCTCCGAAACGGCTGAACCGATTTTGATGAAATTTTATATTCACACTTGGTAGGTCTGAGAATAGGTTGCTATCTATTTTTCATCCCCCTAAGTGATAAGGGTGGCCCACTCCAAAAAATTTTGTTTTATTTTTTTTATGATGTGGCATTAAAGAATACATACAATCCTAAATTGTCTACCTTCTTCCATCATCGCCTATTTTTTAATAGCGATATTAGTAAAATGAAGTTCTCACGTATATGGCAAAACAATGTTTGCCGGGTCAGCTAGTTTTCTTATAAAAATGTTACTTCTAATAAATGAGCAAAGCAATCACAGCTCATACATAGCTGATGGAATTTTATTAAAAAAAATATAAGACTCCTGTAAGGTTTTTACCGCACTTTACCTAATTCGTTGAAACTACTAGTTTATTATTTAGCTTCAAAATCAACAAACTAAAAAACATCACCGTTTGAACTTTGACATTCTGAAATACATTACTATTCGCGCCGCCAGTGGAGTCGGGGTCGTTGAACTTTCACCCTCGCTCTCACATTGGACAGAGCCTTGTCCACACAAGACAGTTGCTTGAGCTAGTCGCTTGAATCACTAAACAGAATTTGTGTTATAACCTCTATTTGTGCTAAGGCAAACGTGATCATGAAAAAGAGTTTTGAAAATCATAATATTAAATATTTAGTATTTAGATTATTAAAATATTAAATTTAATAACTATTATATTATTTAATTTTATTTTTAACGTTTATTAATTATTTCTGATGGCAAGTTTGGTTAAAGAATATAATATTATCTATTACACACACACACACACTCACGCCCTTCATCCCCGAAGGGGTAGGCAGAAGCGCAACTA
This sequence comes from Sphinx pinastri, assembly GCA_947568825.1. NCBI lineage: Eukaryota > Metazoa > Arthropoda > Insecta > Lepidoptera > Sphingidae > Sphinx > Sphinx pinastri. The sequence continues at coordinate 3,771,168 of OX387615.1, forward strand.
GTTGCACCCACTTTTCGCCGTTATTCCATCCCACGACATCGTGCGTGATAGGGGGCGAGCCCATCGCCATATCGGGTATAAATTCCCGACTCCGGGCTGATACTGAATAGAAAAATCCAATATCACTTTGCCCGACCCGGGGATCGAACCCGAGACCTCAGCATTGCAGTCGTACCGTAATACAACTACGCTAACGAGGCAGTCAGTATCTCTTAATAATAAAAAAAAATAAAGACAACTACATTTATTTTAATTCTGTATCTGGCAAATATTCTACGTTATAATATGCGATCATCAATTACAAAAAATTACTAATGAAAATATGCATAGTCCGAAAAGCGTAGTTTTTTTAAAAGTATAATTTACGACATAACTTTAACGATTTAGGTTATTTTAAAGATATACAATAATTGCAAAAGCTGGCACACATACCTATCACATCATGGGACGGAATACGCACGACGAAAAGTGGGTGCACCAGTTGCGCCTCTGCCTACCCTTTCGGGGATAAAAACAAAGGCGTGAATGTGTGTGTATGCAAAAGCTGGTGGGTAAAAGTTATACAAACGTTTTAATTTAGTTCTTGCCAACCCACTTTACGAAACCAAAGTAATAACTCAAGGATCCCAATACATTAAACGGCTGACTTTGAAACATAGCTGTTAGGAATTTAAAAGTTCCTGTTATTCGGAACAAAGATAAAACAAAAATATAAAGTACAATATCCCTTGCCCACTCACTCTTTTTCGTCTCCAGTGTCGGCTACATATTATAAATAATAATAATAAAGTAGATACATATTATACTCAATAAAACTATAAACAGATGTAAATATTCCCATATCATGAATAATAGAAATATATTTTACTATCATTTTTCCGAGACTAGTATTAATATTTTGAGTTTCGAACATTCTATGTTTCGACCTTAAAATTTCCAGATGCAACACAATATGTACAGTCAGCAGCATAAGTATCTACAAAATCAAAATTATATATCGCGTATATACAACTCGTTAAGATAAACTGAAACATATTTTTCTTCGTTTGTAGTAAAGTAAATCTCTTTTATTTTATTTTTGTGAAGAGAAAAAAACGATTAGTAAGAACACAAAAGTATGTAGGCAATTTGAAAATTTGAATTTGTTCAGCTACTTATGCTGCTGACTGTACAGGCTGTTATCTAAAAAATCAGGCACAAAAAACACGCCATTTTCCTAAAGAAACGGTGGCAATCTATGACAGTAGCTTGCATGTGCATACTGTCCGAGCAAGTAGGCGAATGCACACACATTTAATACCAGTATTAAGGGTCATCGATCGTTCATGTCAATGCAGATGCCGATTAAATTATTATATCCTTCTCATTTCCTGATGGTTGTAATTAATGTAATGCTAGAGACCCACCTCGGCTTTGGACGGGTATTTATTTATTTGCACTTCATACAAAATATGTGAAGGCGGACTTAATGCCGAAGGCATTCTCTACCAGTCAACCTAGAATGGTGCAGAGACAAAAACATAGTAGGTGCACGAAACTAATTTGAATAATAGTGTCCATTCAATAAAAATAGTAATAATAAGTAAACACTACGTCAATAAATATTATTTCATTTACTACTGTATGTCACAATTATATCTACAGCCAGATGAATCCGGTAGTCTGATGGCTACCAAACTTTTTTTTCTTTTATACGCATACGGCACTATTACCACACTTCACCTGATCCTAAGCTGAGAGGGATCCAGATAGAGTATCGAATGACGAGCGATGATTATCCTTCGTCGGTCGACACAATTATGCCGGCCTGGGTGAACCGGATATACACAGGCTGATCCCAGAACGCGATACACTTACATGGGCCACTATAGCAGGTTCTTAAACCTTGTGTACGGTGGTCGCTATCCAGGCGGATACAATATACCTATATCCTATCATCAGCTTCACAGGATCACCCGAAGGTCTAAACTGAAAATTACCTAAAAAGGGGATGTCTGCTTTTTGTATGGATGCTGGACCTCAAAATCTAACCAAGCTCAAACTTTAGGGATATTAAAGGGGCAAAATATGGATATGGATTTTTAGACCCCTCCATTTATAACTAACTTATTTAAAAACGTTCATAATAAGTGTCGTTTTTAAGCAAAATAAAATTACATAAATCTCAAAATCGGACCTCTTTAAAATAAAACGATTTATTGTAAAAGGCTAGTTTTTAGGAGCTCTCTCCAAATATATATAAACTGTTTTGGTTAGAATTTTAGGCCCGGTTTGGACATGTCCTTTATTAATATCGCTCAATCTGTTTGGCAGTCCATAGAAAACATATTATGTACACATTTATTGTTTTATGTATAATATAAATAGATATAGATAATGGCACTAGTATAAATTTACGCCATGCCAGTTTCTAAATCATTATAGGTATTATGAAATCATCAAAAATATTATAATACATTTTACTATTTATTGCAAAAGGAGATGGAAATGTATTTTATTTTTGGTGTATTAATTGAAAGATACTTTGCCATAGACAGACTAAAGCAAGCTAGTGTTTTTACCATAGCTTTGGCTAGTAAAATTCAATCATTTTGTTTGACAATGTTTGTGGCTGTTTGAGCTAACATCCCTTTGCTTTTGTTGCGCGGTAAAATAATTGGTAAAATTCAAACACAAACGCCCAAGCTACTCAGAAGAATTGACGTTCACAAACGATGAGGCCGTAGGGAAAATCAATGGGCCGTAGCCAAGATAGATTTCTTCAATCGTTAACGCTAACAAAAAAAAATGCGAATGGCATATCCTTACAATAGACTTATCGATATCCTGCAATATGTTAAAAAAAGTTGCATAAAGCAGTCTGGTTTCTTATATGAAAGGCAATGGTTTCAGCTAAGTGTGAGTAGCTGTGGTACCTTTTTAAAAAGGAAAAGATTTTTTTTCTCTATTCTATCAAGTATTCCTTGTAAACGTTAAGTGTTTTACACATCATTGTGGCTGTATTACCTGTGCCTACCGCTTGAAAAAGGAAAAAGGCGCGATGCACTGTTGTGTTTCGATTTGAAGGACATTGTAGCCAGTGTAACTACTGGACATAATGAGACTTATGTCTCAGAATGACGAGCGCAGTGAATTGCCACATAGAACTTTGTAAGTCAAGGTGCTGGATGGTGTTGCTACTGTTTATGGGTAGTCGTATCGTTTACCATCAGGCGAATGGCACGATCGTCTCATCGTTCAATGCCATTAAAAAAAATGCTATGTCATATTATGTATATTTTGAATACGATATAGTGGCAGAATAATAACTATACTATCTTCTTGATTGTCGGTCCCATTCGGTGTCCGGACAGTTTGTCCACGATTGAACGTGTGACCGATATGAATATGGAAATAGGATCCGTCTTTATTGCTCACAACATACGATCGAAATATTTTGATATAAATGGGATTTTGGTTTGGCTACTCTTTGCATGTTGATTCAGTCAAATATTTTTATAACTATATTTTGACAATTCATGGTGCGTGCAAATTTGTGTATGGTAGTATGCGATTAACCGGCTATCCGCTTTCATTAAACGATCTCAATCATCTTTTTCGATCGATCCCGAAATGGGCAATGGATAAATAAAAATGGATAAATCAGTTATTTTCATTAGTACGCATACTCACGCCTTTTATCCCCGAAGGGGTAGGCAGAGGCGCAACTAATGCACCCACTTTTCGCCATTTTTATTCCGTCCCATGATGTGATAGGGGGCGACGAGCCTATCGCCATATCGGGCACAAATTCCAGACTCCGGGCTGATACTGAATAGAAAAACCCAATATCACTTTGCCCGACCCGAGGATCGAACCCGAGACCTCAGCATTGCAGTCGTACCGTAATACAACTACGCCACCGAGGCAGTATTTAGCAGCGCAGCAGAGCAGAGCAGGCGATTTTCATTAGTTTATTCTCGAAAACCGTAGACTACAATTGATATCATTTATTAATATCGATCGTATGTAAATTCATATATTTTCTGGTGTCAGTATTCGTTCGAAGGATCACGTAGTCAGTGGAATTACTGGACTGGAGTTAACATCTCGTGACAAGCCCAGTGCGGTGCAATGCAGATGTTACTCGGAAGTATTATATTGCTACTACTTACACCAGGTGCTTAAGCTTACTTCGGACTACGATAGTATTTTAGTCGAGAAGTAAGTAACCGTGTCCGTACAATCAATTGGTAAAATTTTCGGAGTTCAGATAGATTTACCTTCTAAATTACCCGCTACTCGCTAAAATACTAGCGTAGTCCTAGGCTTTAGTAACAGACGAGAGACTTCGTGGGCCAAAGTATTTTAAAAAATCGTTCCAATATTATGTATCCGAAAGTTTGTGCTGTTGTATGGATGTTTGTTAGAAGTGACCTTACAAATCGCTGAATGAATTTCGATGAAATTTGGTACGCGGATAGATCATGTCTCGGTTTAACATATAGGCTACTTTTTATCCTGGAAATATATTATAAGCGCGTGGAACCAGCCGAAAAAAATTGTGAAACAGTGAAGCCAGCAAAAAATAGTATTTGTAGATGGAGTATACGGAACCCGCACGAACTATATGTGGCAGCACAAAATTGACAACAGAGCCACATGTGGATAAAAAAGGAAACTTTTTGACCTATAATTTACTTATACATTTTTTTTTTATATGGCAAAACTTATAAAATATGTCTTCCAGCCGATCATTTTTGATACTCAGCGTGGCCAGAATATACTTTTTTTATAGATGGAACCTAGTTATTTGGATGAAATTGAAGCAAAATTATGTTAATTACAGATTTGTTTGTATTGAATAATAACTTCAAATTTTTATAGAGCATTATTAATTTTTGTCGCTTTTTACATAACCATGGAATGTAAGTAGGAATTAGGTACTATTCTTGGGAACGAAATAGAATTTTACGCCATTTGATTTGTTTATTTTTATGTTTTGGAGCATCCAGATATATAGCAATACATTATCAAGAACTCAAATGTTATTTTTCAGTCCTTTTAATGTGAATATTGTATGTCCAAGTATTGATAGGGTGTAAAATTCAGATTGCGCCACCAGATGGCAGTGCTTACGTCGTGAACGTTCCCTATACAACATGACATCGATTAAAATTCGATTACCTTTGATAACAATCAGCCAAATTTACTTGGACCTATTTCACGGAGAGTTCAAGATAAGGGAAAGTTTCAAAGTTATTCCATTTTACATTAATCGAAATGTCGAAATTGTCAGATTAATAATGGACTCAACTGTCGAACCTTTGCGTGACATAGAAAGACTGAAAGATATTTTTAAAATTATCTAGAATTCTTGATTAGATCTGTGCCCCTTTTTTTAAATCTAAGACATAGTGTATGTTCAAGGAATTAAAAGTGTCTCTATGTATTTGGCGTGGGTCAGGAAACATAACCGCTGTAGCTGGTGGAGAAAGTTTTTAGAAGACTGTAGATAGGTCTCTCGTACGTAATAGCCATCTGGGGAGGTTCGACCACAAGGACCATTTTTGCCATCAAGCAACATAATTTAAGCGCAATTTTTTACTGAAAACCTCGGCGGCATAGTTCTATTACGGTACTACTGCAATGCTGAGGTGTCGGGTTCGATCCCCGGGTCGGGCAATGTGATATTGGGTTTTTCGATGGGGATATGGCGATAGGCTCGCGCCCTATCACATCATGGGATGGAATAGGCACGGCGAAGTGAGTGCACTAGTTACGCCTCTGCCTACCCCTTCGGGGATAAAAGGCTTGAGGGTGCGTGTATGTATGTATTGTTTAACGGTTCCTGACTTAATAAACTGTAACTTGTATTTGTATAGAATCTTCCTAAAAATAACAGATTTGCAGTTTGTTAAAACTATTTTTATTACTTTTATATTATTCTATTCCGTAACTAGATAATTATAATAACCAACGTCACGAATAAAAAAAACATCTACTCTACAATATTAAACTGGCAACAAAAACAAAACGATTCAAAACTCAATTACGACAGACGTTCAAAGTTAAAGAATATCTAAAAATCTGTAAACTCCGTCCCCTGTCTCCCCGGAGATGTCAAATTTACTTGATTTGGGAAAGTTCCGTTTATCGCAGCTTACATTGAATTTATATAGACAGAGGGAACGCATCCCAAGTTATCCTTTAAACGCCAAATGTATTTTTTGGAAGTATTTCAATAAAAGCTAAGGAGTTATATTTTTATAGGGAACTAGACTTCTGCTCGCGGCTTCGCCCGCGCGAAAAAGTTTTTCCAGGATAATAACCTATAGTAACCTACCTATGTGTTAATCCAGGACATGATCTACCCGTGTGCCAAATTTCATCGAAATCGTTCAGTAGATTTTGAGTTTATTCGTTACAAACATACTTACATACAAATCTTTCCCCTTTATAATATTAGTATAGATTATTAAAAACATAAAAGCTTGTAAAATTAGAATTTTTATGAGTCAAATAAATGGAAACTAGCGAGAATGATTTTGTCTTAGTACTGAACTACCTATTACAAAAACATACAATGAGTTCAACCTTATTACTAGACCAATCAACTGAAGACAAAATTAAATAAAAAATACGTGTGGCACTCGGAAACTGCCGCGGTAAAGCTATTGCATAGCATTTTTATCACAAATTTTGATTGACTAAACACAAATTCGATCTTACGCTTACCACATAAAGTAGATTTTTAAACGCGAGCAACGCACGTTTAGTCTTGTTATTGATAAATGTCAGAAATGCAATGGTCATCACAACCAAAGTAGAATAAATCAAAATTTGAAAAAAGAATGTTACGTTCGATTCTTTTGTACTCGTGCCGTGCCAACGCTGGGGAAATAGCTTCTACGCAATGTATTTAAGGTTCATATTAGATTAGATTAGTAAGAAATGGTTTTAATGACTTTAATAAATAAAATAAATAAAAATATACTCGTTTCAAGAATTATAGCTTCTACGCATTGTATTTAAGGTTCATACTAGTAAGATAAAAAAGATGTCAGGTTATTTTCGTTACGGAATTTCTGGATTCGGTCTCCACGCTCAAGGCCCGCGATAGAAGCTATGCAATAGCTTAAAACGTTATTTTGAAAATAGAATAATACCGTTGTTTGTTAGAAAAATAAAATAAAATACAACTTTATAATAAGAAAATGACTAAGGGTAAAGAGCATGCTGCCAAGTCTTAAGTTATTCTCATCCTACTAATACAGTGAAATCTGGTTAAATGGGACCTGGATAAGTGAGAAACCGCTATTATTGAGAATTCCAATAAGGTCCCGGGACTTTGTCATCGAATTACCTCTGTTAATGGGACTTTTAGAACCTGGTTAAATGAGATTTGATTTCTAGGATTTTTCAATGTTTACCTGAACAATTGGGACTCAGTATCTCAATTCCCTGTATAAGTGAGACATTTTATCAGGTTGGGCCAGGTTTTGTCACGTTTACATACCTACACTTAATTCATAACACCAAAAATACGCATTTTTAACTCCCGACAAAAAAGCAGGGTGTTATAAGTTTAGGGTGTGTATCTGTATGTCTGTCTGTGGCATCGTAGCTCTTAAACGAATAGACTAATCTTGACGCGGTTTTTTTGTTTGAAAGCTGATATGATCGCGAGGGTTCTTAGCTATAATTTATGAAGATCTGTTCAGGCGTTTGAAGATTATCAGCTCATTTCCAATTTAAAAAGCCCGATCGAATTTAAATTTGGTGTAATGTGACTTCGGCAATATTTTTAAACATGACCTGATGCTGCAGCATCAAGTAGTCTGCGGGATACCCAACTACTTAGCAACTTATATCAGATATAGCGTGTTTGGGCTCATAAGGATGGTCTTATCGAGTAGGTGTTAGATAGTTGATTATCAAGGACCCATAATGGAGAATAAAGTAATTTAAAAAACTTGAAATAAAAATTAAATTTAAATAACCCCCCACACAAAAATCTCTAAAAGGTAAAATAATAAAAGTGTCTTTGTCGTTTAAGTACCTAGTAATATTTTGAGCCAAGCGTCCTCACGTCGGGGGACCGAATTCCGGACCAAAGAGACGAAAATACTTCTTTAGCGGTCCCCCGACGCGACGACGCTAATTTTATAATAATATATAATATATAACGAAAATATTACTAGGTACTTAAACGACAAAGACACTTTTATTATTTAACTTTTTAGAAATTTTTGTGTCGGGGGTTATTTTTTTTTTTTTTGTTTTATTAATATTTCCACCTTTATAAATGGAATAACGGTACATTTCGACGTATATAAGCGGGGGCCTCTGTAAATGAGACAACTATAATTTTAAACCTGTCTAATTGGGAAACTGGATAAATGAAAACCTCCTTAAATGGTACAAAATCCTTGGTCCCTTGAGATCCCAATTAACCAGGTTTCACTGTATTATAAACTCGAAAGTTTGTAAGAATGGATGTATGGAAGTATGTTTGTTACTCTTTCACGCAAAAACTATTAAACGGATTTCGATTAAATTTGGCACACGGGTAGATCTTGTCCTGGATTAACACATAGGCTACTTTTTATGCCGGGAAAATATAAAGCGGGAATTTTATCCTGGAAAAACTTTTTAATGCGGGCGGAGCCGCGGGCAAAAGCTAGTAATTCTATAATAATATTTTAAACAACATGCTAAGTATAAGGAAAAACTGTTTTTGACACCTGTTATTCGTTAACGCCACACATAATTATACTTTGTCATAAATTTCCACTTAGTTTTTTTTTTATGATATACGGGGCAAACGAGTATACGGTTCACCTGATGGTAAGTGATCACCGCCGCCCATGAACATCTGCAATACCAGGGGGCACAGAGATGCGTTGCCGGCCTTTTAGGTGGGAATACGCTCTTTTTTTGAAGGTCGCCAGATCGTATCTGTCCGGAAATGCTGCTGGCGGCAATTGGTTCCATAGTTGTAATTCGTAAATCTTACCCTTCACGCTTTGGCCGCACAATATATTTGTCTCTTTCTACAATGTTGTCAATTTCTTGGGAGAACTCAGCAAATCTCTCTATAACTGTATGATAAGTAGATAGTAATGGTTGAGTAGTTCTTAAACACAAACAAGCTCAAGTAAATTTATAATATCGAAAGAGGAATTATCGAGCGACGGCAAACCTTTTTGCAACCTTTCCGCTCAATTGATTTGGGTCTAAATCTTCGGGGTAGCGAATAAATCTCATTATATTTAACTATTATAATATAGTTACGGCGACTTATTTTTGTCCACGAATAAGAAGATATATAGAAGAATATAAGATTGAAAAAAGAGGCATTGGAAAAAAATAATTCCATCATTCCATATTTTTTTTTAATGTTTCCATTTCCTTTTTAGCATATTTTTTATAAATCTCTAGGTATGCCTGGATGCAAAAAAAATAGCATTACAACAATGCTACAGCCGAATATAGGAAAGAACGATTTAAACTAGTCACCGCCTAAACTGCGTAACCATAGTGTCATGGTTTCCAAAATAAATTATTGTAGTGTAAAGTATCGTAACAATTTAAACTTGGAGCGTGTAAAAAATAAACACAATGTAACCCAGTTACTAGACGAAATAGCTAATTAAGATAGCAAAATATCATAGAACCACCACCACCATACCAGCCCTGTATTATATACTGCCCACTGCTGAGCACGGACCTCCTCTACAACAGAGGGTTTAGGCCTTAGTTCACCACGCTGGCCTTATGCGGGTTGGCAGACTTCACATAGGTACCTTCGAAATTCTTATAGAGAACTTCTAAGGTATGCAGGTTTCCTCACGATGTTTTCCTTCACCGTTAAAGCGAGCGATAATTCACAAAGAATACACACATAACTTTTTAGAAAAGTTAGAGATGCGTGCCCTTGCGTTTTGAACCTGCGGACATTCGTCTCGGCAGTCCGTTCCACTCCCAACTAGGCTATTATAGAACACAAAAATAATACTCGCCCAGGCTGACAGCTCTCCTTCTTCTGATGTAACGCGATTTGCGTCGTCTGGTCCAGCCTTTATCACATTAGTTGGCTTCTACGCGCTTACACAAAACTGACACGCACATTCTACGACACATAAATCACCGAGCTAACTTGACAGCCTTGGTGGCGTAGTAGTATTACGATATGACTGCAATGTCAAGGTCTCAGGTTCGATCCCCGGGTCGGGCAAAGTGATATTGGGTTTTCCTACTCTGTATCAGCTCGGAGTCTGAATTTGTGCACGATATGGCGATTGGCTCGCCCTCTATCACATCATATGCATGGTGAAAAGTGGGTGCACTAGTTGTGCCTCTGCGTATCCCTTCGGGGATAAAAGGCGTGAGTGTATATGTATGTATATGTACTAACTTTCTACGCACTTACAACACACGCGGACTTTATTACTCACTATACAGTTCAGGAGACAACAACACACATGAGAGCTAACATTATTTTTACCACCAAGGCGGGTCTACAGTATGGTGAGTACATAGATTATCGAGACTATACATACGTTTTTCATACACTAGCCTTTCTTTTGAATACATCTAACTAACACTAACACAGATAACAATACCTATATCCCAGCGACCACATGAGGTTCTTTGGTCGCTGCTTGCGGCTCTACCCACTCTCGTCTTGGTAAGCAAAAACCATCTTTACTACACCAAGGAATAATTAACATATTTGAAATGTTCCAATTTTGAAATAAAGTGGGCAAAGGAAACTAAAATTATTTGTTTAACGTATGTTTTTTTCCTTTGTTTTATTTGCGATCAGCCACTAAGCTATAAGCAAATGTGTTGATAAAATTGACGTCTAACGTACGTAATGTTTTTTTATCACGATGGCTACTATAAAAGCCGTATGTTAAAATTAACTAAGAAAAAATGTGATCTAATCTGAAGGTTTTTTGAAACTCAGATGAAAGATCCTTTCACCGAGTTACAGTATAATATGAGTTGTAAATCGGCAAGTCCATTATCTAATTCCCGGGTCGGGTAACATTTGTTAGAGTTTTTAACTGGATTTGCCCGGGATCGGGTCTCTCAAGGGTCTGATATCGCGCAAGCGCTTTTAACAATCCAAAATATTTTAACATAATTATGGAGCCGACTCTACGTTCCTATTAGGAGACTGATGTTTTTAGAAATTTTGTAGATCTTCTTATACAATGTTTGACGACAGAAGTAGACAATACCTGTGGGTCGTGGCTGACATACTCAGGCGGCATATATTGCATGATATGAGAGGCTAAACTACAAACTCATATTAGATACCTAAGTCTTTGCCTTATAAGTGATATTCAAAGTACATTTAGATGAAGCTAAACGTAATAAAAGTACAATAAATATGTAAGAACAAAGTCACGTTGTATCCATATGTCTTGTAAGTATATTGTTATAATACATCGCAGACGCGAGCGTGTTAACTCATAGTTATGTGACTGGCTCCCGGAGTGACCCGGCTCGCCACCCAGGGCCAAATCAAGGATAGTAAAAAAATTTACCCCAGCACTGTTAAAGTGCTTTCGAAATAGGTACAACATGAGCCATAGCCATCGTCAATAATAAATACGCTAAAACATAAAAAATGTATAGGAATATAAGATCCTATCGAAGTCTATCGCTAGGATTTGTCTTTTCATACATAACTCTAACGTTAACGCTTGTAAAAAGGCATCTTCGGTACAGCCCCAAAAGGCTTCATTTCAGATCCTTGACGTGAAGCATGCTCCCATTATCATAATAAGACAAATCAAATACCTGATTAATCGTCATCAGCTACTATGTCATGGACCATAGCAAGCTTCTACTAAAGATTTTCAGACCGATCTTTTGGAAGCGGGTCTATCCAGCGATTTTCAATGTAATTGCCACTCTCAAATTATTGCAAGAAGTAATGATAATAGACATTAGCGTGGTATTACAAGATAGGCATAATTTTAGCACTAGTAGAGGGGCGCAACGTTTAGCACTGGCCATAATATTTGCTTCAAGTAATTTTATCAGTATCACTTTATCCTTCAACACCCACGTAACTTATCCAAATGTCCACTGCTTTACGCTGTAATAAAAATCAAACGCAATGACAAAGTTTCAATATCATGCGAGCGAACACGCGACTGCAGATGACAGCAATTAGCTGGCACGAATTCAGATTGATTTTACCATTCATTCTAAAACCAGTCATCTTTGTTCATCACCGTGTACAAAAAGGAACATGTAGATAGTATTCCGGTTAGGGCCATGAAATCTCGATTCCTCCCCTTTAGGTCGGCACACAACGTATATGCTAGATGCGCCATTGCATTAGATGACGCATTTGCCAGTGTACCGGTCTTTTTTTATTGCAATTGAATGACGAGACGCGTATGCCTCTCGCCTGAGGCCACGTTTTCGGAGACGCAGGGCATCGCGGGGCGCGCGTGACGTGGTGTCTCACCGCGCGTCGAGCGATTTTTCCGTTTATAGAGAGGCAGCGCATGCCGCAAACAAATTGATTATAAAGAAGAGTCGCGAAGCCCCGCGTCTCCGTAAATGAGGCCTGATGGTAAGCGATAGCACCGCCCATAGATATAAAAAAGGTGGCCCTACTGATTTTGTTATAAAAAATAATAAACCTAATCCGGCCCAGTGGTGCGGACCGGCAGCCTTGGACTAAGTTATCGTTTGGGGAATTCTAGATTAGGGTCGGCGTAAACAGGCAATTTAGCGAGTGACGCTCTTCGCGCGAGACGGTCCTTTATTCCTGTAGCGTCTTCTTTTACGTAGCATGATTTATTTTTAAAGACTTTCATACTTTTTTTATTACGTAGGGGTATGTTAAGTGTACAGGCACAAAAACCCATAATTTCAAAGGCGCGAATGGATGGGGCTGCCCAATGTCGTGAGAGGTAGCGCACACTTGGAGAGGCCTAGGTTCAGTAGTGATGAGCTAATTTGATGATGTTTTGTAAACTCACGCCGTTAACTTCATAGGGTAGACAGATATGCAACGAATACATCCACGGATCGTATTAAGTAGCACATATATATCTTAATAAAGCTAAGGGAGTTTCACATAAATGGTCGTTAAAGTTAAACAAGCAAGTGCAAATTACATAAAACCCGGTCAAAGTTACAAGCATGCCCGTTTAACCGTCCGTTCCGATCTAACTAGTGTGCGCAAATCAGTTTAATTAAAAGCCGTTCAACTGTTTCAGATACGGTTATTTAAAAAAAAATGTGGTACCTACTACCTATATTATAATTTTTAGAAAAATCGCATTTGTTCATCAACCTTTGTAAAGTTGTATTAAATTCAACTACAGTGAAAACCGGTTATAGACATTGAAGTGAACACCTAAACTCGTCTTCCATGCTGCAGCGCCTAAGAAACAGTAGTAACGCCATGCTAAACGTGATTGCTGAGCGGTTTGACTGTCCTTTCCAAAATTATTGGATGTAAGTAGTTCTGGGAAATGTGACATAACAATTAATTAATGTAGTAGCTAATAAGTTATTGATATCTTGTTAATTTGATTTTTAATAATAAATGGATTATGTCATCTGAATTAAATATATAAAATAAAATAAATAAATAAACTGGACTCTACATCCAATAGTCGTTATAAACAATACTCTTATTCTATACATGTATTTACAGTGACCTTGCCATTTTGTCGTTATAACCGATGTCGCTGTAACCGGTGTCTATTGCTTTTTTATTTTGCGGTTATTATCTCTATAAGCCAATAATTATATATTATGTCGATATTATAAATCTTTATATCAAAAGAGATCTCGTGATAAATTAACAACTTAATTCACAATAACTACCTCGGTGGTTGGTGGTGGTGTAGTTGTATTGCAGTACGACTGCAATGGTGAGGTCTCGGGTTCGATCCCCGGGTCGGGCAAAGTGATATTGGGTTTTTCTATTCAGTATCCGCCCGGAGTCCGGAATTTGTAGCCGATATGGCGATAGGCTCGCCCCGCATACTACATCATGGGACGGAATACGCACGTCGAAAAATGGGTGCATTAGTTGCGCCTCTACCTAGCCCTTCGGGGATAAAAGGCGTGAGTTTGTGTGTGTGTGTGCGTGTTAATTCACAATATAATAGAATAATTCATCAATTTACCGAACTTCAGTCTCCATGACAGGTCTGAAGCGCTCTAAGCCCTCAATTTGTTAACCGATGCCGTTCGCAATCTGCCCCCGTCCATTAAAATGGTAATTTGGCTGACCTTAAACGACGCTTTGAAAGTCTGACATGTTTAATGTATAGTTTGATCTGCCATCTGCACGCGCATGCATAATGTTTTCAAAAGCAATGTTTAGTTTTGTCTTAGATTAGATACCAAGAGTACTTTTGTGAACTTGACAGTTGAAGGGCCTGTTTCAATAGTTTCAAGTTTTTTTTTGAGAGTTATCAAATAGATAATACTCATTTAAATTGCCATTTATTTGGGAGTATAGATTAGAGTGTGACTTTTGTATTTGGTCGACTTGTACATTTATGTGAAGAGTAGCATTCACTCAGTTTGTAACAGGCCCTAATTGTTGTTTTTCACGTTTCCAATAAAGTTTCTGGAGGTTACTGCTCCTTGTACCATTGACCGCATCTCCATTGACCGCTCATTTTTGCTCTTTTCCGTTCCATTTTTCTTTACGATTTTTCACGTACGATGAAGATCCCTAATCTTCAATTGCTAGCTTTAATAACTAGAAACACCATTAATAATCTTAACTTTGTTTCTTGAATAAAACTTAAAACCAATAGCAGCAGAATATAAACAGAGCCTTGGGACCTATAAAAAAAAATAGCTATTTACCCGCTGCGCTTTTACAGCAACAGGTTGAAATGCTCATAAATTCGCTCTAAGAGCAAGGTTGCACAAACATGGCTGCTGTTTGCTGGATACCCCAGCGTTTCTCTCTAATTTTAATGGAGGTTCTAACAAAAGCAATCTAAGAGAATTAAAAAAAACCAGCGCTTAAGCAAACACTCCAATATATTTTAGAACATAATGCATAGACCTGCGTGATGTAGTGCAGTAGGTGTGGTTATTATGCCCATGGTACTACTTCCACTTCCATGTTTCGGGTTCGATCCCCGGGTCGGACAAAGTGATATTGGATTTTCTTCTATATGTCCGGAATTTGTACTCGACATTGCGATAGGCTCGCCTCCTGTCTCACCATGTGACGGAACACACTTAGCGAAAAGTGGTGTACTAATTGCACCTCTGCCTAACCCTTCGGAGATATAGGCGTGATGTGTGTTTGTTTTTTACTCGCGTTTTTGTCCGTGTGTTAGTCCGTCTTCGTTATCAAAAGTTCCCTATAGCAGTGGACGTCATGTGGCTGATGATGATGATGATGAGCCGAATTTTGGCCACGGAGATCAGCCAGGTACGCAGGAGTTATTATAGGTGTGACGGCAATCCGATATGACCGGAGAGAGATCAGGCGCAGGACCAACGGCTTTAAGTGCTTTTCAAGGCAAGGCACGCAGGTATCACACCGCAACTTCCTGACTCCAACCTGCGACTGAGTAATTTTTAAGATGGAAAAACCCAGTCACAATTTTTTTGGCTCGACCCGAGATTCAAACCCGGTTCCTCAGCGCGGTAGTCGTCCTCGTACGGCATACGCAATATAACAACGCCACAAAGGCAGTCAACTATAGGTAATATGTATTTAGACCAAAAATAATGAAACTTTCACCCCATTCACATCTCTTACGCCGCGCCGTCTCCTCCGGAAGCCGTTAGTCGTAGACAGCGGGGAGCGATTATTTCGAATCGATACAGACCCTTTCAATTACGTCACACGGGCAAATCCTTAACTGCGAACTCAGTTAGAAAAGGGTGCACAGAAATAAATTATTTATTACATATAGGCGAGATTTTGCATAAATAAAACATTACTGGTGGTAGGTCTCTCATATGTAAGAGTCTGTCTGGGTGGGTACCACCGCAATGTCTATTTCTACCGCCAAGCAGCAGTGAGCATGCACTGTTGTGTTTCGGTTTGAAGGACGTTGTAGCCAGTGTAACTACTGGACATAATGAGACTTAACATCTTATGTCTCAGGTTGACGAGCGCAGTGGAATGCCACACAGTATATTGTAACTCAAGGTGCTGTATGGTGTTGCTACTGTTCATGGGCGGGCGTATCGCTTACCATCAGGCCAACGGTATACTCGTCTCGTCATTCAATGCAATAAAAAAAAACTCTCGTGTGCCAGATTTGCTATATTAAACACATAAATCTAGCCTTCTTCCCTTTTTAGTGGTAGGCAGAGTTCATACACACATTTCGCCGCCGATTATAATAATCATATAATAGAAGGCCATATTGCCGTTTACTGGGCACAATTCCAGACCCCGGACTGATACTGAGCAGAAAATATAGGCTATATTGTGTGGCGTACCATTAGGGAGCTACTTACTCGTTTTACCAATAAAAAAAAGTGGGTGCGTGTACTTATGTACGCGTCTGAGAAGTTATAATTCTTTGGCATCATTAAAAAATAGTTTTTAATTGCATGCAAATAATTAATTACGATAAAATAATAAAAGGATAGTCGACACAGTCATTAAAGTTCAGTGTAAATTTGAAAAATTAAATAAATTATTCATTTTTAAAGTATTAATTATTTTCTCAACGTAATTCAAATTCTCAATTCACTTTTTATTTTAGTCAAAGAATTTTTAATAAATTTGTTTATTTATTATAGAAATGTTTATAATTTTCTAAATTTAATAAATAATAATAAGTGCATGAGTTATGTATTTTAAATTAATCCGTTTTTAATTAACCTAGCTACTTTCACCGATTCCTAATAAATTTCATTCAACCTGTTACTTTTGTGTTACAGTGATGCGCGCGCATCTTAAAATTTCACTCTCATCATTTTATAATAACGCGCCTAAAGAAGTATAACTTCAATTATCAAGCGTATCTTTAGTGACTTTAGAACATTTTGAAGTACTTTACGAAATCTGTGAAATACTCTATTGCTTCACATTACTAAAACATCACACTGGCCGCACGGAAAGGGTGACATTTCAAAAATCGAACGTCACATTTCGAATAAATTAAAGTTCATTTAACCTGTTACTTTTGTGTTACAGTGATGCGCGCGCATCTTAAAATTTCACTCTCATCATTTTATCATAACGCGCCTAAAGAAGTATAACTTCAAAAACGTGATATACTTCTTATCTTCTCTCACTTCTTATTAATATTATAAATGCGAAAGTTTGTGAAAATGTTTGGATGTTTGTTAAAACTAAACGCAGAAAGAACTAAACGGATTTGGATGAAATTTGGCGTATGGATATGTCATGTCCTAGATTAACACATAGGGTATTATCCCGATAATTTGCTCCCATGGGAAAAATGGATGTTTTAATCTGATTTTGTAAGTGGATGTCGCTGGCGTCGGACTGTTTTAAGAAGTTTTGTAGCGTAAAAGGCTATTCTCGCGGGTGAAGCCGCAAGCAACGCCTAGGTAACAATATTTTTGATGTCACACGCAGTGACACGAGGTTTAAGTCATATTACTATAGCCTTCATGCCGCGATACACATGACGCCACGGTGATTACCTATTGATTGTAATAAATGTGGTAACTAATCTCACTGCATAATTTACGTTTCCGTAGAGCAGACGTTGTCAACGTTTTGTGTTAAATAAAATTATGGTATTTGATAAAAAATTGTTTACGTGTTCTTTAATCTGTTTATATCACTTCTATGTATCTCTATAGTACTATCACCGTGCTATGAAATTAAACCACATACTATACATTGACAGGTTCTGACTGCCCTAGTCAGATAGAATATTTCCCCACACATACAATGCAGATTTACGATAGACGTGATTACACGTGTGATTTTATTTGAAAAAATTAACGTTATTAAACGTTATCAAACGTGTTCATACTGGCTTTCACCACAGTGGTGGTGGGCTTATTTATCACTAAAAGATACTAATAGCTCTTTATATCTAGTATTCCTAAAACTGAACTTCAATGATTGTTGGTAGCAGTGTAAGCTATTGCTTATACTAGTTTACAAGCGTTGTTTGCATTAATATTAGACACATACTTTACCAATATCTCTACATTTGCACACGAATTACTTTCATTTCCAATATCGCTCAGTACTTGAATACTAGAATAATTCATTACTTGAATTATTTGAAATAGGGCAACTGAGGAGATAAATTTTCCATATCATTTTTAAATGAAATAGATACCTTCAACATACAAGTAAGTGGATTGAAAATAACTTCCAAACCGCCCACATGTCTAAGAATCGATTAACGTCGAATAAACAGAAACACTACCGTTCGAAACTTGGTACAACTTGAACTTTCCACCTAGCCCTGGAGAGCAATACAAACATAATTCTAAGTAAAGCTCTTTACAAGCTGCATTTATTAGAAGGTTATGGATTTTTAAGATATTTCTGCAGAAGAGAATTCTTTTGCAGAAATATCTTGAGTGCAATCCTTACAAGTGTTCCTTGGAAGTGAATTATGCAGTGAGAGAGATGATACCGTAATATAAACCATTGAAAACTCATTTACTTGTAAAGTAAGGTGCAGGTACTTGAATTGATCTACTAGCTTTTTTTCGTGAGAACATTAGACACAAACAGCCATCAAATAAAATTTGACTGCAGATTCAAGCGCTCATAGACACGCTATGCACCAAACCACACCTCCAGATGAATGAAGTGATAGTAGATCAGGCCGCGAGCGGAGATCCTGAGGAATACAAAGAGGAAGCACAACTGATGCTTCTTGCTGGTGACTTCGTTGAGAAATTGCTTGAAGCTGATCAATTGCAGTAGCCTATGATGAAGAAGCCTTCTTAATTTGTGACATCGATGATCTGTGTCCCGTGTTAGTTGGCATTGTCAATATATTAAACAGAGTTGATTAGCAAAATTTGTAAAAAAGAGTACTAAATGTTCTGATTTTTTTGTAAATCCAATTCAGATAAAACTAGTAGAAGTTGTTTAGTTCTACAAGCTTCTTCTGCTTGCTTCTATCATACTCTCATTTACAATAAGAATACATAAATACAAAAGCAAACCCGTATCGCTACAACAGACACATACCCTATACAGAAATCAATCCTACTAATATTATAAGCGCGAAAGTTTGTAAGTATGGATGCATGGATGTATGTATTGATGTTTGTTACTCTTTCACGCAAAAACTACTGAGCGGATTTTGATGAATTTTGGCACACGGGTAGATTATGTCCTAAATTAACACATAGGTTACTTTTTATCCCGGGAAATATAACGCGGGACTTTTATCCCGGGAACTCTCATTCAAGCGGGCGGAGTCGCGGGCAAAAGCTAGTACCAAATAAAAAAAAGAAATATAACAATAAAAGACCTACGCTGAGTTTCTTGGTGCTTCTTCTCAGGTCAGTGGGCTTTTCCGGAGCACTGGTAGAATCTTTTAGACGATAAAATACATTGTAAAAAATGACGTGTAAAAGTGCCCTTAGGGGCCTAATTACTTAATAAATGATTTGATTTGAATAAATCGTGTTAGAAAGACCAATACAAATTTATGGCACGACATGAAAATGGAACCCATGTTTTTCAAAAGGCAAAAAACATATAATATCAAACACATGGCTGAAATTTCCTTGAATATAGAACCTCAAAGGAAATAGGACGGATAGATCTTAAAAAAATAAACTTAAATTATAATCATCATCATCATCAGCCACATGACATCCACTGCTTAATAGGCCTCCCCACAAGATTTCCAGACGGACCTGTCAAAAGTGGCCTGCATCCAGCGTGTTCCTGCGACCTTTATCAAGTCATCTGTCCACCGTGCAGTCTTCCGCCACCTTATCTTCATCTTACTTATAATACTACATAATAAATAGTACACCACAAATTATCAAACCCCTGCAATTTGTTATCAAACATGAAACTAATTGTGCTGATATTACTATAACTACAAATATACAAGTATATATTATGAACTTTAAACCGACTTCGAAGAAAACATAGTGATAAAAAGCAACTACTGGTAAGTAAACAAAAAAATTGGCTGATTTGTAGTTTTTTTACAAATGATATGTTAAGCATGTTATCCGATACCCGATAGTAAATTTCACTGCTCATAAAATCACCACCTATAGTAACGTAATACAAGATCAACCCCGTATCTCTAAAGCCTGATCGATGGGCAGAGATACAGGCAGGAACTCGATTTTACAGAATACTGCTATCAAATATAACAAAATCAAAGATTTGAATTGCTTTTTATTGTTTAAATATCAATTAATCGAAACAGACGTCAACAAAAATTTTAAAAATGGCTTGATTTTCAGACCATGATGATTTTGGGAGTATTTTTGCTGTCGGTGCTCACATTCGTGTGCCCACAGCCGGCACAGGTCCCTTACTTGGAGTCAGTAGAAGCTATGGAGGAGTTAACAAACCAACTAGAGGAACAAATACTGTTTGTTTTATTATTTGAATTAATACGCATACGCATACTCACGCCTTTTATCCCCGAAGGGGTAGGCAGAGGCGCAACTAATGCACCCACTTTTCGCCATTTTTATTCCGTTCCATGATGTGATAGGGGGCGAGCCTTTGAATTAAGAGTTTGTTTAATTAATTAAGACGCAAACCAGGGTTAACCGATTTTGAAAATTCTTTCACTAATAGGAAGCTAATTACTCCTAAGTGCTATAGGCTACTTTCTATCCCTGAAAAACTTTTTCACGCGGGCGGATCCGTGAGCAGACTTCTAGTAAGCAATAATTACGTACTTACTGCGTTATTGCTAGAAATAGTTGATCCGTCTAAGCTTGGACTAAGTGACACGACCTCAGAATTTAAGAAAGGGAGAGTGAAAAATCTGAATTTTTATGGCATTCTCTTAAACAGACACACTAGTAGATTGACTACGGACAATTATTAAGTACCTACACACTTTATAAAACTAAAAAGACGTTCCCAAATTAATAGGAAAGTTTTTTATTTCGAATATTTTCTATTCAGATCCATGGAAAATAATGTACCTGATATTACCGATGGTAGACCACATTACGCTGTCCTGTTGACTCACATTGTACGTGTTGCTGATTGGTTGAAGCTTAACGGGTAAGTAAATAGATTATAATAATATCTATTAAATATGGCTGTATGTAACCTTGATGTTTTCTCCATTACAATATTATAAGGTAATTTATGTATGATTCAAAGAAATGTTGAACTGTCAATCAGCAGTCCTTGGATTACAAAGTGCAGTCACTACCATAACTGTTTAGTAATTTCACTCGCTTCAACAAAGTGTTTGAAAACAGCTGCAAACAACGACCTAGCGGTAATCTAGGCACAGATTTAAGGGCTTTTGATCGCTGTTATCACATTCCAATTTCAGGACGGCGTTGTATACGTTTTTAAGCATGCTGTAGAAAGGATTTGGCTTATTTTTTACTACCAACTACCTGCCTGAAATCCACTGAGGCATTCAGTCAAATAGTTATAGAAAAACTGAGACATAAAATAAAAGCGTGTTAACAAAAAGCAATTATTTTTTTGATATGAAGAAACTAAGTGTATTTGTTGAAATGTATCAAACTTTGATTTTAGCCCAATGTATGATGAAGTCTTCATAAGAGAATTGCCATCCAGCATAGCTATTGGACTCAATGATATCGGCACAGTGATAGAGGTCACAAAGGAAATTTTACATGAGATAGACAATAGAACACTAAAGGTATAATAAACTTTTTAATAGATTCTTAACAGTACGATAGCATCCAATAAAAGCGGTGTTTTTCGAAAACTCTATCCAACGGAAGTACAAGTCTGAAGGTTAGATGATACTTGAAATTCCAGGCGGATGTATCGCAAAATTAGTGCATTATGAAATACAGTATAGCTAGTGATGACACCTCTACAAAGAAATAAAAAAATCCATTTCAGATTCAGGCGCTCATAGAGACATTGTGCCGCGACGTTGAAGGGCACGAAGTCTGCAATCAACTTGTAAACCACGCTGTAGTTGGCGACCCGGTGAGATACTGCGAGGAAGTAGACATGTTGCTTTCCGCTGGTGGAATTGCTCAGGACTTGCTTGATGCTGGTTTAGTAGAAATCGCAAATAAATATGAAGAAATACCATTCTTAATTGAGAACATTGAGGGACTAAATCCTATAGTGTTCAAAATCTTAAAAGTGTTAGTCAGTTTGTATGATTAAATAAGAAAATCTGCAATAAAGTGTTGAAGTTTATGTTTGCGTTTACTTTAATGAACCATTTTAGACAAGATGAAAAGATTATGAATTCCTATAATATTCCTAATAAATAGTAATTGATAATATATTTTTTTTTTGTTGAATTGAATTACGGGACGAGTATGCCGTTCGCCTGATGGTAAGCGATACGACCACCTATAAACAGTAGACATCCATTACCTTGAGGTACAAAGTACTGTGTGGCATTCCACTGCGCTCGTCATCCTGAGACATAAGATGTTAAGTCTCACTATGTCCAGTAGATACACTGGCTACAATGTCCTTCAAACCGAAACACAACAGTGTATGCACAGTGCTGCTTGGCGGTAGAAATAGATATTGCTGTGGTACCCACCCACAGCACACCCAGGTGCAATTTAAAGCCTAAACTGATATTATAAAGAGAAAAGATTTGAGTTCTTCTATGATCGATATATATATTATATACTGCCTAGGTGGCGTAGTTTTATTACGGTACGACTGCAATGCTGAGGTCTCGGGCTCGATCCCCGGGTCGGGCAAAGTGGTATTAAGTACTAAACTGATGTTAAATTAACCTGCATAACCCCACAGTGCTATAGACATAATATACCGAGAATGGGCGCTAACGCGGATGGAGCCACGAGCAAAAGGTTTTAATTAATATCACACTTTTGTGTGATATTTAATATAACCTTCAATTTTCATCGAAATCCGTTCAGTAGGTTCGGAGATGTGCAGTAACAAACAAACAGAAAAATAGACACATAGACAGAAAAGAATTATAATAGATCGGGGAAAAAGTCTTTTCGCATTTAATATGTATAAACTTGTAATTAAATCTCTTTGGATGTACTATTTATATCTGGCTGGTTTTGATGACATTAAAAAGGTTACATTTCAAAAAAAGAAAGAAATTAGTAAAAGCATGTGTTTAGCTATTTTTCATTAATTTTTCTTTCGGTCAAAATGAGTGAATCTAATGAAGAAATTCGATACATTTTATAATCTTTCTATACAATATATAAAATGCTTAGTCCTGAATGACTGGCTGACGGTTCAACGCACAGCCTAAACCGCTGATCGTAGAGACCTGAAACTTGGAGGGTGTGTTCTTTGTATGACGTAGGCGTCCGATAAAAAGGATTTTCCAAAATTCTAACCCTAAGGGGGTGAAAAAGAGGGGCAAAGTTTGTATGGGACAACGTGATTCCTTGGTCCAATCTACTTCAAATTTTGCATAAACCTTTTTTAACAAATTTGATGGAAGACGTGTTTCGTATTTTATTGCAATTCATCCCCTAACGGGGTTAAAAACGGTAAGGTAAGGTACAAAGTTATTATGACATTGATTTGCTTCGAAGTTGATATCAATACTCCTTAGTGCTTTTGATTTCAAACACATTCAAATAAACCTGCAGAATGGTTATGCGAGCGTGCCATCCTAGCACCAAGAAATAAGAAAGAAATAAATTTATTGTCAAAATAGAAACGTTTTATACAATGACATTATTTTACAATGACTCCCAAACTAGGCTAAGCCTGTCCTATGGGAGTCAAAAACTAGGATTCCCCTAACACCATCAAATTACCCCTTTGAATTCAAGAGAGTGCAGTTTCCCATCAAAGTCTGCTTCACAATAACTATAAACAAAGCTCAAGGTCAAACTCTTAAGGTAGCGGGAATAGAGTTGAGAGAAAGCCGCTTCTCTCACGGCCTGTATGTGGCATGCTCCAGAGTAAGCGCACACAGTAGCCTGGTGATTCTTGCTCCCGAAGAAAAAACAAAACATATTTTTTTCATAGAAATACTGCGGTAGGTGTGTAGTATTTCGATTTCGTTGTAAAAAGATAATACCCCCGTGTAACTTACACCAGATAAAGGCCGAGCTTCGTGTTCACAAAATATGTCAAAATTTTATTTTATTTTCATGTTTATTTAACCTTTAAATCATCATCATCATCATTAGCCACATGACGTCCACTGCTGAACATAGGCCTCCCCTAAAGATTTCCAGACGGACCTGTCAAAACCTAAATAACCTTTAAATACCTACACTATAATAAATATTGTTATATTTTATAAGTATTCAAACATAGCGAGCGATAGCCTAGTTGGGAATGGAACGGTCTGCCGAGCCAATGTCCGGAGGTTCAAACCCAAGGCACACACCTCTGACTTTTCGAAGTTAAGTGTGTATTGTTTATCAATTATCGTTCGCTTTAACGGTGAAGGAAAACATCGTGAGGAAACCTGCATACCTGAGAAGTTCTCTATAAGAATTTCGAAGATATGTGAAGTCTGCCAACCCGCACTAGGCCAGCGTGGTGGACTAAGGCCTAACCCCTCTCAGTAGTAGAGGAGGTCCGTGCTCAGCAGTGGGCAGTATATAATACAGGGCTGATTGCATTGCATTGCATTGCAAACATTTGAACATAATAATTTATATGTTATAGCAAAATTCATAACGTAAAAAAACTATTAAAAATCCTAATAGAACCATTTTCGACTTCTACGCGCATGAAGTCGCAGGCAAAAGCTAGTCTATATACATAAAAGAGAGTGGTGTTAGTTACGCCATTTATAACTCGAGAACGGCCGAACCGATTATAATGTTCTTTGATTTTAGCCATTACGCGATTAATTAGCAACTTTTTTGAATTTTCTCCAAATTTTATTCAGTTTTCGACCGTATTTGTATTTGAATTCACTTTAATTATTTCTCTACATACGATTTCTTCTAAAGGTAATTTCTGTAATTGACAATGCTGCGATTCAGAAGAACAAGAATATCAAATCTTTTCCATATAGTACATGGCGGAGAAACATTTGGCCTTAAATCACAAAAAGTTTTTTGTGCCTTCGTAAACTTGGAAAAGGCCTATGATCGTGTGCCGAGGGATAAGCTGTGGTCAACGTTGTAATTAATGTATGGGACTGAGGGCAGCCTGATGACTAAAATTAAAAGAAGTATGGTGAGATAATTTGGGCACGTGGAGAGGATGGTTGAAAGACGGGTTACGAAAGGTATTTATCGAGCGAATGTGGTACGAATGGAGGAGATGCCCATAATCGGCCAAATGTATGATGAGAACTATGAATGTGGAAGAGGTGAAAGAGATATGTCATTATCGTGGCATGTTGTGCTCAATAGTCTCTGCATATCGCTATCTCTGTGTATGAATATTATATAAGACGTTTTAATTTTGATTTTTGTGCATAATTTTTTGAGCTTAATTCATTTTGATAATTTATTTAATGTTAACAAAAACTAATAACTTAACACAATATTCATTGATTCTGAAGTGATACAAAGCTCGCCAGGCCCGTTAGTTTTATAATAAAAAACATTTGTGACCTTTATGAGCCTAATGCAGGGTCAATAAGAGAAGCACAAAGTGGGTTTAAGCGTTTTCAATCCGGATTATTTTATGTCAAAGATGCACCTCGCTCTGGTCGCCCTGTTACGGATAGCCTTTCTTTATCAGAAGTCCCAAAATTTCTTCAGCTACGGGATTATGGCACTACCTACAAGGTGGCAAAAAGTTATAGAACAAAATGCCACCTGTGTACAGTCAACCACAAAAATAGCTGAACAAATTAAAAACTTCTGCACATTCTTTCCAGTCGAAATATTCTTTTTTCTTTATATAAAATAAAGTTAACCCTGTGAAGTTCATTTTAGTGAAGAAAAAACAATTGTTGGTACTGACGCAAAAGTTTAAACGCGATTTGAAATTTTGAATTTGTTCAGTTACTTATGTGGCTGACTGTACATACTGTAATTAAATATAAATAAACTTTGAAAAAAGAAGTCTTGCGTATTCATATAAAATGCGAAGAAACTTTTTCCCCAACCTAATAAAAATCGCTGATTTGTTTTCCGTCACTGTTTTTTAATCACCCCCTTTCCTTTTTATCACAATTCTTTCAATGTACAGTCACACCGGCATCTACTGCTTTATCATAGTATAGATTATAATCTATGCTCGGATCATCAGCCGGCATGATTGTGTCGAATGGCATGAGATAACCATTTGCTGACATTCGATACTTTATCTGGTAGGCATCGCGCTTACCATCAGGTGCGGTGCAGTCACTTTGTCATGAAAGAATAAAAAAATAGAAAAAATAATTGTCAACGTAAAATTCGTATGTAAATTTAAAATTAAATAATATCAAGTCAAATATCACAGATTTTTTTGTCCCATTGCGTTTAGGACAAGCATATTTGCTTTATATTTTACTAGCTTTTGCCCGTGGCTTCGCCCGCATGAAAGATTTTTTTCTAGATAAAAGTCCCGCTATACATTTTCCCGGGATAAAAAGGGTCTCGAACTATCACCATACCAAATTCATGGAAATCCGTTCCGTAGTTTTTGAGTTTATCGTATACCAACTTTGCCACCCCTTTTTACACACTTATGGGTTGAAATTCGCAAAATCCCGTCTTAGTGAGCACCTACGTCCTAAAAGGAACCCCCATGCAAAATTTGATACTCCTAGCACTTGTAATTTCCGAGATTTCGTGATGAGTGAGTGAGTGACCTTTCGCTTTTATATATAGACTAGCTTTTGCTATCGGCTCCGGCCGCGTGATAAAGTTTTTCCGGGATTAAAGTCCCGCTTTATATTTTCCGGGGATAAAAGTAGCCTATATGTTAATCCAAGACATGACCTACCAGTTTGCCAAATTTCACCGAAATCCGTTCAGTAATTTAGGAGATGTGCAGTATAACAAACAAACAGAAAAACAGACGGGCAGAAAATAATTACAAAAGTCACTGATTTGTCTTCTTTTTTTTTAATATTTGTTGTTTTTACTTCTTCCATCAATTCTGTTAAAACAGGTTTATGCAAAATTTGAAGTAGATTGGACCAAGGAATCACATTGCCCCATACAAACTTTGCCCCTCTTTTTCACCCCCTTAGGAGTAGAATTTCTGACGCCTACGTCATACAAAGAACACACCCTCCAAGTTTTAAGTCTCTACGATCAGTGGTTTAGGCTGTGCGTTGATCCGTCAGTCATTCGTCCAGGACAAAGCATTATATATGTATAGATTACTAGAGCACTTGATTCTGGGATTGGTATCTTCATAATGACCATACACCATAACGATTTAACAGAGCTTTGGAAAAAGACAATTTAAATAAAGATTATTGGCTTTGACTTTGAACATGAAATGGTAGAGTCAAACGTCGAAATAAGATTAGGTTAGGATGGGTTAGGAATGAGAATTCATGCACGAGCCGAGCGTTTCAAATGATGAAAAAAGTGACTAATTATTCGAATCATTACCGACTCTTAATATAAAGAAGAGTTTAATACTTTTAAGCCTAAAATCTATTTTTTTTAAGTTGCAAGGAACCCAATTATTTAAAACTAGTAAAAAAAATAGTACCTATTTAGTATATTAGTAGTAAACTTTACGAATTCTTATCTTTATTAAGCGTTTGAAACTAATTGTGAATGATATCGAAATTCAAGGGTATATAAGAGTTCTCTTTGCACCATGTACTCTAGTGAACCATCGGTGAGTAATAGACGATTTATTGTTATTTACATTAACTACTTATAAAATATTATTACAAAAAACATTTTAAATTTGTTAATTACTGTTTATGTAACAAGTTGGTGATGACGGTAAGCGATTATCGCCGCCCATAATCATACACAGTGTATTTGAGGACTGGAATAAATGAATAGTGCCACTATGTAGACATGTATGTCTGGAAGACTGTAGAGAACATGAATAGTCAGGTTCTATCGAGGTAGTACCACCCACCCAGTCACAGAAAAAAGGTGACGTTTTGTGTGCCGAGTGACTGTTGAGATTTCCACAAACCTGGACACCCAGTTAATCCTTTTAAGACTGACAGAGCATCCATCATATTATTTTTTGATAGTATAGGTTATAGATGTATATGGATGGAGATGATCACTCACCTTATCAACCTTTTCGATTATTTAATGCTAATACACACTCGCGCCTTGTATCCCCGAAGGGGTAGGCAAAAGTGTAACTATTGCACTAATTGGCGCAAATCTATTTTGCGAGTACATAATGAACTGCTCTAAACAATATATAAAAAACTAATCGTAATATATGCCTATTAATAATTATATTTTCTTGAACTGATTTCAACAACACTACAGTCACTAGCCCGTTCTTCTCTGATGAGAACTGCTTTCTGAACTGGAAGTAGAGTTAAATATTGACGGAGTCTAAATTATGTACAACATTTTATGGTTTCAAATAAATTATTTTATTTCATTTCATATTGCTCCGCCGGCTGATGCCTTTAACAGACATTGGAATGACGTGATCACATCGTAGTTTGGACATATTTTTTAATTTCATACAATCATATTTGTAGGCCAAAATGATTTGGGGAATATTCATTTTGTCACTACTCGCTGTTGCGCACGCACAGCCTCCATACGCGGATTCTGCAGACGACATCGAGGATGCTATAAAAGAACTGGAAGACCAAATACTGTAAGTATAACTTTATAGCAGAAGCCTACATTATTGTCCTATACGACAGTAAAATTCTTGTGCAATTAGTAAAAATTGTTAATATCACTCTCTTGCAAGTAAACTGTTAGATTTTACAACCAACTACATACAGATTGATGTCATTAAAGCATTTTTAAAATTTATAACGATTAAATTTACAAGGGTTTCATTATTAACAGCTCTTTAAACTTTAATTTCCACAATTTTCTTCACCTACAGGTTTAAATTGTATGTCAAATGTATAATTTCAGTTCTATGGACGGTAATATTCCCAATATTACCGATTCTAGAAGACATTACGCCCCTCTGCTAACTCATATAGCTCAAGTTGCTGCTTCCATAGCATTAAATTGCGAGTAAGTTGATTTTTACGTATTATTTGCATAAATGTAATTCATAATCAAAAATTAAATATACATGTCGGCATAAATCTGTCGTGTATCGCAGGAGACCGTCTATAGTTATAATATATTCGGACTATATCAACTACTGTACTTAGCAAGCCCAATGTAACTTTGCTATGCTAGTATAGAATTTGAAAATGTTCCTACTGTACAGTTCGAGTTTTTACTAAAATATAATATAATGAAAATGCAAGACGTTCTTCTATGTAACCCTGACGGCTGTTCTAGAAACAAAAAAAAACATACAATACAATTGAAATTTATGAATCACGTCCTGATGGATAGAGGGGACGCCATGTAGACACAGTACAGCACCTTCTATTTTTTATTTAAACCAAAAGCAAGTATCGGTGGTGAACTGGAAACACCTCATAAGTGCTGTAATCAAAATTTTGCATCAAGTTGAAAAATATATATTATAATTGATAACTGTGAAAACGTGATTTTCAGATAGAAGGTATCTAGGTACTTTTTTTTATGCGGACACGACAAAGTGACCCCGCTGCACCTGATGGTAAGCAGAGATGGGTCCAGATAGAGTGGCGACTGACGGGTAATGATTATCCCTCGTCAGTCGAGACAATTATGCCGGCCTGTTTGAACCGGATATACAGGCTGAACCCGGAACGCGGCACACTTACGTGGACCACTATGGCGGGCTTTAGCACATAATGTACGATGGTCGCTATCCGGCTCAACGGAGATCAGCCAGGTACGCAGGAGATATTATAGTGCACAAGTGTGTGCGCAATACACACGTGCACTCGCTATTCCTTCACTCTCATAGTCCGGTGAGACGGCAATCCGACATGACCGGAGAGAGATCAGACGCAGGACCATCGGCTTTACGTGCTTTCCGAGGCACGGGAGTATCATACCGCCAACTTCCTGACTCCGAGCTGCGACTGAGTAATTTTTAAGATGGAAAAACGCAGTCACAGTCTTTTTTTTTTGCCCGACCCGGGATTCTAACCCAGGACCTCAGCGCGCAAATCGTACTCATAACGCGTAAGAAATACAACTACGCCACAGAGGCAATAAACAAAATATATCCTATACCAGCAGATATACATACTTACACATTGTTATGGTTTTCAGTGTCGACTACGAACAGGTTTATATAGAAAAGTTACCTGAAAGCATCGCTATAGGCCTTACTGACGTAGACGATGTCATATCAGTCACTTCAAGTGCCATTGAATCCCTTCACAATAATACCCAAAAGGTATGATTGCATTTCATATATTTTTTTAATTATAACATCACTCACCATTTAACGCTCTGCGCCATAGTTTAAACAGCATAGAAACATACGAGAACTTCAAATTATGAAGTACTGAATGGGA
Source organism: Sphinx pinastri (assembly GCA_947568825.1). NCBI lineage: Eukaryota > Metazoa > Arthropoda > Insecta > Lepidoptera > Sphingidae > Sphinx > Sphinx pinastri. The sequence goes on from OX387615.1 coordinate 3,801,743, forward strand.
CATCACTGCGCTCATTTTCCTAAACATCAGTCTTTAATCTTAATGTGCAGTAATTTTACTATAGTACCAGCACGCTATGATGACTCTTTTGACAGATTACAATAGTGAGGTAAAATCTCAATTCAATACCGAAAAAAAAAAACAAATGCGCGTTGCCGGAGGTACAAGTTGCGCTAGGGGCGGTTGCGGACGACAACTTAGACACTCTCGTCCGAGGAAGCCCGCAGCCGTCCCTAATGCGCCGAAGATGGCCACCGCGGAGTTTTAGTTGGTATGCCGTGCGTTGTACATAGGTTAAGGACTCGGCCCGGCGGTCGCCCGACGTTTTCCATCTCTCCGGGCGGCTCAACGCCGGGTCGTAAGGCACGGTGAACCCAACATAACCGCTCGGTCGCCCCCACGAAGGCCAGTGTTTGTAGCCGGTGTAACTACAGGACATAGTGAGACTTAACATCTTATGTCTCAGGGTGACGAGCGCAGTGGAATGAAACACAGTACTTTGTAACTCAAGGTGCTGGATGGTGTTGCTACTGTTTATGGGTGATCGTATCGCTTACCATCAGGCGAACGACATGCTCGTCTCGTCATTCAAAGCAATAAAAAAAAAGTAAAAAAATTCAGTCAAAACTAATTCCGCCCTGTGGATTGGGGGCGTTTGGAGAATTCCACCACGGTATCCCCTGCCTGTCGTAAGAGGCGACTTATAGGGGCCACCGGGGGTCGCGGGCGGGCGGCAGGGGGCCGTCCGTCTTTGTTTTGTGTTTCTTTTAGCACATTGTTGCGACCCCCGTGATGGACGGCAGCGTGGCAGGTAGGCCTCACGCTGCCGTAGACGCTGAGAGCGTCCTTCGGTGCGCGGGGGCTTCTGAGCCCCCCCCACAACAGGAGACGGGCCGCACCAGGCGGCACCGCGCAGGGGCGGTTGCGGACGAAAACTTAGACATTAGTCAGAGGAAGCCCGCAGCCGTCCCTAATGCGCCGAAGATGGCCACCGCGGAGTTTTAGTTGGTATGCCGTGCGTTGTACATAGGTTAGGGACTCGGCCTGGCGGTCGCCCGACGTTTTCCATCTCTCCGGGCGGCTCAACGCCGGGTCGTAAGGCACGGTGAACCCAACATAACCGTTCGGTCGCCCCCCACGAAGGCCGGGCGGTAGTGGTAACGCACTTTCTCCGCGAAACCAAAAAAAAAAAAAAAAAAAAAAAAGTCAAAACTAATTAAAAGACCCAAACATATACCTCAGTGCCCTGTCTTTCCAGATGCAAGATCTGATGGAAGCTCTTTGTCCTGAACCAACACCGAATGAAGTTTGCAGTCAGCTGATTGATCAAGCAGTGGAAGGTGACCCTGTTAGATACAAAGAGGAAGCTGAGATAATGCTCCTTACTGGCACAGTAGCTAAAGAACTCCTTGACGCCGACCTGATATCAGTGGCTGAAGATCATGACGAAATCGACTACTTACTTGACAACGTGGATGATCTTGAGGACTTGATTATGCACCTTGTAGATCTCATCAGACTTACTGATGGGAAATCACGTTGTGAGTAATGCTGTAAAGATATTAAAACTTGTGAAAGATTATGTTTTTGTTTAATTTTACCCTTTATTATGAATATCTAATAAATTCATAATGTTTTTAGAGCTCAGCGGTGTCCAAGCACTGCAGTATTCAGATTCGAAGAATATTGCAACTGTAATTATTGGGCATTTATCCCACTCTAATATAAGGACCGCCAAAAATGGTCAGATGCATGTTAACAAAATTATTTATCTCAGGTCATAAAGACTGACATGACATTCACCTTTTTTTTTTTCGCGGAGAAAGTGCGTTACCACTATCGCCTGGCCTTCGTGGGGGCGACCGAGCGGTTATGTTGGGTTCACCGTGCCTTACGACCCGGCGTTGAGCCGCCCGAAGAGATGGAAAACGTCGGGCGACCGCCGGGCCGAGTCCCTAACCTATGTACAACGCACGGCATACCAACTAAAACTCCGCGGTGGCCATCTTTGGCGCATTAGGGACGGCTGCGGGCTTCCTCGGACGAAAAGTATCTAAGTTGTCGTCCGCAACCACCCCTGCGTGGTGCCACCTGGTGCGGCCCGTCTCCTGTTGTGGGCTCAGAAGCCCCCGCGCACCGAAGGACGCTCTCAGCGTCAACGGCAGCGTGAGGCCTACCTGCCACGCTGCCCATGCCCGGTGAGTACCTGTATCAATCGAAACGTAGCCGGGCCGTGGCGCCTGTCCAGCCACTCGGCAAAGACCGGGCGCACTGCCACTACGGCCCTGAGCCCCGCTGACGGGGCCTCCAGCCTGAGACATGACATTCACCTGGATCATCTGAACTGGGAAAATTTTGTTTAAAATCATACAAAGTATTGCCAGTCCTGGAAAGCAAACCTAGAACCTCCCTGAGAACAGTCTAAAACACTGCCTTATTAAACCAAGGAGGCAGTGAAACTAAGGCTTTACCCATAATCTGTCACCTTATCACCGATACTACAGTTCTACGAAATTGACAGTTGCACAGGTTGCAAAAATTACTTCGGCAATTTCACATTAGCGTCCCAGCAACAAGTAACCGGGATCTATTCACAACCTTAAATGATCATTATCTGTGTTATAATCAATATCAAAACCACACAATTAAGGCACGTGTTGACATAAATAGCCAAAACGAACATGTGTGACATCATTTTCATAAATAACAATATCATCATCATGATCAGCGACATGTCGTCCACTTCAGATTTCCAGACGGACCTGTTGAAATTGAATAAACAGTAATTGCAACATTAAGAGGTACCTATAACTAATCGTGAATGGTAGCACGAATGAAACACCCATAAATATCTACGTATCTAATTAGCGAACATTTTGCAGTGTATTGATGAGGAAAACATATAGCATTTTAATATGTAGTAATCCTGAATGGGTTGGGGTAACTGATATTAATAATAAAATTAAGTATGAACCCTAATTACAGAGAACCTGCTATAGGTTATTTATCATTAAAGACGATAAACTTCTACATAAATAGATAAAAAGAATATCTTAGAATCTGGTCCATATTTAAAAAGTGCCTTTGTACAGCTATATAATATGTGGGTATATTAGATCGACAGTCAAATGATATCGAAATAATAATATTAGCACGGCCTTCCACCCTAATGAGCGGGATTGAAGTTCAAATCTATCACCTCTTAGATTTGCGGAATATCTCTGGGTGTTTTCTTCGTTCAAAAATTAAAAACCCAAAGAATCGCATTGGCAATTTTGAACCCCCACTTGTCTATTGCAGATTTTACATTGTAAATTATTTGTTTTTGTTACAGCCAGTAACAATGTATTCAGGATTTGTTTCGTTGTAATTCCTCGTGGCGTCCGCACAGGCGCTATATCCTAGCTACACTTATTCTTTAAAACACGTTCAATGTCCAAAAACAATTTCAAGAGACATTGCTGTAAGATATTCGTCATAATATATCGGTAATTTGGGTAATTTTGATTCTGATTAGTGGTTAAGCCGCGAAAGTGCAACAGAGTTTCGTATTAATATTATTATAGACTAGGACTTATGAGGATTTTCACGCGGGTGAAGCCGCAAATTAAATCAAATTACCTCAAAGCAAATTACCGATGCAATGCAATCAGCCCTGTATTATATACTGCCTACTGCTGAGCACTGGCTTCCTCTACTACTGAGAGGGGTTAGGCCTTAGTCGACCACGCTCGCCTAGTGCGGCTTGATAGACTTCACAATATATTCTCGAAATTTTTATGGAGAATTCTCAGGTATGTAGGTTTCCTCACAATGTTTTCCTTCACCGTTAAAGCGAAAGATAATTGATAAACAATACACACATAACTTCGAAAAGTCAGAGGTGTGTTTCTGGATTTTGATCCTCAGGACATTGTCTAGGCAGACCGTTCCATTACGAAAATGACTACGCAGACATCAAATGATATTTTTTTTGCGATTCGGATGCGAACTCTAAACGTTCCGTACTTTACCTAATACTTTTTGTAACGATATATGTCGTAATAACATATATCAACATTATAAATGTGAAAGTTTGTATGTTTAATGGAAGTAAATGCAGAAACAGCTGAACGCAATTGGACGAAATTTGGCAAACGGGTAGACCATGACACATAACACATATGCTATTTTCTATCCCGATAATTTGCTGCTATGGGAAATGTTAATAGATTTTTATAATCTGTTTTTTGAATAGATGGCGTTAGTGTCATACAGGTGGCGATATGAATCGCTACAATGTTTTAGGAACTTTTGCGCTTTTCACGCGGGCGAAGGCGCGTTCAACACCTAGAAACACATAATATTCAGTGATTTCAACCATCTGATTTGGTAAAAAATATCTTCTAGCTGTCCATGAGGCAGACACACAAACGAAGATATAAAGGTTTTCTTTAAAACCCTTAGGATAAGTATTTAAGAAATCTGTTAAGACTTGTCACAAGAAGTAGGTACCTAAGAGCATAGCAACCATTATAATTTAATAAACTATTGTCAATAACAAGTTGTCGTGTAAATTATTGAAGCAAAAAAAAACATTAAATTGATTTTTAAATTGGCATAAAACATATTTATAATACCTATATTATTATAAATGTTTGTGTAAATGGACCAGAAAATTGCAGGGGTTCGCAATAATCGTATTATTTGATCCGTCTTTTTTTTTTTTTTTTTAATGGCATTTGTAATGTTACATTTTGGCAATGTCAAGTTCGGTTCGTCTATTTTATTATCTGTAGTATGTCGAAGTAAAGCAGTGGCTACCTTACCAAGACTTTATCGATGAGTTTTGGCGGCAACAAAAAAAACACTTGATTAGCACAATTATTTCAATTCACTTCATTTGAGATCTTTAATAGAACTATATTGGATAATATATGTCGGCGAGATGCCAGGGTTTTCGTGTTCGGAATCCATCGTAATGAAAATACAAACTGAATATTGCTTAGTTTTCTTCACAGTTGACTTTTGGGACAGCAGTCAATCGAATCTTGAACTGACTGGATTCTTTTTTAATCCAATAGACATTCAAAGTGAATATAAATGTTATAATAACTGCAACCTCCTTTGAAATTACTGTACAATAAATCTTGGGTTCTAGCTGAATATTCAAAATTGATATTATAATGAATTTTTCATAACTCCAGATAATATTTTACATAAATAACATTTAAGTAAGCAAACTCCGTTTTTTTACATAACTTGCTAACAGATGGAGCTATTAACAAGTTGTGAATATTTTACTTATAGATTAAAATAACGACATAGAAATCAATTAGAATTATTAACAATTCTAATTGATTTTATTTTAGACGTTTAAATCATTAAATAATGAATTAAATAAATATCCAACGTTTTCCCAACACCCAAATAGTCAATACAGTTTCTAACTTATACTGAAATTTGATAAATAACAGCAATAGCTATTTAAATATCAAATTTAAATATTCTAGACATTTTCATAATAATATAATCACTAAATATCAATTTGCGCCCACACGGCCAGACTGACTCCAGCGCGTCCCTTGCGCTATTTTTTACATTACAACAATGTCAAACAAGGCATCACTCTTTTTGAGGTCTAGCCAACACATAAGGCATCACCCATCCTGGGTTCTAGCCAACACACAAGGCATCACCCATCCTGGGTTCTAGCCAACACACAAGGCATCACCCATCCTGGGTTCTAGCCAACAAGACCAGGATCAGGGATACGCATGGTGGCCAGCCAGCGTTTAAGGAAGGATATTGGATAGGAAAAATAAAATTAGTCTCATGAACACATCAAAGCACACACAGTTTAGGAAGGATATTGGATAGGAAAAATAAAATTAGTCTCATGAACACATCAAAGCACACACTTACATAAAACAATAATTAAATCGGTTATATCAAAACAATTCAGTTACATAGGTGCAGTAGAGGAGGTAGAGGCCCCACGTAAATCGGTCCGAAGTATAGTTGCGCCATTTTTGCACGTCGTCCGCGTACCGGAACTCCCTGCCAAATGTATGGTTCAGCTCTTCCTGCACTTGCTCCCACGTTGTTGAATGCAGTGACCAGGTGTCGGCCCATATCTTGGCTCGGCCTCTCAACTGCAGAATAGCCTTCATTCGAGCTTCATATGAAGGAACATTCAACTTCGTAATAATTTCGTTTACATTAGCACACCAGTCCCTGATGTCATGCGATCTTTCATCAGGGTTAAAAGGCGGTAGGTAGAAGTCTTGATGCCGTCGCAGGGGTACTGCTTCCGCCGATAACGTTGCTTTCACAGCGCTTGTTGCAGCAGTCTTCGTAATGGAGGTCAAGAGACCCATCACTTGTTCGATAGTGAAGGTCGCGCCATCTGCGGATCCTGAAGTCTCTTGGGGCTGTGATCCCACCGCTGCTGTCGGCGAGGTGCCAGGGTTTTCGTGTTCGGAATCCATCGTAATGAAAATACAAACTGAATATTGCTTAGTTTTCTTCCCAGTTGACTTTTGGGACAGCAGTCAATCGAATCTTGAACTGACTGGATTCTTTTTTAATCCAATAGACATTCAAAGTGAATATAAATGTTATAATAACTGCAACCTCCTTTGAAATTACTGTACAATAAATCTTGGGTTCTAGCTGAATATTCAAAATTGATATTATAATGAATTTTTCATAACTCCAGATAATATTTTACATAAATAACATTTAAGTAAGCAAACTCCGTTTTTTTACATAACTTGCTAACAGATGGAGCTATTAACAAGTTGTGAATATTTTACTTATAGATTAAAATAACGACATAGAAATCAATTAGAATTATTAACAATTCTAATTGATTTTATTTTAGACGTTTAAATCATTAAATAATGAATTAAATAAATATCCAACGTTTTCCCAACACCCAAATAGTCAATACAGTTTCTAACTTATACTGAAATTTGATAAATAACAGCAATAGCTATTTAAATATCAAATTTAAATATTCTAGACATTTTCATAATAATATAATCACTAAATATCAATTTGCGCCCACATATACCACCATAATTATGCAATATAACACTAAATATCACCAAAATAATGAATTAAGACAAGAGCACCTCATGATACAAGTTCCCGCCAAAATTCGATCCTTCTTTCTATGTTAGTATAAATAAAAATAGCAACTAAATTATTCAGGAGATTACTTGGGAATACTTCCTAAGTAGCACACTCAAAAAAGGGTTGGCGCATTGCGCAACATACTTTTTAAACGTAAGTAGTATGTACAGTGTTGTTTCACGTAGTTTTTGTTCTCTTGTATCCTTTGGGCATTGAATATTGTATAATTTTACTAAGTACTTTACCATTTATAATCTTACTAACATTGCGCGCGGCTCCGCCCGCGTGGAAAAGTTTTCCCGTATAAAAAGTAGCCTATAGCACTCAGGAGTAATGTAGCTTCCTATTAGTGAAAGAATTTTCAAAATCGGTCCAGTAGTTCCTGAGATTAGCGCGTTCAAACAAACAAACAAACCCTTCAGCTTTATAATATTAGTATAGATAATAAAGCAAACGTAAAAACGTTTGCGACCACTGCTTGTAACGAAAATTTACATACCATAATTGAATACAATTTAATATAAATAGCACAAAGTATTTCCTTTTATGCATCATTCCCAGGGAAGCTAGGTAAGATATTCAAATATATCATATAATTCATATACGAACAAATCGAGCAACCTCAAAGATAATTTCAAAATTACTTATCAATTTGCTTATGAGATTTTTCTTGTAAATTAACCAAATACCTTTTCTTCGATTGAATAGTTATCATTTTTTTTAATACTATTATCAAAAATCTAGCTACCCAAAATCCTTACTAATATTATAAATGCCAAAGTGTCTCTGTCTGTCGGTTTGTCGCGCTTTTAAGCCAAAACTATACCGATTTAAATGAAATTTGGTACACATAGTCTAGAGCCTGAGATAAGACATAGACTACTTTTTATCCCGGGAAAATATAAAACGGGACTTTTATCCCGGAAAAACATTTTCACGCGAGCGGAGCCGCTAGCAAAAACTAAGTATAAGTTATAAAGCTTTATTTGATGGAAGGGGTAACTGTCAAATAACAGATATAGCAAACTGAAACAGAAATATTAAAAAAAACTTATTCGAATTATTTTCTGATGGATAACAGAATACTGAATAATACTACCTAGTTGTATATAAAATGATGTATATAATGTAAAATAGGAAAGTACCTAATTTATCCAGTAACTTACTAACTACTCATTTCAGGCACCATGTTGAAACTAGCAGTGCTGTTGTGTTTGGCAGCTGTAAGCCACGGTTTTATAGTCTCCAAACACCAACCCATCAACCACCGCGCCCTCTTAAAACGCCTTGGTGTGGGTCAAGCACTTGCACCCAGGCTGACTGATCTAAATGAAATCATCCCATTCTACCAAACTTTGAAAATGATAGAGAATACGAATGAGTTGATAGAGCAACACATGTGAGTGTAGACTGGATTTTACTTATAGCTCCGTATGAAAGGTTCACTGGTGGTAGGTCTCTCATATGTAAGAGTCCGTCTGGGTGGGTACCACCGCAATGTCTATTTCTACAGCCAAGCAGCAGTGTGCATGCACTGTTGTGTTTCGGTTTGAAGGACGTTGTAGCCAGTGTAACTACAGGACATAATGAGACTTAACTTATGTCTCAGGATGACGAGCGCAGTGGAATGCCACACAGTACTTTGTAACTCAAGGTGCTGGATGGTGTTGCTACTGTTTATGGGTGGTCGTATCGCTTTCCATCAGGCGAACGGCAAGCTCCTCTCGTCATTCAAAGCCATAAAAAAAAAAAAATATGCATAAAGGCTCATTTAGACGGAGCAATTATTATAATTTCGTACGATTATTGCTAAAAATAATTGATGTGACTAAAATATAAATGATGCTCAAGTCCTACTACACTATTTCGGGATAAAATATAGCCTATGTTAAACGAGGAACAAAACCATTATTTTAACATACATATGAATGACGATACAATCATGCCGCTCGCCCAATGGTAAGCAACACGATCGTCCATTAACACTAGAAATTATAATAGCCGTACTTTGAAATACAAAGTACTGCGAGACACTGGTTTCATCATCCTAAGACATACGTTATTCATAATGCCCAGTAATTACACTGGCGAAAATGTCTTTCAAAACGGAACACATCAGTGCTATATTGTTGCTCAGCAGCAGAATTAATATTATACATTGACTACTTCTGGGGCGCCCTCTGGCCAGATGGCGGGACGACTTGCACAAGAAGGCTGGCAGCGACTGGATGCATAAAGCAGCAGACCGGGCCCTATGGCGTATCTTGGGAGAACCCTATGTCCAGCAGTGGACTGCAACGGGCTGATAATGATGGTGATGATGATGTTTGACTATTTCTACACATTTTATGATACAGGATACGTATTTTGAAAAAAATCGCAAGAATAAATCTAATATTTTGTATTTTGCAGCAACTTTGATGAGAAACCTCCGGTTACTGACCCTAATCGCCATTACATGGTGCTTTTAGGAGTCATTTACCATGTAATAGAAGATGTCGCGGAAACATGCAAGTGAGTAACTCTTTAATTCTTTTGGCGTAGTTGTATTACGGGACGACTGCAATCCTGAGGTCACGGGTTCGATCCCCAGGTCGGGCATAGTGATATTGGATTTTTCTAGAATTCAGTATCCGCCCGGAGTCTGGAATTTGTGCCCGATATGACGATAGGGTTGCCCCCTATCACATCATGGGACGGAATACGCACGGCGAAAAGTGGGTACACTTAGTTGCGTGTCTGCCTATCCCTTCGGAGATAAAAAGGAGTGAGTGTGTGTGTGGATTTTAAAGTTCTTTTTTATTCGGGCACGACATAGTTCTCCCTCTGCACCTATAAGCGGAGTGGGGCCCAGATAGAATAACAACTGACGCGAGATAGTTATTCCTCGCCACTGGACACAATTATACTGGCTGTTGGAACAGGCACATGCTGATCCCGGAACGTGAGGCACTTTCATGGGCCACTGCGTCGGATATTACACCTTGTGTACATTGATTGCTATCAGGATGGTTACGAGTATCCTACCGTCATGAATAAGATTTAAAAGATGCTGGTTAAGGTTTCTTGTGTGTGAAAATAAAGCATAGTGGATATGAGTATTTTTTTGCAATGGTAAATAATACTATAAGCGAAATTATAGTCGACGGATGTCTTTGAACGCCACACACTCTATCAACATCTTCCACTGGACTGTAGACACACAGATGGCAAATTTAATATAGTTATTATGTAAGTGTCAGTTGTTTAAATTGCTAAATTAATAACTTAACATGACTAGCAAAATCATCGTCGAAAACGATGAACCCACAGTCTAAAAAATTTGTGGAATAGAAAATACTTAACGTCCGGTTGGTTTTACAAAATTGCTGAACTAATATCAGTTAATTAGTTAACAGAATCTTCAAGTAAATTCTATAGGACTAGTAACTACATAATTCTTTGAAAATTCACCTTAATGTACTAACCGTAATTCCTTGCATTTTTTTAGCGTTGACCCAAACAAGTACGATGAAGATTACCTGAAGCTTGTTGAAGAAGGTTTATCAACTGCCTGGAATGATCCTAAGGATATGGCCGACAAAATACATGATAACTTGGATATGGCCGCACAGCGAATAGCACACGTACGTATCAATATATTAAAGAAGACGTTGTAATGTAACCAGCCCTGTATTATATACTGCCCACTGCTGAGCACGGGCCTCCTCTACTACTGAGAGGGGTTAAGGCCTTAGTCCACCACGCTGGCCTAGTGCAGGTTGGCAGACTTCACATACCCTCGAAATTCTTATGGAGAATTCTCAGATATGTAGGTTTCCTCACGATGTTTTCCTTCACCGTTAAAGCGAACGATAACTGTTAAACAATACACACGTAACCTCGAAGTCAGAGGTGTGTGCCTTGGGTTTCGAACCTGCGGACATTGTCTCGGCAGACCGTTCAATTCCCAACAAGGCTATCGTCCACTTAAAAAAGACATTCAACAGTTATAATCTTAGAATTCTTATTATTTAAAAAAACAATTGGTTATGCCGTTGCTGCTGTCAATTTAATATTTGCATAACAGTGTAAGGGAGACGAAGCGAAGGTGTGGTCAGTTGTCTTTGGAACTATTATTCCGTACAGCATGGTCGCCCAGTGGGGAGGACACTGTAGTATGTAGCCAGGCTGCCAGTGTAATATTAGAAGACATTCAAAAGTACTGTTAGGCAATGGTTACATGAAATACGTGTGATTCCGTTAAAAAAATTCAATTTTACAGCTCCGCTCAATAATTCACTTCATTTGCGGTGACAATAATATCTCACCGGTACTATGCAACTTGATTATCAGCAAAATTATTAACAACCCAACAGACAAAGAACAAACGAAACAGCTACTCACACTTGGTGAAATAGCAACCCTCTTTAGTAAAATTTCGCCGTATTTGGAAGAAGTCGCCAACAAGCAACAAGAAATCAGCTTCCTTCTGGATCCTTCGACTAAAGATCTCCTGAAACCCTTCGTCTTATCTGTTGTCGAATTTATAGTAGAGGTAGATGAAGCCAGAAACTGTGGGAAGATGTCTGTCTATCCTATTGGTTTACCGCTTGTAAGCGGCAAACGTTTCAGAGGCTTGAATTCTCTGCGTGCTGCTCTCATGTCTCGTTCTATCATTTGAGAATGGTAAATAAATGATTTAAAGCATTCAAGTTGTTTCACTATTTAATTCCATAAAAACTCCATAATGCGATTAAGATCATACAATACTAACAAGGAGGAGCTAAAGCATCGTGCAGCCGATGTAAACAGATTGCCAAGAAATACTGCAATGTCAATTTGCTACTGATAATTACTTACTACAATACATGGGCGTATATAAGGAGGGGGGGGGGGGTAGGGGTCCGGACACACATGGTACAGTCAGCCACATAAGTAGTTGAATAATTTCAAAACTTCAAATCGCCTCAAAATTCAATTCAAAATTCGTTCAGCTACTTATATGACTGACTGTACCTCGACCCGAGTTAACGGGTATGTATGTACCTTGAAAGTATCTTTTTACTGGTGGTAGGTCTCTCATATGTAAGAGGCCGCCTGGGTGGGTACCACCGCAATATCTATTTCTACCGCCAAGCAGCAGTGTGCATGCACTGTTGTGTTTCGGTTTGAAGGACATTGTAGCCAGTGTAACTACTGGACATAATGAGCCTTAACATCTTATGTCTCAGGATGACGAGCGCAGTGGAATGCCACACAGTACTTTGTAACTCAAAGTGCTGGATGGTGTTGCTACTGTATATGGGTGGTCGTGTCGCTTACCATCAGGTGAACAGCATGCTCGTTTCGTCATTCAATCCAATAATAAAAAGTACCTATATAGGTATTGCGCAAAACTCCCAGACGCGTTTACACCAGCAGCAATATTTTAATGCAATGCAATGCAACCAGTCCTGTATTATATTATACTGCCCACTGCTGAGCACGGGCCTCCTCTACTACTGAGAGAGTTTAGGCCTTAGTGCACCATATAGGCCTAGTACGAGTTGGCAGACTTCACATACTCTCGAAATTGTTATGCATAATTCTCAGGTATGTAAGTTTCCTCACGATATCCTTCATCGCTAAAGCGAACGATAATAATTGATAAACACACACGTAACTTCGAAAATTCAGAAATGTGTGCTTTAGGTTTTGAACCTCCGGACATTATCTCAAGAAATTTTAATAATTCTATACAAATGAGACTTGCCGCAAGCCCTGCAAGCTCCAATTTGCGGAAGTCTGCTTACCGTGGTTTACACGGGAAAAATAGCTTGCGGAAGATAACTTCGGCAAGTTTTCTTCTAATCTAAATCCCGTTAAAGGCCTATTATATTATTCATGGTACATTAAACTTGTGTCATTGGGTACCTCAGTATTGACCTTTGTGATAATGATATGACCTAAGTGATATTGGGCAAAGAAATATTAAGTCATAATATAAACAGTTAGCGCAATTTTCCTAGTAAGTGAACTGTATTTTCAATCGAAACTTGCTGGTATCACAAGTCAACGTGCGTTTTATCGAATGTAGATATTGCGTTAGCTCGCGTCGGTCGAGCTCTTTAAACACCCGTTCCACAGCTGTCTAAAGAAGCCTTAATAGTTCGGAAATGTTATTTAATATCAATTTGTTTCAAAAATGTTGTTTATGTAGCAAATCGAAGATATAACATCTCTATTTTCAACTGTTGTGACTTGTGTATGAGTAAACAAATTTGTTATGATAACAATTGCCGATATCGTTAACTTACTTCTAAATGTGTGTTTAAATATTGGATTCCTTTTAACTAGGATAATATTATGAATAGATCTGCGTATTGTTAAAAGACGTCTGAAAGTTTAATCCTTGCCTTTTTGAGGGATCTGTGGTACCGTATCAAGCTTGACAAACGTCGATAGTTATAAAGCGGGGCATAGATTAGCAAGCAAACTTGCAGAAGTTATCTTCCGCAGGTCATTTTTCCCGTGTATACAGTCATGGCAAGCCAACTTCTGTAAATTTTAGAGTTTGCAGGGCTTGCGGCACTTTTAAAATATTGCCGCTAGTGTAAATACGTTAGGAAGTTCTTGCGCAATATATTCCTACGAGAACTTGCTAGTTAAACAGAGCATATGATTACAGATCAAGAAAAATACTATGAAATTGATTTTATAGTATTATAGAACAATAATCCGCTTGAAATTGAGTTGATACTTATATTTTACTTATAATAAGTAAATAAATAAACTACCTGGATGGAATATGGCCACCTTAAGGCTTCGTATTCTTTTATAACCATAATATTTAAGATAAAAAAATCAAGCCATAGTATTTGTCCATGGAGAATGGCTATTTACCTTTATAATAATTTTGTCTAAAGGCATTCAGAGATAAAAATATATCTTCAACAGTTTAAAAAAATGGGAAATTGACCATATTTCCGACGGGATAGGTATTTCCGGTGCAATATATTTATTACACGACAATACAGTAAAATATGAGGGTGAATTTTATATGTTATTGATTGTAGATTTTGGTCTGGTTTAGCCTTAAATTTCATTTACCAAGATCAGATGAAGGGAAATAAAAATGCATCCAAGTATACCACACAAACATTTTATTTCTAAAATATGACACTATACCGCTATTGACTTAAATCGTTAGTTATGCCCACAATGTTGCATTACAATTGTTAATTTTTTAGTAATTTTTCTATATTTTTAAGTTATTGTATTACTGAGAAACAAGAATTAGTTATAATCGAGGCCGCACTAGGCGTACAGTATGCGAACAGTTCCATCTGATGCTAACTTAGCATGTAATATGATCGCATGAATAAAACAACTAACAAATTAAGCATCTAGGTTTAGCAACTGCAGGAACTACTATTGGTTCATTTTTCTACCAATATACAAAATCAAGCTATAATTTACGCATACGCATACTCACGCCTTTTATCCCCGAAGGGGTAGGCAGAGGCGCAACTAATGCACCCACTTTTCGCCATTTTTATTTCGTCCCATGATGTGATAGGGGGCGAGCCTATCGCCATATCGGGCACAAATTCCAGACTCCGGGCTGATACTGAATAGAAAAACCCAGTATCACTTTGCCCGACCCGGGGATCGAACCCGAGACCTCAGCATTGCAGTCGTACCTTAATACAACTACGCCACCGAGGCAGTAAGCTATAATTTGTGTGCTATAAATTAATAACTGATCGATGACAACTGTGTATATCGCATACTGTTAGCATAGTACAACCGCATTGTACAATCAATATTATTATATCCAAGCAAGATTTGCGCTACTCTTAAAAATCCAAAAAGGCATATCTAACGAATAGAATATTTACAAATACTAATAAAAATAATAGTCGAGTACTCCTAAATTGTGCATATATTAAACTCTCAAAACTATTTACATAAATAAATCGTAATATTTTAAACACAAAAAGGACCTATGGTTAGGAAAATTTATACAAAAAAAAATAAAAAGAAATAGCTAAGATACAAGAAAGGAGGTAAAAGACATAAGAATTGTTGGTCCGTTTACAAAAAAAAAAACAATATAAACTAATAATCTGAATTTATGCAGTATCATTTGGTGATCGGTAGAATGATTGACTTAATTTAATTAAATCCTAATTTAAAATCTTTCTGAGATCATATTTATAAGTATTATATCTCTTTAGTAATTATATCAACGCCATCAATTTCATCACTTATTTAATGGCCAACAATGTATGCACACAACGTAATTTTGATGAACCTTTTTGATTACCATAATATCTGGCACACTTTTTAGACCTAAGAACGGCATAAGATTATTTATTGGCGTGAAAATTAATAATTGATGGTACAAAGAATCTACAGGACGTTTCCTCTTGCAGAAGGCGCGGATTTACAAAAAAATACATTACTAGTATTAATTTAATGGGCACAATCGCCTTCTGTTAGCAGAAACGTTTACATTTTTTTATTTAATATAAACAGTTACAAACAAATCCAGACAATAAACACTAATTTATCCACACAAAATATATTTACCAATAATTTGACATATCATTTTTGGTACGATTACATCGTGGATCGTCTACTGCAGACCGTTTGTCTAGGAAAATAGAGAAATGGAGCTAAACAGGACAAGAATACTTCCGCTTGAATGTTATATAAATTTATTCTGATTGTATGTACCGCGTAGTCCAAATATCGACTAACGAGAAATTTCTCGACAGTCGCCCGAATTATGCCGGCCTGTATACTCAGTATCCATTCGGACGCAATACACCGGTACTTACACAATAAACATACAACATTCAAGAGAAATAAAGGTGCTACCACACCGCAACATGTAAGCTGCCGTTGACGTTCTTTGAAAGTTTCACTATAAACGCAGTGTGGAAGCGCCTTAAAACGCATCTTTGCAGACAATCCTTTACAGTTAATAGTTTTAGTTTGACCTCTACAGCGATATTATATGTAACTGACGTCACACAGATATATTCGCTAAAATTTAAATCTAAACTTATACATAATATAAATTGCACGAATCACAAATTAAACTTTAATACAACCCGAATGAATGGAGACGCCTCGGACAATCAGGAAAAAAAGTACGACGTTCTCCCGAATCCATTAATTGGAGATTTTTTAAATTGTTTTGTCCCTTCCGGTTTTAGATTTTAAGACTTAAGATATGTAGAGACAACACAAAATTTAAAAACATAATTCTTTTTTATAATCTGGTTAACAATAACAAACAAAAGATTTTTCACTTCCACAAACATTTCGCAAATAATTTAATTTACGATGCCATTCGCACTTTGAATTAATATTAATCACTAAAAAAAATAAGTTACTTGTTAATAATTTAGGTTAGTATATTTCGAATTGGCATCTTTGAAATCGATATGTTTATTATCGTTCTGTAATCGATATAATCGATCGACTAATTATAATCGATATACGTGATATTAAATCATGCCGAGGCGTCTCCTATCAACATTTTAAATCACTTAATTAGTTCTATACTACATAATATACACTTATAATTTCAAGCGAAAATTTAAAAAGTTACAGTATCTACTCGGTGGCAAGACATTTCTTTGATAATACATGGTTTAAGCCACATTTAAGTTAATCGATTATTCGAAGCAACTCTAATTTAGCAGTCGATTATATGTCAGTTCATTATTTATTAGTTCGTCTATCTCTCGTACTCTGCAACACTATACTATACACCCATGATTTTAACACCCCAAAACAAAATTGCTGAAACATAGAAAAACATTACATTAGTCATAATATCACACAATCATTCGGCAACCGAAATGTTTTACAAGAAATCAATTATAAAATCAACATCTCGTCTAAAATCAATTTCAGTCAAAAAGTGTATAATTCACAACAATGTGACCGTAGAAAAACAAACACTGCGTGCTTAAGAAATTCTCCGTGTTCGATGGCATATTTTTATATTATTTTAAGCACTTCCCATGACAATTTATAGTAAATGTATCAAAAAAATAAATAAATTCGAATGACATAACACAATTATGAATTTTGTTTTTTTTTTTATAGAAAAACTTGGTCTTGCTATTAATTCAGCTCATGGAAACAGTCCTAGGATCAGCTGCCAAATTATTACGGTTGTTACTGTCAAAAAGATCGGAAACCAAATGTAACCTTATACAGCCATAAAATTGATTTTTCTTTCTGACTTTCTTTTAAACGAGAATCTTTTAGCACGCAGTCATATTCAACAAAAAATAAAATTTATACTGGGACCTATGAAAAAAGAAATATCATTAATGTTATTGATACTTCTTTTCTACTTTAGGTCCCTTAAACAAACTATATACACAGGATAATTTAATAAAAGTGTTCTAAATACAATATAAACGTCATTATGTATAATGAATACACAAACAAGTGTATATTATAGAAAAAAAAACACAATTTAGCACATTCTGGTGACAGATATTAATTTTTTTTTTATATTAAGTATTTCTGTTTCCTTTTTTATTCATATGACCACAATAAAATGTGTCAAGTTATTTGAATTGCTTGTATTTTTTTCAGAATTCAGCTTCCTTATAACATGGCATTAAATGTGACGCAAACATCCATGTTGTTTTATTGTGATTGGTTGAGAGAATAACATGTGACTCACGCGATGTCTCTCGACCAATCATAATCGAACGACACGAACGTTCGTGTCGTGTTTTATGCCACATTCTAACGAGGCTGGACATTTCATAACGCGCTTTCACGTCTGTATAAGACAATAAACTCGCAGAAAGAGCACAAATTTGCCATAATTCTGTAAATATACACGTTATAAATTTCAAAATATATCACCAAAACGTCCACGACTTAAAATATTAATTATCTATTATGTCTGATATTTCTCAAGTTAGTCTTCGTTCAGCATACGTTAAGCGTAATATCTTTTTACTCTCTTTTTAAATAACCGAGCAATATAATAAATAACTACACAATAAGACTCGAGTTATTATTGACACGACCGAAATCGAAAATCTCGTCAAATTGATACGAAAAAATCGATAAGCATAACCTCAAAGAACGAACATTATGTTTACCCCCAAAAAAAGACAAAGCAAAGTCGAAAAATTTAGCCGATAAAATACAAATTTCACATTGACTATTAACCGAACAAACTACGATGTGGTACCGCAAAATTATTCGACATATTTCCAAATTTCACATACACTATTAACCGACCAAAAACGCTGTGGCACCACTAATTTCTCTTAAATATAGTATCGATTTATGTTCCAATTTCCACCAATCAACAAGATTTTCGACCTCAACCAATGTTCATTGTGTACACTATAGTCCGCACTCTATGTTCACTGTACAGTCCGCACACTTTATGTTCACTGCGCGTTTATCTCAGCGCGGTGTACAGATTGAGCACGCTCTTGTTCTCCTTGTGCGAGGGAGTCTTGGAGAAGACGTTCCAAAACCGCAGGGTCTCGTCTCCGGCGCCGGTCACTATCGCCTCGCCGTCGGGCGACAAAGCCAAGTACAGCACTCTATACGAGTGGCCGGTTAGTTTCGCCACCTGGGAAAGAAAAAAAAATATTATTAATATAAATAAACTAGCTGACCCGGCAAACGTTGTTTTGCCATATAAACTCTTCTTAGAGATTATTTTAGTAGAAAAAAATGAATAAATGATCAGTTACCGACCAGGGGTATTAAAAAATAGGGGATGATGGAAGAAGGTAGATAATTTTACGTTGTATGTATTTTCTAATACCACATCAAAAAAAAAACTCCGAAAAATAAAAAATTGGTTGGGCCGCCCCTTATCACTTAGGGGGATGAAAAATAGATAACCTATTCTCAGACCTACCAAGTGTGAATATAAAATTTCATCAAAATCGGTTCAGCCGTTTCGGAGGAGTAACAAACACTGACACGAAATTTTTATATATAAATAAATTATTAGTTGTGCAATAGATGTGGAATAATATGTGTAATAAAAAAAGAAATTAATAAAATTTCAACAAAATCTGCACCCTATAATATGGCAATACAAACACGACACGAACGTCCGTCTCATTCGATTGTGATTGGTCGAGAATGAACACATGAATCACGTGTTAATTTGTCACCCAATCACAATCGAACGTCACGGACGTTCGTGTCGTGTTTTATGCGACATTCTAAGGCTGATTTATAGATACTACTTAAGCCGATGGTTCTAGACCCATGAATTTGTTTACGAGAGTTCCTTACATAACATTGTTGGGCAGTAAGAAATTCATTGTTATTTATCATAACAGGACGTGCTTACCTGAGTCAGCGAAGGATATTTCCACACTAAGATCTGATTCTGTGAGTAACCGTGCGTCGAGACCAATTCGCTCGAGTGTTTAGACCACGCCAAGTTGCAAACTTGCGAACCTGCAGACAGAAAAAATATTGAATATTATCTAATACATATTGTTTTGTTATGAGGCGCGTGGTAAGTAAACACTTGGAGTTTTCTTATAGTTATTTATTATTTGATAAATGTACACTGGACAGACATTGCAGACATGTTACAGCGTGGGGAGCCGGAACAGGAAGAAGGAGGCACAGACAACGGATATTGAGATACAGTCTACAGATTATATATGATTACGTAACATCTCCCCTTTTTTAAGTTACAGACATAATTATTCTTAACTTAGTTATAATATTCTTAAGTAATAGATACATAGCGGGTCACATCACTATTTTAATGGTGCATCACTATTCTAGGATGACATGTCTGACACTATGAAATTAATATGACAATTGACAGTTGACACAACAAAATAAAAACATATTGGTTACATACATTAATGTTCTTTGATTACAAAATTTATGAGCGACACAATTTTTTACAGGCTTTCCAGAATATATTAACTATTTACAATTATTCAATCTTCACAGAATCTAATAGGTTTTCTAATTGCTCGACCAAAAGAAGAGTATTTTGTTGGTGTATGGTCTGATGGTTGTGGCTGTGACTGTGTAGTAACATCGTTGTTATTTGCTACTGTTTGTAATTCACTAGAAGAATGTGTTGTAGTTGTGACTGGGTTGTGCGGGGGTGATGATGAGTACTTAGGCTTAAGAATATGTTGCCTGTTACGACGGAAAGTACCATCTGGTGTTTGTATATTATAAGAACGAGGTTCTGGACCAGACTGTACAATCTTACCTGGTATCCATATGCTATCTGGCATTTTTTTGAAATATACTTTATCTCCTTCTTGCAACTGAGATAAATCTTTTGTATTTTTATTATAATAAACTTGTGTGTGTGTATTGTATTTTTCATTAAATATCCTTAATTTTTTATAATTACAAACTTTAGGTTTGAGAGATTTTTCTAAAACTGGAATCTTAGTTCTTAAAGACCTAGACATTAGGAGTTGTGCAGGAGAGCATAAGCTATCCTTGGGTGTGTTTCTGTATAACAGAAGTGCAAGGTATGGGTCAGTATTATCTACTAAACATTTTTTTAATATGTTTTTTATAGTACCTATCGTCCTTTCAATCATACCATTGGAGCGACTGAGGTATGGACTAGACGTAGCATGTTCTATTTGCCATGAAGACATGAAATTTGAAAATTCTTTGGAATTAAAAGGGGGACCATTATCAGATACAAGTATCTTGGGAATGCCGTGCCTAGCAAACACTGATTTCAATTGTACAATTACATGGGTACCTGAAGTTCCATTGCTTAGCAAAGCTATCTCAACATACTTAGAAAAATAATCTACTATAATAAGATATTTCAGCGAATTAAATTCAAATAAGTCAACACCTACTTTATACCATGGAATCATTTTGTAGTCATGGGGTAGTAGGGTTTCTTTAGAGTTATTCCGCCTATAAGTAAGACAGTTGTGGCACATGTTTACATACTTTTCAATGTCAGTATTTATATTAGGCCAATATACAGAGTTTCTGGCTAGACGTTGACAACTTTGAATACCTTGGTGACCTTCATGTAGGAGTTGTAAGACGTCATTTCTTAAAGACTTAGGTACAATAATGCTAGAGTTTTTAAATATTACTCCATTCATGACATGAATTTCATTCTTAAGATGAAAATAGGATTTGACAGAATCTGGCACAGATTTCTTATGTTCTGGCCAACTGTTGCGACAATATTCAAGAATTATAGACAAATCATCATCTTTAGAAGTGTGTTTTTGAAATTCCTCAAATTTTTTGGGATTAACTGACAGTGAATTAATGATTAAATTTACATGTAAGTCAATGTCAGAATCTAAATCTGTCAATGACTCATCAGGCAAAGCTGCTCTTGATAGAGTGTCTGCGACATAAAGGTATTTCCCTGGTTTATATGTGACATCAAGATCATATGGCTGGAGCCTTAGCATGATACGTTGGAGACGAGGAGGTATATTATAGACTGGCTTATTAAATAGAGAAACAATTGGTTTGTGATCTGTCTCAACAGTAATACGGCGTCCATAGACATACTGATGAAATTTTGTGCAACCAAATAGGATTGCAAGAAGCTCTTTTTCAATTTGTGAATATGATTGTTGACTTTGACTTAGGGATGCAGAGGCATAAGCTATAGGTTGTCTTTCATGACTAATGACTGCTCCCATAGCATTTTTAGAGGCATCTACCGACAGTGTTATGTCCTTGTTAGGATTATAATAAGTCAATATTGGGGCTTTAGTTACCATGTCTTTTAAATTATTGAACTCTTTTTCATGTAAATCATTCCATATCCATGTAGTATCTTTGGACAAAAGTGTTCTTAGATTAGACGTATTTTGTGACATATTAGGTATATAAGACCCTAGATAATTTATCATTCCTAAGAAACGTTGGAGTTCAGTAATGTTAGTAGGTACTGGCATATCACAAATAGCCTTGACTTTATTTTTGTCAACTTGCACACCATCTTTACTGAAAACATGACCTAAGTATGTGACTTCATCTTGACAAATGTGTGATTTTTCTATGTTGAATTTAAGGTTAATTTCCCTAGCTCTAGACAAAACTTTTTGTAGTCTCTCATCATGTTCATGTTTTGTGCTACCGTAAATTAGAAAATCATCCATCATGACTTTGACACCATCTATATCACTAAATCTTTTACACATTTCCGCATGAAAGATCTCTGGAGCTGCATTTATCCCAAATGGAAGTCTAAGGAATCTATATCGACCCTGTGGTGTAATGAAGGTACAAAGTTTTGACGAGCTCTCATCCAATTTTAGCATCCAGAAGCCTTTATTTGCGTCGAGTGTGGAGAAGTATCTAGCTCCTGACAGGCAAGACTTAATTTCATCTATTGTTGGAAATTGGTAATGTGGTCGCATTAGTGCTTTATTAAGTTTTCGGGGATCTATGCAAAGTCTGAGGGAACCATTTTTTTTAGACGTTATGACTATAGAGCTAACCCAACTGGTAGGCTCTTCTACTTTTGTTATTATTTCATTTTGTTCTAATGCTTTAAGTTCTTTTTTCAGGTCTTCGAGCAGACTGAATGGAATTCTACGGCAAGCATCTACAGATGGAACTGCATCAGGCTTAAGAGTTAAGCGACATTCAAAATCTTTTAGACATCCTATTCCTTTAAAAAGGTCTGAATTTTCCTTTATTATATCTTTTTCAGGTATACTAGGATCAAAGCTGACAGAATGAATTTGTCGGACTAAGTGCATTTCACTACAGCTGTCATGTCCAATTATATTTTGACAAGGTAAGTCAAGAATGTGAAAAATAATTTTATACACTTTGTTATTGTGTTTTACATTGAGACTACACTTACCAATACTAGGCAAAATTTCTCCACTGAATGTAGACAATTTATGAGTACTTTTACTTAAAATATCAGTTGAAAGACCAAGCTTCTTAAATGTGTTAAATGACATGATGTTTGTGTCGGCGCCAGTATCCAATAAAAAGGTAATGGATGTGTCATTCACTGATAATTGTGTATGGAATGGATTTTTTAAATTTAAGTTTTTTACATACAGGAGACCTAAAAAGTGTGACTCAAGATTACCATTACTTTGTTCTACATTTATATTGCTTACTTTTCTATAATGACACATAGATGAAAAATGATTTGATTTCTTACAGATATGGCATGTTGCTCCTTTGGCTGGGCATCTGAAGCGATGAATTTGACCACAGCGATGACATTTGGACTCTGTGCTGGACTGCTGTGTTCTGGACTTGCTGTTGGACCTAGACCGGCTACTTGGACTCTTGTTTCTTGAACTGGAATACTGATATTTTTGGCCATTTTCTTTGACACTAGAACGAATCTTCGCTAATAGGACGTGTTCGTGAGACAATTTCTTGGCGTCAACCTTTGTGTTACGAATGGTCTTCGCGAGAGTTACAGATTCCTCGAATGTTTTGGGCTTTTCTATAAGTATTTTTTCTCTTATGTAGGCACTACTGTCATTTAAATTCCAAGAAAATATATCCTTTAAAAGGTCGTCTGCTAGATTGTCGAAGTTACACTGTAGTGCAATGTTCTTGAGATCTGTAGCGTATGTCTCTATGTCTTCATCAGGTAATTGTTTTCTGTTAAACAATTTATGGCGTTGCATCGAAGTATTAGCTTTTGGCGTGAAATATTCTTTGAATTTTACTAGCAGGTCTTGAAACGATATTTTATCCATCTCAACATCAAACGAGTAGAAAACATCTAATGTATCGGAACCCATAGCATTCAGGAGTATTGCGACTTTACGTTGATCCGCCTCTTCATGGAGATTGTTAGCGGTCATATATATGTGCAGTGAAGTATTGAAGTCCTTCCATGCTTTTGCGAGGTTTTCGCTTGGCTTAAACCTTGGCATAA
This sequence comes from Sphinx pinastri, assembly GCA_947568825.1. Lineage (NCBI taxonomy): Eukaryota > Metazoa > Arthropoda > Insecta > Lepidoptera > Sphingidae > Sphinx > Sphinx pinastri. The sequence goes on from OX387615.1 coordinate 3,825,744, forward strand.
AGCCACATTGTAATAATTGCGTATAATGCGAGTCCGCCATTTTCTTGCTTGAATTTTCGCACTTTTGCGTTTTTTCTATGTCCATTTTGTGTAGACTTTTTCTTCGCGCACTTCTGACACCATGTTTTGTTATGAGGCGCGTGGTAAGTAAACACTTGGAGTTTTCTTATAGTTATTTATTATTTGATAAATGTACACTGGACAGACATTGCAGACATGTTACAGCGTGGGGAGCCGGAACAGGAAGAAGGAGGCACAGACAACGGATATTGAGATACAGTCTACAGATTATATATGATTACGTAACACATATCTTACTTAAATTAAATAAACACGGAACTACGCTAACTACGTTATCGCTACCGCCACTGGGGGAGTGACTGGAGCCGTTATGGTTTTCACACTATCCTAACCCACTGGGCTTAGAATGTGACAAAAAGACGAAACTCGTAAGACGATAAGATCGTGTCGTGTTTTTTGTCACATTCTAGGCACCACACCATACCATACCAGCCCTGTATTATATACTGCCCACTGCTGAGCACGGGCCTCCTCTACTACTGAGAGGTTTTAGGCCTTAGTCGACCACAACTTCTCAGATACGCAGGTTTCCTCACGATGTTTTCCTTCACCGTTAAAGCGAGCGATAATTCACAAAGAATACACACAACTTTTTTTAGAAATTTTGAACCTGCGGACATTCGTCCAGTCAGTCCGTTCCACTCCCAACTAGGCTATCGTCGCTCTAAGCACACAGCTGTCAAAGGTGATCGTTTATGTCTCAGGATGACGAGCGCAATGGAATGTCACACAGTACTTTGTAACTCATGGTGCTGTATGGTGTTGCTACTGTTTATGGGTGGTCGTATCGCTTACCATCAGACGACCGGCATGCTCGTCTCGTCATTCCATGCCATAAAAAAGAAAAAAATAAACCTGTGTCGACGTAGGTCATCGGCTGTGATGTGAGCGTGTTCCAGAAGCGTATGCAGCGGTCTGCCGTGCCGCCGCCCGACGCGAGCAGGCCGTGCTGGTGCGGCGACCACGCGATCGCCTTCACCGCCGCCACGTGCGACGAGTACGTCTGCACCGGGGACGTGGAGTGCTGTAACAAGAGTACATTTTTAAATCGGGTAGTCTTTGACGATTTAAAAAAAAAAACCCTAATCTTAGTCTCAAACATCTTCCAACGACCGCCCTGAGCCGAGGCTCGTACCCCGCTTAGGGGGTGCCCTCAGCGTGGTCGTTTAAATGTAAAGGGTTGGAGCGCCTAAAGCGTTCGCCCGAAAGTCCGGTGTGGTCAGAAAAGCCGATTCACGTCAGGCTACTGACTGTAAAACCAAGCCAAAAAAAAACATTACGAGTTTATCTTCAAAGGTGTAGCTGTCGACATTTTTCGACAAGACTGTTCTGTACAATGACGTGATCGGGGCGAGCGTATCACCATACCTGGCACAAACTCCAGATTCCGGGCTGATACTGGGCAGAAAAAGCCAATATCACAGCCCAGCTCGGGGTTCGAACCCGGAGCCTCAGGGCGCTATTGTACCGCATGTAATACAACTACGCCAAGGCAGTCAACATATAAATAAAGGACGTTACTAATAACCGCTGTATACGTCTGTCATAGTTATACAAAGTTTTGTCTCGTTTTCTCTGACGTTAAATATCAACATGAAAAAACAAAATATTGAATATGTATGTATACAGCGTTTATTAGTAAAGCGGCTAGAATAGAAATGTTGATTCCACTAAACTAGTCATAGATAATAATATGTAAACAAAATATCTAGCCCATTAATAGTTGGACCGTTTTTTAACACGCTTTTATTAGCTTCATAAGTATGTTAGTATGTATGTAATGGAAACTGAACATGATTTTCACCTCCTTCAAAACGTCGGATTAAATCGAAATTTGGCATACTTATCAAGGACCGATCACAATTCAATATTTTAAACTAAAAAAATGAAAATAAATTATAGTTTAAAAAAACTAAAAAACACGTTTTTATAAAAAATCCAACTAAAAAATTAAAAAATAATTTGAATTGAGAACATTGTAAAAAAATATATTAATATAAATTAAGAATAGTGTAAATATGAAAAAAAAATATTTTATTGTCACACGATTATTTGCAATCCCCTTTTGGGAATGAACCCTCATGGTTCACAAAATAACAGACGCATTTGCGAAATCCCAACATTACAAAATAAACATCCCAAACAACTAAAAAACTTTTATATTAGCAAATCGCACCTCGCAGACTTTCAAACGGTCAATATAACACGGCATAACGAGATCGTATAAAAATACTTAAAAATGGTTCCCACACACTAAAAACAGGATGTTTTATCGCTGCAACAAAATTGAAGGAGTCTTGCGGTGAGCAATATCGAACATTTTGTCAAATTCTCACACATATACTTAGAGTGACCATATTTTTAAAGTTTATAGGGACATTATTGAGGTGCATTATTGGTCGTAAAAACTGCCAATATGCATAGAAGGGCGTTGGTAATTATTCTTTCTCAGTACTGAAAGTGCATTGAAGTCGGGGGTAAGGAGGCTCACGAGTTTTGTATTTTTATGATCAATACCATAAAGACGAAGGTGATAACGGGATATTCCGTCCAAAACAAGATGTATGGTCACCCTACATTACTGTGATATCTCCCGTGTTCACTTTATAGCCACATTTTGGACAGTTTATTTGTGTGAACGTTGCCAAAGTCATCTTTATCGGCGGACGATGAATTAATTAAAATTATAACGAGAGATTAGAGAGTGCAATTTATTTGCATAATATATTTATCAGAGGATAAACTTTGTTTACAAAATAACGTGATAATTGTTTGGCTTTCGTAATGTTATAACATTTTTATCCAACTTAATTAAAATACAACACCTCTCTCGACTCGATATCGATTTTTAGAACGCGGAATAAAAATACATGTGAAAAATTGAATGATATTTCTATGATAAATTCTCCACGTCCGGGACAAAAATAAACTCAACAAACCGTAAGACCCTTTCTACTATGACAGAGAGAGTATAGGAGTAGAGAAAAGGGTATGTCATATTGCCACCATATCTGCAGTAATGGTAGAAACCATACTGTAATTGTACAGTCAGCAGCATAAGTAGATGAACAAATTCAAAACTTCAAATTGCCTACACACTTTTGTGTTCTTATTAATCTTCTTTTTCTCTTCACAATAATAAAATACAAGAGATTTACTTTACTTCAAACGAAGAAAAAAAATGTTTCAGTTTAACTTAACGCGTATATAGGCGATTTGAAATTTTGATTTTGTACAGATATTTATGCTGCTGACTGTACTATATGTATGCAGTGGTAACATCACTCACCATCGACCACACGAACAGCTTGTTGTCGTTACCACCGGACGCGAGCGACTGCCCGTCCGGCGACCACTTCAGACCGCACACCTCTTGCCTGTGCCCCTGCAGTACGCGGGCCGATTGCGACGCTGAAATCAAACCAAATATTGCATTTTATTAAAAACTTACCATCAATGGAATAGATGTGATGGAAAATATTCCAATACACAAGTGACATATTCTGACACACACTCACACACACACACACACACACACACATGCACACACGCACACACACACACGCACACACGCACACACGCACACGCACACGCACGCTTTATTATCCCCGAAGGGGTAGGCAGAGGCGCAACTAATGCACCCACTTGACACACTAATATAGATAATAATATGACACATTAATATAGCGAAGTAATCTATTGCTTAAAACCGGCTTTGTTTTAGACTTATGTTATGCGGGGTTTAGAAAACTTGCAAAAGTTATCTACCGCAAGAGGTGTCACGGCAAGTTGACTTCTGCAAATTTAGGAGCTTACAGGGCTTGCGACAAGTCGCATTTCTATAGACTTATTAAATTATTGCCGCTGGTGTTAACGCGTCTGGAAGTTCTAGCGCACTGTATTCACGCGAGAACTTGCTAGTTAAACACGGCTTTTTAGATGTCGATGTCGCTGCCAATTATTTATTTTTATAGCAATAGATATGGTGATATATCAACTGAAGGTGATCACCAATGAGCACACACCAACGTTTAAAGTCTATTTTACAATACACTAAGCACACTCACGTGCTGCTCTCGTGTCTCTCTGCCGGATGTGCCTGTCCCTGGAGCCGGAGCTGAGGATGTCGCCGTTCCACGCGAGGGCACCCACGCGCGCTATGTGACCTTGCAGTTTCGATACCTGAGGACACAAACATATCTTCACTTAGAAAAAATTATACTGTAAAATGCCAGATCACGCTGAACCTGGAGGTACGTAAAATGTGTTATTCAATCTCCAATGTTCATTCCAACACGTAGCCATTTGGAGAGTAAGGGAATTTATAGATGAACTAACAGTGCCGGGTACCGCAACGTCGGACACTAGCACCAATTTCTATACTACTTGTTTCAAAGAAATTTCCCAGGATAAAAGTCCCACTATATACTTCCCAGTATAGAAACCGTATAATACGTTAATCCAGAACATTTTCTATCCATACCCTAAATGTCATCTAAAACCGTACAGAGATTTCCGAGTAAATTTCAAACGTATTCAGAAACTTTAGCATTTAGAAAATTACAAATTAGTACAAGAATTAATAATTGTGTATACCTCTTTATTGCTAGCAACGTCCCAGACGCTGATGTGTCCCTTCTGCGTGCCGACGGCGACGAGGTGGCCGCGCTCGCTCCACGCCACCGACGTCACAGCGTTCCCCTCCGACGACAGGTCGCATAGCCTTGTCACCTGCGGACAAAACGACATCAATGTATAAAGTACTTCAATATCATAATATACGTACCAAAATTATACTCTGTTTATTTTCATCGTCCTATAAAAGATAAAGACCCCAAGGCAGTCTTTTTACACACTGCAATAAAATGTCGAGTGCCACAAATACTTAATCTTTCCCAACACCAAATCGGAAATCTGACAACCCCGTCTCCCTTAAAACTAAATCTGGAGCCTTACCCCTTCACTCTAATAACCGAATCAAAACACTTCCTCCACTGAAACAAACAAATCCCCATCTCACCTGGCTAGTGCAAGCGCTCCACAGGTAAACGCAACTGCCCAGGCCAACGCTGAGCACGTTCTGAGCTGACCAGTCCACCAGGTTCAGATAGAAGTCGTCCTGCAACTCCGGCGCGTCGAGCACCTTGAACGGGATCCGCGATATCTTCCGGGTGGCCTTGCGGGGAGATCGCAAGAGTTTCTCAGATTTCGCTGATATAGGAGACAGGCTGTACGGTGATGGGTCTATGTTCTCCTGGAAATGAAAAACAGCTTGTTTAGTAAATTTCGGAAACAAAGATTTTTTTACTTTCAACATATTTAACCACAGTCTACTGAAAATTGCTGCTTAATAATCATTATACGTCGTGTTTAATTTAAAGTACAGAATAATGGTGATCTTAATCACAGAAACATTAAATTATGAAGAAATCATATACGAGGATAAGGCTTTGCAATCCGTTAAACGATTACATCGTTAAACATTTCCAACATAATAAACATATAGTCAAAGCTAACACTAACTTAATAAGACAAATCAACATAATATGAGAATTAAAATCAGTGGCGTAGCCATAGACCCCCCTATATCTAAATTTGTTGGGGGCCTTTCTAGCGCCAGATTTATACATTCCTTGAGTACAGGCCACTCAGTTTGTGCCGCCGCAAGTCCCGCGTCCGAGGGCTTATTATACGGGGGTAAAAAAAAATCTCCGCACTTTTGGGTGACCGCTTAAGTATGGTCTAAGAGGGGCCCCTAGAGCTCGGGGGCACCGTACCATTGATACGGCTGATACAGCGGTAGCTATGCCCCTAATTAAAATGCACTAAAACATAGACGTATCAATAAATCCACTTAGGAGTAACTTGACTTGTAATACAACTAAAAACTAATACTACGTACGACAGTGGCAGATGGAAATCTTAGTTTTGATAATAATAGCAGCCACTCGAAATGAGTTGTACAACCTAAATGTCTTTGCCCCTTCTCTGAAGTAGCATAAATTAAAAAAAAAACACATTTGCATGTGCTTGCGCACTTGCAAGTAAATGAGCACTTTATGGACGCAAGACTACTTTGTGATTTACGATTACGCTCTTGACAACTTGTTGCACTTTAGGGCTGTCACTCACAGAGCAAACAACACATGGCATCCGACATTAAACGGAAAGCTATTGAATGATTCAGCGCTCTAGACAACGAGAATCTTTGACAAATTTCATTCGAATTGAATAAAACAAGACTGAACATGTTTTAAAGAAAATAAAAGAAACTGGTATGCGATCTGAAACGTGTGCTATGCGCATGCAAAAAACGGTATTGATCGATCAGCAAACAAACACAAAAACGTGCTCTCAATATAGAAGTGGGTGGTGGCAAAAACGAGGACCGCAGCACATCCTTCAATCAAAACAGCGAACACCTTCAATTACTGCCCACGTGTTTATATTTAAGGATATAATTAAGTAATAGCATCAATAGATGTCAAGAGAACGGTCAACATAAACCGCCGAGCCATTCCCATTACAGCGACTGCGTGGAACTCATTAGAGTAACGACCACACGAACAATAGACAAAGATTTGTGTCTAAACAAGCAAAAACAGCACAGTCATTTGCAACCAAATGGTCATCAAACAAAATTTACCATGATCAAGAAACATAAAACATGCTGAATATATGAGCAAATTAATAAACATCATGAAAATATATGCGATGGTTGGTGTTAAATTAACAAATGATGCAGCAGACATTACGTTTCACAATGGTTATAAAACACTAGAACACCAAGCGGCTAATATACGAAATGATGATGCTGCAAAAACTATTGACAAATTGAATCCGCTAATTTCAACACCACACACTACAGGCAAACAATATATTCTGATGATTACTAATCTCTATTATTGTAAAAAAAGAAAGAATAAAACCTAATAGATAAAAATAAAAACGCATTGAAAACAATCGCCACGAGAAGCAAAAGCTTCGTAAATCAAGCATGACGAACACACAAAAAAACTTACGAGCTTGACAGAAAAAAACAATCTAGACTTTATTGCAGGTTCAAAAATCTCACAAATACCTAGACTTGGAACATAAAAATATTCAAATTAGCTTATGCGAGTTTTTTTTCTAGCAAGTACTTTCAATATGGAGACAGGTAAATAATTGTGAGCTTCGCAAAAATGGAGTCAACGAAACTATTATACGACTAGGAAACGGATCGAAAACCTCCTGAAGCATATCTAACTAGTCCTTGAAGAGTTCGCCCACCCGAGCTCTTTTGTACTAAACGCGCGGAAAAAAAATCACTTTAAAAAACGCAATAAACTCATGGTGTACTTTTGATAGCGTCCCTAATTGTCTGTGAAGTTTTTGCGTAATGCTTTCAATTAATCATTGGAACAATCTTTATAGAACAAATTTCGATGAGAAAAACAATAGGGCGAATAAAAACTACGCACTCCAAAATGATACAGTAATTTTTGTGCTGCACTCGCTCACGTGATTTCTTTTTAAGAGAAAAATGTCACTTACCGACTACGATTACAGTTATATTAATAAGCCACGTCCAGAATAATTAGTCAAGAGCGTTTATGATGTACAATTATTTATACAGAGAGACATAAAACCCGCGTTTGTTTGTTTATTGCCGTCAAAGTTGACGAGACGTTGAAGTTTTTAATGTTAATTTTCGCACCGACAAAGTCGCGCATAATTCTTAGTAATTTAATGCAAAAAGTGCAGGATTCTTGTAAACCCGTGGCAATTTACGTCCGTGAACCTCGCTTTTATTACGAGTCCTAAGTAATCTAGATGAATAACACCTTTATAAAGCGAACCAAATTTCGTGAGAGACAACGTGGGTCGCTATTGCCTTTATGTGTGTTTTGGGTCTGATAATAATCCTTTTATTGTTGCACCATAGAATTCGGTGACCGCTGCGTGGGCGAAAAATATTGGTAGTATGGGACGAGAACGGTGCCAGTATTTAACTTAAAGGAAACACCAACAAAAGGACACGACACGTTTCGCTCGGACACATTTTACTTTAATTCAACGAGGCACAACAACTGGGTTACGACGCCTACGTCAGGCGAAAACGTAAGGATGCGCACAACACACCACAACAATAAACACGAATGTTCAACTCAAACGCACTCACAATAAATATCGGCGATAAACGAAAGATTTACACGTAATACTACAAGATACCGCGACACTGTTGGGACGTTCCGTTCCTGTTGCACCTCAATCATTGATACACAAACCGACGGCGCGCAGCAAAAAATCAACAGAGTAGAAGTGATTCTTTCACGAGCTGCTGCAGAGTGAATGAATGGATGTAACGGAACAGCTGAAATAAGAATGAAAGTGCATACACACATGCACGGTGATTAATTCGCGACTGCCACTTAAGGAGATATTGACTTAACAGGTGCCCCGCCCCCGGTGGTCATCGACACGGTGGCCTTGGCGTTTGAAACAAAATGCATATTATTTATATTACGTAACAAACTAATCGCCTGCAGCCACTTGCAACTGGTTTGGAAGACTAAACAGGTATCACAAGTCACAAGTGCGATACGTATGTACAAACAGAGCGTTGATAATAATTAGCGTCAAGTTTAGACTAGCACGGGGAAAGGTGGGCTATTTTTAGTGTTACCACGGGTTGACATCATATTTTAGTCTAGACTGCAGCCGAGATACACATCGCGTTTCAACGACCCCGCTACCGACGCATAGACTGCTAACACGTTTACCAAATGGGATGCATTCGTCAGACTTCGCTCTAAATATGTACAAATGCTTTACTTTTGGATCTATCTAGCCTTTGCCAGTGACAAGCTTCCGTGAAGCCGCAACAAGAACATAAATCTTCATCACTTTCTAGAATCAGAACATGTTCTATCGTAGAAAAGTATATTCATGCTCGTAGAAATCGATTAAGTTTATCTGAATTTCTTAAATAAAAAGTCTAAAAGATTTCAGTGATGTCTGTTACGATGAGTAATAAAAAGTGCCATATCTCTAACAATGCTGCGAATCTTTATAACGTGTGTCTGTTCCCACGATTGTAGACATGAAACCTGACATGCAATGTGTAAATACCAGTATTCATACACGAAAAGACAAATTAATAATTTTATGTTTTGTTTTTTCAAACCTCATAAAATTACCGTATTATCTTAAGACACGTTCATAGGATTTAGAGTCGATGACTTTAGAAAAAAGAAAACAAATAATAAATATTTACAAAAATAGTAGGTACTAATAATTTAATATGAATACATATAATCAGACACAGTCTTTGAACCATAATAAAATACAAGTCTAGTGTCGCGTGTATCAGGAACTTCAAGAATAAAAGAAAATTTCGTATTTTAAAACAAGAGTCTGTTCAAAACTCTCTCCATGAATATTATAAAAATATTAAACCTCAAAGCAAATGCAATCACCTAATCCAAATTAATTGGTTCCATCATCTGAATGTTGGCAAAGATCTATCGGGCATTATACACAATGCGTGACTAAATAAACCGTACATTAAAAGTAAGTTACACATCTATTACGGAGCAAATCTCCACCAGCTTTGGTCTAACTAATGCCGTTTTGATTACCAGAATTACGTTTTTTACGCAATCAAAAAATGAAATGTTGGCAATGTTTTTTCAGTCACGTTACTCTAATAACCCAGTCACGTCATGCAGTAATAAATAGACGTTTACCTTACTCTCTACATGGAAGTCAATGACATTAGATTTCTTTAAAAACCTGTTATAGAAAACAGTTTTTGCAACCTCGTCTCCGCACCAACGAATACGAAAATCATCTGGGAAAACTGTAAGCTAATTATTTTCAACTTGAACGTAGTGTGACAGATGATATCAGACGATTTCACGTTCGCGTTCGAAGACAGCGCAGCGAACAAACCAAATTGTCTACTTCCTCGGACCGCAATTGCCTTATTCAACGCAAATAGACAAAAAAACGCCACAATAGAAAATGCAATTGAACTTCAATCTATCTCCAGACACGACAAAAGACACAATGTCGGCCCTCGTCTGAATGTCAAACACGACCGGAACGAGCCAATAGAAAAAAAATCAAACGATTCGACACGAATAATGCAATCTTATATTTCATACTAATGATATTAAAATGGATTGCGATAAGAAAGAAAAAAAGAAAATTTCGTTCTATCCCAAACCACAATGATGTAAGATGAATGAGCAATCAGAATGTAAGTTTATTAACCCCGGACAGCAGACGCATAAAAACCGAAAAATCCAGCAGGTAGTGACTAGATCGCAGATAGCAGATTGATTGGTACTATAAATGAACGACAGAACTAGTGACCTGAGTGGTTCCGTACGCACCTCACGTCTTCATATGCAATAAAACAAACAATAAACCAATGCAGACACTCTCAAGCTAAATCTTCAGCTCAATATGACGCGCTGCATACAAATTGCTGAAATATTGACTCGCCTTTAAAAAGCAGCGCGGCCATTTAAAAAGGCTCCGTTTTAAATGCTTTTGAGTGTCGTAGCTATTGCGCAACGTGGACTTGCAGCGTGCGTAATTTTAGGAATGCGGTAGAAAAACCGCCACTGAGGAAGCTCCGTTACAACATCAATAACTTATACAATTTTCACGGTGACGCTGACTTTTAAACAGAGCATTTTTTTCAACAGTTCATTGGCCCAAAGATGCACCGGATTGTACAAACCTAAGATAAATTATACTTTCACGCGCATCATTGAAATAAAATCATTTTTATGTGAGGTTCCGGAGTTGTCTTCCAAATTTGCGACGGGTACTTGTAATCTCAAACAGCTCATACAAATTGATTGCGAAATCAATTGACTTTGCAATGTCAACACGCGTAACCCTACCGGGCCTCGACGGCAAAAAGCCTCTGCAAACAAGGACTTGTGCAAACGAAAAAATGAGGTTAAATAGAGGCCTCTCGCGAAATTCCCTCGTGTTACGTACCGGTAGACGTTTGTTATTTCAGCAAACACAGCGGCGGGCGAACACGGATGGCCACTTCTGGTGACCGGTTCGATGGCTGATGATGCCACGGGAGCCGCTTTTGCGCGCACCATTAGCCAGAAACTTTTGACTGGTCCTTTTAAATATAATGCAAAACTTGTTTAGAAAACATAAACAACCGACTGTTTTGTTTTTTGCAGCTGTAAAACTCTTGAATTGTGGTGGTTATTAAATTTTATATTTCTGTTGCAATCAAAATGATGTACCTGTTTTTTTTTTTATTGTTCCTCGAACAATGGCCAACTAACACAATGCCTAATACAGACGATGTCTAGGTTTACAAGTATAATGCTATAGATAGGTACCTAGACGGCAACATTACATTCTATTGTAATGAATTGCGAGCTCGTGCGATTTGTCAGTCATCGACACTGTCGAATATGGAAAGCCCACATTGTCCAGTATCAGATAACAATTTGGACATCTGCATTGTGATTAGCCTGTTGTTGCTGTCAATCAGTGCTTTCGTGACGATGACTCAAAAAATAATCAGACAGGTAGGTGTGACGAAAAAAATCAAGGCTACCAAGTATCTATCTATATCTGTGAGGAGGCAACAAAAAAATGATAATAATTAACGAGAAATTATATCGATAGGCCTCGGAAATTAAATGAACGCAATACAATGATCCAGAAACGTGACTTCGCAGCAATACGGTGGACAATCTAAGACATGATCTAGATTGTACCACCGGCAGCCGGCCGACGTGTGCCCAAAAACAACTACAAAGAAACGATTTCATGCAACTAGATAAAAAGTTTAATGAAAAAAATGCATTCATACAAACTCGATGTCGGGCCGGCCAAAACTTACGAATCATCCCCTGCCAATGACCCAGGTCTAGACCTTATTTCTAATCTAACTCATGTCGCTGTCGCAAAAAATAATAATAAGTATTTGATGAATAAATGCGCCACAGGTTCCATATTATTACGTAGAAACGTTTTTATCACTGGTCATTTGAAACTATTACTTGGCGAATGCTAGAAGCTCTAATGTGTTCGGGCGTTTTTAAATAATTAGTGGCTTGCTGCCATCATTACGTTGTAGCTAATTGATCTAGCGTATTATTACTATTAGTATTCAAGAATATTATTATTATTAGTATTCAAGAATATACCCAATACCTATTTGATTTGTTTAGTTTTTCAATGCCTGTTTGGAATGCTCATCTTCGAGCCATCGTGCGCGCACCCGGATCTAAGCAGAATTTTAAGTTTTTAAATTATGTCAACAGCATTAGGAACTACATTAGTCATAGTATAGGACATGAACTCATGACCTCATGTTGTATAGAGAGGAAAATGCATTAACTACTTTGTTAATAAAAACACATTATGGGTACACGCTGGCAGTAATAAAAACTAAAAATAGCAAATAGTAATTCTGGCAACATGTTTTTGCATCGGTGAAAAAATACGATGTCGAGTTTCGTGCGTTGAAAATTTCAATCACGGACAAGTCCTGGGTGTTGGCGGTGGCTGTGGAAAAAATCATCAGCGGAGGCGATACAATCGGACCGATGAACCCGACGATCGCACGCATCATTGTAATGCGCGGGCGCAAAATTTGTAAATTGCACAACGTCTAGCGACTAGTCTCTTATCCGTTCAAGGACTCTGTGTAAGCGATGGCTTCGTGATGATGCGATTCGATGCGCCCTCGCAGGTTGTCGTGTCTTTACAAACATTAATATAATTGTTTATGTATTCAAAATTATTACTCATAATAATCGTTGATATTGATGACCCCGCTGCAATATTCATAAAAATATGGCTTTATTTTTAAATTGGTTAAAATTGCATCGTTATTTGTTTTTTTTCGACTGTTTCTATGCAAAGTGCCAGCAATTTAGTTTTGATTAGACGTATTTTTTACTTTCCTTATTTTTTGTAATACGATTGTAACTACCTATTTCAATTCAGTTTCGTGCATGCCAATGTATATTGTATACCTAAACAATGATTTGATATTTTAATTGCATAAAAACAGTGGTAATGCATCATTATGGAATTATCACTAATGAGTGTTATTTGTATGAATTCGAAATGGTCAAATTAAAACATCATTTCGTGGCGACCATAATTATCTATTTTTTGCAACAAGCAGGAACTAACCGGCAATAAAACACAAATATGACATGCGTGTTTTCTTAAAAACGGTGTGTACCAAACGAAATGATCGCCAATTATTCACACCTTACAAGAGGATATCAATTCGCAACCGCGTTAGCTAGCGAGAAACAATAAAACCGCGTAAGCAATATCCAATACATTACGAAAAAAAACAACAGCTTTTTGGGAAAAATCATCGTGTACACGAACCAAGAAGATTTATACGGTGACGCACTGAGAATCGAATCACGGCACAATGCATTTTTTACAACATTCACATAAAATTTGTATTCAATGCATTAATGCACGTAATCCAGTGGGTGGTGCCGTCAAAACAGATTTAGAATTTCATGAATAGTACTTTATTGCCTATGCCGTGTCTGCTATGAGTGTGTGTGTGTGTGTAGAGGTCCCGTACGGCGGACACCGACAGACCTCATTGTTGACAGCACCCACTTTCCACCTAAGTGCGATGTGAGACCTTGAATTTGCTTAACTACTTAAATTACTAAATATTAATTATCTGAGAAATTTTTAGCCAAGTGAATAGAAATGTAACTAAAAAGCTGAAGAATTGCATTGTTTAGTTATAAATAGCAATGTAACAACATAAAACAATGTACATGTCGGGTATATCCTTATTATTAATGTCTTTGAGGGTGTCTGAATATAAAAAACCAGTTGAGCTGTCAGACTAGTAGTGGGAGTGACAGTTGGGTGTATAAGAAGGGTGCCGAATCATATGAAGCGAATGTGGCCAGAAAAGCCGACTCTCGTCAGGCTACTGGCCGATAGGCCCGCGATAAAAATAATAAAAATAAAAAACAAACATATATATATGACATAGTTCGATACTAAGTAGTAACTATGGTGGTTTTTTATGGTGGTTTATAGGGTAAAGAGTACCGATATCCGTAACAAGACAAGGGTGACAGATGCCTTGTCTTTCTCGATGAAAAGAAAATGGCAGTGGGCAGGCCATATGGCCAGATATGAAGACGACAGATTGACCATACGTTCGCTAAAGTGGAACGGCCCGCCAGGTACGAGAGCGAAAGGCCGACCGTACGCTAGGTGGTCCGACGAGATCGTAGAGACAGCAAGCAGATATTGGTTAAGCGTTGCGAAGGATAGAGATAGGTGGTGTTCCTTGGAGGAGGCTTTTACCCGAAAGGGGTCCATACAAAAATAATTTTAGAATATTTAAGTCACTCGTTGCATATTTATTTTAGTATGATATGGAATAAATAAAGCTATATTATTATATTATATTATGGTGGTTTTCATATCAGTCAGAGCTTAGTTAAGCAGTTACTATGTTAATTCGGGTTTATGATTGAGATCATATTACGGTGGTTACTGAATAAGTCGAGTATAGTTGATATTGGTTAAGTAATTGTCTCAATTACCATGGTGTCGTAATAAGTAGAGTTAATAATGAATCCTGACGTGGTATTGTACTCTGTGAACACTTGATTACGCAATAATTGACCAATGATCAATAAATGGTTAGTTGAAGAGAATTCATTTGTGACTTTTATTATGGAAGCCCACGTATAACTATCGGCCGCCGCTGTCTGCGACATACAATTTTGTTTAAATCAGTGTACAATGTTGCATTAAGGAATAATATTACTAAGAAAAGACAATTAGGTACTTAATTAAAATCGCAACAGTTATTGCATGTAATAAAATACGGGTTTCCTAAATTTTTCCTCAAATCTGGGGCTCAAACCATCCTTAAATGGCTTACAATTATAATGGACTGATCCTCAACAGCACCAAACTAGTTACTTAACCCTACCGTCTTATAATTTCAAGTGGCCAGTCTAATACAATTTCTATAACGGCAGACCGAATCGAACCGTACCAATCTAGTCTGTCATTCCCTCACAAGTTGGGCAAACAAACCCGGCTACCAATAATTCGTGACGCTCGTGCATTTAACATAGTTTTTTCGACCATCTCGCTGACAGCGAGGTCGAGGCTTCACCTGCGAGTCTGCGACCATCCGACCATCATCGCGGGCGAGCACTGACAGCCGGCTAATGCACGCAAATGGTGGCAGGTTTTGGCTACGAAAAAAAACTATCTGCTTTTATAAGTTTTTATATCGCCGTGTCTTTCTTAGAGTGCATTAGTGGGAAATTGTAATGTGTTATATGTAAACAAGATTCACTGTAAGATAAGAAGGAAAAAAAATGTACATTATTCTGAGCAAAAAAAAATAAAAATAATAGTACCTGGATGATCGAGCTTTGCTCTTTAGAAGTTATGTTTAAATGCGAAATATATACTCTAACCTCAAACTTATTAACTGCCTCGGTGGCGTAGTTGTATTGCGGTATGACTGCAATGCCGAGGTCTCGGGTTCGATCCCCGGGTCGGGCAAAGTGATATTGGGTTTTCTATTCAGTATCAGCCCGGAGTCTGGAATTTGTGCCCGATTTGGCGATAAACTCACCCCCTGGCACATCATCGGACGGAATATGCACGGCGAAAAGTGGGTGCACTAGTTGCGCCTCTGCCTACCCCTTCGGGGATAAAGGGCGTGAGTGTGTGTGTGTGTGTGTGTGTGTGTGTGTGTGTGTGTGTGTGTGTGTGTGTGTGTGTGTGTGTGCATATATACAAGAATTGCTCGTTTAAATATATTAGATAGATTGATTAAAACTTTACTACGTAACAATAATCGATGTTTTAATTAAAAGAAATCAAATTCCGTTATTTTAAACAACAAAAAATATTATTTCTATTCATAATTTAATCCTTGTTTCATATAAATCACAAGAGTACATTTCGCAATAAAATCACCGGCAGTTTTATTGCACAATCTAGACTCTTACCTATAATAAGTTTAAAATATTTTTCATAAGTTTTTACCACTCACATAAGTGGCATCGAAAGCGCAAAAAATGTAATTTGATTTAACTCCAGCAATTCTGGCGCATTAGACTGTTCCGCGTATTGCGGTGGAGCAATACAAGGCGTTAGAGAAAAAAAAAGCTACAGAAATATTTATTGAAATTACACTCTTTCCACGTCTAATACACACAAGAATGAAATGGAAAATGGCGACGCGATGAAAGCGGTGCTTAGCCTCCACCATTCACAGGCAACAAGAAATTTCTAAGAATTTCACCGCTCACCAAGATGCGCGTCCCGTTACCATTAAGAGCAATTCACACTTACAAAATCAATTTCAAGAAGCATCTCGCGATATCATATCATTACGGCGTGTACAAATGAGCATAAAAGTTTTAGTGGGCTACATTTAGCCGCACACATACCCCGAGCACATTCAGATTCCGGTCATAAAACGCCATTCTTTAAATGTACGGAGATTTCAATAATTTATTATATTAGGTCGTTGTCACTGAGTGATGTCAGTCAGGCGGACTGGACGGGAATGGTTGCACGCCAGCAAAAAAAAAATACAATGCCATTGTACATCTAATGTGATGGATGGAAAAAAAATACGTATGCAAAGGATAAATATTTAAAAAGTATCAATTTGCATTTGGTAGAAAGATGGCAAAAAGTTTGCGAGTAAAAACAAGTTGGTTACTCGTATGATTAGCATATCCTCATTGTCATTGACATGCTAAATGCTCGGCTCGCGATAATTGACACACACTCACCGACACACACGTTTACATGTGTTTTTCATAACATTAAACTTACGATATTTCATCTGCAATTCTACCTGCTGTGTGGAGATTACCATAGCATTTAAAATAGAAGTTCAGTATTTAAAAATGTCACAGATTACAATATATCTCGCTATGGATAATAATAATTTTTCATTACGTTTCCGATAATAAAATACAAGTCGTACTTATAAGTAATAACAATGTAAACGCCATCTTGTGATTGTTCATTTAAACTTTAAAGAAAATCTTAGATGTGGTTGACACGCCATTATTCCCCAATTTGACTACTTAATTTTTAAATATAAACTATCCCTGAAAAATTCGTACTTATCAACGCGACAAAGGATTTTTTTGACAAAAGTGTGTTACATGACGATAACGGTTATTTTAGGATTCCTTGTTTTATTATCACACACTATTTATTATAGGCTACATATTTATCTAACCACTATCTGTTTTATATTTTATCTACCTATGCATATCGGGGAAAACAGTCAGTATTACAATAACAATTCAAGTAACATTTTACAGCACTTACAATATTCAGACATTACTAGGCCTAATCGGGAAAGCCGACTAATTAATTCCAAACTACACTATTCTTTTAATTGAAACTAAATTGCACATTAACTAGGAACATTGAATATTGATCCAGAAATTTCGCACTAGACTCGAGATAGGCAACCGGTAGGCAACGGCTTGGCTGTGCCTCTGGCATTGCTTTAGTCCATGGGCGGCGGATGCTACTTACCATCAGGCGGACCGCATGCTCGTTTGCCTACAAATGCAATAAAAAAAAATGTCTTGAATATTACTCTAGAAATTCAAGGTTTTGTTTATTGTGTTTGAAAAGCGGCTATAACCACATATTAAGTAACACACACGCATGTTCACAATGATATTACATCATACACGTACATTTACAAAATGTACTGAAAAATCTATTTACCCAATACTAGTATCGAGCTGAATCCATCCTCACGCATGTATAATAATTTCAGCCGATCGATGGTAACCCAGCAACGTGTAGTAACAAGGTCACGTATAATACCATCCTCTCGGTATCAGCGGTTCAGTCAAGCGGAAAACGACATTGAGTTTTCCGAGCTTGTATGTTTATATAACTGTGTACTGAAGGAACGTTGTATTGTGAATTTAGAGTCAATAAAGCGATGAGTATGCAGACTAGCGTAATACTTGTTTTTTCAATACTGCTTTTGTGGGCAATATGTAAAAAGAAATCTGTTAAACGTAAAAAAATGGTTTATTATAATAGATAACGCATACGCATACTCACGCCTATTATCCCCGAAAGGGTAGGCAGAGGCGCAACTAGTGCACCCACTTTTCGCCGTGCGTATTCCGTCCGATGATGTGATAGGGGGCGAGCCTATCGCCATACCTGGCACAAATTTCAGACTCCGGGCTGATACTGAATAGAAAAATCCAATATCACTTTGCCCGACCCGGTGATCGAACTCTATACCTCAGCCTTGCAGTCGTACCGTAATACAACTACGCTACCGAGGCATAAACACCACACTTAATATAAATTTAATATGAGAACCGAGAAATTAATAGGCTCGCCCCCTATCACATCATGGGACGGAATACGCTTGGCGAAAAGTGGGTGCACTAGTTGCGCCTCTGCCTACCCCTTCGGGGATAAAAGGCGTGAGCATGCGAGAAATTAAAATATATTAGAACGATCGCGTTGCATTCTATGTATCTCTGCTTGATTGGAACTTTGACGTTTGTACGGCATTTCTTTTTCCGTAATAAAATAGATTAGACATCGGGCACAAATTCCAGACTACGGGCTGATACTGAATAGAAAAATCCAATACGACTTTTCCTGACCCGGGGATCGAACCCGAGACCTCAGCATTGGAGTCGTACAGTCATACAACTACGCCACCGAGGCAGTTATAGATAACATAACCTCAAAATAAGAAGGCACGTGTTTCTTTTTAAGCATAATGTTTAACCTTCACCAGAAGTTAAAAACTTATGTACACTTAACAATAATTAGTAACATGTTAAACCTTAGCCCATTACGCAACACTGAATACACTCTAAAGAGCTAATTAATAACACACACGTCTTGTAATACATCAAAATTACACATAATGTATGCACATACATCATACAACTACGTTGTAGAAGATAAATTTCTTAATTTTACCATATAAACTCTTATAATACGAATCATTAGTATGCTGTGTATTTAGAGATAAGTTTTTTTTGCCTTGACTGTACGTTTAGGGTTGTCAATGTTTGTGCATGGATTATTAAGATTTTTCCACAAAAAATAGCCGTGAAATCTACAATATAATATTTTTGGGTATTTAATAATCCCACTTTTATACTTTCGTACTCATTGGTACGTAATTTTAGCCAACTAAATCATGATAATTCCCTTCTATTCAAATTTTTCACAACCGTTTTCAATCATTCCTTACATTTCTCCGTGCACATAGAAAATGTGACAACTGACAACCCTACGCATAAGTTTGTAATTAGTTACATGGAATTTATTTAGTTTCTCGTGCGACGTGACTGCATTGGACAGTGGACGTTTCCTTAATGTTAATGTTTTTATTTTTTGCGGTGCAAGTACAGTGTGCATAATTTAAAGATGTTAGACATCCTGGACGCTAGACAAGCGGATCTGATTATAGTTGTGTAT
Organism: Sphinx pinastri; assembly: GCA_947568825.1. Lineage (NCBI taxonomy): Eukaryota > Metazoa > Arthropoda > Insecta > Lepidoptera > Sphingidae > Sphinx > Sphinx pinastri. The sequence goes on from OX387615.1 coordinate 3,845,340, forward strand.
TTAGTCGAAATTAAGTATTCTGGTCTGATGCACTCGTGAGAAAAACTTCATTTTAAGGACATGAAAAAGAAAATTTCTAGATATATCCAGACGATTATAAAAGTGCGTTGATTTGTCCGTCCGCTAAGCTCATCATGCCTTTTGCGACAAGATTTATTTTAAGAAAACAAGCATTATATGTCACACAGCAGTACTTATGAAAGCTTCCATTAATTCAGAAAATTTGTCATTTACATTTGACCTCAATAGAAAAAGTAGTTGTCAGGTCATATTGTGCTTGACACACATAGAATAATTAATAGTTGTATGACGCATTATTTGGTGTAATAAGTAAAAATAAAATGACTATTAAAAACAGAATTAATTTTACATAAAATAATGTGTACGGTGATTTTCACACAACGTGCTTCTTCAATCAACAACGTTTTATTCTGACATTCAAACACCTTAATATCTCGTGTGTCCAAAATTTTAATTTCCCTCCTAATAGAAACGTCGACCACGTATAATCATCAATCTTAGAGGCGTCAATAAGAATTTAACTTTTAAATCAGCGGACGATGCTACCGAGGGTCGAAATTTGACGAGTATTGAAATCCAATCGACGCGCCGTTTGAAATCATCAATATACATTATGCATTCACCGTCCCGTTCGCACAATAAGCTTTTCCAAGGCAAAGAAAAGAGACAGAAGAAAATTCAATCACCCAAAACGGATTTAGGTTATTTGACACCACATATGTTTGCAAGAACATTGTCATACGATATAAGGAATTGTTGTTACACTCGGTACCGACGCGATTCAGCGATTTTACTGACAACGTGCGCATGCGCAAGAACAAAAGGCACGCCGACGATTTGCACGTAAATGGATAGCTTTATTGCGAATAACAACAGTTGGCAATAAAATCGCCAGCAAGATTATGGACATTTGGCGATTAGCAGCCGGACCATGTCATAGAAAACTAATGGTCCGGAAATAAATTTGAGGCATTGTTTTAGATCTGTAACATTGTAGGATGACTGCACCATTCACACGCAAAGATATAAAACTATGGAGGCCAATGGGACGCGACGAATCCTATCAGAAATAGCACGCCAAATTAAACTGCTATTAATTCCTGCGAATTCTTCTGAACTCTGCAGCCAGTGTATTTGGTTGTGGCAGGAAAATCATGATCAAATAATCAGAGACTGACAGAAAATTTGTGGTTTTCGTGAGCTTTTAGCATCGACATAATTTCTAACTTTAGCATTAATTACTGAATTTTAATAATTTCCGCTTGTTGTTTAAATGCATGTATATTTACATCATTTATTAATTATCCGTTCTCATATGCAGTCCCATACAAATCCTCGCAATTTAGAAATTTAATTTTATAAATTTGTCCTTTAAGTAATAAACGTCTTGAACAATGGTATACAAGAAATTTAAGCCGTGCCTTCGCTCTAAACAGTAATCGCATAATAATTTTTCAAATATAATACGGATCCACACGAAAAGGGTTAAAATAAATTATGCAATAACATATGCATATTTTAAAGTAATGTGCCAAAACGAGATACAAAACATTCTGAGAATACATTTTATTCCAATAGCAGTTCAAACGATCCCACGATCGAATTCTGGCGTTCGGACCAAATGTATGAGCCAATAAAAATCGATTCCAGTTGGATTATAATAAGTTTGAAATTTAAAATGGGGCGCGCTGTCAAAACACATCGTGGGCCACATTAACGGGGGATATTAAATGGCAGATTGGCATATTTGTAAAATTCGCAATCAACTGGCTTAAATACGAGGTTCAAAACAATCACAACCGCATCAATTCACAGGTCGTAAGAGTTTTGGGAAACATCGCTAACATCCAAGTGGTATTTCGATATTTGATTTTATTGCTTTAAATTTATGTGCAAATAAATTGAAAAGAACTGTGTTGAAGAACACAATGTACAATATTTATTTGTTGATTAAATTGTTGCTCGCTTTTGGTCAAATGTTACGTTGACACTGAAAAATAACGTGAATTCCTTCAGTAATTAGGCATTTCTACGTCATATTGTGATAAGAAAATTTGTAACTTTTCAACTGTATTTCAAGACAACATAAACGTATTATCTCTCATCAGCAGAACCAGCTGACTTCAATCAAAAATAATAAATCAAAAAGATAACATTTAAATAAAGTTACATCAAAGTACATAAATCCAAAAACCCTCTTAACAAAGTTAATAAAACTCTTCATCGTTCACTTTTTGTCGCAAAAAACGCAAACTCAATAAAAACGCATCATGACAATGCGCCAATCGAAAACTAAACAACTCGTCAGGTTGTAAAAAAACCGGCGATCGTCAAACATGGCACGTCCATAAATATTTTTGACATCAAAGCCTCAATCCTGGCGCATTCATTCACCTGGAGTTATTTATCGTTCAACTTCATAATCTGCATAAAGGCGTAAATCAAAGAACAGTGCCGTATCACCAATTACCCTTTGATTCTTCCAAAAAGTATTCTTTTATTGGCGTCGAAATTTCAATGCAATTAAACGGGCGAATGTGCATTGACACAACGTGTTGATTAATTTTTACAGTCGCCAGATAAAAGATGCTAATTAGAAGCATTTTTATATTGTAACGCAATGCGAATTAAATGTGGGTATCAGAATTTACTGCGCAAAGCTTTTATACATTATGTGGTATTTTATGTTTTGTAATGGCACCCGTAATTCGAGACGGTACGAGTGTTTCATTTAATTATCACCGGATTTTTCGGCGTAATATGGCGATTATGTCAGGCGAAATAAGGAGTTTAGGGGCAAAATTAACTCTTAAGCACCTTCTTGTCTTGTCTTATTAAAAACACTGCGTATAAGATATCATTATCCTTAAAATTGTGTTAAAGTTAAATTTAAACACGAGAACCCAGTGCAAAAAACGCTAGAAACCAATTGCAACACAAACAATTCCAAAAGAATGTTGTATCAATGACCGCATTTAGTTTTTTCCTCCAACGTCTGAGGGTGGAGTTCTAGCAAAAAAAATACTTTAGTACTGACGAAAATCAGGTTTGCTTTAATACGCAGGCATATTTTCGAACCGATTCGTAATTACACACTGCATACGTAACCATCAAAATCCTGAATGTCTTTACACTTGACTCATAATACAGACTTTCACCAAATGAATGATCTTTCTATTTACATTACTAACTTGAATCAATTGAATACCGAAATAAAATAGAGAATAAAATATTAGCATCATTCAACCACATCGCATTGCCATGCATGTTTACTTGGACGGCTATCCAGCAAATTCCAAATGCATCAGCATATAAAATCTATTAAAACGCAAAACTGCAACATAAAACTATCATAAACATTCGCAGACGTCTATAATTTGTCGTTTATGTATTTACAGGACCATTATAATACGTCGACCCGAATTAATACAATTTGATCACTTTTGAATTAATTTTAGCCCATCAATATGCATAATTTTGTCATAACATCGACGAGACGTTACGATGCCGATGCGCTGCAAGCGGAACAAACGAGCAAATTAACAAACCAAACTTGTTGACCACCCGCGTCAACCAAAAATATGGAGACAATAATTGCCATCGACAATGATAAAAAAATAAAAAATTAATTTACTTTGCACAAGTGTGAAAGATGCCAATATTAGATAATTTAGTGCGGTAAACGTTGAATGCGAAAGATTGACACCAAAAATAAATTAATTAAACACGATATGGACTAAACTAGAACATAAATTACTATTTTTATACTGTTTTCCAATACCACTAAATTGATAAAAATATCTTATTTAAAAATTATACATAGAATCTCGAATGTAAAGGACCTCAACAATCTTGTAGGTACCTATTGCTTGGGAAAACCTCTTCTGCATTTATATTTAATTTAAGCCTGCATATTGGATGCCAAACTGGCGCCTTTCCAGTGTTCACGTGCTATAAACCGATCCATGATGTGCATATAATATGCTTAAGCTAATTCGATCTACAAGTACCTCGCTTGTATTTTTTCTAATACCCTATTGCTCTTGCATTTCAGAAGTAAAGCACACCTGTAAAATTGTTGATACTCGCTGAACGACCTTTTAGGACTGGTCTGAACAGCAGCAGGTCTTAGTCAATTCAACATGAGAATGTTACTCACCTCAGCTCTGCACGAACGCGCCTTGTATCTGTACACTGGCTGGTAAGGATGCGGTGACCTCGTGGTCGCCGCCGCGGAGCCGAGACCACCTTTGTTGCCGTCCGCGCACGTGGCCGACGGACTGCGGACCTCCTCGTTCTGAGCGCCGAGGAGCTCATTCTGCAGGAGGCAGTTGTACGCAACCTGATCACGGCCACCACTTGCGTTGTCGCTGCCTCCTTCACTGCGTGCTTTCTTAGCTGGCTGGTTTTCTGTACATCTGCTGGCAGCTGAAAAAGAGAACATAATATATGAACTAAATGTTGTAATATATTAACAGTAGTTTGGATTACTGCAGATTACATTTCATTTAGCAATTGGATGACTACACCTTCATCGTAAACTTTAATTAATGATCATAACGCTGAGCTTGAGACGCTCGAGTGTCTGAATGTAATAAATAAATACTCCTTAGGAAATATCGAAAAAGGATTAAATCAAAATCTGCATTATTATATCTACAATTTATTCTCCGAACACCATATTAGCTATTGATTTATAGATTTCGAAGACATAAAAATGAATACTTATTCCATTTAATTCCATAATATTTCTATTTGGTGTTGCAACAAAAAGTTAACGAGTCATTAGATTCCTTAAGTTATTTTTAATACCTGCAACCTAAATTCCTAGATGTTGTAGATAGATATAAAATTACTAGTTTTTTTCCATTTGTCAATTCTCCGTCGATCAATATGCAATCATCGCCAAACCGAACGAATGCAAACATTAAATGGTAAACATTGTTATCGAATACCAATTAAAACCACATTGGGATGATGAATGTTTCAAAATAAATGAATCCTTTTGTTTATTTACGACATTATCCTGAATAGGCCGTACCTATAAAATGCATAAGTGGCATAAGCTTGTTTGCCTAGCAACAAGGAATTTTGTGACTAATAAATTAATTATTCTATCAACCGGTTTCATAATTAAATTTGACGTATTGACGTCGTATTTCGGCTGTGAAACGTGAGGTAATGGGTTCAATCCCCTGGTCTATCATTTTTTATGCATCGAAGTGAACATGTTTTGTAGAAATTTGTTTTGTGTCCTGATAAAAGAGTCAATCCCGCTAACGTTACGGAAATTGAACACAAATGTATATATAAATATTGACTATAATCGTATACCTACTACAAAATATAAATAGTCTGCTGAAACAAGCGGTATAACAAGCCAAGCGCGTCACCCAGGTTAATGACATATTTATTGTATTGCAATATTAGTATTGTTATTTAATCGTCGTGACTTCAGACGATATGAATATCTAATACATTAAAAAAATAACACAGTATTATGTTAATTCAGAAAACTGGTCCAAAGGATGCTACAACTCGATGCACCGGCTGTACGCATGCGGCAAAACTCCGAGACTCGTATCGATATGTTTCTGTCGCGAGTCTAAAAAAGCGTTTTCGCGTTTTTCAAATTACAATCATATAAAGGCTAGCGGGAATTTAAAAAAACTGTACGTCGTATAATTATTTTAAAGATAATTTATAATTAAAGACTACCGTAACTGCTTAGAACTCACAAATTTCTGGTATATTATTTTAGATACATGGGAGAAAAAAACATAATGATATAATATTGTGCATTTTTAAACTTCCTAAAATAACAAAAAATATGTTACAACGCAAAAAAGTTCTCTATACATCTATAGCACTACCTATTATATTTATTTTATCAATTTTTTACTGGTGGTAGGTCTCTCATATGTAAGAGTTCGTCTGGGTTGGGTACCACCGCAATGTCTATTTCTACCGCCAAGCAGCAGTGTGCATGCACTGTTGGGTTTCGGTTTGAAAGACATTATAGCCATTGAAACTACTGGACATAATGAGACTTAACATCTTATGTCTCAGGATGACCAACGCAGTGAAATACCACACAGTACTTCGTAAGTCAAGTTGCTGGATGGTGTTGCTACTGTTTATGGGTGGTCGTATCGCTTACCATGAGGCGAACGGCATGCTCGTCTCGTCATTCAATGCATTAAAAAAAATGTCTATGAATATCAAAAATACATTGTTTGGATTTTGAAACGGTTTTCCCATTTAGGTTTAACTAGATCACTCATAGAAGGATAACCACAAATCACCATGAACACGAAATGTCCGTATAGTCAATAACTAACTACTGTTCGGCCATTAACATATAAGGCGTATGTAAAAAATAGTTTTTTGTCGAAACACTCTGATGTGGTCAAAAAAACACTTACTAATATGTATTGAATCAACACCATCACGACGCATCGATCATCTACAAAATGAGTTTCATCATTTATTTCGTCATCACACGAAAATGATTTATAACGTCCAATAAAAAACACAGACCTGTGCTGTTACCATCATAAAATCTTCCGGAAATACGCAAAGAACAAAATTGATCTCTTCGTGGGGCGGTCTAAAAATATTGAACTCTTACTCATCCTTAAAAGGCCGGAGACGATCACTGTCGATTTTCGATTATACTGATCTAATATTAAGTTGACTCATAATTTAAAAAAATTTAGTTCCGAAAAATAAGACTAGGGTTGATAATAATATTTACAGAATAATCTTTAATTTTCCACAAATATAAATCTACTGTAACTCTCTTTAAATTTTTCATTATGTTTCAATCTAAAAGTTCATGCCTCCTGAAAATGTCCTTGAGTCAGTTCCTTTAACTTTGACTTTTAAAGTAATTTTGGCCACCTGAAGAATAACGTACACAACAAAAACAATATCACCGAACAGATGGTGCACTAGTAACACAATTTTACAGATTGTTTATTTTGAATAAAAAACAAGAATCTCAATAATCGCCTAATAGAAAAAAAACTTATCTGGCACGCATTTTATTACCTTTTAAAACGTTTGGGCTCGTGCCTATTTGGTGTGAAAAAAAAACATGTGTGTAACGGCTACCGAATGGAAAAAAGGCTTATCTATTACGTGTTTTATTGGCTTCGAAGACGTTTCGACCCGTGCTTAATACAACGTGCCGTCGATACATGTGCCTCGGGCTGTCGGGCGGCGCGTGCCGTCGGGTCGTGACTCATGTGCTAACATAAAAAAAGATGGCGGATTTGACAATATTTTTAAAACATAATTCTAAACGTGACATCTGAACGGTCTAGCTTGTGTTTCGTTGGTGATTTAACGCCTTTGATTAATGTCTTGCGAATCGCGTTGACTAGGTTGTGACTTCGACATCGTGCGCTGACTTAAAAAAAAATTGGCGCTGATTATTTTATTCGAACACATCATGTACTATCAATAGTTTAGCCTTATAATACATTCCATGACATAATTGGACTAATGTCGATCTTATATTTCAATTTTCAGAGGCAACTGAAAAAGCTCAGAAAGTGTTTCATTCCGGAAAAGCCCATAGAATTCCAAAAGCTTGATAAACCGCAGGCAAACGGTAGCCACATACTATTTTAAATATAAATAAAACACTATTACGGATATACCTAAAAAATTATAATAAATTATGTAAAATATTTCTATTTGTTTAAAACATAAATTATTGATATATGTGACAAGCGTAGAAACATAAAAAATGCTCACGTAAAATAAATAACTCAAACTTAATTACCTACCAACAACTAAACAAAACTTCTTTTTATATAAAAGAAAGCATAATTCAAATGACATAATTATTATTACGAGCGTCGTACAACACCGGATCACCTTGGCTAATGACCCAACGCCGAAACATTACACGAACACGTGGCCACAAGTTTCAACAACCTGGGAGATAAATGCAAAAATACACTACCACAGACCACCAGACAAAACTCTTGAATTCGCGTGAATCACGGACAAACTAAAATAAAATGCGATGCGCATACGCAATGATTCACGCAGTGTCGGGAAATGTGTCTTCGACAGGCTTTCGATCGGGACGTGTCTTGGGATTTTTTAAGATTTTTCGAAAGATATGAAGTGATTCCAAAATCTGGACGCTGTAAAACATTGAATTTTATGAAGGTTTATTCAGCAGATCTGGCAGGCCTTGGCTAGATGAAGAACACATGATTCTGGTAAGGCTACAAATCGACATACAAAATGATGGGATAAGACGTCGATGCAAGTAGTTGGTGCTGAATAAAAATGATTACAAACAAAATCAAAACGATACTTATTTGCATATCTTCTCAGCAAACGAAATATAGATACAAGAATACACACGTCGGAACACGTCTAAACAGGTGTTAACGGCAGTGCAGCAGACTCATTAAATTAATGATTAAAAAAATAAGGAAAAAATATATGCTCTTGAAAGCTATTTTCGACTTTGGGTTACCTCAATGCTCGTCCCTACCATAAGGCGGATTGTAGTCACTTAGATCTGATATTTTCCGACTTTCCAAACATTTATAATCGTAAGATCTTCTTGAGAAGACACTTGTTCAGCAGATCTCCATTTTTTACGCGTTTTCATAATAAAAGTTAAGTATATTTTAAGCAACCTACTTTTATTAGGCCCAAATTAAACAAACTATTGCAATACACACACGACTAATCCCTTGAACATAAAATGCGTAGTATATAACCTTACGTCATTACACATTTATATCTGCAACCGCATATAAAGTAAGCGGAATTCACCATATTCATAGTAAAATCAGAACTGTGATTGGAATTAAATTAACTCCGAGAGTCGTATATATTCTCAGAGAGCTGGGAATATCAATTAGCATAGACATGTACCCGGTACTGTGGCATATTCTGTACGCAGAGATTTAAGCGCAGCGAAGAGACGGGCAATAATAGGTATGTCCAATGGTAGAAAATTAAGCTGTGAATTGATTTACGATAAATGAGTCACGAGTAAAAATAATCTTATTTTCAGCTGATTCAAATACGAGCCGACGCCTTATTTATATTTTAAGAATTTACACGATGCCTGTCTATTAACAGAAGAAAATGAAGTACCTAACCTTAAAAGTTGAATCAATGTTACTATTAGCGATGTTAATGATGATACATTGTGTAATAACAATTTAGATATAAAGCTAGCGGCAAAGGTAAGAAATGAGTCAGAAACAACGGGTTTGCGTAAAAGGATTAATTGGTATACAGGATGCATATTATATCAAACTGCAGTACACCCACGATTCGCCGAATCGTGATGCCAGACGTGATAGCTGACAGATTTATCATCATGTTTGTAAGAAACTGTAGCATGCATATTTCATATCCTGATCTGCAGTGTGGGAGGAAGTGGAGGTTTATGTTGAACGATAAACCATATTTTTTTGTAGTCATAAAAGACGAGAGCAATATTTGGAACTATGATTTCTGTTGCCATTTTAATTGCCTCGTTTTATTTTACTACATATAAAGGACCAAAATATTATCGATGAACCTTTTGGACATATACTTGAAAACATTAAATCGACTGTCAATGTTCGTTATTCATCACGCGCTATAATTACCGGAAGTAGATTCGTACTTCTAAATTGTAGAATGGAAACGTCCAGTTTCCATAGCACACTCATTTCCTTCTCAACACATTTATCGTCGATCTGGGTATTAAAATTCCCATACAGCACGGCAGGTCGATGCACTTCCCAAACAGCCGGTCGGAAGTAAGCGACCAAATTGCATTTCAATTTCGTAATGAATAATAACATCAATTGTTTCCATACGTCTAACGCAAGAGTTCAGTAACACTCCTTCCTTCCTACCGGCCGTACATGGCGACGGCCAAGTTACACTTGCGCCTATATTTGGTGTGAGACGTGACAAAACCGTCGGTAGGTAACAGAGGTAATTAATTCAGTCCATCGCCAAATTTGTCGACATCCTGGCGGACGCGAAACACCGCTGAATAGTAAAGCTGTTAGGGTCTATTTTGCTGAATTTGTGTACGTTGTTAATTGTCTAACCAACCGTGTTGCGCGGCCTCCTCCTACGTGCCGGCCCACATGCAATTCTCTGGACAAGTCGCGTGTTGTACTCAATTTATGATTTGTTTGTCGTTAAACCATTTAAATATACATGAATAAAGCTATTTTTAAGAGCCATTCAGAATTTTGAAGGTTGGTAGCCCGATTTATCTTGATGTCCATTCTATTGTCTAAATCGTTAAGGCTTGTCTCTCTCTCTCTCTCCTTCTGCATCATTTTAATAAAACAAATATTGACTGCCCTTGTCGTCTTAAATAAAATAGATAATGTAGAAAGGCTAATTTAATAATTTTTTTAAAATTTATAAACATCATCAGGACACCTGGGAAGTGTGTTCTGTTCTCAGTCAAATTTTATTATCTCTTGCACATAGCGACTATATAACCCCATCATCTCCACTTTACTACTTCCAATCAAAAATCTTAAATTCTAATTGTTTCCATGCTACAAACCACTCAGACTACAACAAAATCGTCCCATGCACAATGAAGGAAAATTTTCGTGAGAAAATCCGCACGGCATTGGAATATTAATTTACGAGCGAGTCGAGTGCATCGCAGTTATAGGTCACGATCCGTCGTGTCTAGGATCTAAATTGGCTAAAATTGCACGACCTAATTCATGTTTCACCTACGTTCATCTGTTTGATTGTACATGCACTATTGATATCATACATGCCTATATCAATCAGCGTATTTCGTGTGCGAATTTTCTTTGTTACTCCTTATTTTAGTCATGTTATTCATATCATGATTTAAATAACTGTAACATTATTATACGCAGTCCTTCGTCAAGGAAAACTGTCATACAGCAAACGTATTTCCTCAAAATATGTATTATATTATATAAACAAGTCAACCTGCACATATTTTCACATTCCGCACTTTACGTCACCGTTACCAACAACAAACCGCAGACTCAACATTCCAAACAGAACCAACACAAATAAAATAGCAATTTCCAGTGATAAAGAGATAGCGTTGATTGCGCAAACAATATACAAGTTGATAAGGATAACAGCAAACACTAGCTCGCCACCTACCGAGGCAATGGTGAAAATTAAGCCTAGATAAAGCGTATTCCAAAGGAACACGTTATCAGCACTAAATTCACCATAAGTGTGTCATGCGTGTGCGTTATCGGCTAACGTAAAAGGTAAGGTGTATATTCCACATCCTCATTTTCAGTCACGGTTGAAACAATGGGACTTTGCTTTCAAGCAATTAATGGAGTGGTACAAATGAAAAGAGGTTCTTTTTATGTTTTTGACGTTTGTTTTGAATGAATAATTTCTGATAGGATTTCTATTTATGTCTTAATCTAAAAATACATTAGTAAGTACACCTTTAAATAAATTAGTACCAAATCACCAGACATTAATAAAAAATGCACTACCACGAATTTAATCCCAAAGTTAATCTAAATAACAAGGAGATGTAGAATTAATTAATTGTTTCAAATACTTTCGGTGCCCGCGTGTGCTTATCGTACAATCGTGAGTTTGTTCACTCCACATACAGATCGATATCGATGTGTTTTGGGCATGTCCGGCACGCATCCGACAGTACCTATTTGTTTAACAAATTGATAGTTTTATCTATTCTATTGATTCGTTTTGCTTCTTGAACTACGTTCAGTGCTTCGTAATCAATACTAATATAATACAGGTTGAAAGTTAATGACTATCCTCGTCTATTTTAGTGGTCTTTATTTATATCATACTTCAAGGGACTATTATTAATATGCTTTAAGATGACTAATTTCTGTACGGTCATCTGGTCAAATTATTAAGGCACTCTCCCCGCCTTGATACTAGTCATAATGTTTAACTACAATTAAAAAAAGAAGATAACCACCCACGCAGCTAGATACCACAGCAAAACCCAGCCATAACTAATATGTTTTTTTATTCTTTACTAATAATTTTGCAGTGACGGCATACCGAAAAAAGAACTAGGTACTTGAGACGTTGTGTCAACAATGTTAGAATATTTACATAAATGCTAAACAAATTTCTTCAAGGTAATGTTACAGCAGCGTGATCATTTGAGAAGCCCATTCCCGACGAAGGAAGACCAAATAAATGGGCCCATTACGCAAAATGGGACTAACACATCCCAATTGGGTCTACCTATCCGGCGAGAGATCGTCACGCCCTACGTCCTATTAGAGGTCCTTACGAATTTAGACCACTCCCCTTGACATCAACAATTTAAGCGTTTAAGACGATGTGGCCAGGATGTTATGGTCACAACTAACAGTTTATGCTACTTTTTTGGTTGCACCTGAGGTTTAGAAAGAAAAATTATAATTGTAAGGTTTCTTTTCAAATCAAATAGCCAGTTTCAGGAAATTCATAAAAACATATTTTTTAACGATGAAGTTATTCAGAATGACAGAACCAGTTCAAAATTAGTTTCTACCACGCAGCACAAATCGATCTAGAATGTAGAAATTTCGCGTCTGATCATTTCAATTCACCGAGCGTCACCCACGCCCAATTCAATTCATTAAAATCCTCCACCAAATTCGTTCAGCCACTAGTTCAACACTCGGGCCGACAATCAGAAGGTAACCAGCCCGAACTAATTGCCGTGTAGTTATATAGACTGTGCTAGGCAGGTGCTGCAATGAAACTCGATAACATGACCTAGATTTCACGATACAGCTACGGTTGTGCCTAGCGCTGTGCGTTTACATACGAACTGCTATATAAATAAGTTAGTAACGTCCTCGACTGCGTTTACTTGAATTGGCGACGCAACCGTGAACGTAATGACGATTCCTTAAGAGTATAGGAATTCATTTTCAACTTTGATATTGAGATTAATTTAATGAAATATAGACCGCTTCCGTAGACACAATATTGGCTACTGTAAGAATTTATACAAAAATGTTTTCACTTATACTTTTATTTATATGAAGATGAATATTTGAATAATAATATGAATCTGACAAACAAAAATCTTTCTCTAAGGCCTAGAACATGACTGGATTTAAACGCATGTAACTAGTCTTTGTCGGTGCAGAAAAATATCACGATTATCTCCGCATGACGTGGCAATAATTTCTAATACAACTCGTATCCCACATAGCAACCATCTCTATGGAGTCTTTTATAATAAAAAAAGTCTTAGATAAAAAATCCATCGTATTTTTGCTGTTGTGGGAGGGTACCTACCGGATACATTTTGTTGTCGACTGGATAACGACGACTGTACATATTATGAAAAACAGTGACAGCCAGTACAAAGCCAGTTAGGGCTCGTCCATTAATCACGCGAGGCTGGAAAGGGGGGGAGGGGGTTCGGAATAAATCACAAAATATCACAAGGGAGGGGGGGTGTAGTGATACTTCAAATTAGTTTAGGTATACTACCTGTATTTGAAGATAATGTACTAAAATGTTTAAGATTCCTTGTACCAAACTTTTTACTGGTGGTAGGTCTCTCATTATGTAAGAGGCCGTCTGGGTGGGTACCACCGCAATGTCTATTTCTACCGCCAAGCAACAGTGTACATGCACTGTTGTGTTTCAGTTTGAAGGACATTGTAGCCAGTATAACTACTGGACATAATGAGACTTAACATCTTATGTCTCAGGATGACGAGCGCAGTGGAATGCCACTCAGTACTTTGTCAGTCAAGGTGCTGGATGGTGTTGCTGCTGTTTATGGGTGGTCGTATCGCTTACCATCAGGCGAACGGCATGTTCGTCTCGTCGTGCAATGCAATAAAAAAAATACACGTGATCTTTGGTAGGGGGGGAGGGGTAGTCTAAAACCACACTACATATCACCATGGGGGAGGGAGGGGGTACAAAAGTTGCTAAAAAGCATCACATGATTAATGGACGACCCCTTAGGTAGACCGGCATAATTCTGACGACTGGGACGCAACGTGTTTTATAGATTTTAAACATCCGGCATTAAGCGCTTTGTCCAATAAAGTTGTATCGCCGCGAAAGGGATAAAAAATAACTACCAGTACCCGTCCAATTTCTATTTCACCGAATGAAAAAATCAATATCACTTATTCTATTTCCGAAGCATTAGTACTAAAGTGCCTTATAAAGAGTTAATAGCATAATGGATAGACGAAGACCAAAGTTCTCGAAACGTTTGCGTCATGACAGCGTTGCGCAATTTGAAGTACATAATTCTATTGAATCGCACCTGAACTATACCTACCGTGTGCCACTTACAAGTGTTAAGAAAATTCTTTACAAATTATTCACTGCGCGGTGTATCCTGTGTGTTGTTTTTGTGTTACATTCGTGCGTGATTTTAGGGGTAATGACATTTTAACGTAGGAAATGACAAATCGTAAAAAAACTTATTCTAATGCTGACAGTTCTGACTTAATTATCCTCTTGACACTACACATGTATTTTTTGTACCTTGTAAATGTATCACTGACTTGCAAATGCGGCTTTCCCAACTTCTAATGATTAGGCGGTTTCAAGCAGAGCTCCTTCGATACTCAAAAACATAACAGTGAGTCGGGAGGATTAATGAAGAATTGTATACAACACACATGATACAAAATACTTAATACAATCTGACGAAGGTTTAATCAACGTTGTGCAAGCATAATGCAACACGAATGAATCTATCCGAGACGTATCTATAGCTCAATGATACATAGGTACTCAGACTAATAGAGATGAACTAGCGTCTTCAATTATGATTGTCAATTCTACATGTTACATTATTAGATGCACGTATCATGAAAGCGTATTTATAATCACGTGTGAATGTGATCACGAGTAAGCAATATATCTAGTTGACACGACGTACTTCACAAGACGGCTCACGAGAAAACGCACAATACTCGTGTAATTGCAACACTTTATTCCTGTCAATTCTTGTTGTAAAGCACACGCCGAATCTCAGACAGGAAAATGGGACAGCAAACAAGACGATAAACTTTCTTCAGTCGCGTTCGCTGTGCCGGCTTTGAACAGAAATATGCAGGAAAGAAAGATTGAAACGAAAATGCACTTTAATACCAGGAAGTGTAGACTTTAATGCAACACCGAATAAATCCAACAGATAAATCATATGAAAATTCCGCAGCAGACAGCCGCATGCAAACTCGTCTAGTGTCAGCGCAATAACGGTACAGAAGGCAACGAGCGCATCGCAAACAACTCTAATGCATCTCGAGGCACCGAGCATTCAAGGAGATAGTTCAAGTTTCTTAACCCCGACGCGTTATCAGCGACCACACAAACAACGGCACAGGCTATTGCATTTTTATCGTCAACAGTGGTACATTCACAATGCATTTTATCGACTACTTTCCACGTTATCGGATGACCCCGACAATTGTTTTATGGTAAACGCACGACGCCTTAGAACAGTCATCACTTTGACTCATCCTTGTGACGATAACAAAAATACATTTCCGTAAAAGGCTTGCTACGGACCAAGATTGCATATGTTGTTTAGCTTTTAAGGTAGGGCTGTATGATAATAGCTTTATGCTTTTGTGCATCGCTGGAATAACGACGCGATTGCACATTGTTATTCACTAATGAGTTATGCATACAACTTTGTAAAAGATAAAAATTACCAAGCGACTTAAACATTTGTGGAGAAGAAAGGAGATACCTTATTCAGAGAAGAATAGTACAAAACACTAACAATTAGTGTTTTTATAAATAATGCCTATGTAAGGATTCTTCATAACACCAAATATAATAGTTTCTTGAAAAACGGACATATTACTTTAAAAAAGTCCTGAATATTGCAAATTAATTCGGACTACCTAAGCACCATTATCATTGGAATAGCATGATTTTACCAAATATTCGGTTAATTAACCGAAGTAAAACCTTATTATAAATTGTAGGTAAATATGTTATAATACAATTGCATTTATACTACATTAAATTGTCATTATTCAAAATAAGGATAATAATATAGCCGAATATAAATTTTGCGTCAAATCCATGTTTGTGTCACCTTTATTAATTTAACAGGAAGAATGTCACTCTATTAACTATAAGGTAGACCTGATTGATCATTTCAATAATATAAATAAATATTCTGTACGAGGATGCTTAGAACTTATCAATAATCAAAACGATAACAGAAATTGAAAGATTGACATGGTTGCATAACGTGAGATTAAAAAGAAAACAATCAAAAACAACACGCAGACTGAAAGCCAACTTCCGCGGGCAGAAACATTTCGCAGAGCTATTCACCGTGCCATAAAGCATTATGCACGTTATTAAATGCATCGTGAGTTGCAAGACAGCCTAGCTTTATCTAGGCCACCTCGGGCAAACTAACAGGATCTAAGTACAAAGACCCACCGTATGCAGTGGTGGGAGCGAGCCGTGGGCCCGCACCGCGCTCGAAATTCACTTAGATATCTGTTGCACTGCTGCAATGCTTGATATTTGTGTTAGAAAATATAAGCTTTGAAATTGGTGGAGATTTATATGGCGGTTATTTAGAAGTCCATCGTTCGTTATCTAGTAAATTTAGGAACGGTTGCTTAAACCATTTGAAACCTTTTAGACAACTTAAAAACCACTCAACTAGTGTTTGTGACTCATTTCAAATAAAAACAATGGAAACAAAATATATTCGACAAAATCATCTTTGACATTTACATAACATATGCTACGGACGATTTCGTTTTCCGCACCCACTTCACGCAGTGAATATAATTCTGAAAACCGTCACATAATCCAGCAAGTCATGCAAGCCGGTGTAACTGTAAAAGTAATCTATTGTAATCTTGCAAGTGACCCAATAAATGACGATCAAATGCAAGTGAATGCAAAATGACTTGCGCACTTCGCATTCAAATGCATACATATTGTAATACATTTAGAATTCAACATGCAGCATGCAGGAATGGTATACGGGTCCGTGAAACAAGTTATACGGAATTCGTCGCGTTTAAATATTGACAGGAAGGAATACCAGCGCCACCGAAACAACTAGCGGCCGATTGTACTGTGAAAATAAACAGTTACGCAGCCGCCTGTGGCGAGGCGACGTGAAAAACGGAAAATTAGACGAGGTCTGAACGCGGTGCATTGAACCGCCAGCAATTGTCTGGCTTAGCTACGGAATGACTCAGATGTATTGCAGCCAGTCAGCCGCAAACCACCCACATAAAATCATATAACTACATTAAATATATAATTACGTTTCCGCCACAGCCTGCATCAAAGCCGCAATTAAACGTAGCTACATAATAGAGCAGATTGCTATTCAGAAATAATTTAATCAAAGTCAAAAATGAAAATCGTGCACACGATGCAAATAATGAGCTTAGATTCAAATAAATTCATCGTCATGGCACTGGATATTCAGTAAAATGAATATTCGTGAGTGCATTGAACCAAAAACGTGGCTTGTTACTTAACACATGGCTAGGGTCGTGAGCGAACACTGCTTTTTGCATGCAAAACCTTTTTTGTCCAATTTTTACCTAATACCAATAGAATGTTGACGTTTTTGCCGTTCATTACCAATAGCGAATTATAATGAGATGAAAAATCAATATTTTTATACGACAAAAAACACGACACCTACAGAAATAGACGACGCAAATGCGTCTAGGTATCGTGTACAAAATCATGGTCAAACACGTCAAAGATCATCCGACGTTAGGCAGGGATGATGTCAGATGAGCCAGGACTGCGAACGTCTATTGATCGGCGAGCATTGTCTGCCGTCGTTAAGGCCGAGCTCAGAGCTTTGACAACTGATTTATACTTCGTCTCAGGTGTCAAGAGCGGAGACAATGCAAAAAACTGTAGCAATTACATACTAGAAACAACAATGCGGGCTTACGTCTGGTACATTAGTCATCCGGTTCTAAGCTTTACGTAATGCCATGTGACAGTGGTTGAAACATCACCGTCAACTAGATCTATCACGATCGGAACGCGCACAATAAAACATTGTGATGGCTCGCGATCAGTTTTGGAATCGCAAAAAACCGGTGCCGCTGACAATATTTGCTAGAGAGATCATTTGTTATTGGTATATGTCACTAGGAACGTATGATTATCCAGTCATCGCACCTTAAATTGGTGGCAGGTTATTTTGGCTTCTGTTCACTAAGTTTTTTCGTCCAATTAGTTACAGACACATTGTTAAGTAGACGCGCGAGTCGCTACCGGCAGCAGTCACCTCAATGGGGCCAGCACTATTAGCATAAGAAAGCAAACAAAGTAATACAGGTATTGTTTGCATTTGTAACAGCTCAAACTCAAATGCCGCAGTCGGAGTGCGAAGGTGACTCTCGCCGGCTGCCAAGCGTCAACCACAGCCTGCAATAGGGCCGCTTTAACGAGAACACTCATTAAAACCGCTAGGTTAACTGAAGTCACGGTGCACGTACTTTATATTTATAGAGGGTGAAGACTGTAGACTGAATCTCATTTACTACTTAAATGCGTTGTGAAGCCGATGGCATAAATAATGAAACTAAGGTTAAACTGGTATCTATAAATAAACAAGAGATAACCTAATTTTAATTTATCCAACTCACTTGCAAATTATACGATAGTGCTGGACGAAGGTGGCGGGAGTGCCGAGTGCGGGGTAACAAGGCAGTATTTCAATTTATATTTTATATTGTTTTGGCTAATGTTCCGTAGCTGTTTATTTCTTCAAAACATCTGGTTGATTGAGACACACCCTTTGTATAGAGTGACAACTGCAAACCAGTATGGCACGACTATAATGACATACAGCTTCAGTGGTTTTCTGCGGCGGGCCTTTCTATCCGCTTACGGTTTACTCCAGGGCTCTCAACATTTCTAATTCTATAGACTACATTCAAACACTATTAAGATAAAGAAAAAACAAAACTGGACCATTAGAATTATGATTAATTACGGGGACATTAAAAAGGCACGATGCAAATAAATATTCATGACGTTAATAATAAGACCTGAAAGCGTGTACTAATCATCTAAAGTCTAAACAATCAAATACAAGCTATTCAATCTGCGTCGAAAAACTTGCACCAATTCCGAGATGGCCGGAGAAGAGTCTATAAATGTAGCTCGATAAAAAAACGCAACTAAATCCCCCAGTGTCGATGACGTGAATGATGAATGTTGAACAATATGTATTTGTCGTATTAACTGATATAAAGAACAGAACTGATGAGGACAGGATTTTAAAGCCGGACCGACATCGCCCAGGACCCATTTATAAAAACGCATTGAAACTTTATATAAAATGGCCAAGTGTTTAAAAATATATTTGTCAAAGTGCAAAACCGGTAATTCGTTTTTGTTTATTTGAAATTATTAGCAGACCATAAAATAATATAGTTTATTAGTATACTTTGATTTTATACGAGTGGACGTCGAAAGAAATAAATGACCCGTATCTTACGAAATTTACCTTCACATCATCGAGTATTGACATATACTTCAAAACAAATATGCACCAATTTGACATTAAAAGGGTGGAGCAACTATGCAACAAAACGAATGCAAAAATGCATATTACAATATTATATTAAAATGTTTACATAACGTAAATGGCAAAACGCATGATATCATTTTGGCCGCTGATTGATACACCGGAGAAAAATCTCCGAATAATTCGAACGGCGACAATCGATTTATCGAAAGTCGAAACGATATAAAAGTATTGCTTGGAAATGCTTGGAACAAATACAGAATGAAATTCGGGTTTTAACAAATGTCGCTCTTACATGTTGGCGTGATTTCAAGTCAAAATATTGGACACTTTTGCAACATTGTTCGGATATTACGTCCGTAAAGCCTAAAGGAAAAAAAAGTAAAGGTAGTTGACTCAGCTGATCGGTACAATGAACTTCCAAGAACAACTAATATATTTGTAATTCTGAAAGCCCCATAGTACGCGCGTACAGGCGCTGAATCATAGTCAGCTGATCTTGGAAATGCAATTCGCAAACTAAAAGCATCAAGATAACGATGCTTGACAGAAATCACGAACCGGAATGGACAGCTTGTATAAAGTTAAATTCGGAGTTGATTTTGCCATACAATCATCAGGTATGTGAGCAAAACAAACATTAAGTAATAGACAGCAATGACATCATCATCTCAGCTGATCGTAGGTTGAAGGCTGGTCACCGGCTAAATCGTGTGTTTGCAGGTTCCTACTCGTCGCGGAATGTGCAATAGCATCATCAGTAAATAATGTTTGCATTGCTCAGGCACAAATCGTGGTGGATCACAAATAGAATGTTATATATATATATATTATATAAGTACTGATCTTGCGACAAAAGTAGCAAAAAATTAAACAGGAATTCAGTAGGGGTCAATGAAACGACAGTGCAATAAAACTTTTAGATTAGCATTAATCATAAAATCTCCATTAGACACTAAAGTAAAGCTAAAAGCGAGCTAAATCAAAAGTTACCTAAGCGATTCAAGATAAATATGCAAAAATCTCACTTGCACTCGATGTGGCCGAGGGTGTTAATTTGTTATTTTCTTGCAAATATGCACTCGCCCACCCAAAACCAACAGAAATGTACAAATATTTGCTCACCTGCACGTATGATCTTCAACGCCTCTAATGCAATTATTTACTCCTAACCTTAAACGGAGTTGACAGATGATAAAACAATTTTAGAATAGTCTTCTAGGATTTTTTTATATAGTCACCGAATGTTGTAGCCACTATTTAAGACATAAATGAATGATACCTGATAATGATTCTGATAAGAGCAGATAACTTAGAGGCGTCCTTTGTTGAATAACATGCAACGAATGTAAATAATTGATATTCTACACAGATGTGTGTAATACATTTTCAATTGAGACAGAATAAGAACGTTTCAGTATGAATCACGAAATTTGTTAAGACTATAAAAAACGAAAAATAATCTGGGAAAGATTTTACATTTTTTATTTTTTTGTATTTAACATTCATTTAGCGTCAACGTAGTAAATACGTGAACGGTTTCACAAATCTAACAGATAAAACCTATTGTACCAAAGACAGAGCTAAACCGAAATTAATTTGCACATTTACATGATGATACGATAGTCAACATTATTCTAAATGTTAGACGCTAAATCAAACCTTTTAAAAGACAAGGTTACGTCATTATTTAACTTATTTCAAATGGTCCTTCGAACTAGATATGCCCATATTACTATCTATATAACAAGCCACGGAGCTGGCTGAAATAACTTATCATTCAGGTTTAATGCCTTATCCGGCGTTAATCATAGTACAACGTCGGCTTAGCTGGTTCCACTTCGTTTAATCAGCTTCCTGTGGGATTTGATTCACGATGTATATCTTTGCATCGTTTGATTGCATGATATATTTAACTATTAAAATGGCTCGCATTTAAAAGGAATTAGATGAAGGGATGATATTTTAAAATAGTCATATGACCTCGGTGGCGTAGTTGTATTACGGTACGACTGTAGAGCTGAGGTCTCGGGTTCGATCACTGGGTCGGGCAAAGTGATATTAAATTAACTAAAAGTGGGTGCACTAGTTGCGCCTCTGCCTACCCCTTCGGGGATAAAAAGCGTGTGTGTGTCATAAGACAGTACAGACTACAGAGGTATTGAAGAAATACCTAAATTGAGCATCAACATGATTGGCATTTACTACATTGCCAGTTACCTACTGAAAAATACGCCACTGACCCCGATACACGACCCGTTCATACAGTTATTTTAGTTACAAAGGAAACAGCGGCAGACGTCGATCAAATTTATACTCAACACCCAAAATACATCCAGGCTAGGAGACTGCATAACGCCACGTACTACGCTACTAGCAACAAACTTTAATAAGCGTGTAATAATCACATGATAAGGATATCTTATCAAAAGTCAAAGTAATTTGTTCCTGATGTTAGTGGGACGAATATTTCGAGTGCTGTCATATTATCAAGACTAAGAAGCGCACAGGTTGCAAAAGCTATCGGGTTGCATTTTATTACATTATTTACTCGTTGATAAGAGTAAATCGCATTTTTTAAGAATGTGACATTTACGAGGTCAAGTCTGGATTTTACGCAGCAAGTGTAAAATTGTAGACCTCAATTTGTGTACTAAAAACTTAGCGTGGAATTCGTTTATCTTGGCATCGGATGATTCAATTATAAATGTAATTATGAATACATTATTATCAATTTATGCAAAAAGAAAAATAAAACATCGCAAAAGTTATACTATAAGAGCATGTTATACATGATGGTAATAGAGAAACAAGACCTTTATAAAAGTAGAAAAAACTGATAATCAAAGTTAAGCACCATCCAAAGCAAACAATCAAAGCTATAGTTGCAACGCAGCATATGATCAAGTGAATAATGCATATGAACAAAAATCAACGATCAGTAATTGACTCCAACGCCACTTGACCCTGAGATCCTGTCATTGGTGTAATGGACTCCGTATTAACATTGCTAATAGAAGGATATGCTAACGACGTCCGCTTATGCACCACTGGCCATTTGGGAAGTCTACATTAAATTGCATGAGAAGGAAATCATTTAACACAAATGATAAATAATACAAGCCATAAAAGTTAGACAAAAAAACGATGAGTCTAAATGCAATCGCAAAACTGATGGACTTACTAGAACCAGTCGACAATTTAGTTAATGATAGAGCTTATATAAAATGTTTGATTTTTTATTATTCCACTAAATCAAAAATGATGCCCAAATTAGTCGGAATTTGTGTTTTAATTGCAAAAATGGAAAAACTGGAAGTGTGATGAGTAATTAAATACGAATTCTCAGAACTTGTACGTGGTACAACGAACAGGCTGGCTATCTGCAAGCCGTGTATAACTAGTAGACATAATCCGTCGCGGAAGAGAGAGCAGAGGCAACTGGCCCTATGTAGATATTTTATTTATAGTACAGAGGGCATCGTCCTTCTGTATTTATCATTCACGGTCCAGAGATTTTTAACTTCACGCCGATGGGAAGCGAGAAAAATCAGTGCCAAAATAGAAAGCTATTTAAAAACCACGTGCCTATCGTTAAGCGTGGACGATACAGACGGGATATTTAATAGCACTTTTATTGTGCCTAACGTTACCAAAGATATAATGTTTAATGAAAGTAAATAGTCATTGATCTGTGTGTGTAAAATGTAATTAGGAAAAAATATATAGAAGGTAATTAAAAGAAATAGCTAACACACAAACAGGATAAGCCGCATTAGATCCAAGAGTGCAATAACACTTCTAATTAGAGCGCTTACATGACGACGATAATGACTTTCTAAAAGCACCTATGCCTGTAGAATTGCATCATAGTTTCAGCCGAGTGATTTTAATGTATATTAATGGATGCTAATGCACCATCAGAAGCACGGGTGTAACGACCTGCGCCGTGATCCCTTCGACACGCGACTGCCGCAAACCGAACGTGGAACTTAAAGGTCCGATTGGCACTAACCACGCTCCATAACCATATCATATTGCACAATGATAGTCTATAAAAAAAAAACTAAAGGTTAATTAGCCACAATCGCAAAGAATCGTTTGCTGTCACGCGATTTGAAGATGGAACATAAAAAAGTGGTTTTAAAGGAAGTTTAAATAGAGGACATGGATGTTATGTAAAAAAACTGCGCAGGATATTAAGCGTAAAAATAATTAGGCAAAAAATCGAAGACAGTAAAATGTGAAGAAATTAATGCACGAAGTGCGGACATGTGCATAGTTAAAATGTTGCTAGTTCAAACCTGAGTGCATAAAACAATTATTAAATTATAAATTGTCTAACTACAATTTAAATTAGTAGTCGGCTCAAATATTTAGAACAAATTCTTAATTGTAGTATGCAAGATTTTTAAACAGATGCAAAAATATAAAATATTTAATTAATACATACTCCAAAATTACTTCGTGAACAAAGTCCAAAATTCCTAAAATTTTAGCCAAATCTTTAATATCTGCCGAGCGAAGCAAATAATTTAAACTGTATGCACGACCGATAGAGCTCATAATATCTAATTTCAGTCGTGGCAAAACTTATACGGCATGAAGAAATATAATAAATTTCTCTCAATCAACAACATAAAAGCGAATAATTTTTTACCAACCACACGTAAGTGTTGTCAAACGAAAGTTTACAAACAAAGCGAAGACAAATAGACGTAAACACACGCACACGCGTGCGCACGCGCCGGCCCGCGCAGGATGCGCACAATTTACCCGCACGTTACCCGCGCATCTACCGCGCGTCCTTTACAAGGACTCGTATTGCCGTCACTATTGTTCTTAATCCGACCTCTATTAGTATACGGTCACACTTTAAATATAATGTTCGTCATCTTGGGCACTTTTAATTTTGAGCCGTGATGACGGCTTGCTTGATTTAAGTCAAAATTAAGCCAAAATGTAGACATTGTTATGAGTTAACCCTACTTAA
The DNA here is from genome assembly GCA_947568825.1 of Sphinx pinastri. NCBI lineage: Eukaryota > Metazoa > Arthropoda > Insecta > Lepidoptera > Sphingidae > Sphinx > Sphinx pinastri. The sequence continues at coordinate 3,869,879 of OX387615.1, forward strand.
TTAACTGCGACGGGTAGTTAATAAATATTTAAGCTTAATCGCCTAATGTTCTGTGCTATTATTATGTTAAAATAATTATGACTAATAGGATTACACTGAATTACTCATTACCACTTAATAATAGAATTTTAGGTTTTGACTAAGATTTATTCCGTCACTCTCCATCATACATTAAATGATTAAACAGCGATTTATATACTGATTAAAACTATTGGAAAGGGGATGCCCGAGTTTATTTTTACAATGGTGACGAAATGAGAAATATTAAACGTACCTATCTTCCTCCTAATATGCATTAAAATTTGCAATAATAGCCTTTATTCTTAGAATAAATAAAGAAACAAGAATCGGTTTAAAACGCCACAAGCGTCATGGATGTAAAATATATTTCTGTTGTGCACACACTAGGATGTGCTCAATAATATTACACCATACCATATCAGAATAATTTTACGACTTAATGTAACCTCTAGAAATGTACAAGGACATCAATGTAAAAATAAAAAATAAACATTTTACGACTGCTTATCATCTGATGGCATCTGCCAGCCAGCATTCGAGTGCTTAAAACGCACGGTTTAAATTAGCTGAAGTAATTACTAAGCGTATATAAAGGTTAGGTTTATGATTATTAAAAGCTGTATTACACGTATAAATATTAAAAAAATCACGTAGCTAGCACGAGTGACGCACTATCGTATAGTTTTATCGTAATGAATTCGACTAAGTAAATTTTGTATGGAAATTTGAACAGCGCCCCATTGAGCGTATTTGGAACTAAAATACGACAGAATAAGCATTGCGTGCGTGTAAACTTCGAATAGAAAACATGTAACCATGGTAACGCTCAACTTAAAATGTATGGGAATTGACAGTACGAATCTGTTTGTTTGAATAGTATTGTCAAACAGATACGTAAACGTTAACTTACTCGATACGAATACGTTACGATTACTATACGAAACACGTAAATTCCTGCTAGGGGTATAGAATCATGAATGTACCTTACAGATGGAAATCCCAATAAGCCAGTATGGTTAGAATTTGCAAGCGTAGAAAACACTGTGCAAACCCATACGCCTTTTATGGACACAGCTTGTAGAGTATAAGACACTAGGTACAATTTGGCAAGGAGCATGCATTTCTAAGCACGCATCTAATGCCCATCGTAAACGTGGTCAACGCCCTTCCCCTTAGTACCACATAGCTCCAGCGAATTAGTCGCAGTTGCGTGTTACAATTTGAACCAGAGCCCTCCGATGCAATTAAAAAAATCACGCGCGTTGCATATAAATCAAATTTAAACCCTTCATACCTATTACATTGCACACGAGCCAAGACACGGAAAAAACCATAGACATGCAACAACTAGATTCGCTTTAACTCGTATTAAAAACCTTTTTCCATTACAATTAATGTACCACGGTAACATCACGCCATCATTCAGGTAGCGTAGCGTAACGCGCCTTCATAAATTACAAATAAAAATCATCCATATACACGGGCGGTCATGATTTAATGGCGTTTTTATTTTTGCTAGAAAAACCACACTAATTGTTCAAAAAGATACCACGGCCAATGACCTTCTTAGTTTTTTTTTAATTAGTCCCCGTTGCACAACCCGATGGTAAATGATAATTACTCGGCTTTACAATGACCGAGGAACGCCGCATGAACGAATCTGACCGCGTGACGTCACCACCAGTTTAGATACGGTTTTGTGGAAACGTGCTCTATATTTTGAATTGATTACCCGTAAAGAACTTTCGAATTTCTCTTTTCTGTACCATTGTCGGCCGGGGCAACATAATAGACATTAAACATAACCATCGTTAATTATTAATTCAAAACGTAATAACGTACAGGGGCTCATTTCTTTAATTGTATGGTAGCAGATTTTTCAGATTACATCAGCGAGAAACAGATATTTAAAAAAGTGTAGTCTATTTTGGGAAACGTATAAGATTTTTTGAATGTAATTTTAATACCTCGCATTATTTCGAGCAATTATTTTTTAACATACCACGAGCTCAAAGTCGGCATATACCGAAACGTTCGAAAAATGTCAGCAATCCAAGAACTGCTAATGATTTCAACCTCACGTTGTCACATCATTAATTTGTCTTACAATTCACCGATATGCATCTACTGCCGTTGGAGATAAAGGAAGCTGACAAAATCTCGTTAGAATTCGCCATGGCTAAGTTACAGCCACTACAAAAAAATAATTATGTACACCTAATTAAAAAGTATTTTAATTAATTAAATCCACTAGAATATTTCCCACATAGCATTTGATAAAATTACAGGCGTTAGGGATGTCTATCGAACCGCATATTTGAGGTAATTTTAATATTGTTTTAATTATATTTGTTACCAAACTATTATCTATTATAAACTACCGCAAAATTAATTCCCAAAAATAAATATACAGGTATTTTTTTTACTTTAATATAATAGAAGAAGAATATATTTTTAGAAGAAGCCTATTTAATAATAAATTCTGAAAACACCGTTCGTTAAAAACGACTAAAACAATTCCCTGAAAATACCTCATGTAATCCGGTAAACTATTTTGATTTAAGTATATAGGAAATTACGGTCAACCCTAGCCAGGTACATTAATGGCGGCTGTGCAATAGTTCCAGTTCCCGTTACGCGTCTCATCTTCCTGGTCGGAGAGGGATGGTGTGATACGTGCGAGCGAGACGGCCGATTATAGATTTTGTCGCGAGGCACCGTTCAGCCGAATGCCCTCAGATAGAATCTGTTGCACTCGGAAGGCTTATGGAATGATATCTAGTACCTATGTAGGCACCTTAATTGTACTCAGACATAGTACCTAACACTAGAGATGACTGATGCGATGCGGGAGAGAGATTTAGCGATAAATGCATTTTGCGAAAAAGCTAAGATTTATGACATGTGTATAAAAATACGTACTTCTTTAAAACTTCATTTCATTACATACAATAAAACAAGTGCATCATGAACACAAAAAATGTCAACCAATTTTTCTCACGATTCATCAGCCGGTTTACCAACCCACACCAACTAAACTTCAGTTAATCCAACTAAAATGCAACTGAAGATTGTGTGGGCGGAACCAATTAAAAACAGCTTAGACTTGATTCGATTAAGAGTTTATCGGAAAATTTATATTAATTGGATAACGTTGCTGTTGAAGCAATTTTTATTGCAGTTAAATAACGAGACGAGCATGCCGCTCGTCTAATAGTAAACGATACGAGCGCCCATAAACAGAAGTAACACCTATAACTCTAAATTACAAAGTACTGCGTGGCACTCCACTACGCTCATTACCCTGAGACATAGGATGCTAAGTCTTGAAGTATAATTTTAGCTATACAATTAAGTTATCTCGGCACAGCAATGTACACTAGATACTTAACATCATGTGTACACTAGAGTCTACACCTGATGTTAAGTATCTAGTCCAAATATCGAACAGTGTGAGACAATGCATTCCTTAGAAATACATCTATCTGTCGGTGATACAACGGCAGAACCCGGAACGCGTCTGTCGGAACGATTTACTATAGCAGGGTTTTCAATGTGAGTACTGCATTCGCTAAACACACGGTTGTAAAACACCCTTATTCTCTCTACAATAATATTCTTAAACCTCTCACCAAAGACTATGAATGTACGTAAAGTGTGATAAAGGAACATACCCATACTACGTGACCCTTTCAGAAGGGAGGTCTTCAAAATACCACGCTTGGTCACACGGAGAAGCGAGGGGGGGTAGGTTTCGTCACGTAGTCAATTTCCTCTAAAGGAAATCTCGCGTATTTTCGAGCTATATTCAAATATGGCTTGCAGCGTTCAGCGCTTTTAAAGCTCACAGGTGGCAACACTGACGCACATATACTGAGACGTCAGCTGATTGAAAACTAGAGTACATTTTAACAACATAACCCGTGCGGGCAACTATGGGTATGCATGTTTGCACTTATGGCGTGACGCGGCAATCGCTGTAGGTATTAATAATAATGACAAATAATGAATTGAATACCGTATTTATGAATTACTACGTGTACTACGGATGGTCACCAAGGGGGGATTAAAAATAAAAAAAATGGATAACGTAGTATGGGGTACGTTCCCTATTAGTTGCTAACACAATCTTAACTTTAAAAACCGACGCGACGTATTATCACATTCATATAAAATGTATGAATCAAGTTATACTTCCTGGCAACACACGGCCCTGTCACAGCACTGTCCCTGCACGACGGTGTGGCAAAAGCTTCATATCGCAAAACCATATCAATGTTCAATTTAATGTTATAATTGTTATTGTTCCTCGTTTCGTAATTGAAACGGTGGAATGTCTTGCAATAAGGCAATAAGCGCTATGCAACAATATTGTTGATAATACATTTTTTTAACGACAAATTGGAATTATTTTTTTATGTTCAGCGCTCATTTCAAAACCTTTTTTGTCATCTGACGATACAATAAAGTATTCGACCAGTGAGAGATTTAAAAATCAGTCCCCATCGAGTCACTTGAAAAAATACATATTATGGTGACCACACTTTGGGTTGGGATAAAGACAAACGGAAGTAAAGGTCACTACTCCAGCATTGAAAGTTGAAGATTCAGTCTCCAGACCACGAAGCAAGGCTTTACTATGCAGATAGGCGGAAGATTTGCCCATGTTCTTCGGAGAGTCCAGTATTGCGAGTCGCTACTGCATCCATAACATAACCTGAGCTCAGCCTATAATTATACCTTTTACTAGCTAACACCCAAATAATATTAAACTCTAAAAACCTATAAAGTTCTCCAAACGGGAATAAAACACTTGTATATTGCTGCTTAGCTGTAAGAATAAACAACCAATAGTATCTAGGGTAGACTCCTATACAAAGGACCAACCACCTAGTAAATAGAAATATACCATTTATACCACTCTTATTAAGCCGTCGCGTCGCCACCATGCAACATTAATAAAATTTAAAATGAAACAAAATCCATGTCAGTGTCCGTCTCACAACCAGTAATTACTTGCAGACACGAAATTTACCTCTAATCATTGTCATTACCATCTATTAGGCGGTAGCAAATGAAAAAAAACACAATAAGTTACATTATATTGACTTTTGATTGGTACATTGCTTCGGCAGGTTGATTTTTTTGTTCGTTATTTCTTCTATTATTTAAGATTGTTATTAGATACATTTTATTTTGTGCACAACATTGCTAAGACTGGGCTGTGTTGTCTTTTTGCGATTGCGGGGATTCTTACGACACCGAGCGGCTATTTAATTGCATTCTTGTATTGGGGTTAATAAGTAAAATTATTTTATATCGTAGAATGACGATGCGAACATATAGCTCCGTTAATGGTAGGCCAGTAAGCGCCTATTCACAAACAGTAGCAATACTAAGCTTTGAATAAGAAAATGGCGTAGCAATGTATTGCGCTCATCACCCTCAAACATTAGAAGAGTCCCATAATGTCCAGTCAAGGCGCTAAATAGAATTCAAACCGGACGATAACATTACTTGAACATTTCTTCTAGACTAGAAATAAAAAATTAGTCTATCAACTATTAAATGGCAAATACAGGGTATAATTATGATCAAAAACAGTTTTTACTATAATTTTCTTAATCCAGCAAATAAAAATAATCAGCATCGACATAATGGCAACGTTTCGAGTCGGTAACACGCTGAGCTACCTGCGACGTAAATCTAATGCCTGGATGCGGTTTCTATCGAGTCATGTGCCTCTAGGTGGCAATCATAGACTATTATCTAATCTAGAATGTTAGATACTTCTACGGCTTGCTTCTTAAGCTATCATAATTACAATCTAATAACAGATCGGTAAAAAGTTGGTGATATAAAAAGGTTTCTTTTTTAGTACTGCGATATGCGACCGCGTATATAAATGTTAGAATTTCTCATGACGAAACCGGAAATTGTGGTAAAAATAATTATCTATCAAATCCACAACACGGTGACATTATTTCCACAACGTGTGAAAAAAAAATATTTATCAATTTTAATTTACGATTAAAAATAAATCTGTAATATTTTGCAACAATAAACCACTACAAGTATCAGTAAAGTAACAATCACGAGAAACGTATTTTGTACAGCTTTATTGGCGAGAAAAAATCAACTAAATATTACGAACGACAGTCAAAGGTAATGCATCCGTATCAACTGCGTAGTATTTTATATTATACTAGCATTGCGCGCGGCTCCGCCCGCGTGGAAAAGTTTTTCCGGGATAAAAGAATTTTCAAAATAGGTCCAGTAGTTCCTGAGATTAGCGCGTTCAAACAAACAAACAAACAAACTCTTCAGCTTTATATATTAGTATAGATTTAAAATTGCAGATATTTCAATCGACGCAATGTTTACTATTGCAGACTATAAAACGCTAGACGGGTCATTTAACTTCAGTTTATATAACATGTTATATGCATTGGAAATCGCAAACCATATTCTAATATTTAAATAACTCAATAAAAAGTAGTATTTACTGCGGGGAATTCTCCATGAATATGGAATAGCAATCAGTGAGCACACTTCCCCACAGTAGTAAGGGATTCACCGATACTGGAGCAGGTTCGACGGCCGGTCCGCGGCGCTCCGGCGGCTGATGGCCGACGTTTTCGATTGCTCCAGATTCGGCCCGCGGAACCCGCGAATAAATCCGCGGATTACTTTAATACCTACCGCGAATTAATTTGATACCTACCGCGGATTAATTTGATACCTACCGCGGATTAATTTGATACCTACCGCGGATTAACTTGATACCTACCGCGGATTAACTTGATACCTACCGCGGATTAATTTGATATCGACCGCGGATTACTTTGATAACACCCGCGAATAAAAATTATATCGTCCGCGGAATCCGTTTCATATCACCCGCGAGGTAGGTATGAACCACGAATTTGTTCATGGTCTACGGTTCCCTTAAGCTTGTACCTTTTCCCTGTTCGTTGTGCTTTTAACTTTCTACTTTCTATCGGCGATCCTTTTTTTTTATTTGAAGGATGCAAAGGTCTTTGTCGCGTATTTCTATTAACTCGTGTTTCTACGCAAAAGCCGTTTAAAATTACTTAATAGTTACCCTTTACGCATTACGAGCATTGTTTATGATAGATACAGCAACATTTTCCCTGTTTCGTTGTGTTATTGACTTTCTACTTTCTATCGGCGACCCTTTTTTATTTGAAGGATGCAAAGGTCTTTGTCTCGTATTTCTATTAACTCGTGTTTCTACTTAAAAGCCGTTTAAAATTACTTAATAGTCGCCCTTTACGCATTACGGGCATTGTTTATTATAGATAAAGCAATCGTTACAATACACCATACCTTTCTCAAATTCTAGGTAAAACCCTTTGGGTCTTCTCATTGTCATAATAATTACGGTTCCCATTATTCACATTACCTGATATTACGTATTCAACGGAACATTTAAGGTGAAAGTCGAAACATGTTGGATCTTGTCTGCAAGGAAACAATACTCCCTCTCCATATAAAAGACCGACTCAAAATCACATGGTATCGTATTCCACTCTGTGCTCTGCTCGAAGTGTGATCTCCAGTTGTGTGTAACAGTGAAGTGATAGTAAAATTGTGAAATAGTTAAATAGTGAAAGTGTTATAAAAATGAATGTAAGTACCTTTATATACTTTGATCTAAAAGTGTTGTAACCAGATGTTTCATTAATTGTTTATGCCATGTGTTGTCCACCAGGTTAATACATTTTAGCTATCTTTGATGTCTTATTAATTTATCATTGTTACTAATGTGTACATGTATACTTCGCATACCTATAAGTATTTATCATACAGTACTTACTTAACCGATAATTAAAACAGTTTCATTTCATTTTGTTACAGTTTTCTGAAAATACTTTCAAAAACTACTATTATGCTGAAGAAATCGACGAACCTAGTGATGAAGAAGGTACACTCGCTTTTAAAGTAAAAAAAGCGATAATAGCAAATAAAAGACCGATCGAATGCAACAGCATTGATGAGTTCTTCGAAAAACCAAAAAAGAAGAAGACAACAACAAGAAAGTCATCCAGTGTTGGTCGATCGACGAGCGGGGGTGTTTCATACATCCGATCAAACAGCGATGACAACAGTTCTGCATCACATCTCATAAAAATTGAGGTGTATGAAGTGAATAAAATAAAAAACATCGCACCGACGGAACATTGGAAACACGCTGATGTGCGAGTTAAATATTACGCGGAAAACGACAGTGATAAGAACTTGCAAAGTGTCAAGGACACTATATACAATATAACCAAACAGTTGGCTAGTAAGGACGATTGTGTGAAATATTTTATAGACTCAGACAAATGAACAAAAGTGCCAGTGCGTGTCAATGTTTTAATATCATAACTTTAATCATATGCTTTGTACTACTATTATTGAAATAAGAAACTATTATTGTATTAACTGTACTTAAGAATCTACCTGTTTAAATTTAACTTACATTGTATTGTATTTAAACTTTGTACTCTTTTAAGTTACATACTTAATAGATTAATTTGTTTTTGATTCTAGAACTCTTTGTGAATTGTGTTATTGCTAAGTATTATTGTAAATAGTTATAAGTCTTTTTAGTGTTTTTTCATGCTCATGCTTACGATGGTAAAGTTATTGGGAACATTCATAAATTGTTTGGAAAAAAGTGGATAGCTTAGAATGTAATTACATTGTTTTGGGTAGTATATAAGCGTTGAAATAACTTTTAAAAATACTGAGACATTCCTTACCATGGATACAAGCTGTGATTTATACAACATGGAACTCGTCGCACTTCTCGAAAACATCGAATCAATGGATCTGATGTCATCGCAATACGACAAAGAACTGTACGAGCTCTGTGATAAAATGGAACAAAGACAAGTTGAAACGTGAGTAAAACATTTTTTATTATTTTAAGACTAGTTGCAACATGTTTTGGGAATCCATGAAGAGGGGATACACTTAAAGTATTTATAATGGTTCGAACATCTTGCACAATCATTCAACTTGTTTCTTCCGTTTATATTTTTAACATTGAAGTGCAACCAAAATGTACCACTCACTTGATATTTCTAGTTTATCTCAGAGTGAGATTGCAAGTTTCGATAAAAAGATAATTTTACATAAATATCATCGTTTCATACGGTTTTGGTATATATTAAATGTTTTGCCAGAATCAATGTTGGGAGATCCTGATATTTCTCCTTATTATACACCATGTAGTGGACATAAAATCTCAAAACAAACTCATTCCGATGAGGATGATATTGATGGTGTATTATCAATGAAAGCATATTGTTTGCAGTGTAAATAACAAATAATGTTAGTATCTATTTAAATAATAGAAACATAGTAGCATATTTATTTCGTGAGATAACATTTTTTTAACAGTTTTCTTATCCATCAGATCTATGCAGAATGGAGAAGGCAGCAGGAAAAGATTAGCGCCAACTGAATTGTTTGAAGAGGATCCATTAAAGAGAAGAAAAAATATTCATCTTGAAGCTCCATCGACATCTACATCGTCGCTGGATAACATTTTAAATGTAAGTACAGAACAGCATAATGATAAAATTGAATGTCCTGAGTGTCACATATATGTATCAAAAAAATATATGACCAGTCACTATAAGAGCAATAAACATAAAAATAATTTAATTAGAAGAGATAATAATCTACCTAATGTTCAATTCATTGATAGTGCTTTCGGTAATAGAATTATTACATATCGAGTGAAATCTAGTTTAGTTTCTGATACACAGCTTGAATCACCTGAATTATTTTTACAAAATATTAAAAAAATAATTTATACATTACTAGAACGATCTATCTTAGAATATTCTGTTGTAAAAGTTAATTTTATTCTCAATGCGGATTTCACACAAGAAACAAAAAATCTACACAATGTTTTTGATTTTCAAATTTCAAACTATCTTGTTTGTCAAGGTGATGACAAAGATATTATTTTCTCATCTATAATTACCGAAATAACAAACAAAATGACCAATTTCCAAAAAAAAGGTAGTGGATGGAGTTTAGTTAAAATAAATCACTTGGATATGAATGTCAACAAATTTAACCCATTGCGTGGATCTTCATACATAGACCTACCGTTAGATATAAAACATAAGAAAGCTGTAATCAATGTTCAAAATAACGATCACGAATGCTTTCGTTGGGCAGTTTTGTCAGGATTATTTCCAGCTACTCATAGTTCCAATAGGGTATCATCTTATGTAATACACAAAAACAAACTAAAATTTGATAACCTATCGTTTCCTATAAAAATTAATGACATCCATAAGTTTGAAAAATTAAATAGTATAAGTATTAATGTTTTTGGATTACAATATGATTCAATAAGCAAATCAAATAAAGTTGTGGGTCCATTACACTTTACGAAACACCGTAAAAATACTCACTTAAACTTATTGTATATATCTCAAGGTTCTAAAGGTCATTTCTGTTATATTAAAAACCTCTCGAGATTATTATCTAAACAGTTATCGACTTCTGAACATGCAGTTCATATTTGTGATGGGTGTTTATTAAATTTCATGTCATTAGATAATTTAAAACGACACCAAGAAAATGACTGTTTCAATGTGTGCACAAATTTACCATCGGAAAACGATAGAAAAAGAAACTGGTTTAATGAATTAATACCATCAAACCACATTTCATTTAACAACTATGAACGTAAATTAAGAGTTCCATTCGTTGTGTATGCTGACTTTGAAGCATTTTTAAAACCAATAGAGAGTTGTTCTAACAATCCAAATCAATCATCAACTGTTAATATTCAAAAACATGAAACGTATAGTTTTGGGTATTATGTTAAATGTTCTTATGATGATAATCTTTCAGTATATAGGTCTTATACAGGGCAAGATTGTGCGCTAAAATTTATGCAATTCATTTACGCAGATTTAGAAAATATTTGTAAAAAGAATTCTTTTGTCAAATCACCATTACCGTTAACTGAAGAAAATAAAATAAATATCAATCAAAGTGAGTCTTGTTACATTTGTGCTACTAAATTAAACGTGGATAGAACAATATCTTATAATTGGTATACTGGTGCATATGAAGGTGTAGCTCATAGAGTATGCTCTCAGAAATACAAAGCTCCTAATTTTGTGCCAGTGTTTTTACATAATTTAAGTAATTATGACGCTCATTTCATAGTGCATGGTCTTGATTTCGAGAAAGGTGACATTGAACTTATTCCTGAGAACAAGGAAAAATATATTTCTTTTTCTAAAGTTTTACAAATCAATAACAGAGTTATAAAATTACGATTTCTTGATTCTTTTAAATTTATGTCAAGTAGCCTTAACAAATTAGCTCAGAACTTATTACTTGAACAATTTCGTGAACTTAAATTAAAATATCCATGTGAAGAAGATTTTAAACGTTTAATAAGAAAAGGTGTTTATCCATACGAATACATGACGACATTTGATTCTTTAAAAATAACTTCTTTTCCCACTCGCGATCAATTTTATAGTTCTTTAAATGATAGTCACATTACAGAAAGTGAATACCATCATGCTCAAGACGTGTGGAATCATTTTAATTGTAAAAACATGGGTGAATATTCAGACCTGTATTTAAAAACAGATGTATTGTTGTTAGCAGATATATTTGAAAACTTTAGGGATGTCTGTCTTAAAACATACGGTTTAGATCCTGCCCACTATTATACAGCACCTGGTTTAAGTTGGGATGCTATGTTAAATTTTACCAAAATAAATTTGGAACTTTTAACAGATATCGACAAGGTTACGTTTATAGCGAATAATATTCGGGGGGGTATATCACAATGCAGCAATAGACATGCAGTGGCAAATAACATGTTTATGTCGGAATACGATTCAGATAAACCATCTTCATTTTTGATGTACTTAGACGCAAATAACCTTTATGGTTGGGCTATGTCCCAATGTCTCCCAACAGGCAAATTTGATTGGGTCGATATAAATACAGATTTTAATATAGCCGATGATGCCAAACATGGTTTAATTTTGGAAGTAGATTTAGAATATTCAAAAAATTTACATGATTTTCATTCAGATTTTCCATTTTGTCCAGAAAACGTATGTTTAGGAAACAGCAAAGACAGGAAACTGATCCCAAATTTAAAAAATAAAAAAAATTACGTCATTCATTATAGAAACCTTAAGCAATGTTTAAAAAATGGTCTCCGATTGGTTAAAGTACATAGAATTTTAAAATTTGAACAATCCGCGTGGTTGAAAAGTTACATAGACTTGAATACTCATATGCGTTCATTAGCCACTTCAGATTTTGAGAAAGATTTTTTTAAACTTATGAATAATTCTGTTTTTGGTAAAACAATGGAAAATGTAAGAAAACGAGTTAATGTCAAATTAATTAATCATTGGTTAAATCGTGGCAAAACTCAAGGTGCTCAATCTTTGATAGCAAGACCAGAATTCCATAGTTTATCTATATTCTCAGAGAGCTTAGTTGCAATACAATTAAATAAAACTAACGTTTTATATAATAAACCAATTTACCTCGGTTTTTGTATTTTAGATATATCTAAAACATTACTATACGATTTCCATTACGATTATATGAAAATGAAATATCAAGATAATATTAAGTTACTATATACTGATACCGATAGCTTAATATATCAAATATTTACGCAAAATTATTATGCTGATATAAAACTTGATTTAGTCAACTACTTTGATACGTCCGACTATCCACCAAATAATCAATATGGTTTACCATTATTGAATAAAAAACGGTTAGGTTTTTTTAAAGACGAAAATAACGGTAAAATTCTTAAAGAGTTTGTAGGTCTTCGCTCTAAAATGTATGCAATGGATGTGCAGAATAAATGTATATGTAAAGCAAAAGGGATTAACAAAAGTGTAACAAAAAAATTTTGTCTTACCGATTATAAATCATGTTTATATGAAAAGAAAACGCAATACAGTGAAATGATAAGATTTAAATCAATTAAACATGCTATATATACACAAAAAATTAATAAAATATCTTTATCACACAATGACACAAAACGTTATTTAATAGAAAATTCAACAGATACTCTTGCATGGGGTCATTATAAAATAAAGGACATTTGATTTTATCAACGATTTCTGTACAACGAAAATATGTATGTTAATGTGTGTGTGTGTTTTAATTGTGGTTTTTAATAACTTAAAGTTCTGTCTTTATTATGTACTATCTTTTTTCTTTATTTTTTTACTATGACAACTGTTTTGTATAATATCATGAAAAATTAGATGTAAATTTTAATGTATGTAGTTAGTTATTTGTTATACCTGATTTAACTTTATTTTATAATAATTTTCTTACTGTAATATTTTTCAAAACAGCTATGAACTGTATGTGATCATTTTTCAAAGTATTTGTGTATGTAATCTTTGTATATAAAACAAAATCAAATATAATACATTCAATCGTAACTTCTAGTTTTATTCATTCCGAAACGCTTTTCGAGTTCACACGTGCATTTAAAAATGTTTCATTTTTATCATCCTTTTACTGCCATAGTTGCAGGTCCAAGTGGATGTGGAAAGTCTAATTTTGTAACAAACTTTATTAAACATATTAATGAGGTGTGCAACACAAATTTTCATCAAATTACTTGGTGTTTTGATGAAATGCAGCCCTTATATAATTTACCAAATGTAAACTATTATCAGGGTATACCAGATTTGAATATGTTTGATGGAAAGGAAGCTAACCTTATTATTATCGATGATCTCATGAGGGAATCTGATGGTCGCATTGTTGACATATTTACCAAAGGTAGTCATCATAGGAACTTGAGTGTATTTTACATTACTCAAAATTTATTTCATCAAGGTAAAGGACAAAGAGACATTTCTTTGAATTCAAACTACATAATTTATTTTAAAAACCCACGTGATAAAACTCAAATACGTTACTTAGCACGACAAGTATCACCAGAAAATAGCAAATTCATAGAAGATGCTTACAGAGATGCTACAAAAGAAGCACATGGCTATTTGATGATAGATCTAAAACAAGACACTTTTGACATGTGTCGAATTAAATCAAAGATATTTCCATCTGATGGTCATTCTACAGTGTACATTCCCACAAAAGAGTTTAAATATGTCAAGAACCAACCAATACCCGTCATTTACAAATGATGGATCGACGCTTAAAGACGCATGAACACTTATTAAATGCTCTTTATAAACTTAAACCAAAACATCAACAAGCTCTTTTAAAAGTCTGTAACGAAAACGAAATTAATTTTATATGTGAATGTATTCATAACGTTTTACAAGGAAATATAAAACTTGAAGAAAAATCAAAGAGTAAACTAAAAAAGTATAAAAATCTACTACGAAAATTGGTACGTAAAAGTACAAATAAAATAAGAAAGAATATTATAGTTCAAAAAGGTGGTGCATTTCTTCCGATTATATTGGGTTCTATTTTGAGTGGATTGATAAGTGGACTAGTTTAAAAATGGAACACGCCAAAAAAATGCTGTTAGTTGATCCAAGCTTAATAGATAAGTTAAATCAAAAAAGAAATGAAAATCCTACCTCTCGTTTAGATAGTGAAATGGAAAAAATACTCGACAGTAATATGGATGATCGAAAAAAGTGTAAATTATACTTACAAATTTTACAAAGATATCTTCACTTTATGGAAGAAGATCGTCGTCCCATTGAACTCCCTATAATAACTTCAAATGACGATAACATTAAACCCACATCTGAAAGCTGGAAATTTTTTAATATAAATAATGATATCAAGAATAAAGATGTAGTTGTCAGTCAGACACTGAGTGATGAAGAGAAGCAACAAGAAAGTTTTACACTCGAAAAAAAAGAACCTTCCTACTCAACAAAACAAATTTTAAATTTAATACCAAAAACATATGTAAAAAAAGGTGAGTTGTTATTGAATTCGGTGTCACTAAATAAAAACAAAATTTATTGGAATGATGCTGGCACAGTGATTGTAGATAATGAAGTGATTCCTAACAGTAACATTATCGATTTAGTAAGCGATACACTGCGACCATTAAAAAACAACGACCCACCTGGTTGGGAAAAATTTGCTAAAGCGTTAAAGGATTTAAAAGTACCTTTAACATATATTGGCAATCCAAAAAGACGTGAGTACATAGCTCGACTTCAAAACGCCATCGAAGAACAACCGCCACAAAACACAGAGGTATATTTGACGCCAACGAGCGAAGATAAACACGCAAATAAAATTAAGAAAAAGATTGATTGGGAAAAATGGACCCCTTATTAGAATTAGATCAAATTTATTATGATGTATCACACCCAGCTGGATATAGCAATATCGACAAATTATCAAAAGCTATGAAAGGTAAAATGAAAAAGGAAGAAGTTAAAAACTGGTTGCAATCCCAATCTACGTATACACTCCACAAACCAGTACATAGAAAATTCCCTCGGAACAAATACGTTCTCTCTAATCTCAATGAACTTTGGCAAGCTGACTTAAGCGACATGCGGACTTATTCTAAAGATAATAAAGGTTTCAACTACATTCTTTGTGTTATTGATGTTTTTAGTAAATATGCATATGCTAGACCCTTGAAAAAGAAAAATTCAGAAACCGTAAAAAAGTGTTTCGACAGTATATTTAATGAAGCTAATACTACACCCACTCACATTCAATCTGATAAAGGCACTGAATTTGTATCGAAAGATGTTCAAAGATACTTTAAAACAAAAAACATAAATTACTATACGACAAATAATCCAGACATCAAAGCAAGCATTGTAGAAAGATTTCAAAGAACGCTAAAAATGAAGATGTGGCGCTATTTTACACACAAGAATACACATAAATATATTGATATTTTGCAGAATTTGATACACTCTTACAATCATAGTTTCCATTCTAGTATTAAAATGTGTCCTTCAGATGTTAATTCTAATAATATAATGACAGTTTGGAGTAATTTATATGAAAAATCTGAAAAATCATCAAAAACTATACTACCTATGTTTCATGTCGGTGACCATGTCAGAATAACTAAATATAAACATGTATTCCAAAAAGGTTATGAATCTAATTGGAGCGATGAAATATTTGTGATTTCTTCTATAATAGAACGTACTCCGTGGCCCGTTTATACTATAAAAGATTTAGATGGTGAGGAGATAGTAGGAACGTTTTATGAACGAGAATTACAAAAGGTCATTTATGACCCCACCATTGAACACAAGATTGATAAAATAATTCGCTCTCGTTACTCTGGCAGCAGACAACAAGTGTTAGTTAAGTGGAAAGGTTATCCAAACAAATTTAATAGTTGGATTTTAGCTTCCAGTTTAAAAAAAATATGATTAAAGATTTTTATTTAACTTTACTTAGCAATAGTTCAATGGAATATTTCCCTGAGAACAAAACATCAATTTTTTCAACAAAATTACCCAAACCCATAATATTGGAAGGAGAATGGTGTGTAGGAATCGTTGAATTCCAATATCCATGCACCATGTTTACTGTTCAAGATCATGAGAATGTTATTTACATAACAAAAATCATGAAAATGCCCAATGAAGACAAACTATCTACAGTTTATTATAAGACCCACATACCTGCCACAAACTATGATAATATTAACCATATTTTATCAGCATTAAATAATATAAGAGAAAAAATCAAATTCCGCTACGATAATATATCTAAATTCGTTTCTGTTTCTGTGTTAGACGAATCAATAAAATCTGTAACATTATCTCCTAAACTAGGCTTACAGTTGGGATTTGAACCAAACAGAAACCTTGTTGAAAAGAATTTAGCTAAATGTCCAGCTAATTTACATTTAGGGTTACCATCTCAACTATTCGTTTACTGTGATATAGTTGAACCTCAAATTGTAGGTGATGTAATGACACCTCTTCTGAGAGTAATACCATTAGATCCTTCAAAATACATCTATGGTGCCAATAAAATGCATGTATTTTCACCTCCTCATTACTTATCGGTAATGCGAAGAGAATTCGATACCATTGAAATAGATATAAGGTCAAGCACCGGACAAAAGATACCATTTCAATTTGGAACGGTGTGTGTTAAACTACATTTTAAAAAATTATAATGCATTTTGAACGCTCCAACATGATATGTCCTTATCAACGCTATTATTCTCATCAGGCTGGTTCAGGTATAGGGGTGGTATATAAAGGGGCGCCTTATCAAAAAGGACATGGAATTGGTAGTTTTCTTGGGGGATTGTTTAGGTCAGTTTTACCATTATTATCTAGCGGTGTTCGAGCTGTTGGTAAAGAGGCATTGAGCGCTGGTGTTGGTCTATTGACAGATATGGTTAGTGCGCGACCAATGGAAGATTCAATAAAAGCACGTCTTAAAGAAGTTGGTTCCAACTTGAAACGCAAGGCTGATGAAAAAATAGATAAAATCAATATGTCTGGATCCGGATATATAACAAAACGAAAACGTCTACCTGGAGTCAGTCCGTCGTTGACCGCGAAAGTGAAAGCTCTAAAAAAATCAAAAATTACTCAAAAACAAATCAAGGACATATTTTCTAACAATTAATCAAAATGTCTTTTTTACATAGTCATTCCTGTGAATGTATAAAGTCCGAATTGGATTTGTTTGCATTGCCGTCAACTCAAACTAGCATTGAAAGTGGAATTTGGATCCATTATAAACCAATTTCATCTCTTGCCGATGATGGTCCTATAGAATTTCAAATTCCTGGAGCAGGAGATGACTACATAGATTTATCTCATACGTTACTTCACTTGAAAGCGAAAATAGTAAATCAAGATAACACCAAACTAACCGCATCTACAGTCGTTGCTCCGGTGAATAATTGGTTGCACTCACTCTTCAGTCAACTTGATGTCTACTTAAATCAAAAACTTGTATCACCACCCAATAACACATATGCTTATCGTGCGTATATAGAAAACTTATTGAACTATGCTCCTGCAGCAAAAAAATCTCACCTCACCTGTGGTTTATGGTATGAAGATACAGCTGGAAAAATGGATTCCACCGATGATACTAATAAAGGATTTACTAAGAGGCAAGAATTAGCTAGTGAAAGTAAAGAAATGGAAATGATTGGTCACTTACATGGTGATTTATTCAATCAAGAAAAATTTTTAATCAATGGTGTTGATATATGTGTTAAGTTAATTCGTTCTAGAGAAAATTTCAATCTCATGGCCTCTACAGGTGACCTTAAATTAAAGGTATCTATTACGGATGCATCTTTGATTATTCGTAGAGCACGAATCAATCCCAGCGTGTTACTTGCTCATCAAAAGGTCTTAGCTTCTACCACAGCTAAATACCCCATTACTCGAGCTGAAGTTAAAGTTTTAACAATACCATCAGGTGTTCAAGGAAAAACTCTAGATAACATTTTCTTAGGACAATTACCTAAAAGGTGTATAGTGGGATTTGTAAATAACGCTGCTTTCAATGGAAACCTCACTAAGAACCCATTTAACTTTCAAAATTACGACATCAATACTTTTAGTTTATATATAGACGGTCAACAAATACCATCAAAGGCTTTACAACCCTCATTTGAGAACAAAATTTTTACTTCAGTATATCATACATTGTTTTCTGGAACAGGTATACACTTTCTCAATGAAGGTAATGGGATATCCCGAGAACAATACGCTGAAGGGTATTGTATGTTAGCGTTTGATTTGACACCTGATTTATCAGCAAACTCTGCAAGTCATTGGAATCTTGTAAAGCATGGTAGTGTGAGATTAGAAGTGCGTTTTGAAACAGCTTTATCACAAACTATTAATTGCATTGTTTATGCGGAGTTTGATAATGTTATTGAAATAGATAAAAACCGCAATATTTCAGTAGATTATAGTAGTTAAGAACACAAAATTAACTGTTTAAGATTAGATTAAGCGTGAATAATTTAATTCAGATTTGTTGTTAGATTTAAGTTACCAATAAAACGAATTCACAAAATATTAAGTTCTTTGTTTTACTATAATCCTTGCAACCCCACAACAAGAGTCAACTTGGCTGATAAGTACCATAATAGTGTCTTGTTAACCTTATATAAGACATTACCACTTTATCATTCGACCTGATAAGATTCTGCAGCGATACGGTGAATAAAAATGAATACAATAGAAATACAGAATTACTTAAAGAAAATTGATCCAAGTATTGAATATAATGTATATGCAGCCAATCGTCTACCAATATATGTGGTAACTCCTACATACGTAGTTAGCAACTTAGACTCTGATAACAAACCAGGTTCTCACTGGGTCGCCATACACATAGATAAGAATGGTTTTGGACAGTACTTTGATTCATACGGTCGACCACCTCAAGGATACCACCGAATGTTTTTAGCGAGAAATTCTAGAATGTGGAATTACAATACAAGTCGAATTCAAAATGACTTTACTATAGTTTGTGGAGAGTACTGTTTAATGTATCTGTATTATAAATACTATGGTAAGAGTCTCAAAGATTTTCAAGTATTATTTAGTGATAATACAATATGCAATGATGTGTTTTTAAATGGTTTATTTAAATCATGTTTTGAGGTGAATAAATGAAATATGAAAATGAATGAATGATTTTTCTTTATTGAAGATTAATAACCTCATACAATACTTATAATTCTTCCAAACAATTTATGAATGTTCCCAATAACTTTACAATCGTAAGCATGAGCATGAAAAAACACTAAAAAGACTTATAACTATTTACAATAATACTTAGCAATAACACAATTCACAAAGAGTTCTAGAATCAAAAACAAATTAATCTATTAAGTATGTAACTTAAAAGAGTACAAAGTTTAAATACAATACAATGTAAGTTAAATTTAAACAGGTAGATTCTTAAGTACAGTTAATACAATAATAGTTTCTTATTTCAATAATAGTAGTACAAAGCATATGATTAAAGTTATGATATTAAAACATTGACACGCACTGGCACTTTTGTTCATTTGTCTGTGTCTATAAAATATTTCACACAATCGTCCTTACTAGCCAACTGTTTGGTTATATTGTATATAGTGTCCTTGACACTTTGCAAGTTCTTATCACTGTCGTTTTCCGCGTAATATTTAACTCGCACATCAGCGTGTTTCCAATGTTCCGTCGGTGCGATGTTTTTTATTTTATTCACTTCATACACCTCAATTTTTATGAGATGTGATGCAGAACTGTTGTCATCGCTGTTTGATCGGATGTATGAAACACCCCCGCTCGTCGATCGACCAACACTGGATGACTTTCTTGTTGTTGTCTTCTTCTTTTTTGGTTTTTCGAAGAACTCATCAATGCTGTTGCATTCGATCGGTCTTTTATTTGCTATTATCGCTTTTTTTACTTTAAAAGCGAGTGTACCTTCTTCATCACTAGGTTCGTCGATTTCTTCAGCATAATAGTAGTTTTTGAAAGTATTTTCAGAAAACTGTAACAAAATGAAATGAAACTGTTTTAATTATCGGTTAAGTAAGTACTGTATGATAAATACTTATAGGTATGCGAAGTATACATGTACACATTAGTAACAATGATAAATTAATAAGACATCAAAGATAGCTAAAATGTATTAACCTGGTGGACAACACATGGCATAAACAATTAATGAAACATCTGGTTACAACACTTTTAGATCAAAGTATATAAAGGTACTTACATTCATTTTTATAACACTTTCACTATTTAACTATTTCACAATTTTACTATCACTTCACTGTTACACACAACTGGAGATCACACTTCGAGCAGAGCACAGAGTGGAATACGATACCATGTGATTTTGAGTCGGTCTTTTATATGGAGAGGGAGTATTGTTTCCTTGCAGACAAGATCCAACATGTTTCGACTTTCACCTTAAATGTTCCGTTGAATACGTAATATCAGGTAATGTGAATAATGGGAACCGTAATTATTATGACAATGAGAAGACCCAAAGGGTTTTACCTAGAATTTGAGAAAGGTATGGTGTATTGTAACGATTGCTTTATCTATAATAAACAATGCCCGTAATGCGTAAAGGGCGACTATTAAGTAATTTTAAACGGCTTTTAAGTAGAAACACGAGTTAATAGAAATACGAGACAAAGACCTTTGCATCCTTCAAATAAAAAAGGGTCGCCGATAGAAAGTAGAAAGTCAATAACACAACGAAACAGGGAAAATGTTGCTGTATCTATCATAAACAATGCTCGTAATGCGTAAAGGGTAACTATTAAGTAATTTTAAACGGCTTTTGCGTAGAAACACGAGTTAATAGAAATACGCGACAAAGACCTTTGCATCCTTCAAATAAAAAAAAAGGATCGCCGATAGAAAGTAGAAAGTTAAAAGCACAACGAACAGGGAAAAGGTACAAGCTTAAGGGAACCGTAGACCATGAACAAATTCGTGGTTCATACCTACCTCGCGGGTGATATGAAACGGATTCCGCGGACGATATAATTTTTATTCGCGGGTGTTATCAAAGTAATCCGCGGTCGATATCAAATTAATCCGCGGTAGGTATCAAGTTAATCCGCGGTAGGTATCAAGTTAATCCGCGGTAGGTATCAAATTAATCCGCGGTAGGTATCAAATTAATCCGCGGTAGGTATCAAATTAATTCGCGGTAGGTATTAAAGTAATCCGCGGATTTATTCGCGGGTTCCGCGGGCCGAATCTGGAGCAATCGAAAACGTCGGCCATCAGCCGCCGGAGCGCCGCGGACCGGCCGTCGAACCTGCTCCAGTATCGGTGAATCCCTTACTACTCCCCACCCGTAACTCTATACATGTGGCAATATACAGTTGCAAGCCACCCACAAAAAAAAAAACCCTGTCAGTAGTAGAGGAGGCCCGTGCTCAGCAGTGGGCAGTATATAATACAGGGCTGATTGCAAGCCACCCACACCACCCTACTGCATGTAGACGCATAATCTCATACCCTACGTTGGTACCAACATTTGCGGTGAAATCAGTTCATTTTATGTACCTACGATGCAGGATATAGTTTGTTAGATATAATTAGTTGCCGCGCCGGTATTATTGAGACTATCGAAAGATACAATGTCTCACTGTTAGCTATTTTACTAAGACTGCAACTCCATCAAGAGCGATGGTTACTGCGGTGCATAGATAAAATCATAATGTGAAAATTTCAAGTTTTGTTTTTTTTTTTCATTTTAAATGCAATAATATATATTTTTCCGAAATATACGACAGATTACAGTCAAAAATCTAATAAATATGCATGCACTGCCATTACCCATATCAAAGTTCAATGTTATCATAGGCATTTGTTCACATTTATGCCTCTGTTCAGTAAAATATAAGTCAACTGCAACTTATTTGAAGATGAAATTTTTAAGAAATGCACTCATGTCACGTTTGCGGAAATACAGACGTGATAGCACGTTATGTCACGGTAGAAGACACGTGTTTCAAACGTATGTCGTCTATAAACGCTTTACAGCCCGCTGGGTATGAAATCACGTTATGTTCAGTTACATGGAAGGCTGTGGGGTGCCATCATGTACCGTTTTCACACCTGTTCACGGAGGTGAACCTTTTGTAACGCATTGTTTCAAGCGTGTACGATTAACTACGCCATCGGCCATAATAGGACAAATAAATAGCTTCGAGGTTCAGCGTACTAACTAAATCCTCGCGGTGTTCTACATAATCAACCCGCGATTATGAGTGTACCTGATTTACTGCCGGAATCGCCACTGCGCGGTTTCGATTTTCCTAATGGACCGTTCTCTTTGAGATTCAAATTTTTAAAACCTCCTTATTCTTGGTGGTACAGTCATCTTTAGTACCTAAAGGACACTCACACCCCCTTCGCTGTGCAGCCGTGGCTCTTTCTAGCCGCGTTTCACCACAGGCATAGGATATTCTGGTGTAATTGCCCAAAAGCCCCGATTCCACAAGACAGGCATAATGACATAATTCTTGATATTTGTGTAGCAAAAATTAAAAACAAGCTACTTAAGTAAATTTTTCAATATACTTATTTACTGAAATTTACATTGTTAAACTACGTCTAACAATGGCCGCGTTGGCCTTGAGAAACTCGCAAACGTTCCGTTCACACGTGAACAGACCCCTGGACCGTGACCGAACGTGGCAAGCGAAATGGGTTTTTGTACCAAACTTCAAGTAATGAGACTGCGGTCTGTAGACGATTTGTTATAAAATTAATAGCGAAAGTCCCACAAGAGCGTTGGTGATCATGAACTATCCAAGCCCATATCTTGGTCGATCGAAGACCTAATCCCAACCGATTCTGCAAGTATGAAAAAACATCGTGCCAACCCAACACTACAGTGGAATATAAAAGGACGATGATAATGACCGTATAAAATCGGTAAACATATTCCAATTGTCAAAATAATTTCACGTCCCTTTGCCCAGCACCCGGTACCGCATAAATCAAGTAAATTGAACATTGTCACACATTTGAATGTCAAAGAAACTTATTAACAAACAATCCAAGTGGAATTCCATCAAATTTCATCATCGTACTAAGGCTTCGATGACTCACATTTTAAGAACTGACCAATTATGTTTATATTTTATTTTTTGAGGAAATAATATATTCGATAACCCACAGAAATTAAGTGAACTTAATGGACATCGAGAGGATTTCCGTTCGCAGAAGTAAGACAAGTGTGCATACGTTGTAGGCGAATTATGAAATCGGCTTTTTGAGCAAATACGTGAGAGTAATGACCTGGTCTAAAAACATCATCACCATACTGTGGGTAATCTATCTATATTCTATACACAGATGTATCACGATAGTGTTTAACTGAAGCAGGACGATAGAGGACCTCAATGTGCATCAATTTAATCCCCACGTATGTTTCCCGAAATCAGATAGTCAAAGTCATTTACATAATAATTTCTAAATTTACATAATAAAATCTTAAAACTATTTTGAGGATTTTAATGCGGTTTTTTTTTATATTTCTTCCCGACGTTTTAAAGACTTTACAGCCTTTTAAGTCCACCCCTAGACCATAAAGGTTGTAAAGTCTACGAAACGTCTGGAGAAATATAAATTAATAATCCGTGATAAAATCCCTAAAATAGTTTTATTTCACTGCTATTTCGATTTTGGTAATTTTTTTATGAATGTCGATTTTACCACTTGACTTTGTAATTGAAGCTAAACTATTAGGTCTACAGTTATGATATTTTGACTAAAATAAGAATAATAGTTGGCTTTTCGAACAAACACAATAATTAGATTCAGTGTTTTTTAAATTTAGAAATAAACAATAATCTTTACGAAAATTAAAGAACTTCATAATATTCCCCAAATGGTAATGGGCTCTGGAATAAATTTCACAGTTTTTTTTTTCTACAACAAATTTAAAAAAAATCCTGGATACATGGAGAATTAGCCTACCAAATTTCGTCAGGGTAGTGGGGCAACATGCCTAAAAATGTATTCGAATCGACGAAGACCAAAAATCTATATTTTTTCTTTTTGCCTCAAATGCCTCAAGTCCATAAGAATATGATTTTAATAAGCCTATCCTATGTTAGATGGCAGATTATTATTTACCAAAAGAAATATATGAAAAATGACAAAAAAATTATAAACAACCGCAGATAGTAAGTTTTCATTTACTTTTATAATTGTCCTCCTGTATCCAAAGAAATTTTGAAAATCAGTTTCATACAATCCACTTAAGGAACGGATGTTGTGATTTTTCAAGTTATGGCATTTACGTGCATACTGAAGGTCAAGTTTATATTCATGAACTCTGAAGTGATAAGCAAAGTGTGGTTAGCTATTTCCAATATATATGATAAAGGTTGAGTCTATCACCATACAGGGCACTAAGCCTTGAGAATTATTGCATATTTTTCGAATCGCCGGAAACTAATTATGAATGTTCAACTTGGGGCCCAAACCAAGGGCCTCATTGGATCCACAGCTAAATTATATAAGGCTATTTATCAGATTTGTTATAGTAAGGAGACATATATTTAATCGTCATAGTGACAATCGCCGAGGCGCCCTTCTAATCTAATCATCTATGTAATTAGAGAATAAACTTTTGTCTACTAATGACAGCTTCAGGCCATGACCCAAAAAAACTTTACTATTTATTACAGTTTGCTTACTATGATGAACAATCAGTCACATATTTTCCACATGCCAATTCTTGCTGACACTACCAGTTTTGACAATGACCATAGTATGAAAATCTAGTACCAAGACAAGTAGTGAGGAAACAATGCCAGATCAGTGATCACCACCACTATCTGTAAACATTCATGTGGGTACAGGAATTGTGGGTGTGTTGTCAATGTGCAATCTAATTGAACAGGATATCTGGGAAGGGGCACAGGGTTTATCAGGACTCCAACAGTGTAACATTCTTTCTTCATGCAAAATGTTTGAAAGGAAAGAATTTGACTTCGCTGTTACACTTTGCTACCTGTCAAATAGAAATCCCTTCTAAGGAGTCTAATGCCAGGGTATCTATATTTTGAAAACATAGTTATTGGCTTAGGATTTCTATTCTGGAAAAACATACTGTATTCAAATAATATTCGCTGAAACTAAACCCTGGGACTCACGGACATACAATGTTTCCTAACTAAAAATGTAATATATGAGTTTTAATTAAATTATAAAAAATATTTTATAGCCCTTATTATCAGTTTCCATTATAATAAAAAGAATGATTGTACAAAAACAAAATAAGATAATACATATACATAAGGGGTAAAAAACAGGCAAAAATTTGTGTAACAGTTTCATGGTGTTACATATTGTATATGGATTCTGTGAGGCACTTGCAACATGACTAGGAATACAAGGTCATTGACCCCCCAAAATAGAAATAAAAACACTATTTTTATTAAGCATTAAACTTTCTTAAATAATTTGGTATTGCATATTGACAAAGTGCCAGCATAACAATCTCGACAAATGAAAAGCATCTAGATCAACACTCTTGCAATGTTTTAGTATCAACTGGTGCGCTTCAAGCTAGACAGGCTTGCATAAATCTGGCGATGACTGAGAAACACAAAATGTCATTCTTAATGTTATCCTCTTTCATTTGGGGTTGAAGTAATACATTTTTTATTATTCTAATAAGTATGGCTACTATTTATTACTGACCATCTGCCCAATGTCAAACCTAACCTAACAGAGTGTCTTCGTTTCTCAAAATTATAGACACGGTAATAACAACTTCATTAGAGTAAACATACGGTACATATATATATGTACTTTAACAGTACTGACCATGCGCAACATTCCCAATGCTCATTGTCCGTACTATCATTATTATTAAATTAAAATAACATGCAACACAACATAGATAAGGTCTGTTAATCTCGTATAAAACCCAATATTCTAGGCAATGTGTTGAAAAATGTAAAATATAATTTTCTGCAACATTCCATTTTAAATTATCTTAGTAATTAGGTATTTATGTAGTTAAATTACAAATTAGTATAGTCGTTAATAATAGTGTTTCCCCTGCCTTGTTAGTAAAGTTATAAGTTTTTTGTAAGTAATAAATTGTATGTACAGTCAGAAAAGTGTATGCACAACCACCTTAAGGTTCTAAATAAGTCGCTTGCGCATCATCTGTCAACAACATGCAACTTACAACTTAAGTAGACAGTAAGTTATCTAGTGTATCCTTTGTACATCGCCGTAATGATCGCACCTGCTTGATAAAATATGAAAAAATGGGAGCTTTATCTTGAGAAAGTCTACTAGCACCAAATTGAGTGATTGTTACATATGCAATCAGCCCTGTATTATATACTTGCCCACTGCTGAGCATGGGCCTTCTCTACTAATGAGAGAGTTCAGGCCTTAATCCACCACGCTGGCCTAGTGCGGGTTGGCAGACTTCACACACCCTCGAAATTCTTATAGAAAACTTCTCAGGCATGTAGGTTTCCTCACAATGTTTTCCTTCACCGTTAAAGTGAACGATAATTGATAAACAATACACACGTAACTTCGAAAAGTCAGAGGTGTGTGCCTTGGGTTTTGAACTTGCGGACATTGCCTCGGCAGACCGTTCCATTCCCAACTAGGCTATCGTCCACGTCATTACATATACCATATGATTGTTACATATACCATAACTTATTTTATCCCGATTAAATTTATACTAAGATATTGCCTATTTGTGAAAATGATGTATATGATATGTAGAAAATATTTCAATATAAATCCCATTGTTTCATATGGCATTGTGTTTTAAAAGTAAACAAGGCAAATATTGAAGACTCAACTAGAGGATTTCAAAAATATTTAACGTGCAAAATGTATTTTGTGATGAATAAATTGCATTATTAACTGCTTTTTAATCGTATAAGTTGCATTATATGATTTAAAAAACTCTTACCCTCATTTAAAGTTTTAAAACATACATCACTATAATTTAATGTCAAATAAAATGTTATTATGTAATTTATCTATGTTAAAACTAATCAACATAACTAACATAGTAATAATTATAAAAATTGACTAGGAGCAAACAAAATTAAAACTTTCAGTACTACCCACAAATTACATCAAAAAGAAATGCTTATTTATCTAATTACATTAATTATTTGGAATTGATTAATAAATCTATATTTAAAAAAAGAATACTTTGAAATACTGGTTTAACAATGGAATTAGTAATAACTGAATATTTATAGTATACAATACAATTTTAAGTTATGAGATGTCTTGGGCTTAACATTCCCTTAAATTTGTAGAGCAGCTTACAAAATAGTGTCATTTATAAATATGTATATTTATTGCAAGGATGTTGAGACCAAATTTAACCGAAATTAGCTCAATATGATTCATGGCTAACTCCTAGTTCTAGAGGGAACCTATCACACCTAAAGATTATAAAATAAATGCCAATAAAATATATAGGCAGTCCAATATCACTAATGTAAAAAGACATAATTTTGTAATATTTGCAAAATCTTACCTTGATAATTTGTTTGCCAATTGTTTCCATTGCGGCACGGCACAAATCTGTCAGCATGTGTCGACTCCAGGGGGGGCACCAGAACTGGTGACCTCCACTGCCTCTGATCCTTAGATGTGTACGCGCACTGCTGCAATAACCGAACCCCATAGCTCGGTATAAAGTCAGACATTTTCACGCAGTGTCCTCTACGTAGAACTGATCAATTCAAACTGATTCAAACTGTCCTATATTTCTAACACGAAGGTATATTTCCGCTAAACGTAATACATGCGGGTAGATTTTCTCGAATGTCCGCTAGCACTGTCCCGGCACTAAATATACCACATCGGTCGGAGGACTGTACAGGCCGAGTGCTTTATACCATTTGACGACAAGCGACACGGGCTTCTGAACATTATACATTGTGAACCACGACCAGTCTCTGAATGATAACACGGGGTTTCACCGTTCCACTCCGTAGACAAACATTTTATGTCCAAATAACGATACACAAGCACTATTAATGATGTTAAATTTACTTTTTAACGAATTAAAATCCAATCCAAATACATAAAGATCAATAGAAATATGGATTTTGTGCCCCTTTGCTGTAGCGTAAATACAGAGTAGTGTTGTGAGTAATAATTTTAATCGATGTATCGAATAGTAAAAACCCACGTTAGATTACATTTTAAATATGAGTAACTACTAGGAAGTAACCAATTTATAGCTGTCTTTTTTTGGAATTATGTTTAAAAATGATTTTTATTGGTATAACATAGTACTAAGTACCTAATCACAAATCTGAAATAAACTAAGAAAAGGTATAAGTATGTCAATAAAATACAGAGAAAGGTTACTGCATGTCAGTTTATCATTTCAGTTATTCTAATTAACCATTCATAAAGAAAAATACACTCAAGAGTAGTCTATCATTTTATTTTTATAACATCTTTGGCCTATTACAAGTACATTGTTTAAACAGCGTCAACTGTTGGAGATTGTTCTGAGACACTTACATAACATAATATTAAGTTAATGCATACTAATTTATTATTAATCATAATATTTTAATGAGCGGTGAATCTAAAAGTATAGGTTCACATACGTCGAACAATTTAAAAAAAAAAAAATTTTTAAATCGATTCATAATTTGAGTTGTGTCTCATCCCTTGTCATAATGTTGTATTGCCATACAATGTTTAAATTAAACGGTCAAGTTTTGACAATAATACAAGTTATTTATTATTAGTAATTAAAATACATTCTACAAGTTCTACTTCTATATAATATTTATTCAATTCGTACTGATTTAACTGAAATTATAATTTCTAAAAATATTTTTTAAATGCAGCTTCATATTTTCTTTCATATGAAACCACAGATAATATTTTTTCCATATAAAGCGGGCTCCATATTCACGCCGTGAACATTATTTCAAATCGTGACTTATAGTTACGGAAATGTTGAACCGAGTGCTCGAGTGGTGAGCAAAATTGAATGTATGGAAGATCCATCCGAAGCGTAGCTTCTCTAAGGCGTCCATTACACGCTCACACAACCTGCATTCAATTCCAGCACTCATGATTGACGAGTGAAATACGGTGACTGATGAAAACAAATTGGCATTACACAATCACTCAAAATCACCTTCAGTCTTACGGAGAAACCGTAAAAACCATGCTTTGAGGAGCCACTTCTGCTTTTTCGTTTTAAAGTTATTGTTGTCAGTACAAGAAATAAGTTCCGTATACCACTACATGACGTATTTTTATTATCCTGGTCGAGCTATATATCATATTGACAAATGTTGAAACACAACTAGAGAGATAATAAAAAAATAAGTATTATTAGGTCTCTAGTCTCTACCAAGCGCTTACTTTTTTTGCTCCCACTTCTCACACCTTTTTCGTAAGAGATACAACTGGACCTACTTTTTCTGAGTCTTGATCTTACTTAAATGAGTAAACGAGCCATTAAGTTAGTTATAAGTGATCATGAATATGCACAACAGAGAAACCTTTGAAAGAAATTTATCGGCCTCGGACAAAAAATGTAAAATACCTAGATATCGGAATGACAAGACAAAGAAGAAAAAAGCTGTTCCTCTCATGGTATGCGCCCAGTTTGGTACCTGAATAGTTGCAAAACCGTCCAAAACTTTGAATTACACAGTTGACATTTAAGTCTCTTAATATGAATTACAAATAATTTCATTTACCTCTCGACGAGTAACACAACTGAAATCATTCACCTTCACAAAAATAAACTCATCACGAGCACTTTAAATATTTTAGCAATAGCGCAATCTTCACAAATCAAGTTAATAAAAATGTCTTTGTCCTTATATGTAGTGTTGGTGTCGTTGTAAATCAAAGTACGTGGGGAATCACGGAGAACACACGTATTCAATAGTCTTAGTATGAATAGTTATAAAATAAGTTGGAATTTAGAGCAAAAACGACTGACACACAACAAGAAAGGATTGGGTAAAATGTTCGCTGTAAAAAAGAAAGTTTTATTGTTTTATTTAGCCATACTTTTATTTTACTCAGCTTTTTATAGCGGTTACGCCCGCGTGAAAAAGTTTTTCCGGGATAAAAGTCCCGTTATATATTTTCCCGGGATAAAGTAGCTTATGTGATAATTTATCTCTGTGCCAAACATCCGATCTGGATGTTCAGCCGTTCTGATGTGATTGAGTAAATACATCAAAGTTTTCGCATTTATAATATTAGTATAGATTAATTTAGTCTGAAATACGAGATACAAAAGAAGATAAGGTCTATGACAACTATTTTCTTTATTATCTTACTAATTATTAAAGATTCGTGGTATATACCACAACTCAGGGATTGTTTTAAAACTTAAGATAACCTCTTTCTCCGAATGTAGCATAATGTTAGTTCGGAGTAGGTGATTGGCCGCGCGGATGCGCGGGCACCTCACCGACGCAATACATGTCCGACTCCACCGCTGTCCGCGCGCTGACTGACGTTTGCGGGACGAAATGCCATTAGACGATCGCGCAAAAGTCGTGATTGATGGTTGCATGACGCGCAAATCAAAAAATCCATATATTCATCAATGACCGCCATTCAACCATCAATCACCACATTAGACGATAGGTTAATCGTCACTCACAGACGTGACTGTGGTAAAACTGACAGCAAAACGTACTGTCTAATGGGCGCCTATGTTTTCTGTGAGTAGAATTTATTTGTGTCTCAAGAGCAGTGTTGCCAGATTAGGTGACTTTTCGCCATTTAGGCTACCTCGGAGGGTGTCGGGGCGACCAAAAATTGTGAATGGCGACTGGTCGCCGTTTAGGCTATGCGAATGGCACTCAGTCGCCTATTTGGGCTACCTTGGAAAATTTGTGTTACAAACCTTGTTTTTGTCGGATTTGAGGATATTTTTAGCTTTGAGAGTACAAAGCATGACAGAAATTGGAATTGGGGACCTTTTTTTTTAGCTCTTCGCGACGGGTGCTGGGAGGTTTTTTTTTTTTTGCTCCTTCGCCTCTCCATATACGACGCGGCGACTTGAGGCTACTTCATAATGATTTTTCGGCGACTTCAACCGTCTTTCATCTGGCAACACTGCTCAAGAGAATCATGTAGAGTTTTGGCGGAAACCTGGAAGAGTCATGAGGTCCTCTTGTTTTAATTCATTATTTTGGTGTTACTTACTGTATATTGCATAGTTAATTATGGTGGTATATTATCCAATAATTATATTTCTATTAAAGGGCTCAAACGTAGTGAATCGAAATAACTGTGCTAATCAAATGTTTTTTTTGTTGCCGCCAAAACTCGATAAAGTCTAGGTGAGGTACCCACTGCTTTACTACGACAATCGACATACCACTGAAGACAAAAATAACAACGAGTTGCACGCCGGGAGTGCCGGCAGAAATGAAAACTTGAGCATTAATGTTGTGCATTTTTGAATATTTTGGAATGGTTAGGGAATAATTTCGCACGAATTGCTTTATTTATCAGTACAAAAGTACTAGCATTTATGTGGTTAAATACAATATTTATTTATTGCGCTCTCGTACACAAAAATGACAACCTCCGTCTTACAAATTTTCGGTCCCGTGTCCTGACGCGTGTTTAACATTTTATAACCATCCTAAGAAAAGTGCTCAACGCCACTAAAGAAGTTTTCACTTCAAAAAGGGGGTCAAAATGGGTTGGGGTGTCAAGGGGGGTCAAAATGGGTTGGGTTGTCAAAGGGGTCAAAATGGGTTGAGAGATCAAGGGGGTCAAAATGGGCTAGGGGGTCAACGGGTGTAAATGGGTTGAGGGGTCAAGATGGGTTGGGGGTCAAGGGGGGTCAAATTGGGTTGGAGGGTCAGGTTGGTCAAGGAGGTGTGTGGTGGCAGTTGTACAGAACAGCAGACCCGCCACACTAGAGGCCCTACCCTATCTTCTAAGATAAAGCTCCTGATAAAATAAATTTCCTGATAGAATGAAGTGAGGATGTTAAGATCCTCTTTTATTGAAGTCGGTTAAATCGTCTTACGAATTTCGTCAGGGTCACGTGTCCTGACGCGAGTTTAACATTTTATACCCATCCCAAGAAAAGTGCTCAACGCCGCTAAAGAAGTTTTCACTTCAAAAAAACAATCAAACGTGGCTTCGGCCTTTAAAGTTTGAGAAAATTGCAGTCATAACTTCGGCCTTATTTTTAATACAACTACAGACATGGCTCCGGCCTTTGAATTTTAAGGAAGTCCTTATGCTGAGTTTAGAATAGCAAGTTCTCTCAGCAATATGTTGCGCAATAACTTTCAGATGCGTTTACACTAGCGGCAATATTTCTTTAGCAACATGCTTTTGTAAGTGGTCCACAAGAATGACAAGGCACACAATCCTTTCGCCTAAATTTTATGAATCTAATATAATGTTGTTTGGATGAAGATTGTAAATAAAATAATCGTCTTAAAAGTACCAACATGAAACAGAATTATGAATTATAAAGCACTGCGTGGCATTTCACTGTGCTTATCATCCACAGACATATAATATAGAGTAGTTATCATCCTGAGTCGTTAAGTCTTATGATGTCCAGTAATTACGTTGGCTACAATGTCCTTCAAACAGGAAGACAATAGTGCATGTATACTACTGCTGGGCGGCAAAAATAGACCTATCGGACAAACTACAAACTTATAACTTGGCAGTATAGTCTTTGAGACCTTAGCTGCATCAGAATGGAACAAATAAAAAAAACGTTAGCTACTAGCTCAGCAAGATGAAACTTTTATCTGCACGCAGAATAAACTGCAAGTTCTCGCGCAAGTTGCACAAATGGTGTTTACACATGCGACTTGCCGGAAGTCCTGCAAGCTTCAAAATGATGCAGAAGTCAGCTTGCCGTGACTGTTTACACGGTAAAAATAGCTTGCGCAACCTAACTTCTGCAAGTTTTCTTGCTAATGTAAGCCCCGATTTAGATATGGAAAACTAGGCTGCATGGCTAAGCGCCTTTGCCTTCTCCTTTTATGAAGGAGAAAAGAAAAAAAGATACTACGCAATAATAATTTAGTTTATAAATTATACCTCGAGTTTTGGCGGGAACTTGGAAGTGTCATGAGGTGCTCTTGTTTTAATTCATTATTTTGGTGATACTTAGTGTTATATTGCATAATTATGGTGGTATATTATCCAATATAGTTCTATTAAAGAGCTCAAATGAAGTGAATTGAAATAATTGTGCTAATCAAGTGTTTTTTTTGTTGCCGCCAAAACTCCTCGATAAAGTCTTGGTAAGATAGCCACTGCTTTACTTCGACATACTACAGATAATAAAATACAGAGATGTGATTTATCTAGATACAAGTATCTGAAATACAGATACAAGATACAAAATACGTATTTAGTATCTTGTATCTAAGATACTTTTTCAATTTTTATTTTGTATCTTGTATTTAGATACAATTTTTTAGTATCTTAGTATTTTATAAATACTTAATTTGCTAAGATACTTTTACTAATTATCTATGCATTTTTTACATTAACGGCTCATTTAAGGCCCATATACACGTTGCAAGTTTCTTGCCTGTTGCATACAATTAAATTGAAGCAATATATGACTTGCATGGTTTCAATAATCAACACATAACATTCTTGATTTGTTTGTGTAAAAAGCACATGCTATAATTGGTTAACCAAACATTGTATTCAACTGGTTTCTGTCTTCTTTTGAAAACATGAGGGCATTGAGTCTTATAATTTTGATTTTCAGTGTGTCTCCTGATTCCGATAAATCTCAATGAACTTTATTAAATCAGCAGAACCTAATTTTAAAACTTTTTACTCATATTTTTTAATAAACACAGTAGCTTCTAAAATCTAAAACGTTCAACATTCGAATTTTTTTATGGCATTGTATGACGGACCACCCAGAGTCCAGACGGACTTTTACATATGAGAGACCACCACCGCAATGTCTATTTCTACCGCCAAGCAGCAGTTTGTGTGTGTGTTTCGGTTTGAAGGACATTGTAGCCAGTGTAACTATGGGACATAATGAGACTTAACATCTTATGACTCAGGATGACGAGTGCAGTGGAATGCCACACAGTACTTTGTAACTCAAGGTGCTGGATGGTGTTGCTACGGTTTATGGGTGGTCGTATCGCTTACCATCAGGCGGACGGCACGCTCGTCTGGTCATTCAAGGCTATAAAAAAAATATTTTCAAAAGGTATCTTATTTGAAAAAAGTATTTAGAAGATACGTATTTTGTATCTAGTATTTAGATACCATTTTCAAAAGTATCTTGTATCTGGTATCTCAAATCCTTTATTTACAAGTATCTTGTAACTTGTATTTCAGATACTTTTATGAAGTATCTTGAACATCTCTGATAAAATAGACAAATCAAACTTGACATTGGCAAAATGTGAACACAAATGCCATTTAAAAAAAAAAAAAAAAAAAAAAAGTATACCTCAAAGTCAAAGAGAATTATATGTATACCTAATACCAGCCTAATACGTATAATCAAAGAGAATTATAATCCTACTGAAACGTATAATATAATAAGTATTGTATGGATTTTTGTTTATTAGTTAGTATTCTCTGGTTAGTATCAGTAGTTTTAATAATGCAACGTAAGGGACGACGCGATGATTTCGATGATGTTCCCATTTATTCCCGTTTGTTTGTTATCTGCGGGAAAAACGCAACAGAAGATGATTTGAAACAGGCATTTACAAAATTTGGCACAATCGACGACATTCGTGTGGCCTGCGATCACCATACTGGGGCGAGCAAAGGAGTAGCGTATATAAAGTACTCTAAAACGTCTGAAGCGGCGAATGCCTTGGAAGAAATGAACAACAAAACTATAAACAATACAGATCGCCCTTTAAAAGTCAAGGTGGCATGCAATAGAACGGAAATACAAGTTGATGATGCAGAGGATAAGTATACACGACTTTTTATAACATTACCTCAGTATGCCAATGCGGACACCGTTCAGGCTAGCTTTGAGAAATACGGTACCATTGTGTCTATTCAGTTGCAAAAAGATCGCCAAACTGCCCAACCGCGGGGCTTCGCTTACGTGACATTTAAAAAGTTCTCAGAAGCCGCCACAGCATATGAAATGTGTGAGAGGAAGTATAGAGCTATTTTTGCAATGCCTAAAAGTGTTAAGAATCCTGAGACTGCCTTTGTGACCAATGTGCAGTCATTGGCGGAGTCATCAAACAGTAGTACATCTCTGTTATCAGTCATGAATGTACGTCCAGGTCCTTACACCACGGTGAAGTTTATGTGCTGTCCTCATCTCACAGGACGGGATGTCAATATGTTGTTTGGTCTTGTTCCAGGTTTGGTAAATTTTCACCACCACGTTGATTTACTAAAAAATTATGGCACAGGTTTTGCATCATACTCTAATCCAATCTGTGCTGCTTATGCAGTGAAAAAGTTAAACAAGTTTGAATATCCACCAGGTGTTAGGGTATTTGTTAAGCCTGACTTTTCTAATGTTGATGCACATGATTATAAGTCCATGAATGTACCGCAGGTGGTAAATAGGCTACAAAATGCTATCGAATCTGCTTCTAAGTCTTCTACCCCGGACTTGGCTCATTTAGCTCAAGCAATTGCCGAGGCTTCTAAACTGATCAAGATGGCAACCACTGGTATTAGTGATGATAACATTCCTAGTAGCAATGATTTGAACTACTGCAGTGCACAGCTACCCCCACCAAAACCCTTGGCCGACATTAACACTCCGACAGCTAAAAGATGTTTCTTAGTTTGCAAACCCCATCCCCCACCTCTGACAGTTTTAAGAGACATATTTTGTCGTTTTGGAGATCTCATTAGTGTTTATACTTTACCAAACAAGACTATAGGGTATGCATGCTATGCTTCAGCTGATGCTGCTGACAAAGCCATTAGTGTCCTTCATGGAGCAGAGGTATGCGGCATACGCATTAAAGTAATAGAGGCTGAGGCTGAAGCTCCACCTAAAAGGGCAAGGTACGACCATTGAGGCCATTAAGATTAGCTAAAATATGTAATTGTTAAGGAAGAACATGCACAGACAGGACTGTAAAGGACAGACTAATAAACATTTATTACCACAGACTGACTTCTTATTTCTGGTTATAAAATTATCTTTTTTGTATTCCCTATTTGTTAGGGCACAACTGACAGATAGTTAGGTTCAGGACCGGCAGCTTATTAGGGCATTTAATTAATTTTAAGATAAAATTAACATTTGCCAGAGGATGTCTTGATGAATTTCCAAACTAACATATTGCAAGTGGTTTGAATCTAGCAATTTCCTGTGTCTGTTTTCAGGTTTTTCTAGGACTTCCTAACAATTGATTATTGTATTTCAATAAGTCACTTTTGCTCCATATCACATGGGATGGCATGGAACACATATGGTGATAAGTGGGTACCCTGTTTGCACCTCTGCCTACACCTTTGTGGATAAAGGTGATGTGTTTGTTTGTAAACAAACCAATTAACTTCACAAACCATAATGTACAGTCAGAAGCATAAATATCTGTACAAAATCTACATTTAAAATCGCCTATATAAGCGTTAAGATAAATCTAAACCTTTGTTTCTTTGTTTGAAGTAAAGTAAATCTCTTTTATTTTATTTTTGTGAAGAGAAAAAAAAGATTAGTAAGAACAAAAAAGTATGTAGGCGATTTGAAATTTTGAATTTGTACAGCTACTTATGCTGGTGACTGTACATCAGATGTAGTTTGCAGGT
This sequence comes from Sphinx pinastri, assembly GCA_947568825.1. Taxonomy (NCBI): domain Eukaryota; kingdom Metazoa; phylum Arthropoda; class Insecta; order Lepidoptera; family Sphingidae; genus Sphinx; species Sphinx pinastri. The sequence goes on from OX387615.1 coordinate 3,907,180, forward strand.
TTGACATTTTTTCCAGCACTACACATAATGAAGAAAACCAATACACAGAGACCTAATGAACAGCCAAGCCAGTAAAAAAAAACAATCATAAGAAATTATTTTGATTTATTCTGAAAACTTACATCTACACATAAACTTAATCCAATTTATTGCACACACAGCCTTGTGACTTAAAAATTAATTGACATCAAAAGAGGCACAACTGAAATTTATGATTCAACCATTGCTTGATGCAGTAAAGGCAACAATTGCTCCCTGTACAATGGATGCATGTCCCCATGCGTGATCTTCAAGATTTTCTCAGCACACTTCAGTTGGTAGAGTGCATTTTTCAAGTCCATTTTGTATAGTAAAATCTTACCATATTTCAAATGCAAGAGTCCCAATAAAGGATTTTTCTGGCCATAATAAAATCTGGAATAAAACAAATATTTGATTATACAGATAATGCGCCTGAGCGAATATGAACGTACCAAACTAACTGGGAAACTCATTGGAGTGTAAGTGCTTGGTAAGTTTTCAGTAGTTAGTATGCCGGGTATGCAAATTCCGCATCAACGCCACACGAAAGAGTCGGGAAACAGTATGGTAAACGAGGTATGTCACACCCAAGGATGTTTCTTTTGATTATCTACCCAGATAGAGTGACGCACTGCAATGAAACTAAAACAAACAGACCAACTTATGTTAAGTTAGTATGCGTGACAGCTGTGTCATACGCTATCGCTGCATCATTCTGCGTATTCTTGTGTGTGCGCATAATGATGCCGAGTTATTACACGATTTCTATTAAAACGGGGAGAAAATTATATCCATGAAAAACAACAAATTAATTCACTCGAACTCATTTAGTGGGGAACCGTTCGCCTCTATTTTTTTCGACGCGTTTGAAACGTTCAGTGTCTAGGCATATAATTAATCAAAGGATGTTTCAACAAAATCTTGACAATACGGGCAAAGTTCCAGCAGTACGGCGATACACGTATGGTGTGTTTCTATGTAGCTAATGCGATTTTTTTCAAACGCACGTGTTGGAATCGCATTGTTTGTAGCACAATTTAGATTTTAAGGGCTTGTTTCGCAAATTTCATTTAAGTAATTTTATTAAACAGCTAATGCAGATAGTACTCATTTTCTAACCATTTATTTGGGAGCATAGACTTGAGTGTCACTTTTGTATTTGGTGGGCTTATACATTTACGTGACGAGTAGCATTTCATCGGCCTTTAGTCTCATATAATATATAAATAAATAATATCAGACTACATATTATATACTGTCCTACAGGTGGGCACGAGCCACCTCTATTACAAAGAGGGTTTAGGCCTTAGTTAGTCCACCACGTTGGCTTAGTGCAGGTTGTCAGACTTCACATACCTTCGGAATTCTTAGAGAACTGCTCAAGTATGCTGGTTTCCTCACAATGTTTTCCTATCGCTATCGCCGCTTGACTAGGGTATCGCTGCTTTACTAGGCTATCGCCGCTTCAGGTCTCATGATGCTCAGGAATTAACTGGCCATAGTGCGTGCCAAATATGGCAAAAGCGTACATTGCCCTAATCTCACCTAGATATCGCAATTCGTATTATTATCGCTAATTCATTTGTATCTATTGCGAATCGACGTCGCTACGCATTTTGATAAGGGGAATTTGAATAAAAAAATCTAGCCGACCGGTACTGCGTTACGATAGCGTAGCGAAAGAGACAGCAATAGAACAACTTTCATTCATTTCGGTAACAATTTCGTGTTGTTATCGCATCGTCAGGTAGGGAGGGATGAAGGCAATCTTTTGCCATGTTATTTGGCATATACAATGTATTTCAAATGAAAGTGCTTCTTTGTTAAAAAGTTGCCGGAAATAGACATAATACTGTTACATACACGGGCTCTTACGAGAGACGTAATCATCTCCAAAAAAAAACTGCTCACCTAAAACACGGGATCAGCTTCTCAGCGTAAACACACGCTCTCTCCCACAACTGCATCTGAATGAGCGCGTCGAACGCGTGGTCAAGCGTTTGTGCGTGCATCACGTTCAGCGGATGCACGACCCCCTCCTGCCGGTCTAGACAGTACTTGCAAACGTCTACATCTGTGTTATTAGTTAGGGGAAATTTGCAATTATTCGAAGCAAACTGTCTGGACTCATCATCTGATAGAAATAACTCTAGTATTATATGATACAAAAATTCTGATTACAAAATGAGAGATAATTGATACTGAACTTATTTAACAATCTAGGAAAAATTATATTACTTAGAATACAAGCACTGGAAATTAAATAGGAAATTCGACGATAAACTTGGGAAGTATTTTTCTAAGTAATCATGTATCCCACAAAATTGATATTTGTAAAATATATTTATTACTAAGGAACATGGATGATCGATTATCGCTGATTATAGGAAATACCATCTCTGTCCAGTATCAAAATTATTTTGGTCCTTCGAACTAGGATTATCATTTCCTAAAGTTTTTTATTACTCAATGACGTTCGATGATGAAGAAACATTGTTATTTAGATTATTACTTTTAAAAGTAGATTTTTCACACAAATAAGAGAATAGAAGGTAATTATTATCGAATCGATGTAGAAACGGTATTCTTTAATCCGTGCTGTACTGAATTAGCTTGAAATACAGAAAAAAGCATAAATTCATTATTCTTTAGTATAAATAGTAAATTAATAGAAAGTTAGAAAAGGATACAGGATACAGACGCACCTTCCATACTTTTCAAATGTTCGTGAGTAAATTCCATGGTTTTTACAAACGTCTGTAAATGATTTTCTGTATACTTCGTCCCACATTCTTCGCAACATACCGAATCATGGCTGATAACCCCGTTCTTAGTGTCGGGAACAATATCTTCGCTAAAATCTTTGCCGCCATTTTCTTTACCGTTTTCTTGATTTTCCGATTTCCTGACTAATAACAAGTTTTCCTTCCATGGAATGTTGACCGGACTATCGCAGTCGCTGTTCAGACATTTAGCCGCATGCACGTATTTTATTTGGGTTTCGTCTAAAATTTACAATCAAATTAACAAATTGCTCATTTGAAATGTTATTGCATTCTTAAGCGCCCAGGCAGTTAGATATAGACGGAAGATAGGTTGCTGGTTATGCTTCGTGAATCACGATACAATGCGACGGACAAACATAATTATGGACTTTAATAAAAAAAAAAACTATTGTTAGCAATTAAATATTTTTGTGAGGGTATTTGTTGCGTGGCTTGCACATTTTACTATAAAAGCACAGGGTGTCTGAGAGATCGTGGCAGTTAAGCATTGACGCTCGTACCGTTCGGTTGGTTGGTGACATCTTTGTTAAAGTATTTCTGATTTCTGAAATATCAGTGGTAGATCTTTTTTATTTAAATCAAAATCGCTGCTGTTTCTAACACTATTCATAGTATCTTTTTTTCTGACAAAAAAAACTACAACACAGGCTCTACCATACTTGGTGAAAAATGACTGTAGTATCGCTTAACTGGCTAAGTATACCCAGAGGGACAGTGAGTTCCACCATTATGCAAATATTAGCTAGATAAACATATTTTTATCCTTTTACTAAAATATTATATATGTCAGCATGGAAAAGTGAGTCTAATAGACCTGATGGTAAGTTAAGTGAATATTTTCGGTCTTACTGAATATAACCGGCCGACACTGGAAGATTTATAAGAACGACCCCAGCGTATTTTTCTTAATCTTTAGCAGTCTTGATAGCCTAAAATTAGTACAAAACCGATGGCCTATTTGTCCATAACAAGCGATGCTACAGCGGACGCCACAAAGATGAGAAACAGAGCATGCGACATTAGTGTGCACATCCAAAGCATTTACCCATGCACCTGTGACACTGGCAAAGGAAATAGTAGTTCGTCAGGAGCTCCGTCTGCCGGTCGTAGGGAGTCTTCATCAGGTCAATGTACGAGATTCGAATCTGGGGAGGGAAACGATCAACCTTTAACATTTTTAAGATTACCAGTTTTTTATATAACCACTGAATGCATTTTGATAAAAAATGTATTTTCATTACAGATAAATACCCAAGGACTTTTATTGCTAGCAATGTTACACGCGAAAAAAATTTTCTGATATTAATGGTAAAACTCGACCAGGAAAATTACTTCCGACACGTTATGGTAAAATATGATAAACTAATCTTAAACTGACAATGTTAACATTATAACGAAAATGCAAAAGTGCAGCTCCTAAAGCAGATTTTTTATTTTCTTAGTATGTTACACATTGAAAGCATAATATTCCTTTGAGATAGAAAATACAACCAGACTTCCCCGACTTATAGTTTTTGGTACCTGTTTCCAGTCCAGTGTGGGCATGTCTTGTATGGCTCTGATGTTGATCGTCTTTCCGTCGAATGCCACCACGGCGTTGGGATCACAACTATGGTCCACGATCGATGACGCTAAATAAATACCCGTGCCTACGGAGTTCATGTCCGCGTCCAAGATCATGAAGCTGTTGATCACCATCTGAAAATATCAACGGTGGAGTTATTTAGACATATATACAAATGACTGCCTGACTACCTCTGTGGCGTAGTTGTATTACGGTACGACTGCAATGCTGAGGTCACGGGTTTGATCCCAGGTCGGGCAGTGATATTGGGTTTGCAATACAAAGCCACGTCTGTCTGTCTGTCTAAACGCGATAAACTCGAAAACTACCAAACAGATTTTCATACGGTTTTCTCAAATGGACGGATTGAATCAAAATCAAATCAAATCATTTATTTGTAAATGTAGATACATATTTACAATAGATGGTATAGTTAAATTTACTCCGCTACATTTTACTTAATATACAAGTATACAAATTTAGGGTTTTAAATTAAATAAAAGATACTAAACCATATTCTAAACCTTGTTCTAATATTTATAATTTATGACTCCAAGAATTCATCAATAGAGCAAAAGCATTTTTTTTTTTTTTTTTTATTGCTTTGAATGACGAGACGAGCATGCCGTTCGCCTGATGGTAAGCGATACGACCACCCATAAACAGTAGCAACACCATCCAGCACCTTGACTGACAAAATTCTGAGTGGCATTCCACTGCGCTCGTCATCCTGAGACATAAGATGTTAAGTCTCATTATGTCCAGTAGTTATACTGGCTACAATATCCTTCAAACCGAAACACAACAGTGCATGCACACTGTTGCTTGGCGGTAGAAATAGACATTGCGGTGGTACCCACCCAGACGGCCTCTTACATAATGAGAGACCTACCACCATTTATGAATGAGGATCTTTTTTAGTTTATTTTTGAATAAAATTACATTATTTATAGGAAATCTATATAAAAGGAAGGTTTATGTGTACAATTCATTAACGTTTTGTACGATAAAACATAGGTGTATAGGCTCTGCTACCCGTGCGAAGTTCGAGCGGGTCGCTAGTTCATAACCGGTCATTATTCGCTTGGCCAGATTCAGCCATGACGTCACCTGTCAATTAAGCAGACATCGTTTTTACACAGCGGCGCATAATGTTCTAGTCGAGTTTTGGCGGGAACTTGGAAGTGTCATGAGGTGCTCTTGTTTTAATTGATTATTTTGGTGATACTTAGTGTTATATTGCATAATTATGGTGGTATATTATCCAATATAGTTCTATTAAAGAGCTCAAATGAATTGGAATAATTGTGCTAATCAAGTGTTTTTTTGTTGCCGCCAAAACTCCTCGATAAACTCTTGGTAAGGTAGCCACTGCTTTACTTCGACATACTACAGATAATAAAAAAAGATAACCCAAACTTGACATTGGCCAAATGTGAACACAAGTACCTAATCAAAAAAAAATATGACAGCTGGCGAACTGCCGAATAGTGATTTGATAAAGACCAAAACCTCTCACCCGCCCATATATGCCCATCAGTTCCACGGTGTTCGGCAGCGATATGTCCCTCAGGAACTCGTACAGCACCCCGCACAGTGACGAGAAGTGATCCATTCGTTTCCTGTCCGCTTTCAAATCTGAGTAATCTGAAAACAAAAATTAAAATATTTTAAGAACCTATCTAACCTATTCCCAGTTCGTAATAATAAAATTAAGTTTATTTCAAACAATTTCGACTGCTTCAGTGACGTAGTTGTACTACGGTACGACTGCAATGCTGATGTCTCGGGTTCGATCCCCGGGTCGGGAAAAGTGGTATTGGAATTTTCTATTCAATATCACCCCGGAGTCTGGAATTTGTGCCCGATATGGCGATAGGCTCGCCATCTATCACATCATAGGACGGAATACGCACGGTGAATATTGAGTGCACTAGTTGCGCCTCTGCCTACCCCTTCGGGGATGAAAGGCGTGAGAGTGTGTGTGTGTTCAAACAATTTATTATAAAAAAAATACATTTGTTCTTAAACTTTACTTTTTATGAAAAATTCGTTGATGCATTATTTTATACCTCTACCTACTCTTCGAAGGGTTAAGCTGAGTGTAAAGCATAATTTGTCTCTCCCTAATGATTTACACTTTAAGCGATTATACCATAATTAAATAACTATTTTGTCTGTACAACATCACTTTATTATCGCTGTATTGGTGTTGTATAAATAAATAAATTATGAAGTAATGATCATTATGGATAAATATCAAATTTTAAAACAAAAATAAAATTAACACTCAAAAACTTATGAAGTATAAGCATGGTAAATTAGCATAATTATAGATTTTGTATCAGAGATAAGTGGACAGTTAGTCGCCAAAATTATAGACATGCATTATTACGGCTTACGCTAGGCGTGTGTACTTATTTTACAGTATACCTGCGGCCACATACCCGTCGCATCAAGCATTAAACGCACAAGGGTTTGCTGGCCGCAGTCAACGTGATAAAGGTCATGATATCGATCCAAAATAACAGGATAGGTACTGATACTGGTGGTAGGTCTCTCATTATGTAAGAGGCCATCTGGGTGGGTACCACCGCAATGTCTATTTCTACTGCCAAGCAACAGTGTGCATGTGTTGTGTTTCGGTTTGAAGGACATTGTAGCCAGTATAACTACTGGACATAATGAGACTTAACATCTTATGTCTCAGGATGACGAGCGCAGTGGAATGCCACACAGTACTTTGTAAGTCAAGGTGCTGGATGGTGTTGCTACTGTTTATGGGTGTCGTATCGCTTACCATCAGGCGAACGGCATGCTCGTCTCGTCATTCAATGCAATAAAAAAAAAAAAGGATAGAAGTTATTTTGGATGGTATTTCGTATGCGAGGGGCTCTCTGTGTAGATAAAGATAACACCGCAATATCTTTTTCTACCGGCAAGAAACAATATGCATGCATTGTTGTGTTCCGGTTTGAAGGACTTTGTAAGCAGTTTTTTGTCATGGCTTTACAGTCAGTAGCCTGACGCGAATCTGCTTTTCTGACCACACAGGACTTTCGGGCGAACGCTTTAGGCGCTTCAACCCTTTACATTTAAAGTAATTAATGATCATTATGAGACTTGACATCTAATGTCTCAGGGTGAGGAGCGCAGCAGAGTGCCACGCAGTACTTTGTAATTAAAAGTACTGTATGGTATTGCTACTGTTTATGGTTGTATTAGTATTACTGTTTACGCTTACCATCAGGCAACCGGCATGCTCGTTTCGTCATTCATTTGCAATAAGGAAAAAAAATGACAACTTACGCGACATCAAATCCTTCCACATCCTGAAGGAGGTGGCCGAATAGAACGCTCTGTGCGAGTGTCCGTCGCCGCGATTCAGCCGGTTTATCACTTTGGCCAGCATGCGCGCGCCATCTGGTATCACTTTCGGCGCCACCCTCTTCAAGTTTGCACATTCCCACTGGAAAATAGGTTTGGACAACACTTATTATCGTACGTAATAAGTATATACTGTACCTCATTGTTTATGTATTAAGTGCTATAGCCACTGAGGCACTGGGCGGTGGATCTATACTATACCAGCCCTATATTATATACTGCTCACTGCTGAGCACGGGCCTTCTCTACTACTGAGAGGGTTTAGGCCTTAGTCCACCACGCTGGCCTAGTGCGGGTAGCAGACTTCACATACCTTCGAAATTCTTATAAAGAACTTCTCAGGTATGCAGGTTTCCTCACGATGTTTTCCTTCACCGTTAAAGCGAGCGATAATTCACAAACAATACACACATAACTTTAGAAAAGTCAGAGGTGCGTGCCAGGACATTCGTCTCGGCAGTCCGATCCACTCCGAACTTTTTACCGGATTGCCGAAGGAGGGTTTTTTTTTTATTTAGGCCCCTCAAAACGCGAGGCCCTGGGCGGCTGCCCCGTTCGCCACCTCGTAAGGCCGCTACTGACTAAAGCAACAGTTAGTAAGAATGCAGGTATGTTAGTATGGATATTCCGAATAAGTTAGCAACATACTCTCATCGACAACCGATACTTTAATGTTAGGTACTTACATTTAGTACCAGTGAGATTGCTAAATTTGTTCATTCGTTTTCTAAAGGTCGACAACTTGTTTTGCTAGCGTTGGTCTATCCTATTTTTAACCCTCGACAGAAAAATATCTGTGTATCTTTATGTCTGTCTGTGGCATCGTAGCTCTCAAACGAATGGACTAATCTTGACGCGGTATTTTTGTTTGAAAGCTGATGTGATAGAGATGGTTTTTAGCTATATTAATTTATAAAGATCTGTTCAGACGTTTGAAGATTATCAGCTCATTTCCAACTTTCACAACTACGATTGATTTAAAATTTGTTGTACTGTGACTTTGGCAGTATTTTTAAGACATGTTAACCTTGACCTGATGCTGCAGCATCAAGTAGTCTGCGGGATACCAAACTCTGTAGCAAATTATAGCAGATACCTATAGCGTTTGTGGACTCATAATAATGGTCTCAATGAGTAGGTGTTAGATAGTTGACTATCAAGGATCCATGATGGAGAATATAGTAATTTAAAAAGTTAGAAATAAACATTTAAATAACCCCCGATGCGACGACGCTTGGGTCAAAATATTACTGGGTACTTAAACGACAGACACTTTAATTTTTTTACTTTTTAGAGGATTTTGTGTCGGGGTTTATATGAATTTCAATTTAATTTTCAGCTTAAATAAACTAAGATTAAACAGCCATCACCGTGTACCATGAATGAACGTGTGAAGAATGAATTTCAACAGTCTAAACCCTAGCGTATAGAAAGTAGAAATTTCGACCTAAAGTAGGTATAGATCTACAAAACACCACGTTCCAAAATTGTATCTAAATTAAATCATCGACATTCAGTTGAATGAAAACCCCATTACTATGTTATCGTACGTTAAAACAGTAAACCGGTTTTGATTTAAATGCATTGACGCAAACGTTTTAAAAGTGTTAAATATAGCGTGTTACGCAACTAAAGCGTGAGGAGAAATATGATGGATCATTGAGGTATCACTTATGGCAGGCATCCAAGAAACGAATCGAGACAATAATATCTATACACTAGCATTGCGCGCGGCTCCGCCCGCGTGGAAAAGTTTTTCCGGGGTAAAAAGTAGCCTATAGCACTCAGGAGTAATGTAGCTTCCTATTAGTGAAAGAATTTTCAAAATCGGTCCAGTAGTTCCTGAGATTAGCGCGTTCAAACAAACAAACAAACTCTTCAGCTTTATATATTAGTTAGATATAATGAAACAGCAGAACCCAGTGTGTCTGTAAATTTAAATAAAAGTAATAAAAAGTTTTTTTTAAAACCTTTTATTTAAATGCTCTAAAAAGAAAAAAAATACTTTAAATTGAATCAAACTTTGTTTAATACTATGTAGAAATAAAAACTTGTCGCGGGATTTTCTTTTGTCAAGATCAAGTTACGTAATTATTGCATTATCTACACAATCTATCTGTCTGCTTTCTGTTTGTTTGTAAGCGCACATCTCCGCAACTACTAAACTAATTTACATGTTGTTTTCACAGGTGGACAGTGGAGTATAATTAGAAGCAGAATATAGGCTTTGTTTTAATATAATCGGATGTCGTAAAAATGTTATCGTCATTTAAAGATATTTTCAATTTACTTTGAAACTTTTGTTTATATTCTTTGATTATTTTCTTTGAATAGATTTCATTTCCATATGGATTTAGGTGAAAACTAGCTTCGTTCAGGACTTCGGAGGAAACAATTCCCGTTACATAATGATTGTTTTTTTTTTTGCGATAAAATTTAACGTAGTTTTGCATAATATTATAATGAAATCTGAATCAATATTAGCTTAGCCCTATAGGTGATACGCAATTGAGAGTACTATTTTATTATATACTAGACTTTGATCGCGGCTCCGCCCGCGTGAATGTGCTTTATAATTTCCCAGGATAAAAAGTAGCCTGTGTTACTCGCTGCTAATGTAGCTTTATATTGGTGAAAGTCATACACACAAAAATATAAATCTTTCCTCTTTAAAATATGAGTATAGATATTGTTAATGAAGTAATGAAATAGTTTCAAAACCGTAAGTCTTTTCAATCCATCCGAGAAGTCTGAACATTTGTTTTCCATATAAAGTCACCCATATTTCGCAGGTCAACGCTCCTAATAAATAGTTATTAAACGCTCATCCACAATATAGGTGACGGTCATCTAATTGTGTTATCTAACAAAAAAGTAGAATTAATGGGGAGTATTTTTACATTTCCTGAATCTAATAACCTACGAATCTTTAATTAGACTAGTCGGTAGCGAGTAGCGACAGAAATACACGACGTCCACGCAACGACTACTGCCAGGAATGTTGCCAAATTTATATGACATTTGTATTATGTGCTAACAACTTTTTAATGATTTATGATGGAATAAAATTAACAATGTCTTAAGTTTAATGCCGCAATAAAATGTTATCTAAAATATGCATCAATTTTTTGTGTTTAATTTCAGCTTAAGTTATCAGGCCTTATTTCAAGGGAATGCAACAAGAAGCAACAGAGGCGGAAGTTGTATCTTATAAATAACTAGACTTCTGCTCGCGGCTTCGCTCGCGTGAAAAAGTTTTTCCGGGATAAAAAGTAGCCTATGTGTTAATCCAGGATCTACCCGTGTGCCAAATTTCATCGAAATCCGTTCAGTAGTTTTTGAGTTTATTCGTTACAAACATACTTACATACAAATCTTTCCTATTTATAATATTAGTATAGGTGTGTATTCAAAGTTAATAAATATTTTGCCACTATGAAAGCAGAGATATTTTTTCATGTGTTAAAAAAATCGTTATGGCATTGAATGACGAGAGGAGCATGCCGTTCGCCTGATAGTAAGCGATACGACTGCACATAAACAGCAGTAGCAACACCATACAGCACCTTGAGTTACAAAGTGCTGTGTGGCATTCGACTGCACTCGTCATCCTGAGATGTAAGATGTTAAGACGACAGCGATGTTAAGGCGACGGAAGACGGTGTCATGCAAGGCAAGAACCCACGAATCATAAGACCCCCCATGTGAAAGCTATAGCTACCCCCGTGGTTGTAGCACAAGTAAGCACTACAAACTTTGTACAATTCTTGAAGGGACTTATGGTCTTACAATGTCTAGACTCGGAATTATTTTTAGTAACACACAGATCAATAAGTTATAAATAGTTTATATTCACCTTATGGTCACCCCAAGCATCTTTTTGGCATGATCGTCCACAGTAGTGAACAAACTGGCATCCAGAACACTTCAGTACTTTAACCCTGAAACATTCAGTCAATATAACTTGTTTGATTTATACCACACTTTCAATTGTTTGTTGTGAAAATTTGATTGTTTTTTATAAACTTTATTTACAATGTGATTCAAATAACAATAGGATAGACTTTGCGCCATGTTGTGACATCTAAATAATTAAATATTATATTTAGCTAATTTTGCATTAACATTTTTATTTAAATTTGATGTAACACTCAATTAGACAAAATAAAATAAACGTAAAAACGTAAAACGTATGTAATCCTCCTAGCCAGTTTCGGCCAGGAGATCAGCCAGGTACGTAGGAGATATTATAGTGCACAAGTGTGTGCGCAATACACAGGTGCACTCGCTATTCCTTCACTCTCATAGTCCGGTGAGACGGCAATCCGACATGACCAGAGAGACATCAGGCGCAGGACCAACGGCTTTACGTGCTTTCCGAGGCACAGGGGGATCACACCGCCAACTTCCTGACTCCGAGCTGCGACTGAGTAATTTTTTTAAGATGGAAAACCCAGTCTCAGTGTTTTTAACTCGACCCGGAATTCGAACCCAGGACCTCAGCGCGCAAATCATACTCGTAACGCGTACGCAATACAACTACGCCACCGAGGCAGTCACAAAATAAAATCTACCGTTATTGATATGCAATATGTTTTCTATGCAAATTTTGTCCGTTGCAAGTGACATTTGACACATAAAGGTCATTGACGTTCCTATGCTTATTTGAATTGCATTGTACATGGTGTATTTTTGTCTTCCTTCACAGCAATACAAACTAAAAAAAATAGTTTTTTGAAATACCTGATTTGGTACATCTTATTTTATGTACTTAATTACTAGAGATAAAAAGGTCCTATAGAAAGCTACATAATACATGTTTCTTAAAGAGTGCATATACATATTTTAAGAGAGGAGTCAAATCTCTTGGTTAAAGTTACCTTAAAATTTAAAGTTTGTTTAACTTAACTTGGGATCTTATAAAGCCACACATTGAACTAATTTTTAAACACTAAAATAGTATACTAAGTATTCTATTGAAGCAAATTATTCATGTGTTTCTACTTGTTAATAATGGGCTGTTTTTTGTTTCCATTTTAATCTGCTTAACAGTGAAAAAAGAATACGATATTTTATATTACAACTTTGTCATAATGTTTACTTACTTTTGTAAACAATTATCGCACCGGTTTCCTTGTTCCTTTGAAGACAGAACGAACGCGAAGGGCTGTTCCGACAGTAACAAATCACCGGATTTTATTGAAGAATTGGTGTTCCTAACTCTGTTCTTCATTTTTATACGCGAAAAGAATAAAGTTTAGTTTTCTAAGTTACGAATAAGGAATGTTAGCCTACACTACCTATGTTAAAATGTCGAAATGTTATTCGACTTCGCCACCTGCCGTTCCAAAATTAAACCTCGCAATATCGGTTACATTATTTTTAGTAAAGGCGCGACCGCAGCAGGCGTGAGAAATATCAAAACGAAAAATAAACAAAAAGACGCACTATTATTAGAATAACATTTCGCATCAAACAAAAAGCCAGAGGGCGAAGCAGCAAGCGATAGCGAACAATTATTTGACATTACTGACATTTCTCATATGACCATTTGACATTGTATTCAGGATTGCTAGTGATAATTCCCTAAAAAGTACGCACCAAAGCATGAAATTTGACCAGTATTAAAGGTACCCATATTTGTCTGTTTATCCAACCTTAAAGTTATCTTTTGAATAATAATCACTGAGTGGTAGGGAGGTAGGTAGTGGTAGATGTGGTGGTAGGTCTCTCATATGTAAGAGTCTACCTGGGTAAGTACCACCGCAATGTCTATTTCTACCGCCAAGTAGCAATTTGCATACACTGTTGTGTTCACAAATAATAATGCCCAACTGGAAAGCATATGAAAATATTTATGCCACGGTTCGGCTAGCACTAATTGGGCGTTTTTTTTAGTAGGTAAAATAATTACAGTAAAAAAGTACTCTTATTAACATAATTATTCAAAGGAAAAAGTCTGTTAACGCTAGAGTGGGTGCGTGGGGAGCATTTTGCCGCTCATATTTATTTTATTACACAGGAATATTAATCTTATACTTTGACAGCAAGGAAAGATTGTATGTACTAGCCGCGTCCTTTATATTGTCTAATCAAATATACGATTTTGGTACATTTGGTTTGGGTCATCAATATTACTGACAACCATATTTAAAAGTAAAGGCTGGCAACGTTAGCCCGTAGAACGTTTTTATCTGTGTGCCACACGTGTCCTATCCCTATGTGTCAACTGACAGCTGTTGTCATTATTATGGTTGTCATTCACGTTTTGACATGTGACATTTTTGTTGTTTGTAAGAACTAAGGTTAGGAAATAGGAATTTAGGATAGCAGAATTTTAATATTTTTCAGTAATTTTAGAGCCAAATACAAAATTAACATGTCGCTGATTATGACAAAAGCTGCACTTGCTGTAAAAAACGCAGAAAGCAACTTCCAGTTCGTAAAATTCGAGGCATATAAAGCTAAGAAAAAAGATCCCAATGAAAGTAATGAAATGAGTGATCGTAGAAAGGATGCCCAACAATACTCAAAGAAAGATATAGACCTAAAGAAAATAAGACATGAAGTTGTGAAGTTCGGAATGTCTGGATTTGATGCTACGAAAAAGGAAGAGGCGAAAATTGCCCTTGCAGTGAGTTTAGGTTAGGTTATATCATTATTTACACAGATTTTATTACAGATTATTCTTACATATTTATAAATTATAATCTCTGTACTAAGGCTTCTTGCCTTGTTATATTATTTAAGAGTGGGAATCAGTGTACTAATTTAAAAGGTGGACAATTTTCACTCAATATATATTCATCATCATCATCAGCCACATGACGTCCACTGCTGAACATAGGCCTCCCCCAAAGATTTCCAGATGGACCTGTCAAAAGCGGCCCGCATCCAGCGTGCTCCTGTTACCCTTATCAAGTCGTCTGTCCACCTTGCAGGTGGATATAAATGAATATATATTGCTCCACTTTTATTAAATAGATACTAGCTTTTGCCCGCGGCTCTGCTCGTACGAAAAGTTTTTCTGGGATAAAAGTCCCGCTTTATATTTTCGTGGGATAAAAAGGAGCTTATAGCACTCAGGAGTAATGTAGCTTCCTATTAGTGAAAGAATTTTCAAAATCAGTTCAGTAGTACCAGAGATTAGCCTCTGCAAACCTACAAATAAACTATAATTTTATTCCTGTTTCTAATATTATTAGTGTACATAGGTTATATAAGTAACTAGTATTGTTCGCTGTTCCACCAGTGTGAAAAAGTTTTTCCAGGATAAAAATATTTTCCCAGGATAAAAAGTAGCTTATAGCGCTCAGTAGTAATGTAGCTTCCTATTAGTGAAAGAGTTTTCAAAATTGGTTTAGTAGTTCCTGAGATAAGTGCTTTCAACCAAATGGACAAACAAACTCTTCAGCTTTATAATATTCGTATAGATATGTCTTAATAATAACAAATTTTGAGTTAGAAACTGAGCCTTTCAATTCTCCAATTAATTTCCAGGTGCAAAACCACCCAAAGGCAAGTACATAAACTACAAAGAATTGATGAAAAAAAGGAAACAGGAGAAGCTGAAAGAGCAAGAAGAAAAGCAGTTGATGGCTTCAAAGACTATGCTGAAGTCTGTGGGCAAAAAGAAACAGAAAGGCACCAACAATGATGTTGGACATTTGTTGACTGGATACGGAAGGGTAAATTTTATTTATTTGTGTATTATATTATTAGTAAGAAGTAAGATATCGTTGGGAATAGTACAAAACCGCGTAATTAGCACTGGTAAATACCGCGTAAGTGACGAAAAAAGCTTAATTGAAACTGATATTTACAACACTAAACTTATGATTGATAATACCAACTTATTTTTTTCACCTTCACAGTATTTATCAATGTTATGCGGTATTGCACTATCCCCAACAATGTGTAACTTACTTGACTTAATACCAAAGGTATGTATTTGTTTTACTACTTACTACTGAACTGATCTATAGCACTCAGGAGTAATGTAGCTTCCAATTAGTGAAAGAATTTTCAAAATCGGTCCAGTAGTTCCTGAGATTAGCGTGTTCAAACAAACAAACAAACTCTTCAGCTTTATATATTAGTATAGATTGGATGTTAGAACTCAACAGCAATGAGGCTATATAGTTGCTGGGACTCAAGGTCAGGTTATGCAAAGCTTAGGATCAATTTTATTTTTTCTATATTTTGCTTCCATTTTATATAAAGTTTTTTTCTGTTGCAGGTACAGAAAAAAGACTTGAAAAAAGATGATAAGACACAGAATAAGAAGAAGAACAAGAAAAGAAATAAAGTTGTGTAATATTATATAGATTAATTGTAAATAAAATATTTGAAATGGTTTTAAGTTTTTAAATATTTTGGATATAAAACAAAGTGAAAAAGTATACTTAATCTATTTTTTATCTTGCTACAATTAATATAATGCAATGTAGAAGACAAGTGTATAAACGAAAATGTACCTACTTATAACAAAAAAAACATAATTTTTAGTTTTGCATGAGCTATGAAATACCATTATTAAATATATTTTTTATAAAAAGTAGTTATTTAACTACATCTTTCTTGCATAAAATAGTTCACGATTCATACCAGTAAAGTTATGAAGAGGCCCAGTTAGTGTATATAGTACCAACTTCATGTAGAAGTTTTATCCATCCTGCGATATGAGAGAAATTCGAGTTTTCGAATTTCTCTCGCTATATCGGGTACAAATCTATTTTGTGTAATATGGCCTATTCCAGTGGTATTTAACCTTTTTGCTATACCTACGGGCCACAAGACTTCTTATGCCCGATTTCTGAATCTCCCAGTTAAACTTTCAACAACTATTGATCCATTAAAGTTAAACTTAAGATAAACGTCGGTTGACTTTCACTGTGTTTCTGAACATATAATGAAGCATTCGATAACTATGAAGCTGACAACCAGTTCCTTATTTTGCTATTAGATGGCTCTTTTTTAGCAGTTGACTTTAAAATGGATTTTATTACAAAAGTTCGTAACTAATAATTATTTTATATACAATAATAACTTATTTTAACATATATCAACGCCTAAACATTATTTTAATTTTATTTTGTGGTAATTTGTTATTTGTCTCTGGCTGATGAATGACATCATTGCCGAATTTAAAAAAAAAGTCAAACAATTCAACAAAATGTCTTTATGTCATGTTAGCACTAGTTTGATAATTTGTGTTTTATGTCGTTTTATTTAGAATTTGAGAATTTATAACACAACTGAAACTGTTGTGATTGGCCGTATCAATTATGTTCCTCTATATTGTAAATAATATCTATCAAGTTGCCGTCGTTTGTGACAAAATGACACGTCAAATAGTTATGGAACAGATAAACGGCAAAAATTGGCCAGTTAAGTTAAAGTAAGTTTAAGCTGAGTTTAACTTGCAGTGCGTGGTTCAGAAACGCAATTTCATGGGTTATCGAACCAATAGCGCTAACGGATAGATAAACTGCCGTCAATAGTACTTCAGAAACCGGCCATTAGCTATGGTGCCTTGGGCCGCAACGTTAATTCATTGACCTATTTAAGTGTCTAAAAAGGGAGTTTTGGCGGGAACTTGGAAGTGTCATGATGTGCTCTTGTTCTAATTCATTATTTTGGTGATACTTAGTGTTATATTGCTTAAATAATCGTGCTAATCAAGTGTTTTTTTTTTGTTGCCGCCAAATCTCCTCGATAGTCTTGGTAAGGTAGCCACTGCTTTACTTCGACATACTACAGATAATAAAAAAGACAACCCAAACTTGACATTGGCAAAATGTGAACACAAATGCCAATAAAAAAAAAAGTGCAAAAACGTAACTATTTAACGTTTTATTTATTATATTAAAAAGTATGCACATTTAACGCAAGCGCTCTAGTCTTATAGGGTTAGCATACAGGTCAAGTGATATTGGGAACAATTTCTTTAGTTTTAGTAATTTTTTTAAAGTCTGGTGGGCCCAAAGACATTAAACAGTATAGTTATAGACCGGACATCAGACCAAATTTTTCGTCCAAAAGTTATTACCAATCAAAGAGAATTTACCAATTGACATGTCCGTGTAACAAGACGTCTCAGAATGCTTTAATTTTGTAAAGAAAACAATATTTTGGAAGGATATGCCAATATACGCATTACGACCCTGTCAAAGTATGTTCTAATGAATTTTACATAGGTATTTTATTATTTCACGGTAGATTGAGTTACTGACGAACAGGCTCAATATTTTTATATGTCAACTTTCCCAATGTCGGCTCTATATAATCTTAGAACTTTGGGTGGGCCACTTGCATTAGCTCCGCGGGCCGCAGATTGGGTATAGCTGGCCTAATACCTAATGCCTCATCACACCTAATGCACGCCCATGCGCGGGGGAACATTGGTCGCGGGGCGAGGCACACAGTTCAGTGTGTATACCTCTTGGTTGAAAAACACATTGAGGCCTAAAAGGGCCCGCGAACATTTCCGGGCACCCTCTCTTTCCGCCCATCCTGGGAACCTACCTCCCTTCCATATTCCTCCTCCACTCCCCTCCCAGGCCCCTACAGTCTTCAAGCCGGGGGACTCCAGTATCCCATTCGCAGGTTTCCCCTGGTGTTGACTGCAGGATCGCCTACCTCTAAAAAAAGGAAATAGTACCTAATGCCTATTTCTTAAATTAAACTTCGTTGAAATATAAAAATCATTAACAAATTGATGTATTTCTAGGTAGTTTCATAGTGTGTGTCGATAAGTCTAATTAATTGAGTAAGTAATTAACCTATGCAATTAGTGTCATTTAAGTGACGAAAAATTAGTCATATTTACCACTCATATTAGGAGTATCTTACTACCTGTACCCTAATGGTGATCATTAATTAATAAGGTCCTTATAACATGTAATTATATGACCATCATAACTACTGCATATTAATAAATCGATATCAATTAGGGCACCAATTAATAAATTGATGATATTGATGGGGTGGGGATCGATATTTCGTTTAAATAGGTCTGCAGATTAATGAGAGTTATCACAACCAATTTGTATTTCACAAAGCATACTTACTGCAAAAACTATCATGGAACTGCATCTGCATTTGTCTGTGGCTTTCCGCGCTTTAGACAGAAAGTGGGGCACACCAGTGGACCTAGACACTGGTAATGAGATAGCTACTTGTCTGCCTGCTGTAGTAGACAGATCAACTACTACATTTTCTTCGGAAGACTTCCTAAGGGCAAGAAGGCCTAGGCCGAAACCCTATTCCCGCACTCAGGAGCCAAGGAAACGGAAAGAGAACATCAAGCGGAACGACTCCTTCGGTGATATCTCCTCATCAAGATTACCTAGTTTAGACGATCTGAACTGTAATTCATATTTGAGTGCCGAAGATATTCTTATAAAAAATCTTATTGAAGAAAGACAAAACGAAGTATTCGAAAAAGAATCTACTTCTATGACATCGTTGCTGTCGATATTTAATGGAAAAAAGTCGACTGTATTTAAGCAGTTAAAGAAGAGTGCTGTTGCCTATATTGAGAGGTGTAAGGATAGAAACTAATAATAGGTACTTACACGAACTTTGATCACAATATATGTAGTACAGCAATTATTTAAGAACCTTCTATGTTATCGTATTTGTAAGATAGCATTATTTATTTTCTATGTTGATTTGTACAGTGATTTTGACGCAATAAAACAAGTTTGTTGAACATTAAATATTTTTTAATTGAAAATAACTAGGTATAATCGAATATGTACAATAATATAAATACAAGAATACATAATTATTATGCCGGCAAGTTTCATTATGTTACAATAAATAAAGTTTTAACATTTCATTCAAAAACATTATGCATTACACATGTAAACTTAAACATAAGGTTCAAAGTATTTAATAGCAGTCGTCATAGGTTTTTCGTTGAGTTTGTTCGTTGTTAAAGGATTTTTGACTCTCATCTTAACATCCTTTGGCTTCAAGACGTTTTTGTGGTTTGCGCTCGGTGGTCTCATGAGATAGTTCTTGCTGGGTGTGAAAATAGACTTGGAACTAAGGCCCGATGTTTCCAAAAAGAAGTCGAAAGACCCTTTCATTTTAGGGGCAGTTTTCTCTTGGTTATTTAAAACCATCCTAGGTTCGCATTTCACAGTATTGTAGGATCCACTGTTGCTCCCAGACGAGTTGCTCGACTCAATATCCGAATTTCTTACAGATTCAGTCTCTAAATTTTCTATATTAGAAAGGAGATCAGGTTTATTTGATAGCTTACCATTCTTTGACGAGCCTTTGTTCGATGAAGTCTCGTGATTATCAAGGGTCATTTCTCTGATATCGCCATTATTTTTAATATTGTGCTGCTTTTCCTTGTTGGTTACATTAGTAACTTGCTCAGTAATAACATCAGACATAGAACCATCGCTGCTACCAGAGCTTATACGATATTCCTCAGCTACAATACTGCCGAGTTCATCATCTATTTTGAATTCTTCAAAATTCTGTGACAAGTCAAATTTATCGATATCTTCAAAATATTCAGCTTTATGTAGCTCAGCATTGGGTTGAATCTTATCGGCTCCACGGTTAAACTGATGGTCTAGTTCAGTTAAATTTATCTGCTTACCGCCTATCTTTCCGCCTTTGTTAATCTCAGACAAAATAGAAGAGACTGTATTTCCCATTTGAATTGAAGCGCGAGGGTCCAATTTCGGTTGCAGTGGGTGCATGGTGAAATTATTTAGGTAACTGTCTGTGGTTTTATGGAATGAAATATTTTGATCTTCATTCGGCTTGTCATCCTCATCTGGAATGATGATCTCGGTGACTTGTGGGAGTTTAGGTATATCTTTATCGCTAATCTTGTTTTGGATCCTTGGCAAAGATACCACTTTGGCCACACTGTTTCTCTGACCTATCGCATGCACCGGGTACTGTTCGTTGTGGATCTCCACCGTTGGCTGTGTGAGCAGCAACTCTCTTTTACAAGTGCTGACTACTGGAACATTTATCTCTGAAATGGAGCAGTAGTCCGGTTCGACATTGTTAACAGTTGCCACATGTCCCACTTTTCTCATCTTAACGTCTGCAACCCGTTGAATAGCCGCAACGGCTTCAGAGTCTAACGGTTCCGTCGTCGACTTGACAGCATTTTCAGCTTTCCATTTAGCTGAAAGATTCTTTGGTTTAGGCGGCAGTGCAGGAGGAGTTCGTGGCACTTTTCTCTTATTGAAAATCTTCATCGTGGCGGAATCACTATCAACATTCCTATCTGACATATTATTATTTTGTCGGTTTTCTATGGTGGCAGCGATGTTTTTCACTATAGAGCCTCTGATCTTCGGTATATTAGTTTTCTCATTAGGGTGTACTGAGCGCGGTAGTGGCACAAGTTTCGTTTCAGTCGATTTAGTAACAATGGGTTCGTACTCATTACTGTAAATGCTTTGCACTTCATATTGGTAACCTTGTGCAGTATTTGGTACTTCGTAGGAATGTTCAGAAGCAGTTTCTAAACTGAACTTTACGATTTTATTGAGTCTTTTATCAGGTCGCGGTAATGATTGAGTATTGTTGGGTCTCATTTTATCATCGTATGAAATACTGTTTAACGTTGAGAACTGAACGCGTTTTGTTGTAGCCTTGGGACTAGGCGTTTCGCTTGACTTAGAATTGTCGTTGCTGCTATCATCTAATGAATTTTGTAATAATATTTGATTGACACATTCCAATACTGGATTGTTCTTATATATTTCATTGGTGGGGCACTCATCGGCGTCACTTGTGCTGGCGTACCAATTCTCATTAATTTCCGCAGCTGCTGCTTGTTTGGTCAAACTGGACTGTATGTTATTGTTTTTATCATCATATCCAGTGCCAAACATTTCGTTGTTAGAGTTTTTCAACATGCTATTGCATAATACTTCGTTTTTGGCTGACACTACTTCAGAAAGAGGCTGTAACCTATCATTATAGCCAACCATTAAGAGGTCGTCGGCCGACTTTGATTTGTTGCTCAGAGACATGCTTTGCTCCAGACAGTCAGTTTCTTGTTCCTGATCACTAACGTTACAATACCACGGCTTTTCGGTCTTATCTTCATTAAGAACATTGTTCAAGAACAATTGCCTGTTTGCCTTTATTTCGTCAGAACCCTGTCTTTTTATACCATGTAACCTTTCCTTTTTGGTCGAAAAGGTTTTTTCCGAGTCACTGGTATTATTTTCAAGTTGTTTTTTAGCCGCTTCACCGATGAGTTGATCGATTTTTAACGATGCTCTTCTTATATCATTCGCTATTTGGCTTGCCGTGATGTCAGTTTCATCTTGGTTTACTTGGTAGCTCATGCTTAGGCATTCTTCTGCACTGCTGCTATTATTAACCTGGTTGTTGTAACATTTTTGAAGATTATCGGCGTACTTATTATTCTTTCTGCCAGAATATTTCCTCGACCTTCTGAACACATCTCTCCTTACAAAAGCTTGTTTATTCTTTATAAATGTTCCCTTACTGCTAAGGCTTGCATTGTTACCTTCCTCACTGGAACTAGTATTACCATACACTACATCAGACTTCGGCAACTGGAAGCTCTTACTTAACCTAGTATTTTTTTGGAAAACCGGTGGCGAATTTCTTTCACGATAACTGCAGCTCCTCACAAAAGTGTTCTGGAACCTTGAATCAGTGCTCTCTAAACTCTGGAATTCCGGATCAGTCTCAATGTTAGTTTGTTCACTCGTGAAACCGAGGAGTTGTTGGCAGTTACTGCAGTATGACTTCCTGGCTTTGAGCTTTGCTATTTCTTCTTGCTGTGATTTTATGATTTTCTCTTTTTGTTGCAACGCGACATGGATTTGCTTCTGTTCTCTGGTGAGACGGGACTCCAATAAAACTAGTGAACGTAGTACTAAGGCCAGCTGGTCTTGTCTGAGCCGCCTTTCTTGCGCTGTCTGCTTGTCTCGAGCAGCGAGGGCCTGGTTGGCCTCCACGAGCTGATGCCGCTGTTTGAGCACGGACTCTGACTGCTGCTGCAGAGCGTTCCTCACAGCATCTAACTCGCGCCGGAGCTCCATTGCTTCTGAGCTGCTATCCATCTGTAAATAAATAAAAAAAATATGTAAATAAAGCGTCTATTCAAATAATAATTAATAGAATTATTGACAGTCAGGCTTCAAAAGTCACCTTCCAATACAAATTAAATGTCAAGAATGATTGGAGCACGATTGAAAAGGACCTAATGTCTCCAATGACGATGCGACTTTGTGAATGCATAAAGATTTCTTAATGATTACTATCGATTTATTGATGACAATGTTTCCTTTGAACAAAGTCCACGGCGCAATAGTGGGCCAACTGGGTCAGCGGTCAACAAGTGTATCAGCTGTAAAAATAATGAATGCGGCGTCTTTGATTTCGACAGATTGCAAAAACGAATAGTAAACATGTTGATTTTATACGTACAAACTAAACGATAAAGACGGCTTCCTTAAAAACAATTGTTTTGGTGAAAATATTAGCTTAGATTACCATTTATTTTCCGTTGTTATTATTTACGTATTATATCTAATTGATAAGCTAATTACCTACTTCGCAATCATACGATAAATCAGTAAACAATGTTTGCTTACGATATTGAAATATATAAAAGATCTTTGCACACTGAACATATTTATCGCCAAGATCAATTTTAATTTATTTTTGTTCACAGTTTTGATATGTGCTGAAACATTATAAAATGCCACCATTGTGACGACACAATATGACTGTTTGTGCGATATCTTATAACTCGAGGGAAATATAGGCGTTATATACAATGTCGTACGCATACTCACGCCTTTTATCCCCGAAGGGGTAGGCAGAGGCGCAACTAATGCACCCACTTTTCGCCATTTTTATTCCGTCCCATGATGTGATAGGCTCGCGCCTATCGCCATATCGGGCACAAATTCCAGACTCCGGGCTGATACTGAATAGATAAACCCAATATCACTTTGCCCGACCCGGGGATCGAACCCGAGACCTCAGCATTGCAGTCGTACGTAATACAACTACGCCACCGAGGCCGTGCAATGATGTGCTAGCATAAAAAAACATCAAGTTGATGCACATCGCGATATCTTAATTGAGTTTTGTGTTAGGTACAAAAAATTGCAATATCTAAAACATTACTTATACGCATGCATTAAAGTAAAACGTCTAGACTGTTAAATTGCCACCTGCGCAGCTCATTTCACCTTACAACTTGCAAAATTTTAATTCATTTTCAACCATTGAATAGAACATAAGCATCACACCTAAAAAGGCATTGGCGTTTTCATTAAAAATGATATACTCTGAACATTTCGAAACACATCGCACTGAAGTGTTTACCATACAAAAGGCAAGTAAACGTATTTGAACACGTGCCACGATAATAGAACCGTGGTGTATTAGTAATGAGTTACAGGCTACCACTCGTTAGCGATAAGCACCCAGTGAGCGCTAACGGTAAACACTGATAACAAACGTAACAAGAATTTTATCGATCGCTCCAGAACTTTTTGGACCTATTTTTAACGTCATGTTTGGGAGTTAGATTTGTGTGGGCTGAGTCACGTATTGACGAATCTGTCAGATTTGTCAATATTTGATATTATCAATAATGACACAGCAACAGATGAATACTGGTTTTCTATTTTTATTACACCAAGATACTAAAATAGTGGTTTCTAATTTCTGTCAGAATTTAGTAACACGCGAAAACGCCGACTTGGCCTGTCTCGATTCTCTCGAAATACTAATAAGTAATACCTACTTATATTAAGACTGGCAAGTAAAATTGTTAGTAAAAGTAACATCCGAATTAAATTCTAAATTCGAATTTAAAACTCGATCGCTAATTAAACTGGTATTATTGTAGGCCGAAGATAGGAAGTAACGGTCGTTGACACGTGATAGCGGGGAAGTGACGGACAGAACGACAAAACAATAGATATTAGATACTATTAATAGCTTGACACGTTTGTCGATCGCGTGGATTCCGAAGAGCGGCGGGTGTTGCCGTAGGACGTGGTTGAATCAAGGTCGGAGAAATATAATCCACTGGTGGTTAAATGTAGATGCTAAAACACAAATACTTACGTCACTTATTAGGTACTGTTGAGTTATATACAGTTCACGGCGTGTTTACTAGTTCAAATCGGCCATAATATTACCTTTGTATTATGATGATGTCATTAAATTCTTAATTGCCCTTAATTATACTAATTCAACAATCAGTAAAATTTTATACACATGTAGGTATTTTTTCTACTAGGTACCATTATATTTGTAAAGATTTGGATTTCAATGGCTGGTTCATTGATAGGTACGAATAACAAAGTAATAGGAGAAAAACGAAAGAAGACATTTTGTCGAAAAAGAAATTCACGAAAGGGCAGACCATTAAAAGCGAGTAAATGGCCACAACTCTAAAGTAGCAGTTGTAATTATACAATCACGCGTTCACGCCAAAACGTGAATCTGGGAAAATCGAAAGTGGCCACCGCACCATTTCAGGGCCTATTGTGCTTCTCTCCAATTCGTTCTTGTTAGAAACTCATTTCAGATATTAAATTCGTGGAAAATATTCGAAAGTAGCTTTATTATTTGCCTTTGATATAAAATATTAACGAGGCCTCTTAATGACGCGATATAAAAGTTCAATTAAAGATTGATGCAGTAAAATCTCATGCTGTGTCCACGTTTCCACGAGGTACAGTTGCGGGAAAAAGACTGTTTGCTAATAAAATTGGAAGACCAAATTTTTACAGCGCATAAGCTGTTTGTGGTGACAATTTATCGGAGTCCATTTCTATCGAAATGACGTTATCATGAATTCAATCTTCCGGGCTATTCAATTTCTCGTTTGATTTATACATTCCAAAGGCATTGCTATCTTTGGATATCGGATCGTGTTTAATGCTTACTTGTTTATGGTTGGCGTGTTAGAGGCTGGTAATTATAACCTTTTTAGTAACGAAGACGACTTGCGTTCGTGCATTCGAAGTTATGTTTTGCAGTTTAGATTTTGTTTATTTTATTTTTAACGAGGTGCTTATTTGGTCCAGCGTAAATCAATGTGTAGGTATTTTGTTTAAAGGGGATATAGATATACTTCATGATTGACTCATTGCTAACTTCAAAGGAACACTACATATAGCATTGGGGGTACTTTATTACCAGTCTAAAGTCTTGCAATCATCCTATTTCTTAGAATATAGGCAATCAAAATAACAACGCAAAAGTCCAATCTTGGAACAATATCGTAATTCTCTGGACAACAAAATATGGCCATGCAACCTAACGGTGTAAGAGCTCCACAATCCAAAGTTTTACAAAACTACACTACGAGGTATTAAATCAACGGATTAAGGTCAACTTGGCCGTTCGTACGCATGACATGTTCGTTTCGTTTGTTATGTAAAACCTTTTGTTTAGCGTGGGATGATGGAACTGCTAGAATATGTTTTCTAAGTTCGACATTTATGGGCTTACAAAAAGATTCTGTGTTAAGACTTCCTTATTGGGATGTGGAGATAAACTAGATACTCCTAAAGTAGGTTTCGGGTTTCTTTGAATGATGGATCGAAAAGGTTAACAATACTTTGTCAAGTCCGCAGAAAACTTGCATTAATTCAAAGTATGATGAAGAAACCGAGCAGTGAGTACCACAAGTACCCATGTTTGAACGTTGAACGTAGAAAGAATTAACTAATTATTAGGGGCTAGAATAGAGTAGTTTGCTATGTTGGATTTTGTACAATATTTCATATGTAAAAAAAAATGACTCGAAAAACAAATTATTTTGTGAAATCAGTATCAAAATTGGTTGAAATTTAAGGCAGAAATATTTGAAATATTATTGTGAGCAAAAGTGGGGGCGTGGTGGGGATATCGCGGTATCTCTTTCACACGCACGCAGCATTATGGCCGGTGACACTCGGTGACGTCAGTTTCATATTACTGTTATTTGACAGCTACCCCTTCCACCAAATTTTATAGCTTTATAACTTTTTGATTACTGTGTGGGTTTTGGAAAAAAAATCCATTAGATTTTGGATGACATACATTTTTGATAAAAGTATTAAAAGAAAAGTAGTCAACTACCCTGTTCGGAAAACAGTACTGAGTTTTCTGGGATTTGAGTTTATGTCAGATATGCTGATAGATTTGCTTACCAAACCCTGCTACAACGTGGTATGAAAATATACTGTGAAAGCACTATTGATTGTTGCATAGCTGTCTACCCACCCCTTCGAGGATAATACTACTTTCTATGAGCATTCAGGTTTAATGGAGAAAGTTGAGTAACATGTAGGTATAGTAATAAGAATTATTCGATAAAGCACATAAACATAATCTGAAACTTAAGTGGTAACATATGTAAACATAAATATTTTTTGCATTGAATGACGAGACGAGCATGCCGTTCGCCTGATGGTAAGCGATACGACCGCCCATAAACAGTAGCAACACCATCCAGCACCTTGAGTTACAAAGTCCTGTGTGGCATTCGACTGCGCTCGTCATCCAGAGACATAAGATGTTAAGTCTCATTATGTCCAGTAGTTAAGTTGAGCAACACGTATGGTAATGAAGACTTATTCGATAAAGCACATAAACATAATCTGAAACTTAAGTGGTAACGTATGTAAACATAAATATTTTTATATACGTTATAAATCGTATAGCTATATCGTTAATTATGGAACCGGAGAAGGCAGTGTAATAATAGAAGGTGATAAATGTTTACATGTAAACGCACTACAAGGTTCTGCTGCGGTCGGAATTGTTTTACACATGAGATATGCGCATGCGCACGTTGACGTCTTGTTTTTTATATGGAGCGTTAAATCACGCATTTATGTTTTTTAGTGATTTATCTGTATTATTCGAAGTAATTATTGTAATTAAAAACATTTACATCAATAATTGCTGAAACAGTTAACGCTTTCTGACTTTATGACGTATAACTATCATAATTTATTAAATTGCGTATTATAAGTACCTACTGTTTTTAAAAGTAAACAGCTTTAAAATATTCTTCTTAGTTTTTTTTTATGGAATTGAATGACGAGACGAGCATGCCGTTCGCCTGATGGTAAGTGATACGACCACCCATAAACAGTAGCAACACCATCCAGCACCTTGCGATAGACCTTAGACACCTTAGATAACCACGGATGACCATATAATAAAAAAAAAATAACAATAACCTATATAAAAATTGATATGACGAGAATTAATAAAAAGCACACACACACACTCACGCCCTTTATCCCCGAAGGGGTAGGCAGAGGCGCAACTAGGGCACCCACTTTTCGCCGTGCATATTCCGTCCCATGATGTTATAGGGGGCGAGCCTATCGCCATATCGGGCACAAATTCCAGACTCCGGGCTGATACTGAATAGAAAACCCAATACCACTTTACCCGACCCGGGGATCGAACCCGAGACCTCAGCTTTGCAGTCGTACCGTAATACAACAACGCCACCACGGCAGCTAATAAATAGCTTTATAAATAACTAGCATTGCGCGCGGCTCCGCCCGCGTGGAAAAGTTTTTCCGGGATAAAAAGTAGTACTCAGGAGTAATGTAGCTTCCTATTAGTGAAAGTGAAAAATCGGTCCAGTAGTTCCTGAGATTAGCGCGTTCAAACAAACAAAGAAACAAACTCTTCAGCTTTATATAATAGCATAGATTCTACAACTAATAAGTTCTGCCAGAGGAACAACGAAAGAATACAATTTTAAAATAGCATCTCTGTCAAGCGTCAAGCTATCAGCCATTGTTGTTTATCTTATTAATTCTGAATATCGATTCAAAATTTATTATGTTGGTTGTTGAACGGTCCATTTCCTCTGCCTACGACATCTGCCTCCGTCAATTGACTAAACAGCGTTGCGTTGCGTTCACAATTAAGCTGTATCCAGTAACACGCTCATTATGTGTTACATGCGCATCCTAATAATATCTCGTTACATGAATTAGAGAGCATCATTCATAGCCTTTATCTGCGAAGGGGTAAGCAGAAGTATTACACAGTTAATACTACACTATGATAGGTCGTCAGCTTAGGCGTTTGTGCACTAATACGAATTTTAGGTAGATGTGTTTCAATACTTGACATGGGAGAACTCAGAACCTTATTGATTAGGTACAAGCTATACGTGTTGTCAGTAGGCAGCGACTAGAGGCTGCATGGTCACCGTTAGTAGGCCATGGAGCTCTATATGGAAATAATCAATAACATAAAGTGAAATTACCCGGAATCAGAGTTCTACACGTGGCTTTGTATACGAAGAACTACCATTTAGTGATAAACAATGAGTGATATTACGCTTCTATAATCACTAATATTCAATCGACCAATTCCAAGTAATTCAGAATTTCTTTGCAATTTAACGGCGATCATCGTGAAACCGATTGTACCTAATGGCTTCGTTAAGAAGAGGACACCGTGGTATCGGCAGCATCTTGACACCCGACAGTGATAATTTATTGAATTACTTTGTGGTATTAAGATCACGAGAGAGCATTGGATAGCAATACCTAAGTTGATACCCTTCGTAATACAAGAATGTAAATAATGTTTGTTTAAAACTGACTGTATTATGAAATTTATTTACGATATTTTTGAATCGTAAATCAATCAAACCAATGGTTCAAATAGTTTGAGATAGACTCACCAATCTTTGAACATTACAAATGCTGCATTACTTAAAAATAAATCCATTAAATTCATAGCTGTTTTAATTTTGTTACTAATCAAGTTATAAGATAAAGAAATAAAATTTCACGTTATAACAATATTTACGCAGAGAATCGCCGAACAACCGTTACAACGAGCAAAATACACCGCGTCTAATCTATTTCGTCTTAGTACAAGAACATAAAGTAGATCACCTTGGCTACGTTTTCGCCCTGTTTCACCGATCTTTGCGCTTATTTTAAGATAATTTAATTCTCTTGTTTTGCGTTTTGTGAATAGATGCCGTTTTTAGTGCAACGCGTCTAAACCTGGTTATAGCTTGCTATAAAAATTGCTACCATTCACACGTTGATGCCTATAATGTTCATAATCAATTCAAATCGGAAGAGAAGTTTTGTAAGTGTTTAAAATTGAACAATTTAATTTTTCGAAAACAATCGTACAACCAAACAGCCATTAATCCTACTAATATTATAAACGCGAAAGTTTGTAAGTATGGATGTAAATAAATAAATAAATAAATATGTATGGATGTCTGGATGTATGGATGTTTGTTACTCTTTCACGCAAAAACTACTGAACGGATTTCGATGAAATTTGGCATACGGATAGATTATGTCCTGGATTAACACATAGACACATTTTTATTCCGGGAAAATATAAAGCGGGACTTTTATCCCGGGAAAACTGAATTACGCGGGTGGAGCCGCGGGCAAAAGCTCGTCACTCCATAATACCAGAAATTTTATTCAATACCGTTTTAGCACCTTTGCATGCGTTAGCGCTACCCCTATACTCCCTTTCCTGCCTTTTTCCAGCCCCCATGTCTCAATAGGGGTCTTTGTTTTAAGTGACCCCTAGCAATTGATTTAATTCCTTTGTTTACAGCTATTCATTTTGAGGAGGGCTTGAAAATACTTTGTCGAGTGCTTTGCTGACAGTTTAAGCAGATGTTATGCAAGTTGCTTCCATAAGGGCCAAAAGAGAGCGTGGTACATCTACGCTAATCTCCTAACGCGTGCTGCATCACGCGTAATATAAAATAACATCTGACAGAGGGCGAATCTATCATGAAATTGAGTGACTAAGCTCGGAGCGCATTACGCAGACGCTATTGCAATCAGCCCTGTATTATATATTGCCCACTGCTGAACACGAGCTTCCTGTACTACTGAGAGGGATTAGGCCTTAGTCCACCACGCTGGCCTAGTGAGGGTTGGCAGACTTCACATACCCTCGAGATTCCTATGGAGAATTCTCAAGTATGTAGGTTTCCTCACGATGTTTTCCTTCACCGTTAAAGCGAACGATAATTGATAAATAATACACACGTAACTTCGAAAAGTCAGAAGTGTGTGCCTTGGGTCTTGAACCTCCGGACATTGTCGCGGCAGACCGTTCCATTCCCAACTAGGCTATCGTCCACTCGCAGACGCTATTAGCTTGGCTAGCTTGGATATACACAAAGGTCAGAAAACTGACAGTTGTTTCAGCAACTCCAACAACGAAGCACCGACGCCTAAACATGAAACCCACCTGACGACAAGAGATCCCCACCCTCTACCTAACCGTGGTAAAGCTTTGATATTTGACAACAACGCATTGTTTCGATCCACAAAACGTTGCTTTCACTGACCCGGGACCGTTTTGAGCTATTATGTCACAATAACAAAAACGGAACTGACAAAGTAATTGCTGATATTTAAGCACAATGCGTTCTATCAGTTCTCAAATCAATCACAATGGAGCAATTTGTGGTGTTGTATTAGTCGTTCTTCTTTGTTTAGATTATGTTCGTTTCTATTCTGCATTTTTATATAAGAGCTGCTCTGGGCAAAGGCCTACTTCAATTTCTCTTAATATGTATCTTTATATTAATCATAACCCTTTGTAGGGGTCCAATAGATTGGCTGCCAGAGCCTCGTCTGATAGTCAGCAGTGCGCACCACATGTAAGTAAGATGACAGCAGGGCAATCATAAAGTCAAAACAAATTAGAAGGCGTAATCTTCAGCAAGGTTCAGATAAGGATTGAAATTACTGTCGAGGAAAAACCAATAATATAGGTAGTAGTTGCAATCTCCAGACTAGATATTACTCTCTGTCCACTGCATATTTCTAAGAATCGTAACAATAGTTTTTTGTCTCTCATGTAACTTATCTGCCGCGCCACAGGGAACCGATAGTTTGACGAGCAAGTTTAAAATTTAGCTCGTTTTTATTGGAGACTAAAAATTGTAAGGAAAATCCGGATACAAATAATTTTATCGGAACTGCAATCAAACTCAAAATCCTTATCAACGTTACTAAAAAAACTTGATTACAGTTTTTAACATTTATACGATTTTCTATAAAACGATACTACTGTTTAAGCAGATTTCAAAAACATCCCTTAGTAATGCTTAAGTAATTGATCAGAAGATCAATTAATGAATGCTTTAAAATTTACAGTAAATGTCAATCGGCAAATCGATGTTCTGTGTAGGCATCTAATATGGAATGAGATGTCATAACTTCAGGTAAAGTTACTATGAATTTTACGGTTTTTTTTTTTTTTAAATGCTATCCCAAGACTTATCTTCTCTGTTAACGATATCATCTGTCTATGAGGCATGTGTTTAAAGCTGTTACTCAAATTGACGAAGCTTCGACAAACAATCACGCAACGTCACTTAAACATACTTATTATTTGTACAACTTCCTAAACATGCTAGATCTGTGTCGAGTCAACTCCAGCATGTAACTACATTTTTACCATTCTCACATTGGATTTTGTCGACTCGACCTTGCGTCTCAGTTTTGTGGTCACTGGGAGTCATTACCGCGCTGAGTCACCGATCGAGATGTGGTCACGGCCGCTCGCTCGGTATTAATGATGTCTTGACTCTTGACAGTCGGCACTCGACGGCGTGCCGGAAGGAAGACCGCCAATACGTTTGTACGGCTTTTCAGTATGTTTAATGAGGGCTATAAATACATTTTTTAAATGTAGAAAAGGGAATATTCTGTAGTGGTTTGTTGTGGTATAAGTTTTGATGAGACTTTTCAGTTTACAAAATAGCATAAGCTATAATTATAGATTCAAAATCTGTCGAGTCTCAATCACAGCGTGTAAGTGCGCGTCCAATATAGGCGCAATTAAGTGCGGGGCTGTTATTACATTAGCTACAAAAAATATTTTTCGAAAAGAACGCTCATTTTTACGGGACTTATATTCAGTGTCCTTTATAAGAGTATGACAAAGTACAATACACGTAATAGTAAGTGCGGTGCAGTTCAAATTGCGGACGCACGACACGCACGAGCGACTCACGACTGTCGGTTACCATAACACAGTACTCATCAGGTCGTGTCAGAAGCCTTATTTGTGACTTTGTAATACTGACATAATACACATAGGTGTATGTTGATACTGTAGGTAATAGTACCTTTTTTTTTTTTTTTTTTGGTTTCGCGGAGAAAGTGCGTTACCACTACCGCCCGGCCTTCGTGGGGGGCGACCGAGCGGTTATGTTGGGTTCACTAATGTCTAAGTTTTCGTCCGCAACCGCCCCTGCGCTGTGCCGCCTGGTGCGGCCCGTCTCCAGGTAATAGTACCTACAGTATCAACAGGGAACCACCAACATGCGTTGAGGTTTTGATGCATCCGAACAATCAAGTCACTGCACTGCATTCGATGTTAAATTCAGTACATTGTGCAGTGCAAAGAATATTGATATGTTGGAATTATGAGATTTTAAGGTTCTTTTAGGGTTGGGACTGCAATGCAGTTGATAAATCAAACACTATTTTTATAATTGTTGGCGTGTGGCACCGTGCCCTTCATATAATACAAAATCGAGAACAGTAATCCGCAAAAGACCTCGAATAAACTAAGTATAAGGAATATAGATACTTGTTACAGTGGGTTAAGTATAAGCGTGCCTATACATATATGAAACATCACTTATTGTAAAAAAGCACCCATCCCTATTTCCCACAATGGCGGATATGGGTTGCAAAAGCGAAAGGCTAAAAAACAGACTATATGTACCTCTACAAAGGCGTAATGTTTTTATAAAAAATGCGTACTGTATGGCAATAAAAATTTACAATAATTTGCCCGAGGAATTAAAACAATGTACATTAAATGAATTTAAAAATAAATTAACTCAACTGCTTATAAACAAACTATATTACAATATAAATGACTTTTTAAATGACATAAATATTAATAAATAATAGAAATGACATACCTAATATTGTAAATTTTAATTATAATGTATACTAATGACTAACATTTGGATTATTACCTATAGATACTTAAATACTACTAAGATAAATCTAAAATCACTATTGATATAACTATCCTTTTCTTTTCTATCCTTGAAATTATTACTATCATAATAAATAATAATAACTATAAAAACTATCATAAATATTTGCACGTCAAAAATGACAGATTGTGAGACACTGATTATTGAATTCTGTAATTATATTATGCTATCTGTATATACAACCATAATCATGCAAATAAAATTTCATTTCATTTCATTTCATTGCCTGATCATTAACCAAAGTCTATGACATCCCACTCTGAATTTGCAATAGGTACAGTTAATTACATTTTACAGTAAAGAAAGCAGAATAACCTTGAACGTAACTTTCACTACGTCCACGTGTTGCAAAGTATAGGAATATACAAGATAATTTCGAACACTTAATAATAAGCCCGGCTAGCTCAGTCGGTAGAGCATGAGACTCTTAATCTCAGGGTCGTGGGTTCGAGCCCCACGTTGGGCGAAACACATTTTTATTTTTCCTCCTTTTTATTTATCCAGCTTTCAGCACGTTTCAGAACGAAAGAGTTTATCACCCCATGCGTTACAAATTGGTGTAAGAAATGTTTTTGCGATCAACTTCTCAAGGGCGTGTGATAAGATTATAATAATAAATACTACAAGTGATATTGTTTTAAAGATTTTCTATTTATATCTAAATTTTCTAGAACACGTCATGTAGTGCTTTAGATCAATTATGATCTATATTAATCTTTGAGTATATATTAATACTATTGTGCGGTGTGCACATAATAAGTGACTACATATTACATGTCATATTATAATATAATAGCTTTTGCGCGCGGCTCCGCCCGCGTGGAAAAGTTTTCCGGGATAAAAAGTAGCCTATAGCACTCAGGAGTAATGTAGCTTCCTATTAGTGAAAGAATTTTCAAAATCGGTCCAGTAGTTCCTGAGATAAGCGCGTTCAAACAAACAAACAAACAAACAAACAAACTCTTCAGCTTTATATATTAAGTATAGATATAGAAGTATAGATTTATCGTACACTAGGCAGGTTCTCTCGATCTCTTGTTAATTATTAAACTTGATAACATAATATTCTTGTCTTAAAATTCAATTTAAAATCATTTAGATCAATGAAGGAAAAGTATAATTATAGGATCGACTGTTCAAGGATAATAATACTATATTCATCGACACGATCAAATTTGTTTCTTTATTGTATCGAAATCGTTTTAACATTAGGAAATAGCGCTTATTTATTTTATTTTATATATTTAATTCAGATTACATAATCCATATATATTAAAAATCAAATTAACAAGATATCAACAACTTATTAGCTACTACATTAATTAATTGCTATGTCACATTTCCCAGAACTACTTTCATCCAATAATTTTGGAAAGGACAGTCAAACCGCTGTTTACTATATTACACGCATTAGTAAGTTTGATTTCATATGCCCACCCACACGACTGAAACCCACGAAATGTTTTTGCATCGGTAGAAATCTTAAATAAATTAATCAGCAACGTACTTAAACGTAATTTCTTAACTTTTAAACTAACAACATTGACCCAGATTCACTGAGAACGTAAAACTTTCTCAACAGCAAATCACGGAGTTATATTATCATAAAATGTGTAGCAATTTTTAATGTAAATAATGTCTGCCCGCCGCGGACGATCAAGGAAAGTGTGCACTTATAGATTAATGATATTGACCTGTTTTCGATACATTGAGATCGTTATCGATAGTTCAATAAAGGAATTGATCACAGCACTAATGGTTGTTGGTTATAAATCATTGAAACTTGTACTAATCATATTAAAACATCGCGTTATTGGTCTTGGCTTTAATGAAATGAAATGAAATAATTTATTCGAACCCATAAAATGTTATACATTATTTAGATTCCGTCAATATTAACTCTACCACCTGTTCGGAGAGCAGTTCTCACTAGAGAAGAACGGGCAAGAAACTCTAGTGTTGCTCTTTTCAAAATCAGTTCAAGGTATAAAATACAATGCATTATGTAGAGAAAAAAAATATACAATTCAGTATTTGTTTACTATGTTTAGAGCAGTTCATTTATATACTCGCAAAATAGGTAATAAAAATTTAAATTCCAACACGAGTGCATAACTATCTCAGGAATCATGTAATAATTTGATCTAAAATCTTCAAGATGTCGTTATTAATCTAAGTTTAAGATATACACCCAATACTTATATATAGTAAGCGAAAAGGGCAATAACATGAAAACCATTGAGCATTGGGTTTCCTGCCTGCTTGAGGCTACGGCCGCGTGACTAATATTTCCGGGATAAAAGTCCCGCTACATATTTGCCCGGGATACAAAGGAGCCTATCTCCTTCCCAGGATCTCAAACTATCTCCATATCAAATTTCATCGAAATTGGTTCAGTAGTTCACAGACAGGGTAACTTTCGCATTTGTAATATAAGTCTGGTTAATGAGTTGAACGAGCTACTGTTAGTAAACTATGGCACGGCGTACCGTGGATGCTGTGTATCGACTTGACTTACGACCACTCTATCGCCTGATCACTATCAGAAAAATCCATAGTGTTAACCAATCTGGAAAATCAACCCATAATCTCCCGGTCTCCTTTCCACGTAGCCGGAATATTGCTCAATTTAACAAGAATCTACTAAGTGAATCACCACGTTCAATTAGGAAATTTTCATCACAACAGCTAATAACCTTTCAAAGAGCTAAACGTTGCATAATTGTAGTTACCCAATATGAACCATTTTTATAAAACGATGTATCGTGCGATTACACAATATTATAATACCATTTTGTTCCTATTTGAATTTATAATCAATAATCATAGTGGTTTGTGTTTTGTTTAAAATGAAATACAATCGTTTTGCCTTAATAATGTTATTATGAGCGTTTTTGCCATTTATAAACGTTTTCAGTCTACTTCTAGGACGAATTTGGTTTGATTGATCGATTTAAAATTTTATACCTATTGATGAATAATATCATCTCTAAAATGACTATATTTTATTAAACTCATGGATACCATTATTAATGTGATGTTTATATGAAAATATTAAAGGTTTCTTTTTTATTATTCAGGCACGACAAAGTGACTGCACCTCGCCTGATGGTAAGCGCGATGCCGTCCAGATAGAGTATCGAATGTCAGCAGATGGTTATCTCATGCCATTCGACACAATCATGCCGGCCTACTAAGCTGCTTCTTCACGTTACGGTCAAATGGACATTAATAATAGACAGTAAATACACACACACACACTCACGCCTTTTATCCCCGAAGGGGTAGGCAGAAGTGCAACTAGGGGCTCTCACTTTTCGCCACGCATATCCGACCGACCCGGGAATCGAGCCAGACACTTCAGCACTCACCTCAGCAAATCATACCGTAATACAACTACGCCACTAAGGCAGTCAAATTATTTCTTTATAGTCCAATACGCAGTCTTGGCGATAGCCTAGTTGGGAGTGGAACGGACTGCCGAGACGAATGTCCGCAAGTTCAAAAACCCAAGGGCATGCCCCTCTGACTTTTCTAAAAAGTTATGTGTGTATTCTTTGTGAATTATCGCTCGCTTTAACGGTGAAGGAAAACATCGCGAGGAAACCTGCATATCTGAGAAGTTCTCTATAGGAATTTCGAAGGTATGAGAACTCTGCCAACCCGCACTAGGCCAGCGTGGTGGACTAAGGCCTAAACCCTCTCAGTTGTAGAAGAGGCCCGTGCTCAGCAGTGAGCAGTATATAATACAGGGCTGGTATGGTATGGTACGCAGTCTTGGAAACGTCAACCACGAACGGCGCATATTCAAGCGAAGGTAACTCGGGTACAAGTTAAGCACTAAAGGTAACAGTACCTCGCGCAATCAAGAGCACATCTTGTTGACTCATAATAAAATCGCCAGACTGGAACGTGTGCTTTTACGCTGTCGTAACTTTATGCTAAAAGTTATTCCGTTTGAGTATATCTCGAGTTATATTTAACGTAGTTATAAAATTTTAAGTAATGGTAATTTTTGTACTCGGATTTTAATTTACTTTGTCCGTTTATTTTCTCTTCTGGTAAAATATCTTAAGAATGCTTCCATAGTATGTATAAAATCATTCATAAATGTAGCAATTTAAAATTTCCATCTTCTAACCAAATAATCCAGTATTAGGCCAGCATGGTGGGCGAAGACCTTAACCCTCTCAGTTGTATAGGCTCGTTTACAGCAGTGGCACAGTACATCATATACTACATACGTAATACATGGCTTGAAATAATAACGTAACTGATCGCAACATAGGTTTTTTTTTCATACAGTAGTCGAACTTCGACTTTTTTGATCCCGTTACCCAATTAAGATCATCAATCATTCGTTTTCTAATTGGGTTGATGTTTTGTAAACTTAACATTCTTTATTTGACGTTAGATTATCACACGCCTAGTTAGGGTTGTCAACGATGATCAATAAAGAATTGTAATTAATTACTTTCTTGACACCGACAGTATATTTTTAACAAGACAATCAGAAAAATCTCAGAAACGTATCGAAGCATTAATACTGTTATTGATATTTGGTAGTAAACTAAAGATAAGACTTTCATGCGAGTCGACTTTCGAAGTTACTTTTATCAAATATAAATTTTTTTTGCTTCTTGAATTAAATAAATATATTTTTTTTATTGACAACCTTATTGAAGTCGTTCGAAGCAGCTGTCACGCCACCATCCTACCCGTCTCGGACGTTAGACGCTGAGCTGGCGCCACTGCCCACCCACGGAATGTTAATTAAATCCGACGACGACGGCAAAAAACAAAAGGTCACGCGGCACGCGTTGGCGCACATCGCAACCGCTGATAATCTCTTCATGTGCTACAAAAAATGTACTGCCAACCCTAGGTGGATGTCGAACAATAAGGAGAAAAAGAATGGTTTGTTTTCTTTATTCTTGCATGAAATAAAGTTATCACAGAAAATTATCAATATATCAGGTTAGCTATGGTCTAGTGTACTGAGGGAAAAAAGACAAGTCGTCATATATTTTAACTCTATGGAAACTTAAACCAACCTGTCAATGGGAAAAAGTATGAACAATAAATTGCAAGCTTATTGAAGATAACACAACTATAAAACTTACAATTTTGGTAGCCCTATACGGCTATAATATTGTATGTAATATTTTCATAACACTTTCTTTGCAAAAACATCTGGTGTTTAAAATTATAACTAATTAGTATTCTCATTAAAAATCCCAAATAATTAAGTATAAAACTAAGAAATGATAAAGAGTGCTACCCATTTAGTAACAGCTGGGAAGACGTACAAACGTGACCAGCTGTTCAAAAGATCTTAGATAAAAATTGTATAACACGAAAATTATGGGTGTAGTGCATTACCATATTACCCAGGTGTTGATATGCTTGTGGTTTTGGGGTGGTGCATTTATAATTTAGGATTAACATGGTGTCGCTTTACGCTTTTATACTACTCAATAATAAAAGAATCAGGAGTTTTGATATATGAATGAGTTTTGTTATTGACCATGAGGTTCTAGGCTCGGTTAATGAGAATCCATGTATCTCATGAATTGTCATTGTGATTATGTATATTTCTCTACCTAGTTAAAGAAGAATTACCTTATTTGTGTTATGTGCTTGAAACATTGCTTTCTGACGTGATCATAATTTTATTAAACAAAACTCAAATAATATTCAAAAATGTAATGGTAGGGAAATTCGCGCGACTTCGTTGCGCTGCGTTAAGTGTAAACTATGTAGGTACTGAATTCTTTAACCTTACTTACGTTATCAACATTAACCCTAGGTATAAATTCAATAAAAAATCAA
Source organism: Sphinx pinastri (assembly GCA_947568825.1). Taxonomy (NCBI): domain Eukaryota; kingdom Metazoa; phylum Arthropoda; class Insecta; order Lepidoptera; family Sphingidae; genus Sphinx; species Sphinx pinastri. Next base: position 3,946,817 of record OX387615.1, read on the forward strand.
CGAAAGTATAACTTGAGCAACGGGCGCGTGGCATACAGCAAAAAAGTACATAATAGCACACGCGGGCTCGCGCGACCAACCGTGCGTGTAGTATGCAGGCGTTAACGGAACGTCTTGTTACCGCGGAGGGTTAACACGGAAAATGCCGCGTGACTCACGACCGATGGAGGGTTAGCGTTTGACATTGTTCTAATTTCAAAATGATAGTTGCCTGGAAACAAAGAGCAACACAAAGGATTTTACACGGCGATAATGGTAAAAGTGATTTGGGTTATCAGCCGCTGGTATATAATGAAAGCGTTAAATAATACCGTTGTAAGTGTTTTGTTTTCACTGATAATGCATTGGAGCGTTAATAGATTGGGATTATTGGATTTACAATCATAGCGTCAACTATATTAGATAAATACGTTTTCGTGTTTGTTTATAACGACCCGTCTCTATGCAGGGCAGTCAATAGTTTGAGATACTGAAACGGACCTTCCTTGTGAAGCACAAATCGCTCTATAAAATATATTGTATTCGGTGGGGTTTTTTAATACATCAATGATTCGGTGTGACATTTTAGTCTAGTACTTAACATATTACGAGCCAAAGGATAAATCAATTAAACCATGGCAAAAAATATTTTGTCCTGGAATCGGACAAAGAAGCATTACAAATTAGCCATTTCAAGTCTGTATTTTATAAACTATTTGTCATATTAAAGCAGAATGATCCCATTCTTGCCGTAATCAAAACCATCTACAGAATATTTGTGCCACATTTACTTACTTCATGAATCCTTTATGTACCCAAATGCCTATGAACCTAAATGTATATTAATATCTAAATCCCGCGCATCCGCTAGCACCGGACGCGTGCGTTACAGTGCGTGATTGCAAATCAACGTGTTTGCACAACTCAGTACGCAAGTTGCAGGAAATTGTCCCAGATACTATCTTTTTTGTAAGGATTGTTATGTTTTTATTATGATAAGTATAGTTTATCGTACGCAGGTAGAGTGATCCTTATGTTTTTTTGTTTCTGATTCCCTCTACATCTACGGGAACTAAGAGAATGCTTGGAACCGAATGACATTTTAAAATCCTGACCATGTATTGCTACACTCAGATCTGTAACGTTTGGTTCTATACAGGGTTCAGACGATGGTGAGAGCAAGCATGGTCAATTAAGGAACTTAAATACTACTTTATACCGCCAACTTTACTTAGGCAAAGTACCAGTACTTTTAATAAAAGCTTTTACCTGGAAACTAATTTTAAAACCTGGAATTCCCTTACAACATCCTCTTCTGGAACGCTGTAGACTGAGACTGTCATTTATTGAATATTTTAGATCTATAGAGAGTTCTAGTTAACCAAATGTTGCAGATTGAATTTCTAAACGGTCGTGATTAGCCTCCTTATCTATCTGTGAAAGTACTCTAGTTTCATGCCATTCAGCCAAAGATAAATAGAGAGGACATTGTGGATACCAGAGACGCTTTCAAACAAAAGCGACAAGTGCTCTTACAAACAGACAGGCAGAACTCCATTAATCTTAACATGAGTTTCTCTCGGTTTCTCGGTTTAGCTGCAGCGCGATATTTTCACTAAATTCAATAAGCCATTGATAGGTTTGAGAGAATGTTTTATGGATGTTTTATATGGCGGCTTTGTTTTGAAAATGTATCTTGTTAATGCTCTTCGAGACGTAGCTTAGAAAGTATAAACTGATATTGAACTCTATTAATATGTAAATATAGCACCTAATACAATAACAAAGTCTTAGATACTAACAACTTACTGACTGCCTCGGTGGCGTAGTTGTATTACGGTACGACTGCAAGGCTGAGGTCTCGGGTTCGATTCCCGGGTCGGGCAAAGTGATATTGGATTTTTCTATTCAGTATCAGCCCGGAGTCTGGAATTTGTGCCCGATATGGCGATAGGCTCGCCCCCTATCACATCATGGGACGGAATACGCTTGGCGAAAAGTGGGTGCACTAGTTGCGCCTCTGCCTACCCCTTCGGGGATAAAAGGCGTGAGCATGCGTAGATACTAACAATGCAAGAAAATTTTCAAATTTCACAAAACGTTAATTCTTACATATCTTTATTGTTATTTTGAAACTGACCAAGAGCTACAATTCGTGAAATCAATACTGATAATGCTAAAAGTGGACGATAGCCTAGTTGGGAATGGAACGGTCTGCCGAGACAATCTCCGGAGGTTCAAAACCCAAGGCACACACCTCTGACTTTCGAAGTTACGTGTGTATTGTTTAACAATTATCGTTCGCTTTAACGGTGAAGGAAAACATCGCGAGGAAACCTACATACCTGAGAATTCTCCATAAGAATTTCGAGGGTATGTGAAGTCTGCCAACCCGCACTAGGCCAGCGTGGTGGACTAAGGCCTAAACCCTCTCACTTGTAGAGGCCCGTGGTCAGCAGTGGGTAGTATATAATACGGGGCTGATTGCATTGCAATGCTAAAAATACCATCCGTACACACTTTAATATGTAGTTGGTTAGAAAAGAATTTCAATTCGTGAAATCGTCATTCATTCATTAGCTATATTTATTTACTCTTGATCCCTTATAAGAAGTCAAAGCATTAGAAAATATCCAGTCACAAATCCGTGCCAAATATTACAAAAAATCAGGCACCGACCCCAAAGATTTATTCATTGTACATTAATATATAATATTGGTATTATTAAAATTTCCTTATAACCCATAAGCAAAGCACAAGTTATTTATACAATAAACTCGAGCTGAATGTATCAAACACTCAGTTCCTCTACCTTGTCCATGGCTTGGCAGCCGTCAATGATCTCGTTACAAGTTTTACTCTCATTCTAAGAAGAGATAAAATTATACAAAAATGTTGTATATACCTGTTTGTTATCAATAGATAACAGATACCGCACTCTTGCTTTTAAGAAAGCTTTCGATAAAAACCGAGCGCGTTATTAATAAGTAGAAAGGTGTTGCCGAGAAGTTCTTGCTGTTTAGCGGCATTTTTTATTGCAAAAGATAGTTGCTACTTACTAGAACCTCTAAAACGTAAGGAATTCCATGATTAAGCGACTTCAAACAAAGGAGGTCGTTCTCATTTTGATGTGTATTTTTTTATTGTTTGTTACTTCTGAACTCCTTCAATTTTTTTTAAGATTTATTGTCATCTATGATATAGTTATCAGTAAAAGTGTGTTTTTCTAGAGTATAAATCTGTAGTTTTAGCTACGCTCTTTATCGTGAAATAATACCATACAAGCACTGATCACTATATTGCTAAAGTGTTCCTCTTACGATGTCTGACATGATCTATAGAGTTATCATAAAATAAATTACAGTGACCCTTGCTCACGACATTTTCATTTACCGTACTTTTGCAATAGGTCCATGCCGGGACCTGAACTCGCGACCTCGCTGCGTTAAACGACTTTATTATGATTTATGATGGCGGAAAATCTGTATATTCTGACTTCGAAACGGCAATATTTTTGCGTGATATTCTTAACCTCAACGAGAAGAAAGTAGCTTTTGAGTGCCTATCAGCCATTTTATGTGTCAGAACTCAGATCTAAGGTCCGATCTCCGTACACTCGTATCATAATGTATTCACATTATGAAGCAATATGGGCACCCAGACATGATTGAATTGATCACATTTAAAAGCTCCAATTCTTAAGTTATTAAAACCGTAATTAAGAAAAAAATGTTACAACACTGATCAGTTTAAGATTCAACGGAACTTGTCTACTCGATATAAGAGAGAGGGAGAAAGATGTATTTTTCCTAGGACCCTCTCTGTGAAAATGTAGATATTAATATTGCCCACAATACCTAATAATTTACCTCAAAATTAAGATAAAACTCTTCGGCCACCAAGCCATAACCAAAGCATTATAAACTGTTGCACACAAACTCAAGGAAGTAACATTTTCAAGGTATTTCATCGTGTTTTCCATCAACGATTTACGTCACGAATTACACATTACACATTACACCAGAGAATAAAATTAACAGATAGAAAATAAACCTATTGACACAGATTACAAATATTTACTGCTGTTTCGCGTGTTAGAATTTCTTTTATTAATTTAAACATATATTGATTACAGATTTTAATTTTTTACTTATCTGGTATTTTTATGGTGAAGCTGACATTTAAAGATGTTTTAGGCGGTATTTCTCGTCAGATATTTTTGTCGTATTAAACACTTGACCGTTATTTGAAGCTTACTAGATTGAGATAGGCACTTCCTGTTTTCCGTTTCCTCTACCTTCCTTTTCATTTTATCTATCTGTCTCGCTCGCACATCCGTTCTCCCACCAGGCCACCGCCCCACCAAAGGGGTGCTCAGTGGTGGTCGGTGTTCTAGGAATCATTGGCGTCAAGTTTTCCGTTGAGTGCAGTCGTCTACTAAAACACGGTGCAGTTTCAATATACAAAGTGAAATAAGTAATAAAAAGTGTTTACTGCAGTGTTTTAGTGACTTCTTTCGGTCTAAACCGTAAGTAAGAAAACTTGCATAAATTATACCTTTCCTTATACTTTTTCATATATTACTATTTTAAAAAAGAAATAATTATAACGGTGTTACCGTTCGTTTTCAAATATATTATTTTATTCTTTAGGAAAAGTGCTGTACTACTAAGTACTAGTACTCACTAGTCTTTGATTAAGATGGATCTTTGGTAGTATAGTGGTCAGTATCCCTGCGCGGGAAACCAGGGTTCGATTCCCGCCGGAGAACCACATTGCGTCGTCATTAAACAAAGAGTAGGTCGTCCTCTCCTAGTGACGATAGTAGTTTTAATACTGATTCCAACGATCCAAGATCCTCGTCAGCACCGCTATAGTAGAGAACGGCGGGGTAAAACTAATGCAATCGCTTTTATGTCTGTAATACAGGCTGCCCTAGCAGCAGCCAGAAATTACCTACTTGTTGTAGCCCAACAGGAGTTGAATAACACTGATGAGGACATATTATTGGATCAGGATTGTAGATTATTATATTATGATTATGAGCCGGACGGCGTAAAATCTAGCGACCTTAATTAATTTAAGTTTGAAATTCAGGTTAAATTAAAGGATCCTTCTAGCTTCTGAAGAATCCTGAATGTTACTTTAAGCTGCTAAAATTTTTGCATTCCGACAAATGTGAGTGGTCTGAGGTTAAGTACGTAGAGGCGCAAATCATATAATACACAACGGTATTTAGCTTATGCTGATAAAGCTTACGGTGCTCTGACAATTTGCATACTTAAGCAACAAGAAGTCTTACAGATTAAGAATTTAGAATTTGACTGATCTCATCACATGGTCTCGTCACTCCGACAATATAGTACCAGAGCAGTTACATAACAAGATAGTTGAGCTATTTTCGGATGGGGAATATCAAAAGGTTCCTTCCGACTTCCTACGACTGATCTTTGACCACCATGCACATTATTCTTAGAAAGGGTAAATAAAGACAATCACTACCCCTCGCAGGGGTCGGTAAATTGTTTCAGTGCCCTCGCAGGGTGCGTTTCATGCATGTTGTACAACGCCATGCACACAACTCTCGCAGAGTTGTGGTCTTAGAAATGAAGGTTTTATAAAGACGGTTTTTTACCTCCAAATAAAGGCAGTGGCTATAAACCTGTTTCGCAAACAGTGGGTTAATATTACCAATCACAACCCCTCGCAGAAGTCAGCAAATTTTTTTTTTTTATCGTACCCTCGTAGGGTGCACATCATGCATGTTATACTGCGCCATGCACACACTCCTGCAGAGTTGTAGTCATAACCACTCCACTTTTATCTGTAAACATTACCGACGCCCACAAGGTAACTGTAATAGCAATAGTGGTCAATGTGGTGATAGACATAATACACATGGATTCATTTGTCCACGTGGTGGTAAACAGTGACAAGAGCCGGTCAAGAATACTAAGAAGCCCAACATGGCCCACGACTACCAAGCGGTAAAAGAGAGGGGTTTCTGCCTACTTCAAAGCGGGCCAGTTGAAGTGTTTTGTCGATCGATGGAAGTAGCTGGGAGCGTCAGACACCTTGCTGCGCATAATAACAGGCTATCGCATACCTTTTCTGAGAAAAAAACCCCCTTTTGCTCTACCTAATTTACGGAAGCCATTTGTAACAGTGGAATCTCTAGAAATGTGTGCATTTATTACGGAGATGTTATTTAAGTGTTCTGATGGTTGTCACTGGTCTCCAACCTTTACATCGACAATGTCTCTGATTCCCAAGAACGAGGGCAGTAATCTACAAATTGTCAATGTTAAACAATTGTGTTTACACGGAACCCTTCAGGTTGATAAACATATGTAGTGTCTCAGACTTCCTATAACCAGGCGACTGGCTTTGTAAAGTAGATCTTTCCCAGGCCTATTTCTACCAGCCTAGCTCCCTATCACGTTGGGGTCTCTGCGATTTATTTACCGCGGAAATGACTGAAAATGACCTGCCTGCCGTTTGGACTCTGCAGCCAAAGGTTTTGCGTCTTTAATCAATGGGTGGCACACACCTTAAGACTTGAACGTGTTCGAATACTTGTTTCTTTCCAAAGTATGCTATTCAATTAAGATTTGCAAATTCTTCGAGTCCACACCCAAAAGTGTTAGACCGTTTACATTTATTAGGTTGGCGAACGAATTCACAAAAGTTAGTCACGTCCACCTGCAAAAGTCTTATATTTCTATGAGTTTTGTGGTATCCATGGTTGAACAAGTAATCATTGCCACCGGAAAAGATCTTCCTCGTAACACAAAAAGTACTGGATTTACTGCGAAAGGCCACGATATCAGTAAAGCAACTACATAGTCTGGTTGGGCTTCTAAAATTTGCCAGTGTTAACTGTCCCTCAGAGCAGGCTTAATTTTCGAAACATTCGTATCTTTTTGAACAAACTCTTTAAATAAGCTCCTGGCTGTACCTATGTTCTAAACATGGAGGTGCGCGAGTTATTAAAATGGTGGCATCCAAATTGCCATGTGTCTTCTCGGTTCCATTATCAACCACCGTTGACCACATAATTTTCCGCCAGAGGCGCCTCAGGTATAGCGTGGGAAGCACAGCTCGACAGCCGCCCAATGTCGGGCTTATGGATCAAACAAGAACGACATCTCCATTGCAATCAATGCGCTGCTCACAATACTGAAGGTCATAAGTTAACAAGACCAATATCTGAGCGTACCCAAGGTTCTAGTACAATGCGACAACAAGACGTAGCATTATTGTGAAACGAGGGGGGGGGGGGGACCAAGTCTTACCCTTAGACCCTCAATTCAGTTAATCAAAGAACTGTTTCATATTCTGGACAACTTCCAGATCATTCTCGAAATTTAATACATTCCAGGAATGTACAACAGTCACGCAGACCAATTGTCGCCTTGTCGACGTGCCCCAGGCTGGCATCTATTTCAGTGTACAGAAAATATCGAAAAGTTTGGGCTTTCCGTGATAGATCTATTTGCGTCAGAACGAGCGAAGGTGGTAAGCAACTATGTATCTTTGCACCTGAACGACGTTCGCGCGATTTACCACGATGCATTCTCCAGAAACTGGATTTACCCACGAGTCTGACTATTTCCATCCCTAGTGTTACAGCACCTCAATTCAGAATCTGATATTGTCCTCCTGGTTATACCGAGGTGGGACAGAGTATTCTGGAGATAAGACCCAAGAACCCGAGCGCTGGCGCCCCCGATCACGATCAAGGAACCTTAGTTACACCTGATAGACAGTGACCGACTTCCCACCCCCCCAAAATTCAAGCGATGACATTGAAAGTATGGAAATGTGGGGGTAGTCATGGAATTTAATCCTTCAACGCCCGCAATGGACACCGGTGTCCATTAATATAAGGAAATTAGCTTATAGCTATATATAAGCGGGCGTTGACGGGTAGATTAAAGTTCAAATAGAACTTTTAAAATCTTCTGGCGTCCTTCTACCAAAAAGATAATATGAAGTTGTATGGTCTCGAGGGCTGAACTGAACTAAAAAAAAAAAAAAAAACGTAAAGTAGAGCCTTTAGAACCCACGGGTCGAAGTTTAGCACGTTTTGTTGTAAATGGATTTGCTTACAACATTATTTTGTTACACAAGTCTGCATTCTGCACGCTGAATTATTATAACAATGGTGGTAGTCTAAGTTCGCACGCCTTCGTCCAACATATCCTGAACTCTAATCTATGATATGGAACGTAGATAAGTTAGTTACGCTTTTGAATAGTCTTGACAATGAAAATGCTGTATTTGCGACACGCAGACAACTACAACGCTATTACTTCTTTGCTCCGGCAGAAGAGTTCACGATTTGACATTGTTTGCAGTCTAATCCAAACAATTGTCTGTAGATTGTAAAAATTTGATCCTATGGCCCATGTATGGCTCAATAGCAGATACTGCTACTTATAGACAATCAGGCGCGAAATTGTCTCCTAACCTAACTAAGAACAAGAATATGGACCCAGTATTCTGGGTAAAACGTAGGTACTATATTTATTTTGGAAGAAAAGCGTAGATTGGGAAACTGTACTAATTTATTTATTAATATTAGAGGTTCACCAAAGCCTGTCTCCCGTACAGTTATAGCCGGCTAGGTAAAATCCATATTGTTAGAAACGGAGTAGTGGATTCTTTAGGGAGCATACGATCGGCTTCCAAAAACTGGATTCATAATTTGTCCTTCAGATGAGATTCTTGCAAAGGTCTCTACTGGAGACCACAAAATACATTCACCCGTTTCTAACGTAAGGAAGTAATATCTAAAAATAATAGTAGCTGTGAAATCGTTAATTTGTTTAAAGCAGCTGATTAAATTCGAGTATATGTGTGTATAGGTACTCGTAACATTTTATACATACGAATATCATAGTCCATACAATACCATTTTGGATGCGTATTTACATTTGTAAGTAATCCTTTTTCTCGCACATATGGATTATTAAACTAATCTAATGTATACTTGGCATAACATATTTTCTTTCAAAATAGGATCATCATCAATATTTCATCACATTGGCGTCATGCCCCACCAGGCGATAACAGACACGTCTCAATCTAGTAAGCTTCAAATAACGGTCAAGTGTTTAATAGAGGTGTTTTACCTGAAAATAAAACACATATTAAATACTTACCTTATTTGAAGCTTACATTTCAATTTCTGCCTGGTAGATTATCGACTCAATGATTCCTAGAACACCGACCACCACTGAGCACCCCTTTGGTGGGGCGGTGGCCTGGTGGGAGAACGGATGTGCGAGCGAGACAGATAGATAAAATGAAAAGGAAGGTAGAGGAAACGGAAAACAGGAAGTGCCTATCTCAATCTAGTAAGCTTCAAATAAGGTAAGTATTTAATATGTGTTTTATTTTCAGGTAAAACACCTCTATTTACCAAATACGCTACCAGATGCATTGTCTTCCTTTCTCTTTATAATATAGGGGATTAGCAATAACATGAATGTGTAATAAGTAGATTCCAATCGACAAAACGAAATAACAGCTTCTATTTCACTAGAGAAAGTGAGTGAACTTTATTTCATTACTCCACGTTCTATAATCATTAGATTATACGATTTATACTAATTAACATAAATTCAGTTTGTTGCAGAGATTGTAGCCTTTTAATCCTTCCTGGGTCTCGACGTTATTAGTAACCTTTGAGGGTAATTAAAATAATTGCACAACAAGATACAAATCTAAAGACGTCATAATTAAAGGGCTTTTCTGTACAGGTAAATCTTCATAAAATTTTATTATTTCTATTTTATAATTCATTCGTTACCTTGGAACCATAATTAAGGGCTTTTACATGACTATATTTTAAACTAGTTTTTGCCCGCGGCTCCGCCCGCGTTTATGAGTTTTCCCGGGATAAAAGTTTCGCTTTATATTTTCCCGGGATAAAAAGTAGCCTATATGTTTATCCAGGACATAACCTACCCGTGTGCCAAATTTCATCAAAATCCGTTCAGTAGTTTTTGCGTGAAAGAGTAACAAACATCCATACATCCATACTTACAAACTTTCGCGTTTATAATATTATATAGTAGGATTACAGAAAATATTCTTCTGTTGCAAGGATTTTGCCAAGGGTGTTCATATGTCCATATATCAATGTTCTAATCTACAACTAATGTCATTAAATACTTCAACCCCATTAAGATGTGAAACAAAACATCAAGCGACATTCCATATTCGCTCTACATCGCGTCTCTTACTAATAAAGCGGTCATATTATCTCTTATTTTCTATCCGATGCACGATGGCTGTAAAAACTCAATAACCCTTCGAAGCTACAGCGTTAAGTGACGATAAGTATGTCCGTATGTTAATTTTATAATTTAACACCGAAGGCGAGTGCATAAAAACATATGAGAGAACCAGTTTTGTGCATTAGAAATCAATTCTACGAAAAAATGTAACCAGACCGCATGCTTTAGCCTCACTTAGAAAAAATACTGTAGCGCTTTGTCACTGTGGGGTTTCAGTGGTGGCGTGGATTTATTTTTATTGGATTATGTCCCTATTATTGTGGAATTTTGTTACGTAACGTGAGGTGTAGGTAAATGGCCGATGTATGTGGGTCAAAGCCATGCAATCATTTATTTGGATTTTGGTACAATTTTGTGTTAACCGACTATTGCGACGTTGAGTGGTCATCTATGTTATTTTATGTATTTTACATCAGCATTGTTCGTGTTATTTTCGGAAGACGCGCCCACCCTAAATTAATTTTTCCTACACCGACCCTTTTTATACCGGTATAGCAACAAAAAACCTGCAAGTAGAATGATGCATTTGAGACGCACACACAAACACCGAATATTGTATCAAAGGAATATCCCATATCAATAAGAAAGTACTTCTACTTATTTCCCATTTCCGCAGAACACCAAAAGCGCAACAAAAATCGAAAGCACGAGTCCAATGACATTTAAAAAACAGCTGTCACTGGACATGGCCGCACTTGTCACGTCGCTCACAATGGAACCTCGCATGAAACCGCGACGAGTTTCTCGAGCGGAAAATAAGATGGACATTTCATCACATCGTCAATGTTGGCACTCGGCGAACAATCTGTTTTATGAATATGGTTTCCGATGGCCACGCATGGAGACATCGGCCTTGTTTACTCTGTGCCACATATCTAGGTTTCAGGGCTTGTTGGTTCCGGCAGCGATTGTGGTTATAGACTAATCTGTTCCACTGCGGTCACTAGATAGTGCGACAGAAAGTCGCAATCTTTGGTACTGATATTTAAGTGTACGATGCTATGTTTCTTTCTAGCAGTCAAAAAAAGAAAGCATACAGAAAATTAAAAATAGTTGATACGATTAGGTACTGGTTTACTGACTGCCTCGGTGGCGTAGTTGTATAAAGGTGCGACTGCAATGCTGAGGTTTCGGCGTCGATCCCGGGTGGGGCAAAGTGATATTGGATTTTTCTATTCAGTGTCAGCCCGGAGTTTGGAATTTGTGCCCATATAGCGATAGGCTCGGCCCCTATCACATCATGGGACGGAATAAGCACGGCGAAAAGTGGGTGCATTAGTTGCACCTCTGCCCACCCTTTCGGGGATAAAAGGCGAAAGTATGCGTATACGATTACTGGTTTAGGATTACCATCCATGTGTTTATTTTTAATCAGTTATTTGTCCAAATCTTGAGCTGGTACAGTAGGCAATCACAAACTAATGTTTGCCCAAATATTACGCGACGTGAGACGTGACCCAACGGGACTTTGTTTGCTCTCAAACATCCAAATTACTTAACCAGTTCAGATTAAACACAGCGCAACAACCGTGACTGATTAGTAAACGCCGCGCCGGTGATTTATCCTAGTCAGATTGTTGTTCCTTGTTTTATTCTTGGGTAATTTTCGCATCTGGTATTGCGAGATGGCTGGTAAGGAAATCAATGTATGGCGTATAAAAAATTACGTGTATTCCAAATTTAAATAATTTTTAGTGATTCTGTACCTCATAATTGGGCCAGATCATGAGATGTAAGATACTAACAAGTAATAAAAAAATGCACTTAACCGTAAACCAACCCAATTAAATGCCACTGAGTTGCCAACGAGACAGTATCTCAGTATGCAAGACGACCACATTCCACTGATGCGACTTTCTAGACTTAAGTGCGAAAATTGCTTCAAGCCATCTGAGACTTTTATTAGTTCGCAGCAAACGCGTATGCAAATTCCCGTGAAATTGCGTCGAAACAAGATAGATCTGGGCTATGTTTCTTCATACAATGTAACACCGGTAATGCATGCAACGTTTTGAAATAAAAATGATTTGAACAGTGATAAAGATAAACCCGGCGAAAGATTGTGCATTCTGTGCCGTGTAAATGAAGTTGAGTTGACGTTTTCATAAGGTGAGGTGACGCGTGTTTAGATATGTAATTTTTCTTTGTTCGGCCACTACTAAATAATCCCACTGCAACAGATGGTAAGCGGAGAGTTATGATCATCCATCCTCAGTCGACACAATTATGCCGACCTGTTTGATCAGATTATACACAGGCCGATCCCGGAACGGTATTAGTTAAAAAAAAAAATATTATTAACTGTTAGTGTAAAGGTGAAGATATCTAGGTAGGAATATAACAAGTTACTAATGAAAGGTTTATATAGATAGTGTTTATTTGCCTCATTGGTCTAGAAGCAGTGTCGTTAGAAGTGAGGCTTAGCATTCGATTTCCTGGTCGCCTTTAACTTAAACTTTTATCAACCGTCTTTTTGTTTGGTTACCAGACTAATATGAACTCTCTGATTTTGTTCAAGAAGAGCAGAATTATTGTAACTGCAAAACACAAAACTACCCTATTGATGAGAAACAAAAAGAATTTGATTGGACTTATATTGTCACAATGACTTTATACTATAAATTCACAGCATATACAAAGTATTGAGTAAATATCCTGTACGCAGTTCATTGACTCACACAATCACATATATCTAGGAAGGGATTAGACCACAGTAATACATGGCATTTATAGATACAACAAAACATGGCCATATTATGTACCGGAAAGCGCAGCGCGAGACTAATGTGCTGTTTCTAAACATGGGTTTAGGTAATGTGGAGACACCGTGTAGTATTTGTAATGTGGGACCTCGATTTCCTCTGCAACTGGTAATGTTCGTGTAATATCTGATAGAAGCTGTGTGTTTGGAGGTTAAAATGATCTATGAATCATATTCTAGACAAAGCTTTTTGATAGTGTTGATACGTGTTCCAATCTGCTGTATCAAAAACTTTACAATTACTTGAATAGAATTTCATACATACTTTATACTAAATACTGGTGGTAGGTCTCTCATATGTAAGAGTCCGTCTGGGTGGGTACCACCGCAATGTCTATTTCTACCGCCAAGCAGCAGTGTACTGTTGTGTTTCGGTTTGAAGGACATTGTAGCCAGTGTAACTACTGGACATAATGAGACTTAACATCTTTTGTCTCAGGATGACGAGCGCAGTGGAATGCCACACAGTACTTTGTAACTCAAGGTGCTGGATGGTGTTGCTACTGTTTATGGGTGGTCGTATCGCTTACCATCAGGCGAACGGCATGCTCGTCTCGTCATTCAATGCAATAAAAAAAATCAACGTAACATATTCTAAACATTATCTAGGCAAGTATTGGACAGGGTAAAAGATGTATGTGTTAAAATACTTAGATTTGATTATGCCGAATAAAATGTTAAGTGCCAAAGGCATAATATAATATTATTAGCACGATTATAAAGTTAATGAACATTAATTACATTGTCAACATTGTACAAGTAAATATAATAGCACAGATAGAAAGGTAAACAAAGATTATCGGTCAAAGTTTATGGAGAAAGTGTTCAATAAACAGCAGATCTCGAACGATGTACGAGTAGTACGCTCGTGCAAAGATAAACGCATGACATGTGCGATGCACAATACTATAGGGCTGTCACTGTACTGAAAATATTATATAATTTCACTGTCAAGATATTTAGGACTATAATGTAGTATAGTGCTCTGTATTCAAACATCAAATACCTTTAGTTTTTTGTGCCAATAAATAAGTAAATTGATAATATCAGTGTAATTTTAATTAAGTAAGTAAGATTTCATTGTATCGTGAAAGTAGACGTAGTAACTAACATTTCGCTTTATTTTTTGAGATTCAAAGTACATTATGTATAGGCCTAGATACTTGCAAAAATTACTTATAAAATATTTGGTATTTATTCATGGAAATACAAAATAAATGGAAAGTATGAAATGTATTGCAGAACATTTAATATTTTCTTGGGTGATGAGTCGAAAAGAAGGCGGTAACCCTAAGAACAACTATAATGAGCTTGCGAGCTTGTGGGGTCACACTGATGAAAGTATCGATAAACAATCGAGGGAACACGTGAAAAATGTTAATACGTGCATCCGAAGTATGCTTGTGTTTGATCAAATATTAGACTATCATGTTGGCCGAGTATTTTGTAAAATTTCTAATAGATACATTTATTGGGTCAAGTGAGTTAAGTTTTCCATGTGTATTTAGCTAAAAACTGGTTATGTAAGTTATTTCAATGGATTATACCCTTTTTTCAGCTAAAATATTGCCAGTTTCTAAGAATAAAACAAAACTTAACCACATAGAGAGAAAATAAACTCACAAAGCACTTGTTTTATAAATTAAAATTACGCACTTCGCACATAATAAACACATAACCAGTTTATGAAATAGATTAATCGTTCCAACTTACTCGTTTAAAATTATATAACAATATTTTTCTACCACGTTAGTGTCGAGTCAGAAGATCTAACCCAAATGATGTTACTACACATTATCGCATAATAAGATATTGAGCAAATTACGTACTTTATGTTTGTGTGATTTTCATTTCCTTTCTACTAACGGTCTCAATAACTTAGTAATAGATAACAAACAGTTAAAATGCTTACTTTAGGTGGTTATGTGTGTTCCTAAAAACTAATATAGATAAGAATTGATATTGAAACAGCAGTATCAGTTAGCGTAACTCTTACTGTCGAGTTAGATATCAAACTCCAGTTAGTAAGTTATTGAGATCGGCCGTAAGTGGTGTAAAATAAAGAATTATCTATCCAACTATCTACTTTGCATGAGAAACCTCACTTTACTACAATAATTGTATATAAGCAAGCAACCTGATAGCTTAAGCTACGATTAAACAATAACAAAATAACATAGAAGTTTGCATTAAAGTACTGCATGACTGCAGTGCACTGATCACCTTGAAACAGCAGTTTCTAATTATTACTTATACATTTTTAGCTGTGGCAACCCCGATTAAAATATTCACTTCTAGCTATTATATCCAACGTAATTTTACAACCAAATCAATAAAACAAATAACCCAATCCCAGCAGTTGGCAACAAAGTCCGTAATTCATTGGGCAATTACGTTTTCACATTTAAGTTCATGGGAAGCGAAGCATTGCCCTCGTTTGCCCCATTACAAAGTACGAAATGTGATTTTTGTGCGGTGTCGGTGAAGTAAAACATTTAACACGCAAGGGTAAAGTGGTTGTGATTTGTAAAGAATTGCTTATTTCATTATCATTATGAATTATGTTACTTTCTACAGTTGAATTACAAAGTATTACATATTCTGTAATGTGCTTTGAACTCATGATTATTATTAATACCTATAGGTAATGTCCTACAAATGCGAACACCACAGTGCTTCCAAATGGGTAATAGATATTTTTTTGTGATCAGTAATATCAAGTATTTAATTTGGTGAAGATCATAGGGAAATAGATGAAAATATTGTTCAGTGAGTATTCGTAATTTCGAATTCGAATTTCCAGTGTTATAGCAATCGTCATTTGAGTGGTAACGAGATTAGTGAGAAAAACCCGATACTGCGCACGCGCATCACAAGGATAATCACGCGATCCACTATACCAGCTGTATCGTGTTTGTTTTTTTAATACTACTTTAGTCAATCATGACAGAACAGCTTTTGATAAAGAAATAACTTATAAAAACTTGATATGATTTGATACATTACGTATTTGGCCTTATGAATTAATTTTAAGATTAATATGTTATTATTGAAAAAATAGCTCAAAAATCCTCGTAACTTAAAAATATGCAAAAGCTATATCAATTTCTCTTACCTATGCACAAGTCGCAATAAACAGAATCCACGTGACAACTTCATTCCTAACCACGTGGAATATGTCCGCATAGACACCGCTCCCTGCATGCAAGGCTCGTTATTAAAATAATAACCAGACGGACGGAATTAGAGATTATAATGAGGAATGAGCACATTCCTGTACGACACGGCAGGTGCGGATGCCTCCGATCATTTAACGAAATTACTCGCGTCGCGTTATTGAGAAAAATTGCTCTTTTACTTAGACATGCCTGTGGGACGTGGGATCGGAATGTGTGACCATTCGCTTTGTGATGTCTTTGTATAATCGGTTAGCTAGTTAGTCAAACATCGAGTATCTGAGGTAGTAAACGATTTAGGGATGAAATTAGGCCCTTGCAATATTTATAATCTTTGAAGTTTGAAGTAGTCGTTGGTTTCGACAATTATTTTCTCAATGGTTTCGATTATGCAAATTGACATTTTACATCTCCACTGTTAGAAAACAGTGAAAGAATATTGAAAAGATGAAGAAGCAAATGGATCGCATTTGAATTCAATAGCAATACATCAGCAGTGGATTTATAGAACGATCTTTCATAGAATAATGTAAATGTCATTAAAGATCTTCCAAATCCTATGATGGAAACGATATGCGTAAACAATGATAAAATGCGCGAAATGTCTTCACACTGGATTTATAAATCCAGCCAAGTCCGCATTGATTCGTTATCTAACATTAGCTCATGATAACGTGGGTGATAATGTAAAAATCGATGATACTGTTTTGCGGTTGGTATCGAAACTGCAATTTATGGAATCTTTGAGAAATTATAGCGTGATTCATAAGCAAACAAAGCTGTACTGCACCGGTTTAAGGTTTTATAGTGTAGATTATATTGATGATGTCAGACACAAGGCAGGGTAATACGGGTAACTGAAATTTTACTGCCATTTTGCAATGTACTGATACCAAGATATAATAGGTCATCAACACAATAAACCTGATCTTAGGGTAGAAATGATTATACCATTAGATAAAGGATTTCAGGATACTGGGTTGTAAGACGATTTTAAAGACTATGTAGAAAACCCTAACATACCTATATTAGTTCAAACGGTCAACATCCGTTGAATCAAACGTGCATGCCGAGACCGCTCTTAAAAACAACTATGCCAACACAATAGGCTCAGTAATGTGGTGGACCATAACCACAATCTACATAAGGCCGGCAAACGAATTCGTATCGCGTTACTGTTAAAATAAAAGGAGCGTGCATGCACACACCGTTGAACAAACAGTACGATAGGTAGGACTTGGGGAAAAGATCTACATTGGATTGCCACAGTCGGAATTAAGAACCGTGAAAATTAAACAAATAACATACGGGGTTAAGTGTTTTTTGAATTTCGCGGGTAACGACAACAAATCAATATACCTAAAATAATTTGAACTAAAATGTTTGCTGTTTTAAATGAGAGGTAGTACAAAATCATTTAGAAAAGAACCTAGATTGATAAACAAGAATGTTAGAAATAAAATTAAATAAAAATTAATGTTCGTTAAAAAGTACACTTGACATCAATAACATTGTTAATGGCCTAGCACACTACACTAATACCAAAGGAGAAAACGGATACAATTGATTGATATATAGAGATTAACTTCCTAAATTATAGTTCGTGAATTGAGAGTCGATACGAAACAAAAATTGCCGGCTGTCGTTTCGTTTTAATCGTTGTCAATGGGGACGTCGGACAAACTAAAGTCATCAATAAAGATAATGTCCGTTTAGAACCGATCGGTTTTCTAACGCGATCATTAAGAACTTCACTTTCATTATAATTCGTCGGTAAAAGTTCATTAGCCGACAGAACAATGGCCAGAGTATTAATAGTTCGCCGATCCGTTGATTGAACGCCTACCAGATTTGAAGGCGAAAGTGGCGCTCATTCGTTTGTCGTATGAAATAATTGATATCTCGACCACCGTGTTACGTGTCGATTGTTATTATACATGAACAAAAAAAGTGGGTGCGCAAATATTTGCCGATGATAACGAAGTTTATGGCGGTATTACCGAGATAACGGGAGGAAGCATTACATCTTTGATAACAAAAAACAATGACGGAGATTCCAAATTGAGACATCGGTATGTTTTATAATAACAGTGCGTTTTTATTACCTAAGCGACACGAACATCCTAGATTGGAATATAAAATAAAACAGGCTCCTCGCGAGAAACGAACCAATTCCCTGTAATAATAAACTAGTGTTCTAGTTATTCTGAAAATGCATCTTTCCACGAAAGACATAAAACCACAGTAAGGAATTGGCGTGCAAACCTTTGTAAACGATACCACAAAGAAAATATCATAACAAGGTGAAGAAATTCTAATAAAGTAATAGAAGACGTTGTCGACGGTATACGGTGATTGCATTGTTTGAATGTTGTATAAGTTTGTGTGGAAATAATTGCATTGTATTTATTAGAAGCGTGAAAGTGCATCAGCCATAACGGCAGATCGTCATAGCGATAGTCAAAACAATAACGGCCTTGAGCCACCGCACGAAGATCCGGCACACAATGTCCCGAACTGCAATACGAAATAATAACATCTTGGCCAATACACAAACACAGAGACACAGACACACCATGAGGACGCCGCAGTCATCAATCAAAGGCTTATTTTAAATCCCCTTGTTGTAATACAAAAACATGAATCCATAAATCATGAAGGTGAAACATTCGAAAACTATCAAGGTCGACGATCGCACAAGAAGAATTATGAGCTAATTAGTGTCCGATTGAGAAGATTTATTTGTTCGATTACGTGCGGCAAGTTTCACGAACGTAACTGCACGTAATCTTTGCAAAAGCCGCGTCATCAGTTCAACTATTTACACTCGCAATTTGCACGCGCGTCCAAATTAATTCCCGAGGTGAGTCGCGACCGAGAAGCGACGACCGCCTCAGAAAGCAACGCGGTCAAAGGCCAGCTTTAAAAATGCAAATGAATGTTGCGAGATAGCGAAGAGTCGAGTGGACGAATGTATTTTCAAGGCGTTGCAGAATAATCAGAAGGCTCGCAGAAGCAGAGATGACACGCCACTTTCTCCACTCGCAGCCGAACCCGGAGCCGACGTTTTTTCATTGTTTTGGTTAATGCGATATTGTTATTATCGCACGAAACTGAAAGTTAATGTGCTATACTTGGCTCGTGAAAAACCGAAAGCAATTTGCCTGTCGTGATATTAAGGTTGCATCGCCTTATCAGATGACGCTTTCGCTTTATGACTATCGGACATTAATCCTACAAAGTAACTGGCTAGTATGTTAAAAAGTAAAAGCTCGTGAGGTCTTTGGTGTGTCGTGAGCTATTTTATTGAACAGCCCACCAGGTCGGTATTTTAACAGTAAATTGACTTTAATGACGTGATAAAATGATAGTTTACAGCTTGTCGTATATTGTGGTTCTGCTTTGTTTGGGTGTGAAAAACATCGACGTCTAGTATTACAGACAATGGGTCATCGGCCGCGTTTTCATATGGATGGCAATTCTTATTTGTAAATACGTATTGGTGTAGCTCGTTGACGTGATTAAGTAATGAACGAAGACATTCAACGAGATTTATTATAGGTAATACAGAATATATTGCGAGATGGTGAGGTATGCGTTTTGTAACGTATTAAGTTAAACCAGCTTAACTTTACGATATCCTGGATGTTGTTCTTGCAACTTGTGCAAAAACTTTGCATTTTTATGGCTGCTTTTTATTGCATATATTGCAAATTGAATCTATAACATGACGTTATTTCCATTACTTCTATTTTTACGGGTTTTAGTTTGTTTCGTTTGTGGTTTTTTCTCTTCGTCAGTCGGTTTCTCGCCGCAAAATGCGAAGGGTCGCGACATTTACTCATGACTTTGACATTCACGACTTAAATCTTTTCCCGTTGAAGCAAACGGCATTATTATTGTGTGTTTGCGCATGGTGAAGATTAGGTCTGATATGGCCCTATGCATTAGAAGTATATTATGACGACGATTTAGAGATGTACCGTCGCTTAGTTAGCAACACTACTACTATTTGTACTCCACTTAATGGGTTTATCATGAAAAGAAATAGAAATGAAACAACGACGTTAAAAAGGGAGAGTAAAGTTATATGCTACTGTTTCTATCTAGCCCGACCGCTCTATCTATCTGCATATCTTCAAACAACTATCAACTTATTTCCAAGTGCATTTAATTTGCAATTCTAAACTCACCCTTTCGCAAGTCGGCATCACTGCTGGCACGTCCACCTCCGTATATATGCAGAGAGTGGACTTCCTCGACAGCGAGTCGCTTGCCAGGCTACTGGAACTGGATCCCGTTGAGAACTTCATACTTTGTGCCTTCGCGTCTCAGGTGACCTCGACATGCACAGCCATGTGATGTTGCCGGCACATCACACAGGTGCCAGACAATCCCACCAAGGGGCGTTAGTGACAGCCTAAGCGTCTATGGATGGTCAGTGTTGATTTTCTATTAATTTTAGCCTGCAAAGAAAAAGCTGCTGTTAGTGATGATATTCCTTAAAAACTATGTTCCGTATTAAGATACGAATTAGGTAGTTAGAATAAACGACATGATACAAAAGCACAAAGAAAAATTGCGAATATTTTTTGTACAGCAAAGCTCAGTTAATGATGAAGTGGGTCGTTTGATGGTAAGTGATCACTGCCCCCCATGAATATTAAAACTGGCAAAGGAATCGTATTCTGCGGATCTTAAAAGATTGGAAAGTGGAGCCGAGGCAGGAAGGGAAATAAGGGCAATCAAAATTGCGTAGGATGTCATTAACAAGCTGTATATTAATATGAGCGTCATGACCAATGTCCGATAAGGCAGTAGATATGCCAATTATCACGTCAGGAACTGTATTAGACAATGGCGAAACATGCGTGGGTCGCTGTACACGACGTTTGCAAGCCTACATTCAGAGTAAAACCGCAATGCTTTAAGGATATAGTTATTATAACAAATAAACTTTGAGATACCTTTTTGTGGTGACTAAGGGAAAACTGAGATGTGAGTTATAAGAAAAGTGTGATTTCACATGCAATTAATTGATACTAATAGTAAAGATGCTAAGATGCAAGTGACTACGGCTTCGAGCTTTGTACTGGAAAAAATCGTTTACCTGTGTGGTCCTATATAATGATTACTAACGGGTCTGTTAAGTTATTGTCCATTGTTGGGTATATATTTCCATATTGCCTCGGTGGCGTAGTTGTATTACGGTATGACTGCAATGCTGAGGTCTTCGGTTCGATTCCCAGGTCGGGCAAAGTAATATTGGGTTTTTTAAATTTAGTATCAGCCCGGAGTCTGGAATTTGTGCCCAATGTGGCGATAGGCGCTCCCTATCACATCATGGGACGGAATATCGTCGTTGTCAAACCAATATCTGCTATGTGCAAAAAGTTAAACTTTGAGATATGGAGTAAAAACATTCTCGTGTAAAATTTGTGTAAGGATTAGAATCACATAGCGGCTTTTATATATCAAAGTTTAGGTGAAAACCTAGTCATAACAGTCAAAATGTTGAATGTCAAAAAAGTGCACATAGCAGATATTGATTTGACAATGACGATATGCACGACGAAAAGTAGGTGCAACTAGTTGCGCCTCTGCCTACCATTGCGGCGTGAGTGTGTGTGTTTATATTTTGTTATGGGTGAAAGTAATGATATTAATTAATTGAAATATTGAAGAATCTTGTTGAAGTGCAAGGTGTAAAATTGCACGCGAAAATATGCTAAGTGATCCTTTAACCTCTTCTAACCTGGAACTTAATGAAGGCTATCCACTACGAATTATATAAAACATAAATGGAATTTTAATTCATTGCTGATTATCAGATCAGATAGATATAATTATCAGAATCTTGGAGCTTGCTACAAGGACTAGACGATGTCCAATAATGTCGAAGATAGTGTTTACAAGGTAGTGTGTCTTAGGGGATTAATAGAACTACAACACATAAAAGAAATCATTCACATAACCGCTGATCATTTAGACTACGGTGACCAACGTTCACGTAGGTACGCCGTCGCGGAAGCAATTAAAGAAATATAATCCAAAAACCATAATTACGTGATATTATGTAACCGTTTCGCAATCGAAACGTTTATGTACTTCGACATCCTGTGGCAAATTAGAAACTGTGGGCGTCGATTATAAGTTCCTTCTGTGAACTTAATATCGCCGCAAACGTGTCTTACGATAATCAAACCCAATAGAAGATAAATTAGAGTCCCAGAAGCAGATTTAGGAACTTACTTCCACAAAATTCCCTGCAGACAAAATTACAAAAAAAAAACAAATCTGGAAAATACTTCAACCGGATCGTACCAACTTAACAAACAACTACAAGTCCATTATTTCACTGGTATCTCTACATGCTCTAGTTTATGAGACTGCCGTACAAGATTGAGAAAACAATTTGCAACTAATTAAATGCAAAAACATCAAAAGATTGTAACACTATTGACTTCTTACACCGATGAACCAATTTAAACTGACCAATGCATTAAGTGTTGAAATCCAAGGACATGGCAATTTAGATAAGATCGTTATATTGATAGTTATTCAACCCAGTAAAGATATACTTTATGATACTGGAGGCGTTGCGTGCAGCTCAGGCGCGGAAGGTCTCTATTTTGCCATGGGGCAATTATATCGCTCGTAAAGATACTGTCTTCTTTTTAAACTTTAACAATTCATCATAAACCATGGTTTAATTCTAGTAAGGGAGTTATAAACAATGTCTATGATTATTTGTTATCGCGTGGAATTTGATTTATGTTCGATAGTTTCGTTATCGCGTCATAGGACGAAAATATACTTGATAGATAATGAATATGGCTGCATATTATGTTCCTTATATTGCTGCACAAAAATACTGCTATAATGTGACCCTTATTGACCTAAGTATTCAATAAAACCAACAGTAACCGATGACTAGTCCTACAGTATCCTACGTAACCGACTAGTGCGCAAGCGCACGGGCGCCATATAAAACAGTAGCCTTTACCGTAAATACGCCAGTTTCGAATTTAGATCTCTTTGTGGAATGTTAAATACCACTTTGCATTGTGCGCTTTCCTCCCTTGAATGCGATCGGAGAACCTTAGACTTTGTAATTATATGAATAAAGTTGATATTCATTTAGTGAAAACAGTGGTATGTTCATTCGTAAGTACAGATAACAGTTATGCAATTACCTTTAAAACTCGAATCAAAACGACTACCGGCCGATGACCATGATTACCCAACACGTAGTAAAAACGCACCACATTGTTCCGCGCGTGAATAGTGAATCGAGTTTACTATCACCCAACGTTAAAGCACGTTGTAAATCTCTGTTAAACCTTTCTAATTTGGATCTCCGCTGCTTTCTTTCGATCGAACTCGTCCGATACAATAGGCGAATGGATTTTGTTTTTTTTTAATGGTCTTTGTTCATGTGACCAGTTCGAGATGTCATGTTTCATACACAACTCCTTCCGGAACTATCAGTATTGTTAAATTTAATGAAGTATTTTTGTCTGCATGTACTAAATTTCAGTTTCCTTATTATGACGTTACTAAAGCTTATAAGTAGGTATACATAAGTGGCTTTTAAGTCAAAGCGGATCTTAGTCATAAAAAAATTGGAAATCTCAAACCGATTGCGGATACCATTTGGTACAACGCTAGTCGGTGACATAATCGGAAATACAACAAACATCGGCAACACCGGGTACCAGGCTTAGATTCCGGCTTCCGATACGATCATATGAACATGTTTTTAACGGACCCCTAACTGTAATTCAATTAAGGTGCTTGTTACTTTAAGAGTCTTTTTGTTTAAATTAATATTGTAGTTTATGGGCCTGTGTTCAACAATTAAGAGAAATGGAAAATATAACAAAGAGCAGGGACTAGAAAAAAAGTTGTTTTAATCCCAGGATAGTAGACAGTGGCTTTTCTACCCCGGAAAAGATATTTCACACGGGAAACGAGCGAGCGACTAATCGGAATTCTTAACCATTCCAAAACATAGGGAAACCACGCACTTGTTTTATCCTATATACCTATACTAATCATCAGCTAATACATACTTAAATGCTTTTATGCATTATGTTTTTGAAAAGGAACTTCCAAAGTTTCAAAGTGATTTGAAAATGAAAGAAAGGGCTCAACAGTGAAACGTAAAGAAAGGTTCCCATGGCTTACATTCCAGTTTACAACACAATAGCGGTCACCAGGCACAATAAAAGTAATCCGAGCATAAGTTATTTCTCGATTAGCATTACTCATACCGCCGTCCATTTGCGAGAAACATAATGCGCGTCCTTCGCGAAACAAAGAAAAGCGTGTGTAAAACACTCCTACAAATGTATGAGAATGTGTGTATTGTTGCGAAAGTAATTAAACCAAGACATATTGGCTTTGCGTAGGGTTGTCACTCGTCGATCATGAAAATAATACAAATTGTTGAGTCAATGTATTAAGAAACCCGTATTAAAAACAGATCATTTAAATGTAGAAACGTTACGCAGCTATTGTGATTTTTTACTGTTGCGGGATTTACTGAAATATTTTTCATTTTCACTCTCAATATACGTAAAATGATAATAACAGACACTCGTGGATATCTGAAGTTATTGATTTTGATAAATGATAAGTGATATGCGTTATCGAGTTATTTCAGTACGAAGTGTGAGTTACGATTAAAGGAATCCACGTCATTGAAAATCAATAAACAAAAATTCTTGATAATGCACTTAGTCACTCTATTTGAAATATAAATTCTATGTAAAGAGGTGGCAACCCTATTAGCACATTTTGTTATATGACAATAGCATACTTAGCGTTGTGGGAGTAATTCTAAACATTAATATTATAATGCTGACGAGCAATGTCCATGTTAAAGATTGTAAAAAGTTTTATAACTAAACACTACGTTTTTTATTAAATTTAATGACGAGGCTACCGAATAAATCCCCAGTGGGACAATGATTACTCATAAACAGCAGCAACACCACACAGTATTTGAATTACAAAGTACTGTATGCAATAAAATAAAGCAAAGTTTAGTTTTAGTATTCAAATAATAATAAATAGGATAATAACAGCAGAGAGGAGATTCCTCACTTTGAATCCCTAACCATCGGTGGCTTGTTTATGTAAAAAAAAAACCAAAAAATATACTTTTGAAATAAAGAGAATAAGTGCAGATAATAAAGTAACTTTTGTATTAGTAAGTATTTGGTTTTAATAGAAACAATCGAATGACCCAATAAACTTAACCAGAGAATATAAGAGCAGTACTGTATCAAGTGCCTGATTGACAAACCTCTATAGAACGTCAGATTGTTATCGACAATCTTATCTTTATTAGATGAAATGGTATTTCAAGCATCGATGGTTACGTAACTACTAACTCTGGATTTTGTTGTGTATTGTATTCTTACGCACAGAGTTAATATGAATTATTAGTTAAAACAACAAGAGGTAATCTATTTCTTACACATAGAATCAAATTAAACAAAAAGCTAAAACACATTTCGTGTATAAATAAATACGTGACCAATACACAATGAAATTTATCAATCTAAATCGAAATGGAAACACGACTAACCTCAAATCACTATCTTTTAAATCCAGTAAGTGATCTATCTCTATCGAATCTAAAACTAGACACGATAAGAGACAAGAAAATGACAAAGAAACTTGGTCACTAAACGGCACGAATACGTCACACACGGTCATAAGTCAAACTGAAGCATTTCTGGAAGTAACGTTTGTATAAATATGATAATGTCCCACTTTCCCAATAGGAAAACAGTGTGCGCACGCGATCGTATGGAATCTATGATTATTGATTAGCAAGGCGGTGTAGTGGCGAGGAGGAAGTATGCGCGATGGCAGCAGGATGTCCATTTTTTGGCGGCCTATATGTAAACAAGGTTACATGACCTGGTCTCATATATATTTGATGAATAATGAAATATTTAAAGCCGAAATAGAACTTAAGTTTAATGAGTTAATAACAAAAAAGAAGAACATGGACTAAGTATTAAGATTCGTGTAGATGTTCATGTTTTAATTCAAATATTTCCGAAAATCCGTAAATAGCCATCAAACTTATGCCGACGTGAGATAACCTATAAATATACTCTTTCCCATTCGTATTCTTACGCGACAAATTTTTACATAACAATCGTTCAGAACAATTTCTCCATTGACACAGCGTAAAGCGAATCACGTTCCAAATACCTTAGCCGCACTACCGTAAAAAGTAACAGAACATGCAGATTCAATACACGTGTGTTTCCTACGAGGACCAGCCTGTGGTGGAACGAGCCGAGATTGTAGCCAATCGGTCGGAACAGCACGCAAATACGAATTAATGATGTCCGAACACGCGAAACGAGATATGAAAATTCAAAATTTGTTGTTGTAACGGTTCATCCAATGGCATTACGTTTATCATGTGCTTTTGATTTGAGAGTTAATGTTATTCATTAATGCAAGCTAGTTGATGTTAATTATTCTCCTTATTATGGTATACCATTGATAAAGGATAATGTTTTAGAAGAATATACAATAACGATTGATATCTTGAGTCATTTACAAAACGACAATTGTACAAACAGGTTACTTATAATTACAAATTGATGGATTAGCATTATTTGGTTGATTTTAATTTGTTAATGTCTTACATTGAGAATTTCCTAATCAACATTTCAATGATAATCATTAATGCAGACGATTTATCCATTCAGCCAGTCCATTCACGCAAATCACCTGTTAATATCAGGTTTATAAGCAATCAAAGCTGTTCTAACGCAATTAAATAAAGTAGGTGTGCAATTCAAACAAATTTCAACCGACCATTTGATGTACGCTATACAGTCAGTGACCAACAAATCGAAGACGCGAAGCAATTAATTTCAAATTATTAGTCTCGGGGGACCGTTACTCTAAACGAAAGTAATTAAACAAACGTGCCGTCACAAATTGTTAATTATCCTCTATAAAATTGAAATTACCCAGAGCTACCAGTAGTACTGCAAACACATGATTGTTACTAAAGCTACGCGTTTCGATAAAGTGTTAGATTATGATTTATTGTGTTATAAATTACTTGTTGCATAAAGAAATAAAACATTTTTATCGGTAAAAGTGGAAATAGGAATGTTATCGGTAAATGTAGAAACATTAGAGGACTACACTTGCAGTAACCGCGAATGTGGTTTTGTAATTATTATTTTGCAAATAGTATTAAATTTCTTACTTGCTCTCTATAATGACATAAATTAAAAACATGTTTCTTTAAGCATAGTATTAGGAGTTATGACTCATTACAATTTGGTGTTTAAAAGTGATATTGAATTACATTATTAATTTCATAGAAAAACACGGCTGTAAACTCACGTACTATTGGTAAATACAAAATCGCTCCATGAAAATTTACTACAAAAACGCTCAACACTGTCAAGGCCTTGAGGCTGAGACAAAAACCCGCATCGCATCGGGAGCAATGTTCCGGTTAACAATTTTTTTTTATCAATTACTTTTTAAATTTATATTTCGTCGATGCGTGAAGTAGCGCCGTTCGGTCTACGTGATGTTTCTTCGAGAGCCAAGGCTTTATAGGTTCATCGACCATTTGCCGAGGTCAGGTGCATGATAAAAAAAACATCGTCGTCAATTTCCGCGATATCTAATTTTCGATCGTAAACATTAATTGCTATTATCAAATGGCCGCGCCTGACCTGTGGACATTTCGGGCGATACCTACTGTCGACTTTACGACTGAATTTCTCGAAAGGATTAACTAAGTGTATTCGCAATGGTATTTATTTTATGCTCACATTCATCGGTATCATGCCAATTTCATTTTAAATGTATTTCGTCGTTACAATTTATGATCACAATATCTTCTGTTTATTTCTCTCATATATTTCCTTAAAGTTGCGTAATTTAGAACATCAACACTAAGCACAAGTACTCTAACGAAACGTAAGCCTTTTCGGTTACAAATACGCATTTATATCGTATTCACCTCAGCAAGCCGATTGTGAATGATTAGGTGTTTGCACCAGTTGTTCACGGAGACAGCTTATTATTGCTCTCATAACTGTATTACATCTAGTTCCGTAATAGGATCCGTGTCGCTTCAGGTGTGGCCTCAATCAAACAACTGGCGATGAGGTATTCAAATTATTTTGCATCAAGATGCCGGGAATATGTGGTTTACTTAGTATTTAACGGGAAACCGCCAATCCTCTTAATTCTTGTTTACAGTCTAATGTGGTGTGTGTGTGTGGTGCGATGTTTTCAAATTTCAAAATATAACTATCGTCTTTCGGTATTTCTGTTAAGATCCAAATTTTTATATATTTTTGCTAGTTTGTTCTTGGTGAACTGAACAATCATAACCCCGGTTGCAGATCAAGAAAATTACACACAGTGCATAGCTTAGTGTAGGCTACATAGTTTGCTCTTCACACAAGTAAAAAATACTATATACTGGTGGAAGGTCTCTCATTTTTTTTTATAGCATAGAATAACGAGACGAGCACGCCGTTC
This sequence comes from Sphinx pinastri, assembly GCA_947568825.1. NCBI lineage: Eukaryota > Metazoa > Arthropoda > Insecta > Lepidoptera > Sphingidae > Sphinx > Sphinx pinastri. Next base: position 3,975,595 of record OX387615.1, read on the forward strand.
GCCTGATGGTAAGCGATACGACCACCCATAAACAGTAGCAACACCATCCAGCACCTTGACTTACAAAGTACTGTGTGGCATTCCACTGCGCTCGTCATCCTGAGACATAAGATGTTAAGTCTCATTATGTCCAGTAGTTATACTAGCTACAATGTCCTTCAAACCGAAACACAACACTGTATGCACACTGCTACTTGGCGGTAGAAATAGACATTGCGGTGGTACCCACCCAGACGGCCTCTTACATAATGAGAGACCTACCACCAGTATGTGAGAGTCCGTCTGGGTGGGTACCACCGCAATGTCTATTTCTACCGCCAAGTAGCAGTGTGCATACAGTGTTGTGTTTCAGTTTGAAGGACATTGTAGCCAGTGTAACTACTGGACATAATGAGACTTAACATCTTATGGCTCAGGATGACGAGCGCAGTGAAATGCCAAACAGTACTTTGTAACTCAAGGTGCTGGATGGTGTTGCTACTGTTTATGGGTGGTCGTATCGCTTACCACCAGGTGAACGGTATGTTCGTGTCGTAATATAATGCAATAAAAAAAAGTAAAAGAAAATAAATGAAAAAGCGTCTCAACTAAGCGAGCTAAGGTTAACTAATTAAGCTTATTTTTAGTCTGTAGTTAATGAATATAGTTATATATATTTTCAACTGTGAACAAATTCCGTGGGTGAAACTCAGATAATTTAATATTATCTGATATGTAAACGAGTGATTTAAATCGAGAGTACGGTTTCCATATTCGACTTTATTCCAGTTTTCAAATTAATTGAGTTAGTCGTTGTGCCGCGCAGCAAATATCCAAACACGTTTTGCATTTATAATATTTGAATATTCAATATTAAGTAAAGTGTGTTGACCAGATAGAATTTGTAATTTATAAGATTTACATTGGTCGTTGATAGATTTATGAAATGCCTATTGCTTTGAAACGTTGTGGTTTTTAGTTTCCTCGTTAAAGCTTTGCAGACAATAGTAGAGCTAACGAGAAAATAGACAATGATTTATGCAGTCTTCGTGCCTATCGATAATGTACTCTATGTCTTTATGTAAAGTTTTATTCTATCTCGTGGATGGTTCGAAGATTATTGATATTATCAGCAGTTCTTTTTTTTTTCTGCACTAAAAGCATCAGAGTTCGACTACCCTTTTGATAGAATACATTATTCATCCGAAATCTTGCTGCGAAGCTTAACTATTTATATCTCACCAAGTGTATTAATTTTAATAATTAATATTAGACCAATTTTGCCTATATTTATAAGACCGGCAGGTTTTGAAGCCAAAATCATCGCCTACGTAATGTAATCTTTTGATAAAAGGGACTGCATTCCGACGTTATGTTACATTTACGCCTACGCGTTCAGGTTGGATTTTTGCAAGGCTGCTGGCCGCTCCCTTGTACCTTCAAACGCAAACATGTAAGTCATAGGCCGTAACATTGCATTTAAGGACTCAAACATTTAAGCGTACGTTTCCTTGTATTACGACACATGAATACGTTATGCTATGAATCAGACTTGCGCTTTTAAAAATAAATTTCTGTCCTAACTAGGCATTATGAGATTTAGTATCTGATGTCTTATTAATTAAATTAATTGTAGGTTTTCGAGGGTTGATACTCTCTATAAAGAACTACTTCTGCGGTGTTAACAATAACAAGAGTAACCTGCTGATATCGTCATATTATACATGCATACAAAACACTTACTGAGATCCTGACTCCTCTTCTACCATCAACGAAAACACTATTTCGTCATAACAATTTGATTGCACTGTCTGAAACTACAAAAACAACCAAAAGCCACTGCCGCGTGAAAGTAAACGTCCAACGAGATAATTCAATGTATAAATCATTCTATATTGGATTACTACATTCAATGTTCAGTGGATTGATTGCATCTATCTTCTTACGGTTAATCGCGACCTAACGTACAGTTACTAAGGTACGATACCGTTCGATATTCGGTCCGCAGTTTACTGAAAGCCGCTACCACGGACCTATTGTAACAAACACGTTATAAAAACCTGTATTTCCTCTATGCAGTGGTTATTTTTGTGTGTGTGTTTAGTTGAATATTGTATTGGTGATGGAGGCTTAGAGCGTTGTTTGACTTTTCCATATTATTATAATTAAGGAGCTTGTGTTTGATGGGGTTAACTGTGATGTGATCAACTTTGCTTTCACCGTTTAAGGTAATAATAATGCAGTTTTTGCGATCTGCGGCCATTGCATTTCAACAAGTTTGAAACCTAATAACCAATTATGAGAAATAAAAACTATAGTATACACGGCAACTTATTTTCTAACTATAACTGAAAACACCAATCCAATACATTTATTCAGTAGCAAACTCAAAGGCCTCGTGTCGGCTGGCCGCAAACGAATAGCCTGAACCAAAAAACCTGCTCCAACCACTTTTTCCTCGAACACCAATCCGGGCCTCATTACAAAATTAAATTTCTTCTCGCGAAAAAACTAGACAACAACACCGACATACTACTTGCAGACAATGTAATCTTTGCTAGCCGCACACAGAACTTTGCTCATATTTTGTAGACCGTCGTGTGCGGTTGTTCATGATAAGGATCTTGCAAAAAATGGTACAGGGTTTCATTGTGATTTATGGGGACTTTTACTGCAAGTGGTCTGTATAAATGTTTGCTTGTATAAAAACTGGGTATAACCCGGGATCCTTTTGGCTTGCCTTTCGCGGAGGGATTCAGTATTATTTGGTGACCATCTTCAGCTAAATATTATTATTCAGACTATGTCATTATTCAGAAAAATGGTGTACTCATTTATATCATAACTAAGTAAACTATAAATAAAATAGTTACAAGCGTTATAAATAGGTTCTACCTATTCGTAAAAAATTCCATTATCTTTTTGAATGCTACCATAAAATCTGAAAGTAGTCTAAAACCAAATGTTAAAACAAGACAAAAACATTTCAGTTATCTATCTAGTTCGTGCTACATAAACCCACGGGGCGAAACAAAACGAAATTAAGGCGCGATGATTTAGAAGAATGCAAAAATTGTTACGGACGTTTCAATTACCCGCAGAGTCGATCGTGGCTCCTCAGAACCGATCGATCTTTCACGACCGATACGCGACAACGATCTGACAATGCCTGATCCGATGCCATTTCACGACAAATGCAGACTAATAGAATCATGTCGAAAGTTATGATTGGTAGTATTGACATTCGACAAGATAATTTGGTTCAAGGCGAGAAATTATACTCTTTCTTCACATTCATATTTTGAACTGCTTAGATTTTATTGACGTTTCATTGTAAACCTGATACGTCTTAACTTTCAACGAAACAAGGTCACATCTATTATGAATTTTACCGATCCCAATATAAGCGATTGAACACTCAATACAATAATTTATTTGTGCATCACTGATCCCGCAGACAAAGCCCATGATAACAAGCTCAACCGTCATATAGAGCTCCAAATGCCTAGGTCACGAGCGACACGTATCAAAAGAGCACGAACGCGGCTACCCTTGGATCCTGGACACTCAAAATTGTTCGATACAAGCCTTGAGCCCAAACTAGCTGGTCACGACACAAACCTTATTAAGATTAATCTGGCAATTATGCCGACAGCTGATTTGTTTGACGCAGCTGGCAGTGGCTTTAACCATTAAACCGTTTCGACTCATTCAATCAAGTTTATCAAAAGTTGAAATGGGGTATTTACTACCCAAGGACTTGCCGAGACAAAGGACTGTTGCTTATTAATTTTGTAGCTTTTTAATCTTAATAAATTGTTATAATTAATTTCATGTTTGCATAGTCTGTCAAGGTGAACTTTCTTGGGGTCACTTATGCCTGTTACTTTTAGACTTTTACATTTGGTAAGGACAATACAATTACATGTAGCTTTATTTATTTAAACAGATAATAATAACATAGTATTTTTTTAAGTGTGTCAACCTAAGTGAATTCAATCTTAGTTTCTCTTTCTAAAATCGTTCGACTATGTTTGGTCTATAGATTGATGACTAACCAATCAACTACAAAGTAAATATAAATGCAATAATTAATTATTGGCCTTTGAATTTAATTTGCAGGTAATCCATGCTTCGGTGAGCAGTAAGCACAGCAAGCTGTCCGTTCTCGTTGTCGTTAACATCAAATCAAAAGACCATGACTCTAGAGTTCTGACAGATTACCGATCTTATACCACATGATATCGATGATGGCTGAAAATATTTTTTATTTTTGAGGCTAGCAGCCACCATGCACTTGCCGGTTAGTATTTTGAATCGAACTGTCGATACTAAACTTATTTAAAAGCGTATCTTTGAATTCTTTAAAGCATAAACGATGCGTGGCAAAAATTCGCTTCATACGAGAATTAGTCGATTTTTGTACTAAAACATCCAAAAAAAAGGAAAACCAGTCGGACGCTACCTGTTCCGTGTTGCATTCCTCGAATATTTTCAATTATACATGATTTTAGTAAGAGGTACCTCTAAATTGTGGGATCTTATGTCATGGACCCAATCGTTCTATTGTTGTCGGAGTCTATTGGGGGAGTTGCCATTTTTTGTTGTTCAAAAGCTGTGAAATTAATGAATGCCCAGATATATTTATCACGCCTGCCAGCCCCTTCGACTGGTGAGCCATTTATTATGGCTATTAAGGTATAATTATATAAACACGATTTTTAGTTATTATACTATAGTAATGTGAGTAAATAGATATCACTAATTTTATCCAAACAAAATTGTGATATAGAAAAAATAATCATTATTCATCATCTAGATATAATTATTTAAACGTACCTCAATAAGCTTAAATAATAAAATCTCTACTTTCCGAATGTTTTTATGGCCAAATGCCAGCTAACGAACCAGTAGGTCAACTAGTAGTAAGTGATCAGTGCCGCAAAGTAACAACGACAATATCAAAGAAACGTGCACGCGTTACCAATCTTTGTGGAAAGGAATGATATTAGGTGAATAAATTGGACTTGAACCTTCAGTAAACATATTACGCACAGGCGCTTCAACTTCACAGCAATTATCTGCTAATGACGGCATCAAATTATTTATGACATCACTAAGTCGTGAGATTCCCATCAATACCTAAATTTAATGTATTGGCAAAGCTCCTAGAAAACGATAGCCCAGTGCTTGACACGATGGTAATGAGCTGCGGAGTGGTAAATTCTGCCGTTATTGATTTTACCAAGTTTACGAATTATGTCTGATGGGGTCATGCAATAACAGGGTCTTCTTTCTTTATCACTATTAGTCAAAATAATGATGTCGATTGGATGCTCAGAGATCGTTGACAATTTTCATACAATAATGTCATTTTCTTACAATAATGCTAGCATTTTGATTGTGTTATCAAGTTTTGCATTTCTATAATTGAAAAACGTAACAAGAAGGTTTTTGTCTGATAGTAAGCCTACTTGCCCATAAACAGTAGCAAACGATGACAAGATTCGATTACCGACTATGTGTATCTGCAAACTGTGTAGTCAGTTTTAGATACATTGAAGATAGTTTACCATTTCATTTCAAAAAAGTACTAGAATTATGAAACAGGCGTCGGGTATATTAATTTCTACGACGCGATGTTATCTATTACCAGTTATTCGAAACAAAACGACAGCAGTTCACCCTACCATCCCAGTAATGAGCTCGAAATATCCTCCCATAAAGATTTATTTGTTATTCTAATGAGAAGACGATGTACTATTTATCTGGCATCAAAAGGGTTTGACGTTTCGGAGATTAGGAATGTCACGACACTGTGAAGTGTGAATTATTTGAGAGCATGAGAAGTGTAGAATCTATACTGTAGTGCTAGAGCAAAACAAACTAACTTTAGTACTGCAGTAATTTAATACTGCAGTGCTAAAGTAACGACGACGCCATTTAAAACAACCTACAGGCAAATTGCTTTATAAACTTCATCATCATCATCAGCCACATGACGTCCACTGCTGAACATAGGCCTCCCCCAAAGAATTCCAGACGGACCTGTCAAAAGCGGCCCGCATCCGCATCCTTTATAAACTAAAGTTTTTTTAATTCCTAAGTCACCTTTCTAATTTTTACTTCTTCTTCTTTGAATTATGATAACGTGTGATTATTACTTGCTTTTCTTTTTATAAAAATTTACTTAATTCGACAAATGAAGGCGTATTATAAGAATATATTATGAGGTTTTCTAGCTTTATTGACAAATAAAATATTTCAGATCCATGTTAGTCAGAAAAATAATACTAAGTCATACCCACAATTTTCCCTTAATTAACTGTAGAAAAAATGTTATTACGTTACAATATGTGTCTACTACATAGTAGTACATAGATAATCCGCTTGCCGACTTGGGCTAATCCTATGAATGGGATCGTCACGAGCAAGCTGGCTGGGAATTTGAGATATGGATCTGCTTATGAAGGTAAAAAAGCTGCTTCAATTATAATAAATTACTGTAGAGTTCGATGTGTTTCATTTCTTCCCATACCAAATCATAAAGATCATAGATACATTACTTATTAGGTTTGTTTGTTTAAAGATTTTGTAAACAACATTAGAAATACACTTGAATAATAGATTCTACACTTCTCTTACTCGAGAAAAAACGGATATACCATACTATACCAAACCAGCCCTGTATTATATACTGCCCACTGCTGAGCACGGGCCTCCTCTATAGCTGAGTGGGTTAAGGCCTTAGTCCACCACGCTGGCCTAGTGTGGGTTGGCGGACATCACATACCTTCTAAATTCAGAGAACTTCTCTGAAAACGGATATAATAAAAAAAAGCAATTCAAATTACGAACAGGTTTTCATCAAGTCACACGTAATAACTTTCGATCATTGATGTTAAGTAACTTTGCAAGCAATCAGCTTAACTTCCATAACACTTGATCCATTCAAAGTTATTTAGCAAAATATTTCACTTATCTCAACCTTACCAATTACGTTTAGATTCCTTCGTTTTATCGCTCTGCGATATATTATCCAAAAAATGCTTTAAATAATACATGATCAGTAATAATAAATTGCGCTTTCTCGAAGTTTAGAACAAGCCAAAGCTTGTCCCATAGACAATTGGAGATAGACCAAGAAGTACAAGTAAGTTGGTGTAATCTCTTATCGGGCTAGACTATGCCCTAACATGGACCCGTCTTTGCTTTTATGGATACATTGCGGAATCAAGTGTTAAATAAGGCATGTTATATCTGAACAGCGGTGTGTTCAATAAAATAGCATGGTAATGATCTAGCTATGTAATTTATCCTATAATAATATGATGGGCTAGGGTTTAGGTAAAAAAATATTTTAAGTGTACTATGGTGAATGTTTAGTCTGTAGACATATATTTAAGTGGAGGTATGGAGCGACTTGGTCGTAACATTCGACAAAGCTCCTTAAAATAAGCATTAAAAAAAAATATTCGATACTTTTTCTATTTGGGGCTGTTTGGTTTTTTTTTTAAAAGGTAAGGTCACCATTCCATACACTTTTTAATCGAAAGCCTACAGCTCTCGAAATTTTTTATAAGATTAAGTAACTTAAAATATTCACTAACACGATTTCTATACAAATACTAGCGGCCCCGACAGACGTTGTCCTGCCCTAAATAGGTAATTAAATCCTAGAACCCGAATATAGCGCCACCTAGCGGATCCAATTGTTATTCTAAACCATTCTCGAATCCACCTGAAGACACACAAAAAATTTCATTAAAATCGGTCTAGCCGTTTAGAAGTTCCGTGACATACACACACACAGAAGAAATATATATAAAGATAATACAACGTCCATAGTAAAATGTATTATATAACCATAGCAAGTCAATTAATCATACTCATTGTGACACGCGTCAGTATGTTAGTTATTAAGTTCTACAGTCCACCTTTCTTTATGAACGGACAACGGCTTTCTTTGGACGTGAGCCAAAATAATACTACACAATAAAGTACCGAAAGCCTTTGTTTTTATGCATGAAGGGTTGAAATGCCTTTTGAATTTGAGAATACATAAATATATGATGCTAGCTTATACCTACATCTCCGCTTGCATCAGAGTTACGCCTTAATTTTGACATCGCTTTACCGAGAAATTACTTTGTTATTACTTAGAAGACAATGCTAGTCTCTCATTCATCTGATTAGTTTTGGACTGAATAGTCTTCAATAAAATCGTACCGTAATAAAGGATCTACCATAAAGTGTCATGGCTTTCAGAAGTAATTCTCGGCCCCACCGGTCGCGTTATTTGTGCGCACACGCAGACCGGATATCCATACATGTGGAAACGGGTCAGACTCAGTCGTTGTTGTGCCTTTATGGCGTGCCATGTAGGCATTTCATCGACTCTAGACACACCATTAAGATTCTATGAGCATTAGCTATCGCCTAGTTTCTTTACTTAGGTGTTAGGTACTATAAAAAAAAACACTAGACCGCAAGTTGGTACTTAATCAGTTATAATTTAAAAGAAAAGAAAAATGAGGGAAGTAGTAAGAGTACTATAAAAAACGTATTGAAACTAGATCGCAAATTAGTACTTTATCTATACTTATATTATAGAGAAGAAAGATTTGATTGTTTGTTTGTAATGGATAAACTCAAAAACTACTAGACCGATTTTGAAAATTCTTTCATTATAGGAAGCTACATTACTCCTTAGTGCTATAGGCTCCTTTTTATCCCGGAAAACTTTTTCACGCGGGCGGACTCGCGAGCAGAAGTCTAGTTAGTTATATAATTTAAACTACGACAGCTACATAATATTTAGGAGGCTTTCAGAAGAAAAGAAGAGTATGATCCAGATGGCATGGCAAGGCTTTCCCACCCCTGGAATGTCCTACCGATAACTAGAGACAATCCCATATCAGTCTCAGTTTTATAAGACATCATATCGTTTCTGATTTTTAAATCCTCGTATCTTTATAGCACGTGATTGGGATAAAGTAGCTAGTTCTGTGATTTTAATAACAAAATGTTGAAATTAAGATCCAAATAATCCCGTCAGCCAAGAGCGAATCATTCACCAATCATCACCGGATAAGTAATAAATATAAGCTGAATTATAATAATCTACTGAACTGCATAATATGTGGAAAATAGAATCACAATAAAACAATTTTAAATGTCAAATAGTGGACTGGAATGATATTTGCAAAGTAATTTTTCTAATAAAGTCATTATAGGTCATTTCGCAAGGACGTTTTGTTGCTAACAGATTAGCAACATATTATATGCTGCTATATGTATTTAGCAGCATCATATACCGTTAATCTATAGTAACACCGATTTCTTGAATTATTGTTACGAAATACAATGGTCTCCATCATTTGTCTTCCGATTATGGTCTAGTTATAAATTACAATCAGTCTGATTAATTATATACCCAGATAGACACTGAACGCTTCAAAATCATCGAAAAAAATAGAGGCGAACTGTTCCCCACTAAATGAGTTCGAGTGAATTGAATTTTATTGTTTTTCATGGATATAATTTTCTCCCCGTTTTAATAGAAACCATGTTATAACTGGTATCATTATGCGCGCAAACAAGGCTACGCAGAATGATGCAGCGATAGTGTATGACACAGCTGTCACGCATACTAGCTTAAGAAAAGTTGGCCTTTTTGTTTTAGTTTCATTGCAGCGCGTCACTCTATCTAGATATACATATAATTAATCAAAGCAATCAGTATCATTTGTCTACTGATGGACTTTAAAATTTCAATTATACCTAGACCTGAGAATAACGTTTAAATGTTTATCGTTGTATTTTCCACTAGGTATAGACAACCACTATGATTTAAACTAAAGCTGGGTAATGCATGATCGTATCTAATATTTACCATCAACATAAATTTAAATTACAAGAATTTCTTAAATCAACAATTGCTAGTCGAGTGTTGTGCGCAAAAATACAGTTTACACAGCCGGTGTGACGTCACACTTCATGTCCTTTATATATATTTTTTTTTTTTTTTTTTTTTTTTTTTTTGTTATGGACATTACGGTCAGTAGCCTGACGCGAGTCGGCTTTTCTGACCACACCGGACTTTCGGGCGAACGCTTTTAGACGCTCCAACCCTTTACATTTAAACGACCACGCTGAGGGCACCCCCTAAGTGGGGTACGAGCCTCGGCTCAGGGCAGTCGTTGGAAGATGATTGAGACATCAGCGATTAGGGGATTTTAGCGGTGTAATACACCAATCTATCCATTGTTTTCATCGGCACGCGGGCCGGAACTGCTAACTGGGTCGGGACATCGGGGGACACGGCGAGGTCCTCGACGGCGAGGACGGTACAGCGGTCTTGAGGAGTGTGAGAGTTTCAATAACTCGTGCTTTCTTTGGATGGCCAGAGTGATGGCATCATCTGGATCGGTCAGGACTGAACGGGGACGTCTCCATTTCGCGCGGTCAAATGGAGTATAAATGGATGAGTTTCGGATGAGCGGATTATGATGATTAACCGCGCGATCGAAGTAGCGCCTGCTAAGCGTCTGAATAAAGTGCCTGATGGTCGGCATGTCGGTGTCCACGTGGAGGTTGCGATTACGCACGTACCACGGGGCATCGAGTATTTGTCGTAGAAATTTATTCTGGACAACCTGCAGGCGCTCAATCCGACCGGGTGGTATGTGAGCGAACGCGGGTGCTGCGTATGTCATGATCGGCCTAATACATGTCGTAAAGATACGTATCTTGTTGCGGATAGAGAGCTTACTCTTTTTGTTAACGAGCCAGTGGAGCTGACTTTTCGCGAATGCGGCTCGCGCGCGTACCGCATTAACATGTGGGATGAAGGACAGATTCCGATCAAGGATCACTCCTAAATATTTGACTGTATTGGTCCATGGGATGGACTGCGAGAACATTGTGACAGTAGCGTTAGGCACTGGGGGTGCAATCCTACTCCTAGTGAAAAGGATGGCCTGGCTTTTGGTGGGATTAATGGTGATTCGCCATTTGCTGAACCACTCGCCGAGTTTGTCGGCAGCGTTCTGCAAAAGGCGAATCAACTGTGTTTTATCTCTACGTGAAGCGTAGATGGCAGTATCGTCAGCGAAGAGTGCCAGATTGGTATTCTTCGGCTTTGGAATATCGCTAGTGTAAAGCGAGAAAAGAAATGGGGATAGTGCGGAGCCTTGCGGGACTCCGGCTGTGATGGGGTGTCGGGAAGACAAGGTTCCCTCCACTCGATAACGAAAGCCGCGATTCGACAAGAAATCTCGTATGATGTGCACGAGCTGAGTGGGCACGTTGAGAGTGTACAGCTTGAAAAGCAAGCCGTTGTGCCACACTTTGTCGAACGCTTTCTCTACATCGAAAAATAGGGCACCGGTAGGCATTTTTAGGTAGAATTTAGAGTGGATGTGCTCCGTGATGCGGAGGATTTGGTGAAGGCAGCTATGCCTAGACCGGAAGCCAAACTGCTCCGCGGGGATCAGGTTGTTTTGATGGGCGACTATTTTGAGACGATCGAGGACGATTCGCTCATATACCTTTCCCATAGTGCTGAGTAGACTGATGGGTCGATAAGAAGAGGGTTCGGACGCGGGTTTACCCGGTTTGTGGATGCCAATCACAACCGCCTCTTTCCATTCTTGTGGAAAGAGGCAGTTGCGAAAGGCTGCGTCATAAATGGCGGGTCCTTTATATAGAGCATGCGACATAACATGGCACTAGTGTGTTCAACAATTACTAAATAATTGTTTCCTATTTACTACAAACTTATCCAAGGTCCACCACTGACAGGCGGGGCTAGTGTGACCAATGCTCGTCGGCTTATACTGAGAGAGACATGTCTGCGTGACATTAATTATAATTATTGGTTAACAATAATATTGAAACATCACAAGACTAGAGAAAAAGTCGTTACTTTACAAACGATTCCATAAAAAACAGAAAAGAACAATGTACAATAAATCCATTACATTTCCTTTTCAATTATGTTAAAGAAAAAAAACACGTAAGCAGTGATTTATGTTCATGGACCGTTTTTAACGACCTTTTTTTAAATTTAAATATCTCAACTTAAATCAACGACAAAAAATGTGTACACGTTTCTCCACTAACTCTCATGGTCTTAGACCACTTGATATTTGAAAATGGCGCCGGTCAAAAGCTATTGAAGTCAAGCGGTGTAACCAGTGTTTCTTATTCGAGTGCCATTGTGTTTATAGCTTGTATTCTACTTCTGTTTTCAATACATGAATACTATATTAGCTAAAATTTATATTTAAATGTCATAGAATTTTATATATTCCAGATACATTAATTCATTATTTATGGCTTGTTTAATTGGTAAGAGAAGAAAAATTGAGAAAGTGGATGCCATCGTATAAGCCATAAAACCTTCATAAATCTAGAGTTCATTATTATTCCATACCTCTTTTAATAGAGAAAACCCAAACCGAAGGTCGGCAGTGGAAATTTTCAATACTGACTTGATATAACAAAATGTTGATTATGATACATATATTTTATAAAAGCGAATTCCATTAAGAGGGTATTGAAAGCAAACGTAAAAAGGAAAGATTTAATAAAATTTCTTCACAATAGCAAAAGAAGTTAGATATTTCATATTTGTAGATGGATAAAAATGCCGCTCTACTAAAGATTACAATCTCAAAAGGACTAATAAAGAAAGTAATACATCATGTATCACGTGTCTCTTTAAAGGATCGTTGCGATTTTATCACGAGAAACTCATGTAATAAATTATGGATAAAAATTTCATGCAATTTTTTCTTGAATACCGCCATCTAAAGCTTGTTTCCATTTTCCAAGAACTTCATAGGAAAACCTAATATGTTGTGCTTTATGCGAATATAGTATGTAAGCGATTAAAGTCATATTCCATCGACCATTTGGAAACACAAGTACCTAATATTTACATTCCCAAGGGAGGTTGAGAAGGATTTCTTTTTATACGAACATGAAAGTAGATGAGGTATCTGTCACTAGCATTTTTTGTACCTCTTAGGAGAACTAACAATCAATAACTAAAGAGAAACATTTGAAGACCGGCAAGCGAACAAGCCAAGATGGACTTTGCCATCATCGCATATATATTCATTATAGTATTGCTCGCGGCTTCGCACGCGTGAAAAAAGTTTTTCCAGGATAAAAATATTCAGGAGTAATGTAGCTTCCTGCCAAATAAGTGAGAGAATTTTCAAAATCGGTTAAGTAGTTCCTAAGATTAGCGCGCTCAACCAAACAAACAACCCAACAAACTCTTCAGCTTCAACGTTGATATACCGAAATTAGGAAAGGAATGGCATGATAGCACAACTCTACCGTATAACATAAATTTCTATAGTAGATGCAGTAGTTTCTATCTAATAGTATTTTATTCTGTTACTAAATATTTACAGTGAGCATTTGCTAAGCTTCTTATGTCGCCAGTTAATTAGATTACCGTTAGAGTCGTCTGGATGGGTGGGCCAAGGCTTTTTATGCATTAGTTGTATCGCTCTGAGCTTGACAAATATAGTAAACAAACTAAAGCGAGTGTAGTCGTTCGTTAATAGAAAAAAATATGGCACCTGGGTCAAGGTTACAGATTGTATAAAAAAAATACTCAGAAAACTTGAAATGGATATTGTGTCTAAAATGGATTGTAGCATTTGTTCTCAAAGGTATCAATTTATGTCTTAAGCTTTTTAGTTTGATTATCGAATGAACTAAGAACCACCGTTTAATATAATAGAGTGATATAGTGTATCCTTTGGTGTATTCCCAATTCGGGCATGGTTTGTTTGTTTGGTTGAACGCGCTAATCTCAGGAACTGCTGAACCGATTTTGAAAATTCTTTCACTTATAGGAATTACATTACTCCTGAATATTTTTATCCCGGAAAAACTTTTTTCACGCCTGCCTCGGTGGCATAATTGTGTTGCGGTGCGACCGCAGTGCTGAGATCTCGGGTTCGATCCCCGGGTCAGGCAAAGTGATATTTGATTTTTCTAATCAGTATCAGCTCGTAGTCTGTAATTTGTGCTCGATATGGCGATGGGCTCGCCCCCTATCACATCATGGGACGTAATGCGCACGGCGAAAAGTGGGTGCACTAGTTGCATATCTACCGACTCCTACGGGAATAAAAAGAGTCAGTGTGTGTGTGTGTGTGTGTGTGTGATATAGTGTAGTGAAGTGTTTTTAAAACACTTCTATAAAAATATCAACTAAGTACAAAGTATGATTTAAAATGTTACCTTATAAATTCCATCACTAACGAATTCATAACAAACGTTTACTTCCATAACTAATCGACCAATCACATTATCTAATTTCACATAATATTTTAATTTATTTCGTGATATATGATTGACGTAACTAATGATATATCACCGCAATATTATCGTATACAAATTAACTCATTATAATTAATAAGAGATCTATTAATTAATGTTGACTTCATAAATCTATCACAAAATGATCATGTGTCAAATATTTTAACTTAATCAATTGCGATTCACGCTTTTCATTAATTATATTATTTGTTGTGTAACTATTGCTTTCATTAGAAAAGAAATAGGTTTTAAACTTTAAGATCAGTAAATAACTTCACACGAAAAATATATGAATATCATTAGTAATCTAAAAAAAAGTCGTATAAAATATTCGAAAAGTAATATTGATTAAAATTAAAACTTCGATCATTAAGATAATAATAAAATATAATACTTTAGATTACATTAATTTACATTAAAATGGAAACTTAGTTCTAAAATGTAAGGCAAATGGGTTAGAAATTCTGTGATACAGACCGGTTTCTTTGTTTACTGTCGAGAGTCGATATAAAAGAACCAACCCAGAGTGGGTTATCAATTTCACGTAGAATTTTGAATGTCAAAATTTATGTTAAAGTTTAGATTCTATCAGCAACTGTAGAGAAATGCTGAAACCTTTAAAATTTATCAAGTCTATTTAGATTTTCTTGAGATAATTAACTTGTGTAGTTTATATATTCTTATTTCCTTTCACAGACAACAGGATACAACGGTGCGAGCAGATTATATGATTCCTTAAAACCAAAAAATGCTTCGTCGTTAAATCCTAAACTATATGTTTCAGTCAAATACGTGATACCTACTCCACAATTTGGACACATCAAAGCCAAACATGTCAGCAAAGATCACGAAGACAAAGATGTAACTGTATCAGTAACAAGCTTGCCTATATGTGGAATAAAAAGCTCAAGGCGGGGTCACATGAGAGAGGTCATTTCGCAACTACGATCGAATCCAGATCGTGATCTTATAGACCGTGAGTATTCTATACCGAAGGTACTATATTCTCACATGCCTGTCGCATTCCTATGTCGACACCAACCTCTTGGAATTTAGTGGCCTTGGTATTTTCTTCGTTGTGTAACGTGTTTTGATCGGTGATCTAATCTATTGATAGTGAACTATAAAACTTTCTTTCGAAATCGATTATAGAAATTTCTTTTTTGTGCCGTCTTTCTTTTCTGTTGCTAATGTGTTATTTAAGCAAATTAGCTTCTTAAGTAACGTTTCCTGTTGCGTAACGTGCGTAAGTTTTATGCGTATTTGATATCTTCTATCTTAATAGCTTTGTTTCATTGTTTTCAAAACATAAGCCGGATTGATAAGACCTCAATTTAATTGAAACGTATACATTAAGAAATTATTTCGTCTGCAACAATTCCATATAATTCTACTAACCAATGGAACAAACAAGGAATAACAAGCTACTTATAAGTGTAATTGATGTTGCATATTTTTCTTTGCCAGCCCATCTACGACGTGACGATTACTGCATTCCTTCACCGTACCAGTATTGACACTTAAAAGAAACCATTCAACAGAAATGTTTGTATATGGACTGCAATTTGTATTTTCTCACAGCGCACTTGGTAACATAGTAATTATGCGGTTTCTAAACCGTAGTGACACAAATTCGAATCTTGGAAGTGGAGTGGGTTGAGTGGCTACTATACCTCAGATCCTTCCGTACTATTATCTAATGGTTCTTCTTCCCAATTTCACAAGCAGTTTCCCGAATCAGAAGTCAAAATTGCCAAAACTAACAAGCTCAAAAAGCCGAATCTATCAAATACAATCATCTTGTAAAGCAAAAAACCGCATGAATGTTATAGAAACTATTCTATTAATCTGATCGTGAAGCGCTCTTGGCCCTAATTACGACTCCAGAGAACTTCAGAGATGAATATATATATATATAATAACTAACTTTAGTTGCTAGCATCGAATGAAACATTATAGTTAGTAGGTAATACAACACCGTGTGATTATTTCACATTTGTGTAGAATGTTTGACCAGTGGGCCATGTTAGACGGATGTCGGCAGAAAACTGCAAAACAGAAATAGCTAACATGCTAAACTAATTATTGAGAATGAAAACGTTCAAATTAAATCATATATTTACAGAGAGCGAGAGCAGAGAACGCATTTTTATATCAAGACGACACAATTTAAGTTACAGCTCTATTTCTAATTTATGATTTCATTGAAAAATATACGGGTTTCATATTTTATTATATTAGGTGAGAATGAATTTGTCTAAAGAAGTTTCGAGAATTTCTTGATTTAATTCAATCTTATCGTTAAAACCTTCCATAAAAGCAATGGCCACTAACTTACATTTTATTAACATAAACCACTTATTTCGTCCACTTTTATTAACATGAGAAAGTTTGGTGTTTTTTAATATGTGTCAAAATAAATGCTGTTAGTAGAGTTTGATGACTTTTTCGTTAATAACTTTTGAGAGAAAATAATGATAGTGGAGATCAGCAGGCGTAAATTGGCAATTTTGAGAGACGATACGAATACTATTTATAGATTTAATAATGTGGGTAATTCTTGGACATTAGTTATTTAATATTGGAGCCGCAGACTCGATTTTTGACGAATCAATATGAGTTTTTCCAGTTTTGTACAAGACTTGTTATCTAAAGATTGATATTTGCTACTGGATAAATATAAGTCCTACTCGTAAATATAATTATAAATACAAAATAGGTATAGGTACAGGATAATAAATCCTTTCTGTCTTAATATTAAACAAAATTAAGTTAAAAATATATAAATAAAAAACAAACATTAGTATCAACTTCTGCATATTTTTATGTAGTAAATAAAGTGCAAAACGGGTTAACAGCCGCTTAAATGCGTCAAAAGACGGTCATTAGAAACACTTTAGCCTCAACGTGTTAAATTTCTGCATTATCACCTCTACAAAAGATAAAATCGTCGAGAAATATCGAACGTTTAGTCATTTCTTGGTGAGATAAAATGCAAAGATAAACATATTGTAAGATGGCACTACAGACAATTGATTTCCGGTTGTCATTGTGTGCAGCTCATTCAGGAAGTTAAGAAGGGTCATTAGGTTTTGAGGGCGGGTATGGAAACTTCTTTTAATGCTGTTAATATGTGGTTTGTTTTTGTGGGGTTTCAATGGATTATCAGTTTCGGTTACTTGGTTTACAATACACCACCATACAAGATTAGATAACGATCTGAATATTATTGTTACTGCTGCATTTTAACTTTCGTTTTTTGTGCAAGAAATAAAACAACAGATGATTGTAAATAGGAGACTTAGGTATTGAAATTAAACTACTATAATGGATTTTGTCGTGGTTTTTATCTTTTTACTATCCTCCTGACACGACGCTTCGAAGGCTTTGCAGCACTTCGTGGTCACGGAGCGGCCTCACTCAATTAGTAGTTTAATTTCAATGTCTAACATTCGCGTAAACGCAAGGAATCATTAGACTTAGGTGTGATAGATCTAAGTACTTATCTGAATCGTAACAAAATCATTAAACGCAGAAATGGCTGCCACTATAACAAGTCACAGTTTTAAAACGTAGCAAATATTTTAAAGTCGACATAACCAGTGAGTCACGAAAAACTAACATGCTATTTTTTCTAAAGCTTGTAGCAGACCGTTTCGTGAGTTTTGAATTATTTCAAAACAATGATGTCAGTCTCGTCATCTGTTTCAATAATTGTTTGCTAACGAATCGTGTCGAATATACAAGGAAATACATTAATTCCACATGCATAATTGACCTGACAAAAATGTTTCTTGATTGACCATTCGTTACGTAAACAGAAGCGATTTTTTGGCGAATGATTATTATTAACTACTGGCCAAATGTTAACTATCAGCATATTAATCTGCCGATATTTAGACTTATTTTTTTATTCGGGCACGGTAAAGTGACCCCCACCTGATGGTAAGTTGAGAGGGGTCCAGAATCCAGATAGTGTCGACTGACGCGCGATGACTATCCCTCGTCAGTTGACATGGCGGTCGAAATTAATGTCTATGCAATGCAATGCAATCAGCCCTGTATTATATGTATACTGCCCACTGCTGAGGAAGGGGCTCCTCTACTACTGAGAGGGGTTAGACCTTATAGTCCACCACGCTGGCCTAGTGCGGGTTGGCAGACTTTACACACCCTCGAAATTCTTATGGAGAATTCTCAGGTATGTAGGTTTCCTCACGATGTTTTCCTTCACCGTTAAAGTGAACGATAATTGATAAACAATACACACGTAACTTCGAAAAGTCAGAGGTGTATGCCTTGGGTTTTGAACCTCCGGACATTGCCTCAGCAGACCGTTCCATTCCCAACTAGGCTATCGTCCACTCGTCGTAATGTCAGGACATGCTTACATAGTAGGTGATGGATAAAAAGCATATGATTGAATGTAATTCTTCTCGGAATTTTCGGGAAAACCGTTGTTGCACGAGTATAAATTAAATCTAAGTGTATGACATATTCAACAACTTGTACAATATGATGTAACCACAAGAAACAGTTGATAAAAACATTTAACATATTATTTATTTTGAGATACTGGATGTAATAATGTCGAGACATAACGGATACCTAATTTTAGCAATTCATTTAGTTAGCATATTTATTTTAGTAAAGTAGCACTGCCTGTTCAAGTTAGAATTAACAATGGTATTAGAAAACAGTTTCAAGTCATGTTTTAACTTAGAGGTCAGCGATATTTAACAGAAGTCTGCCGTGCCAGCACACTCGTCGCGTCTCGCATTCTAGGATTACGTGCTCAATACCCACTTAATAGAAGTGCACTTTTTCCTAATGCTAATTAGCTCGCAAATTCTCGCTACTCTATGAGAATAGCGAAAAATGTAATTTGCAAGTTTTGAAGATAATTCAGCGTCGCTTTATCGCACCGATCTGATACGCATGACACATCTGTGCAATTATGACTGCAAACACTTGCGCCCTCGTTTACGGTGAAAGTGTAACTTGGATCATGAGATTCGCAAATCATAAAATATTTCGCCATGTATCAAGTGCACAGCCCGGAGTCAGCACCTGTACGTACCACAGTGAAATGTCTGCTTGGGCGCGTCACGCACCGGAGAAAGTGTACTACAAAGGTGTACCTGCGACTGGTCCCCAATTGGGTTACGACCTCGAATATTAACCGCCACGGGTCTTCTTTTTTCACATCGCAAACGAAGTATCCACCGAACCGGTTGGCCGGCCGAAACTTCCTAATGCCTCAGCCCGCCGTGTTCGCCGCGGCAGTCGCAAACGACTCTGTGCTTTACGGTTCAAAATAGAGGTGCGCTGTTAAATCGTACCTGTCATAGAGGTAATTCACCAGTTCGTGAACATGTAATTCGGTGATTTAAGCACAAATTATAATTCAAACGAGCTCCTCGCTTCTCGGCTTATCTTTAATCGAATTAATGTTCTAAGATAACGTTGTATTTTTAAACGAAATGTCCGGTCGAATGTGTAAGTTATGACCGACGACGGGGAGACAAACAATTTCCATTGACATAAAACAAAGCCAACTGGGTTTCTAGAAATGGGATTTGTAGAATTGAGTTTTTAATGAAAACAAAAGCATTTTTAACTGTATTTCTTAAGTCTAAGGTGTATATTGCGTTGGATGTATTTATGTTGGAACGAAGTCCTCAATGTATCGAAGTTTTGTTTCTCTCAGACACAAAACTGGATTCTTTAGAAGCATTTTACTCGGGTCTGAATGGGTGTCCTGTCTCATTGTTTGGTAACGTGTTACATTTCATTTGGTTGGGTGATTTTTGAATGTGAAAGGACTAACTTTGTATGTGTTCTTTGTATGTTTTTAATGGTTAGTTTTGTCTCTACATCCGCTGTGTTTAATGGAATCGAAATAGCGTCAGTGTTGTCTATTGAAGCACTTTAGTGTCAAGTTATATTGATAAAAGTGATTTTAGTATTGTTCTGAGCTATCACAAGATCACATTTAACACTAAGGCCCCGTTTTTTCAACTGTAGTTATCTTTTTGTCAAGGTCTTATTAAGCTGGACCTCGAGCACTCGAAGCTCTGCAGGCGCGTCCGGCTTAATAAGACTGAGAAAAAGATACAGTTGAAAAAACCCGGTCTTAGATATTGTCACAAAGAGAAAAAACACTGAGTGATAAATTACCGATTTTGTCTAGATTAATAATTTTAGAATCGATTAAATTTGTGCACTCTTCTGTCATAATTCCAAAATGACTTATTTCTTAGGCGTAGAAAAAACTTTGGATTCTCTTGAGACTATTTTTTTTTTTCAATTAAAGCCTTTGCTACAACTATAGTCCTAAGTAGAGAGAGAGAGAGAGTAGAGTCCTAAGTACCTACGTATCCTAGAAGTTGAGACATCAAGCAAAAATACGATATAACAATGTAAAGAGACTTCTGTTGCACAAAGTAACACCTATTGGGTAGGAATGTTGTTTTAAGTAATTTACGGTATCCGATAAATATTTTCGGCATCTCCAACTTCAACACTTCGCGTTGTACTATGTTGACTCTCAAAATAGATGCGTCACAAACCAACATTTAATAAGCGCTCAACTCTGATTTTAATCCCTTCCAATAACCGGAAATCATAGAAGCTACTATTTACCGGTGGTAGGTCTCTCATATGTAAGAGTCAGTATGGGTGGGTACCACCGCAATGTCTATTTCTACCGCCAAGCAGCAGTGTGCATGCACTGTTGTGTTTCGGTTTGCAGGACATTGTAGCCAGTGTAACTACTGGACATAATGAGACTAAACATCTTATGTCTCAGGATGACGAGCGCAGTGGAATGCCACACAGTACTTTGTAACTCAAAGTGCTGTGTGGTGTTACTACTGTTTAAGGGCGGTCGTATCGCTTACCATCAGGCGAACGGCATACTCATCT
The DNA here is from genome assembly GCA_947568825.1 of Sphinx pinastri. Taxonomy (NCBI): domain Eukaryota; kingdom Metazoa; phylum Arthropoda; class Insecta; order Lepidoptera; family Sphingidae; genus Sphinx; species Sphinx pinastri. The sequence goes on from OX387615.1 coordinate 3,996,850, forward strand.
CGTCATTCAATGCCATAAAAAAAAAGCTATTTTCCCAGCGATATAGCTCAATGTTATCAATTATCGTTCGCTTTAATGGTGAAGGAAAACATCGTGACGAAACCTGCATAACCCGAGAAGTTCTCTGAATTTCGAAGGTATGTGAAGTCCGCCAACCCGCACTAGGCCAGCGTGGTGGACTAAGGCCTAACCCTTGTCAGTAGTACAGGGGGCCCGTGCTCAGCAGTGGGCAGTATATAATACAGGGCTGATTGCATGCATAGCTCAATGATTCTAAAATTTAAACAGATACTTCCCGTTGCATATAAATGGATCTTTAGCTCTTACATTACGCGCACTAGGTCATGGATAAATAGCTAATAAAATAACTGCGGGTTAGTTGACTGTTGAGGAAAGAAAGGTCGTACCTACACAACCGTCGTATCAACAGACATGTTTTTATTCTGTTTTTTTGAGATCAGTGTTATGGTACCAAATTCCGGGAAAAATACAAAATTAGAAGTACCTATATACATGTCTTATGTAAATGATTCCTGCATGCATTTGTTGATTAAAACCTTTATAATACGACGAAATAGTATAAACCACAAAAGTTTAATCAATGGATTGAAGCGATTCCGTGTATTGGTCAATAATTTATGTCGTTAGCTAATCATCTTTTGAACTAGTTCCGAGGGTTCAATTCCAGGGTTAATCAATTAAGTTAGTGTGGATTTTTCGATTCTCCTTATTTGACACTAGTCTTGCTCTAGTATTTATTATATGACATTAAAGGGCGGAAATGGAGCGTTGAATACCTATATTACGTCAGAAAAGTAAATAAGTACATAATTATTTCAGTTTGGAGTACTGCACTCACGCAATCAGTCCTAATCAAATCACTTAGGTATTTTGTTGATAAGAAAAGTACGATAAATGCAGGTAATTTATGGTTCAATATTTCAATGTCGCTGGTTTTATGTAAAACCGATAAAGACATACGGGCATGAAACAAAGACTCCATATTCAGTAGGTGAGTGATTCATGGTTTTTGCGCTAATTTAAATTTTCTTACGTTTGAATTAAGATTTTTTTTTGGATTCTTCAAATGTTTTCAAGCGACACACGACAGAGTTTACATACAGTTCTATGAGTCTCTATAGTAGAGTTTGGACTTACTATATCGCAGTGGTTTCGAATCCAGATTTTAGAAGTGATGGCCTAGACTAAATTTAAAGACGGTTCGAACTTTATCTGTAACTAAACGTAATCATTTTCTTCTTACCTTGAAAGTTTCGGCAATCCTCGTCAATGATAATGCAAACTCAGATAACACAGTCTACTGTTTTATACTTCACACACGTCAATAAGTTATAAATATAATCATAAATCCATAAATTCACATCAGTACAAATTGAATTTTACCTGATAAAAATCAAAATGTACACCGTAAGTAAAAAAATAAAGTTCAACAGTCTCGCTGGAATGCATGCATTTCAACTCACTCGATCGGTTTTATATAACTTAAATGTACTATGAATCGATATATGAATAGATACACTGTATAGTTTAATTCGATAACTTAGAAAAATTATCACACGAACAAACACAAAGTTTCAGAAAGTTATTTCATCGTTGTTTGGCTGTCACTACGCGGAACCCAACGGAACACGTCCAACCGCCTCAGCAGTTGAATTCAATATGGCGGGTCGGCAAACGAACGAAACGAATGACGTCCAGCGAATGGTTGCGAAATCATTCGTTCAACAGGTCAAAACTTGTTTGGAGTTTGGACTTTGGAGTAATTTGGAACCGTTTAGTAAGCGTTAGTTATTGTTCCTAAACATTTATAAGCAATTTATATACCATAAAATTGGAGCACGAGTTGTAAAAAAATGTAACGTGAATAACGCATTTATTTGTAAATAATTCTTAGCTAATAAGTTGTTTTTATTGACGCAACCTCTTTAATCTTTACTAACTTTATAATAAAAGTGTAACCAACTGGCCATTTTCAAATTATCTAAGTTAAAAGAATTAAAAAATAAAATGTCATAACATGTCTAATCAATCCCACCCAGCGATTAGTTAATCAAAAACTTGAAATTTTGGTTTTTATTTACATAAATTATGTGTTGATTTTTACGTTGTAAGAGAACAAAATATTTAGCCATGGCACTGGATTTAGTCAGTATAGCACAACCACACTACATACCAGGGTTTGTAATATTATTTTTATCGACGAAGTTGTGGTTTTAGCATCTATAAGCTGTACTCGAGGAAAGTGGATGTTTAACTTTCAGCCAGAGAAAGAAAAATGCACGTACACCGTATAAGGAGCGTAGAAAGAGAAAATCAAAAGCAACATGACCTGAATCGATGGCGTTTCTGTAATCTTCATTAATTACTTTCTACAGTTCGCTGCATCAATCATGTCTATTAATACGAAAAGTGTTTTCATTTTCCGTCAACTGTATTGCTAAATTGGTGCCGAATGATGTAATACCGGTTTACTTTTTAAACTTAACGGTCGGTAACTCACGTGTGGAGGGCGTTTAGCAACAGTTCTACATTGATGAATCTTTACCATTTGTGCAAAAAGAATTATTGTGAAAGACATGACAAAGTTTTTAGGGCAGCGCGTTGGTTTCGCCGCAAGACGTGATAAATTAAATCGTTGATAGTTGGTTTAACTAAAGGAATGTTTTTAGTAAGGACAACGCAAAGGAATGTTGTATTATACAGCCCTTGAGATTAGCTACCGAGTTGTTGCTTGGACACGTGCGCGATATATAGACTGTCTCTACATGTACATTTGTGGTTATAACGTGCTTGCTACTGTGATACCTCTTATGAGTCAACATAGTTTATTATTACCTATCTATTCATTAAAAACAATTAATATCCTTTTTATTTATCTAATGATAAATACACCTAACGATCTCGTTGTCTAGTTTGTTTCCACACAAAAATTTGCATAGATGCGAGAATCGAACCCGCGGCTTTTTGTTTCTCCGACGTGTATTATGTATTTACTGCACCCCTAAGCCATTTGCGTTCACTTTTTTGCCATAAATATAGAAAATATCTTAAATGTTTAGCTTTAAAGAATTTTTATGCGTATAGTACCTATTTACCTCAAGATTTAATTGAATCGAGGTTTTGTGATGATACTTAGCAATCACTTTACTGTACAGGAACTCCTTATTTTATATATTGTCTCTACCTTTGGCTTATCACAGAATTATAGAGACTAAGTACAACAGTTAACATATATTCTTGCTTACAACATTTAAGACTTGTCCTTGCTTGTTTATGCATTTCTTTCTACGGCAATAGGTTAGTTTCCTATGTTTAAATTTGTACATTATATGATATCTAACAGAAAATAGGCCAGCGTGGTGGACTCTAGGCCAGCGTGGTGGACTAAGGCCTAAAACCCTCTCAGTAGCAGAGGAGGCCCGTGCTCAGCAGTGGGCAGTATATAATACAGGGCTGATTGCATTGCATTGCAACAGAAAATAATACGAAAAAGAAATTCTTCTGTGAAATCAGCATCAAAATATTGTTAAAAAATAAAGCCGTTATTCAAATTTGAAATATTGTTGTGAGCAAAAGTGGGGGCTTGATGGGGATATCGCCCTATCTCTTTCGCACGCAGGCAGCGATACGTCCGGTGATACCTGGCGACGTCACAGTCTGATATTACTGTTATTTGACAACTACCCCTTCCATCAAATTTCAAAGCTTTATAACTTACTTATTATTGCGCCGATTTTGAAAATTCTTATTCCGTTACATTTAGGATGACATACATTTTTGATAAATGTATTGAAAAAAAGTAGTCAACTACCCCATTCCTACACGTCGCTTATAGAAATATTATTACATTTCCAGATATACAGGCCATTGTCCAGAATACAAGTATCGAATAGGCGACACCTATGGCTCTACAACACACAAGATACTCCTGGACCCAAGCGTACAGCATTCAGAGAGGCTTGTGTTGTCTGATAGGACGGCTGATGATTTTCAGGTAAAGAGGAATTAAATTACACGCTGTATGTTTCCATTTTAAGTGAATATAGTTATTAGTCATCAATGGTATCTTTATGTTATTGCAAAAGAGAACTAGTAAAGTCTATTTATTTGTGTAAATTATTATTTATCAACGCCTAAATAGTTTTCAAATTTAAAAAATTGGAAAATTCTTTAGGTAATCAAAGCAACCTTGTTTTACCCTTACCTTAATATTCCGTCAATTGACCGACATGGGGCCAGCGTCTTATGAACTTATACAAAACTTGCAGGCTGTAATTATCATATTAACAATGGTTAAGCTAGGTGCGGCCGAATTGGTTAGACCCAAAATCGATTGTCTCTTGTCCAAACGTTATGCTAGCTACCACAATATTTGAAACACTCATAGAAAGTTTATAGCTACTTTATTGGTAGATTTTTGCAGGAACACACACACTTTTTTATCGCAATCTTGACTTACAGCCACTTTGTGCTGATCGCTAATCCTGGCCACTAACTCAACCAAGTTACGTAAAACATTGCGATGCAGATATTCCGCCCGCCTCAAACTGAAATCGACGTGGTCAACGCGAGGTTCAGGAATGGAGATCCAGTCTACAAACATCCCATGATACCTGGGTATGAGGGTGAGTACAAAGATAGATCCGTTGTGTTTGCGTCGGTCGCGTAGTTGTATTGCGTACGCGCTGAGGTCCTGGGTTCGAATCCCGGGTCGAGCCAAAAAATATTGTGACTGGGTTTTTCCATCTTACAAATTACTCAGTCGCAGCTCGGAGTCAGGAAGTTGGCGGTGTGATACCCCGGTGCCTCGGAAAGCACGTAAAGCCGTTGGTCCTGCGCCTGATCTCATGTCTGATTGTCGTCTCACCGGACTATGAGAGTGAAGGAATAGCGAGTGCACCTGCGTATTGCGCACACACTTGTGCACTATAATATCTCCTGCGTAACTGGCTCTGTTAAGATTGGCCGCCGTGGCCGAATCTGGCTAGGAGGATTACGTTTTAGATCCTTTGTTAATCGGTTTCAAGAATAAGGTTTAATATTGGACGTTATGATTCGCATTAAATTAATTGCTAGGCATTGACTTAAGTTGAATTTAAAAATGTATTTCATTAGTTTACGGCGCGACGTGAATTATTTTTATACTGGTTTTTCTGATGAATAAGATTGGAATCTTACACGATGTATGTAAGAAATGAGATAAAGTTTAGTAGCTCTATGCGTGGAAACATTTAGCAACATAATCTATCTGATCTAAAGGAAAAGTTAAAAGCAAGGATTACCGAATTGAGTCATAGTTGCAAAAGTTACTTAAACGTTCGGGACAAATGCACAGTTTGTCGAAACTAAAAGTTAAAACTAAAAGGTACGTGACGAAATATTGCAATGCCACTTTATTCTAAATTGCTGTGTTATCTTGTCAAATCTATTGTGCACTCGTAACTCTATGTGATCAGATATGAGAGATAGAAATGATGAAAATAATGCGTTATGGCATGCCATTGCTTCGGGATTTTGGTAAAAATGTAATTGGCTTGATATAACGCAATTTTTGCATTAACGAATAATATATTATGTAAGTCATTGGTAAAATAATTTCAAGGGAATAAACTAACTGATCTGTAAATTTTATGACTTAGGTATCTAGGGGTCGTATCTTGTGTATAGTAACAGATAAATGTTTTAGGATCAAGAGGTTGAAATTCACAAGAATTGAAGCCATTGTAATAGAAAAATATTGTTTTGTTTTTTTTATTAAATGTTTATCCAATACCGCAGAGTGCTGAAATATTTTTGAAATCAATTACTCGCTTTGTCGTCAGTAGAGTAGTGACAAATCAACCACAGAGTAGCCTTGTTTCAAAATATTTGACGATTAATAATATTTGAGTAATTTCATTATCGTGTCTCGGTTCTTTCCGTAGAGTTATTACTTGACTATCTATGAACGTGAAACGTACCTACCTACATGTCCATAACCACATAAACAATTTAGTTGGAAACAACTTCTACATGAACTACCTAATATCTCTTACCATAAAACCGTTTATAATTTATTTTTTACAAATATTTAGATATATCCATTGCCATTGCATAATAATGATCTTCTTTCCCAAACTTACCTACTAAGGTTTATTTTCAACACGCTTTTATTAGCTTCATTCTTTATTATTGTTTGGAACTGGTTCACAATTCAATGACTTTTCATCGCCTTCGTTATTTACCTTGAAATCTCAACATTTTGACACATTTCCTTGTTATCAGATGCAAAAAAACATGCTTGCACCGCGCAAGACAAGTTTGCATAACTCGCCAAAAATAAATTGATGTTAGCCCGAAATGTTCATCTTAAAGAAAGCGAAACAAGTAAGAATCTCAAATATGTTGAAATGAACTGGATCTGCATGAGTCACCGCCCGTGAATCACGCGTACCGGTCCGTGTTCACGGTCTTATGTCCTAGAGCCTTAGGTTTTTTTTAGATTGCAATTAGGTTAATGTATTATTGCGGTTTCGCTCCTTTGACGGCGCGCGGTTGGATGTGTTTATTTTATCTGTCGACGAGTGGCAAGAGGATAGATTGCTTGTTTACATTTTTGTAGAATGAATGAAACCTATTGTGTATGATGGAGATGTGCATTCGTTTTAAAGTGTAAATGACACCCGTATTCTAAGACGTTTCCTCGAAAATTGCTTGACTCCACTCAACCTCACTGGAGGAAATCTGTATTCTTAGTTGAAAAAAATCTCCTCCACTCAACGTCCCTCAAGATTTTTCCTTTCTCGAGGTAAGGAATCAACTGTCAAACTCAAGGTACCTCGCGCCGTACCTTAAGGAAGACTCAAGGAAAGATTTACGCTTGGTAAATAGTGTTACAATCGATATTTTTTCGTGTGTTATTTATTATTCGTATTAAATGGATTTCCAACAGTTCCTGCAATACTTGTACGATACTCCATACGAATATCCCGAACGGCGTTGTTTAAGAGATGCAAAAAACCCGATAAAGTTTTACGACGACACAAAATTTCAAAAGACGCTATCGTTTTGGGCTTAGGTTTTTAGGCAAAGACATTAAATAGTATAGTTATTAGGAAAATCACTATCGTAAACATTTTATTACCAATTGGTTTAAAATTTAAATTTAATTTAAATTTGTATTCCAGAAATTATTACGAAAATGAAAACAAACCCACAATAATTAAGTATTTAGTAAGTAAAATATTTTCCATATTAGGTACGATCTGGCTTCAAACAAAACAGAAATAATGACATTGTTTTGATTGACGGTCACTTTTCGAGTGACCACAGATTAAAAAATCGAAGAGTTTTCGCAAAAACTCTAATTTATCTGTACATCGATGACGTATTTAATGACGTAATTCCTTGACTCGACCTCACTCGAGGATCCTCAAGAATACCTCAAATTTTAACTAAGAATACCATTTTCGAGGATTCCTTGAATTAATCCTCAAGGTAACCTCGAGTGAGATAAGGTTGAGGAAGTTTCGAGGAAACGTCTTAGAATACGGGTGTGAGTGTTTTACGGGTAAATTTTTACTAAATTTAAGTTTCGGTATTTTTGAGGCAACAGCGAAAAATGTGTTGAATTCAGTTTCTGAATCCATGAACCTGTGAGAGATTATAGTATGATGAATTACGCGCGTTCAAATCTTTAAATGGAGAAAAGGGTTCTCATACTTCATTAAAATATGTTGTCCTTGAGAAACCAAGGATTTGTGAGATAAACATAGTATAGTATATAAATATACGTAATAAAAAGTTGAACACAAAGTTGATCGATAGTGTAGAAACTCCATATACCTACAAAAAGAAATGGGTTCCAGAGTCGCCTAATGATAAATGCATACCTAATTGACTGTTCATTTCATTGTGTAACGAACAAAGACACTTTTCAATACAAGAAATGGACGAAGATTAATAGAGCAAAATCTTATTATTGTTATGAAGAAAAAAGCTTCTGAATATCGCATACTTATGTCAAGCTAGATATATTATACATTCATGGCAGTTTTCACAGACGCGACGGCACTTTTAAGGCTCTACCTATAAGGTAAGGCGGTATGACATGACACTATTTTGAAGTCTTGTTAAAACACAATGAAAGCTTTGGGAAGCCAGGCGAAGGTATTCAATACACGATAGTATTATAACGCTTATATTTCCCAGGGAGTAGGCAGAGATAAGATGAGTGCACCCACCATGCACATTCCGCCGCATTCGATTTCTATAATAGAGCCTATTATAATATCGTATTAAAATTGAGTGACTACTATAGGCACTTATAATCGTTAATTCAAATTAATAAATCTACCCAAAAATTGCATCAAGATAACTGAAGACATAAGTGGATAAAGGTGATCGTGAAACTTTTAACTTTGCCATTTTGTGCCATAACCCTCGTTTATGGCATTTAGGGCATAACACGCTCACTTCTCATAATTTGGTTGGTGATATAGGTAGAGCAACAAAATCTCGGACTGAGCAAATGCCTCCGACTGCGTTTGTGAACACTGTCAACTAAAATTGTTCAAAACCAAAATAAAATATTCCAATTAAAATCTTGTTTCTATCTTTTCAGTTCTTCAATGAATTTAATAAAGATGGCAGATATTGACGCAGTCGGGTGTGTTGGTTTTGTTAATTTTTTTTTAAATTAAACCAATCATCATTTCCACCGGACCACCACCAACGTATAAGTACTTACCTAAGTAGATATTTTTATTATAAAGTCACTTACGCTTTATATTGAACTGTGTCACATCTATCCAAGCACTAGTGTTGCTAACACGGTAAACGTAGGCTTGCACTAAGGTATCACCTGAATACAGAATAAAAATATAACCAACTGATTTTCATGCTCATGTTTATTCTGTGCCGGTTTATATACCCATGTGGAGTGGATTTACAATCACAGCTTTTCCGCATTTCTACGGTTCAGGTTATTTGGACGGGTGTGTTTTTTTAGAATGGATTGTCTTTCTGGTCTTGGAATTTTTTAGCCATTTGGATTACTGGCTGACATTTGGCAGAATTCAAGACTTCTTTACATGCTTGATGAAAATAAATGAAATAATTTATTTGAACCCAAAAAATTGTAAACATTATTTAGATTCTGACAATATGACCAATTCCGAAAGAAGTTTTCACCAGTGAAGGACGGTCAAGAAACTCTAGCCTAAAACTGTTTAATATAAAGCCACATGCCTTCCCTGGAATCGAATTGACATCAAGGCTCAGTAAATAAGGGATTAAAACAAATTGCATTCGCGAAACCCGGCAAAGTCGAACAAAAGCATTAATCATTCGATACTTGGCAAGTATTAACATAAAGGTGTTATGCAGGGCTTTGTTTCGCAATAATCTTGATTTGTCGATCATTATAACGGTCGCTTCGTGGGTGTAATGGACCACTGCTCGTATCCTGTCGTGTGTGAGTCGCGGGGAGTTAATGTCGCATGGACATTACTTTGACTCACTAGTGGCGCTTTATATGGACACCGTGATAATGCTGTTTAAGGACTGTTGTCTCTCGGTTCGTGAAATGAGAATGTTTAGCTAAAATGAACGGGATAATCAGGGCCGTAGCTAGACTTGAATTTAAGGTAGGGCAGCTGTGGTTACAGCTACGGCGGAAGTATAAATGTGACTTCGACTGTTCTGGTCAATCGATTTTTGACTTTCTTCACTTGTGGACATATGTGAGTCAGGTTAATACTTATGTAATTGTTTGGGTAATATACAGGGTGTAGCAAAATTCCCTTGAGTCCGTCAATCCATAATTTTTTCAGTCATAGTCTGCTTTACACTACTTTGATTATTATTTGTTAATTATTAAGGTAGGGTATTTCCCCACACTGCCCCCCCTTTGCTACGGCCCTGGGGATAGTGGGATTGTTTCGGAATGAGTGGGAATGGTGTTTACTTTTGAACCAATGGTTAATGGTTCAATCTTCAGATAATAATAATTATGAAAACGCAATTAGTTATAGAAAAATCTAAAAAGGGTATCTTTATAATAAAATAAAACAATTATGAAAAAGTATTTTTACTGCTTCGTTGGCGTAGTTGTATTACGGTACGACTGCATTGCTGAGGTCTCGGGTTCGATCCCCGGGTCGGGCAAAGTGATATTGAGTTTTTCTATTAAGTATCAGCCCGGAGTGTCTGGAATTTGTGCCGGATATGGCGATAGACTCGCCCTCCTATCACACCATGGGACGGAATATGCACGGCGAAAAATGGGTGCACTAGTTGCGCCTCTGCCTACCCCTTCGGGGATAAAAGTCGTGAGTGTGTGTGTGAAAAAGCATTTTGTGTAAAGTTCTTGATGTTGAATTGAATATCCAACATTATTATGTATAATAGTAGTTATTAAAATTAACCTTTAGAGGCAATATTTCAAAAGGCACTTCGTTGTTTTAACAGAAAATTTATAACCATAAAAAAATAATTGAAAATATGATACACCTGATTGGCAGATTATTGATATAGTCGCTAATATACCGTGGAGTTATCTGTCTAGTAATTTATGTGCCATTATTCTTCCTATGTTACTTTAGACAGCCTTATAAATTAATTACAGTTAAGCACTATAAGGTTGTGTAAAAAAAAGTTTTTAATCATCTCCGCGGAGTACGTAACCTTTCGTTCCACATTCGAAACAGGATAAATAACGGATCTAGGCACGTTTTAGTTGGCTTCGATCAAGCTCACTCAAACTTGTCAGTTTGCCGTGAGACAGAATGAGTTGAACAGATGTCCGCGATTCTCGAATAGTGTGGTTACGCGCGTAATCTTACAATAAAACGGTACTTGTCCTTTATCTGCTCTAGTTATGTCCAGATATCAGATGGATCGCACTTGGGCGCTTGCGCAAACCAACGGGACACCGGATATTTTACAATTTATTTGTGTGCCTTGCTAATTGGACCCCACTGATTCTATTTCCTTATGCAATATTACGTATACTTAGTAAGGTGTAGGTTCATTGGCACTGCGCCTGTACTAGTTTTGCGCTTTGATATTACAACAATGGGTGTTTTCATTACATTTTGGCTAATCTCTATGTATCAGTTCTTCGTTCTTCATTCTTATCCTCCTCCTCCTTGCGTCGATTCCCCAATGCTGGGGGTCGTGAGTCATCAAGGAATTAACTTTTCGCGTACGATGTTGTGCCAACTACTCCGGCTTTCAGTGACATGTATAGCTGCAGCGGCATTTATGTTGAGTGTGGTGCGGATTTGATCAGTCCAGCGCGTTGGGTTCCTGCCTCTCGGTCTTTTGCCATCCATTTCCCGGTGATTATTATTTTTTGGAGATTATCACCGGGTTTGCGGGCGATATGACCAAAGAACTCAAGCATTCTCTGAAGGCATATGGTGGAAAGCCTTGGCTTTGCATCAAGCTGGAGCTCTTCGAGGATAGACTGGTTGGTCCTAAAGGCCGTCCACAGGATTCGCAGCATCTTCCTCCAGCACCACATTTCAAAGGCGTCTATGCGTTGGCGGTCTCTAGCCTTTAAAGTCCACGTCTCTGCCCCACAAAATGGAGAAGACTCAAGTATTGACGAGTGTCATTTTTGTCTTATTGCTGATGCTACGATCCCTCCATATCCTATCGAGCTGAGACATTGCAGATTTGGCTATTCCGATTCTCCTGCGAACTTCAGCCTCACAAGAACCGTTGTTGCTAATGCTAGAACCCAGGTAAATGAAGTGATCAACAGTTTCTAGATTGAGTATCCCATTGAGTTCTAGCTTAGAAGCTCGATCCACTACCATGATCTTGGTTTTCGAGCGATTTATAGCCAGTCCCATCTCCAAGCTGTGTTGCTCCATTTTATTCAGGAGGTTGTACATTTCAGGCTTCAGTTTCGTCAGTTGCAAAGAGTATGGTGTCGTCGGCGTAGCGTAGATTTTGAATTTTGGTGCCGTTGATCGTAATTCTTATAGGAATGCACTATTCCTAATAGCTTCATATTGCCGCATATTACTTATTTTTTTATACCATCTCGTGCAATAATATTTTAAACGCCCGCGTGAATGAGTTTTCCCGGGATAAAAGTCCCGGTATATATTTTTTCGGGATAAAAGTAGCCTATGTGTTAATCTAGGATATGATCTACCCGTGTGCCAAATTTCATCGAAATCGGTTTAGTAGTTTTTGCGTGAAAGAGTAACAAACATCCATACTTACAAACTCTCGCGTTTATAATATTAGTAGAATTCTAATAATTATCTTCTTCCTTTTTATACTTACTCTTTGTATTTATTATCTAAGTATTGACTTCTTCATTTGTCGTAATCCACAAAATCTCAGGTTTTCTACCGCGTCTAAATGCGCAGTACGGTCAGCGGTACACGGTCGCCGCGACCGAGGCCTTGTCGGAGTTCCAAAGGCTACAGCCGAACCAGCGAGCTGCTAGTCATCAGCTGGAAAGGGTGGTAGACCTGCAGGCAGGGAAGGGACAACCCTGGAATCTGGTGGATCGCTTTGTAAGTAAACGTTGACGGTGGAAGTCATTCCTCTTTTACCAGCTACTGTAAATAAAATGACAGCAATATTTATTATGCTGCTGAGTAATGAGGCTCATTTCGTCTGTGATAGATTATCTCAGAGAGAATTAAAATCAAGATACGATAAAAGTCACATAATTTATTGTTTTACCCGTACGCCAACCAGCTCTATATTATAAATACTACCCACTGCTGAGCACGGGCCTCCTCTACAAGTGAGAGGGTTTAGGCCTTATTTATGGTTTTGGTAAGAAGAATTTAGTGATATCCTAAAGAAATACTGCTGGCCAATGAATAAGTCAAGGGCAACTATGGAAACGAAAGGATTAATGAATGGAGATGGATGAAGAAAGAAGAACAGTTGACGGCGAAAGAAATATTGTGAACGAGTATTTGCAGCTGCGATTCGAGTAATGTACTTTTGGCGATGTTATTTAAAAAAATGATGCTTATGATATCTTTATTACACCCAGTCTGCGACTGCGGAATTCAAGTTGCCTCTGCTAGTCGTGAGACCAGAATGTGCGGGCATACTACGTGATCTGCCGATGGACGAGCCGAAACTGTCACCTGCATCACACTCCGTCAGCCCTTACTTCATGGAAAACGATAATCCTGATAAATTTATCAAGAAAGGTACCAATGGAATTGTTCTTTTAAATATTGTGTACCTACCCCTTGAAGTCACGTGTCGCTGTAGCGTACTAATGAATTGTTGTATTGGAACTTTTTATTCAGTGTAACTTTTTATTGTTACGTTATTATTTGACGTCAGTCTGTCAATAATTTTGTCAATTGGGTACGTTTTAGGATTTTCTGTTTATTTTGGTATTTTCATAATATTATTTTACAATACATACCTAAGTCCCCAGTACGTTGTTATGAACTAATAAAAAAATAAATTAATCAAACTAGTGTTACCAATTCCGGTTGTATAGATGTCGTATGCTAAAATTCATTCGTCGTTTGTAAGAAATCAAATATGGGGATTTAATCCCTCTCAATCAGTGCGTAAGTTGGAATGCCTATCAAACATTAAGCAATTAAAATGTTAATGTTATTTACTTATTTTACCTAATCAACTCGTTGGGTGCATACATATTATGATAATTATTTACCTAAGAACTTGTGAGTGTTGAGAAGTTTTGATTACAAGACTAAAGGACTCGCTCGACCAATACTATTTCGCAAAAAAGCCGTGAAGTAGCAACTAGTAACGTATTATTTTGTCCTTAGGTTTTGCTGGTCATGTTCCATACGGGTTCCAACGCTTTGGCGATTCATCCAAGAAACTCACTAACTCTGCACTTTGTGACTTCTCTTCTAACTACAGAAGAAGACAGAGCACAGAATGGGCGCCAGTGAATGTGGTCAAGTAAGTGATAAAAAGTATTAAAAGCATAACATGAATCATGACTTATACTCTATGCATGCTTATGTATAATCTAGTCTCTAAGCATGACTGTCTTCACATTTCACAACATGCATTTATTGCATGCCTAAAGAAAAATATTCCATAGTAACTGTTTAAACTATAGGTAAATGCAAAAAAATTAAATATAATTTGACTTATTTTTTTGCAACGTCGCGTGGATCAATATATCGCTTAGTTTCAATATAAAAATGATTATTATTTTTACATGCTCAAAAGACAATGTTCCACCGTACCTACTGTGCGTCCTTTTGACAGCTGGCTTTGACATTTCATTTGACAGCTTGTCAACACGCGTAAATCGCAAATAGTCGCCCTAAAATTATAACTTATAAGTGCAATATTGTGTGAATAATAAAAGGAAACAACACCAAAATGACCAAAAAGAAACCGCTACCGAACCTCTCTAAAGAGGAGAAGATGGTGATAGTGATATCGGAGATCATTCAAGAGTTATTGATCGCGCATCGTCAAGGCAAAGATGTTAACCTTAACAAGATGAAAACTCGGATATCGTCGAAGTATGGGCTTGGTACATCACCACGGCTGGTTGATATCATAGCGGCGGTGCCAGCTGATGCGAAGAAAATACTCTTGCCGAAGTTAAAAGCGAAGCCGATTCGTACCGCGTCTGGTATAGCTGTTGTTGCTGTGATGTGCAAGCCTCACCGTTGTCCTCATATTAATTTCACTGGGAATATATGCGTGTATTGTCCCGGTGGCCCGGATTCGGATTTTGAATACTCGACGCAGAGCTACACGGGCTACGAGCCGACGTCGATGCGAGCTATTCGTGCGAGATACAACCCGTACCTGCAGACTCGGCACAGAGTGGAGCAGTTGAAGCAACTCGGACACAGCGTCGATAAGGTCGAGTTTATTGTTATGGGAGGCACATTCATGAGCCTGCCAGAAGATTATAGGGATTACTTTATTAGGTAAGCTGTGATTTTGTTTTATATGAATGAGCTATAAATTACAAATCTCTTTCTAACGTAACTAAGTAATTTGCAGCAAACCATTCAGGGTCATAGAGTTCTTTTAGAAGATGGAATGACCAGTTGTAATATAATTTAATGAAGTACTTTGGTAAATCCTTCAAAAAAAATTCTAATCAATATTATTATGAGTCTATTGTAAGTTGTAACATTAAGATAACACAGTTATAAGTATTTAATTATATTTTAGGAATCTTCATGATGCCCTCTCAGGCCACACTTCAACATGTGTAGCAGATGCAGTGAAGTTCTCTGAAAAAGCCAAGACAAAGTGCATTGGAATCACAATAGAGACCAGGCCAGATTATTGTCTACAGAGGCACATGAGTGACATGCTTAACTATGGCTGTACCAGGTAAGCAAAATTAATCTGCTTTGAGACTTTTCTTGTTAACACATTGACTGTGTCTCACACTCTCATCCTGAAAGCAAACACCAGTGTGGAACAACAGAATCCGTGCATGGTGTCCATATTGGTAGATAGTTCATTGTTTTGCTGCCACAGTCAAGGCTATAGCTATGCCAATCAGTCAAACGGGTTTGGGCTGCATGTTAGACTGTTTTAGAGGAGAGAAAATTTCACATAAAAGATACTAAATAAAGGATCTTTGTTTATTTTGATATGAATGCAATGTAATAATGTGATACTGATGTTATCAATATGCATTATAATTATATTATTTGAAGCATTACAAACTATGATTTTGAACTTGTAGGTTGGAAATTGGTGTACAGTCTGTATATGAAGACATTGCCAGAGACACAAACAGGGGGCACACTGTCAAAGCGGTCTGCGAGAACTTCAACTTGGCTAAGGATGCGGGATACAAGGTAGGAGATTATTTATAATTACTATTGGTAATCCTATTGACAACAGAAAATTCTATGTACTATGTTAAATGACAAAAATGTAAAACCAACCAGGCCAGCATAATTATGTGAACTGGGTAGCAAAACTATTTTCAAATTTATAAACACTTTTTTCAGATTGTTGCCCACATGATGCCCGATCTGCCAAATGTAGACTTTGAGAGAGACGTTGAACAATTTATTGAGTTCTTTGAGAACCCTGCATTCCGAGCTGATGGTCTGAAGATATACCCCACCTTAGTGATACGCGGCACTGGTCTGTATGAGTTGTGGAAGACTGGCAGATACAGGAGTTACCCACCTTCCACACTGGTGGATCTGATTGCTAAGATCTTGGCCTTGGTTCCGCCATGGACTAGAGTTTACAGGTAAATGTGAACCGATATGTATTATGTTTTAGGCAAGATGGATGTTACTTTTTTATTTTTTACATTATGTTTGGGGTACTTTGTGTATTCAATGTCTGATGTACAATCTTTATAAGCTAAAATTTTTACATTGCACACTGCATAAAAAAATCTTATAATGCATTTGTAATTGCATAAATGTAAGAAATTAATGAATTAATTAACAATTTTAAAATGCAGGGTACAGCGTGACATTCCAATGCCGCTAGTTTCCTCCGGTGTTGAGCATGGCAACTTGAGGGAGCTAGCCTTGGCTCGTATGGCAGATCTAGGCACTGACTGCAGGGATGTCAGGACTAGGGAAGTTGGTATTCAGGAAATACATAACCGTGTCAGGCCTTATGAAGTAAGTACCTTACTGCTATGCTATTTTAAAGATTCTTTTTATTGTGGTTCTTATATGGTTGGAGAGTATTTTTATTTTCTGCTATATAGTTTGAATGTCTTCTTTAAATGTTAACTGTTATAAATGAAAAAAATATAGAAGCACACATTAAGTTTTTTTCTATCGTTGAAGTATCAGTCTTGAAAAATTATGTTATTATGTATAATGTTCTTTCTCAGGTGGAGCTCATAAGACGTGATTACGTTGCTAACGGTGGATGGGAAACATTCTTAGCTTACGAAGATCCAGACCAAGATATTTTGGTGGGTCTATTGAGGCTTAGGAAGTGCGCGTCAGACACTTACCGACCTGAGTTGAAGCCAGGTCCCAATGCTAACTTCAAACAGTGCAGTATTGTGAGGGAGTTGCATGTGTACGGTTCTGTTGTACCGGTAAGTTAAACGATGCACTTCTAAAGTTAGTAGGGTTTTGTGATTGTGAAAGATTGTGTATAATCTCAATGGTTTGCTTGGATTCTCCAGTCATTTTATTTGTCATTATAATAGTACCTACAGCAAAATTGGCGCCACTGTCTCAGATGGTAAGTATGGTGTAAGCCAAATTAATGTCAAGTAATTGGTGCCATTGTGTCTTTCAATGATTCCCGATTTATATAAGCCATATCTGATTCAGTGTAGCTAGATAAAAAGGAGAAATAAAAGTGTTATTTATAAGAATTGTAGTATGCTATAAAAAAGTAAGTCAGACATAATTTTTACATTTCCAGGTGAATGCTAGAGACCCAACTAAGTTCCAGCACCAGGGATTTGGAATGCTTCTCATGGAAGAGGCTGAAAGGATAGCTAAAGAAGAACACGGCTCGGACAAGATGGCCGTCATATCTGGAGTGGGCACAAGGAACTACTATGCTAAGATCGGATATGTGCTAGAAGGACCCTACATGGTCAAGATGCTTGTATAGATTTAAGAGATTATAAATTAAATCGGGTAGTTTGGTACTGTTAATGAGCAGTTGTATTGCTTTCCATCAGGTGAGCGGCTTGCTCATATCGTCACTCATTCGTATATATAACAAAAAAAACATAGACCTGATATGTCAGACATTTTAATTATCCCTGGTATATAAAAGACTTACTGACGATTTCAGTAGTAAGCTATCCTTATCGCTCTTTTCCGATCCAACGCGAAAATGCACCAATTGGCATGAAAATACGACACGAACGTCGATGTTAATTATGATGTTTGTGATTGATCGAAATACCAATGCGTCAGTCACGTGTTAGTCTATCCACCAATCACAGTGAAACGTCGTGGACTTGTGTCTTGTTCTTTTGCTACAATTTAAGGTAGCTGAATTGTTTTGCTTGACATAATATTTTGATTTGGTTTATTTTTGGGATCGAAGATTAGGATTGGGATTGTCTATTGAAATTTGTTAAACAATCTTACCCCCTCCTCCCACTCACACACACACACACACACACACATACACTGACACTTCCGCGCTACATCACGTTGGCAAACTTACTGTAACTTATTGTACTTACTTGCTTCTATTAATTAATTAATATCGAACATTTTGATTTTAGTTTAGCTTAAATTATACATGATGTTAGTTAACAATCTACCTTTATAACAGTTATGCATATGGATAGAAATCTAATTTATGCCAATGTAACCACTCACAGATCTTTGCGATACAGGCCTGCGAGCCTAGTGCAAAGATCACCAGTAATGTAAGATTGTGATTGTATCCTTATGAATTGGTAAACAAAATAAATAATAATAATATTGTAGAGGGAGGTAGTTGTTCCCGTTGCGGGAATTGAAGCCGTGACCGTCCGTCTCGCAGTGTGCCAGGAACGCAAAGGTGTCGAAAATATTATGTACAATGCACGATTTATTGTTACATCGTTTGTTCAATAGTTAAATGTTGTTCTTGTATGTTTAACAATAAAGTTGGTGTTTAAAAGACTTTTTTATTTTAGTTGTACTGTTCTTTCATAAATTATAAATCTAGATAGAGTGACGCGCTGCAATGAAACTAAAACAAACAGGCCAACTTTTCTTAAGCTAGTATATGCGTGATAGCTTTGTCATACGCTATCGCTGCATCATTCTGCGTATCCTTGTGTGCGCGCATAATGATACCAGTTATTACATAGTTTCTATTAAAATCGGGGATTAATTATATCCATGAAAAAAAAACAAAAAATAATTCACTTGAACTCATTTAGTGGACAACTGTTGGCCTCTATTTTATTCGACGCGTTTGAAACGTTCAGTGTCTATCTAGGTTTAATCAAAGGTACTGTTATGTTTACAGCATGCATGGGCGCGCTGAATTGTGCTGATAATTTCTTAGAGAATTATAAAAAGTTGTTATATCTTTTTGCCTTTTGTACGGTGAGATAAGTCCGAACCTCAACACAATTGTGTTTAGGGTATGTCAAACTCTACCCATAGAGTTTGACATGAATATTGTCATCTAACTTTTCATGGTCGGTAAAACGTTAACATTTTTGAAACTTAATTTGATTAGTGTGACCATGGCCTATGGTGACATTTCCAAGATCCCATTAATATTCCACTTCTATCCCTGATATCCCCACCATCCTTTCCAGACCTGACCCGCCCCTGTCCATCAACCCGACGGAGATCTACCATAAACATGTCGGCATGCTGCCCAACTACGCGGGACATGTGCCTGGATGCGTGTTTAGGTGAGTTTATAGGCTTTTGTTCCAAATTATTTGTCTAAGAACGATTGGACAGTCTCAGCTATATTGGACGCCCTTTTCCCGGCCTAGTTTTTGAGACGGGCGATCGGCTTGCGCTCCTTTGGCAGCTGCGCCTGGGTGCCATACACACCTTGTTCCCCAGGGTAGACCGCCCTGGTCACTGGCATAAAGTGTCAGTGACGTATTCTCGATTCCCGTAGGTCTATAAGTGGTGCAGGGTACAAGTTGCAAAGCAAATCGATTTTTTTGTTTACTAAGTATTGGAGTATGATTTTTTATTTGTAGGTGTAACCTATATCTCAGTAAACATGTTGCGACCGTACCGATTATTAAGGTACGGACTAGGTATTTTATCATTACTATGGACAGATACGACCTGGCGACCTTCAAAAAAAGAGCGTATTCCCACTTAAAAGGCCGGCAACGCATCTCTGAACCGTGTGCTCGTTTGTCCCCTATATCATAAAAACTTGTTTATTAGGATAGCCTGAAAGTTTCCCCCATGTTAGCTTTTGCGTTTCTGCCTGCAAACAGGACAAAATGGATTTCGATTTTTAGGTGGAACAAACAAAAAGTTTGCAAGTCGTTTATTTGGAAAATTGCGTTGCATTTTCTTAACAAATTAACTTTATTCAGGTTTGGGAAAACGTACGGGAATGACACTCGAGATGCCAAGCGCTGGTTGCGTGGAGACTTCGCGTCGTGAATTCGACGAAGATTTCCATCTACCCACACAAGGTTGCAATAGATGTTAAATTTCAGTTATGTGATTCGATTTACAAAATTTTTACTACAAAATAAACACGCATGAAATAACAATAGTTTATTTTTCAAAACAAGAGAATAAAAAATAATATCAAAATAAAACAGTAAGTAAGTATTTATAAAGTTTCCATCCAACGTGTTTTCAAAGTTAAAGTCTATTTCACAGATGCGACATTTTACAAATCGCACCTTTAGGACGAAAACGACGCAATTTAAAAAAATTAAAAAATTGGGTTATCGTCATAAAATGACTTAAAACTGGTCCCTTTTTTATGAAAATATAATAAAAAGGGACCGATATAATAGTTTTGTCCTTTTCCCGCTTGAATATGGCGGTGTTTGAACTATTGTTGTATTGAAAAAATAGTTTTAAGTAATTTTATGAAGATAACTCAATTTTCGTTATTTTATTTGTCTCGTTTTCGTCTTAAAGGTGAGAAATATTCCGATATATACAGGCGTATAACAAAAAGTGTATATAAATAACAAGGCAGTATATCACAATTATCCCTTTCTTAGTGTTTTGAGAATATTCTTTTACTTTTTCTTCACGTTCCATTCTTTGAGAAGTTTCTCAGCAAGCGCCAGATTTTCGTCCCTCTGTAATACAATTTCCAGTATGAAAAACATGCTTAATTTAGTTTTCATGTTTGAATACATTCACTGTGGATGAAATATTATAGATAAAACATGCGATGTAAAATAGCGGCGATAGCCTAGTTGGCAGTGGAACGGACTGCCGAGACGCATGTCCGCAGGTTCAAAACCCAAGGGCACGCACCTCTGACTTTTCTAAAAAGAAATGTGTGTATTCTTTGTGAATTATCGCTCGCTTTAACGGTGAAGAAAATCATCGTGAGGAAACCTGCGTATCTGAGAAGTTCTCTATAGGAATTTCGAAGGTATGTGAAGTCTGCCAACCCGCACTAGGCCAGCGTGGTCGACTAAGGCCCAAACCCTCTCAGTAGTAGAGGAGGCCCGTGCTCAGCAGTGGGCAGTATATAATACAGGGCTGGTATGGTGGTGGTATGGTGGATGCGATGTAATAAAAAATATTATATGATACTAGCTTTTGCCCGCGGCTCCGCCCGCGTGAATAAGGTTTCCCGGGTAAAAGGCCCGCTTTATAGTTAATCCAGGACATGATCTACCCGTGTGCCAAATTTCATCTAAATCCGTTCAGTATTTTTTGCGTGGAAGAGTAACAAACATACACCCGTACATTCTTACAAACTTTCGCGTTTATAATATTAGTAGTATTATTATGTTTTTCTCAACGTCGAATAAACAGTAATACTCTAGAAACACCCGAAAAAATTTAATCAGTTGCGGTTATTTAAATAAAAGAGGCAATATTACATGTCTTCACAATTTATACTCACTAGAGTCACCAATAATGAACACTTACCTGAATATAGCTACGAGAAAATGCTTTAACCTCACCTTAATAAAACAGAACCGCGCGAAGTTCTCGCCGAGGTGCTTGTGCTCCTCCGAGTAGAACGCCGTGGGCGGGATGGCGAGCACGCCCGCCTCCTTGGCGAACTTCTTCGTGAATTTGTAGTCTTTGTACTTGTCAGACTCTGATGATAGGTCGATTTTGTTTGCTGGGAATAATATGTACGTTATTTTTAACGCGGTGGTTTCGGTAACATAGTTGTATTATAATCTATCTATATATATAAAAATTTCGTGTCACAGTGTTTGTTACCATACTCCTGCGAAACGGCTGAACCGATTTTGATGAAATTTTATATTCACACTTGGTAGGTCTGAGAATAGGTTGTTATCTATTTTTCATCCCCCTAAGTGAAGGGTGGTCCACCCCAAAAAAACTTATTTTTTTATGATGTGGCATTAAAAAGTGCATACAACCCTTTTTTAACCCAATTTTCTACCTTCTTCCATCATCCCCTATTTTTAGGCGATATATTATTTTTTTATATTTATATTTTTATTTTTATAGCGATATTAGTAATTAAATAACTTAACCCCGGTCGGTAACTGATAAATTATCTCTGACCAGTTATTCCCGCTAGGCGTCTGCCGGTGTCACTTCTCATTCAATAAACAGCTTGGAGTAGGGATGAGACCGAAGCGCCGGTCACCTGTCTCTCTTACACCATAAGCCCTTTCTCACTCCCTATAATGTTTCGGTCATTGTTATTGTTTGTGCATCGATCGTAGTAGTGACGTTTACAATAATCAATTTACTACTTTTCATTCATTTTTTTCTACTAAAATAATCTCTAAAAAGAATTTATATGGCAAAACAACGTTTGCCGGGTCAGCTGGTAATGATGACGCATGCTTACGCCTTTTATCCCCGAAGGGGTAGGCAGAGGTGCAACTAGTGCACCCACTTTTCGCCAAGCGTATTCCGTCCCATGATGTGATAGGGGGCGAGCCTATCGCCATACCGGGCACAAATTCCAGACTCCGGGCTGATACTGAATAGAAAAATCCAATATCACTTTGCCCGACCCGGGGATCGAACCCGAGACCTCAGCCTTGCAGTCGTACCGTAATACAACTACGCCACCTACCACCGGCAGCTGGTAATGATATAAAATGTTTATTGTAACAATTCCGAAATTTACAAATTCGTGGAACCTTCGCGTCTGAACTAGGGTATCCTGTGTCTTAGATGCCGAGATTTTACAGTACACGGTGCTACTCAAGGTATATTGTGGTACGATTGCCCTGCAGTGGTCTTGGGTTTGGTCTTCAGGTCGGGTACTGCAATATAGGGATTTTGTGCTCAGTATCACCACACAATCTAGAATTATGGCAATAGGCTCGCCTCCTATTACATGTGACCTAAAATTGTTATCGAAGTATGGATGTAATAACACCTCTGCATACTGTTGTAACGGGAAAAGTGGCGATGAAGCATTTCTGATTTCAATATCAACTCAAAGAAATCTTGTGTATTATTCTGTCTACAAAGCCATGATGGAATAACTTACCTAGATTAGTCCAATCAGCAACTACGAAGTAGCCAGCCTCTGGTAGTGTGGGTTTGAACCCGTTCTCCCTCAGGGTCTTTATCAAGTAGTCTCTCTTGGGCAGTAGCTCGCGCGCCAGAGAATAGAAGTAGCAATCTGGCGAGTTGATGCGCGCTAGCTCGTACTCGAATGAACGGGCTACCGCTTCCTGGACATTGATGTAATTTAGAATTTACAAATTGTACCATTGATAGAAATTAAAACTGTCTGTAGGTAAACATTCTATGAAAACAATACGTACGTACAATTTATCGGTACTCGTTATGACCAAACTAATTAAAATCTATAACTAAAATGCTCAGGCTTAGAATTTATGAAATTATGATTAGCTACTAGATTTTTAGTATAAACGATTGAGGTAATAAAAAGTGATGCGAATGATGTCTGCTATGCTCCTCTGCCTATCCTGTCGATGAATGTCATGAGCATACAAATGAACGAACCTGTACGGGCGTGCAGCACGTGTACACGCAGTTCTGGTGCACGACCTGCAGGTTGCGCATGAGCGGCGCGTGCGCATACGCCCAGCCGGTCTTCCAGCCCGTCACCGAGAACGTCTTACCCGCTGAGCCGATCGTTATAGTACGCTCCCACATGCCCGGCAGTGTTGCTAGGGAAAGTAAAAAATAACATACAGTGCCCCTGACAAGGTAAGGGATATGGTATTAGACTACATTTTACTGAACAGTAATAATACACTTCGCGAGCTATAAAAACAGATACAATACTAATGAATATCTCATATTGGCTATAGGAATTATAAAAAGATAAATATCAGTTAGTATTGGCCATTGGCTTCGTAGTCTGTAATTTATGTCTCTCTGATATGTAATTTTTTCACCGCTTTACCAATTCTCTTTTTAGTGCTAGATTTTTATTTATTGCAGACAAAAATGAGTTTATCTTTGTTATAAATCGTTCTTTCGTAGTTATTTTATACTATGAGGATGGAAAAGTAGAGGAACCAGTAATGAACACTCACCGATCCTAATATGCTTGACTGGCTCGTACACCATCCACTCGTACACCTCGTCCGAGAGGCACAGCACGTTGTGTTTCTTGCACAGATCGGCGATCAGTTCCAGCTCTTTCTGTGTGAACGCTTTCCCTAGCGGGTTGTGAGGAGTGTTCAATATGATCATCTTTGTCTTGCTGTTGAATAACGAGGTTAGTTCTTTCTCGTCTAGCACCCAGTCCGCTGACGTCACGTTGTCGCCGTTTGCTTTCTGTTGAAAAATTTAGTTTTTTAGTGAATTCATGACGTCATAAGTCTCGTGGAGAGGGTGATCAACTAAATAACGCCATTGCTTGGTTGTTAACTCTCCACTTGTATTTAGCATAAGTTTCTTTTAAGTTTAAGTTGTAGTCAGTGTTTTTTGTTTTTATATTTTAAGGTACCTAATTTAAGAAATATGGATATAGTTGTCTGATTTAAATAAATAAAAAATGTTGACGGGGTTTGTTTAGATGTTAATCAAGAAGATGAAACGTTATCAGCTCATTCTCTTTCTAATTTATAATTATCTTTGTTTAGGATAATCAAACTCAAATGAATATAGCCTCAAAATTATTTTTGTGCAGCTTAACAGCTCTTATAAAACACACACATTTAACTATTCTTTATCTAATGGTTATTAAATAAACAAAAATAGCAATTCTTACCGGTTGCAAAGCAATGAATTTGGGGATACCGCCAGCGCATTTGATCATGTATTCGTAGCAGTCGAAGAACGGCTCTATGACTATCACCTCATCGCCTTCGTCCACGTGACCTGGAATAAAAAAATATTGGTAATATCTATCAAATAACCAATTTTGATGCTTGGTGATGAATTGCGATGCGCGAAATCATCAAAAACAACCATACTTTTTAATATATTTTCATAAGGATCCCTTCCTAGCCGATTTCGGCCACGGCGGCCAATCTCAATAGAGATTAGCCAGGTACATAGGAGATATTATAGTGCACAAGTGTGTGCGCAATACACAAGTGCACTCGCTATTCCTTCACTCTCATACGAGACGGCAATCCGACATGACCGGAGAGAGACCAGGCGCAGGACCAACGGCTTTACGTGCATAATGATTTCTTATATTTACGCGTATGTGACAAGGAAATAAAACTATTTTACGGATTTTATAGCGGTTTTTTAAAAAAGTTCAACTGCTAGACCTCAATACACTGTCGCTCGTTCTGCTTAGATCGAACCTTCAATAATCTAATTTAAAAATATATATATAATTAAAAAATGATGGTAGATATTGTAACATTAACTTTCGGACAACTAACACCTCAGTCCACCCCGTGACCACGAAGGCTGTAAAGTCTACGAAACGTCGGGAGAAAATATAAATTAAAAAACCGCGATAAAATCCGTAAAATAGTTTTATTTCAAAGGCTTTACGTGCCGTTAAACAACCAATGACCACAAAACCAATAGAACAAAGATTTTTACGACATGCTTATAAATGACTTCTTTCGATTCGTTTATTCTCGGGATTGGACCGAAGCTCAGATGGCTTTAGTTATTATTCTGAGCATGGGCGTATATAAGGATACGGTGT
Organism: Sphinx pinastri; assembly: GCA_947568825.1. Classification (NCBI taxonomy): domain Eukaryota; kingdom Metazoa; phylum Arthropoda; class Insecta; order Lepidoptera; family Sphingidae; genus Sphinx; species Sphinx pinastri. The sequence continues at coordinate 4,022,542 of OX387615.1, forward strand.
CAAGAACCCACGCCACTAAAATTTTTATATATCATGCTATACTCCCGTGTCGACATTGGGCCGTAAGACCGGTGAAACCAACATAACCATTCCACTGACCCCCCGGTGGTGGTAGCGATAACGCGTTTTTTCCCCGCAAAAAAAAAAAAAAAAAAAAGAGGACCCACCCATATGAAAGCTATAGCTACGCCCGTGATTCTGAGGACCGAAGATTAAGATTTGGATCGTTCATTGAAAACGGCCGATAATGGATTTGTTTCTCAGATTTAAAGTTGACTTTAAAATTATCACGTCACAAGTAAAATATGGTGAAACATTCCTACTATTATTCAAAGAACGCAATTAAGATTGTGTTATCTTCGTAGACTTGTAAAAAAACTTGTGCAAACACACTTTTTCTGTAATAGTGTATAGTTTTACGTTATCAATAAAGCTCAGTTAAGTAATTGTGTAATACCAACGTGATATGGACGATAGCCTAGTTAGGAATGGAACGGTCTGCCGAGACAATGTCCGGAGGTTCAAAACACAAGGCACACACCTCTGACTTTTCAAAGTTACGTGTGTATTGTTTATGAATGATCGTTCGCTTTAACGGTGAAGGGAAACATCGTGAGGAAACCTACATACCTGAGAATTCTCCATAAGAATTTCGAGGGTATGTGAAGTCTGCCAACCCGCACTAGGCCAGCGTGGTGGACTAAGGCCTAACCCCTCTCAGTAGTAGAGGAGGCCCGTGCTCAGCAGTGGGCAGTATATAATACAGGGCTGATTGCAATTGTGTAATACTAAATTAAAATATTTTAATTCTTTTCAACAACCTTGGATCCATCTTGTTTAATAATTTAAATGACAATTATAACTTAATCGAAAATGTTTTTAATACTTCTAAGCAATCCATCTAATTTTAGTTAAATAATTATGAAATGTTTTATATTTGGAACAATAAAGTTAGATACCAATAGCCTTTCTTTACACAGGATTCCATGTTTTTTTTTATCGTAATACTATTGCAGTTACGCACTGTTGCTTGCTGGCAGAAATAATCATTGTAGGATTAAAAAAACAAGTTATTATAGTACATTCAAAAATATCATTCTCATCATTCTTTACGAAAAAAATAGAAATGTCAATTCTAAAAAAAAAATTGGTTCATCAAAACTGGATTAAATGGTAAAAAAAAGCAAATAATGATCCATGAACGTTAGAATTCAGTTCTACTTAGGTATATGTCTCTTGTACTGTGACCCCAATTACGTTTACGGTATTCAAGGTTGGCACATATTGATATGGTTGATTAAATTAGCGGTATTCAACGCCAACTGAGAAAGAGTATGTGGTTAATGTATACTAATATTAAGAGTTTGTTGTTTGGTTGAACGCGCTAATCTCAGGAACTACTGAACCAATTTTGAAAATTCTTTAACTAATAGGCTATTTTTATCCCGGGAAAATATTTTTATACTGGAAAAACTTTTTCACGCGGGCGGAGCCGCGAGCTCGCGTAGTTATAAAAAAATATCTTACCTAATATAGCAGAGAACAAAGCCTCGTAAGCACCGCTTGTCACGAGTATTTCATTGAAAGGGTCGATCTCCCTTCCGACTAGCGGAGAGTATACTTTCGACAGATTCTGCACTAGTCTGGGGTGGCCCTGGAATTTAAAAACATATTTACTTCTATATTCTTTTTTTCTTTTTATGTTATGGCATCCACACCTTTTATCAATAATTTCGCTAAGATCTAGTATTAAAAGCAAACATTATAAACGATTAGCTTTTGCTCGGGGTTTCGCCCGCGTGAGAGGTTTTTCCGGGATAAAGTACCGCTATATATTTTCCCGGGATAAAAAGTAGCCTATATAGTTCCCAGTTTCTTAAACGCTTTTTATACAATATTTCATCGAAATCGGTTCAGCCGAGAAAGTGTAACAGCCAGATAGATAGAGCTACTTTTGCATTTATAATGTAAATATGGATTTTTATAAATCAACTGCCTCGGTGGGTGGCGTAGTTGTATTATGGTATGACTGCAATGCTGAGGTCTTGGGTTCGATTCTCGGGTCGGGCAAAGTGATATTGGGTTTTAAATTTAATATTGGCCCGGAGTCTGGAATTTGTGCCCGATATGGCGATAGGCTGGCCCCCTATCACATCATGGGACGGAATACGCACGGCGAAAAGTGGGTGCATTAGTTGCGCCTCTGTCTACCCCTTCGAGGATAAAAGGCGTGAGTATGTGTGTGTGTGTGTGTGTGTATAAATCAATTATTAGTCTAAGAAATTAATATGCAGTGACGTAATATCTTGAAAAAAAGACTGTAGAAAACAAAAAGTACTTCTATAGTATTAATAAACTTCCTAATTAAGTGTTTCTTGTTTTGTCACTTTCCCACGTCAAGAGACAAAACCCAGCTTTTAAACACAGATTGAAGCGAAACTAATTACGATTTCTAGAGACTGCATGATTTTCACTTAATTAAAAAATAGGACGATATTTTCGTGCTGTAGACTGTAGCGGTATTTTTAGTAGAATATAATTGACTTTAATTGCTTACGCTAGCGAGAAGTAATATTTTTTTCACCATTCAGGTGACAACTACTGTTATATTGTTTTATTTTACAGATTATATTATTTTACCCTAGCCATGCTTTCAATTAATTCGCACAACACTTATTTATTGAATTCGATATATGGTACAGTATCAGAGTTGACATTACAATTTACAACACTCAATATGTAGGTACGTAATATTTTATCAATGCAAATATGTATTTCATCCCAGATAAACATGAATCTTTATGTTATAGTAAGTCAATTGTTATCTAATCAGTTGAATTATTGTCGTTGTCTGTTTGTAAGCTCTTCCCGGAGCATAACTCACGAGTTTAGTGATACCTCCTTTCTGCAACATACTATATAATATATGTGTAAAGAAAGATCACTCACAAATCCCCTGGTGTATTGGTTGAGCAGTGGGTTGTCACTGTTGGGGATCTCTGCAAGTGCCTTTGTGACATGTTCCGGAGCATGGTAGTCCGGGAAACCCTGGCCAAGGTTCACAGCTGGCTTATATTCTGCTGCCAGTTGAATGTATTCCACCCTGGGAAGATTTAAAATCAGTGTTAGTACTGTGTATTATGGCTTAAGATCTAGTGTCTCAGGGTAACAAGCACTGTGCAGTGCCTTGCAGGACTTTGTCATTTGTAATTTTGGGTGTTGGATTTTTTTTATGGCTAGTAAATGACGAAACGAGCATGCCGCTGATGTAAACGATACGACCACCTATAAACAATAGCATCACCATACAGATCTTTTAATTACAAAGTACTGCGTGGCATTCTGCTGTGCTCGCCGTCCTGAGACGATGAGATGTTAAGTCTCATAATGTCCAGTAATCATGCTGGCTACAATGTCCTTCAAACAGGAACACAACAGTGCATACACACTTCTACTTGCCGGTAGAAGTAGGCATTGCGGTGGTACCTACCCAAACAACCCCTCGCATACGAGAGACCTACCACCAGCCTAATTGGCACAGTAACATAATTAATTATATTTTGATATGTTTATAATTATAGTTAAGTTAGAAAAAGATATACAAGTGTTCACTTGATATTGACCATTTTTTGAAATTCCATATTCAATACTGCCTGAAAAAATATTTCTTTTATTGACCATCAAAACGGATGAATGGGATCAAGAAGAGAGAGTTAATTTTTAGGCCTCCAGCAATCCCAAGGACTAGACAAAATATTCGTCCGTGTAATAAGTAACAACCCCTTACTACAGTTAAATCAGACCAGCATGCAAAATGTAGTTCTTCTACATATTACATCATAACAGTTATAAACAAAATGCAAAATTATTATTTCACTTAATTGGGTAAAATGCAAATCAAGCATTCAAATATGCGCTAGTTCTTAATATTCATGATACTGTGTGATTAGTTCATTACTTTACTGTAGATATGGTAAACAGTATTATAATATGTGATAAAGGTATCGAAACCTTCACATTGTTTTTGAACTAATGTTTTATGCAAATAGATAAGAACTATTTTACATGGACTGAGAGATTTTATTTATACCTATTAAGAAATTGCAAAAAATTATATACTTGAATAAAACAATTTATTTGCATAAATAGAAAATGGTTTTACATAATAATAAGTAAAAAAATTAAAAGTCATTATTAATACTTATGATTAGAATCTTGTATAAGTTTTATGTAAATGATAAACATAAAGATTAGAGCCTTGGGTTCTACCTCATTTAAAACTGTTTAGTATAATCTTTTTCAACAAATAGGTAAGTGCAACTATGTTCACCTATGTGAGAAATAAAGTGATTTATTTTATTTTTTTAATTATCAGCTAATAAATAGTACAAGAGAAGAAGTATAGCTTAATAACTTTAATTTATATGTTTTTATAATTATTTATTATTGGAAGGATAGTCAGACACATTATTCCAGAATAACACCAAGCATAAATAATATGATATTATGAGCGTTGTATTAATTATTGTACTGACGTAAACATTTTATACCGAACAAGTCATTAATTATAAACACTATACCAATTAGCACCATATTATGTAACAAAATTGTTATGTCCAACCATAATAATGATATTAATTGCCGTATCCTTTATTAGTTATGTAATTAAAATGCACTCACCAAACACTTTTTTCACCAGCTCCATAGCGTTTCGGCAGACCGAATTTTTCATTCATTGCACTAGCCACACTGCTGTTACTCCTTATTATTTGCTCCAAATTAATCCACTTCACGGTGTTACTGCTGGATTTAACAGCCGCGAATAAACTCAGACTTCTCCTAAACAACATTGTTATAGATAAAAAGAGATAAAACACTATAAAATAATAAACTTAACCTAACTTGACATTCCAATGAAGAATTACACGCGATAATACGTCAATTCACAATACGTACTGATAAAATTCAATGTGTATTGCTTCCTCTAAGTTTTGAATATTTAAATGTTGATTAAATCGTCTTTTATTTTGTAAACATTCTTTTATCGGAATATTTGCTAAGTTAAAACTGCGATAAAATGAAGTAGTCTTGCTTTGTTCAGTTGCTTCTGTAAACAAAATTCTTCTTAATTTAGCATCCTAATAATTTGACAATAACAGCTGCTGAGCTGTCAACAGACAGATTGCGTGCGTAAAACGGAATGAAACATTACAGTAATGTATCTTGACATTATTTATAGTAGGTAATTAGTAAGATTTCAGTGTTTTAGGATTTTATTACGTAAGTAAGTGTAGCTGCACGACCGTACACAAGAAAGCACAGTTTTTTTGAGTAAAGACCACTTTTTGGAACGAAGTTCCTTATTTTTTGTTAAAATTACCTAATTAGGACCTTTAATTAGCTTACATTTTAAATTATATATTCCATAGATATCTATTGTAACATAAATAGTAATATGATAAAGCTTTTTTAATACATCTATGAAGTAAAGTCAATAATTAAAAAACCGGCCAAGTGCGAGTTGAACTCACGTACCGAGGGTTCCGTACTTTGTAGATAAGGTATTTAAGTAAGTATAGGTACTTATTTAAGTTCAATAGTTCGCCAAAATTAATAAATTAATCAAATTTAAACAGTTTAGTAAATTCGCTTTTTTTTTGTTATCAAAGTACATATTCGCGGTTTTCAGATTTTTTCCCTTTAAACGTGCTCTAAGAACTTGCTTCTTGCCAAATTTCTTGACGACAAAGAATTCAGTTTCAGAGTTTCTAGTTGCGCAGTTCTACAATGCTTCAGTATTCACAGGGGCGGATTTGATACGTTGGCCGCCTTAGGCCTACGAAAGATTGCCCCTATGTGCTGTAAAGCATGAAAAATTAAATAAACTATAGAAATTAAATTAAAATGAAAAAAAAACGATAGTCAGTAAATGATTTAATTATCTCAATCAGTGTATTTGAGATAGGTACTAATTCTTACCGTTTTTATTTGTGAGTAACAATGAATCGTTATTCACAAATTGTCTTTTGTAAATAACGATGCCTGGCTTTCTGAGCAGCGTTTTTGTTTATCAAATCATTACAATCTAAAGACCGTAGCAACTGTGATTCGATGCAGAGGATAGCCAGAGCGTTCAACCTGTCCTCGTTCATTTTCGACCGTAAATAATTTTTCACCCGCCGCAAACACGCGCAAATTTTGCCGCCCCCTAAATTTTGCCGCCCTAGGCCCGGGCCTGCTCAGCCTACAGGCAAAATCCGCCCCTGAGTATTCAGGGCCTAATTTCTAAGAATCTGGCAAAAGATGCGAAGTTAATAAAGTAATGATACAAAATAAAATAAAAAACCGCGATGGAGTCCGTAATACTTTAATTTCAAATTCTAACATTCGCGTAAAAGTAAAAAATCATAATATGTAAATTTAAAAAAGCCAAATATATTTTAGTCCTTAACTCCATCTGATTTCATCGTTATAGACTTCGTCGCAGATGAAACTTAGTTTGGAGTTGGAAGTTTGGTGAGTTTTGAATATCATGTTATTGTCTTGAATATTGAATTGATTGATATCGTATTGAAAGTAAGTACTTACATAGTAGGTATAAATGTAGTTACTTACTAAGTTTGTCATTTATCGAGTTCAATATCCATTGGTAATGTCTAGTTTATGTGATGTCAATTTTGTACTTATTATGAACTTCTATGCAATTCAAGAGATAACGAAAACGTGTTTGACACAATGTAAATAATATAGATAGTAACTTAGTAATAATGTGTTTAGCGAGTTCCAATCGTTCTTGATAATTATCTGATATATTATAACTTATCTAACAAATAAATCTCACACATTAAGTACTAGTAACTTTCTGCCAGATGTTTCTATTCGGAAACTGTGATTTGTGAAACCAATTCGTAGTTTATATGGCGGATAAGTTCCGAATAGGATATCAGAGAATTTATCAGCATTTGGTGAAATCGGCCCTAATCCTTTGTACTTAGCTGTGTTAAAGTAAACGTTCATACTTCACGTAACACAAACTAGCTACCTACCTATCCACGTAAGCCGTCGGCCCGGCGGCAAAAAACACTGCAAGCCGGAACCATATTTGCCGGCGGCACCAGAGAGGCTGCAGGAGAGCCGCAGCATCTGCGCCCTGTGACGTTTCGCAGTTAGTGATTGCAGAGTTTACGGAAAGGCTGTGTGGTTTTTGGTAGACCTTATTGGTATAACGTGACCGTGCATAAATGCGATTTTGCACTTTGAATTATAATTCAGTGATATATTTTGCAGTATTGCTGGATCGCTCGGAATGCGAAACTTCGCACAGTTTGTCTTGTCGGAGTGAATACAGCACTAATAAATTTTATTAATTTAGAATCAGACGAGTTGATTTTACAAAGACCTATTTCTTTTAAAACATTTCTCATTCATCAGCACTGACTGTGAATATTATATTTAATAAGTATTGTTGAACCCGTTGAATGTTGTAATTTCTCTTAATATGACAAAAAATATAAAATATGTGTTCCGGCCGAATATTATTGATACCCAGCGTGGCCAGAATATGCTTTTTGGCAGTTCGAAGCGAGCGAAACATGACCCGCCGGCATGCCCCGCCTGCGCCGCGCCGGGTAGAGCGCGCGGGCCGCCGGGCGCAACCTGCCGGTTAGATTGCTGCAAAATAAGCCCGGCGGGCCCAGCGGCTTTGGTGTGTAGATACCTTAATGTAAATAAAATAAATGTTACTAAACGAGAGGCGTCAGCGCTTGCAGGCCGCTGACCGTGGTTATTGATATGTGTAATGTGTAGTAAGTAAACCATGAAGAAACGCTATTTGTTCTTAACACTCTCATACTTTATTGCTTCGCGGAAGCTGTATACCTGTACTAGATTTTAATCATATGCTAAATGCCCATTAAGAGCCACCGCCAAAACAGTAACATTAGCCGCAGACACGTACGAAGGAGTAAAATTAGTTCGTAAGAAGCTTATCGCTTGAAACTAACTGGAGGTGGTTGAAGTCCTTGCAGTCACTGACACTGGATATAGTCAGGTCACGTTTCCCATTTACCTAAACGTGTTGTTATATCATAAAAAACTATAACTTTAATGCAGCTTAAGAGGATCACAAAACATTGTTATATGTACCATTAAATCAAAGCTATGCATCATAAGATCATAAGTTATGAACCGCTTGACATTTTATTATAGAAAAAGCTCTGTTAACTTCTATAATCTATGAAAAAGCTTCTTGAAAAGTTGTCAGTAAGATTGGACGGAAAATCACGTTCTATATTTAAGAGGAATCTTTTGTGTGTAGGTACTGTGTAACACATGCTATTATATTTGAGAGAAAAGAAGGTTTACATAAACCGCACTTGTCCTAATAAATCTAAGGTACAGAATAATCTTTATACACTACCCATACTATAATATAATCACGACCCGTTGCGGTATCAATCGGCATACATTCAGCAGCGATATCTCGTGGGATAAAGTGAGATTTTTTTTACCATTGTCATTTCAGCAGATACCTGTATAAGTTTCGCGTCTTAGGTTTTTACTTTTAGATACGGTCTTGATTTATAGAGGGGTCTGGACCTCCAAACCAACACTAACCCTTTCGTTGCATATGTTATAAAGTAGGTAGGTACTACTAGATGATCACAATAACTACTTTTACGGCATATACTATAGATAATACTCAGGCTTACTGTTCAATTGATATCGATAGACATCTAATTATACCTACCTTCGAAATTATCTAATACATATTAAAGACCTACGCTGAGTTTCTTGGTGCTTCTTCTCATTTTCCGAAGCACTGGTAGAATCTTTAGATGATAAAAAATTGTAAAAATGACGTGTAAAAGTGCCCTTAGGGGCCTAATTACTTAATAAATGATTTGAATTTGAATTTGAATTATAAGGAACCCAGATGGCCTATAAACTGGAAATTTGATTGTACTTACTGTAACAACTTTATTCGTATTGCCTAAAGAAGTAACTGAAAATATTCATTTAATGAATTTTTTATACATATATATTTTTTTATACATTTTTTAATTTTTTTTTCATTTATAATGTTCGTACATTACATTACACCACGGTAATATTATCTATATTACACTTACATATACTCACGCCTTTTGTCCCCGAAGGGGTAGGCAGAGGAGCAACTAGTGCACCCACTTTTCTCCGTGCTTATTACGTCCCATGATGTGATAGGGAACATTTATAATGTTCCAGAAAGTTATTAGCCAAACAATATTAAATGACACCAGCTTTATATTATAGTGGGTACTCAGAGGCGACGAGGCTTTCGGCGGCGGTCTTTGCGAGGCTGTTTTACCTGATTGGCGAAGGAAGGTAATGTTTTTTCTTCGTGAAACTTACTATTACTGAGAGGATTCACCAAAGGTGGTGGTATGGTGTTCCATGTTTGTAATATGTGAAATAATTTATCAAATAAGTCCTTTTGACCTAGTTTACTATTAGAGTATGTAAGTACATAATATATTTAATTATTTTGTAGATGTATAATGCGATTTTCGTTAGTTGCGACTCACAGCTAATGGAAATTTATCATACGTCGCTGGTTTAAGTCCATTTATGAAATGAATGAGCGTGTAATATTAATTGTAATTATAAAATGTACCAACTTTCTATGATAATAATACATTTGTCTAAATTAAAGTTTATCAATAATTGATTAGCCCATAAAATTCTGCTCATAAGAATTTAAATTTAAGCTAGGTTAAGACCAACTATTAATTTTCTAAAGACGATTAATAATATTATTTACACGCAACGACAACGACACGATGAGGACTTTATTATTATTTATTTATTCAAGACTTAATTTCTGCTGTGAGAGATGTAGGTACCTACTGTTATTTGTATCATGCCAAATGTAAATAAAATAGATTGTGCCTTCTTTTCCATAATATTGGCAAAAAGTTTGAAAGAGATAAACGACAGATTTTTTAATCGTCAGTTTAATTCGAACGGATAAAATAAATGTTGTAATTTTCACAATTTCTTAAATGCCAATATGTGCTAATTATTCGTTCATCATCATCATCCCTCCCTCCCCTAAAGATTTCTACACGGACCTGTCAAAAGCGGTATTAGTATTATTCGTTAGTTTAAATAAACTAATATAAAACAATTATAATTTGTGTGTCACAAATAGCGCCATTGAATTTTCAAACGCGCGTCAAACTGCAGATGTGACAAAACTAATTTCGCGAGTTGTCGCGTAGTGTAAATTGAATCGCTGGCTGAAATTGGAAATGTACATACGTGAGTGACGTCCCTCGGGAGCTCCCTTTCAATTTGTAGCGAGGAATTTCCTTCGTTAGACAATTAATACTGATAGGGTTATTAGAATGCTTTATGTTTAGGATTTGCTCATAATTTACCTTATCTCGAATATAATACACATACACACACGCCTTTTATCGCCGAAGGGGTAGGCAGAGGCCCAACTAGTGTACCCACTTTTTGCCGTGCGTATTCAGTTTCATGATGTGATAGGTGGTGAGCCTATCGCCATATCGAGCACAAATTCAAGACTCTGAGCTGTTACTGAATAGAAAATTCAATATCACTTATCCCGACTCAGGGATCGTACCCGAGACCTCAGTATTGCATCCGTACCGTAATACAACTACGCCACCGAGGCAGTCGAATATAATAAAGGTAGCTATATCCTAATTATTTTAAACTTTAAAATAAATTGATTTTATATATTATTTCGACGATTGTGAAAAAATAGGTTCTTTAAATGACTCTAGGTTATGTAAAGTGACACGAGAATGCAAAACTGGAATTTGTAGACAATGCTGTTGAGTGAATTACCTACTCATGAAAGTAGCTACTAGCTGCAGAGTTTATTATGTACTTAGTTGTATAAAGCATAGGTACTCAGTACGGGCTACACGTGTTCTCGCAAACGGAGGTCTATAATCTAGTTCATTGTTCTGTGTTCATATTGTATTTTCTAAAGCTTTTCTCGCAACAAAAGCCCATCAATCAGTGTAGCTGTCTGTATAACGCCATCTACATAAAAAAATCTACTGGATTAAATTACCGGTATATAAAGACTACATTGTTAATCTAGGACATGGTCTATCTGTGTGCCAAATTTCATCCAAATCTGTTAAGAGGTTTCTGCGTTCACTTCTAACATATTCAAATATTTTCTGAATGACTGCAATGCTGAGGTCTTGGGTTCGATTCCCGGGTTGGGCAAAGCGATATTGGGTTTTAAATTCAGTATCAGCCCGGAGTCTGGATTTTGTGCCCGATATGGCGATAGGCTCGCCCACTATCACATTATGGGACGGAATACGCACGGCGAAAAGTGAATGCACTAGTTGCGCCTCTGCCTACCCCTTCGGGGATAAAAGGCGTGAGTGTGTGTGTGTGTGTATTCGCATTTATAATATTAGCAAGAAGTAACATTAAAACTCAATACTTTAGTTCTTTAAAGCATCACCTATATGTTTAGTCGAAAACATATTAATGTCTCAATAACAGTACATTAGGTGAGATAAAACTCCCTATTTAGGCGTCTTTTTTGTTAAAGTTTCCGAAGGTTATTTTATGAGAGTTGAGAGTTCCCGGTGGCATGACGGGTGTCAAACAAACTAACTTCGCGCAGTTTCCACGAGGGGGAACTTCTCGTATTACTTTTCCCATTTTCGTAAAGGAAAAGGGTGTATTGAAAGCTTTTAGTAACCTAAATATGTTGGGGATCTCGTATGACACTACAATAGAATTTTAAAGAAATAATAATGATTTATAGCAGTCCTCTATAGGTAATGTCATCCATGAAGACGCGCTCCACCACTTTTGAGTGGGGTTGTCGCGGGGTTAAAGAGGTCTGATCCAAGCGTCAGTCGCGAGTCATATTCATCATGCTATTAGGGAAAGTAGTGGGGCGTGTAATCGTGGATGGCATTATGTATACTATATATAAAAATGACACCACAAACCCCAACAGTAGCTGTTTGTGACAGCATAATATGCTACTATTTGCAAACATGAAATCTACGACTTATATTATTCCAAGTCTTAAAATAATACAAGGCATTAATTACCTATTCATACAAGTTAACTAGAGTTACGTTTCATGAATATGCATGTGACCCGTGTCGTGTAAATTTTGGTTTTCACATTATAAAGTTGAATTCGGCTATACATTTCTGGGCACATGAGAAACATGTAAAGCACTGTGGGACTCACGGACTTCCAGATTAGCGTATATTTGAGACTGCATAACGCGTTAGGGAGCGTAATTTTTTTTTCGTAGCCATGGTAAAGGATTTTCACAACACCTGATGTTAAGTGAAATTGGCATAATGTTCACACAATTGCCATTAAAAAAGTGAAGTGACGACAAAAAAAATCGAGCAGTAAGAGATGGACAGTCGGCACAGTTATGCCGGCCAGCTTAATTACTTCTTCACGCTAATTAACTGATTGCCTTAAGTGTTAAAATCACCCTTGTGTATAATTTTTAGACGCGGTAATAATCTTACAAATTGGTGTAAAGTCGCAGCTTTGGTGATTCTGGAAAAATCGTACGTGCAAAATTGAGTTCACTGCACAAAAAATAACGATTGACAGCAATAATTAAAGATGCTACGAATTGAGAAACTCCTCTTTGAAGACAGTTAATCAATGCGTGCTTTTGTTACAAAATTTGCCTTTGATTTAACACCTTGTGTGTCTCCAGCACTAAGTCTTAAGTGTACTTTAATTATACTGTGTTTATTAACTTATTTAAGTATTCTTGACGTTCGTGGGTCACTCTTCATTTTCACATCCTCCAAATAAATATTTATGGGACTTAACACTACCTATGTGGCTTTTTCAAGTTTTTATAGCCTCTAAAGGGACATCTACAGGTACCTTTACATTCGAGTTGATCTTCGGGTGAATACGAAATTACATTGGGACAAAGTAACAACTATATTTCTTGTGGGAAAGTGACAAGGTAGTTTTGGGTACTCCAAGGCTGTATTTAATGTACTGGCTGAATACTATATTGATTAGAAAGTTACTCGTAAAATAAAATAAAAAATATCAAATATAGTTTTGTTGTTAAAACTATTTGAAAAAAAAACCGACATGATAAAACTGGCAATATTTTAAAAAGTAATAGCCCAGAGAATGGTATAAAGTAATGGCTGAGAAAAGTTAATTGAAGAAAATGACCGTCCTGCCTTTCGTTACAACTAGCAGCCGATTTTATTTCAACAGGCGTTGGAAAATCAAATTAAGGGATTATTGACCTCTGAATTCTCGCAGAAGCATTCTTCTCGATGTAAATGAAAATGCATAACTCACGAGTAAACGGGACACTACTATGAAATCGTGCAAATATTTTTTGTGACAGTTTGTAAGGTCTTTTAAATGTCACGCTAAGCCGTTTAATAGATTGTAGTATGAACTTTGATATGCCGAATGCCGATAGACCATGTCCCAATTAACATATAAAATATTTACTTTAAAATGGACGGAGCCGCGAGCAAAAGAAGGTTTGTTCCAAAGATGTTTTGTAGCAATGTTATCCGATTTGGATATATTTCGAAAAAAAAAACATTACTTCTGGAAATCACGTCGTTCAGAAATAACAAATCTTAAGTTACAAAGGTTATTGAAATATATTTTTTAAAATATTACATATTTATACCTTAATATAGTGAAAATAAGGTTAATTTATAGAATAAACTATTTTACGATGATTAATTTCGAAATTATCTGGTGGAGAAAACCTGTAATAGAGTTTCTTATCGTTTGTTCGTATATGGTCCAAGTTTTGCCGGTGACCAGCTGCTGTCGGCTATCGTTCTTTACACTATACTGTCGATCAACTGCCTCGGTGGCGTAGTTGTATTACGGTACGACTGCAATGCTGAAGTCTCGGGTTCGATCCCCGGGTCGGGTAGTGATATTGGGTTTTTCTATTCATTATTAGCCCGAAGTCTGGAATTTGTGCACGATGGCGATAGTCTCGCCCTCTATCACATCATGGGACGGAATACGCACGGCGAAAAGTGCGTGCATTAGTTGCGCCTCTGCCTACCCCTTCGGGGATAAAGGGCGTGAGTGTGTGTGTGTGTGCACTATGTATCCGACATTTATCGTCCCGGTAAAACTGTCGGTCTGACGTATAACGTACACCTATAGTGTATAAACGGAACATAATATATTATTGATTGTGACTTGCCATTTTTATTAATAAGTATCTGCAGGACGAAGGACACAGCCTTGTTTCCTTTTGATTACTTTGGACAATCCACTTAGCTAATCTAATGATTTTTTCTATCTAACATTTCTTGTCACATCTTCGAGGACTATCGACCTAGTATCATCTTCATAATTCCCTTTTGTATTAGGACAGAGCTAATTGGTTTATTTGTTGTAAGCACCTTAGCTACTCTTTTAGGTTAGAATAAGTGCTTAAAATCAAAATCTTCGCATGTGACTATATTTTGTAATCTACTTCTCATTTTTAATCTTATTACTAGTATTTTTACATCAATGGTATTTTCTCATTTACTTTCATGCTGTCAAAAAATAATTCACAAAAATACACTTTATTTCACGTTGCTCTCAAAGGGCTGCCGTCAACCACTTGGTAGTTTAGCGGAAAGTAAATGATTTAAAAGGTACATTTTTTGTCACACCACCAAAATAATGCTTTGATAAAAATTCTCAGTAATACATTTCTATGGTAGTATATTGTATGTTAGATGTTGTTCGTAGTTTTGATAGCGTGAAATGTCTTTACCGCTACAAAAACATTACAATAGTCATTTAAACGACGCCAGCGAGATCGACTTCTTTAAAAATGTGATAAAAAAAATTGTTTGCTTCATATGGGTACACATAATCAGGACAATAATTATCCTGTAGGTGTATATTTGTGCTCAATTTCATCCAAATCTCTACACCGGTTTCTGTGTTTTCTTCCAACAAATATCCAAACATTTTCACAAAATTTCGCATGTCTGATATTTGTAATTATTGTTGTTAGTAAGTAAGGGCCGCATTAATAGATGGAACTCAATATCGCTCTGAAGTGCGTATCAGCTGAGACGCTCTTAAATTAAAGTCGGCATCTTAAGATAGTCGGTATTTAATAAATCCAAATTAACAGCAGCTCAAGTGATACATTAAGTGACAATGTGCGAGGGATTTAAACAGCTAAGTTTTGTTTATTTAATAGTGCTTACTCAGCTGAGAACACACTCTCAAATGATAGCTTAAGTTTGGTTTATTAAATGGTTCAATGCATTAAATGTCTACTTAAGATTTTACTTAAACTTGAGATTGATTTATTAATACCGCCCTAAGAGTAAGAAAGTAAGATTTAAAATGTTACATGTATAACTTGGGTTTGCTAACATCAACTATGACGTCAAAGTGTAGTGACGCGTTTAGACTTACTATACACTGGGGAGGTTACGGACGGCATTTGTAACATTTCATGACAAATAGCGATATAGTTTAATAGATTTTTTGCAAGTGTACTAAAAATACTTCTAAGTAATAGGTAGCAAATGTACGCCTTTAATATCACTGAAAATATACATGTATTTATAGGTGCTAATAATATTTCTTCTGCATAACAGTACATAATAGCATTACCACTGACCACACATATTATCTTACTGCTAAAGTTATAAGTAAGGTACATTTTATATGCAGATATGTATGTTAATTTTGGTGTGCATAACATTTAACCACAAATAACTTTTCTTCTCTTCTCGAAAGAGGAAAAAATCTTTTAAACCATATTTCAGGGTAGGGACGCAACGGAAACCTCAATTTGGTGTCGCAAAACTTATCAGCCACCGTGTTTCACGCGCCCGCGGTGGAATTAAAATTTATTTTTAGATTTTAATTAATGCCTCGTCTCTGCGAGTTGTTTTCCACGTTAGAACCCTTTTAGCTCAACGTTTTCTTAACACGTTAAAACTTAAAAAGTTTAATGTTTTTACGAGTTGAAAATGAATTCAGACGTGCGTATTATGTTTAATAATGTACGAATACGCCAGCACTCATTTAAATTTATGTAAAGCCTGCTTTAACATACATTATTAGACAATTAATAATATTCTCAGGTTAAAGAACTTTTGCTCACGGCTTGCCCCGCTTGAAAGAGTTTTTTTGGGATAAAAGTCCCGCTGTATATTTTCCCGGGATAGAAAGTAAGTCCTACCAAGGGTCTAAAAATATCTTCATACCAAATTTCATCGAAATTAGTTGGGTAGTTTTTGAGTTTTTCGTGTTCAGATAGACAGACGGGGGGGACTTTGTTTTATATTATGCACAACACTTTTCAGTTACTGAGGTACGATTTTAAGTACATTAAAATTGATTAAGAAAGTCCCTCGCTAGATAATGGGTGGTATAGCTTTAATAACAAAACCTCTAAGTGGGAGCTACATTATATGGAACTACTATTACGAAACACTAGTTAAATATAATCAGTAATTACATTAGTTACATCGTCCTTTAAAAAAGGAACAATAGTGTTAAGAATGATGCCGGAGACAATGCTATATGGCTGGAATAATTTAAGAAGCAACTTTAAACCTACTAACTACCCAAACGCACTTGAATACCATATCCATCAGAAATAGTACAGCCCTATGCAATATATTTTTATCCGGGCGGCAGAGTCTTACTTAAAGTGTCTCAGGTCACAATATAAATTCATTGATCTACTTAAGTGTCTAAATACGTAATTACATATTTAATGTTTTGTATATTTTAGTAAAAAGTATTAACAACTAATTCAATAATATTAATTTTATTTTTAGCTTGAGTAAGGAATATAGCTGACCTATTACTAAATGAAAAATCTAGTGGTGCATAATCTTTAACAAAATAGATATTGCAGTATTTTTATTTTATTTTAGATCTCACAATCAAAAGATTTAATTTTTTTTTAATGAAATCTCTTACGCTAAGTTAATAGACAATGTTAGCGGTATTCACTTACACGTAGATTTTTTTTAAATCTCTGATAACTTTTCCAAATATTGAACCTGCTTTGAAGCGGCCTACGGACTTCGATATTAAAAAGGTACATTCTAAAATAATAAATTTGTTTTATTTTTATTGGAATTTGAAAGTATTTTTTATCATTTATAAAGATTATAATTAGTGTTGTCGTCGCGTAATTATTTGAGTATGATTTTTTTATTTGGGCTATGCTTTAACTGACTACCTAACTGTGATTTTATTATGCAATGATCTACAATATTTAAAATATTTGTTGGATAACTATTCTAAAGGGCTTATGAAGACCTATTACAATCCGACTAATATTATAAACGCGAAAATACATATAATACATATAAACCGGGCCTTTTATCCCGGGAAAACTCATTCACGCGAGCGGAGACACGGGCGAAAGCTAGTATAATTATAATCTAAAATATGTTGAATGTAAACATCAACTAAATAACAATCGTATTATGAAGATATATTAAGTAATTAATTACTAGCCATCTCTTTATCTTTAAATCATTACACATTTTAAAACAAAGTCCGCCGCCGCGTCTGTCTGTCTGAAGTCTGAACACGATATCAAAAGCTACCGAACGGATTTCTGTGAAATTTGGTATAGTTCGTTTGAAATCCTAGGAAGAACATAGGCTACTGTTTATGCTGGGATAATATATAGCGGAATTTTTATCCCGGAAAACACTTCACGCGGGCGAAGCTCCAAGCTAAATATTTCATATTTTCGATATTTCTTCATAAAATCAGAAACACCAGAGAATAAACAAAAGATATAACCGAATCATTTATAATGCAACGTTTTCGTGTCCTAAAAAACAGGCCACGCAACACTCAACGTCAAATTAAATTTCTGAATCTCTCGATAACACCCGCCACGTGAAATTGGGCAAAATTTCAGTTCTCCGGGCTCCGTGTAATTTTCTTTCTATATTTAGACTCCGTTAGCTTGGAATATGTTGCTTTCTCTCGGATGCAAATTAAAATCCAGCGAACCCTATTCTCAGTAAACCTTACTGTACTTTTTGGAAGAATATTTTTTTTCGGCAACTGTACAGTCAGACATAAGTAGCTGAAGAAATTCAAAGCATCAATTCGCGTATACACTTTTGTGTCCTTACCAAATTGTTTTTCTCGTCACAATAATAAAAAAAAAGGATTAATTTCACACAAAGATTTTTTTTCAATTCAACAATGCGTATACGTGATTTGAAATTTGGACTTTATTCTGCTAAAGTATGTAGCTGTACATACCAAAAAAGCACAAAATGAGTCAAGTACCTGAATTAGTTGCTGATTCATTATTTGCTGAATGCTTATATTAACACCTAGTTTCAAAACGGATGTGATGTCATTAAGGCATTCCAGGATTGTTGTAATACTTTTCACATTACGTCAAATCAAATCAAATCATTTATTAAGTAATTAGGCCCCTAAGGGCACTTTTACACGTCATTTTTACAATGTTTTTTATCGTCTAAAAGATTCTACCAGTGCTTCGGAAAATCCCACTGACCTGAGAAGAAGCACCAAGAAACTCAGCGTAGGTCTTTTATTGTTATATTTCTTTTTATATATATATATATATTTTACACATTGCTAGTAACAATATAAATTCAATTTCAAAGATGCATATTAAATGCGAAAATTAACGGAGAGTACCTAAGTCAAATAACCAGCTACATGTTTAGTTTTAAATAAAGAATAGAGTCAACAATCAAACAGAGCAGACCAGTCCACGCAAGCAGCACCCGTTCACGAGTATGACGCATGTGCCAGCCATCGGCCTCCTCAAACATGTTGCAGGGAAGTGACCGACCCGGCACACGACGCCGCCGCAAGCACAGACGTTAAAGCGAGCAAGACTACTCAGATTGTGGCTAACCAAGACAAATGAGATGCAACAAAGGGGTAGCGTCAAGAATGATATTTAGCTTAAATAGGTAAAAACGCGTTAAGCGTTACTGATAATGAAATTCTAGAATACGTATTATAAGTCATAAATAGTAAATAACCGTCCCAAGCCTGCACAAGGACAGGCGTATTCTAAGTGAATGTTTTAAACTAAACTGTAATGACGTCGTCCACCCACAACTTCCACGCTATTTACCGTTCCATGAAACTATTATGGAAAAATAGCAACACATACCTTCCGCTAATTTGATTCGGTAATCACAAAAGAGTTCTGCTCCCATGAGTGCGCTGTAATGGATACCGTAAAACGGAACGCGCGATGTAAGTAGAAAAAAATTGGTACAAGTAGACATTACAACGTCTCCAGGGATTGGGGGAAGTGCGTCGGTGTAATCGAGTTATTGATTGTTACTTGTGGGATTTTAAGCCTTATGGTTATTAAACTGATGGTTTACATTGCCCTTTGTCATGGGTACGTAGTCGTCAAGCTAAGCTAGGTATTTACTAAATTGACTTTTATGTTAATAGTCATTGGGAAATAACCTGCTTATGTTATATTACCCGTCATCAAGGTTCATTCATCATATTTTGTTGACGTAGTATTTTTTATGAAGGAAATGTTAGCTAAAACATCTTGTGTCCGATATGGCGATAGGGTCGCCCTTATTACATCATGGGACGGAATACACACGGCGAAAAATGGAGGCACAAGTTGCACCTCTGCCTACCCTTTCAGGGACAAAGGGCGTGAGTGTGTATTTATGTATGTTAGCTAAAATAAACAAGAACCACTTAAAATACGCCAATCTGCTTTAGTAACTACATATTTGTTATTTAGTATGAACAATAAACGAATTTAAACATATAAAACTGAAATGTTTTGCGGAATACAGCTGTGGCGGCATAATTGACAACACCGCCACCTATCCACATGGCTGAGGACTATTACAATAATAGTCAATTAGATGACCCGACACTCATCGATCAGACATCGAAGTGGTATCGACGATTGACAGATGGCACCACACGATCGAGAATTGCGATAGCAATATTCGCGCAATGCGAATCATATATACCACCTCCGATTAGGAACCATCGGAGGGGCCGCGGCCGGTCAGGCGCAACATCTGCCTGACTGGGAATCTTCCCCTTCCATAGAGGAACGCAACCATCTGTTCCTCTACTGCGGCGACGACCTTTCGCCGCCAAAGTGGTGACCCCCCGACGCTGAACATCATCGCAACCTACACCTCGAGTCCAGCTGCACCAGCATCATCATCGCTTCGCATCACAGCGCCTCGCATCGCATCGCATCGCCATCCACCACTTCCTTTCCAGCCAGCCAGTCAACACTTCGCCCAAGCCAGCCTAGCGTTCTCGCCGTTCAGGTTACCACACGCATGCTGCCTATGCAAGCCTGGTACCTTCGGCACTCCTGCACGGTCTTCGGCTCCAACGTCACGGCACAACTGCGCTACAGCCGGATCTTCTACGGGCAGCCTTCGCCGGTTGTCGCAGTATAGCCACGTGACGCACCGAATTCATCGCAGAGACGCTACTTCGATTCCGACGCGCGAATCGAACCTACTCTCAGTTCCACTGACTCACTGGAGCTGACTACTCGCGCACAGCCCTGACTCACTAGGGCCAATTGCGCACGGTTCCGACTCACTGGGACCATCGACGACGACACCCCGACTCACTGAGGCAACGACCACGACGACACCCCGACTCGCTGGGGCAACGACAACGACGACAACCAGACGCACTGGGGCCTCAACTCACTGGCACTGGCAAATAGCCTACGGGTAGCTTCGAAGACGACTCGACTGAAGACTTTCGACCTCCGGTCTCCGGGGGGGAGTGATGTGGCGGCATAATTGACAACACCGCCACCTATCCACATGGCTGAGGACTATTACAATAATAGTCAATTAGATGACCCGACACTCATCGATCAGACATCGAAGTGGTATCGACGATTGACAGATGGCACCACACGATCGAGAATTGCGATAGCAATATTCGCGCAATGCGAATCATATATACCACCTCCGATTAGGAACCATCGGAGGGGCCGCGGCCGGTCAAGCGCAACATCTGCTTGACTGGAAATCTTACCCTTCCATAGAGGAACGCAACCATCTGTTCCTCTACTGCGGCGACGACCTTTCGCCGCCAAACAGCAGTAAAAACACAAGATACAAATGTACCCATTTTTCTCTCTAAGCCCACAAACGTCATTTGTTAGCTTAAACGAATCGACCGACTACAAACAAAGCTACCGATATGAATTAACCGTGGATCCCTAATTTACATCCAATGCTTAATTAACAGAAGAGAATCGAACGGGCAGCGGAAAATTTACAATATCTGCTATACGAAATGGCTTTTGGAGGAAACATAAAGTTTAAATACAGCAATTATCCGGACATCAAAATATTGGATTTCGCTGCTAAAAGACGGAGTAGCAAAGATTAAAGAGGCTCTTCTACAGATAGGACACGAGAATTTACCAAATAAAATTGATAGTATCATTTAAACTTTTTTTTTCTCCATCTGCAGTCAGCTGTCTTAGCTATGATCAAATTTTATATGGGTTCTTTAATTTTTTTACGAGAGGTACCCCATTGACTACTCTCTCTTTACTTATTAGAGTTTAATTTAAGTATGATTTAATCTTGAGAGTATATTTTTAGTTAGTATTGTGATGTCAAGCGCTAAGAAAACTCGATAAAATCAGTATGTGCTGCATACCTGGACCAATCTCGATAAATACTAGATTTATAGGTAGTAAACACCAACTTTATTGACAGTTTACTTACTTAGAAAGTTGCTGTTAGATAGGTGGTCGGATTTAAAACATGTTTCGTGTACTATGGATCCTTATAAAGCATCAGAATGATGATAAAAGCGTAATAGTTTTTTCAAATATACCACAACTATTAATAATATTAATTACGAGCTTTTGCCCGCGGCTCCGCCCGCGTGAATGAGTTTTCCCGGGGTAAAAGTCCCGCTTTATATTTTTCCGGAATAAAGAGTAGCCTAAGTGTTAATCCAGGACATAATCTACCCGTGTGCCAAATTTCATCGAAATCCGTTCAGTAGTTCTTGCGTGAAAGAGTAACAAACATCCATACATCCAGACATCCATACTTACAAATTTTCGCGTTTATAATATTAGTAGGATAATATAATTTGAACTCTAACACCGCAGTATTTCACATCACTGCTGGCCGCAGACATGGGCAAGGAGATGGCACCTAGTTAGACTCCCGTACACAATAATCGTAATTAAATGTTAGTACACGATTAACGTGGACGAAAGCCTATTTGGGAATGGAACGGTCTGCCGAGACAATGACCGCAGGTTCAAGACCCAAGGCACACACCTCTGACTTTTCGAAGTTTCGTGTGTATTGTTTATCAATTATCGTTCGCTTTAACGGTGAAGGAAAATATCGTGAGGAAACCTACATACCTGAGAATTCTGCATAAGAATTTCGAGGGTATGTGAAGTCTGCCAACCCGCACTAAGCCAGCGTGATGGACTAAGGCCTAACCCCTCTCAGTAGTAGAGGAGGCCCGTGCTCAGCAGTATATAATACAGGGCTGATTGCATTGCATTGCACACGATTAATGTGCGATTTAGTGATCAGACACTTCGTAAATAGCCATTTACAAACTCAGCATCATAAATAGCCACTTAATGCTCCTTATCTATTTTATTATTTACCCTCTTTGGCATTTACAAGTGTACTTAGGTCAGACAAATTATCCTACTAAGATTACTAATTGCTTCAAAGTGGTTATTTTCCTCGTCTTGGTTCTCTCTAAATAACCCGACACGAAGTAAATAGCGCCAACAACAACGCAATTAGGGGTCCCTTTCAGCTTTATAAGTTTCGGGACTTGACTTATGTTAGAGAACATTTTTTGTTTAATATTATTATATATTTTTTTCTAGACTACAGAGATACTAGACTAGAGATATCTTTGCAAGATAAAATTAACTTTTGAAAATAATGATACAATTATGTTTTACGTTGAGTTATTTTAAATATTTGAATTAAGTTACGATCTGCAAACGTTATGACTGTTGACTCTTTGATCCGGAATATTATATAACACAATTACCGCTCAATTATTTTTGCTTATAGTTTTTTCGTTCATCGTTAATTTCAAACCAAAATATGAATATTAAAAAATCTAATTTTAGTGAGAGATGTAAAGAGAAAACAGTGGTGTTTTCAACTGTTTTCTTGCGTCTTTTTATTTTAAATGTAATGTAGTAATGTAATAATTGTAATGTAGTTATGAATGAAAAATAAAAGAAGCAAATCTAAATAATATCTTTTTATTACCTAAAATAAAGACCATTATAAACTTACGGGTTTAAATATTGACTAAATTAATGAGTCGCCCGGCTGGGTTATTGCAATGTTGTTGAAAAAATGCATAAGTCACATCGGCCCTTTCAAAAGCATTCAGAAAAATCCTTGAAATAAAACTTTAATTTGAAATTAGAAACACAACACGAAAAAAATATATGTTATAGCACTGGCCTTAGTATTTAGAAAAAAACCCTTAATTTCCATTGCAATAATCTTTCCGGATTTGTTTTTGTTGGCAATTGTTGAGTATTCATAAAATTTGATTCCGTGGCAGTACCTTTACACTTAAAACTAATTACTAACATAATTAAATGACTAATTAAGATAATGAAGTGAAACACTTCTACACTTTTGATGAGATTTTGAAAGTATTACACGGCATTAGACAAACAATTTGAATGAATGGGGAAATTAATGATAAAGTGATTGTGTATTGATTAGATGAAAAAGATGGAAATTTAATGGAGTGCTTCTATGATGCTGTGATTGATAAGCAAGCTAATGATGGTGTTATGGTTGAAGATTTAGCAATAACGAAAGTTGCAGCAAAGCATTCTAATATATCTAATTTGATGTCATTTTTGTGGCGATAGTTTTACTTCTAGATCTAACACACTGATAAGATAAAGAAGTACCACTACAAAATTGCGAAAGCATTTTAGATGCAATAAATTATAGCACGCAGCAAACGCACACATAAAGCAATATGAAATGTATCGTAAAAACGATTGTCTAATGCAGTGCAAAACTATGGTGGGAGATATCAAAACAATTGAAGAAAGATTTTATTCTGGTTTTGGTTAAAATACAGTAGGCTCTAAGAGTACTTATAAGTATGTTCTGGCTTAGTTCCTAGTCCGCTTGCGACCTTGCTGCTCCTGATAGTCGTTGCCCGGTCGCTTCTGTGGTTGTTGTTGCTCCTGGTGAAAACATAGAATTTAATTATAAAAAAATAAATACCTTATTACTTATACTTAATTTACATCATGACCTTCTTAGTGCAGTAAATGACTAAATGAGTGTGAAGCAGGGTACGTTAGGAGTTTAATCCAGAAAGTGGACAGTTCTTTGTGTCATTTTTTTGCTTTAGTTTTTTGTCCAGGGTTTTGTCCAGAGGATGATATAAGACAGAGCCTGTTTTTGCAGATGATAGGAAAAACTTTTCTGCGTTATGCACAAAACACTTTAATCCCCAAGAATATGCAAATGTAATACAGATAATGTAACAGCAGTATTATATATTCAAAAAGTACACCATATGTAGGTACCATTTGCATGAATATAGATAAGAATAGTTTTACTGCGGTGAAATATGACCTTTCCTATACATTAGCCTCTCGCGGTTTACCAAAATAATACATGAAATGTCCGATTTCACATTTAAATTATATAGTTGGAAGTAAAATTGATATATGGTTCACAATAATATAAATAATCTTAATGTTTGAAGGAATAACAGAACCGCAATCAGAATGAAAATACGGGGACGAAGCCCTATTGTAGCCAGCTTAAATATTCGTCTTGAAATGTGAGTTTAATGTTCCGTGAATATCATATTTTTTCAAGACCTTTCCTACTTCAATTGTGAGAGAAAACGCAAAGAAGCTCATTGAGTTGTGTGTTAATTGGTTTAATTTAAATTTTTCCTCATTTTCTTCGAGTTCCAAAAAAAAACAAGAAATTTTTAAATGTGACTTCCAGCTTTTTATTAAATATTACTATAAGATTTGAAGGCGTTTGGAATAATAATATGTTCTGTAGTCTGTACATCAACAAAATCTCGCTCTATAATATTAGTAAAAATATTTCATTTAACTTTTAAATACAAATTCTTGGTGCTGTGTTACCAGTACGACTCTGCATTCAGTAGCTTTGTCTACTACTATCTCGATACAAACAAATAATTTATTCGAGTTCATCCTTTGTACTAGAATAATCAAAGCAATGGCTCCCTTACACGGACCTGGTGTGGGTTGATCAAGGTTTGACCTGAGTCTGCAGTCGGTCGTTTGCCACATTTAATCAAGATTGCTTAGTTCGATATGTCTTAGGATAGAAGTTTAGAGGGGCGTTCTGAGAAGGACGGTGTAATCACAATTTTGATAAGAAAATTGGATTAAAACGCTTAGAGAATGGAATGGACTTTGACGTAAATGAATAATTTATTAATATGTTCGTTGTTTTGTTATGTTAATGTATTAAAATCCTAACCGGCAATCCAATCTTAGAGATATAATATGCTAAAACACACACTCCTGTCTTTGCTTTCGTGTCGTCACGTAAACATAATCTTTACTACATCAGACTGCCACAAACGTATTTTCGATCTTACCGTACACACAGCTAACATGTTTATGGTACAAACCTGTCTCAAATCCTGTTGGTCTTCTTCTGGCGGGGGAGCTGTGGTGGTGGGGATGTCACACTCTTCAGTGGGGGGTACCACGCATCGCAGCGAACGTCTGTCGAACACCAGCATTGCAGGGCATCTTTGCAGACGAGGGTATCCTCCTTGACATTGCCAGTACCTGTTGCAGGACTTGCCGAGAGGCACGTTGCCGTTGGGATCTTCGTTGCAAAGAGCTGAAATTAAAGAGGTGAGAGTTTAAAATGGTTGTTGCTTCATATCGTAGTTTTGTAGAGAATATCTGTTTTGATATTACACAGGTACTGGTGATAGGTCTCTCGTATGTAAGAGTCCGTCTGGGTGGGTACCACCGCAATGTCTATTTCTACCGCCGAGCAGCAGACAGACATTGTAGCCAGTGTAACTACAGGACATAATGAGACTTAACATCTTATGTCTCAGGATGACGAA
Organism: Sphinx pinastri; assembly: GCA_947568825.1. Classification (NCBI taxonomy): domain Eukaryota; kingdom Metazoa; phylum Arthropoda; class Insecta; order Lepidoptera; family Sphingidae; genus Sphinx; species Sphinx pinastri. The sequence goes on from OX387615.1 coordinate 4,048,717, forward strand.
CGCATTGGAATGCCACACAGTACTTTGTAACTCAAGGTGCTGCTACTGTTTATGGGTGGTCGTATCGCTTACCATCAGGCGAACGGCATGCTCGTCTCGTCATTCAATGACGTACTCAATACCCTGAGTATAGTACTTTTGGTAGGTAACAAGGAGGAAATATATTATAATTATGTAATGGGTTTTACTTAGTTTGATATTCTTTTTGTAACTTTCAAGTAAAACGGAAAGAATATCCCGCAAAAATGTTTGTAGTCAGTTACGTAACTAATTATTTTCTCGGATGGCTTATCTTCAGCCAAAACCTTGTTAAAAGTTTTGAACACTCTTCACTTTCCGATATTTTATATAAGAAACTGAACAGACAGCCAGTAGTTAGCTGTAGAAAGGGGAAATCTGGTGCTGTAAGGGTTTAATTAAATAATAATGTAACAAAAGCCGAGTTTCGTAAAAAAATGCTGTAAAAGAATAATAATACACTAGAATAAAAAAATCAATTCATGTGTTTTTTTTGTGACTTTAATCAGTGTTGTAAATAAATAAATGTCTATAAAAACTGATGTGTAAACATCTAAAAATAGAAGAGATCAAGAGTCTACATAGGAAAGAATGAAAAATAAAAGCAGTATTTGAAAGTAATGAAACAAAACGGAGACCCGTCTATAGTGCGAGGATTTTCTGATAAAAGAAATCACCGCGTTATATCAGACTTTATTCGGAATTTTCTATTGAAATTCCGGGAGAAATATTGTTGGATACCATATTTCTCAAGAATATTCGTTCACAATTTTAAATTATAAGAGGATATGTACACACACATACACACTTACGCTTTTTATCCCCGAGGTGTAGACAGAGGCGCAACTAGTGCACCCACTTTTCGACGTGCATATTCCGTCCCATGATTTGATAGGGGCCAAGCCTATCGCTATATTGGGCACTGAGTAGAAAAACTTACTTTGCCCGACCCGGGGATCGAACCCGAGACCACAGAACTGCAGTCGCACCGTAATACAATTACGCCACCAAGGCAGCCATGAGAGAATATTATGTTTCGATGCGTAATAGTGTATCTTGGATGGATACCATCAATTCCTAGAGCAATTTGCAATATTAATGTAATTATTCAAATTCATTTATTAGTGATCTCAGGACGTTTAATTCATTAGCATGGCTACCTAGACCCCGCGACATTGAAGCAAGGTGAAATGCATCCTGCAATACGCATACCAAGTCCAAGCTAGATAATAAAGTAAGACAAGGTAAATTAAGTTCCGTGTTTGTTTTTACGTGACCCGATTACACAGCGATGATTGGAAATGAACAGTATTTTTGAATGGCTAAAGAATTTATTGTTGGTGGTAGCTTTAATTTTACATAAACAGGTGAGACATATTGACTGCCTCGGTGGCGTAGTTGTATTACGGTACGACTGCAAGGCTGCGGTCTCGGGTTCGATCCTCGGGTCGGGCAAAGTGATATTGGATTTTTCTATTCAGTATCAGCCCGGAGTCTGGAATTTGTGCCCGGTATGGCGATAGGCTCGCATCATGGGACGGAATACGCTTGGCGAAAAGTGGATGCACTAGTTGCGCCTCTGCCTACCCCTTCGGGGATAAAAGGCGTGAGTATGCGTGAGACATATTATTGTATGACTTTGCCTTTAGTTTATTAATATGCTAGCCGTCTAAAGTCTCATCTAGACGGTTCAATCGTTACTAGAAATAATCGAACGGAATGATTGCTAGTAATATTAATTTGTTAACCAAAAATACAAAACCTCAAATCACAGGTTCAATCGGAGGTTATCAATTCGTCGTGTATTTTTTTATGTTTGTTAGTACTCAGTCATATCTAAACCGATATGGAATTTTTTATTTTTATTTTAAAGAATATACTTCCAGATTGGTATCATAGAAATTATTTCTAAATCGGTTTAATAGTTTGGTTTGAATTAAAATACAATGAAAAAAAATACCTGGTAGAGTCGAAATACACATCAAAATCTCACTTGCGAGATACCTTTATGCGATTAACGCTTCACAGTTCATAGAAGCAACATTGTTTTAGCTAATTAACACAAACAAAAGGTTGAAATAAAGAATTGCGCTATACCTTCTCAAAAACGAGAATTTTCTGTAATATTCTCGCCACTATTGTACGGGAAATTCTTGTGCCAATCAGACTATTTTCCACATCTAACGAGTAAGAAACAATACGTTGATCAAGATAAATTGAAACAAACAGAAGTGGATTAAAATAAACTAAATCAAACGAAGATTTTCTCCGGGAATTTCTAATAATCAGGAGTTCCCAGCAAACAATGGATTGAACGGCAACGACCATTGGAATCGATCGGTCATCGCTTTGAATGCCTAATACATCAGACACTATTGTTCGTACAACTAGAAACGTGCACGAGGAACGTGGAATGTTTATTTTATAAAGGTTATATCGTGATTGTGCGTTTATTTTTGTTTTGTTACACCGCGTTTTCCTTTACGAGCAACTATATTGTGGAATAAAATATATTATCTGTTGATATTGACAATGTGTGTATCTTTCTGGATCTATGTATTACTAGGTGTTGCTCGCTGCTTCGCCCGCGGGAAAGACATCTCTCCCTTCAAAAGTCCCTAAAACACTGTATCGATGTATAGCGCTCCATGTACGACGCCAGCGTCATCTATTTAAAAAATCCCATTATTGCTCATGGGAGCAAATCGCACCTTTAGAACGGAAACGACACAATTCAAAACAATCGAAAATTGAGTTATCATCATAAAATGACTTAAACTGGTCCCTTTTCTATAAAAATATAATAAAAATGGCCCGATATAACAGTTTGGTCCTTTTCCCGCTTGAATATGGCTGTGTTTGACCTATTTTTGTATTGAGAACTTCGTTTTAAGTCATTTTATGAAGATAATTCAATTTTAGATTTATTTAAATTGTGTCGTTTTCGATCTAACGGTGCGTTTAATGATCGGAATAAAAAGGATATGTGTTAATCCAGGACATGGTCTATCTGTGTGCTAAATTACATCCAAATCCGTTCAGCTGTTTCTGCGTTTACTCCGAACAAACTTCCAAACATTTTGACAAACTTGCATTTATATAATAAAACTAGTTTTTGCTCGCGGCTCCGCCCGCGTGAAAAAGTTTTTCCGGGATAAAAGTCCCGCTTTATGTTTCCCGGGATAAAAAGTAGCCTATGTCTTTACTCAGGCCCTAGAATATCTGTGTACCAAATTTCATTACATCGGTTCAGTAGTTTTGGCGTGAAAGCGTGACAGACAGACAGTTATTTTCGCATTTATAATATAAGTAAGGATTGGTAAGAAGTATTAATAATGTCCCAACAAATGTGACGTTTAACATCCTGTTATAAATTATCTGTTTTTTTATTGATATGCATTGATTATGATTTACGGGAAGTACTAAAGCCCCTTTTGATCCACTGAAAATCGATATCAGAAAGCAATCAACAAACGTATAGTATAGTCATAAATGACAGTAACAGTAACATTTACAACACCTATTCCTATGAACGAATTATTACAAGCAATAAATATTTATCTGCGCCCATCAATCACAAATCCACTTTCGTTTTACGTCAACGGCCCGCGATTCAAGCGACTTCCATCAATTACTCAGTTACATAATGTCTCATTGTTACCAGAACACATTACGCGATTATACACTTTATTACACGGAGCAATTAGCGTGAAAGTTGCGTTATGATTGATGAGTGAAACGTTTTCATTCAATATTTTACCGATCGATAGGGTTGCTAATGAAGGTTTTTGAATATTTTCGCTTTTAATGACTTGCGTCATTGGGCTCTACGCTTATATTGTGATTAGTAGAAAAAAGTTTTACCTTAAAGGGAAGTTTTAGTAATTATAAGGCATAGAAGGTATGAGTTGACAGTAAATTTGTCACAAAATAGCCATTAGGCAGTTTTGGATATGGTTGAAAGAATTTAGACCGAATATACGTTTGTTAGTAAGTTTTTTTCAATATTAACCATCATTTTAAAATGTGAATAAATCATATAAAATATGACGTCGAAAATAGTTTGATAGTAAAATTATCAATTATTTATTTATACCTTTATTTTTTTAATATTTTTATGAAACAACACAATTTTAATATCATTAATTGCTAGCAAGCGTGTCTAATTAATAAACGATGACCGGAAATGTGGCTTTTAATAACAAATATTATCCATGTTTATGGAGTGTTTTTTTTTAATATGTGCGAGTTTGGACCAAGAAAACCTCATTTTTCTGTATGTATTCAGTCAAAAAAGACATGTAAAATAGTGGTCACTTTAGCGCTAGATTTTGTAAGGTTATATAGCCCGGTACCATATAACGTGTAAACGTTTACAACCTAAGACAGGTATTATTTAGGCACTACACGTAATAGCTCTTACGTATTCGAAATTCACGTCACGTTAGGGCCGTGAGGTGGATTAGGGTCCCAAATAAGTACTAAGTACAAAAAGTTAAAGTAAAATTACCCTACATTTGTCGTGCGTGCTTTCTAGGAAAAAAAAACTTAGAATAGACAGCCCTAGTAGACCAATGGTCTAATGTTTCTTTATATTGTGTTACGAATAAGGAAGATCATTATTTATATAGGCTTTTCATGTCCATGATGCAATGCTCTTTGTAGAGCCGTTTCTTGAGTGCTCGTTGACGAATTCGAAGGTCGATGATCAATCTCCGAGATAAATGGGATTCCAATCTACTACGTGTATGGTCCAAATGTTTTATGGAAGTGTGGCATTTTTTGGTATGGAGAGATCGGGGATTAGTAACTGAGTGTGACGAGACAAATCGGACGTCTGTTACAAACGTAGATGTATTTTATGAATAACTATAATTTGGGATTATTACAATCAGGAAAACAAATACCTTATGAGTATTTAGAATTTAAAAATACTCCTGAGTTACTTGGCATTGCAATTTGTCTTCGATGTGGCTATAAGCTTTTCTATCACAGGAAAATAACCTTGGCGAAAATTAACTGCACTATTTGCAGCTCTGCCTTCCCTCTAAGGTAAAAGGCGTGAGTCTATATAAGCGGATAATAATTATTATATAATATTTATTATTATTCTCATTATGCTTATGGATTATTATGATTAATACAGATAAGATTTAATTATATTATCATTTTTTATTTTGGTATTTGCGGCCGAATAATCATCAATCATTGAATTATTTTTCTGTAAAGGAAATGTTTTGAATTGTCGTATTCACGGAAAGCTCTGTATATACTTACGGTTTAAGATCTTTATTTCTCATAAAGAATTACATAAATTCACTTACTGAGAAAACTATTTATAAACTAAAATTAGGGTTAGCTACGAGCATACAGAAATTAAAAAGAGTAATACAAGAAATTATGTATACATATAAAGATTGAGTGGGTAAACATAAAAAAAATTCAAAGACAAAGTGTCGATGCTAATTAATAATAACCGGCGACCACAGATATACAGTGCTGCATGAATGTTAATACTACTAGATCTGGCATAGACGACATTGATAATAAGATATCAGTTAAATAAGAATTTGATTATATAATATACTATACGGATTAATTTTACGGTAGTATTTCCTGTAAATATTTTTTTAGACGTTTTTTAAAGCTAAATATAGTTTTAGCATCTTTAAAATCAGCAGGTAGTTTATTATATATTTTAACGCCCTCATATTCAATGTTCTTTTTACCGTAGTTTGTTCTGGGTGCCCGTGTGACTAAATAGTTAGCATTTCTCAATTTAATTTTTTGGGCTTGGCTTTTTTTTTATATACTTACATGGTTATACTGCGTAGAATATTCATTGATACTATTGCTGACAATATTAGCAACTTATACCAATAGTATTTAAATGAATACGTTAACTGGAATAATTCTGCGTATTGCAAACATAAATCTAAATTCAAGGAAAACAGCAAAGAAATTGCTTTATTAACATGAGAATTCCTTCCTAGTAATTGTTTTTATCTCCCAATAAATGCAAAGGCTGTGTGTAATGATAGTAGACAGTAAGTTATGATAATGTATGAGAGAGACGATTTTCTTATTAATGTTTTTTTTTATAGCATTGTATGACGAGACGAGCATGCCGTTCGCCTGATGGTAAGCGATACGACCACCCATAAACAGTAGCAACACCATCCAGCACCTTGACTTACAAAGTACTGTGTGGCATTCCACTGCGCTCGTCATCCTGAGACATAAGATGTTAAGTCTCATTATGTCCAGTAGTTATACTGGCTACAATGTTCTTCAAACTGAAACACAACAGTGCATGCACAATGTTGCTTGGCGGTTTGGGTAACGCTCCAAAAAGGTGTAAAATTTGCTGCAATTTTTAACCTTAAAAAAAGGGAGAGGTTATCAATTCGACGTGTATTTTTTTCCTTAGCGTAGTTGTTAGACAGAGGTTTTACCGCAAATACTGCAAGATGACTTACGATGCTTCTGACAGCCGTCAACATTCTCGGGCCAGTCGCAGGAGTGAGCGTTCTCGTTGTACAGCAGGCCGCCGATGCAGAGCTGTTCAGTGGCAGTACCGTTCCAGCATGTCCAGTACCTGGTGCACGAGGTCTCGTGGCCGAAGATGCCGTACAGCCAGTCACAGTGCTCCGTGCCGATCGGCGGGTCTGATGGAATAAAGTTGATATAGAGTTTGTAGGTGATATGGAAAAGTAATCTTAAATTCCAGGGAGTACGGACGTGTTTTGGGTAAAAGGTCTTCATATTCATATTGAGCTGTTAAAGAAATCAAAGTTCTTTGCTAGTTCTTGTGAAAACTATATAAGAACATTTTTTTTCTATGTATGTTATCAATGGCAGCTTTACAATTACTTCAGTAATTAATATCAATACGTATCAATGGACAACGAAGAAGTCTGTTGCATCCGCCAAAATATGAATTTTATGTGATGCAAATAAGGTCGTTTTTTCTTTACCCGTAATTACAACTAATAAACGTGACCATCATAATCCTAATAGGATTTTCTGCGTGCAACTGCACTTAATTTTTTACTCCGAGATCTTTTGACTTCCCTTTTTTGTACTCGATCATGAATTTATACTAATTCGTGTTATTAATAGAAACACAATTAGATAGAGCTGTAAATGTTAACGTGGTGGCTTAATGTCACGATCGCCGAACGTAATCCAGCTTTATTATTTAATTGTACGCCGTTAAAAAGGTCAGCGAAGGCGCTACAAATGGTAGCTTTAATGTTCCTAGTTTTATAGACGAAGATGTAAATACAAATGTAAAAATAGATTTCGTTGAAAGTTTAAAATATGAACATGGTTTTGTAATATAAAAAAATCGAAACAATATAGTAAAATCACGAAAATAGTATGATATCCGGGGATATTTGGAATTGAAAGTGGTGACATTTATTATATTCAAATTATAGTCGTTTCGAGTTTAATCTCTATACAATCAAAATTCTATAAATCCTCATGGCACTAAATCCTAATATGGGACCAGTATTTTTATTACCTATACATATAACAAAACAGTACTCACTGGTCTGAACTTTGGGGAACTCGCAGTAGTTCGACCTCCAGGGGTAGTCACAGCCCTCCGTCACTCCCCTATGCTTGCCAGCGAACACCAGTCCATTAGGACAATCATACTGGACGGACTGTCCGTTGTCGCACTCCCAATATTTGTCGCAGTATTTGTCGTCTGGCACTATCCTGGATTTAGTCTTGCAAGGGTCTTCCACTTGTGCACATGATGCTAAAGCTGCTGTTGCCACGAGCACTGGAATAGGAGAGAAAATTCGTTTAGAATAACTTTAAAGACTAGTTACAAGATAATAGAAAGCTGAGATGAAAGTAAGTCATGTTAATTAATCTAATGCAGGATATTTCACATCCATTTAGCTTCTTTTCTTTTTTGCTTAAAATTTGATGGTAGGGAAAGTGGCGTCCATATGTTGCAGTTCTGGACGACATTCAATATTTGTCGACGTGCCTTAGTAGATAACTGTTGTATTTGCGGATGATCTGACTGTATAAATAGTTTTAGTATTATGAAATCAAATTTAATGTTACTTAGTTCACAGCTCACAAGTGTATTATCAAAACATTGCTGAGTAATCTCTGTGGTATTTGATTCGCTATCACGTCATTTTATTTGACAATGGCTCCGGTCATTTTGCAGTGTTTTATATCGATTATATCATTCTTGTCTGCAATGTATTGTCCATTGATAAACGTTGCCATTGTGTTTTTTTACTTATTGTTGAAAAAACAATCTCATTGTAGTCGTTGGGTATTCATTAATCTTCTCACGCTCTTTGATTATTTAGGATTTGTTTACATTTTGTTTGTTTGTGTATAATTATATATAAGTATACTAAAATCTTTACTTCTTCTGGAAGCGTTGCATCTTGTTAGTTATAGGAGAAGGCTTTGGCGATGCAATGCCGTCTTGTTATATAACAACAATATTGCTATCCATAGCTACTATTCCATTATGCCGACCTATGCCAGCATAATGGATACAGTTTGATCTCTTCTAATCCCCGGTATTTGAGTAAATTATTTAATCATTTCAATTACAAGTTGTTTGTCGGTAAGACGAGAAGATCATCCTTTAAAATATTTACAAGGGATAAAATGTACATTTTTGCAAACCGTGGCCTTAAATGAAAGGGTCCTATCATATGAGCTGGCAAATTTGATTCCAATAATAGGCATGGCAAAAACGCCAGAAAGCACAGAAATTCCGTCTAGTCCCTCTCTTGATCCCTTTATAACAATTTTGCGAAATGTAATTAATTCAATGGTGATAAGGTTCATTATTAAGCGACTCTTATAGCCTTGTAAATTTGATGACTATCGACAATCTAAGTATTGTGATTAAGGGTTGACAAGCTGTTTAATTATTTATTAGCAGGAAAATTAAAGTTATCTACGAAAAATTGGGCATGATGAATCAGAAATGTTGTTTTTGTGTCATCATTTATATTCCATTACGAGGCTACATGTTTTAATTTTTTGTTAACTGTTTTGCTTCATGTTAACATTCTTCTAATGATATTAACTTGGAGGTCTTCATACGATTGCGAATTTCATATTTTTGTAAAACTTTGCATGTCTAGTAAAGTTTTTGGCATTAAGGAATCTTGGAAAATATTCTTACAATAGGTATCGAAACATTCGCAGCTGACGTCCATGTCGCCGGCCATTACGACGATATGCAACAAAAAGACATTCTATGAAAGCACCACATTGCACTGATGACGTCTTCACGATGCATTTATGGTATAATACAAGAACAAATGTGTTGCAATTAACTGTTATTTGTCTTGCAACAATCGCCTCTACGTTTATAGCAAAATAATTGAAATTTCATGAATAATTAACACAATGCAGGCCTCCAGCCTTCCGACCAGTCCATTGACAAGGCCGTCCGAGGCCGTCAGATATTTTCAACCGTATGGTAGTCGTAAATAAGTTATTAGCGAACAACATAATCGGCAAATACCGTCACCAGGTCCAAAATAGTTGATTAAAGCAGATAATGGCTTGTAAGATATTGGTTTAGGTGTATAAGTACAGTTGGGTACCCACGAGATCAATAAAGAATTGAACTGACTGATTGAAAGTGACTGCCTCGGTGGCATAGTTGTTTTACGTACGTGTTACGAGTACGATTAGCGCGTTGAGGTTCTGGGTTCGAATCCCGGTTCGGGCCAAAAACATTGTGACTGGGTTTATCTATCTTAAAAAGACTCGGAGTCTGGAAACTGGCGGTGTGATACCCCCGTGCCTCCGAAAGCACGTAAAGCCGTTGGTCCTGCGCCTGATCTCTCTCCGGTCATGTCGGATCGCCGTCTCACCGGTGACCGGACTATGAATTAAAAGAATATCGAGTGCACCTGTGCATTGCGCACACACACTTGTGCACTATAATATCTCCTGGCTGATCTCCGTTGCGATTGGCCGCCGTGGCCGAAATCGGCTTGGAAGGGAAATATATTTTTAGAGTTAGTCTGATTGCCGCTCCTATATCCTCTTTTAATAAAAGTAGCAAGAAAGTTATTCTGTTGAGTGTAATAGATTTCTGTATGTATGTTAAGAATAAGTTTTCTCAGAGGGATATAGAGATATGCGAAGCATGAAGGGAAAAATTATTTATTAAAAAAATAAATATACATATAGATATCACTAATAAAAGACAACAAATGTGCAAGGTTAGAATAAAATGTGATCAGGTAAAGAAATTATAACCACGAGACGAGATAAAGTCGATAGATTTGTTGAAATAAAATGAAACATTTTATTTGATCTGCTTAACTAATTTGCTATTAATTTTAGTTAGATGGGAAAGCGATTCATTACTTGCGTAGCTTAGCAGATCGGGCAAAAAGTGACAGAGATAAAGTACGTCCGCTCTCTGGCGTCACAAGCGCTGTGATGACGACAAATAGATAAAATTCTTAGGCCGAGCGTACTTTGATTTTCAATTTCACGTGTGTCCTTTATAACTTGGAAAGAAGAGATCTAAATAAATATTTGAAATACAAAATTTATGCGCTGACATCTGTTCTATCGTTACCTACCTAGAATAGTGTATCCTTCAGGTACAAAACGTGGTTCGGAATTATAACAAAACAGTTCTCCCATTCATTCGGCATTTGGGTTCTTTGTGACCATATTATTCAAATACGTCCATGAATGATAAAAATTAAAGCTATTCTTTGAGTCCTAAGATATTTATCAATCCAATAATGACAACACGTAGGTATCTAAAATAAACGAAAAAGGATTCGAATTGTGCTGGCTTCTAGGTTTAAAAAGCCAACTAGGACTTAACGTTTTTACAAATCTACGGACATAGATTAAAATTTATTTATTTTATGCAAAGAGTTCTAAGATTATATATAGAGCGGACATTGGGAAAATTGACATACAAAAATTTTGACCCTGTTCGTCAGTAACTCAATCTACCGTGAAATAACAAAATACCCATGTAAAATTCATTAGAGCATACTTTGACATGGTCGTTATGTATAAATATTGGCAAAATATTGTTTTCTTTATAAAATTTAAGCATACCGAGACGTCTTGTAACTTGTTACACGGACATGTCAGATAAGACAGCGACTTATTACCAATTGGTAATAACTTTTGGACGAAAAATTTGGGCCTGATTTCCGATCAATAACTATACTAGTTAATGTCTTTGGTTTTATGCTATGCTCTTTCGATAATCATTTAAAATCACCTTATTTCCTTAAAGTAACTGCGTTAAACAGATATTTCGATAGACTTATCGTTTGTTTATATCTCGGCTTTATGAACGCGTCGAGTGCATCGACATAGCGAAGCCGTCTCAGGGGAAAGCGCTCACATTAGTGTAATAACACGTATCATTTGATTTTATGAACAGCTCGTGACGATACGTATCTACTCTCATAACCGAGGAAAGGAGTGTTTGTACGTTTAAAAGCGTAGATTGTAATGCTCTAAGATTTTGAGTGATATTTTTTTCCATGAATGTCCAACAGATTTGTTTAACGTTTATTCTAATATGCAGAATATTTGAACTTTAAATGAGTGTAATGCCATTTGATCTATATACAGCTTTTATGATTTATTCAATAAATATTAATTTATTAATTAGTGACCATAAAGGCGGCACTCTTCAAAACGTCGTAAGTAAATTCAACAAATAAACGCGAATAAATTCGTTTAATACATTTTCAATAATAAAATATTGTATAATTTTTTGTCTTGCACTAAAATTACTGATAAATTAACAAGAAATCCCATCTTCAAATTCGTTCGCACCAAACGACGCTCTACGCTCCAAGTTTATTAAGCGTTAGCACATAATGTTCAAAACGAGTATATAATTGCCTAATCTTATTGCTTTACGATCTGAAGATAGTGTTTATTACTATTTTGTTGAATAAATGGGATGTGATGCAATGGTCCTTGCGATGTCGCTTTAGGCGCTTCTCGATCTGTAATTGCGTGTTAAGGGTTACGTTTTGCAACAAACAAAATACCTATTAGGTAAGGTCGAAAGATCAATTTTGATAATATGTATTGTAGATTAGCTATAATAACTTCAATGTTTTTTACATAATTATACGTTGCCCCATCATGCGCAAACGGGTAAGTTGCTTGCCTTATGGTGAGAAAACAAATGGACTATCTTAATTGCAAAATACAGCATGACACTGTATTACGCTCGTAAAGCATTTGATGAACTCTTAATGCAACACGTTGCACACACACATACACACACGCACTCACGCCCGTTATCCCCGAAGGGGTAGGCAGACGTGCAACTAGTGCACCCACTTTTCCCCGAGACCTCAGCATTACAGTCGTACCGCAATACAACTACGCCACCGAGGCAGTCATTGCCACACGTTGCACTGGATTTTAATTCAAACTGACCGTAAAAACAGACAAAGAGATGATCAGGGATATATAACCCCTAGTTGGAACTTAAAGGGAATCTACAGAAAAAGCGAGATACCACCTTTCAGCGTTTCGTGTATCGTTATTAGTTAATAAATACGCAGAGAAAACTTTGTTGAGTTGTTAGAGCCGTAGGGAATCCGACTAGAAAGCATTTTTAGAAGTTACTAACTTAAAATTGGCTCTAACTTTCATATTTATTAGCGTTTAGTGTGTGGTCTGCGGCGTGAGCGTTCATTGGCCTAGGAAAGTTACTGAGTAAACAAACTGCAAACTTAGGGTTGTCAAGTATGAGTATCTTAGTTAGATAGAGTCTTATGGCTTACCATAAGACTCTATCTAACTAAGATACTCGTTTACTAAGATACTATGGTAAACGCAATTAATTATGTGAAGAACACAGAGTACATCGTCGATCATTCCTGCCAGTTTTCATATTATGATAGTTACTTTATGATGGATAGCGGCTTGGCTGATTCCTTGACATAGTCGACGTCTATGGGCGATATTGAACAGTTTAGATCGCTCTTGATCTTATGTTGGGTCAGCTGCCATCGTAGACAATACAACAATACTTATATACTTAGATATAGCTATTTAGCTACTTTATAAGCCATATAGTATCTAGATAGAGAATAATACTAGCCCTGTATTATATACTGCCCACTGCCGAGCACTGGCCTCCTTTACTACTGAGTGTTTAGGCCTTAGTCCACCACGCTGGCCTAGTGCGGGTTGGCAATATCTATACTCTCGAAACTATTGTGGGGAATTCTTAAGTACGGTTTCCTCACGTTTTCCTTTACCGTTAAAGTGAAAGATAACCAATGAACTGCCTCGGTGGCGTAGTTGTATTACGGTACGACTGCAATGCTGAGGTCTAGGGTTTGATCCACGGGTCGGGCACAGTGGTATTGGATTTTTCTATTCAGTATCAGTCCGGAGTATGAAATTTGTGCCCAAAATGGCGATAGGCTCGCCCCCTATCACAACATGGGACGGCGAAAAGTAGGTGCAGTAGTTGCGCCTCTGCCTACCCCTCGGGGATAAAAGGCGTGAGTGTGTATGTATGTAAGAAATGAACAATACATACGTAACTTTAAAAGTCAAAGGTGGGTTTTGCGCCTGACACTCGTCTCGGCAGACCGTTCCATTCCCAACTAGGGTATCGTGCTTATTAAATAAGTATTATTTGTTATAACCATAGTCCATGAGTATAGTTTAAAAAAATCAGCTTGCGCAAGTCGGAAGCGCTTTCTCCGGTCGAGGCGCGGGCACACCCCGCACGTAACTTCACACTAACTTAAAACAATGTTACATGTCGATTTGTAAACAAACTCATACTCGACAAATAAGTTACGCCTTTCCTCATAGCTATGGACCTAGTTTGTGTAGATGAAGACTATGGGAAGACTTATTTATATAATGTAATTAAAGAGGAGGGATAAAATAATGTCTTGTATACTCATCGTATTGAAGGCAACAAAATAGTATAGGAGAGAGTAGAGACACATAATATTCCTAGCAATATGATGATATTTGAAATAAAACTATTTATAACCGATTTTATCGCGGTTTTTTTAATTAGATTTTCTCCCGACGTTTCGAAGACTAAATACGGCCTTCAAGGTTTTCCGCCCCGTGACCATGAAAGCTGTAGTCTTCGAAGCGTCGGGAGAAAATATAAACTAAAAAACTGCGATAAAATCCGTTAAGTAGTTTTATTTCAATGTCTAACATTCGCGTAAATATAAGTCATAATGATGACTTTTTATACATCGAGGTTTTGATATGCTGTGTCTCTGCGCGTAACATAATATAATGCAGGTATATGAAGTGTATCTAAATAGTTTTCGGATGCATCGCGTTTATTGCGCGTCTTAGGCCGCGTTGCTTAATCCGTAATTAAGGGTCTTATCAGACTAGCGAATTGCAAGCGAATTCGCAGCAAAGCGAAGGCGCTGCGCGCTAGTCCAGTGTAATTAAATTAACTTTACTTAACCACGGATGAAACAATACGAGCTTACTTGCGAATGAAGCGCGTCGTTAATTAAATAAATAAAAAGTAAAAAAAATATGTTTAAAACAAGCTTTTATTTAAATGCTCTAAAAGAAAAAAAAATGAATCAATCTTTGTAGAGATAAAGGCTTGTCGCGAGATGTAGTTTTGTCAAGATCAAGCTACATAATTATTGTATTATCTACATAAGTAAATCTCGCGACAAGCTTTTATCTCTACCTACATAGTATTAAACAAAGTTTGATTCAATTTAAAATATTTTATTTATTTTTATACCTAGCATTTAAATAAAAGCTTGTTTTAAAAATCTTTTTTACATTTTTTATATATTTAATTAACGATTTTTATTTATTTTTTACTTTTTAGTTATTTTTCGAGTTATTCTCAGCAAGCCCTTTCATTTGATACCCATATTATAGGAGTGCCTAAAAATAACTAGTCCATTGAATCTTGGGCCGTCCGCCATATTAGATTCAGAATGACGTCACTTAGCTAAAAATGCATTGTCACCCAAACTGAACCTGTATGTAAAATTTCAACATAATCGGTTGAGGGTATCTGCTTCAAAATTGACTTGCAAGATTCCATCCGAACAAACATAGTTACATACATACATACACACATACATTGCAAGTTAAATAAAAGCTTTTAAAAAGATATTGCTTTATTAAGAAAGTTTGTCAGATTTCAAAGACTGTATATACCTACACCGATTGAAGATTTATTGAGTGAAAATTGAAATACATGCAAAGTAATCCGCATCTAGACGAATTAATGGAGGCAATCAAATTAGATAGGAGCGTAATATCTCATCATGGACCGGAAGTCGAAAGGACTTGACCTTTGGCGAAGGGACACGACGTGACCTCACGTTTTGCCATTTAAATTGCGTCCACGTAGCTCGTAGGAGTACGGGAATGTTACATTTATCAGGTCTCAGGAAAATATACGTGTATAAAGAAAAGGATAAAAAGGAGCTTATAACAGTCAGGGGTAATGCAACATCATATTACTGAAAGCATTTTGTAAAATCAGTTAATTCGTTTTCGACTTTATTAATTAAGTAAAAACATATATAAAATCTAATCTTGTCTCTATAATATTAGTTAAGGCAGATCAGAATGGGGCATTATTAAAAAAAACATTTAGCTTTTCTTCTTTATATACGTATGATGTCAGACAGAATTATATTGAAAAATGTGTAGAAAATATATTAATTACTTTAAATTACCAAAAACGAGTAACTTTATTATTTCAGGAAAAAATATTACTAATCTTAAAGTTAAAAGCACGAAACAAATACATTACCAAAAAAAATCATAACGATATTAAATTCCGAGGGTGTAAAGATTAACGAATGGGATTAACAAATTAATTATTTACCAAAGGGTTGATTTATTAAAGGTGGACTGTAGACCCAAACCGCGTACAACGGAAATTGGCTTACAAAAGTCAATTTCCTTAATATTATTAAGATTTATTTATAGATTGTATTTTCTATTTGATAAAGTATTTCGTTAATTTATTTAGTGTAAAATATCTTTAAGGATAAATAGGTAATTATAATTACGACTATGCTTCCAAACATCGCAAGACCGCAAAATGTATATTTTTATTACGGCAAAAAGTCAGCAAAAGACATGTTTAGTGATTATCTCACCTTATAACTGAGACAATATGAATAGACATTATTATTTTTTGTCCTGAGAGGTTTTACAAAGGTTCCTCAAAAAATTATTCACACAATTTGCAATGTCCCAAAAGGACTACTAAGTAGAAGCATGTCATATTATATAAGAAAAACAGCAGATATACACTTGGTATGAAAATAAATGGCATCTTTATAGTCATAACTGTTGATAAATATCTAAATTCACTCAACATTTTTGTTAAGGTTGCCTAATTGTCTGCGTAAATTTAGCATTTTTATTTATATTAAAGGGTAATTCTTTGGAGTTTACCTTTGAAAAAAATTACCTAAGCAGTTAATTTTTACACATTTTTGATTAATATTACTTAACGTTTAATTCATCGTTCAATCAGAGGAAAAATAAATGTATATCTTATGATCTTATTTTGATTTTCACGACGTTGGAGTTAATGCTCGTCAAATAAAAAAAAAAGAACGGATTGCACTCCGGGAGTGCCGGCAGAAGTGAAAACTTGAACATTAACGTTGTGCATTTTTGAATATTTTGGAATGGTTAGGGAATAATTTCGCACGAATTGATTTATTTATCAGTATAAAAGTACTAGCATTTATGTGGTTAAATACAATATTTATTTATTACGCTATCGAAATGAAACAAGCCCAAACTACAGTAAAACTAACTAACATATCACGGACATAGATTTGAGTATAATAGTTAAAAAATCCTTTCCTTTACCACACACGTGTTGTATTACAATTCTTTAGTTATCAAATATTACACACGTGTTACATGAACGCTGAAATTTACAAAATATCTACAATTATCAACATTGCGTTTTAAAACTTACGTTGTTACAAATAGGTTACATCATATAATGCACTTGGAATTGCAGTTACATTGATGAGCAGGCAGGAAGCGCTCGCAATGGTTGCCTTTCTAAAACGCGTGAAATTCGAAATATGCAGCCAATTATAATATACGTAACGATTTGAGTAACATCACTAGTTAATTGATTTTAATTCCTACGCGTTTGTGGGTCAAGTGACAAGCGCCAGAAGCAATGTCGTTTCTTGGACGATAGCGTTTGCTGTCGACTTTTATCCTGTGTGTATTAAACTTACACTTTTTAATACAAGTCTTACTGAATTTGTGCCATCTCCCGCTTAACAGTACCAAGTAAATATTAGTTGCTTAATGTCAGAGTAAAAACAGATATATTATACAATATGTTTTAATAATATCAATCCTGTATTATATACTGTCCCACTGCTGGGTCCATGCCCCTACTACGGCTATGGTTTGGGCCTTAGTCCACCACGCTGGCCTAGGGCGGGATCAAACCGCCGGGTTGGCAGACTTCACATACCTTCGAAATTCTTATAAAGAACTTCTCAGATATGCAGGTTTCCTCAAGATGTTTTCTTTCACTGTTAAAGTAGACAATAATTCACAATGAATAAATAGATTTTAAAAAGTTAGAGATGCGTACCCTTGGGTTTTGAACCTGTGGACATTCGTCTCGGCAGTTCGTTCCAATTCCCAATTAGGCTATCATCGCCGTAAGAAAAACATATACTTATATCCAAACTCTTTTTATTACATTAGTGTAGTTGCGTACATACACAAATACTTTAGTTTCGTAGTTCCTCAACACAGAAGTCAGGAAATATCCGAAATTCTCGTATCTTAAGCTTGTGTCTTGCGCCGCTAGAGACGGGAGCAGTTGCGCGTACGCAGGACATTTAGATCAGCAATGCTGTGCGACTTGATTTGCGTTTATGGTTAGCTTGACTTGTACGGTATAAGAACATTCCTTGACGCGGCAAATAAGCCACTAATGTAACTATTATGTCATGTCTGGGAAATGCCAGAGACGATTAATCTCAGTGGACCACGTTATGGTATAATAAATTATGTGAAGTCCAGACCTATTCCATCCCATGATGTGATAGGGGGCGAGTCTATCGCTATATCGGGCACAAATTCCGAATCCGGGCTGATACTGAATAGAAGAACCCAATATTACTTTGCCCGACCCGGGGATCGAACCCGAGAACCTCAGCATTGTAGTCGTACCCTACGCCACCAAGGCAGTTCAAAAACAAACGAAATATTATTATTTTTGTACGCAAAAGTATTCAAAACTATTTTTAGATGAGGGAATAAATCCGACACACAGAGAAAACACCGAAATATGGAATTTAAAGAATTTCAGGTCCAATTAAAATAATGGAAGAGCGAACAAAAATATTATGTTACCTAATAAATAGAAAAATATTGCATTACTAGATGATTACTAGATAGAAGAGACGAGTAAATTTCGATAAATATGTTAATTTCAGTCCCTTGGTGGGTGAATACTTCCATGAGTACTTCTTTGATATTGAAATGTATATTTTCAAGACTTTTTGCAGGGAATATGTTAGGGCGTATTTTGTTTTGTATATTTATTATGATTTAAGTTAATACACTGCTGTTTCTAATTCTCACAATAAATTTTCATTAAAAATATGAGCTAAGTAAAAAGTATGTTTTCTAACAGAAAAATCTATAATGAATCTCCAGGGCCGAACTCATAAGGGCCTCAATGAAAACCGTCACCTACTCACTACAAAATCAGTAAAAAAAAAAATTAAAATGAATCACATAATAAACCTTTATGTTTGTCTTCAGACATAAAGGGGTTTCTTGAACCAGGACCAAAGGGTTTAAAGTATTGTCAGTAAAGTAAATAAAGGACATTAAAAGACATTAATATATTTCACCCGCCCACTAAGATGACTTTTTTGTGATATGATCGTATTAACTCATGAATAATGCTCTTGGATATGTCCAATGCAATAAATATTTTCCTTTGTAAAATAATAGGGGTCTTATTATTTGACATTGAAATCTTAAGCCGCTTGGTGAAATATCAATACCGGCTGTTTGTTTTTACCGATATCAGTTTCATAACTGGCTATTCCTAAATCATATTTTTTGTAACGTATTGTTTTTTTTTTTTTTTATATATAAGGGCATTTGTGTTCACATTTTGCCAATGTCAAGTTTGGTGTATTTTATTATCTGTAGTATGTCGAAGTAAAGCAGTGGCTACTTTACCAAGACTTTATCGAGGAGTTTTGGCGGCAACAAGAAAACACTTGATTAGCACGATTATTTCAATTCACTTCATTTGAGGTCTTTAATAGAACTATATTGGATAATATACCACCATAATTATGCAATATAACACTAAGTATCACCAAAATAATGAATTAAAACAAGAGCACCTCATGACACTTCCAAGTCCCCGCCAAAACTCCGTAACGTATTGTTCTGTTTTTGACGTTTCGATTTAAAATTCGAATATTGAAACAGAAATAAATTTCCTTTGAGCAATTGCATGTCGAATCATTTTTGTTAAAAATTTACATAGGTAAACATGGAAATTTGTTTCGGGCTCAATTAATAAATTATTGTAGGAAAGTCAAGTACCTGTTTAATGATTAATCAATCAATCAATTAGCCTATAGCCGTCCACTGCTGAAAGTAGAACGTAATGATTAATATAGTTCATTAAATTTCGTATCAAATAGTTTTATTAAATTAATACATTTTATTTTTAAATTCATATAAGAAAATGGCATCTCATTGACAACGTACCAAAAGCAAGACGTATCTTCTTTGAACAATTCTCCTTTTACATTAAAAAGTAAACAAATACGTAACAACTTGTTACTGACATAACCCAGGAAACAGAATTCAATTATACATTTAATAAACGTGTGAACTGTTAAGATGTTCCGATATGAAATGCAAACAATTACGTAAAATGCAACAATGAAGTTTGACGACAATGCGCAAAAACTCACGCTTTCAACTTTCTTCATGCGGACACGAATCTACATTGAATTGTCGTGAGAGCAGATTCGTGAGAGACTCGTGGCGAATAAAACAACTGGGGGGCAAGGGTGCCCGGAATTATTATATGCAATTAATGATGTCGTGCGTTGATTAGATTGTATGATTTTAATTTGGTCTTTGTTGATTTAAGATAATAAGAAAATAGCTAGCAATTTTTGTATTGTGACCACAGTACATTAGATAACATGCAAATTGTATTTGTCTAGTTACTCGCGGCTTTGGCCGTGTGAAAAGCCTTACCCGCTACAAAAGTCCCTAAAAACAGTACGACGCCAGCGTCATCTATTTAAAGAATCAGATTAAAGTGTCGCGAAAGTGAGTGGTAGTGTCGGACGGGGATGTCCTAGACGTACCTTCATGGACCAAATTAGCGACCTCCTAAGGAAAGGCCAAATAAGGAGTTCTCGTAACCGACGAGCATGTATGAAGAGACTGATGACTGTAGAAGAAGCGAAAGAGGTATGCTTGGATCGTAGCACTTGGCGTCTCGTCTCTGCCTACCCCAATGGGACAAAGGCGTGAGTTTATGAATGTATGTATTAAAAATATCCATTAATTCCCATGGGAACAAATTACCGGGATAAAAAATAGCCTATATGTTAACCCAGCACATGAGCTACCCGTGTGCTAAATGTCATCCAATCCGTTTAGTTGTTTCTGCGTTTACTTCTAACATACATACAAACATTTGCACAAACTTTCGTATTTGTAATATTGGTAAGATGGTAAGGTTGCATCAAATTTTATGCGAGATATAAAGTAAACTATGGTGATTAAGGTGTGGGCTCTGACGAAACAATAATGGCACTCCATTAAGACGATGCGAACGAACACCATAAAACAGTTCTAATGTTAAGTGAAATGGGATTGCTTTAAGGGTATAAAAATTCAGCCATTCATTTTTAATTCCCCCAACATTTTCACAAAGTACGCGTCTGTAATTTTGGTAATGGTTTAAACTGGTTTAAAGTGAAAATGGCTTAATGATAACTATATATTATCTTCATAGGGTATTACATCATTTTTCTTGTTATGTGATATAAACCGACTGCCTCGGTGGCGTAGTTGTATTACGGCACGACTGCAATGCTGAGGTCTCGGGTTCGAACCCGGGGTCGGGCAAAGTTATATTGGATTTTTCTACTCAGTATCAGCCCGGAGTCTGGAATTTGTGCCCGATATGGCGATAGGCTCGCCCTCTATCACATCATGGGACGGAATGCGCACGGCGAAAAGTGGGTGCACTAGTGGCACCTCTGCCTACCCCTTCGGGGATAACGGGCGTGAGTGTGTGTGTGTGATATAAAATTGTAGTATATTTTTATTTAAAACCAAATGCCGAAACGAGTGAGTCTCTCGAATGATATTATTCAAGTATTATCTTTTAGAAAATTCAATTCTAAATGCTGTACGGTTATTGGGCTCGTCATCCTGAGTCATGGATGTCAGTCTTATTATATCCTTCAAACCGACACCTTGCACCCTGTTGCTTAGCAGAAGAAATGGACAACAGTGGTATTTTATTCATAACAATAGTCCGCTGTTTCATCTATTACGACGATAAACGATTGCGTTTTAAAATTAGAAGTAGCAGCAACAATTACGTTTAATCCTAGATTTCGAAGTGAAAACTTGAAAGTGGTTTTGAAACCAGTATGGCTCGTATTTTGTAAATATTTATACAATTACATGATTTAATCTGCCGTAGATTTTTGCTTTTACGCTTGCGATTTAATGCGAATGTCCTCCAAACTGATTTGTTAACATCTTTGGTAACATTATTGTTGTATTTCTACACAAGAACAATAGAATATTTTGAATATAAAAGCGTTATGCATAAACACGTGCGTTGCTTCATTTTCCTAAGCCACTTGCAATATGGCAAACACTTTTGCGAATGTCACAACGCCGAGCGATGCAATATCCTGCAACCTCTTCTAATATAGTTTGTTCACGAAGATTTATTTCTTCTGACCATTGTTATCAATTCTATCTTAAGGGAGATAGAGAGCGATGACTTGTTATAAGAGCGAATTGCCTACATGATCAAGAAACGGATCAATAAAGGACATGTCCAAAAAAGGGCTCAAAATTCTAACCAAGATACTTTATATATATTTGGATAGTACTCCCAAAAAGGCCTATGCAATAAATCGTATAATTTTAAAGTTCACCGATTTTGAGGTTTATGTAATTTTATTTTGCTTTAAACTACACTTAGAATGAACGTTTTTAAAAAAGTTTGTCATAAACGGAGTTGTTTGTTATAAACTAAAAATATTTGTTTTAATGTATCCAATACCCATATTTTTGCCCCTTTAATATCCTTAAAGTTTAAGCCTGGTTAGATTTTGAGGCCCAACACCCATTAAAAAGCGGTCATCTCCTTTAATTTAATTTCATATGAAACGCTTCAAGACGAGATCAGTCTAACAATATTGTTTAAATATTTCTATCTAAGAACTTTAATATTATTTTTAGACGCATGGCTGTAAGTACAAACTAGTTAAGCTGGTTGCAGAATTAACATGCATCAAAGAATATAACGATTTACTCTAGATCTAGATAAACGTTCTAATGATTGATGCTCGTTTTGCAAAATAACGCAAATTCAGAAGCAAACATTTGTCCTCCGCAATAAAGTACTCCTATACAAAGCATAGATGACTGTTTCGGAACTACAACTAGAGCACTATTCAGTGTCCATAGATCATGATTTACAGTTTGAAATAACACGAGCTAAAAACAAGGGTATTGTTGTAGACATCTTGACGCCAAATTGGAAATGAACGTGCATTTTCTCGTATCCCGTTGAAATTGGAGCATTGTTTCCGAAGATGAAAGGTCATCATTCGTACATTTTTGTTTGTTTCCACCTCTAGAACTTATTGTGGATGTTTTGCGTTGACCCGGATTGATCTCTATGTACTCTTAGATACAGAATTATTCTAATTTGACTTATAATTTGTAAAAGTTTAATAGTTTTCGTCTCACATCATTGATTAAGATTGTTTAACTAGAGGTTCTCCGTTCTAGGTCGATTCATAGGTAGGGCAATTAGTTTATTTGAGATATTCGTCTCAAAACCAACGAAGAAAGGCATTTATTTGTTAATTTATTGTACCACAATAAAAAAAATAAACTCGACGAACCTTGCATACGTTAGCTACATCTATAGTCCCATCGTAATATAACCATGTTATGATTCTCATATGTTTTCGTACTTTATTTCAACGAAATATAGGTTTATTTTACAAATGCAACTGTATTATATTAGTATTTGTGTAAAGTCGGTATCATCCAAATTCAATGACTGACTTAGCCTTCTGCAAAATTTAGCTGGTATTCTCAGCACCTTAAATCGTGTATTAATAATTCCATCAAGTAGCATTGCACAGGCTGTACGCAAATAATCTACATGCGTCTGGCAATAACACATGACACGAATAGACGTCCGTTCTAATATACATATAATGAAACGCGAGGATGGCGCGTCTGTGTCGGCTTGCGTTGAAATATATAATCATTGATATTGGATTTGACTGGATGATATGGGAGACTATTTGGGGTATAGAATTTTCCGGGATACATGGTTCTGTAGTAAATGTTTCGTGGAAGGTGTTGAGAGAGTCGTTGGTAGTTAAATTTACGCTTACATCCGAATCTTTTAAGTGAAGTGTAGATCTGCAAACAGTTCCATAAGATGTTATTTATTCTAGCATAAATTCCAATGCATGTCTTAGAACCGACAAAAATAATTTCTTTTTGGGATCTGTGAATAGAATCTCGTGGTTGGTGGTGGTGGTGGTAAATGGTTTACGTCTAAGAATTAGCTGGATAGTGTAAATGAACCTGAAAACATAGATTTTTCTCGCCGTTCTGCCTATGTGATATTTCTTCTCCGGAATAAAAGCCCTACCATACACTTTTTGGTATAGAAAGAAGCTTGTGTTTCAATTTAAGACTTGGTCAATCTCTTCGCCAAATTTCATTCAAATCCATTCATCAATTTATGCGTAATCCTCTACCAAACTTTCACAATTCATCAGTAAGAAGTACTAATGTAAGCCCAATAAAAAATACACCTTTTTTATCGCGGGCTAATCTGCCTTTAGCCTGACAAGGGTCGGCTTTTCTGGCCACACCGGACTTTAGGGTGAGCGCTTTAGTCGCTCGTAACCCTTTAAATTAAGTAACCATGCTGAGGGCAACCCACTACCGGGTTACGAACCTCGGCTCAGGACGGTCACTGGGAGAGGATGAGACATCAACGATTAGTGGGGAAGATTGGTTTTTAACCTAACCCTATCCATTTATTTTCATATTTATAAAATACACCTGTATAAAGGGCGGACTAACGTAAATAGCAAACGAACCCGCGCTCAACAGTTAGTAAACAAATTAATTAAGCGTTCACCACCGAAGGTCGAAGGCCCGGCGACACCCACTGCCATTGTGCCGGCAACAATGGAGCTTCTGAATCAAGATTGTGTAATAGCTATATGTTGCTGTGTAAGTGAATTGTTTTGGGTACCTGATTTTGAAGCTTGGAGGTCACGTAATAGGATGGATTTGCCAAATTCATTAGCCGATGTATGACATGTTAGATCAATATTGAAATTTGATTTATTTTTCAGCATAATTTGGAAATAAAGGGCATGAGTTTTGTTACCAGTTTTGGTCGTAAACCATCAGTCGAGCGTCTTGGTCTCATTTATCAGCATACGAAAGAGGCTTTTTTCGTCCCATGATATGATACGGCATAGGAGTGATACCGTCAAATTGGTCATAATTTTCACTCTCGAGCAACTCCTGTGTATTTTGCTCTTACGAAAAACCTAATTCATACAAATTCCGAGATGTCCTATCTGACCCGTCTACTCCCAATCAAAAACCCTAAAAAAGGGTTTAACAGGCCCATGAAGCAACCTCTTGCAAATGCTTTAATTTAAGTAACTTTAATACCATTACATGGAAATGTATTTCTTAAGATGATTAGCGCACAAACCTGTTAATGGGCGAGGTACTAAGAGACCGCCATTTAATGTAATACAAACAAAAACATCAAGGAAAGGTGGTTTGCCATAAGAAACATGTATTAATTTAATAACCACTTTTTGTTAGGCAGAGGTTTTAGTGTTTTCTGCAATTACATTATAAAGAGGTTTATTTAATTAGTTTGTTCCCAATCTTTCGAACAAACGTCATTTTAAAAATTATTTTGATAGTAAGAAGCTATTTCTGAATAACTTCTATTATAATTTGTTCTATTTCGATAAATTTAATTGATTTAAACTCTAGAGTTTATTCCATTCAGCATGCATGAAAGTTATATTTCAATCTGTTTCGATAAGTTTGACTTACTGGATTTAGTTCCATGCAACACCCATTTTAGGACTTCCCTGGTATCTACTGCGCTTTTCTGTAACATTTACGTAAAGGACATCCACGCGGGTAAAACCGCAAACAAATCTAGTTGTAAATAATTAAGAACAGAGTTTCTTATACGCATATGAACATGCGTGTGGCCAACTGGCCTAAAAGCATTTCACTTCCCTGAACTCAAAAATTAGAGTACACATTTAATACCCTCGTGGAAACCCTTTAGTAAATGAAAGTCTGGGGCAATAAACCGCGTCCGGCAACGCATATTGTAAAATATTTTTTCCATGCATTAGCATGATTAGTTTCCGAGTGGTTCGTAAGAAATTAATAACGAACGTCACGTAATCCTTTGGCGCTTGGCTAGCTTTGATCGTTATTCGACTTATTGTTATTGTCGATTGATTATTAGGATTATAGCCTAGGTTCATGTTTATTTATATATTGCGGATCTAAAACAATCGTAGAAATGTAATCTAGATGTGTCGAAAAACGTTTTAGAATTTTATCAAGTATATTTTTATTATTCTCAAATCTCAAGTAGCATGAAGTAAGTATGTCGTCTACAGGAAATGTAACCAAGGTATACACAAAATATACATTCTTCTTCTTCAGCCTTTAGAAGTCCACTGCTGAACATAGGCCTCCCCCAAAGATTTCCAGACCAACCTGTCAGAAGCGGCCTGCATCCAGCGGGTTCCTGCGACCTTTACAAGGACGTCTGTCCACTTTGTAGGTGGACGTCCCACGTTGCGCTTGCCAGATTAAATAAAATATAATATTATATAAATACATATAGAGTGAGGCAGTCTATTTCACAATTGTCTCTGTGATGAGTCTTCGTGTTCTAAGGAAAGCGTTTATTTGTATGACAGTAATCCATGTTACAGCAACAACGTATATGACAAAACAGTGTACATCTTTACTGCCATTTTCGTGTTCTACTTTAGGGTTGCTATAACTCCCTGGAGCCATATCGGGTCCTTAAATTTTGATGACTGAGTATGTCCCATGGATAAATCTAGGAGTTTATTAGGGCATTGGTGAAACATTTCATAATCTCCGTGTATCATTTATAACGCCTATTATCCGGATTTTTTGTAGATAAAACAGGGCTTTGGGACTGGCAGATGTACCTTTTTTCTTTTTTTCAGACGTGTGGCAACCGTTCACCTTTTAGTGAGTTTGAAAATCGTGCCTATTCATATGAAAATATGCCTTGTGGTACTCTTTTTATTTATCAGCATGACACCTTTTATCTTACAAATTTACATATTGGGATCTACAAACCTTTCTAATATTGTTTTTTTCAAAGGGAATAGACGTCACTAATAGTATTGGTAAAATGAAGGAGAATCCGAGGCTTTCATTCAAATGTCTTACATTAAGTTATTTATTAGAGGTTTACTTAAAAAGCCCATTGTAGACGGAAAATCAAAATAACAATCATAATGTTATAAGAAATATACCCAGGTGTTTATTTGAAGAAATTTAATGACATGGACTTATAGACTTCTTCGTAACCAGTGATTTTTTTATGAAGTCAACCAATACTTATTATAATTGAAAGTAAATATTGATAACATTCTAAGATACCCAAAGTTTCTCATTTACTTGCAGATATCAGAAAGTTTCGGTACCTTCCGGGACAGAGTGAAACGGGGCCTAAACGCGCCATTAAGATAAAACGAAGTATGACAAAGTACTCTGCCAGAAGTTTTCCCATCAAACTTGTCAACTGATACTTCGGCCGCATCCGCGGTTTATTGTTTTGTTCAAAATATTCATGTACATAATTTCCTGTTTCCTAGAACTTTAGCATGAATATGGCTTCTTATTTCCCTTCGTTGTGATTTGTTTTTACTAATTAAAAAACTAGGTCCATAGGCGTATAAAGAGCTGGAGCCGGGTGGGCCGTGTCCAGAATTGCTTGGTGCCCACCCTAAGAATTTTGAGGCAGCCTACTATATTTTTTTAAACGATTTTTAAGTCTAGTACACTGCCCCCTCTCTCCCCCTGGAAAATGAGTAGCTACGTCAATGGCTACTTCTTGTCTCTATGCGCAATCCTTTCTACTTTTTTTTTTTATATCATTGTATATTTTGACAGTTATTATTTAGTACTTTTTATCATCTATATAATATAGGTATATAATAACTATACGTAAATAGAATATAATGACTGTATTCTGTTTTCTTTGCTTATTATTGTAGACGTGTCTTCAAGAACAAGTTTTGTTTAAACTTTAAACAATAATACGATGCAGAATAAACGCAATACATTGTCAAAAATGTATTGTCTATTCATAAAACGTATCAATGAAACAATAGAAATAATACTATACAAATGTATTGTTTGCTGTTCAGTGAATAAGACTTATTTGTAAATGAAATAATTATACAATTTTCAATTAAATTTTATTTATTATCTAGGTAGGATTTCTAGATATTCTAAATTTAACTAAAAATCGTTACAATTATAATTTTGCTTTAATAATGTATCTAAGTACTTACAAATAATAGTATTATGATAGTATAATAGCACTTCAACATATTTTCCTAAACATTCACATAAGGCGTTACGCCGACGCTATCAAATTTCCTCGAATTACCTTGCTTTACTAATACTTAGTTTCATGATTTTTCGCCAACAATTTGATAGCGTCTGCGGGAAACCTTATATTTAAGCAACGTTTAGTAATACTTATACAAAAACATCAACAACTCACCGATGAGGCTCGTCCAATGCCGTCCAGTTGACATTATGTAGAACAGTTCACGAACGGTCTGTAACAACGGGAATGACACGTCAGGTATGAACTCAGGTTATTATGGGGGGCTGGGTGCCCAATGTTTGAATTAGTAGGAACACGTTTTAACATAGACATTTGTCGAGAATTCTCAGGTATGTAGGTTTCCTCGCGATGTTTTCCTTCACCGTTAAAGCGAACGATAATTGATAATACATACCTAGCATAAATCAATTTATAAAGTATATTTATATAATAAGCATTTGTGCTTACGTTTTCTTTATAATTTTGAAGTTACTGTGATTATTTTATGAAATTACTTAAAATCCATTATTAAATTTTATTTTGAATCGTGTAGTATGTGCAGTGCGAGTTCTTGAAATATGATTAAATAACAACATAATGCACTTAATTCCTTTTCTCAGGGATAGATATATATCAAGATTAACATGCCGGAATTTTTGCAGGGCCCTGATTGATGTATCAGTTACTCAAAAGATTGGATTTTTCTCTTAGGTTCAATAAGTAGGTATATATTTTTTCCTTGACAACGTAGGTGATGACTTCCCTTATTTTCGTTGTTTGACGTTTGGGTAGTATTCTTGTCGAAAGTGCAAAGCCGACGTTTTTGGTATCAGAGTAAGATTTATTTATTTCGTCGAACGACAGATAAGTTAGAATTAGTAGTATATATAAAAAATACGAGATTTGGCATCAAATATAAATGACCAGAGACTATCCCGCCCTCACACCCGCCACTGCAACTCCTGTAAGCCAGGATCAGCAGTGGCACGCATTTTATGACATCGAGCGGTGAAGCTCGGCGAGTCTCAGGGAACACTAATCTGTCTTTAACCCACAACGAAATTAATCAAATAGAAAGATAAGGAGGAGTTGGAAATATTAATTGTCCACTTCCCTCCATAGCAAAGCGGGCGACAAAAATAATAAACTAAGGAGGTATTTTAACCTCAGGTTTAGAGACGTTTACAACTAGAAAAGCGAGTGGTAAAGCACCACGGATAAAAATTAAATGAACGGGTCCTATCATATGAGCTGTCAAATTTGATTCCAATAAAAGGCATGGCAAAAACGCCGGAAAGCACGGAAATTACGTCTAGTCTCTACAAGGCTCATGTAGCATATAACCCCAGATGTTATTTGCATACTATCCAACATAATGTGAATATAAATGACCAGATAAAAAGAATGTGTCAGTAAACCTGCATTCGTAACGTAGTATTGAATATCGACGCTAATCAAGGAAAGTGAAGGCAAATAATGCACTATTCCGGATGAGATGCAATGAATATAAAGTATTGCCATGCCGCCTGAGTCTGTTTTTTTATTATGTTCTAAAATTTAAAGATTGCGTTACATTAAGATACTCATTCGTATATAATTTACTATTTCAATACAATAAAATGGAAAAGTTGTACAGATTATTTTTATTATTTATAATAACTAAAGCAAAAAGGCATACCATTTTATAAATCTACTAGGCGTTGCTCGCGGCATCGCTCGCGTGAAAAGCCTTTCCCGCTACAAAAGTCCGTAAAAGACGTCGCCAGCGCCATCTTCTTAAAGTACACACACACGCACTCACGACCGTTATCCCCGAAGAGGTAGGCAGAGGTGCAACTAGTGCACTCACTTTTCGCCGTGCGTATTCCGTCTCATGATGTGATAGGGGGCGAGCCTATCGCCATATCGGGCACAAATTCCAGACTCCGGGCTGATACTGAGTAGAAAAACCCAGTATTACTTTGCCTGACCCGGGGATCGAACCCGAGACCTCAGCATTGCAGTCGTACCGTAATACAACTACGCCACCGAGACAGTCAAGTTCTTAAAGTATCAGATTTAAAATATTCATTATTTTACATGGGAGCAAATTATCGGGATAAAACATAGCTTATGTGTTAATCTAGAACATGATCACACATAATGTAGGACATGATAGGACGATAATGATTTTACTGGTGGTAGGTCTCATATGTAAAAGTCCGTCTGGGTGGGTACCACCGTAACGTCTATTTCTACCGCCAAGCAGCAGTGTGCAATTACTGTTGTGTTTCGGTTTGAAGGACATTGTAGCTAGTGTAACTACTGGGCATAATGAGACTTAACATCTTATGTCTCAGGATGACTGCCTTGGTGGCGTAGTTGTATTACGATACGACTGCAACGCTGAGGTCTCGGGTTCGATCCCCGGGTCGGGCAAAGTGATATTGAGTTTTTCCATTCAGTATCAGCCCGGAGTCTGAAATTTGTGCCCGATATGGCGATAGTTTCGCCCCCTATCACAACATGGGACGGAATAACGGCGAAAAGTGGGTGCACTAGTTACGCATCCGCCTACCCCTTCGGGGATAAAAGGCGTGAGTGTGTGTGTGTCTCAGGATGACGAGTGTAGTGGAATGCCACCCAGTACTTTGTAACTCAAGGTGCTGCATGGTGTTACTACTGTTTATGGGTGGTCGTATCGCTTACCATCACGCGAACGACATGAACGGATTTATAAATTTATGGAATGAAATACTATGGAATTACCTTAATGTCTTGTCATTAATTTATGAATCATAAACTGCCTACAGTTATATAACACTCGTAGCTTTTGTTAAAGATTATATGACGCGAGATGACCGTGACGATAATATCAAGTTTTCCCTTTTAATTATGAGAATATTTTTATTGCGTCTCAAATGTAAATAGCAGCGGCGTTAAGAACAACAGCAAAGGAAATAAATACCATTTATCCACATTTACTGTCCGCCAAATAAGTAGCTGAACAAATTATATTTTAAATTATACACGGGTTTTTAAATACATCAATCTATACACGTCAATTTTTATCGAAACCTTGTTTTTCTATGTGAAATAAATTAAATCACATTAATTTTAATTTTGTGTAGAGAAATAAAAATCTGTTAAAACATAAAACTGTACAGGCGATTTAAAATTTTGATTTTTTTAAGTTATATATGTAGCCGACTTTACCTATCTTTATATCGTAACTAATATCTAACAAATTGACGTAGTTTGTCACAAAATGACACGTCAAATAGTTATGGAACAAATAAACGGCAAAAATTGGCCAATTAAGTTAAAGTAAGTTTAAGCTGAGTTTATCTTGCAGTGCGCGATTTAGACAAGCAGTTTCATGGGTTATCGAACCAATTGTGCTAACGAATAGATAAACCGCAGGTAACAGTACTTCAAATATCGAGCATAAGTGTCACTCGCCAGTGGCGTAGCAAAGGGCTTGTATTTTTAGGTGACAAAACATATCCGGTACTCCCCCTTAAAGTTTAAATTTTTTATAAAATCAATATATTATTTGATTTATCTCATTCATATTCATTGTACGCATTAAGACAATTATAGGTATGGATGCCCTTTAGTAAATCTTAAGTTGAAGGGCAAAATACACCGCTTAATCATTTGCCATGCCATTCATCTATTATTATCAATAATCGCTGCTATAATTCGACAAGCTTCTATTTAACCTGTGGGTATGGTGATCCATCATACGAATAAACACGAGGTCAAAACACTAACAGTGAAGGGCAATGGGGTTCCATTGGTATCGATACTCAGTTAAAAGTATCGATTATTTGGATTTGGTTACTTTATACCACCTTCATTTCAGTATACATACATAATATTTTTTAAATGTATTTGATTTGTAGACATATTCAAAATCAATGGTAAATTTGTTGGTTGTTAAATAATTTTGCCCTCTTTCGAATTCGGTTTTTTTTTCGATTAAATAAACCATACAATCGTCTCGACACAGCTTAAGGCCAAATCGAAAAAAATCACATAATTAATTTGGATACCGATATCTTGTATCATCAGTCGATATCGATAGCGGCATCACTCGAGTCGAGTTCTCACGGTGCGATCCCATAGTTGCATCAATGCCGTCCTCGGTAAAAATGACGAGCATGTCGCAACAAAATTCGCCGAGTGAAAGCGAGCAATTAATACGTGTTATGTAAGGCCGAATTCGAGATTCGGTCTCCGAGAGATAAGCGGCAACAATGTATGAATGGATGAACGAAGGTCGTTTTAATTCATTCATGAGTTGTGAGCCGTGGGATTGTCGGAGGCGGTTTTGTTTTACGCGATTATTTTTGTTTGTTTATTGTACTTTGTTTGGATGTTTGTTTAAATTAAACGGCGAAACCGCTGGGCGGATTTAGATGAGATTTGGAACACGATCTCGTTCTGGATTACATATAATCTAGTTTTTATCGCAGAAACATATGGGTACTTATATCGGAAAAGATATTTTATATGGACCAAGGCACGAGCTAAAACCTGCCTCAATTATCACTATGAAACATTGCGATGTCTCTGAAATGCAATGGTTATATTGCACGAACGAAAGAGCAACAGACTTGAAAGTTTGTAGAAATAATTTAGACACTCTAAGATATGGTGCTTGTTGCACTGTCTGTACGCAAGATAAATGTCCATTGGGCAAGCGCTGGTGTGACCGCGTGGACAGACTCGCCTGCTACGGAAAATCAACATTCCGAGCACATTTCTTATTACTCGTATGCTCACGCCTTTTATCCTCGAAGGGGTAGGTAGAGGCGCAACTAGTGCACCCACTTTTCGCCAAGCGTATTCCGTCCCATGATGTGATAGGGGGCGAGCCTATCGCCATATCGGGCACAAATTCCAGACTCCGGGCTGATACTGAATAGAAAAATCCAATATCACTTTGCCCGACCCGGGGATCGAACCCGAGACCTCAGCCTTGCAGTCGTACCATAATACAACTACGCCACCGAGGCAGGCACATTTCTTATTAATTCATACAATTTTATATACATAGTTTTATTTATGTTGGAAAGTGATCACTGACGCGATAATAAGTGCTAGTTTAAATATAAGTGGTTGCCCATTGAAATGCCACCGCAATTAATAAATTTTATTTTACTGCCTTGCTTCTCTCTATGAACTTTATTATGCTCAAGTCACACTCATCCGTCCTCAATTTACTCAAAAAGGGGTCAGTGTTTTCTTATTGGCTGAGTGCTGACCCTGTCAATGACTGTACAGTCAGCTGCATAAGTAGCTGAACAAATTCAAAATTTCAAATTGCTTACATACTTTTGTGTTCTTACTAATAATTTTTTTCTCTAAACAAAAATAAAATAACAGAAATTTACTTTACTTCAGACGAAGAAAAAAATGTTTCAGTTTTACTTAACGCATATATAATATGAAATTTTGTACAGATATTTATGCTGTTGACTGTACATTTTTGAGGTTAAAACTTGGTCTACTTATAAATCAAATTTAATCAAAATACATTCAGCGGTTTATACGTGTCTAACATACAAACATCAGTGGACTTAGAATGTGGCAAAAATTACGAGACGACTCCATTTCGTTTTATTGGGATTGGTTAAGAGACTAACACGTGACTGACGTATTGGTTTCTCGATCAATCACAAACATCCAAATTAAACGACATCGTCTTATGAGTTGCGTTTTTTGACATATTCTAAGCCCATAGGAAACTTTCACATGTATATCAATAGAATAAATACTATGCTACTCCTATAAGTACCTATCGGGAAACATCGCGCAGTTAAGTTCCGTATCGCGGCAGTCGGCACCTATTCAGATTCAATATGGCAAGCTTATCTCTAAATCCGTCTGTTATGCGCAATTGTTCGAATCCTTTTTGAGCTGTTTCTTCGATCGCAATGATATTACGGGAATAGTGGGGTTTTGTATTAAGTCTATATTATTTTTTTAATATAATTTAGTACAGTTGAATTGTAGTATATAACGAATGATCTTAATCGTGGTGGACTAAAGCTTAAAACCCTTTAAGCAGCAGAGGAGGCCCGTGTCCAGCAGTGGACTGGTTTATAATACAGGGCTTATATTATTCATATATTTTAATGAGTGTGAAAATTAAATGAGTGTGAAATAAAGTATAATAGTGACATTAAACCGTATTATAAACATTTTTAATTGTAATATCGAGTACCGAAAAGACCGAAAGAACCGGGAAACAAAATTAAAATTTCCGGTATTTTTGACCATCAAAAGAAACGGGAAATCCCGGTACTTTCGGGGACGAGGTTTCCCGGTTCTGAACCCTAATGCCGAGACATGATACATCTGAATTTGAAACTAGCCTATTCCCTTGAAACAGCGATACACAGAGATATCAAGTGTCACTATACCACATGCTGTCACTACTGTTACTCTCACCGTCGCATCGAACGCGACTCTAATTTCATCATTCATAAAGTTTTATACTCGGAGGAAAAGGCAGATTTTCAACTAAAATAACCACAGTTGATTGAGTTCTTTCATTGCGTTACTGAAGATTACTTTGTAATTACATTTATAGATTTTTATAAGTACTACCCGTGGGTATTTGGTACCATAAAATCCTGTCTCATCTCTACGTTCTATGATTTCTTGGACTGCGACCTGTGATTCTAACAGCTGAATTCAATAAATTTCAGTACGTTACAACTCAAGTTGATCAACACTACGTGATTGAGGCAATACGATGCCAGTTATATTAATGTCCCTTTTCTAATTAACTTTGAAAAGATAAATACATGCGTTATTTACATTCCATTACCTAATTAAGCCCTTACAATCTCCGAAAGTGCTACTGACTTAAGAAAATTTAAAACCTAATTAAGTTGTCGTGGTCATTTTTGGAGAGCGTATTTAAATTTTAACTTTATTAATATTAGGTTAAGTCTTATAAGGCCGGTTGGGTTTAATAGGAATACATTTATTGAGACTAGGTAACCCTTCGCAGCCATTTTATTGCTTGTATGAGCCACAAAGTACACTCACAAAGGCAGCTTTGAACGCTCCAGGAAATTTTCCTGCTCGGAACTGAAGTAGTGATTGCAATTCGTCGATACTTTCACCAAAGCTTATAACAATATTTAATTTTGAAAGTAATTAATGTTTTTCTGTAACTAATACACATCTTAAAATTTAATTTTTATTTTGAATGAGAAGAATAGTTGAATATTTTTATGCTAACATCTAAACCTTCTTGCAATCCAGAGTCACTATATTACAAGAACATTTCCTTACAACAGACTTCCGCTACCAATTTGTAACATAGATGATTGTATCATCGTAACTCTTAATAACTTTTAAGCACCATTGTAAACAAATACCCCATACTTTTATCAATTTCACGACAAAATTGTGTATTTTTATTAAATTTAATAAAAGAAAGGTCAAACGAGCGATAACCAGTTCTATCGCAGGTAAAAGCATCACAATTTTATATCGACTACCACGTTATTGGCCTCGATAAAATGTGTCGATACTTATCTTGCAATCCCTGCTGACAGCATCGATGTTTTTTATATTAGTTACTCTTAGCTTGCTTTACCTCTTATAAAAGATTTTTTTATTTAACAAATTAATGGCTTTCACGGCATATTACTTGTTTGTTAGACATTTAACCTGTGTTTATAATAAACGTTCCTTGTGAGCTTATGCTTGCTTATGATATTATATGATATGAGATTATGGATATTTGGGCCACAATATTATACATTTTACACCTAAATTACTTGAGAATTCGCCTAAAATAATTTCGAAGGTATGTGAACTCTGCCAACCCTCACTAGGCCAGCGTAGTGGGCTAAGGCCTTAACTCTCTCAGTAGTAGAGGAGACCCATGCTCAGCAGTTAGTCAGTGGTCAGTATATAATACAGGGTTGGTATTATTATTATACAACATTGCTATTGACTCCTTTTAGGAGGTACCTATAGGCCGGCAAACGGGCAAGTGGCACCTGTTAAGTTCTCATCACACATAAACTCACAATATTTGTATCATACATACATAATATATCCTTAACACCAATGTACCTTCTATCGGTGGTTGGGTAATAACCAACGAAGCGTGAAATTGTTCCATGAACCTCATTGCGGCCCTTCATAAAATATTAAAGCAGAAATTTGGGACACGTTGGGGCTCATGTACCTTTTTTAGGTGTATTGGTTGTTCCCATGAGGGTAACATTTTAACTGGCTTCAATAGATTATTTGAAATTTTTGAGTATGTTCGCCGATTACTCCGAAACGATAACTCACTGATAGTTTAAACTGTACTCTGAATATTAGTAAGATTCCGAGGTGGTACTATATTTTTTTTATTGTGATTGAGCTATATTGCATTTGGATGTTACACTTGCTTCCCAAAGAAGACTAAACTTGTTTAAAGTCATAAGACGGCACAGTCAGACACATAGGTAGGTGAAAAAAGTCAGAACTTCAAATCGTTTAATACACTTTTGTGTTCTACCCATAAAATCAAAAGGATTTAGTTAACTTCACACAAAAAAATAACTATACGCGTATAGGTAGATGATTATGATGATTGTACTTATTTTATTATACTTCTAAGACTTTATTTGGAGCGCCCAGTTGCGTACGGAGGGGGGCGCTTGCATTTACGACACAATGTATACTAATGTAGATGCTTTCGTTAACCTTGTCAACAAATATCAATATTGTTAATAATCCGAATAAAGAATTTTGAATTTGAATTTAACATTTGCTCAGGTATTAATGTGGCTGACTGTAATATATTACATCGAATTAATTATGCAGTTTATAAAACAGACAATCACTTATAATATCAACAAGATACGTTCTTATAAAATAATATACGAGAAACGCCAACAAACTGCCAAATTTCCTGAGTTAATTTAAGGCCCAAATTGCGACGAAAACCCAATATGCTTCGATCATAATTCACTCAGCCGCGATAAGGGCTAATGTGATCAATATAGAATCATGTATAATTAATTTAATCTGTAGACACAGGCTTGCGTTATCAGAAAACAATTACGACGGGCAAAATTCCGTGGCAACGACACTGATGAACGGATATAATATTGTATCTCGTAGTTCCTGTTGGGCCTGTTTTAGTGTCGCTTGTCGTAAATTATACTAAATCTATGCAAATATACAAAATTTTACATTTTGTGATGTTGACATTTAAAATGTATAAAGGACATGTCCGAAAATGGGCCTAAAATTCAAACCAAGATAGATTATAGATATTTAGATATAACTCCAAAAAACTAGCCTTTTACAATAAATCGTATAATCATAAAGTCCTCCGATTTTGAGATTTACGTTATTTTATTTTGCTTAAAAACTTCACCTAAAATGAACTTTATTAAAAAAGTTAGTTATAAATGGAGGGGTCTAAAAATATTTTTTTAATGGATCCAAGATCC
The DNA here is from genome assembly GCA_947568825.1 of Sphinx pinastri. Lineage (NCBI taxonomy): Eukaryota > Metazoa > Arthropoda > Insecta > Lepidoptera > Sphingidae > Sphinx > Sphinx pinastri. The sequence continues at coordinate 4,086,193 of OX387615.1, forward strand.
ATTTTTTTGCCCCTTTAATATCCATAGAGTTTGAGCCTGGTTAAATTTTGAGGCCCAGCTCCCATACTGGTGGTAGGTCTCTCATTATGTAAGAGTCCGTCTGGGTGGGTACCACAGCAATGTCTATTTCTACCGCCAAGCAACAGTGTGCATGCACTGTTGTGTTTCGGTTTGAAGGACATTGTAGCCAGCATAACTACTGGACATAATGAGACTTAACATCTTATGTCTCAGGATGACGAGCGCAGTGGAATGCCACACAGTATTTTGTAAGTCAAGGTACTGGATGGTGTTGCTACTGTTTATGGGTGGTCGTATCGCTTACCATCAGGCGAACGGCACGCTCGTCTCGTCACTCAATGTAATAAAAAAAAATACAAAAAGCGGACATCTCCTTTTTCCAAATGTTCAATATACACTATAGCATACTAATTTGTATGCTATTATAACATTGTTTTTGTGTTTTTTCAATTAAGAAAAATACCATATTTTCTATTGCAATTTGCCAGTCCGGTGCCGTCCAAAGTATCATTTGAAAGAACTCAATGGTTATGGTTGATAAATAACAAAGAACGTTGTTTAGCAAAATCCTAGCTGAATTATTTTTGACGGAACGAATTTCGTGGGTGCTAATTAAAGACGGATCTCATTAATCACGACTCAACATGATTGGAGCGATCTCTAGTCTGGGGACTTAAGTCGTTGTTCCACTCAGAGATTTGATGCTTTGGAATTAATTTATAAAGTTAGTGTATACTATGATATTGATTTATCGGGTAAACGCAACATTAATTTAATCATCGTACACATTTTTGGTTACAGCTTCCCTGAGTGCGCACTGAAATAATTTAACCATTATGTTAATATCATATCACATCATCACACTAGCCCTGTATTATATACTACCCACTGCTGAGCACGGGCCACCTCTACTACTGAGAGGGGTTAGGCCTTAGTCCACCACGCTGGCCTAGTGCGGGTTGGCATACTTCACATACCTTCGAAATTCCCATAGAGAACTTCTCAGATATGCAGGTTTCCTCACGATGTTTTCCTTCACCGTTAAAGCGAGCGACAATTCACAAAGAATACACACATAACTTTTTTAGAAATGTCAGGGGTGCGTGCCCTTGGGTTTTGAACCTGAGGACATTCGTCTCGGCAGTTCGTTCCACCCCCAACTTGGCTACCGCCACTATCATCACTATAAACGCTGTGTTAATATGTAACTGTAAAATAAAATAAAAAAAACAAATAAATATTGTTTTTACTGTAGCTAAACATTTGTTATTAAGCTGCTTTCACAGCAAAGCCAGCGCACACAATAAAGCTCGAACACATAAAGGTCTATACAGCTTTCACTAACAAGAACTTAATCAACAAAGCTATCTTAAAGTTCTTTATAGATGCTCTAAAAGTTCCGCATATATAAATAGAGTTCATAAAACGAGATTGATAGAATTTGAAAGGCTGCATATGCGGGGACTAAGCTTCCAACGGATATCATGCGACGCGTCGAACGGAAATTGCGACTGTAAGTAGCTATCGATAATGTTATGTGCTAGGATATTTGATGTCGGTTACTTAAATAAAAACCAGCAGCTTGAGATTACGTTTTAATAAACCTTCGTGGAGTAATATGATGCGGTGTCATGGGTTCGATTTGTGTGTAATGCGTAAAAGCTTGGGTTGTTAAACTGTTAAAATCATAGTGTCCGAATAAAAAGTCTGCGTGCTATTCATATATCGTCCAGATCCGTCCAGCCGTTCTGGCGTGATTGGGTAACAACACCCATCCAAACTTTCACATTTATAATGGTACTAGCTTTTGCTCGCGTGGAAAAGATTTTCCGGGATAAAAGTCCCACTTTATATTTTCCTGGGATAAAAGTTATAAACATATGTGTTAATCCTGGACATGATCTACTCGTGTGCCAAATTTCATCAAAATCCGTTCAGTACTTTCAGAGATGTGAAGTAACAAACAAACGGAAAACAGAAAAGAATTACAAAAATCCCTGATTATTGTTCCAATACTCTTTAGTCACCCCTTTTCTTTTTTGTCACATTTCTTTAAATATACAGACACACCGGTTCTACTCCTTTATTTTATGTATATATTTCATACAGAAGACATGGCTTACTTCTAAAATAATGAGATAAGATTTGCAACCGCACAGCTTAGATGCGGTTTAGTCTTTGTAGAGTTGCTTAAATTCTCTAAGTTGTAGAGTCTCAAAATGACTGATCATTCTAGTTTAATTAATTGTTCAAATTCTGCAGTGTCTGGATTCATTATGATGAATGTATCTAGCTGCATGCTGTAGTTTCGTGTTTTGAAAAACGACGACGGAAATATATAGGCGAACAGTTTGTCAAAACTGGATATTTTTTTATAAACAAAAACGCACGGATCATTCTTAATTACTTAAAATACTTATTTCCGTGAATTTTGTTGATAGCTTCGTGAAAAACGCATTTAATTTTGCATGTCTGTCAATTGCAAATTGGTATTCAATTTTCTATTCCTGAATCGATAACAAACAACTTTTTATGTAATGATTCCGATTACATAATGTACCTTCGTGCTGTGGAAAATAAATAACAAGCGAACCAAACTTATTCACGTCCTCGTCATCGCATAACAGGTATTTTTGTAATACGCGTACGTGTTATACCCGCCTTATAAATATGTATAGTGAAAATAGTGATAGAATTTTACGGTTGGCTCGTGACGCGATATTTTGCAAGCCGATGTGGATTGGATGTTAACTTCTCGGTGCGGTTGACATCACGTGTCATGAGCAAACGTTCGTGGCGAACGTTGTGTGGAGTTGCGGTTATATCTATCTGTTTATGGGTGGTCGTATCGCTTATTATCAGGCGAACGGCATGCTCGTCTCGTCATTCTATGCTATAATAAAAAAATATTTTTTTTGGGTGTTTAGTTATTATATGTTTTTTATGTATTTGGATATTTATAATATTTAACATAAGTATTTATTATTATACATCTTTAACTTACATTTATGTGTATTTGTATCTTTAAAATATATCGAGTTACCTTGATTCACTTACGTTTATTTTACTACCCTCAGGTTGACTAGGAGAGAATTTCTACATTAGGTCTACCGATATAGATTTGTATGTAAAGTGCATAAATAAATAAATCTATACTAATATTATAAATGCGAAAGTTGGATGTTTGTTATTCAATCATGCCAAAACTGCTGAACGAGTCTGAATAAAATTTGGTACGGAGATAGATTATAATCCGGAATAGCACATAGGCCACTTTTATCCCGGGAAAATATATAGCGGGACTTTTATCCCGAAAAGACTTTTTCGAAAACGAAAACGACACAATTAAAAAAAAAAACGAAAATTGAGTATCGTCATAAAATTACTTAAAACTGGTCCCTTTTTTATGAAAATATAACAAAAAAGGGACCGATATACATAATAGTTTTGTCCTTTTCCCGCTTGAATATAGCGGTGTTTGAACTATTGTTGTATTGAAATATTCGTTTCAAGTAATTTTATGACGCTAACTCAATTTTCGATTTTTTAAAGGTGCGATATCCATTATACCTATGATTTTTGTCCGATTATCTATACTGCCGTGCTTAGCTCAGAAGCCGTATCTCAAGATATATCGTAAACTTGATTTTTATGGCAACAGATAGTTTAAAAAAACACATCCAATGAACAATATAGCCAAATAGCGGTATATGTTTTAAAACATGTAAAAAACCTTAAGAACCGTAACCTTACAAAGAGTGAAAAGAAAACTATATTTACAAAACTTAAATTTTCTCGAAACTAGCGTTTCTTGACATACCGTTTTTGTGCTTAGCACGGCAGTATAGCAGGTATCTCAAACCGAGATGAAGGGATTAGCTAGTCAAAGTAGTTTACTGTGTGTAGTTTTTTTTTTTTATCAATATTATAATTCGTCTGAATTACATTTACTGGACGAAAGCCCGTTCTCGGGATAAAAAGTGCCGAAGAATTCCAGAATATTTCAAAATAATTAAATCAACTTTGTGTCTTTGATTTGTATAAATACAAAGTCATACATATTAGTTTTAGGTTTCTGAACAGACGTCGTTCAAATATTGATTGAACAAAAAACCCACGCATAAATTACTAAATTCGAACAGACAAGTTATAAAACAACATCATTCAAGGACGTAATGAGTAGATGTTTCGTTTGTTGACAAATACCATAATCAGTATAATTATTACATTTACTTGATGGTAGGTCTCTCATATGTAAGAGTCCGTTTGGGTGGGTACCACCACAATGTCTATTTCTACCACCAAGCAGCAGTGTGCATGCACTGTTGTGTTTTGGTTTGAAGGACACTAGTGTAACTACTGGATATAATGAGACTTAAAGTCTTATGTCTCAGGATGACGAGCGCAGTGGAATGCCACACAGTACTTTGTAACTCAAGGTGCTGGATGGTGTTGCTACTATTTACGGGTGGTCGTATCGCTTACAATCAGGCGAACGGCATGCTCGTCTCGTCATTCAATGCCATAAAAAAAAACATCCTAAGGTGTTAGGATATTTTATGTCATTTCCATATATTTTATTCTATTAGCTTTAACGATTGCAGAAAGGCATTTTGTCTATGGTCCCTTTTCCTTGATCCACAAAATTAATGTACGAACATGCATTGAACTGCGTAAGCTATCTCTTTAATATTTCAATAATATCAAGACACATAAAATCGTTTTAAATTGAATTGATTCCTTTTAACCAGTCAATTTTGTGCATGCTACCCCTATACACTGTACCTAATTTGATTTTGAAAAGAGCAACGCTAAAGTTTCTTGCCCGTTCTTCTCTGGTGGAAATTGCTTTCCGAACTGAAGGTATTGAACTAAGTAGTGTTTCATATTTTATGGATTCGAATAAATTATTTAATTTCATTTGCACATTTTTGACGGCACAAGACAGTACATAAAGCACCTACAAGGACACGTAAGATTTACATCGAAAAAAAAGACGCTCAAAAATTAAGGTCTGTTAAAAAAAATGACAGATTGTGTGGCTGAAGGAGTTTCTTGCGCCGCTGCTTCACAGCGATAACACGTTCCGAAGCGGTGGTAGATTCATGAAGATTCAAGATTTAAGACTATTTGAATAAAGAAAATTTTGAGTTTGAGATTAAAATATTTCTCGTAATTCCCATGCATTTAAATCCGATCGGACAAGTCCTAAACAATGTCATGACGCAAACGTCATCGTAATCGATTCACGGATCATTCGCACCGTGCGACCTCGTTGCGTAACAAAAATCGCCTACTGACCGACTTTGTTTGCGTTTTGTAAATCAGAAGTTGAAGACGCGACGCGAATTGTCTAGGCTTTTATGTTTTATAATAGTATAGATAATAGCAGTTTGTTTCATTGGTCATTTTTGTAATTTTCTTCGTGTTGCTATCTAATTTAAATTCCACTATGAGCTTTTATAAAACTGCGTTGTAGGATACGTTGGGGTAAAACCGGACCACCGGGTAGTCACGTTTTTTTTTTTTTATGATATAGGGGGCAAACGAGCATACGGTTCACCTGATGGTAAGTGATCACCAGGGGGCACAGAGATGCGTTTCCGGCCTTTTAGGTGGGAACACGCTCTTTTTTTCAAGGTCGCCAGGTCGTATCTGTCCGGACATGCTGCTGGCGGCAATTGGTTGATTCAAGATTACTGCTAAACCTCACAACATTTCCTAATACGGACAACATAGGCTGAAGTGCTATTTTTTAATATACCTACCACAATTATTTGCCACTGTGTTTATTTTTGTACAGTTTAGCAGTATTCTTGAAACGACGGGATATCACCGTGATTCGGTTTTATACCAACGCACCCTTTAGTAGGTTGTAGCCAGTAGGTCTAGGCGAGTGCCCGGGAAGACACTACTGCTGTTACTAAGCATTATGAGACTTCCATCTATCTCAGATTATTAAAGTGCAACGCCACGCCGCTTTTTAATTCGAGTTCGTATGGTGTTACTACTGTTTGTGGGCGGTCGTGTCGCTTACCTACTATCAAGATTGACCATCTTGTCATCAATATTTATAACTTATATTGAATAGTTTGTTCAAACTTGAATTGCATTTATGCACTTAAAATATTTTTAAATAACTAATACATAAACTCTAAACTACATAAGCTCTCGTACGGAACGCTCGTTGAATGTGATTTATATCGAAATTGCTGATAATTTAGTTATGGTGCATTCATGAGCTAATATTTTTTATATATTTAGTTTCTGTATGATTTTTTACCGGACAAGGCCTCCTTTACTACTGAAAGGTATATCGTAGTCTACCACGCTGATCTAGTGGGGCTTGTAGAGTGCAGACTTCACATATCGAATCCACTCCTACTAGAGTCTAGTCCAGCATACAAATGTAAAGCGGTTATAAAAACAAGCGTGCTTTTACTAATACGTGATGAATGACATGTTCAACTGGAAAATATAAATAACTTTCTCTATTTTTTTTACTTACGTCTGCTGTCACTTCTAATATCCATTTGCCGGTTACAAGCAATTACGAGGTTGTTACATAAAAACGGATTTATGCAACTCGGAATATTAATTCCAGTCGGTAATCGCAGTGCATAACAATGATTTACGCGTGTGACATTCAATCGAAAGTGTTATAAATAGGTGTGTTATAAATTCAAAATAGTTCTTTTATTTTTAATAATAGCTTGATGATATTTATTTGATTTAAAAAGTTATTTATGCCAGTCATGTCAGATCCCAGAAGTATAACAAGCAATCAGATGTGTGAGAGATTGTGTCAGATGACGCTGACCAATTGACTATTCTTATTTTGAATTAAATTCCTATCAGGATTCTCTATTCCTTCAAATATCATTTAGATTGTCAGTGAAATTACTCTGTGAATGATGAGGACATTTTCGTTATTAGTTTTTTAATGGCTGAACATATTATATTAATGCAGGTGACAAGATAATGTTAAAAAAAATGTTGGCTGCAAAAAACACTTACATGTATTATGATCGAAAGTTTGACATAACTGTTTTGTGACATAATCTATATTATACTAATATATAAAGCTGAAGAGTTTGTTTGTTTGTTTGTTTGTTTGAACGCGCTAATATCAGGAACTACTGGACCGATTTTGAAAATTCTTCCACTAATAGGAAGCTACATTACTCCTGAGTGCTATAGGCTACTTTTTATCCCGGAAAAACCTTTCCACGCGGGCGGAGCCGCGCGCAAATGCTAGTATGAAATAAAAATACATAATAAATTATCTACTTTGAACTATCAACCGCATACATGTATCTTGTATTCGCAACGAAACAGACCGTTCTCACCTGTTTCATAAAGCACTTGTGGATACACTTATCGGTAAACGTACAAAAGTTTTTTGTTACACAATAAAATCTCGATGTTAAGTGTAGAAATGTGTACAGGAAGTTCGTATGCAGTACGTTCATAATGGGCCAGTCCTTATCCCTTACCCAACCTTAGAAGGGCTCTTCACCTAAACATTAAACACAGAAAGCCGTGTAGCCAGGTAAAAAAAAGTTATATTGCTGTGGAACATTTCGAATATCAAAAAATAAAAATGTTACTGGCGACATAACATTTCAATATGGAATAATAAATTTAAAAATGTGTCTACAATTTTTTATTTAAATAAAAGTTTTTTAAATTTTCGTATCAAATTGAAATTCTCTTTTTGCATACGTACTATATGTGTTTGAATATTGGGGTTTCAAAACAGGCATGATACCTATTTGCTGGGTTTTAGAAATGATCCTGTTTGTTAAATTTAAATTTATTGTCTCAATATATTTTGATAACAACTGTTAGAATAATAAATCATGTTCTAAAACGCCTTTTGAATTATTTCGAGGTATTTTTGCCTTTTTTATAAAAAGAAATAGCAAAGTGATTCAAAACGTTGCAGATATTTTTAATTTGAATAAAATTATAATGTGTATAAAATGGATGTATTGATAAATGGATGATTTCGACTGATTGATTAAATGATATTAATCAATATTCTCGAGTTATTGTCTATAATCTACATAAGACTTGAAAAATCTACTGGTGGTAGGTCTCTCATTATGTAAGAGGCCGTCTGGGTGGGTACCACCGCAATGTCTATTTCTACCGCCAAGCAACAGTGTGCATGCACTGTTGTGTTTCGGTTTGAAGGACATTGTAGCCAGTATAACTACTGGACATAATGAGACTTTTTTTTTTTTATAATGGCATTTGTTTTCACATTTTGCCAATGTCAAGTTTGGTTTGTATATTTTATTATCTGCAGTATGTCGAAGTAAAGCAGTGGCTACCTTACCAAGACTTTATCGAGGAGTTTTGGCGGCAACAGAAAAAACACTTGATTAGCACAATTATTTCAATTCACTTCATTTGAGCTCTTTAATAGAACTAACTATATTGGATAATATACCACCATAATTATGCAATATAACACTAAATATCACCAAAATAATGAATTAAAACAAGAGCACCTCATGACACTTCCAAGTTCCCGCCAAAACTCCATAATGAGACTTAACATCTTATGTCTCAGGATGACGAGCGCAGTGGAATGCCACACAGTACTTTGTAAGTCAAGGTGCTGGATGGTGTTGCTACTGTTTATGGGTGGTCGTATTGCTTATCATCAGGCGAACGGCATGCTCGTCTCGTCATTCAATGCAATAACAAAAATCTAACGCGCGATTAAAATCAAAGCAGCGGAATTTCGTTCTGAAAAGTCTCTCAGGCAAATTTCATCATCTTTATGAATTTAATTAAAATTATTTACATCTTATTCCCGATTGTTTCTTCAGATATTAGATTTCGAGACAAAGTCACAGATTGTGCGTTTTGTTTTATATGCTTGGTAAACGACCTTATCAGATCAATGGATCTTAAGTTAGGTACTTTATGTTTAAACAAATTTCGTTCAACGAATATAAAGTATTTTAAGTTATTTAAATTATAATACAATTTAAGTGAAAACGGATTTTGTGTCCTTTATAAAGTCTAAGGCCCTTCTCCCAAGGAGACATTCAAAAGATACGAAAGGGCTAAAACTTAAAGGTTCGGGTATTAAGCATAAACTCACTACTTAAACCAATATTTTTTTATTCTTGGACTGCACCCCAGTAATACTGGCAAAATGCATTGAATATTTACGTTCTTTATTTGAATTTTAAAATAAAATCGTGTAATAATAAAAGATCAAATAATTTATTTTCCATAAATTAAATATTTTATTCAACACGGTGTTCTTTTGTAGCAGTGTCACGTAGATGGGCTCGACGAAGGTGACAACCCGTTTCCGAGGCCGGGCCCTTAAGGCCGACATTTTGCCTACAATGCTGCGAGGACATGTAAACAAAGATTGCGAAGGTACAATGTATTTTACGCATTTATTCTCATTGCGTTAAAAACAAAATGATAATATTGTGTATTTGTGCAGGGCCTAAGTAGTAATTGATAATGTCGATGGATTTAAATGATTATTATGATCTAATTAGAAAGTTTAATATTATAATTGGTGGTTAATTAGTAGTATTCTGTTTAGTAGTAGTAGTGGGATGATACTTATCCATAAATATATAATTTTTATCCCTGCAGGCCAAGGTTTTTTTAATTTAGCATAACGAATTATAATTAAACACAATTTAAAGCATTATTTAGGTATGCTACTATCTATAATTTATGAATGTAAAACCAAGAAAACACATCCACGTTACACAAATTATGTAATTTGCGTCTTATGTGACCCTAACCGCACCTTGCGATTTCTTTTTTTCGGAGCTGTTATTACGTAGTTGACCTCTAGGACGGTTTAAATTACCGGTATTATGGTACAAACACACTCATGTCTTTCAGCCCGAAGGGATAAACAATGGCGCAACTAGTGCACGCACTTTTCACCGTGAGTATTCCGATGATGTGATAGGGGGCGAACCTATAGCCATATCGGGTACAAAGACTCCGAATACTACTGATACTGAGAGGAAAGTCCAATATCGCTGCCCGACCCGGGATTCGAACACGATACCTCAGAACGGAAGTCGCACTGCCTCGGTGGCGTTTATTGCAGACTTATGATGGTAATATTATTAATTTAATTTTACCAAGTACTAGGTGTAGCTCTGGGCTTCGCCCGCGTCAAGAACCCTTCTCGAAAAAAGAAGACCTACAGGTTGCTTTGCCAGGATAAAAGTAATAATTCGAGCCCTGTATTGTATACTGTCCCACTGCTGAGCACGGGCCTCCTCTACAACTGAGAGGGTTTTAGGCCTTAGTGCACCACGCTGACCAAGTGCGAGTTAGCATGTGTAATAAAAGCTGTTGAAGCGAAATACAATTTCTTTACCGAGTAAACACGATATCAAAGGGTCAATTGTATACTTGCAAGGCAAAAATTGCAGCAATTCTGGTTCAAAGACTTTTAATGCAATGAGATACAATTTGAAAGTAAAATCACTGACTAAGCTAAGCTAGCAAACGAGATAGAAAAATGAGTGTTTTATTAAGAAACAATGAAATTACCTGTTTATTGCATTGTCTAAGTAAGATAACATCTGATTTGCTCACTGCATACCAAAGTGTTAGGAAGAGTGCGTGTAGTTTCATATGCTGGTGTAAGAGGTTTATGATCCTAAATTAGATTATTTAACGTACTAATTTATCTGCAAATTAGCTGGAAATTCTGGTGATTCTTAACGGAAAATTTCTTGGTTATTTTTATTTCCTGATGATTGCTCTCTTAAAGTAAAGATAAAACACTTAAAAACGAAATTGTTATTAGCTTTTTAACTCTTGCTGATATAACACAAGGCACATGAGAAGTTTGTTAGAACTTAAATCTATTTGGATGAAAGTAACAAAGATAGACCATAGCCCGATTTAATATCATATAGGTCAACGGCTAGTCCTGGAAGTGTATATGATAGTATATTAATTCAGCTGCGGCTTAAGGGCAACTTAGGGGACGACGAATGGGCAACCGCCCGAGGCCTCGCGTTTTCATGAGGGGCCGCAGTGAGTTAGGTGCAGGACCTTGTTTTTTGGTTGACCAGTATGTGAACCAAGCATTTTATTATCCTGGGAAAATTCTACACGGGTGGAGCCGCGTGTAAAACCTTGTGCAGCATGTCCTTAATGTAATCTTTATGGGATCTACTAATCTAAAAGCGGGTTAAACCTATTATCCCCGACGTTTTATTTTTGGACCCCGAGTCTGTGTTAATTAAGATGTTGATGAAGATGTTTTAAAAAGTTATTTTGGCGGTGATATATAAGAGATCATAAAATATTTCAGGGATGTGTCTGACACCTCTTAATTACAATTTGTGTTAATTTTGACACAATTTCATTTTGTTTATTTCAGTTATGAATTGTCAAAATAATGTGTTTAGTTCTACAAAATATTAAGTACTTTTCTTATGAATAATAATGGATGTCTATGACTTTAGTTTGTAAGTTTATATTTTACTTATTTTATAGTGTTTTATAATAATTGAATAAATTATTTTAAGTGAAGGTGGCAAGCAAGCAAGTGAGTTACCTGACGGCAAATGATTACCAGCATCCATCAACACCCACCTCAAAATCGTTTGAACCACGACTCTACCGAACAATCACTTTTGGTTTTTTTTTTAAATATACACATTTCTGATAAATATTAGAATATTAAATTCAAACTTGAGACAAAACAATATAACGTTTGACAGTTACAGATGCACTGATTTGTGTTTTTTTTTTCACATTTTTAGACAGGTCGAAACTACCAGTCATATATAACAATTTAATTTCAGGGGACAATACAAAGTCTTGCACTGTTAAAGTAATAATACCAACTAAAGTAAAACCCATAACTGGCCACAGCATAAACGTCCCTAAAGTAAAATACATAAGAGTTGTCAACACACGCCATATTGGTAAAAGTAACAGTATCTTTGACTGTTATTCTGAAGTAATTGGCTCAGTCTCGGCACGGCAATCGTACGAGGTGCGCGTGTTTCAAGTTGCCTTATCGAAGTCTGTGCACTTTGATCGGTCCTATTGTTAGTGCGAGCCGCCGGCGTGGCGGGTTGACTACCTGCCGGGCTGCCGGTACGGCGCGGCGGGTCGGCTACCTGCCGCTTGCGTGCAACCTTTAGCGATGGAAGCGAGCAGTTCTTTTAGTGAAGATGATATGCTAGATTTTGAAACAAGACAGTGCAATAGAGAGGATATGATTGAGATTAGCAACACCAACGAGGAAGTTTCAAGGCCGGAAAAGAGAAAGGAACAAGAGGAAGATAATGATTGGAACATTGTTAATTCTAGAGGGAAAAAATATAAACAGACGGTGGAGAAGATTGAACTTTATATATCATCGAGTGAACCATTACCTAAACAATTTGCTTTGGCCAAAGTGCTTAAAGAGAATGGCGTTATAGATGTGCAGAGAGTTAAATATCTTAATCCTTACAAGGTGCGCCTTGATATGCCGAATGATATTAGTATTGAGAAGCTAGAAAAATGTAGGATTATAACGGAGAAGGGCTGGCGTTTACAAAGGGCAATGGAAAATACCCTATCGTATGGTGTTATACGGGATGTAGACATAGATATGTCTGATGAGGAGATTTTTAACAAGATATCGTGCCCGAAACCAGCTGAGCTAGTTTCTGTATTTCGTTTGAACCGGCGTGATACAAACGAGGGATGGACACGTAGTGAGTCAGTACGTCTATGTTTTAAGGGTACGTTCCTTCCTGCTCACATCTTTGTTGACAGTTTGAGAATCAAAGTCGACTCATATGTCTTCCCTGTATCACAGTGCTCGCGGTGTTGGAAATTGGGTCATATAGCAAAGAGGTGCCCATTAAAGAAGATAATTTGCCCGAAGTGTGGAGAAGATCACCCCAATTGTGAGACGACGTCCTTCAAGTGCATTAACTGTAATGGATCACACATGTCAATGTTTAAAGGATGTCCTGCATTCGTAAAGGAAAAAAAGTTGAGGGAAATAATGGCAGAGTTTAATTGTACGTACAGGAGGGCTCTCACAATGTATACTGCCCCATCACCTCCTATAGTTGCTTCTGCTAAGGTATTGGACTTTAACCAAAATCAGGCCTCAGTTTCTTCTCCTCTGCTGCAACAACAACGTCTACCAACTGTACATAATAAAAAGACAATCTATGCAGACGCCGTTAAATCGAAAAAAGCCGTCAAAGTAAATGAAAACCATACACATACTCCGCGTCAACCGTCAAAAAAATAGCAGTACCAGAGAGATGCAGAACCGTTTGAATTTGAACCACTCCCTGATACAGGAGCTCAGGACAATATTAATCAAGAAGAAGATTCCGAAGGAAGGCATCAACAGGAAGTTCATTTTAGTGAATTGCTTAATAGACTTAGAGATATTATTTTTATGGGAGGCGCTTCATTTCAAGACAAAGTGAAAGTTATGATAAAATGCTGTGTAGAATGGGTCATTTTAGTTGTGGTGAATAACGTTGCAGAATGGCCTATATTAAAATCTATTTTAGATTATTTTATGAAAAATGGCTAACTGTAGGATTACATCGAAATTAACTATACTTCAGTGGAATGCTCAAAGCATTAGACCTAAATTGATTTCTTTCGAAAATATATTACTTCAGGAGAAAGTCCATATTGCTGCCGTTAGCGAAACTTGGTTACAGTCAAATAGTTATCTTAATGTGAGAAACTATAATATATATCGCAAAGATAGAAATGACGGTTACGGAGGCGTAGCTATATTTGCACATAAATCGATCCAGTCACAAAATTATGAGGTCCAGATCTCTAACGGCGGAATTGAGGTATTGGGGATTAAGATACATAACTGTCCTCAAATTGAGTATATCTGGGCGGTGTACTGCGCCCCATCAGTACGCACGAGTAATCAGGATTGGGAATCTTTATTTTCATTAGCTAACAAAAAAACTTTAATTATCGGAGATTTTAACGGACACCACAGTAATTGGTCGTATAAAACGGATTTGCGAGGAACACAAATTTTCAATACTATTTTGGATAATAATATCATAACCTTAAATAATGGTAACGCAACTAGAATAAGATTAGTAAATAACCAACGTATCCATACTGCCCCTGACATATCTCTGGTCACTTCTGACTTAGCTTTTACATTCGATTGGAAAATCCTAAATGAGACACTCGGTAGTGATCATTTTATAATAAAAATGACTTCTTTATTCCCAAATTTGCCTCCTAGAAATATGAACCGTAGAAATTATAAAAAAGCCGATTGGGCTGGTTACAAATATTCTTTAGGAAAACTTTTTACAAATTTTGAGCACACAGGAAACTTACAAACGGATTATAATAATTTTATTGAATGTTTAAATAAATCAGCTAATTCACACATTCCCTATATAAAATTTAATACGGACCCGTGCAGCGCTTTTTCTGCTAAACCCTATTGGACTACAGAAATATCTAGGGCTATTGCCATTCGAAGATTAGCGCTTACTAAATTTAAACGTAATCCAACTCCATGTAATTTATCAAAGCTTAATGATGCTATATGCGAGGCACAAAAGTTAATACGCATGGAGAAAAATAAAACATGGCAAAATTTTTGTTCCTCAGTAGATGGCACAATATCGCAGACTGAGATGTGGCATAAAATGAGGTGGTTCAAGGGCCGTAAAAGCAGGAGACATTATATAGAAGATGAGGTGGTCTCTGCACTACTTTCTAGTTTAACTCCCGATTCCGTACTACCACAGAGCCCATCTTTTATATCTCATAACCTTAAATTAGAAGCACCAATTTCTAGACAAGAATTCCAACGTTGTATTCGTGCTAAAGATACGTCTCCCGGGTGTGACAATATCTCATATTCGATGATATCATACATTCCGGAGAACGGAATAAATGTTTTGTTATCCCTCTATAATGATTTCCTTTTAACCGGATTTGTACCTTCTCAATGGCGCGACATCGCAGTCGCCCCAATACCTAAAGCCGGACGTGAGTCCTTTTCTATTTCATCCCTCAGACCCATTTCAATGATGTCGTGTTTGTGTAAATTATTTCATAGTATTTTAAAGAATCGTATAGAATGGTTTATAGAAAAGAATAGAGTTTTGTCATCCAATACCACAGGATTTAGAAAATCTAGAAGTTCATTAGATAATCTGGTTAGTTTAATTGTTCGTATACAGTCTGGTTTTTCTGAAAATAACTCTACTATAGGCTGCTTTTTGGATATAGACAACGCTTATAACAACGTAAATATAAGCTCACTGTTACGTACTATGGATGAGATTGGGATTGGTTCGAAAATATGTCAATATCTCTGGAATTTTTTAAAAGAGAGGAAATTAAAGATGTTAACTGGTACTTCATATATATATCGCACTACGGATCGTGGTTTAGCCCAGGGAGACCCACTTTCACCGCTGCTTTTCAACATTGTTACTATGGATATTTGCAAGGTTATCGGAAGATTTGATATATTTATTTCACAGTATGCAGACGACTTCGTTTTGTACACAGTGTGTAAGACTATTGAAGAAGGCACCCACAAATTGCAAGCTTCTTTAGATACCTTAAGTAAATTACTTTTTGACATAGGATTAGACATTTCGGGTTCGAAAAGCAAAGTCTGCTTGTTTAAGAGGGGCTACAAAAACCCACGAATCAATTTATCCATTAGTAATGAACCTCTACAAAATGTTGACAATGTTAGATATCTGGGTCTGTGGCTGGATCGATCATTAAAATGGACAAAGCATATTACACAATTAGTTGAAAAATGTTCAAAATCATTAAATATCTTTAAAGTACTTGTCGGTCCCGGATGGGGAGTTCACCCATGTCATTTGAGACGTTTGTATATTTCTATTATTAGGTCTAAATTGGATTATGGTAATTTTTTGTATCACAATGCTCTTAAAAGTAATTTAATTAAATTAGACAAAATACAAAACCATTGTATGCGAGTAATTGGTAATTTTGTGAAGAGCACGCCAATACATGTAATGGAGTGTGAGCTCCATCTTCAGCCATTGCATGTGCGTAGATATTATTTGGCAGGTAGATATTGGTTAAAAGCTAAATCAATTAAAAGCAACGAAATTACCTTTATTGTTAGTAAGCTCACGGAACTTTGTAAAAATATGTATTGGCGACATAAGGAAAAACCTTTAATAGTAGCAGTACATGAGTATTTAAATTCTTATCCTATTTATCAAACACAACAATTAGAACAATTTAAGTTAGACACTTGGGTAACAAATGTGGACATCTCCAAAATAATTAAATTTCATGTAGAAATAGTTAACAAACCCAAACACCGGTATGAGAGCCGCGCTTTAAAGCAAATGTGTGAGCAATATCTATGTAAAAATTTTGAAAATTTTTATAGAATTTATACTGATGGATCTTGTGAAGGTACTTATTCGGGATTTGCAGTATTTGACGCACAAACTGGAACCTCCATAAAATTTAAATTAAGCAACATACTTTCTATTATGCATGTGGAATTACTAGCTATATTAGAAGCTTTGTCATATATTGAGTCGTTTGAGTCGGGCAAGTTTGTAATATTGACTGATTCAAGGAGTGCGCTTCAGCATCTGGCTCGGTGCACCTCGAACGTTCGAGGAGCTCCGGTAGCCTACCAAATCTTGGACTCAATAATCAAATTGCAAAATAAAATTGTAGTGTTGCAATGGGTGCCTTCACATATAGGTTTATACGGTAATCAGGAGGTGGACCGGTTGGCAAAGGAGGCTCTTACAGACGGGTTATTATTTGAATGTTTGCCGTATTATAAGGATGCACTACATTTACTACGTCACAAAGGTGAGGAATTGTGGAAGACACATTTCGATGTAAGGTCACTAACAAAAGGCATATGGTATAAAACCATCCAACCTAGTATTTCTCGGCGACCCTGGTTTGTTGGTATAGATATGCAGCGTAGCCAAATCATAACTGCTTTTAGACTCCGTTCTGGTCACATCCCTTTAAATAGTTTTGCATTTTTAATGAAAAAAAGTGAGTCTGCTAATTGTTCAGAATGCAATATAACTGAAGATGTAACCCATATATTGGCGGAGTGTGTCCGGAACGAAGCTGAGAGGACCCTTTTTTTATTGGAAGGCAATCATAATGTTCTACAAGTAGGCACTTTTAATAGCATCCTAGCCGTCCCTTTGTCCAAGGAGGCTAAAGCTTTATATAAAGTTGTCAATTTAGGTACGAAACGTAGATAAGCACTATGTAACTTATTGTCAATTATGCCGAATGTCGCAATGAGGGTGACATGTTCTTGTTGAACCAAACCCTCTATAAATAATTAAAGATAAAAAAAAAAAAAAAAAAAAAAAAAGTAATTGGCTGTAAGTAAATAATGACATTAGTTAACGAACAGACACTAGAAACGGGAAAATAAAAAGATATTTAACGCTGTGGGAATATCCCCTGTCGGGTGCAAGATTTATGGAGCAAATTGCAGTTTCATTCGTTTTTATGTTTTCAGGTCTTAACGAGTAATTTCTCGTAAAAGAAAGCTTCAAAGACATTTTATAAAATTAAAGGCTTTTTATATGAGCAGAAAAGAGGAGCATTTATTTCATGACAGCCGCTACTAAATTGTTGAGTGTCAAAGTGCGTTTGCAAGTTTGTAATCATGTTTTCGTGGAAGAGTTTCTTTAGTGAGGTAGATTAGAGTAGCAAGCTTCCTTATATATCTAGGACCTTTTTATTTCATTTATTTGTATAAATGTCACTAATGTTTTTATATTTTTAACGTTCCAAATTCGAAAATCAAATCCTTCAAGTGATGTCTTTAATAAATACCGTCAAGCTATGCTGTCCACTAGGACAGTGAAAATCCTGCTCAATGTACTAACATTGAACAGGATTTTCATATCTATTATTCCATTGTCTGAGACTTAGGTTATCTAGACCTACTCCGATACCCTTCAATGCTTAGGTTACAGAGCGCTGTGACGCTTGATTGGCATTGATCTGTTTGCTTGGTCTGAATTACGTGCTGCTTGCAATCTGCTTTGGTAGGGTTAATAAATCTATTTTGTGATATAAATTTCGTAATTATATTTGAGAAAATTAAACACAATATGCGTTTATCTAGTGTTAGTCATAGTTATTCTATTGTAAATTATTTTTAATATTGCTTATAATTTATGAAATTAAATACAAAATAAATATAAAATTTGACTGATATTCAAAATATCCCGAGTTCAAAGAACTTTAAAACATGAAAGGATCTATCTAATGTCGGAAATATCTAACGGCCTATGAATTTGCGACTCTCGTACTTTCCCACAAACAAGTAAAACAGGACGCCGAGGGAAAACGAGTTATTTTATATTTATCATTTATCCGGCTTTACATCGAACTCTAGATAAACATTTGACAAACGGCACCGTTAAAATAATGTTGCCATAACTTCTCGCTTCCTTTGAAGTTACGGAAATCTAAATGTGTATCAATTTATCGCACGCCGAGTCTAGCATTAATAAAACTGGATTTACTGTAAATGTTGGTTTTTGTAGAAATTCTATAAATAAATCGTGTTTGATGTAGTTTCTTGTTATTTGTTAATATTTAAGGATTATCTACTGAATGATTATATAATTCTTTTCTACTTTTATATAAAAAAGATTCCAGTACATCGTTCATATTTTGAAAGTCTTACTAAAATTATTAATTTTTTTTTGTTAAACGAAACCTATTTACCTTAAAATCCACAAATTAAACCTACATCACTCCCGAAACAAAATGACAATCAAAAACACAGATTATTATAGATCATTAGATTACTCACACTAATTTATTATGCACGATATTTAGATCAAAAGTCGTTGGCATTTGCATCTGTGAGATACTAGTTTCGGCCTAGGTATTTAAAATGTCTCAAACGGGTAATGATGGTTGCTACAATTTTATTAGAAAGTTTATCCTGTTTTAAGTAAACATATACATATTATGTATAAATTAAAGAAGGCAGTAAAACGCCATAATTTACATAATGTAATTACAATTTAAGTTATATTAATGAACAATCTGCAACATCGAGTGTGTCTACCATAACATAAGCTCACGTGTATAACGAAAAGGGTAAGCAGATGTGTATCATGTGTACGTCCCGCCAAATTTACTAGTCTTATTTAAATTCTAGGCATATTTGTATGTTTTGACTCGCAAAATATACGAATTCTAATAGTATAGACGTGGGAATCGCACTCAGGACCGCACTGAGGCGCAACACATTCCATACACGCCTGTAAACCAATGAGGAAGTAATTTACTTGGCCTAGTCCTTAATTTATTCTATAGATTGATATTAACACGCAACATAATATTTCTAGAGCATGCAATACGAACTGTGGTCTCATAAATTATAATATTTACCGTAATTTGAAAATTACTCGTTCTTACAGTAAAATACGTAACTACAAGTAATAAGGAAACGCATCGGCCACATTAACGTATCCTCCTTTTCATCTCCGTTAACTACATGTCACTACTTTCACTATCTACGAGTATGTGCTCGAGCTTTATATGACATAATCTTATAATGCAGCTGTATCGCAATCGAGCCTTTTTTAGAAAAAAAAAACTTGCTCGAAACCGACCTCCTCGCAACATTCCAACAAGTTCTACGTATCTAAAAGGAAAATATAGTGCCAAACTTTTAACGTGTTTGATTATTCCTTTACAAGTATAAAGTCAGGCATGAAACACTTACGAGAAAACAAAACTCCGAGATCCTGGCCAGTTGAGAAAGAAAATAATAAAATATAATTAAAAAAAACTCACAAAAATAATCCGTCACCGGCGCTGGCAACACGCGAAAATTAAAAAGTTCGATATTTGAAACGCGTTTGAAAATGGAAGCGGTGTGCTCGGTATGCTTCGTACGACTGCGGAATCGTCGCCTGAGCAGGTGAATGTGGCGTCTCTCACCTCACCACTCTTGTTTCGCTAGCATTAACCACATTAAGAATGCAGCTGCTTATGTTTATTGGCGACGGTATATAATGCCTCCTTAAATTGGCAGGTGTATAACGTCACTTGTCGTGTGCATTGAACTTTGCGTCCCATTTGAATGGACTATTGTTATGCTCATGGCGTACGGGACGCGTCTCCCATATTTATTCGAGCTGTAACATAAAAATAATTTTGGAACCCGGTTACCAAAATTATTCGACGATAGAACAATATGAGCTATTTACATTTAAAGTAAAATTATATTAATAATTAAAATTATAGGCATACCTATATAGAATACGAAGAAGTGCTATTACTAATTTTAACACAAATCACCGATTATAAGAAATGTAACGGAACATTCGTTTTCCCGCATTATATTTGTATGTTAGTTGCGTGTTTTTTAAATTTCAATGGTAAAAAACGCCTTCAAATAAAATAAAATTGAAAAAAAAAAGATTGTTGAAAAGTAAAAGTTAATTTGTATAATGATAATATTTGATAAGATTTTTTTATATTCGCGTTGTAGAGCCATAAGGTTTTTTAAAATTATAACGTTATCTTCAAAGAGCATTACAAATAGCCTATAAATTTGGTGCTAAGTGACTTGATAGCCTACAATATTGAAGAAAGTGTAATAGTAGAGTCATGTAATGTTAATTACACTGATAAGACAATGAAAGTTGATAGTTACATGGCAAAATGCACATTACTGTAGTCATGGCAATGCAATGTAATGCAATCAGCCTTGTATTGTATACTGCCCACTGCTGAGCACGGGCCTTCACTACTACTGAGAGGGTTCAGGCCTTAGTCCTCTACGCTTGCCTAGTGCGGGTTGGCATACTTCACATACCCTCGAAATTCATATGGAGAATTCTCAGGTATTTAGGTTTCCTCACGATGTTTTCATTCACCGTTAAAGCGAACGATAATTGATAAACAATACACACACAACTTCGAAAAGTCAGAGGTGTCTGCCTTGGGTTCTGAACCTCCGGACATCGTCTCGGCAGACCGTTCCATTCCCAACTAGTCATAGCAATAGGAACAGCCAATTGCTAGTTCTAACTTTACAATAAAATAGCGCATATAAAGATTTTCTACATTCGTTTAAGTTTATGAGCTCATTGTTAATGGATAGTAAAGAAAAAGTCAAAGAAAGGATTAAAAACATTTGTCGGAGGATATGGAAGTAACGGTGAATGAAAGATTGCGGCTGATAAATATATATGGAGGATTTATGTGCATACTTCACAGACTTCTAGTAAGTTGAGATAAGGATGAGAGAGTTATGACCCTTAGTTCTAGATCTATACAATCCGCTGAAGGTTTTATGTTTTAGATGAGAGTCGATTATAATTTGCTAGCAATTGGCGTATATGGTAGCGCACACATGCCTGTTAATATATCTAACATAATATTTTTATTTCCAACTATTTATCATCGTCATCATCAGCCATTGACATTGTAGCCAGTGTAACTACTGGACATAACGAGACTTAACATCTTATGTCTCAGTAGAGTGCCACACAGTACTTTGCAACTCAAGGTGCTGGTTGGTGTTGCTACTGTTTATGGGCGGTCGTATCGCTTACCATCAGGCGATCGGCATGCTTATCTCGTCATTCTATGCAATAAAAAAAGCTACATGAAGTACACTATTGAACATGCCTCCCCCCCCCTAAAGATTTCTAGACGGATCTGTCAAAAGCGGCCTGCTTCGAGTGTGTTTTATACAAAAATAGCTTTCGCCCGCACGAAAGGTTTTTTCCCGGACAAAAGTCCCGCTATACATTTTCCCGGACCGAATTGTAAATCTAAACCATTCTCGAATCCACTTGAAGACACACAAAAAATTTCATTAAAATTGGTCCAGCCGTTTAGGAGTTCAGTGACATACACACGCACAGAAGAATTATACATAATAGATATATATTGGGTGAAAATTAAATCTCGGGGCAAATAATACTCTATTTGTTGCATCTCCATTTACCCTACAGTGACACAGGTAAGCGACGATAGCCAAGTTGGGAATGGAACGGTCTGCCGAGACAATGTCCGCAGGTTCAAAACCCAAGGCACACACCTCTGAATTTTCGAAGTTACGTGTGTATTGTTTATCAATTATCGTTCGCTTTAACGGTGAAGGAAAACATCGCGAGGAAACCTACATACCTGAGAATTCTCCATAAGAATCTCGAGGGTATGTGAAGTCTGCCAACCCGCACTAGGCCAGCGTGGTGGACTAAGGCCTAACCCCTCTCAGTAGTAGAGGAGGCCTGTGCTCAGCAGTGGGCAATATATAATACAGGGCTGATGATGATGATGACACAGGTGGTTACTTAAATAAAAATATTCAAAATATCCTCCGCAGACAATATGAAGCTCGTGTTACAACTTTTACTTAGCATTTATCGGTAAGACGATATAACTTTCCTTTTTAGTCATAAAGATTTATTTAAACATTGAATGTAACCGTTCGTAATATGACTAACGTGTTATTTGAAAAGTGATTTTAGAAACATGAGAGAAACTGCACTTGCTAGATTTTTTGTAATTTATTCTCTTTTCTTTCAACTTGCTAGTTGGAAAAAATTGTTAATTTGTGGGTGATTTTATCTGGATCAGTCTAGTCATCCAAAAGATTTTACAGGAGATAGGTTTACATCATGTAGGAAATCCGTGGTCAAATCCTGGATTGGGCTCTCCCAATCCATGATTTGACCAAGGATTTCCTAATATCCACCACTGACCTCTGTCAATGGTGGATATTATTATACCACGACTTGATAGCTCGCGGAAATTGACTCACCAAGATTTTAAACGGTTATAATATATTATTAATTTGAGACCAATAACTTATCAATCTATAGATCTAAATGTGATTGAAAGTTTCCTTAAGATTC
Source organism: Sphinx pinastri (assembly GCA_947568825.1). NCBI lineage: Eukaryota > Metazoa > Arthropoda > Insecta > Lepidoptera > Sphingidae > Sphinx > Sphinx pinastri. The sequence goes on from OX387615.1 coordinate 4,109,148, forward strand.
TGATAAACATAAAAAAGACCATGCAGAGTATCACATTAACCTGGGGCTCTTACTATAAAATCAAAAGATCTGTCATTTTTTTATTAAGATTACGAAGGTCTGTATAGAATTTTTCAGTATTTATTATCTAAAGTCCGCTATTTTGAAAGGTCAAGCTAATATGATAATATTTGTGTTTTTATTTAGTAACAAATAAGGGAATATAGCAATTTACATAATTATACTGTCTCAATGCCGCTTCGAGGCGACAGATTCGCCTGACGTCTAAACTAGTGCAAAATAAACCCAAATAGAATATAGAGTCAGTCGAAAAGAGACGTCCGCTTTTTGTATGGGTGCTGGGCCTCAAAATCTAACCAGGCTCAAACTTTAGGGATATTAAAGGCGCAAAATATGGAACTTAGATCCATTAAAAAAATATTTTTAGACCCCTTCATTCATAACCAACTTTTTAAACACTTTCATATTAAGTGTAGTTTTCAAGCCAAACAAAATTACATATATCTCAATATCGGTCATTAAAATTAAATGATTTATTGCAAAAGGCTAGTTTTCAGGAGTTCTCACCAAATATATATTAATTGTTTTGTTTAGAATTTCAGGTCCGTTTTGGACATGTCCTTTGGGTGTTAGTTTATTCACTTAACTAATTCTAAGGATACATAAGTATGGAACTAAGCAGGGCCGTTTTAATCATATTGGCCGCCAGAGCACGACAATCAGCCTACGCACTCCTTGGCAAGGAAAAATTGTCTCTTTCTTACAAGGGACAGACAGAACATTTTTGAACGCTTCTTTATCCGACTACCGTTTTTTTTTGCGGAGCTTGCACCCCCGTGTAAAGACGGCCCTGCCACTAATTAAGCCATCCCTAACTGATCCGAAATGAACCATTAGAAGTTACTAATAGATTCTAATGATCTGTGAAGCTTAGTCCTCTCTTGAGTAACGAAAATTGCCGGAAAATCCTGCCATTAGCTTTAAATACTAATTGATGCGAAATAACTTTACCGTTTCTTGGAAACCTAAGCATACATACGTGGGTGTATAGAAACGAATTATTTTGCATACCAATATTGGTTTCTCTTGGGTTATTGAAATATAAAGTCAATGACCCCCTAATTTCTTGGAAAGTCCCAGCCATCAGTCCTGTTGATGCATTCCTAAATAATAAATGGTATCCATTTCAAACGTGTTTTGCAAAATGTATCTAAAGTGTCTCCAACATCAATAAGTTATCGAACGGAGGAATATCGAAGATATTTATTACGACTGGTATGAGAGAACTGTCCAGCTTAATATTTCTTCTGCAAGTTTGTTTCTGTTTGAAGTGTTATAAGATAATAATCCTTTTTTTTCGGTTCGTTTGAAAATTCTCCGTCGATTATAATCAAAAACTAAATTTACCTCCAGTAAACCACAATTACAAACAAGAAATCAATATTAACAATAATTATTTCTTTATGTTTAACTTACCCGGTTAATCGGAAGATGGGTTATTAATTAATATTATCTATGTATCACTCAGAAATTACACAAACTAGATATTTTTATATAGTCGAAAAATACCCCTACACTTGTGAAAAACTGTTACTCCTAGTTTTTATAAGAAAACGAATAAAGATATTATTTCCATAAAATAGTACTAAAACGTAGCAATAGCACACGCATATCTTCATGCTATGATAAACCTTTTATTCAATTCATGTTTATACTGTATAACGGACCCTTTACATGAAAATAAGGAACGCGCGTGTATAGGAACCGTTATTTGTTAAGGACGTGAGTTATCGTTGAGAATCCTTAAATTTTTCTGTGTTTTGTACTATTTTGATACAGCTATTGTTGAAACCTTTGATTAATTATATACCTTGATAGAGTGACGCGCTGCAATGAAACTAAAACAAACAGGCCAACTTTTCTTAAGCTAGTACGCGTGACAGCTGTGTCATACGCTATCGCTGCATCATTCTGCGTATCCTTGTGTGTTTGCATAATGATACCAGTTATTACACGATTTCTATTAAAACAGGGAGAAAATTATATCCATGAAAAACAACAAAAATGAATTCACTCGAACTCATTTAGTGGGGAGCAATTCGCCTCTATTTTTTTCGACGCGTTTGAAACGTTCAGTGTCTATCTAGGTATATAATGAATCAAAGGTTGAAACTTTAGAATTTGAAGTTCCTAGCAAAGAACTTATTTTCAATCATATTTTGGGCAACATAAGATATATTAAATTTTTAACAAATTCAAGTCTTGGTTCCAAGTTCAAACTCGCATTGTCTTCGCACAGTTCTGCTCAATTCAAACGCTCATGTAAGCGTCACACACTCCGTTTTACACAAGTTTTAAACAACCCTTAATACTACTGTAGAATCCAATAATTTTCACTTATGAGTCAAGAATTCGGTATGCCTTCAGCGCGACGACCTTGGCACCAGACGCATCTGCCTCAAGGTCGCCGGGTGACTGCCTCGCCTCGCTTTGTATTGAGATTTTACTTACGTACTATAAAATAAACAACTTCGAACTATGTGTCACGTCTTAATATTATTTATTTATAAATTATACTTCATACTTGATGTGTACTTCTCTATAAGTCAACCTGAGAAGGCGCTGAGATACAAGAAGTGCGTAAATAAAAACAATATAAAAATTTATCAAATATCAAAATATTCTATAATTACTAGCTGACCTCACAAACGTTGTTTTGCCATCAGTTACCGACCGGGGTTAAAAATTGTTAAAAAAGTAGGGGTTGATCGTAGAAAGGTAACAATTTAGGGTTGTATTTATTTTTGAATGCTGTATCATAAAAAAATAGAAACATATAATTTTTACTAAAAAAATTAAGGCTTGGACCCTTAACATTTAGGGGTATGAAAAATAGATGTTGACCGATTCTCAGACCTACCCGATATGCACACAAAATTTCATGAAAATCGGTCGAGCCATTCAGGAGGAGTTTGGCAACAAACACCGCGACGCGAGAATTTTATATATTAGAAGATATGGAATTGTACGAAAAACAAAAGGTTGTTTTCGCAAATTCATGTTCCTGGTATCTATGCTGTGAAGCTAGAGGTCTTTTAATCATGGTGAGGACCCGGTACAAATATTATGTAGAATTTGTGTGTGTATTCATATTTTCTCATCCCAATGGTTACCGTGAGGGGAATGATTAAAGAATAAATGCTGCAAATCTTAAACTGACTCATAACTAAACTGAATTAAAAAAAAATGCCTTGACTAAAATTTTATGGTCTGATTTTAAAGTTCACTCAGCCAGTTAATTGGATTAACATATCTGAAATTTGTGTCTTAATATATCGCTGATTAGTATTCACGTATTCAGGCATTCCAAATATTTTGTTCATACAATTAAATTTCTTCTAAGTCCAAGGCCAGTGGCGTAACTATAGGGTGGCAGAGGTGGCAAAATGCCACGGGCCCCCGGCCGCCCCGACCCGCGAGCTCAGATATAACATAAAATTTTGATGGGGGGTGTGAATGTGACAATTTTTACCGGGGCCCCATGCAATGAATTTGCCACGGGCCTCAGATGATATAGTTACGCCACTGTCCAAGGCCATAATGAACCTTTAAACTGTCACTAACAGTAACTAGTATTCTATTAGGTACTTTTTATATTAGGTACTTATTAGGAATTAATGTTACTGGGATAAAAATCCCCCTGTGTACTTATCTGGGACTAGCTTTTGCGCGCGGCTCCGCCCGCGTGGAAAAGTTTTTCCGGGATAAAAATTAGCCTATAGCAATGTAGCTGGATGTAGTACGAGTAATGTAGCTTTTTTTTGTATTGAATGACGAGACGAGCATGCCGTTCGCCTGATGGTAAGCGATACGACCACCCATAAACAGTAGCAACATCATCCAGCACCTTGACTTACAAAGTACTGAGTGGCATTCCACTGCGCTCGTCATCCTGAGACATAAGATGTTAAGTCTCATTATGTCCGGTAGTTATACTGGCTACAATGTCCTTCAAACCGAAACACAACAGTGCATGCACACTGTTGCTTGGCGGTAGAAATAGACATTGCGGTGGTACCCACCCAGACGGCCTCTTACATAATGAGAGACCTACCACCAGCTTCCTATTAGTGAAAGAATTTTCAAAATCGGTCCAGTAGTTCCTGAGATTAGCGCGTTCAAACAAACAAACAAACTCTTCAGCTTTATAATATTAAGTATAGATTAAAAACCTTTGTCCTTTTTTATGGTTCAAGGTTACTGCTTACAAAATTTTAATAAAATCAGTTTAGTTGTTAAGCCGTAAAAGAGCTAGAGACAGACAGAGTTACTTTCGCACTTTTAATATTAAGTATGGAATTAGATGCGTTTTTAAGAAGATAATTAATTTCTCCAGTTCAATGACTACTTAATTGTTTTGGTCAACTTGATTCGATAAATTCGAGTAGTATCCAACGTACTTGGACCTTAAAATCTCTATTTTCTTTACGCCGTTAAATGATTTTAAGCCAATCCGGTCCATTATTATGGTAATTTCAAAGCTGTTTTATCCTGAAGTGACAGCCCTGGTAAATATAATAGTATAGTCCAAATATAATGTGGTCGACATAAGTGGTATCCTTCGACTGTTGCCAGAATTATGCCGGCCTGTCTAAGCTGACCGTAATATATTACACTTAACTTCATCCATAAAACATGAAGCTTACACCGAAAAATACATTAAAATTGGGTCGTATCCATTGGTCGTATCACTACTTTTAAGATGACTTGTAAAATCTCACATAGCCTTCGATTTAACTATGCAGTAAAAATTTGATGGATGTTACAAAATTCAATGTGTTATCGACATTTTTCTGTATTGCATCGTATATTTTATGGGGCGTTGATGTGTTAATAAATTTGATACAAGCGATCATGTTTCATGGAGGGAATAATGGAGTTTTATTGTGATAGATCGTGTTTGTAATTATCGTTATTGCCTATAGACTTAGGGCCTGTTTCACAGGTTTCAAGCTTTCATTAATTATATACCTAGATAGAGTGACGCGCTACAATGAAACTAAAACAAACAGGCCAACTTTTCTTAAGCTAGTATGCGTGACAGCTGTGCCATACGCTATCGCTGCATCATTCTGCGTATCCTTGTGTGCGCGCATAATTATACCAGTTATTACATGGTTTCTATTAAAACGGGAAGATAATTATATCCATGAAAAACAACGCGGGCAATAGATGGCCTCTATTTTTTTCGACGCGTTTGAAGAGTACAGTGTCTATCTAGCTATATAATTAATCAAAGGTTTCAAGTATTTTTTACTAGCTTTTGCCCGTGGCTCCGCCCGCGTGAATGAGTTTTCCCGGGATAAAAGTCCCGCTTTATAAAATATAATAATCCGGGATAAAAAGTAGCCTATGTGTTAATCCAAGATATAATCTACCCGTGTGTCAAATTTCATCGAAATCCGTTCAGTAGTTTTTGCGTGACAGAGTAACAAACATCTATACATCCATATATCCATACTTACAAACTTTCGCGTTTATAATATTAGTAGGATTTAACAGTTATCGCATGAAACACCTAGTGTACATAGTAAATACACATTTTATTACCATTTATTTGGAACATAAATAAGACTGTGACTTGTATGAGCAAGCGCAATTATTAAACGTTGTGTACTCTTTACATTTTAGAGAGATTATATTATTGTAATTATAATATATACATCTCATCTCATGTATTATATACATCTCAGGTATTTTCTCCGAGGTAAGAGTTCCTTGCAATAGATGCCATCGCTTATATATATTCATATCATATCATACCAGCCCTGTATTATATACTGCCCACTGCTGAGCATGGGCCTCCTCTACAACTGAGAGGGTTTAGGCCTTAGTCCACCACGCTGGCCTAGTGCGGGTTGGCGAACTTCACATATCTTCGAAATTTAGAGAACTTCTCAGGTATGCAGGTTTCCTCACGATGTTTTCCTTCACCGTTAAAGCGAGCGATAATTCACAAAAATACACACATAACTTTTTAGAAAAGTCAGAGGTGTGTGCCCTTGGGTTTTGAACCTGCGGACATTCGTCTCGGCAGTCCGTTCCACTCCCAACTAGGCTATCGCCGCTTCTCCATCGCTTCTATATATATCTAAGTGTATTAAAACTGTTGTGTTTCTTTTTGAAGAATACTAAAGTTGGTGTTACTTGTAACATACAACAGGGCGTCAAGCATGAAGCAGCGGCGTCCAAACTTTTGTAAATCAAAGTTTTGAGTGATGATAGTGTTAGGCGTGTGAAGCAAGCTACTACCTCGTCACCTCCTTCAGTTAGAAAAAAAATAAAAAGAATTAATCAAAAAGTTTTTATAGAAACTAAGCCTAAACCCTTTTAATGATATGTCGTGAAGGGCCTTTGAACCACAGACATTTATATACTAGGTACTAAAAATATAAAACCTGGCGTTGTTTCATCTTGAAACGGAGCGTCCACCCATCTTACTTAATGGTGTAACTACAAAGAAAACTTAAGCCCCGGCTAATGAGCCTTATAACTCAGTGACTTTGCCCAGCGAGGGCTTCTAAGATCTGCGGTATTTTAAAGCTCATAATATTTGAAAAAGTAGAGAGAAAACTATGATTTTAATAAAAAAAAACAATTAATATATTAAACAAAAGATATTTTTAACACAAAAACATATTGTGAAATTAAATAATTAATATTAACTTACTCACAATTTATTTTTTAATACCGAAGAAAATTAAAACCAATATTTCGTTATAGCGTATAAAGATTTCAGAAGAAACCAATTAATTCATAAGTGAAATAATTATTGAAGAATCATATTCTTGCAATAGTAAATTTGCATGTCGAAATTGTCAGCTCGCAAACATGCGCGCCCACACGCAACTTCTTTTGAGCACGCCGATAAGGCCCGGCGCTTATCAACTACTTTTTAAATCATTAAGTTGTCGCACGCAACATAATTGTTTTCAGAATATTGTGATAAAATATGTATATTTTGTATCCAACAGGTAATTAGGTAATAAAATTCAATATTCTTCAGACATTTGTGTAAAAATAATATAATAAAAATTGCAAACTATTTTTAAGCTGCATTTATGTAAAGTACACAATGTTGATACTATAGTCGTAACTAATCGGATTTGCATCGTTTTGGAACAGTAATTAGCAGCTGCTTTTTTTTCTGGACACACGACATTTTCGTCGCTCATGTGCGGCAGGCCTTGTTAACCTGTGCAACGCCCCCGGCTCGTTCAATCGTATTAATGAAGGCGAGTAAACTAACTAAACCAGTGTATGTTATTTTTTTGCACTGTATCTATAATTCGATGCGTAAAAATAACTAGTTATATCCCGCAAGCCCACATGTGAAGAATGCAGATTTTGAAACGCACGATATTAAACATGAACAAGTATAAAGAGGCAAAAAAGGTATATCATAGAGTTGTTATTGGACGGTATGTTTTAAAACTGTCAGTGTATTGTGATCATTAAAAAATAGTAGTATTATAACGGTTCTTTTGAGTCGAGACGTATCGATTAATAGTCGATTTTTCTCTCCTGAAATATATCTTTGCACCTGCTCTTATCCCACGATCATTCGCCGAGTGATTCATTGCCAATAACTTAAGAGGATTATTAGCTCTCTTTTCATATAAAATATCTACATATTTACACCATTGTATCACATACTGTGTACCTCTTGTTAATACGCATGATACAACGAAAAAGCGTTGTTTTGTTAAAAATATTACTTTACATTCAACGTAATCGAGATCAACGCAGATATAATTAAGAATGGAGTAATAAAAATAGCTTGGTTTATTTTTAGCGCAGTGTTGATAACATTTTGCTGTTGGATACGAATTTAACGGGAAGTATACTTCTTTAACACGGATTATTTATATTGTTTATGAGTTTTGTTCCTAATTAAAGCCTCCTCACTTCCCAATATTACACCTCGCCTCCCACTTCTCAATCTTAGGTGGTTTGGACCACAGTTCATAACTATTGTTTTTTTATATTGCTGGTGGATTTTTTAAAACAACAACGTGATGCTCATACTAACAAATCATTATCTTATATACAAAAAATACAATCGTAAAATATTCTGCGTACATACGTAAACATAACGAAGTAAACACAGCAATGACAATATTATAATTGACTTTCAAAATGCCCTCGTTTCGGATGCGGAGCGGTAACAAGCCCGCGCACTCGGAGTCGATCGCTCCTTCCTTTCTAAACGTAAGATTATCCAGACGCAAGGTCGCGCGTTAGTGTCCACTCAGCTTGTGGGCTGCCTTATGTCATAAACTGAACGGATTGGTAGTTTTGTTATTTTCGTAATATATGCGCTGAATGACGGCAAATTGGGCGAAAAAGTTATCAAGTAGAGACCATGACCAGCAAGCGCAGCGTTGGACGTCTGTGAACAGACGACTTAATAAAGGTCGCAGAAACAAGCTGGAAGCAGGCAGCTATTGAGAGCTCTGTCTAGAAACCTTTAGGGGAGGCATATTTTCAGCAGTGTACTTAATATGGCTAATGATGATGATGATGCGCTAAATCTATTTATTTAGGTGATTGAATAAATAGTTTTTTTTCTGACTTTTCGGATGGAAACGTACACATAACTAAAAATCGTTCCGCTTCGCAAACGTTTGATAAAGTTGAAATGTTGACAAAATAAAAAACTGATAAATGCCAATTACCCTGCTATGAAAAAATATTCGGCGCTATTGCTAATAATTATTTATGGTAGAGTTTTCCCAAATTTAAAAGAACCTTACGGCAGCCATTCGAAGCTAAATCTATAGGTCTACCAAAAAATAAATCTTCTTCCAGCTTTTTGTATATGTGAATATTAAAAAAAACTACCATAACTAGTTCTGATAGTGTAAAACATTGTACAACAACTCTGTAGACATATTGGTCTATAACATGAATGAGCACTCCAACCAGTATAGTAATAATAACTAACTAACGTCAAGTGCCAGCTTGTTGTTGCATTTTGAACCACTCTCTAACTTTCTTAATCAGTAATCGACAATGTTTTCCTATAACATCGAGTATCTGTTTTCTTCTGAAATTGTTTATGGTGAGATCATTTAACATCAGGTAATGTAATTTTTCGTTTTCGGACCTATGCTGTAAACAAATGAATGTGAATATCGCTTCTCCTCATCAATTGCACCAGCGCATCAAGTTCTCAACGCTACGTTAGCAGAAATGCCTTAAGCACTGCTTGGGAGTTTCCCATCATTGTGTACTGTTGTGGACACACCTTGGCCGAAATCTATTGCTAATGTACTAGCGGATGCGATGGCATGTCGATAACGTTTGAGACCTCTAGCTGCTAGACGAGGGTTCAAGGATATGTTTTCGTTATTAAAATGTCTTTTGCTAGGTTTATTGAGTTTTTAATGGTACCTAGTACTAGGTGGTGATAAGATGGAGAAGCCATTATCCATGTTAATAGATTAAAGTATCAATATACGATTTTATTTACTATGGATCAAGGGATACCTACAATTTTAAAAGAATATATTGGGAACCAGGGTTTCTTGCTTAAAAGTTATATGACCTACACAGAATATACCATTTACTTTATCTACTTACCTAACAAATTGCTACCAAAGTTTTTTTTTTATTGCATTGAATGACGAGACGAGCATGCCGTTCGCCTGATGGTAAGCGATACGACCACCCATAAAAAATAGCAACACCATCCAGCACCTTGACTTACAAAGTACTGTGTGGCATTCCACTGCGCTCGTCATCCTGAGATATAAGATGTTAAGTCTCATTATGTCCAGTAGTTACACGGGCTACAATATCCTTCAAACCGAAACACAACAGTGCATGCATACTGCTGCTTGGCGGTAGAAAAAGACATTGCGGTGGTACCCACCTAGACGGACTCTCACATATGAGAGACCTACCACCATTAAGGCTGCAATATCCTACACATAAAAGATTAATACTAAAGTACACAAGGACAGCCAAAGGAAATATTGAATTTGTCTTCTATCGCCGAGAGGAAACCTATTTGTCAGACAGTTCGTAAATGTTTGGCGGATATAGTTGAATTTATGTTTCCATTTTGCGGTTCCTGTGTTTGTGGAGCGGATGTTCTTACCGATTCGTAGCTCTGTGATTATTGTTTGGACGAGTCGTACTAAATTTATGGACCCACTTAAGTGTCTAAAAACCTAACATTTTACTTCTAATTTTAATGCAATCGTTGTATTCTTATAGGGTTAGCATATAGATCAAGTGGTCTGCAGATCAGTTTCTTTGGTTTTAATGAAATTTTTGAAGTCAGATGGGCCATTTACTTTAGCTACATCGCAGGTTGAGTATAGCTAGTTTAGACTATTTTGAGACGTATTGGTTGGTGTGAAGGGAATTAAATATCACGGCGGTGTGGAATCTTGTGATTGTAAGGGCACGTTGTTTCGTTTTTTGTATTCATTTTGCATGTAGATTCGCTAATGTTCAAGATGATGTGACATATTATTTTGATGATCATAAATGTTATGTATATTTTTTGTTTTATTGCATTGAATGACGAGACGAGCATGCCGTTCGCCTGATGGTAAGCGATACGACCACCCATAAACAATAGCAACACCATCCAGCACCTTGAGTTACAAAGCACTGTGTGGCATTCCACTGCGCTCGTCATCCTGAAACATAAGATGAATGTCCTACAAACCGAAACACAACAGTGCATGCACACTGCTGCTTGGCGGTAGAAATAGACACTGCGGTGGTACCCACCCAGACGGACTCTTACATGTACTCTTACATTTTGTTTGTACGATAGGGTATTTTTCAAAGACGACAATTATAGTTATAGAATTACTATCGAGAGAGGCCTGAAAGATTTAAGCAGTTAGCAAAATACACTAATATTATGCCTAAAGAGGTAAAGTTTTTAAGTTTCTGAGCTTCTTTGTAGGAAGTAATATTTGAAACTACAGAACCGATTTCGATGAAAATTGGTATCGACATCTTGGCAAGGACATAGGCTACTTTTTATCCTGAAAAATATAAAGCGGGACTTTTATCCTGGAAAACTTTTTCAGGCCAGCGGATCCGCGAGCAAAAGCTAGTACTAGTATTTAGTACTAGCTACTACTAATAGTATTTATTATGTTTATATATTTTTTCGTTAATTAGGTACTAATTATCTCATCATGGTAATATAGTTATAAGATTAAACATGTTCATAAATTATCCCTACCAGTAAAACAACTGTTTAAATGTTTATTGTATATACTCAGCCACATATTACATATACTCAGCCCAGAAGAAACAGAATTTTGAAACCTTGGATTACTCCAGGCTTATTACGCTGCATAGTAAATAGGGATAATTTACATAAAAAAGTAAAATGTAATCCTAATAATGATATACTAAAATTAACTTTTCGTAGATACAGGAATTACTGCAACAATCTTACTAAAAAACTAAAAAGACAGTTTGAAAAGAACTTACTAAAAGAAGCAGGTAATAATAGTAAAAAGCTTTGGAAGGTAATTAAATCAGTTACAAATAATCTCAAAAATCAAAATACTGCCAATGAACTGCTCACTGTTTCTCCCAACTCTTTAGAATCAATTAATCAAGTAAATGAATACTTTGTTGGAATTGGTAAGACGCTCGCAGAATCAAATTTAAAAAATAAGCAAGTTGTTGCCACAGTAACTGACGTCTCCGACCATTATATTAACTCCTTTGTTTTGATGCCCATTGACGAAGAAGAGGTTGGTCACCTAATTTTAGAACTCAAAATAGACAGTAGCGCTGGATGGGACAACATTTCTAATAAATTTTTAAAAGATTTCATGTATTTATTAGTTCCACCCATCACGCACATTTTTAAAAGATGTTTAGAACAGGGCATTTTTCCTGATTCTCTAAAGAAATCTATCGTCATACCAATTCATAAAGGTGGGGATAGGTGTAGTGTCAGTAACTTTAGGCCTATATCTATTTTGCCATCCTTGTCAAAAATATTGGAGAAACTAATAAACAAAAGACTGATTCATTATCTTGAAAATAATAATATTCTCTCTGCTAACCAATATGGTTTTCGATCTAAATTATCAACTGAAACTGCAGTACAAGAACTTACCACCACGGTTGCCAAGAACTTGGATAAGGGTAATAAATGCCTTGGAATATTTTTAGATTTGGCCAAGGCGTTTGATTCAATTTGTATCCCGATTTTAGTTGAAAAATTAGAAAAAATCGGAGTTCGAGGAACGCAGCTAAATCTATTCCATAGCTATCTTACTAATAGGACACAGCGAGTTAAAATTGGAGAATTACGCAGTATCGAACTCCCCGTTAAATATGGCGTTCCTCAGGGAAGTATTTTAGGTCCCACTCTTTTTTTAGTATTTATAAACGGGCTATGCAATTTGGATTTCCCCTATGGCCGAATAATCACATATGCAGACGACACTGCCTTACTTTTCTCTAGTGATACTTGGGAGAATACGTTTGAGATAGCACAGCACGGTCTAAATAAAGTTACAAAATGGTTAAATACTAACTATTTAACTTTAAATGTGCATAAGACCAAATACATCACCTTCTCTATCCGTAACAACTCTCAACCAATTGATAATTTATTTAAGTTAACTGTTCATTCCTGTTCTCCCCCTTTTGTTCAATGTGATTGCAATCCGCTTGAGCGGACTTCTACCATTAAATATCTAGGAATCTTATTAGATAATAACCTATCATATCGTTCACATATTGAGTTGCTCAGCGCTAGAGTAAGAAAGTTGCTTTATATTTTCAAAGACTTACGGCATATAGCAGAAACTAAACTACTAAAACAAGTTTACCTAGCGCTCTGTGAATCGATTCTTACTTATTGTATATCTTGCTGGGGGGGTTCCTCAAAATCTCTACTTATATCTTTAGAAATAGCTCAAAGAGCCATTTTAAAGGTATGCACATTTAAACCGTTTCTATACCCGACTACTCTCCTCTACGAGCATTGCGAGGTTCTTACTATAAGACAGCTTTTTCTTCAAAGTATAATTTTGAAACAGCATAATATTTTGTATTATGACCCTGTTCTTTCCAGTACTCTAAGAAGAAAAGATCTTGTATGCCCTCCGGTTAGAACTCACACGTCCTTTATTCATAAATTCTTTTATTTCTTAGGGCCATTTATTTATAATAAAGTAAATGGAAAATTAAATATACTTTCTAAAAATAAAGTAGCGTGTAAAGGTGCAGTCCGCTCCTGGTTGCAATCACTGACTTATTATGAAACGGAGGAACTTTTGAACATAACTGTTTAATTATATTATATATTCTATATAATATTGCCCTCGCAAACGAATAGAAACTCATTCACACTCACACACACACACACACACACACACACGCACACACACACCCCACGCACACACACACACACAGCGCACTCACACTACTCGCACACACAAGCACACTTGAATTTAATGTTAATAATATGATACAACTGAAAATTGTACAACCGGAATTTCGTTTCGTTTTTATTTTTATTTTTACAATTCTTTGTTATCGGTATACTTTGTAAATACATGTAATGATCAAAGTATGTTATAGTATCAACGACCGGAGGGTTGAGCATTACTTACCCTAAGTTACAGGGTTATAACCCTATTTTAGGAAGTAATGTGTCACCTGTCTACCTATAAAGTGTTTTTAGTACATACCTACCTACATATTGTATGACAAAATTGTAAACCGTTTTTGTGAAATAAAATTATTATTATTATTATTATTATTATTATTGCTTATGTACAGTCAGCCACATAAGTAGCTGAACAAACTCAAAACTTCAAATTGCCTCTACACTTTTGTGTTCTTACCAATTTTAATTTTTTCTTCACAAAAATAAAATAACGGTAATTGACTTTACTTCACACAAAGAAAAAAAAAATTACATGAAACTTAACACGTAGATGCGCTTTGAAATTTTGAATATGTTCAGCTAATTATGTGACTGACTGTACATCGCCTTGTCATTTATTTCCACAAGTTTTATTGGATTTTATTTTACGATATTTTTACAGCCAAAGCCGTCAAGTTATTTCGACAAGTGCTATCCCTTGTACTGCATACAAAGTTTCATCAACCGTAACATAATATGTATATGAGACAAAGGATTGTAAACACTGTGCATTAAGCGTGGTCATTACCGTTAGTTCCCGTCGGAGCCCACGAGACACATCGAACGACAGACGGCCAAATGTGCTCTCACAATAATCTCAAAGTTTTCACTCCGTTACAGTATACTTTAGAATTACTTGGAGACAATCTGCTATTGGAAAATTCTTTGTTTCTAGTTTTTTTACGACCGTAGTCTTCACTATGGCAATTTAAAGGTTGGAATTTTGTTAAGCCATAGTATAACATGACTACAATACCTAATTTTTAAAACCTTTTTATATGGCAGGGCTAAGTGACCACTGCAGTTAATGCTAAGCGGCACGGGTGTAGATATATCATTCGCATAAGGGGGTCCAAGGATACCTAAATGTCAGTGACGTAGCGTGGGTCGCCTCGTGACACAAGAAAACCTACTTTCAACAATAAGTCACGTATACAGCCCCCCCCCCCCCCCTCGCCTAAAGTTAACCCGTCAACGCCCGCTTATATATAGCTATAAGCTAATTTCCTTATATAAATGGACACTGGTGTCCACCGCGGGCGTCCAAGGATATGAGTACATGTTTTGTGGCCCGGGTCGGACTCCCCTTATATACCTACGCCCATGCTAAGCGGAGTCGGGTCCAGATAGTATTGATTGAAGAGAGATAATTATTTCTCGTTTCTACAAATGCAATACATAGCATAACGCCTTTTCAGGGGTAGACAATGGTGTAACATTGCTTTTTAGTTCTCGATTCCAATTATTATCGGTATAATTTTGTCCTTCAAGAATTCACATGTTTCATTTTCCAGCGCTAAAATAAAATAATAGCGCTGAGTAAATACAGTAATTAGCATTTTGGATAGTTTAATTAAAGCAGGAATGTGTGCACTACAACCTCTGGGATTAACTTTGCAGCGGCATTATGACAGTGCTTTTACAGTCTGCTGACAGGCGAAAACTAAATGAGCTCGCGGTGTCTCTCACAACGGTATTGTCGAAATATTATTTGTGCAATTTCTTTTTGGCTTTGTTGTTTGAAAATAGAAGCAATTCGTCTGATGAATTTAAAATTAGACTTGAAAAAATTGGTATTAGGTTGAGATTTATATCTCTTTATTTGGAATGTTCCTTTTTACATTTTTATATATACCTACGAGAGTGGACGATAGCCTAGTTGGGAATGGAACGGTCTGCCGAGACAATGTCCGGAGGTTCAAAACCCAAGGCACACACCTCTGACTTTTCAAAGTTACGCGTGTATTGTTTATCAATTATTTTCCTTAGGTTTAACGGTGAAGGAAAACATCGTGAGGAAACCTACATACCTGAGGATTCTCCATAAGAATCTCGAGGGTATGTGAAGTCTGCCAACCCGCACTAGGCCAGCGTAGTGTACTAAGGCCTAACCCCACTCTCAGTAGTAGAAGCATGTGCTCAGCAGTGGACAGTACCTATATAATAGAGGGCTCATGGCATGTATACCTACTAAAAATAACATAAAAATATAAAAAAGTGAATCACCTACCGATGGCGAGGCTCAAGACCCAAGCCACCGGTGGTCAGGGATTCATAGTGAGGAATCTCCTCACAATGCGTGCCGTGACCAGAAGTACTGCTTTCTGTATCTGGCTCTTGGCGCAACGATCCACTGAGAGCCTCTGGAGGTGTTGGTCGAGACTCTATGGTATCAACTCATGAGCAGAAACGACAATCAGAACAATAATTGTGGAGTCCACATCCCACATGTCAGCAACCTCGTGTGCCAAATCTAAATATTTAGGTTGAGATTATTGTGAAGATAGTGATTGAATCCCTTTCTTATAATCCCTATTCTTTAAGGCCAGCGTTGCATTGTATGGTCGTTTTTTATACGAGCATACTGAAGTGACCCCACTGCATCTGATGGGATGGAGTCGAGACAGAGTGTCGACACCGAACTCCGGACCAGGGAGATGAAAATACTTCTTTAGCGGTCCTCCGACGCGAGGACTCTTGGGTCATAATATTACTAGGTGTTTAAACGACAAAGACACTTATTATTTTACTTTTTAGAGGGTTTTCGTGTCGTGGGTTATTTAAATGAAAATTTAATTTTTATTCGTATTATCTTCTGTACCATATAAAATATTGTAATACAAAATTGCAGAGGAAATTCTCTTTCGTATTATTTTCAGAAACACATAAAATGTATAAATAATGTATAAGATAAAACATAGGAATCTATACTAATACGTCGGTATGTCTATATAATATTGTAGACGTTTATTGTCGGTGGATATCATTTATCTTAAGGTGTCCTATTCGCTCGTTTGCTGTCATCATCATCATCATCATTATCAGCCGCATGACGTCCACTGCTGAAGTTAGGCCTCCTCTAAAGAATTCCAGACGGACCTGTCAAAAGCGGCCCGCATCCAGCGTGTTCCTGCGACCTTTATCAAGTCGTCTGTCGTTTGCTGTCCTATATGCAAAAAAAAACAGAATTTATTGAAAGGCTGGCCAATATGCTCCAGACAAGTATTATCTATATCTACAGCATAACTCCCCCATTTACCCAATGCATACGATGCGTATGATTTAAGGTCATGACTAAGCGATGGCGACAAGAAGCTGTTGTATTCTCCCTTCCCCCTACTATTTATTGTATATGATGGTCGGGTAATCCTTCTTTACATTCTTAGTTCTTCTACGCCCAATCATGAAGAGATGCCATTATATAGCGACTTTAATTAATTATTTTGTCAGCACAAAAACTACTACAGGCTCTTCGAATCCGAACTAATACGGTATTGTGTATTTCGAACCGAATTTCGTATTCACCGTTCGATCTCGTAATAACTTTGTTAGTTTCCGTCGCAGTTCCACTTGATTTTCTTC
Organism: Sphinx pinastri; assembly: GCA_947568825.1. Taxonomy (NCBI): domain Eukaryota; kingdom Metazoa; phylum Arthropoda; class Insecta; order Lepidoptera; family Sphingidae; genus Sphinx; species Sphinx pinastri. The sequence continues at coordinate 4,126,222 of OX387615.1, forward strand.
GGGATCCATCAATTTAGATTTGGTGACATCACACCAGCGTCTAGTACTTTAATATTCCTAACTGAGTAACACTAGAGGATTAATTGGAATAGGACTTTAAAGCAGTTTATTGGATTGAATTTGAAATACGTATTGGATGTGCGGTATGGTTTGAGCGACGTATGGTGGCGTTGTATTCTGTTAAAATGATTTTGATATGTACAATTTTAAATAAGTATTTTAGACACTATTGACAGCTTATTATCTGTTTCAAGAACAGAGAAATGATACGATATTATTGTTTATAGTCGCGATCTTAGAATCACATCTATATTTCACACACACACACACACACACACACGCACACACTCACGCCTTCATATCCCCAAAGGGGTAGGGAGATGCGCAACTAGTGCACCCACTTTTCACTGTGCGTATTCCATCCCTCATGTATACACCCCCTTCTTCACTTCATATATCTCTCACAATCAGTGTAGGTTGTCTGGAAGAGATCGCTTTTTAGCGATAAGACCGCCTATTGTCGCACGATTCAGTTCTAAATCTATTTTTTATTTATTTAATTTTTGTGTAATGTGGTGTGCAATAAAGTGTTTTCATTCATTCATTCATTCATTCATCCCATGATATGAAAGGGGGCGAGCCTATCGCCACATAGGGCACAGTTTTCAGACTCCGGGCTGATACTGAGTAGAAAACCCAATATCACTTTGCCCGACCCGGGGATCAAACCCGAGAACGCAGTACTGCAGTCGTACCATTATATTTTCAACTACGCTACTATATTTATAATATTTAAGTGTTTAATTACTACGTATTAGACTCTATATTTTCAGCCCAGTCAACCATAACACGCATCTTTACAACACAATGTATCACGTAGTTCGTTAACCACATTTCCTGTTTCTCTGATTAATCGAAGTTAATTTTAAGAGCAATTATTATCGGTTAACAAGTGAGATTATTATCTTTTTTGTTATTCCACACGTACGTTTGTGAGCCAACGAAGCGTACTAGAGAAAGTAATTTACGAGCCGACTTCTAATTACGATCGAATATGTTCTATGGTGCGAAATACTGTTTTACTAATAGTATATTTAAACTGGGCACACTTTGGATACGAATTTAAGTCGTGTGTACGAATGTGTCCTACGAATTGAGCGCATATTGGATGCGTTTTATGTCCGTTATTATCAGTTGTTGCTTTTATTTATGGGTAAAACAAGTCTTTTTTGGATAGGTCATAGGATTACGCATTAATATCGAACGGCATCCATGTTTGGACTATGTGACTAGAACTATGTAAATGCTCGAGCTGGTGCTTAAGCCCTGTAGTATTTAGAGCGACGAGAAATTTCGTGCGGGAACGTACGAACTCGGACGACAAAATTGCGCACGAAAACGCATTCTAAGTACAATTATAGCCATATGTTTAATTGTAAAAATATTGACTGATGTTGTAAGGGCATAAATGTTATAAGGGATGGACGTATTTTTTTTTATAATTTATAACTCTTAAGGACACAATTTTTTATGCTGGAATAACGATATTTGAATAATTTCTTGAAATATTAAATAGCTATGTTTACAAATAGCGGAATTCTCTTTTAGGATAAAATACCCTATATTTCCATGATGTAATATTCATGTTTATAAATGATAAAATTATTCCCTCAGGATACAGGAGAGCTTATATTATGTATATAATTCGGCCTATTTTCCCCAAATAGTCGAATCGCATTAAATATTGCCCAACACCAAACATTCCCCAAACTTGGATCACGTATCAGCAGTTAAGACTAGCCGTCGATCTCTCATCGGATTAGTGAACTTTTCAGATCAACTTAGTTGTTTTAGTCAGAACGCCCATTTGGTTTGTATTTTGTATTTTTATGTCTGAAATAATATCCTGGTTTGTGTTATTATTATGGTTACAATAATACCTAATATGTTTCTGTGCCCATTTGAAGGTTTCATATCAAAAGTTGACATAAAATAGATGAACATACATACATACACTCATGCCTTTTATCCCCGAAGGGGTAGGCAGAAGCGCAACTAATGCACCCACTTATAGCCGTGCGTATTCCGTCCCATGATGTGATAGAGGGCAAGCCTATCGCCATATCGGGCACAACTTCCATACTCCGGGCTGATACTGAATAGAAAAATCCAATATCACTTTGCCCGACCCAGGGATCGAACCCGAGACCTCAGCATTGCAGTCGTACCGTAATACAACTACGCCACCGAGGCAGTCAGAGCAGCACAAAGCAGATTCTCATGTTTTATTAACTTCTTAGTAAGTAAGAGTAACCCGTAGACAATGTTAGGTACATTCTTTTTGTTTTAATCATTATTGAACGCAGTTTTATTTTTGCTAAAATATCATTTCATTACTTCTTCAGCTGGAAACCAGCAACTACAAATACAATTTATAGCAATGAAAGATTTTATATTGCCGTGTTGCGCCTGCATTGGAAATGAGAGTAATAAATCACGTACGCGAGGTTATTGCATTTTGCTCGGTTTAACAGGCAGACGCTTGTTGAGCGGCACATACTTAATACAATGTAAATTTAATTATTAATAATACTATGATAAATATTTTGTCGCCAAAACGTGCCGTTGATATTAAAATGCATCCCCATTTCAACAGTCACTAATAATGTATTTATTAGAGGCACATCTTACGGCAAAGGTGCTTAGAACTAATCCCAGGCAAAAATTTAATATCAATAAATGGATCTTGCACCATTCTTAAATCTAAAAATATACTCGTGTTGCCCGAATTGGACACCAAATCCTAGAATTTATGGTTAAATGCAGACAAGAATTTGTCATATCAAAATATATTCAATTTATTGCCACCTTTAAAGGTAATTTGAATGAATAACTGAATTGTAAACGTATTGTATGTTCAGGATTTATATATGATTTATAAGCAGGTGTCGGTTGAAAACGTCGGTAATAATAGGTTCTGCTTGGCCCAAGGTCGGGACCCTGTCATTGGGAATCCATTCATTTTAACAATAGCATCGTGTAGGAGCGCCACATTTGCAGTTCATATTGGATTTTTATTAACAAAACCGTTTAGGGTTTACAAATGAATATTATATTTTTTTTTATTAATTGATTACATTTATTTCTCATTGTTTTTTTTATTAATAAATGAATGTGTGAAATAGATGAAACTGTAACTTTTTACGTATAAAAACCATGATTGTGTATCGTCCTTCTTGAGTAGGTAATGAAATATTGTGGATAGGAATATGTTAAATAATTAGCAACTCCTACAAAATTATATAGAACTGTTAGATTACAAAGTAACTTTAGTGAAGGTAACTGTTACTTAAATTTCGAATGATTTTTGTCCGTAATCTTGACTTAAATTTGGCCAATGTAGCCTTAATGTAAAATTATGTCGTTCAAACGGAAAGAATGTACCTACCTAATAGGTACATTGAATTATTATTGTACATTTGTGGAAATTAGGTTATGGGTGCTATATGTGTGCTTTGATCCCGCAGTTTATTTGGCTCAAGGCTTACCTTTACGTATTGGATTTAAATAATGCTTTTTGCAGGTTATGAAGCAAAGCTTTTGCTGCGATTTATCATTTTCTTTTTTCTTTTGGTAACTCCCTATTCTTTGCCAGTATTTTTTTACTATTAAGTATTGTGCTAAGAAACGTTGATTGGGAATTTTTCGCTATGAAGTTTTCCGGGAAATAGTCAGTACTTACGTTTAGGCGAATGTTAGACATTAAAATTAAACAAAACTGCCTACGACTGCCTCGGTAGCGTAGTTGTATTACGGTACGACTGCAATGGTGAGGTCACGGGTTCGATCCCCGAGTCGGGAAAAATGATATTTGTATCAGTATCAGTTGGAGTCTGGAATTTGTGCCCGATATGGCGATAGACTCGCCCCTATCACAATATCATGAGACGGAATACGCACGACACAAAGTGGGTTCATTAGCTGCGCCTCTGCCTACCCCTTCAGGGGATCAAATCTAACAGCTCAAATGATAGGACCCTTTAAAATTTTATCCGTGGTGCTTTACATCTGGCTTTTCCAGTTGTAAAAGTCTCAATAATTAAGGTTAAATACCTTTTTAGTTCATTATTTTGTCTCCCGCTTTGCTATGGAGGGAAGTGGAAAAAAAATATATTTCTAACTCCTCCCTATTCTTCTATTTGATTAACTTCGTTGCGGGTTAAGACTAATTAGCGTTCCCAGAGACTCGCCGAGCTTCACCGCTCGGTGTCATAAAATGCGTGCCACTGCCGATCCTGGCTTACAGGAGTTGCAGTGGCGGGTGTGAGGGCGGGATAGTCTCGTACCCCTTCAGGGATAAAAGGCGTGAGTGTGGGCAAAATCCGTAATAGTAGTTTAATTATAGGGGAAACTTCGTTGATTAGGATTACATGAATATTTTTAGCATCCCGTCACGCATGTGTCCCGGAAATGGCAGAAGAGATGAATTTATAGTACCCGCAGTCTCATACAATACGGGACGAAGCTGTCACCGTGGCTGTCACAATGCCGCACACGAATGCAATAATATATCATGATTATGGAACCGAAGTAACAAAATCATTAATCTTCAAGCTACAAAAATGTTTAGAATTGTTTGTTGCCAAAATACGAGGTTTTTATCCAACAGCTTGGCCTTCAACGAGAACATATTTTATTGTAGAAATGTAACCGCAGAAAGAAACGAGTCGAATGCTACGACAATAAATAAAGTGTAGAACAATGTAAAAACACCATTATACGCGGTGTCAGATGGCTTGGCGATCTCAAATTGCCTGAATATAAGTTTGTCGTTTATGGAATGCTAGATTTTGTTTTCCACTACGCCTGTATTAGTGCTACGCTTGTATAGAATACGGTTTGTGGGCTATGATTTTTTGGAGGTTCGCTCTTACTCCGAAACCATTTCATTAAAAAGCCGCGTAAGTGATGTCGTAAAAGTCAAACAGACAGAGAAACTTTAATAGGCGCACCAAAGAATTGTAGAATTTAACAGTAAACAATTATGTTTTAATACACGCAGGATTTACCTACAACAATAAAATTAATATGCCTGATGCCACATACTACTACTAAATTCCTATATTATCCTCACAAATTTCTATATTATTTTTATTCCCATTGTAAAAACATAAAAAATGGTTCACTGCGTGATCCATAAATAAATGTCGGTGTTTATTATTTACAAGGACGTGGAGATTCCCTTTGTGTCGTGACGTAGTGTCCCTTTCCGCTTCTCTGCATTGAAATTGTGCTCGCTGACCTTCGTATTTTATCTGTATTTCACATATTTAACGTTTATTCTGCAATATATTACCAACTCTGATTTAGAGCTAGGAGTTACTCGCAGCTCTGCTCACGCTGAGCAGTAGCACCTCTGAAAGTTAGTGCAAACAAAGTTACCAACTTACCATCAGGCTGTTTGCCAGGTGGACCGTTGCTCGTCTGCTTGCGTCCTTAAAAAAGTTAATTATAATTATCGCACTTCATCAGGAAATCATCGTAACTGACATTTCAATCACTTTTGCAAATCATCTTTTTTCTTTATTAACTCTATAATATTTGTGGTACATTTCCAGTATTTTTATAGAACGGTTATTTTTGTAACTAAATACTGCAAATATACCATAAATATTTTAGAATTAATAAATAAAAAAGACTAGCAAAATGTGCGAAATGTCGGTTACGATGTTCTTCCTGAAAAGGCTCGATATTTAGATGCATCATTATTTTATTGTTCTTTCTTTGCATCTTTTACAGACACTAACCTAGGTCCACCCTTATATCGCTTGCATTTCACCCGCTCTTGTTATAGTTTTTATAGAACCAAAACTATTGTTATTTTTTTAAAACGGCGTTCGCTATTCAAACAAATGCAAGCACGGGATAGTTTTTCAAAAAAACCTGTTGTGTACGTTGTCTTTTTACACGGAATTTGACTACAACCCTTGTGAAAAGCTATCTGCGACAGCTTTCATACTTTCCTTTTATAGCAAGCACGTGCATGCGCATGGTTCATTAATTGTTCAAGCGGTGCCTTTTATTTACATGCAATGCAATGCAATCAGCCCTATATTATATACTGCCCACTGCTGAGCACGGGTCTCCTCTACTACAGAGAGGGGTCAGGCCTTAGTCCACCACGCTGACCTAGTGCGGGTTGGCAGACCTCACATACCCTCAGTTGGCAGACCGTTCCATTCCCAACTAGGCTATCGTACACTTACATTTTATTTACATAAAATACCATAAAAATACAATAAAATACCAAATAGATGCATGCCTTTAAATCAATTGTTTTTGAATAGTAATTGATTTAATCATCATTACGCAACAAAAATGTTAATGACAGTAATTTTGTATTTAGAGGTGCTCCCACACAGCAGTTATATAACGTTATAAAACATTGTGTAGCACGATAACATTTTATATCAGTGTGTAACATTTTGCTACATGTTAAGAATGTTATATGTTATAAACTCTCCCACACTGGTTCAACTTGTTGTATAACATCGTATAACAGTAACCATCAGCTTGGGTCTGCCTTTCGAGGAAGCTGGTAGTAGCTCTAAAATGGAGGTAGTGCTTATTGGTTTGGCTTTTATTTTTTGTTTGAAAAAAAGAAAATAGAAATGGCGCTCTTATTGGATGCGTCGAACTTTGAAAGCGAGAGAAAAGTACAGTGCAACCGAAAATTTAGAGGATTTGGGTATTGATGGTTGATGATATGATAGATGATGTTATATCGTGTTGTAATTAGTTTCTTTTATATTTTTTTTATTGCATTGAATCTCACGAGACGAGCATGCCGTTCGCCTGGTGGTAAGCGATACGACCACCCATAAACAGTAGCAACACCATCCAGCACCTTGAGTTACAAAGTACTGTGTGGCATTCCACTGCGCTCGTCATCCTGAGACATAAGATGTTAAGTCTCATTATGTCCAGTAGTTACACTGGCTATAATGTCCTTCAAACCGAAACACAACAGTGCATGCACACTGCTGCTTGGCGGTAGAAATAGACATTGCGGTGGTACCCACCCAGACGGACTCTTACATATGAGAGACCTACCACCAGTTGTATAACATCACTAACAATTTATAACTTTTGTTACAATTTGTTAAAAAACTGTTGTTAAAAACAACAAATGTTACGCAACATTCTCTAAAGTTTTATAACTGCTGTGTGGGAAGCAATTTATGGATTACATAATTTATAGATGAAAATATTTCTTTTCTTTCTCTATACTCTTGGCTTTGTGCCCTTACAATGATAATGGCGACTAGTTTCCATTTCGAATTACGTAGCCTACTTGATATCGCATATTAATTTATGGTGTAGTGATAAATAAGTAAATGTTGATGAGCTAAGCTACTGAACTACATAATATTATTTGAGGAAAGTTTTATTACATGCTTTAGAATCGAACGTAAATCAATATAGGTAAGTACTAAGATATTTTTCATATTCGTAGGTACAGTCAGCCACATAAGTAGCTTAACAAATTCAAAACTTCAAATCGCCCATACACTTCTCTGTTCTTACTAAGTTTCGTTTTCTCTTCACAAAAATAAAATAAAAAGGATTTATTTTACTTCACACAAAGAAAAAATGTTTTAATTGAACTGAACGCGTATTGGTGATTTGCAATTTTGTATTTGTTTAGCCACTTATGTGGCTGATTGTACATACAAAAAGCTACAGTAATGTTACTTACAAAGCATTGCACAATATAAAATATTATAATGATGAAACTTCCAATACTTATATTTAGGTGCATACTTATATCAAGAGCATCGAAAAAATATCGTGTTAGATATTTTTATTTATTTGTTTTAATCCTATCTTACTAATCTATACTAATATATAAAGCGGAAGAGTTTGTTTGTTTGTTTGTTTGTTTGAACGCGCTAATCTCAGGAACTACTAGACCGATTTTGAAAATTCTTTCACAAATAGGAAGCTACATTACTCCTGAGTGCTATAGGCTACTTTTTATCCCGGAAAAACTTTTCCACGCGGGCGGAGCCGCGCGCATATATTATAAATGCGAAAGTTTGTGAAACTGTTTGGATGCATTTGCTCCCTTGGAAAATAATAGATATATTTAATCTGTATCCTTGTGTGCGCGCATAATGATATTAGTTATTACATGGTTTCTATTAAAATGGGGAGAAAATTATATCCATGAAAAACAATAAAATTCAATTCACTCGAACTCATTTAGTGGGGAACAATCCGCCTCTATTTTTTTGGACGCTTTTGAAACGTTCAGTGTCTATTAATCAAAGGATCAACTAATATAATTTTAAACGAGACAATGAAACACATTTAAACTATATCTAACCAATTTTGAGTCATCCCGTTACCCGGCCCGAATATTGATCCAACAGTAATTTTAACTTGATAAGCTTTACTATTGTTCAGGCAGAGAAACAATGGATTTGTCCTTCCAATAATTTGATGAGTACAATGGAAAAGCTCTCACTGATAAAGGCTCTATTAGTGCTTTGTTGTTTATGCCTAAAATTTAAATATCTTACAAATATTTTTGTTTAATCAATCAATCAATCATCAATCATCATCAGCCCGTTGCAGTCCATTGCTGGACAATTTTGGTTAATGCGCCTTTATAAATAATGTAGTGCATTTAAAATAATTCGGAAGGCTTCGGCAGTACTTTGTAATTCAAGGTGCTGGATGGTGTTGCTACTGTTTATGGTTATATATGGTATCGCTTACCATCAGGCGAACGGCATGCTCGTCTCGCCATCCAATGCAATAAAACAAAAAAAAGGCTTTTTTAAATGCGAAAGTTTGTGAAAATATTTTGACGTTACAAGTAAACACAGAAATAACTAAAGGGATTAGGATGAAATGTACCACACGGGTAGATAATTTGGACAGACGACTTGATAAAGGTCGCAAGAACACGCTGGATGCGGACCGCATTTGACAGATCCGTCTGGAAATCTTTAAGGGAGGCCTATGTTCAGCAATGGACGTCATGTGGCTGATGATGATGATGATGATTAACACATAGGCTACTTTTTGTCCCGGTAATTTTGTCCCATGGGAAATAATGGATATTTTAAATCTGATTTTTAAGCAGATGGCGCTGGAGTCGTGCTGCGTTTTAGGGCCTATTGTTGTGGGAAAGGCTTTTCACACGGGGAAAGCTAAGAGCAACATCTAGTACTTACTAACAATAATACTGTACTGGTTTCTTTTTTAAGAATTTCACGTTTATTTATTTGTAGTAATCTAGGCGGTGGCGTAGTTGTATTACGGTACGACTGCAAGGCTGAGGTCTCGGGTTCGATCCCCGGGTCGGGCAAAGTGATATTGGATTTTTCTATTCAGTATCAGCTCGGAGTCTGGAATTTGTGCCCGATATGGCGATAGGCTCGCCCCCTATCACATCATGAGACGGAATACACTTGGCGAAAAGTGGGTGCACTAGTTGCGCCTCTGCCTACCCCTTCGGGGATAAAAGGCGTGAGCATGCGCGTTAATTCATAACACCAAAAACACGCATTTTTGTTAACATTTCCTCGTCTATAAATGGAATAACGGTACATTTCGACCTCTATAAGCGGGTGCCTCTGTAAACGAGACAACTATAATTTTAAACCTGTCTTGGGAAACTGGATAAATGAAAACCTCCTTAAATGGTACAAATCCTTGGTCCCTTGAGATCCCAATTAACCAGGTTTCACTGTATATATAATTTTTCTGTACGCGTGTATGTCACTGAACTCCTCCTAAACGGCTGGACCGATTTTAATGTTTTTTGAGTGTCTCAGATGGATTCGAGAAAGTTTTACATTTACAACTCGGTCCTGAAAAATGTATAGCGGGACTTGTATTCAGGAAAAACCTTTCGTGCGGGCTACGCCGCGGGCAAAAGCTAGTATTACTATATAAGCAAAGCGAGGATAGGAGTTAATATTTAAAATCAAATACATAATATACTATGTAGCTATAATTATGAAAATTCGTTCGAGTTGAAATATAAATGCTGAATGCATGTCTTATACTATTATGCTACTCCAAATCCTACTTAATATTATAAATGCGAAACTTTGTAACTATGGATGTCTGGATGTATGGATGTTTGTTACTCTTTCACGCAAAATCTACTGAACGGATTTCGATGAAATTTGGCACTCGGGTAGATTATGTCCTGGATTAACACATAGGCTACTTTTTATCCCGAAGAAATAGGAAAACGGGGCCTGACAGGCTATAAAATACGTATCGTATCCGATAGCGCTGCGGTATTACGAGCCCTAGACAGCAAGATTATCCAGTCAGGACTCATACTAGAGTGCCACCAAGCACTGGAGGGTATAGCCAAAACAAATTCAGTCACCCTACAGTGGATTAAGGGGCACAGTGGCTCTCTAGGCAACGACGCAGCCGATGAGCTGGCTAAAAGAGGTCCAAACCAATAATGCCGCTGCCCTTTAACCAGCTGAGAACGTGGTTGCGTCACAGAACGCGAAAACAACACGCGGATCAATGGGCAAATATCAGTACATGTAGACAATCCCGGGCAGCCTTGCCATACCCGGATCTACGTCTGACTAATCGCCTTCTATCTCTGAACAGGGCATCCCTACGCATAGTTGTAGGCACCATTACTGGACACTGCCCACTAAACAAACATTTGTATGTTCTAGGTATGACTGACAGCCCCCTATGTAGGGGATGTCTGTTGGTCGATGAAACAGCTGCTCACGTCATCCTGGAATGCGAAGGTGTAGCTGCACAACGGGCAGAAATTCTCGACTCACCGAGGTCACTCCGAGAAGCCTGTGGAGAAACCAAGAAGATCCTGCGCTTCTGGTCGGAGTTAGGCTGGCTTGATCCATAGCTGGCATGCATGTCACGCACAATGGCCTGACACTTTACGGGCTAAGTGCGGGAAAAGGAGCCCACAACCAATACCAATACCAATACCAATCCCGAAGAAATATAAAGCGGCACTTTTATCTCGGGATAACTCATCCACGCGGGCGGAGCCGTGGGCAAAGGCAACTCAATAATACAATTTAAAAATAAACTCTAATATCTGCCATATTAAAAAAGCGCGACAGTTTTTATTGAGCAGAATGTTTAGCTAAATATATTATAATTTTTTACATACAATTTAAACATCTGTGACTCCGTAGTACGTGGACATTGATATATACCGTCTAGACATATTAAAATGTTTTACGTGATCGTGTCTGCGGGTAGCCGGTATTTGCTTCCAATTTTGATGTAATGTTTTAATCCTTTTGTTTGTACTTTCCGTGAGTGTTCGGGAAAGTTTTGTTAAGTAGGGTTTGCAAAAATGACTTGTAGGATAGACAGCAAATATCTTGAACAGACCACCCCATCCCCCCATGTTCAAGATGTTTACTGGCTATTATAGTCTGCAATTAAGACTGTCTGGGAAATTCGATTTGTAATTATTAATTTTAGGTGTATCACTGGTTGTATTTGTTTTTGTTTTAGGGGGGCAATCGAGCATACGGTTCACTTGATCGTAAGTGATTATCGCCGCCCATGAAAATCTGGCATACTATCTTTATCCCACTCCATTTCATTTCGGAGCAACTCTTGTTGCAGAAATGTTTTGGCTTCGAAAATATTATCCACTAGATATTACTCACGGCTCCGCCCGCGTGTAAAAGATTTTCCGGGATAAAAGTCCCGCTTTATATTTTCTCGGGATAAAAAGTTTCCTATTTCTCAGGCTCTAGACTATCTGTGTACCAAATTTCATTTGAATCGGTTCAGTAGTTGTGGCGTGAAAGTGCGACAGACAGACATACAAAGTTACTTTCGTATTTATAATATTAGTAAGGATGACAAAATCGGGAAATCGCAAATGAAAAACATATTTTAATAGCTGTAATAGCTGAACAAATAGCGTTAAGTTTAATTGTGTGAAGTAAAGAAAATCCCTTTATTTATTTCTGAAAAGAGAAAATTAGTAGAAACACAGAAGTGTACAGTACCTACTTAAATTATAGGTTCAAAAAGTGACATTATAGACTGCATTGATAGTTTCAATACGCTTTACTAACCAAACAGTATTAACCAATTTATTAATTTTTATTATTTATTTATTAACCACTGTGGGCTTAGAATGTGACAAAAAAACACGTCACGTCTCCGTTTCGTCTTATTGGGATTGGTTGAGAGACTAACACGTGACTGACGTATTGGTCTCTCGATCAATCACAAACATCAAAATTAAACGACATCGTTTTACGAGTTGCGTCTTTGTGTCACATTCTAAACCCACAGGCCGTTTAAAAACATCTTCTATTTTTAAACCGGTGTCTCCGTTTTTGGTCATTTCTCACTGAAACTGACCAGTACAAATCGAATTATTTGCTTTGAAAAATTCGACGTGACACGGGCATTTGGAAACTAATTTAAATTTTAACTGTAGTAAAATAAACTGCTATAACATGTTTTTTAAAATTCGTGATAATATGCGAAATTTTTACACTTTTATTATTGGGAATGTCTTTCAACGAGGAATGTAATCAATGCTTTATGAAGATACAGAGTTATTTTCCGGGTTCCGTACATCAAAAGGAAAAGAGGAACCCTTATAGGATCACTTTGCTATTCGCCTGTCTGTCTGTCAAGACCCTTTTTCTCAGGAACGCTTAGAGATATCAAGTTGAAATATATATCAGATACTCGGTCTACTTAGTCTACGGTCTTTTCTAGCTGTGAAAAAATCAAGCTAGTAAGTAAGCTCGATCAAAAGATATGACCGTTTACAAACTTGTTAAATAAAATGTCCTACTACTGAGTACTGAACAATAGTCTTTGTAAAACTTCTTATAGTGAGTACTTATGATCTCGTATCTGCGTTCCAAATTTGAATATAGCTATCAATGTGCAAAATATTTTTTGATTTTTGCTATAATATTAGAAAACAAAAAGAGAATAAAACCGCGATTACATATTAATTTTCACGAGTATTGCATTCATGAAACATCTAACAAAGGCCTAGAAAAGCGTGGGTTTTATGTGGGTAGCTTCGAACCAATTCCATATAATGATAAAGTTTTTGTAATAAATTAAATTGGAGATCTTCCAGCTCAGTATATCCTACCCAAAACTCAAGAGACAATAAGAAATAATGCCATAAGCCTAAAAATAGAATTACGTTGTGAGCTGATCGCGTAACTTCAGCCAATTATAAACTTATTGAAAATTATTCATAAAATCTTTCTATTAAAATCCCACACCATAATTATTGTTAATGTTACTACAATATTAAATCGCTAGAAGCCCGCCTTCTCATCGTTCTACTGGAAACTATACAAGCATCTACACTCTACTTGTTGCACGTACGGGCGCACACAAACTTTCAGCCCTTAGTTTCAGTTCAGTCGTGCTTCTAAAATTGCGCCGGCAGAACGTGTCGCGTCGCCTTCGCAGCTGCAATCTCGGGAATTTGAAATTAGAACTCTACCTTTTTAATTCCGACATCGTGTTAGAATGGTGTTTATGGCCAGTTTAATGTAAAACTATTTTTCTTAAAAACTTTTTATTGTGAAAAAATAAAAAATGTCAGTGTTTTGTTTTTAAAGTTTGCGAAAGTGCAGAATGTGTTTAGAGTGAGAGGACTAAAAGTATATTTCAAAACAAAAAAATATATTGTTTTCAAAGAGGTAAGAGTTATACTAAGAATGTTGAGATGAAATAAAATAATTAATTAAAATTTATTATTATACCAATCTATACCTATATACAGGACACTATTAAAAGAAACTACTAAGAAAGTAACATCATTCATTAAAACATTAATGATTAATTTGGTATTTTTTGCTGTAGAGACCTGCTAAAACTTCTGTTTCTTTCATGCTTGAACTGTTTACAAATAAGTATTTATATACAAATCTATAGACAACGTTTTATTTACAAATAGAACAACAAAATAATGTAACGGCGTTATTTCCTTTGATTCTTTTTTTTCTAAAATCTAAAGTTAACCAAGTACCGATATAAAAAAATCAAAGGCTATTTTTTTCTTATATGAACTGATTTTTATTTCAATGATCTATTCCATAAAATATTACCAAAAAAAAATTGCATTACTTTTTAAAAAAAAAATTTTTTTTTACTTCTTAATGAAACCGCTAGAGCTATGTCAGCCATTTAATTTAGAGCAATGACCACTCGCTGGATCACATCACAAGTCACAGTATAACCGGCAACGACCATTAGTGTAATTTTTGTACAGTCAGCAGCATAAGTAGCTGAAAAAATTCAATATTTCAAATTGCTTACATACTTTTGTGTTCTTACTAATCTTATTTTCTCTTCACAAAAATAAAATATAAGAAATTTACTTTACTTCAAACGAAGAAAAAATGTTTCAGTTTAACTTTACGCGTACAAAGGCGATTTGAAATTTTGATTTTGTTCAGCTTCTTATGCTGCTGAGTGTACATCAATCATTTTAACCAGTCATGTAGGTAATTTAAATATGCTTTTTTTTACGAGTTCAAACTTCAGTCTACGAGTACGTTTAATTTATTCTGAGCGTATTTAAGTAAAGCAAAAAAATATGCAATTATTTTATTATTTTTGATATGTATGATTATGCTGTTAAATCCGCCATGTTGGATTAAGGGGGCGTTATCCTGAAAGTTTAGGCGGATTGAATAATACCTTATTTTATAATCTTATATTTGATAGGGAAATAGTTGAAAATATCGTAATTTATACATAGGTTCCTCGTATCTTTTGCCGTCATCAGCTGGTATTCATTTTGCGGGATTTAAATAGTAGAGGCACATAGTAGCTTGCACGGGCGTAGCTATAGCTTTAACATGGGGGGGGGGGGGCGGTCCTACGATATAAAAATTTTAGTGGCGTGGGTTCTTGCCTTGCATGACACCGTATACACCCTCCCGTCAAGTAATATATCAGAGTATGGGCATGTTTGGTAGCCCGATCAATTTAGAAGCTAAGGGGGGGCGGGGTCCGGTTTATTGTAAGCTAAGAGGGTCCGGACCCCTTAAACCCCCTTATATACGCCCATGGTTGCTTCTCTACCGTGTATAAGCTAGTTCAATAAGTCCCCAATGTCAGAAAACCGACGTGAAGTGGCAGCTTCGCCGTTGAGTTTGCGGTCGATTTCCTAATAGTTTCAAAAGTTAGACAATACACGATGACTGGAATATTATCGGTTCATTTAGTCAAATGTCCTCAAATAATTCATTTCAATGTCGACATTTCGCTATAAAATGTCGGGATCAGTTAAAACTTCAACAGCTCGTCAATAAATAAATAAATATATTTTTGAATACTTCAATAATTATTAACTGAAAGTACATTATTCTTTCTATAAATTTTCAGGACCTGTCTTAATTTTTTATATTTAATTAATAACAAAAATTCAATTTCGAACTATAAAATCCTCATACCATTCATGATTCATGGTCTAAACATTTTTCATCATATAAATTAATTATAAAGATAACATCTGTGGCAACAAATAATGACGTATTAAAACTTTTCCACGTCCCATATTGGCAGATGGCACATATTACAAAACAATAATTTCTCTCCAATTCATTGCAAATTACTTGCCAAATATTAATTAAAATTTTCAATGATAGTTATGAATACAATATGGGACATAATAGATAATAATACTAATACAGATTGCGAAAGCGGGAGCACTAGTTGTGCCTCTGCTTAGCTTTCCGGGATAAATGCGTGTGTTATTAATTCAATAAAAAAAATTAAACATTTTTAAAGATAACTATGATTCCGATATCTATATTGCCACATTCAATGAGTAGAACCACGTTGTTCACACAATTGCCTATAGCGTAAATGAGCAGCTTGCTATTTCGAGTATTCAGCGAGATTTTCGAAGGAAAAACATCCTTTCCTAGATCTCTATTCCTTTGTTTTAAGGCATGATTACTGGTGGTAGGTTCACTATGTAAGAGGCCGTCTGGGTGGGTACCACCGCAATGTCTATTTCTACCGCCAAGCAATAGTGTGCATGCACTGTTGTGTTTCGGTTTGAAGGACATTGTAGCTAGTATAACTACTGGACATAATGCGACTTAACATCTTATGTCTCAGGATGACGAGCGCAGTGGAATGCCACTCAGTACTTTGTAAGTCAAGGTGCTGGATGGTGTTGCTACCGTTTATGGGTGGTCGTATCGCCATCAGGCGAACGGCATGATCGTCTCGTCATTCAAAGCAATAAAAAAAAATAAAAATAAAAAAGATTATTTCGTTATTGTGAGTGTTTATGAGTGATGCATATCACATAACATCGGGTAACCCACTTACATGTTCGCTGGTCCATGCTGTAATAGAGCCTAACCTAACCGGATAATCTACTTCCTTAAGTATCAAATAATAATATTTCTTAGAAGATACGCTATTTGGATGCGAACTAATTAATTAAGATAAACAGATTAAACACGTAATCCTATATGTGAATCTACATTATATCCGCGACAATAATTATTATTTCGTAGATCACTAATTACCACAGCCTCCATGATAATTTCGAAGTGTTGACACACCGGGAATACAATGCCATGATTACATTATTTGCGACTCATTGCCTACTACTGCCTGTATTAATTCGAAAATGGTTAATTACTTGACAAAGGATATGTCCAAAAACGGTCCAAAAATTCTAACCAAGATAGCTATATATATTTGGATGGAACTCCGAAAAACTAGGCCTTTGCAATAAATCTCATAATTTTAAAGTCCTCCGATTTTGGTCCATATTTTTGCCCCTTTAATATCCATAAAGTTTGAGCCTGGTAGATTTTGAGGCCCAGCACCTATACAAATGTGGATATTTAAAATATCTCCTTTAAATATTTATTGTTAATGGTTGAAGTTATATTTTAAATATCGTCGAATAATGGAATGAATCGGTTTGATTCAAAATATAATCGAATTAATTACAATAAATTGAATGACAGCTGTGTAATTTGAGCTACCTTGGGAAAAATATCTGGAAGTTATAATTTTGGTACATATTCTATTTTATTTCTTGTTTATAAAAATATTCTTATACGATAAAAAGAAATATTTTCGCAAGTTTGTCAATAGTATTCGTTTTCCCTAATCGGATCTATTTCTTCCGATCCAACTCTCACAATATCGCCTGCTATATATGGAGCGTGAATAAGCATTTGTGCAACTCGGCGCAAAATAAAAATTCGCCGGAAACTTTATAAGCATGTAGTAGTTTTTGCAATGCATTTGGCAATTCTTGACACATCATCAAAATATTATAGCCATAGCAAATATTATTACTTTGTTCCAGTTACTATAATATTATAATTATTTCAGTTTTTATAAATATAACTAAAATACTAACAAAATTGCAATTAATATTTTTTTGAAGTTTCATAGTATATCAAGTGATAAATGTCCGGATAGTTTTAATCTGAGCGGATTTCAATTTTTTGCGTTTTAAATAGCACCGAAATGGGGAAAATTAATAAAATTGTAGATCGTTCGATCGATCAACATACATGTTGACAATAAAACAATTCACTTATTTGCACCCGTCCGGAACCTATAATTCACTTTTGGCCATCAGTTACCGTTTATAGCCAAGTTGTTGAACGCAAACAAATTTTTATATGTAATTCGGACCTCACATGAACGTGAATCGCTGCTAGATTTTATTCTAGACCATTGCTGTTCCTTCGTACAATGATACGATACCGACGAAGCCTCTATTACTAGCATCAAGATTCATCGCAGGCAAATGAAAATAGTTATCTCACTCCGTTGAAACCTCATAAGGAGATCAGCACATGATTAGAATACACGTTTGACATTAAGCGATGAGGAACTATTGTGTTGCTACATGGCACTTCTAGGACTAGAATATGGCAGTTTTTATGTATCTGACGACTGTACATGGCACACGTGACTTAATCTGACGCCTTAGATAGCATTGTCGTTAGGATTTTCTTGTTACTAATTGTTGTAATCGTTAATCAAAAATATAGGTGGAATGTGTAGGTAGAACTTATTTCTACTGAGATGTCATTTTCAAGACTACTAAGGCGATATTGACTGCCTCGTTGGCATAGTTGTATTACGGCACGACTGCAATGCTGAGGTCTCCGGATCGATACCCGGGTCGGGCAAAGTGATATTGGGTTTTTATATTCAGTATCAGCCCAGAGCCTGGAATTTGTGTCCGATATGGCGTAACTAAGCTACTTCCGAGGCAGTAATTACAATCAGTATTTATAATATTAAGAAGTAAAGTTATAATATCGGCAGGGCGGAACGCGCAGCTGCGGTTCAAAACCGGACACTCGCTAACTTCGACTCAAAAGCTATCACATCAAGGACCTATTTTACATAAACGAACATTACTAGCTTCCGAGAACCATAGTTAAAATATATATTGGAACCATTAAATTTTCCAATTATGGTCGATCTATTGTATTCTATTGGAATATGATTTCAAGAATCGTTTTCCTTCTGAATAGCGACTAATTGGAATCGTATGAAAAATAAAATGCATTAAAAAATATATACAAAAGAAAATCTTTGAAATATTGGATTTTATAAATAAAATAAAATTTTCGTTGTACTGTTACGGCTACTGGTATATAGTATAATCGTGAAATAAATCCCTTTCATTAAATATCTTATCTCCATACCCAGGATCTATAAAGTACATACATTGGCCAATATTGAAAAAAAATGCATTTGACAATCGATAAACAATTTCGCATTTTGTTGCACTCGCGAAAGTAAAATCCGATTAAATTTTATCTCAAAATATAACCTATTATCTGATAACAAAGCTTGGGGGAGTAGCACCTTAAACGATCCGAGACCAGAAGATAAAAAAACGGATAAAGATAATTAGAAAATATATTTATGAGTTACAGCGCAGGAACAGTCTAAATTTGCGGCTTCTACGACGCTTAATTTAGTTTCAAAATGATCTTTACCAGTCATCCGATGCAGAGGTAAAACCTCAGAACACTTAATACTATAGTTCATATCGTGAATAAAACAAGGTTCAAATCTATAAATTAAAAACCTTTTAATTACAGCGATTACTGTGAACACTTAAGAACTCATTCACGGAGGGCAAATGTGACGAACGACATGTGTAATGGCTCCATTATAATTTAATACGCAAGTCTTGATTTATATAACGCTCAAGGCAATGTGCGGTGAACGCTTTAAATACAGTTAATTTCTTGTAAGCACGCTTTGTTTGCCATATTACGGGATAATTGAAAAAGTTATGCGAAGTTTAAAGAAAGGCACCGCACAGACGCTTTCAACTTGTTATTGAAAAACACTACACTACATCGCAAACTGACAGTTGTTTCAGCAACTTCAGACTATCAGTTTCGTATGAGTGTAGTGTTTCTTCGCAACAAGTTGACAACGTTTACGTGACGTCTTGTTATTTCTTTGTTATATGCTTGTGTTTTTCTATTTTATTTTTGTGATTCGGTATTTCTTGTGAAAGTTGAAATTGTTCATTCATTAGTTTCACTCAACTTCCTGTTGAATGAATACAATTCTTGAAACTTGTTACTTCACTAGATATTTCAAGTAAATTCATTCTAGACAATGTTGCTATGTATAACTTCTATTTATAGCTCAACCAACAGGTGGATTGATAAACAGCTAAACGTGCTCAACAATGACATATAGCTTTAGTTTGCCAATGAATTGAGCGGCATAACAACCCAGCCCATGTTAATCTATACTATCTGTATTAATCTATATCTATACTCATATTATAAAGAGGCAGATTAGATTGTTTATTTGTTTGCAATGGATAAACGCAAAAACTACTGATCCGATTTAAAAAAATCTTTCACCAATATAAAGCTAAAAAGCGGCGATAGTATAGTTGGGAGTGGAACGGACTGCCGAGACGAATGACCGCAGGTTCAAAACCCAAGAAGCACGTATTTACACGAATTCGAAGGATTTTATTTTTCTTTGCTGGAATAGAGTATTTCAAAATAAATTAAAAAAATATGCCAAAAATCAGGAAAATGCAGTTTAGCCATAAAGATGGGAAACTAATTAAACTTGAGTTAGTATTAAAAAATATATCATGAATAGCGTATTTATTATTCTCATAGGTATAATCCAAGGCACTTCGGTTCCTAATTGACAATGAATGTCAGACGTAACTGTTTGCAAACAATTGAAATACTTGAAAGCATATCCAATCGAATTGACGTGATTTGGATTGTTTTTTACGAATTTTCATCCAATTTAGAACGTAAAAACAATAGGATAAGTCTTAAAATCAGATAGATATATCTATACAGTGTGGGAAGCTGTTCAAATTAATCGGAAATAGCTCGTCGTCCACGATTTCCGATTTATTAGCATTTTCACAATCCAGTCCGCTGGGATCTCAACTGTTACCGAATAAACTAGATTCTTAGCACCAGTCTCATTAAATTCGAGTAGTTTTTAGTTCGAAGCAGTGTTTGGAACTGTTTTTTCTGTTCAATCTGTAATTTACCGATCGCAGCTTTTTTATTTGACGAGTCTGCGTGCATTTTTAGAGCTGGAAATGAATAGTCATTACGGGAAGTTGCAGCGCTGTTTTAATTTCGTGATTGGTGTTTTATGTATTATGTTTTTATGTATTTTTTTTTATTTATCTTATGTCTCAGGATGAAAAGCGCAGTGGAATGCCACACAGTACTTTGTAACTCAAGGTGCTGGATGGTGTTGCTACTGTTTATGGGTGGTCGTATCGCTTACCATCTGGCGCTTACCATCTCAGACATGATCTACCCGTGGACGATAGCCTAGCGAATGGAACGGTCTGCCGAGGCAATGTCCGGATGTTCAAAACCCAAGGCACACACCTCTTGACTTTTCGAAGTTACGTGTGTATTGTTTATCAATTATCGTTCACTTAAACGGTGAAGGAAAACATTGTGAGGAAACCTACATACCTGAGAATTCTCCATATTAAGAATTTTGAGGGTGTGTGAAGTCTGCCAACCCGCACTAGGCCAGCGTGGTGGACTAAGGCCTAACCCCTCTCAGTAGTAGAAGAGGCCCGTGCTCAGCAGTGGGCAGTATATAATACAGGGCTGGTATTATTATTATTCTTATTATGATCTACCCATATGCCAAATTTCGTCGAAATCAGTTCAGTAATTTTGGAAATGTGTAGTAACAAACAAAGAAAAACAGACAGACAGACAGACTGACAGAAAATAATTACAAAAATCGCTGATTTGTATTCCATTACTCTTCTTTAGTCACCCCTTTCTTTTTTATCAAATTTCTTTAAATATACAGACAGACCGGTTTTACTGCTTAATTATATGTATAGATGAATTAAAGTACCTACAACTTTGTAGAAAATTGACGTAAATCGTGAACTCAACATTGCAAAGAATAGTTCAATGCCCTAGACAGGTAAGTTTAGAAATAAAATGGAAAAACTTACGATTTACCCGAAATTGGATTTGCTTGATCCCGATACGAAATAGGTTAGCCCTGTAACAAAGTTAGAGCTAATTGAGGTGGCCTTTTTCATTTTCAATCTTTTACTGTGCTCTAAATTCCTTACAAACATTTCGAAAGTTTTCCATAGTAACTTTTCGGTATATTTATTTATTCAAGTTTACAAGAATGTAAAAATCCAACAGCCCACTCGTGGTAGACGTATTTAACCGTCAAAACAGTGAATCACTTTAATCATTAAAATATTTGCGCTGATCTTATCGCCGATTGTTCTGTTATAAATAGCTTTTTTCTTTCTCGTATCTTGTTGCGTTTCTTCTTTAACAGTATTAGTATATACGCTTAAAGGCGCTATTATTGAGTTTGTTTATTTCTGTGGCTGACTGCCTCGGTGGCTTAGTTGTATTGCGTACGTTGTACGACATCACTCCGAAGTCCCGGGTCGGTCAAAGTGATATTGGTTTTTTCCGCTCACTATCGACCTAAAGTCTGGAATTTATACCCGATATTACCATGACTTTTCTAAAAAGTTGTGTGTATTCTTTGCGTATTATCGCTCGCTTTAACGGTGAAGGAAAATATCGTGAGGAAACCTGCATATCTCAGAAGTTCTCTATAAAAATTTCGAAGGTATGTGAAGTTTGCCAACCCGCACTAG
This sequence comes from Sphinx pinastri, assembly GCA_947568825.1. NCBI lineage: Eukaryota > Metazoa > Arthropoda > Insecta > Lepidoptera > Sphingidae > Sphinx > Sphinx pinastri. The sequence continues at coordinate 4,148,438 of OX387615.1, forward strand.
GCCAGCATGGTGCACTAAGGCCTAAACCCTTTCAGTTGTAGAGGAGGCCCGTGCTCAGCAGTGGGCAGTATATAGTACAGGGCTGGTATGGTATGGTATGGTAAGACGATAGGCGCGCCCCCTATCACATTGTAGGACGGAATACACTTGGCTAAAAGTGGGTGCCCTGGCCGCAACTCTGCCTTTTTTTTTTTTTTTTTTTTTTACCGTCCAGTCCCTGGGGAAAGGCAGACGGTTATGTTGGGCTCACCGGTCTTACGGCCCAGCATTAGATCGTCCGGGAATATGACATCCGATCGAGCATCACGCTGGACCGAGTCCCTAACACTATATACACCCTACACCGGCATACCAACTAAAACCCCGCGGTGGCCCTCTCTAGCGCATAAGGGGTGGCTGCGGGCACCTTAGGCGAAGGGCGCCCTCATAACGACCGCAACCGTCTCTGCGCAATGCCGTCTTGCGGCCCATCTCGATCAGTAGCAGGGGCTCCGACACCCCCACACACCGAAAGACGTCCAAAACGTCTACGGCAGTGCTATGCACTGGCGCCCACCTCGAGGTTGCGCGATGTACGAAAGTACAAAGGACGCAGTCGCAGTCCCCCACTGCGCGCCCGCAACCCCTGATGGCCCCTTTTAGTCGCCTCTTACGACAGGCAGAGGTTACCGTGATGGAATTCTTCAAACGCCCCCATCCACAGGGCGAAGCCGCAACTCTGCCTAAGGGATAAAGGCGTGATGTGTGTGTGTGTGTGTGTGTGTGTGTGCGTGCTTCTAAGTTCTAGTATTTCCGACCTAAGTCTCTTTGTTTACTACTATGACTATAGTCTATACTGGTCAATATCAATTGAGTCCTAAGCCTTTAGTAATAGTTGGTTCAGAAATGATTTAAGCGGGGTTTATTCGTATATCAGATCTTATTTTCTAGAGTTAATACATCAACGCATACATGATAATACCAATTTTATTAGTTTACCTACAGCTAGTATATCGCTTCATTGGTTTTACGTTCTCGTAAGTAATTCAATGAATATCTAACCAGATAATTTTCGCAACACCAAAAACATCCGAAGTGCTCGCATGAGAGTAAGTTAGTGTAAGTTCGTCGTAGTAGTTATAAATACTTTATCCAGCTACTCCCATTTACATTATAAAGTTAGTATGCTATATACAAAACCACTTTCGTATACATTATTCATAGTTTCTTGAAATAGCCGAGCGCGTACCCTAATATTCACCAAGTTATTTTATAAAATAGTAGTGTAGTAATTAAATATGTTGCAAGAGTTGTGTTGCGTGTGCATTTTTGTCTAATCTTTTGTCTGAGAGAATCTCGATAGGTACTGTCTACTAAATTTGTATTTCCGTTTAAAGGATATTGTAACCGATAACTATTTACCGGTTACCGGAAATTATAAAGTTTAATAACAGTTTTTGTATTTTGTTTCTTTTATTTTTAGGGAGTTTTGGTGACATTTTCAAATCGTAGGTATCCTAAACATTATCTTCTTATGCTAATTTACCTCTGAAATTATAAATTATAAGCGACTTCAGATAGAGATTTTGAAAATACTTTGGTAGAGCTGCTACTTTTGATATACATGTAAAGGCCGCAGGAACCCACTGGATGCAGACCGCTTCTAACAGGTTGGTTTGGAAATCTTTGGGGGAGGCCTATATTTAGCAGTGGACTTCCAAAGGCTGAAGAAGAAGAACATAGTTGTATAACGACAAATCTTTGTAAATGTGGACATCACAAGCGCAATTCAGTGCCACAGAATACTTTTTAATCCGAAGACCTAGGTGGTGTATCTAAGTTGTTTCGTTGTATAAAAATAGTACATTTATACCTGCAATTGCAATTGCGATCAGCCCTGTATTAGATACTGCCCACTGCTGAGCATGGGCCTCCTCTACTACCAAGAGGAGTTAGCCCTTAGTCCACCACGCTGGCCTAGTGTAGGTTGGCAGACTTCACATACCTTCGAGATTCTTATGGAGAATTCTCAGGTATGTAAAGTTTCCTCACGATGTTTTCCTTCACCGTTAAAGCCGTTTTTGCCATACCTATTATTGGAATCAAATTTGACAGCTCATATGATAGGACCCTTTCATTCAATTTTTATCCGTGGTGCTTTACAACTGGCTTTTCTAATTGTAAGCGTCTCTAAAATTGAGGTTAAAATACCTCCTTCGTTCATTATTTTTGTCGCCCGTTTTGCTATGGAGGGAAGTGGACAATTAATATTTCCAACTCCTCCCTATCTTTCTATTTGATTAATTTCGTTGCGGGTTAAAGACAGATTAGTGTTCCCTGAGACTCGCCGAGCTTCACCGCTCGGTGTCATAAAATGCGTGCCACTGCTGATCCTGGCTTACAGGAGTTACAGTGGCGGGTGTGAGGGCGGGATAGTCTCTTCACCGTTAAAGCGAAAGATAATTGATAACAATACACACGTAACTTCGAAAAGTCAGAGGTGTGTGTTCAGTCAGTGTCAGACATTGTCTCGGTAGACCGTTCCATTCCCAACTAGGTTATCGTCGCTTAATGCCTACTGCTACATAATATCAGGATATAATATTCGATGTAAATGGATGTTCATAATTTGATTTCCAAATCAAGTAATATTCCGTATATATTTTGCGTTTCAAACACGATTTATCAGGGATTAGATTTGTATCCGTTGTAATCAACGATGATGGACTGGTGCTAATTAATCATAGGACGAAAATTGGCTTTTGACCAAACATGTGTGATTTGATATACTGCTTAATGCTTACACAATAAGAGATACACGCGTGATGATATTTAAATTTAAAATAACTTGAAGAAATATAATTTATAATAATATAAAATATATTATTCAAGTCGAAAAAATAATCCAAATAAGCTTATAAATATGGAATACATTTTAGATATATCGTATTATTCTAATTCATGTGCTCACTTTTATATTGGTTGGTAAAGAAAATGTATGTAAAATAAATAAGTATGTCGAAACTAATTTATTTTCTGAATTTTTTATGATTTACGATGGCAGATACGTGAATTATTGAGATTAAGGCTATCTGTATTGTAATGTTGTTTTTCAGATGTTATTGGATACCTTCATATCTCTATAAATAGGCTTGAATTAAATTTTTAACAAAAAAGTAGTTTTTTTTTCTTTTATACGCACACAGCGCTATGACCACACTTCACCTGATGGTAAGCTGAGAGGGGTCCAGATAGAGTGTCGAGTGACCGATGATTATCACTCAACAGTCGACTCAATTATACCGGCCTGTTTGAACGGGATATACACAGGCTGATCCCGGAATGCGGCACACTTACGTGGGCCAGTATGGCGCTACGGTTGTCGCTATCCAATTTTGAAAAAAAATTGTTGCCAGTAAATTTTTTATTTTTGACATATTATGATGATTCAATATTATTGAGTTTTAGAACGTTTTTGTGTAGATTGTTGCTCAAATATGTTGTATATTTCTTATAATAGGTCACTAGTAATTGTAATGTCTATTTGTTTTGTAGGGGTTTATTTATGAAATAAAGACCTACAAAACAAATAGCTATAATATACATCAATAATATATAATTATTACGTAATTTTTTATCAAAAATTATAACGTCGCATGAACTGAAGAAATCAAAACAAAACCATTGTTATTTAAAATCAAATGCATATAATATGAAACGAAACATTAAAATTTCCGAGGATCGAATACAAAATCTCGATACCTCTGTCAACTCCACGACTGCGACGGCGTAATTGTTATATTATACACTTGCTTTTGCGCGCGGCTCCGACCGCGTGGAAAAGTTTTCCCGGGATAAAAAGTAGCCTATAGCACTCAGGAGTAATGTAGCTTCCTATTAGTGAAAGAATTTTCAAAATCGGTCCAATAGTTCCTGAGATTAGCGCGTTCAAACAAACAAACAAACAAACTCTTCAGCTTTATAATATTAGTATAGATTCATGTGCAATGCAGCTTACTTTAAAATATTCCAATATAAAACGAGTCTAGAGAAATATTGAAGTAGAAAAGTTTGAATGACATTAAAGGTAATGCAGTACATTATTTATGTGATCTTTTAAGTTGTTTATTTTTGTTTAGGTATTAGTTTGAAATACCTACTTGGTAACCATTTTGAAGTAAATTTATTTGTTTATTATTAGGCAATATTATTATATTTAGGCAATATTATTTTAAACTCGCTCCCACGTCACTGCTGTATACATTATCTTTTCAGTAATCTGTGGATAGCGTTGTGGATAGTACATTTAACAATCACTATGTAATTGTAAAATGTATTACAATTTATAATGTACTATACAGTGTAACTACTGGACATAATGAGACTTAACATCTTATGTCTCAGGATGACGAGCGCAGTGGAATGCCACACAGTACTTTGTAACTCAAGGTGCTGTATGGTGCTACTACTGTTTATGGGCGGTCGTATCGCTTACCATCAGGCGAACGGCATGCTCATCTAGTCATTCTAGGCCATAAAAAAAAAAAAAAAAAAACTATTGTTTGTTATCCCTAATAAATGAAAAAAAATATATTTAGAAATTGAGAATATAATAAATTAAGAATAAACTGCAATCAATATTGATATAGTTTTACTTAGTTATAGTAAGTACGGTACGTATTCAGTATTCTGTCATAAGATAATAAATTTATTTCGAAGTATAAGTTACTAGCTTTTGCCCGCGGCTCCGTCCGGGGAAAAAGTTTGGCCGGGATAAAAGCCCCGCCTTATATTTTCCCGAAATAAAAAGTAGCCTAAGCACTCAGGAATAATATAGCTTTCTATTAGTGAAGAATTTTCAAAATCGATTCAGTAGTTCCATAGATGAGCCCGTACAAACAAAATCACAAACTTTCCTCTTTATAATATTAGATTTGCACGTGTAGGTATATATATCAATTCAAGACTAAGGAGTAGGTATACTTTACATTATGAATAATATTTAAAATATATTTGCTTAGAATTACTACCGACACCGAGACATAAAAGAGTTTCCCGTACCATATCCATTTATAAACATCACAAAAACCCCTTATAAAGAGTTCGTTCCGAAACACATTCACACGATAACCATTTCAGCCAATATTTGAATAAGTATACCTAAACTGTGAATATGGGAGAAATATAAAGAACAGTAAAAATAGGCCGATCGTGAATCGAATTCTCGCAACAATGATTATGGAAAACTTGTATTGACACTAGCTTTTCTCCATACTATTCATCCCCTTTATTTGTTCAAGCTATAAAAATAAGAAGCTATTACTGCATTTATTTACAGACAAGGAAAACATCGTGAGGAAATCTACATACCTATCTAATAATTTTGAAAGTGTGTGACGTCTGCCAAACCTCTCTATGTCAGATTTGTGGACTAAGGCCTAAACTCTCTTATTTGTTCTTTAGCAACATGCAAGGTCTCGCTTCTCCGTTTCACCAAGCTATCTTTTCGCTGGCGTAATTAATGAGCGTTAACCTCCAATGTCTCAGGCTGACGGGTGCAGTCTTTTATCTTTCAGTCCGAAGAAATTTTAAATAATGTTGCTTCTAATTACATTATGAAATGTATATTAATAGCTAACGATCGATTTGTCTGTCTCGCCATTTTTGTTGTATAAATACATATCTTGGCTTGGAAAACGTAATTATTAACAATTAACTGCCATTAGAATTACAGAATCACAAAAGAATTTATCGAAATTCTATAAAGGAAAGTGCTTTTGATGGGACGCACGCGATGGAATCCGACGAAAATCTCATGTAAATGATTCCATTGTCATTCAAAATGGAGTGGATTAACAAATGGACTGAGAGTCACGTATTGAGGAAGCTATAGTGCTTTATATAGACGAGGGATTTGTATACTTATTGTTGTCGATGGAATTTAATCTTCTAAGAGGATGAATTTTCAAAAATACTTTCTTGGTGCTCAGGTTTTAAATAACTCTTGTGTAAATGTTTGTGCTTCTAGAACCACATATTTAGCTTGTCCACTAACTCAGTTACTTATTTACTTGAAACGTTTTTTAATAATACAGAATCCAAGGTTTTTAACCGTCCTCTACTATGTGTTCCAACCTGACTGCCTCGGTGGCGTAGTTGTATTGCGTACGCGTTACGAGTACGATTTGCGCGCTGAGGTCCTGGGTTCGAATCCCGGGTCAAGCCAAAAATATTGTGACTGGGTTTTTCCATCTTAAAAATGACTCAGTCGCAACTCGGAGCCAGGAAGTTGGCGGTGTGATACTACCCCCGTGCCTCGGAAAGCACGTAAAGCCGTTGGTCCTGCGCCTGATCTCTCTCCGGTCATGTCGGATTGCCGTCTCACCGGACTATGAGAGTGAAGGAACAGCGAGGGCACCTGTGTATTGCGCACACACTTGTGCACTATAATATCTCCTGCGTACCTGGCTGATCTCCGTTGAGATCGGCCGCCGTGGCCGAAACTGGCTAGGAGGATTACATTCCTACCATTCCATTTCAATTCCAAATGCCGTGCTCTTATGACGCGAAAACTTACAAAAATACCAGTACTCCTCCTTGGATGTGACGTGATAAATTAAGCCGTAGTGTATGGTATTATGACACTCCCACTCCCTTCGTGACCACAATGATAATGAGCTCCGAATACTCGGAGTACCGTGGAATAGTTATATTTGGGGTTCATAAACTATGTGACACGTAGAAATGCACTGAACTTGTTCTAAAGTTAGCAAACGAAATTTTGTAGATAATAAAATAAATAAAAATAAAATACTTTATTCATCACGTAGGCGAACATAGTTGCACTTATGATAAGTCACGATACATTAAATTGATTATATTCATAATTATTATTAATACCAATGGTCACTTATATAACTACCGACATTTTTATTGGGAGTAAATCTATGATGAGAAATAAACAAAACCAAAAAACAAAAAAGTCAGCTCGGGCTGGCAGGAAAGGGGATATAAAAAAGAGATCATTTTATTAAAATACCTAATGGGAAGAACGCGTCGCGATCCTCACCGGTGAGGACACTACAGGCCCTAGCCTAGCTAACCTACCAGACTTTCACTAGCTACCTAAGCGATGACGACCCGAAGAAGAAAGGCAGAAAGAAACTCCGGGCTTACTTTTTTTGTCATCAATTGTTCATTGTTTCTCTTTTTTTTTCAATACTTTAGTGCTGTATACAGTCAGATTAGTTATATAAGCTAATGCACGCACATCACCGTTGAAATGAGATAAAATCCAAATGAAGGGATTTAGGGTATTCCCTAAATCCCTTCATTTGGATTTTATCAGATTATATCGGATTTTATCCAGGTATTCCTGGACAGGCATGTACACAAATACGTAAAACTGGACATAACACAAAAAAAAAAAAAAAATGGTGTACAACGTACATTTGCCTACATTTACAAGATTATTTTTGTTGTATTGCTTTTCCTACTCCTACTTAAAATATATACGGTACTGTAAATATTACGCAATGATATATAAAATAAATACAATACTCAGTAATAAATATTACATGTTGGCTTTAGATAGAGTTGTTAATTGTTATACTGTTTACTATTATCCTCGACTTCGTAGAGTATCACCCATCATTACCTCTTATTTGGCATTTTGTCGCATACTTAGCGATTCTGACTCTATAACTCAATATAACTCGTAATTGCCAAATACTATAAATAGTATATCAAAGTGTAAGGTACAAATATTCTAGAATCGCGCGTAGACACATTCATTTCCACACGGGTTCTTGTAAAACATTACCGTATTTGCCGATCTTAATAGTTTAGTCTTCAGCGATCACTCACTGACGAGGGTTGCACCGCACCATTAGATCTTGATTTAAACACCCCTCTCATTTGTTAAGACTGACGGCTTGATACTGGCTTCAAGCGGACATTAAAGTTTGGATATTAGTCGTTGGGTCCCATGTCGAAGGCAGCAATTACATTAAATTAAATGTGTTAATACGTCTACGAATTGAATTGGTTAGGCATTAGCATGTTCCTTTTATAAAAATTAGAGATTTGAAAGTTGAAACTGTCTGTACTTTTATTCAAACTTTACGAAACAATGTTTGCTTCATTGAAATGTATATTGACATCCTTTCGATCGTTTTGCTCGCACGTTCGTCTTTTTTTTACTGCATTGAATGACGAGACGAGCATGCCGTTCGTCTGATGGTAAGCAATACGACCACCCATAAACAGTAGCAACACCATCAAGCACCTTGAGTTACAAAGTACCTACTGTGTGGCATTCCACTGTGCTCGTATTCCTGAGACATAAGATGTTAAGTCTCATTATGTCCAGTAGTTACACTGGCTACAATGTCCATCACAATAGTGAGTAGTAGAACTAGATTGCGTAGTACGAACATTGCGGTAGTACCCACCCAGACGACCTGTTACATATGAGAGTCCAGTAGGAACGTAATGGATTGCTGTTTAGGTCCGTTTCACAAGTTTCAAGTAAAGGAGATGTCCGCTTTTTGTATGGCTGGACCTCAAAATCTAACCAGGATCAAACTTTATGTACCTATATTTAAGGGGCAAAAATATGGATCTTAGATCCATTAAAAAAATAATTTTATACCCCTCCATTTATAACTAACTTTTTAAAAACATTTATTTCAAGTGTAGTTTTTAAATAAAATAAAATTACATAAATCTAAAAATCGGAGGACTTCAAAATTACACTTTTATTGCAAAGGCGTAGTTTTTGGTAGTACTATCCAAATATATAATTATAAAGTATCTTGGTTAGAATTTTATGCTCGTTTTTGGACATGTCCTTTATATGATAGGTGACTGTGGTGGTTTATATGGTATTGACTGGTGGTAGGTCTCTCATTATGTAAGAGCCCGTCTGGGTGGGTACCACCGCAATGTCTATTTCTACCGCCAAGCAACAGTGTGCATGCACTGTTGTGTTTCGGTTTGAAGGATATTGTAGCCAGTATAACTACTGGACATAATGAGACTTAACATCTTATGTCTCAGGATGACGAGCGCAGTGGAATGCCACTCAGTATTTTGTCAGTCAAGGTGCTGGATGGTGTTGCTACTGTTTATGGGTGGTCGTATCGCTTACCATCAGGCGAACGGCATGCTCGTCTCGTCATTCAAAGCAATAAAAAAAATAATAATAATATGATAGTTATAGTATTATACAGCTAATGTAGATCATCATTGGCCTAATACATCTATTGTAGATAGATGATTTAAACAGCGTCAACTGTTGGAAGTTGTTCTGAGACATTTTCTTTGATGGTTGTAGAGACCAATACGAGAAAGACGAAATCGGCCACACGACGTACAGACATTATAATCAGCGATCATTATAATGTAGATAGTACCCATTCTATTACCATTTATTCGGGAGCATAGATTAGAGTGAGAGTTTCGTGTTTGGTCAGCTTATTCATTTATGTGACAAAAAGAATTTGATCAGAAGTTGTAAAACAGATCCTCATTATACTAAAGTAGTTTACAAAAAAAATCTCGTATATGAAAGCTTGTAAGCGATATCAATTACTTAAATAGCTACTTATATACGATATTATTTGCGTGTGAGCCTTCTTAAAATAACTTAATAATGTTATGTCCTCTTTGTACTAAAATTTAGCAACCAGTGTTTTAGTCAATCGCTATTCTATCACTTTCTACCTTACAAAATAAGTTTTGGTAATTTATTTATTTATTGTGACACACCAACAGTACATACATTACTACATTCTAAAAATGCATTATCCGTAAAGGTAATAAATCTAATGCATATGCCTATTATAGGTATGTACAGTATTTGCTGAAAATATGCATACACACCAAACATCAATCTCCTACATCAAAAAACTAGAATAAAAAAATAAACATCAAATAAATTAACATAGATACATACACACTCACACCCATCTACCCGAAGGGGTACGCAGAGAAGCAACTAGTGCACCCACTTTTCGCCGTGTGTATTCCGTCCTATGATGTGATAGGGGGCGAGCCTATCGCCATATCGGGCACAAACTCCAGACTCCGGGCTGATACGGATTAGAAAAACCCAATATACACGTAATCAAAATTTGTTCAAAATGTTACTGAGTACTAGATTATAGTAGTTTTCTGTTATTACAATTTAAATAAAAAGTAAATCTGCTATGTACTAAAACAACTTTATTATGTCGTGAAGTAATTAATTATATTGTTGCAAAACCAGCTGTTGTAGTAATTTAGTTAATTGTGCTTAATTATACTGTTGTCATATCGTATGGCAGTTTAAAATTAAACTGCATGATTAAGTTTATAGCCCTAAATAGTTGTGGCGGTGAATTTTCGTGTGTAGGTACATGAAAAAAATATTTATATAAATTTGGACTTGACTAAATTCTCTTCTGCATCAATAAAAAGCCCAATATCAAAAGCTTTTCTATCAACACTGTTTAACATGACAATAGGTTATTTTTAAACAAATATGAAACTGACAAACTGTGCTAACAAATTCAATATTTGTTAAACTATTGAAATATTTTTACATACATATACGTACGTATTTTTATGAAGGGGTAAGCAGAAGCGCAGCTACACTAATTTTCACCACTTATATTCCCTCCCATATTGTGATAGATTTGATGAGGTACATTATGAAATCTGTTGCAACAGTATTCCATACATAGATTATATTAACTGACCAGACAGTGTGAGTCATGTTATCTACATCAAGATAAAATTAGCCAAAATCCTGCCAAACATTAATGAACTTTGGTTCCATATATATTAAGGATTTATTTAGTATTCTACTTTTGGTTACTAATGACTGGCTCAGAACTCCCTGACGCGCGAAATTAAGTCTCGAATTACTTTTTATACTAGCTATTGCTTGTGACTTTGCTCACGTGTACATTTACAGATATAAAAGTAATCAATTAAATATAGGCTACATATTCTAGTTGTTTACAAAGACCTCGTAAACATTATTAAAGAAAGATATGGGGGGCATGGCAGGTCATGTCAAAAAACGGGCTTAAAATTTTAACCAATATACTCTATATAATAATTTTATTTGGATAGTACTCCCAAAAACTAGGCCTTTGCAATAAATCGTATAATTTTAAAGTAAATTTTACTTAGCTTCAAAACTACACTTTTTAAAAAACTTATTTATAAATGGAGGCGTCTAATTTTTTTATTAATGAATCCAGTCTCCATATTTTTGCCCCTTTAATATCCATAAGTTTGAGCCTGGTTACATTTTGAGGCCCAGACCCCATACAAAAAGCGGACATCACCTTTCATTGGACAGTTATCGTATTAAACAGCTAATGTAGCCAGTATTCATTTTCTTACCATTTATTTGGGACCATAGATTAGAGATCGACGTTTGTATTTGGTCGGCTTATACATTTATATGACGAGTAGCATTTACTCAGAAGTTGTGAAACAGACCCTAAAGCTTTATATTTGGTAACGTTGCCTTAGTAGGCAAACGAGCGAGCGGTCCGCCTGATGGTAAGCAGCATCCGCCGCCCATGGACTAAAGCAATGCCAGAGGCACAGCCAAGCCGTTGCCTACCGGGAGGTGAGCACTCTTTTTAAACCTCTTTTGAAGAAGGACAAGTCATAGCGCTCGGGAAACACCAATGCAGGGAGTTCATTCCAAAGCTTGCACGTGCGCGGCAGGAAAGACCGTTGAAAACGCACCGTGCTACTACGGATGGATTCAACGTAGTATGGATGAACTCCACTGCGATGGCGAGTGGTGCGATAGTAAAAAGGCGAGGCGGCCACCATATTAAACATTTCCTGAGAGCACTCCCCATGGAAGAGGCGGTAAAATACACAAATAGAACCAATGTCCCTCCGCATACCCAGCGCCAACTCTGTCCTCGAGGTTGGGATCATCGACGATGCGAAGTGCCCGTCGTTGTAAGGAGTCAAGCATGTGTTTGGGTGCCCCTGCCCAGAGGTGTGAGCAGTACTCCACGTGCGGCCGGACTTGCGCTTTATAAAGCGCCAGTCTGTGGCCGCACGTGAAGGACCGCTTGGCTCTGTTCAGGATCCCCAACTTTTTAATCTCTTCTGATTAGGTTGATAGACAGGTTGGTAGATAATTAAGTTGTTACGAGAGAGGCTTGAATTACAAATTAGAATCTAATGCTCTGCAATTAGGGCACATCAATAATAAACTAAAAAAGGTCGCTAGAAAAGCGCTCCTGTATAGCTAATTACAGGCACTTCTTTTTCATGAATCATGGCACGTTATGTTTTGAATGTTAATGTTTTTGGGAATGGAACGGTCTGAGGAGACGGATGTCCGCAGGTTCAAAACCCAAGGCACGCGCCTCTGATTTTTCGAAGTTATGTGTGTATTGTTTATCAATTATCGTTCGCTTTAACGGTGAAAGAAAACATGGTGAGGAGACATATATACCTGAGAATTTTACATAAGAATTTCGAAGGTATGTGGTGTCCGCTAACACGCTCGAGTAGCCGGAGTGGTAGACTAAGCCTAAAACCCTCTCAGTTGTAGTGTATGCCCGTGCTCAGCAGTGGGCAGTATATAATACAGGGCTGGTATAGTATGGATGGTACGGCACGATACCTAATACAGGGGCCGTAGTCAAGATGCCTGTCTGTAATCGTAAACGTTAACTTTATGTATGAGAATGGGTTAATAATATCACGCTATACTCGTATTATCATGATAATACTGATGCAAAATTGATGCGTATCGCAGTATCACGATAATATCGTGAGTGATATTATTGACAGTGTAAGTGTTACGCGATATTTTCTGTCAGTACACACTCGCAGCCATGGCGGAAGGAAGTGAGCAGCCTATCGAATTGAGCCCCGACGATGCCGAGTCACAACAAAGTGACGAACTTAAAAATGATTTAAAAGAGTTTTTTCTTTTGTACGATACATGCTTGTGCTTATGGAACCCTAAAGACAAAAAATATTTAAACCCAATTAAAAAAATGAAGTCCTCAACATACAGCTTATAGCTTGTCTCATATGTGTGTTTTGTTTAGTAATATGAGGTGAAACCAAGTATAAAAGATTCTCAAACAACTCTTCACTCATTCTAAAATAATTGGCGTAATCGTTCAAATCATCATCCAAGAGCATTTCTTGAGTGATGTTCAAATGAGTGTATTGGTTTCGTTTTAAAATCCAGTCTTTTGTCTTTCACCCAACGCTTTCTACGACGTTTACTTTTCAACGCAAAAAACTGCCTTTCATCTATTATCCATCATTTCAGAAACACAACCATACGTGTAATAGCCTACTTCAGTATTTGAGATCTTGTGATAATATCACGATTCCAGGATCACGATATTATTGATTGTGTTATATACCTCAATGACATATCCTAGTGATACTTATCGATGGGATATGTCATAGGTACGCATTATTTTCCGTTTTCTGCTAACGATTGTAGAAAGGCATCTTGACTACGGCTATAATTTCACCACCTCTTTGTTAGATTAATCTGAGTCGTGGACTTGAGTTCTCGATTGATTAGTGGTTTGAGTGGAAAACTCAAGTTGCAGTTTAAAGATGACATTTCGAGACAATCCGTATTGTTGTAAAATGGATCTAAAGTATTTAAACCAGATTTATTTAATTGAATGTGTATGAATATATAGATATAGCTCACGCATATATCATGGTAGTATTAGTACACGTTGTTTAAGGCATTTATTTCTACATTAACATAAAATTCAAACTTTATCTTAACCTTAAAAACATGTTTTAATCAGAAAAATATTAGCATAAGTTTTTATAACGCTTTCTCACTTTAACACGCTTTTTTCGTATTAACGCTTCCAACTTCTGCAGACGCGACAAGAAATAAAAAACTATCTGCATTATGGAGCATTAACTCGACTCAGTTTTACATATTTTGTTGAGTAGATGCACGCTTTGAGTGAGTCTACTCACTACTGGTATCCGAACTAGTGAAGCCTATAAAAGATCCAAGCGAGCCATTTTCCTGTGTTACAAAATATAATACCTATTTTCAGTAGTAAAGTTTTTTTCGAAATACTATGCATAATTATAAGCACAACTCAACTAATTATAAATACCTACTTATTGCACTCAAAGAGTTCTTTTTAATAAAAATAATAATAATAAACTCATCTCCACATCTGTACAGCACTAATTTAGATATCATTTTTTTTGTGTATGGTAGGTAAAATGTATTGTGGCGAATAAGTCTATATGAAATGTGTTATCGTAATTGGATATCTCAAAATATATTGAGATGCACTTTAGGTGCCTCAAGAAGTTAAGGTTAAAAGCCTTTTAGTCCTTACCCTTATCTGAGGGAATGTAATGAAATAATTTGTACAATAAAAAGGCATATTGACATATAAATTGAACGTTTATAGTGATACATACCGTATAGTTTTGTACTTCACTATTTATTCTTAAAAGTGAATACTTCGTACTTATCTCGCATCGTACCTTTTTTTTATGATATAGGTAGCAATCAAGCATACGGTTCACCTGATGGTAAGTGATCACCGCCGCCCATGAACATCTGCAACACCATCGGGCACAGAGATAGAGATAGATAGAGATAGATAGAGAAAGAGAGAGAGAGGGTACTAATGTTGTACAAGTGTAAGTTTGAATATGTTTGGATGATTATTAGAATTAATATAGACTTCTACACAGACTTAGTGCTGGATAAAGTTAGAGCTACTTTTAATCCTGGAAAAATCGTTTACGTTGACGAAACCACGAGCTATATCTATTGCGAATTAATTATAATACTACTAAAATATTTGAATAGAATACGCAACACTATATAACAATAACAACTTTTTGCAGCATTAAATCATTTTACGTACCGCAAAACGCTTAACGTCGCTATAAATTTACGAAAATGCAAAAACTCCACGGAATAATTGCCATAAAACGGGAACATTTCGTGCACATGGCAACCCTATCGCGCACCTCATTATGATGGGTATTTATGATCCCCACCTGCCCTCGCTGACTGACGAGGTAGATTTAAAAATACCCGAAATGAAGACGGTTTAAAAATGTACTGAAATTTTTCAAAGGTTTTGTGTTATCATGGTGCAATAAAACTACTTATATATGTGAATGCCGCTGTGGCTCAGCGGCTAGAAGTCTTCTAAAACGAAAGAAACAAGACAAATATCTGGGTGATCCGTATATAAATCTTCTCCTGCGTCCACCTCTCCATATCTCACTCAACTATAGGGTCAGCGCAACAATTTGCAACTTAGTTTTTACCAGCATCCGCGTGTCTCAGGAAAATCGTGTTCGAAAACCCGCACAAAGCATTGCCCTATCTGGGATTCGAACCTAAGACTCCTCGGTCCATAGCTCATACTAGCTGGCACTAAAGCAAAAAGACGACAATATAGAAGGACTAAATATATCGTCTAATCTCTTAAAAAATATTATAAACCCATCAAAGAATATAACCCCGCGTAGTCTGGCAACTGAATAAACATTTCAGAAGCTACGCGTTACGAACTGACTCATTGTAACCGAATTTTGGTGAAGTCTGTCAGTTTCACCGTCCGTTTGTTTACGCAAAATATTGTTATAGTTGACTGCGATGACAGACCACGTGCTTCGGTAACGTTTCGGTTACTATGAGTTCTCGGCTTTTATTTACGTCCTTTTTCTTGGAACTTTGCTTCAATCAAGATGAAATCAAAATAAAACACTTTTGAATAGATAAAATATCGCATAAGTAATAAAGGAAAATCGATTTTTTCGTTTATTAACAGCAAGATTGTAGCAATAATTAATTCAAATTATTTGATGCTCTGCTACTGAATTTAACACACATAAACAAGACGTGGATTATGTGTAAGTACCCTATAGTAAAATATAGGGTACTTACTTTTACCTTGGAATTCAGATAAGGATTGTCGGCCGGAGCCGCAAGCAATACCATGTAATTTTTAAATATATTAAAATAAAAAATATTGTTATCTATTCCATGTGTACTAAAATAAATATGTCTATCATGTTCCTTAAGGACTCTAAAACAGCTGGAGTGATTTTAATGAATTTTTTTGGTAATCTTCAGATTAGCCCAGCGGGTGACCCTATGAAGTTTAGTGCCGATCAACATATTTTTTTGGCAATTTTGTTTCATCATCGGCATCTGGCTATAGATAATTTAGTAGTCAATTATAAGAGTCTGTCTAAGGAATAAGCAAAAAAACCTAAGTCGTTAATGTGCTAAGTCTATAACTTGTCTTAATTACTGAGACGCTGAATAATAAAGACAAATGTGAGCCAATTACTCAATACGCTTTTATGTATTCATTTCAATTAAAACATAGCAATTAGGAGCGTACATAATCGGCATTTATCTCAATTATTCGCTTTGGGACTTAAGATTTCAAATTAGAAATTGTTTTTATGATTTATTACAACTATAAATAAAAAAGTAACCAATTTATTTAAATTTTTTTTTCATACGTTGATTCAACTGTTACATGTTAATAAAGTTTTTTTCGATAAAAACGAACAAAGTTACTCTCAAATTAATAATGTGAATGAATTTCACTGGGAATGATGTGTTCAAACATCCCACAACTCCTGCTCTTAATTACAATTTTAAATATCAGCTCAAAGTCAAAAGGCTTTAACCCAACATTCTACATCAACCACAAAGTGACCATTGACTACCGTACAAACCAAAGCTGGCGAGCTCTAAACTGTTTTCCCGGCCGGAGGGATTTACATGTTTATTGACCATTGACCGGAATAAACGTAAATCAGTCGATCGTGAAAAAAAATTAAATAGACCATAAAAAAACTATAACTTGCGAAGGAAACTACGGATTAGGGCCGTACTATTATAGAATTCACGGCCGTTAACCGGCTGATCCGGAAAAAATGTTTTAAATTTGCGGCGTACAGACTGGAAAAATAGGGCTATAAAGTTTTTAGTAGACCGGTTAACCTCGTAAAATTATATCAAACTTTTTCTAAGGAAGACTAGGGAATGAAAAATATTTTCGCCGCACTGGTAATGAAAAGTTTCGCTATTTTTAGTTAAATTTTATCCACTAGTTCACGTAGAGTTACAGGGTTCAATAACGCTAATTATTTCTTATGTTTACGTGAATGTTTGACCTTGATATAAAACAACTTAACGGATTCATTCGCGATTAATTTACTTAATTTTACTCCCGACGTTTCCAAGACTTTGCAGCCCAGACCATGAACGCATTAACTAGTTTTATTTGAACTTTAATAAAGCTCTAATAACAAAACTGTTCGCGGGTAATTGTAATACAGTCTACATTTATAACGTTATGAAGTCGTAAAGTACGTAACTGCATAGTTAAAATTTTTATTCTATTTAATTTATTTTATGGTTTTGTTTGGTTAAGTCGAACCACTAAACGAAACGTAACCTTGTACTACTTATTTACGTAGGTACAAGAAAATATATGGAAATAGATTGTCAATTTTATTATAATAATTTTTGCCTAATAAATCATTCGATATGATTTAATCGTAATACTTTTGCATATAAATAAGCACGAACCGTAAACCTGGATGTATAGTACACACGAAGCCACAGAACCGAAATTTACATTTAGGCACTGGCAACTGCTGATAAACGACACAAAATAGAGGAAAAGAACTGTCAATTACATTTTGGCTCGCGTGCCAGAAGTAGGTCGTTGTTGCGTCTAAAATAAATTCACTTTTAACACTTTTTTTTACAGGGCACAAAAACTATAATCCAATAATATCTTCTTTATAACTTTATTGCACATTAACTCACCATACCGGTTTTATCTAAATCGAATGATAAGATCTCTATAAAACGTGTAGCTGTAAATAAGGTCGAGTCGTACACTACAACCCTCAGAGGCTTGTTAATGCATTTTAAGTGTTTGCCGATGATCGTTGAAGTTGTCTAGATCTTCACTGGAGATCACTTCTGTTTGAAAATTAACGTGTATTCGCAGATCAATATGATTGTTTAAGTGTGTTATATTGAAATTGTAATGCTGTAGATGGTGAAATGTTGAGTCGATTCGTGCGTTTTTGTGAAGAGGTCTATAAAACGCACGGCTTTGCTCAAAGTTGACAAACGTAAAACTTTGCTAGAATTTACTTAGCATATTATTCTCTTTGAATGTAAAAATATTATGCTGATAAGCTGACTATTTTCCCCAAAAAAAATACCTATTTTTGTGATTAATTTAAGTATAAATAGGCTTCGTAGATGTTAGTGTTCACGAGTATTGTGTAGCGATAAACCTTTACCGATGATCCAACTGATGTATTTGCCTACCAGTCTACCACTAGCTGTAGAAACACGAAAAAGTCAGACGTAGAAACATAAAATCTTAATTACAAGTCATCAAGGATTTCCTTCACGACCTTTCGCTTTCAACTCGAAACTGGGTGTAGTATAAACGCATGGGCAGTGTTGTGTGGCATGATCTCTATAACATCTCGTTTGACACGTTTCTCTGAGAATAGTATGTCACGGTTTGCGGAATGACGTTCTCAGGACGTTTGGATCTCTGTGGATGCATTGTTTGAAATTAAAAAGTTTTATTTAATTTTATTCACTGTTCAGTGATATGACCAGTACTTTGCCACGCTTGCGCGTAAATAGGATAATAAAAGTGTATTTTATGACTAGCATGATAGAGTTCGTTCTGCAAATTGTGTTTGTCAACTTTATTCGACTGTCAATTGTTGTCCTAAATTTAATACTTTTTATATTTGCACGTTAAATATAGGCGCGTATAGCAGAAACCAGTGTTATTACAATGTAATTGGAGTTTATAAACGTTGTGCCAGTTTTAATTAGATGCACATTAAGTCACATTAAGCCGACGCGCTGTTGGGTAGCATAGCGGTTTTTGACGTGGTCACTGTTCACTATCCTTAATTATCATAAACTTTCATTTAACTTGCAATGTATGTATGCATGTATGTATGTATGTTCGAATCAAATCTTGCAACTGAATTTTAAAGCAGTTGTCCTCAACCGACTGAGATGAATTTTTGCATACACGTTTAGTTTGGATGACAATCCGTGGTCAGCTAAGTGACGTCATTCTACATCCAATATGGCGGACGGCCTAAGATGGAGAACTAGTTATTTTTTACGCACTCCTATAATTATAAAACAAATTCCCGGCCGCGCTGCGTCAGTCTCTCTGAACGCGATAAAATAAAAACCGCCCAAAAGATTTCGATGAAATTTGGTATGGAGAAGTTTGAATCCCTGAAAAGGACATATGCTATTTTTTATCCTAGAGAAATTCATACCGGACTTTTATCCTAGAAAAACACTTGCGCGGGTGAAGCCGCCGACAAATGCTAGATTTTTTAATAAATTTAACCCATTTTTAATTCCTTTAATGATTTAATTTTTTTTCTTGTTTAATATCCTACTCTCTACATAAATAATAGATCGAAATTTAAATTTTTTATTCCTAATACCTCTTTGTATTCACTTTTGCAACGAGTCCGATATAAAACCATTGAAACTAATGTATAACAAATGGTTAATTTTCTTTGTTTACTTTTGTCACTAAGCCACTTATAGACTTGCAATACATTGAGACTTGCTCGACTCCGGCCTTAAGCTTTATCCGGGATAAAAGATGGCTTATTTCCTTCTGAGTAAGTTACAGAGTTTCTTAGTTGAACAATAATCCGACTTGTTTATGTATCACTAGCATTGCGCGCGGCTCCGCCCGCGTGGAAAAGTTTTCCGGGATAAAAAGTAGCCTATAGCACTCAGGAGTAATGTAGCTTCCTTTTAGTGAAAGACTTTTCAAAATCGGTCCAGTAGTTCCTGATATTAGCGCGTTCAAACAAACAAACTCTTCAGCTTTATATATTAGTATATAGATAAGTATAGATTAAAAATACCTGATATTGCAGATGATTTATCTAAATTGATTTATCACATATAATACCACAAGAGCTTCAAAATTATCGGGTATTTTCCGATAGGTTCGTTGCAAACAAATGAAGGAGTTTTCAGGTTAAAAAATCACGAGCGCGAAGCGCGAGTGATTTTTCCTGAAAAACTTGACGACTTCATTTGTTTGCAGGGAACCTTGAGGGAAATGCCAGATAATTTTGAAGCTCGTGTGGTATTCGGGGGATTATTTTTCCGTCCCAAATGTCGGCCAATAGAATTGCACCATGAGATGAAATGAACAGTCAACAAATAAGAATTTCATAATATATAGTAACGACCAGAGAAAATATTCAAAAAAAATTGTTTCTTATTATATAGTAACGACCAGAGAAAATATTCAAAAAAAATTGTCAGTATAATACCATGTAGGTTGTACCACGTGACGTCGAATGGTGCAATTCTATTGGTCGATATTTGGGTCGGAAAAATAATCACATATAATACCACAAGAGCTTCAAAATTATCGGGTATTTTCCGATAGGTTCGTTGCAAACAAATGAAGGAGTTTTCAGGTTAAAAAATCACGAGCGCGAAGCGCGAGTGATTTTTCCTGAAAAACTTGACGACTTCATTTGTTTGCAGGGAACCTTGAGGGAAATGCCAGATAATTTTGAAGCTCGTGTGGTATTCGGGGGATTATTTTTCCGTCCCAAATGTCGGCCAATAGAATTGCACCATGAGATGAAATGAACAGTCAACAAATAAGAATTTCATAATATAATTCGATACCTCCCACGTAAGTTGTTGTATCCCCAAAATCACAATTTTACAGTAGAGCATTTTAAAGATTCAAATTGGACTAAAAACTTCATTTACCGTGGTATCTTTGTGAAATTTGGTATGTGTGTGTAACTTATAGTATTCTTGACTATGTTGAAACATAATTTAAAAAAATATGTATATTTTCTGAGATATCGTTCATACAACATTTTACTGTGGAGTACAGGCTACGCTAGATGTTGTATCTCATAATTACAACACTGTACCGTGGAGTTTAGGTGTCGTCAATTGTTGTATATAATATTTACAACAATATACGCTGAAAAATATAAGCCTCATTCCATTGTATGTGATAATAATAATACACATTGGTTAAAAATTATGTGTGTATTATTATATGTGAACAAATGTAGGTTAAGAAATAAGAAAGAAATATTATAAAAGATAAATTTCTTTATTTTTTTAATAGAAATAACACATACTAGAAATAAAACAATTGAAAAAATAAAATAATGAAAATTTAGGTATACCTACATAACATACATTTAGGTAACAGATAATGTCTTCCATTACTAGGTAATAAAAAAAAAGCGAAAATAAAACAATCATAGTAAGGTTACTTAGAAACATAATAAAAAAGACAAAAATCGAAACATAACTCACTCTCCACGATATTTTAAAACCATTACAAATTCTTATTAAAATCTACATAAAATAGAATAATAAAAAGTATTACAGAATTTAAAATAAAAACAATAACCTACTTCTTTCTAAGAGATCAACTGAAAATCAGGATAACAAGAAATTAGGTACCTAATCTTTTATAATTATTATTGTCATTGTATGTATATTTGATTTTATTCGAAGTTAAAAAAAAAACATTTTCACACGCACACATACTCTCGCCTTTTACCCCCAAATAGGTAGGCAGATGCGCAACAAATGCACCCACTTTTCGCTGTGCGTATTCCGTCCCATGATGTGCGATGTGCGCATGATTCTCCCCTATGAGCGAGCCTATCGCCATATTGGGCACAAATACCAGACTCCGGGCTGATACTGATTGGAAAACCCAATATTACTGCCCGACCCGGGGATTGAATACCGAAACCTCAGCATTGCGGCCGTACCTTAATAAAACTACGCCACCAAGGCAGTCGAATACAACATAGCAGTCGAGAATTTTCAAATTCATAATTAAAACAGTTGAGTTACTTTTAATCAGATAAACCAAATTTTTGGTTTAATTTGAGCCTTAAATAAATCAATTAGCTTGTTGCCGTCCACTGCTAAACGTAGGCCTCCCTAAGTGAGCGCTAACCATGCCGGTCTTGAGCAAACAACTTAAATCAATAAAAAACTAATATTAGTTTTATGAGAATCTATAATAAAATGATGATACATAATTACAAGATATTTAATTATGTTAAAAAAGAAAAGACTAATTTATGTACTAGGTTCTTAAATAATTTACGTCATTATGAGAGCCAGCAACAAAAGATATACTCTTGAAAAAGTCGTGATATGTGGCTGGAATGATTCCACTGTGACAGACTCATTAAGTCATCATATTTTGCCTTTGTTAAGTGAAGATGGTTGGAATAGAGAGGGCACAGCTCAGCCATACCATTTATTTGGCGTCTTCGGGTATTGATATTAATGGCAATCGTCATAGCATTAGTTTATGCCAAATCGGACTGCCTCGATGGCGCAGTTGTATTGCGTATGCTTTAAGAGTACGATTTGCGCGCTGAGGTCCTGGAATTCCGGGTCGGGCCAAAATCATTGTGCCTGGGATTTTCCATCTTAAAAATTACTCAGTTACAGCTCGGAGTCAGAAAGTTAGCGGTGTGATACCCTCGTGCCTCGGAAAGCACGTAAAGACGTGGGCTCTGCGCCTGATCTCTCTCCGGTCATGTCGGATTGCCGTCTCACCGGACTATGAAAGTGAAGGAATTGCGAGTGCACCTGTGTATTGCGCACACACTTGTGCACTATAATATCTCTTACTTATTTGGCTGATCTCTGTTGAGATTGGCCGCCGAGACCGAAATCGGCTAGGGAGGGATTATTATTATGCCAAATCGTACCGATATTAAATTGTAAAAGGATCTTTTACGCATACCCACACTTCTTTTATTTAACGAATATACACATAAAACGAAAATATTATGCGATTGTGGTTCTGACCAGCACAATTATCAACAAGATTTGCTGTATCAGAATCTATTGCTAGTTCGAAGTTATTGTCAAAGACATCTCCATCTATTATATTTGCTAACTATTCATTGAAACTTTTTGGTAATGAACACTCTGAAACAGTAATTTTAAATAATTTAATTTCGGGAAATCCTTTTTTATCGAATGCTTAAAGAGTATAAGGACAAATCCACCAAATTTAACATCTCAAGGACCAGCGGTTTAGGCTCTGCGTTCATAGATCGCTCACTAAGTCAGTCAGGCAGAACAAATCATTTTGTATATTACTTTTAAGACCCAATTTTAGAATAGATTTTTAACATACAACATTGAATTTGAGTTAAAAAAAAAGTAGTAACAACGTATAATATAGCATTTTACTATACAACACAGTTTAGAATAACCATTCCCGAAGTAAAATGTTTTATTTATAACATACAACAATATTTTAATTTTAATGTAAACGTAAAATGTTGTATGTATTACGTATAATATTTTTAATGAATGCACAACGACGTCTAATATTGTAACTAATCTATACAACATTTTAGATTGGTATCACCATAAAAAAGTAACATTAATCTAATAAATGTCAATAAAATATTACAAATAAAACATATCTGTGATATTTCGGAGGCTTGAATCACGAAAACTATTTAGTTCTATTTCATCTAAAGAAACATTATTATTTTGAAAGGGTGTCTCGGAATTACTATTTTGTGTACTCGTATTATTGACCAAAACACATAGTCTACGCCTTCTTGTTATACTTGTACGTTTCATTGTTATAATATATTTTAAGTAATTAAATTACGTGAGTTAATTTTGAGAGAACTTAACCGCTTCCTTCCTTCCGCGTGCGGCCGGTTGAAACTCCGGCGTTTTCTGTTGTATGTGACCAATACGATACGCGAGCGCGTGATTCTCCCCGTCCCACACCCCACGTAAACCATTGCAAAGGTCTATACACTATTGTAGTCCGTTCTCGTTCGGAAGTTACAACAAAATACGTCTGGAAAATCCTTGAAAAAATCGTGTTTTCGTAATTTTTTCACTTTGAATGCATTAAATAATGGAAATTAGGATAGTTTTCAGTAAAAACGCTAAACGGCTTTTTTGTGGCATACAACAACTTACGTGGGAGGTATCAATATAGTAACGACCAGAGAAAATATTCAAAAAAAATTGTTTCTTATTATATAGTAACGACCAGAGAAAATATTCAAAAAAAATTGTCAGTATAATACCATGTAGGTTGTACCACGTGACGTCGAATGGTGCAATTCTATTGGTCGATATTTGGCTCGGAAAAATAATCAGCATAATTTGCACTTTATACAACTTATAATAAAGTATATGGCCCTTTTCCATAGATTTCATTGGTTTTAATATAGATAGATACCGACCAACTGACCCATATCAGTGATAGCTCGAGCTTTGATATTGTGTTTTGTTTAGGATTGTTTATTATTAATCATTATTTAACAAAAGTAGTTAATAAACATAAGTTGATTATCTTGGTATGATATACTATCCATCCATACCATACCAGTCCTGTATTATATACTGCCCACTGCTGAGCACGGGCCTCCTCTACAACTGAGAGGGTTAAGGCCTTAGTCCACCACGCTGGCCTAGTGCGGGTTGGCAGACTTCACATACCTTCGAAATTCAGAGAACTTCTCAAGTATGCAGGTTTCTTCATGATGTTTTCCTTCACCGTTAAAGCGTTATACTATCTATGATAACTAATTATAAATAACTTATTTAATTAGAGCAAGGTTAAATCAAAGGACAAAAATCAATAACTATATACAAAACTAATAAAACCACGTCATAGCCCAAAAATAAATAGAGATACCTAGTGTGATTTATCAAATCGGCGCTTTTTTATCTTTTATCTACATTTAATACGCATTGATGTGTATTATTGACTTGAACACATACTATTTGTTTCCAAAACATAGATTATACCGATTAGTTGTTCCGGTAACAAGCCATTAGATACTATATCAACAAACTGTATCAGTCATTCGGACAAATGCAATTAATGTAAACATAATCTGACAAACGATGATGAAAGTTATGATATTCGTAAAAAATGTTGTCTAGACTTTAATATTAGATGGTCGCTTAAGGCAAGACATACAACCAACCTGAGCTAGTAATAAATATAATGGTCCCTTTAAAATATACAACTATACATCAAAGAGTTCACACATTTAACATATAATAGAACCAAGTCCCCGCCGCGTCTGTCGGAATGTCTGAACTACTTTCGATGAAATTTGGTATGGATAGTTTGAGACCCAGGGACATAAGCTGCTTTTTATTCCTGGAAAAACTCTCTCACGCGGGTGAATTCGCGAGCAAAAGCTTGTTTATAATATTTTTACCATTCCATACTATAAGAAATACAGTATAGCTCCAAACGTAACAATTCAACGACTACCGGCACATGACGTCATTCCTGTGACAATGGCCTCAATATAAAATATCGTAATATAATCAGGTATTAAAAGTCGAAAAGCGAATGCAGTCACATCTTTAATACATGTTCTGGCAGAGTGCCAAGGAGCCGCCACGGTGTGCCAGACGCAACACGTTTCGGTAATTTGGCACATACCTGGAATTGACAGTTGCACGCGTACTTGCGCACACGCAAGGTGCGTAAAATGCATCCGATGTTGATCCATTGATTAATTTGTCTGGTATTTTTGATGTGAAACATCTAAAGCCGCACGTAAAACCGATTGTTGGCGTGGCGACGCATGCCGTGGCGACGCGCCGTCACGCTATATGATAGTACCTATAAAATAATTGAAGATAGATATTTGAATAAGAGGATTTCAATGCAAATATTGCAAGAGATGAAAAAAATCGTAATACTTTTTTTTACTTTATGCCATATTTAGTTCCTGTCTTAATTTGTTCTTTTATGTAGATTACTTCTAGAAAATAAATTCGATGTTTCACATCTGCCAGGCGTCCCGCGACGGCTTACAAGTATTTAAAGTAAGCAAAGTTCTTATCATGGCACATCAAATTCGGTATCACGGCTGCCGGCTCGAGAGAATAGAGATAAGGAAGGGAAGCGAGTTGTTCCAGTTGGGACACGAAGACTCAATACGTAAGCTGTCATTTCTCAGCTGTTGTCTGACAATAGTGTCCCAGTCAGCCCATTCATGCTTCACATATTCCGCCTTAGCAATAAACTTTGCGTACAGTCAGCTGCATATGTAGCTGTACTAATTCAAAATTTCAAATCGCCTACATGCGTTACGTTAAATTTAAACATTTTTTTTCATTGTGTGAAGTAAATACCTACTCTATATGTTATAAATATAAAATATATTTATTTTTCTCTACACAACTTTGTAAGAACAGAAAAGTGTATAAACGATTTGAAGTTTTGAATTTGTTCAGCTACTTATGTGCCTCACTGTACTTCTTTCATAGCTTAATTTTTGTCTTGCTTTCTCTGATGTTAAATGTCACTATTAAGTATATCTAAAGCCTCATTTAGACGAATCAATTATTTATGGCAATTCTAGCCTGCGTTGATGCACACGAGCTTTTTGACAGATGTCCAAAATAGGATTTTTGCTGGCAATAATTGCTGCGTCTAAATAAAGCTTTATAATAGGCCTGTTCGCACGCCGCGCTGGTTGCGAGCTGTACGTGTGCTGATCTCTTCGCACGCGGTCGACGTTATTCGCTAATAATATGATTAAAGCGATCTGACATTTAGGTACATAAGGAGTGAACTAAATAGAGTGCAAGGCAATCTTACTTCCTACTAATATTATAAACGCGAAAGTTTGTAAGTATGGATGTATGGATGTCTGGATGTATGGATGTCTGGATGTATGGATGTCTGGATGTATGGATGTTTGTTACTCTTTCACGCAAAAGCTACTGAACGGATTTCGATGAAATTTGGCACACGGGTAGTTTATGTCCTGGATTAACACATAGGATACTTTTTAAAATATAAAGCGGGACTTTTTCCCGGGAAAACTCATTCACGCGGGCGGAACCGCGGGCAAAAGCTAGTATTTTAATAATTCTATATACATACACGTGGCAAGTTCTGTAAGCTTCAGATTTGCAGAATTCAGCTTGGCGTGATTGTTTAGACGATAAAAATCGCTTGCAGAAGCCAACTGCAAGTTTGTTGCTAATATAAACGTACCTTTACTGCCCTATGTAAGTACGTATTCTAGTAGGCTTACGTAGGCACACTTCAAAGTTACTTCAACTACATTACCATGTAGCACTCTTGCTTGTACGTCGTTTTCCACGAAATGCTACATTCAAGCGCGTTTAATTTGTGCTAGCGTATCGTATTTCCACAGAAATTTTCGTTTATAAGTAGTTCTAGAGAACTTGAAGCATCGAAGTTTAGTAGTAATTAAGTATTGTGAATTATCGCTTGCTTTAACGGTGAAGGAAAACATCGTGAGGAAACCTGCATACCTGAGAAATTCTCTATAAGAATTTCGAAGGTATGTGAAGTCTGCCAACCCGCGCTAAGCCAGTGTGGTAGACTAAGGTCTAAAAGACCTCTCAGTCTCAGAGACCCGTGCCCTGCAGTGAGACAGTATATAATACAGGACTAATATTATTAAGTATACCGAAATTAGAAAAAATATTATATAAGTACAATGAAGGGATAGAAAGGAAATGCTCCCATCACATAATAAAACCACCGCTGCTTTTAATTCTGAAGCACCATTAAGATCAAATTTCAAATACCCTTGCACTCGTCACCTTGAGACTTCTGATATTGATTCTCATAATACCCAGTTATTTCATATTGGCTTGTTATGGTTACGCCGCTGACCTTAAACTACGAATGAGTTTTGGAGAGTTTTGTTTGTCGCCGTCGTCAGTTTTATTGGACACACGAAACTCGACAGCGAAACCGCCGTTTCTTGGTTATTTTATCCACATTACTGTAACTCTAGCCGGCTTATTTACACCATTATCTAATATCAGTAGTCAATATTGTTCATAGAGCACTTCAAAAAAAATGTTTCAGATGGACGCCTTCTAGGGAATCAGATCAAAGAACTTTCTCGTTAACATACTTTTTACGTTACCTCTATTCTTTTGTTTCGATATTCCAATATTCCACTTACGTCTAATCTATATAGCTACGCATTCTCCAAGAAATTGGCGAAAAACCAACGCTTGTAACAACAACTGTATCCTGCATCTGTCAATCATTCTCTTTCCGATGTATGTCTATAAAATGTATTAGTTTACCGTGATTTCTTAATAAATAAACTTCGTGGCGGAGTTACTTCTTGTTATTTCAGGTAATGGTCTACTTTTATAGAAGTCGGGATTTGGGTCACCTGATGGTAAAAGATATCCGCTAATCAACATCCACAATGTTAGAGTAACCGCATTGACGGCTTTTGAAGCAGAAATAGGGTGATTTCTTAAAGCTCCACATATTGTAATGTTTTGGAGCGAAAGATAATATGAATGTGCAGCTTAATGTACAAAATAGTTGGCATCACCTACTTTTCACTATTAATAATGAATGTTGGCAGATCTTGAGACGATGCCAGTCACCCGACACTTACAGTAGCGCAGATAGATGCAGCGTTAGCTATACTGCATACGTGTGAACATAACCTAAAGCATATGTATTACAAACTAACACATTATTTAAAAATTTAATTAATATTTAAAAAACCCCCGACACAGAGAGGCCTAAAAATAAAATAGTAAAAGGGTACTTGTCGTTTAAGTACCTAGTAATATTTTGACCCAAGCGTCCTCGCGTCGGGGGACCGAACTCCGGACCAGGGATATGAAAATACTTCTTTCTCGGTCCCCCGACGCGAGGTCGCTTGGGTCAAAATATTACTAGGTACTTAAAAGACAAGGACACTTTTATTATTTTATTTTTTAGAGGCTTTTTGTGTCGGGGGTTTTTTAATTTTTTTATTTCAAACTTTTTAAATGACTATATTTTCCATCCTGAGGCCTTGATAATCAACTATCTAACAACTATTCGTTGAGACTATTCTTATGAGCCCACAAACGCTATATCAGCTATAAGTTGCTAAAGAGTTGGGTATCCCGCAGACTACTTGATGCTACAGCATCAGCTCAAGGTTAACATGTCTTGAAAATATTGTCAAAGTTACAGTACACCAAATTTGAAATTAATCGGACTTGTTAAAGTTGGAAATGAGCTGATAATCTTCAAACGCCTGAACGGATCTTCATAAATTATAGCTAAGAACCATCTCATCACATCAGATTTTAAACAAAAAAAACCGTATCAAAATCGGTCCATTCGTTTGAGAGCTACGATGCCACAGACAGACAAACAGATACATAGATACACACCCTAAACTTATAACACCCCTCTTTTTCTTTCGGGGGTTAATAAATATAGTGGCCAGCACTCCCCCGCCGTAGTCTATTCAAAATAATGTCAAATTTTTTGCGTGTTTACAAAGAACGAAGATGAAAAATACTATGGTAAAAGTTGTGTACGAGCCAATTATGCATCGAGACAAATATTTATTACACTTAAGTATGCACGCGCCAGGTGTTGAGCGACATTAATATTTTGGAAAAGTTTTTAGGCTCAAATATCACTTGGCAAGACTCGATGAACAAAATTGATATGATGGGCAGCGTTTATTCAGTTATTTCGAGGGAGCCAACTTCATCCAATAACTCATCTGGAAATCTTTAATTTTCTAATTTACTGGCTCCGAAGAATTCTAGCCCTTCCCCTGTAGTCAGACCGCATGTAAAACCCCCGTTAATCGATAGCCAAAACGACTTAATGTCAAGGTCGTACCCTTGAAGGCATCCTTCAGCTAATCGCTGCCAAATATGTTTTTGGCCAAAACACTAGAAATCGGCGCCAATATATCCAGCAAAATTGGAAACACGAACAAAAGAAATTCTGAAACGGTCCCTGAATCTGACTAATATAAACGCAGAGCGATAGTTTTCACCAATGGAATGCATATGGATTGAATTGAGTTCCTAGACTATGTTCTAGACTGCCTTGGTGGCATAGTTGTATTACTGCAATACTGAGGTCTTGGGTTCGATTCTCAGGTCGGGCAAAGTTATATTGGGTTTTTTTTTTAATTCAGTATCAGCCCGGTGTCCGGAATTTGTGTCCGATATAGCGATAGGCTCGCCCCCTATCACAGCATGGGACTGAATACGCACGGCGAAAAGTAAGTGCACTAGTTGCGCCTTTGCCTACCCCTTCGGGGATAAAAGGCGTGACTGTATGTGTGTACTATGTTCTAGATAAAAAAATATCCCGGATATAATCACAGTTCTGGTAGTATTTTTATTCTTGGAATAGGTATATTTTCAAAGGTACGGAGGCGTGCAAAAGTTACATTGAATACAAAGTTGAAATGATTTATAGCAGTTTTATTTTATAACCTGCAGTCAACGGTTGGTACCTCCCACTAAACGGTCGTTGGAAGCGGATAGGGGGCGCTTGTGGTTGGAAATGTAAACCACCCACAGTAATAACCCTGCATATTAGCACAGACTGCATTAAACTGTGGCTTTTTAAAACCATCACGATGCGATGTTTATGCAATAGGTTGTTTAGACTATCAAAATACTAGATTCTCTTCACAATTTGATTAGATAATACTTCACATACAAATAATGCTTTATCTACATGTATTATTAAAACATATTATAATAATATAATAAAACTATTAAAGCAAATGGAGGCGGCTCACCTTGTCCTGCCCGGAACGGTTGTTTGAGCAGCACTGGTTTTCAACCTCTCCAACTTCCTGTGGTGTTATGCGGAAAGTTTATAGCCTATATAATCTCACCTTATTCCCCAAGGTTAAGGCAGAGGCACAACTAGTGCACACATATTTTGCTAAGCCTAATCTAGGGGGCGAAACTAAATGTGTAAACTACCTTATTCTTAAGTCGAAAAGCTCATACATTTTTTCCTACTTGGAAATCGAACTCAAGATCTCATATGGCCAGTTTTAGTACGCTGCGACTAGACCATCGAGGAGATTGATTAAAAGTAAACAAAAACATGTGGTGATCCATTAGCTGATAGTTCATCAAACCTTGACCAATATTTTATCTTGCGTCGGCCATCTGCAATCGATCGATTCACTGAGAGTAATAGGTTTGGACAAGTGCGAAGGTTCAAGGAAAACGCCATGTATTTATTAAATATTTCAGTTTGCCAAAATTATCAACGAGCAAATGAAAGGGTCCGACTGAGTACGCGCCAATTTTAGTCTATTTCTACCATCGAAGAGTGCGAAACTGCTAACTTCTGGTTTAACCGACATTAAAACTAGTGTAAGTAAGGGGAAGTTCATGCCTTCCGAGCTGATTTCGGCCACGGTGACTGTAAAACTGACAGGCATATTCAAGTCAGACTAAGATTGAGTACCTGATAGTCGATTTTCTGCTTTTGATACGCTCTTACGTGACTTATATAGTTATAAGTTATAAGATGCCTATCTCAGTACGTCGAGCCCAGTATCATGGAAAGTTTCAACAGTCTTCAACTGAAAAGCCAGTCTACTAATGAACCAGCTATCTCATTAAACATCTACATAATAACGGACGCGCAAAGTATTACACAACAAAGTTTTCACATGTAACTCGAAGTCGGACCTATTTCCTGCCATTTGTCGGGAAGGAGAAAGTTTTGGACAGTACACAACTCCCTAGTTATTTACCAGTTTGGACGAAACATTTATGCGACAATGAAAGTGAATCGTTAAAATACTGGAATGTTCCATTTAGTCAGACTTAGGAAGTCTTAATGTTTGTTCCGAGTGGTAGTTTCGTTAACGCTTGCCGTTTTCTTTATTAGTTATGTAGGGCAGTGATTGCGTTGTGATTATTTCTATACCATATGCCGGCAGACGAGAACTGGTAGTCACACAAATATGTCTACAGCGGAGATAATTTATTGGATCCGAGTACTATTAAATATGTGCTGGTAAATATGAGTGACTTGGTGGAGACTCACATATTGAGTAGTGATATTTTTTTTTATATTTTTTTATGGCATTGAATGACGAGACGAGCATGCCGTTCGCCTGATGGTAAGCGATACGACCGCCCATAAACAGTAGTAACACCATACATCACCTTTAGTTACAAAGTACTGTGTGGCATTTCACTGCGCTCGTCATCCTGAGACATAAGATAAGTTTCATTATGTCCAGCAGTTACATTGGCTACAATGTCCTTCAAACCGTAACACAACAGTGCATGCACACTGCTGCTTGGCGGTAGAAATAGACATTGCGGTGGTATCCACCCAGACGGACCCTTACATATGAGAGACCTATCACCAGTAGAAGTAGTGTTAAAATTACTTTGGATGCTACTTGTGCAAATGCTACGTTAATCATTAGCGCTATTTTATTAAAATCCAAGTCGAAATTCTACATCTAGGTGATTCAAGTAATGGACCTTCATAAGCATTAAAGTAATGCCTTGTACAACGATGATAGCTTCAACGAATCAATTTAATTTCACGGCAAATAACCCAAATACATAAATAAATTTATTTTATCCGTTACGTTTATGTTCTCGCCTTGAATATTTAATCGCGACCATTAATCGGCAGACAGTGATTAAATCACACTACGAGCTCATTTTGTGATTTCATTTCATAGCGAATTTGGGAAAACATAGCGTTTGGGACGATGTCGTGCGTAAACATTGATAAAAATATGGTTCAGTTCAAGTATTGTATTAAAAGGGTTATTAATTTTGGATGGGTGTCAGGATAAGTCAATATTATGATATCATCATCATCAGCCACATGACGTCAACTGCTGAACATAGGCCTCCCCCAAAGATTTCCAGACGGACCTGTCAAAAGCGGCCCGCATCCAGCGTGTTCCTGCGACCTTTATCAAGTCGTCTGTCCACCTTGCAGGTGGACGGCCGACGCTGCGCTTGCCAGTGGTTTAATATTATGATATGATGACAAAAAATGAGAGGTGTCAAGGGACACCCGAATGGAACGAAGTTCCTTTCGATTAATTAGTGAAGGAATTGTAATAAAATTTTATTTATATAACAGAGTGTGTATATATATAAATATTTTCCTATTTCCGTTCCAATACATAAGTTTCTAGAGAAAAAAACAAATAAATACGTGTGGCACTCGGGGACTGCCGCGGTAAAGCTATTGCATAGCATTTTTATCACAAATTTTGATTGACTAAACACAAATTCGATCTTACGCTTACCACATAAAGTAGATTTTTAAACGCGAGCAAAGCACGTTTAGTCTTGTTATTGATAAATGTCAGTAACCAAATTAGAATAAATCAACAAAATTTGAAAAAAGAATGTTACGTTCGATTCTTTTGTACTCGTGCCGTGGCAACGCTGGGGAAATAGCTTCTACGCAATGTATTTAAGGTTCATATTAGATTAGTAAGAAATGGTTTTAATGACTTTAATAAATAAAAATATACTCGTTTCAAGAATTATAGCTTCTACGCATTGTATTTAAGGTTCATATTAGTAAGATAATAGCAAAAAGTGTCGTGACAACTTTTCGTTTGTTTTTTCCGTCCAGCCCCCTTTCACAACGCGCGATAAGGAACTTCGTTCCAAAAATAATTTGAGAAATAAAATTATTATGTGAACTAAGGAAAGATGAAATAATAGCTATTGCAAAGATATAACAAGTAGCTTTAAAATACAAATAGCTTAAGTGGCGTTGTACAATAAGATAAAACCAATAGACAATTTTTGGATAAACGTTATTGCCTACTCTAATAAAGTTTGCAATGCAATGCAATCAGCCCTGTATTGTATACTGCCCACTGCTGAGCACGGGCCTCCTCTACTACTGAGAGGTAATAAAGTTTAATATACATAGCCTGGCAGACATTTGGAATATGAAGCATTCAAAAAATGAGTTTGTAGTTATAACTTTACTTCTGTCATCTAGTAAAATGCCATCTCATTTCAAACTAAAATTAACTTTCACTCGAATAAAGTATCGACGGATACGATAAGACTAACTTTAGAAATCGGTTTAAAAGTACTTACGGATGTTCCGGTAATTTATTTGGAAACTTTATCCTCTAAAATAAATTCGTAAGCTTAATATTATCTTTCTTTAATGATAATTCTGACTGCCGCGGTGGTATAGTTGTTTTACGGAACGACTGTAGAGCCGAGGTTCGATCCCCGGGTCGGGCAAAGTGATATTGGGTTTTTCTACTCAGTATGAGCCCGGAGTCTGAAATTTGTGCCCGATATGGCGATAGGCTCGCCCCCTATCACATCATGGGACGGAATACGTACGGCAAAAAGTTAGTGTACTTTGTTGCACCTCTGCCTACCCCTTCGGGGATAAACGACGTGTATGTGTGTGTGTGTGCGTGTTGATGGTAAGCGTATGCTAGCTGCTGCTTCTCAGATTAATGTGCGGATAGTATATTATTACCTTTATTATCTATACAACATGAGATAAAACAAAATTCATCAAGAACACTAACGCGACTTAAATTGAATTTAAGCTCTTGAGAGTTGCGAGAGTGGCTGGGATGTCATACATCATGTTATTACCATGTCGCGACACTTCCCGGAAGCGACGTGTATAAATATAGACCCATATGGCAATATTGCCGGCAATATAACATTTTATGAATGATATTTATATAAAATCAAAAGGTAGCAGAGCGAATGGATTGACTATTTATTTATTTACTTTTGTCAAAATTTTAGTTACGTCATACAAAATTTAGCAGTTCTTAAATCAAGTGAAAGGCTTAACTGTCAAATAACACAAAAGAGATACACTTGGTAAGACTACAGAATTCCAGGAATTAGGATGCAGGCGTATTAGATAGATAGCGAGATATCACCACTACGTGCCCATTCTTGCAATAGGTATTTGAAATATGTATTACTGCCCTTTACTGCCATTTCGGTGCTGTTTTCACAGAAGTGTTTCTTTTCGTTTCGTTTTAATTATAAGAACAATATACCATTTGGTGATGTATCTAATTAATATAATTCCTACGCGATCTCAGACATAAATGAACCCATATAATAAACCCGGACCACGTTAACAATCCCGCTTCGCAGCACTAATATTCCCTGCAAGTTATCCCAAAGTTTCCCCAATTAGCCCTAGCCACATACATCATGTTACCAACCGTACTTTTATCATCCTGACATAATAAACTTACTTCAAACAGTTTGGTTAAATTTGTTTTATAGGTATTCAAACTTTAGGTACTTTTTTCTTTGAGTAATAAGGTTTTAAGGTCTTCCTAAGGGTCATAATATAACTGTCTGTTCGTAATAATTGTTGTTTTTTATGTTGGTACATTTTTATTTGGTAAGCACATAAGATCAATACTATTATACAAAGAAAACTGGGGCAATGTTTGTTACGAGATGCTAATGTTCCTAAGAACAATAAACAAAAAAATTAATCGCCTGCTGGCAAGCGCTGCGTCTACTCATAAATTATAGCAATACAAAGTCTGAAAGAATATTCCATTTGAATCAATCTATTTGACTTTTACAACAAAGAATTAATCTATTAACTTTTTTATTGTACTTCGCATCTTAAGACATTAGATGTCTCCATAATGTCTAACATTGCACTGGCTAAAATATTCTTCGAGCTGAAATACTGGTCTAGTACACTGCTGCTTATCGACATAAAAGTAAATGCGTTGGTATCTATCTAGGCTCTTCAAGAAACTTATGACCCAATTTTACTAGTTAGTATCTAGCCTAATTTACAATTTGCAGATGCCTAACTTGTAGAATTAAGGTAAATGAACGAGAAGAGACTGTAATCTCGTCGAAGGCCGGTTGTCTCGAACAGTTTGACCCTATACACATCGATAATAATATTACGCCGACAACGCAATCTGATAAATCGAATTAATCGATGTCCAAATACATTTTGTATCTCGGAGAATGTAACGGTAATCAGGTTTAGTAGTAAATAATTTTGTATTTTGAATTTAAAAGGTACGCTATTCGTCACACACTAACTGCATTTATCCCCGAAGGGGTAGGCACTAGGCAGAGACACAACTAGTACAGTCACAATTCGCCGTGTATATTCCGTCCCATGACTATTAATACTACAGATTGATCCATCGCGGAATTACAGTTCTGAAAGATGAAACAAAAGATGATACAACACGTGTGTTAGACAGAGATGCTTGACGCCTTTTTGTCCCTTTCGGCGTGCGTGATCATTGTTCATGTGGCAAACTTTAAGGTGTGACAAACATATTTGATTTAATGACCCCTGGTGTTATTGAGTCATAAATAATAGTGGTAATTATTGTTTTTACGAAAATACTGCGACTGGTACGTGGAACTATGGTAGGATGCAGTGTTTTCTGGCGTAAAACCCGTAAAATTAATCGTTTTGTCTCACCTATGTGCACGCGATGAAGTCCTCTTGTTAAGTCGGTGCCACACATAGCACCAATATTTGAACACTTGTTTGAAAACATGTGTGGCACGGGTATTTGTGTATTTGTGCAAAGTTTGTTTACATATTTGCCTATTTGCCATTCGGTGTCGGTTTTTCGACCACACATCAAAGCGTTCAAAGTTAAAATGCGTGCGTAGCCTGCCACACTTTCGCTGAGTTCAGTTGTTTGTCAATCACCGAGCGGAATGGATGCTTTGTTTCTTCGCAAGGTGTACTGGAGCAACGAAAGTCGAAAGGGTACTTGAATTTATAGAGTTGCTTGAAGGAGAAATATATTATATATGAAACCCTATAAGTAAAAGCCATAAGAATAGAAATGACATAAATAATTATATAGCTACACTTAAATAATACAAGTAAGTCAAAATGTTTGCAAAGCATGTGAGGCAGGAGCAGGAAAAACTTTATTCAAATGTGTGGCAAAGGCTGTCAAAGACTTTGTTCAAATATTTGTCTGTGTCTAGTGGCGCCGGCAATATAATAATTCTATGCAACTGAAGCAAGATAGTATTTTAATATTAATCAACCACAGCGCACTGAGAACAGACATATTATCATAGCATTAGGGCGTCCTTAGCTAAATTACAGTTATGAAAACGGGCGTGAGAGTCAGGGTCAGTTAGGGTATTTGAGACACTTTCAAATTCGTTTTTGCTTTCACTCAAGGTTGTTAAAGTGTTGCAGGTCTAGAAGAAGCTTATTTAAATTATGAGTTGTTATGAAGGGTTCGATTATCAGGCCGTGCAATTAGGAAAGTGTTTATGATTCGAAACACGAGTTTAAGTTGCGTATCTGCGTACCTACCCTTTGAATTACAAGGCTGTGAGTTATATAGAAAATAAAATTTACATTTTTACTGAAAGAAATATCTCTCGACTAGAACGTTTTCTAAAAATAGATGTAAATATAATTGAGAAGTGTCATAAAATTTACCATATTTTTTATAAGGCGTAATAGTCACTAGGTTCACTACATTTTATTCAGTTCTCTTTCTTGGTTATTTCGCTGCAATCATTGATATACAATTTTTTGATCAATGGCTGCAATGTACAGTCAGCAGCATAAGTAGATGAACAAATTCAAAATTTCAAATTGTCTACATACTTTTGTGTTCTTACTAATCTTGTTCTTGTCTTCACAAAAATAAAATAAAAGGTATTTACTTTACTTCAAACGAAGAAAAAAATATTTCAGTTTAACTTAACGCGTATATAGGCGATTTGAATTTTTGATTTTGTACAGATATTTATGCTGCTGATTGTACATTAGTTGTTTGGTTGGAATAGAGTCAATTACTGTCATAATCCGAAATAGCACTTCACTCGAGCAATGATATGAAGAAAGCGTGTAATGGAACGTTCGAGCTGAAAGGCGACACTTCAATAAATCCAGCAGTGAAACTGGGGCTCAATTCTCACGTAGTCGACATTTATGTATAGGTATAGTAGAGATAATGTCGAAATAAATTCGCGCCGTATAAAACCGTGTTTCACTGATCAGCATGTCCAATGAGACATTCGGTTTAAATGTATGTAAGACAAGCTTTTGCCCGCGGCTCCGCCCGCGTGAATAAGTTTTCCCGGGATAAAAGTCCCGCTTTATATTTTCCCGGGATAAAAAGTAGCCTATGTGTTAACCCAGGACATAATCTACCCATGTGCCAAATTGCATCGAAATTCGTTCAGCAGTTTTTGCGTGAAAGAGTAACAAACATCCATACATCCATACTTACAAACTTTCGCGTTTATAATATTAAGTAGGATTATATGAAATATTGTCAATCGCACATTCGTGTGTCCTAATTACTCATTTTAAGCATCTAATATTCATATTTCCACTTTAATATGTATATGTTACTAATGCTATAATATTCAAGATTGTGAACATAATATTTGTAAGTTTCATTGTTTGTTTAAAGTAAACACAAAAACAGCTTAACAGATTTGGATGAAATTTCCACACAGATGAACTGAGTCTTAGATTAACAGAATATATGCTCCTTTTTACATAAAAAAATACAGACTTTCATTCTGAAAAAGGTGTTTTATGCGAGCGCAGTCACGGAAAATGCGAATTTCGATATAAATGTCTGCTTCACCGGAATTGGTTCGTTTAGATCTCGCGACAGTCATTAACGTCCACGCCGAAACCGTTTGCGAAATATATCGGTCTATTAACTTTTGGGGCTGTTTTTCAATGTTTCACTTTACCAAATTGCTGTAATAAAAGTTTGCCTCAAGTTTGATATGGTTTACGACGAAGGTAGATTGTTAGTAAGCAGAAGAACTTCGAAATTGCTTATCTATATTTTGAAAGTTGGTCGACTCTATTGTTGAGGCTTTTACGGAGAATCATCTCGATAAAGAAGCAATTGAGATGTGAAAATTATTATTTTTGCTGGTATTTTAGAAATACCGATGTCATTTATGTCGAATGACATAGTATTTAAGCAATGGTTTTTTCTTCTCAGTCGTACACTACTGGCGGACTGGACGTGGTTATGGATCGTCTGAAAAATTGGTTACGGCTCTAGCGAGACTTCTCCGTCTCTCTCTAGTTATGGCCCTACGTGTGCATTCAGTAAGGGAACAGTTCATAGATGATTTAATGATGTCTGTCCATCTTGTGGATATTCGGCCGCGAGGACGTCGCAATGGCTTACACGTACGAAAAATATTACTTTACAGTTCTTATATTTCTTCATTAGAAATCTCGGCGCTGGATAACAAAATTATTCAAATAAGTCAGAAATTGTAGAAATAGAAAATTACATTGGCACCGTAATCCTCGTTCGACATTAATTTGGTTGAGAATGTTGACATCCTCGTACTTTTTAACATGGCGAAAGTATGTATGTATTAAATAGAACTTACCAAAAAATATAATAAATCATTGATTATACACTTTTCTGTTATTATCATTGTCCACTTCCTAGAACTAGACAATTATGTAAACTTTCTATTACATCGCCTCATTTTTCCGCCAGTCTACTTGTAAAAATATATCGTACACTCCTCGTAAAAATAAAATAACGTCTATAAAAACGGGAAAATGCCTGACTGCCTCGGTGGCGTAGTTGTATTACGGTACGACTGCAAGGCTGAGGTCTCGGGTTCGATTCCCGGGTCGGGCAAAGTGATATTGGATTTTTCTATTCAGTATCAGCCCGGAGTCTGGAATTTGTGCCCGATATGGCGATAGGCTCGCCCCCTATCACATCATGGGACGGAATACGCTTGGCGAAAAGTGGGTGCACTAGTTGCGCCTCTGCCTACCCTTTCGGGGATAAAAGGCGTGAGCATGCGCAAAACGGGAAAATGCGGGATTGTGGCGTCGGTTTTTATTATCCCCGGCTAATGTGGGCTCTACGATATCCTTCAAACCGATATATACTCTTAGCTAGTGCGCTTGATTTGCCATGATGCTTACATGGTACTTATCCCTATTTCGGAATAAATAGATATTTTATACATTTTAAAAGATTCAAATTAAAGCTTACCTCTAAGCATTTTGGTTTAGATGTAAGTCGTTACAAGAGTTTCAGTGAATTCAATGGGAATTCGAGATTCAAAATGGAATATGGACTCTACAAAAACAAAATATTAAGCAATGTATTAAAGGCGACATTAATAAAAGGATTACTCTTTTTTTAAATTTTAATAATTGTAGATCAACCGGCAAGTTCGTACATTATAAATTAAAAAAAAATATGCCTTGATTGTTTCGAATTTTGTGACAATAGCTTAAAAAGGAGATTTCAGTTTAAAGCATTTACAACACAATGCAACACATGCATTAGAATTATTAACAAGCTTGAAACCAGGTTACTAAAATTTCGGCTTACATGCGGATCCTTAGTCATGACTCATGATAATATATTCAATTTAACACTGGGCAGGTGTTACCTTTAACGCGTCGATAATTTTAGGCCTTTTTCTTATTAACGTTAGGTCTATAATAAGTACTTTTATGTATCTATTTAATTTATGTAATATTCTTAGTAATATTATGGCAACAAAAGCATCAACAAACTGACAAATTCAATCGTTTATTTTTTTATCGTTCAAAAACCGATTGGTTCAGAAATGAAACCGTTTCAAAATTAGAACGCACTGCTTTACATTTTTAAACACCTCTAAAACTGGTATATAGCTCTAACTATACCACCTACAGCTCTTGTACTTTGCTGTTCGACCTGCGTACACTAGAGAAATTAATTTTTAAAACAGCATTAAATGATTTTCTTCTTTAAATATTAAAACTTTAGATCTCTCAACATTTGTGACCGGCGACGCATGTTAATTCTGACTGTAAATGAAAAATGTTTACTGTATTTTGCGCCAGATTACATTTCTCCCTGACTCCTGAGGGCACGAAAATATCAAAGACGATATCACGTGTTTCACTCCAATTTAATATTTGGCTGTACATTTTACTTAAAATATTTTTATTTTAATATAAAATCTCTTTTACTTTCTACAACTTTGTAAAGCATATAGACACAGGCCGTTATGAAAATTTGTTCACGATGCAAAAAACGAGACAAATATTTGTGTTCGACGTTTAAATTTCTTCGCGGGAAAACAGTTTGCGCCAAAATAATAGATTGGGGGAAAGTCTTTTCGCATATAGTATGTATATGCTTGTAATACAATCTTTTTGGCTGTACTATTTGTATATGGCTGGTTTTGATGACATTAAAAAAGTTACATTTAAAAAAAATAAACATGTACGAAAAAGGTCTTGATCAAAGGTCGGTCAGACTTCAAAGACTGTGGCAAAACCTTGGTTAACTCGCAGTAAGGTGATGATGTGTGTATAGGGGGATTGGAAAAGCATTGTTCATTGTGAGGTTTTACCGTCGGGCAGAACCATTGATTCGGATCTCTACTGCAAGCAACTAATGAGATTAAAGGAAGAAGTTGAGAGAAAGTGGCCGGAATTGTTCAATACAAAAGGTGTGGTCTTTCATCACGAAAACGCTAGACCACACACAACTTTAGCCACTGAGCAAAAATTAAGAGAGTTGGCTGGGAGGTGTTAATGCATCCACCATATAACCCTGACTTTGCACCTTCAGATTTCCACCTGTTTTCGGTCTCTTCTGAATTCTTTAGGCAGTGTCAGGTTAACATCAAGAGAGGACTGCCAAAACTACTTGTTCCGTTTTTTATCAGAGGTCCCAAAACTTTTTCAGCAACGGGAATCGGGATCATGGCACTACCTACAAAATGGCAGAAAGTCATCGGACACAATGGCACGTATATACTTAAATGGATATATACTTTGAAAAAAGAAGTCTTGAGTTTTCATATACCCAAAATGCGAAGAAACTTTTTCCCCAACCTAATATAAAAAATATATTTTTAATAAATTTTAATTTCGTTTTGTAATACAGTTTTAAAGCTAGTCGTTGTTAAAACGGAATATGGAGTTGTAATAAATTAATAATATTTATACTCCAAAATTGCCGTCTATGTTCGTCACAAATTATATTTTTTTATGTATTGAAAACGATGACGCAAAAATCCTTTGAAGCAATACTGTGGGATATTCGTGTACATTTCATAACAATTAAATATGCTATTAATATGAATATAATTTAATTAAATTATTTTCAGATACATTTATTTCAAGAGACATAAAAGAAACTCTCGTCTAACATTAATCTTTATTACTTCACCTTAGTTTATTAAAATTAATAAAAGCCTTAAAAAAAGAACGTATTCCCATATAAAAGGCCGGCAACGCATCTCTGTGCCCCTTGGTATTGCAGATGTTCGTGGGCAGTGGTGATCACTTACCATCAGGTGAACCGTATGCTCGTTTGCTCCCTATAAAATTAAAAAAAAATACATATTTTAAATTGATACTCAAATAGCCTATGTACCAACAAAACGATCCAATTGAACGAAGATAACTAACACTGAATTATTGTCCCCAGGCACCGAAATAATTTGGACATGACGAGTGACAACGCGCTCAATTCTCAACGGTAAGTGTACATAATTAAGATTCATTTTCCTGAGTCAAATTATGACCAATTTCTACGATTAATTTCGGAATGGCAGGGCACTCTTAGTACAATTGTATAGCGCCAAATTGAGGCCATTGTATGGCAGTATGACGCGAATACGAAATGAGATGTGTTGAGTAACTCTCTGACAATATAAAGCTAAATGGATTAACACTAACCATTTTCTTGATGACCCTGTAAGGCAAAAGCAATGAAAAGTGCGCCATTGTAGTAAAAAATACTTAACATTTTTGTTCTAATTTTATTGTAATAATACCGGTCCTGTATAGTATACTCTGCTCACTGCTGAGCACACGCCTCCTCTACTGAGAGTGTTTAGGCCTTAGTCTACCACGCTGGCTTAGTGCGGGTTGGCAGACTTCACATACCCTCGAAATTCTTATAGATAATTCTCAGGTATGTAGGTTTCCTCACGATGTTTTCCTCCAGCGAACGATAATGGATAAACAATACACACATAACTTAGAAAAGCCAGAGGCTTGTGCCTTGGGTGTGAGAACCTGCGGACATTGTCTCGGCATACCGTTCCATTCCCAACTAGGCACACGACCACACACACACTCTCACACCTTTTATCCCCGAAGGGGTAGGCAGAGGCGCAACTAGTGCATCCACTTTTCGCCGTGCGTATTTCGTCCCATAATGTGATAGGCGCGCCTATCGCCGTATCGGGCACTAATTCCAGACTCCGGGCTGATACCGAATTTAAAAACCCAATATCAATTTGCCCGACTTGGGAATCGAACCCAAGACGTCAGCAGTCGTACCGTAATACAACTACGCACCGAGGCACTCGACCAATTTTATTTTATTCCGAAATAAAGATTTTTTTTCAGGCAGAAACGCTAGAATTGTTTGAGATGAAACATTAATACATAGTAAATGTAATAAGGCTATAGTTTCTCATATCCGTCCCAGTAATCCATTGCGGGAACTAAGCTTATACTCTCGATGGTATTTATTATCTTGTTGTAACAATCGGATTACACGAACCGAAAATGGAATTCGGGACAATTAACTAAGATACTATAATAATGATTGCAGTTTAACAAAGCTAACATCATGTGTGTGGTAGGTCTCTCATATGTAAGAGACCGTCTAGGTGGATACCACCGCAATGTCTACTTCCACCGCCAAGCAGCAGTGAGCATGCACTGTTGTGTTTCGGTTTGAAGGACATTGTAGCCAGTGTAACTACTGGACATGATGAGACTTAACATCTTATGTCTCAGGATGATGAGCGCAGTGGAATGGCACACAGTTCTTTGTAACTCAAGGTGCTGGATGGTGTTGCTACTGTTTATGGGTGGTCGTTTCGCTTACCATCAGGCGAACGGCATGCTCGTCTCGTCATTCAAGACAAAAAAAAATGTTTACAATAAATGACGAGCGATATTATAATCTTTAAATATTTTATGCAGTGCCGTGTCTAGGGCGGTGTCAGCGATACCTAGGTATAGGGCGTATGTCCTGGAAGAGCGCAGAAATGACCAAACCAGGACCAAGTTTTTGGTCATGTGCGCAGTTATAGATGCTTGAACCGAGCACATTATGACTGGTGGTAGGTCTCTCATTATGTAAGAGGCTGTCTGGGTGG
Organism: Sphinx pinastri; assembly: GCA_947568825.1. Classification (NCBI taxonomy): domain Eukaryota; kingdom Metazoa; phylum Arthropoda; class Insecta; order Lepidoptera; family Sphingidae; genus Sphinx; species Sphinx pinastri. Next base: position 4,192,503 of record OX387615.1, read on the forward strand.
GAACCACCGCAATGTCTATTTCTACCGCCAAGCAACAGTGTGCATGCTCTGTTGTGTTTAGGTTTGAAGGACATTGTAGCCAGCATAACTACTGGACATAATGAGACTTAACATCTAATGTCTCAGGATGACGAGCGCAGTGGAATGCCACACAGTACTTTGAAAGTCAAGGTGCTGGATGGTGTTGCTACTGTTTATGGGTGGTCGTATCGCTTACCATCAGGCGGACGGCATGCTCGTCTCGTCATTCAATGCAATAAAAAAAAATAAAAAATATCTGCACTGATTTTGTGAGAAAACCGCCATACCATAAATATGTGAACTCTGCTTAACAGTACTAGATCAGCGTGGTGAACTAAGGTTTTAACCCATTAAGTACTAAAGGAGCTCCGTGCCCAACAGACGCACATTGTTAAATTCTGGTCTAGTAGTACTAATATATTTTCTTAAACTCAGGGTGTTCAAAAAGTCGTCGCCCAACAACAAGCTCACCCTTTATTTGGCATCACGTGACCTCATCGTGGAGAATGGCGTCATCGATAGCATCCAGGGAGTGCTGCACGCTGAGCCAGAGTGTTTGGAGAGCACAAAGAAATTATATGGACAAGTCACGTTGACATTTCGGTAAGATATCTTTATGCAAATGAATGTCGATACGACATGATTGGGACGATGTCGCTTGGTGGCGAAAATAGACATAACGATGGTACCTACTCAGAAGGACTCTCGTATACGAGAGAATAGATACCTGCCACCTTATAGTTTTTGATGATAGAGTGGGAGTTGAAATACTTTCGTTTGGGTTCCTTTCACACGATTTACCTCGCCCGAACGAGACACTTGCGCGAATCTTCTTCACTGGTGGTAGGTCTCATATGTAAGAGTCCGTCCGGGTGAGTACCACCACAATGTCTATTACTACCGCCAAGCAGAAGTGTGCATGCACTGTTGTGTTTCGGTTTGAAGGACATTGTAGCCAGTGTAACTACAGGACATAGTGAGACTTAACATCTTATGTCTCAGGATGACGAGCGCAGTGGAATGCCAAACAGTACTTTGTAACTCAAGGTGCTGGATGGTGTTGCTGCTGTTTATGGGTGGTCGTATCAGTTACCATCAGGCGAACGGCAAGCTCGTCTCGTCATTCAATGCGATAAAAAAAATATAGTTCGTCTGTATTCAGTATGATTCAGTGTACCTAATTATATTATTTTCACATCAAACAAATCACAAAACATTTCAATTTTGTACAGTACTTTAATTGAAAAAATACCTTTGTTTTATTTTCGCCGACTATATTTTAAAAGCGACCTCATTTCCGGAGAATCCTTTAATCCTCGGATAAAAAACATTTCTCGTAAATCTAAGACATTCAGGGACTTCGTTGTCCAATCTCTTTTATAACCAGACTTTATATTAAAATAGTAATAAACATTAACCCCTTTTTATAAGGCCTTTTTTACAACAGAATGTTAAAAGGACATAACCTATATTTTTTCTATAAAAATGTCTGGAGGAATTCATGTATTAAAACTTTTCCACATTTTCGTTAAAAGTGCACGTCATGAGTTTTTTAGAGCTCCAGAGAAATATAAACACAACTACGTATAAACTCTCAACAATAACGGTTAAGGACCGCAAAGTACGTTGACTATACCAGTTAATCTAATTCACACCTCGACTTGTTATCGACAAACACTACACTACTATGACACATAGGCCCGTATCAATCCTTCAAAGCCCGCGGTGGACACCGGTATCCATTTAGATAAGGAAATTAGCTTATAACTATATATAAGCGGGCGTTGACGGGTTAATAAATCAATCTCACCTTTGGGTAAAATCTCATGTAGACATTACTATTGAATAAACTAAGCTTAAGCTGTTTAAGATCTTGTTCTCAGCTGAGTCGGCGCTGTAACATAAACAAAACTCAGTGGTCAAAATCCGTCACATATATTTTATTTTTTTTTATTTTATTTATTTTAGGAAAACTTACAACTAACATTTAAAATAATAAAAGATGTAAACAAAGTAAGGTCAATTACAAGTTTCCACAATTAAATCCGGTATAAATAAAAACAAATGCATAGCCGGCGATCTAACCAACATAAAATTTTAGATGCCTAAGTATTTAACTAAAAATTACGCACGCCAAAAAATACGTTGCACATAGTTTTTTTAAATTTAGTGCAGTTAGTGTTAAAAACATCAACATCAACGTCAGAGGAAACATTATTGAACGATCTGCACGCTCTAATTAAGTAAGTGTTCTGCCGATAGACTGAGTTAACGACTGGAACATGCAAGAGATTGGGTTTTCTAACTATAGTATGAGGTGTTCGCAGCCCAATCTTACTCAATAATTCAGGGCAGTCGACTCTAGAATTGACGATATTGAAAAGATATGCTAGGTCAGCTATCCGCCTACGCTCATGCAATGGAAGAATATGAAAGGTCTTACATCGGGTAAAATAGTCCTTGTAGTAATTTCCTGAACGATATTGTAAATATCTTAGGAACTTCCTTTGTACTTTTTCGATTTGATTAATGTATACATTATATTTTGGATTCCACACTTGCGAAGCATATTCGAGGTGGCTGCGGACAAATGAACAATAGAGAATTTTGAAAGTTTTGATGTCATTAAATTCGGAGCACAATCTCAGAATAAAACCAAGTGCCTTTGAGGCTTTATTAACAATATACTGAACGTGGGCATCAAACAATAGCTTTGAATCGAAGGTAATTCCGAGATCTCTTATGGTGTTTACACGGGATACTACGGTATTTGACAAGTTATAATTGTGGAGAAATGGAATATGCCTCCGTGTATAAGAACACACATAACATTTGCTAGGATTGAGATCTAGCTTGTTGATGCGACAATAATTTTCAAATCTATCAAGGTCATCCTGGAGGCAAAGGGAATCTGCGGCTGAAGTAATTGGGCAAAGAATTTTCATATCGTCCGCATATAAAAGTATTTTAGAATAAATAAAACAATTAGATATATCATTAATAAAGATGATGAACAGCAGCGGCCCCAGCAGGGACCCCTGCGGAACTCCCGAGGGTATATACGATGCTCTAGAAGAAAAGCCGTTCAAAACAACAGTTTGACACCTATTCTCAACGTATGATGAAAACCATCTATAAAGGTTACCTCTTATTCCCAGAGAAAGTAGTTTGTGCAGTAGAATTTTGTGATCAATACGGTCAAATGCCTTGCTATAATCCGTGTATACAACGTCCACCTGACCGCATTGAGACATGTGGTATGTTAAAAAATCAGTACATAGTAACAAATTTGATGTGGTAGAACGCCCTTTTAGAAATCCATGTTGATGATAGCCAAAACTGTGTTTGAGAGCATTGTATAGTTGCTGATAAACAATTTTCTCCAAAATTTTTGCAAACAAACAAAGCTTCGAAATCGGCCTATAATTTTCAACGCAATTTTTTGCTCCTTTTTTATGAATAGGTGTGATAAAGGCAGATTTCCATATGTTGGGTACCAAGCCAAGATTAAGGGACTTGCGATATAATATTGTAAGAGGAACAGAGAGACCTTTAGCACATTTAATGATAAAAGATGAAGGAATACCGTCAGGGCCCGCCGATTTATTAGAATCAATAAATTTTAACAGTCTAAAGACTTCGTGTTCTCGTACTTCAACAGAATGTAAATCTACACACACATCGTTGTGGTCCTTGGTAGATACAGAATTGTCGGCATCAGAATACGAAAGAAAATTTGAGTGAAAATAATCACTAAACAAATTACAAATTTCCACTCCATCCTCCGAGATGCGTTCTCCGCATTTAATAACAGATGGGTAACAATGAGACTGCTTCTTAGATTTGACAAAGGTCCAGAATGCTTTAGGGCTCTTACGAATATTGTATTCGATATGTGAGATATATTTGACGAACATCTCTTTTTCGAGAATCTTAGCTCTCTCACGTAATAAGATAAAGGAATGTTGATCGAAGATATTGCCATATTTTTTATATTTCGTGAGGTATTTTGATTTTTCTTTAATAATTTTGATTAGAGGGCTTTTATACCAAAGAGGATATTTATATTTAGGAGTAATAATTTTGGTTGGAATATAAGTATCACGTAGTCTGTAGAGAATATCATAGAATAAAGTTATTGAATCCTCCAAGGCCAACATACTAAATTCCTGCAGCCAGTTAATTTTATCTAATTCAGCACAAATTGCATCAAAATCTGCCAAATTATATAAGAACTTCACACGAGGGTGTTCAGTTAGAGTATGTAGTTGAACAAAATCTACCACAGCGCATAGTGCCTTGTGGTGCGGGTCTTCAGGAACGAGTGGGTCAATACAGTTTGTAACATTTATGTCATTGTTACATAATATTAAATCCAAGATTCTATTATTACAGTTAGTGTAAGAATTGTATTGGAGCAAATTACACGCACTAAGGTTGTCAAAGAAGTCAATCTGAACCTGACCGTGAATGTTTTCAGGACGCAGAGAATGGCAATTATCTATCGAAGCCCAATCTATATGAGGCAGATTGAAGTCACCAAACACTACAAATTTGTCTGCAGGATGTTTTAAGACAATATTCATTAAATTCTCGGAGAAGTTGGTCAATTGAGCAGACATGGAATAGCCGAGGTTTTCAGGGCAAATATAGGCAACACAAAGGTGCATTTTATATGTCACTCTTGGATTTTTGTGACGAAGGGTTAGCGTAACCCATAAATCCTCAGCAGACGAGTACCAGTCGCTACGAAGTTCTGCCGGGAGGTCACGCCTAACAGCAATTAGGACTCCACCACCCCTAGATTGGTTTGTTTGACGGTAATCCCGGTCACGTCTCCATGTAACATAACGGTTATCGAACAACTCACTATCTTCAAAACCATCCGCAAGCCATGTCTCAGTCAAGCATATTACATCAAAATAATTAGATAATATATTATTATAAAATACGTTTGTTTTTGTCCGCAGCCCACGGACATTCTGATAATAAACGTTAACAGGCATAGCTAATTAAATCATAGCAAGGATTAAATACGATAATACAAAAAATCAACGGTAGCAGAAAATAAAAAATATGTCCGTTAAATATCAAAAGTGGAACAGCCATGCAAGCCGAATCCTTAATGAAGAGACAATAAGAATTAAAATGGTAATTACAATACAAAGCGGGGTGATCGACCCAAAGCGGCGATAGAACAATAGGATTAAGAGCGCGCAAAAAACCGAAGCAAAAAATACCTGTGTTTCCCAAACTGTATAAGGCGTAGATGTTATAGTTAAGCAGAACATAAAAAAAACAATTAAACATCACAATTAGCGGATAAACTTTGTTAAATCTTCTTCTGTTTTTATGGTCAATATAGGAGAAGCAGAATTTTTCCGTATAAGTATTCTGCACCCCTTTACCCATACATATGCAAAACCCTGCTCCTTGGCTGCTGATTTCGTTTTGTTCAATAACAACTTATTGTCCAATGTAAGATGGTCGTTCACAAATATCCTTGAATCTCCTTGAAGTCCAATATTAGAGGGTGCTATAATTTTGTGCTTCTTGGCAGCAGCTACAAAATTATCCTTTACATAACGGTTGTGAACAGAACATATTATGTTTTTACTACGATTGTTACCCCGCATCGGTACTCTCGCTATGTAGTTGATCTGCTCCTTGGGAATGTTGAATTTGACTAGTGCGCCAATTCTAGACATTATTTCAAATAGATCTTCCGACTTTGCTTCAGGTACCCCCTTAATCTCAATATTGTTCATACGCGATCTCTGCTCACATTCACGCTGAAAATTATCAAACTCTTTAAATCTTGTCCGTAAAGACGACATCTCGTTCTCCATTTTCTTCAAACCTTCCATCTCACGTTCAACTTTCGAGGTTTTAGTTGATAGCAGATCCAAAGAATTGTATGCATGTTCAATGGAAGATTTCATGCCTTCTAAATCGGTCCTGACAGATAACAATTCAGTCTTCATTGATTTCATATAGTGACTTAAGATGTCATTTAAACTGCTGTTAATGTGGGTTTATTAAATGGCGACTATCTTACGATGCCGACCTTAATTTGAGAGCGTCTCAGCTGATATCGCACTTTAGAGTGAAACTGAGTTGTATATATTAATATGGCCCTAAGGGTGGTATTCATAAATCAATCTCAAGTTTGAGTTACATCTCAGGTAGACATAATGTATGGAACTATTAATACATTATGTCTACTTGAGATGTAACCCAAACTTGAGATTGATTCATTAATACCGCCCTAAGTGTTGCCGATGGACATGATTCTTTGCATATAGATCGTTTATGAGCCGGGGCGTACTTTTATTACTGTAAATAGTTCCTGATCCTCGAAGGAAACCATCGCGGAAACCAGTACTATTACTTTTAATGCTGATAACTGAATTTTGTATAGATATTGACATTGAAATTAAACTATTGTAACGGATTTTATCGCGGTTTTTTATTTTATTTTCTCCCGACGTTTCGAAGGTCCGCCCGTGACCACAAAGTACTGCAAAGCCGTCGAAATTTCAATGTCTAACATTCCCGTAAACATAAGGAATCATTAGATATTGATACGTAAAAATAAAAAACAATACGTCTTCGGTCGAAGAACTTAATCCTAAATGGCTTCGTTGAACCTCGCCCTTCCCATTAACCACGGTAATCAGGTTACTTCGGAATTGATACGAGGGAAATCAAGAAAACATCGAATGAAATGTCTCAAACCACAGCTCTTATTTGGGGCGGGCAGCAACGGTTCCTGACCGTGACCCCTTAATTAAATTCGCCTCAATTTATATTAATTTTGCGGTCGGATAACGTTTTATATTGCCTAATGGAGTTTATGCTTTGCTGACATCATCTTATATATTCATTTTAATATCGCCAGCCGGAGTAGCTAATGAAAATTAATAACCAAAGACTTTCGAGGTTCGGGGTAAAAAAATGCAAATTTTGTAAGTTCATCAAGGTTGGATAAGAATGTATTTTACTTAATAAATTATGTTATTTTGAATTGAATCTTTTATGCAGCAGTATTTAATTGTATGTAAAAATTAAAGAATAATAAATTACATTTTCAAAATTTATAACTTAATGCGGTATAGCCGCATCGTTTAAGTTGGTATTATATAATATAAATCTATATACTATATACCTACTAATTCGTGAAGAAACGACTTTGTACCCTTTTTTAAGCGCATTGCGCGCACGGAAGAGTATGAAAGTAAATTTCATCTTTTTGTATGGGTGCTGGGCCTCAAAATTCAACCAGATTTTAACTTTATGGATATTAAAGACCCAATAATATGGCTCTTTCATCCATAAAATAAAATATTTTAGACCCTTCCATTTAAAAGTAACTTTTTTAAAAACGTTCATATTAAGTTTAGATTTTAAGCAAAATAAAATAACATAAATCACAACATCGAAGGACTTTGAAATTATTATACGATTTATTGCATAGGCCTAGTTTTTGGGAGTACCTAACATCCAAATATATATAAAGTATCTTGGTTAGAATTTTAGGACCGTTTTTGGACATGTCCTTTGGTATCATTGAAGTTCATATAGAGAAATAGTGCAGAAAAATTTAATTTATGTATTTGTTACAAATAGTTACTATATTAATTACGACCAATGTACGACTAGTATTCTTTACAATGCGAAACAAATGTCACAGTTTTAATAACCATATCCATTTATAACAGGTACGGTCGCGAAGATGAAGAAGTAATGGGACTGAAGTTCTGCAACGAGGCCATCATGAGCCTCGCCCAAGTGTGGCCCATTCACTGCAACCACGATCGGGAGCCCAACTCACCGCTTCAGGTAGCCTTATTATGATTTATCTATTGTCTATACTCGAAATAACACTTATTTTGTATCTGATTGGTCTTTATTTTTTATACGGGCCCGGCTAAGTGACTCCGCCGCACCTGATGGTGAGCGGACAGAGGTCCAGATAGAATGTAGACTGATGAGCAATGAATATTCCTCGTCAGGCGATACAATAGGCTAGTTTACTTCGTTTTTTAAATAAATTTATCAAAAATGTATGTCATCCAAAGTCTAACGGAAAAAGAATTATCAAAATCGATGCAATAATAAGGAAGATCTAAAGCTTTGAAATTAGGTGGAAGGGGTAGTTATCAAATAACAGTAATATCAGACTGTGACTTCACCGAGTGTCACCAGCCATAACGATGCGTGCGTGCAAAAAAGATAGCGCGATATCCCCACTTTTGCTCACAAGAATATTTCAAATATGAATAACTGCTTTATTTTCCAACCAATTTGGATACTGATTTCACAGAAGAATTTATTATTCGTATTATTTTCTGTTACATATAAAATAACGTACCAAATAGAACGTAGGAAACTATCTTATTATGCCGGCCTTTGTGAACCGGATATGTATATCCGGTTCAGCCTGTGTACAGGCTGATCCTGAACGAGACACATTTACGTGGGCCACTATGGTGGGTTCTAACACCTTATATACGGTGGGCTCTATCCGGGCGGATACGATATTTCGTATATTTATCATACCACCAGCCAGCCAACTCTTTATACACATAACTCATTGTTACGCTTAAATCTAGCGATATTGTTATCAAATAAAGTAGTGAGATTATTTTTTAAAATGATCTGTTCAAATAGCAATTTTAATCTGTAGGTATAAAACATTGCTGAAATATGTAAAATACATAAATTATTTTCCCAAAGAGTATAAAATATTTTTTATTCTTTGGCTTATCTTGGACTACTTATTCAACAAAACCTTCTTATAGGAAACGTTCACTTTTTTAAAAAAGGGATATTATTCGTGAGTCTGTATTTATATTACTCACTAAATTCTAGAAATACAACTCGAGTTCTGGATATTCTGTTACTAGTATGGAACTACATATTGTAATTCATTACCTGTGCTTTTTTTATATATCAATGCCTGTGACCGTACTTTTACACAGACGGAGTCGCAAACAAAAGCTAGAATACGACACTTCAAAAACTTCTGACGTACGACCTGTATTAAAAGCAATGTTTTTTTTTACATAGGACGCGCTAATAAAGCGACTGGGTGCGAACGCATTTCCATTCCACCTAGAGCTGACTCCATTGGCACCTCCGAGTGTGCAGCTGGTTCCAGCAAAGCAGTACCACGGCGCTCCCATAGGAACTTCCTATGATGTACGAGCTTACATAGGTAAGTCACTAAACTCCAAGTCCAAACAACTCCTTCTTTATTTCTATTCGTTTAAAGATGCGCATAATTCTTCTTGATTTGTTGATCTTAATAGGCGGCGATAATTCCTTACTATACTTAAAAAATGCCTTATATCCTAGTGAAGAAAATCCATGAGTAAAAACTAATGAGACATAGTATAAATAAAAGATTTTAATTTCTATGATATAAGATGGCAATAAAACTGTACGATTTGAAATCGTGCTCAGGAAAGAAGGCATACAAAATATACATTTACAAAAAACTAAAGAGTTGTAAGATTATATGTTTAATGTCTTGCAAAAAACAAAAAGCGACACATAATACTTACAATCTATGTATATAAAGGAAAATGTGGATGGTACCGATGGAGGGGATGCCCATAATCGGCGAAAATGTATGATGAGAACTATGAACGTGGAAGAGGTGAAAGAGGTATGTCATTATCGTGACATGTCGCGCTCAATAGTCTCTGCTTCTCTCTGTTTCTGTGTATGAAAATATGACTTTTTCATTTTGATTTTTGTACTTGTTGAGCTTAATTCATTTTGATATGAATTCATTTGTTTAATAAAAACTAATTAGTCAACACAACATTCATTGATTCTGAAGCGATACGAAGTCCGCCGGACCAGCTAGTATTTCAATAAAGCCAGCCAACAAAGGGTTAATGACAGCCATTTGCGGTATGAGCGAAATGAACTCTTTTTGTCACCCTAATGGCAGATGGGGGGCAAATTGCTGAACATTACGGTCTTAGATTCAATCGAGCGTTAGATCCCACTTGAATGTAAATCACGAGCAATTTGATCACTAGGTTTTGGGGTTACTATATCAGGTTGATAGCCGAGTAAAGGATGATTCTTCTACTCGTAATTGTCACCTTTCCACTTACTTTTATGGAGTTAATTCTTTAAGGTCGTAGTTAACAATACAATAATATAAAAAAAAAATATATTAATATTTATTTCCAACAAAAACATGCTATGTTACAGATACCACTTACAAATAATATGTTCCGTTGTACAATGCATTATAACAAAGTATATAAGTAGTAAGTATATTAAACACTGGTACCCAAAGTAAGATTTAACTTGTGTTATGGGTACCAACGCCCTTACAAGTTTGGGACACTAGGTTATATTGCATATAGATAGAACGTGATTTGTTGTTTGCTATCTACTTAGAACTCTGTATAAACAAAACACAACAAGGTAAATCAAGGGATCTAACCGTATAAATTATAAAGCCTCGTTACATATTTGTGAGTTTGTGTGTGTGAATGTATGGGTGGAGGTGTACATTAATAAGTGTAAAGATCTTTCTTACTTAATAGGATCGAGATTTTCAATGAATCAATGAATCAGTTTTGTACGTGAACAAGATACCCATAGGAATATTTGTATTTAGGGGTTATTAATGATCTCTACTGATAAAAACTATCAACATTTCGAGCTAAATTTCATAAATGTAGAATAAACCTGTCAATATTAAGTAATAAATTTTAAAAACATACGCTCATACTTATGCTGTCCACTATCTTGTAACCCAAATACTATCACTTGTAAATCCTCGGCAATTTATCCTTAAACGAGACGAGGTTCGCAACCTCTCTAAATTCTATAAAAAGTATACAATTCCAAATTAATACCCGCATTTCAATTCTCAGTGTGAAAACAACTTTCCTGTAATTTGTTGTAAGAAGGCGCGTATGAGGTAAAACAAACACGTATGTTTGCCAACTTCCCTTTGAAGGTCTCCTGAATGGAGCTAAATTAGAGCCTTATTTTAATGTACTACATGCGTGCGAATACTCATTACGTAACAAAGTTTTGCAATTACAGTTAGGTTACATAGTATTTTTATCGTCGTGTTGCTAGGCTAATAATTATAATTCTAGTATCTTCGATTAATCTACTTATTCTCTGTACGCGTATTTTCTATTCTATTAAAAACTTTTATTTAACTTGCAATGTAGGTATGTATGTTTGTTCGGATGGAATCTTGCAAGTCAATTTTGAAGCAATTACCCTCAACCGAGTATGTTGAAATTTTGCATATACGTTCAGTTTGGGTGACAATGCATTGTAGCTAAGAGACGTCATTCTGAATCCAATATGGCGGGCGGCCCAAGACGATGGACTAGTTATGAGAATGACTCGAAAAATAAATAAAAAGTATTTTATTTAAAACAAGCTTCTATTTCAATGCTCTAAAAAGATATATAACTTTAAATTGAATCAAACTTTATTTAATACTATGTAGAGATAAAAGCTTGTCGCGCGATTAGGAAATATTTTTTATTTATTATTATTATTTTCTATTATGCAATTATAGACCGCGTCGTTCAATAATTGTGTACGCTAATTGTTAGCAATTATGAGTCTTTACCTTCTATAATCTATGGTCTACTGAATAAAGTTTGCTTGCACGAATAAAACATACTGAGAAAATTCTTCTCCGACTTGTTTAATACAAACTTATATGAAACATAACGTTTCCATGGAAATTTACCAGTTGCAAAACATACTCCAGCAATCGTAGATTAAACTGTTTAAAACTGTCACATAAGCTATCTATATTGTTTGGAGGCAGCAAAATTTATAGCCAATCTAAAATTAGTTTTTCAATCGGCATGTTTTAAATATCTCTAAGATGCAACTCATGCGCCGTCGTTTTTAAGTGACTTTGTTACTTCTTTTAGATGGGATCTAGTCCACCTAATAAAAGAAACTTTCTTTGAACAGTAGCAGGTAAGACTGTAACCTCCTGCAGTGAGGAGTTGAATGAGAGCTTCCATTGTTTGCACAATATTATATTTGTTTTTAATGTACTTTTAATTGTTTGTCCCAAAAATAACCATCAACAAAGGGTTGTCTGGAAGAAATCGCTGATTGCGATAAGATTTGTACTTCTTGTTTAAGTGTAGTCTCTATTGTATATGTATATGTTTCTTTTATGCTTTGATGTACAATAAAGTGTTTAAATAAATAAACATCTTTGTTTCTCTTTCTATTTCAATAGAAAATATAAGCAAACACTACAATTTTAATGAACACTGTAGCTTTGCTATTCCTATTAACATTTCTTACACCTCAATTGAATCTGTCCGCATCCAGAATATACTTCTATACATAGAGATACGTACAGAGTGCTAACTCGTCTAATTAGTATCAGATTAGCGTTATCGCCTACGCTTGGTTTTATTCGATCTCGTGCAACTATTTGCCTCACTCAACTTGAAGCCACTAATCTCTGTCGAGTTTGTGATGATTCTCGGAAATCTCGCGTATATGTCGACTGTGGAGTAATACGTTTAATTAGAATTGATTACTGCCATTTGTATCATCACTAGTTGCAAATTGCGCCACTATTTTTCTCTTAGAACTGAATCTTGGATGCACTTAGAATATCACTGCTCGTACTAATCTCAATAGCTTTAAAGAGCTTTAAGCCATTTTAAAACATAGATACGTCTAATAATACATCTGTAGACTTACAGTATATAAACGAGGCTTGAAATGATACACAAATACCCTTTATCTCTGAAGGGGTAGGCAGAGGCGCAACTAGTGTACCCAATTTTCGCCCTGCGTATTCCGTCCCATGATGTGATAGGGGGCAAGCCTATCGCCATATCGGGCACAAATTCCAGATTTCGGTCTGATACTGAGAAAAAGCCCAATATCACTTTGCCCGACCCGTGAATCGAAACCGAGACCTCAGCAATGCATTCGTACCGTAATACAACAACGCTACCGAGGCAGTAATGCAGGTATGCAGTTTGAAATGATAATATCATATCTCATATTGATTATTTAATTGAAATCTGGGGATCAGCAGCTAGAACAAATTTACAAAAAATATTACAAATAACACAAAATAAACTTATAAAGGCATTATTCTGCTACGCCTACTTAACTTCAACTGTCCAAATCCATAAAGATACGCAACTGATGAACATTACTCAGTCATATAAATATAACATTAGCATTTTGATAAGAAAGATTTTAACTCAAGATATTCCCTCAGAAATTACCTTCATTAAAAACACAGACCGTCACAAACGCAGCACAAGACAAACAAATAACATACATTTAACTTTACCAAGAACAAATTACGATAAATAAGAAAATCAAAAAACCCGACTGCGTCAATATCTGCCATCTTTATTAAATTCATTGAAGAACTGAAAAGATAGAAACAAGATTTTAATTTGATTATTTTTCCGACCCAAATATCGACCAATAGAATTGCACCATTCGACGTCACGTGGTACAACCTACATGGTATTATACTGACAATTTTTTTTGAATATTTTCTCTGGTCGTTACTATATATTATTGCACCATTCGATATATTATGAAATTCTTATTTGTTGACTGTTCATTTCATCTCATGGTGCAATTCTATTGGCCGACATTTGGGACGGAAAAATAATCCCCCGAATACCACACGAGCTTCAAAATTATCTGGCATTTCCCTCAAGGTTCCCTGCAAACAAATAAAGTCGTCAAGTTTTTCAGGAAAAATCACTCGCGCTTCGCGCTCGTGATTTTTTAACCTGAAAACTCCTTCATTTGTTTGCAACGAACCTATCGGGAAATACCCGATAATTTTGAAGCTCTTGTGGTATTATAAGTGAATATTTTGTTTTGGTCTTGAATAATCTTAGTTCACAGTGTTCACAAACGCAGTCGGAGGCATCTGCTCACTCCGAGATTTTGTTGTTCTACCTATATCACCAACTAAATTATGAGAAGTGAGCGTGTTATGCCTCCGACAGTGTTTGTGAACACTGTCAACTAAGATTATTCAAAACCAAAACAAAATATTCAAATTAAAATCTTGTTTCTATCTTTTCAGTTCTTCAATAAATTTAATAATGATGGCAGATATTGACGCAGTCGGGTTTTTTGTTTTTCTTAATTTTTTTTTTTATTTCCATCTTTTTAGTTCTCAAGCACCTTTATTAGCATTTCCTATTCCAAAGTCCAATAAAACATATAAGTTATATATATATTCGTAATCACCGTTAAAAATCTTTATTTTGATACCACACTCGATGTCTTTTGAAAACATGTTTTTTTTCGAGATCACTTTTTGCCGCCAAAAATCCTTAATTTAGTTTATTTTTTTTATTTTGATGTACCCAGTGTCACTTTCACGACTAAGACGAATCTATTGATACCACTCACATAAAAATACGACAAGCCGTTTAGGCTGTAGGGCGTGCCAAAGAAATATACAAACATACATACATACATACACTCGAAAAACATAACCCTCCTTCTTTCGCAGTCGGGTAAAAAAGCATTTTATTTGATGGAGCTCACCAATATAATAAATTGACAAAAAACATTAAAGATACAAAATCTTTATCTACTTTTAAAAAAATATTGAAAAGACATATCTTGGAGGATTTTTCATTAATAGAACATTGAAATTATTAGGTAACCAACAAGTAAAATTGTATTCCTACTTGCACACAGACATCACCAGTAAACCTTATCCAAACCAGTTTAAATATTTTGTTTATTTTAATTATTGTATTTTCTCTACAAATGATTTTTTGTTATCTTTTGAGAAAATAAATGTCTTTAAACTTAAACTATATGAGATAGTTATAATTAGATACGAGTAAGTAAAGGTCTAGAAATATTAGTAATAACTTTATAACAAGCTAAGACAAACACCACTCGTTTCACGTAACTTAAACTTGATACGATATTAGCAGCTTTCATACTCCCAGTGGCTCTTAAATTACGAGTTGAAATATAATGCTATCGAAATGGACCTAAAATAATATTCCTGCTTTGCTTGACTAAACTTCACAGCGGATTATACAGGATACTTATCCCCAAACCTACTTCTGTTTACCCAGTCCTAAGTTGAAAACATAACACGAACTTAGCCGGTATCCAATACTGACAAACTGATTTCATTCCAAAACATCAAACTGCGTAAGGAATTAGTTTATTTGTGACCAAATTAACATTTAATACTCCTAGTGGTCGAAATTTAACCGTCAAATTTAAATATTTGTAAAACATATTATTTTTCTGTACTTCTGTGTATAAATTTTAATTATAACAAATCTCACACTCTTCTGCGTCGGTGACGTTGTTGTATTACGGTACAATTGCAAAGCTGAGGTGCCAGGTTCGATCCCCGGGTCGGGCAAAGTGATATTGGGTTTTTCTATTCAGTATCAGCCCGGAGTCTGGAATTTGTGCCCGATATGGCCATATGCTCGCCCTCTATCACATCATGGGATGGAATAAGCATGGCGAAAAGGGGGTGCACTAGTTGCGCCTCTGCCTACCCCTTCGGGGATAACAGGCGTGAGTGAGTGTGTGTATGTGTGTCACAATCGTCAATCCTCTCTACGCGCATTCTGCGTCAAGTATTAATAGATTGATTAGGTTTACGTGCGACTTTGTATTAGAATTGTAGTTGTTGCCTGAACTCTTTACAAAGGAACCCGATAAAAAATAAGGTGTCGGATCTCATCATAAACAAGGGAGAAACATTACAAAAGCTGTTCTAATTGCGCTTTGCAGCCTATAAAATCATAACATACTTTTAAATATGAACCTCAATCATGTTTAAAACATTAAGGTATTTAATAGGTAATCAGATATCATTCCTTTGCAAAAAATATAACCTAGTGTAGCCCTAAACAATATATATATTTCATTAATTGAATTAACAATACTTCGTCAAAAATATCCTGTAACATAATATATATCACCATCATCATCATCATCATCAGCCACACGACGTCCACTGCTGAACATAGGAAAATATACCAGACTTAATAAAAAAATTGTCTCACAGCGGAACGCCCTGATGAGAAGGTGTCCCGTCGGAACACAGTGCGCATGGGCATCAGGGTGCTCCAAGGGTCCGGGCGGTCAATTCCCCCCGCCGTCCTGCCGCCGCACTCGCCGCATCACAGTCTCAGTGCGCTGGCGCATCATAACGTACTGAGGTATGTATACAGACTTCAGATAAGGGGATATTATGTGCATAGGTGTATACGTAAGTTTATGCCTTTATTCCCTAAATAATAATAATAATAGACGTGAAAAGAGCGTTGATGAAGGCGAGCCTGTTGACATATCACGAATATGCGTTGCAGAAATAACAAGTTGCGTTTAATAATACAAAGTTTTATAAAATTATAAGTATCGTACCTATAGTTTGCTGGGTTTAATTATTGTATGTTTGAAAAGGTGTTGTGATAATTGATCAGTCTGTAATAAAGAAAACGTAATATTATGTATTATGATTTAGATTCTAGTTTAAGACAGTCCTAAAAATATTTTACGATACACGCGTGCATATATTTTTATGCTTTCAGACACCCTTTTGAAAAATATCAAAGGCAGTTTTGATCAATGTACTACTAAAAATAAATATGCTTACATTGTTTTTACTGTTTCCCATTTGATGTAAATAAATCTTCGTTACTTTTATCCGACAAGGAAATGGTATAAAGAATTCAGTGAAGGAAAATTCCACTTTCAATAAACTTTGCACTGACACCAATGGAACTAAAATCACAGTTTAAGTTTATATTCCGTATGTATTTTATTTTCTTAGTAAAAAGATACCTAGGATTAAGTTTTTAAATAGCGAGAAGAGTGCAATAACTTGGACAGTAGTTACCTGTACAAATGCTACTTACTGGAATTTGAAACGTTTGTAGTAGAGATGCTATCACGTAAAATAACGAACAGTGAGTTTAGGGTATAGAAATTTGAAGTTGCATAAAATACAAAATTTTGATATTAGAGGAAAGTTGCTCAATATAATGTTGATCTTCAATTTAATAGCGACTACCTATTAAAATGATGTCATGATAAAAAATCTACCGTAGTGGCTTATTTTTCACAATCCTAAAAGATGTGTTTGATTTAGAGAAGAGTACGCAGCTATTTGTGCTTCTGGATAATATGTCACTTAGGTAGTATAGGAAACGCAACAGTAAACAACCACTTCACATCAGTGTTGTGTGGGACAATGGAATCCCGATCAAGCTGGCCATAGATAAATATTATTATGAATACAGAGCAGCTATAGCATTTTCGAAAATTACTTTAGACTTTCGAAAATAATTTACGTTCAAACCAATCTTAGCCGCAATGATTATGTTAATTACCGTCGTAATTAATCATGAATTTATTGTGTCACCACGCGACGTACCACGTTCATTGCTGATACGTGACACATTACGAATTCTTATCCCGTTTAGTTAAAATTTAACTGTCTGTCTTTGAAGAAAAGGAAATTACGAGTCGGCAATACTCGTTCAAGAACATAATCGTTCCATAATTAAACTTTATCGTGAAAAATGTCTGTAAAAGCCAATCTATAGACATTGTCTACAATCTACATCATAAAACGTAACTATATTCCTGTGTTATGTGGTCTACAATATGAATGGGTGGGCTGATTCTTTAGTACCTACTGGTTTAAAATTCACACTGTCATTGCTTGGGATGAGATTTTTACAATTTCCGTAACCAGATTACATGTTAACCTAATTAAAAAGCAAAAAGCATAATCAGTACTTAATATAACTAATATTTACGAAGATATTATTTTCCAGTATAACATTAAAACCTATTCAAGTATAAAAACCGTCTGCTTTCCTTTTTAACCAGTGAAAGCCATTCCAACCCATCGCTCAATTTCAACTACACGAAGTGCTTTACTGTGTCATTCGAATGGCTTCAAATCAGTCATCTAAAAACTCTAGCCCATAGCAAAACTAGAACAAAATCTGGTAAAAGTAATATCTTTAGTAAATTAAAGTACAAGACCTCTTACCGAGAGTCTAGCTGAGCAGGTATCATTATGTCTTTTTCTACCATCAAGCAACTTTGTGCAAGCACTGTTGTGTTTCGGTTTGAAGCATATTACAGGCAGCGTAATCACTGGGTATTATGAGACTTCACAGCTAATGTCTCAGGATGACGAGCGCAGTGCAAAACCACGCAGTTTGTTCAAAGTTCGGGTAATGAGTGTTGTGACTGTTTGCTGTCTAGTCATTCATTTGTTTTACAAATCACTATTCGGTAGTTAGACACCTGCTCTGTCATTTTTTTTAACTAGAACCTAATGCGCCGCTGCGTAAAAACGATGTCCGCTTAATTGACAGGTGACGTCGTGACTCGTGGTCGAATCTAACCAAGCGAATAATGACCGGTTAAAAAATACCGGCATTGATATTTCGAAGATAGAAAAACATCTATTATTAAAATAAAAAAATAAAACAAAATCCTACCTTATTATTTCAGAAAATTACAAGTAAAATATAATGATATATTCTTATTTAATATTTCGCTTAGTAGCAGAATGTCGACGGATTTTATTTGACGTAATCCGACGGTGCCTACTAAAGCATGAACAATTCAAATCATTATACTTCACTGGACGCACGTAGGCAATGTCCTATTGATGAGCGGTTACCGACTGTATCTCATTTTCTAAAAACCTGCTTTATAATACTTCCATTTAGGCTCATATTTGATCATGACTTTTTTTTTTTTTTTTCTCTTTGGCAAGGCGCGGTTTGCGCATCTGCCAGTGTCAAAGTTTTTGGAAGTTACATATATAATATTGTTTCTTTGTTATCCTCAGTAGTAGTCAAAGAGCATTATAATACTACGGAAAGTAGTAGTAGTACTATGTCGAAGTAAAGCAGTGGCTACCTTACCAAGACTTTATCGAGGAGTTTTGGCGGCAACAAAACAAACACTTGACTAGCACAGTTATTTCAATTCACTTCATTTGAGCCCTTTAATAGAACTATATTGGATAATATACCACCATAATTATGCAATATAACACTAAGTATCACCAAAATAATGAATTAAAACAAGAGCACCTCATGACACTACCAAGTTCCCGCCAAAACTCCTGATCATGACTTACTACTATATAAAAGAAAAACTTCACAAATTTCAAATTTTCAATGCTATTTATTTTTTAATGTGGAATTTGCTAACATGTTTTTTAGAAACCATTGTTCGAATTTTCATTTTCACTACAAAAGAGTGCTAACGTTTTGTTCAATACGGATATGTCCGATTTTTTTTTGTGCTGCTCTTTCCGTCGGACAGCTTTGTATAGCATAGGAAAAATTGATTAATTTTCAGTTACCTGACGGTTTGTTAACTAGAATTCAAGTCAGTTATCAACGTTATAGTTATAAAAAGTTACCAAAGAGTTCCTACATTATAAATATTGTACGAAGCAAACCGAATGAAGTTTCGCACGAAAATATGCTATTAAATAAAATACCCCCGAGGTGGAGATACGAAGAGTTAATTCTACCTGGAGATAACTTTAAGATTGTTAGATTCTTTCTTCTTATGGTTACTGTTTGTTTTCTCGTTATATACTATACAAAAATGTAGTAACGTACTTGTGCAACTTGCTGAGAAGTTTTTCATTAATTCGTGGATATATGAAATACTAGGTTATTCGCGGCTGTACCCACAAGTTTCTTAAATAAATAATCCACTATGTACTTCTTTATGGCGGGACGACTTGCACAAGAGGGCCGGCAGCGACTGGATGCATAAAGCAGCAGACCGGGGTCTGTGGCGTACCTTGGGAGAGGCATATGTCCAGCAGTGGACTGCAA
Source organism: Sphinx pinastri (assembly GCA_947568825.1). Taxonomy (NCBI): domain Eukaryota; kingdom Metazoa; phylum Arthropoda; class Insecta; order Lepidoptera; family Sphingidae; genus Sphinx; species Sphinx pinastri. The sequence continues at coordinate 4,212,422 of OX387615.1, forward strand.
CGGGCTGATGATGATGATGATGTACTTCTGTATGGTCTATGTGTATGCCTGAGCTATTTCGACATTTACTTATAACAAACATCACAAAAAATTATAATATTAGTAAGATAAGAAGCGTCGTTCGCGACCACATTTATTCCCAAAAATTCGTCACTACAGATTTCTCCACTTTACCTAACCTCGCTTTACTAGTAGCTCATAGCTTACGCCTCAAATCAGACTATTTGGGTCAATCCCATCCCCGCAGGTCTGAACCTCGTAAACAAACCGACAAAAACACCATTACTGCGGCGCTACTTTGAACTGTTCGCGCATAACACTATCAAATTTTGTTTAGCCGTTATCGTTCCACTATAATTTGAATGCCGGCCTCATATTACGAGTTTAAATTAAATTCAGTGTATACATTATACAAATATCAACTTAGGACTTACTTTGATGTTGGAATAGTGAGTGGATGGACTTATTTTTTCAGTACGCACATTATTTAAAGAGCTCCGTCAAACATAAAATCTATGTAAGAATGTGAGCGGATTATCTCAGGAATAAAATTGTTGAGGATTTTCGGTATCTTAAATTTACTATGAATGATAAATGAAAGAAACTCTGTTCTGTTTTAGATTACAAATAAAATTGTTTGTGCTCAGGCCTCCGCTGATTTAAGTGTGTTTCCCCGTCATTGAAATCATCATGTCATGTGAAAGCATAGTGCACTGACGACTGCGCTCACTATCTTTAATGTATCTTGACTTGTCATAAGTGCAACTAAAATATTCGCCCACGTGATGAATAAAGTACTTTATTGAAATAAAACTATTTTGCGGATTTTATCGCATTTTTTTAATTTTTATTTTCTTCCTACGTTTACTTTCCTTTACTGTGGCTTTGCAGCCTTTCAAAATCCGCAAAATAGTTTTATTTCAATGTCTAACATTCGCGTAAATATAAGAAAGTATTTTATTTTATTTACTTTTTATTACGCGATAAAAAGTATATTTAGATTACCCATTAAGTATTTTTAAAGTAAACTTTATGTTCAGTGTAAAAATATTTATAGCTGTTATCCAGTGCAGATTTTAAAATTCATCATAACTTCATTATATCAAACCATAATAAATCATGACACAAAAATTCCTATCTTAAATTGTTACAACCTTAAATATTTATACTATTCGTGAATCAACAGTACAATTCTCAGTTTAAAAATGCTTGCAAACAGTACCACCTGTATGTAATAAAGTAGTCATTCGTATTCGACGTGAGACAGCCGCTCGTAAAACCATAAGCGATTTTTGGCACCATGGATAACACGTGGCGTCTATTCCAGTCATAATAATAAAACCAGCCCTGCATTATATACTGCCCACTGCTGAGCACGGGCCTCCACTGCTACTGAGAGGGTTAAGCCTTAGTCCACAACGATGGCCTAGTACGCACGGGCGTAGCTATAGCTTTCACATACCAAAAAAACTTCCTTTCAACAAATAAGTACAAATAAAACCCACAGCCCTCCCTCACCAAAAGTAAAAAAAAAAGTTATTTTACGCATTTTCAGTTACAGTGTTGTTTTTGCGTTGGGTTTCGTTGGGTCTATTACATCTTATTATAAATGTGAAAATATGTGAAAATGATTGGATGTTTGATTTTTTCTTAGAAGTGCACATAAGCATAATGTGTAAATGTTTTATGGCCTGGATTATTTTTGTAATAAGCTAAGGTCTGGTCTCCCCCCTTATATATACCAATACCAAGTCCTACGTGTTATATTACTACGTAGTACTATTCTGTATTCTGTGATATTACTAATATTATAAATGCGAATGTTTGTGAAGTATTTCGATAGTAGATCTGTCTCACAGGTGGATCCACGTGCAATACCTAGTGAATAATAAAACTGAAGACATTAATTTCAATAGCTATTATTGAAAACTTGATATTGTTTTTAGTTGAAATACACTATTCTCTGGAACGTGTATTCTGATTATGACAATTGTTTCATAAACATAAAGCTATATAATCACTAAGTACTACTTGTTAGGGCTTTTTGCTTTGGGAATGGACTTTACCGCTGACGACCACATTTTAAGTTTTAATTTTTTCTCCCTTTCTTACACCAAATACCTATAAGTCATTTAGACATAGCAATGCATGACTTAATAGCCGATTAAGTTCTTATTAGTCAAGCCCTCGATAATTTAAAACTCAGCCGTCGCGTCATGACGTAATGCGAAAGTTGTCTGACACACAGTTGGATTAAAATAACTAAAGCGAATACAAAGTTATGAATACATAACTTCATTCATTGCGCTGTGCAAATGATTAATGTTCTCAGACGAGTGTAATGAACAAGCGGTCGTTGTTCTTGTCTTGTGGTAATGGTAAATTTGAATTTGAGAAAGAATACATAATGATACCTAACTATCGTTTTTAAAAAGTACTATTTGTTTTACTTAAATATAATATATTTTCTACAGTCGCCATATTTGACCACCATATTTAAAACGTCAAACCCCGCTCTCATAATATTAGAAGCATTACTTGCTTCTGGGTTAATGCGTTTCAACCATAAAACGTTGCGAAGGTTCTCTAGAAGCAGCTCTAATGAGTTAGAGCTAATGCTGTTCTGTGATAACACTGAACTGAGAGGTAATTAATCTATTTCGAAAATACTTTTATTGAAATACCTGTAGAAGTTTCACGGCAAGTACAAACAGTAATTTAGTAGTCCATTATATGACTCAGACAGATAAACTGCTAAAATTATGTGTTAACATACATGCATACATAATATCACGCCTCTATCCCATAGGGGTAGGCAGGGACTATGGATTGTCACTTTGCTCGATTATGGCACACTACTTTCGCTTCCTCTACCTTGTCTATGTGTTTACATTCTAACAATAAAAAAATGTAATAAAATTCTTCACAATATTATTCGTTACACACGTTCACGTTCACGTTCTTCTTTGTTTTCTTTAATTTTCGGCTAAAATGAAGACTTGCCTATCTTTATAGATAACTAGCTTTTGCGCGCGGCTCCGTCCGCGTGGAAAAGTTTTTCCGGGATAAAAAGTAGCTTATAGCACTCAGGAGTAATGTAGCCTCCTATTAGTGAAAGAATTTTTAAAATCGGTCCAGTAGTTCCTGAGATTAGCGAGTTCAAACAAACAAACAAACAAACTCTTCAGCTTTATAATATTATAAGTATAGATTAGTATAGATAATATACAAACAGTCCGTAAAACCAATCTGATATGTTTACACCACTATTTATTAAAATTGCAATACCCAACTTCGTATCGTAAATCTAGTTATGCGTTTATGGAGTAGTTCTATGCAAATGAATGGCCGAGCAACGCAGTATTCGCTCTACTCGCAAACCAGGAAATAACATTTCCCGTTCCAAAGTAGGATTTGTGAGCAGTTTAATGCACAGAGGGGGCTGATGTACCGTGATTGATGGAGCGGATACCTCAGCGTACAAATTGATAATCAATACCTCTTGAAAATGGAAGTCCCTTGAAATTAAGAATGATTTTTATTTCCATAAAGTTGCTGATAAGATTGAATTTGGTTTGGCGGTGTCTGTGGTATTAATATGTTTTGAAATTTTACCGTATTCATTTTGATATGAAGTAAGCTTTACGCAATTAAATTGTTAGCTTGCAAGATTATTACTAATTTAGATAACAAACCATTCTTATTTCGTAACAAAGAAGAATGTCATACAATAGATTAATTTCGAGGTCACTGCCTATTTATTATACATAGCCATCAAAATATTCAAATCAAAACATGGAGGGAAAATCTAAAGCCGCATCCGCAACGCATGAGAAAGATAATATTTACGGAAATACGTCTATTTTTAATCTGACAATTCAATTTTACGTTGTTTGAAGAGGATCCAAGGCCTTGGTGATTAATTTTGACAACGAATACGTCCTAAACCAACAATGGCAACGAGGTATATTTAATCTTTGGCTGAAAGTAACCATAGTAGCGTGTGGTCACTAACAATAGACTTGACGTTAAAGTTCAACGTGTCGAAGATGTTTTTTACTTAGGAAATAATATTATTTAAAGCACTGGAGTGCAGCTAATCTTACCAACATGGATTGAATTTTTCGGGGTGAAAAAAAAAAACTTTATTGATATCTTGTTTTTAGTAACTTTTCTCACTGCGAAGAATGTGTAGATAAACCATAATATTTAAATAATAATACCAATAGTGAGGAACGAGGATTTAAAAACTAAATTGATATCTCGAAAGCAGTAGAATGGGTTGAACATAATAGGTATATTCCTACTGGTGGTAGGTCTCTCATATGTAAGAGTCCGTCTGGGTGGGTACCACCGCAATGTCTATTTCTACCGCCAAGCAGCAGTGTGCATGCACTGTTGTGTTTCGGTTTGAAGGACATTGTAGCCAGTGTAACTACTGGACATAATGAGACTTAATATCTTATGTCTCGGGATGACGAGCGCAGTGGAATGCCACACAGTGCTTTGTAACTCAAGGTGCTGGATGGTGTTGCTACTGTTTATGGGCGGTCGTATCGCTTACCATCAGGCGAACGGCATGCTCGTCTAGTCATTCAATGCCATAAAAAAATAAAAATAAAAAAAAAACCTGATACTATGAGAGTTTTATGATTTTGTCACAATAGGGTAGTTTCCTATGTTTGATTTTGTAAATTATTTATATAAATAAAGCAGTTATTCAATTTTGAAATATTCTTGTGAGCAAAAGTGGGGTCGTGGTGGGGATATCACGCTATGTCTTTCGCACGCACGCAGCGTTATGACCGACGGCGCTTGGTGACGTCACAGCCTAGTATTGGTGTTATTTGACAGCTACCCCTTCCACCAAATTTCAAAGCATCATAACTTACTCACTATTGCGCCAATTTCGAAAATTCTTTTTCCATTAGATTTTGGATAGCATATATTTTTCATAATTGTATTTAAAAAAAGTAGTTAACTACCCTATTCAATCCCGACATTCAACATTTAATCTAATCGGAACCGTCGACGCGACGGCACCGCTAACAAAGTTTAGCATTTGACACTGACCCTTCTCTCGTTGACTCTTTATAGTATAACAAGACTACAAAAACATTTTGTAATTATAAAAGTTTCAATAAATATAAGTATCTATATGTTAGTGATAATAATATCGTTGTTCGCAGATTGAAAAGCAAAGCGAAGGTGGAGTCAGACGAAAATTGTCGAACAAAACGGGAGGAAATAGGTAAGTAGGTACTCATTATGTAAGTAGATCATAGTATATTTATTATTTAGTTAACATTTCATAAATACAAAAATACGTACTTTACTTAATCATGTATACCACGTTTTGAGAAAAAAACAAATAGTACCTTCATTTAAAATAAAACTCTCTCACACCAAATACCTACATCTTTGATTAAGTATAATATACCTAGATAGAGTGACGCGCTGCAATGAAACTGAAACAAACAGGCCAACTTTTTTTAAGCTAGTATGCGTGACAGCTGTGTCATACGCTATCGCTGCATCATTCTTGATTCTGCGTATCCTTGTGTGCGCGCATAATGATACCAGTTATTACATGGTTTTTATAAAAACGGGGAGAAAATTATATCCATGAAAAACAACAAAAATAATTCACTCGAACTCATTTAGCGGGGAACAGTTCGTCTCTATTTTTTTCGACGCGTTTAAAACGTTCAGTGTCTATCTAGGTATATAATTAATCAAAGACCTACATATAGGCAGTAAGGTGCCATTATTATATTCCAGAATAATACAGCGGCTGTCGCCAAGATACTTTTCTACAAGCGTTAACGCCAACGATAATGAAATTCATTATCGTTACTTTGCACACTTTGATTTATATTTCAGTTGCTGCTTGCTTTTGTGAAATCTTTTTGACAATAACTTCATTCGAAAAATCAAATTACATATTGTGTTCACGCTTTATTTTGAATAAAACCAGTTGTTCTTTTCAGAAAACTCGCAGGAACCGCAAGTGCCCCGAGCGACCGTTGAGAAGCCATTCCTGCTATCAGATGGCAGGTGAGATCACAATGTAACGCTTTTATAATACCCATTACGTTAGGGTTGCCAACTATCCTGTTTTCCTAAGACGTGTTCAGGTTTCTGCAGTGTCTTGGGATGTCCTGATAATCCTTAAAAATATAGATTTTTAGAAGCGTCCTAGGTTTTTAAAGCGCCTCGATTGAAGGTAATGTATTTTAAATTTCATTTAATTTAGGCCTAATTTCACCATGATCTGTTATTTACTTTAACAGACTGTTAACTGTCTTAACGGACTGTTAAGGTTTTTGATTGTCCCACCATGCCCTAACAGGTGATTATATTCCTTAACTATGCGTTCTTTCATAGGACGCGTAATACTTTACCATTCGCGTTAATTTTAATTCCCGATTAAATAACGCCCGTTAAATTAAAAAAAATGGTAAAATTAGTCCTTAACCTATTTTAACTACAATATATTTAAGTTAACTATTGCTACTGTGTTACTGCGTCCTAATTTTGAACTGAATTGTCAGTTTTTAAAATTTGGCGTTGGGGACCCTACATTACGTGAACGCAAAAACGCTATTTTTATAGTTCTGGGATACGTATTTTATAGGTTAATTCTCCTTTAGGCACTAAGGCGCAAAAACGTTATGATCTTAGTAAAAAAACAACTAGGACGTGTTGAGGTAATACCGGATCACAGGGTTATCTCGTTGATTCAAATAACTGCTAAAACGTAACTAATATAGTGGCAACAATTTGTAATATATTAAAAATAGCATTTAAGCGTATTGTCCGTATTAAGAAATGTTATCGTGTAATCTTGATCTAACTGGATTACCCTGTAATCCGGTATTACCCCAAAGTACCATACTTAAAAATCTATTGCTAATTCAGTGGTAAAATCAATTGATATTTCAAATAGAAGTTTTGTTATTTGTGTGTTTAGCGAAGTATGTAGAATATATTTGTTTGACTGTCCTTTCCAAAATTATTGGATAAAAGTAGTTCTGGGAAATGTGACATAACAATTAATGTAGTAGCTAATAAGTTATTGATATTGGATTATGTAATCTGAATTAAATATATAAAATATAAATATATATTGCAGCGACGGGTGTCACGCGACGGATTTATTTTGTCGGAACGAATTTAACGTGCTACACGAGTTTTGGAGCATCTCTCCAAATCCTTGATTGATTCGCGAATGGCTTAACTTCTTACGTTGGCATAAACAAATTGAACATTGGATACGACATTTTTATACACAAAATTATTTGCTTGTTTTAATTTGTTCTGGAGATTAAAATACTTTCGGTTTGTATGCATGATGCATACACGTTATGAAAATATCTTGTACGGAGAATTGTAGAAACTATAACTTTACTGTATATTACAACTAAAAGTTTACGATGAGCTTATATAGAGAAATAAAATATAATAGAATTTGTGCATAATGTAATTTAAGAATAATTCTAACTATAATCCATAAAGAATCTGCTACGTCAGCAGATATAATTTAAAATTAACTTAGTTCCCTCAGTCTACGACCTACCCAATTTCACGACAGCAAAACGTGTCGTGAAATGCTGACGTATTTGTTCGGGCATTTTACAAAGTAGCTTGCTATCGTTATTTCTCCAGTAACAATGTTTTGATTTGGCCTGACCTACAAATAGTTATGTTAGGCCATGGTCAATCGATTTTTTTGTACCCGCAACATGGTTTTTATTGTCCTACAATTTATAGTAGGCAATACTGACATTTTACATAGTCTGAAGCAGTTTGAGGACATTTAGAACCGAGCAACGATGACTATTTCTTTTGTGGAAAATGGCTCTTATTATTTCAAAAAAATAAATATAAATTAGTTAAATTTTTATTTAAATAGAAAACATGCAAAATTTCACGATGCCCAGAGCTCGTAGCCAAGATGCCTTTCTACAATTGTTTTTTAATGTTTTCACAAAAAGTATGGGAATGAGATATCGTAACGATAAGTGTAACGCTAAGATTGTTATTCCCATACATCTTGTTAGCATTAACGATAGGGTAGTTTCCTAGGTCGGATTTTGAAACTTATTTTATACCTAACAGAAATTAATAAGAAAAAGAAAATTGGTTGAAAAATAAAGCAGTTATTCATATTTGAAAATTGTTGTGAGCTAAAGTAGGGGCGTTGTGGGGATATCGCGCTATCTCATTCGCACGCATGTCGGGTTATTGCCGGTGACACTCGGTGACGTCACAGTCTGATATTACTATTATTTGACAACTACCCCCTCTACCAAATTTCAAAGCTTTATAACTTACTAATTATTCCACCAACTTCTAAAATTCTTTTTCCGTTAGATTTTGGATGACGTACATTTTTGATAAATATATTTTTTAAAAAGGAGTCAGCTACCCTATTTTAGAAACGTACTTTCGAACTAGTTATTAATTATACAGTAAACTCTGATCTTTAAACCTGAACGATGTTATTATTCGGTGGCAGAATTGGATAGAGCTACTTACCCAGCCAATTCATAGACATCTATCATCAAAGGATTAACCAAAGCCAATTTCAGAGTGGAGCTCGAGGCGTGGTTGGACAAGGCCGCGTACTCTCACGGCGAATCGATCAAAGTGAGCGTCGTGATAGCTAATCACTCTTCCAAAACCGTGCGACGGATTAAGGTATGTGCTGCTAATACGCCATTATTACTATAGTGACTTAGGTAATAGGTATAAGAACATCCCTTCCTAGCCGATTTCGGCTACGGCGGCTAATCTCAACAGAGATCAGCCAGGTACGCAGGAGATATTATAGTGCACAAGTGTGTGCGCAATACACGGATGCACTCGCTATTCCTTCACTCTCATAGTCCGGTGAGATGGCAATCCGACATGACCGGAGATCTCTCTCAGGCGTAGGACCAGCTGCTTTACGTGCTTAATAGGAAAATATGATGTAGTTACTGTGTTTATTAAGAAAATTAAATAAAAATATTGAAGTCATCACACGTATTAATAATTATTATATATACAGTAATTAGTAAAATAATAAATACTTACTTTTTTAATTTGTTATTCGCACACGATATAACACTATTAAACGCCTAACTAAATCATTCCGCGTTTTCTAAATAAAATACTGTTTACATAATACAAAATGCTTAGCCTTCATTTATAACGTAAACAGCGTAAACTCATAATTATATGTAAATATTTTGACTGACAGTTTATCAACACTAAAATTTATTTGTAGGCACATATTACTTTAAATAAATTTGTTTGATGTTGCAAAATAAATTATTGCAAAATATTTTGAATTAGTACAAATTGAACATAAATCCAAAGTTAATATATGGGAATTGAAATTAATAGGTCATAATTCAATCAGAACGTGTTTACGTAAATTAATTTAATGTTACAACATTAATCATGTGCTATAACTGCGAAAATATTAGTTTACACTGATGAATTTAACAACTTATCGTTTAAAGAAGTACACACAGTGTTACTATCCCGAAAATAGTTTAGGTTGAATTGTTCAGAAAGAAACGCAAATAATAGATCGCTTTCAGGAAAAAAAAAATATTTAAGAAAAACAAAAAACCCGACTGCTTCAATATCTGCTATCTTAATTAAATTCATTAAAGAGCTGAAAAGATAGAAACAAGATTTTAATTTGAATATTTTATTTTGGTTTTGAATAATCTTAGTTGACAGTGTTCACAAACGCTGTCGGAGGCATAACACGCTCACTTCTCATAATTTGGTTGGTGATATAGGTAGAGCAACAAAATCTCGGAGTGAGCAGATGCCTCCGACTGAGTTTGTGAACACTGCCAACTAAGATTATTCAAAACGAAAATAAAATATTCAAATTAAAATCTTGTTTCTATTTTTTCAGTTCTTCAATGAATTTAATAAAGATGGAAGATATTGATGCAGTCGGGTTTTTTGTTTTTCTTAAAAAGAAAATTATTTCCATCTTTTTAGTTCTCAAGCACCTTTATTAGCATTTCCTATTCCAAACTCCAATAAAACATATAAGTTATGTATATATTCGTAATCACCGTTAAAAAATCTTTATTTTGATACCACACTCGATGTATTTTGAAAACATTTAGTTTTTAGAGTACTTTTTGCCGCCAAAAATCCTTAATTTTGTTTATTTTTTATTTTGATGTACCCAGTGTCACTCTCACGACTAAGACGAATCTATTGACACCACTCACATAAAAATACGACAAGCCGTTTAGGCTGTAGGGCGTGCCAAAGAAATATACAAACATACATACATACACTCGAAAAACATATCCTACATAGAAGATCTCTTTAAAAATACTGTTGGTATATTCAGTGTTTCTATGCAGACACAAATATTATAATTAGGTATTTATGATTTATAAAGTCATTAAATTATAAAATTCATGTCATACGGTTCACCTGATGGTAAGTGCTCACCGCCGATCATGAACATCTGCAATACCAGGGGGGCAGAGAGATGCGTTGCCGGCCTTTTAGGTGGGAATACGCTCTTTTAACTAATCTGCTAAGTCGGCCTTATTAAGGTTTTCGATTAAAAAAGCTCCACAAAATTAACATAACTTTCTAAACGAAAAGTTCTTTGTAATTTTGCTTTAGTCTTCACAATTGTTTAAAATATTTATTTTTAAATATAATTCTTGAATTTGATATAACTTAATTTACTAAAACAGACTGTTTTCTTTAATTCCTTATATAAATAAAGAACGTTTAAAATTTTTTTTTTTAATTAAATTAAAATCATTCCAGCTGTCTTACGAACACTATAAATTATAAACAAATCAATATCAGTAAGTGAATCAACCTATTTTAATTTAGAATTACTTCTTTTTCATAGGCATTGGTGGTTCAACACGTCGACGTCTGTATGTTTTCTAACGGCAAGTTCAAGAATGTAGTTGCTCTAATCAAAGGGACTGGCAGTCCTGTGTTGCCGGGTCAGACCCACACCGACACCTACACCCTGACGCCTCACAGAGGTAAGATTTGATTATGATCGCGATTGGGATGAAAAGGTTAAAAGGCTCACCCCTGCGACGCAGCGGTGGAATATTAAATTTAAAAATAACTTTTTCTAATCTTTGTTTATTTGGATAAGCTGGCACATAAAGTGTGCATATTTTTATAAGCCGCAAGGGTAACATTGAACCTTTCTTTGCAGGAGTAACCAAAAACTGGATAGCACTCGAAGACTCTTACTCAAAAACAGGCGCAAGTCTTGCATCAACTGTCCTTAGCACTAATGCAGCAGAAGATAGGAACGTGTTTGCTATTTACGTTTCGTACTATGTAAAAGTCAAACTAACTATTAGTACAATGGGTGGCGATTTGTCAGTGAAGCTTCCGTTCACACTTACACATTCTTGTATCAACGAAGCACCTACAGACAGCGTCATAGAAGAAGCGACACATAAGATGATTTTAGAGGGAAAAGAGAACAGCGACGAAGAAGATAGTAAAGCTGAGACAGAAAGAGACAAGCAAAATAATAACGGTACTGCTGGTGGCCAAGAAACAGCGTTTGGAGATGACGATGGCGAAGTTAAATCACCTGAGGACCATCGCTGCCTTGCAGACGTGCTAGTCAATATAGAAAACAAAATAGACAGGCCGAAGATATTTGAGGGTCAAACCGAAGTGCGCCAAGTGAAACCCAACGAGGAAGAATTGGATCTTATAGTTAAATATCCAGGAACGGACACGTGATCCAACGAGGAACTAGAGAAAACAGGTCAGGGAGGCGAAAAGACTGAGTCGGAAGCAAACGCACCAGACGTAATCAAATGCAAACCAGAGGTCCAAAATCATAAATGTGGTTTTGCTGAAAATTTAAAAAGAGCTGTCTGTTGTATAGACAGGAGAAGACAATCATAGTGTTTGGCCTGTTACAATTCCAATTTTTAGAATAATAGATGTAAGTCGTCGCCGTTAAATGTAAAATATAAATTCATATTCTTACATGTTGCAAACAAAATTAACCAACGAATTACGAAAAATACTTGAGATGCAGTATTATATTGCTTATTTCTGATGATAAAAATATAAACTGTCACGTGATAAAAACGAATGAGATCTTCAACTTAAGTTACAAATTAGTAACATTTTGGAATACATAATTTTAATGGCTGTACTTTGCACATCTGAGATTTCATTATGTCCAGCATCAAAACTTGACGAAGATCTATTTGTTAATTACCAACGTAGATCAATCGTCTCTAAATGTAGTTATTGATATAACTTTGTGAACTGTATTAAAACTGAATTATAAGTCTAGTCTTAGATATAAATTTGATGGTGTTTTTATTGTTATAAGAGTTAAGCTTGTAAACCAGTTATAAGACTCCGGCCTCGGCCAGTTGATCAAACCTGAATGGATATTACGCTTACTAAATGGTAGTCAGTGAATACAATAAGTTATTCGAACCGCGGATGTAAAATAATTAATAAAAAGTATTTCTTTTTTAAAAAACAAGGTATTACAATTTTTATAAATTACATATAAATTACAATATTTAAATGCTGTAAAAAGAAAAAATACTTTAAATTGAATCAAACTTTGTTTAATACTATGGAGGTAGAGATAAAAGCTTGTCACGAGATTATTCTCAGCAAGCCCTTTCATTTGATACCCATATTATAGGAGTGCGTAAAAAATAATTAGTCCGCTATCTTGGGTAAAATAAAATAAATAAAATCATTTATTGATCAAGTAGGCTTATAAAAAAGCACTTATGACAAGTCATGACAAGGTAGAGACAATAACAAAGGTACATATACCAATTAAATAATTTAAAGTACCTAGATTAAATAATGAACAACCAGCACGGGCTGATAGGTACAGAGGACACGGACATTGGGGACGGGAATAGGGCTAGGTAAGGAGAAGTGGAGCTGATATAAAAGAAAGGGAAGGAGTATCTTTACATTACGAGGAAAGGAAACGCCACGGTCCTCGCCGGCGAGGATAAAAAGGTCCTAGCCTAGCTAACCTACCAGCCTTTCACTAGCTACCTAAGCGATGACGACCCGAAGAAGAAAGGCAGAAAGAAACTCCGGGCTTAATTTTTTCGTCATCAATTGTCATGATTTTCTTCATTGTTTTTCAAATGTATATTTGACAGTATTATTATTACACAGGTTAATGTATGCATGGATGTAGCCCTAAGATATAAATAAAATACTATTTGGAAGCAACCAAATAGAAATATATGGGTCGTCCGCCATATTGAATTTAGAGAGGTCATTTTATTTTTTGTAGGTATTCTTCTCAGCAAACCCTTTCATTTGATACCCATATTATAGAAGTGCACAAAAAATAACTAGTCCATCATCTTGGGCCGTCCGCCATATTGGATTCAGAATGACGGTACTTAGCTAACAATACATTGTCACCCAAACTGAACGTGTATGCAAAATTTCAACACAATCGGTTGAGGATAACTGCTTCAAAATTGACTTGAAAGATTCCACACGAACAAACATACATACATTGCAAATTAAATAAAAGCTTGTAAAACAGTGTAAGTTTTGAACAAAGTAAACATCAATAATAAACACGAATTGATAATCTCCTCCTTTTGGAAGTCGGTTAAAAAGTCATTTTAAGTTTACGTGCGCCCTAACGTCACTTCTATTTATTTTTATTTTAATTTTTATAATGGCATTTGTGTTCGCATTTTGCCAATGTCAAGTTTGGTTCGCCTATTTTATTATCTGTAGTATGTCGAAGTAAAGCAGTGGCTACCTTACCACGACTTTATCGAGGAGTTTTGGCAGCAAAAAAAAACACTTGATTAGCACAATTATTTAAATTCACTTCATTTGAGCTCTTTAATAGAACTATATTGGGTAATATACCACCATAATTATGCAATATAACTCTAAATATAACCAAAATAATGAATTAAAACAAGAGCACCTCATGACACTTCGAAGTTCCCGCCAAAACTCGTCACTTCTATTACTCTTAGAAAATTCGTCGCAGCAGCAACAAAACATTTCAGTCAGAAATACACTGACGCATACATCATATTCGCACTAAACCACAAAATGATAAAATATCTGAAAAGTAAACCCTTGATTTTGGTGAACATATTAGTTATTCATGAATGAAATTTAGCACAATGTTAGCAGAAGTAAAGACGGGTATGTGGTTTCATTTATTAACGCAATATCAAAATGACCCTGTATACTTGTGCTTAAGATACTATAAGCTTCGATTAATTATATACCTAATGTCTATAGATAGACACTAAACGTTTCAAACGCGTCGAAAAAAATAGAGGCCAATTGTTCTCCTCTAAATGAGTTCGAGTGAATTCATTTTTGTTGTTTTTCATGGGTTTAATTTTTTCCCAATTTTAATAGAAGCCATGTTATAACTGGTATTATTATGCGCGCACACAAGGATACGCAGAATGATGCAGCGATAGCGTATGACACAGCTGTCACGCATACTAGCTTAAAAAAATTGGCCTGTCTGTTTCTGTTTCATTGCAGCGCGTCACTCTATCTTGGTATATAATTAATCAAAGACTACAAGGTTAATAAAAAAATATGGTGTAGTGAATGTGTAAAGAGCTTTTGTGATAACAGCTTCTCAAGGTATTAAATGGATATTTGTCCATTCAAAAACTGTCATTACAGCTTCAAATTCTATCTTTTTAACATTAAAACTTGAATTCAATTCTGCAACGCTAAATTTCCATTTGGATTCAATGTTTGAATTATAGCAGTCGGTACATTATTATAGGACTATAAAATTCACCTTTTAGTATAATTTTATATGAGATTTCGAGTAGGCTACATTCAGGCTCACTTTAATTTAAAAGGCTCGTTCAGCCGACAGCTCGCGCTATGAGCTTTTTAAGACTTTTCATTTCATTCTACCATTAAACATTCATCTATCAAATATAAACGAACTGGAATATAAAATTTCTGATTCAACTTAGCGTATCAAACAAACACTTTTTATTCTCAGAGGTCTCCTTCGTTTTATGCTTATTAGATTACTCCAGTAGATTTCTAAAAATCCTATAGTTAAATCAATTGAAATGGAGATAATACCGCTTTTTATTGGAGTTTAATTAAGTCGTCGACTATTTTCTTTGCTTGCGTCGAGTTCCGATTTCAAGAATACCTTTCATTTCGTATCATTTCCTGAACAGGTAGATAAAAATATTACTTTCTTGTTCATAAAATAAAAATGCTATTTATGAAATTTGATCCGGTATATGGAGCCAATATTTTTTCAAAATAATCGACACTTAATTTAGTAAGTATTAAAACCTCTTTTAGGGTCCATTTCACGCCTACTGATTAATGCCACTATTCACATAAATCTATAAGCCGACCAAAACAAAAGTTACACTCTAATCTACGCTCCCAAATAATTTAAAATCTACATTAGCTATTCAATACGATGACTGTCAAATAAAATTTACTTTAAACATGTAAAACAGGCCATAAGTTTTAATTACTACTATAAGTAACAACATCTTTTTTTTTATGGCTTTCATTAACGAGATGAGCATACCGTTCGCCTGATGGTAAGCGATACGCCCACTCATAAACAGTAGCAACACCATCCAGCACCTTGAGTTACAAAGTACTGTGTGGCATTCCACTGCGCTCGTCATCCTGAGACATAAGATGTTAAGTCTCACTATGTCCTGTAGTTACACTGGCTACAATGTCCTTCAAACCGAAACACAACAGTGCATGCGCACTGCTGCTTGGCGGTAGAAATAGACGTTGCGGTGGTACCCACCCAGACGGACTCTTACATATGAGAGACCTACCACCAGTAAATTCATGAATAATGATCTTTATTCTATCCAATAACTTTCCGCAAGAAGCTATAGATGTTCTAAAGCATATCCATTTGTGCTCAGAACGATCTGCAGCGACTAATGATTTCTTTCAGTATGAGGTGCCGCCGTTATTAACTTGGCTATAATTTATACCACACACCGGCACTAAGTTTAAGAAAGTGAAAAGAGTTTACAATGAACAGAACGTACTCATTACAAGCCATTTAGAAATGATTTTAATGTGAAAAATTAATGAATAAAACGATTCTTGATTTTAGAACGTAATCATATAGAAAGAAAGAAAGATTTTTTATTGCTGGCACAGTTTTAAATAAACAAAAAAAATATATATATTGCCTTAAACTAAAACTACAATTTTTGTAATTCTCTCCGTGCTGCCATTTTAAGAATTTTAGCATCATATAAGAACGGTGTAACATGGCTACGACTGGAAATATCGAAGCAGAATCTAGCGCAGGCATTTTGCACACGCTGTATAAGATTAACGGTACGCGATAATAAGCAAGTCGATTGTTTACTATGTTACGGAATGATAGATGTGTTAAAATATCGTCAAAATAAAAGCCTCTAATATGTTAATATGCAATAGAAAAGAAACACAGTTCTAATTGCCGAATGCCGAGTGATCCCGCCCACGTCCTAGCTCCGTAATGACATTTTATTTTCCATCAAAGTTATTTAACTTTAAAATGTGTTTAGTTGCATAATGTAAATTTACATTATGCAACTAAAATCACACGACTTCACACCTAAAGTCACGTATCCCAAAGTGTTTCTAGGTGCAAACACTTTTTAGAATCATGTGTGTTCTTGGAAACAGTTTTTGTGGTAAATTGCATTCTATGTAAAATTCAGAAGAACTGATTTACATTTTTCCCTATATTTAAGTACATTGCAACATCCACCAGATCCTCGTGCTAGGCTACACTTCACTGCACTAAGTCTGAGAACTAATTTCGTTATAATATTACAAAGAAACCTTCACAAACTGTGCAGTGAAACAATTTCTAGTGCATTTTTCTTAGTATTCTACTCGTTGGACTTTGTAACTCAATAATTTCTGAGTATGAGAGAGGGAAGAATGTTTACAGTTCGATGGATACACAAAGCAAAAGAATCGCAACTTTTATTTTTATTCGCCCCGAGGATATATTTAAATAGATTTATAAAGATAATAATGTCATATCTTAGACGGTTCGTTAGGTAATAATTTTGGTGTCCTTAGGAATAACAAAGTACCTACCTTGTTTTTCAACTAAACATAAAGTCCGTCAATATACCAAATCTCAAAATATCTCAAATATGGTAATGTAATTGATAATTTTAAATTAAAGGCATATGAAGCAAGTGAATGTTACCGCATAATCCGATCAAACAACCCCGGAAAATATTTAATCATGAGTGGAGAGCAATCTTGATAGATTGCGAATCAAGCGACTTCAAGTGAATTAATTTGATTATTATATTTAATACTGTCCCAGTAAATTTCACTTTAAATTGGAACAAAGCAATACAAATAAAAATTAAAATAGACCAAAACGTTTTAAATAAAAATGTTTAATCAAAAATTGAAAACTCAAAAACACAACAGACTTTTATAATTATTTCAAGTAAACAGAAATAATCACCATGTTGTATTTTCCGTCTGAAAACGCGATTTTCACGCAAGCAAATACAATTTTCTAGTAACCAAGCAAATAACCTAAACCTCAGTAATAGGGTTTCGCGTTACATTTTAATTAAATTAATAATATTCACTTTCATGAAAGGTGTAATTGTGTGGTGAGATTCCTCACCCACGCACTGATCTGGTTTCGCATATGTATAATTAAATTACTATACGTATAGTATTTCGACAAGTAAGCATTTCATTTGGGGCCACACTTATGTCAATGCGACGTTCATTATCGCAATAAGTAGGGTATAAACACGGAGTAAAGGTATGAAAATACTTCGTTAAATCATAATCAAATCATATGTCGAATGAAAATAATTATTTATTGGATATTATCACAATTTTTTATTTCCTAATTAATCCTGAAGTTTCAAATTCCGAATACTACACTGAATACCGCTCTCAAGTTATACCCATCGTGGCGTTACTTAAGCTACGCTTCGTCGCAGTTAGTACCAGAATGCTATTAGACGTTATTATGGCCTCAGTATTTGTGGTTGCTGCCACTTTTCATGTCATTCAGTTTTATGACGTGTGCGAATATAGTACACAGAAACCGCATTTTCTACTAGTCTTTAAGGTATCTGGTATATTTTAAGACAGCCCCAATGTTGAATAACTTATGTATGTAAATAATTCACCGTTTAGTAATAACTTAATTACAGTAAATACATTCCTCACATCATTTATGACATTTATTAGAAAATCATAAATATTTATACAATTGTATTAAGAACATCGATGTTATCAGCATTTGAACCTTTTTACCTGTCAATTCGTAATCGGAATGAAAGTTTCTACATTCACATAATTGTTACCACATTATGCTTCAGTTATATAAATGCTTAAGAATATATTCTTGTATGTAGATACTACTATTTACTTTAATTAAACGATGTATTTGAAACGTTTTTCAGTGTTTGTATATATTGTAAATAAATTTCAAAATTTTTCAACGACTTTGTTCTTTTACTAATTTTGTACCTTAACTTTCCTCATACAGAACGTATCCTTCAAAAACATAAAAATTTCATATTAATGAATGCTCCAAGGACAACCCTTGTACCCATATCATTTATTTCATAGAACAGATGTTACAGTCATTGAGATATATGAAAACATTATTTTTTAAGTTAAATTATTAAATCTCTATAATTTTCTAAATAAACTCCATATTCTTGGTACATTTGGTAAAATCTATACTATCTTATATACTAAAACTCAAGAGTTTGTTTGTTTGGTTAGTTGAACGCGCTAATGTCAGGAAGTACTGAACCGATTTTGAAAATTCTTTCACTTATAGTAAGCTACATTATTCCTAAGTACTATAGGCTACTTTTTATCCCGGTAAAATATTTTTATCCCGGAAAAACTTTTTCACGCTGGCGGAGCCTTGAGCATCACCTAATCATACTTTTTTTGTTCACTAAAAGAGGTTATTTAAAATGGAATAACTTTTATTATAAGACTGTAAAGCATGTGCCAAGATTATGCTGAGCACATTGAAATTTGAAAAGGTTATATTTGGGAGATACGTTTCATCATCATCAGCCACATGACGTCCACTACTGAACATATGCCTCCCCTAAAGATTCCCAGACGGACCTGTCAAAAGCGGCCTCAATCCTGCATGTTGCTGCGACGTTTATTCACGACAATTCACTTATCATTTATGAATTTATTGACTAATAACCCCATCTTATTTTCAGTGTATCACATAAAATAGTCTGTCGCATTGTGTTTCGTAACCGTAGTTTAATGTTAAATGTAACAATAATCTATTCTTAAATTCGCGTGATGGTGGTATGTGTGTGAGAGCGAAGGCGATTCAAATTCGCACACATTTGCCGCCAACTAAACGGGCCATTCCCGGTAGCCAACGGGAGGCCGCGCGCCCGCGCCATCGAACGGATGGAATAGGAACCAAGGTCGGTGCATCTATGGCGGCACGATCCCCGGCGCGCTTCATAATTAATTGAATAAACTATGTAAGTTGGGCTGTCTGAGCACCCAAAATCCGTACACCGTGTGGACTAATTGTGTGTAGTGCCCTGGTAATATAGTGACGGAGTTCAGCAGCAGAACAAGGCGGTTTCCTGAATTCGCGTGGCAGTGGCAGATGTAAGTACTTGTGCATATTTCCATCGTCACGCGGAGTTTCGATTTTGTCCCTATGTACCATCACGGTACATATTTTGGTGCCGAAACCCGGGAATAGCGAACATTATTGGTTCGCTATTTCAATCATTTAGTTTGAGTTAGTTCGACAAACTTGTCTCGAAAGTCGAAACATTACGATAACCCGCCATTACACGTTTTCATACATAGTTCAATCTAATTATCCAGCGAAGGCATATGATTATTTGCATAAAACTATTAATCCGTTGTATTTCCGTGATTTCTGTAATAAAATTCAATCTCAATATAGGCAACAAAATAAATTGTTACGTGCTAACATTAGGTATATAGCGGCGAGATTACTTCGTAGTGCCTAATTGTTGTAATTTGTTACCGATTCAGTTAATAATATTCAAAAATATTATTGGTGTGAGTAGCTATTTCGTTATTACAGTTAATCGTGGTAAAATCATTCTCCCGATGCAAATAATTAAATCGTATTCGTATAATATCCGCCATTTTGCAGTTTGAGTTGCGCCGACGTACGTTTGCCGCTTATGTATTACATAGTAAATACAAAACCTCGAAAACGTTCTCGTACTAGCCGATGTGTTATAATTATTTACGTTTGTTTATTGTGATTTATTCGTCTCGTTACCTTCGTTACATCTATTCTTTTAAATTCGTTGGTGTTTCGGCGTGTTTCGATCCTCTCACATTTACACTTCGTCATATTAATTTAACACATAAGCTGGCTTGTACGCAGATTCAATCCCGTATCGGTTTTAATACAAGAGGTGTCGTTCATCCGTATTTAATTCTAGCGACGTCTATTTATTAAAACAAACACATTTAGGTGCTTACCTACATCATAATAAACGGCATAAGTACATTTATATACTTTCGTTACTATCCTTTATATACGTAAGTCATTCGATCAATCCTACTATTGTCGTGTATAAATACGTTAGTGCTATATACTTTAATCGTTGCAACTAATTCGTATAGTACTATTTCCCGCGACAAACAAGTAGGTTGTAACAATTTTCGGAGGTATATAATTCTTATATTATATACTTAGGTTCCATTTCGTTGTGTACCATTAGGTAGTACATACTTTAAGTACATTCGTTCACTCATTAGCTGTGCCCACTATTCGAACTCGTGCGTTTTACTATCCGGCATTATTTAGGCCTATTTATCGCGTATAACGCTTCCATCCGTAACAGGGTAGGCTGTGAGTATAAAGTTTGCTAAGTTTAACATTTTGTTTAATCGTTTATGATGTCGTCTCGTGGGGTACGCGTTTGTAAGCCTAAAGTGAGTGTATCTAAGTCGACCTTGGATCGCCCAAGGACTCAGGAGTTGTCTGTGCTTCGCCGCAAGCGTACCCTCCCCTTAAATCGTTTGAAGAAACTTCTGGAAGTTGCTAAATTAGCAAAAGATGATGAGTCATCCTTAGATTTATTTAGTGTTCATTTCTCTGCGTTACCTAAATTCATTGATAGTTTTGAGACCGCTCATTCAGACATTTTGTGTGTTATCGATGATGATGATTCCGAGCATGAGGATGAAATACGTTGCGAGTTCGATGACATTCTTTTTGAGATTTTGGCAATCCATCGAAAATTATTTCCTGAATCTAACGCTGAACCGTGCGATAAAAAAGCGAATTCTTCGTCAGGGTCTGACGTCAAGTTACCTAAAATTAACTTACCATCTTTTTCCGGGGAAATAAAAGAGTGGCCAAAATTCTTTGACTTGTTTAATTCGTTGATTCATAATAATGAATCACTTTCGGACACGAAACGTATGCAGTATCTCGAGACATGTCTCAGTGGGGATGCATTAGGTGTTATTCGATCTTATCCCATTCAAGGCAAATATTATCGCGGCGCGTATGAAGCGTTGGTCGCTGGATATCGAGATAAACGAGAGTTGTCTTTTACGTGTTGGAAAGAAATCCTAAATATTAATTTGAAATCCTTGTCACCTGTCGAATTTCGTCGTAATTTAGATTTAATAAATGAAAATTTAAACGTACTGTCTAGTCTCGACCTTCCTACTCAGGAGTGGGACTTCGTTCTGTGTTATTTGGTGTTGTCGAAATAAGATACCCAGACTCGGCGTTCTTTTGAACAAAAACAGGAGGCTACTGAATTACCGCAGTACCAGAAGTTGAAAACCTTTTTGTTTAATAGAGCTGATGCTTTAATTCGAGATAACCATTTTTCGTCGAGTAGTCAGGGTAATTCTGATGTAGGAAAATCATCAGATAAACCGAAACCGCTTAAAATCACGTCGTCGAATAATTCGAAGTTTCAGAAGAAAACGACAGTATTTCTTTCCAATAGTACAGAGAAATCCGCCTCCAAGAGGAAGGCCGTTTCGCCATCTTCTCATACACCAGTAGCTATATCCGTCAAGTGCTCATTTTGTTCGAGTGATCATTTGATAAACAAATGTAATAAATTCGTGCAACTTTCGGTCGCGAAACGCAGTGAACATGCGCGAACCCATCGTTGGTGTTTCAATTGCTTAAAACCGTCTCACAGCGTCAAAGACTGTTGCTTTAAATTTTGTAAGTTCTTGTTATATGCCGACGATTTAAAAGTTTACCACGTTATTAACACATATCAAGACCATTTAGAATTTCAATCTGATTTAGATAGATTCTCGGCATATTGTACAAAAAATAAATTAGTGCTTAGCGTAAATAAATGTAAATCCATTGTTTTTTCACGGAAAAGGAGCATAAGTAATTACACATATGCTCTTTGTAATACCGACCTTGATAAAGTTAAAGTAATAAAAGATCTCGGTATAATTTTAGATAGTAAACTAATCTTGGATACCCACGTTAAAAGTATAATATCCCGTGGTTTTAAAATGTACAATTTTGTGATTAGATCCTCTTGTAACTTTAGAAATGAATAAACATATCTTTTTCTGTACAAGTCAATAATTCGTTCGCAATTAGAATACGCCGTCCCAGTGTGGAATCCACTATATAGTTGTTATACTAAAGACATTGAAAGAGTTCAAAAAAAGTTCTTACGGTGTGTAAATTTTAAGTTACATCGTAGTACTGTACCCTATTATAAATTGTTGGAAAAATATAAATTGCTAGATTTAAAATCTAGGAGACAACAACTAGATATTATGCTTCTGTTTGATTTATGCCGGAATCGTTATGATTGCCCAGATCTGATCAGTGGACTCCGCTTAAAGGTGCCATTTAGATCGCATCCACGCGCCTCCATTAGTCATAAAACCTTTGCTATGACTGCTTGTCGTACGAAGTCAGGTCAACGATCACCTCTTTATCGTATGACTAAGACATTTAATGATATATGTAACTGTTTAGATATATTTAACGACCGTAATTCAAGTTTTAAGCGCACAGTATTGGACCTGCTGCTTGAGGCCAATCGTAACGATTTTGTGGCAACATAAATAGTTATTTATAGCCTATAGGCATATTTATCTATCATGTATTTTTATGTTTAGAGTTATGTATTGTTTAATAATGCTTTACACATTACACTGTGTGACTCAAATTTTATAGTACTAAGGTATAGTACCTACGTATTCCGTATAGTAATTGTTAATTTTGAAAAAACAAACTAAAGATAATATGTGGGTTTAATAGGTCAAGCTTATTAGTTTTATTGTTTTATTAATATTGATTCTATGCACCCATTAGAATGGATTTTATATTTTATTTTATATGAATAGTAAATTATACCTATTTAAAACTTACTACATTAAATGCGTCATACAGTGTTATTTTTTTTTTAAATGTTTAAAATCTTCTTTTTCTCAACATAATGTATAGTAAATTAAAAAATCTGTGGTCAATAATGTGGGTGTCACAGTTAATTTAAGTATTTATATCTAATTTTGTATTAATATACTTGTGATACTGTTCATTGATGCTAATAAAAAAAAAAATAAAAAAAAAAAAAAAAAGATTGTAAATCTTTGTTCAGGTGTTACAAATGCCATCAACGACATCATACACTTCTTCACGAGGAAGCTTCATCCACTTCTTCGTCAGTCGATGTTCCGGATAGTGAAAAACCGGATAATCAGGTTCGCGTGTTGACTAGTATGCGTGAACATTCCTTTGTCTTATTAGCTACCGCTATTGTTCAAATTCGTGATTCATTAGGACATTTTCAATCGTTTCGAGCTTTGGTTGATTCTGGCAGTCAAAGTCACTTCATCACCGAGAATGCCGTTCATCGATTGGGTCTCACCAGTACTTCCACGTCACGTACGGTAAGTGGATTGGGTCATTCGTCAGCTCCAGTGTCAGGTATCGTACACCTTGATGTTGGACGTAATGATAAACCTCTCTTTACCATCAAAGCCTTGACTTTGCCAAGTATTTGTGGTAAGATGCCATCAATTCGGCTTGATAAATCTTCGTGGCATCATATTAAAGCGTTGCAATTAGCGGACCCAAATTGTCATAAACCTGGTCCAGTCGATCTTCTTATCGGTGCGGAGTGTTTTGCTTCGCTTCTATTGCCGGGAACAATCAAAGGCGATTCCAATCAACCGTCAGCTCTTAAGTCGGTATTTGGTTGGCTGCTGGTCGGGAATGTCGGATACGCAGAGCCTGGACCACATTCATTCTTCGTTCATGAGGAGCCACAACTTCATCACGAGTTGAAGAAATTTTGGCAGCTGGAGGAATTGAGCGTTCTTCCTTCGAAACCTCTCACCGTCGAAGACAAGAGATGCGAGAAGATCTTCGAAGACCTTCAGGCAAGAGATTCCACCGGTCGATACGT
Organism: Sphinx pinastri; assembly: GCA_947568825.1. Classification (NCBI taxonomy): domain Eukaryota; kingdom Metazoa; phylum Arthropoda; class Insecta; order Lepidoptera; family Sphingidae; genus Sphinx; species Sphinx pinastri. The sequence goes on from OX387615.1 coordinate 4,236,910, forward strand.
TGTATCCTTACCTTTCAGAAATGAAGAGCATGAGACTACATTTCCCGGATCTCGTGACACAGCCTTGAGGTGCTTCCATTCCATTGAGAAACGCCTTCTTAAGAATATGGAGTTGTATGAAAAATACTGCGACTTCATGAAGGAATATCTCGATCAGGGTCACATGAGCCTTGTACCGACTGAAGAGCTGAGTAGCGGAAAATATTTTATTCCTCATCATTTTGTACTTCGTACGGAGAGCAGCACATCTCCTCTTTCTCCGTTTCCTCGCATTATCGCTTGGTCTGACTCCACCGTCGTACTCTCGTGGCTTTGTTCTCACTCTTCGCGTTGGAAAACTTTCGTAGCAAATTGCGTTAGTCTCATCCACGATGTCATTCCAGATGTTCATTGGCGCCACGTGGCTTCCGAAGATAATCCAGCAGATATTGCTTCTCGTGGTCAGTTACCATCAGATCTTGTCAACAATAGCTTATGGTGGGCGGGTCCCGCCTGGCTTCGCTTCCCACCTGATGGATGGCCGCAATTTGATGTTAATCCTAACGAGGACCTCCTTCAGTCCGAAGAAAAGGTCTTAACGACGTTCTTTACCTCCGACGTAGCGAAGAATTCATTTATCGACACTCTTCTCATCCGTTACTCTTCGATTCGGAAAATTCAACGCATCATTTGTTGGTGGTTAAGATTCATTATATTCTTACGGCATAAGCAAATTCGTTGCTCAAATCGCTTTCTAGATCGTGTTGAGCTTCATGCCGCTTTGTTGATCGTCGTCAAGCACAATCAACAATCTTTTTTTGAAAACGAAATTCGACAGTTGCGGAAAGGACAATTATTAGCGAAACAAATGCGTAAGTTGAACCCATTTCTCGATACGCAGGGAATTCTCAGGGTGGGCGGTCGCCTTGCGAGATCCGGTCTCGAATTCGAACACAAGCACCCCGCTCTACTCCCGCGTAACTCTAGGTTGACTTATCTCATCATAGAAGCCGTTCATCGTGAAAATTGTCACGCCGGCGTGAACACGACGCAGTATCTTCTGTCGCAACAATTTTGGATATTATCCCCTAAACGTGCCATTCGCAACTGTCTATCCAAATGTGTATCGTGCTATAAAACGCATCCATCCCCACTTGAACCTTTCATGAGTGACCTGCCTTCAGTTCGTGTAAATCAGGTTAAACCGTTTTCTGTTGTAGGGACCGACTACGGCGGCCCTTTTCGTATTAAAACCGGTAAACATCGGGGTGCAAAAATCACTAAAGCTTACTTATGTTTATTTGTTTGTCTCGCGACTCACGCAGTACATCTTGAGGCAGTCTCGGATCTTTCTTCGGATGCTTTCCTCGCTGCTTTGCGCCGGTTTTCCGGGCGACGTGGACGGGTCAGCATAATTCATTCTGATTGCGGGACAAATTACGTTGGTGCTAATGCACAATTAAATGAGTATATGCGAAATGCTGCTCATGCCAATCAAATCGAATTTCGCTTCAATCCGCCCTCAAGTCCCCACTTCGGCGGAGTGTGGGAAATACAGATAAAATCCGTAAAATCGCATTTGTATCGTATCGTTGGCGATCAATGTTTAACTTTTGAAGAGTTGACAACACTCTTTGTACAAATCGAAGCCATGTTAAATTCGAGGCCTCTTTGTCCGCTGAGTTCAGATCCTAATGATTTTGCTGTTTTAACACCCGGGCATTTTCTTACTCTTGAGCCCTTAACGTCTGTCCCCGATGAAGACGTAACTTCATTAAACATAAATCGTTTGGGTCGATGGCAACTGATTCAACGATTTCAGCAGGATTTCTGGAACCGTTGGAAGCATGAATATCTTCATTCTCTGACTCAGCGGGCGAAGTGGACCAAACATTCAAAACCGTTAAGCGTAGGATCAGTAGTTATTGTGAAAGCTGATAATTCGATTCCATTACATTGGCCGCTAGCTCGTGTTGAAGAACTACATCCGAGTCCTGACGGTGTAGTCCGCATCGCCACGATACGTACGGCTGAAGGCTCTCTTTTGACGAGGCCTCTAGTCAAACTTTGTCCTTTGCCAAATCAAAACGACTAACTTAATAATTAAACTTTTAATTTATAGTATAAGTTAGTATCATATGCCTTCTTTCAGTTAGGTTAATTTGTTTCAATATTATTAATGAAAAATACATTAATGTATTTTGGTGGGCGGAATGTTTCGTAACCGTAGTTTAATGTTAAATGTAACAATAATCTATTCTTAAATTCGCGTGATGGTGGTATGTGTGTGAGAGCGAAGGCGATTCAAATTCGCACACATTTGCCGCCAACTAAACGGGCCATTCCCGGTAGCCAACGGGAGGCCGCGCGCCCGCGCCATCGAACGGATGGAATAGGAACCAAGGTCGGTGCATCTATGGCGGCACGATCCCCGGCGCGCTTCATAATTAATTGAATAAACTATGTAAGTTGGGCTGTCTGAGCACCCAAAATCCGTACACCGTGTGGACTAATTGTGTGTAGTGCCCTGGTAATATAGTGACGGAGTTCAGCAGCAGAACAAGGCGGTTTCCTGAATTCGCGTGGCAGTGGCAGATGTGAGTACTTGTGCATATTTCCATCGTCACGCGGAGTTTCGATTTTGTCCCTATGTACCATCACGGTACACATTGAGTAATATATAGTATTACGGTGGGTAATTTCTTATTAAAAAGCCTCTTAAATTATTTCTGTTACAATGCATCTTGTCGTTTGAAATAGGGATGCCGAGACTGCCTTGGTGGTGTAGTTGTATAATGGCACGACTACAGTGCTGAAGCCTCGGATTCTATCCCCGAGTCGGGCGGAGTGATGTTGGGTTTTTCTATTCAGTATCGGCCTGGAGTCTGAAATTGTGTCCGATATGGCGATAGGCTCGCCCCCTGTCACATCATGGGATGAAATACGTACTGCGAAAAGTGGGAGCACTACTTAGGCATAAAAATTATGTGTGTGCGTGTGCATAATCCAATATTGGTATATATCTCAAATTTACGATTCCACGCTCGCTATTTACAAATCTGCAAAATCCACTATGGTATAGTATCATTGCAAAATTCACGTAAACTTATTTAAGATCCAATTCCGGATTGCTTCGAGTTGCGACTGATTTAATCTTTAAAATCCATCGATATCTCTCCTAGTCGTAACATCCTTACAGAATGTACGAGGCCGAACTTCAGAGACAAGATTACAAGCTATCGGTGAAATATCGACATATAAATTAGCGTCACTTTGATGGTGCTCGAAATTGGAATTTGGTTCGTATCGAACTTTGTCATGGCTTTATGTTATGTATTGTGGCGTTCAGTTGTATTCATTGTTATATATGTTTACGTCTATTGCCGAGGTAAGTCAAGTTGCTGGATGGTGTTGCTACTGTTTATGGGTGGTCGTATCGCTTACCATCAGGCGAACGGCATGCTCGTCTCGTCATTCTATGCTATTAAAAAAAAAAAAAAAAAAAAGTTAGGCAGATGCGCAACGAGACTTTCATAGTGCCTCAAGCTTATATCTACAGCATAATGTGATAGAAAGCCTATCGCCTTATCGAACGCAATATAATGTTGCTCTTTAAGTGAACCCTGGACCTTACAGCTCATGTAAACAACCACTAGAACAACAAAGCGTGAAATCGGAAAACATTTTCGGACGTCATGCAAATTCACTAACATTAAACACTCCAGAAAATTTTCATTTACCATTAGTTTCTTGGAAGTAGGTACTGCAGCAGTACGATGCTATTCAGCTAAAATATTCTTGAAAGGTATTATAGGTAAACTTAATCATAGCCTCTTATACCCACCATTCTTATCAAACGTTTTTTATTGGCACCTCTAGATTCATAATAATATGGTGTATTCATTGATGACTGCAAACTTCATAAAAGATTATTTGAATAATATATTTTTAACTTTAGCCGTAGTCAGCATTTTAGTTAAAATAGTCCATATTATACCTAGAGAACTATAAGAGAAATTTGCAAGCACAGGTAATGCTATAAAAATTTAAATATTAGCACTGAAATGTGGCCAGGCGAAGTTTAGGCGTCGTAAAATAGATGATGAAATAAATTTATTTGTCACAGTTCTGCGATTCATATTTTTTTTTATATTTACTGCGTATTAAATATAATGAAATATATTTTTAAACATTTAAAAAAAAATATTACTCAGCTATGGATAAAAAAATTGCTGGTTGATAAAAGTCCGAGTCGGTGTTATAGGTGGTATTTTGCTGTGTGAAAACATACTATAAGCCACTATTTTTATAAGTTAAAAAATAAAAATCTAAGATAGTCACATAGCTTCAAGTAGGTTTCGTTATAATGAATATCATGAATGATGCCAATCAGAAACACTTCCATCTCGAAATATTCAGAACTTTTACATATTTTTTCCAAATTAAATACAAGAAAAGCATATATTTCGGCTTATAAGCGTCACGCCTGACCATAAACAATAGCAACGCACCAACATTTTAAATTACCTACCACATGGCTCTCAGCTTGTACATGAAGTATTATAATTCTCACAGTAATTTGTGTTTCAATGACTTCAAAATTCATCAAACCGGAACGCATCAATACTAATTGCTAGCACATTGTGTTCTAGCTGTTGCTGTTCAAATAGATATAGCGATAGTATCTACTCGATCGGACTCTAATCACGTGAAAACTAAATTGATTTGATTTTAAAACACTACGCACATCAGCAAAAAGTCAACATATAAAGTCGGATTTTTAGATACACAGTCATATTTTGCTTTTTGTGAGATATGGCTGTGCTAATTTCTGGAAATCCGTATTTTTGTTTTAAGTTTTGACTCATAGTCAAAGACCTGCAACACGTAGGAATAAATAAGAAACGTATTACACAGTGTTGGATATTTCAATAAGCCTAAACAGCAGCTAAGGGGACGGCTTTAAAATACGGCACAAATAAGGCGATCTTTCTGAATTTAATGCGGAACATTTTATTTACCTTACTGAGGACCTTTTTAGGTCATCGCTCTGTTAATCATAAAAGCATACCATACCATATCATACCAGCCCTGTATTATATACTGCCCACTGCTGAGCACGGGCCTCTACTATTGAGAGGGTTTTAAGCCTTAGTCCAAAATAATCCGCCCGCAAAGTTGCAATTTTTTTTGTTGCTAAAATAGGTGGGACGACGCGAGCCTGGCCTATGCTTAAAGAGAATATAAATCCGGCAATGGTATTATAGTATGGGTACCTGAAGTTACTTCCAAGACTTTATTTACAAACTTATCCAATAACCCACACCAAAAGGCAATACTGAATGCTATTTGGTGAATAGTTATGGCACTCTGTAACTTTTATTATCGAAGTATCATTTATTTAACTGATAACGCACGGTAACGTCGGCAAACTCACGCAGATGCTCGAGAGATACAAATTAAATAAATACGAAAATATATTGTGGATTTTTATATAACTACTAGCGGACCCGACGTTGTCCTGTCCTTAAAAGGAAATAAAATCCTAGAACCCGAGTACAGCGCCACCTGCCGGATCCTATTGTTAATCTAAACCATTCTCGAATCCAATTCCAAAAAAGAATTCCAAAAAAACATTAAAATCGGTCCAGCCGTTGAGGAGGAGTTCAGTGACATACACACACAGAAAAAAATAATATAATATAAAGATATTTACGTAATACAAATATGCATATTTCGTACAATTGTAAACGGTATAGGAGGAGAAAATCTACTGAAATCACCACCATTTTTTGCTTATACAAAACAATAACAATTAAAAAGAAACAAAAAAAAAATATTCATGAATTTAAATTTAGAAATTTACGAACGCTACTTCTTCGCTCGGGAATTGTCATTTTTGATTTACTCGAGAAGGTTCCATCCCTTTCTGATCGCGCGCGGATTTATACCCATTTGGAAATATGACCTCATATACCAGTAAATACAAAAATATTAGTTGAATCAATATGTCAACACATAACATCTCATTACGACCCACGTCACGATTTTAACCCGTAACATGTTATTTGTAAAAAGCAATTTTCCTCATCGCAAGCTAAGCGAAGCCTGACGGCCAGACATAAAACCTTGTTCATAAAACAGGAACACCGCAGTCGACGTTACGAGCCATTTTGCCTTTAGAGCTGGTGCACGTGCCTTGCTTATTAATTATTTTCGACGTCGATGTTCAAACTTGGAATAAATTGTTTATAATCGTTTAAGAATGAATTCTGAAGGCAGCAATGTAGAACGTTTTTGTGTCGTTCCATTTGTAATTATTTTGTCTGGCCCCTGATTTTATTTATTTATTTATTTAAATAGGTACATCAATAGTACATAATATATTCAATAGTCTAAACCACAGCTTAAACTTAATAACTAAAGCATGCACCAATTAAATTACGTTCTTTTGTTATTTAATTAGCAGTTAGTATTTCAATTTTTTTTTATTTTTGTGAGTGAAGTATATATGTATTTTTTTTATTTTTTTATGGCATTGAATGACGTGACGAGCATGCGGTTCGCCTGATAGTAAGCGATACGACCACCCATAAACAGTAGCAACACCATCCAGCACCTTGAGTTACAAAATACTGTGTGGCATTTCACTACGCTCGTTATTCTAATACATAAGATGTTAAGTCTCATTATCTCCAGTAGTTACACTGGCTACAATGTCCTTCAAACCGAAACACTACAGTGCATGCACACTGCTGCTTGGCGGTAGAAATAGACATTGCGGTGGTACCCACCCAGACGGACTCTTACATATGAGAGACCTACCACCAGTATATAAATATGACTCTGCAAATACCATACGTAACCATAATTTTAAAAACAATCCTTAAAGGAATTCAAATAACTTTAATAATTACTTGGACTCCTCAATGAAATTCTAAATAATCAACATTTTGATTAGAAAGATTTCATAGTAGTTATTTTATAACAGCTATATGTCCAGACGTAATGTCTCCTGCCTATATTAGATCTATCCAAATAAAATTAGGATTGTAAAAATTATATTACGTTTTATACTTTCGTAATAAAAACCATAATTATGCGTTCGGAGAATGTTATTTGTTTTATGATAAACATTATATAATATTACATTATTAGGTTTAAAAGAGTGGACAAAAAACTTTTTAGGTCGGCCTATTATTTGAGATCGAGTTAATAATTTTAATCTAGTTACATACATTGATAACTGATGAGAATTAAGTGTTATTGTCGTCAATAAGAATTTCAAACTTTACATTAGCAATATCAGTACCAGTTTCATAGAAGTGTAGTGCTTCCTAACAAGTGATCAGCGTCTGCGCGACGCCTTAAACATCCGCAAGTCCATTAGCCAACGTATTTATGATAATGTTTTGAATACGGCCTAAGGGGAACTAGTGGAAACAGATAACAAATTAATTCCCCATATGGGATTGCGTTTTGATATTAATTTTGAGATTAGAGTGGATACAGCTGACGCGTTTGATGACTGCCAATATTTCACGAGGACTTCCAGTGCGTCATTACGTTAATGTTCGAGAAGAATGTAGAATTTATAGACTCTGCATTTACTGGGCATTATGGAACTAAGAATATCGTCACCGCTTGTGGCAACGTAAACCAAACGGCCTTAGATTCGATTTCTAGGAAAAAAGATTTTAACACAATAAGGTACTACTTACCTATGTTTAATTTTATGCATTATTTTATATGTAACAGGAAATAATAACAAAAAGAAGCCCTTCTATGAAAACAGTATTAAAATTGGTTAAGAAATGAGACAGTAATTTACTTTTTGCCATATGCAGGAGTGGGCGCGTAGTGGGGATATCGCTCTACATCTCTTCCTTTCGCACGCATCGCAGTTCCCGATGACGTCACGTGCCTATATTTCGACTCCAGTTTGTTTCTTGACGATTACTCCTTCTAGCATATTTCGAAAGTTCTAACTGGTTGATTTTTTACCGGATTTCAATGATTCTTTCTGTGTTAGAATCTGTTACAAACCAAAAATGAGTCAAATACCTTATTGGGTCGAGAATGGATCCGCCAAGGAGATAAACATCAGGCAGCCTATCATGCTTGTAAAAGTGTTTGTGTCGACTACATTAGAGTGAATTGGTAGCAGGTAAATGAAGAATATGGAGATTAAAATCTAATGTCTTAGACCGAAAAGCCATATGCCAATTGCCATTCTGTACTTTGTGATCCAAATCTGAGTAACATTAGTTCCATTTTATCCCTTAACTTTCCATCTTCCTTTCCGATGTCAAAAATAGACACATTTATCTGATCATTGGTTCTTTTTATTGATTTAGTAGGCAAATGAGCAAGCGGACCGCCTGATGGAAAGCACCAAGCGGCATCGGCCACCAGTGGACTGTAGCAATGTCAAAGGCACAGAAAAGACGTTGCCTACCGAGGTATGGGTGTAGGTCATCATATTCAGCGATGATCACTTATTATTTAATTCATTTCAGACTTTTACTATAAAGAACTGCCGTATTAACAATTTAATTTAATAGACCTTTACTATGAACATTGACACAAATCATTTTATAAATCGTATCTTATCTTACTTCTTACTAATATTATAAATGCGAAAGTTTGAGAAAATGTTTGTTAGAAGTAAACGCAGAAACAACTGAATGGATTTGAAAGAAATTTGGCACACGGGTAGACCGTGTCCTGGAATACATAGGCTCCTTATTATCCCGGTAATTTGCTCCCATGGGAAATAATTGAACTTTTATTTATTTTATTATGACAATCCTGTCGTAATCAACATAGAAGTATGATATAATTAATAAGTGTCTGTAAATGTGTACGCTGTTGGTGTTTCTTAAATAAATAAATAAACTTTTTAATATGCTTTTTTAAATAGATGGCGATGATGATGTACAGTGTTTTAGGGATTTTTGTAGCGGGTAAGGCTTCTTAAGAGGGCGAAACTGCAAGCTATACCTAGTCCTACTTATATTATAAACGCGAAAGTTTGTAAGTATGGATGTATGGATGTTTGTTACTCTTTCACGCAAAAACTGCAGAACGGATTTCTATGAAATTTGGCACACGGGTAGATCAAATCCTAGATTAACACATAGACTACCTTTTATCCCGGGAAAATATAAAGCGGGACTTTTATCACGGAAAAAACTTTTTAATGCGGGTGGAGCCGCCGGCAGAAGCTAGTACAAAATATTTTCTACTTGGTACGTGACAAAACTCAAGTCGCGGGTGTATTTCTCGCGAGAGCACTATATCAATAAATATTTCAGTGCCGTTGTCTTGAACATCCTACATTGCAACTTCTATACGCCCAGATCGACAGTGGCATGCATTTTAATGACACCAAAGACAACGCTCGGCGAGTCTCTGGAAACTCGGAGCTATCTTTAATACGCAAAGAAATTACATTAATAAAAGTTTAGAGCTCTTGTTAGTGTGAAAGTACGGCTGCAATGCAATCAGCCCTGTATTATATACCTGCCCACTGCTGAGCACGGGCCTCCTCTACTACTGAGAGGGGTTAGGCCTTAGTCCATCACGCTGGCCTCGTGCGGGTTGGCAGACTACACATACCCTCGAGTAAAGTATGGCTACTTTCTACTAAGTAATACCACTCTTGTATTCACTGCCCAGTGCCTACTGCTGAGCACGGACCTCTTCTGAAAGGCCTTAGTCCACCACGCTGGCCTAGTGCGGGTTAGCAGACTTCATATACCCTTGACATTCTTATGGAGATTTCTCAGGTATATAGGTTATAGATTTACCGTTAAACTGAACAGTAATTGATAAACAATACACGTTCACAATTTTCTATTTAAGCACATCGTAAAATAATAAACGTAGGCTGTAATTTGCAACTGGAGTGTAAGTTTACCAACGGTAAAGCTGCGCGAATAAAATTGAATGCGTGTTCTCATGCATGAACAAATTTCGATATCCCTAAGTATGTGTTCTTGTGATACTAGAAGTTACGCAAAATATTTTCAAAGTGCAGCGTAAATCGATCTAACGTCTGTTTCAATTGGGAGGGGCATATTCAGACATCAATACTTGATCCAAATTAGCAGTTAGATCTATAATTTAATATTTCATTCTGAAGATAATCCTTTCTCTCCTATATAATATTCTTTTTAATCCTCTCAGCCCTTCTTATCTTTAATCTCGTTTTTTTTTCTTCATTTTTTATTTATATTTATTTTATTTATAAAGATACACTAAACAGATAACTGACAACAAAAATCAAAATTACAATACACTGGATCTAATGACTAGTCAGAATCCAAGTAGAAGTGTATACAACTTATCCAAATTACGTGACACGTACAAGTTTGATTAACAAAACACACAATTAATTAAGGACGAAAAAAGTAATGATTCTTATTAACTAACTAACTAACTATTATTATTTAGCAGCACAGTTATTATTAAGACACGCGAAAACAATCCTCTTGTACATGCTCATGTTGTACATGATACACATGACAAGGGTTTGAGATCATCAGAGAACCTGACATTGAAAATACCGGCGGATTCTACATTATTTATGGACAAATCTTTTGCCATTCAAGCCATTCGATTGTGGAATGCGTTACCGGTCGGTGTAAGACGTGCGAAATCGATACCAATTTTTAAAAAAATGGTTAAAGACTACTTTCTTTCCTGCTGAATTTGTCTTTAATTTATTCCTTATATTCACGTTATTTACCTGCATTTTTTTTTTGACATTGATCTTTATATATATGTGTATATTATAAAAAGTGTATATATGTATGTGTGTGTATTTGTTATCTATTTGTAATTATATGTATGTATTTGTCACAATATATTCTGTCTTGTACAGTGTACACCTCAACTGCCCTTTCTTTTCCTTTGCCTGTCTTCATGCTACGGTTGTCTGTAAGAAATTGCCTTGAGTGATAAGACCGCCAATTGTACTTTATTTCTAGTGAACATACTGAATTTTTCTAATGTACGTGTACAATAAAGTATAAATAAATAAATAAATAAATAGTCCATTCAACCGCCCAAAAAACAAGTTGCGAAAACAAAACAGCGTCATTGGCAATGAGAGATTTGTGGGGATCATGATTATCTAAAGTAACTTATTATCTAATCCTCCATGACATGGTGCGTGGAAGCTAATTCCATATTAGTCAGGAAGCCATAAACAACACTATGCTAATACAAAACTATTGTAAAAGCAATGATATATTTGCTGTATAATAATTAAAACGGTTTTAAGTAAGTATATGTTTCTTATGTTTATTTAAGGAGCGTGGACGTCTTGCCACAATATCGCACAATACGTTCACTACAAGTGTTTAATAATAACAGCCCTGTATTTTATACTGCCCTCTACTGTGAACGGACCTCCTCTAATGTTGAGAGGGTTTAGACCTTAGTCCACCACGGTGGCCTAGTGCGGGATTTATTTCATTAATTGATATTATATTACCTCACACAACCTAACACAAATGAATTAGCATGACTTGCCTATGTGGAGAATGGTTAGGTAATAAGAGTCAATGTGATTAATCTTTTCATTAACGAATATGTATTATTAACAGCGGAAAGTTCCCAGTTCTTCACGGCTTTGCGACATAAAAAAAAATAGTTTATTCATCACGTAGGCGAACATAGTTGCACTTTTGATAAGTCAAGATACATTAAATTAATAATAATTATTATTACAAAAAAGTCACTCATATAACTACGGACATTTTTATAGGGAGTAAAATCAATGAAAAATAAATAAAGAAGCCAAGCTCGGGCTGGCAGGAAAGAGGAAATAAAAAAAATGAATCATTTTTATAATAAACAAAATAATGGGAGGAACGCGTCGCGATCCTCACCGGTGAGGACACTACAGGTCCTAACCTAGCTAACCTACCAGCCTTTCACTAGCTACCTAAGCAATGACTACCCGAAGAAGAAAGGCAGAAAGAAACTCCGGGCTTACCTTTTTGGCATCATTTGTCCATTAAATCGTTATATGTATTTTTTTCCAAGCCTTTTGCATACAAAGTCAGATTAGTTATATAAGCTAATGCACACACATCACCATTAAATTGAGATAAAATCCAATTGTAGGAATTTAACAAACACTAAACTCTACACCTAGAAAATGCATAGCAAGATAAAAGAACACAAATAAATAATTATAATTAAACGGTGTACAGAATGCATACGCCTACATTTACATACAAGCACATTGCATTGGAGAGGAGCGTCAAATGGCGGCTTAGGTTTGTGTTGCGATTGACATTGTAACGAAAATCCGTTTTATTATCGCGAACATTACATATCGATTATTTGATTAACAGTTATGTTATGATATTTTGTATTGTATAGATGAGTCAGAAACTAAAAATATAATTTGGCATTGACGGCAACTTTAAAAAAAGTAGTATATCATACATTCATATCTGTATAATATGATAATTTAGAGACTCCTAACAAAAATTTACTAGTGTTTAGTTTATTAAAAAATATACTAGCTCCTTTTCACTGCACAGTCCGAGTTACTTGATCCAAAATCACCTACATTCCAATTCCTTACTTCGAAAGTAAATCGGTTTCGCGATAAGTCATCCATACATTGCGCATATCTAATAAAATCCAATTCGATGGATTCAAAACGCAGCTCATGCTTCCTTTTGTATGGGATGGCTTTGTGCATACACGAGTATATCCCTAAACGAGGTATTGGTCCATTCATGGCGATTCATGCGATTCTAAGTGAACCGAAGTTACCGGACCTGATGTCGTTAAGGATAAATGAAGTACTCACAACACTGACGGAAAAATTTAACAGAAATGTCTCGTTTACTCTTGCGTATCATGCTATTTTCCCGATAGTAGGTAAATATTAGTTGATAAGTTTAAAGTATGAACAAGACGAAAAACAAAAAGTAGAATAATACAGAGACTTTTCTCAATATTCTTTAAAGACGCTGTGTTTTCAAGATACCCTAAATACATTCTTCGATGTATAAAAAAAAACTACGGTTTTGATGAAGCACACACACACACACACTCACGCCTTTTATCCCCGAAGGGGTAGGCAGAGGCGCAATTAATGCACCCACTTTTCGCCGTGCGTATTTCGTCCCATCATGGGGGCGAGCCTATCGCCATATCGGGCACAAATTCCAGACTCCGGACTGATACTGAATTGAAAAACCCAATATCACTTTGCCCGACCCGGCAATCGAACCCGAGACCTCAGCATTGCAGTCATTCCGTAATAGAACTACGCCACCGAGGCAGTCAAACAGTTTTGATGAAGCTTTGACAGAATATTAACCGAATTTTATCGGTAATTTTTCTGCTCATTGTGTAAAGATTCCATAATTTATTCCATCAAAACAGATTGCAAAATATAATTAATGGCAGCTGAATGGCGGTCGAAGGTTAGCAAACATCCCCTAAAATCATTTTAGAACAACGAGAAAAACAAATAATGAATAGTAATTTTGTTTGCAAATAAGATGTCTGTTATATTTTAATTAATGCATAAAGTTACCTTCGAAGTGCAAAATCATGTTTGCAAATTGCATTTTGTAATTAATTTTACATTTACGTCCCTCATAAGTATCCTTTAATTTAGTCCCTAAAAGTAAACATACGTCTGAGTTGTAAAACGATAGGTCAAAATAGATATCGAAACATTTCGATGCGTGTTGATAATCATTCAATTACGATTATCACAAATTTGCTGACCGTACGAAAGATGAGAAAACATCTGCCATTTGCCGCTAGTTTTCTACAGAAGAGTAATGCCTCCCATTCATGCCTCAGACAAACCGCATCATGGTCTACAACGAATAAATTGGACTACCTTCAATGTAACATCGCACGACCTAGCAGCAAATTCGCCATTATCCCACCCATAAAGGTTTCACAATGCGTAAACACGAGTGCGAATACAATGATAATATTATATTCAACATAATAATATAGCACAAATGAGCGGCATTGTTTTTATTGTATGGGAAGGACGCAGTGTTAATTACTGTACCAGCTTCGGTTTCACCCACGCTTGTACTTTTGAGTTTTTCGCTAAAACTTTTTTTTTAATGTGGATTCGAGCAAAATTATTATAAATTTTAAGACAATTTACTTAATTGTTAAAATGTAGGTAAATATTTATAAATATAATATGTATTTTACAACATTTTGAAATCCATCCTAAATCGATTTATTTGTTTCTAATTGTGCAATAGAAAACATTCACGTTATGTGTAAAGATACAGTAGACATTTTTTTATATTCAAATATTATAGATAGTTATGTTGTTGGGTAAAGAACGTTGGCCTCTTTGCATTTATTCTTATTTATTACTGGTGGTAGGTCTCTCATATGTAAGAGTCCGCCTGGGTGAGTACCACCGCAATATCTATTTCTACCGCCAAGCAGCAGTGTGCATACACTGTTGTGTTTCGGTTTGAAGGACATTGTAGCCAGTGTAACTACTGGACATAATGAGACTTAACATCTTATGTCTCAGGATGACGAGCGCAGTGGAATGCCACACAGTACTTTGTAACTCAAGGTGCTGGATGGTGTTGCTACTGTTTATGGGTGGTCGTATCGCTTACCATCAGGCGAACGGCATGCTCGTCTCGTCAATCAATGCAATAAAAATAAATAAAAAATTACCGATATTTTTCCCTATTTCAAATCTAAAAATACTTAATAGTATTACTGTATGTACAAATCACAAAACCCGTTACAATTAGACGCGCTTTACGTGTATGAGAGCAGGTGGTATTATTTGATAATGTCAACACGTCAAAGCAAATTTCCGATAACATTTATGGCAAAACAAAAACACACAACTGAAGGTAAAACCCTGGAGGATACGTCACACGAAAACCGTAGCGTAGGCGATATGCATATTATATGAAGATAAGTTTTTAAGCTATTGCATAGCTTCTATAGCGGGCCTTGAGCGTGGAGACCGAATCCAGAAATTCCGTAACGAAAATAACCTGACATCTTTTTTATCTTACTAATATGAACCTTAAATACAATGCGTAGAAGCTATAATTCTTGAAACGAGTATATTTTTATTTATTTTATTTATTAAAGTCATTAAAACCATTTCTTACTAATCTAATATGAACCTTAAATACATTGCGTAGAAGCTATTTCCCCAGCGTTGGCACGGCACGAGTACAAAAGAATCGAACGTAACATTCTTTTTTCAAATTTTGATTTATTCTACTTTGGTTGTGATGACCATTGCATTTCTGACATTTATCAATAACGTTTAAAAATCTACTTTATGTGGTAAGCGTAAGATCGAATTTGTGTTTAGTCAATCAAAATTTGTGATAAAAATGCTATGCAATAGATTTACCGCGGCAGTCTCCGAGTGCCACACGTATTTTTTTTTTCATACTCGTATACTGAAACTGGGTGCAATGAATCCCCCTGCTATACTAAATAGCAATACTTGTAATGTTATTTGTATCTTTAGCTGTTTTTAGACGAAAAAAACTAGTTTAAATTAATACTGTAAACTAGATGCAGTTGCTCGCGTCTTCAACTGCGTAAAACAACTTTTACTGCTATAAAAATCGCTAAATAAGAATCTTAAGAATATAATTTAAAAAATCATATATTTTCCGCTACTCATACTCACGCCTTTTATCCCCGAAGGGGTAGGCAGAGGCGCAACTAGTGCAACCACTTTTCGCCGTGCGTATTCTGTCCCATGATGTGATAGCGGGCGAGCCTACCGCCATATCGGGCATAAATTCCAGACTCCGGGCTGATACTGAATAGAAAAATCCAATATCACTTTGCCCGACCCAGGGATCGAGCCCGAGACCTCAGCATTGCAGTCGTACCGTAATACAACTACGCCACCGAGGCAGTCAAGTCATATATTTTCCACGGAAAATAATTACCGGATATAAATCCAATACGTCTACCAGTGTACCAAATATAATGCAAAACCGTTCTGCCGTTACCGTATTATTTCTAAAAAATATCCAAACATTTACACGAACATTTGCATTCATAATATTAATAAATAAGAGAAGACAAGCTCTCTACAGGAGCCACACTCCAATATTCTGTCCCTCATTCAAAAAGCCTACACAAAATAGTGTTATAGTGCGAACTACTAGTAAATTTTTACCTCAATGTTAAAATAATATTAATATTTGCACACCTACAAACCATCGGACTAAGTCACTTTTCTCTGAATTTAATACTACCCAAAACAATATAAGGTATTGAATTTAATCACAACATTGCTATTTCAGGTCTGCCTGGGGTCATGATTGTTTCAATAGTAGAAATTAGTAATCAATCCGTAGGTTGACGTAAGTGAATTTACTCCCACCTTCGACCCACCTGGTCTTAAACGGAGGTGGAAAATATATAAAGCTTGGTACTATAATGAAATGAACATACATGCTTAGATTAATGTATATAATTAATCTAAGCATACATGCATAGTATTACGCCCTTTTCCCTTTTCAGGGGTAGGCAGATATGTAACATACACACATTCAGCTATCGTTTACTGTCATTTACAGGGCACATTTTCAGACTTCGGACTAATACTGAACAGAAACCCCAATATCACTTTTCCCGACCCGGGAATTGAACCCGAGACCTCAGCACTGCAGTCGTAGCATAATACAACTACGCCACCGAGGCAGTCAAATAACTAACCTTTAATTATGAAGACTGCCTCGGTGGCGTAGTTGTATTACGGTACGACCGCAATGCTGAGGTCTCGGGTTCGATCCCTGTGTCGGGCAAAGTGATATTGGATTTTTCTATTCAGTATCAGCCCGGAATTTGGAATTTGTGCCCGATATGGCGATAGGCTCGCCCCCTATCACATCATGGGACGGAATACGCACGGCGAAAAGTGGGTGCACTAATTGCGCCTCTGGCAACCCCTTCGGGGATAAAAGGCGTGAGTATGCGTATGCGTAATTATGAAGGTAGTTTTCAAAACTTCTAATTATTACCCGCCTACCACTTAAGAAGTATTAAAATATCCCATTCATAACTTAAAATAACTTCGTTGAGAAATTTTAAACGATTACGCAAAACGGAACCGTTGTCTCGAGTCAATTGAAATTTGTCCTAATTAAGTCTGTGTTTGCCTATCCTTTCTGTAAATTAAGTTATGAGTTTCTGAGAAACACAGTCTTAAGTTTTGGAATAATTTCTATGAATATTTCAGTGTTTATTCATGATGAAGGTTATTGAAATATTGCGGCTTCTTGATAAGACTATAAACAAATTACCATTTTATTTTCTTTATGAATCTACTGAAGTATACAATGTAAAGACAATTGTGATTTGTGGTACCTATTTACTCTCAAAACTGACTAACATACATAGCGATAACTTCTTGATTAAGAAGTATATAATTTTTCACACGAATACGTTATGTATTGAATGCAACACTATGAAAGGGCTCTAAAAACTTATTCCCTACGATGAAATCTTATAGAGGAAACAAATAAATTACAAAGAAAGATTGTTTTGTGTTTGATCACGTACCTATAAAATGATGGCGTGTTTACGTTTGCGTACGCACGTATGCCCGTATTATTTTTCTTTCCAAAGCCCATTAATGCTTACCATACCATACCAGCCCTGTATTATATACTGCCCACTGCTGAGCACGGGCCTCCTCTACTACTGAGAGGGGGTTAGGCCTTAGTCCACCACGCTGGCCTATTGCGGGTTGGCAGACTTCACATACCCTCGAAATTCTTATGCAGAATTCTCAGGTATGTAGGTTTCCTCACGATGTTTTCCTTGACCGTTAAAGCGAACGATAATTGATAAACAATACACACGTTACTTCGAAAAGTCAGAGGTGTGTGCCTTGGGTTTTAAACCTCCGGACATTGTCTCGGCAGACCGTTCCATTCCCAACTAGGCTGTCGTCCATTTTAATAATGCTAATTAGTACAAAAATTCAATAGAAATAATAAAAAAAAATCTGAGTCTTGCTAATAATACTTATACTTGAAACAGTACTAAAGTATTCGCACTGAAAATTCAAACTCAAAACACCTCCCCACCTTGCCTCTACGGTCCACGTGCACCCATTAATGCAAAAAGGAAAGACAACGTAATTACTAAGGGTCCCATTTCTTTCACAAAATTTAAGATACATTTGTTTTACTTATTCAAAGCTAAGGTCTGTGCGTATTTTATGTGCCCTTGAGCTAATTAACTTATCTTTCGCCGGCGTTGTCGCCATCTTCCAAATGTTTTGTTTAATATTATAACTGTAGGGGACCAGAATAAGAATCAAATGAAATAATTAGGCGTCTAATTATTACCAGATTATAGTATATTGTGCTTAATGTGACGACTTAATATTTTTTAATAAATACCAACTTTCACATTGAACTAAAACATTTTTAGACTAGTTTTTTGTGGTTGATCATCATTAAAATCAAATAGTCACATAATCAATTGAAATATTTCAATGGATACTTAATACTAGTAGGAACTCCGCGCAACTCAGCAGTGCTTACGATGTTCGCTTCTCAATGCTCCACAAATCTAGTCAAGGATGTTCTTGGAACTCGGAATCCGACTGTTAATCCTATTGACGCCATTGCTTCTAAAATATTGAAAACCTTTGCCTTTTCAATGAATAGCGGAAATCCTATCTTATTTTTCACTAGTTTTTGCTCGCGGCTCCGCCCGAGGGATTTTTTTTTCCGGGATCAAAGTCCCGCTTTATATTCCCCGGGATAAAAAGAAGCCTATGTGTTAATGCAGGATATGATCTACCCGTGTGCGAAATTTCATCGAAATCCGTTCAGTAGTTTCGGAGATGTGCAGTAACAAACAAACAGAAAAACAGACAAACAGACAGAAAAGAATTATAAAAAACGCTGATTTGTTTTCCATTACTCTTCTTCAGTCACCCCCTTTCTTTTTATCACATTTCTTTAAGTGTACAGACACACCGGTTCTACTGCTTTATTATAATATGTTTATCTAGTTTATAACCCACGGTATAAACTTACGGCTATCTAGTTTCTTAACTATTTACGTAGTTCAGAATATTTTCATTCATTTTTAAGAAAAGGTAGAATGAGAAAAGTAGAGATAACGTTAAAATGCAAATCTCTTGTATGTTACAAACAAACACACGTCATGCATTCATCCCCTAAGGGGTAGACAGAGTACCCACTTTTCGCAAAGCCTGTTACGTCCCACGATGTGATAGGGGCCTATCGCAATGTATCATCGTATGTTTAACCAGTCCACAAGCTTAGAATAGGTATAAGATCTATGTTTTCTGAGAACTTTATATATTTCATGATAAATTGGTTAATAATATCCTCGGTATGTAAATATTATATTGTATAGGACTGCTGACATTATGGCTGACATTCTCTTCATTTTCGACAACATCGCAATATAAGCAAGGTCACTTTAAGGCGTAATCCCAGAGAACAAACGGGATAATATTTTCTAATTCCAAGTTCCCAATCTGTAAGGTAGTTTCTTTCACAACTAAGCATTAAGTTGTATTTTGCAACTATTTAGTTGTATTTTTAGCTTATTTTATGTGAAGAGAGATGGTATTAATTTGTCGGACAAAGTAAGTTCACATAAAATATCTTTATGCGTTCATGCATCAAATGATGTAAGTCAATTTATTTATTTTGGTCGGCATAGTCTGAATGGACTAGTTTTTTTCTGCCCCTGGCAAAACCTTAGTCGGTAAGATACACTTATGTCAAGAGGGAGGAAGGAAGCGATCCATTTGATTGGGTGGGGAAACGCTACCCTAAACTAAAAATGAATACTATTACACTGCAAATCAAATACTTACTATAAAATTTGAATCAGCAGATTATTATTTGACTGCAATTCAGTATACGGTATAGACAGATGTTGCTGATGTATCAATAATGAACTCAAACAACTCAACAGAATAAATAACATAAATATTGTTTTACCTTAAAATCGATATACACAATAAATCACGATAAAAATCAGTCAAATACAATCGCGGAGCATTGTTTAAATCTTGACAATTTATGTTTTCCCTTGGGTTTGGATTAAACAATAATTTAATTTGAAGGATTACCAACTTTCGGGTAAAATATAGGTGTTGTCGGGGCCTGAACAAATGAGAAAACCGAGACGTGCCCCAAATTTCATGTTTATGAGTGAAATTTGTTTTATTTAAATGTTTTGGTAACGATTATTTTGATTAATTGGCGTATTTTAGTCACGTTTGTTCCCGCTTCACCCAAAATATTGTCCAAATGAAGGCCTTTATAACTGATATTTGAGGCATAAAAGCCTTTGAAGCTTTTGTTACAAACTCAAATACATGGGGAAATATTTCTACATTTGCGTTCAACGTGTTACTTGCAAGCTTAAATTGGCAACTCTAAAAATCCAAAATAATTATCATCATCTATTTTAAGAAGAAAACACTAACGTAACAATAAAAATATCGACTTGCATCGGGATGGTAAATATAATGATACACATATTCTATAAGACGGTATGCAAGTGGCAGGTTGTGTTTCATTTCGCAAGAAGATTTTCGGAAGCGCACCTACGCGCTTTTCTTTCCTTCAAGGCCGGCAGAGTACCTTCGATTCCTGTGTGTATTATATCATCAGTGTTGACCGTATCGAATACAATAAAAAATGTTAGAAAGATATTATTAAACAAACTAATCAATAAAGCCACAATCCCTATCGACATGGGCTCTATTAACGCTTGAGCAAACACACGAAGCAAACCACATCAAGCTAAATTCGCATTCCAACTCAATAAAAACTGCAATCTAGCAGATCGGTGTTTGTCAAACAACATTCACTTCTAATGAAATCCTTCTATTCTCGCTCGTTTATTTTGGAAGCTCTATCGAATCCATGAAATTTTCATCGCAGAATGTGTTTGTTATTCAATGAACTAGGCTAAACAAACGTTAAATAGCAATAAAAAATTGTGCACGCGTGTTTTTGAATTGCGATTGGCATTTCATTTTCTGCTTCCGTCTGTTATTATTTCAAATGAATGTACCTGAAATCCGAAATAACTTTGCAATTTTTACAATTTCACTGTAGCACGGAAAGAACAACGAGTTAAGGTGATACATCGAGCCAAAATGTCAACTGTAGTATCTTCTTCTTCTTCTTCTTCTTCAGCCTTTAGAAGTCCAATGCTGAACATAGGCCTCGCCCAAAGATTTCCAGGCCAACCTGTCAGAAGCGGCCTGCATCCAGCGGGTTCCTGCGACCTTCACAAGGTCGTCCGTCCACCTTGTAGGAGGACGTCCCACGTTGCGCTTGCCAGTACGTGGCCTCCACTCGAGAACTTTTAACTGTAGTATAGTATATAGTATTAATTATATGGTAGGAATTTTATTAAGTTCCTTAAAATGAATAGATAATTGGTTTTCGCTGTTGTTAAAAACATTATTTTTATTGTATAGCTTTAAAAACCGACAACGGATCAATGTTTACTTCCATTTTTGATTATATTTGAACAGTTTATCTACCTTGAACGATCTGCTTTCTTATTAGGTACCAGAAAAGATAGTACCTAACCTTTGTACATTAAAATCATTTCAGGTAGCGAAAGTATTGTTTTAGAGATACATTTAAAAAACATTATTACACGAGTTCTTTCTCTCGTTGCCGTTTGTTTTCCTTGACCTCGCCCTTGAATATACCGTTTTCTCAGTACTTCATGTTTTATTTCTGGCTTGGGCCAGACTGGGACCAGCTGATAACGTCGTATCGCCAAAAAATTACATTCCGTCTGCTGTAACCAACATAAACTTGGAAATTATACGTTTTATTCATGGGATCGCAATTCGTAGTTTAACTGTTGTTTCGAATAAAAAGTTAGTGGCGCTGTATCAATTGCCAAAAAGCAAGAGTTCGTGGTGTACGATAGCCTAGTTGGGAATGGAACGGTCTGCCGAGGCAATGTCCGCAGGTTCAAAACCCAAGGCATACACCTCTGTTTTTCGAAGTTACGTGTGTATTGTTTAACAATTATCGTTCGCTTTAACGGTGAAGGAAAACATCGTGAGGAAACCTACATGCTTGAGAATTCTCCATAAGAATTTCGAGGGTATGTGAAGTCTGCCAACCCGCACTAGGCCAGCGAGGTGGACTAAGGCCTAACCCCTCTCAGTAGTAGAGGAGGCCCGTGCTCAGTAGTGGGCAGTATATAATACAGGGCTGATTGCATGGCATTGCAAAGTGACAATACTGCCATTGTGCCGTAGTTGTATTGTTGGAGTGCTACGACTTCCACTCTGAGAAAAAGTGATAAAATTTTTTCTTGTCAGTATTAGCTGGGACTCTGGAATTTGTGCACTTCTCCCCCAATCACACTATGGGACGGAATACACACGGCGAAAAGTAGGTGCACTGGTTGCCTATCTACCCAACGCTTTGAGGATAAAAGGCGTGAGCGTGCATGGGTACCTTGAACTGGCAATATCTCTTGAAGTCAAAATAATACTGATATAAACAACAAATCTATTATTACAGAAATCTCCGTACATAGAAAGAAAGTTTGCAATAAATATACTCCTCATTTAGTGAACGAGAATGTAACTGAATGTATATAACCACGAGAGAACGAGAACGAGAATGAATGTATAACCACGTATTTGTATTATATTTCAAAACACACAAAAGGTGGATGTGGTAAAATGTCAGGAACATTGTCATTGGGAAAATTCCATCACTTGCAACATCCAACCTACGTGATGTCTTCCCACGGGTTTCGAGTTCATGACGCGACAGGCGAAGAGGTAGCGCCTGCGGGCTTTTATCTCAATTGAGATATAGGTAAAATAGAGTCAAAACCAATTGCATGAGGCAGAATGTTCTCGAATGGAGATCACATACTGGTAATCGCAGTGTCTTACATATACAGGTCACCAGACGACCTGACAAATGTTGCTGAAGGCAGGTCGCTTCCAGGACAGTCACATACCTACTGCAAACATTAATTTATTTCCATCACTTCATATTAGAATTAAACCAAGTAAATTTAAACTTTAAAGACCAACAAAGAAGCTGTGGATTGCATAAACAACCCGTTCTCCACGTAGTGCTCAAGTCAGAATCATTCCGGGAGCGTTTACCGAGTTTGCTTTAATTTACTCACCTTTGCCGGTCTTTACTTTGGTTTTTATTCGGTTTACTTTGCTAGTCTTGTTTAATGAGTTACGACTTTAAAAATCTTGTTCGTTTGTGGCGACGGCTTTGATAATGTTAGTGTTTATTTATTGACAATACCTTAGTATTATCTGCTGTCGGCTATACAAATACGGAAAAAGACTGTAAAATATCTTATTACGGGCCAGCTTCACAGGTTTCAAGTAATTTTTTTAGACAGTTCTCGTATTAAATAGCTAATGTAGATAGTACTCATTTTACCACAATTTATTTGAGAACATGGATGAGAGTGTGACATTTGATTTCGGTCGGCTTATTTATTAATTAGAAATCGTCTTTATTATTTTATTAATCGACTTCCAAAAGGAGGAGGTTATCAATTCGAGTGTTTGTATTTTTTTTTTATGTATGTACACTGATTTCTCTGAAAATTGGGAGCGTATTTCCTTGATTCCTTCTTTATTTAGTAAATAAGGGTCGCAAAGTGGTCCCATTTCAATATATCATGGTATAGGGTTCATCATTTTATGGAACAGACCGAGTAGACCTGAATCATATGAGTAATTTCATTCGACGACTTAAAAGTGCCCCTATGAAAGTCTATTAGCAACGCATAAATTTGAGCTATTTTTTTATTGAATAAAAGCATAATAAACGATAATACATATGCACGGTGACCCGTTATACGAAGAGCAGGGACTCCCACTAGATGGTAAGGGATAAATAGGTATATGAAACGATTTATTTATAAAAAAAGTAATAAATAGCAAAAAACGTAGATTTGTCATATTGCTATAAAAAATGAGTAGGCGCTTTTCGACAGATTCGATAGAATGTAGTTAGTATCTATCCATAGACTTCTAATGGACCTCAAAATATGATAAATATAAGCTGTTTGGTCTTGAGAACGAATATATTATAATGACTTGCAGAATTCTTTTAATAGGTACGTATATTAGTGTAATATGTGTGTGACGCAAAACGCCCATGCAAGTTTGCGATTCTACTAAAGGAAAGGAATGTTTAACTCCTGATTTAATAAATCATTCATCATTGCTACATAATGGAGCATTAAGATTTTCACCTGATTTCAAGATCTACTAGAATCTATACCTACTTTGGTTTGCAAAGTCTAATCTAACTGCGTGTGATGTTCTAGAGATTAGATTAACAACTCAACAGTGAGCATCAGGCTGTTCTACCCAAATGATGGAGTCTTTTATATTATAATACAGACCTGAGCTGTTGTCCTAGCGTGACACTACCCTGGCGATCCTTTAAGTTTACGTTCAGAGTCATAAGACCATTCTCAGCCTAATATGACTGCTACTGGTTGTAGGTCTCTCATATGTAAGAGGCTGTCTGGGTGGGTACTACCGCAATGTCTATTTCTACCGCCAAGCAGCAGTGTTCATGCACTATAGTTTCGGTTTGAAGGACATTGCAGCCAGTGTAACTACTGGACATAATGAGAAATCTTGTCTCAGGATGACGAGCGCAGTGGAATGCCACACAGCACTTTGTAACTCAAGGTACTGGATGGTGTTGCTACTGTTTATGGGTGGTCGTATCGCTTACCATCAGGCGAACGGCAAGCTAATAAAAAGTAAATAAAATAAAATATGACCGCTCCGCTCATTCTCGCGGTATGCGGTAAGAATAAATAAATAAATTACATGATTTGAATATATAATAGCAATAATTATAATATTTAACTCTATATTGCATTACCTGTTTACTAAAAAGTGAAAAATAAAAACTTTTAAAAAAAAATAGCACCGACTTCAAAAACCACTCTAATGTAAAAAATAACTTATACTTTGCTCATGGGTTATAAGGAAATTTAAATACTACCAATATTATATACACTGCCATTCGTGTGATTATTATATTATATTATGTGCAATGAATAAACCTTTGGAGTCGGTGCCGGTCATAAAAAAATCGAACTGCCTACAGAAATATGCCATAGCATACCAGCCCTGTATTATAATACTACCCACTGTTGAGCACGGGCCTCCTCTACTACTGAGAGGGTTTTAGGCCTTAGTCCACCACGCTGGCCTAGTGCGGGTTGGCGGACTTCACTTACCTTCGCTCGGTTACAATGGAACTTTTATCATTCGGAAAAAGATTTCCGCGAGTCAAAACACTTGTATCCACGGACGGCAAAGCGTGGGTGCATTCGTTGTACCTCTTAAATTTAAATAACTAACTTTTCTCCCAATATGTAGAACATAAATTCTAGGTAAACACGACGAGCTTCCACCCAGCCACAAAATGATTAATGAACGGTAAGCGAAACCTTCCCTAGAGAGATTATTAGTGCCATTTTATATTGCCTTGAAACACCACAGCGGTTCAACATCACAAAATAATCTACTTAAAGCTTCATTGTAAGGTGATCTGAATGAAATATTTAATTCTAAACTCATCACTACTAACTATAAGCACATTAGTAATTACAAAGAAGAAACGTTTATTTTTTATCTCTACAATAATTAAATAAATTCGAAGGGCACCGAGTGAACATACTCACCCTCTTTTCACCGAATGCATATCAGTCCCATGATGTGATAAGAGGAGCCTATTGTCATACCGAAGACGGATTACAATCCCTCACAGCTCAGGGGCCGTAAACAAGACGCCTTTCTACAATCATTAACGCCTACGGAAAAGTATGGGAATGACATATTATCCGAGCCATAGACTCATAGGATTTGTGTGTTTTTTTAAATCGAATACCTTAAACAAATTTATGTTACCATTTCTGGCAATGGAACCCTGAATCTTACGTTCCACAGCCTAAGTACGCTAACAATAAGGGATTGATGAAGATGAGATATAGCTCTACCATTTACAATTATTTAAAGTAAGTACCGAATTTGTTCTTCTTAAGAAAAGAATATCTTGAGTATTAAGTAACTTATTCCCAACTCAATATAACTTTCGTTTTTTCTAACATCTGTAAATCTTGAACTTATAAAGATTTAAAAAACCTATGCCAAAGTTTCGAAATTCAAAACGAAAGAGGACGTCTTGATCTTAAAGTCTCGTCTTTTATAGCGTGTGTTTTCTATAGTGTCAAACTTGAGATAACTACTTACCAACTTTAAATACTTTTCCCAAAAAAATAGCCACTGTAGAGCAAAACTCATTCATGGATTGGGAGTTCTGTATAACATTGATCAAGATAATTTTAACACAATGAAATGGCGTTTGCTACACAACCAATTTACAATTAATAAGTCTTCTCAGATATAACTTTTGTCTTCTGCTTCGTTCACATTGTGAGTTGTGTGTTTATTTATAAAGTATGCAGTAGCCAAGAGTGATATAGCTACCTATTATTGAAAAATTTCAAAATTGAATCTCTGTTTAGAAAATAATCACCTAAAGTCGAAGCGTAAATGGTTCCCACGGATCGATGATAAGCGATTCTATTGGATATGTAGAAGATTGTGACACGGTATGGATATAAACAATAATATCTGTTAAAATATCTAATAATATTTTTGCGAGGGTTTAATTCTTAAATCTAAGGGTGGTATTAATAAACAGTTCCATACATTATGTCTACTTGAGATGTAACTCAAACTTGAGATTGATTTATTAATACCGCCCTAGATTACCCTAAAAACGAAGACAATTTAAAATCACTAAAGGTCACCGAGGTTGTTTATTTCAAAACATAAAACACGCTAAAAAATGAAAACATACGCAATTCACGTGAATCTTTTGACATAACAAGAGTTAGCTTGGACTTCACTTCTTTTGCGTAGTCATGGCGTTGACATATAAAAAACCCTTTATACAGGGTCATTTTGACCTTGCGTTACTAAATAAAACCACTTATCTCCTTGAAAATATCACTTTCCATTAAGTTATTTTATACAAAGATGTAAAATAAAAAAATGTAAGATTCGAACAAAATAAATACCTATCAATAAAATGTAACTATAAGTTTACACGCCCTAATGCCACTACTACTACTCTAAGAGGATTCGTCGCAGCGGCAACATTACACTTTCAGTCAGAAAAACACTCACGCACACGCCATATTCGCACTTAACTACAAAACGATAAAAAAATCAGGAAAGTATAATTGAGATTTTTTGTGAAAATATTCGCTTTTCATGGATGATTTTTGCCATTTTAGCAGAGGCAAAGACGAGTATGTGGTTTCATTTATTAGCGCAATGTCAAAATGACCCTGTATATCAACGTGTCATTGATGTAATTTAATAAAGACATGTCCTTATTTACACAGAGATTTTTCTTTACATTTCCTCGGCAGTTTATATTGTGTTTGTAGCACAATGCATTTTTCCGATGAAACGTTCGTTCCACCTCGGAAATGCATAGACTAGAACGGCTTGATATAAAACAATCACGATGGAACAATGGGCTTTGTAAATTACGTCTGATTTATTCTAGAAATTAGTTTGATATGTCACTTTTTCATAACCAGACTTAAAATGTATCAAATGTTTAGTCATATATTTGTTGAATACGCTTATTACGCAAGCAAACTGATTTAAAAATAACAAAGGGCGCTGCGTACCATAAAGCCGCGCAAAGATACAACGCGTTGCGGTTCGAAGAATTCGAAACTAAAACTTAGAGGTTGAGGACCTTGGAAGGCATAATCTGCGGCAAAGTTCGTCAGAGTATTGTTTTAATAACTTTATATTATACTTATTTTAGTATATCTATGCATGAGCGATGTTCTAAAAAGATTTTATTGGAATACAAACAAAAACCAACATTTTGTGACTCAATATTTATTTATTTATTTCTTACAAGGACAACCAATGGTATACAAAAAATTATAGTGATAGTATAATATAATAATATATTGAATTTAAGATCCAGGTAGATGAAAGAATATTTCAAATACATTTCGAATATCTATTATTAAATCTGGAAGGTGGGTTCGTAATGAAGTCAGTCATTTTACATCACGTATTTTTTTTTATACAGTATTCCTACGTATGCAATAACTTCTCTTTCATAACATCCTCCAATTTTACTGGTACCTAGAAAGACGGGTAATAAAGTCTTAGAAATTACCTGGAGTCTTACAAAATAAAAAAAAACCCGGACAAGTGCGAGTTGGACTCGCGTACCAAGGGTTCCGACAAACAAGGTTAAGTTCAATAGTTCGCCAAAATTAATTAATAAACTAATCAAATTTAAAAAGTTCGTAAATTCGTTTTTTGTTATTAATCAATATTTTAACTAAACACTGAATTGTCACTCAAGAGTTAAAAAACAAAGTACTGATAAGCTTATTCATTGATTCAAAATCTTAGTAAATATTAAAGCACTCTAATCGCAGAAATGTTCTTCTTATAACCATGTTCTCTACATCGCAAAACAGAACACTCAAATGGAATTGTGCCATATCCTTGACCTGACGCGGCACTTTACTCCTTACTTTGGTTGGCATAGTATATAATACTCTATGAGGCTCCGTGCAAACGTTATCAGTTAATAACAGACACACGAGGAAAGATCCAAAGACGAACTGTCGATAATCCGTTTCATCTATTTCTTTATTTGCCATAGAATTGACAGTTCCTTCGACTAAATTTGCATACTCAAGTGTTTGTTTAAAAAACAATTTATTAGTTGACAGAACAATTGTTGCAAATTCAGGTCATTTTTCTGTTGCAATAAGTTGACAGCAATATCACGGTTGTTTATTAGATTTTGTAATATCCGTTTGCTACATAACGCAATGTTCAAATCGTAGTGTAGTTAGGCTGACAATCATGATTCATGAAGCTCTGTGAAGCATCCAAAGGAGATGTCCGATTTTTGTATGGGTGCTGGGCCTCAAAATCTAACAAGGCTCAAACTTTAGGTATATTAATAGGGCAAAATATGGAACTTAGATCCATTAAAAAATATATTTTTAGACCCCTCCATTCATAACCAACTTTTTTTAAAAGTTCATATTAAGAGTAGTTTTCAAGCCAAACAAAATTACATACATCTCAAAATCGGAGGTCTTTAAAATTAAACGATTTATTGCAAAAGGTTAG
The DNA here is from genome assembly GCA_947568825.1 of Sphinx pinastri. Classification (NCBI taxonomy): domain Eukaryota; kingdom Metazoa; phylum Arthropoda; class Insecta; order Lepidoptera; family Sphingidae; genus Sphinx; species Sphinx pinastri. Next base: position 4,266,164 of record OX387615.1, read on the forward strand.
TTTTCAGGAGTAATATCCAAATATATATAAATTGTCTTGTTTAGAATTTCAGGCCCGTTTTTGGACATGTCCTTTGCTTTAAAGTATCTACGCCCCTATTTATCAACATTATTTATTACAGTTGACCTCACAATGGAGTAAATCCTTGGTATATTAAGAATTAATTGTCTTCTCCAAACCCATTAAATTAAACTATTCCTAAAAGAAAACGAAACACGTAAAAATACAATACCCTACTAACATAAAAATGTACCGATTATTATAATAAAACTTCTTGGGCCGAGACAAAATAAAATCACATTATACCTTTTTACATGCTATTACGCAATGAAATGAAGCAAGAAAATAAAACCTGAATCTCACATTTATTGAGGCGTAACCAAACAAAATAACATTTAGACAGCATTTTATATACTATATCATTTTATGTGTTTGTATGTCTATATTTACATAAGGTAGGAGCTATAAAACTACGTTTAATTTTGACAAACAGTACCGAAGTTGTTTTTATTTAGCTCTGAAATAGTTAAATCTTCAAAGCGTAGCATTAAAATATGAAATACTCGTTGGAGAATACTTTTTAGAAATAATAATATTAAAGTTATCTATACAACTTTATTTTAATTATAATACCATAAATAAAAGTACCCTGAATAAAATATACTCTCATTTTGTAAGACAAGACGACTCAAAACTCTTTAAAAATATACTTAAGCACAAAACTAGTTGACATTTAACATTTCTTTTGTAGTACAAGCGACATTGTAAAACCACAAGTAACTTTTCTGTATTTTTATTTTCTACAGTGAAGAAAATTTAATTAACGCTTGGATTTTTTAATACAATCTCGAAAAAACATTTATGAAACAGAAGTTCACACCATTATTCCCGAGGGGTAATACAGAGGCGCAATTGATGCATTCCTGATATCTTTATATCTTATCTGGTATGGGTGTGCAACGCACTTATACCTTTTACTTACTTTTTCTTTTCTATATATTTTGTTTTTTTTTTGTATTCGATGTTGTTGCATATGCATAATTCTGTGGCAATAAACGTTCCTTTCTTTCTTTCTTTCCTTCGTATAACGTGATAACTGTTGGAGTTTTTATCCCATTTCAGTATTAAATATTGAAATGATTGTAAGTAGTCAGTGCTGGATTAGCCCATAAGCAAATTAAGCAATTGCTTAGGGCATCACGGCTTGGAGGCACCAGAAACAGCACCAAAAATATTTGCTAGCTAAATTTTCTTTTTCGAAATTGAAACAATATTAAATTAAAACAGAACGACGATGCTGCAGGAAAGACTCAATGTTTTATTAATAGTATAATATATATTATAACGTCACATATGCTTAAAACTTTAAACTTAACTTAATGGCTGTAAAAGTCGTAAGTCGCATTTCAATAAATAAAAAAAGGTTTTGGTTTTTTTTTTTTTTTTTTTTTTTTTTTTTTTATGGCATGGAGTGACGAGACGAGCATGCCGTTCGCCTGATGGTAAGCGATACGACCGCCCATAAACAGTAGTAGCACCATACAGCACCTTGAGTTAGAAAGTACTGTGTGGCATTCCACTGCTCTCGTCATCCTGAGACATAAGATGTTAAGTCTCATTATGTCCAGTAGTTACGCTGGCTACAATGTCCTTCAAACCGAAACACAACAGTGCATGCACACTGCTGCTTGGCGGTAGAAATAGACATTGCGGTGGTACCCACCCAGACGGTCTCTTACATATGAGAGACCTACCAATTTATTATATTATTATATTTTTATTGCATGTAATACGTAGTACTATTCAGTATTTTGTAGTAATAATAGTAATAACTATTCCACGTATCTCTTTCATACATATTCTAAAGTACGTAATGATTAATGATATATCGCATTGTAATAAATACGTAAAAACATTATAAAGACCAATACTAGTTTACTTATGGATGGGGGGTGGGGGGCACAGACGTGGATTGCTTATGGCATCAAGTAGTCTTAATCCGGCACTGTAAGAAGTAAAGATAATAAACCGCTTAATAGAATTCTTTGAAGTTAGCACACAATGAATGAAATCCTGGATTAAAGTATCGGGAACTTTTTATCTCAGGAAAGTATACAGAAGGACGTCGAATCCGATAAAGGTAGGTACGTGACTGGTAAACAAAGGTAGTTTTAAATGTAACATCCAGTCAAGTGACTACACTTACAAAATTAGTTTTCCTTTACTATGAGCCAAGTCGCAACTTTCAAATTGTTATTAACAGCTCTTACCAACGACTCCGCCCGTGTGATAAAGTTAGTTGTTCAACTCAACTAAGAACGTAGTTAAATTTGAATATCTTTGTATCTAAAGATCTCAGTTTGACGAAAACTCTTTGTTGCACAAGCCATGCATAAGTAATTACCATACCGTCTCTTCAAAGTGATCAGTCACTTTTTAGAATTTTCAAAGCTTTAGGAGTAGCCTATGTTTAGCAGTGGACATCATATGGCTGTGATTATACTGATAGATTATGACTACAGATAGACATAATATTTTAAATAAAAACATTCATTTCAGATCATGATGGTGACGAATGCCTATCTCTTGCGTGCATCTAACAAAAAAACCGTTGTACGTACTATTAACAATGTCTTCATTTTTTTTTAAATGCACTCAATTTGTAAAGCTGAAGAGTTTGTTTGAATGCGCTAATCTAAGAATGGTTGGTGGAAGGTCTCTCGATTGCGAGGGACCGTCTGAGTAGGTACCACCGCAATATCAATGTCTATTTTTACCGCCAAGCAGCAGTGTGCATGCGCTGTTGTGATGCTGACATTATAGCCAGCCTAATTACTGAGCTTTAAGAGGCTTAAAATCTTATGTCTCAGGGTGGCGAGCTTAGAGGAGTGCTACGCAAAACGCAGATCTTTGTAATTCAAAGCTATGTGCGGCGTTGGTACTGTTTATGGGCGGTCGTATCGCTTACCATCAGGCGAACGGCAAGCTCGTCGAGTCATTGAACTGCAATAGAAAAAAAAATACTGGGTCCGTAGCCAATATGCCTTTCTACAATCAATAACGCAAATAGAAAACAGAAAAAAGCTATGAGAAAGACATATCCTAACGAGAGACTTATTGACATATACCTGGTTTTTTAATACATCAATGCATATACCTCGCATTTTTTGTTTTCATTCATGGATACGGCCCCTAGATTAATTTAAAAAAGTATTTCACTGGTTGGACAAAATTAGCTGGCTGGATCGACAATTCAAACTTTGCGCGACGCGATAGCTTTGGGAGAACGTCTACACAAAAAATTCAAAAGTCGACTACGTAATAATAAATACTTATCATGTTTTCCATACATTATAACAAAGAGTATCATACTTATGTAACATATTTGATTCAATATTGTTAAAATATACTGAAATAAAGAATTTTCAATCTTGACTCTTATATTAACGCGACGCTCTTACAATGTTGTATACTGCAGTTTATGAGCGTAGTTTTGGGAAAGTTTTAAATCGCTTGGCAACCAAACGTAACCGATTACTTAAAAAAATCGAAGCTTTGGATATAAATAAAAACACTGTTGTAAATTTAAAAAATGTTGTAAGTACATTTTACGAAAAGATTTGAACAAAGCGTTGGATATTTAAAAAAAATACACATTTCATACTCGAAGAAAGAAAACGAAGATATCCGAAGTAAATAATTTAAACCGTAGCACTATATTTGTTATTTTAGTTTCAGTACACACTCGTAATTATTTCCTTGTAATGACTAATAACTATAAAAAATTATCGGAAAATCAAAATGAACGACTAACAATAACTAAATATTGTAATAAAAAAGTCCTGATTGTAATGTGTAAGATTTAATAAAATCTAACTATATTTACATACGATAATAAACTCCTTAATAAAAAAAAACGCTTGCATTCAAGAATCGGTTATTTGGACCAACCGATTTTTTGTTTTCTTCCCTACACATACCTAGTATTCCATGAAGCGTCAATAAATTGTCACACCGGCCAGCTAAGTTTGTCCGACAGCTACATTTTCAGTCAGTATTAACCTTTACCCGGCGACTAAGTTTGACGCAGGCAGAATGAACAATAGATAGTATTAATATTACTCCCATCGCTACAGAATCTGTCCCTGACCAGCAACAGACGTCCCGCCGCGCTCAATGTTTGTTTACACGTTTCTTCGAGGGCGGAACACCACTTCGCACTCAGTTGTATTGCGCGATATCTTTATGAACGTTTACTTGAGACTGGCTTGTGCGGCTTTTCAACCTATATCACAACTATATCTACGAATAAGTATTGATACTTTAGGGTTGGAAAATGGATTTTTTGTGGGTGAGAAGCCGTTCGTCACCCAATAAATAGTAACAACACCACCCAAAAATTATTATGCCCGTCAACCTCAGTCATTCGATGTTAAGTCTCATAATTTTTTATTCAAAATAAATAAAGAAATAAAATAAACATTAATTTTGATTAATATCTAACGATTTATGTATTATTACCTAATAACTAACTAACTAGTACTTATTTCAAACACTTACTATAATTAGGTTAAAAGAACAAACTTCAACACTAACCAGCAAAATACGTTATAAAAAGAGCTCAAGTTTGCATACACCTGTTCTCTGCAGCATAAAGGTAAAAATATTGACAGCCGCCACTGTCGATAGCAAATCGCTGCCATTCGTCTACCGGGTAATGGAGCCTCGTCCTATGAAAATATTGTTTTAACGTGTTATAAACGGGTCCACGGTATAGCTCAAATTATATTACTCAGTCAAAAAAACTTTATAGACTATGTTTTAGAATGCAATTTTAATGTTTTAAATTTCAAAATACATTTATAGTCTTATCAAGTCTTATACATTGTTAAGTGTAGCGCTTTTTCTGCTTAAAAATCCTTTTCTCTTGATAAAATGTTGTCTGGATAACTCTCAAATTTTTAGATAAAATGATTTAAAACATCTAAATAATTTGTGCGCAGTACGCCTAACCATGATATTTTTATTTCATAATTTATTTTATTCCGTTATAGGCCTTTTTACGCCAGGGCGACTAACCTCAAGAAAAAGCTTATACGTACATACATCGCATCACGCTATTTTACCTTTTCAGGTGTATACAGAGACCTACATACATTTGACAATTCCCAAATTATGAACCTGACAAATAACTATAATATAAGCAAGATATTTACCAAAATATTTCAGAATTATTTTGTCCAAAGTCTACGCATCAAGGACGCCCGGGCATATTAAGGAGGCATTAAAACGAGCTGAATCATCCGCTGTACCGCCCTATTGTCTCACTTTGTAACCTTTTAAACTCCAATAACCCCGGACCGTAACCGACCACTTGAAAAGGCTGCGTCCGTGGAAGTTTCATACCCTCCGAGGCATTCAAACTAAAAATAGCGCATTGGAAATATTCTGTTCCCAAGAGCCCCACACTTTGCACCGTGTGTCGTAACACTGGAATTTTGAACGTTATGAATAAAGGAAGCCAGATAAATAATAATAAAATTAATGGTAATGATCATAATAATAAGTTATATTCGGGATTACAATAAGCAGTGTTGGAATAACGCGTTGGGCGCCATTCACCCTGCGATGCGGCCACGCATGTTTAGTTCTTCTGGAATAATAATCATGTACGGTATTGATTACCTCCTTACCATTTCTATTCGTTCGGTGGCTTAATTATTATATAAAAAAATAGTAAAAGGCATATTATTTCGATTTAATGTTCAAACGCGAATACAAATAGTATCACTATTGGAATTAGGATATTTCTTATTGAAATCCATGACGTAGATATAATTAAAAACGGTCGCCGTCGCGTTGGCCAGCCATTCGGAAGATCTGATCTTAACACTGAATTGCTTTCTTTCATTTCCTTTTACACTTCGCCAGTTTCTCGCAATCGCTATTGATATATTTTTATGGCTATTTATTTGAATACTAATTAGTTATTGATTTTTGGGGATAAAAAGTCGCTTTTTAAAACGCTTTTATTAGCTTCAGACGTATGTATGAGGGTATGGTAAGAAACAACGCGTAATTTTTAAATAGGTTTGCGAATTTTATAATGATTAAAGTGGATACGCTTTAATTGCTACAACGTTTCATGATGATAAGTTTGTAGCATGGAAATATACGTTCCATTTTCAACGTACTCTTTTGGTGCATTGATTAAAAATTTTATGGATGTTGAAAAGTTTAATTGGTGATTTGCGGTGACATACTAAATTGGTCGTATTTTATTTCAACCAATAATCATTTATTCAGGAAAGTATAATCAACACATGAAAGTTAAGTAGATATAATATTATTGATTTATTGTGTTATATCGGGTAACTGATTCCTAGAAAGCTGTCTATTTAAACTAACAAACTAGTTCTCGGATTTTATCGCGACTTTTTAGGTTTTTATTTCCCGAAGTTTTGAAGGTTTGGCAGTTTTCGTGGTCACGGGGCGGTCTTTTTATGATTAAAATCAAAATTCACAAACAACTTCCATTTAGCAGGTTCGAAATACTTTAAAAAAATGTTTTGAAGCACCGCGCAGACATTGTCATATCGCAGTGACCTCACAATATACGATTTGCTAAACCAATCAATTTACCTGAAGAAATTTCAAGCTTACTTAGTTATCTGAAAATTTAAAAAGAACTGTAAATTTTATCTCAAGAAATCGTACTTTAAATAAAAACCAACTTTATGGATAAATAGTTATACTTCTTTTGGCGAGTTAGGGAAAAATGATGAGAGTAATTTTTTACGATGCGCGCGCACATCGTCACAAAAACCGACACCCTGAAGTTAGCTATAATCAATATTTTAGTTTTGAATTTTGAACGTAGAATAAGGCGAAAGATATTGAAGTTATACTTCTTTTGGCGCGTTATCTAAAAAGATTTTTATCTTGTTACGCCAAAGAAGTATATAACTTCTAACGCGTGTACATAAGTACACACACACTTTTTTAATGTAACATGTGAGCTTTCTCGGTACGGCATGCAATTTGCTAATCTATCTACTAGTATTATTACACTCCTTGTACTTGTCTACGATAAGTGGGCATTCCCTACAATTCAATTCTTAGGTATATTTAACTTTTCAGTTCAACGATTCCTTTATTGTTTGTATTGCCGCATTCGTGGATTGGTTACTTGATTGCGTTCAGGGAGTCATGAAAAAAAATCTATAAAACGTAATAAATAAGTTATATTTACTTGAAGAAGGAACAACTTATATTAGAATACACACACACTCCTTTTGTCCACAAAGGGATAGACCAACTGCATCTGTGCATCCAATTTTCGCCGTGTATATTCCGTACCACGATGTGATAGGGGTTGATCCTATCGCCGTATAGGGCACAAATTCCAGACTCCGGACTTGATAGTGAGCAGCAAAACCCAATATCATTTTGCCCGACTAAGGAAGGATTCGAACCCGAGACCTCCACTCAAACAATATAAATACGCCACCGCATGTTAGGATAATGATAATAACATAATCATTATAAGGATTACCAACATAAATCGTGAAAAAATAAGAATTTTCTGACAACTACGAAAAACTAAAAGCATAATTACAAAATATTTTTAATAAAAAGCACAACAAATTTCAAAGTTATATTAACATAAACTGAATGAAACGGAAATATTCATATCAGTATATTTAGTATTAATATTAACAAAAGTAAATGAACATTACAACAACACCAATATAGAGAAATATTAATAAATATAGAGATATTTATTTAATGATTGTGCGTTTAATTATGAAAGACAAACTTCAATATTATATTAGCACACATTTCAAGAGTCACTTTGCGGCAGTTTACGTCGTAAATTGGTACGTGTTACGCTATCATCAACTCTACTACTTTGATATAGAGTCCAAGTTGAAGGAAATGTATATAATAAAATGGCACAGGTAGTTTAGATGGAACACTTGACCACTGTTTGCCGGAGTTAATTGATATTGGATTGTGTTTTATATCCGACAAAGGGGTGAGATATTGCTCTGCACGCCTAACTCTTTAATAAAACCGTATCTAAACAAAAAGTATAGTTAATAAAAATCTCCTACGCATACTCACGCCTTTTATCCCCGAAGGGGTAGGCAGAGGCGCAACTAATGCACCCACTTTTCGCCATTTTTATTCCGTCCCATGATGTGATAGGGGGCGAGCCTATCGCCATATCGGGCACAAATTCCAGACTCCGGGCTGATACTGAATAGAAAAACCCAATATCACTTTGCCCGACCCGGGGATCGAACCCGAGACCTCAGCATTGCAGTCGTACCGCAATACAACTACGCCACCGAGGCAGTCAGTAATAAAAATCAATACTAATAAATGGTTATTTGGTGTCGATTCAGTCGCCTGTCGAGATAATTACTTAGATAAGATTCAATTCAGACCAAGGTTCATAACATACAGCCTTGTGCCAGTTCCATTTTATTCTGGATAAAGCAATATGCAATTTTGAATTGAATCTAATGCTGTTAAAGTGCTACAACTTATCCTCGCTCTCTTATCTAATCGAAAGAAATCGGAAAGTTTTAACGAAATCGAAACTTTATATCGTATTTACTAGAATATCCACTCCCAATAGCTTAAATGCACGTGAGATAGGCACAAAAACTACTTATACTAAATACTTTTTATGTTGAGTCCATTAGAGTGAATGATTATTTTTACCTAGAATATCGTCAATTAATACAAAATGCCAGACTGTCTATATGACTTTCTTTGCTTAATAAAATCGTTAGTATCTTTATCGACGGACTATTTTAAGTTTATAGACAAAGAAAGTCCTGGAGTATTTACTAAACCGTAGGAACCATCCAATACACGTGTTATCGGACATAGTACCAATAATGCGGAACTAGATGGACTTATTTACGGTTCATTCACTTCACGCATCAACAATATTATCTTAAGATTAATTAAATAAACTTCTTTGTTGTACATGAAAATCTGTAGCTGGCCGATCCAGTTTGCTTCGTCTTTTATTATAAGAGTTTAGACCTTTCTCGGTCGTCAACTCTTTTACTGTCTGGGAATACAACACAGAAATCGTTTGATGACGTCAGTCTATGCATCTCTACATCGACAACTACGCAAATTCAGCCCTTCTTTACATTTAGTATTCAAAAGAAAATAAAAATACCATTCGATCCACTGCAGTATATAAAATCGGTTTTATTCAAAGTAAATGCCGCTCCCTGCTGCTTATCGTAAAGCACAGCCATATTTTATTCTTCATAAACTATCTCTCGAGTTTTATGGAAGGCAAAGAAAATCTCGTATTTTATTTCCTTTTTTAATGTCAGTTTATCACTTGCGAAAATTAATTCTCTTTAGACGTTGAACTGATCTCTCTCTCTACTGAAACTTAGGAATAATTCACATACACATAATTTGAGGAAGTTAACAATAACCTTATTGTTAAGATACCTTAGATACCTTATCTTAAACCATAAGATTGAATGATAATCACACATACACAAACCCATTATCCCCGAAGGGGTAGGCAGAGGTGAAACTAGTGTACCCACTTCTGGCCGTGCGTATTCCGTCCCATGATGTGATAGGGGGCGAGCCTATCGCCATATCGGGCACAAATTCCAGACTCCGGGCTGATACTGATTAGGAAAACCCAATATCACTTTGTGAATGATAATATGATTATCAATTCCATTTTATTTTGATTTAATATTTAGAGAAAAGGCAATAGTGTCCACACCACACGAAATTATCATGAATATAAGCTTACTTATAATGTATATGTTATATCACAATGATCGATTATATGTAGGTAAATATCTCCAGGCTCCCGGTTCCGTAGATTCTATGTGAACGAAACTTTAAAGCGACACGAAGGTCCTTCCACTCGAGTTCATTCCACTGGAGAGTGCTATATCTCACTTGATGTCAAGCAGTTAGATAATATTGAAATAACTATAAAAGGATATCGTTCGCTACCGAATTGTAGAAGTGGTTGAGATTTTACGATTACTTGTTACCTCTCACTATGTTTAAACACGTTATTTTCTTGGTTTGCGTTTTAGCTGTACAAAATAGAGGTAAATATTTGTAGTGATATGATTTTGTGTTTTTATAGGTTTTTGGCAAAGATGACTAAGCCTTCATAGGGTCATTCGGGGCAACAGCACGCAGTGGGTAAAAGTTCGCATGGTCAATATCTCGGAACCTATTGAGTGGGCTTAGACACTTTTTCGGCTAGATCAGGGGCGCGTCAGGGACGATGTCAGAGCCACAAGCTATTTTGCCAAGCCTCACTTGTTTAGCGAAAAAGGGTGATCAACGTGATTTTGTTGATTAGTTACCAACATTTTGTGCTGGGAAAAGTGTCTGGCTAGACGGTGCATCAGTTTACAAAAGTCCGTTAATTATGTTAAGTTTACATGATTATTATAGTATTTATTTTAGTTACTAATTCTGTCCTAGAAAATAAATGCGTCTCAACTAACGTGTGAATGTTTAAAATATTCCCTGTTTGGGCAAGAGTACGAGGTTAAAAGTACGCACCCTGTTATAACTTCATTACAATGATCGCACGGTTTTTTCTTCTTTAAGCTGCAATTAAGGCGAATATTATTTGTAAAGATTTTTAGACCTTATACAGAAAAAAAATATTCTCCATAAACACTCTGCGTAGTTTTACCCACATAACGGGTCAATAGTACGAATTTCCCCCGATGCACTTAAACATGTATTCAAAAAAAAACAATGAAGTAATGTACAAAAACTCATTAAATAATAAAAGTAGAATAAATTTACTTTACATAGAGTGTTAAAATGTTTTCCTAGACATTATATTTTTGACTGTGTAGACGATAGAAAAAAAAGTGCGTACTTTTAGGCCGAATGACCCTATATAAAGTCCATTGTTTAAATCTTTTTTGTTTATGTCCTAAATAATTATCTTCAACCATTGATGTATAAAAAAACCCTTCAACCTTTATTTATTTTATTTAAGAACAGATTAAAGTCTAATAACTTTAAATATCATATCTGAACGAAATATCGTATTTAAGATTAGCAATCATAATTTTTTATACAAGTATTCAAATTAATTACATATTCTATTACAAGCCCAAACCTAATATGGCAATAATATAACTCTTCTTCAGCATACATCTTACCACAGTTCGATGATCAGGGATCAGGGCCTCGCATTGTTGGTGGTACTGTAGCGCCTGACGGCCAGGTCCCGTACCAAGTTTCCCTCAGGAATGTATTAAACTCACATTTTTGCGGGGGCTCCATCCTGAACAATCGATGGGTGCTGACCGCCGCGCATTGTACTATTGGGTATGTAGATTTTATTATACTATTGTTAAACGTACGCGTTTAACTGCTTGATTTCGTAATTTTTTCTTTAAATATTTCTAATTCTAGCATTAATTAAATTATTCTTTAGTAAGTTGCAATCGATACAATTATTCATATGACTCCGTTATAATGTTATTCTGAAACTCCTATTTCATCCATTCATTATACCTACATTAAACTCAAATAAATTTTCATCCAAAGCAAATTTCATTGATACTCATTTCTGACCTCTTCAATATTATGCAATAAGGCAATCCAAAAACTCCATCAAAGTCGTGGTCGGCACCAACAACCTCCTTGTCGGTGGAGACCGCTACTCCGTCGAGACTATCTTCATCCACGAAGACTACAACAGCGTTCTGATCAACAATGACGTCAGTGTCATCAAAGTGACCAGCGACATCGAATTCAAGGACACAGTGCAGCCCATTCAACTCCCCGAAGAAAACACTGACGCCGGTGCTGATGTGGTGCTAAGTGGGTGGGGCAGGCTTTCTGTAAGTCAAATAAATTTACTTCCACCTCGCTGTCAAGAGGCTGCCGGCAGCCCTATAAGAGCTACCGTAATAAGCATGAAATGTCTTTTATTATGAATTCTTTTTGACCGAAAGTAAACAGGAAAGTGAAAAGTGATGAGATCGTTTTCAGCTATCAGAGTTAAAACACTACCAAATTTTCCTGTTTATGTTACTAATACAATACATGCGAAAGTTTGCGAAAATGTTTGGATGTATGTTAAAAATAAACGCAGAAACAACTCAACATGATCTACCCGTGTGCCAAATTTCATCGAAGTCCGTTCAGTAATTTTGGAGATGTGCAGTAACAAACAAACAGAAAAATAGACAGACAGACATACAGAAAAAATGCGCAGATTTTTTCCATTACTCTTCTTTAGTCACCCCCTTTCTTTTTATCACATTTCTTTAAATATAGACACATCGGTTCTACTGCTTTATTATATGTACATATTTTAGCTTCAGCTCCAGTGTTAACAACGTGTATTCTCCAGTATCCAGGTATATCCCCAACGCAGCTGCAGATAATTAACCTGACGGCGCTGAGCGTGGAACAATGCCAGTCAGTGTACAGCACGATCAACCCTGTGTTCAGTTCGCAAATCTGTACGCTTACTAAGGCTGGAGAAGGCGCTTGCCATGTAAGTATTATTTTGTAAGTCAGAGATCGTGATGAATGTTGTAAATCCGTGTGCAATTTTTGTGAAGAAATGTGAGTGTATTTTGCGGAAAAATAAAGTGACAAAAAAGTGATAAATGTACTTAATTTTAAATAATGTAATAACTAAAGCTGTCAATGTGCGCACAAAACCCATAGCTACTGTATAGTTTTTAGTATATTTTGTTTTATTTATAGTATTTATAAACGAAAATATAAAAGACATTTCAACAGTAGGTATATTACATTTTATAATAACACCTCCATATAGTGTTATTGGTATTACAGTTCGATTCGTGGTATAATGTCCTCAATTAGAGCAGAGACGACAGCTCAGCAATTTCAATAGGGCCTTGTGAATGCGCGTCTCTATAGACAGTACATAGCTTTGATTGAATTTGATATTCCGTAGTGATCTACTATGAGTATTACATTGATAGGTAATGAATCTATATATTAATTCGTGAATAAAAAACTTTGTACTCCTTTTTAAGGAGATTACGCGGCCGGACGAGTGTGAGATTTGATATAATTAAAGATCAGTTAGAGAAGGAGTGCACAAACATTTTTTTTAATTGAGGTCGATTTTCGACCAGTTACCGACCACTAGTAATAAATTAAAACTTCAACCATGTAAGCAACAGCAGGAAACAAGAGTACCTATATTTTTGTTTGAAATAATAGTCTAAAATAAGTATTGTGCACGGCATAGCTGTCTCTCTACTAATATTAGAATGCTACTAAGATATAACATAAATATAAAAGTTTATGAAGAGATTTGCATATTTTTTAGATAATTACACACTAATCGCTGCGTGGATTTGTAAGAAATCTTCTATATAGAAAGCCGTGGATTACCTCTTAAGATACAAATTTGACTTCGAAGAAATAAGGCATGAACTCATGAATAGAGCCGTGAACTATTGATATCTTTAATGTTTCTACGTTTCAGGGTGACTCCGGCGGACCTCTGGTGGAAAACGACAGATTAGTTGGTGTGGTATCCTGGGGCATGCCGTGCGCGCGAGGATATCCTGACGTCTACTCCAGGGTGAACTACTTCAAAACATGGATCCAGGATAAAATTGATAATAATTAGGGTTTTTGTAAGGTAGTCTGCTAATACGTTTATTTTGTATTTTTATGAATATAACTGTGTAAAACTGAGACATCAAATAAACATTAACGAACTTATTCATAAACAGTTTATAAACCTATTTTAGTTATATTATGTTTTGTCTTCTTCCTTCAAACTCAATTCAAAATTCTTTCGAAGAAGACAAAACATTCGATAACTAAAATGGGTTTATAAACTTTTTATGAGTAAGGCCGTAAGTCATTCTGCGTCAGAAATGATTGATCAGTGTTTTAGCTTACCTAAACTTCGCTTTTTTCCTTACATCATTTTATAGTTTGCCAGTCAAGAAGACAAAATACTAATAACGTTGATTAGTTACAATCATAGAATAATAACGGTTACAATGATAAAAACTTCGAAAAAAGAAAATGTAACAAAGTGTATTGCAATATTTTAGGGTACCTAATAATATGTAATAGTTACACATAATTTGTAATATAGAAGATTTTATATACATCTTATACCTGAAACATCAACTAATTTTGTATCCAAAATTACTGTAATGATCACTAGGTACAAAAAAAATATAATAATAAAATATAACAAAGCATATCAGGTTCAGACATTTCTTGGTACAAATAATACTTTGTATTTTCAAAATAAACGCGAGATAACAGTGTTTCGTGATTGGAAATATAAATCACCTGTCTGGTCGAAAACATAAATAATGTGTTACAACTTGCTCCTTCGTCTTTTCAAACCTACTTTCTATTATTTCTATTGCGTTTTGAATATATAATTGGACGTATTTACGCAAACGGGAACCAACTCACACCAAAATATTTTCTACTAGTTAATGTTTAAACTGAAATATTTTTGTTTTACAACTATTTGGTTGATATAAAATGTTTGGCATTTTATAAAATAACAACTGGGGTATTTAGACAATTAACTCTATATGAAAATAATAAATCTGCTATTAATTATTGTGGCATTTTTTTATGACCGAGTCAAATTTTATGGGCTTGTGGGTTGGTTCCCGTTTGAATAAGTCGGTCCAATTTTATCTTACGGGGATATAATGCATATTGGATACAATCCCTAAGAGAATAAGGAACACTAAAGAGGGAACATGACATGCCACATACAGGCAACACCTGTATGCCGATGACTTGCAAATATATTCTCAGTATGGAGTAGATTGTGTGTCCGCGGCTGTGAACAGGGTGAACAAGGACCTAGCCCAGATTAAATTCTGGCTCGACAATGTCGGTCTATCTGTAAACCCTGCGAAATGCCAAGCTATTATTATAGGTAGTTCCAGGATGATTAGCCGGTTGGATAGTATGATCATTCCACCCGTTATATTCAACGGCAATATCATCCCTTGGAGCTCCAGCGTTCGAAATCTCGGCCTACACATTGACTCCACCCTGAGCTGGAGGACCCAGGTAACCTCTGTCTGTCAGAGAGTCACCGGCACTCTTCGCTCTCTTTAGCGCCTGAAGAACTTCCTCCCGCCTAAGACCAAGACTATGCTTGTAGAAGGCTTAATCCTTCCTGTAATCGACTATGGTGGTGTGTGTTTTTATGATCTGAATGCAGACCAACTTAATAAACTGGACCGAGTTCTATGCATTCGATTCGTGTACAATCTTCGCAAATATGACCACACGAGCTTTTGCCAGCGGCTCCGCCCGCGTGAATGAGTTTTCCCGGGATAAAAGTCGCACTTTATATTTTCCCGGAATAAAAAGTAGCCTATGTGTTAATCTAGGACATGATCTACCCGTGTGCCAAATTTCATCGAAATCCGTTCAGTAGTTCTTGCGTGAAAGAGTAACAAACATCCATGCATCCAGACATCCATACATCCATACTTACAAACTTTCGCGTTTATAATATTAGTAGGATTTCTTCCTATGGTCATCAACTAAAATGGATACCCATACGTCAGCGCCGTTCTTTGCGGGCACTTACCACTTTATTCTCTTTCCTTACCTTCCCTACCCCTCCTATTTACTTATAAAATTATCAATACCTCCGCAGTAGCCACGTTAGGAAAACCTCCGCTCTTCTAGCAATCTTCATCTCAAATACCCCCCTCATAGCTCTAACTTCACTCACTCGTCTTTTGCAATCCAATCTATTCTTCTATGGAATTCACTCCCCCTCGAAATCAGATCGGCCACCTCTCGGTTTGCCTTTGGTGTTTGGTTGCGTTTTAATTTATTTGATGGGTAACTTTCATCCTATGATTTAAAAGTTATCTCTTAATTATATAATCCATCCCCAAATCACCAATATCCTATTAACAAGAACCTCTAGTATTTTCAATAAAACTAAAAGAATACATACCTAATCTAACCTAACCGATCATTCCCTAGACATAAATAAATCTCTGCATGTAGCATAACCTTTTGACAATTATAACCAGAAATCATTATCAAATTATTTCACAATAACCTCTGTTACTCGCATTAAAAATAATAATCAAAACTCGTACAAAGCCAATAACATTCAATAACATTTTTGACGTCATCCACAAACGCGAACTAATTGATAAACCGCATGCCTTCGAGGTATCAATTCGGCAACTAAATTATTAATTAGATATGCCAAGTATTCATCATTGATTTCAATATAATTTTCTAATTGATTTTTTTTTTATTTTTTATTGCATTGAATGACGAGACGAGCATGCCGTTCGCCTGATGGTAAGCGATACGACCACCCATAAACAGTAGCAACACCATCCAGCACCTTGAGTTACAAAGTACTGTGTGACATTCCACTGCGCTCGTCATCCTGAGACATAAGATTTTAAGTCTCACTATGTCCTGTAGTTACACTGGCTACAATTACCATCAAACCGAAACACAACAGTGCATGCACACTGCAGCTTGGCGGTAGAAATAGACATTGCGGTGGTACCCACCCAAACGGTCTCTTACATATGAGAGACCTACCACCAGTAAAGTCGCCAATAAAATTGTGCCGTCCAGATTGGACACTTAGTTCCAGACAGTTTGTCTCGTTCGAATCGAGGCTCGGAATATTCTGATTGCAGAATAGGATTAGTTAGCAACTTATAATACTTTGTTATGTAACTTTTAGTAACGATACAGACTACAAATCCGTGGGATATAAAAGAAATTCTTGGAATATTTTGTTGTTGATAATAAAGATTGTTTTCCTTTTTTAGATTAATGAATAAGCGGAAAAGTATTTTCAAAATTATTATAAAAGGCAACCGAGAAGTCGTAAATACCTATGTTGTAATTACGTGCTTATATAAAATACAAATTACCAGTAGAAATCTTTCGTCGTCGAATGTACTGAATAAAAAAGAAAACGTATTTTTAGAACAAAGGTGTAAAAAATCATTTTCGCGTCAAAATTAAGCTGCTAACGCCGTACGGTACACCATATTTAAACAAACTTCCATTTAGGTTATGTATTCAGAATCGCTTTGAAAGGAAAAAATGTTTTATCGTCAAACGAATGCTCATAAATCGGAATTAATCCGGAAACAATAGAAGTTTCGATTGCTTTCGTTGGTAACCACTTTACTGTAAATATAGTTTAAGAAAATTTGAATCAATATTTCTTAATAAACGCTCTACTTCAGCACAGACTCTATAAAAAGCCAACTGTGTAAAATCTTAAATAAGAAGTTTAAAATATGAAATCTTTACACTATCTATGTCGTACAGTAACTTCAAAGGTAGGTTTACTGGTGGTAAGTCTCTCATATGTAAGAGGCCGTCTGGGTGGGTACCACCGCAATGTCTATTTCTACCGCCAAGCAGCAGTATGCATGCACGTGTTTCGGTTTGAAGGACATTGTAGCCAGTGTAACTACAGAACATAATGAGACTTAACATCTTATGTCTCATGATGACGAGCGCAGTGGAATGCCACACAGTACTTTGTAACTCAAGATGCTTTATGGTGTTGCTACTGTTTATGGGTGGTCGTTTCGCTTACCATCAGGCGAACGGCATGCTCGTCTCGTCATTCAATGCCATAAAAAAAGGTATACCACGCTTTTAAGTTAGCAATTGAAGTGAAGGTAATCGTTGATCGCGCGATTCAAATTAATATAGATTATACTTACCTGTATTTGAAGATAATACACTATACTTTGTACTAAAAAAATACACGTGATCTTGGGTAGAGGGGGGGAGTCAAAAAATTTACCACATAATTATCACCAGAGAGAGGAGGTTAAAAAGTTGCTAAAAACATTACGTGATTAATGGACGATCCCTTACTAGATATTGCTGGTGGCCTCGTCTACGTTTAAAGCCTTTTCCGTTATAAAAAATCCTAAATTACTGACCCAAACCATAGCGTCATGTGGACGGCGCCTGCGCCGTCTATTTAAAAAAACAATAATTTCCTACGGGAGCAAATTAACGGTATTAAAGTATGTATTAATGACTTATGTGCTAATCAAGGACATGGTCTATGCGTGTGCCAAATTTCATCCAAATTGGTTCAGCTGTTTTTGAGTTTACTCCTAACAAACATCGGAACATTAGCAATAATAATATTAGTACAGTAAGATAAGAAGTAAGATTGTCATTTTAGTGTTATTTCTGCTAAAAAACCTAAATAACATAACAACGTTATGAATGCACTTTGAATAGAATTTCTAGAGATATCTTCGTCCTAAAGCGGTCATTACAAAGCAAATTGTCTCAAACAATCTAAGAAAGGTTCCCGTAAAGAACACAGCTCTCTGCGCTAAATGCAAATGCTCTTCAGCACTCCAAAGTGGATGCTTTTCTAGTTTTCTTTTGATCCTTTCATTCCTTTGTTATTGCTTTGTATTATTTTTTATTTGTCTATTGTAAAAGTTTGTTTATCTATATTTATAGAATTTTTTAAAGAGGATATTCTTTATTATTTGAAAGTAGGTTATTAATTACCCACGTCTTCCTATAGTTTCTTACATAACAGTTTATCTTTACTAAAATTGTGCTATTATTATAAAAGTTTTTACGTTTTTGTTGCTTTACACGCAAGAAGTATCGGATCAGAATGTTTTTTTTTTTTGTATGTAGTTTAAGAACCATAAACACTACATTTTTTTCCAAAATAATACACATTTCCTGTCATTAATTTAATGCGGAAAAATACTCACGGAGCGAAGCTACAAGTAGAAGTAACACCTTAATAAGTCAGGATTATCAAATTTGTATATCTCTCATACATTGATATATATCAATGCTCTCATATTTTCTTTAGAACTCAAACATAATGTCACGGGAGTTGATTTAGTTTAAGTATCAACTTATGTAAGAGGTAAAGAGGGGTCCATAGAAACCCCTTATATAGATCTTGGAAAGCGACTTTGTTTGTTTTTGTAAGTTCTATAACATTACAACTCCCGCGAGAACTCATGTTGTGTTACCTTCTGTTCGGTTCTACTTAGCGAAAATTGTATGTTGCCACGTCGCCACTAGTTTACTATATATGACGATCTATAAGTACTATAAACCTTTAGGGATAATTTTTTAGCACCGATTCTATTTTGTTCACTAATAAGGCTAAATTAACCATCGGTGATATATAAGACTAGTGTACAATAGCCGTTAATGAATTAATTAATCTGTAGTTTTATGTATAAAGTTGAGATAATTTATAATTCCTATTTATCTATTGACTGCCTCGGTGGCGTAGTCGTATTGCGGTACGAATGCAATGCTGCGTTTTCGGGTTCGATCCTGAGGTCGGGCAAAGTAATATTGGGTTTTTCTAATCTGTATCAGCTCAGAGTCTGGATATTGCGATAAGCTCGCCACCTGTCACATCATGGGACGGAATACGCACGGCGAAAAGTAGGTGCACTAGTTACGCCTCTGCCTACCCCTTCGGGAATAAAAGACGTGCGTGTGTGTGTGTGTGTGTATTTATCGATTTCATCACATATTTTAAGGTCAAAAGACATAATATTCAGAAAGGCTCTATCATCTATGTACAAATAAATGAAAGCCATGACGTAACAGTAAACTTTTTAGACACAAAGTTCGACAGAGTTCAGTTCGACATTTGGACATCTCCCGAACACCAAAGGTAACCTAAAACTCGTTAAAAAAATCCACTTTGAATGTATTAACACATAACGAGTACCATAACTGCGAGCCATCTAAACTAGCATAACTCGTAACGTAACTCAATGTTTGACCGTGTCTTGGGTAATCGATATGATCTATCCATTGTAACGTAATGCAATAAACAAATACTGGCATATATAGGCGTTGTTGTTCATGCTCTGGGTTGTGTTCGGCGAGATGATAAAACGTCCGGACACAGCATTAAGTATCAAATACCAATACATCCACAGGCTTAAAAGCGAAAACTCATAAATCCTTGTTCTCAGTACACAAAAGGCAACTTGCAACTCAATGTACATTTAAACCGCTCTTAAGTAAGTTTTAATACTTTACATTGCTTCTCGCGAGGCAATACTTTGGTAAGCCGATTTCCCCTTACAAAGGATTTGCTTATAAAAAGTTACCAACTTTCAGCATGTTGTTGCTTCGTTTATCTTCAAAGAAATTAGTGTTGTTTTTGAATTTATTTAGAAATAATTTAGAAGTTTACGGATGTTTTTGTTAATTTTAGTGGTCTTGTTTTAGTATCATAAATATTAAAAACAAACTTAAGGAATATAGGTGAAGTAATTCATTGATAAAAATGATAATTTTGTGTGAAGAGATACATTTTTATATATTTTAAATGCTAGATTTTACTCGCGGTTCCGCCCGCGTGAAAATGTTTTACCGGAACCTTTGGAGTCGGAAAAATTAATTGTGACATTTATGAACCTAATGCAGTGTCAGTAAGAGTAGAAAAAGTGGGTTTAAGCGTTTTCAATCCGAGAATTATGATGTCACAGATGCACCTCACTCTGGTCGCCCTGTTACGGATAAAGTGGACGCCATTTTTAAAAAAGTGGAGTAAGATCGACATATCAGTAGTTATGACCTAGCTGAGGAACTGAGAATTGACTACAAAACAGTTTTGACCCATTTGAAAAAAGCTGGGTACACAAACAGCTCAATATTTGGGTGCCACACGAGCTCACTGAATGAAACCTAATGAACCGTGTACTCATTTGCGATTATTTATTGAGACGTAATGAAACCGAATCGTTTTTAAAGAGATTGATAACTGGTGGTAAAAAGTGGATCACGTACGACAAGAACGTACGAAGAAGGTCGTGGTCAAAGGTCGGTCAGGCTTCACAGACTGTGGCAAAACCTGGGTTAACTCGCAATAAGGTGATGCTGTGTGTATAGTGGGAATGGAAGGGCATTGTTCATTATGAGCTTTTACCACCGGGCAGAACCATCGATTCGGATCTCTACTGCTAACAGCTACCACTACACTAGACCACGCACATATTTAGCCACTCAGCAAAAATTAAGAGAGTTTGGCTAGGAGATGTTAATGCATTCACCACACAGCCCTGACCTTGCACCTTCAGATTTCCACCTGTTTCGGTCTCTTCAGAATTCTTTAGGCAGTGTCAGGTTAACATCAAGAGACGACTGCCAAAACTACTTGTTGCGTTGTTTTGATCAGAAGTCCCAACATTTCTACAGCAATTGGATAATGGCACTACCTACAAGATGGCAGAAAGCGATCGAACAAAATGGCACCTATATATTGTAATTAAATGTAAATAAACTTTGGAAAAACAAGTCTTGAGTTTTCATATAAAATACGAAGAAACTTTGCCCCCTAACCTAATATTTCTTAAATGTACAGTACCTTACGGCCCTTTTTGAATGAAAACCATTCTCAGGTAAAGCAATTTAACTTAGCATAACTCCCCGCAAAGATAAGTACGTGCCTTGCGAAAGAATGTGATCCAGAACGTTTCCCCTATAAGTCCGATAGAGGGTCACACTAGACGTGGGCCGTGGCACATGAAAGCAAACAGCCCACTTTAATATACAACGTCATATTGCACTGTCAACCGAGTAAAGAAAGGTGCAGTAGGCAAACTGAAAATAATATTCTTATTATAGCCGAATATAAACAAGTAAAAATTACAAAATAATAACAATACAATGAACTCTACATTGTATAATAATCTATTCCTATTATGTAAAGAGTGCAAAATGTTGGACATATTTATTACTTAATGGTATTTTTTTGAGACTGAAGTTATCGCAACGTGGTTGTACCCGGTATGTGAATAAATACATAATATGAACATGAATGTGTATACATTAGGTACTAAAAATATTGTTAGAGGAAGCGAAACAAAACATTGCTTAGTTATGACAGACGCATACAACTTTTTTAATAGGCCATAGATAAATTTGTATCTTGCGATATACTTGTAATCATTTCAACATTCCTCTAAGATATCGTCCTCTCCTTACCTCCTCTAATGCAAAGTGTCTATCATGCCAATATGAATAAAGAAATTGTCTTGTATTTTAATTCCATAGTTAAAGACGATATTGCCATACTGTACTCCCATGCTAACATTCATCCGCGAGTCGAGAAACTCACATAGTTTTCCAATAGGAGTGGCAAAGTTCCGGAATGATAATAATTATTAGTCTTTGTAAACAGAAGTTCTAGATGACGGGGTCAGGTAGCCAACAAGCCTTGTTCAAACTAAGAAAACTAAGGGAGTAACACTAACAATCTAGATTCTTAATTAGGTACGCAGTGAAGCGTTCCGCACTGTTTGCTCGACGAAAACAAGTTTTCTTCCACAGAGATGCAATGACAACACTAGCCCAGGAGCCTGATGTTATCTTCAGTGAAATATAATGTCGAACAGCAAGAGTTTGCGACTCTTGGCGATTGTCTGAATGGTGTGTGCGATTTAGACCACGTGGCATACACCCCCAGTTCTTTTTTTTCAAACCCTTACCCCACGCTCCTGTGGGGTCAGCACAACACGATTTTATTAAATTGAGAATGAAATTTAACTCACGTAGCGACGCTTATTAGTGATTTTTAATTGTTATACGATCTGTCTTTTTCGCAAATCAGTGACACCAGTTTTTGTTGTCGGCAGTAATACTGAAAGAATATGTCATCATTGAAATTGTCATCTATTTTTAATTCTATACCTATACACATTATGGTCCATGGGCCAGTGACAGATTTCCATGAACAAGTTCCTCTCAAACGATAATTGGTGAAACGCATCAGAAAAGTGTATCATAAAGCCTCGTGAACGTCGGCTGCGGTTCCGTGGGGGCGATGAGCGGTGGTGGCGATGGTGAGAGGAAATAACTGACGAATTTTTGACCTGGCCCAGCGTCTATTATAAAATTGAAGATTTCCCGTGTCTGGACATTAAGTATTTTTGACAACAATACCTGGAAGACGCGAGGAATGAGTGACAAAACATTTTTAAAATAGTTTTTTTTTCTGTTTGACGGTTTGTCTCCTTCCTTACATGTTTGTTTGCACAAATGTTCGTCGAAGCATCACGCTAAAGCTACTCATTGGATTCAAAACCTAATTACTGAAAAATATTAAGTTTTATTTTGTCTAACATATAGGGTACCTAAGTCAGGGGAGCGATAGCCACACGGGCGAGATGAGTCATATACGTCGCGCGTGTTCTGTGTTACAGGGGAGGGTATAAAATTGGCTGAGATAGATCTAAGTCCACACAGACGACTTTGTAGACGGCTAGAAACATCATGAAATCTTTTGAAATTACAATCGCACTAAAACACAGAACATCAGAGAGCAGCAAAACATTTTTAAAAACCTGGCCAACACTAATGGATACGCTTTTTTAATAGGGTATCGATCCAAGCATCCATCCAAAATAAAATACTGCCTCGAAACAGAAACATAAAGGAAAGCGCACTTTCGGCGTAAAATGTTAATTCAATAGTGCGCAGGATAAACTGACGTCATTCAAGCGTACCACAGAGAAACGCAGAATAAAGACGCACTTTGATTATCTCAAAAAACATTTACACCTTGTAATAAAAACACGCTTATAGCGTATTAACGTGTGTATATGCATTATACATAAACAATATTGGTAGACTGCCTCGGTGGCGTAGTTGTATTACGGTACGACTGCAAGGCTGAGGTCTCGGGTTCGATCCCCGGGTCGGGCAAAGTGATATTGGATTTTTCTATTCAGTATCAGCCCGGAGTCTGGAATTTGTGCCCGATATGGCGATAGGCTCGCCCCCTATCACATCATGGGACGGAATGCGCTTGGCGAAAAGTGGGTGCACTAGTTGCGCCTCTGCCTACCCCTTCGGGAATAAAAGGCGTGAGCATGCATGCGTAATATTGGTAGTTCTTATTAATTTTATTTATACACTTCAATACAAAAGTGTAGGTACAGTCGAAATTAATGTCATATGTAGACAGACATCATCTGCTATCTTACACAATATAGAGATTCTAGAAAAAAAATCGAAAATAATATGAAAAAACTAAGATCAATTAAAATAAAGTTTGCTCTCTACCAAGCACATGCTCTACATATTCCATTCTCTATTTTTAATAGTACCTCATAAATATATTTAACGCTAACTAGTCAATATCATAATTAACAATAATTCATTGTATGTCAGCATTTTATAAACTTCGTTTTATTTACTATACGATGCAATATCTCTCAGAAACTAAGATAAAAACACAATATTAAAAAACTATTCAAACAAAAACAAATTCTGCATCAAACCAGCTTTGCCAAAACTGGTTTTCGATAACTATAGAAAAAATTTGCTCTTTCGGAATGATTCCGAGAACAACTAAAATAAACTTGTTAGAGAATACAAAGCGTATATCAACCGTCAGACAGACAAGAACCAGTCAATTGTGTATATTTGTAAACATAAACAGAAAATTGTTTTAAGAATAGTAGTTTACGGAATTGAATCGCAAATTTTTGTTACACGTAAATCAGTAAAATTGTTTTATTTCAATGTCTAATATTATTGTACAAATAACAAATTATTAGTTTTGCACGTTTTTAGATTGCCTATATTTTGAGAAATATTAGTACCAAATCAATTCACAATTTTTGCTGTGTAACGCTCGTTATTCCACCTTCCAGCTAAACAACGTTTAAGTAACGTTAGATGGCGCACTTTGTATTTTTTTCCCCCAAAAATTCCGTTAATGACATTAAATTGTGGCGCCTCAGTCGCAAGGTAACCCGCTGGCCACCGGGTTTATGTCGCAGTATGTTTTTAAACATAGGTGGCAGCACTTTCTAAGACTTTTATGACTCACTATCTCTCTGTGTTTGTCGGAATCTTGCGGAAAATATGGGCAAAGGGAACCCGAGCCTATTCGGCTTCACGTTCCCCGATTGTGACACGTTGTCACTTTACGTCAATAAAGGGTTAAATGTATTATGGTAGCAATTTGCAGTGTATGTGAATTGTCGTAATATTAATTTTATTTGTTGACAACCGCGCTTTATTTAATTAGAAATTACAAATTAAGTAATCTAGTGTATTATGGTGGAAATTACTGTTTGTAATTTGTGTTGTGTCTACCTTTACGTGCGTATATTTTTAGTTTGTGGTATCACATATATTATTAGAATTTAGATAGCTAAGTTTATAAAAAGTAGATCTGATTAGTTTTTAAATTAAAGACACTAAATGTTCGTTAGAAGGAAATAATTATATTTTACTGAATTTAAAGTAAAACTTGACGAATAACGTTCGTTGATTATTTAAATTGATAATATATGTCGGCGCAAATACGCCTATTAATCATAATATTATTGTTAAAATAATAGTTTAAAGATTTATTACTTATAACCAATTACTGATTTATATTGTCATGTGAATTTAAGAATAACCAGATGCATATAATAAAGTAAACAATTAGGTACTGTTGACTTCCGCAACAGGAAGTCTGGAATCACTATAAATTAATAACTCTTTTTGATACTAATTATTAACATTGTAATAAAACCTATAATTAAAGGTACAAATTTAGATGCAAAGTAATGTTTTCATTATCAGGCTGTTTTAGTTTGAGCTTGTAATTTGTTTGAATGTAAGCATCCGGTCTATATAAGAATACTTTAAAATAACTACTAAAATTGTAATAATTGTTATTTATTAAATAAAGATTTATCACATTGTTTATAAAGTAGAAAGTTAATGTTTTGTAAAGTTTCTACAAATGCCACAATTTCCGTTGTATATTAAAAAGATGGCGATGATATTGCGTTGCTAGCGTAACGGTAATATCTGTTGGTTTTGTAGAAGCTAAAAATACTATAAAGTGTACGGATCGCTTGGTAGAGTCTTTCCGTAGTATTATAATGCTCTTTGGTAGTGTCGAATAGAGCGGACGACTAATAAGTTAAGTACCTAGGGTTCCTCATTTATTTTTATAAGAATACCAATTGTAATATTATTTGTCTTGTTCGGTTTATGCTGGTGTGGATAAATTTGTGATAAAAATATAAGTGCAAGTTATTGTAAAGTAAACTGTTTCAGTGGTATAAATAATAAAATGTGCTCACATAAAATAAACTGTGACGTCAGTTATGCTGGCGTCACCATTTCTAAAAGCACCTGTGTTCATGTTTCTGTCATCAGAAGTGGGATGCCCATCCACTTCTGCCGGACCTCCTGGTATTTCGAATAACACAGGCGAGCAAGCGGTTAACGCGGCTAGCCAATTACTTTCCAATAATTTGCCGATACAAGTATTTAACCAAATGATACAAACTATGAAGCATATGTCCGACCGTTTGTCCACACAGCATGGCGACACCTAAGATTAAATAAGAAGTTAGTCCAAGTCCTCGTAAAGTAGAAGCACTCCTTAAGTCCCCTATACCCAATAGCATTAAACAAGTGCATCAATTTAACGGATTAGCAGGCTATTTCCGTCGATTCATTCCCAACTTCTCATGAGTAATGGCACCTCTTTATGAGCTAACTAAAAAGGCGTGTAGTGGGAATGGATCGAACGGCATGAGAAAGCCCGAAATATTATTATTGAACGTTTAACTTTGTCTCCGGTGCTTACTCTTTTCCAGGAGAATGCACCTACAGAGTTATACACGGATGCCAGTAGCCTCTAGGATACGGCGCTGTACTAATGCAAGTGATTGAGGGACGTCGGCATGCTGAGGCCTATATTAATATGCGAAGAACTGAAACGTAGAGCCGTTATCATTCTTATGAGCTAGAAAAATTAGAAGTGGCTGCGAAGCACAAAAAGGAACTGCTGCCAAGAGAATATCGCTGGTGGGTGTTTCTCCAAAACTTCGACTTTGAGATCGAGTACAGGAAAGGGGAACATATTCAACACACAGACTTTTTCAGTCGTAATATAAGTTCATTACAAGATAATATCATGACTCGTGACTTAGAACGGCTAAAGGTGGAGCAATGTCGGGACAGTATATTGCGCCCCATCATGGACTCGTTATCACGCGGTGATAGCAAGGATGGTTATACGCTAGAAAATGATACTCTCAAGAAAATAGTCGTCGTACCAAAAGCATTCCAATGGAGCTTGATTAATACATACCACAACTTCTTGAAACATCCTGGTTGGGAGAAAACATTGAAGAAATTAAAAGATACATATTAGTTCGATAATATGAGTACATCTCTTAGAACATTTGTGAACAATTGTTTCGTGTGTAGAATGTCAAAGGATACCTTTTGAGCTGTGCAGGTGCAACTACATCCAATTCAAAAACCTACTTCGGCATTTGAAGTAGTACATATGGACATCACTGGGAAATTAGGCACAACAATCAACCACGAATACGTTATCGTGATTGTCGATGCGTATAGCAAGTACGTCATGCTCCATTACTCCAATAATAAAAATCCAACTAGTACTCTTGCTGCGCTGAAACGAACAGTTTATCTGTTTGGAACACCAACTCAAATCATTGTCGATGGTGGTAGCGAATTTTTGGGAGAATTCAAACAATACTGCGATCAAATAGGCATACATATACACACGATTTCACCAGGAGTTAGCCGAGCCAATGGCCAAGTAGAGCGTGTAGTAGGTACGCTCAAGAATGCCTTAGTTGTGATAAATTGTAACGGAAGTAATTATAACTGTGATATCGACCAATAACAAGCGGGAAGGAGAGGTGTGATGGCGGGGCGAGGTGGGGCGAGGCGGTCATGCAGTGGAGAGGAGAGGGGACAATATTATAAAACATGGTGTGGTTCGACAAAAAGGGTGATTTTGTGCATTATTTACTAGACAAGTAAAGTCTACTTATTCACGAGTTTGTTTTACTGTTACATTCAGAAGTGCGATATCAACCCAAAATGAAGTATATATGAAAGCCTACTTGGACACCGGCAGTGAGCTGAACGTTATATTTATAGGAGCATCAGAAGCCCTCAACCTTAAAATGAGACCTATTAACACTGTATTAAAGGGATTTAATGGATGCTCAGTTCGTGCTTTAGGAGAGGTTCAATTTGATCTGCACGTAGATGAGGTTCAAGTCACGACCACCGCCGTAGTCACTGATGTGGATTTAAGTGATGTTGTCTTAATTATTGGACAGACTGTCATAAACCGAGAAGACGTCGTGTTAAAAGTGTCTAAACAAGGAGTCAGTCTATCTATAGTTCAACAAACTAACACTGATTTAATAAACATGGACTTGTGTGATGAAGCGGCCCGCTTCAGAGTTGAACTCATTGAAGATACAATTATACCTATTGGAGATAACTTAATACGAGTGTCTGTACAAGGATCTGGTTCGGGAAACTACTGCACGAAACCACGGCAATACAGTATGGGTAGCGTTGTATACGCTGTGGCTAGTGCCGTGCTGCGAAACGGCGATGGATATCTGAGAGTCTGTAATATTGGATCCGGCCCCATCGCCTGGAAGAAAGGAATGACCGTTACGCGAGCTGAGAAGTGCACGTCTGATTTAGAGGTGAGTTCAATGTGTTTAAATTTGAGGAGAGATGAGTGTATTGATAATTTTGACCGCGAGTTAATGAACATTAATGTAGGCAAAATTGAACCAGCTTTGTCTCTTAAATTGATGGAATTGTTGAACAATTATAGGGATTGCTTTGCTAGTTCAATTAATGAAATCGGTTGCACAGATTTGGGGGAAATGGCGATAGAACTTAATACAAATAAGCCCATAGTTCGAAAACCTTATAGACTAGCATATAAAGAAAGACAGGTAGTTACGAAGATAGTTGACGAACTTATAAGCGGTGGTATTGTAAGGGAATCCAATTCCGAATACGCCTCTCCAGTCATATTAGTACGTAAGAAAAACGGTGATTTTAGGTTATGTGTCGATTATAGAGAATTAAATGCAATAACTGTTAAAGATCGATTTCCTATGCCGCATATTGATGACCAATTAACGAAATTGGCAGGTAAAAATTATTTTACAAATTTAGATTTATTTTCTGGTTACCATCATTTAAAAATACACCCAGGTTCTGTCAATAAGACTGCCTTTGTTACACCCGACGGCTTATATGAATATCTGAGGGTACCATTTGGATTGGCCAATGCACCATCGGTATTTATGAGAGTGATTCATAAATTAACAAAATTGGTAGGTAGTCATGAACTTGTCACATTCATGGACGATATGTTGTTATCTACGTCTACAATACCGGCTGGTTTAGAATTATTAGAAAAAGTTTTAGTTCAGTTGCGTAAAGCAGATTTAAAATTGAACATGAAAAAGTGCGCATTCCTTAAAAGTGAAGTGACTTTTCTTGGTCATGAGATAAGTGCGGGTGGTATCAGACCAGGCAATCAAAAGATAAGTGCAGTATGTAATTTCCCGAAGCCGAATAATTTGCATCAAGTGCGCCAGTTCTTAGGTTTGTGCAGTTATTTTAGGAAGTATATAAATAAGTTCGCTCTTATAGCAAAACCATTAACTGATTTAACAAAAAAATCTACTGAATGGTGTTGGACGGTTAAACATGATACATGTTTCACTGAGTTAAAACAAAAATTATGTACACGACCGGTTCTTGCTTTATATGATCATTTATTACCTTGCGAGATACATACTGACGCGAGTAAAATAGGTATTGGGGGTATTTTATTTCAGTTACAAAACCAAAGTGAACTTAAACCCGTGTTTTATTTTAGTAGGGTGACTTCCCGTGAGGAGTCAGTTTATCATAGTTATGAGCTTGAGACGTTAGCTGTCGTGGATTCATTAAAACATTTTCGAGTCTATGTATACGGACGACCGATTAAAATAGTTACTGATTGTACTGCTGTTCGATACACCTTATTAAAGCGAGATTTGGTTCCTCGCATCGCACGCTGGTGGCTAACTATCCAAGAGTATGACATTCAAATTGAATTTAGACCAGGAACTAGTATGAAGCATGTCGATGCCTTGAGCCGCAACCCACAGACAAGTGAAAAGTCGCCCGTTAATAGTGATACTTTATATTCATCTGCCCTCTACGCAAACGTTAACATGATATCTAGCGATGATTGGTATTTGACTATACAGTTACAGGATGACAAGCTTCGTAATATAATTCAACAATTGTCCGAGGATAGTGCATGCAATGATATTAAAAATAATTATAAGATTGAGAACGATCGCTTATATAGAATAACTTTGAATGGTAATAGATTAGTAGTGCCCGCATTTGCTAGGTGGAAATTTATGCAGAAATTTCACGATCAAATAGGACATATAGGAGTTAAAAGCTGCATGGAATTGATCAAATCTGATTATTGGTTTCCAAAGATGACGAGATTCATTAAAAAATATGTTAACGGCTGTTTGGAGTGTGCATACGCCAAAAGTAATTACGGAAAAGCAAGTGGGGAGTTACATCCTATCCCTAAACCCTCGGTTCCAATGGAAGTTGTTCACATCGATCACCTTGGGCCTTTTTGTAGAACTAAGAAGGGTTATCAGTATATTCTCATGGTTGTGGATTCTTACTCGAAGTTTTTGTTGGCCCGTCCAACCAGAACAATCAATTCTATAGAAACTGTCTCCATCCTCAAAGACATGTTTAGTTTATTTGGTTTTCCAAAAAAAGTTATATCTGATCGAAACTTAGCATTCACAAGTAGAGTTTTTAAAGAATTTTCAACAACTTATAACTTTCACCATACACTTAACGCTATAGCTTGTCCACGGGCCAATGGGCAAGTTGAGCGTTACAATCGTACATTGTTAGACGCTATGCGTACGCGTAATGTAGATCCTAATATGTGGAGTGAATGTATACCTGATACAGTTTGGGGCATGAATAATACAGTGAACGAAAGTTTAGGATATCATCCGTATGAAATTATGTTCAGTCATAGGGGTAGACTGCTACCAAACCTAGTAGGTAATGAAAATTCTGTACCAGTGGGGGAAAAACGTAAAAACGCTTCAAGGCAATTAGAACGACAAGCAGAAATAATGAAACGTAATTATGATAAACGTCATAAGCCAGTCACAAAATTTAAAAAGGGTGACTTGGTTTTATGGAAACAAGCCCCATCTGGTGGTGAGGTCAAAAATGTAAATAATAAATTGCAAGTTCTCTATTCTGGCCCTTACATTATTCAAAAAGTACTTATTAACGATTGTTACGAAATTAGAAGTGTAAAAGGAATGCGCGGGTACAAAAAGTTTACAGGCATAGTAGCTGCAGATTCTCTACGTATCTATCATAGTGCTCCCGAGTGTAGTGAGACTAGCAGTGACGAAGACGTCGTCACTAGGGACGACCTGATTGATTTACTAGAGAGCTAATGGGGTGCGTTTGCGCCAATTGCGGTGCAATTGTTTCAGGATGGCCGACTGTAACGGAAGTAATTATAACTGTGATATCGACCAATAACAAGCGGGAAGGAGAGGTGTGATGGCGGGGCGAGGTGGGGCGAGGCGGTCATGCAGTGGAGAGGAGAGGGGACAATATTATAAAACATGGTGTGGTTCGACAAAAAGGGTGATTTTGTGCATTATTTACTAGACAAGTAAAGTCTACTTATTCACGAGTTTGTTTTACTGTTACAAAATAACTATGAAACTGAAAATTGGCATACAGCTCTTGATAGCTTACAATTAGCACTCAACTGTACGCCCCACAAGACAACTGGTGTAGCACCACTCACTTTAATTACAAGGCGCAAACATTGTACTCCACTTGAACTCGCAAATTTAGTTAATCTAGATGAAGGAACCTTTGACATTGAGCAGTTGGAACGATTCGTGAACCAGAAGATATAAACAGCTAGCGAACAAGAAAAACAAAGGTTTAACAGGAACAAAGCCCGCATACGTTCTTTCCAAAAAGGTGACTACGTATTCATAAAAATAATAATCCTCGAAATCAAACTAGTTTAGACCTAAAATTCAGTGAGCCCTATAAAGTATGTAAGGTCTTGGAGAATGACCGGTATATGGTCAAGAAGGTGACTGGACGAGGGCGACCATGCAAAGTTGCCCATGACAAACTACGTGCAGCACCAAAACCTGGATAACAATCGACCGAGTCGGCGATAACATCTTTAGAAATCTTTCCTACAGAAGGGGGTATTACAGATGAGCCGCTGCCTAGCACCTCACAACACTTAAACCTAAAGACCTCTGCTTAATGAAAGCTTTACCACTGGAGGCGCCACGTAATGGGCCTCCGAAATAACAAAAGGGGAAAAGAGAAGGAGCGGGGGAATTAAATGGGACAGTCGAAACTGTCCCGGCCGAGTCCTAAGGCTCGGTGCGTTGGGCCAACAATGACCCTGGCGTTTGTGGACTGTATTTTAGGGATCCCCTTCGGAGGGGCTGGTTCGCGGAGGAGTAGTTTGGTTGGCGGTATAAGGTAATTATATGCACGCCTTACCTTGACGATTCTGCATCAGGCGGCGCACGCGGTCCCGGCGATGGCGTCGCTGTAGATATACGACGCGCACGCAAAAGGGCTTGATTCACACACGAAATAACGTCACCAACACCAAGCACGAGCATTCAGCAGTTCAATTAGCGTTACATGTGCTTTTTATGCGAGTTATGCACCAAATTAAAGCGGATTAGCGAATCATTAGACAGCCATTAATGTGGCTGCGGCGGCGGCGTTTACGGAAGTGTCGTGTGGCACTCGCGCCGCTTGTTCGGCGCGGTGCGCGCGAGACACAGATAGGTAGGCGTGCAAGTGTAAGGGAGAAAGAGGTGCGGAAAAGGGAACTAAGGACAAGGATTAGGCTGCCAACCAATAATTGCGTTTTATTGTTAAATGTGGAATCATTATGGCGGAACCATTCCCCCGGCCTTAAAGGGTTACCTTTAGAAAACGCTACCTTATAAGAGAAAAAAATAGAGCGTAAGCCTACTCCTACCTGTACATTAAGCGATTTGAGCGAAATTAAACGAAATAAGCGTAAGAAACTACGCCCACGGGCTCTTGGCATCGGCTGTGAATATAGTATCCACAGCCGCTAGGTATCCTAGGCCTACGAGCAACCGTGGGTTATAAATATTTACTGACTGGGCAGCGGGCACAGCCGAACGACAGGGCGCACGAAGCTGCCCTTGCTCGTCCTAACTGTGACAACACGCGTCGCACCATCCTTCGAGGGGTGGACAGCTTCCACCACACCGAGAGGCCAAGAAAGCGGCGGCGAATTATCTACAATAATGACCACTACCGTCCCTAATTGGATCGGAGTGGATGGCGTGGTCCATTTAGCGCGAGCTTGCAATTGATGCAAATACTCTATCCTCCAGCGTTGCCAGAAGGATTTGACCAATTTATCCAATAGCGAATGTCTCTCACGTAGATTAGACGAATCTATGTGAGACGCGGGTAAAGAAAAAAGCGGAGCGGTATGAAGGAAATGAGCCGGCGTGAGCGCCGTCGGCTCGGCGGGGTCGCTGCTTAAGGGCGTAAGCGGGCGCGAGTTTATAAGTGCCTCGACTTGCGTAAGTACGGTTAGTAATTCTTCATAGGACAGCAGCTGCTGCCCTATGACCTTGAAGAGGTGAGACTTTACAACCTTGACCATGGATTCCCAGCATCCACCCCAGTGAGGGCTAGCAGGCGGAATCTGCTTGAATTCAATGCGACTTTCTGTTAATTCGTGTTCAAGGCGTGGGCGATATTCGTCGAGGAACTTATAAAGGTCGCGTAGGTACGAGCGACAACCTACAAAATTGGTACCGTTGTCAGTGTATAAACACTGAATCGGACCGCGGCGAGAAAGAAAACGCTTAAGCGCAGCGAGAAAACTAACCGTGCTCAGTTCCGTGGCTATCTCAACGTGCAAACAACGCGTCGTGAGACAAGTAAAAATACAGAGCCAAGCCTTGCGGCTTTTGACACCTCTACCACGCACAGGCGTGTATTGCAGAGGGCCTGCGTAATCACAACCCGTATGCGAAAATGGTTTGTCAACCTGGTTGACGCGGTACGCGGGCAAATCGGCCATCATGGGAAATGTAGGGCGCGGCTTTGCCCGAAAACATGTGTTGCACTTGTGTATACGATGCCGAATAACTCGGCGAGCGGCGAGTATCCAATAATGACGCCTAAGTAAGGACATCAGTAGTTCAGGACCGGCGTGTAAGTACTTTCTATGGTGATAATCGATGATCATGTCGACTACGTGATCACGTCGCGGGAGCACACACGGGTGTCTTTGCGTATATTCGACGGCAGCATTCGATAGACGGCCGCCGACACGGATTATATTTTTACTATCCAAGAACGGATTTAATTTTTGCAAAGCGGGTGAACAAATTTGTTTGTTTTTTAATTTACAAATGTCGTCAGCAAAATAAACATTTTGAAGAGCAAGTATGATTTTACTTTCAGCGAAATCTAAGTCAGAACGAGTGACGGAAGGTCGACGCGGTAATAATTTTGAAAAGCGGAAAATAAATACAATTATGCGTAATAACTTCGACCACGAAGAGGTACGAAGTGCGAGCGAGTATATTGGCGACTCAATAGCGGGTACGGTCACAGTATGTGCCAGCGGCTTTAGATCAGGTACGTCCCCGACCTCGTCACCGTCAAATGTTGCGATAGGCCACTCTGCAGGGTCCTTAGAAGCCCACGGCGGTCCCGAAAACCATAAGGGATGGTTAATAAGAGATGCAGG
Organism: Sphinx pinastri; assembly: GCA_947568825.1. Taxonomy (NCBI): domain Eukaryota; kingdom Metazoa; phylum Arthropoda; class Insecta; order Lepidoptera; family Sphingidae; genus Sphinx; species Sphinx pinastri. The sequence goes on from OX387615.1 coordinate 4,300,908, forward strand.
AGCCAATCCGCGCGATAGGCAATCGGCAGGATTTTCGACGCCCGCTATGTGATGGAAGCAGCTAGCGGGAACGTTGTCGATCACCTTTACAACTCGATTGGCAACAAACGTCTGCCAACGGTGCGGAGAAGAGTTGATCCAACACAGAGTTACCTTCGAATCGGTAAAAGCGAAAACATTTGAAATTTTATATCGCGGTTCAAAGATATCAATAACCTTGCGCATCAACTTTGACAAAAGAACCGCGGCACACAACTCTAACCTAGCAATAGAAACAGTCTTGAGCGGCGAAACTTTCGACTTAGAACACACCAATACAACCTTCCTACGACTATTCACTACGGTCTGCATGTACAGTACGGCACCGTAGGCACGCTCACTAGCGTCAGCAAATCCCAACAAGTTCACTACACAACCCTGAACTACACCTAGATGTCGCGGTATACGTACTTCGTTCAGGGCAGGCAGCTCACTGCAGAACTGTGACCAGAGCGTTATGATGCGTTGCGGCGGAGCGTCATCCCAGTCACATTTTGCCAACCAAAGTTCTCGAATGAGAAGCTTGGCGTACAAAATGACGGGAGCCACTAGACCCAAGTTGTCCCATAAGCGAGCTACAGCGGACAAAATAATACGCTTGCTGCATCCTGGCTCAGGCGCGGCGACCTTAAAGTTGAATACGTCGTCGGACCTATCCCAATGCGTGCCTAAAATCTTATGCGGTGCGGCGCCCCTATCAATTTCGAGATCCGGGGACGCACGATGCGAGGCGGGAATGGCGCGCAGAACAGTGGAGGAGTTACTGGTCCACTTGACGAGGTCAAACTGACCGCACTTAAATAAGTCAATAAGCTCGATACAGGCTGCTACAGCAACGGACTCGTTATCTTGCGACGAATCGTCGGCCATTATGCTGAAACAAACGTCGTCCATGTAGGTCGAATCGGATGCGATTGCAGCTGCTACGGGAAACTTGTGTCCTTCGTCAGCAATCAGCTGCTTGACGACTCGAACAGCGTGGAATACACTTGACTTCATTCCAAAACAAACGCGATTAAATTCGAAAATTGACACTGGGTCATTAATGTGAAAGCGAAAAAGAATACGCTGGAACTTACGATCGGATTCTTGCATACCGATCTGCAAGAACATCTGACGACAATCAGCGGAGACAGCAATTTTGAATAGGCGAAAATTAAGAAGAATACAATTTAAGTCACCTTGAAGGTTAGGTCCTGAATGTAAAACTTCATTCAGCGACAGCCCTGAACTTGTCCTACAACTGGCATCTAACACCATGCGGACCTTAGTAGTGGTCTTGTCCTCACGTTGCACGCAGTGATGCGGAACGAAATAGGATGCGGCGGCGGAGAGATCGAATTTATTAATTGTTCCTATTTCGGTAATGTAACCCTTAGCAACGTATTCGCGAATGATATCGTTGTAAGCGGCGCGCAACATGTCAGACGACTGCAACTTACGCTCTAAACACAAGAAGCGTCTATGAGCAGTGTGGTAAGAATTACCTAATTTATGAGCATCGTCCCTAAACGGCAGAGCGACGATGTATCTACCACTAGCATCACGCGTAGTGGTGGCGCAGAAATGGTTTTCACACTCAAGGTCATCATGACCTTGAGCGGGCGGAGCGGAAACCTCCTCAAGTTCCCAAAACCTTTTAAGAAGGTGGTCCAAGGGAGGTTGATCGACAACAGCACAGCAAGCCGAGGTCGACCTTAAAGCGAAAGTTTTGGATAGTAAAACGGGAGCGGAACCCATTATAACGTATCCGAAAACAGTATTTATAGCGGGCGGCAACCCATCCATACTGTTAACCGTACCCGGTATTAACAGGTGTGGAAAAATACTAGCACCGAGAAGTACTTGCACTTCGGCCGGTGTGGCGAAGTTACCGTCCGCAAGCGGGAGTGTGTTAATATAACGCGCGAACAAAGATTTATCAACGGGCACCGAAGGTAGGTTGTCCGTGATGCGGTCGACTATAAGTGCCGATACGTCAAAACAAACGTTATTATTATGACGCGAATGTACTTTAAAGCGTGTGGAACCCTTAATGGATTTTTCCGTACCACCGAAACCACGTACAATAGTTTGCGTATTTTTGTCGTAATTCATACCCAAGAGCGCAACACATTCGGATGTTATAAAGTTACTTTGCGATCCCGAGTCAAGAAGACATTTAATTAAATGCGCCCGACCGCCACGATCATAGATAGTAATTTGCGCTGTCGACAACAATATAGTGGATTGCGTACATCGCTTGAGATAGCCACTAGAAGCGGTTGCGCTCGGCACTGGCACAGCGATGGATGTGTGCAGCGAGGAGACGTTGCCGCTCTGTGCACTATCGGGCGGCGGCGGCGCACGAGGCGGGCCGGCGGCGCTCACGCCACAAATGGGCGAAGTCCGAGCGCTGACTGAGGGTGCGCCTGGCGCGGGTTCGGTTCCCGACGCAGGCAAATTTACATAACGTCGCGCTTGCGAAATGGATTGAGAATTTGACTCATTGAAATGTAACAACGAATGATGTTTTGAGTTACAATTACGACATCTAAAATTAGACTTACACCCTCGCGATTTATGATATAAACTAAGGCAGTTAATACAAGCGCCATGATCCTTTACGCATTTAAAGCGTGCTGAAGGCGCTAATTGATTAAACGTAGGACACTTAAAGAGATGATTATGTGCGAAATTATCACAAAGACATTTTATGTTATTGGGTGTTGAAACTGACGTGTAAGTCTGCGGGTTAGGTACGTGACTACGGGGTTTACCTTTACTATAATTATTATTACGCGAAACACTGGGAGCGACGTAATTAATTTGCGTGTTAGTATATATTTTAAACTGACTACGAATAAAATCGGATAAATTAATAAATGTAGGCATTTCTACATCGCGATATCGCTCCTCAAATGCATGGACCGTCTCGGCGTCCAGTCTTCGCAAAGCGAGATGCAGCAGCATAAAGTCTGACAGATCATCTAGGTGCAGGTTTTTTAATGCACTAGCAGCAGTTATGAACTGTTCTAAGAAGCTTTGGAATTTAGACGCAGAGGCGGGACCAGTGCTCTTGAAGTTAATCATTTGATCTAAATAAGTAGATGCGAGTGTTCGAGTGTCTTGGTACCTATCAATAAGACATTGTAATATAGTGTCATAATTTTCTGCGCACGGTGTAATACCTGAGAACACGTGTTTAGCCTTAGTCGAGAGTTTACTCACTAAGTAGTACAGCCTATCGTCATCTGTTAACAACGGATTCTCATGTACCATAGACTTAAATCCTGCGTAAAATAGGGGCCAGTTTCGTATGTCACCGTCAAACGCCATAATTTCGAGTGACGGCAAGGATGGTTTTTTATGTTTTATACCGCTGTGGTTGGAAACTGTGTCCACCCTCGAAGGCTTGGAATCAACACGAGATAATACGCGCTTAATATAATATTTTGAATAACAACAAAATTGTTATTATGTGTTGAAAGAAAAACACACAGCGTCGATATGAAGATGTTTTTGTGACTTACCCACTTCCTGCAATGTTGGTACTATACCTGTTTGTCACCGGTGGTGGGGTGACAATTTCTTTGACGTTTGAATGCCTATAAATTGTCAGCACTTTCCCAAGTTTGTCATAGTGTCTTCACCAGGAAGATATTCCTGCGACGCTGTGTGTTTTTCTTTCAACACATAATAACAATTTTGTTGTTATTCAAAATATTATATTATGTGTTTACTAAAAACACACAGCGTCGATATGAAGACTTGTTTGATATCTGCTGGTGACAAACACAAAACGCTATGTGAAGAAAAAATTATGTGCATTAACAATTGAGTCAAATATTTAACATAATATTTAACTCTTAATAATGTCTAATCAATCTCACAGTAAATTAAGTATCTTGAAATTCTTAATTCATGAATTAGCACACATCATTTAAATTGTTTAGAGATGCACATAATATCATATAATATGTAGATATGTTAATATTTTAACTCAGGTTGAAAATTATTAAACAGTAATTGTTAACCCTCTGAGGTTCTATCTTTTCTCTGCAGTAAAATTTCCTGAATGTATGTTCAGTTTTCCAATTCCCTCTAGCTAGTATGTCGTTCATGGGATGATTTTCGATTTAGCTAGATGAGGCAACTGGAGATCTGAAGGATCCCTGAGTAGCAGTTATGCCGGAGTCTTTTAACACTAATCACACCCAACCAACAATCATACTTTAAGATGCAGGGTGTGGCTTACCTAATATTGATGGGTTCTCCTTTCTTCTGAAAGAGAAATGAATTGTTTAACCCACCTAACCGGACAGATTTGCTGATCAGGGTGTTTTAGTATTAGCCATCCTGATAGTCTGTGTCTGGCAGAGTCTATTTTAGACCCAAATGCTGGCCCTAGAACTAATCTGTCAACCGAAACACATATGCGAGTTTCCGATATCCTTAGTAAGGTGAGATCATGCACACGTCTCCCAGATGCTAAAAGTAAGATAGCTGCCATACGTACTTTCGATAGTGTGGAACTGTCTAAAGGCCTAGTCAATCAGTCAAAAACCACTTTGGGATCCCAAATTAGTGGTTTGAATTTGATTGGTTGTGATGAAGCTTTCGCCTGAAGGATCTGGTTCACGAGAGATTGTTCGTGTGCTTAGTTCTTGTCTTACCTTACAAATTGTAAATTTGGAAGACTTGTGCACGCAAAATTGTGCTATAAGCAAGCTTTTCTTGTATACCTATGTAGGTGGGCAAGAAATCAAGCTATTTCGTGCAGCTGTGGTTCGCGGCAATTTAATTTGTGTTCATCATTTGAACCATCATCCGGCAATAAACAGTTGTTGCCGGATAATACGTATCCATAGTAGATGTTCTCCAGCTGGAATTAAGTGGCTGTTTTTCGTTTTCAGTCCAGCTATTGATCTGTTCATCCCACCCCCAAGAAGCCAGGCTTATAGAATTAGCTAGTCTACTTGTGTTGGTGGATAACCCGTCGCCGTATCTAATAGATTCTCCAAAGGTATCTCTATAGTTATTGGCGACTCTAGGGCTCGTAATTTTAGATCCGCTAGCCAAAACGACTTCTCCCATCATGGCGCTACAACGATATAACTGCCCTTGGCAGTTTTTGGCTGCGGTAGGATTCGCGGCATGAGATTGGGTGGTGCATATATCCAATCTAGATGAAATTTCCACCTTTGATTAAATGTCTTCGTATACAGACGTATATCCTGACCGCGCCTGTTTTGGCAGACGCAAACAGGTCTGCGTCTGGTGCGCCCCAACGATAAAATAATCGGTTTGTTACCGTGGGCAGCAGATTCTATTCTGATAGCCACTGTCTTCGGGACAGGCGATCGGCTGTGCATGTACCTCTCCGGGAGGTAATGAGCTGAAAGGGTTATGTTTCGCCTATGTCAGCCTCAACAACTTGAAGGTCAGGGCTAGAAGGCCCAGGGAATGTGTCCCCTTCATACCTTATATAAAAGACGAGCGTTCGGTTATCTGACTTGACTAGAATATGAGCATTCTATAAAGAATGCAACCGTCTATTGCTATATACTGCTAATAGCTCTTTCAAGTTCAAGTACCAACGCATTTGTTCGTAGTCCAGATGCCGGACATTAGCATCGCGTTAATTGGTGCTCCCCAACCTGCGTCCGCCGCATTGGTTGTTAGGAAGTGAGAATATGATCTCTTGTGCAACATTGACTTGGCCTCTACTTCCTGTCACCATCAACTTAGATCTTGTTTTATAATTTGTGGTATCAAACGAATTACCTTCTGGTCTTGTTTGAACCGTTTTAGAAACATCTAAGCATGTCGACAGTGCAGACGACCCTTCGGCACACCAAAATTGGCGAAATTTTATTGCCCTAGCAGCTTTTCAGTTTCTTTAAATGTGCTTTGTCTATTCTCCTTGTTAACGCATTTTTATTATTATTATTTGTTATATTCTCTCTTTGGATAGTGCTATTATCTATTATAATCTGTTCCTGCACTGGTGCCAGAACAGATTTTGGATAGTTTAATTGCCACCCCAGAGATTTCAAGAGCCTCTATAACTTCCGAAGTCTGAGAGGTTAAATTGAATTGGCCCTGATGGGCCAAGAGTAAGTCGTCTAGGTAGACGAAAACTCGATATCCTTTGATACGAAGGACCTCCGCGATCCAGAAAACTCGATATCCTTTGATACTAAGGACCTCCGCGATCCAGAAAACTCGATATCATTTGATACTAAGGACCTCCGCGATCCAGAAAACTCGATATCCTTTGATACGAAGGACCTCCGCGATCCAGAAAACTCGATATCATTTGATACGAAGGACCTCCGCGATCCAGAAAACTCGATATCATTTGATACGAAGGACCTCCGCGATCCAGAAAACTCGATATCATTTGATACTAAGGACCTCCGCGATCCAGAAAACTCGATATCATTTGATACTAAGGACCTCCGCGATCCAGAAAACTCGATATAATTTGATACGAAGGACCTCCGCGATCCAGAAAACTCGATATCATTTGATACGAAGGACCTCCGCGATCCAGAAAACTCGATATCCTTTGATATGAAGGACCTCTGCGATCCAGAAAACTCGATATCCTTTGATACGAAGGACCTCCGCGATCCAATACGTCAAAGCTGCGAATGTACGCAGGACAGATGCCAGACCAAAAGGCAGGACTTATATTTGTAATAACTCGTCCCGATAATAAAGTTAAAGGCAACGAGGAAGGGACATGGCTATTGGCACTTGAAAAAGATATTGGAAATGTCTATATTCACCATCTAGTCCAGAGCTTGCAAGAGCTCTGGTGCAGAGGTGTCAGTAATAAGATGGAAACCATTCACATGGATATACCTGTTTAATCTCCGAAGATCAAAGACAAATCGGAATCCACCGCCGTGTTTCGAAATGATAAGCATTCTTGAAAGATAACTTAGAACAGTTCGGTCTGGTCTTTGCTTATTATCTTTCTTAAACTCCTTAGATCTGTCATTTTTCGGAGCTGAGCTGTTGTCCTGAGCGGATTTTAAGGTACCGGCTCACGATTTGAAGTGTTAAGGTATGTCGGCATATTAAGCCACACACCTATGTCCCCCAATGACTATTAATGACGATAAAGCATCCTTAAACAGATGTTCAACAGTCTGAGGTACCCTTTTTAATGTAGCTTGGAGGTTCTTATTATAAACGTTTGTTATGAGCCGATCTCTCCGCACTTATATACCGATATACTTCGCTCTCTTATCACACGTCACTAGAAAGATTTGATTAATCTTTTTAAAGTGCTGTGAATGAAGGCCAACCATCTTACTAATAAATTTCCGGACGTTAATTTGAAGGGCACGGTATTAGCCTAATTTATACGTTGCAGGTTCTGTTTTAAAATCTCCTCTTGTTACAAGACATCATTAGTAAAACCTGCTAGCATGCGCTCTATAGTGAGTAAATAGTCTTTGCCCTTGTTTAAGTGACAGAGTTCATTATTCACATTCAAATCAGTAAAGCCTGGAGTTGCAAGAAGGCTTTGCAATGCTCTTGCATATTTCACCTCCTTCCAATTATTAGTGCTAATATGCTGGAGTTCTATTACCTCAGCAATTCGATTTAACGAAGCCCAAACAGATTTACTTGAATCTGTAACCGTTTCATATTCACCCAGATCCAGATTACAAGTGTTTGAATTCACCAGGAACTCCTCCGCGGAGCCTGACAATATGCCGGTATTTAAACGGGCCGTTCAAACAGGATCAAGATGTTAGCATATTATGCGAATGAAACTAACGATAATTTGTTATCTGGCTTACCTGATTCATAAGCGCGTCTATGTGAGGGTCAGAATTCTCGTAATTCTGACCAGATTTTCTCGCTCTCTTGTGAGGAGGACGTGAAGATTCCTCCTCAGATTCCGAGTCGGTATCTATAGTGCAAGCACTGTTGATACTCCTTTCAATATGTAAGAACTAAATCAACATTTCGGAAACAAAGCAACTCGGCACGAAATACGCGAGCGAGAAAATAGTCGACTGTTCCGCAGGAAATCACAAAACGCTATGTCAAACTTGGGAAAGTGCTGACAATTTATAGGCATTCAAACGTCAAAGAAATTGTCACCCCACCACCGGTGACAAACAGGTATAGTACCAACATTGCAGGAAGTGGGTAAGTCACAAAAACATCTTCATATCGACGCTGTGTGTTTTTAGTAAACACATAATACGACAATATAAATCCTCAAACGAGATTAAGGACTGAAAATCAGGCTTACTAGTAGGATCAGTCTTAAGTAAAACGCGATTGTATTCATCGAGGATTTCCCTAAATTGAGACCTAGTGTCGTCAATCGTCGCGACTGAACTAAGAAAGGTTTCCAGACATTCCTGACTAGTATCAACCCTTTGCGAATTCTCGAACACATTTTGAATGATTTCAAAATATGTATTTCGTTTGCATTCTAATAACATAAGTTCACTATTTTGTATAGGTGACTCGGTGTCTATTCGTTTCGAACGCGACATTTTACCGCGATATTATACACCGATATAACTAATTAAGTAACTATAGGCACAACAGGTGTGCGCGGCGAATATTATAATACTTATAGTTATGAATACAATGATTTACTATGCGTGCGGAGTGTTACTTAAAACTGAGCGTTCGCAAACGAAATACTTTTTTAAGATTTACCCTCTATGTATAGAAATAAAAGATAAATAGGTATTTTAATGAATTAGCGTTTTTGTTTTAACAATGATATTTAAATGAGTTATGTAACCCCTTTAAGACCAAGGTTGAAAACAACTAAGCGAGAAGAGTAGGTACCTAGGCAGGTACTTACGGAATATACTAAATGCGGAGGGGGGCAAATCTAGACGAATCTAGGCCCTAATTAATAAGCGGCGTAGTCCGATGACCAAATATTAATCCGTCTCGTATGGACCAAAAATGGAGGCGCCACGTAATGGGCCTCCGAAATAAAAAGGGGAAAAGAGAAGGAGCGGGGGAATTAAATGGGACAGTCGAAACTGTCCCGGCCGAGTCCTAAGGCTCGGTGCGTTGGGCCAACAATGACCCTGGCGTTTGTGGACTGTATTTTAGGGATCCCCTTCGGAGGGGCTGGTTCGCGGAGGAGTAGTTTGGTTGGCGGTATAAGGTAATTATATGCACGCCTTACCTTGACGATTCTGCATCAGGCGGCGCACGCGGTCCCGGCGATGGCGTCGCTGTAGATATACGACGCGCACGCAAAAGGGCTTGATTCACACACGAAATAACGTCACCAACACCAAGCACGAGCATTCAGCAGTTCAATTAGCGTTACATGTGCTTTTTATGCGAGTTATGCACCAAATTAAAGCGGATTAGCGAATCATTAGACAGCCATTAATGTGGCTGCGGCGGCGGCGTTTACGGAAGTGTCGTGTGGCACTCGCGCCGCTTGTTCGGCGCGGTGCGCGCGAGACACAGATAGGTAGGCGTGCAAGTGTAAGGGAGAAAGAGGTGCGGAAAAGGGAACTAAGGACAAGGATTAGGCTGCCAACCAATAATTGCGTTTTATTGTTAAATGTGGAATCATTATGGCGGAACCAACCACTATATAGGTAAAGGGTTTTAATTTAATTTTAATTACTATACTAAACCATGTAATGTTGAATATTTTTAAATTTTTATAAAAAAAAACATTATCACTATACTATTAAACACTTGACCGTTATTTGAAGCTTACTAGATTGAGATAGGCACTTCCTGTTTTCCGTTTCCTCTACCTTCCTTTTCATTTTATCTATCTGTCTCGCTCGCACATCCGTTCTCCCACCAGGCCACCGCCCCACCAAAGGGGTGCTCAGTGGTGGTCGGTGTTCTAGGAATCATTGGCGTCAAGTTTTCCGTTGAGTGCAGTCGTCTACTAAAACACGGTGCAGTTTCAATATACAAAGTGAAATAAGTAATAAAAGTGTTTACTGCAGTGTTTTAGTGACTTCTTTCGGTCTAAACCGTAAGTAAGAAAACTTGCATAAATTATACCTTTCCTTATACTTTTTCATATATTACTATTTTAAAAAAAGAAATAATTATAACGGTGTTACCGTTCGTTTTCAAATATATTATTTTATTCTTTAGGAAAAGTGCTGTACTACTAAGTACTAGTACTCACTAGTCTTTGATTAAGATGGATCTTTGGTAGTATAGTGGTCAGTATCCCTGCGCGGGAAACCGGGGTTCGATTCCCGCCGGAGAACCACATTGCGTCGTCATTAAACAAAGAGTAGGTCGTCCTTTCCTAGTGACGATAGTAGTTATAATACTGATTCCAACGATCCAAGATCCTCGTCAGCACCGCTATAGTAGAGAACGGCGGGGTAAAACTAATTCAATCGCTTTTATGTCTGTAATACAGGCTGCCCTAGCAGCAGCCAGAAATACCTACTTGTTGTAGCCCAACAGGAGTTGATTAACACTGATGAGGACATATTATTGGATCAGGATTGTAGATTATTATATTATGATTATGAGCCGGACGGCGTACAATCTAGCGACCTTAATTAATTTAAGTTTGAAATTCAGGTTAAATTAAAGGATCCTTCTAGCTTCTGAAGAATCCTGAATGTTACTTTAAGCTGCTAAAATTTTAGCATTCCGACAAATGTGAGTGGTCTGAGGTTAAGTACGTAGAGGCGCAAATCATATAATACACAACGGTATTTAGCTTATGCTGATAAAGCTTACGGTGCTCTGACAATTTGCATACTTAAGCAACAAGAAGTCTTACAGATTAAGAATTTAGAATTTGACTGATCTCATCACATGGTCTCGTCACTCCGACAATATAGTACCAGAGCAGTTACATAACAAGATAGTTGAGCTATTTTCGGAAGGGGAATATCAAAAGGTTCCTTCCGACTTCCTACAACTGATCTTTGACCACCATACACATTATTCTTAGAAAGGGTAAATAAAGACAATCACTACCCCTCGCAGGGGTCGGTAAATTGTTTCAGTGCCCTCGCAGGGTGCGTTTCATGCATGTTGTACAACGCCATGCACACAACTCTCGTAGAGTTGTGGTCGTAGAAATGGAGGTTTTATAAAGAGGTTTTTACCTCCAAATAAAGGCAGTGGCTATAAACCTGTTTCACAAACACTGGGTTAATATTACCAATCACTACCCCTCGCAGGGGTCGGTAAATTGTTCAGTGCCCTCGCAGGGTGCGTTTCATGCATGTTGTACAACGCCATGCACACAACTCTCGTAGAGTTGTGGTCGTAGAAATGGAGGTTTTATAAAGAGGTTTTTACCTCCAAATAAAGGCAGTGGCTATAAACCTGTTTCGCAAACAGTGGGTTAATATTACCAATCACAACCCCTCGCAGGAGTAAGCAAAATTATTTTTTTCTCGTACCCTCGTAGGGTGCACATCATGCATGTTATACTGCGCCATGCACACACTCCTGCAGAGTTGTAGTCATAACCACTCCACTTTTATCTGTAAACATTACCGACGCCCACAAGGTAACGGTAATAACAATAGTGGTCAATGTGGTGATAGACATAATACACATGGATTCATTTGTCCACGTGGTGGTAAACAGTGACAAGAGCCGGTCAAGAATACTAAGAAGCCCAACACGGCCCACGACTACCAAGCGGTAAAAGAGAGGGGTTTCTGCCTACTTCAAAGCGGGCCAGTTGAAGTGTTTTGTCGATCGATGGAAGTAGCTGGGAGCGTCAGACACCTTGCTGCGCATAATAACAGGCTATCGCATACCTTTTCTGAAAAAAAAAAAAAAAAAAAACCCCTTTTGCTCTACCTAATTTACGGAAGCCATTTGTAACAGTGGAATCTCTAGAAATGTGTGCATTTATTACGGAGATGTTATTTAAAAGTGTTCTGATGGTTGTCACTGGTCTCCAACCTTTACATCGACAATGTCTCTGATTCCCAAGAACGAGGGCAGTAATCGACAAATTGTCAATGTTAAACAATTGTGTTTACACGGAACCCTTCAGGTTGATAAACATATGTAGTGTCTCAGACTTCCTATAACCAGGCGACTGGCTTTGTAAAGTAGATCTTTCCCAGGCCTATTTCTACCAGCCTATCTCCCTATCACGTTGGGGTTTCTGCGATTTATTTACCGCGGAAATGACTGAAAATGACCTGCCTGCCGTTTGGACTCTGCAGCCAAAGGTTTTGCGTCTTTAATCAATGGGTGGCACACACCTTAAGACTTGAACGTGTTCGAATACTTGTTTCTTTCCAAAGTATGCTATTCAATTAAGATTTGCAAATTCTTCGAGTCCACACCCAAAAGTGTTAGACCGTTTACATTTATTAGGTTGGCGAACGAATTCACAAAAGTTAGTCACGTCCACCTGCAAAAGTCTTATATTTCTATGAGTTTTGTGGTATCCATGGTTGAACAAGCAATCATTGCCACCGGAAAAGATCTTCCTCGTAACACAAAAAGTACTGGATTTACTGCGAAAGGCCACGATATCAGTAAAGCAACTACATAGTCTGGTTGGGCTTCTAAAATTTGCCAGTGTTAACTGTCCCTCAGAGCAGGCTTAATTTTCGAAACATTCGTATCTTTTTGAACAAACTCTTTAAATAAGCTCCTGGCTGTACCTATGTTCTAACCATGGAGGTGCGCGAGTTATTAAAATGGTGGCATCCAAATTGCCATGTGTCTTCTCGGTTCCATTATCAACCACCGTTGACCACATAATTTTCCGCCAGAGGCACCTCAGGTATAGCGTGGGGAGCTCAGCTCGACAGCCGCCCAATGTCGGGCTTATGGATCAAACAAGAACGACATCTCCATTGCAATCAATGCGCTGCTCACAATACTGAAGGTCATAAGTTAACAATATCTGAGCGTACCCAAGGTTCTAGTACAATGCGACAACAAGACGTAGCATTATTGTGAAACGAGGGGGGGGGGGGGACCAAGTCTTACCCTTAGACCCTCGATTCAGTTAATCAAAGAACTGTTTCATATTCTGGACAACTTCCAGATCATTCTCGAAATTTAATACATTCCAGGAATGTACAACAGTCACGCAGACCAATTGTCGCCTTGTCGACGTGCCCCAGGCTGGCATCTATTTCAGTGTACAGAAAATATCGAAAAGTTTGGGCTTTTCCGTGATCTATTTGCGTCAGAACGAGCGAAGGTGGTAAGCAACTATGTATCTTTGCACCTGAACGACGTTCGCGCGATTTACCACGATGCATTCTCCAGAAACTGGATTTACCCACGAGTCTGACTATTTCCATCCCTAGTGTTACAGCACCTCAATTCAGAATCTGATATTGTCCTCCTGGTTATACCGAGGTGGGACAGAGTATTCTGGAGATAAGACCCAAGAACCCGAGCGCTGGCGCCCCGGATCACGATCAAGGAACCTTAGTTACACCTGATAGACAGTGACCGACTTCCCACCCCCCCAAAATTCAAGCGATGACATTGAAAGTATGGAAATGTGGGGGTAGTCATGTAATTTATTCCTTCAACGCCCGCGATGGACACCGGTGTCCATTAATATAAGGAAATTAGCTTATAGCTATATATAAGCGGGCGTTGACGGGTAGATTAAAGTTCAAATAGAACTTTTATAATCTTCTGGCGTCCTTCTACCAAAAAGATAATATGAAGTTGTATGGTCTCGAGGGCTGAACTGAACTAAAAAAAAAAAAAACATAAAGTAGAGCCTTTAGAACCCACGGGTCGAAGTTTAGCACGTTTTGTTGTAAATGGATTTGCTTACAACATTATTTTGTTACACAAGTCTGCATTCTGCACGCTGAATTATTATAACAATGGTGGTAGTCTAAATTCGCACGCCTTCGTCCAACATATCCTGAACTCTAATCTATGATATGGAACGTAGATAAGTTAGTAACGCTTTTGAATAGTCTTGACAATGAAAATGCTGTATTTGCGACACGCAGACAACTACAACGCTATTACTTCTTTGCTCCGGCAGAAGAGTTCACGATTTGACATTGTTTGCAGTCTAATCCAAACAATTGTCTGTAGATTGTAAAAATTTGATCCTATGGCCCATGTATGGCTCAATAGCAGATACTGCTACTTATAGACAATCAGGCGCGAAATTGTCTCCTAACCTAACTAAGAACAAGAATATGGACCCAGTATTCTGGGTAAAACGTAGGTATTATATTTATTTTGGAAGAAAAGCGTAGATTGGGAAACTGTACTAATTTATTTATTAATATTAGAGGTTCACCAAAGCGTGTCTCCCGTACAGTTATAGCCGGCTAGGTAAAATCCATATTGTTAGAAACGGAGTAGTGAATTCTTTAGGGAGCATACGATCGGCTTCCAAAAACTGGATTCATAATTTGTCCTTCAGATGAGATTCTTGCAAAGGTCTCTACTGGAGACCACAAAATACATTCACCCGTTTCTAACGTAAGGAAGTAATATCTAAAAATAATAGTAGCTGTGAAATCGTTAATTTGTTTAAAGCAGCTGATTAAATTCGAGTATATGTCTGTATAGGTACTAGTAACATTTTATACATACGAATATCATAGTCCATACAATACCATTTTGGATGCGTATTTACATTTGTAAGTAATCCTTGTTCTCGCACATATGGATTATTAAACTAATCTAATGTATACTTGGCATAACATATTTTCTTTCAAAATAGGATCATCATCAATATTTCATCACATTGGCGTCATGCCCCACCAGGCGATAACAGACACGTCTCAATCTAGTAAGCTTCAAATAACGGTCAAGTGTTTAATAGAGGTGTTTTACCTGAAAATAAAACACATATTAAATACTTACCTTATTTGAAGCTTACATTTCAATTTCTGCCTGGTAGATTATCGACTCAATGATTCCTAGAACACCGACCACCACTGAGCACCCCTTTGGTGGGGCGGTGGCCTGGTGGGAGAACGGATGTGCGAGCGAGACAGATAGATAAAATGAAAAGGAAGGTAGAGGAAACGGAAAACAGGAAGTGCCTATCTCAATCTAGTAAGCTTCAAATAAGGTAAGTATTTAATATGTGTTTTATTTTCAGGTAAAACACCTCTATTATAAAACTGTGTACCACGGCGTACGAGACCGCCCAGAGCACAGTGACACTCAATATAAACATTTATAACATAATACTGTGTACCACGGCGTACAAGACCGCCCAGAGCACAGTGTCATTCAATATAAACATTTATAACATAACACTGTGTACCACGGCGTACGAGACGCCCACAGCACAGTGTCATTCAATATAAAAAAATATAACATAACACTGTGTACCACGGCGTACGAGACCGCCCAGAGCACAGTGTCATTCAATATAAACATTTATAACATAACACTGTGTACCACGGCGTACGAGACGCCCAGAGCACAGTGTCATTCAATATAAAAAAATATAACATAACACTGTGTACCACGGCGTACGAGACCGCCCAGAGCACAGTGTCATTCAATATAAACATTTATAACATAACACTGTGTACCACGGCGTACGAGACCGCCCAGAGCACAGTGTCATTCAATATAAAAATTTATAACATAACACTGTGTACCACGGCGTACGAGACCGCCCAGAGCACAGTGTCATTCAATATAAAAATTTATAACATAACACTGTGTACCACGGCGTACGAGACCGCCCAGAGCACAGTGTCATTCAATATAAACATTTATAACATAACACTGTGTACCACGGCGTACGAGACCGCCCAGAGCACAGTGTCATTCAATATAACCATTTATAACATAACACTGTGTACCACGGCGTACGAGACCGCCCAGAGCACAGTGTCATTCAACACAAATATAATTATATTTGTAGTGTATCTTATGCACTGCAAAGTAACACATTGATGAAGTATCTCAAAGTTGTCTAAGTTCCATATTTTAATATAAGGCATTGCTTATAGATGCGTATCTCAATTTTACAAACAAAGGCTAGTGAGGCATACTGATAGGCAGAGCGCGCACTGCCTATCAGTATGGCCGTGTCGGCGCAAATACGCCTTTTAATCATAATATTATTGTTAAAATAATAGTTTAAAGATTTATTACTTATAACCAATTACTGATTTATATTGTCATGTGAATTTAAGAATAACCAGATGCATATAATAAAGTAAACAATTAGGTACTGTTGACTTCCGCAACAGGAAGTCTGGAATCACTATAAATTAATAACTCTTTTTGATACTAATTATTAACATTGTAATAAAACCTATAATTAAAGGTACAAATTTAGATGCAAAGTAATGTTTTCATTATCAGGCTGTTTTAGTTTGAGCTTGTAATTTGTTTGAATGTAAGCATCCGGTCTATATAAGAATACTTTAAAATAACTACTAAAATTGTAATAATTGTTATTTATTAAATAAAGATTTATCACATTGTTTATAAAGTAGAAAGTTAATGTTTTGTAAAGTTTCTACAAATGCCACAATTTCCGTTGTATATTAAAAACATGGCGATGATATTGCGTTGCTAGCGTAACGGTAATATCTGTTGGTTTTGTAGAAGCTAAAAATACTATAAAGTGTACGGATCGCTTGGTAGAGTCTTTCCGTAGTATTATAATGCTCTTTGGTAGTGTCGAATAGAGCGGACGACTAATAAGTTAAGTACCTAGGGTTCCTCATTTATTTTTATAAGAATACCAATTGTAATATTATTTGTCTTGTTCGGTTTATGCTGGTGTGGATAAATTTGTGATAAAAATATAAGTGCAAGTTATTGTAAAGTAAACTGTTTCAGTGGTATAAATAATAAAATGTGCTCACATAAAATAAACTGTGACGTCAGTTATGCTGGCGTCACCATTTCTAAAAGCACCTGTGTTCATGTTTCTGTCATATATGTAATAATTTATTTTTATTTTTTATTTTATTTTTATTTATTCGGAAAACTAACAGTGACTATTAACATCTATTATATAAACTTCAAATTATAAAAACTAGCACCATTTTAACGTTTTCACATATATGTTGCTCTATAGAACTTATTCGTTAACTAAAATAAACTAAGATAACAAGTACAAATAACATAGTGAATACATTTACAATAACATAGTGAATACATTTACAATAGTAGTAGAGAACGTCTTTCCTACTAAATAATACTAATTGTTATCGAACCAGTGCTTATGTAGAAGAGATTTAAATATGTGTGGTTTAGTTGAAAAAAGATCAAGTTCTGCGAAGTCAACCATTTTATTAAATTCTTTTGCAGTTCTATTCAAATAGGAGTTTTCTCTATAGTTGGAAGAGCAATGGGATGCGATTAAAATCGTTGGGTGTCGTTGTGACCTAGTAGGAATAGCTAAATTTATTTTAGAAAGTAGATACGAAGAATCTACATAGGATTGTGCTATTTTCACCAGAAATATAATGTCTGCAATTCTTCGTCTCTCTTGAAGAGGAAGCATATGATGTCTCTTGCACCTCTCTTCATAATGTATGTCGTGTTTATTGCATTTGTACTGTACAAATCTTAAAAATCTACGTTGAATTGATTCTAACCTATTTATATATATATTGTATTGGGGATTCCATATCTGGGAACAATACTCAAGGATGCTACGCACAAAGGAGCAATAAAGAATTTTGAATACCTTAATACTAGTAAATTGGGAGCAGCTTCTTAAGACAACTCCCATCGCTCTATTAGCTTTATTGGAAATTTGATCGATGTGTTTGCTGTATGTAAGTTTTGAGTCGTGAATTACTCCTAGATCGCGAACTTCATCCACTCTTTTGAGTTGCGATCCGTTGATATATTTATATACATACTGCTAGTCTTTTTGACGAATAAGATATTTGTAGGTGGAAATTACATTCGCAAAATTATGTTTAGAGAATATGTATAGGAATGTAGGTAGTAATGGGTTAGGTCAGGTACAATAAGTACACACAACTGTTGGTATCTTAATCTTTTATATTTCAGCACTTTACACTTTATACAGTTTGCACTTCTTGCTATGTTCCCTGTCTGTTCACTACTGCCCTGCTAAAGTGGAGTCTGTCATATTTAAGTGTCCCCACTCTTGTTCCCCACCGCTGTGAAGTCAGCTAATATCCTAATATCCGGTGGCGCCGTTGTAGCTCTCATTATAAATTATATTGTGTAAATATTATCTAAATTAATCAAAAATTATACATACAATTAAAATAATCATTAAAATAACATAGGAGAATTATAACAACAATAACAGTTCTGTATATCCGGTACGTCACTTAACAACAAAACAAATACCAAACGCGGTATACCCAACAGTAGGTAATAGGTATCGTAATTATAATTTTGATGTTAATGTAGTTCATGTAACAATTAAGTAGGTAATAGGTATGTTAACGATTGTTGATTTAGAATTATGACTAATCTGTGTCTTAGTTTTTGTTTTCCGTTACATTGACCTACCGAGAACACCGTGCGATATGTTAACTGGGGCAATTTTTACTTCGGGTTACCTTTCGAAAAATTTCACCCTTCGCCACTGGTGGCCGGGGTTAGCACCCGCGACGACGATGGTGGTGCGCACGTGGCGGGGTCAGCACTCCGCACCAACGGTTTCAAACCAGAAAATTGAATTAGCATTCGTTGAAACTCGTGTTTTCTGGGCAAAATCGATGTTAACAAAAATACTATGTATGGATTCAACTATAGACGGGTTCAATTAATATTTTATCTGTTTAAAATCAAAACAAACAAATATTGTACTCCCTAAATGTTTGCCGCGTGAAAGGAGATAGGTAAAGAATTATCTGATGCAACGAAAGACTGTTTTATGGATGTAGATAGCGAAACACTAAACAGTTTTTATAAGACGCTTACTTCTAGATTCACAATATTTCTAATATATTTCTAAGGATCAAAGGTTAATTTAGAAAAGGAGAAGTATTTAAATGGCGTAAGAAGTTTCCTTTTATCTAAGTAATAATTTGGGAAAGACAAACATTAATTTATTAATCTTCTTTCCCGTTTCACAATAATTTGCCATCGGCTAGAAAAAATACAACCAGAGTTACAATTTCCAAAAATATTTCAACACATTATGTGGAGTCTATAAAATTCTTACAAAACAAGCTACGTAGCATCAATTCTATGCAACACAGCGCTACGAGCTACGATCGCTGTAGAAAAGTGCTACGAAATATTAGACAGTTTCGTTTACCATAATTTTTTTACATAGTAAGTCTTTTGCTTTGATTCCTAATAGAGAACGTGCACGTCGTAAGCTCTGCCATCTGTTGGCGCAATCTGAATATTGTTCATAATGTATTGCTGTATAATTATCTGGATGCTCCAAAACATAAAATAAACAAATCAAATGGTGTAAAATTCTATTACGTTCCTAAGAATAGTACCTAAATACTTTCATTGAATGGTTATGTGAAAATCGATAAAAATAATAAAAGTTATATAAATAAATATATAAGTATGAGTTCCAAAAGCATTTAGAAATGTCTTATTACGTAATTTATAAAAATAAAGTACTTTTGAAGATAATATTTAATATAAACAAATCTATAATTAAGGGAACATAGGTAACCTCCTAATTTTGTTTCAATAACATCAAAATATCTAGCTCCCATCTAAAAAAAGCATATTCTGGGTTTTTATATATATTTTTTATATTATTTGTAATTTGTTTGTGTCATGGTGTTGTGTGAATACATGTTTTTTTATTGTATTGTAATATATAAATAAATTATAGGTTTGTAAATATTCTTTTTTTATGCACGTGTGGCTCTTGTGTCGATTTTGTGCTGCCACCTATAGTTCGTGCACGTTCCCTATATGTCTTTTACGGCTTAATCATAAAAGAATATAAAAAGTTATAGGGGATGGTTACAGTTCTTAGTATAACAAAATAATTTTACATGATAAAGTTAAAAAAGTAATATAAAATACATAATAGTATATTCGATCTTATCATTCCCCCCGACCACTGTGGTCACAAAACATGTATAGCTACTACCTATTAAACTTCATGACGTCAAATGAACACGACTCGCAGAATTAAACTCTAGACCGTTCGCAAACTCCCAACTTAACAAACCCGAACTTACTATCAAGCTCATAAATCCATCAGCGCATTTAGCCACATCCATATAAGCAACAACAAAAATAGAAACAAAGCCACGACAAATCAGAAAGAGACCGTGATGACCGCCCGCAGCGCTTCGAAGTCGCAACAATATGGACCAAAGTGGGTCAATGGTGCGGCCTGGTCGATACCTATTCAAGGTCGAGCATTCCGCACGGTATATTGCATCCACGAGTAAGACTTGTACGTAACTCGTAAGGATGTGGCACTGATGACATGGCAATGTAGGCTGATATCAGACATATCTTCTAAAATAGACTAAAATGACAATAAATTTAAAATAATGGAACACCACCGCCTGATGTTACAAGAAATATAAAATCGTGTACAAGTACTAAGTGTAAAGTGCTAAATAAGTATCTTCTTAAAATTGTTCAACTTGTAGAGTGTAAGAACTAGACAAATATTAATATTTTATAGGTCTAATGCAAGGGTCCGTAGCTAAGACGCCTTTCTACAATCGTTAAAGCTATTAGAAAACAAAAAATATATGGGAATGAGTAATGACATATCACATACCCTAGCGATAGACTTATCAACTGGATATGTCATGCTCATACATTAGTTTCTTTTCAACAATTTCGACAATCATTAATGCTATTTGAAAACAACAAAATGTATGGAAATGACGTATGTTAGCGATAGACTTATCGACGGATTTATCATTCCCATATTTTTTTTTTGTTTTCTATTTGCGTTATCGATTATAGAAAGACGTGGCTACAACCCCAGGTTATGTAAGGAAAACTTTCATATTACCTTTCTGTGGTAAGCAGTTTCCACAAATACATAACACTGAGCTCTAAAGGCGTCGCCTGTTGAAAAGATTGCTTGGTCGTAATTGCACGGATTTGAGCGAAGTTTGGTCGGATAGATAGATAGCTTCTGTATTAGCATATAGAGTATTTTCATCCTCGAAAAATGTAAAACACCGATAAAATTGAGATATACGTTGAATATAGCGTCTAACTTCTTCTTGTAACGTATTTTATTGTTGTTATGTAAAAAGTCAACTAGTTTATTTTTACGCAGTGGGTTCTGAAGTTCTAGCCTTTTCATGATATTTTAATGGACATTAACTGATAAAAACAAATGACAATTCCAATTTTCAATCTTAATTTATTTGTAATGTAAGATGTCAAAACACGAAAATATCGACTACCTCGGTGGCGTAGTTGTATTACGGTACGACTGCAAGGCTGAGGTCTCGGGTTCCATCCCCGGGTCGGGCAAAGTGATATTGGATTTTTCTATTCAGTATCAGCCTGGAGTCTGGAATTTGTGCCCGATATGGCGATAGGCTCGCCCCCTATCACATTATGGGACGGAATACGCTTGGCGAAAAGTGGGTGCACTAGTTGCGTCTCTGCCTACCCCTTCGGGGACAAAAAGCGTGACCATGCGAAAATATCGAAAAGTTTTTTAAAAATCGTATTACAATGGATACCAACAACATTATTTAACCCAAGCTCTCTACAAACACAATATTTATTATTTAAACAAATTATTTTAACGCGATTATTAAAGAAAAGAAGATAGCTTGTCTCAAAAAATGACGAGACGAGCATGCCGTTCGCCTGATAGTAAGCGAAGCGACCACCCATAAACAGTAGCAACACCATCCAGCACCTTGAGTTACAAAGTACTGTGTGGCATTCCACTGCGCTCGTCATCCTGAGACATAAGATGTTAAGTCTCATTATGTCCAGTAATTACACTGGCTACAATTTCCTTCAAACCGAAACACAATAGTGCATGCATACTGCTGATTTGCTGCGGAGTCTGGAATTTTGTGCCCGATATGGCGATAGGCCCGCCCCTTATCACATCATAGGACAGAATACGCACGGCGAAAAGTGGGTGCACTAGTTGCGCCTCTGCCTACCCCTTCGGGGATAAAAGGCGTGAGTGTGTGTGTATGTATTTTCCGATGAAGGCTAAAGGCCTTATCCTTGAAGGTGTTTGACCGAACGAAACCTCCGTAGGGATCAGGGGTGACTTTGTACCTCCTATATCATTAACGTACATATAAAAGACTTATTTCTGCCATGGGAAATGTATCGTTATGTTGTAGGCTCTATTATCTAAATTATAATATTATATACATTCGAAATGTCATAAAATTAAACTTATAAATCAGCTAAAATATAAACATTTTGTACACTACCTATCATAGATATTATACACTAGGTAAAGATACGTAAAGTAGCCCATAAACTGCCTAGCAAATAATATTTGTATTAGACCAAAAATACCTACATAAAGAAATCAAGACAAATAAACCCCGCGTATTCCCATAGCAAAGTCTTCGCTATACCAAAACTAATACCTATTTCTGTAAGCCACGGGAGAACTGGAATACATATATCATGCCTTTATGAACCCTTAAGTTATTAAGAGTTATGGCGCATTTACAAACCTTTAGAGCTTGGTAGTACATTAATATTATAAACTCCAGACATTATTATGCACAAGTTTAAGCCTCTGTAGACGTCTTTCGTAAGCCAGCGCGCTGAGGCTGGCAACTTGTTGCGAAGTAACACTACACTATGACACTTTTTATTTTTTATTCTTAATTTATTTCGGGGTTTTTATCCATATGGACATGTCAACCCCATCGGAGCTTATATCAAGACAAGCACAATAGATGTAAACATATTATCTATATACAATAATGTACCTAAGTGCTATGGTTACACAAGTAAATACAAAAACTAATCAATATCAGTCGCCAGGAGGCACAATTTTTTTGCCAATTCAGTATGTGCGCGCATGCTCACGCGTTTTATCCCCGAAGGGGTAGGCAGAGGCGCAACTAGTGCACCCACTTTTCGCCAAGCGTATTCCGTCCCATGATGTGATAGGGGGCGAGCCTATCGCCATATCGGGCACAAATTCCAGACTCCGGACTGATACTGAATAGAAAAATCCAATATCACTTTCCCCTACCCCATTCAGTATGTGGTTTTGCTAAAATAGTTTGGACTATTCCAACATCTAATTTATTTATTTTAAATTCCCTAATCAATAGCTCTCTTTCAGATTTCTTTTTCACACAATCCATCAGCAAATGTTGAACGTCTTCAATTTTGTTACAAGAACTACAATTAGGTGTATCTGACTTCCCCATTAAATGCCGAAACTTTGCCGATGGATAGTGACCAGAGCGCAGTCTAAAAGCCAACTTAATCTAGCCGCTTTTAAGTCCAATACCACTAAACCAAGGTAAACGAGGAGGCTCACATTGTATCGATTTGTACCATATTCCTTTTTCTTTAGACTTTTCTTCAAAATAATCTGTCCAAGTGGCGAAACATTTAATAGGTGCTGTTGTTGCTGAAGTTGTTGAAACAACTTTTTGTTTCGGTGGCGTAGCGTGGTAGGGCGGGGGGCACTTTATAAATAAATATAAAACCTTTTACAAATTGAAACTTTTTGTGACGGAGATGTCACGAATGACTCTTATTTATTGAAATGACTTTTTTTGGTGCCTTGGGGTGGCAAAGGTCATGTCCGCTTTTTGTAGGGGGCTGGGCTTCAAAATCTAACCAGGCCCGAATTTTATGGATATTAAAGGGGCAAAAATATGGATCCTGGATCTATTAAATAAATATTTTTAGACCCCTCCATTTATACCTAACTTTATTTTAAACATTCCTTTAAACTGTAGTTTTTAAGAAAAAATTAATTACATGAATCTCAAAATCGGAGAACTTTAAAATTATACGATTTATTGCAAAGACTTAGTTACTGCCTCGATGGTGTAGTAGTATTACGGTACGACTGCAATGCTGAGGTCTCGGGTTCGATCCCCGGGTCGGGCAAAGTGACATTTGATTTTTCTATTCAGTATCAGCCCTGAGTATGGAATTTGTGCCCGATATGGCAATAGACTCGTCCCCTATCACATCATAGGACGGAATACGTACGGCGAAAAGTGGATGCAACTAGAGGCGGGGATCTGTCTACCCCTTCGGGGATAAAAGGCGTGAGTATGCGTATGCCTAGTTTTTGGGAATACTATTCAAATATATAATATAAAGTGTCTTGGTTACATTGCTGTATTAAAAAACCCCTTGGTTAGAATTTTAAGATCGTTTTTGGACATATCCTTTATAAATTTAAATGGTTATAATACTGTGGTACCTAATTCTGTAATGTCCAATGAAATTTAACTCTCATAGTCGATGTACTTTTAAAGTTCTGTGTTCACGATAAGAAAATTACTTGTGTGCAACATATTACTTATGCTTTTAGAACCAACGGACTAAGCTGTATGTTGTCATTAAAAGATACTTTCGTTCTATTAAATGCGTAATCTAAAAGTAATGATTCAGCTGTTTTCCCCATTCAATTTTTTTTGCCATTGTGGTACATGTACCTACCTACAACAAAACACGCGACCCAGCCTTTTAGACCCTGCGCCGCTGGCATCCGTGAAGGGTCCTTACTACCGCTTCCGCCACAATAACGAGTACCTGAGACCCTCAAAGTTACACAAGACCCTTGGCATGGACCTTGAATAAATTTTAATCCCTTCAGGAAATAAGAACCCTTTGTGAAGTTCGCCCGTTTTAAAACCGATATGAATACATTTATATAGTGGAAGACGACATAATATCACTAAGTATGTAGGCATATAAATGTTAATGAATTAGTAGAGCTAGATTGTTGTTTGTATTCGATTATTTTCATTTTGTGGCGGTTTAATGCAGCGATTGTCCTTTTCCTTCAAGCAACCACTGAATGAAGACAAAGGCATAGGTAGGTACCCGATTAGAATGGCATCTAAATTTCACCGGTAAGTACTTACGTATAATGAAAAAAATTAGGCCATTATAAAGGCCTATCAAGACAGCTATGGGCGTATATAAGGCGGGGAGGGGGGTCCGGACCTCTTAGCTTACAACAAAAATAATCAGTGGACTTAGAATGTGACACGAAGACGCAACTCGTAAAACGATGTCGTTTAATTTTGATGTTTGTGATTGATCGAGAGACCAATACGTCTGTCACTTGTTAGTCTCTCAACCAATCCCAATAAGACGAAACGGAGACGTGACGTGTTTTTTTATCACATTCTAAGCCCACAGGGCCACAAAACCTGTAGGTACACATTATAATGCCTATGTGCACTTCTAACAAACATCCAAACACTAACACAAACTTTCGCATTTATAATAAGACTCGCGTGGAAAAGTTAATCCGGGATAAAAAGTAGCCTATAGCACTCAGGAGAAATTTTCAAAATCGGTCCAGTAGTTCCTGAGATTAGCGCGTTCAAACAAACAAACAAACTCTTCTGCTTTATAATATTAGTATAGATGACTGAAATGATAGGTAATTGAAAATGCGTAAAATAAAATCTTTTAACTTTTTTACTTTTGGTGAGGGGGAGGGAGGTATTTACGTGACTTATTTGTTGAAAGAAGGTTCTTTTGTGTCATGCGGCGGCAAGAACTCACACAACGCCACTGACATTTTGGTATCCTCGGACCCCCCCTATGTGAAAGCTATAGCTACGCCCGTGAAGACAGCGCGGCGTAAGTACCTCCCTATTTTAAAACAGCGACGCGACGAAGCTCGTTTTTGATACGCGCACTCCCTGTGCATTTTTTCAGGGGTTATATTTTTTATGTAAAAGTCAATGATTTATTCCCGACTGCATCGCGTTTACTGTGAGATTAAGTTGCGTTTAAGCGAGTTGACGGCGCATAATATAAAATTGCCGTTTGCTTTAATTAAATGGTCTTCGTTTCTGCGTTAGTAAAAAAATAATACCTAGGTACCAACTAACATATAAAAAAACTCGTTTCTATGGATATTCTCTATGTTCTCAATAATTATCTCTTAATAAAAAATAATACATAATATATGCGTAGGTACCTACTGTTTAACGGCCCCTTTCTAATTTCCATATTCAAACTCAATCCAATTGTTTTATCCGAGATTAATAGTCCTATCCAATTTCGAAACAAACAGCAAACAACTTGAGCCCACTAGCACTTTGGCGCTTGGTAGAGGATTTTTTTTACGTTAGTGTGTAAAAAATGTATGGGAATGACAGGACAAGAATCCTATTGCTAGGATAAGACGTCATTCCCATAAATTTTAAGCTTGCCCATGTTTTTTTTTAAATTTGAACGAAACGCGTAAGCGGCTCGATCCAATGGGCTTAGAAAGGCTATATGGTCGCTGGCATCATCATATCATTTTTCTTCGACACGCTCTTGGTGCCCCGTGGTACGTTCGCAATCGCAACCTCCACGTGGATAC
This sequence comes from Sphinx pinastri, assembly GCA_947568825.1. Lineage (NCBI taxonomy): Eukaryota > Metazoa > Arthropoda > Insecta > Lepidoptera > Sphingidae > Sphinx > Sphinx pinastri. The sequence goes on from OX387615.1 coordinate 4,327,348, forward strand.
CAACATGCCGACCATCAGGCATTTCATACAAATGACCAGCAAACGCTACTTCGATCGGGCGGTGAATCACCCAAATACGTTAGTCCGCAAAGCGTCAATATACACTCCATTCGACCGCGCCAAATGGAGACGGCCGCGTTCAGTCCTAACCGATCCAGAGGACGATATCACTGTATTACTGCCATTCGCAGTAAGAACGAGTTCCTAAAACTCCTACACTCCACACGACCGCAGTTCCATCCTCGCCGCCGAGGACCTCGCCCAGTGCCGGATTAAGCAAGCGCGGGGCCCGTAGCAAATTCTTTCAAAAAGCCCTTGATCTGCTATGGGTTCTTAAGTATAGAGTGGTAAAAATACAATTCAATACTCAATACATTTATTTACTATCTATAGGTTACAATTTTGTAGGTAATGAATAGTGTAGTAAACTACTATAGGCGCTGTTAGGCTCGGACAATTACAAAAAGCCTTCTCAATGGCAATGTCAGGGAATCCCCGGTTAATTTTTCAGTGTTACCAACTTCGATCACAAATAATTTGCATTGGTCGGGTGCCCATTGTACCGACAAGGGATAGGATACCTATCATTAGTTTAAAAAAACACGCGTGAGACTCTCGCGTCTAGAATTTAAACTTCTTTTGTTCTGGAAATAGTTTATTGAATGCATTGCTTTTTATGCATTTGGTAATGATCCTACTATATCAGGATTACGAAAAATTAAATTGGAGGAAATCTCTCTTGAAGTAATAAAAATTTTTTTTAGTCATAACTTCTATAACTCAATATACTTATATTCTAGAAAATAGATTTTTGGTATATGGTTACTAAATTATACTAAAAATAATGTAGACTGTTAACTTTACAAATCAATAGATAATTTTAACAATTTAAATCGAGCCATTTCAATTCTGCTACACATCCACACTAAGTGTCGGGTAAGAGTGCTTGCATATGCGGCAGACTTTTTGTAGAGCTGATTATCGGGCCGACTGAAATTCTTCCTGTTTATACAAGCAACTTTTTGTAGAACTTGTGCGTTTACTGTATGATATTATTTAAATTATTTACGCCAAGGAAATAATCGGGTACCGAGTGTCTTGTTTTGTGACATCAAAAAAATTCAACGTACCACATCTTAACAAGTTTCACTCAAAAAATTACGCTCAGGCAGAGATGAGTGGGTTTAAACATGCGGGGCCCCCTTTCGCGCGGGGCCCGTAGCAATTGCTACTCTTGCTACGTAGTTAATCCGGCACTGACCTCGCCGCGTTCCCCGTCGCACTCCCGACCCTCCTAACAGTTCCGGCCCACGTGCCGACGAAATAAATGGATAGGATTAGGTTAAACACCAACCTTCCCCACTAATCGTTGATGTCTCATCCTCTCCCAGTGACCGTCCTGAGCCATTCGTAACCCGTTAGTGGGTTGCCCTCAGCATGGTTACTTAAATCAATGGTTGCGAGCGCCTAAAGCGTTCACCCGAAAGTCCGGTGTGGCCAGAAAAGCCGACTCGCGTCAGGCTACTGGCCGGTAGGACTGTGGCGTTTCCGAACACCACTTATTGTGTCTATGGACAACGCGTCTGGCAACACACATAGACTATAGTCTATGACAAGCCAACTTTTGTACAGTACGCACGCTATGTAACAGTTTTAAAACTTTTAATTTTGTAACCCAATGCAAATTGTAATTGTAAGGTGATAATTAAATCTCTGCAACACAAGACGGTGTTTCCATTACGGCCGGCTTCAAGACGGTGCTCCCAAAATTAACCCTGCATCAAGCGATCCCAAAGGACCATTAAAAAAAAAATTGTCGCTGGCTTAGAATGTTGCAAAAAACGCAACCCGTAAGACGATATCGTTTAATTTTGATGTTTGTGATTGATCGAGAGACCAATACGTAATACGTTAGTCACGTGTTAGTCTCTCAACCAATCACAATTAAACGAAACGGAGTCGCCTCGTGTTTTTTGCGACATTCTAAGTCTTCTGGTATGTATTTTTTAATCATACTTAAATTAACAGGCTAAACTAGCACTATACCTACTTTACTATCACATTATAAATAACTAGTATTGCTCGCGGCTCCGCCCACGTGAAAAAGTTTTTCCGGGATAAAAATATTTTCCCGGGATTAAAAGTAGCCTATATCACTCAGGAGTAATGTAGCTTCCTATTAGCGAAAGAATTTTAAAAAAATCGGTTTAGAAGTTCCTGAGATTAGCGCGTTCAACCAAAAAACAAACTCTTCAGCTTTATAATATGAGTATAGATATAGTATAGATTTCTCCATGTAAGAGACCATTATGAGGTTCATTATCTGATAAAATGGAAAGTCTAGAAATTAAAGATTTATTTTCATAAATATTTAATATACTTAAGTACTAAAATATAAATAATATCTAATAATATATTTAACTGCCATCCCCACTCAATTTCTTTATTTCTAATTTTAATTTTGCATTCTCTAATTTGATCTTTTCATTTTCTATCTTCATGTTCTCATATTGACATTCTAGTAACTTTTTTTTTGTCTTGTAATATTCAGCCAAGGCAATATTTCTGGCATAGCGCCCATCATCAGCTAAATTGAATCTTTTGAGTTTGATACCTGTTTAACAAAAAATTATAATCAATAATAAAATCTTAATCATGTAATATTATAAACAAATAATGTACTTATAAGTTATAACAATATAATGTATTACCACTAAATCTCAAATGTCTTTTGTTTGGTACATCAACAGGAGTACAATTATTGGCCCGCATCTCATCTTTAATGCTACTGGCTGACACTTTTTTATCTATTACTTTTTTTGTCAACACAGGCAATGAAGTGTCCAGTGATGACATAGATGTCCGCGATCTGTCTTCGTCACTGCAATCACTGACATTTTGGGGCTCAGCATCTCCACCAAAGATTTCTTGCGATTTTCCCCTATTGCTTTCCAATATCATGGTTACATGATCAAGTATTTCGTCTGGTAGAAAGTACCGTGGTGTCCCATCTCCAGTCTGAAACATAATATTACAACATTATATAATATTAATGCGAATTCATTTAATACTACATAAATTTGAATGGGCCAATAAAAAGTAAGGATTTGAAATAATTGCCAAGGCACACAATATGTCTAAGATATTGTGCATGCAGAGACTATTGCTTGCTTTAACAGAGAAGGAAATATGTTTCGGAAACCTGCATGTCGGAGAATTATTCTTATAATATTTTGAATAGTTTTAATTGCTGTTTATTTTATATTTTTTTTTTATTTAAACATTATTTACCTTCATCTGTTCCATCCGTATTAGAGCATTGCGTCTGCGAGAATTTTTCTTCAAATTTTCCCACTTCAGGCAGAGTTGTCGTGGGGTACGGGGATAAGTTCCTATTGTTTCATTGAATATGTCAGTGATTCTGAGCCACTCTTGTGTTTTCAATCTATTACTGGTGCCTGTTGTTTTTCTCGAAGTTATAATAGTGCTCTTTTCTATTAGAGAAAGAAGACCTTTAGTCTCTTTCTTAGATAGAGCTTTGTTTTTATTCTACAAACAAAATTAAATCATTAAACATGATATAAACAAGACAATTCATATAAACAAGACCCACAGAGGTGAATTTCACAGCCAGCCTAGCACACAAAAGATTGAGACATTTTACTTGGTATTCACCCTATTGTCTCAATAAATAGCCCAGCAACCAGTCCAGCTAGGAGCCATCCAGAGACCAAATATAATTACCATCTACTCTGCAATAATGTTTGCGCCTTGCGGGCGCTGTCTTTAGCTGTATTTCCGCCATAAGTACAGACAGAGTACCTGCAAGGTGAACATATCCCAACTATATTAGAGTATTAATTTAACATTAAATTAATTAATTACTTATTTTATTTTATTTATTATCTTAAAAGTTTCACTGCATGTTGTTGGTTCATCTATAGTAATCTATACGCTAGTTTCCCAAAAGAACCGGGGATTTCCCGCAGAAAAGATACCATATAATTACTTACAGACAAAAACTCCATTTTAAGATTTCTATTAATTCAAACACAGCGTGTTACTCGTTTTGACGGATGAGATTGACGTTCGCTTGCTTTCGAACAACACACAAACAACGACTCACGATTGTAAGATTGTAACAAATATTCATTTAATGGTACTTAAATATGTTTCCGCCACTATGTCATTCAAAACGGCCCTTATGACCTGCAGAAAATTTGTCCACCGCCTATATAGAACCCACTTGCCCGTTTTTAATATGAGATCTTGAATCTAGGGATATTTAGAATCCAGATTTTATAGAAGTCTATGATTGTTCACATATCCGCAATTCATTAAACTATCTCATTGTTCTATCTTTCCTCAAAATGGATGTATTGAAAAAGGATTAGTCAAACACTTCCAATTCATGCAACGTTTCGTTTCATGCAATATCAAAGCAGTGTTGCCTACTCTTTTTTGCCGAACCCGCAAAATAATGCCTGTTCAATACAATATAAATCACTAATAGCTGAATTTGCCGGTCAATATAGTTTTTTTTATAAAAGCGGCGATAGCCTAGTTGGGAGTGGAACGGACAGCTGAGACGAATGTCCTCAGGTTCAAAAAACCTAAGGGCACGCACCTCTGACTTTTCTAAAAAACGTGATGTGTATTCTTTGTGAATTATCGCTCGCTTTAACGGTGAAGGAAACATCGTGAGAAAACCTACATATCTGAGAAGTTCTCTATAGGAATTTCGAAGGTATGTGAAGTCTGCCAACTCGCACTAGGCCAGCGTGGTGGACTAAGGCCTAACCCCTCTCAGTTGTAGAGGAGGCCCGTGCTCAGCAGTGGGCAGTATATAATATAGGGCTGGTTTGGTATAGTTTTTTGGAGACATTTTTTAGGTCGCAGTCGTAACTCCGGTAATCTCTATTATTATTTATTTATTTCTTATTAGGTCTACAATCAATCATACACTATCACATTAACTAAAATATACAGAGAATTTAAAGAAACCAGCGACCATATAGCCAATAGACGTCTAATAACAGATCGGTTCGATCGGTTTCGGGTAACACATCTGACTAATAGATCAGATGTAGCTTGTCGTTCAATATGTTCAAGTCAGTTGTGACCACAACTGTGAGCTGTAAACACTTCCACATTATCGATTTACTAAATACTATAATCGCCCCTTGCACAAAACAGTGGTGTTATAAAAACAACCAAATTTCGGGTTTTCACAAAAGTAGCATTACTTTTCATATTTATGTGAATAATTTGACTTATCAATTATTTTTTAAAAATTATCGAAATTCATCTTATACCGGCCATGATGTATTTAAAATTTTAACATTGAGGAACGTTACTGTCAATGCAAATGCAAATATATTGCATTTCTTTCTGACCTAAGTGCATTTTACGCTATCTCTACTGCTTAGTTGTTTAGCACCACATGACAAGTGACGCACCCAATAAAAATAGTGTTTCTATGGCTACGTAAAACATAATTATGTCGGCAGGCCCAATCGTAATGCAGGTACCCCGCTTCCTCAAACCTCAAGTAGTTGACAGAATTCATTTGAAAGAAAATATTGGCCATTAGGTGTCTAGGGGAAATATAGTCGCTGAAAGAAACTAAGTCTATAACCAAAAGGAGTTATAATAAACCAGCTTTTGCTCGAGGCTCTGCCGTGCCCCTTTGGTAAAGTTTTTCCGGGATAAAAGTTCCGCTTTATATTATTAGCCCCCAACCGAATTTGAGCCCCTTGACCCCCCAACCCATTTTGACACCCCTTGACACCCAAACCCATTTTGACCCCCTTTGGCCCCCAACCCATTTTTGACCCCCCTTGACACCCCAACGTATTTTGACCCCCCTTGACCCCCCAATCCATGTTGACCCCCTTTTTTGAAGTGAAAACTTCTTTAGCGGCGTTGAGCACTTTTCTTGGGATGGGTATAAAATGTTAAACTCGCGTCAGGACACGTTACCTGATCGAAAATTCGTAAGACGGAGGTTGTCATTTTTGTGTACGATAGCGCAATAAATAAATATTGTATTTAACCACATAAATGCTAGTACTTTTATACTGATAAATAAAGCAATTCGTGCGAAATTATTCCCTAACCATTCCAAAATATTCAAAAATGCACAACGATGATCCTTCAATGCCCGCGGTGGATACCGGTGTCCATTTAGACGAGGAAATTAGCTTATAACTATATATAAGCGGGCGTTGACAGGTTGATGTTCAAGTTTTCACTTCTGCTGGCACTCCCGGAGTGCAACCCGTTGTTTTTTTTTGGTTGCCGCCAAAACTCCTCGACAGTCTTGGTAAGGTGCTTTACGCTAAGAACTCACGAAGCGGTTTTTAGCCGCGCCCGCCGTGGTCGAGAAACAGCTGTTTTATTTCCAAACTCGCGACGATCGGAGATCTGTGGGATTATGCAACCGTCGCGGTTGCGATTATCACCCGCAAACTTGGCGGGCGATTATCGCAAGACGGGCGATTGCAAGACGAGCGGTTAACGGTCAGTTCAGTTCTAGAACGCCATGGACACACCAGAAACGAGCTGTTGCGTTATACATATTTTACTGGAGAATTAAAAAAAGAAGGCCCAAAAGGTTCTGGGTGCATCCACTGAGCGCAACCCGCCGAAGCTGCGATGCGAGGCGTCGTACTGACCGCGGCCCGCGCTATTCTACTAGTTGCCCGCCGGTACAGCGGGTGCCGCGTACAACCGCGCACGCCGCGGGCGCAAATAGTACGACATATATATTTGCATTCTACAGGAATTGCAGGCCCGCAACCGCGGCTGACGCGGATGAAAACCGCTTCGTGAGTTCTTAGCCTTACTACGACATACTACAATAGGCTAAAAAAAAAGTAGGCTGGGGCTGGGGAGTTTTTTTTTTGCTCCTTTGCCTCTCCATATACGGTGCGGCGACTTCATAATGATTTTTCAGCGACTTCAACCGTCATACATCTGGCAACACTGAAATCAAATGTCAATCGTGTTTTCGTTAAGGCTGTCTGTATGAAACAATGTGTTTTTATTGAACAAAATAATTTGTATTACGAGAAGAGATAATAAATACTTATCATGGATTTCATCATTGACACTGTAGGTGACGATGATCTACAGGTGAAGTCGGAACTTCTTAATGAGGAAGAGAAATCTTATTTTGTAGGTTAGTTTGGTTACATTTTCAACTTCCACTCATTAGTTTAAAATATCTGTAAAATTTTATTAGTTTTCAAGCAGAAAAACTATTGGCAGTTAAGCACATATTTACTTGTTCACATGCATAGTTCGCATAGAAATTCATTTTAGAAAAAAAGACTATAAAGTATCAAACACTATTACATATTATAGCAATGCATGCTGTATTTCACGTTAAGATATAAATAAATACAATATACTATTTTAATTTGAACCAGTCACTGTCAATTATTGTCTATAATAATATACGCCTTTTATTCTAGAATTTGTTGCTTGCTTGTTTTTTGTGCAAGTCAGTTTGCCAATAGACAAAGGCCTCCTCCGATCTTTTCCATTCTCGTCTCTCCCTTGCTACTTTGTCCCATGTTGTTCCTGCCACCTGACAAATATAAGTTGTGCTATTGCTAGAAACTTATGAAGACTTTTAATTTATCCTTTTAGATAAAGAGGACCGAAATAGGGCAATATTGGACTTATTTGATAAAAAGAAACAAGAACTGGATCAAAAAGTAGAGGCAGAAGAAGAACTTCAAAAGAAATTAAAAAATATAAAAATTGATAATATGTTTGAAGATTTTTTTGTGGAAATTGGTTGGACAAAATCACTTGTAATGAAAAAGACAGAGAAACCACCATTATTCCACTTTGACCAGTTGGATGTTGAGTCAGGGAAATTAAAGTCTAAATTGGGGACTGTTGATGTGGAAAAGGAAATGAAAAAATCTGTACTGAAACCAGGTTTGGAGAAGGAACACAGTTTACCAGCGTACTATGTGAGCCAGAAGAAATTGAAAGCTATAAGAAGGGTGACTATTTTGTTTATATGAGGCACATCTAGACACATATTTATGCTTCTAGGCCTTCATTATTACTAAAAAAAACTCATATAATGTAGTGGTGGTAATTAAATCTTCAAGAATGATTTTAATATTTCCTGTTCTTTCTAGTGATCAAATTCAAATTAACTGATGTTTTTGAATCTGTCCATGTGACATACATATTATGTAATTGCTAATATTCTTTGATAACTATTAACTTATTTTTTTACCAAACATTTACAGAGAGAAAGAGAGAAGACTAAAGGACCGAAATGGTTCAATTTGCCAGCTCCTGAAGTGACAGAAGAATTGAAAAATGACCTCCAAGTTCTAAAGATGAGATCAGCATTGGATCCCAAACACTTTTACAAAAAGAATGATATGGAAGTTCTTCCAAAATATTTCCAAGTATGTTTATGCATTTTTATTGTCATTATAAATTCTCCACATAATTTATTATGTGTGACTTAAAGGATATAAATGAATTTTCAATTTATTTCAAAGGGTCGATAAAATTAGTAAAATATAGTGGTACTAAATTAATTATTTGTTTGTAATAAATAATAGTATATTGACTCGTGAAGGCCCGCGGCGGACACCGGTGTCCGGGTATATAGGGCAACCACATATATATCTATATATAACTTTATATAAGCAGGTGTTGACGGGTTAAAATATATAAGTAGGTACATAATTTTAGCTAAATATTACCAACAAATTTATTTTACCAATGTAATAAAGTACATATTTACTTAAACATGAACAGGAAGTATTTACTTAACTGACTGCATTAACAATCTATATTACAGGTTGGACGTATCATGGATTCTGCACTGGACCATGTGAATGAACGGTTAACAAAAAAACAAAGAAAAAGAACCATGGTTGATGAACTACTGGCAGATGCTGAATTCCAGAAGTATAATAAGAAGAAATACAAGGAAATCATTGATGACAAAAGAAAGTCTGAATACAGGACATTCATGAGGGATAAGAGACAAAAGAATAAAGCTGCATTAAAAAACAATAAATTAAAAGCAAAGAAAAGTAAAATGTAATTGAATAAAGCACACATAGTTTAAAATTTGGCTTAATTTTTTTTTTTTTTTTTTTTTATATATTTATAATCGGCAATCAGTCGCAAGACTATAAGCTGATGAGTTCAGTGACATTGGGTTTCAAGGTGAAGAAGCCAGCGCCTCATCTACCTTATCACAATATGGCCTTCCTTTTCAGTCTATTCACTGATGGCGAAGGTTTTAAAAGTTGGGTTGCCAGGGGATTGGGATGGGCAGATAGACGATTTGCGTATTTCTTTTTGTACCTCTCTATTTCAGATTGGACTGTTGGTACATTCAGATGTTCGTGAATTTAATCATTTCTGGAAAACCACGGGGCTTTTGAGATGGTACGCAGAATATTGTTCTGGACTCGTTGTAGGCACATTATGTTACTCTTGCTGGAGGAGCCCCATAGTGGTATGCCATAGGTCCAAATGGGTTTTAAGACGGAATTATAAATCAGGAGTTTGTTATCTACAGACAAGACTGCATTTCTGCCCATAAGCCAGTATAGGTTTCTAAACTTTAGATTAATTTCATCTCTTTTTGGCTTTATACACTCTTTTTCTTGTTATCTTATCTTACTTAATATAATAAGTGCGATAGTTTGTAAAAATGATTGATATTGTTAGAAGTAAATGAAACAGCAGAATGGATTCTGCTGAAAAATGACACATGGTGGTACTGGTGGTAGGTCTCTCATTATGTAAGAGGCCGTCTGGGTGGGTACCACCGCAATGTCTATTTCTACCGCCAAGCAACAGTGTGCATGCACTGTTGTGTTTCGGTTTGAAGGACATTGTAGCCAGTATAACTACTGGACATAATGAGACTTAACATCTTATGTCTCAGGATGACGAGCGCAGTGAAATGCCACACAGTACTTTGTAACTCAAGGTGCTGGATGGTGTTGCTACTGTTTATGGGTGGTCGTATCGCTTACCATCAGGCGAACGGCATGCTCGTCTCGTCATTCAAAGCTATAAAAAAAAAAAAAAAAAAACATGGATAGGCCATATCCTGGATTAAAACATAGACTTTTACGAATAGTGGTATGAATTTCTACAGTGATTCAGGGACTTTTGCAGCGGGAAAGGCCTTTCTCACGGGCGAAGCTGCTAGCAACGCCTAGTAACAATAATTATTATCATATTTGAGGTATAGCAGGAAAACGTAAAAACATCAAGGAAGTATTGAATAGACCCTTTAAAAATAATTACAAAGTTTAATGATTTTTCAGGGAGATCATAAAAATAATTTATAGCTTAAAATTCTCGAAGTCTATTTTAACATTTATACTAATCTTATATTTTTTTTTATCAAACAGTGAAATGGTTTATATGTGGAAATACAATAGACATTTATTACATACTAGGTATTGATTCAATTTAATATAATTGATACCTAATAAGATAAGTACAATTTTACCATTTTATTTTTCTGTAAAAACTGAAATGGTGGAAAACCCGATAATACATTTCACATACTATGTGTATGCTGTGATATAGATGGTAAATTTTAGAATTTATTTATGATTTATCCCATAATAGAAAGTGTTTCATATTGATGCTTGAACAGCAATAATATCTAAGTGACAATCAGTAAACTTCTCCGTAGATCGATATAAACTTAGTAAAAAAATCATAACTATAAAAATATAATATAATCATATTAAAATTGTATATAAAGCTACGAAACTCATGATCAAACAATGCAGAAAAATATTTATGTAGCTCATTTTCAGTATATTTATCACTCAGATATTGTCTTCCAAATGTGTAAATGATTTATCACATTAAAAGAAATAGTGCAGTGTTGAAGTAGACAGTTTAATCTTGAATATAGATGCAACTCTCATACTGACATCAACTCAATGGTATTGTACTATTCATACTTATAAAATAAAGTTTAGTGCTATCGCAAACTTGTAGTGATTAGAGGTTCTGCTTAATTAGCTATAATACTGGCACATTACTATGATTGTATTAAGTGTGTACTCAATTTTTGCTATGCTCATAGGTTTATTATACCTACTGTGAAAGAATGTCTGCCCATATTTAAATTCATTCATCATCTTTCTCTACTTTTAATAATATTTCTGATATAATTTCAACTTCAATATCATAATTCGTATACAAGTATAAAGGCTCAGACCCAACAGACGCTGGTGACTGCACTCTCTCTTCCTGGGGTTTCTTAATCCTTCGGCGGGCTGTATTAATACGGCATTTCTCTAATCTCATTCTCTTGGCTTCTTGGCGTTTCAAATTACTTTTAAGTTGCCTACGAAGAGTGTTTCTCAGCCGACGTTGCTGTTTCTCATCATTAGATTCCACATTTTCAGTAGGCGCCTCTTCGATGAAATTTTCGTCAAGTTGTTGAGGTAAGCTTAGAGATAGTTTACTTATCGCAACCTGCTGTCTAAGACGTTCATGTAGATATATTTCACGTTTTTCTAATCCATCTTCAATTTTTTTGTTTCGAGCGTTTCTAAATCGATTTGCAGCAAGTCGGGCGCGCCTTTCTCGGGAGGTTTCCATTGCCCGGTTTATTGCTGTGCGATATCTTGCACGTGCAAGTCTTTGGTTACGTACTTCTAATGGTTCATTTCGTCGGCGTTCTTTTAATCTTTGAATAGCTTTACGACTCTGAGACAACGGACATAATCTATGAGCTGATTTTTGACGCATGTCTGTTTCGCAGCTGATAAATATACCTACAGTAATTACACTATTAAATGTCGAAATTATGGGAGTTTAAAGTGTTGGGTGATCGGACTTGATGGAAGTTTTTTGTGTCTTCTATTTAATATTATAGCTTCCTCCGTTCGTCTATCGGTGATTATGCCAATATTGGGTAACAATAGGAGATACAAAATAATAATGTTACGGGCGTTATTATTCTATGATTACGGATAAATTATCACGCAATTCTAAAAACCAAACCCCTTTCCCCTGTTTACGTTCGTTCGTGTGACAACTGACAAGTGACTCTGAGTGAAGTGACAGCTGTAAGCTATGGTCATAGCAAAGAGAATAGGTCATAGAGTAACTTGAATATAGGGTATAGAGTCATCAGCACATCTAAATCATCAGCGCCATCTATTAGAAAAGTTTCTACCTACAAAAACCTATCTGATCTATAGCGTACATAATAGGTATGTATATATTGTGTACTGTTTAGGTTTAATTGTTTATTTTTTAGGATAATAGAAGAAAACGCTCGAATTATTGTACAATATCATTTATTTTTTCGTTTTAAGGCACATATATTTTTGCTGCAATCTTTCCAACTGATCGTAGTCCGTAAAACGTAGCCGGGCTTGAATGGAAAACAGTTATCAGAATCCATATTAAAGCATAGGTCCACTAAATATTGCAGGGTCACCAAAATCCATAAAACGTAACGTAAAACCGGGTCGTCGGTAAAAGTCACAATAATTATTCACATAAAACACTAAAATACTTAGAAGCGCACAGTAACTTCTTCTTTTATATTACATCTTCCACGGTTTATCCAATATCGAGTTATTTTAGCAGGTACAAAACAATAAATACTGATTTCTAGAAATCATAAGTTGTTACAACAACAGAAACAGAATAAGTTTTGATAACTTGTCACAACATTGCGTTGATAGCTAAATTACAATATGGCAGAAGGTCAACGTTCCAATAATGATGGTATGATTGATTAAAAATTAAGAAATAAATATAACTATATTGTATACAATAGGCCCTTATACCGATATCAATATAAAAATAAGCCAAGTTGAACAAATACTTATTTATCATGATTTAGAACAAGAGTCGTATGATTCTATTATTATTTTTGACCGAGTAATTCTATAATAGATGCGTAAAATAAAACGACATATACCTGAATGTGTTGCCGTTTAATAAATTTTATTTTCAAAATATCTTGTTAAGCGCCATCTAGTGAGAAAGTAGCAAGCTACTTTTTGTAGAATATTTTCATAGAAATAAAAAATGTACTAGCTGCAAAGACCCTGGCTATGGTGCTGCCACAACTCACATTTTTCATCAGTGTAGAAGCATTCATGTTTTGAATGCTTCTACCTTTCCGTAGTATTATAATGCTCTTTGCTTCTACCGCTGTTCTACACTGATGAAAAATGTTTACAAAGATTTATAACATTACATAATATAACATTTATACAAACAAAATATGATAAAAAAGTTTTATTTATTACAATTTACCAACAATTTTGTTTAGAAATGTTTACTAACTTTACCTAACATGAAAACGGTTTCTAACATTGTAATCAAATGTTTACTTTTGTAGAAAATTATTACTATAAATAATTTTTATAAGGATTTTTAACAGCAGTGTGGCAGCACCGTTATTGATAGTATCCCAATCTTCCAATGGGCAATGTTTACTTCCAATCACAATTCACAAATTTTTGAACGATTATAAAACGTCATGTGGCACGCTGAAGGACAGATTATTAAACAGAATCATAGAATGATAACGACCTGTGAAGTGTCTATTGATAAGAAAGTTCAAAGTTTCGACTTTCAAACTTCAAAGTCAAGGAGTTTATGAAATACAAAACACCTTGTCGCCTTAAAATTTATTTTAAAATATTAATAAATAAAAAATACATATATATAAAAATGGCATCAGGTGCCGTTGCCGGGAAATTGGCGCTAATCACAGGTGAGTCGTCTTATCGGCTAACAAGAATCAAGATCTAATAAATGATTAACCAGGTGTACAGGCTTTGAATTTATCCTTAACTTTGATTCAAATTTTATCTTTCAAAGGTATTTAATCCAAAAATTAAAGTGATAAACATGCAAACACTTAATTTAGGGTCTAGGTAGTTATTCTATAATTAATAGTGTCCCCTTAAATTAAGGTCATCGTTTTCATTATTTTGTATATTTTTCAAGATTATAATTGTATAATGAAAATAGATGACTAATGAGTCTCCTCAAAAATTATGGGGCATGTTTTGGTAAAGTTTTTAACACAAACTTATTAAGCAGGTATTAGAATAAAGATTGATGCTGTAAAAACTTTGCAGGATTTACCTTTTACAAATATAAATAAGCTTTATTTAAAGATAATCTAGTATGAAAATAAACCTTTTTTTACTCAATTACATTTCAATATGTATATTATGTTTTAGGTCTTTTTAACCAACTTCCAAAACAGGAAGAGGTTCTCAATTCGTGTTTGTATTTTTCTTTATGTCTGTACTCTGTACACTGATTTCTCTGAAATTGTGAGCCGATTTCCTTGATCCCTTTTTTATCTAATAAATTAGGGTCTCGAAATGGTCCCATTTCAATATGTCTTGGTTTAGGGTTCATCATTTTATGGAACAGACTTAATAGACCAGAATCATACAAGCAATTACACCAAAGGTAATTTTTGGAGGGACCTGCAATTTGCAAATATTTAAAATATAGGTTTCATAGATTTTATTATACCTACTTCATTTTTAGAGGCCTATGATGCTTTATCTAAAACAAATAAATTCATTCAATTCAATCTATACAGCGTATACCCAAAAAACTATATTAGTACAGGTGCTGGATCAGGACTTGGTCGGGCCGCATGCCAAGTGCTGGCACGAGAGGGCGCCACCGTTATAGCTGCAGATAGAAACTATGAAGCTGTACAGGAGACTATTAAAATACACACTGCGTTGGCATATGGGTCTAATGGTAAGTTGTATAGGATAACTGCTGTGAGGGTGTCTGATATATTTTGTGTCTATCTCAATACTGACTGTAGAGCTTTGTGTTGTATGGGACTGTGAGCTCTAACTTGTTGAACTCTACTTTTATTTATATAAGTGATCCGGTTTTCACGTAAATCTCTTTTTTAGTTTGTTGCTCATACGTGAAAGCTGATATAAGTGTATAAACTCACACATGCATAGAGTTACAAGTCTTTAAACTTGCGAGGCCTCATGACCCACCGATGGTGCATTCACGTACGATGAGGATCTCAAAATGCCCCATCGATGTGGCATGCACAGTAAATGTGTTAATACACAGAAGGATACTTAGATGGTTAAATAAATTAGTAGACATACTGAATTAACAAAGGCGCACATCGCTTATATTTGACACAGTGTTCTGGCACAACTACGTATGTGCACTTACATAACTGCGCAAGTGTGTGTGACCCTAATCTGACCAATACAAAACTGTTTTTTCATGTACCAAGTTCCATATGCATATGGATTTTTGTGATCTTGACTAATCTGCCATAATAGAAATTTAAAAATACACAAATGGAATTCGGCCGGCACAATGATGTTATGCTGTGAAATACACCATAGTAGTTTATTCAATGGGTCATATTTGGGGCTCAGCCAGTGTTTCGAAGACAGTGTTCATTCAATAAAACAGCAAAAATTTGGAATATTTAAATGGTGTAGGAAGCTGTTAGCTGGACTAGTTGGGACTTTTATTTCCTTGTAAATTATTACATTTGTTTTTCAATAGTAGGATAAATAATAAATCATGTATGTAACTGTTTGCATAAAGAAGACATAGATATTAAACTTATTGGTAGATATAATGATGATAAATTTTATTGCTGATAAAGTCTACACATCAGAAAAAAGAAGTATTTCTATTAAAAATAATTAAGCCTAATATTATGTAGTTCAATCAGTAAATCACATCATTAAATTAGTGATACTTGTCAAATAATGCTCTGAATACCTCACTAACATCAATCAATGATTGTTACAAATCATATGATAGAAGAATGATAGTTTTATAGATTATTTGTTCACATAAAACTTGCATAGCAACAATAAACACTAAAACTATTTTACTACTCTATTTAAATGTGTATAAAATCGCTTTTTTAATAGAGAATGGTCTGAGAATGAGCTCTCAACCTGTTTTATCTGTTTTAATTCCAGCTATAGGAGACCACATTGCCGTCGAACTTGATGTTTCAAACGCCAAATCAGTTCAGAACCTGTTGCAGATGATGATCAATCAGTACAAAACACCACCAACTATTGTGGTGAATTCAGCTGGCATCACCAGGGATAACTGGTTGGTGAAGTTATCAGAAGAGGATTATGATAATGTTCTTAATGTTAATTTAAAGGCAAGTATTATTACTGAACAGTAACACTGTCATGGATAAAATTATATTTTTAGCTGTCTCGATGTGCCGAGATATGCGTGTCCGTATGTCGGTGTAAGGTTATGTTCGGGCTGCCGAATGAGAAGTCCAGGGTTCGTGAAGTGACGATTCATTGGCGAAACTTTTGTTGCAAGTGGGTTACAAATTGACTTAATTACTAGAGCGCTTGCTTATATCTACATGTTACTGCCATTCATTTTCATGTGACTATGCAAATACAAAGTTCACTAATCTGACCTACATTGTTGAAAGATGACATAATGCTAAGCTGATGCAATTGTATGACCTATCAGTAATCAGGGTAGGTACATATTCTTCATTTTAAAAATTGTATTGAGTGTGAAACAGGATGCTTTGATATTATACTGTTACTAAGATAACCAATAGAAGAAGGAAACAATGAAGTTAATTAGCCTGAATCCATTTGAATGAATACTGCAATATTTGTCAGTAAACATGCCACCCAATTTGTAATATATTATTTAAAAAATTATGCGAGTTAGGTATATCATTCAGTGCTCACACGAGACCCATGATTGGCCATAAATAACAACGAACTGCCCTCCTCATCCTGCTCAGTAATAACATAGGGTAGGTACAGGTAGCCGGTAGTGAGATTTGGGTTCAATACCCAGACTTAGACCTGTCCCACTGTTCAGTCATTACTGATACCTCACCATTCACTATCACTATTCATTGCTGAAAAACCTTTCATCAACCTTATATGAATTTCGAACAATAAAATTTTCCAGGGCACTTTTCTAGTAATGCAAGCGTTTGCAAAAGCAATGATGGAAGCACAATTACCTGGATCTATTATAAACTTGTCAAGTATAGTGGGAAAATACGGAAATATAGGTAAACATTTTAATATATTATGCAGTAAAATATCATTCTTAATTACCATTCGTACATAACTTATCTATGAATTTATAAAGCCCTGATTTTTACTCCAAAATATTAAGCTCCAATTGTCGAGTGTTTATGGTATTTTAAACGACGCATCGCACATTAGGCTATTATTGTGAAATACAAACAATGGACGAGCGTTGATCTACAATACAACATGCCATAAAAAGTATTATCAGATAAGTATGATAATATTATGTAACTAAAATAATAAAACCACCTATTCGTTTCGGATTATGGGTCATAACTTGTTACTTTAAAGGATTATAATACTATGGTTTTTTAATGAAATTTATGGAATCAATGTTTGTAATGTTAAATGTAGTGTATATAAAGATGTTTGTGTGAATATTTTTGTTCATTTGTTTTCAGGACAAACTAACTACGCAAGCAGTAAAGCAGGTGTTGTGGCTATGACGCAATCTGCTGCTAAAGAATTAGGAAAATTTAATATAAGGTAATAAATATATATTAATATGGTAAGTAGTTTTATAAAATTATGATGATCATTTTATTTTGAAATAACTTGAAAACAAGGCTGAGTTCGAACTAAAAGGGCTTATTTACAATATTAATGTAACTTTAATATTTCTTATAAATAGTATGCATTGATATATAAATGATAGTATGTAATTAAAAACGAGTCACTATCTTTTGTATTTGCTTGAACAGTATCCCATACTGATAATCTCAAAATGTATTTTTTTATGGAATAATTAAGGAAACTACACAATCAACTCACAAGTTGCGCCTTTAGTTTTAAGTACTCTATCTTATGTCTTTCAGGGTAAATGCTATACTGCCTGGATTTATAAATACGCCAATGGTAAAAACTGTTCCAGATAAGGTTATTGGACAACTGATGAAAGTAATTCCTTTGGGACGTTTCGGCGATCCGATGGGTAAGCAATAGGAATAACTTAAAATATGCTCGTATTTTCCTCGCGGCTCCTTCTACATGAGAGATATTTTTCTATATTAAAGTCCCATTGACGACTTTTCTAGAATGAAAAGTTGACTAAATTTACCCAGGAGTAGGTTTGTGTGCCGAATTTCATTTGAATTCCAGAAACTCTCAGCGTTTTTTATATAATCATACTTCGCCCACACCAAGCGAAAACATCTCATGTTATTCCCGCATTATTGACTCAAATTGCCGAGCGACTCCCAAAAAACATACTGAGGATTGAAGATAAAATCCCACACACAAATTATTATAATATAATCAAGCTAAGGACCTAATAAGTATTTTGTCATTACAGAAGTTGCAGAGGTGATAGCGTTTTTAAGCTGCGACAAGAGTTCCTTCATCACGGGTGCAGCCATTGATGTCAGTGGAGGATATTAGTGACGACCCTAGTAATTCAAGTGGTGTGGACTGTGAAGCGACATTGCCCGTCGACAAACTATAGTCAAATGGCTTTTATTATAGTTAAGTATTAAAACTTTACTTTTCACCATACTTACTAGAAACGTAAACAAATAGTCTACCCTTTTTTCAAATAATTTATTTTTAGGCCACATCAATTCTGTTGTTCTGAGACAATTATGAAACCATAGATTTTCTTTACACCAGATATCCAAATATTATAAAGATAAGTTTGATTTTTTGTGTGTTTTATACAATGAATAAACTCAAAAAAAACATACTGAACCAATTCTGAAAATTCTTTTACTAATAAGAATATATATTATCCCGTAGTGCTGTAGGCTACTTTTATCCCGGGAATGGGCTTAAACGCGGGCGGAGCCGCGAGCAAATGCTGCTAATTTAAAAAAAGGGTAGATATTTGTTTACATTTCTGTTACCAAGGTGGGTGATTACAATTTGACACCTGAAACAACAGTAGTTCTTCTCGCACTGCATCCAGATACTGGGATTTTGAATTGCCTAGTAGTAATATAAATGTTTCTTTCTTTCTTTCTTTCTAATATGGCCGTAATATATAATAGTAGTCTAAAATTACCATGTCAGTTTGGTAAGATTACTATGTAGAGTACTTAGTGGAAAGTTGAGGGAATAAGACTATATTTACATTTGTATACATCGCACCTTTAGAACGAAAACGACACAATTAAAAAAAATGGAAAATTGAGTTATCGTCATAAAATGACTTAAAACTGATACATTTTTTTTATTAAAATATAACAAAAAGGAACCGGTATGACAGTTTTGTCCTGTTCCCGCTCGAATATGGTTGTGTTTGAACTATTGTTGTATTGAGAACTTCGTTTTAAGTCATTTTATGACGATACTCAAATTTCGATAATTTTGAATTGTGTCGTTTTCGTTCTAAAGGTGCGACATGTTTTACCTAATTAGTTTTACGGGCAGTAAGTAAGCAGGTGTTGTTTCGGGGCAAAATGTGTACTTATATAAAAAGAAATACTATAATCATGATAGAAATTTGTCAATTATTTCAATAACTGAATAATTATGATTATCTTTTGTAATAAGCAGACTGTGAACGAAACAAATGATTTTTGTAAATTTCTAAATAAATTATTGTGTAATAGATTAGAACCATTCTCAAAAATACAGGAGAACTAACTAATAAGTGTAGTGTGCTACAAAGTTTTAATAAATTAATGTCTTTAATCTGCAGGTCTTCCATTAGCTGTGATATTTGAATGTTGTTGAATATTTTTGTACTAAAATGATTTGCAATGTAATAAAAATGTCTTCTTATGTTTGTTTAATTTTATTATCTAAGCAGTAGTTGAGTACTAAACGGTACCATCTAAGACATTTGGGCATTATATCAATACAATTTAGAAATATATAATGATTTCAAGTTCATGAACCATGTATTTTACAGAAAATTTGTCAGACAGGCTACAGCTTAAAGCATACCTGTTGTGAACATACATTCTCACATATTAGCTCCTTATAAAAATAATGTACTTAAATTTGTTCCACACAAGTTTATTTATTTTGCACCAATATTATTGTTTTACGCTCTAGTAATACATTTCTTACTGGCACTCAGATATCACTTAACATTATCTATACTGTTACATGTATGACCCGATGGTGTGTATGGTGTAGCAGAAGTGGGTGGAATAAAACGGTACACAGACTTTAAATTCATATATTGTGTTCACTTACTTACTTGCTACTTAATACAAATCACAAAGTACTGGGTTCCGGCTAATAAATTAAGGTCGGAGAGCGGGACGTGAGCCTACTGGAGAGCTGTTCTTTTATCACTTTGTTACTTGTGTTGTATTTAAAACAATAATTAAATTAGGATAAGGGCGCCACTGACATAAATAGGGTGTCAGACCCAAAATAAGAAATTTACATACTTTTGTCTAATTTCCATAAAAATACCATTGAGAGGGTGTCCTGGGTCCTCCAATACAGGTCAGGAATCACAGAGGCTTCATCCAACTAGGGAAATTAGCCTCCTCTCTGATGATGCAGGCAGTTTTGCGTCTACCCGCGACAGACTAAATGAAGAATGAAAATGTAAGGAAAAGAAAAACAACCCCTGAGGAAAAACCCCCTGGAACAAGGACAGTGCTCCAGATTAGTACACAATACTTTAATATTAACAACAGTTATAGTGGTCGCGCTAAGCTAGTAATAAAAAACATACCGGGAAGGAATAGAGAACCCGCAAGGTCGGCAGGCCGGCGAGTGTTCTCCTGTCAACTTCCGCGGAGGATTCCTGATATGTTCACCCTATAACGAAGAACGTGAATGGATAAAAACGTGGTCTAACGGCACAAACCGGCGAATTGAAATGACAACCACTACTCACGTGCACTAGAACAAAACGCTCCTCGCCGTCATCGGGTCATCGACACGTATAGGACGGCAAAGCGGCTCCAGCTGATCACGGCGAACACTCCGCGGGGTCCTTGACCAAGCCTTCGTAATTTATGGGCACATACGAGCCGACGACGAAATTACGTGCTCACACGCTTGGTGCTCCCACGCAAGAGGCCGAGGGGAGGTCGTTCACCGGTAGGGTTGCAATCCGATTCAGAGATGAACAAAAATTTATATAACCGAAATTAGAATACGACCACTCACAATTCTCAAAATTACGCATCAAATAAAACGATTTTTATTACAAATACTGCACACGCTGACATAATTTTATTACGGGTGTAGCATTTATTATTGCATAAAAACAAAACGAGCGGTTAGAAAACTGGCAACACTACGCGCACTCGTCTAACACACGATTTGTAGGCCACGGTACAAAAACATACAGCCTTCAATCAGTTAAAGTTTTACTAAAATAATTAGGGTATGGGGTTTGAAAATTTTTATGTTACAGTACCCCCCAACCCAAGGAAATTTTGCGAGCAAAATTTAACGCTGGTCCCCAGCTCTCCACAATCTAAACCAAAACAACAATTCAATAATGAATAAATATTGTACAATAAAGCACATGAAACTATCTTCACTGGGACGTTGGCGGCGCAGCGAGACGGATATCCACGTCGGGCTGCACGTCCAATGAGCACAGGATAACTAAAATACTGAGCTCGAAGACTCAAGAATCCTTTAACGAACGGCTGTGAAAAGACACCCTCATTCGAACAGAAACTTACACACAACACCAAAAACCGAACCCACAACATTTAAATGTCAGTCACATACTTAATTTTTAACAGCAAGGACTGCACAAACATACAACATTAACGTCGAAGAGACATTGGCGACGCAGCATCGCAACAAGAGCATCAAACTGCGCGCCAAATGCCCACGAAAAAATGGTTTATTATTCCAAAACCAAAACAGAAGCGAAGGCTCCTAAATCCACAACAAGCCAGTCAAATGCTTTCTACAAATAGCAAAGACTGCACTCACTGGGACATAAAGACACAGCGACGCGACAACAGCATCAAACTGCATAAATGGTTTATAATTTCAAAACCATAAACAGAAGCAATGGCTCCTGAAAACCACACGTGTCAGTCTATTGCGTAATAGCAGCAAAGACTGTACACCCACAAAACACAACAGACGACTTTATCGTCACTGAGAAATTGGCAACACAGCGTAACTACAATAGTATTGGGCTGTGCGTCCAACGGCTACAGGAAAATAATGGTCCACGGCATGCAGTCAATTGCTCAAGTACAAGACTATTAAGTGCAAGACTACAGCCGGGAGCAAAGATTCACTTCGCTGAGACGTTGGCGACGCAGCGAGAAGTCAACAAAATCGGACTGCGCGTCCAACGACCAGAAGAAGGGTAAAAAAAATCCCGCGATGTAACTTCTTGAGATGTTGGGTACGCCATGACCTCAAGTTCTTACCGGTTACAACGCTCACTACTCCATAACCGACGGGAGATGATAACTTTACATTATTCTAAGCGATGCGCGAACTCGCTAGAAACTTTTAGAATAAACCTGCTACATTCAAAAATAAAAACTTTTCAAACATTGTCTCCTACCTGGTGTTCGGTAGTCATCCGACCTCTATTCTAGTTAAGGGCGCTCTTAGTGTGAGATGCCAAACGAACCTGAGAAAATGTTGTATCTCCCAAAACAATGTAAGCACTCACTACCAGTGAATTGCGTAAAAATAACCGCAATCACTGTGCGTGGGATGTCACGATGCTGAGAAAACACTCATCCCCCAAAGACGCTGAGCAATACACCTACCAACAAGCCATTGAAGTGGGAGCAACAAGACAATTATTTGGAGAAGCCAAAAAGAAACTACGCACAAAATAAATTAATTCCGGCACAAAACATGGCAAAGGAACAAAAAATAATTTACTAATGGGTTCAAAGGGTCGCATAGGCGAGCAGAACTTTGAAATAACCCATCAAAATCAAAGATGGTTTCTGCGAATGCTTAAACGCAGCACACACCACTACCATTTCTTAACGAATTCATTACATCCTGATATATTAACAAGCCAAAAATAATACCATGATAAAGGTTTAATTATTAAAAAAAACACCTAATTGCGATAGTTCGATACAACGACACTATCTCAACAAGTCTAAATGTTGTCTAAACAAAAACACAACAACGAAATTTACTTTAAGAAAATTTTATAAATTTACCAAAATTAATTCGGCCAAGAAGTTGGAAGTCATTTAGAATTGTGAAAAAGATAATACCTATTAAATTTCAAAATCAAAGTAATTTGCAACTACTTAAAACATACATCACTATGTTAATAAAATCCAAAATTTTCTACAAAAACCTCATTAATTGTGTGAATGTCACAAAATTTTCAAATATACTACAAGAAAAGTAACAAAGATCCTGCCATCTAATTTCAAATTCAAAGAGCTTACCATAATATGGCTTTGTACCAGGATTCGAACAGACGGACTATACTCTGGAACTGGAGCAACTGCTACTGAAGAACTGGTCTCAGGATTACTGCGCTGGACTGAACTCGACTGGAATGTTGCAAACATGTTACCTAGTTTAATAAAATTGCAAAACCTGTGCAAATTCAACTCTAATTACCCCGGGCTTAATATAGGACAACCAGAAAGAAAAGAAAGATTAAAAGAGAAAGAATAGATATCATTGTAAGTCAAGGTCTCAAATTAAGTTTTTTTTTAAAAGTCAATGAATGCATGGTTAAAAATAAAGATCCGAGACAGCTCTTCCAGTTTACAAACAAAAGTAATATTAAATTATTTCTGAACCTAGCTCTCAAAATTAGCAGTCACATGTTATAAATATAAGTACCATAATAACAATCTAAAATAAAATGTATAACAAAAAAATTATCATCAGCGGATATAACATTCCAAACTGATACCTCATAATAAGTATTATAGTATTTAATTTTAATTCAAAAGTTTTAGTTATATTAGACATTCTTCCATTAATATATGAAAGTAAAATTACAAACTTATTCAAAACAATTAACAATAGTTGGCTATAATTCTTATCACAAGTAGCCGGCAAGAGAAAATTATAAGATATTTTTTTTTATTGAGGGTACTTCAACAAAAATATTATTACACTATAAACTTCCAAAAGTAATTTAAAACATTAATTTCAATTTGTATAACACAACTTTTTTTTTTAAAGAAACTAGTTCAACTTTGTTAAAATGCAAAGTCCAAAACACTAAGAACCAACAAGTCAATAGTTATTCATAACTATGGCCGGTCACAATAAAATAAATTCATTAACACTTTTGTCTACAATACAACAATATAGTTACCTTGAATTTAAATTGAAATTAAACATTCAATTTTTGACCTCTAGTTGCAAAATGCAATGAAATTTTAATTTTATAAGTTACAAGTATTACTTCTATTAAGATTCTAGTAATATAAACTTCCAACAATTTCCAATAAGAAAATAACAAGTAACAATTGTACCAAAGTGATAAAATTATTTGTCACAGCTAAGCGACATGACAAATGCTTCCAGTATAAAAGCGCCACAGTTGGGCGACCACTGTTACATGTATGACCCGATGGTGTGTATGGTGTAGCAGAAGTGGGTGGAATAAAACGGTACACAGACTTTAAATTCATATATTGTGTTCACTTACTTACTTGCTACTTAATACAAATCACAAAGTACTGGGTTCCGGCTAATAAATTAAGGTCGGAGAGCGGGACGTGAGCCTACTGGAGAGCTGTTCTTTTATCACTTTGTTACTTGTGTTGTATTTAAAACAATAATTAAATTAGGATAAGGGCGCCACTGACATAAATAGGGTGTCAGACCCAAAATAAGAAATTTACATACTTTTGTCTAATTTCCATAAAAATACCATTGAGAGGGTGTCCTGGGTCCTCCAATACAGGTCAGGAATCACAGAGGCTTCATCCAACTAGGGAAATTAGCCTCCTCTCTGATGATGCAGGCAGTTTTGCGTCTACCCGCGACAGACTAAATGAAGAATGAAAATGTAAGGAAAAGAAAAACAACCCCTGAGGAAAAACCCCCTGGAACAAGGACAGTGCTCCAGATTAGTACACAATACTTTAATATTAACAACAGTTATAGTGGTCGCGCTAAGCTAGTAATAAAAAACATACCGGGAAGGAATAGAGAACCCGCAAGGTCGGCAGGCCGGCGAGTGTTCTCCTGTCAACTTCCGCGGAGGATTCCTGATATGTTCACCCTATAACGAAGAACGTGAATGGATAAAAACGTGGTCTAACGGCACAAACCGGCGAATTGAAATGACAACCACTACTCACGTGCACTAGAACAAAACGCTCCTCGCCGTCATCGGGTCATCGACACGTATAGGACGGCAAAGCGGCTCCAGCTGATCACGGCGAACACTCCGCGGGGTCCTTGACCAAGCCTTCGTAATTTATGGGCACATACGAGCCGACGACGAAATTACGTGCTCACACGCTTGGTGCTCCCACGCAAGAGGCCGAGGGGAGGTCGTTCACCGGTAGGGTTGCAATCCGATTCAGAGATGAACAAAAATTTATATAACCGAAATTAGAATACGACCACTCACAATTCTCAAAATTACGCATCAAATAAAACGATTTTTATTACAAATACTGCACACGCTGACATAATTTTATTACGGGTGTAGCATTTATTATTGCATAAAAACAAAACGAGCGGTTAGAAAACTGGCAACACTACGCGCACTCGTCTAACACACGATTTGTAGGCCACGGTACAAAAACATACAGCCTTCAATCAGTTAAAGTTTTACTAAAATAATTAGGGTATGGGGTTTGAAAATTTTTATGTTACAATACTAATATTATAAAGAGGATCGATTTTATTTTTTGTTTGTTTGTTTGCAATGGATAAACTCAAAAACTAATGGACCAATTTAAAAAAATCTTTTACCATTATAAAGCCACATTATCAGGGAGTAACACGGGCGATGCCGCGGGCAAATGCTAGCAATCTATACAATGATGATATAAAACTACATAAAACAACAAAATGGAAATATTTTTAAAAGAGTGGGATAAAAATACAAATGTTAAATACTATTTACCGCCTTTTTAATAAGCGATGCCAAACGCTTTTTTCGACTGATCGCTAACATAGTCATATCAGATCAAAAGTTTTGACATACTTACGAATGACGTGTTTTGATTGTTGTCTCGGGATCGGGTGAAGATTAAGACTGTTTATGGGAAACGACCGTTAGACAGTTACTTAACTACTTATTTGACAATAATATTACTAATTAACCCGTCAACGCACGCTTATATATAGTTATAAGCTAATTTTGCTTATATAAAAGGACACCGCAGGCGTTGAAAGATTAATTGAAAATTCAGTGGAAAATCCTTAAATAGTGTACATAGAAAAATTCTTTTTGAAAATTGTATCAACATAAATTTGTATCAGATCTAATCCAATTTGTTATAAAAAAATCTCAACACAGTCGTAAACATATAACAAACTGTTACATCTCTTAGCTTAAAATTGTTTGGCATTTTGTTACAAGTAATTAAAATAATAAAGTCACAATGTATGCCAAACTACAATATAAATTACAATTCTTAAATGTCTAATCGTTAACACTTTTACATAATATTAAAATTAATATAATTTCCCGGTTTTACCAAAGGGAAAATTGAAAAAAAAGAAATTTTTAGTATGTGCCCATAAATATCTCCAAATTTCTATTTAATTATTGAAACATTTCCTTTAAAAGATCAACATTAAAAGGTAACAAGATTTCTTAAGACAGAAAAATAATGATTTTAAATGCATAAGATCCTTAGTATCTAGGTGTATTGAAATGAGTTTTTAAGGTGTCAATGAAGCAATAATTTGGCGAAATCACCGACAAATAATCAGTGGAACCCATAAATCAAAAGAAGAAGAAGCAATAATTCTGGCAATAGGATATGGCGAATTGAAATTGATTACTGTTACATTAATTGATAAGTGAGCATTTGATTATTTTTTTGTTTGTCTTATTTATTCAACACACAACATATAGCACTACAAATTCCAACATATGAAAATAGTTTTGTGTCCTCTTTGAGGCATATTTTTTTGTTTAAACCCTGAAATAGCTTCTGAAATTATCATGCTCAAAAACTAAAAATTTGCCTTGGCATAACAATACAATGACATGTCGAGCAAAATACCATAGGCCTCAAATGGCCCCTGGCCCGAGAGGAAGAGGATGAAAGAAGGAACTTTTTGTGTATTGGGACCTAAAAGAAAAAGGTCACCATGAAAACCTGGCAGCACTTGAGGGCCCCTAGCATTGAATTTGCCACCGGCCTTTGCAGTGTAGTTACACCACTGACTTATGCTTATGAATGTATCAGAGAGCAGTTGTCTCAAGTCAAAACTTATTATGAGTATGACAATATATTACACTGCGTATATTATAATAGGTACATTCATCATCAGCCTATATTTTGGTCCACTGCTGGACATAGGCCTCCTCCAATACGCGCCATTTTACCCGGTCTTCGGCCTGTTGCATCCAGTTTCTGCCAGCGACCTTTCGCAAATCGTCACTCCACCTGGCATATAGTTAATATAATAAGGCATATAATAGGTACATGTATATCACATATTGGAAGTCTCAAATCAAATGATATGCATTACCTTATCTCTTTATTGGAGCTCATTTTCAATCATCAGATAAGTTATTTGTTATATACACTAAAAAACAAATGAATAAAAAGTCATTGCCTTACCTTGTATTTGGTCAGGTAATGAAATATATTATTACAGATAACATTTACCTGTAGATTGAAAAAACAGTAAATTATCTATTCAATAGCTGGAATGCAAAATATTTAAGATGAGAAGGAAGGTATTAAGGCACTTCACTAGATATTATAGCAAGTAATATAATTTTGATGTCATAGGACATAATAACAGAGTGCCGTTAAATATGACTGTTACAAAAATATACTTTTATATAGACTTCTAGTTTATAAATACTGCTTTATATTTGGAACATTATTAAAATATATATATCTATACCAATATATAAAGCTGAAGAGTTAGTTTGTTTGTTTGTTTGAACGCGCTAATCTCAGGAACTACTGGACCGATTTGAAAATTCTTTCACTAATAGAAGCTACATTACTCCTTAGTGCTATAGGCTACTTTTTATCCCGGAAAAGCTTATCCACGCGGGCGGAGCCGCGCGCAATACTAGAATTATATATACCACAAACAATATTTGTCACTAGGAAATAAATGTCCACTTTTATGATCACCATATTAACTTAAAATATATAGAACAAATAAATTAAACATAACCAACAATTGGTTTAAACAGCACCCAAAGCCTCTCAAACTCATCCTTGTACTGCTGCACTAAATCTTTCTGTGACGTTATAATCACATCTTCCCAGTTACCAGATAGTGCCTGGCTAGTCCAATTTAGAGACCCAGCCATCACAAACGGTGTTGTTTTACCTCCTTCCTTTACGTCAATAAGACAAAATTTATGGTGCATGAGGTTCGTAGACTTCATCCACCGAATAGGTATGCCTTGTTTCTCCAATCGCCTTATACTTGAGCCAGAGGTAAATGCCATATCAGCATCAACTATCAATCTCACCTTGACGCCTTTAAAATGTAACTTCAGCACGACGTTGGTCATGTCTGTATTAGTAAATACGTACATACATATGTCTATGGAGTGCTTCGGCAAGTTCAAATAGTACAGCAATCTGTCCATGCTTGGAGTTATCACACACTTTGAGTATTTGCTTCTTCTCAACTCTCCTGTTCCGTAAGAGAACATTATGACTTCGTTAATCTCTTTTATCTTCTCTTTTTTCTTCTGCTTTTTAAAGTATTTAAATACGGCATGTGATACAAAAGACACTGTTAATAGCAAAAACAGTGCCTTACTATAACTTTTAAAAGACATTGTTCTTGAATTCGCCCTTTTGTAATATGCTTTAAGTGAAATATTGCAGTGGAATGCTAATTTTGCAATTTATTCATTTGTTAGCAATAGTATGCGTAACGAATATAATCAAATATAGCATTTTTTTTGTTTGATTAGCAAAAGTAAATATTTTGGCGGGATGACATGCAAATGACAATTGACAATTGATTTTTTTTTTTTTTTTTTTTGTTCGTCCAGAGGACAGGCTATAGTCTTTCGACCATACTGCCTGGTCTTACGTATTTCTTTCAATTTCATCAATGGTTTCCATAGTAGGTATTATAATATTCGTTGATCGGTGATTTTACCGACGCGACGTCGAGGTCCATTATGTTTTTTATTCTCATTTTTGGGCATACTCTTATATATAATAATTTTCTTTGGACATGCTTCAGGTATGACAGATTGACAGATGTCATCTGTCAATGCTCTAGTTCATGTTCAATACTTCTACACCATTCTACACTCCATATTTGCTTACATTTTCCATTATATGTATTATAATTTATACTTCTTGTTGGCTTACATTTTGTTTATATATAACGTAGCTTCTCAATATCTAAAAGTAATCTGTGCACATATCTCTGAAAGCTATACAAGTAACATTGTTATATAATTTAAATAATATTTACAGTGTTATTACTATGTAATGGAAGAAGACGAAAAACAACTAAATATCATTTACAGACTCTGTTATAAATTTATACAAGTATAAATAAGTTGAGGCATTCCTAAGCAACTCCTCTAAACATTGCGGGACCCTATCAGGCTTTTTATAGATTTTTAAAAGCTCATCCGACAACACAAGGCGCTGAATGCTGAAAGATGAACACTCAAAAAAAATATGATATAAGGATTGAGTTTTTTGTGATTGACAATATTCACAATTAGGTGAATTCGCCATTTTAAGGCGATGAAGATGACCGTTTAATCTACAATGGCCAAATCGCATACGACAAATAATTGAGTAGAATTTTCTATTGATAAAATTAATATTTTTGCAAAACCAAGGAGTGGAGTTTATTTGAACATCCATATTAGCAAACCAGGTTCCTTTATTTAAAATATGTGTGTATTCATATGAATGTCTCCCCCATGCTTGACACATACGATCTCTTATAATACTTACAACATCTGTGTATGGTATAAAAACACTCGTATCAATACTAGGATATGGAATTAGTTCTTCTAACTCAACAATTTTTTTGGCTAGGTAATCTACCCTTTCATTCCCTATGACGCCAATGTGTGAAGGCACCCAAACAAAACGAACTACTATATCTAATTGAGACAATTCAACCCATAGCTGTTTTATTAAATAGATTACATAGTTAGTGTTAGCATGTAATCGGTTATTAGCCAAATTTTCTAACACACTCCTGCTATCACTAACTACTAACCATTTACTATGCTCAGAATATTTCTTTTTTATGTGTTTTAATGCGCTCAAAATGGCGACAGCTTCAGCTGTGAAGATGCTAGCGGCTTTATAAATTTTTTGACCAATGCCTATATTTGAGGAGGGTTCATATATAGCAAAAGACACAGCCCTATCATTTTTAGAGCCATCAGTATATATAATTTTGTGATCTGACCATCTTAACAGCATGGCATTTACTTCTTCTTTAGAAGACAGGTTCTTTTTTTCGTTTAAAATTATATCAATAGCTGGAAATTTACTAATATAGGATCCTTCATAGCAAGGCAAAATGTGATCTGATTGATAAATTTTCATGTTTTTAATAAAATTAAAGAAGTTTTGAAGACCTTGTAATATAAAAATCGGTTTTCGGGGTAACTGAGTGACTGAATGCAACAAGTTGGCCAAAAGACTATTATTAGACACACTAAAAAGTTTTAATATGAATCTTTCTTTCAAGTAATTAAATCGAATACTTAAAGGTGGAACATTACATTCAATTTGCATTGCATTTATAGGAGTGCTTCTGAATGCCCCTGTAATTATACGCAAACACTTGTTTTGCAAGACATCTAAACTATTTACAATTCTGGCATCTGCAGCAAAGCAGTAGAAACCATATTCAAAATGACTACGAACTAATGATTTGTACAATAACAACAAAATTTTGGGGTCTGAACCCCAATATGAACCAGACAAGGACTTTAATATGTTATGTGCTTTATTTGCTTTACTAATTATATGTTTTATATAATTATTCCAGGATAAATTATATGAAAAATGAACACCCAAAAATTTTACCTCAAGCGAAATGGGTAATGTACAATTACTATATTGCACAGAAGACATGTTTGGACACTGTTTACCAAACACAACAACTTTAGACTTGGACGGATTGACACTGAGATCAAGGTAAGAGAAATATTTATGCAGTTTAGCTAATGCATCATTAATTATTAAAACTACTTGTGAAACATTACTCCCAGATGTATAAACAACTAAATCATCTGCAAACTGTAAATTTTTAACCCGAGGCCCTAAGATTAAATTTAATCTACGTATGTACAATATGAATATTAAGGGCGATAATATACCCCCTTGACAGACTCCTTTTGAAGAAAGTCGAGGTCCATAAAGATGTCTATTAAATTTAGTAAATACTTCTCTATTGGTTAGAAATGTTTTAATCCAATTTATAATCTTTACAGGAATCCCTATTTGTGAGAACTCAAGGCATAAAATATCTATATTAACGCTATTAAAAGCACCTGCAACATCAAAAAATACACCAAGCAAGTTTTCATTTGCAGCTATAGAGTTGTGTATATCCAGCTGTAATTGACAGAGACTTTCTCTAGCAGAACGATTTCTACGAAAACCAAATTGATTGGAAGGTAATATATTATTTTTTTCTACATAGAACTCTAAACGATGTTTAAGCAGTTGTTCAAATAATTTACCAACACAAGAAGTAAGTGCTACAGGACGATAAGAATCAGGACATAACTTTGGTTTGTCTGGTTTTAAAATTGGTACAAGGCAGTCCACTTTCCAGTCTTGAGGTATGATGTTATTATCCCAGAGAAGATTCAAGACCTTTAGAAATATTTCTAAACTTGTAACATTGAGCTTTTTAAATAAAATGTAGGGCATTCCGTCAAGACCATAAGCAGAATCTCTACGAGATGATATGGCTGATTTGAGTTCACTTATAGTAAAGGCGTTGAGTAAAAACCTATTGTTGTCATTTATGTTATCGGCAATAAATAAATCTGGATAAAATTGTACAAAGTCCGGAGTGTGCTTCTTTAGAAAATCTGATACCCATGAATTATCTTCATGATTATTAAAGTTATAGCTTTTATTAAATTTACGCATAAATTTCCAAATGACAGACAATGGAGTACATCTATTAAAGGTTTCACAAAGAGAGAACCAACTTTTTTGCCTTTCTATTTTTAGCGTCAGTTTTTTAACTGCTCTAAGCCTTTTAAAATGTAAATAAGTTTCTTGTGTTGGGTTATTTTTGAAAATTATATATGCCGTTTTGAAATTTGATACGGCTTCTGTACACTTTTGATTCCACCAAGGATGTGAAGGAGCTTTCCTATTATATGTGCGACAGGAATGATCAGTGTTATTTGATGTGAGATAAGAATTTGGACGATTACAATTTGCAATAGATTTCGCAGCTGCTGTGCGCAAAATTGTACAAAAACGGAGATATGAGTCAAGAGGAGTTGTATCACCTATTTCAAAATTAACTAATAATTCATCAGCATATTTGCCATACATTTGCCAATCCGCCAGTTTATAGTTTGGGTAAATGGGCAAATGTTTAGCATTAGAACATTTTGCATGAGTGTGCATATTAGTTTGACTAACCATTAATTTTATTATTGTAGGAATATGATAACTAGTACCAAGAGGACAATCATGTACAGACCATTCACAACTGAGGGCCAGTGATGAAGATACCAGTGATAAATCCAAAGCATTGGGTCGCCATGTTAAAGAGCCAACTGTTGTTGGTTGGCCATCATTAAGCAAAACTAAATTATTTTCGTCAATGACCTCTAGAATGTTTCGACCACGTGGACTGTCAGAACCACAGCCCCAAGAAGTGTGGTGAGCGTTAAAATCTCCCGCAAATATGAAAGGACTAGGAATAGACTTAACCAGTGCATCAAAATTATTTTTGCTGAAGGCTGGATTAGAGTTTAAAGGGCTATAGAAACTGACTATACATATGTCTTTATTGTTGACTGTTATTTTAATACAAATATTTTGTAAGGAATTATCGAAATATGTGTTTATTTTAGAGTAAGTAATACTTTTATGTATTATAATTGCAACTCCATTGTGTTTGTTACCACAATCATTTCTTTCAATGTGGTAATTTTTTATTCTAAAATGTTGTTCAGGTTTGAACCATGTTTCGCTAATAATAGCGATATGGATATTGTGTGAATAAAGGAAGTTAATAAATATGTGTTTGTTACTATTGAGACTTTGGGCATTCCATTGTATGATATTAATGATTGATAAATCCATTATGAGGATGCAGGGAACTTATTACTTAACGTTGCTCTTAAAACTTCTTTAATTGATGTAGAATTAATAGGGGCATCTTTATTACTAACTATTTTGATAATTGTTTCAACCAAAGTGCTTAGAAATATATCAGATTTCATTAAATTATTAATTTGGGTGTCTAGAGTACGTGCCGAAAGAGCTGGAAAAGCATTGGAGTCAAAAAGTTCAGAATATGTGGCACTTCTAGATTTTATTCTGTTCTCTTCAATCTTTTGTTTTTTTATAGGACATGACGAGGAAATAGCAATGTGATTGCCTTTGCAGTTGGCGCATTTGGCATCTTTAGGATCAATTTCGCAGTTCTTAAAGCTGTGATTTAAAGTACAAATTGAGCACACTTCTGCATTCCGGCAAAATTTAGCAATATGTCCATATTTCAAACATTTAAGGCATTGCTTAACGGGAGGAATATATTTACTCACCTCGTGTCGCCACGAGTCGAGATAAATGTAGTTGGGCAGGATGGTGGAGGCGAAAGTTACAGCAACTGCCTGAGTCGGAACAAATTTTACAACTCCGTCGTTCCCTTTCGTCCTGCGCATAAAGCGCCTGACCTGAATGACATTTTTAGAGCTACCAATCAACGAGAAGACCTGCTTATTGCTCATTTCCACAGGAACCGAAGTGAGGACTCCGGTGACCTCCGTATCTCTGGCGGGTATCGTTGCAGTCAGAGATAGTTGGTCAAGCAATTTTTTATTCTGAAGAAACATATTTGCATTGTTGGGCAAATCAAATGTTATACCGACCTTATATCTATTGATGGAGCGCAAATGCATGACACCAGAAACCCCATGCTCCCGTATTCCTTTGGAAAGGGCCATACGATCTCTATCGGTAAAAACAGTGTTTTCTACAAGATGGCTCAAGAAGACTATCAGATCGGTCTTCTTTGTGTCCTCAGGATACTTACGTGTATACCCTTTTACCTTATAAATCATATATTTTTCTTTCGGGTCGTTATCTTTTGCATCTTTATATTTTGAACCTGCCGCTACAGGCGAATCCGATGAGTCCGTGTCCGAGGATTCGATCACGGATAGCTCCGGATCCGGAGGATGTAACTCATCTTTACGCCGCCTCTTTCTGCCCATTTTAATGGGCTAATTAATTATGTACACACTAATACTAAGTTATAATATGATAAAATATATGCAAATATGTACAAAATGTACAAGAAAACTTTTTTTAAATATATAAATCAAAAAGCGCGCCTTTCCTTGTTCACAGTTTCCCGCCTTTTTTTCCAAGCTTGACAATTGAGTTTGACAACACAACTGACAATTTGACGAAACTTTTACATTTTTTAATCAAACTAGTTGAGGAAACAAAACCATACAGTCTAAAAAAGGACTTGTCCAAAAACGGGCCTGAAAATTTAAACAAGAAAGTTTATATATATTTGGATAGAACTCCTAAAAACTAGCCTTTTACAATAAATAGTTTAATTTTAAACACCTCCGATTTTAAGATTTATGTAATTTTGTTTTACCTATAATCACACTTAAAATTAGTTGTAATTAACGTTTTCAAAATAAAAAACTTCGTATATTGGAACGCACACCCAAAAAAAGTAAAGTTGACAGTTGTCACTTGTCAATGGATCAACTGTCAGATGTCATGAGTAGCCGTAGCCCGCGTAGGATTGTTTTGTTCCAGAGACTTTTCGATAGTATTAAAAATATTTTTATCATGTAAATTACTGTGATATACCTAAAAGTGAATTCGCAGAATAAATCAAAGAAAACATTATGGATTATTTTTGCATCAGGGACTTTAACGTCTTGTGACTGCGCCTTCAAGGATGTTCATGTGTACAAAACTCTAGATACCATATATATCGATGCTAGATACTAAGATACGTCTCCAAATGCAATCACGGATGTTTCAGCATTTTGACAACTCCGATCCATGAAATGATCGATAAATTCTCAATACACAAATAAATTATGAAAATTGAGAGGTGTGTCGCGCGAGGTCTGCATTTGGAACCTGTAACTTCGTCTTTGCAGTCTGGTCTTTTCCAATAAGCGATCGTCGCCGCTCACTATACCCATATATATAAAACAATAAAAGAGTTTAAAATATCATAAAAGTGTTTAATTCAATACATAGCTATTCCATTGTTATGATTTTAATGGGTATGTATTGTATGTTCATCTGTTTTGCACCTGATAATTGGGAATATTTTTTTTTTTTGGTATATTACCTAGGTACACGTAAAACAATAAACCTACACATAAAAAATGAAATGGGGCTCAACCAATACTTTATCATGAAATTATAACCCCCAAATTATTTTAATAATAAGTGAGTTCAAAAATTAAAACCTGACTACTAATAATTATGCTTTAAAAACTATGAAACAAGCAAAATATTATCATTTAAAATTGTTATGCAAGTACAAACTATTTAATGTTTATCATCTATTAAATACATTTAAAACATATTATAATACGTTAGTTATTCATTTAATAGATGATACAATTCTGAAAAGTTTGTACATAACAACTCCAGATGGGAATATTTTCTTGGTTCATATGTTTCAGAGCATAATTTTTTTAATTGAAATATAAGTCATTCTTATAGTTTATGTACAATTATCCATTCTATTTCAATGTCCTCTGGAATCATTATGCAATCTAAAACCTGCGCAGGTGGAATAATATTGCTTTGATGCCGAGCCCATCCAAGATACCAAATAATGGTCATAACATGAGCGCAGCTTCCGACTGTCCTCCTGCCAATTATGCAGCTACAATAGTGGCTTATCAAATCAGTAGTCTACTAGTCTAATCAAGTCAAATATCGAAATATCGCCGAGGAAATGCAAGTCGAAGTCGAGATGAAAAGGCGATGCTATCGTAATTCATAGCTCGTGTGTAATATCGAAGGATCTGTTGTTTGCCAAGTCAGTTTAAACAGAAATAGGTAACAGATAAATTCAACGAGACATGAATCGAACATCGAAGCAGAGTAACCGCGAATGCAAAGAGCGCGAATTTTTAGTATTATAGTCTCTTTGGCGCGAATGTTTTTTTTTTTTGTAATTGTGCACAGACATCAATGAAGTTATTGTAAGTTACTCTGCCACGACATTTCTTTATTATATTTCTAATAAATGGAGGGGTCTAAAAATATTTTTTTAATGGATTCAAGATCCATATTTTGCGCCTTTAATATCCCTAAAGTTTGAGCCTGTTTAAATTTTGAGGCCCAGCTCCCATACAAAAAGCGGACATCTCCTTTATATTTAGTTTTTGTTTTTAGAAAACTTTAAAACTTTTCTGCATTCACTTTATGAAGCATGCAGCTGTGAAAAAAAAAGACTCGGTGGAATTTAGGTGTCTAAAATATAAATTGGATCAAGCGGATATCATTAAACTGAGTAGGAGCCTAGCTTTGTTTATGTTATCCATTACGTTATCCCCATGTTCCCGAATGGGTGAATTAAAAAGAGTATGTAATAAAAATTGGAAGGAGTGCCACACCACAGAGAGTTACATACCTAATAAGAAATCATTTTAGAAATCGATCCTCAAAAAATATATCTAGACCCGCGTCTTTATCCCGACCCCGAATAGTTAGGCAAGCGCCTTAGTGCATTAGAGGTGCAGACTAGGTAGTCATCCAATTCACCGAGATAAAATAGAACAACCTATTATCCATGGACAATAAGGCTTAAAATAGTGAGGCTGATTGAAACACATTTTGTATTTCTTTAATATTTAATAAATTCTCAAAATCTAATCGCTAGAAACACGAACTGGAGATAATATTATACTTCTTATTTTACAAAGTTATGTTATTTATACTAAAGTCGTGCGGTCTTAATCTTAAATTTAGATTGTATGAACTATGATGCGCCGACGGCAATGCTCCGTTATATCCACCGATTAAAGCACATGAGCCATAATTCTCGCTACTTCCACTGTAACCGACCATACTCTGGCCCATTAAACTGTTTGAATTTGGAACGTATTGTCTATTGCTAACGTTCTGCATCATCAATGAATAATCATTTTGATATAAACCGGAATTTGCTAAAGGAATCCCCAAGTTTAGATTAAGGTTGTTAGTTTGGAAATGATGAAGCCAAGGTTCTTTGTTGGGTCGCGAAAAGTCTTGTCGGTGATCAGTTTGATGCGGGATGCCAATCGGGACAGCTATCGGTTCTGGAGAGGTCTGATTAGCGGATCCACGGTGATTCGACAGGGCTGATCTTTCGTTTCTTCTGAATTTCGCACGACGATTTTGGAACCATACCTTAGGATAAAAAATGAATTAAATTAACAATAGTATACAGATAGAAGCAGAAAAGTGATGGACTCTACCTACTAGCTATTCTTATAAAATACACATACACACACACTCACGTCGTTTATCCTCGAAGGGTAGGCAGAGGCGTAAATAGTGAACCCACTTTTCGCCATGTGTATTCCCATGATGTGATAGGGGGCGAGCCTTTTTTTTTTTTTTTTTTTTTTTTTTTTTTTTTTTTTTTTTTTTTTTTTTTTTATTGCATTTAATGACGAGACGAGCATGCCGTTCGCCTGATGGTAAGCGATACGACCACCCATAAACAGTAGCAACACCATCCAGCACCTTGACTAACAAAGTACTGTGTGGCATTCCACTGCGCTCGTCACCCTGAGACATAAGATGTTAAGTCTCATTATGTCCAGTAGTTATACTGGCCACAATGTCCTTCAAACCGAAACACAACAGTGCATGCACACTGTTGCTTGGCGGTAGAAATAGACATAGCCTATCGCCATATTTACTATTGCTTTGCCCGACCCAGGGATTGAACCCGATACCTCAGCATAGCAGTACCGTAATACAACTACGCCACGGAGGCAATCTTACAAAGATGAAAGAACCTACATCATCATCATCATCATCAGACAGAAGAACCTACATAAATTAGGTAAATTATGTAAAATAATTAAAATAATATATCCCACGATAAGACATAAAGAAAGTTTTCATTAACATTGACTACGCAAGTCATTAGCCATGTTATTATGAATTTTATTATAACAAATAAAAGCTTACTTACTTGCACTCTCGCTTCAGTCAAATTGACCCTTGCCGCTAAATCTTCCCTTACAAACGCATCAGGGTAATGAGTTTTTTCAAACACCTTTTCTAGCGCAGCTAGTTGTTGACTCGTAAATGTCGTTCTATTCCTTCTGGGTTTCTTTCTTTCATCTACTTTCCCGTCTCTTTCTTCCTCAGATTCTTTCTGGATTTCCCTCTCTTTCGGGATCTTTCCGTCATCATATTTTCTTCTCACATCCTCGTAAGAAAGATATTCAACGGGTTTTATATATTGCCGTTGTAAATCTTTAGGATACCAGGTTAAATCGTTTTGATATGTCTGTTCGTAGGCCCCGTTCATTTGTCTACCGGCAGTCAAGTGGTGGAGACGGAGGAGACTATCTTCGTGGCATTTGATCATTTGGAAGAGGTTGTGATTATTTTCGGTATAATTTCCAGTGTTAACGCTGTAATTAATGGCGGTTTGTGGTTTCGCTTCGTATGTTTTCGGTGGGTTTTGTTTTATATTAGACGTATCTGTAAAAAAATAAACGTTTAAAATATTAGTTCGTCTTAAAGACAAACAGAATTACTGGGTGGTTTAGATGTAAACTAAGTACCTATTAAACAAGAAAATGGCTAGAATACCTACTGCACAAATTTAAACTAGAAAAAAAAAGGCAATTTAAAATTCAAATCTCTAATCCTGAAAATGAGTTTTGCACTTTTAGAGCATAGAAGCTGACTATAATATGATTACATATTAAGATATATTATATATAAGATTTTTGCGTGGGTTTCCAAGGATATTTCTACGTGAAGATGGTAGATAATGAACAATGACCCGTTTGAGCGGTCGGATCGCACACGGCCCGGCGGCTCACGTCTGAGCCGCGTTGTTGGGCGGACTCGCGGGTGGTACACGTCAGGGGTATCGGTTACAAACGAGAAAAACATTTTATACGTTGACGAAGGTCTGTTTTCATAATAAAAAGACATGATCAACAGCTAAAAATGTTGTGTATGACCAATAAAAAGAAAAATTAGTCTTTACTTTGAGGCCGCTTCTTTTATTCCCGTATTTAATATTTAAGTAATGTTTTAAGCCTATGATGTTCTATGTATGGTTCTATTGTGTTATATTATTTTAAATAGTCTGAAGGTCAACAGTAGAGGTGATTCGGAAATTATAGTTAATACCTGCACCGTAAAGAATATAATATATACATAATATATGTAATAGTTTTAAATATCCTATAAAAAATAATTATATACTCTTTGGTGACTAAATTATAATTATAGGCTGTATGGTCTGAGATTCCATTCTTCTATTTTTTGAAGTATTTTTTTTATATTTGGATTTTGGCGGGAATTATAGCGTTACATAGGCATAAGCTAGGTATCATCAAAATTTTCAACTACATGATAATTTTATTCTAATTGTATTGTTGCCTGAAAGTTCGTAAAGCTGACTACTTTTTTGTAAATTGAATAGGATTGTACAGTTGTGCAAAGCCACCATCTAGTAAAATTCGGTAAGTTACTTTTTATTTTTTAATGGAGTCTGGAACTGTATTTTAAACTTGCGGTAGTCTTAACACCGTTTTCATCATAGTAGAGCAACTTTGATGTAAATGATGGAAAATGACAATAAAACGTGACGGTCAGCTAGAACATTGTTTTACTATTAAGGATAAATTATACGCTGGTGGTAGGATGTTTTCCGGGATCAGCCTGTGTATACCTATCCGGTTCACACAGGCCGGCATAATTATGTCGACTGACGAGGGATATTCATCGCTCATCAGTCGACACTTTATCTGGGCCCCTCTCCGCTTGCCATGAGGTGCCGTGTCCGTATAAAAAAAATACATACATACACACTCACGCCTTTTATCCCCGAAGGGGTAGGCAGAGGCGCAGCTAGTGCACCCACTTTTCGCCGTGCATATTCCGTCCCATGATTTGATAGGGGGCGAGCCTATCGCCATATCGGCCAAAAAACAATTACTCTGAGCACTGAGCAACTATAAACATTACATTCACAACTTAATTAGGTCTAGATTGGTAGCTCAGATTCGAGAATCATTATTTAGTAGTATAGAATCTATCAGTGGTCCCTGAAATTACCTATGCCGGCCTGCTTTACTGGTATATCGGCATGTCCTGGAACTCACCGTAAAGGGCTACTAAGGCAGTTTTTTTGATTTATCGTTTCCGAGTACAAATATAATTAATTTACGAGATGAGTACTATTAAGATACTAATGTAATTATTAGATAAATTAGGTCGGGGAGAAAGTATTTTCGCATATAGTATATAATAACTATAAACTTGTATCTAATAAAATATCTTTGGCTGTACTATTTATATCTGCCTGGTTTTGATGACATTAAAAAGGTTACATTTCAAAGACGTAATGAAAACGAATCGTTTTTGAAGAGATTGATAACTGGTCATGAAAAGAGGATCACGTACGATAAGAACGTATGAAAAAGGTCGTGATCAAAGGTCGGTCAGGCTTCACAGACTGTGGCAAAACCTGGGTTAACTCGCAATAAGGTGATGCTGTGTGTATGGTGGGATTGGAAAGGCATTGTTCATTATGAACTTTTACCGTTAGGCAGAACCATCGATTCGGATCTTTACTGACAACAACTAATGAGATTAAAGCAAGAAGTTGAGAGAAATCGGCCGGAATTGATCAATAGAAAGGGTGTGGTGTTTCATCACGATGACGCTAGACCACACACATCTTTAACCACTCGAGAGTTTAGCCGGGAGGTGTTAATGTATCCACCATATAGCCCTGACCTTGCACCTTCAGATTTCCACCTGTTTTGGTCTCGGAAAAAAGAAGTCTTGAGTTTTCATATACAATGCGAAGAAACTTTTTCCCCAACCTAATATGTACTTAATTGGATATTATCCATTCAACGCAACTCAATTTATGGGACTGAATTCAGCCTTAGTGTGTAATAAACATTACAATTATTTGTATTACGTGTTCGTTCAATGCGACGCGACGCGACGGTTGGCCATACTTCGGCTACTGGGGGTCTAGACAAAAACCCTTTTCTGTTAGCGTTTACACTTACGGAAAGATCAAAATGTATGGAAGTGACATATGCTCTAGACAAGTCACGTGACTGCTGCAAAACTTGGTAGACAAAATTTTGTATTCCGCACGTGGAATGGAGTGTTAGCGATAGCGTGTCGTCCAAAGCGTCGAACGGAAAAAAATTCATACAAATGGTAGACAAGTGTCATTTTTGACAGCCGAAACTGCTCTTTAGCGACACTGTGTCACGCTTTCTTTATCAACACTTCTCGACCTCACGCTACGGCTATAAATATTATTTTCAATAAGATATTTAGTGATAATTATTGCTTTTTACATAATTAAACATAGTTTAAGAACACTGCGAGCCACTAATAACGAAATATCATTGGAAAGACGTCGAACAAGAATATATCGCTGTGAAATGGAAACAATTTCAGAGATGCAGGAATCGGAGTTTATTAGTAGTTTTACAATAAGTAAAGAATCTATCTTTAAACATAAGAACCATATACTGAAAGTTAAGAATTTGCTCTACAAAAATTTCCATCCCTTACAGCGCAAGTACCAACTCAATAAGAGATTTATTGAAAACGTTAGTTATGCATTTATGAGTGATATTTATAGGTAGGAATTTATCGACACAAGTAAGTGCTTAAAAAC
Organism: Sphinx pinastri; assembly: GCA_947568825.1. Taxonomy (NCBI): domain Eukaryota; kingdom Metazoa; phylum Arthropoda; class Insecta; order Lepidoptera; family Sphingidae; genus Sphinx; species Sphinx pinastri. The sequence continues at coordinate 4,369,608 of OX387615.1, forward strand.
AAATTGAAATGAAGGAAGTTAATAAAAAAATATCATAATAAACCCACCTTTTCATAAAATCTAACAATTAAGTGAATTGTTCAGAGCTTGCAAGTAGTCTAAGATTAGATTTTGGGTGATATTTTAATCCCCTCTTGAAAAACTTTACTTTAAATTTCTAAAAAAACTGGAACGTTTCAATTTGCTTGCACAAAATAACAATATTTAGACAACCTCTCACGCTATACCATAGAGTAACTTATAGAATTTCATGCTTCTATCCGCACGACGCTGCGGAATGGGCGTCTGGCGTGCAGTGGGTACTTTGTCTACCAATTTGGTCACGCTAACGTTTAAGCGTTAGCGTTTGGCGTTTATGCGTTAGCGTGTACGGATAACGCCACGCTTGGTTTTTGTCTAGGCCCCCTGGTAGGCTAAAGAGCCCAGATTTTGACTAAAGCACTGAGGGGACTGCAACTACGCTACTCATCTTGAAGGGCGTGTCTCATAATACCGGGTTATTAGATACAAAATATGAGAATCTGTTGTCATTATAATTATATTTAATTATTTGTTATATATTATTATGGTATAAGTATACCGCTCTATTCTTTTACCTAGATCCTAGCGACTCTATCATTAAACTGAGTTATGGTTTATTTGATCCTGTAAAACTGCCATTTTATTTTACACGGCGATTATAAAGTTCGAAAGACACAGTGGTCTACTTTTTGTGATTTCTTCTTTTGTGTGAAATAATTTATTTGAATCCATAAAATAATAATAATAAATAAATTTATTGAAAATAACTAAATTTTGTTTACAATTATAATATGAGATATAAATTACAAGGAAATTACTAAAAACAAAATAACATATTTACCAGAGGTACCCAAACTAGGTTAGGCCTGTATCTTGGGATACCAGAAAAAAATATAACGGAGTTTGTTTGTAGAACGTTGGTGAACACTAAAATGGTAAAAACCATTTAGATTCCGCTAAGAATTAACTTTACCAAAAGTTCAGAAAGCAGTTTCCACCATAGAAGGACGGGCAAGAAACGTTTGTCTTGTGTTCTCTTTTTAAAATCAGCTCAAAAGTATTAAGAGATGATGCAAAAAATACAATTATTTATTTATTTTGTTTAGAGCAGAATAACATTAGAATAACAGATACATTGCTGACCTTAAAGGAGATAAACAGGAATTGAAAAGGAAGTTTTTTTACCACACCATACCAGCCCTGTATTATATACTGCCCACTGCAGAGCACGGGCCTCCTCTACAACTGAGAGGGGTTAGGCCTTAGTCCACCACGCTGGCCTAGTGCGGGTGGGCAGACTACGCATACCCTCAAAATTCTTATGGAGAATTCTCAGGTATGTAGGTTTCCTCACGATCTTTTCCTTCACCATTAAAGCGAACGATAATCGATAAACAATACACACGTAACTTCGAAAAGTCAGAGGTTTGTGCCTTGGGTTTTGAACCTCCGGACATTGTCTCGGCAGACCGTACCATCCCCAACTAGGCTATCGTCCAATTGTGTTTTTAGGTGTCCAGAATTTCACTCTGCATACTAAACGCACCAAGCCCTTACTTAAAGTCAGTTTTCTGTACGACAATATCACTTGGCTGCTAGAGCCGCCGACTCTCTACCACTTTAATTTTTGTGTATTTTGTTTATTTTTTACTCCTGCACTAACATGAAATACCTCTATATAAGGTGGTACATGGTATCTATAAAGAAAAAATACTTAAATACGGCAACATGACTAATGGCTTATAAAACGTATTTTTGTTAGTGCGGCAAAAAAACAAAACCAATTTTAATCGGAGAATATAAAAATGACAAAGTACCTAGTCGCTTATCATATTTAATATATAATAATTTTGATATTTTTGTGCAAACCACCTAAAGCGGGCGGGACGCCCTATAACATTTCCTTCTAGGAATAAGGTTAAACATATCATAAAACGTAGACGACAAATACACAAAAAAATATTATGTAAAAAATTATGCTTTCATGAATTAAATAGTATCTGTAAAACTGACAAAAATAAATTAAAATTTACAACTTACCTTTATTTTGATCCATCGAGCAAACAAATTCGGCAATCACAGTTTAAAAAATATCAAATAGCTTTACTAATACATGTCTCACTGTCGCACTTGTTTAGAAACCACGTCCGTTGTCCGAAGCGCCGCTGGTCGCGCGCCCGAACCGAATAATTGTTATTAATTCACTCTCTTATTAAATTACTTTATTTAATTAAATAATTCGACTAACTCATACTAATGTGCGAACTAATGGAGTATGTGCCGTGATCTGGCTGCACCGCCACGCAATCTGAACATGTGTGGTTCGCTGAAAAAAATCCTTGTAAACATCGCCTTAACACACCCACTTGTGAAAACCTGAAGATTAATGTTACTCTAACGCTTGATGTTAAAGTTGAATATTGAACAGTATTCTGAATAAAATATTAATAAACCTTTCTGTTGGAAAATACACCTTAACAACTAAATTATAAAACGCATTTTATATCGTAAAGTGGATAGAGGGTGTTCTATAAAGTTCTATTTTGAAGCTACAGACCGCAAGGCGTGGTTACAACAGTCCCGCCTTCGAATTAAAAAAAATGTTTAGAGGGAACCGATTTGGAGTAATAATTGACACGTCAACATGTATTATTTATAGCGGCGTAGTAAATTAACATAAACTTTTTAAGTAATTGATTGTGATAAGTTTATGTGGTCGGAGTGTAGCGACGCGGATGTGAAATTCGAATTTTATGAAACTCTAAATTAGACGCAACGTGCGCTATTGAAGTATCTAATAGCCGCAACCATGAAAAAATATATTTCTAGATTCGAATAAGACTAAGACTAGATTTTAGACTCTATTTATTTAAATAGGAGTGAAAATGTTTCCCAGTTACAATCCTATATTTGAAATAAACAAAACAACTAGACAATAAAAACTGTATGGATGATTTTTGGAATATTTTAGTTTCGTCTTCAAAAACACAACTAATAAAAATGCATCGTTCGTATATCGATTAAAAAAATATTTTGAATGTAGAGCTGGTAGAGATAAGCACGACGCTTTAATTTACGTAGAGGTTTAACAAACAAATAATTATTAGAATATGATCTTTCTACTACAAGAGTCCAAGTGGGTAAGCACCTCGCATTATATATTTCTGCTGATTAGCAGAAATGTACAAAAACATTCATGATCTAATTTGGATAGAATCGTAGCATTGTAATTACTAGGCATTAAAGGACTTAACAACTAATGTCTTAATTTCTTAATGTCGCACTTCAATAACAAGTAGAACTCTGTAATTCAAGAAATAGAAAACTTTGCATAATACAAGACTGTTTAGTCCGGAATAATTTATCTTTAGATCCCTTAATTATTTGATTTGCAAGGCAACTGAGTATACTTAATCATTTGTTTCGAGATTCAGTATAGGTACTGTACTGTTATGTTTTCTATGAGATAGTGGTGCCGTCTCTGTCGGGTTAGAAATTTCAGTTGTAGACAAAATCGCTTACAGTAGCTCTACTACAGAAATTATTGGAATCCATTTTTTTTGTTTTTTTTTTTTTTTATAGCATAGAATAGAATTAGACTACTGGTGGTAGGTCTCTCATTATGTAAGAGTACGAGACTTAACATCTTATGTCTCAGGATGACGATCGCAGTGGAATGCCACACAGTACTTTGTAAGTCAAGGTGCTGGATGGTGTTGCTACTGTGTATGGGTGGTCGTATCGCTTACCATCAGGCGAACGGCATGCTTGTCTCGTCATTCAGTGCAACAAAAAAAAGGCATTTGAAATGTTCTGACAGGGAAGCAACAAGTAAATTATAGCAAGTTTATTAATGAATAAAATATTTAGAGCTAATAAAAGGTAAATAGAAATGGAAATCTGTAATTTGGAATTTCCTTATATGCTAACACTATAGAAATTTAAAATAATTACAAAAGGTTCAATTCTAATTTACATTTCTAGAATATATTATTATCCAACGATTTTATTCAATAGAGCGCATCAATTATTTAGAATAGCAGTCGTAAATAACTTTATAATGAAATAATTCAATTACATTATCTGATCAGCTGTGCAAATGTTCATGTCTACCCGCGTTGCCAAAAGTCTGAGTCAATTACATCCACCAAACGATAGAAACGACAATGTTTTAAATTTTCGTCGAAATGTTGCGGTCATGAGAATTAGATGGATAAAATATATTTATTTAACAATAGAGCGGCCAATGAGCTAGTGAACGACCCGATGTATGGCGATTTCCGTCGCACATAAACGCTCTCAGTACCACAAAAATCATCGATGTGCAGCATATCTAAATTAGGGAAAGGCAGAGGGTGTTTGGACCTCTAGAATTACACTGTACGAAATGCAACAATGAGTTGTTCCTTTACTTTCTTTTTGTGTGAGACAGTCGCGCTACCTCGGTCGAGCTGGCCATCTACGCTGTAGAGTGTAGATACACATTAGGTCCTTACATATGAAATTGGCGTTTTTTCGTACTAGCCACTTTGATCTGAAATATCTCCCCTTTGGCTAAGAATTCCAAATTAAATTCTGTGGCATCCACCGTGCTCCCCGGACCTTGCTCCAACAGATTACCATTATTTCCGTAATTTGGATAACTTTTTACAAAGAAAAAAATTCAACGCCGATGTGGCAATCCAAACCGCCTTCAAAGAGTTTATTGATTCTCGCCCCCATAGTTTATTTAGTAAAGGGATCAATGAACTCCCTATGAGATGGCAAAAGTGCATAGATAAAAATGGTGCATACTTTGATTGATTAATTATATTTTACAAAATCGACTTTGTATTCCTCCCATACAAAACGCCAATTTCATATGTAAGGATCTAACATTTCGATAACGTAGCTCTACCAAATTAAAATTAAAATAATAATTATTATTAGTTGTTGATATATACACAACTTGCTTGAAATAATGGGCGTAAAGATCTGTTGGTGAAAACAATGTATTTTATGTTATCTAATCTAGGTTCTAGAACTACCCAATTATAATAACACGGGTCAACATGAAATTTGACTTTGATTGCAAAGCATTAAATTTCGGTAGTTTAGGTCGTAATAAGACGAAAAAAAAATATATGGCATGAAAAACTTTGCTTTTGTGCTTAGAAGACTGATTGAACGAAATTTTTAAAAATCTCGGATTTCAATTTTTGATTGAAAATAAAACTATTGAAATAAAAATGTTTATTATTTTTATTAAGTTTTACTATCAAATTAGCTTACAGAAAAGTGGAAAATAACTTAAAAGTGCACACTTTTACTTTTTCTTTTATGTTCATACCTACTTTCTCTCAATAAACCCCAAATATAGTCGCCCATCATGTTTTCATTGTATTGGCCTTGATAGCGTTGTTCAAAATTCATGATGTCCTGATGGAAACGTTCTCCTTGCTCTTCGGAATAGGCTCCCATATTGTTTTTAAATTTATCCAAATGAGCATGCAGCATATGTACGACGTCGATACATACGACGATTGCATCGTATTTGCACTTTCATGACGACTTTTTAAGTTATTCTGGGCTTGTAAATAACACCTGATGGTTGTTTATCACTCGGGTGCCATCTAGCGGCACAGTGTAAACGTTAATACCCCACTCTCACCGCGCGGTCTTTTTAAAAATATTAAAATCAATTAAAATTTATGAAAAAATTGAAAAATGAGTATTATTATTATAACTATCACAAAAGCAAACTTTATACCGAAAAAAGGTATTTTCTTTTCGTTTTTGTGCATAACTAATTGGAAAATAATAGTATAAACTTTAGGACAAAGAACGAAATTTTTTTTGTAGAGTCGTGTAATATGAGTTGAAGCGAACACTGTTATTTCGGAAATATTCAAATGGCCATTTTACGTAAATAAGTACAATGATAATATAATGACTTGTCGCTTTATTTTGGTTTTGTGTAAGACAGTCGCGCTACCTCGGTCGAGCTGGCCATTTACACTGTAGACAAAAATTTCGACAACGTAGCTCTATAATATTGAAAATGAGAATAATAAAATAAGTATGTGTTCAATTGCATTCTCTTTGCAATGTAACTCTGTAGTGGAACTCAACCATTTTTTTAAACGGGCCTAAAAGTGCCTCGGGTCGCACCGCAAATTCATTTACCTATTTAAGAGTCTAAAAACGTAAGTATTAAAGTTTAAAGAAATATTTTTTATTAAAAATTATTCACAATTAACGGGTTTTTTAATACATCATTCCAACTAACTGAATTATTTTATGCTTATAAGATTAGCATACAGTTCAGGTGATCTTGGGAAAAGTTTATTAAGTTATATAAGTGATTTTTTTAAAGTCAGGTACGTCATTTGTAAAATCTCGGCGGGCCACATGCAAAAGCCCGGCGGGCCGCAGGTTGAGTATAGCTGCTTTAGACTTATTAATTTATATTTATTATGTTTGGGAAAATTCGCCTACTTTGGCGTAATAGGGTAACAATGATCAAAGTCAGTGAAAGCTTAATAGTCATCTTTTGCTTGCGGCTCGAATATGGTTAATGCGACTTGCGTATTGCTCCATTCCCAGGATAAAAAGTAGCCTATCCTATAACGGCCGGTCTCAATAACTTACTAACAGTTAACTGGAGTTAGATATCTAACTCGACAGTAAGAGTTACGCTAACTGTTACTGCTGTTTCAATGTCAATTCTTATCTACCTTAGTTTTTAGAAACATAGATAACCACCAAAAGTAAGCATATTAACTGGGTGTTATTTGCTCATAAGTTATTAAGACCGGCCGTAAATCACTTAGAATTTCGGAATAATGTGGTATGTTATTAAAAGAATTTTACGTTTTTTTTATTGCATTGATGACGAGACGAGCATGCCGTTCGCCTGATGGTACGCGATACGACCACTCATAAACAGTAACAACACCATCCAGCACCTTGACTTACAAAAGACCTACTAAAAGTACTGTGTGGCATTCCACTGCGCTCGTCATCCTGAGACATAAGATGTTAAGTCTCATTATGTCCAGTAGTTACACTGGCTACAATGTCCTTCAAACCGAAACACAACAGTGCATGCATACTGCTGCTTGGCGGTAGAAATAGACATTGCGGTGGTGGGTACCACTGGGTCCGTCTGGGTGGGTACCCAGGCGGACTCTTACATATGAGAGTATGTAAGTACTTGTTTTAAAAAAATACAAATAATTTCTTTAGCTTTTTAATACTTTAATTCGACTAATTGCAAAATCCGCTGTCGAGAGCGGGGTATCGCAGCAAACCTTACAGCTTTCAGCTCAATATTTAATCGTACTTAGCCCTATACAATTCTTAAGAAGTTGCTTATCGTTTTACTTTTTTATTACACCTAATAACTATTTACAACTGTGACTATATATAATTTTTGCCTTGATGTACAAAAATACGTTTCGTTATAATATTGTCTGTCACGATGTCATATTGCTTTCGAATTAAAAAATCATAAAAGTGTTCCATCAAAAATATTTATATTAATTTCAAAGACAAAATATTCAAATCTATGCACGTTCAGATGGTGAAGTATCCGCCACTGCGGCCAAGTTTCCCGAGTACCGCGCCGGGAATAGAGCAGGCGGGCTGTCGCTTCGAATTAGTGTAAAATGTTGAAAAACGCCTGTAGCCGTGTAGCGTGGCGTGGCGGCCGGCGACGCATGCTGCCAGCCCCGTCTGCCACGCACACATTATAATATGACTAACATACAGAAGATAACATTTTCTTTATGTTTATATTTAATTTATTGTTAATTATTTTTTGCATACATAGCATCACGCTTTTCCCCTTTTCAGAGGTAGGCAGAGGTGTATCACACCCACATTTCGCCAGCTAGTTTAGGTCCCAATTGTTAATTCCCCTATACATATTAAAGCCCTAGCTTATAGGACAGGGTGATAAGTGGTTAAAAATGGTCGCTTATGCCGCCGAGAGCGCACCGAATGTTGCATACTCTTACATGTAACACCGGGGCTATATAAACTCCGTATGACACCATGATAGACCTTCGGTAGAAGAACCGCAATGGTCTCAAAGTGCCAGAAAGAATCTGAATATGATGAATCATCCAGTAGTGTAACTACTGGACATAATGAGACTTAACATCTTATGTCTCAGGATGCCACACAGTACTTTGTAACTCAAGGTACTTTGTGTTACTACTGCTTATCGAGTCGTATCGCTTATCATCTTCGTCTCGTCATTCAATGCCATAAAAAAATATTAGTTTCTAGCATTGCTCTACATACCCAGATTGTGGACTTTGTGCTGATTTTGCCATATTTAAATACTTCTCAATTGGAATAATAATTGTATGTCCCCGGTACCTAAACCCAGATAGACTTAATATTTTTTTGCAGACATTGGGAACCTGGACACATGGCTAAGCTCGGCTATCCATATATCCTATTCGTTCAGATCATTTCCGAAAACTAACGTGTAGAAACCTTTACCCTCCAGTTCGTCCATATCATACTGGCACAGAATTCGAACATATACATGAAATTCAGAAACAAAAAGCCATAGATTCCAAAACAAACGTTCTATATCAGTGCGCAAGCGCGCGCAAGTGTCGCGGCGTCCATAATTGGCGTTGACAGTTGACAGCGAGCTGCGCGCGCGTCTCGTTTGCGAGACCGCATAACGAGAGCATACCCATCTCGAATTGCTCTTTGATTATGAGATATGAACATAATTTGATTAATACATTTTATTGTTTCCGTTTGGTTATAAACTTTTAGATTATTCTGCTTGCAAGCATTTAATAGCTAATAAATTAACATAAAAATAACTTAAAATATTTGCTCTCTATTTAGTATTAAATCGGTACAACTCGTAAGTACTCTGTATTATGATTTATGATAGGTTTCTGGTATGCGTAACTTAATTTATTAAGTTACCAAACTTAGTATTTTTTCGTTGGCTAGCACTGGGGATCAAATATAATGTATTCTAGCTAGATAGAGATATAACCTAACCTTCATCGACCTTAACCAACCTTAACTTGTGATGCACAAAGTCGGATCTCTTCTGAAACCTGCTTGAAAAGTTTCTTGCCCCGACCCTACGTGTAAGGTAAGTACGGGGGAAGTCTTTAATAAAATGTAGAGTCATCATTATATACTTACTAGAGAAATGAACGGTAACCGGTACTAGGTACAACTTATATTATTGATTTTTATCTAAGAATTGTAGTTATCTTGACACTATTTATGCCTACCCAAATATAGTGTACCAAAACTTAATAAATTTTAAAACAGCGATAAATCATAAGTGACATTATTTTCGCTTGTTGTCCTAATGAAGCGGGTTTTAATTAATTTCGCCACGGTGTGGTCTGTTGGCTGGTGTACGTGTTCATTCTGATGGGATGCCGTCTCAATAACGCGTGAACATCTCATTTGTCAGAATCTCATCCGGTACGGTAGCCATAAATACGGCAGGATAGAGAAAATGCGGTAGGGGCTTGTACTATTGGTTATTTTAGGACAAATAATTTAAAATAAAGCCTTTTATTTTGAACTCATCAAGCTAAAAAATACTTTGCAATACCACGCCCTTACAGATTTAGTGAAACTGTATTTTTATATTATTAATTGTTACAGCAAGTATATTATAAATAATCTATATTTCTATACGTATTAATATTATAAAGCTGAATAGTTTGTTTGTTTGGTTGAACGTGCTAACCATAAATCATAAATAAAATTTTAAAATTCTCTCACTAATAGGAAGCTACATTACTCCTGAGTGCTATAGGTGACTTTTTATCTCTGGAAAATATTTTTATCCCGGAAAAACTTTTTCACGCGGACGGAGCCGCGAGTAATACTAATGTAAAATATAATGCTTCGCGCATGAATTTCGTTACAAAGCTGTGTATTGGGGAGTTTTGGCGGGAACTTGGAAGTGTCATGAGGTGTTCTTGTTTTAATTGATTATTTTGGTGATATTTAGTGTTATATTGCATAATTATGGTGGTATATTATCCAATATAGTTCTATTAAAGAGCTCAAATGAAGTGAATTGAAATAATTGTGCTAATCAAGTGTTTTTTTTTTGTTGCTGCCAAAACTCCTCGATAAAGTCTTGGTAAGGTAGCCACTGCTTTACTTCGACATACTACAGATAATAAAATAGACAAACCAAACTTGACATTGGCAAAATGTGAACACAAATGCCATTATAAAATAAATAAAAAAAAAGCTGTGTATTAAAAAAACAAAACAAAAACTTTAATTATAAGCCGATTCTATTGCTATCTAAAATAATTATTAACAAAAACCATTTCCCTGTGATTTTACTCAATTTTAAAATACAGAAGCCCATCAAATATATTTTAATACAACGTCACGGGTGCTTAGTTCTGCGCGCATGACAATTACCTCAACTCAGTACGGCCATCAGTCACGTCGCATCCACGCAGTGGTTCACACAAACGATTAATTAAGAGTTTTAATTTTAGCGCTTTGCTTGAAAAATAACAATCACTTGCACGGAAATAGCGCGGGGTAATTGATGATGAATGGATTACGAGATTTTCTTTGCTGCGTCTCGCTGAAAAAGCAACCCTCGGAATTCAAACTTGATTCTGGATTAAGAATGTTTTTCTTCTCATCGTATTAATCTATGTCGCTAAGTCTTAGTTATTGGTAAAATAAGAATACTAGGTCATTCGCGTGCGGAGCACAGTAGTGAGTGCACGTATAAGTTAATAACATCTCGATGTCGGTTTTTTTTATAACTACCCTTCATATCAAGTTAAAAAGAAATGAGTGAAAGTGAGAAAGAAATAGAATTCTTGAGTGGAAATAGTGATAACGAAGTTGAAGAAGAGATCCAAAGAAAGAACACGGGACAGTTAAGATTAGCAGAAAAAAGAATGAGACAAGAAAGTGACGACGGAGAGGCTATCGAAAAAGATGATGAATTTACGATCGTGAGAAGAAGATCAAAACGTTTGATACGAAGCACTTCAACTAATGATACAAACAATAAAGCCATGGAGTCAAATGAAGCAGTAATTGAAGTATATATGACATCGAAAGAAATGCTGCCTAAACAAATTGGATTAGCAAAGTTGCTTAGAAATGAAAATATCCAAGGCATATTAAAAATTCAGTTTAAAAATGCATACAAAGTAATAATACATTTTTCAAAACGAGAGGATGCTGAAAAGTTGATATCCTGTAAAAAACTGAAGGAGCTGGATTATAGATGCCAATTTACACATGAAGTAAGTTTATCCTATGGGATTATTAAGAACATAGATCTAGATGTCGAGTTGACAGAAATGTTCGAAACATTTTCCTGTGATACCGAAATATTGTCGATCAAGCGCATGAAAAGATTCTATGATGGGAATTGGATAGACAGTGAGTCAATTCGTATATGTTTTAAAGGCTCTACCTTGCCCCCGTACGTTTATGGTTACGGGTGTAGGTTTAAGTTGGAGCCTTATATTTTTCCAGTAACTCAGTGTTCTGGTTGTTGGAAATATGGACATTTGATTAAACAGTGTCCTACTAAGAAAATAGTATGTCCCAAATGTGGTGGTCTACATAATAACTGCGAGACTACACTATACAGATGTATTAACTGCAAAGGAACTCACATGGCATTAAATAAAAATTGCCCTATGTTTACAAAAGAAAAAACTATCCGAAAAATTATGTCCCAAAAAAATTGCACGTATAAAAATGCCTTAAGTACATATTTAAGTCAACAGACTAATAAAATAGAATTGGATAAAAACACGAGACACGATGCGATAAAAAGTACAGTATCAGATGAAAATCATCCAAATACGTCTTATAGAGATATAGCACTTAGCAGTGAAGAAAAAGAAATACACCAAGTGAGTAATGTTAGAAGAAATATTAACGAAAAATCCACAAATACAAAAGAAAAAGAAAAATCTAAGAAAAGGAATAATAACGGTGCGGTTTACCAAGAAAACATGGAATTAGATATAGAAATATCTCACGAAAGTAACGCTACAGAGGCTCTAGAAAAAGATGAAGAAGAAAATAATAAAAGTAAGATTAGCTATTTCAAATTGTTGTTAAAAAAATTGAAGATTATTATCCTGTCTAAAACCAATTTTGAAAACAAAGTTTTTGCAGTCATGAAACTGTTAATTGCAGAAGTTAGAAAATATTTTGTAGACATCATGATGGAGACCGATTGTTTAAATAGTATCTTTAATATTTTCAAAAATGGCTAATAATTTTGTACATGTCAGTAAACTTAACATTTTACAGTGGAATGCCCAAAGTATTAATCCGAAACGACTGGAATTTGAATGTCTTTTACACCAAGAGAACATTCATTTAGCTATTCTAAGTGAGACATGGTTAGCTGTGGATACTGAGCTCAAATTTAGTGGTTATAACACGTATAGGAAGGATAGAGACGATTCATACGGCGGTGTAGCGTTTATTATACATAAGTCACTCAAGGTACTTACATCTTCGCATAGGTCAGCCAATGAAGGTATAGAAATGTTACATATTAAATTACTTAACTGTTCTAGTTTAGAAAATATATTCTCTGTTTATTGTCCATCTAGTATACGTACATGTCAGGTAGATTGGGATTGCCTATTTGGTTACTATTCAAAAAAGTCATTAATAGCGGGCGATTTTAATGCCCATCATACGAATTGGTCGTACAAAAATAACATAAGAGGGGTACAAATTATGACCTCTGCCTTAGATAATGGATATATCTATTTAAATGATGGAAGCTCAACGAGAGTAAAACTTGTTAATGGCTTGCTCCAAAAGTCATCCCCGGATATAACATTTATCTCATCTGATATTGCTATAAAATTCAAATGGCAAGTGTTAAGTGAGAACCTAGGCAGTGACCATTTAATTATTAAAATTATACTAGACTATACGCCCAATTGCTTTAATACTAAAAAACGAAACTACAAATTGGCCAACTGGACAAAGTACAAAGATGTACTAAGACATGCATTCAGTAACCCGGTGGTGACAAATAATTTGCAAGTAAAATATGACTTTTTCATTGAAAAAATTAACAATGCAGCTGATCGGTGTATCCCGAAGATAAAAATAAGCACAGATCCTACATCCAAATTTCAACCCAAACCTTGGTGGAATTCTGAACTTTCTAAGTCTGTAGCTGAACGTCGATTACAACTTAAAAAATTTAGACAAAATCCTACACCCGATAACCTTTCTATATTGGAGAGAAATATACAGGAAACTAAACAGTTAATTAAGAGAGCTAAATCTAAGAGCTGGTGTCAATTTTGTGATAGTATAGATGAGACTGTGTCAATTTCTGAGATGTGGCAACGAATGCGGTGGATAAAAGGCTACAAAAAGAGTCAGTTTCAGACTTCTGACAAAAACAAAGAAGAATTGTTATGTAGTTTGGCACCTGAATCCGTCCTTCCACCAACACCAAACTTTTATTCGAAAAACGCAAGTTTAGAGATTGAATTTAATATAGAAGAAATGTCCAAATGTATTAAAAAGAAAGACACTGCTCCGGGAAATGATTTAATTACATACTCTATGTTGTACAATTTGCCTCCTATAGCGAAATTATTTTTACTGGAAATTTATAACATAATTTTTACCTATAGTATTGTTCCCTTGCAATGGCGTTATATTGAAATTTACCCAATCCCTAAAACCAATGTATTGGGAAGTGTCACACCCAAATTGAGACCAATAGCCCTAATGTCGTGTGTTTGTAAAATATTTCATGCAATGCTTACAAAACGCCTTGAGTGGTTTGTGGAAAAACATAAATTATTATCATACAAAACTATTGGATTTAGACGTGCACAATCAACTATAGATTCCTTAGTTAGGTTAATTAGTCATATTCAAATTGGATTTTCAAAAAATTTATCAACCCTTGCATGCTTTCTCGATATTGACAATGCGTATAATAATATTTTAGTAACGAAACTTGTACACACATTGGAAGACATAAATGTAGGTAGTAAAATATCTAGATATATATGGTCCTATCTTAGTGAAAGGCGACTATTAATTCAAATGAATAGTGAAAATGGCTCTGGTAATAATTATTTATGTCGATGGACAAATAAAGGCATTGGTCAAGGTGATCCACTCTCACCATTACTTTTTAATATTGTTACTTATAAAATTTGTCATAATATAACGAACGTGACAATATCTCAATATGCTGACGATTTTGTTTTGTATACTAGCAATAATAAGTTCGTTGACAGTGTAAGCAGTATGCAGGAGGCATTATATTCAACATTTTATATTTTAGAGGATATTGGTCTTGAATTGTCAGTGAACAAATCTAAATATCTTATATTTAGTAGAGGACACAAAAAACAGGAAGCTCGACTTTTAATCAATGACATAACATTACAAATATCGGACAATATTAAATACTTGGGTGTGTGGCTTGATAGGTCATTGCGCTGGGGAAAACATATAGATGAAATTAATAAAAAGACCCAAAAATTTCTTAATCTCCTAAAACTTCTTTCGGGTCCATCATGGGGTATTCATCCAATTCATTTACGCAGATTGTATATAGCATTGGTTAGAAGTCGAATAGACTATGCAAGTTTTATTTATGATAATAGCGCTAAGATACACATCAATAAACTGGATGTAGTTCAGAATCAGGCTTTAAGAATAATTGGTGGTTTTATCAGAAGCACACCAATTCATGTCATGGAATGTGAACTATGTATTCCACCTTTATTTGTACGTAGAGAATATTTGGCTTTTAAATGCTTATTGAAAGCTAAATCTTGGTCTCATAATTACAATATAGTCAATAGCTCACTAGATGCACTAAGCACTCTTTGTACCAACAGATATTGGCTGCCGAAAAAGAAACCACTTTTAGTAACAATATATAATAAAATTAAACATGAAAATATAAATACAAGCTATCCTCTAGAAATGTTTACTTTAGACACATGGGTAACAAATATAAAAATTTCTGAGGTATTGTTGTGTGATTTAGACTGTGTCATATCAAATAAAAAGTCTTACCATCCAGATAAGTTAAAATATAGTATTTTAGAGGAGCTATTCAATAAATATAAAGATTGGCATAAGATTTATACTGATGGTTCAAGGAGTCATAGTGGATCTGGGGCGGCATTTTTTGACCCTTTTTCCAAGAATAGTGGTAGCTTTAAGATTTGTAATGGGAATATATGTATAATGACGTTGGAGCTCACTGCAATCTTAGAGGCATTGCGTTATGTTAAAAGGAATTCCTATAATAGAGTGGTCATAATAACCGACAGCAAAAGCGCTTTGCAACATTTGGCTCGATGCGCTTCTGGACACAGAGGTGCTTCGGTAGCCTATGAAATTATGAGTTTAATGCGTTGGTTTGAAGTGAATAATGTCTCATTAAGATTGCAGTGGGTACCGGGTCATATAGGTTTAAAAGGAAATGAGCAGGTTGACATTTTAGCTAAAAGTGCTGCTATTGATGGGTCATTTGTTGATATAAAGCCGTGTTTCTTTGAAGTTTTTAGTAAATATAAGACTTACTGTTATAAAATTTGGAACGAATATTTTGACATAAATTCTCGGAGAAAGGGTATTTGGTATAGAACCATGCAATGCGAAACTCCTCGTATTCCTTGGTTCACAAATGTAAAAATTAGCAAAAGCTTAACAGTCATTGCACATAGAATAAGATCTGGACACATACCATTGAACAAGTTTGGCTTCTTAATGAAGAAAACTAGTAGTCCCAATTGTGAAATATGTGGATCTGTAGAAGATGTTCACCACTTGCTCATGGAATGTGTCCGATATAACACAGAAAGAGAAACATTAATGGAGGAATTAAAAGTTAATATTTTAGAATTGGGTGTGGTACAAACAATCTTGTCTACACCTTACAGTGAAAATGCTATTAAAATCTATAAATTTGTAAGCAAGCTAAAAAGGACTTAAAATGTTTCCCTTTCTGATGAATTAGTTTTAGGATACGATGAGGCTGGCGTAATCTTGTAGATTAAAAGCCTCTAAACTTGATTATTAAATAAAGATAAAAAAAAAAAAAAAAAAAAAAAAAAGAATACTAGGTCTGTAATGTACCTACAAACTCAAATATATAAAGATTTATGTGATTAGTAAATAGGTACTTATAATAGAATAAAGTTTCGGTTTTGTGTGTTGCGGGCTCAAAGGTCCATTATAAGTAATATTTTTTAATTAATGATTATTGAAACTTAAATTCCAATCCAAATTTGGTTATCTACAGTTTTAGATAATAATATGTTAGTTAACAAGGATTACGGTTTTCAGATTTCACTTTTTTTTGTAAACTAACGGGAGCATTTATTTATATTATGTTAACCACCCAAGTCAACAACTTATATGTGTTCTATGTAACCATTTATCATTAACGGTTCTGGCTCATTGCTCAGCACTTCGCTGTTGACGTTTGTGGTAAATTAATGGGGGCAGCGGCAAACGGGTCGTGCAATTTGCGACGCGGCCACTTCCGGACGAATGCCACCGTGCGCAGGCGCCGGGGGAAGACTAAAAAAGTATTTAATATGTGAATAAAAAATGGAATACAAATATTAATATATTTTGAGAAACGCATGTAGTTTGAGAGCATTACTAAAATGCTGTTTTTAATAGACCCATATCATAATCGTCGTATAATGATCCATAATACTTTTACTCAATATTGTAACTAAAATCAGGAAAGCACTCAAATTTATCCTCATTTCACAAACAAGCTCTCCAGATAAAAATAATTCATAATCAGATATATCCTGAGGAAATATTTAATTTGTACAAATTTACTATCGTTTAATTGAAAACAGTCGCCGTAAAAATAGATTTCGGTTGCTTTGTAGCTTTTACTTTTTTATCGTCCGAAATGTCGTTAACTTTTGACACTTTTTTACCGTGGTTTTTTTACATTTCGCTAAGTGCGTGTCAATGTTCTTTCTATGTTTAAGTACACTAGACGTGCAGTGTCGGTAGTCTCCCTTGGGGATCTCAATGAATTTGACATGCCCTTTTTGCCTAAAAAAGGTCTTTCTGCATTTAGTTCCACTTTAGATAAAACGATAACGTGTCACGAATCCAAAAAAATATTTGTTTTGCGCAAAAAATTGTTAACTGCTTCTGTGTATTTTAAGTGTAACCACTTGAAAGCCTAATGTATCTCCTGTTTTCAAATTACCAATTAGTGATTGTAATATGATAAATTATTATTTCCGAAGAACTTTTCCATTATGATAAAAAAGGAACTAGCTAAATCTTCAAATGATTACATTATAATTTTTGGAAATCTGTCCGCATTCCCGAAATAAAAAGGAGAACATTATTTTATGAAGTCCACAATGAAGTTTTTGTGTACATACAATATAAAATTTGTAGTAACTAGTAATTTAATACTGCGTGTTGGTGGTTTCGGCGAAGTATCACAAATAGCCGGGTGCTGCGCCCGCGCAGAGTATCGGTTACGCCCTTGCGCTCGATCCCGCTGCCCGACAGTAAGCGACACGCCTGTCAACAACCGTGTCACTGGACCGTACCATGTTTGACGTCAGGGGATTCAAGGGAGAAATACGCCGAAAGAACTCATTGGAAGAATAAAATGTTCTGTAAATTATAAGAGTCGCTAGGAACGAATCAGGAATTTTATTACGTAATGGCTAGATATACCTAAACTGTTAGACTACATTATTACTTACCTAAATGTAATATAAAGAACAAGAAAGGACCTACTTAAGTGATTGAGTATATTTTTTCCAAATCACTAAACTTGACCCAGCAAACGACTATTATACAATAAAATACCTAAAAATCTTACAATTTATATTTACTTATTCGTTTGCTTGAGTCAGCATATTTGGTTAGCTGTAAATTTCACTGAAATCAGTGACAAAATGCCAAGAACACGCGGCCGCCAGCGGCAATTTCCTTTGCTATCAAATGCAGACTTTACCGTCTTGTTCGCCACTCATTCATCCATATTGTTAAATAGTAATAAATCTGATTAAATCAACGCCCGTTGCGTTTAAATCTCGACGATTTCAAAGAGTTGAAATTTGTCTTGACAATATTTACGAGGAGTCGCGGCGCGCGGCGCTTGCGCAGGCTGGGTAGAGATCAAAGCGCTGCAGCGGCGTCATGTGTTCCGTACATGTAGGTCGAGCAGCCCCTCGGGAGCACTTAAAAAAACTAACCATGTATGTTTTGTAAATAATATTTTATTAGCTCTCGTTAGAACGAGCCGACTGAATCACTTTTTGTATGACTGTTTGCGGTTTTTTATGAAAGCGCAAGATACGTTTGCGTCTAATTAGATATCTACATATTAATGATTATTTTGTATCAATAATGTGATGCCACAGGACGGTGGTGACCATTGAGTACCAGTGTATCTAACACGATCTTGAGGAAATCAAGTAAGTCTAATAAGAGATTGCTGGTTTGCGGAGACTTTAATATTAATTTATTAGAAAACTCCACATTGGCAGTAAAATTAAAAAGTCTTTTTTCATCATTTGACTTAGTAAACCAATTTTCAGAGCCCACTAGAATAACCAATATAAGTGCTACATGTATAGACAATATTTTTACTGATATACTGCCAATTAAGAAGTGCATTATCAATAAACTTGGCTCAGACCACTGTGGTCAATTAGTCAGCTTTAGCAATATGGTTCAGAATATAGCCAATAAGAAAACTACAGTTGTCCCAGTAACAAAGGCCAGGTTAGAGAAATTAAGACAAAAATTAACAGAAAAATTTGATGTACCTCTACAGGGAACTGACCCAAACTTGTTATATAATACTGTTTTTAACACATTTTGTAAGGAATTTAGATCAGTCTTCACACCTAGATCGGCTTTAACAGGCAACAAAAGTACTTTCAATAGCTGGGCCACTATAGGTATCCACAGAAGTAGGCAGAAATTATATAATCTATATTATGAAAAAACCTATAATCACAATGAAAGTTTTGTCAAATATGTTAAAAGTTACTCAAAAATATTTAGACAAGTTTGTCACAAAGCTAAAGCCTTATACTTAAGTAATAAGATAAAAAACTCCAAAAATAAAATAAAAATGACTTGGAGTGTAATTAGCAAAGAAACTGGTAGGGCTAAACCTCGTGAAAGGGAGTTCAGCCTCAATATTAAAAACCAAATTATTAATTCCGACTTAGACATAGCTAGGGCTTTTGAAAATTTCTTTACTGATATACCAGTTTCTATAACCAAAAAATTAAACTCCTCTCCCACTATTTCCAACAAATTATTAAAAGAAAATGTATCTGGATGTGGAGATTCATTCTTGTTCCACTGTGTTAGTAGTTTAGATATAATAAAAACATTTAAATTAATTAACATTAAAAATACATGTGACTTATGGGGAATCTCTACAAAAATATTAAAACCGGTAATATCTGTACTAGCTCCCCAGTTAGCTATAATTTTTAATACATGTATTATGAGTGGGATATTTCCTGATAAAATGAAATTAAGTAAAATTATACCTCTTTTTAAATCTGGTAGTACGGACGACCCCACTAATTATAGACCGATCTCTGTCCTACCTTCTATAAGTAAAATTTTTGAAAAACTTATACTTAAACAAATTCAATTTTTTTTTGCTAAACATAATCTACTTCATGGTAAACAATTTGGATTCACTAGGGGTCGCTCCACCACAGATGCTGGTGTTGAGCTTATACATAATATATTTGCTGCTTGGGAGGATTCACAGGATGCTTTAGGAGTGTTCTGTGATCTATCGAAAGCTTTTGATTGTGTTCACCATGATATTCTTATCAGGAAATTGAGCCACTATGGGGTTAATGGCATTGCCCTTGATTTATTTAAATCATACTTAAGCAATAGGGTACAAAGTGTTGATGTCAATGGAAAACGATCTCCTGGCTCTATTGTTACCTTGGGAGTACCACAAGGCTCAATTCTTGGACCTTTTCTTTTTCTAATTTATATAAATGACTTACCTTATTTCATAAGGGACAATTGTGAAGTAGTGTTGTTTGCAGATGATACTTCCTTATTATTTAAAATAAGTCGACATCAAGCAATTCTTGACGATGTAAGCAATACTCTCTCAAAAATAGTGCATTGGTTCAGCGTTAACAATTTATTATTAAATAGTGAAAAAACTAAATGTATAAAATTCGTCACACCTAATGTCAAAAAAGTTAACGCTAACATTTTCATAAATAGTGACGAGTTGAGCCTTGTGGATACAACCAAATTCTTGGGTATCACATTGGACTCTAAACTTCAGTGGGGTCCTCATATATCTGTACTAGCTAAAAAGCTGAGCGCCGCAGTTTTTGCAGTGAGCAGAATACGCCAATTAACTGACATTGAAACAGCAAAATTGGTCTATTTTGCTTACTTTCATAGTTTGATGAGTTATGGAATTTTGCTGTGGGGTGGTGCTGCTGACATTAATACTATATTTGTTCTTCAAAAACGAGCTATAAGATCTATCTACTCCCTAAGCTCTAGATGTTCTCTAAGAGAAAAATTCAAAGAAACAAATATAATGACAGTAGCATCACAATTTATATTCGCTAATTTAATGTACGTACATAAGAATATAGAAAACTTTCCAAAAGTTTGCGATATCCATGGCTTAAATACTAGAAGTAAAAATAATCTAGTTAATCATAAAACAAGGCTCCAAAAAATCAGCAAATCTTTTAAGGGTTACTGTATACATTTTTATAACAAAGTTCCCACTGAAATTAAGTGTTTAAACATTGGTAAATTCCAAACAACTATTAAGCGAAAGTTATGTAATAAAGCTTATTACAAGATTTCAGAATACATAGAGGATAAAAAAGCCTGGGATTAAATTTTTTTCATATGATTTTCTTTGGAATCATGTCTTTCGTTTCAATAAAGTTTCTTTGTTTCCATCTGTGAGCGGCTTGGGTATGACATACTCCTTAACTGTCTGTGCCTGCGGCGGCGTCGTGTGCCGGGTCGGCCACTTCCCTGTAATATGGTTGAGGAGGCCGATGGCTGGCACATGCGTCATACTCGTGAACGAGTGCTGCTTGTGTGGACTGGTCTGCCCTTTTCGCTTACTACATCTAAGTATTAGGGGTATATCTTGAACTAAGATTAATAGCGACATCTTGAACATTTCAGATCAAATTATTACATGATTCCTGAGATAGTTATGCACTAGTGTTGGAATTTAAAAATTTATTACCTATTTTGCGAGTATATAAATGAACTGCTCTAAACAAAACTTAACAAATACTGAATTGTATTTTTTTTTTCTCTACATAATGCATTGTATTTTATACCTTGAACTGATTTTGAAAAGAGCAACACTAGAGTTTCTTGCCCGTTCTTCTCTAGTGAGAACTGCTTTCCGAACTGGTGGTAGAGTTAATATTGACGGAATCTAAATAATGTATAACATTTTATGGGTTCGAATAAATTATTTCATTTCATTTCATTTCATTTCATTTTCATTTCATTTCACGTCAGCCCATTTAGGCATTTAAAAAAATATTAGTTTTACGGTAGGTATTTTATGCCTCCTGTATTGTTCCTAAACAGCAAATACGTAGGTAGATACTGGAAAACCTTCTTACCTTCCCTATCATGCGTATACGTATTTATATATTTAAGTAACTATTTAATTACTTTCACTCTTCGATGTTACTAATCAATAAATGTTATATTCAATAGAAAAAAAGTTTGCATATTTAAAGGCAATACTTTGTTTTCTTGATAGGGATAAATTTTAAGTGTATTTATTTTTGTGACGAATTGCATAAAATATGCATTATTTTTAGTTTTTTTTTTTTTGGAATGTATGTACTTTATTATGTTTATTCTATATCTTATCAGGATATTTAGGGAATTATCCTTTCAAAGATAAGTAATCATTTTGTTATTGTACGATTATCTTTTGAGACTTTCTCTTTGTTCAAGTTAGTATCAACATTACAAGGTGGTGCTGTTTTCTTATTGAGTGCCTCACATTCTAGGAAGCACCTGATGAAAGGTATGTCATACATTACCTATAATTATATATTTTATGCAATGCAATGCAATCAGCTCTGTATTATATACTGCCCACTGCTGAGCACGGGCCTCCTTTACTACTGAGAGGGGTTTTTTTTTTTTCGGTAGGCGATCCTGCAGTCAACACCGGGGGAAACCTGCGAATGGGATACTGGAGTCCCCCGGCTTGACGACTGCAGGGGCCTGGGAAGGAAGCGGAAAAGGATGATGGAAGGAAAGGTGGGGAGTGGAGAAAGGTTCTCAGGATGGGCGGAAAGGAAAAGGGTGCCAGGAAATGTTCGCGGGCCCTTTTAGGCCTCAATGTGTTATGCAACCAAGAGGTATACACACTGACTGTGTGCCTCGGCCCGCGACTAATGTTCCCCCGCGCATGGGCGTGCAATGGGTGTGAAGACCCAGAGCACAAGAATTGCCTCGGGGGGCTACTGAGAGGGGTTAGGCCTTAAGTCCACCACGCTGGCCTAGTGCGGGTTGGCAGACTTCACATACCCTCGAGATTCTTATGGAGAATTCTCAGGTTTCCTCACGATGTTTTCCTTCACCGTTAAAGCGAACGATAATTGATAAACAATACACACGTAACTTCGAAAAGTCAGAGGTGTGTGCCTTGGGTTTTGAACCTCCGGACATTGTCGCGGCAGACCGTTCCATTCGCAACTAGGCTATCGTCCACTTATATATTTTATACTGTAGTATAATATGGTGACCATACAGAAAACACTACTTTGTAATATATTTTATTATTATATTGTCATGATTGTACTCTGTTTTGCGTCTTAGTTATATTAATAAATAAATTAGATATTTTTATTTATTAAAAGTAACACAGGGATAACTTTCAATCTTCTCCATGTTTACGATAGTTGCTTACAATATCACTGTTTAATAAAACAAAGCGTAATCATTTGTATATTTTTTTCTTGTTTACTATAAATATAAAATGTTCGAATGTACGTGAAATTATAGTGTGAGATTAGTCCCAAGCGCCGGGGCAGTAGTAGTGTCTGTTGATCCGAAGCCAGTCCTTCTCGGTGATGTAGATGCGCTGTCCCATTACACCTTCATGTTCCTAAAAACAAATATATTCCTCACAGCGAAAGTAATAATATCATAAGCTCTATGTAGAGCAGAGTAGTAGACACCGAAAGGCGTTATGGGTATAATAACGTATTTTGCTTACACGTGTATTTTGCTGTAAAATTCTCGTAATATAACCTCACGCCTCTATTTTCAAAAAGGTAGACATGGGTGTACAATGTACGGTTCATTGAAACTATTTCCGTATCATATAACTATTGCCTTACAATGAAATCCCAGGTAAATGTTTTTTTCTAGCAAATTTTGATACTATAATGTAAGCCACGATATAACTTATCTGTTTAGATAAACCAGGGAGAAATAGATGAGTTTATGACTAAGAAACTAGGAACGAATAGGAATATAGCTTTGAAATAAAAGTACACAACGGATTTTGTCACGATAAATTTGTTTAACTTTTAGTCGGCCCCGTGACCACGAATTGCTGCAAAGCCAAACGCTGGGAGTAAAAATTGAACAAATTTATCGCGCAAAAATCCGTCAATTACTTTTATTTGAATGTCGAACATTCGCGTTAACATAATAAATTATTAGGAACATAGCTTCTACCCGTAAGGCCACGATGGTCTTCTCATCATTGGCTGAGAAAGCGTAGGGTCCGTAGTGCATGCAGCTGACGTAGTCGTACTCAACGTCCAGGTTGCTCACCATGTCAGAGGTGTAGATGGCGAAATTGTGCTCAGTTCCTAAAAATAGTCATATATCAAGTTGTTAAGTAACTAAAATTCAGCATGTCCTTTGATGTTGTTCTCATAACCTTTTTTTTCGCGGGGAAAAAACGTGTTATCGCTACCACCACTGGGGTGAGTGGAACGGTTATGTTGGTTTCACACAGTCTTACAGCCCAATGTCGACACTCGGGAGTATGGCATCATCCGAGCGAGCATTGGACCGAGTCCCTAATACTATGTATACCAACCAAAATCCGCAGTGGCCTTCTTCGGCGCATACGAGACGGCCCAGGGGTATCTTGTTGCACTAAGATAGCTGCACGGGACAGTCCCTGCGCGATGCCGTTGTTGCCCCTCTCTATACAAGGGAGGCTAAGATGCCCCCGAACTCTAAAGAACGCCTTTGGCGTCTACGACAACGGGAGACCGACCACCCGCATTATAGTCCACCTCGGAGTCGCTTAAATTGGACTGAGCAGCCCCCCGCTGCTCGTCCCGCGACTCTCTCGAAGCCCTGTCGTAAGAGGCGACTAGATACCTCTTACGACAGGCAGGCGATGCCGTGGCGGAACTCTCTAAATGCCCCCGGACCACTGGGCAAGAGGCGCCTGTCAGTCGTCCACCCGGCGCCTCCTACGTCTCTTCTGGCTGCGGGTGAGATCGTTCTGCTCACGATCCCATCCGGCGATCTCCTTCTGCGAGATGACGCACTCGCAGAAGGAGACCATCGCTCGCCAAGACCTCCAGTCGCCAACCATGGCAGACACCACGGCCGGCAGCGAGAGATCTCCTCCGAGTTATCATACCCTACTAAATTACTAAGGCTGTGCCTCGTATCAAATAAAACTAAACAGCCACGCCACTGATTTGAGTACCTTCTGGGTAGCTAAAAACCCCAAACAGTTAGTTAATTTTTTTTAACCAATGTTAAACAAAGAAGTTAATTGTTACTTCAAAATGACCGCACAGACATCGAATTAATTAACTTATGATAAACCAAATATACCCCTGGATGCAGGCCGCTTCTGACAGGTTGGTCTGGAAATCTTTGGGGGAGGCCTATGTTCAGCAGTGGACTTCTAAAGGCCGAAGAAGAAGAAGATACCAAATTTTACCTACCAGGTATAAGATTCTCCTCAACGATTTTGACGTAGTCATCTCTGTTGTAAGTGGACTGCATGTGGAGGAAGCCGAGGATGTGCATCCACTCATGAACGATGGTGGGGTGGCGGAAGCAGCCGGTGCCGGGCACGTTACGAGCAAGGTTTAGGGTGTGGACGCCGCGGGACTCCCAGTAGCCGACGTGCGCATAGCAACCGCCAGCACCACCCTTGATTACACGAAAACAAAGACATCAGAGGTGTAAAGAATGGACTGCGTATTGATCAGGCAAAGCCACTATACCGACAATACCTCTTTTTTCTGTAAGTCTGTGGTAAGGAAGACACACGTGTAGATCTCATTCGCTACTGAAAGGCAATGAGTTCATAAAAAATACAATTAGTGAGCATTTTATGACTCTACCATGAGAAGCAGATAACCACAATTAAAATATTGTTATAAATAAATGCTCGATTGCCCCCTATATAATAAAAAAAAAAAATTCAATCACTCACAACATATTAATTATAACTTCTTTTCGTATGTTTTAAATGCCAACTTTCATAATATAGCACACTTACAATAATGACCTTCAAACCGAAATCAACATTGCTTGAACACTGGTGCTTAGCGGTAGAAATAGTAATTTGGTTACTATTTTTTTTTGTATTTGCATATAAAAAGCATAAAACGAATCGAATCGAACCCAAATAATACATAGACATTTTACTACTTATAATCTAGATTGACTTCCTTAATTATATGCCATAATTTAGCTTACTGCGGAAAATATTGAATGCAGCCTACTGTCACATAATATCCCAAAACGTTTAATTCTATAAATTATGTTACTATTTAAATATTTGTTATTATGTTTCTTATTGTTACAAATATTAGGGCACGTACAAGTAAAGTGTAACTTACGGTAACTCTCACAAAGACAGTGTCTTCAGGTTCACGATAGCGGAATTTAATGCAGGTGTGCCTCTCGATGTCCTTGATGCCTTCTTCGATAGCTGCCTTCTGGAGCGGACCTAACAATAAAAATAATGTTAATTAGAATAGTAGGTACTTAATAGGTTTGAGGGATATAGAAAATATTTCATCCCAAATAACCAACACAGAACGAAATAATATTGTTATAGTTTAAAATTATCAAACAATTTGCAGATCGAAATCATTTTGATATCTGGTTGCTTAGTTTGCATACATCTACGCGCATGGATTTTGGCGTCTACCGATACATTTTTATTTTTTGGCGTAATTAAATTTTTTGGAAGAAAATTTAATAAAGTCCCTTATTTATTGGGCAACCTTAATATTTGGATGAACGAATCGACACCAAAGAAATTAATACCTACCCGAAGATGTGAAATATAGTAAAAAAATATGTTATATTAAATAAATACTAGATGTTGCTCGCGGCTTCTGCGTGAAAAGCCTTCCCCGCTACAAAAGTCCCTAAAACAGCTCACCGCCAGCGCCATCTACTTAAAGAATCAAATAAAAAAAAAACACTATATTCCATGGGAGCAAATTACTGGGATAAAAAGTAGCCTATGTGTTAATCCAGGACATGATCTACCCGTGTGCCAAACTTCATCCAAATCCGTGTAGTTATTTCTGCGTTTACTTCTAACAAATATAAAACATTTTCACAATCTTTCGCATTTATATTATTAGTAAGATTACTTTTATCTAGTCCAATGAATGTCGTCGGGAGAAAATATAAATTAAAAAACCGTAATAAAATCCGTGAAATAGTTTTATTCCAATGTGTTAAATTCATGCTTATAATTTATTTTACAATAATCGTTTGCTTAAACGGCGAAGGAAAACATAACAAAGAAAACGATATATCTGGTAATTCTACCGAAGAATTTCGGAGGTATGTGAAGTTTGCTAACACGGACTATACCAATAATGGTGGACTCAGGTCGGGAATGCATACACCTTCTGTAGTAAAGAAGTCCCGTGTCGAGCAGGTGAGCCAGTATGTACCTATTACATAATTGTAGGAAGCTCTGTCTAGGAGTGAATCAGTATAGAATACCGGGCTGGTAGTATTATTATTATTAACCTCCTTAGTACGTCATTCACAAAGTATACGGCATAATCTCAAACTCTATAATCGACTCATTCATTACGCCTACTACGAGATAATACAAAAGTAATCACATTCAAATGAACAGATTTACGTTTGTATCTTTAATATTATTATTTAATGAGCGGTTTATCAAATTAACGTACCTAATTGATTAGTTTTATCACCCTATCTTATCCCAAATTAGTACTTATTGAATAAGTAAATGATTGAGCGGTGTCCGGTGTTTACGAGTACGTTTAAAATATGTTTGTTAACCTTGGCACTTGTATTATTTTATATTTCTAAAGTATCCTAGAGCAATGTCCCATTTGCAAAATTTTCAGAAGAGCTTAGTCTTTTTTTCTATATATATGATTTTAAAAATTACTTTTTATATTTGTAATAAACACATCATATAAAGCGAACTAATGATATATAAGCCTAGTGCAGAATGCTCTACTAAAATGTAGAGATGTAAATTGCGAAATTTTAATCAAAATATATCATAGGCAGTTCGTTCTTCACGAATGATTAAAAAACTAACAATTATTTGGCAATGATGTCCAATATAAAGCTTTCCGATTTACTGGGTATTATGCATTGATGTATTAAAAAACCCTTTAATACATCAATGGTATTATGAGACCTAAAATCTGGTGTTTCAGTGCAGTGTCATGCAGTTCAAATTTCCAGGTAACGTTGTTGTTTTTAAATTATATGCGTGGCGTCTACAATTAATATAATATTAGTCAATAATATTCAATTGAGACGTTAGATATAAACGAGACTTGTTAAGACGTATTTGTTCTTACTTACCAAACTCGTCTTCTCCGAATTCCCAGACGACAGTATCATTGGGCCACTTAGTACCAGGCCAGGTGTAGGCACTGCGCCCCATCGCGTATTCCTGAACCATGCTCTCAATGATGAAGTCGTCTAATATGATGTCTCCCTCGTACTTGCCG
This sequence comes from Sphinx pinastri, assembly GCA_947568825.1. NCBI lineage: Eukaryota > Metazoa > Arthropoda > Insecta > Lepidoptera > Sphingidae > Sphinx > Sphinx pinastri. The sequence continues at coordinate 4,397,657 of OX387615.1, forward strand.
CTGTTCTCTTCAGGATTCGCCAAGGGTGATGTTTGGGTGCGGAATAGGAATTGTTCTCCATCGTCTGTAAAAGAGTTTATTTAAAAGTTAATGTTTAGTTATATTTTAACATTTTTCCTATATCAATTTCTCGTTCTAACGTATAATTTACATTGTCACAGTAAATAAAGATAATAAGTAATGAAACGCAATAGGTACGTATCCTAAAAGTACTTTAATTCTTACTGAAATTCAAATTAAAGATAAGAGAGGAAACTAGTCAATGTTTTTATAATAAAATAATTGTATTTATTTTATAATACGAGGAACCTTCTCCTATTGTCAAAGATCAAAACGCACTGTGTAAAAACCTCCCATTATCCATAATTTCAAATTTTACTATCATTATTCGTAAACTTTTTCGTTATTAAACCTTTTATTATTAGATTTTATCCTTATAAGTCCATACTACTGGTGAAACTGGGAAATACAATATTGACTGTATGTTTGCAATACCAGTGATTTTCTAATATTATATACTAGATACTTACTGCTTCTCGTGCTTTCTAAGAAGCTTCTGAAGGCCTGAACCTCTTCCCTGGTGCGGACGATGGCGGGCGTCGCCGCCGCGGCTCCTAACACTGCCAGAACCACAACAAACCGAAACATCCTGAATCACACACTGACGAGCGCGAAACAAACTCCAACTTTTATATTATATCAATTATCTAAGAGCCGAGATATACCAGTATTATCAGTTAATACAAATTAAGCACGCACTTAGTTTTTTCTTACAATATTTCGTTCGTAGGACGCTATTATCATCAAGTGAGGGATTATACCCAAATTAATGATATACAGTTTCTTAGATTGATATCGATTTTGCAATTTCATAGCTATGGTTTTTCCGAAAGCTAGTAAAAAAATATATGCTTGTATTTCTGTACATAGCAATCAGTATTTAATTACCAATGATTGACGAAGTTGTTTAATAACAAATTAATACAAATTTTCTAGTAAAGCCTTTGTCAAAACTAGCAATGAGACCAAATTTTATGGAGATAATCCCTAAAGGGAAAGCTGTTATCATTTGAGTATGTTATGGTCGTATGTCTCTTTTTATATTTTTTTCATTTGCAAAATGTTTTTATATGGTAGTGGTATGAGACCGCCTCAAAAATAAAAAGGAAAAACATAGTAGGTACGTTAAAAGCTTTGATTTTTTAATGAAATTAGGAGTACCATCTCATACATAAATCCTTTCCAGTATAAAGGCACATAATGTGAGTAAATACCTGTAAATTTTAAAATACTTCATACAGAAAAGGCAGGAGTAACATAGAGGCAAACATTGAGGTCTTTGTACAACGTCTGAATTTATCGTATAATATATGACCATTAAGTAAAAGATAATATTAGTTGCAAAGAATTTAATTAATTGAACTACTATAAATAATTCTTAAAGTATTAACTGACAAATAAGTACTACAATAATCTTCTAAGCGCTAAATACCAGGCATTTAAATATAAATGCTTAAAATTCCGATATCGAAAAACTGTGTACGCGTCATGGTATCTTGTAAACAATGAAGCAGGTGCAGCTTGTGTGGACTATCTCAGATATAATATGCAGATAGATGTATAAAATTTAGATCTTTGATCTGCAATGCAATCAGCCCTGTATTATTTACTGCCCACTGATGAGCACGGGCCTCATCTACTACTGAGAGGGGTTAGGCCTTAGTCCACCACGCTGGCCTAGTGCGGGTAGGCAGACTTCACATACTTTCGAAATTCTTATGGAGAATTTTCAGGTATGTAGGTTTCCTCACGAGGTTTTTCTTCAATGTTAAAGCGAACGATAATATATAATTGATAAACAATACACACGTAACTTCGAAAAGTCAGAGGAACACAGCCTTATGTTTTGAACCTCCGCACATTGTCTCGGCAGACCGTTTCATTCCCAACTAAGCTATCGTCCACTTTTTATTTTTGTCAATTATTATTCATAATACTTATCTACGGAATACAATATATTAACTCCGTGCGGGAATCAAATCCACGGTTCTTTGTCAGACAGCTCGTCACCAGCTGCGCTATTGAGGTTCTGTACATCTTAACATAGTATAAAACAAAGTCGCTTCCCGCTGTATGTTCCTATGTATGCTTAGATCTTTAAAACTACGCAACGGATTTTGATGCGGTTTTTTTTAAATATTTAGAGTGATTCAAGAGTAAGGTTTATATGTATAATACATGCATAATATAGTAAATAAATAATTGATGTGTTCCATTGTGACCGCGAGTGCCTTTCTGACAAAAGTCGGGGATCTACTTATACTGGACGGTAAGGCGTTTTGTACCAAAGTGTCGCTGACCGACCATATTGCAAGATCTCTCTATCTGTGTCAGTTTATTTTCGCCTGGTACTTGCAATTATAACGGTTAGTGTTAAAAAATTATAGTTCGTATATAAAGTGTCTTCACGTGGATTCGAGAATGGTTTAGATTTAAAGTTCGGTCCGGGAAAATGTATAGCGGGTCTTTTGTCCAGGAAAAACCTTTCGTGCTGGCCAAGCCGCGGGCAAAAGCTAGTTACGATATATATTTTTTAAATAACTACCTAATCGCTCGCTTGGATTGCGTAGACTTTAGATCTGCTGTTCATCTCCAATTTGATTTTCAGTGTCCACATTCAGTCGTTTCCTCAATGCTGATTATCGTGATCGCAACCAGCACAGTCTATACCGACACTTCATCTGGTTTTGGAGACATTAATTTAATAATGCAGCTCAAGTTACAAAGGTTTTGTGATTGTTCACTGCATTTTGTATCCCGTTAAACAAATGATATATGTAGAAATTACAGCTTACATGTCTATACGAAATTTGTCTTACATTCTCGGGAGCAATTAGGTATTTTGATTGAAAACAAAGTTGATAAAAAATTGCCCATAATGTTTTAGCAAAATGTGTCGCGTTCCTTAATCAGCCGGTTCAAACAGGTCGGCATAATTGTATGGACTGATGAGGGATAATCATCTTGTGTCAGTCGACACTCTATCTGGACTCTACTCCATTTATTGATTATACAGCAGTACCTACAACATCTTGAGCAGTGGGGTCACTAAGCCGAGCACGTATAAAAAACTAGCTTTTGCCCGCGGCTCCGCCCGCGTGAATGAGTTTTCCCGAGATAAAAGTCCCGCTTTATATTTTCCCGGGATAAAAGTAGCCTATGTGTTAATCCAGGACATAATCTACCCGTATGCCAAATTTCATCGAAATCCGTTAAGTAGTTTTTGCGTGAAAGAGTAACCAACATCCATACATCCAAATAAGTAGGATATTTTGTTAGAAAAATACCTATTTAAATAGTTTATAAATTATTATGGGCGGTATTAATAAACCAATCTCACGTTTGAGTAAAGTCTCAAGTAGACATTTAATGTATTGAACCATTTAATAAACCAAGCTTAAGCTATAATTTAAGAGCTTGTTCTCAGCTGAGTCGGCGCTGTTACATAGAACTCAGCTGTCAATATCCGTCACATATTGTCACTTGAGCTGCTCTTAATGTGGGATTACTAAGCGATTATCTTAAAATATCGACCTTAATTTGAGAGCGTCTCAGCTGATATCGCACTTCAGAAACTGAGTTGCATCTATTAATACGGCCCTAAGACCTGTAGGACCGGCATCTTAAGCGTTGTATAAATAAATAAATAATCCAGTCTTCTATTGTTGATCAAACAGGGGCGTGCTCCACGCTCCGGGGCAGTCGTAATGTCGATTCACTCGCAACCAATCCCATTCAGTTACGTAGTCTAGTTGCCCCATTTGATTATCATAATCCTGAAAGAGAAGATTTAGTAGAATTATTTATGTTTGTTTTTAATATGAAAAACTTTAAACTTAAAATTAGTTAATCTTTGACAAACTAGTAAAATAAATGACAGAATGAAATATATCCTTAAATATTAAGGTGTGTGTAACAAGAATTATCGTCTAAAAATAAAATACTTACATGATATCCTAAAAGAGTTGGTTCACCGTTCTTGCTGAAGCCGTAAGGTCCATAATGCATGTTACTCGCATACTCGTAAGGGATCTTGAGGTTGCTCACAATTTCTGGCGAATATACTTCAAAGTTATGTTCCGTTCCTAAAATCAATACTAATCTTTTATAACTGCGCTCCTCAACCTACAGTATTTTATATATGGCTTTAGTTGAACCATGCGGGCTCAAACACAACGGTGATGGCACACTGCTACTTGGCGTCCCAATAGCATACCATCGACCTACTTAAACTGTTCCTATTCTTGCAGGTATATTTATTTATTTTCTTCTATTGATCTACGAGTCCAAAACACACGAATTATATTTTAATGGCTATCGGTAGCCGTTTAAATGGTTTCAATCGGATGACAGAAATAAAATAATCGTTTTCGTAAAATATGAAAGATAAATATTGATTACACAAATTAAGTATTTGTTGAATTGTTTCCTCAACTAAATATTATACATTGTGAGCTGTACTCTAGGTGTTTCTCGTCATATTTATAGGTAAGTTTAAAACGACTCCGCGGACTCCCTACTAAAGCGCTGTAAAAAAAATGTAGCTTATTGAACTTTGTGCTTGTAGTAAAGAGAAATACACTGCGGCTAGAGTAAGGTTTACTCTAACTGACTTTGAACACATATAGGAAATAAGGCGCTATTATTTCTCTACCTAAGTACTCTAATCGCCCAACAACGTAGTGTTGGGACACATTAATTAGCGCCTAATGCAGCACGCTAGAACGTGGTGATGATAAAGCCAGTGCTGTTGCCTTCAATTATTCTATTTCTAGCCACATTGCTGTCGAAGTTCATTATTTCAACTCAAAATTCAGCACTGGTTATACGATGAAAATTTCACAAAATCTCACCGGGCATCATATTCTCCCACAGCACCTGGACATAATCATCCCTGTTGTATGTGGATTGCATGTGCACGAAGCCGATGATATGCAGCCATTCGTGGATGATAATTGTATGACGGAAGCAACCGGAGCCGGGCTCGTTCAGGGCCAGGTTAAAAACGTGGACGCCTCGGGTCGCCCAGAAGCCCACGTGAGCGTAACAGCCGTCCGGCTTGCCCTGTGCGAAAGATCACGACTTAGTGGCGTAGCGTGTCTAGGGTGGAGCGGCCCACCCTAAAAAACCTAGGTATTAGTAGAAAGTAGGAACATTGGCAGTGATAAGTTCTTCTTTTATTCTGTAGTAGATATTCTTCAGTGTATAATAGAATATAAGAGACCAATCCGTAATTAGCCTTTTATGCGCCAGACACAAGCTTCTATATAGGCGCCCATGCATGACCCAAAACATGGTCTGCTCATTTCTGCACCCTGTTTCCGCTGGCATCGCCCTGGTTCCGGCAATGTAAGAAAGCAAAATTAACCAAATGTGCTAGTAAGTAATTTAGTGGAAAAGGAATTCTTCCGGAACTTACTGTAATGAGAACGTAATTTGTCTCTTTATCGCGCCTTTCCCGAAAATGTATACACGTGTGTTGTTCGATATCTCGAATGGCAGCAATTATTGCTGATCGTTGAGCTTCATCTGGAAAATAGGTACAATAAATTTAATATTCCATATTGTATAATTATTTATTTTCGGTACTTGGACTACTATGTATTTTGCTCTTGAGTTGATTGCACTTTTTTTGGGGTTTTCCTCTACTCGAGCTAATCTTGGTACAATGAGCGCCCGCCCTGAAACCCAAAGGAAAAGGGTGGCCCAGTTTCCCCTCAATCTATAATGGAGTAGTAGTACTTTGCCGACTATTTTGTTGTATGGATACATGTTTCTGGTTGATATGTGTGTATATGTCTGAACCCAATTTTGTGTAGTGTTTGTTAAAATATGTTACCATTACCTACCCCTGTAGCTCCTACTCCATACTATGGGACTATTTCTCTACATGGACTCTATAATGTTCAAATTATGATGAACTGATAAATTAATTATTAAAGTTGTTATTTCTTAAAAGCCAATAGCTTAAATATCTATCTACTCGTAAAAAATTAAATACTTAACCTACCGAATTCATCTGCTGCAAACTCATAAACAACAGTATTTTCTGGCCACTTAGTATCGGGCCAGATGTATGCTTTTCTTGTTAAATAAGACTGGAGCAGGCCATTAGCTTGCGCTTCGTCTAGCAGAATGTCTCCTTCGTATCTGCCACTGTTCTCCCAAACCTTTGCCTTCGGGCTGGCAGCCATTCGTTGTACAAGAGTTGTGCCATGTTCTGCGGATACAAAAATATTTTAATTTATAGGTATTTTACATTTAAAACAAAATACAAATAAGGTGCACAAGATTATAGCGGACCTATCTAGTTTTTATCAAATAATTCTTACTGTCAATATTTTTATCTGAATTATAGATATTAATTATACAGATATAGGTAATGTAAATTATTCGTTATACATTTGTATATATTGTATAACAATCAAAGAAAATTAGATACTTAGGTAGGTGGTATAGGAAATAATTTTTGAAGGTGATTGTGCATTTTTTGGTAGCGTACGCGAAGCACGGGCCACGTTACAATCTCATCAAGCCTCAGCCACAGGGTAAGTAATACTACGTAAGTAATACTACGTAAGAGCCTCAGCCTTTGTGCACCTGTGGTCTGAACTATGCGCGTACGCACGTATACGAATAAAGTGTTGCAAAAAAACATTACGTGTAAACAACATGGTGGCTGGAATCAACATTGTTGATCAAGTAATAGTTCCAGAAATGTCAAAATCTTGGCGATTTTTTAAATAATTCCTCCCTATTCAGAAGGATACTGAAGCTAAGTGTGCACTGTGGTATATTGAACACAAGTATTTTCAACTGTCACGGAACTACGCGTTAATTTACTAAAAATAATATACTAAATTACGCCAGCTATAATAAACATAATTAATTATAATAATTAACCTGTAAAGTGGGTGTTGGATATCGTGCTCATATCCAAAACCCAGTGAGCTTTCAACTCTAGTTGGCAAAGCGTTTCAGTTGTCGAGATATTTGCGCTACAGTGGACGAGACAAATGGCGAGTTGGTAAAAGCTGTTCATACGGTACGATCTAAATTTCTTAGACCTCGCCGTAGAGATAGACCTCAGAAACTCTCGACTCTCCCACTCGATCTCATGGTCAAACGTCGATCTATGGCGTTGCAGTCTTCGAAGGACGCTGAAGCATATCGGCAGCTCAACAGACAAATAGGGAAGTCCTTGCGACATTACGTCCGTGCTTTTAATACGGTAAGCATTACTGAGACGATCTAGCGGAACAAAGGCTCCAAAGTGTTCGCAAAGGACCTGTCTGTTGGGCAAAGCCAAATGGCACTGCTGAAGACGGAAGACGGCAACGTAGTGTCGATGAAGGCTGATATATTAAGGGAGGTCGAGAGGTTCTACGGACAGCTTTACACCTCAGTTGCCAAACCCGCCACCAGTTAGGCCGGACACCCGAGAGCCAAGCTGGATAGGCAGGTCCAACTTTGAGAGAAAGGTCAATCGTCGAATCCAGCTTGGTTGGGCAGCGTTCGGGAAACTAGACAAGGTCTTCTCGTCCAAAATACCGCAGTGCCTAAAGACAAAACTCTTTAACCAACGTGTGACTACCAGTGATAACATACGGCTCTGAAACGTGGCCTCTGACTATGGGCCGCCTAAGACGGCTCACTGTCACTTAGCGAGCTATGGAGAGGGCAGTGCTCGGTGTTTCTCTACGCGATCTCAGAAATGAAGAGATCCGGTAGAATAACAGAAAGAAAGTCGCCGATGTAGCCCAGCGGATTAGCAAGCTAAAGTGGCAGTGGGCAGGGCACATAGCTCGTAGAACTGACAACAGATGGGGTAGAAAAGTTCTCGATTGGAGGTCACGTACTGGCAAGCGCAGCGTGGGACGTCCTCCTACAAGGTGGACAGATGATCTTGTAAAGGCCGCAGGAACCCGCTGGATGCAGGCCGCTTCTGACAGGTTGGTCTGGAAATCTTTGGGGGAGGCCTATATTCAGCAGTGGACTTCTAAAGGCTGAAGAAGAAGAAAGTGGGTTCACTACTTGCGCCTCTGCCTACCCCTTCGGGGACAAAAGGCGTGAATACGTGTGTGTGTGTGTATTTAGATACACATTTAAATATTTTTAACACATTAAACATTATTACCTGTTCGCGTATCATCTAGAAATTGCTTGTATATTTCAGCCTCTTCCCTAGACCTCACTGCAGGAGTTCTAGCTAATGCCACACCCAATAAAATAAACAGTACGTACATCTTATAGTTCAATCAAACATTGACAATACAAATTCCTTGACAAACACTTTTATATCCTTTGGTTTTATCGCGGCATATCTTTAAAACCAGGAATTTGATTCAGTGATTAATGTAGTACTTATAATTATTAATTAATCAAAAGTAGCTTCAGTAGGTCAATGCTAAGACGAAACGCTAATTACTTTTAACTGTTAATATGTATTTTGAAATATCTCAATGTTTTGTTATAATCCTTTGATTGATGTTTAATATCAAGGAAAAGTTAAATATAGATGTATATTCCGGCATTCGAATAGTTATCTCTTCAATTTGTAATGCATATCTTAACAAGGGCAATGTTTAAAACATTGAATTCGAAGACACGAAAAAAAAAATATAAGAAAATGTTCACTGGTGGTGGAAAATAAAACTGTACATGGTAAATCAAAATTGAATTTATTTTTTTGCTCTATATATAAAAAATCTTTTCATAATTCTAGAAAATACAGTAGAATACAATATCACTATAATACTTATGTATAAAATAATAACAAATACGTAAAAAGTACAAAAATCGTGGACGTCATACCATTCTTACGTTCCTTCTAATTTTTAATATAAAAATTATTCGGACATCTCAACCACGCCATCTCCATTACACACCGGCCATTTTGCTGAATATAAAAATATAATCTTACATCTAACATCTTAAATTATCAGTTCAGTAGTCTAATCTATCGGATATACATATAGCTAAGTTTAATATGTTATTGGCAATTTATACGCGAAATATAATCACATACGAAAAAATCTCAATTACGAATTTATACATATTGCGTGGCACATCGTTTTATAAACATTAATAACTTAAATGAGCTCCGATATAACAACTAAACTTGAAGTACTTGTGCCCGTGATACAATATGGCGGTGTGCGATACGAACGCAATGGTTCATATAAATATATCTCAAGATAAATGTTTGAATAGCTCCAGCAATTTTTTAAAATATTATTTTAATTAGTACGTAGTACGCAACCTGTGTAACGTTACGACATTGTATGGTTTGAAAACAGGCATACTAATAGTTTAGCATAAAAAAAATCACTCTTACGTGGTCAAAAAAAATATGAAGCCGTTATATACGAACCAATGAGTTTGTACGCGTTATCAAATGGCGTCTGAAGCCGTGGTTTACCCATTAATTATTATGACAGCGTTGTATTTTATAAGTGAGCAACAAAACTTTGTCTTATATCAAAAGTATAAAACTTTTACGTGCATACGCGTAAAACTTCTACAAGGCTCTAAATTCCCTACCAAAAACTTACGCTTATCAGCGGCTTTCAACGCTTTATTGTAACAAGCAGTCTTGTTGACGCTTACCGACATTATAAGGCAGTTCATTACAATATGTTAAATTACTCTAAAACTACAATTTACTTAAATGAGAATATTTTTCTTCATTATAAAAATAATAAGTATTGCAACAAAGATACTATCTTGCTCATAGCAATTTCTTATATACGGCAGTGAGTTACTGGTTCTCGAAGCTGACGAACAGCTTTAATTACAATTATTTATGCTAAGACGTAGCATAAAGAACAAAATAAATAGAAGTATTCAAAAATATGTTTCTTTATGCTAAGTATTGCACTTATACCTTGATAAGAAAATGAGAATATGAAAAAGTGTCGATGAAATACAAATATTACTCAAATCTATGCAAATGCGTTGAGTATTTTCAATATTTTGTGTCTGATATACAAAATAAGTAAAGAAAAAGCAGCAAAAGCATCGAATTTCTCCTTATAAATAACATTTGTTGTTCATCAACATTAAACAAATGAAAACCATGAATGAAAGAAGAAAAGTGATTTACAAAACGCACACAATAGTTTTTCATAAAAACTGTTTATGACAAAAAATATTTTTCCGAAGGTTTCACCCTCTGTTAAACCTAACTACACTAAGCTGCACAAATATTAACAACATATACATTACAATGTTAAGTAACTTACACGAAATGGCAATGATTACAAATGTGGCCCACATAGAAAAATCCTATTATTTATAATAAATAATATTAAAGTTTACAAAATAATGATCGACTTTATATCAAAAATATTGTATCAATCGATACTTATTAGATTATCGATCATAAGAATTAAAGGCATAAGGTTTATAGTAATCCTTGAGATTAATAAACCTCGCTAATTCTTCAGTTGTAGAATAATTGTCTGTTTACTACACGGTACATGATACATCGTTTCTTTTAAATTGTGTTCTGTGAATTCAAGGCTAACAATCACATTATGTACTAACCGATAATTATATTTTTCTTTTTTTATAGCTATATTTTTATCTTCCATTGAGACTGTCCATTATTATTGTAAATGCATGATGATTGCAAAAATATGATTTTCTGAATACGCCGCTTTCATGTCTTTCGTGTATACATTTACAAAATTGTTCCCTTAGCATTATGCACAATACATTATTGTATCTACAAAATAAACGCATGTGGCAATAAATCGTTGCTCTAATACAAATGTGGCAACTCGGGTAATCAATATTATTATATTTGTAGTTTAATCGATTAGAGAGCGAAATCGATTTTGAAATCACCGTATTATTATTTTTTATTATAGAAACTAAAAATATTTTTACAGTAATACATTCATAAAAATACTTTAAGCCTGTTCATAAAATGAAATATTCAAAACGGTATTATTGTAAAATATATATTTCTTAAATAAAAATACAAGGATTTATAAGCACAAAGAATATAATAAATGCGCAGAATATGAACAAAATTGGCAATGTTTCTAGGAAATAGCAAGAGGAATATAAAATATTGTGTTGAATAAATTAGCAAAACTATAAATATAGACTATTGATGCGAATATTAAATGCGTAGGCAAATTCTCATCTTGTAACGGTTAATCAAGTGGTAAATCGATTCTATTTTCAATATATACGATTCCAAAAATCAAAACTGTGAACAATACTAATAATTATAATTGGATGATAATATTAGCAATATTTTTGTATTAAGGAACTGTATTCCTTATTTTCATTAAATAATATAGTTTATTGAAAATCGATTGCCCAAAAGAACACAATAAGCTTCGATATGAATAAATAAAGTCTGTTAGTCACATGCTTCTATTGTATAGAAATTAACCTTTGTTAGGTTAAAAGCCAATAAGTTTTTTGAAGCCGAAAGAAATAATTATTTCATTATGGAAAGTATATAGGTGAGTTGTAGATTATTCTCGCGAATGATACTAACATGCTTACAACGAAAAATATTGTTACTGTAGGCATTACTTATTGTAATTTTGAGCATTCATTTTTTATCGTTAGAGCCGACTGTTTTGTATAAACTACATATTTATGTTTATTAATAAAAATGTTTTGTAGTTTATACTCGACTTTGCACGTCGATAATTGGCCCAAAACAGTTTATTACTATTTATTTTATAGAAATCGATTTGCTAAAACGTCTATAGAACGAAATTGTTCTTTATTATTAGCAGCATAAGACACCTATAGCATTTTCAAATTTTGGTCCTTCGAACTGTGAACTTCCAATAGCGCACAGGTAGTAGAAACCAGTCCAATTGCCATATATTTGCCTTTGTGACAAAATTAATTCCACTTATACTCCATTTTTCAGGGTTTAATGATCTCCTCTCAACAGTTCCATGAGGAGATTGAAGCTTGGCCCGTCTCCGTCTTTGCTTTTATTGGCAGGGTTGAGCATTTCCTTTCCCACTTGCATGAAGAACTGTTAAAAGAAAATGCTTTTGTATAATTTTATTCGAGTCATATATGAAATTTAAAATAGATAATATGAAGGTGTAAGTTTTCCTATTGTTTGTGTTCACATTGGCTGCTATTGTATAGAACAATAACTTTTTGTAATTAGTCCGTCTAGTACTAGTTGTAAAGAGCTCCCTCAGCTCATAAATAGCAAATATATCAGAAGAACTATGGATGTGCTGTCTGAGTTAAAAGAATTATAGTTATAGTAAAAGGGAAAAAGGGGGTGTTGGCTCCTTAGAAATATTCAGTACAAATAAAGTATCTGACATAGATGTTAATCCTACTTAATATTATAACGCGAAAGTTTGTAAGAACGGATGTATAGATGTATGTATTATTGTTACTCTTTCAAGCAAAAACTACTGAACGGATTTCGAAGAAATTTGGCACACGTGTAGATCATGTCCTGGATTAACACATAGGCTATTTATCCCGGAAAAATATAAAGCGGGACTTATATCCCGGAAAAACTTTTTAACGCGGGCGGAGCCGCGGGCAAAAGCTAGTGTCAATATAAATCACCATCAAAAATAACGCAGTCGAATTGGCAAATTACTGTCATCTGATCACCACTATATATTTTATAATGTTGCGTGGTATCTGTTATGTGGTGTGGTGCATACCTGGCAGGTGCGCTGCAGCTCGGGTATGCGCAGCAGCAGCTCGCCGAACTTGGCGGGCGTGGCGGGCGAGTGCGCGGCGATGTACGCCTGCAGCGCGGCGAGCGCCTTCTCCTGCGACGCGCGCACCTTCTCCGCCTCGCGCAGCTCCGGCGCGTCTGCGACACGCACATACCAAACATTAGTCTTGTTTCTTCTGTTTTTTACATTACTTCCAATTAAATTACTGCTACTTTCATAATTATATGATTGTATACTTCTATAGTTCTACGCGTTATAGTACCTATAGTTCGCACGCTAGCTCGCGGGTTCAGGAACGGGAATGGTGCGCGGCCCACCCCGCCGTCTCGCACAACTTGCACACTCCCAGTACGAGTTGGCCTTAGCGCGAGAATACACTAATGAAGATATCGTAATAGGTACTAAATTTTTATTTGCACCTTCAAATTCTTGCAATTATACTGTCTAATCAGACCGATAGTGTTAATTTGTTTTGCAATATTTAGTTTTATGTTGTACAAAGTAATCAATACACCAATAAAACATAGGTAACTTCGTTTGTCCAGCTGTGAACGTAATCAAATAGCATACATTTTCAGTTAAAACATCCAAAAATAATAGCTACAAGTTCTTAAACTATAGTTACCTGAAGTAAGCAATACGATGACCTTCAAGGCGACGTACTCATAGCGATCCACTCGTAATCTTCTCAAATGGTCTGTGAAGCTCAACATGCGCTCTATACACGGCGTCAGGCCCAACCTGCAAATAAATAGCACTCTTGTAATAACGAAGAAAAAGTATATTTTCAATCGTAAATCTTACAGGTATCAAGCTAATTTTATAACTAAAATCTAGTCAAAATATAATTAATGAAAGAAATATAAGTTCAACAAGAAAGGCTATTGAGAAATTTTACTTTTAGTAAATTACCATAGGTATTATACCAAATAACATCAGGTATATCTTACTTAGCGCTCTGATGTAGCGTGATCCCCCTCCCACCGCCTACCCTAACTTCCCCGGGAGTGCTGACCCCCCGGTAACAGCACGACAGTACCAGCAGCTCGCACCAACTATTGATCAGCAGGCAGATTTGATCGTCGATCTGGAAATAATCAGAAACCTCATTATTAATATTGTCCATTTGGCCAATATTTTCTCCAGGTCGGCTTCCAAAAACTAAGCCAAATCTTTTCTGCGGCCTGCTTAAAAATATTGCGCCCACCCTACACAGTGGGATAAGGTATGATATGATATATGATTAAGTATTTAATTTATAATGCCATTGATAATTTTCACGCCTTCAAATAAAAAAATATTAAAATAGTTATTTTGATCTTTGTTGTAAAGAAGAACATAGAAAGTAGGTCCACGTTACTAAATACAATATCACCGTTTAAATTTATTTTACTATCGACGAAATAAACGTTTTCGAGGTCAGCCATCTACTAAATAATAACTATTTGATGTGTGTTAAGTTGTGTCACACAATGGTTTTACTACGTGTACGGTACACAACAGAGTTCAATTAAAAGTTATTTTATATCTAAAAAATATGACTCGAGTGTATTGTGTTTATGTGGCTGTACTTTTGTTGCCAAATATCGTAAATGGTGAGAAGCCGTTGTTGAAAACAAAGCTGGGGCTGATACAAGGCCTCGAAGCAGACGATGGAGATTACAACATGTTTCTGGGCATACCTTATGCAAAAGTCAATGAATCAAATCCATTTGGGGTAAGTACTTATTTCTCAAAATAAATTTCTAATTAATCATTTCTGATGTATTGCATTAACGGTGAAGGAAAGATCGAGAGCATGAGATGTTTTCCATAATAATTTCGAAGGTAAGTGAAGTCTTCCAACCCACACTAGGCCAGCGTGATGAACTAAAGCTTAAAACCCTCTCAGTAGTAGAGGAGGCCCGTGCCCAGCAGTGTGACAGTATGTTATAATACAGGGCTCGTATTATTATTATAGTTTCTCATATTGTATCTAATTTTAATTGCAGGAATCCCTCCCTCACCCACCGTTCGATACAATATTTGAAGCCAACAATGACAGCATAATGTGTCCACAAAAAGAAGAGTTCAACCATACAATTCAAGGCACAATTAATTGCTTAACTATGAATATATTTGTTCCTAAATCTGCAAACTCTACAAATAAGCTGCCAACCTTGTTATATGTTTATGGAGGTGATTATGTAATGGGGTTTAATGGTAGATATATCTACGGGCCGAAGTATCTAGTGAGGCACGATATTATTGTAGTTGTGTTTAATTATCGCGTCGGCCCTTACGGATTCTTGTGCCTCGATATACCGGAAGTTCCCGGAAACCAAGGATACAAAGACCAAAAGAACGCATTAACGTGGGTCAATAACAACATCGAAGAATTTGGAGGCGACCGAAATAAAATAACTTTAGACGGTCACAGTTTTGGAGCAACGAGCATTAATCTGATTCTGCATTCATTGGATGAAAACGATAGATTATTCGATAAAGTTATACTACAAAGTGGAGGCACTTTATATCCATATACAAGATTACAACCTTTACACGAAAGAAGTGTGCTAAACATGGCGCGATACCTGGGTGCTAACACAAATGATGTCACACAAGCGATAACATTTCTTTCCTCTGTTAATTCAAATTTAGTAATAGAAGCATCGATAAAAGTGCATATTGTGTACGGTAGCTGTGTTGACAAATCTTTTCATAATGCATATAAATCAATGCTTAACTGGAACACCATAGTGCCTGGAGCTAAAAACGTATCTTTCATGATAGGAAATACTGAAAAAGAATTGATTTATATCTTCGGACTAGATATTTCAGAAATTGCCACAAAATTAGATCAATTTTTGCGTACGTCCCAATACTCCCCGGTAACAGCAAATGACACATATGAAATTGCAAAAATATTATACAGTTTATCCCAAATTAACGGTACATACAATGTCAAAATCAGAAATAAATTCACCCAATATGTTGAGCAGTTATATTTTTCGTGCATATCAAAATTAAACATGTTAAAATACTTAACGAGTGGGGCCAGAAATGTGTACTATTACATGTTCTCGTATGAAGGGCAAAGGAATTTTTTGACAAAAAAATTGAACCTTGCACCGAACGAAGGTGCCACACATGCAGATGAAATTCCATATTTATTTGATTTATTTTATATGGAGAAGCCGTCCCAAGATGACAAATTGATCATCGACCGCATGACCACACTGTGGGCTAATTTTGTTAAATTTGGGTAAGTATTTGTTTCCACGAGTACATAATTCAAGTGAAATCCAAGTGCAAAATATGAATATAATTTAAAAATTACCTAAAAAATGTATCTTCAAAATTATAAATATCAAGTCTTTTTTAAACATTTTTACGGGAGTTATATCCTGCGTGAATTCAATCATTTTATTAGAGTTAAATTGAAATTAATAAATTTGCAGGAATCCAACTCCCTTCACGACGGAGTTGTTACCGGTGAAATGGGTACCCTACACGAGGGAAAAGCAGAAATATCTGGACATAGACACCAACATGAGCCTAAAGAAGAAATGAAATACCTTTTTGGAATTTATTTTACAAAATCAGAGGTTTAAAACTGCGTCTATAATTTATACGATAATACAAAGTAAGGCTAAAAGATATATCAAATAAATGATATAAGATCGATCTTCTTCTTTCCCCGCCCTTATTGCTTTAATGTGACCTCGGCGTAAGGGCTCATACACATAAACACGATACGCAATAGAACGTATATTGCGGTCCATTTTCGAGATTAACTGTCGTCGTAGATTTCCACGATACGGCGTCGCATCGTCCTACGACGCGACGCCGTATCGTGTTTATGTGTATGAGCCCTAACACACGCTTCCAAGTTCCAAGCATATTCCAAGTGTTGCAGAAACGACTTTTTTTTTTTTATAGCATTGAATGACGAGACGAGCATGCCGTTCGCCTGATGGTAAGCGATACGACCACCCATAAACAGTAGCAACACCATCCAGCACCTTGACTTACAAAGTACTGTGTGGCATTCCACTGCACTCGTCATCCTGAGACATAAGATGTTAAGTCTCACTATGTCCAGTAGTTATACTGGCTACAATGTCCTTCAAACCGAAACACAACAGTGCATGCACACTGTTGCTTGGCGGTAGAAATAGACATTGCGGTGGTACCCACCCAGACGGCCTCTTACATAATGAGAGACCTACCACCAGTACCACGACTTGTCTCGATTTATGTTAGAGGATCTTATTCCAAATAAATCATGCTATAGTGCATTTCAAATAATATGGCAAAAGCGCTCATTGCCTGACTCACTTGGATATCACAATTCGGAATCCCTATAGCTAATTCTTTCAAACCTGCCGCAAAGTGAAATCGCTAGGCACTGTGGTAAAAGGGAATTTAAACAAGAAAACTAACCGATCAATACCGCGTTACGATAGAGATAGCAATAGTAACTACTTTCATTTGAAAGAAAGAAAGAAAGAAAAAATGTTTTATTGATGGGACAACAAAAAAAATATATACAAATTTAAACATAAAAAAGTAAAATACAGCACAATATTGTACCAACAATAGGAATCCTCATTCAGCTCCTTACTACAGTACGGTCTAACCAATACTGTAGCGCTGATTTTCGATGAGGGACCCAGGTGACATACGGATACTAAGTCGATCAGTACGGATCTATGTACCTATTTATTACAGGAACAAATTTGTATCGTTATCGCGTCTTCGTAGGGATTGGTAGCAAGGGTTGAATGCGTTCTTGTGTCATGTTTTCTAGCACGCATTATACAAAAACCAGCTTCAAGTGTTGCCCAACCTAAAAAATGTACCGCGTACTTCCTTCCACAACGCTCACAGGCTGTCACTAATCCAAGAGCATTAAACGCCATCCAACCTCGTAGTTTGATTTGGAAGGCTAATAACGACCCTAACCGCTAAGTTATTTAGGTTTACTCTTCCCTTTTTACGCGTAGTTGCCGGTTTGGATAGTTTTTTGGACTCGGCCGTTAATATTAGTTCACATAGAAATCACTGTCACAATAGGGTAGTTTCCTATGTTTGATTCTGTACATTATTTTATATGCAAGAAACAATAATACGATTAACAAAAAATAAAACCGACTTCAAAACCATTACGAACCGAAAAATAATTTAACTCTATATATTCGCTTATTATATTCTTATTTTGGTTTGTAGTGGTTTTGAAGTCGGTTTTATTTTTTGCTAAAAAGTTTTTATTTCTTGCTTTTTTGTTAGTTAATAATGAAATGGTGTAAACAATACATCATCGATATAAGATTGCAGCATCGGTTGTCTATCTCCGAAGATCTTCATCAGATTCTAATTAATTATATTATACTAAAACCTTCCCTGAAAAATCTACATTGGAATAACGAAAACCCCATCCAAATCGGATCAGTAGTTTTTGAGAAACTCTCGGCCATACAAACTTACATAGATACGGATCGAATCAAGAACCTCCTTTTTTGAAGTCGGTTAAAAAAGAAACCCTTCTGTGAAATTAGCATCAAAATTGATTGAAAAATAAAGCAGTTAATCAAATTTGAAATATTGTTATAAGCAAAAGTGGGGGCGTGGTGGGGATATCGCGCGATGTCTTTCACACACACGCAGCGTTATGGCTGGTGACACTAGATGACGTCACAGTCTGATATTATTGTTATTCGACAATTACCCCTTCCACGAATTTTCAAATCTTTTAAAATACTTATTATTGCGCCAATTTTAAAAATTATTTTTACGTTAGATTTTCAAAGGCATTAAATACATTTTTGATAAATGTATTTAAAAGAAAGTAGGTAACTATCGTATTGTGTCAATTGACATACCTGACAGCCATTTTCAGATTATGTATTTATACCATGCAATGCATGACAATAACTGTTTATACAGGTGTGAAAAACCTTAACACACCGAATAAGTCGCTGTCGAATAGGAATTTCAAAGCAACATCTGTAATAACTTCAGCGACTGAAGTAGTCTCCCAAACACTTCGCATCATGTTGCAATAGTTTATTCGAACGTTTGTCCAGAACCTCAACACGATTTTTAAATAAACCAGACAAAATCTAAGAGACTAATAAAATATACGTAAAATTAAATCCAGGTAAAAACATTGGATCTGATCTGCGCCATCATCCTGAGAAATAAGTAGTTAAGTCTCTAATGTCCAGGGATAGCACTAACTTTGAAAGGGATTATTCCCTTAAAGTTCAGATCGGAATACACTAGCATATATCAATGTCTGCAAGTTTACTGCATGGGATTAGAAATAGACATACTTATTGATTGTTCCTACTCAGGTGGACATCATACGAGAAGCACTCGGGGAAAAAGAACTTTTACGCGGTATGAATTAATATATTGTTGCATGATAATTAAATATATTTTCATAATAAGTTTTTGAAACTGTAAAATATACGTAAATTCACATGATATGGAGTTGTACACTACGTTTGTACTGTACGAATCATTTGTATAATTCTCTATACGATCACTTTGTAGGCGTCTAGAATTTTATTTATACAAGTGGTGCTCATCATAAAGTCCAAGTACCAAGAAAATTTAAGTAGTATTCCGTAATTTACTTCAGTAAATCATGACGTGCGTTAAAAAAAAGTATTTGTACCTTTTGTTGGCAACAGTGGTTTTCTTTGGAACTGCCATTGCCTTAATCATAAATAGTGTTACAAAATGGAATTCAGGCGATCCCGTCGTCAGAACTAGGTTGGGTAATATAAGAGGTTTAAAAGCCGACAATGGTAACTATTCTATGTATTTAGGCGTACCTTACGCGATGGTGGACAAAGAAAACCCTTTTGGAGTAAGTACAATATAACAGTTTTTTCTAAGAGTTATTTTTTGTTTTCGTAATAAAATGGTGTCAGTTCAGCGTGTATACGCTAATCGAACGGGGTGATGACTCTGTCACAAGAAACTGACGTTAACTGATGACATTGTCTAAAATATCTACCTCTTGCCCCAATCCATGCATTTCTTTGAGTTAGTTACTTTATAACTGTCAAATTTTTCTTCTTCTTCTTCGCTTCACTCTTGACAGAACGGTCGTGGTCACGATGATTTGCGTCCAAACGATGATGTAGCTCGCCGCACGAAATCTCTTCATCTGTCTCTGTTAGACGACAATCGGGTACATTCGTTTACAGGGCCTCCTACTGCTGATTTGATTTGGTCGGTCCACCTCATTGGTGACCTACCACGTGGTCTAGTTCCTTCTACTCTGCCCTGAACGACTAGACGCTCGATGGAGTCATTATTTCGCCGCGAGATATGACCGAAAAATTTTAGTATACGGGACTGTACTAACTCGGATAGACGCTGCTTCATGCCGAGTTCTTTGAGTATGGAAAGGTTTGTGCGGAATTCAGTCCATGATATCCCAAGCATTCTTCGCCGGCACCACATCTCTAAAGCATCCACCTTTTTCTTTTCCAGTTCGCGTAACGTCCATGTTTCAGCTGCGTACAGAAATATGGGGAATATAAGTGCCCTAACGAGCCTGATCTAAGTGGCCTTTGTTATGTTACGATTCCTCCATATTTTGTTTAGTTTGTCCATTGCCCCTCTAGCCATCGCCATGCGTCGTTTCACTTCGTCTACGCTACCACCATTGTTTGATATCAAAGCACTCAAGTTAACATACGACTGAACCACGTCGCAATTCGCAATTTGTGTTACTCCTGGTATATTGACATTAGCGCGGTCCACAATCATAACCTTGGTCTTACTCCGATTAATCTTCAATCCAAATGTAAGACATACGCGTTCCATCTTGAGCAGTAGTTCTTCCATGTGGCTTGCGCTAGTCGCAAACAAGGTTGTATCATCGGCGTAGCGCAGGTTTGCCATTTTGTAACCACCAATCGCAACGCCATGGGCCCAGTCTTCGCACATCGCAAGTTCTGTGTAGATGTTGAATAAAAGTGGTGATATAATACATCCCTGGCGGAGACCCGCGCTGGCATGAAAGCTATGTGAAAGTAGGTCATCCGTTCGTACCGAAGCAGTTCCTTCTTCGTAGAGACCCCTGAGAAGGTGCATAAGATGTTTTGGTGTGCCCATTTCAAGAAGCGCCTTCCACGATATTGGCCATTTCATAGAGATTTCTCAAACGCCTTTGACAAGTCCACAAAGCATATGTAAGTTGAATTCTCGAGCCTTCTCGATGATTTGACTTTAACTATTAGAATCTGTTCTCGGGTTCCCTTTCCCTTCACAAACCCACCTTGCTCTTTTTCGTGTCAGGTAAGCTTCCAGCCGTTCATTTAGAATGTGTAGCAGAATTTTGTTGGCATGACTGATTAGAGCAATGAGGCGGTAGTTACTACACTTCTTGTTGAACCTTTTTTATGTAGAGGAATGAATACCGTATGGGCCCCTTTCTTTTAGCCATTTTCCTGACACCCATATCTTATTGCGGATGATATGAAAAATATGTACGCCGTGTTCTCACATAGCTCTGATTGTTTCTACAGGAATTGCATCAGAGCCGGTAGCTTTCCCATTCTTCAGATGTTTGATGGCAGCCCTGACTCAAGGATGTCAGGTTCTAAACTATCTTCTCCAGTTTCTGTGGACTCAAAGGCCTGTGAGAGTAGATCTTCAAACAGTGACTGGCAGTAGCATCTCCAAATTTCTGCTATGTTCTCCAATTTGCCGATCTCTTCACCATTACAGTCTTCAATGGCCCAGGTTTTGGATGGCAACGTTTTTGTAATGAGACGAATTTTGTGATGCAGGTCTCTGGGTTCATGTCTTCCTGCATGAGCTTCAATCTCCTCACAAATATGACTCAAGTAGGCGTTTTGATCTTGTCTGCACATTTTCTGGATTTGGGCAGACAACTCGTTGAGAGCCCTAACATTTGCGCCGGTTGCTTTCATCCTGCGGCGTTCTTGGATAAGTGCAATAGTGTTTTCAGTCATCAAATGCTACAGTTTTTGCGCTGCAGTTGGTGGTCTGGACCCTGAGACGGCGAGTTCTATTATGTCCTTGGTCAGAGCCAATATACCCCATAGCGACTCAGGGGTTTCGTTGTTGCCATCTGCCCATTTTGTCCAGTTGTGTTCTACAAGAGACTTGAACTTTGAACATCTTCCACGTCCAGCTTTATTTGCTTTCAGTTGGGTCTGGCTGCTGTCAACTTGAGCTTCAGTTTTGATATCAAAAGTTGATGGTCTGACCCGCAATCAGCCCCAGGTAGCGTATGAGCGTTTGTTATAGATGATCTCTATCGCGCTCGAATTAGGATGTAATCTATTTGGTCATATGGAGTTACTCATTTGCCCTGTTGGACTTTTGCCTTTAAAAAACCGATCATAAAACTTTATTTTGCAGCTGTCCATCCCATTTCCTAACTTCAAAGGAGTATTCGACGCCAACAACGATGGCGTGATGTGCCCGCAAATAGACGATTACAACCATACGCTAACTGGATCGTTGGATTGTCTTCATTTGAACATTTACGTACCAAACGTGGCCTCCGTACAGAATCCTCTACCCGTACTAATCTATATCCCGGGAGGTCGGAATGAAGTTGGTTTTGCAGGAAGACATATTTATGGACCGACATTTTTAGTGAAACAAGATATAATATTCATAATAATTAGTTTTCGTTTGGGTCCGTATGGATTTATGTGCCTTGATACGCCAGAAATACCGGGTAATAAGGACTAAAAGATCAGCTTTTAGCGTTGAAGTGGATAAGTAAAAATATAGCCGCATTTGGTGGAGACCCGCACAGAATAACATTTGCCGGTGCTAGCGTTGCCGGATTACATGTGACTCTACATTTTATGCGCACAAAGGAACCGCTGTTTCAACAAATCATCCTCCAAGGTGGTTTAAAGGCGTATCCACTAATAATGAGCCATTCAGACGTAACTGTTCCCCACAGAATAGCTGAACGTCTAGGTTTTAAAACAAACAATACAAGTGAGGCAATAAAATTTCTAACTATTCAAGATCCCCTAGCAGTTATAAAAGCATCGAATAAATTAAAAATAGGTTATAAAGTATGTATGGAGAAAGAATTCGATAAGGTGGAAAATTTTATTACAAGCCACATGGCACATATCACGGATATACCAAGTATCAAAAATATGCCTATGTTAATAGCACAAACTAACAATGAACTACTGTATCAATACGCATCAACAGATTTCGATAACGCAAACAAAAATATATTCAAAAATATATTGTATGCCTTATTTGACTTTGACGAGGGACGGCTTGAAAGAATAGAAGAACAGGTTAGATATTTTTACATAGGTGATGAGAAGGTTAATAATAAAGTTAAGCAAAAAATTATTGATTTTATATCGGACACGATAACTAACTATCCCACAAAGATAAACATTGAAAGGTTTATTAAAAACAACGTAAAGAAGTTATACTACTATGTGTTTTCGTATTTTGGAGAAAGAAATTTTATTAGACAAAAATATGGAGTGAACGACTCATTTCAAGGTGCTGCTCACGTTGACGACGTAGGATATCTGTTCGACACAGTGCCTATTCAGGACAAACATTCACCAAATGATCAACTTATAATAGATCGTGTAACTACAGTGTGGGCCAACTTTGTTAAGTATGGGTATGTACTTAGATCAAAATCTTTCTATCTATATTCTATACTATAATAATACGCAGTAGATCCCTGTCTGTACATTGCAAGAAATGTGATAAAAAAGATAGGGGGTGACTAAAGAAGAGTAATGGAAAACAAATCAGCGATTTTTATAATTCGTTTCTGTCTGTCTGTTTTTCTGCTTGTTTGTTACTGCACATCTCAGAAACTACGGAACGGATTTCGATGAAATTTGGTATGAAGATAGTTTGAGACCCTAGAAAGGACATAGGCTACTTTTTATTCCGGGAAAATATAAAGCGGGACTTTTATCCCGGAAAAACTTTTTCACTCGTGCAAAGGCGCGTGCAACACCTTACACTTTCTAAATGTAATTTTTTATTGCCTTAGTAGGCAAAGGAGCAAGCGGTCCGCCTGATGCTAAGGAGCATCCGCCGCCCATGGACTTAGCAATGCCAGAGGCACAGCCAAGCCGTTGCCTTATGCCTACCAAGAGCACTCTTTTTAAGCCTCGTTAAATTAAGTTGCCTGGCACGAATATCAAGTTATGAGGGTTTTTCAGAGTACTCTACAAAGACAGTACAAAAATTGAATTCTATATAAAGTCGTTTCATTAGCGTGAGGCACGACACTAAACCTTGAATTATATAAGCTGTTTTTTTTATTTTCAGGGACCCGGCGCCAACAACATCAAAATTACTTCCACTCAAATGGAAACCAGTTACAAAAAATTCGCTTTTTTATTATAATCTTGATTTAAATGTAAGCACTTGGATCCAACCGTTCCCAAAAAGGATGGCTTTCTGGGACTTGTTTTATAAATTAAATGGCAAATATGACAAGTTCCCGACAACCAATTAAAAGCAATTTGGATGTAATAAACAAAAGGACGCTAGTATAAAATACAAAGACGAAACTAATGAATAGACAATAGCGAGGCACGTATTGTTCGTAGCACAGAACTATAACAAGCAATAGAACCAACACTAAAATAACAGTTGCGAAACATCAATCTTATGCATCTCGAATAAAACAGCTTTTACACGAGAGTGAGTGAGCCAGTGAATACTACATGGTTTTTATTTATTTCTAAAGAGTCAGAGAAGAAATGTCAATTTGGGTACATTGTTATAATTATGCGTCTAAATCAAGAAGATTATAGCTAATATATAAGCTTCTTGGTCTAAATTAAAAATATGCGTGCTTTATATGTCATTTTTCGAAATGTCATGTCACATAAATTTAGTTGGATTGCTAATGTGTCTGATGTATTGTGGACGGTAAACGTAAAATTGATTTAAATATTCATTTACATTAATAATTTAACTAAAATATTATATAATTTGTGTGTCGATACTGTGTCGAAATTAGTTTTAAGCATGGCGTGTGTGGTAGTTGGTTGTAAATCACATACAGGGCGAAAAGAAAATACGAATGAGCTGGTGACTTTTCATAGGTGAGTTTTCTTGCAGAAAATGCATTTTTCCTTAATTATAAAATAAGTAGATGTTCAGAATATGCTTTTAAATTGTATCATCTACAGTTTCCGCATACAATTCGGTTTCTTTTATTGTCTTTTTATTAAATACTAGCTGTTGCCCGCGGCTCCGCCCGCGTGAATGAGTTTTCCCGGGATAAAAAGTAGCCTAAGTTACTCCTTATTACATCAGGTACCTGCCAATAAAAGTCCCGTCAAAATCGGTCCAGCCATTTTAGAGATTAGCCGGAACAAACAGACAGACAGAAAGACAGACAGACAAAAATTTTAAAAAATGTTATTTTGGTATATGTACCGTATATATATTCATATACATGTAGTAAAAAACGGTTATTTCAATATTACAAACAGACACTCCAATTTTATTTATATGTATAGATTTACAAATAATTATAGTTATCATAGAGATGTGACAAAGGAGTTATCGATAATGTTGAGGACTTTATACGTTTTATTTTAGATTCCCGAAAGATGAAATTACAAAAAATATATGGACACACCGCATCGCAAGGTGCAATTGGGCACCAAAAACGCACAGTCTTATCTGCTCTAAGCATTTCACCAAAGAATCATTTATTCTCCATGATATCATAAAATACGGACGATTGAAAATAAACGCTACTCCTACATTATTTTTACCTGAATCAACTAACCAAATGGAAACAAACGAAGCGGGACCAAGTGTCACAAATTACGACGTCAAAGAATTAAGACTATACTGTAAGGTAAGAAATTTTAAAACTGTGACACTGTTTAGTGGGAATGAAACTATCCTACTTCCTATCTTCTTTTTCGTAGGGAAAACGACAGTATCGATACCGTCCAGTCCAGCGGGGAAAGGCGGACGGTTATATTGAGCTCAGTGCTCACCAGGTCTTACGGCCCAACATTAGATCGTGAATGAACAACATGACATCCGATCGACCATCACTGGTGGTAGGTCTCTCATAAGTAAGAGTTCGTCTGGTCCTCGCAATTCTTAAGTGAATATTCTGTAGATGTCGTACACTACATAGCTGGCTTTGTCGTAAAAAAACTACGAAGGAACCTAAAATGCGAAACCTGTCTGGAAAGTTTATATAGTAATCACAAAGATTTGAGCAGAGTGTCACTAATATCAGTTAAAGATAGAGGAGGTTTGGTCACGCCATCTACGGATGTTAAAAAAATATGTGAAATTACGGAGAAATTCATTAGGGAACAAAAATCCAACAGTGATATTTCATTTCTAGGCACCAGTAAAAAAAATATGATTATTAGCAACAAAGTTTGTAGATCATTTATGTTTTCAAATATTTTTGAAAGTTTAATTGAACACTCATTTGAACAGGATTTTGGTGACAATCACAGAAACTTGTTGATTAAACTAATTTGCCGATTAGGTATATTTAACCATTCGCATTCATCATTTAACAAAAGAGGTATGCGAACCTAGTAATAGAATTAGGAGTAATTTAACAAAAGCTATAATATTTAAAGGACAATAATTTTTTAAATAATTCTTAACTGTGAATGGCATAGATACTTATGTTATATTGAGCACCCACTCGCGTAACATGGATAGTGTCCATGTGGTGTTTACTGGTGGTAGATCTCTCGAATGCGAGGGACCATCTGAGTAGGTACCATCGCAATGTCTATTTCTCCCGCCAAGCAGCAGTGTTTCGGTTTGAAGAACATTGTAGCCAGCGTAGTTACTGGGCATTATGAGACTAAAGGCCTGTTTCACTACTTCTGAGTAAATGCTACTCGTTATATAAATGTATAAGCTAACCAAATACAACAGTCACACTCTATATATTATTATGCCCAAATAAACGGTAATCAAATAAGTACTATCTACATTAACTGTTTAAGACGATTAATGTCAAATAAAATTTACTTAGAAATTTGTGAAACAGGCCCTTAACATATTAGATAATAGGATACAGAGCGTAGTGGAGTGCCACGTAGTACTTTGTGAGTCAAAGTTCTGTATGGTGTTGGTACTGTTTATGGGCAATCGTATGATTCACTATCAGGCGAGCGGCATGCTCGTCTCGTCATTTAACCGCAATAAAGAAAATAAATGTATTCAATTTTTTTGTGTTGCAGTGTATATAATACGACGATTTTATGTTACTTATTTTATTATTAAATATTATGTTACAATTTAAACAGTGATTTTTCTCAGCATTCCTTTCAGTAAGCTGTGAATAGTTCCGTTGTCTTAGGTAATAAAAATCTTTTGTCCTTAAAAGTGTCGTATTATTTGTACCCTTTATCAACAATAAAACAATTAAGACCTACTTTAAGCAATTTCTATTTATTTTTCGTGTAAACAAAAATTAAACAATAAATTTAATAACCCGACCCAAAAAATCTCCTGAGAAGTTAAAAATAAAATGTGTTTGTTTGACCTTTAATTATAAGTACCTAGTAATAATTTAACCCAAGCGTCCTCGCGTCTTGGTCTTGAAAATACCACTGAAGTACACCAAACATACAAAAAATCGGCCTTGTGAAAGTAGGAAATGAGCTGATTATCTTCAAACGCCTGAATAGATTTTTCTAAATTATAGTTAAGAACTATCTCGGTCCCATCAAATTTCAAACAAAAAAACCGCATTAAAATCGGTCCATTCGTTTCGGAGCTACGATACCACAGACATACAGATACACAGATACACACCTTAAACTTATTACGACCGTCTTTTTCCACCGAGGGTTAAAAATGAATGACAAGACCAGCAAGTTGTTCGCCTATCCATAAACAATAACAACAATATTGCACTCCACTCGGTCACCCTGTGATATTAGATGTTAAGGGCCGATTTCACCGTATGCTGATAAATGCTATTCGTCTCATAAATGTATAAGCAAACCAAACACAAATGTCACATTCTAATCTAGGAGCATAGCTGATTTATATTCATGTGAAAAATAGCGTTTATCAGGAACCGGTGAAACTGGCCCTTAATGTCAATTAAACTGGCTACTATATTTAAAGCTAAACACAACAATGATTGCACAATACTGCTTGGCGGCAAAAATAGACATAGCGGTGGTACCTACCCAGCTGGAGTTAATTGTTGTTGTTTAATTCTTAAGTACCTGGGTGACCGAGCCTTGCTCGGGTGGTTTTAAATACTATACATGGTATTTATTACTTTAAAGTAGGTCCTAATAATGTTTCCCATTTCAAGAAAATATTGACGACTGAAGTCAAATGAGTCGTTACCTTACTAATTTAAAATAAAACGTTTCTTCTGTGGTTCAGATTTTATATTAAATCTCAGGTTTCATAATTTTTCCATATTGAATTACATCACGAGCATATACATGGTTCAATTCTCACCCCTTATGTCACTTAGTTACGAATTGATAAAAGACGAATGTCCTGTACTTATTATCATGGTTTAAGATAATTATATCCGCACCAAATTTGGTCTTAATAATATGTTTCGCGGTTTAGTCCCCCCCCCCTTCAGCTGTTAGAGGTTAAGGCCTAAGTTAGAGGTTAAAAATATAAATATCCCATATTTATACTCGAGGTACATCTATATCAAATTTCACCATAATCGGTTCAACGGTTTATTTTCTTTCCCCTTTTAACCTTCTGTTTAGGGGTTAATAATAAACTGAATATGTCATATTTACTGTCAAGTTACAAGAGGTACCCAAACCAAATTTAAATAGAATTGGTTCAGCGGTTTAATTTCTCTCCCCTTTTATCCCTTATTTTGGGGTTAGTGAAAAAATAATATCTCATATTAATTTTCAAGGTTCAAGATATCCCCAATCCCCATACTGTGCAATACAATCGGAGCAACAGTATTTCCTCCCCTCTATTAACCCCCTTAATTAAGAGGTAACAAAATAATATCCCATAGTTATCTTTAAGGCTATAGATATCCCCATACCAAATTTCATTACAATCGGTTCAGAAGTTTCGTTTCTCCCCCTTTTTATCCCCTTTAGTCAGGAGTAAAAGGAAAGAATTAACATCCCATATTTATTTTCCAGGCGTAATATATTCGCATACCAAATTTTACAATCGGTTAAACGGTTTAATTTCTCCCCCTTTCATCCCCTTAATTATGGGTTAATGAAATAAATAATATCTTATGATTGTTTTCTAGGTTTGAGATATCCCCATACCAAATTTCTTTATAATCAGTTCAGTTACTTAGTTTCTCCCTCCTTTTACCCCTCTTAAACAGGAGTTACTAAAAAAATTAATATCCCATATTTGTTTTAAACGTTCAAGATATTCCCATACCGAATTTCATTACAATCGGTTTAGCGATTTAGTTTCTCCCTCCTTTTACCCCCTTAAATAGGAGTTAATAAAAAAATGAAGATACCATATTTGTTTTCAACGTTTTTTTTTTTTTTTTTTTTTTTTAATTAATGGCAACTAATTCCTCTGAATTGACGAACATTACTGCCAGTGTCAACTGTCAAGTGACGCATTCATGTCATTATTAATTATCTTTCAAACAGGTGAATTCTAAACAAACAATGAAAAATCGTGTTACTAATACGAATGATGTTAATTGATTACGCATGCAGACCTGTATGGTTAATATTAATCATAATTTTATATTATATGTGGTTAAGAATGCAACAAGTGCTTTCATAGATGGTTTGTTGCCTAGGCTGAGGACGGATGAAACATTAGCAGGAAGAGGAGCCCCACTATTCACTAACAAATCGTAGAAAGAAGGAGAAGAGTAACGGGGACAGTTAAAGAGTATATGAGGCACAGAACCTTCATCCAGGCCACACTCACATAAAGAGGAGTCTCTTATATGTAATTTACATAAGTGTACAGGTGACGAGCAATGACCAATCCTTAACCGAGAAATCGTGGCAGATATTTGCTTGCTTAGGCGTATTTTGGAAAACCAAGGCCTAAAGGTAATATAAGGTTGAATTTTGTACAAATGACCACCTTTAAGAGAACTAGAATTCTTCCAGTCAGCTTTCCACTCCAACTCTAGATCTTGTTTGGCCAGGGCGACCAGATCAAAAGAATACACAGTAAAGTTTGAATCATTACCATGATCAATAGCTTCTTTAGCTAATTGATCTACCAGCTCATTACCGATTATACCTACATGGCCTGGAATCCAAGCCACTGTAATTTGAAGGTCATCGTCAATACACAATTTAATTAAGTGTTTTATTTCTAAAGAAATTGGGTGTATACAGTTATTGGCAAAGGGGTTACTAATAAGAGATTGGACACAACTTTTAGAGTCAGAAAAAATTATAGAAGAGGAAATATTGTTCTCTCTGATGTACTTAATACATTCCCAAATAGCTAAGGATTCACCAGAAAACACGGAACAATAATGTGGGAATTTATATAAAAAAGAAATATTACTATCCAGGTGTAAAAAAGCAACACCAACAGGGCTTTCTTTGTTTAATTTAGAGGCATCTGTGAAGAAAATATCCGCTCGAGGCCAACGTCTTTGGATAATTGTTTTCAATTTAGATTCTGGATCGGAAGTCTGTTTATCTATACCAAGAGATAACTCCACATCGGGGAGGGAAATTTTTGAGCTGTAATCGACAGAAAAAACTGGATGAATTTGAAATTTATTAATGACACAAGATATACCCTCCACCCTCCTGTAACTCTGAATAAGACAGGGTAAGGTTTTATGGGTCCAGAATGGATTAGAAATAATAAATGAATTTAATAATCTAAGTTTTGTAATAAGGGGATGGGACGAGTAATTGGAAATTTTATAAATATATCTATCAGAGAGATATTGTCGCCTGAGATGAAGAGGAGGGTCAGAACACTCCACCTGTAAGGCATTTGTAGGTGAGCTTTTCATAGCCCCTGCAACTATCCTAAGTCCTTTATTTTGTGTCAAATCTAATTTTCTTAATGCTTTTTTATTGCAGGGAGAAAGTAAATGGGTTGCAAAGTCTAAATGACTCCTCACAATAGCATTGTATAATAATCTCAGTGAATATGGGTGAGCTCCCCACCATACACCCCTTAAACATCGCATAATATTAATACTGTTCTCGCATTTTTTTACAATATGGTCTACATGGGCTACACCATTCATTCTACTGTCAAACATTTTGCCTAAAAATTTTACCTCTTTCTTTACAGGAATTGAAGTCTCATTGTACTGAACATGAATATGGGGGATCTGACGTTTTCTAGAGAAGACAACCACTACACTTTTAGAGGCTGATAGGTCCAGAAAATTTTTATTGAGCCATGAGGATAGTACAGTCAAACCACTCTCCATACTGTCCTTTGCTAGGTTAATAGAATGGCTAGTTGAATAGATAAGGAGGTCATCAGCATACTGCAAAATATTACACACATCCGATATGTGGTGATCCATATCGGCAGTGTAAACGTCATACAGTAGAGGGCTAATTACAGAACCCTGAGGTAATCCCTTCCATACAGTTCTAGTGGCAGCTTGAACGCCTGGATATCTCAACGATATAGTCCTGCCTGATAAAAGGTTAAAAATAAAATCTGTTATCTTTTCAGGAATCCTTAGCTGAACTAATTTGTTCCTAAGGACCCAAAGATTAACATTATCATATGCCGCTGAGACATCCAGGAAGCCAGCCACCACCGACTTGTTTTGACTAAATGCCAAATGAATGTCAGTAGTGAAAATGGCATGACTATCACTAATACTCCGACCCTTCCTAAAACCATATTGATTATTTGACAGTAGAGAATGGTGCTCCAAATACCATTCTAATCTATTTTTTATCAAGTGTTCCACTATTTTCGGCATGGTAGATGAGAGGGCAATAGGCCTATATGATTGTGAATCACAAGGATCCTTCCCTGGTTTGGGAATAGGGACAATTATTTGGTGCTTCCAGTTTTCTGGAATAACACCGCATTCAACAACTAAATTGATCAAGTTTAAAAAGTAATTTAGGGAACTATCCTTGGACTTTGAAATAAAGGAGTAAGGAATGCCATCAGGACCAGGGGAAGAGTCCCTGATATGGCTCAGAACTAATTTTAACTCTTGAAAGGAGAAAGGTGACTCTAGAGGTGAAGAAATAGCCCGAGGGGAATATACATAGGGAATTTGAGAGAAATTAGGGACTGAAGGGGGAGCTAGTCTATCTAAAAAATCATCTACCCAGCTTGTTGAGTAGGAAGACGAGATATGGAGTTTACGAGACAATCTGTACAATTTTATTTTCTTCCAAACAAGAGCCGAAGGAGTTTCAGGCGATATTGACGAACAAAATGTGCGCCAGCCTTGCCGTTTTTTTTTGTTTAGTAATCTCTTTGTAGCAGCACTCACATTGCGGTAATTAATAAAAGAGTCGAGGTTAGTGTCAGTTGTACAAATTGACTCTGCTTCACGTCTCCTTTTGATGGCTTTCGTACAATCTGAATCCCACCAGGGAGGGGAAGGAATTCTGCCTACAACAACATTCTTTTTATTAAATATTGCCTCTGCAGATGTAAGTATGGAATCTTTAAAGCCCTCACAACATTCTTTGATATTTAATAGGTTAGGTTCGGGAAGTAAATTATTTTTTTCTTCAAGTAAGACGGCATACAGACCCCATTTCTTGGTATCTATAATGTAAGGTAAAAGGGGTGGAAGGATAGGAACATTAACATTACAAGAAGGAAATGAAATAAGAATTGGAAAATGGTCGGAACCATGGGAGAATGGAAGTCGAGCCCACGATAATATACTAGCTAAACAGGGAGAGCAAAAAGATATGTCAACAAAACTAGGTTGAATGGTGGGAGGCGTGCGGCGAGTAGGTGATCCATCATTTAATACACATAGATCAAATTCGTCCAGGATATCCAAAAGTCTTACACCAAAAGAGTCATTATTGGGAGCTCCCCAGATCTGGTTATGACAATTAAAATCACCCATTAATAATATAGGAGGGGGAATAGAGGATAAAAAGCTACGTAAGGTAGGAATAACAGAGTTATCCCGTCTTGAAATGTAAACAGAAATAAACGAAATATTATTGAAACGAAGGGATACAAATTGTAAAACATTGCTATTATTTACTACAAAATTTTGGTTAAAAGTTAAGTTATTTTTGATACAGAGGGCTGCTCCGCCCCATCCATCACTTCTATCATTACGGAGCAATGTATACCCGGGAATTCGATATGTAGAATGTGGTTTTAACCACGTCTCAGAAATAGCACAAATAAAAGGTTTGTGTTTATTTAAGAGAAAAGAGAGGTCGGTTTTATTTTTATATAAACTTCTACAATTCCACTGAAGAACTAGGTCCATTTTTTAAAAGATTAAAAATAGAAAGAGTTATCGTCTGAATAATATTACAGGCAACGTGGTTCGGTAAATTA
Source organism: Sphinx pinastri (assembly GCA_947568825.1). Lineage (NCBI taxonomy): Eukaryota > Metazoa > Arthropoda > Insecta > Lepidoptera > Sphingidae > Sphinx > Sphinx pinastri. The sequence continues at coordinate 4,430,899 of OX387615.1, forward strand.
GAGTCAGTTATTACTTTAATTAAAGATGATATTAAATTTTGAATAGAATCTGACGTTAAGATGTCCTTCGGGGTATGTTCATTTATGGAGTCACTTTTTTCTTGATTGCCACTCAGTGCACAACCATTACTAGGAGAGGGGATTTCAAAAGATTTTATCAATTCTCTATGCGCCTTTTGGTCGTATGATTTCGGGAGAGAAGGTCTTAAAGAGGGTTTAAGGAGAACAGTTTTGCGATACGACTTACTAACAAAGGGTTGGCTGTCAGATAGGCGAGATGAGGAAGTGTCTCTATGCAGAGATGGATTTGGGGAGGATGTCAATACATTGGCGTAAGACTTCTGAATCGTAGGAAAATTTGACATAGCTTCTTGATAGGAAACATTGTGAGAGGACATAAATTTTTTAATATTAGTTTGTCTATTGTGCTCCAAACAAGTTTTGTTTGTAGAGAAATGATGCCCAGCACAAAATATGCAAAGAGCCTCCGACTCCTCCACCTTGCAAGAATCTCCAGTGTGGTTTTCTGTGCATTTAAAACATCTGGGTTTAGACCTACACTGTGTACGAGTGTGCCCAAACCTACAGCAATTATAACATTGGATGGTTGGATAGACATATTGTTCAACATGTAACAGGGTATAGCAGCAATATACTTCTTTAGGCAGCACTTGACCGTCAAATGTAATGACAACAGTCTGTGTTGGGATCCAACTAGGGCCATCAGAGGAAGAAATTTTCCTACTAAGCCTTCGAGTTTTAATAATTTTACCTGCTTCAGGGGGAAGTTGAACTAGTTCAATTATCTCATCTTGCGTCCATTCGGTAGGTATTCCTCTAACTAATCCAATGCGAGAAATATTGTGAGAGGGGATATAAACTTTGTATTTATTTTGAGAGAGAATAGGATTATCAATAAATTTATTAGCATCTTTGGCAGTTTTAAAAGAAACAGAAAGTCTGTTGCGTCCAATTTTTTTAATTCCATTCTGCAATACACAAGTTAATTTGTTTTTATAAAGAAATGCACCAAATTTGATCGGGGGTAAGGTGGTCCCGTTAGTTGGAGAGGACTCAACTAACTCCACATAAATAATAAATGGGCCACAGTCACCACTGGAGTACAAAGACCTTGGGAGCGGATGGCCTTGACTTTGAGCCTGAGAAGGGGAAGTATCCATATTAGAAGAAACTGATGATGGAGTATTTGGAGGTTTATCTATATTAATAACCACTGTATCTTCACTCAAATTCGAATTTGATAGTGCTTTTTTTAAATGTAATGTTGAATTATTAGACGTTATTTTTTTTTTTGAAATTGAATTGTTTTTTTTTATAATTTTTAAAACATTTAATTTATTTGAACCAGCTTGAGGTAGACTAGGGGCAGCTGACGTAACATAAGAAGCAACATAAGATGATGTAGAAGGAGATGGGGATGGGGAAGGAGTGAAAATATTCTGATTTCCGATATTTTTAATTGTAACGCCATGAACAGCATGTACAAATTTGCTACTAGTATCTGGAGGAGGATCGGGGTCCGGACTGCGATCGGTTACATCCAACTCCATCCTTTAGACACAATTAACAATTAACAGATAACAACAAACACACGACAAGACACCAAACGAGACACAAACAAAACTTACCACCGTACAGAAACACAATTTATAGCTATATTTTTTATTTTTTTTAATATAATTAATTTATATAAACATATAGGACACACAGTTAAATAAAGCAGTAGTAGTAACACTTGAAAACACCCAATAACTTATTATTATTCAATTATCTCTCGACATAATCTACAAGACATGAATGTCGCACGGTAGTTTGACAGAGACCTTTTCAACGTTCAAGATATCCCAATACCGAATTTCATTATAGTCGCTTCAACGGTTGAACATCTCCCCCCTTCTAACCCCACAAGTTTGGGGTTGTTAAAAAAACTGAATACCCCAATCTCATTTTTAGAGCTCTTACTATCCAAATCCAAAATATCATCCAAATCGGACGAGCCGTTTCTGAGAAACTAATTATATATATATACAAGTTTAGCGCCTTTAAATAAGAGATTATTGTTGCAAATCGTCATTTAATAAACTATGAGTTGTTTCTGAACATCATCGACATTTTTTGATATTACTTTAATCGACTCTATCTCATCTCTAGCATAAAAAAGGTAATGTGAAAACTAGTGACAACCTTGCCAATTTCGAATGCATGAATGAGTATGCATCTCTTTCTGTCACCTTATCCAAGCCATAAGATAAAATAGTATCAAAATATATATAAAGTAGCTATTTTAGCGTTGGTTCTATTGCTTGTTATAGTTCTGTGGTTCGTAGTACATATTGTTGTCTCAGTAGAAACAATAAAATAAAGCTTTAAATTTAATAAATATCTAATATTTTCTTAAATTTCTTTCTTTTACTTCCTTCAATGCGAGTAAAACGGTAAACGGTATATATTATTAAATGTACCTTTATGAAAATATACCTATCTAATAGAGACGACGTAAGTTATGTTCAGCAGTGGACTACACGTGGCTGTTGATGATGATTGTCATTTAACTATTGTACCTTTACTAACTTAACTTCGATTGATTTAAAATTTTATGTACTGTGACTTCGGCAATATTTTTAAGACATGTTGACCTTGCGCTGATGATGCAGCATCAAGTAGTCTGCGAGATACCCAAGTCTTTGCAACTTATAGCAAATATAGCGTGTGTGGGCCCATAAGAATGGTCTCAACAAGTAGGTGTTAGACAGTTGAATAGGTGGGCAACCTAGCTTAGGCACTTAAATGACAAACATTTTTATTTATTTACTTTTTAGAGGATTTTTGTGTCGGGGTTATTTAAATTTTAATTTAATTTTATGTTCTTAATATCGTTGCTAAAATATTTATTGGTACGGTACTAACGGTTCATGAAACCGCGCGACTAAGTTAACAACGCATGCTCACGCCTTTTATCCCCGAAGGGGTAGGCAGAGGCGCAACTAGTGCACCCACTTTTCGCCAAGCGTATTTCGTCCCATGATGTGATAGGGGGCGAGCCTATCGCCATACCGGGCACAAATTCCAGACTCCGGGCTGATACTGAATAGAAAAATCCAATATCACTTTGCCCGACCCGGGGATCGAACCCGGGACCTCAGCCTTGCAGTCGTACCGTAATACAACTACGCCACCGAGGCAGTAAGTTAATAACCGACTAAGTTAATGCCACGTCAATTTGCGGTTCAATTAAACTTATTTATGAAAAGTTTTCTTCTCCCGTGCGGTTAGGTCCCATTTCTTCTGGGGTTGGCCCTCCTAATCCTATTTGTTCACTCTAGGCGTAGTTGTGTCATTATGGTATGCCATTCATTAATGTAAAAGTAGAGCACTGAATTTAAATTCTAATAAATTACAATGAACACTAACAGTTCTATGTATTTATTCAATATTACGTATAAATATTAATCAATACAATTGTGAAACAATGAATGTAGACATACAGCTGGATTTAAATAAATATGGAAAAATACATGTAATACCTTGAATATGTACAATTGATGTGACGGTATAACGAAATCTCGTCTATATTAAAATTTTGTGAGAGTGTGGCGGCGCACAATTATAATATTCTGCGTACTTTTATTTATAAATAACTAAATTTGGTGATAACGACTATCAAAGTTCTCTATTTAAATATTTATATTGAATTAAATTTAAATACTTTCTGAAAACATGAATCGAGTGGACTTTATGTACATAACAATAGTTATATGCCTATTGCCAAATGTCGTGATCAGCGAAAAGCCGTTGTTGCAAACAAAGCTGGGACTAATACAAGGCCTCGAAGCAGACGATGGAGATTACTACATGTTTCTTGGCATACCTTACGCTAAAGTCAATGAATCAAATCCTTTTGGGGTGAGTTCTTGAACATAGAAGTTTAATATTAAAAAATATTTGGTTAGTTAACATCTTTCATGTATTGATTTGACTTACAGGAATCCCTTCCGCAGCCACCTTTCGACACTATATTTGAAGCCAACAATGACGACATAGTATGTCCACAAATAGTTGAATTTAACAAAAAATTTCAAGGAACTGTCAATTGCTTAACTATGAACATATACGTGCCTAAATCTGCGAACTCTACAAATAAGCTGCCTGTCTTGCTTTATGTTTATGGAGGTAATTATATAATGGGGTTTAATCAAAGATATCTCTACGGGCCGAAGTATCTAGTGAGGCACGATATTATTGTAGTTGTGTTTAATTATCGCGTCGGCCCTTACGGATTCTTGTGCCTCGACATACCAGAAGTTCCCGGAAACCAAGGATTCAAAGATCAAAAGAATGCGTTGAAGTGGGTCAATAACAACATTGAAGAATTTGGAGGCGATCGAAACAAAATAACTTTAGACGGTCACAGTTTTGGAGCAACGAGCGTTGATCTAATCCTGCATTCATTGGGTGAAAACGAGAGATTATTCGATAAAGTCATACTACAAAGTGGAACTGTTCTTACTCCATGCCCAGTAATCCATATGCCGCATGATAAGGGCGTGTTAATACTGGCGGAATATTTAGGTGCTCCCACAAGTGATGTCACACAAGCGATCACGTTTCTTTCCTCTGTAAATTCAAAATTAGTGATAGAGGCATCAATGAAAGTGCTCATTCCGTATAGATATTGTATAGAAAAGCCTTTTGAAAACGTAAATAAATTCATGTCCGACTATAGGTGGAATATCGAAGTGCCTGCAGCTAAAAACATATCTTTTATGATAGGAAACATACAAAATGAGTCACTTTTTGTCTACGGTCTCCCTATTCCAGAAATACTGAGACGCTTTGATCCCATATTTGTCTCGTTAAAACACTTTAATATGACATGGAAAGAAAGATATGAAATGTCAAAAATCATTCGCAACTTTTACCAAGTGGACAGAACATTTAGTATGGATACTGCAAAAGAAAAATTTTTAGAGTTTGGAAACGATTTTAACTTACTCGTATCGTCAAGGTTGAGTATGTCAAAATACATAGAAAACGGAGCCAAAGACATATACTATTATATGTTCTCGTATGAAGGCCAAAGAAATTTTATGGCGCGCAACATGAATTTAACAACAGAAGAGGGTGCAATGCATGGCGATGAACTATCATTTTTATTTGATGTTTCGTACTTGGAAGAGCCTACTCCTGAAGACCAATTAATTATAGACAGAATGACTACACTCTGGGCAAATTTTGTTAAATATGGGTGAGTATTGCATTATTATAGAAACAACCAAAAAGATAACTTTTTGATGTAATAACTAATTTGTTGACATTAAAATTATAGTGTGTTACGTAAGTTAATCTCTGTTATGCGCGACCAAACGTCTGTACTTATAGCGTAACAACGGCTGAATGGATTTCAATTACAGTTTCAATATAACGTTAAACAGAACTCTAGACAATAAAGGTAATATAAAAAAAAAAAGTATTATGGGAAGGGAATGATTAATGCAATTAAAATTGTCATGGACAGATTGCCTGGTAGTACATATAATAAATATTAAATTGATAAATAAAATCTTATATTCCTTAAACAATTTTCCTACAAGAATGAGCAATTTGAATCTATCTGGTTGACGCAATTAAAGCTGATTGTTTTATTCATGTCTTGGATTTCTTTGGTATGGTAATGATTCAATATTATTTAATTTGCAGAAATCCAACTCCTGAAACGACGGATCTGTTGCCGGTGGAATGGATCCCTTACACGAGAGAAAACCAGAACTATTTGGATATAGACACAAACATGAGTATAAAGTCTATGGCATCAAATAAGGCAATGATGTTCTGGGATATATTTTTCGAGCTCAACGGCGATAAAATTAAACATTACCTTGATTAAAATTTAAAATGCTAGTGACACAAGTGTCAGAATGTGTGTCTACTTTGTAATAATCGGACAAAACTGAATAAATAATTCATGTATAATAAGAGTTTAGCCCAATATTTCTTTCTTATTAAATCTCACATTAACGAAATATTCTATTGAAATAAATTATCGAAAACCAATATACATTATATATTTTCCCAATTACTTTTTTTTAAATATACTAGCAATCATAAAAACAGCTTTGGAGGCGCCAGTTTTGCTTTCTGGTTTTAAAGTTAACGTTACCAAGAACATATAGAAATTGAAAGATAGTTCAATTTATACAACATGGCGAAGATTTTATTTTCCTAGTCAGCCTATATCATTATCTTACTGGTGGTAAGTCTCTCATTATGTAAGAGGCCGTCTGGGTGGGTACCACCGCAATGTCTATTTCTACCACCAAGCAGCAGTGTGCATGCACTGTTGTGTTTCGGTTTGAAGGACATTGTAGCCAGTGTAACTACTGGACATAATGAGACTTAACATCTTATGTCTCAGGATGACGAGCGCAGTGGAATGCCACACGGTACTTTGTAACTCAAGGTGCTGGATGGTGTTGCTACTGTTTATGGGTAGTCGTATCGCTTACCAGCAGGAAAACGGCATGCTCGTCTCGTCATCCAAGGTAATAAAAAAAGATAAAAAAAATCTCCAAAATTTTCCACTCACCGATATATTCTTGAATAGCGGCAGACTTTTGCACCACTTCACTATCTTGTAGAGACGGTGGTCGGCAATATTGCACAGATCTGCGAGGAAGTCTGGACTCGAGTTCTGTGCTGTGATGCCGCTCGCTGCCAGTAACGGGTTGGCAGAGGGACTGCCGGGCGACTTGCCTAGTCTGTTCAGCTCGGACTCGTTGTATTGCCATAGGTGTTCTACGTCCATTATTTCCTGAAAATGATCTTTCTTGTAGTTGTCATAAGAGTTATATTGTTTATACAAATATCAATGGCATATGTATAGCGTGCTAATAGTGTTTTAAAAAAATACATAGCCTATAACCATTGCACAATAAATACGGATCGATAGACACCTCACTTGTCAAAATCGGTTCAATAGGAGCGACGCTAGAGTGGAACATAAAATGGATACATACATACATAGAGTGCTAAAATCATTACCCTTCCTGGCTTCGCCGGTTCGGTAAAAATCAGTTCAGAATACGAGGATTACAAAAAAAATTACCTTTTAAGAATATTAATATAGATAATTTCCATTACCTGTAATAAAGGCGGTATGTCTGGCGTTAATCTGCTATTGCTGGGCTCTCCCCGACTGTTGTATGACCCAGGTCCATTTACCTGTAACATTTATTAACATCTTGTAATTGATTAAATCTACCCTATTTGCTTTAATTTTATATTTAAAATGTCCCATAAAATTCGTTAATATTTAAATTATTATATTTTTTATATTTTAACTTTGTATGATCTTAATCGTGGCTAATTTCAAGTCGGCCATGACTCGAATACTTCAGGCTGGTTGTTTTCATAACAGCGCCATCTAGTGGCACATAGTCGAACTACTACATAACTTACACAAGTGAGGCTGGAGGCGTGCCGCAGCGTGGTGGGCATGTGCGCGGACAGCAGCGAGCCGGTGGACGCGGCGCCCGACAGCGTGTACGAGCACTGGTACGTGGACCGACCGCCGCGCGTCCGGTCCTCTCTGATCGCTGTCAATCAATACCGATTGTTTAAAAACTCTTCGTGCAGTTAATACTGCAGCGCATTGTAAAAGTAGGAGGTTTGGCTTCTGTTTCCTTAAGGGATGAAGAAAATCCTTGACAAAAATGCTTTAAACTTTTGAGTAGAACCCTTACACAATGACTTGTATAGGGAACGTGCACGTCATAAGCACTGCCATCTAGTGGCGCAATCGATACTTGGCACTGGCACTTGACGACTCTTGACTTTGACACTTGACGATGGATGAAAAATAACATTTAATTTGTTGATAATGTATCGCTGTGTATCTCGATGCTGCAAAACATAAAAATAAACAAATCAAATGGTGTGAAATTATATAATGTTCCCAAGAATAGTACCTAAGTACTTACATTCTATGGTTATGTGAAAATCGACAAAAATAATAAAAGCTGTATCAAACATACATAATTATGAGTTCCAAAAGCATTTAGAAATGTTTCGTTACGTAATTTATACAAATAGATATGTTTTGAAGGTAATATTCAATACAAAAAATCTGTAATTAAGGGAACATAACCTCCTAATTTTGCTTAAATAACTAGCTCCCATCTAAAAAAAAGCATATTCTCGACACGCTGGGTGTAAAAAACATTCGGCCGGAACACATATTTTATCATTTTTATCATATTAAAAGAATATATCAACAAATTATTGTGCTAGTTCTAGTTTCTTTTTTTATCCACCTGTGGCTTTTGTGTCGATTTTGTGCTGCCCCCTATAGTTCGTGCACGCTCCCTATAGTCTGCTTTGCATTACAATAACACGATTTTAACTATAAAAATGATGAAGCGACTGATAATGGTTTTGACAAAGAACTCAAACAAAAATGGTTAACTTAGGCTGACGGTAATGACGATTCTGATGGTAATGAATACTAAGGAAATTACAAAACTGATTTTGATAAATAACTCACCTTCTAACTTCATTCCGCATCCCAGGCACTTGTCGAACCTGCAAGCAGGACACTTCTTCCTGGTCGCCACGGTGACGGGACAGTTGCCGCCGCGCAGACACATATAGTTCTTGCGGTTCTGTACAGTGCGCTTGAAGAAACCCTTGCACGACTCGCATGAGAAGATGCCGTAGTGGAAACCGCTTATCTTGTCGCCGCATATGGGGCACGGACTGTAATGATAAATATGTTAATAGATTAATTTTGCAGAAAGGACGTAGGTAATGACGTAAATGTGTCGTGACGACAGTAATCCAAACGTTTTAACAAATAGTAGAGTCGTTAATTAATGGTTATTAAAAAAAACCTATCTAGTAGCAGTGTGGTAATATTCTAGTTTTGATTTAAATGTCGGCCAATTATCCAGCACTTTGGACTCGACTGAACTGCAACAAGTATATACTATTACAATAAAATTCACCTGTTAATTAACTGCTGTCGGCTGATCCCCTGGTGATGGTGCAGCCTGTCGTCTGTAGGCTCGGCGTCGTCGTCGTGCGCAGGGGACAGCACGCCGCCTGGCTCCCGGTACACCACGTGTGGGTGCCGGCCCTGGATTATAAAATATAGCTTGGTTTATGTAAAAGTCACTAAATCATAGCATGGAAAGATAAGTGTAAAATGTATATGTCGGAAATTTCTTAATTTAATAAAATACACAATTATAATATAGCACAGTTCTCTGATACGATCTCTAACATCTCTATATCTATATAAATAATAATAATATAGCTTTATTTATTCCATACCATACTAAAATAAATATGCAAAGAGTGACTTAAATATTCTAAAATTATTTTTGTATGGACCCCCTTCGGGTAAAAGCCTCCTCCAAAGAACACCACCTATCTCTATCCTTCGCAACGCTTAACCAATCTCTGCTTGCCGTCTCTACGATATCTATATAATATTCTTTATTCCACATTATCTTGTGACTTCACCAAACATAAAAATATTTGCTTTTTTACAATTATCGCAAAAATAGTAAATTTATATATAATATGTAGTACACATATATATATGTCGGAAGCTGGTCACACGGCGGCCGTTAATGCGTAGGTAATACTTCGCAATAGTCATAATTGAAACTATCTCTTCAACTCAAGACTGTTTTATTGCTCATTCATGACATGTTCGCATGTACAGAGGACAATCCCTATGTCAGGATGCATTAGAAACCCACTTGACACTTACTACGTTGAGATCTAACCCAAAACTAACATAGTAACGACTTTACAGTTAACTAACACTGAACTAGCATAGTAACGTTATGATTATAGCTAGTTGAACACTCAATTGAATTCAACAACGAGTGGACTAAGACTGCACTACGACTGTTTTAAGACTGTTCCAAGACTGATGCTTCAAATGCCGAGGCGCCCTATTTATACTCTCAACTGTCACTCCCACCAATAGTTTGACATTTCGACTTGTTTTCTTTAAGGTTATTATTTCAAATTACCCGACCGTCCGACACGGCCATTCTGACAATATGATCGTCCTCGATCATGCATTTGTTACAAAATAGACAGCACCCCCAAAACGCCCTCCCGCCATCACCTCCTAGTACCATAGCCAGAGAGAAGAAGTGACGGTAACAAACTCTCATGATACAGCTGTCAAATAGTTACTAAAACTGTATACAATGCAAACAATTCTTAACTAAGTGGAGATCAGTGCCACTGACGATCAGCAGCAATTTCCTCTGGGAAGCGGCTCAGTAGCTACACTGCACACAGTCCTCGAACCGGACCAGACACGTCACACACGGCACCACCAACAGCGATTTCCAATTCCTGCAAACAGAAAATATACGCAGCAGCATCACATCGCTCGGCCATTCCTGGCCAAAACCAGAAACATTCAAGTAAACAGAAGGAATTAAAAACCCTGATTAATTACAAGATTTGACAGAAATCTTTACTCTCACTTTGAACAAATCAACTTTCATTCACCTACAATGATTAAATCAAAGACAATCTATTACAAAATGAGTTTCCAAAAATTACATTTCAATATCAAATGCATCAACCGTGAAACTCAGAGCATTAATTCGTATACTCGATTATCATCAAGCCATCTCATTAATCAAACCAAATAATTAACCCTTGCATGTGACCCCTGGCTACACAGAGCCTAGTAACCTCCAGTTACTCTCATATGCGAACCCCCACGGGAACGCCGAGCCTCTCCCGGACTCTATGGTTTCTGCAGAAACCCGACCTCCGCCAGAGTTGACTGCTTACCGCGTACTCACGCTCGACCCCACTTAAAAGTAGGCAGCGATTTTTACTGAGCTACGGCTACACGACAACCTCTGGTACGGTCCACTCCAGATCAACATGCACACTTAATTACTGTCACTAGTACTTGTCTCTGCTTCAATTTCATCGATTATGCTCTGATTTTCCGGCATTTTACGTAAAAGATCATCACGTAAACTTAATAACATTTTTTTTCCGAGACGATATAATTGAAAAGTTTACAAAAATGGAGTCGGTTGAAAATGGCTGAAGGTTCATCTACAACACAAATCTTGATTTATTACTTGTTCAGTTTACTAGACGAATTCAAGAGACGCCAAATGATCAGACATCGTACCTCCAAGTACGATCCTCTCGGGACAACTCCATCGTGCGTTCCAGTACTTACTTGTGCCACCATGCACAAGGCTTCCAGGACAGCCTCCATCGTGCGTTCCACACTAGGACACGCATACATCGAGGTTCCCGTACTTGTGCCTCGTCTGAGCACAAACCGCACTAGGATACGCATACATCGAGCTTCCCGTACTTGTCTCTCCCTCGAGCACTAAGCAATGTGTTGACTATTTCTCTAATCAACAGCCTCATCTACTTTGTTCTACCATAGAACGTTTCAATCACAACTTGACCTTCAGGCATTTTTACAAACCATCACAGGAACAAATAAAACTTCAACACATACGATAGAATGAAAACTTCTCACCCGAGTGCAAGAATCTTCCTTGCGGAGCTGCAAACTTATAAAGGGCCACCCTAAGATTGACAGCATTCAAACGTCAATTGACGATCAATAGAGGCCTTCCCTTTGTAGGTGCTTACTAGCTACACTGATCGGCGCAGCACTCACAGTACGCGCCGTATAGAACTTCTCAGGACCTCGCGACGGCAACAGGGACCAAAGAGTACAACACCCGCAAGAGTACCTTCGGAGGCGGGTTGACTCGTACCTATAGCATAGTAGGTTACACATGTCCTTCACCCAATATGCATTGAAAAATGCACCTGCCAGGCCAACACTCGACATCCGCGCCACTCCAAATATAGTGGAGTGCGCAGTCCCATGTCCGCGCAACCTGAACCGCGCCGTTCCGCATCTGCGCGGATTTTGGAGTGCGCGCATCCGCACGCCCCGGAGTGCGTATCCGCACGGCGTAGACCGCGCGTCTCCGCACAGCCTAAAGTACACTGCTCTGCACTGGGAACACACTACACAGATCTCTTGTTCCGGCAAGCAAAGAAAAACAAAAACAGAAACACACCGTTCGGCCTATTCTGACCTTTGATTAAGATTCCTCCTTATGCTACTACAATGACTACTTCAGTTATTCTTGATTTCATCTGTACCGAATTTTCTTAAATGATTTAGAGCCAGTAGGTGATCACGTTATAGTCTCGCGATACACAGGCCACACATAGTAAACAGATTGTAATGTATTCACTATTCTCACAATATAAGACTCTGGTGGAAGTACGGCTATAGACTATGCACGTGTAATAGTGATATCAAAAACTATTGAAATTAAAAGTTTTACCAATTGGGGTCATGTACAGGTACAGTATTTCTTACCCAAATTGTCATTTAACGGAAAATCTTTGAACCTAGTAAGTACTCGAAAGTGAAACACCACGGCTATTATATCTGGACGGCATTCTCATTGCTACAACAAGCAAATCCACCTGTGAAGTGGTGTGGGCAGAATCTCCAGTCACCACCACGTGGTAAAACGAGATCCCAACATTTGCGGAAATTACGGAGAAATAAAGGAAACCATAACCCTCAAACAAGGGTTACGAGTGATGCGATACCAAATCCTCCTCTATCACCGCAGTTAACGTCAGATCCACCAAAGGATCCCACAGAGGCTCTTCAGTAGTTACAGTTTACGGAGTCTTGTAACGCTGAATACATTAAGTACTCTCTGCAAGTATCTTCAGTTCCTGCAATCAAAAATATCACAACAGCATCAAACCGTTCACCCTATCCTGGACTTTAATCAAGTCTCGCATCAACCTTTGAGTAGGAATTCAGTAGTCATCTTAACACGAGGACAACTTCAAAATTATCGTACGACTCGCTCTTTATCCAAAATTTTAAACAGTAGTGTTGCGATCCGAAACCTTGACCAAGAAAGGCCAGCAGTCCTTCATACCGAACACTGTGCACCTAGATCACTTTTGTCACCCAAGGCTATGTACAGTCATTGTTTACTACAACAGGTAGTTTTCTCCAAGTCCTTAAGTTTAAGGACGGCTCTGTACCAACAATAACCACAAAATGGTCGTTAATCCATGTCTGCACATGCCTTGTTAAACAAGATCTCAATATTTGTAAAGGTTACCAAGAAATAAAAGAAACCAGAACCCTCAAACAAGGGTTATGGGTCATACGATACCAGACTTCCTCTACCGCTGCAGTAAGCATCATATCTGTCGTCACAGACAGCCACACGTGATATGTGATGCAGCAGTTAGCATCAACCGGTACTACACAACCGTGCAGTCACGTTGCCCGGGAAACCAACTACGACGTATGGTGCGTCGCACGTCGTACGTCGGCAGCACATCCACCGGAACGTTTGCACACCAACAGGAACGTTTGAGCACCAACAGGAACGTTTGAGCACCAACAGTTTGATGATTGATTTCATTGTCCATCCAGTACCATTTGCATTCCACATGGCGTATACAGTAAACGTAATTCGCATTTGTGGGCATCGGCCTATCCCACTTCTGATGTCGGAAGCTGGTCACACGGCGGCCGTTAATGCGTAGGTAATACTTCGCAATAGTCATAATTGAAACTATCTCTTCAACTCAAGACTGTTTTATTGCTCATTCATGACATGTTCGCATGTACAGAGGACAATCCCTATGTCAGGATGCATTAGAAACCCACTTGACACTTACTACGTTGAGATCTAACCCAAAACTAACATAGTAACGACTTTACAGTTAACTAACACTGAACTAGCATAGTAACGTTATGATTATAGCTAGTTGAACACTCAATTGAATTCAACAACGAGTGGACTAAGACTGCACTACGACTGTTTTAAGACTGTTCCAAGACTGATGCTTCAAATGCCGAGGCGCCCTATTTATACTCTCAACTGTCACTCCCACCAATAGTTTGACATTTCGACTTGTTTTCTTTAAGGTTATTATTTCAAATTACCCGACCGTCCGACATATAAATTCACTCTTTGGCGAATATTCTGGTATGGTACAAGTTTAATCGATATTACAATTAAAATAAAGAAAATAAATAATTTCATTCGCAATTGCGCATCGCTATAATTTTTCATCCTCGAGTGGACTAAATCAAATCATAAATACCTTATAAGTGGTTCAAAATTGTTTATGCCGAATTTACTATGAATTTCATAAAATACGTGAATCATTGAACGAATGAATGATTAATACCTGCACTGGCGACTGCGTAGGCGAGAACTCCGAGCTGTATGAGTAGCAGGAGGAGTGCGAAGCATCGCTATTGTTGCGAGACAGCGAGGGCGTGTAGTGACGCGACGCGCGCGGACTCGCTGACGGACTGCTGTACACGCTGTAATATCAAATAGTTTTATGGTTTAAATGGCCAATGAGTGAGTCACGTCATTACGTGTCAAGTAGTCGAGAAGTAGATAATACAAGGGGATTCTAAAGATATTGCAATCTTTGGAGCTTCATCCTTTAGAATATCTCATTCACAGGCAACTATTTAAAAAGTTTTTTTACGTATTCGGTCTCCAATAACAACATACAATGAATGATTTTCAATACATTAAAAACATATCTAAAAAATAATACCTTATTTTGATGGCTTAAACCATAAAATATCCAACTGAACCCTAATTTTTTTGTCCTAGCCCGTCTCATCGGGCTGTATTAAAAAACAAGGGAGATAGTTTATTTTTGATTTTAGCATTCGAAAATATATTTACAAAGCTCATACCTATGCGTATACATAGAGTGTACAGCCGAGTCAGTGCTTGCGCTGGACTGTACTCGCGGCAGTCGACCTAACGACGGCGACCCGTGCGACGCTCCGATCAGCTTGTCCATACCTGATGATGGCTCGCATTTTAATTCTGAAATAAAAAAGATATATATTTATCTATTTAAACATTCTATTATTTTCTTGGCCTAATATTATTTTTTCGTCATAATTTCCCTTTGCTAAAATAAAACTAAAAAGCAGCAGTATTTCGATTGATTAACAAGAGTAATGTGTATGCAACAGGTCTATCTAAGTTTTAGACGTTAAATCATAACGACGTATTTTATTTAAGGTAATGACCACGATGGTAATGATTATTATCGAAACTATTCTCAGTTTGTAATTATTTACCTGATAACTGCATCTCCTTCTTAATAGTAAGATTCTGGACCTCGCCCACGTTGGTCTGCATATGCGGCGCTGAGCCTTGGTCCGAGAGTGCCAGAGACTTAGCGCTGTTCGTTGGCGAGGTCGGCCGCCGCGCTAGCGACAGAGATGTGTTGTCTGTCAATACCGATATCTGAAACGAATGGATGAAAGTTGAAACATTAAGGGATGGTAATGATTTGCGAGTATTAAGTCGGTGTCAGGTTTATCGTATGCGGGTGCCCGTCTAATTAGATATTATTATATATTTCTATTGTCAAGTTGCAGAGTGCAAGCACTGTGTTCAGTTCTGAAGGACTATGTAGCCACTTAATGGCCAGAGGAACCACTGGACATTAACACTTAATGTTTCAGGGTTCCGAATGCTGATCATGGTCCTGAATTCCTCCTCCTCCATGCGTCGTTCTCCTCAGTTCTGAGGGTCGTGACCTCCCCTCACCAGCTTCTGCCATATGATATCACGCCACCGATCCCGACTGTTGGCCACCTGTATGGCGTCGTATACAGTGGTGTCAAGTGTAGTGCGGATCTGATCGGTCCAGCGTATTGGGTTGCGTCCACGTGCTCTTTTGCCCTCTACTTTCCCGGTGACCATCAGTTTCTCCAAATTGTCGCTCGTATTCCTGGCAATATGTCCAAAATACTCAAGTATTCGTTTAAGGCAGATGGTAGAAAGCCTAGTAGTAATTTTCAGTTGCTTGAGTATACCTAGAGACATTAGTTCGCCGCGCCGTCCAGCTAATGCGCAACATCCTCCTCCAACACCACATCTCAAAAGCGTCAATGCGACTCCTGTCTGCCGCCTTTAGACTCCAAGTCTCAGCACCATAAAGAAAAATGGAGAACACCAGTGTACGTCCAAGTTTCATCTTTGTAGTGAGCGAGATCTTTCTGTTCGTCCATGTTTTATGGAGCTGAGTCATAGCGCTCTTGGCCATTCCGATACGTCTTCGCACGTCTGCCTCGCAAGAGCCGGAATTGGTGATTGTGGAGCCAAGGTAAACGAAATTGTCTACTATTTCAAAACCAAGACCAAATGTCCCGCTAAGGTTCAGTTGTTTCGCGCGGTCCACGACCATGATCTTGGTTTTGTCCCTATTGATGCGTAGGCCTAGTGTGCGGCTTATCCTCTCCATTCTATCCAATAGTGAGACCATTTCGGATTCGCTTGCAGCTAAGAGAGTTGTGTCATCAGCATAGCAAAGATTGGTCATCCTCACGCCACCGATGCGCACGCCTCCATCCCAGTCGTCGCAAGTCTGTCTCATGATGAACTCTCCATATGCGTTGAACAGAACTGGAGACAAGATACAGCCCTGGCGTACTCCTTTGCCAAAGTTAAAGGGTTTCGAAGAGGTTTGGTCAATTCTTACCACACCTTGACTATTATGGTAGAGTGATTGAAGAATAGCCGTCAGATGGTTAGGAACTCCCAGGCTGGATAAAACTTCCCACAGACTGTTCCAATTAATGCAATCAAAGGCTTTGCTGTAGTCAACAAAACACATGATTACAGGTGTGTTAAATTCGTAAGCCTTTTCGACCAATTGCCTCACGTTCAGTATTTGTTCCCGCATACCTCTACCCTTGACGAAACCCGCCTGCTCCTGCGGGATCTGCCAGTCCAAATAGTCCTGAATTACCAGTGCTTTATTCATTTATTCTGGATGATGTTACTACAACAGTACTGCCATGTATCATGTGGTCATTTCAAACTCATTACATACTATGTTTATGGTATAACTGTAGAAACTCATTACCCCCCTTTTTATGCTATTGCTATAGAAACTCATTACCCACCCTGTTCATGCTAAGACTGCGCTGGTGCGGTTGCAGTGGCGCGGTATACTTGAGGTCGAGCACGCGCTGGTCGTCGACGCTCTGGAACGGCTCGCCCTTCATCGGCTCCGTCTTTATCGTCACGTTCCGTAGTGTATCGATCGAGTCCCGCGAAGATTGCAAGTCCATGAAGCTGCTGTTTTCATCTGCAGAGAATTGTTAAGTTGAATTTAGACTTATGTATAGCCAATAATAGGTTATTTAAAAAAAACAGGTTCGTAACTAAAGGGTGGCATGACGGCAAAATGCTCCGACACCTCGGCTTGAGGGCGCCCCTAAACCAAGAGAAAGAGGACCGCTCAGGGAAAAAATGTTCTCTGATTTTTCACTGGCGATCCTCATGTCATGAATTTTTCACGGGCCTTCACGAGTGTAGTTACGTCACTGAAGTTATGTTATTCTTCTTCCACTAGGCATTCTACAATGTGGCGCCACAACACACTTCTCTAAGAATGTAGTAGCGATACGGAAGTTGACTCTATTTTAAAAATATATTTATCAAAAATGTACGTTATTCAAAATGTAACGGAAAAATAATTTTCAAAATTAGCACAATAAGTTATAAAGCTTTGAAATTTGATGGAAGGGGAAGTTGTCAAATAACAGTAATATCAGAATGTGACGTCATGCAGGGTCACCGGTTATAACGCTGTGTGCGTGCGAAAGAGATATCGCGATATCCCCGCCATGCCCCCACTTTTGCTCACAACAATATTTGAAATATGAATAACTGCTTTATTCTTCAACCAATTATGATTCTGATTTCACAGAATATTTTTTTTCTGCGATAAACTCAAAACTTCCAGATGGATTTTCATACGTTTTTCACCAATGGACGGAGTGATTCAAGAGGAAGGTTTATGTGTATAGTTCATAAATATTTTGAATGACAGAAAAATAAATGTAGGCATAAAATATTATGCTTTGCTACCTGTGCGAAGCCAGGGCGGGCCGCTAGTATAAAATAATTTATAAATTCCAACATAGGAAACTTCTACTTTTTGTATAACATGAGGCTGTTTTTGTTACTAGTTGCTAAGCTTTCTTTAATTCTTTGATATTATGTATTCATTGTAATTGACTGTTTATCGAGTTGTATAAAAAAAAACTTTAAATACTCCATAAACTGGTTAGTATCAATATCTAGAGCCATCAGACGCTGCCTGCAGATGATGTATGTTATATGTATTATGTAAAGTTATATTCCCCCCCCCCCCCCCCCTCTCATTAGTGTTGAATACAAGCTGTTATCTCACCGTTATTAGCGCACGTGTCAATAACCATCTCTGAGTCGGAGAGTTCGCCCTCCCACGACATGGGACGCTCGCGGTCGTTGTTCTGCATCTCGCACTGAGCGCCGCTCGAAGATCGTTTCTTCTTGTTTCTCATGTTTACCTAGAAAGAAAGCATTTCCGTATATTATGTCTTGAATAAAACTACGGCAAAATAGTAAAATTACTGGACCTTTGGATCTCGTTTGGAACAAAAATTTATACGCGCGCTCATACTCACGCCCGGAGGGGTAGGCAGAGGCGCAAATAGTGCACCCAATTTTCCCCGTGCGTATTCCGTCCCATGATGTGATAGGGTGCGAGCCTATCGCCATATCGGGCACAAATTCCAGACTCCGAGCTGGTACTGATTAAAAAATCCAATATCACTTAGCCCGACCCGGGGATCAAACCCGAGACCTCCGCATTGCAGTCGTACCGTAATACAACTACGCCATCGAGGCAGTCAAATTTATAGGATTAAGGATACAGTGAACGGGCCTAACCAACTGTAAGCAATTTGAATCTTATTAGACAGAAGTCAATTCAATGTGTTTAGCGCGCTTTAGCTTAATACGTTGGTAAGCTACCATATGGAAAAGACTAACAAGTTGTAATAATAACAAAATGTATTTGAGTAGATGAGGGTAGAAAAACAACAGTTCATCGCCATCTATAGTCTACAATATGTACAAGTTAATAGTGAACGAATAGTATAACGTGAGTTCTTATAGATGGCAGGCCAATCGCTTATTACAAAAGTAATCATTGCCCTAGTATCTTACCTAGTATGGTATTTTACGTAGTATAAACAATCAGGAATTTGAATTATTATTTATGTATGTTAGTCCTGATGGTATACATCGTCCACGGTTGCCAGTATTATGGCGGCCTCTCTAACTAGATGTGAGTCTGCTGACCCCGGAACACGGCTCGTCGGATAGAGCCGTTATCGCTGCTTTTTAACAATGTATTATACGGTCGTTATCCAGTCGGGTATAAAATATATCCCGTAACCTTCAGCGAGCACACAACACAAGGACAATTTCTGCGTAAGGAGCCTCAACATAGTAGCTAACAGAAAGTATACAGAACACAGCTTACAAGTATCTTCGATCATATCCATGGGCATTAAAATATCGTAGAATTAAAAATTTGCGGAATAGGCTATCAACCGAAGTTATATACGAATCCGAGTCTCTTTATTTCTAAGTTAGTACTCATTTTTTTTATTTTATACTTCTA
Organism: Sphinx pinastri; assembly: GCA_947568825.1. Lineage (NCBI taxonomy): Eukaryota > Metazoa > Arthropoda > Insecta > Lepidoptera > Sphingidae > Sphinx > Sphinx pinastri. The sequence continues at coordinate 4,450,501 of OX387615.1, forward strand.
CTAGCTTTTGCCCTCGACATCGTCCGTGTATAAGTCGAAAATGGTTCTAATAGGATTTTGAAGAAATTAATTGAATGTGTTAAAATTAAAAGCACTATAGAGTATTGATATCAACTTCGAAGCAAAACAATGCCAAAATAACTTTCTACCCCTATTTAACCCCGTTAGGGGATGAATTTCAATAAAATACGAAACACGTCTTCCATCAATTCTGTTAAAAAAGGTTTATGCAAAATTTGAAGTACATTGGACTAAGGAATCACGTTGTCTCATTAAACTTTGCCCCCCTTTTTCATCCCTTTAGGGGTGAAATTTCGGAAAATCCTTTCTTATCGGATGCCTACGTCATACAAAAAACACACCCTCCAAGTCTCAGGTCTCTACGATCAGGGGTTTAGGCTGTGCGTTGATCCGTCAGTCAGTCATTCAGGTCAAAGCCTTTAATAAGGTTTTACTCAAATGGAGTTACCTTTACCTTTCTGTAAGCTTAAGAAGTATGAGGGCTAACCTTACGGTTTCAAAGAACATACTAATACTACTATACTGACTAAGATTTTCGAGCATGAAGCATCGCATTGCTCTCAGTTTATATGTATAGAAGATATCAGTATTTTTAACACAATTTCCTCTTGTTAACTCTAGTTGCATGCCCCGAGGAAGTAGATTACTACTTCTTAGGGATTTAGCTTATTTTTTTAATAACTTACTCATGAGCGAAAATAAGCTAAATTGTATTTGTGAACTGCGGCATGAGTGAAAATCAACCATAAATCAGTGTTGGCTAAGGTCTACAAAAGGTTAACTTACCTCGTATTGGTGCTGGTTGAAGTCGATCTTGGAGATCTCCGCATCAGTGGAGTCTTCGTCAAGTGGCTCCGAAGATACACTGATGCGAACTCCGCTCGAACTGTACGAGAACGGGCCTGGAAGGTACACCACACTTTATGCTAATAGCCTTCAAGGTAGCCTTTGAAAAATAATGGATATAGATGAACACATATAAAACAGACAGTACAATTTAATGTTGGAACTGTTTTCTTTGAGAATTGCGGACGATAATAAGTGTGCAGTTATTGCTATCCAGTTGGATACAAATTATATCGAACCGTCCAAAGTCAAGTATCCATTGACCATTTCATAATGATATTAAAATAAATTTTCCTTTAAGTACATTTTTTTTTGTGTCATGTGCAAAAATTAAGATATACCGTATACAAGTTATCACTTCACACAAACCCGGATTCAGTATATCGATTCTAAGTCCGTAAACAGTGCGTATTTGTACAAAGCGTAAACATAAACAAGTCTTCCCCCATCACGCTGGTTCGTCGACCGCGCTATCACTGCTTTTTATTATAAATTTATTACACGGGGTTTTATCTGTCATAGTGCTGTTTTGTGTCGATAGAGCTTCATGACAATATTAACTATTCTCTTGCTAAATAGTAAATACTAAATATATATAAAAAAAATATTCGATCACAAGCTTCGTTTGGAAGTCATTTTTTCCATATTATATTCTTTTAGTAGGTATTTGAATTTCTACTTAATTTTAAGAGTGATATAATGCGCTCAATAATGATGATTTCTGTGAATCCAAGATTTGAATGTCCCCAGTGTAGTTTCGTGTAAAAAAAAACTATACAAGATGAGTTAAAAAAAGAATTTTCCCCTAACTTTTAATGTTATCTCTTACTTGTTATTAACGTAAGGTTGTGAAATTAGTTTAGATTTTTTAATTTATTACGCAATTAAAGGCCCCGCTTATTAAGATTTGGTAGATAGATGGAGTAAGTCCTAGACTTCCTTATTTATGCCACATTTTATTCTGGAAAATATATCTATTAGGATTTCTATTTCCGGAAATCACTTCCACGAGGATCGAATCTCGGGCAAAAGCTTACAATAAGGATGTATGAATACACACGAATATCTTCTCGTGGGACGGACGCGAAAATATTAACCATATTTTCGTTTTCAAGGTTGTTTTATACTATTTAAACTTTCGTCTCCTTTGATTCCAGTAGTCAGTCGCATGTGTTGTAAGTAACAACGGGAATCTGATATTGTGATTTAGCAACGATATTTTTTATTTGTTCCTCCTCTGTGAAACTATTCTTTTGTAAATCAAGCTAATGTGTTTTTTACAGGTATTGAATGTGCTAATAATGACATGCTAATCACATTAATTACGACCAAATAATACGTAATCTCCGTTATCGCAAAATGTTGATAAAAAGTTCATCAGCAAAATTACATGCGTATAATAATTAAATCACGAAATTTCTATCGCAATTGTGTTCATGTCCATTGTAATTTACAAGTATTACGTAAAAGTAATAGGGAACGTGCACGTCCTAAGCACTGCCATCTAGTGGCGCATCAGACTCATTTTCAGGCCATCGATACTTGGCGTTGACGTACAATATTCATTAAAAGGATGAAAAATAACATTTAATTTGTTGATAATGTATCGATGTGTATCTGGATACTCCAAAACATTAAAATAAACAAATCAAATGGTGTGAAATTATATAATGTTCCCAAGAATTGTACCTAAGTACTTACATTCCATGGTTATGTGAAAATCAACTAAAACAATTAAAGCTGTATAAAACATACATAATTATGAGTTTCAAAAGCATTTAGAAATGTTTCGTTGCGTAATTTATAAAAATAAATATGTTTTGAAGATAATATTCAATATAAAAAAATCTGTAATTAAAGGAACATAACCTCCTAATTTTGCTGAAATAACTAGCTCCCATTTAAGAAGCATATTCTGGACACGCTGGGTGTAAATAACATTCGGCCGGAACACATATTTTATCTTTTTGTCATATTAAAAGAATATATAAACAAATTATTGTGCTAGTTCTATTTTCTTTTTTTATCCACCTGTGGCTCTTGTGTCGATTTTGTGCTGCCCCCTATAGTTCGTGCACGCTCCCTATAGTAATTCTTAATACGACTACATTTTTATTTATTTCCCCAGCGTTGGCACGACACGACTTCAAAAGAGCGTAACATTCTTTTTTCAAATTTTGATTTATAAAGAAATAGTGAAATTGACATTTTTGTGTACGATAGCGAAATAAATAAATATTGTATTTAACCACATAAAAGCTAGTACTTTTATACTGATAAATAAAACGATTCGTGCGCAATTATTCCCTAACCATTCAAATATGCACAACTTTAATGTTCAAGTTTTCACTTCTGCCGGCACTCCCGGAGTGCAACCCGTTATTTTACGTTTTTTTTTTATTGCATTGAATGACGAGGTGAGCATGCCGTTCGCCTGATGGTAAGCGATACGACCACCCTTAAACAGTAGCAACACCATCCAGCACCTTGACTTACAAAGTAGGTACTGTGTGGCATTCCACTGCGCTCGTCATCCTGAGACATAAGATGTTAAGTCTCATTATGTCCATTAGTTACACTGGCTACAATGTCCTTCAAACCGAAACACAACAGTGCATGCACACTGCTGCTAGGCGGTAGAAATTAACATTGCGGTGGTACCCACCCAAACGGACTTTTACATATGAGAGTCCTACCACCAGTATACAATACTAACTTAAGCAATCGCAGAACACACGAGTATTGCAACACTGGCTTATACAGATCGTCATTGAATAAAGTATAAACTCGTGCATTACCGCGTCGAAGGCTTAATCCCGCATTTCAATAGGCCAAACGATAAACAAAGCAAGGTCCCAAAACTTCCACATCATGGATCTACCTGTTTGTTATTCAAGCGCTTAGTACGACCGGATGGCGTATATGTTATTAGAAATAAATCCTTCATTGTGTGTAGGATGTTTTCGATCCTGTAGAAACAACGGAATGCGAATTAACCTTTTGCGTCTAATGAGGACGAACGATATAATCAATAATTTCATTGACATTAGTCTACGTATTAACAAATAAATAAGTAATAATTGGGCACTAGATGATTTTGATAAGTACTCGATACCACGTGGTGCTAAATTTTATAAGTAGTCGAATCTGAATCCGGAATCTAGGCTTTCACTGTGTGTATGACTTGACAATCAATATGGTCCAATAGCGAATTCCTTCTTACAACAAAACTTCAATACGATTATGAAATTTGAGTAGACTAAAGTTGTAGGTCCTGAAAGATCGCAAATAGCATTATCCTTGCTTACTAAATTTTGATTTGTAAATCACCTGCCACCACTTATATTTATAGCATTTGGGTGTAAGTGCTGGTGAGTGGTGGTAGGTCTCTCATATGTCCGCCCTGTGATTTGGGGGCGTTTGGAGAATTCCACCACGGTTTCCCCTGCCTGTCGTAGGAGGCGACTAATAGGGGCCAGGGGGGGTCGGGGCGGTCGGCACGGGTGCTGTCCGCCGCAAGATAATATGTGTGCCCCCCCACAAGAGGAGACGGGCTGCATTAAGCAGCACCGCGCAGGGGCGGTTGCGGACGACAACTTAGACACTTCAGTCAGAGGAAGCCCGCAGCCGTCCCTAATGCGCCGAAGAGGGAAAAATAAAGGTCTCTCATATGTAAGAGTCCGTCTGAGTGGGTACCACCGCAATGTCTATTTGTATCGCCAAGCAGCAGTGTGCATGCACTGTTCTGTTTCGCCTTGAAGGACATTGTAGCCAGTGTAACTACTGGACATAATATCTTATGTCTCAGGATGACGAGTGCAATAGAATACCACACGGTACTTTGTAACTCAAGGTGCTGGATGGTGTTGCTACTGCTTATGGCTGGTCGTATAGCAAAAAAAAGGACCTCTCTGCTATACAACAATTGTGACTGGTCATAGAAAATCTCTTATATTTAGAGAATTATATCAATATTTGTACATAAATGTCTGATATTATAGTGTACTATAAAATTGTGTAAAATAAATTTGTAAATGATCTTACCTTTACTGGTCTCTGAGCCCGACATGCTGATAGTGGTGACTGAAACGTGACCCCCTTCCACCTTCACAGCGTTTCCCTCACTGGTCATCTCGCTACTCATCACATTACCACGACTATCGACACTTTTGTCATCGATAATAACACTTCACTTCACTATAGCACCATACACGTATAGTCTAAAAATGTATACAAAATACTTTTCGATGGAAAACTCTTCAAAAACAATGTCTTTTCGGCATTATGCTCTCATAAAAAATATTTATCTATGTATATTCGATCACCTCGCGTGTTTGTTCATTTTTAAGGCAACAGTTGGATTCAGTCTTGCTTTGTCGTGTTTTTCACATGTTCTTGATACGTTATCGTAGTTTCGGCAAGAACTTTCTTTCGTCAGTGGAATCGTACGATTACAACCCAATGATGAAACCAGCATCTTGGGTAATCTGTAACAAGAAACATTAGTAATTAGGCGAAATTACATAAAAAAGATTATTTCGATAACGCACTTACATACCACAAAATGGTATCGTTTTGTTTAACGCGGCGCAAGTATTAAAAAATAAATGCGGTTCAAAAAGAAACAAAACAAATTGTACGCAAGTCTGAGTCCGAATAAATTCCTATTGGGCACAATGTACAAAGCGTGTGTGTGTCGTTTGGAAACGTGTGTGTTGTGTAGTGTGTACACGCACGGTCGGGCGCACGGGCGCGAGCTGACGCGGGGCGGCGCTCGGCGCGTCGCGCGGCCTTGCCAGCGCGCCCAGTGTTGCGCGATAGTGGCCCGATATTGTTATCGATACGACACGACGCGCCGACCCCTCGTGTCATTGGCATTCTGTTTACGAGGGCGAAGCTCGCCCGAGATAACGAACCAATGCGTCACACGCACTTACTCAATGAATTGCCATTTTGGTGAACGCAACATTAGTTTTGGTAAAATATTTTAATGTGCTGCAATTTATTAGTCTAATACAAATTAATTTGACATGTATAATTCTATTGTCTTCTTATGTCTGAAACTAGAATACGCATCATCTATCGATAAAACACACTCACTAATACGTTGGAAGGAAGGGAGTGGGGGAGGGGCGATGTGCGGCCTTCACGGAGCCGGTTGTACCGACCGGCCGGCCGCGAGCATTTCGCCTTTCGCGCGCAGGACTGGTCCGTCGCCGCGCCACGCCGCGCCCAATACTACCGACAGGCGGACAACCAAGTCGCGGCGCGGCGTCATATTCGACGTTATAGGCGATGAGTGTAAAATGCGATAGGAAACGCAGTACAACATTCATATTATTAATTATTTAAAATTTCTAAGAATTTTTAATACTGAAACCTAAACCTTTAAAGTTGGTAATCTATTCTGCACTCAGACATTAAGGTTTCTCGCAGATTAAATAAACGTAAAGAGGGGGATATCAGTTTCCAACGTCTGTCTGGTCGACCAATTAGCGTTCAATAAAGTCCCTTGCCCCCAGACATTTCTCAGTTATCGCTATCAAATGCAGAGACAGCTATTGCAGTCGCCTTGGCAACGTCATTAGCTGACAATTACACAACGTATCTCCGTTTTGTAAAAGTCTATTTATGCAGACTCGTGCTCAATAAATATGAGCATTTAAAATTACGAAATGATCCTATTCAAAGTGAACTTAACTGATACAATGAAATTTTAAAAACACCATTAATCTGTAAGCGAATGTGACGTCTACCTTGTCTTGTTCTATAATTAAATCGAGTTGTTGTGATCAAACATCTTGCATCTCTCTCGCCTTATGGGGCTTTCAACGTCAAAGAGTAAGACAGATGGAAATTTTGTGTCCTAATAAAAGGAGTTCATTCGCACGCAAGATGGCGTCATCGTGGCCTAGACAAGGCCGAGCGGTCATTTGTACGATACGCCAGACGAGCTGCTTTGTCTGCGTTTTATATATGGTTTATTTTAACAATATGGAAGTTTGTTATTTGTTTCACAAATTGCAATCCAAATATGACATCATAAAACATTCAAATATTTTGAAACCTGTGTAAATACCATTTATAAAAAAAACAACCCCAAATATCCCAGCAAAAGTACAATAAAAAGCGATAGATTTAAAACTATGAAATACAATTGCGTGTGAGTTAATTATCAAAACTTATCATTTTAAAGATATGATAACGCCTTGACAGGAAAGCCAGAGGTTTATCAGCGCGATAGCCGCTACGCAGTTTAAAGGAACCGTTGCTTAAATGCACAAATAAACAGGAAAGCGGATTGGGTTCATCACATACTTTAACTTATATCTATCGGTACCACAGTAATGTCCTTGCCTTGTTGTTCCACAAGTAAGTTTTCGATAAGAACGCTACGTGAGACGAGGCGTCGACCGATAATTATCTTAAGGTCGCAGCACTATGTGTGACGTAAACATATCGCCATTTATTGTGATAGCGGAGGTACCTACTTTGACGCAGGTGCAAGTTTATTTAAACAATGCATGACATACGGACGTTTTACAAAATATTTCTCGGAATACATTATTCTCTACGACAATTCGACATAGTGTTAGTGCGGAATGAGGTAAATATTATTCGATAAATCAATTAGCTGAAACTGTCACTGACATTTTTTTTTGCAGGTGTCGATCCCGATTTTGTCAATGTTTTATTATTGCGGCAACGTTGCAAGTTGCGACAGCCACAGTCCTCAAAGAAAGCCGAAGTGAATTGACAGTTTGCTATTACTGCTTAAAGTTAATGAGAAAGTAGAAATATTTAAGCTATTTGCATTGGCTACGTCACAGCATGAGCATATAGAGTTCATCAGGATGCAGACTTTATTAAATATTACTTGGGTATAGAACAGCGGTTTGCTTTTCAGTCTAACTTGGTTATTAAGTTATGTTCAAAAATAACTAACACCATATTTTATCGATACTAGATTGGCAACATTCACGTTGATAGAGCATATCGTCACAAAAAATATTTATCAAAATGCCAATTAAGACTTACTCCATAGTATATAGCTATATAGACGGTGTAGGTCTCCGAAAATGTGAACTTACTAGACAGTTTACAGTAATTGTTAGAGGAAAAGTTTTATCGTAAATTTCCTACATCCTTGACCCCGATGGATTGCAGGTCATCTATCCCCTGATGTCGACGTACCCCGTCAACCCACGCGGCAACTAAAATAGACAAGGTTGTTACACCCTAGCGTAAATACAATCCCATGAACTTGAGAACAAAGAACTCGGTTTCATTGACCACTTTAATGGCAATGGAAATAACGTAACTAATGACGAAATCTTTACTAATTCGAACCATACGCTGTTATTTATTTTTAGACATGTTAAGTTCAATGACATGGTTTCTACTAGTTTATATTGTACACTATAAATATTCCATTAATTTATTTTTACATTAGATGGTTACAGTTTGCTTTTATTATTTACTGCGCATAATATTCTTACAAAATTATGGACGTTACACATAAGCAATACGAATTATCTTTATCCGCATACATGCGTATTTATATCAAATAACAAACTCCAAGAACTGTAACAATAGAACCATGATATTTGAAGAGGCACTTGTTCAGTGTGTAATTAGTAATACATGTGTCCTTAGCCTTGTGCTAGACGCATCTTAGTCATGGTGGTGAGGTGAATGACTTGCGAGAGAAATGTGATGTTCTAGGCCGTCCGTTCGTAAGTATATTCTTGTATTGTCGAAGCACGTGGCTTTCTTGGCTTGCAACACAGTTCGGGACAAGTAAATTGTGATTTCCGTGTTTCGCAAAACGTGCTCTGTAGGGTAATATGGTACAAATTCTACGAGATATGCGAGGAACTCAGAGTTCAAAAATATATAGGGATATTATAAAAGAAAACTAACAAAAAGGCGATATTATGTTATGGTAATAATTAAAAAAAAATACGGCCAGGGACATTGAAAACTTTTTACACTACATAATATAAGATATATGTATTGTTGTTATTTAATAAATATTTATAGATTGTGTATAAAATAACATGACTTGCAATACGTTTTTCAATAAATAAACAAAACATCCGATAAAACAAATAAAAACATAAATATAAAAGTATCCATTATAATGAATTATATAAGTTTGTTTGATTATGTATAATGTTTTTGTGTATACATAATAACGATAATATCTGACTAAAGTTACACTGTATCTACTAAATAATAATTGTCAGGATGCAAAACACTTTTTAGGATACGATAAAATCTATCGACATTTCGTATGATGCACAGTCGACGCACTATTTCATTCATGTAACATTGTAACCTATGGTTGTGTAAAGTCATACATAAATTAAATTAACATAATAATTCTATTTACGATTCTAATTTACGATTTGAAGGCCTTCGTTACCGTGCGGTTAGAAAACATCTTTATTTTTTATGCTAAGCATAAACACTGTAACCAAACCTGGCAACAATTTAAACTAGAGCACGATCCTACTTTGTCTATTTTTTAAATTACCAACCCTTCTTATTTTCGAATTGAAATTGATACCTAATTTATATGAATCTTCTAGTTTACTTCTGTATCTGTATATATGTCTACTTACTTCTAATTTATATGAAACTTCTAGATTCATATAAATATATCAGTAAAAATATATAAATTAACAAAAGTCTCATTTTTCAAATTAAATAATGGCATAATCTTATCAAATTAGTGTATTGTCATCGGTCCTCGACAAATCTACAAAGTTTGAATAAAATCTGACCGTTTAAAGTGGGTCAAAATCGCGCCCAAAGGAGTCGGTTACAAACATACAAGTGAAGCTAATATAAAGCGTGTAAAAGCGCTTATGACAAGTCATGATAAGGTAGGTCATTTGATTCGACGCGACGGTTTGTGTTTCCACAGTCATTTTAATTTTGCAGTAGTATAAACACATTATATCCCACAATATTTACAAATTTAGTTCAATCTACATTGTATTAGTAAACCGCAAATTAGTAATGTTGTGTCATAGACAAGTTACCGTATAATGGAGTGGGTTGTGCCATAAATAACAAAAGCAAAGACAATCTATCTATTGTCTCTAGTTAGCTAACGAGGCGATTTTAACGCAATATTATGCCGCAGATAAATTTATTTATTTCAATGTTATTAATTTTCGCGCCTTAAATGGTCTAAAGTGTTATGTAGGCCGTAAATGGTTTGAGACAGAGACTATAATATAGCCCCTTTGAGATAACAACCGATGCCTGCAACTGTGTTCGGTATAATTGTAATTCGAAATTTGAATATGGATTTTCGACTAATGGTTACTGGCAATTGATTTATGGCCAACTTAGGCGTATCTTACGATTTAAATTGGGTAAAGTGGTCGAACTAGTAACTATCTGTACTTATATTTCTATTTTCTAGTAGACGTTGTCCTTAATATTTCATTCAGGTACATAAAATTTAATCTAAATATTTGCCACTCTTTGTTCTTTTTACCAAAGTAGCATGGCAGAAGCGGCACCTAACTTTGTTCTGAGATTGAATATAATTCGCTTGAACTACTTGATATTATTGTAAAATTCCGCGAAGAATGCACCGTATATCCGAATCCCGTCGGCAGATACAATTTCCAACTGGTCAATTAGTAATGCGTTAGTAATGTAGCGCGGCGCGGGCGCAGCTCGCAGTAAACGTTGAACACCTTGGACGGTACAAACAGCAACCGCTGTGTCAGCCTGCCATTAGCATATTTTAATTACTTATTTTCCCTTTGATCACTTTACTGAATACGCCTATTTGCAATTTTCAAGTTCTACAAATCTATCAGGATGACAAATTACTTAACTAATCTCGGTATAACTTCCGTTTTCCTCGAAGCATATAAGACTATGATACTTAATAAGATTGCTGGAGCTCTAAAAAAATGTATGTAAATCATAATATGCCTTTTATCTGTACTGGGTTTTTGAATACGCTCTTTATTACATTATAATTATAATATACGTCTCTACGTACGTTGTATCTATTTAAAAAACAATGTCATTAAATAAGGCCAATAAACTATTTTATTAACTAAACTAGTTAGCGACAGCATTGTTTTGAATACAATCGATGGAAACTAGTGTGGATCGTGTATAAGTTATAGTTACAACTTAGTTCTACATCACTAAAATTTGCGCTGGCAACAATACATCGTCAGGCATCGTAAAATCTTCATAAGATATTCTTATTTTAATTTAAAGCCTGCTCTATATTTCTTAATCGCAGAATATTTCATGGTAAGTACTTACAGTAATACATGACCGATAGATAACATTTCGCATTACGTTAAAGCATGTGATTTCCCTTGAAATAATCCAGGCAATTCGCACATCCGCGTTGCTATTTTCGTTAGAAAAACACGCGATTGTCGCCAATTGACGCGCCTAGCCCGCGGGTGATGTTTAACCACTACGATAGTATCAACAGACCACCTTATCGATAATATTTATCGATAAAGTATTTTATCGAGTTCTAAAAATAACGTGTAAACTTTAGTATGTCCATCCATCCATACCAGCCCTGTATTATATACTACCCACTGCTGAGCACGGGCCTCCTCTACAACAGAGAGGGTTAAGGCCTTAGTCCACCACGCTGGCCTAGTGCGGGTTGCCAGACTTCACGTAGGTACCTTCGAAATTCAGAACTTTCTCAGTTATGCAGGTTTCCTCACAATGTTTTCCTTCACCGTTAAAGTTAGCTATAATTCACAAAGAATACATACATTACTTTTTAGAAAAGTCACAGGTATGTCGTGTGGTTTAAACCCGCAGGCATTCGTCTCGACAGTCTGTTCCACTCCCAACTAGGCTATAATGTGTGTCATGTCAATCAATTTGGACGTGAAAAATGTTTATTTTCATTAATATTTATTCTTTAATAAATTAACGTAAAATGCTAACTGGTTTCATAATTAGCATAGATTTACGATCTTCGTCTTGTGCCACTATAATTACAAAGCTTCCTATTTATAACGGGCAAGTAAAATAACATCGAGTCTGCATTCGAACGCGACCTCGACATTCTATTAAAGCGACTGTTAAACGCACCAACCTCGATAGTTTAAAACTATACGTTGCTGATTTCATTTATAAACGCGACAGGTGTCGTAACCCTATAGTACGCGTAGATTTGGCGAAATAACTGTAAAGGGTGAGTGGAACGCGCCTTGAGAGGATGTCGTACGATTATGAACATTTTTTTTTTTTGTTGGATCGACGTTCCTTATTGCGGTTTGTGAAAGGGGGCTGGACGGAAAGTTGTCACGACACTTTTTGCTATTATCTTACTAATATGAACCTTAAATACAATGCGTAGAAGCTATAATTCTTGAAACGAGTATATTTGTATTTATTTTATTTATTAAAGTCATTAAAACCATTTCTTACTAATCTAAAATGAACCTTAAATACACTGCGTAGAAGCTATTTCCCCAGCGTTGGCACGGTACGAGTACAAAAGAATCGAACGTAACATTCTTTTTTCAAATTTTGTTGATTTATTCTACTTTGGTTACTGACATTTATCAATAACAAGACTAAACGTGCTTTGCTCGCGTTTAAAAATCTACTTTATGTGGTAAGCGTAAGATCGAATTTGTGTTTAGTCAATCAAAATTTGTGATAAAAATGCTATGCAATAGCTTTACCGCGGTAGTCTCCGAGTGCCACACGTATTTATTTGTTTTTTTCTCTAGAAACTTATGTATTGGAACGGAAATAGGAAAATATTTATATATATACACACTCTGTTATATAAATAAAATTTTATTACAATTCCTTCACTAATTAATCGAAAGGAACTTCGTTCCATCCGGGTGTCCCTTGACACCTCTCATTGCTTTTTTATTTTATTTAGTTGTTAAATAATTACGAATTTCTTTCATTTAATTTGTGTCACAAGTCCGGGAGTATTACCAATTTTAAGTTTGTATGTTACCGGGAAGTTCATTTATAAATGTGTTTAGATAGTCACATCAAAATAAAAAAACTATGGTTAATACAATATATTTATATATCAGAACGCCTACGAAAGATTAAAAAACGTAATATTTACCTATTATTAAGTAAAAGGTATTATTCTATCCAAACATTAATCTATTGAATAGATCCTCATGCGGTTTTGGTTATTTCGATGACTATTATCTTGAGGGCGCGTTCTTAAGCGTTTGTCGCGGTACTGTAGTCCCGTTTTTTTTTTTTTCCGGTAGGCGATCCTGCAGTCAACACCGGGGGAAACCTGCGAATGGGATACTGGAGTCCCCCGGCTTGACGACTGCAGGGGCCTGGGAAGGAAGCGGAAAAGGATGATGGAAGGAAAGGTGGGGAGTGGAGAAAGGTTCTCAGGATGGGCGGAAAGGAAAAGGGTGCCAGGAAATGTTCGCGGGCCCTTTTAGGCCTCAATGTGTTATGCAACCAAGAGGTATACACACTGACTGTGTGCCTCGGCCCGCGACTAATGTTCCCCCGCGCATGGGCGTGCATTGGGTGTGAAGACCCAAAGCACAAGAATTGCCTCGGGGGGCCACTGTAGTCCCGTTAGGTGGAGTCGACGCAGTCAATATCATCACTTAATCGTAGCCACACGATAACTTAGTCACGTAGGTACAGATTGATTCGGGGAATTTCATTAATCCCAGTACTTTTTCATTTCAAATGCATACATACATATAAATATACGCTCACGCCTTTTTTCCTCGAAGGGGTAGGCAGAGGCGCAACTGGTGCACCCACTTTTTCGCCGGGTATATTCCGTCCCATGATGTGATAGGGGGCGAGCCTATCGCCATATCGGGCACAAATTCCAGACTGCGGGCTGATACGGAATAGAAAAACCCAATAGAACTTTGCCCGACCCGAGGATCGAAACCAAGACCTCAGCATTGCAGTCGTACCGTAATACAACTACCCTACCGAGGCAGTCATTTCAAATGCCTTATGGGCCATATTACCTTCTTCGGGCTTCACTTCACTTAAAATCAGGTGATGCGGAGCCAGGTTGCTGTGCGTCGATAAAAAAAAAACATCATATGAATATGGCTGCTTATAAGGGATACTTAAACAATTATAGAATACTAGACTCCTGCTCGCGGCTCCGCCTACGTGAAGAAGTTTTTCTGGGATACATTTCCCGGGATAAAAAGTAGCCTATAGCACTCAGGAGTTATGTAGCTTCCTATTGGTGAAATAATTTTCATAATCGGTCCAGTAGTTTTTGAGTTTATCCATTACAAACAAACAATCAAATCTTTCCTCTTTATTATTAGTATAGACTAAAACTTAGAATTTACTTTTAATAGACAATCTAAAATTGTAATTTAGGTCCGTTTTCAACTGGCCATATTTTATAAAGAGCTACGTGACCCGCCATATTCATTTTAATTAAATCGATTTATACATTCATTTGCATGAAAAATATATGTAGCTCGTATCAAATGTGTACAAGCTTATCAAGTTACCTACAATCTACCTTCAATGACACATTTGTTCACAAAAACTAAGACCAGGAACATATCAAATAATACATGAAAACAGATGACACGTGTCACTTGTCAGCAAGTTTTTTTTTGAATCCGGATTTAATCTAAGTATATACCTAGCAACACTGGTGGAGTTTCTCAATCTTTTAAGAATTGAATCACTTGTATCACTTTGGGTAATTCGTTCTATAGTTTTTATTAAATTTAACCTTTTACCGAGTAAAATAGATTAGTAAGTGAAGTAATGTATTCGAAAACCAAAAATCATCTTTCTTCCGAACTCACTCTTTAAAAATCGGCAAAGTATCTCCCACTCCTCCGACATTATGATTTATGGTTAGAACTCAGAAGTAATTAATTAGATCTCCGACATGTTAGTTTGCGTTCTTTTAGCAAAAAGGGCGCATATACAAAGGTCTTCTATTATTGTTTTACTTTGTGATGCGGTTCGCTACATAATATTATACTGCAAAAAGACATGTCCAAAAACGGGCTTAAAGTTCTAACCAAAATACTTTATATATATTTGGATAATATTCCTAAAAACTAGGCCTTTAGAATAAATCGTATAATTTTAGTCTTCCGATTTGGAGACTTTTGTAATTTTATTTTGCTAAGAAACTACACTTAAAATTAAAGTTTTTAAGAAAAATAATTAAAAACGGAGGGGTCTAAAAATATTTTTTCGATGGATCCAAGATACATATTTTGCCCCTTTAATATCCCTAAAGTTTGAGCCTGGTTAAATTTTGAGGCCCAGCACCCATACAAAAAGCGTACATCTCCTTTACAGCAATACATTAAGAAAAGAGCCTTCACTCTTGAGGTTCATAACATCAATGACACAACAGTCTGTCAAGATTTCAAGAATAATCATAAAAGACCTCAACGATTTTTCGTCGGTAACATAAGTTGGGAACCTCTGCCATATTGGAATGTAGCGCCGCGCCATGGACGGTATAGCCGCTGCGATTGCAAGATAAATAGTGGGTCAAAATACTATATTAATTAATCACGAGATAATGAATCATTTTATGTTGGTGTTACGTTAAGCGACAACAACCTTGTGATTATATTGCAATCTGTATAAATATCGGAGAATGGAAATTGTATAGGTTATTAGTTATTTTAGTGTAACATTAGCGAAATAACTCACTTTATGTAGTGGAATGTGTTGAACATCGATAGTTAAATTATGTTTGACATATGTGCCTAATGATAATAGACTTCATAATATTATTTATGAATTTTAAACGTACGCATGTCTCATCCTGGACTGGTGTTTTGGTTTTATGATTATGCCTTAATCTGTGTAGCGAGCACGAGTTTACGCACTTTCGTATAGTTAACGTAATAGTTTAGACAAAGTACATTTTTGTATGGAAATTTGAACAGCGCCCCATTGAGCGTATTTGGAACTCAAATACGGCAGCATAGCATAAGCATTGCGCGTGTGTTAACTTAGAATCGTAAACGTGTATCCATGGTAACGGTCAACTTAAAATGTATGGGAATTGACAGTACGAATCTGTTTGTTTGAATAGTATTGTCAAACAGATACGTAAACGTTAACTTAGTCGATACGAATACGTTACGATTACTACACGAAATACGTAAATTTGGGGTAGCTAGACTGGAATTATTGTAAACAATTATTGTTCGTATCAATTACATTATAAATAAAGCCATGAAACTGTAACTATAATGCATGGACTATGTAAGCATTAACAGTCTTATTCACTGACATCCAAAAAGAACGAGGTTTTTAACTGATCTTTTTATTTTTTTCAAACTGAGTTTAAATTATTGCAAGGCCATCTATGACTCACAGCTTAAACGAGCTTTTTATTTTTCATTCCTTGGCGGCATAACGGTTACTTGGTTACGTATTCAGCCAGTATTAGAATTAATTAATCATATTACAAAACTTAATTATTTCAATAAAGTTTTTGTTACCGTTTTGTTACATTTTTGATAGTAATTTCGCGATACGGAATCAACATAACGAGGGTACGCAGGACCGTTGCCCACACCATTGGGTTTGCAAGAGCTGGGCGCGGAGGGGTGGCGGTGGGGGTCTGTAAATGGGTCGCCGCAGCCGCATTCCGACGCGGTTGACATTCTCAACCAAAACACATTGACGATTGGTAAAAATAAAAAGAAAAATATTACCCAAAGTCTGGTATCTTGTAATAGAAGTCATTTTTTTCTTATTGTTGTGTTTTAGAACTAGCTATTTTTTTATTTGAACATACATAATATATTATGTCTTTGTAGTTTGCATATTTTAAACAGCAAAGACAAAATAATAATGACTAATATGTTACTACTTAACCACTTAAAACCTAAACATAAAATTTATAACTATTTCATATGAAATAGTAGGTGCAAATAAAATAATAGGCTTAGAATAATAACACATAGAAACCGTGAACATACACGCTTAGTGAGGCAAGTAAAACTAGGCTAAATTAGCCTAGTAACCAAACATCCCGCGTCAGTGCTCAAGGCCGAATCGTAGCGCTATCGGCTCTCGATATTTTATTTTAAAATGATGGTTTGTACAATAAACTGATGTCACAGTATCTCGGATAATTTTAAGAAACATTGTAACATAACATTTCACATGCAATTATTACGATTAATCTAATATTTTGACATAAAATAATAGCTAAAGCAAAAACAATAATTCAAAAATTTTATAGACGCCATTATATCAAAATGTTGCCAAAAAAAAAAGAAAATTGATACCCCAAATGTTGATGTTCATATTCTAAAATTAATATATTTCTAAAATTAACTTATTTAATTGGTACCTTTGCATGCTTTGGAATTGTGTTGCCAGTATTATGAAAATAATATTTTTCTGTTGAGTTGATTTTAATTGACATTTAAAATTTTAACAAGCTTATATTATTATTTTAAATGAAAATAGTTCTAAAATAAGGACACCTGTATCTTTTCTTTTTTAGAAATTATGAAGTTATCATTTATAATTTTAACTTTTTTTCAGCAGACGTAAGCACTAAGCTTCAAATGACGTCAATTATACGGTTGAATGGTGAATGGTGATGCTGCCTTTTTTACTATGATTCGCAAAAAAAACGTAATAAAATAGAACCAGATACATTTGATATTATTGACATAAATAAAGGCATTCATTCATATCATCATCATAAAACTAGAATGGAGGCAAAGGTAAATACCGCATTCAACCGTTTAATTCACGTCATCAACGTAATTTGTTTTTAATTTGGTACTGTTTTGGTCATTCTAAGGGATTTATTTTATTATTTTTTATTTCAGATTTTTATCATTATAATTAAGGATAAAGTAATCCCTTACTGTGAACAATAATAATAATTCCATAATTAAATAATCCTAATTAAATAATGACTTAAGGTTTTGGGGTACATCCGATACCACTAGCAACATTATTTGCACCCTTGTGTGCGTGTGGCAGAACGTCAATACGTGTGGCCTACGCCTACATCAATGAGTTTTATGCTTCACACTTGACAGTTTTTTTATATGAAACTATCATTCTTGGCGTTATTATTCTATGATAATAGGTATTTTTATTATCGAACCAATAAAACAAAATTAATTGGTTTAGCCAAGTTTTTAAGAAATACGTAGATATAGTTTCCCTTAGGCATTAAACGATCAATCTTTTCACAGTTCACACGAAACCAAATTTCCGAGAAGTCGGTCTAGAAAGAGAATTCGAAATCTTGGAAACAACATATTTCTTTTTATTTTATGTATTCAAATATTATCCTCTACTTACAATAATAATATGAAATTAAAAAACAATTTTTTGCTATTTGTTCTGTACTGTAGAAAATTAGAAAATAAAACGCGAAAATAAATTAAAATAATATATATATTTTTTATATGAATTATGTTCGTAAATAATACAACTAAATGACACATTGGGCAATTAATTAGAAACATCTAAAGAGTCACGTCCTAAATTAGTAATATCACCTGTAGCGACTTTCGGCAACCATTCTCTAAAGAAGGCCATATTATAGTCGTGAACGTAAAAAATATCCTTCGGCTAGTACAGTGGTGCTCGATAAATGTTCACCACACCTGAGCAAGTGTTATAATTGGAAGATTGTGCATAATCACACATATCAGTTCTAAATAGTCTTAGGAGTAGGGAAAAATAATATACAATTGTTTTTTGTAATTATTTTTTATTATTCATCCTCAATTGAACTTTAATATAAGGTAAAAAATATTCGGTTTTATAATATTTTTCCGCTTCCAAAAGAACCCACGTCATTGTTGCAACAAATAATAAATAAAAAACTACGTCAAAAACAAAGGTTTTATTTAACGAATATTCGCAAGACATTTTCGCTTATGGTTATTAGCGATTTGGCTGATCGGTAAACATTATAAACGCAATTGTACAGTCAGACACAATAATAACTGAACAGGTTCAAAATTTCATATCACCTACATTCTTCTGTGTTCTTACCATTTATTTC
The DNA here is from genome assembly GCA_947568825.1 of Sphinx pinastri. NCBI lineage: Eukaryota > Metazoa > Arthropoda > Insecta > Lepidoptera > Sphingidae > Sphinx > Sphinx pinastri. Next base: position 4,469,408 of record OX387615.1, read on the forward strand.
GTTCTTCACAAAAATAAACTACAAATGGTTTACTTTATTCTTAAACATAAAAACATTGTTTCAGTTAAACGTGACGTGTATAGGTGATTTGAAATTTGTTGACATATTTTTGTGGTTGGCTGTACAAGTTTAACCGGTCCAACCGTCACTATGACTGAGTTTTACGGAGCCTAAATTAAAGCAACTTAATTGCCATCCAAAAATAGACAAAAATATGTGTCCGGAAATTGCAACATTGTGCGATCACGTACTTTGTTTTTGTACGGGATTTAGTGATGACAAGATAGTTCATAATCGAACAGAGAAATCGAAGCAGAATATATTTGCATTATTTATTTTGTTACTGCGAATTTACTTTTAGTATTATCAAATTTCCATGAGTAGTTCTATTCTGTTAAATTACAATTATTTTCTATCTTGGATCCTGATATTCTGGATATTTTCAAACTACGATAAACAGTAAGTACGAAAATATTTTAGGGAAAACTTTTTTTTTTTTTTTTTTTTTTTTTTTTTTATAATGGCATTTGTGTTCACATTTTGCCAATGTCAAGTTTGGTTTGTCTATTTTATTATCTGTAGTATGTCGAAGTAAAGCAGTGGCTACCTTACCAAGACTTTATCAAGGAGTTTTGGCGGCAAGAAAAAAAACACTTGATTAGCACAATTATTTCAATTCACTTCAGTTGAGCTCTTTAATAGAACTATATTGGATAATATACCATCATAATTATGCAATATAACACTAAGTATCACCAAAATAATGAATTAAAACAAGAGCACCTCATGACACTTCCAAGTTCCCGCCAAAACTCTCAGGGAAAACTTTATTTCCCCAAATGGCCTAGGTTTTTGACAGTTTTATCAGGCGTCAACAATAACAGTGACAGACTTTTATTTCATGAGTCATAATCTTTCAGAAATTTAAAGTTAACAAATAGTTATTTCTACTGTAACCTCTTGTAAGTTGTAGTTACAAGGATTTTAAATCAGTTTTATTAAGTAACGATATAAATATTAAAAGGAAAACATCGTGAGAAAACTTGCATATCTGAGAAGTTCTCTATAAGAATTTCGAAGGAATGTGAAGTCTGCCAACCCGCACTAGGCCAGCGTGGTGGACTAAGGCCTAAACCCTCTCAGTAGAAGAGGCCCGTGCTCAGCAGTGGGCAGTATATAATACAGGACTGGTATGGTGGTATAAATATTAAAGAAACTTTAACACATTATAAGATGTGAAATAAAGAACATTTTAATTTGACCTTGGTATTTGGCAATTCTTTAGAAACAGCACACGTAAACAAGTCACTTGGTCAGCGTAATACTACAATTAATGGAAGATGAGCGATGAGAAAAAGCTTCGGTCATAATTATTGAAATGTCGTTCCATTCAACGTTATTCCGAATTGATTAAACGAAAATTATTGTGTAAAAGAAAGTATCTTCAAAATGACGATTCCTACAGCAAGGGCTATTGGTATTCCACAAAACGCTACATTAAACCAAAAAAGATAGGCACAACCTTTATAATAAACCTTAATTGATATAATTTCAACAAACATAACATCAGCGTGCGAAGCGCTTGAATCAACATCGCGCGCGATTTTCGGCAACCGAAGCCTAAAACACGATACGTAGCCCACATAACTACAGCTCTCAATCGGCCAGACAACGCAAAAACATTTCGCCCGGTGAGTCAAAACGTACCTTACGAACAAGACCTGTTCCAGACGCAGCCCTGTGACTCATTCGTAATGGATTCATAGAAGTGGAACTCGGAGCGTTGTGAAACCAAGGATGTCTCATGATTTCGGCTCGGGCTCGCTTCGTGGGAACAAGCGTAATTGGTGAAAGTATCGGACGCGGACGGCGCAATTTAAGAGACCTTTGTTTGTACAAGAAAGTTAATCGGCAAGGATACATTTGTGATGCAAATGTTGAGGGTTTTTATGAAAATTTCTTAATGCACCAGTAATTGGCTTTGAAATAAATTACCTGTTAGTGGTTTTGGAAAGTACGGTTTGTTTAAAAAGTTTTGATCTTGTATAAAAGTAACCAAAAACTGTTTGAACTAAATCATTTTTGCAAAATTAACAGTGAGCTCGATCGAAATTACAAGAAAGGTTTATTATGAGACGTGAAATAAGTTCGAAAAACAGAACCCAAAAACAATAAAAATAAAAAGGATGCACATTGAATAGGCAAAAAAGAACTGTTACCAGTTGCGTAGTTCTCAAACGGTTGCAAACATCTCTTGTTCTGGTTTATTCCTAATACGTAGTATCAAATCTTTTCTATATTTTAGCACCGCATCGCGACATTTCATTATAATGATTCACAAGTTGATCGCAGATGTCCTTGATGAGGATGACGAATAGTTTGCGGTTTTTTTATTCGTATTTTCATCACGTCGCTATGTTTAGTTTCCTTTATTAGTGCGTAGATGTGGACGAAAAACATTATACACTAACTATCTTATCTTATCTTAATATATATAAATCTCGTGTCACAATGTTTGTCCTCAATGGACTCCTAAACCACTTAACCGATTATAATAAAATTCGCACACCATGTGCAATTCGATCCAACTTGAGAGATAGGATAGTTTAAATCTCAAATTATAGTCGCAATTTTAATTTATTGCTAATTATTTGTCTGTTATTATTTGACAGTCACAATTATCTGTTAACTCCAAATGATTCTAACAGATGTCGATACCTTTCGACTGGGTTGAGTAAGTAATCAATAGATGGCGCTGCTATGGTAAATCTACGAACGTGTCATATAAGCTACGGGTAGATTATGTATACTTTTTATACCGGGAAAATATAAAGCGGGACTTTTATACCGGGAAAACTCATTCACGCGGGCGGAGCCGCGGGCAAAAGCTAGTAATATTATAAAATATTAGTCGCCCTAGATTTCTTGACAAATTAATATTAAAACGGTTATGACAAAGAAAATTATTTTTAAACATAAAGTAATTTAATCATATTATAGTTATATTTCACCTAAGGATGTTGATATAGAAAATACTTCATAATCAGGACTTTGGAATAAATAAAAAATACATATCAAATGTCTTAAAAATATCTAAATGTGGGTGTAATGTAAATGTAAAGGTAGCAGTGAATAAGAACCGAACATTACTTTTTGTACCCCAATCAACACAAAATCGTTAAATGCCTGCACGTTTTCATGCTTTGAGTATTTAACCAAAAATGCTCTAAGTTTTCATGATATAAATATATTAGTTATATTTTAAAACATTGCTTGTCAATAGAAACTTTCTCATTGACTCTCCTTAGTTCTACTTTTGAAAACAGAATTCAGTGAATTTAAATTTAGAATTAGGTACAATCAATTATTGGATGAAATTAACTTTTTTACTCAAAATCAACAACATTGGCAGTATCTTCAATGAAATTAACTAAAACATAATTGTAAAGGCCAAACGGTTATCGCTTCAGCCGACTGGCTCGGCCATACATCTGAGCGTTTTTGCCTTTTACTTTACCATGTCGCAACACACATTACGTACCGGGGTCGGCCTGCACCGCAAGCCGATGAAATTCGTAATGTAACGCGATTACAACGTTCACCGAACCTGTGGAAATCGGGTTTTGTAAATTATTCAAATTATTTATAATAATTATGGTAGAGACAGTGGCGCAAGAATTGTCCTGGACTGAGGGAATTACAGATGATGTTTTAACTCCGTTTTACATGGTTTTATTCCGTTATCAGTACGAGTCTAATGAGTAATTCCAATTTTTCAATATCACCAGGAAATTTTTATTTTGATATGTTTTCCTTCTTTTGGGATCAAATGATTTTTTTCTAATTTAATTAAAACTGCACATGATACTTTACCCACTTTTTACCTACAGCGACATTTAGTTATTTCATCAGTTTTCTACCAATTTTCAGTTCAATTTAGTTCTATTTACCTACTCTAAATCCAAAAAGGGAATATTCATCACTTTTAGACGATCATAAACTAACACTATTATCTTACAGGTGGTTAGTACAAAAAATTGCACGCTGCGGACGATTCTCGATAGTGAGTAAACGATGGCATGTACTCCAAGGCGATCAGGGTTTAGACGCAACCAGCGTCATCTTGCCTCACCTTTGCGTACGATGCGCAACTATTAAGCCTTGCCTATTAAAATAATTTTGCAATAATTCAACCGGATGCCGGTGTTGCTATGAACTGAATCCGGGAAAAGTCGCGTTGCGATTTAGCCTTGTGCCGCGTGCCGTACCTCGGAAATGTTCGAAACGACAATAAACTCGTGTTGATGTGTGCCAGATAACTCAGTTATTTAAGTACTTTTTATGTCCTTGGTATTTAAAATTACTAATTTTTTGTTGCAACACTGAACACAAAAAAATATATTTTACGACGCAGATTAAATTTAAAAATTATGTTGATAATTTTTGAAGAAATAAAATAAATATTAAAAATAGTTTTATTAGTCACGGTCTATTGGATGTGTATATAGCTAAATCATCAACACTCTGTAATGGAAAAATATTAAACAATCTGCCAACATTAGTTTAAACTTTTTACCTCTTATTGGAAATCCCGGGGAAAATAACAGGTATAATAGAATAATATTAGTGATGTGACTTATTTGATATTCTCGTATGTTATTAGTTATTACCGAGTACCAACTAGCCTGAATTAGGGGTCGCAAACCGGGATCCCGGATACCGAAATACCGGAATACCGGACCAAATAAAGGACTTATAAATACCGGTATTGATTTTACAACAACCGGGATTTTCGGTATTTTCGAAATTTGTTCAATTAAATTATGAATACATATATTATTGCCTCTGAATGCGGTAGACAGGAGCTAAGGATTGCTACTTTGCACGATTCTCGCACACTTCTTTGTTTTCACCTATATTTATTAATCTCATCATGTATTATCGCCACTTTAGGGTAGCATACATACTAGCCTTATATAAGTACTATCTTATTCGTCAGCCTACCATAATCCATCCTCGTCAAATGGCCAGACCACGACAACATACTTGTTTTTTTCTTTAGTCATTATAGCCTCTTTGACTCCACACAGATCCATCACTACTTTACCTATTCCGTACTATATCATTAACAGTCACCTACACGTGCTTCTGAACGCTCTAATTTTCAGTGCTTTAACTTTTATGCTCCCTCTCCTAATAAGAGTCAACAATAACTCTGTCAGTCACTTGTGCATTTTTGGACACCTTCCGACTGTCCATAAAGGTGTGTAATGCCCCATTCATCTGCACTCACTTGGCAATCAATGTCACTTTCATATACCATCAATTGTGTTGAAAATACATCCCACATATACAAAATCTCTTACTCAATGTAACTCTGTCATACTTTCGTCCCCTTTAAACACCTCAATTTTGGTTGATTTTCTAGTCCCAAAATAACAATCAATTATCCAGAATCCAGTCTTCGATTCAGATTACCGGTCATCTCAAAAATAAGCGAAGCTGACCACTTTCACATAGGCTATGATAGAATGATAAGGGTATCATTCTATCATAGCCTTTTCTAAAGGCTTCGCCATACAGGAAGCGGAGCTGGACGTGGCATTCACGTCGCATTGGCTTGGCGTGCCAATTACTATTACAACGTATGAGAGACGCCACATAGAAACTGTCATGCTTATCTGGGCGCTATAGTTCCCCCCAATATGCACGCGGGTGGGTTGAACACGTCAAGCTGTTCGCTTCCTTCCGCAAGATAACGCACTCACAGAAGGATGCCATCGCTCGGCATGACCTCCAGCAGCCGACCATGGCAAACATCACGGCCAGCAGCAGCTGCTGCTGGCCGTGATGTTTGCCATGGTCGGCTGAGTCGGCCCAGTTAGAACAGCTATTCTAAGAGCGCTGCATTGTAGATCCCAGGCTGGGCACTCCTCGAAATTGTGTTGGACTTCGCGCTATCATAATGATAGCATACGGCGGACTCTTCCTTTCCGATCTACCACAGAAACGAGCCGTCTTGGCCCGTCAGCATCTGTGTCAGACGGAATTTCAAGCCGACGCTCGACTGGCGCCACGGTACACCGAATAAGTAGACAGGTCGCACTGTCGTGACGATCCATAAGCCAGCACTCGTGCTCTACAGCCTGGTATGCCACTCCTCCACGCCGGCACTGCCGATGGACGCCAATTGGGCTGTCATCTCCCTCGGGGCCAGTCGCCGCCTGAGACGGGATGCCTCTTCACGCCAAAAGAATACTGAAGAGAGATGTTTGGCATCCAATTCTCATGGCAGAGTAGGTACCACCCGCCCTGTGAATTGGGGGCGTTTGGAGAATTCCACCACGTTATCCCCTGCCCGTCGTAAAAGGCTACTAATAGGGGCCACCGGGGCTCGCAGGCGGGCGGCAGGGATGTTCGTCTTTAATTTTTGTGTTTTATTAGCACATTGTAGCGATCCCTGTGATGGACGGCAGCGAGGCTGGTAGGCCTCATGCTGCCGCCACAGCAGGAGACGGGCCGCACTAGGCGGCACCGCGCAGGGGCGGCTGCGGACGACAACTTAGACACTTCCGACAGAGGAAGCCCGCAGCCGTCCCTAATGCGCCGAAGATGGCCACCGCGGAGTTTTGGTTGGTATGCCGTGCGTTGTACATAGGTTAGGGACTCGGCCCGGCGATCGCACGATGGTTACATCTCTCCGTCGGGTCGTAAGGCACGGTGAACCCAACATAACCGCTCAGTCGCCCCCCTTGAAGGCTGGGCGGTAGTAATAAGTCACTTTCTCCGCGAAAAAAAAAAAAAGACTAGGTACCAGCAAAGACACTGACTGCCTCGTTGGAGACCGTGTGATAACCACAGATGAGTCGCTGCTCTACCAAACGCTGCGTCTTACGCAGAAGAGCGTCGCATCGAGCAGTTAGGGACTCGGCCTAGACGGGACAACCATATAAGGCCATGGACCGCACAACTCCAGCGTATACTTAAACCTCGGGAAGGGTTACCGGGAACCAATGTAACCATGCATTCTCTCCTGAATAAGTTTTAAACAAGCTTGTCGCTACTGAATTACTAATTTGTATGTATAGTACCTACAATTTCATCAAATCCCGGAAATACCGAAAATACCGGTATACCGGGATTCATCTGAGATCAGTACCGAAAATACCGGTATTGAAAAAGTAGTCCGGTATTGCGACCCCTAGCCTGAATCCTCTAAATGACAGTCGATTCAATGCAATACTGATAAAACAAAATATTATAATTAATTTAATTATAATACAATATTCATTTAAGTATTGAGTACAATACGCAACCCATGTGCAAGGAAGTAGTCTTGTTCACATTATGCAATGCATTTTAATTGTGACCTGCATTCAGTGCATTTCGTAGACTTACATTTTTGGAATGAAATTAGAGGTTTCAGTTTACGTACTTAGTAATTTTAGTATTTTAACAAGCTCTAGATTTATTAATGAACAATGCATACGCATACTCACGCCTTTTCTCCCCGGAGGGGTAGGCAGAGGCGCGACTAGTGCACCCACTTTTCGCCGTGCGTATTCCGCCCATGATGTGATAGGGGGCGAGCCTATCGCCATATTGGGCACAAATTCCATACTCCGAGCTGATACTGATTTGAAAAATCCAATATCACTTTGCCCGACCCGGGGATCGAACCCGAGACCTCAGCATTGCAGTCGTACCGTAATACAACTACGCCACCGAGGCAGTCAATGAACAATGTTGCTATAGTAAAGCATACCTACAAGTGATGGTGTAAATTAAAATTCTATGCCTCGAATAAGTTTATCCTTTAGACTCCGAAGTTTAGACTTTACATAATTTAGACATTCTACATTTAATCTAACTAACAGTGCTTTCATCTTTAACTAAATAAGTAAATATTATACCTGCCCCGTATGTTGCCTAGTGCCCACAGCTGGGCACGGGCGTCCTCTACTACTGAGGGATTTGGATTTAGTCCACCGCGTTGGCCAAGTGCTGATTCGCAAACTTCACCTCCCCTAGATACTTATGGAAAATTCTCATGAAGGTAATTCTCCAAGATGTTTTCCTTCATCGTTAAAGAAAAAAATAATTGATAAACAATACACTTCAAAAAGGTCAGAAGTGTGTGTTGGATTTTGAACCTGCGGACATTGTCTCAATGACCGTTCCATTCCCAACTAGGCTATGGTGAATTTATCGCGTCACATTAGTTAAAATTTAGTACTTCATGAAATAACAATCCTAGCGATGCAAGCAGGGTATCACATAGCTGGGAAGGTATCGCGTGATCGATATCTGTGCCGCGGGCGGGAACCGTGTCACATCACTACCGCTAGGGTCGCACTCCACTACGCATGGGATCCAATCGTGAGACCCTTCCATCGATAATCTTCAGGTATCGATTAAGTAGGCTTTCTAATAACTATGTAGAATATAATTTTGTTATTAAGTACAGCTTCATAGCAACCACCACGCCATTATATTATGGTGGAATATCGCTATAGATTGCAATATAAACTAGTTAAAGATAGAGGTAAGATATTTCAAATAGAGTGGTTTTAGCGTTATCCATAGAGTTAATAGTTGCAATCTACTTATAGTCAAAGTACCTTCTTACTTTTTTTTTATAGCATTGAATGAGGAGACGAGCATGCCGTTCGCCTGATGGTAAGCGATACGACTACCCATAAACAGTAGCAACACCATCCAGCACCTTGACTTACAAAGTACTGTGTGGCATTCCACTGCGCTCGTCATCCTGAGACATAAGATGTTAAGTCTCATTATGTCCAGTAGTTATACTGGCTACAATGTCCTTCAAACCGAAACACAACAGTGCATGCACACTGTTGCTTGTCGGTAGAAATAGACATTGCGGTGGTACCCATCCAGACGGCCTCTTACATAATGAGAGACCTACCACCAGTAGGTTGCACCACCTACTGGTGGTTGCACCACTTGCTCTCCATTTTAATGAGGATAAGTAAAATATTCTATTTTAATCTATGGCTGAATAAACTTAATCAGCGATCGTGCAGTTCATCGCGATCGCCCTTAAAATGAGCGGTCGCAACATTTCCGGAACATTCGTGACTCCGAAAACAGGTTAGCCGATAACACTGGTAGTTTTGTACGATGCAATACTTAAATGAAACAATTTTATGACGACTTGATAAAGGTCGCAGGAACACGCTGGATGCAGGCTTTGCTTGCTTTTGACAGGTCCGTCTGGTTTAGGGGAGGCCTATATTCATCGGTGGACTATATGACCGATGATGATGAAAGCAATTTAAACTAGATGAACTTGTGACAAACCAAACATACAAATAGATTGTCCAAGACAGTACGTAGGAAAGATAATATGCCATTTTTTATATTTATTTGGAGGATTAAGCAGTTACAATTGGATGCCGAATTCTGATATAGTGTAAATTTAATGCCAATGTTGTATTTCTGGCTTACAGGGGCAATGCTTCGTGCGGTCATAATATTTACTTGCAGTGTTTTTGCAATGCTAGGAAGAATAAAGACAGCTTTAGATTCATTTTTGTTGTTATAGTCTCCATTTATCCTTTAACAACACAGCCAACGATGTACCAACTCTTTAGCAGTGTCAAATGACAATACCGACGCATTGTAATATTTCTTAAATATTACTCTGAACTCTGAAGTTCGAGCGACCACCGGCTGAGTTGCACAGTCTGACGGAGCAAATTTTAATAACAATGCTTTTGTATAACCTTGCAATGAGTTACAAGTATGTATATGTATTATATGCACCTGGTGTATAGTCAGCTACAATTTATTTGCTCCTTGCCTCGTTTGTATCAAGACGCATTATCCTTAGGCTAGTCTACGTCTTCAGTGAAACCAAAAAGAACGACACCGCTTTTTTTACCCGAAGCAGAAAAAATTACGATGCCTGGGTACAATTTAAGCCTTCTTAGTTGTGGAGTCACCCTGTGGAAACTTCTCGAGCTTCGGTGTTCTAGATTGGACTAACTATTTCAGAAAATCTATGTGATTAGCAACATTGGCATTATGTTTATAATGTAAAGGACGCGGTTTGTATGATCTTTCGTTTCTACCAAAGTACAAGAGCAAATGGTCATCCAGTTCATGCACACATTTATAAACTGATGTAACTTGTAGTATGCGTAAAAAGACAAGTATTTAAGATTAGCTTTTGCTCGCGGCGTCGCCCGCGTGAAAGGGTTTTTCCGGGATAAAAGTAGTTTTTTATTATTTTCCCGGGATAAAAATTAGCCTATGTGTCAATCAAATTTCATCGAAATCCGTTCAGTAATTTTGGAGGTGTGCAGTACCTAACAAACAGAGTTTAAAACAGACAGACAGAAAAGAATTACAAATATTGCTGATTTGTGTTCCATTACTCTTCTTTAGTCACCCTCTTTCTTAGATTGTAGTAAATACATTGTCAGATTTCTTTGTTTACGGCAATAAACACATGGGGCGTCCTTTCTGAATGGTCTTAGACGGTCAGTGACACCTTGGGGCGAAATCCCTCCCTGTCTAGCCTCCATTACTTTCCTTAAAGGCATGCACTTGAATTCTAAAAGCATTGTGGGTGTTCTTGAGCGGTGGTGATCCCACTAACAGGTGATTCACCTACTCGTTTGCCCGTCTAAAGTCATTTATAAACAATCTTATGGGAATTTTATTTATTTTCATCAGACTGTTCTTGTCCATATCACATTATTATATTTATTAGTAAATTCGTAAAACTATGATAGTAACATTATAAATAAATATAAATTTAACAGATAATTATAATCAATTTAATTATACTATAGGTACAATATACAATTTAATTAGATATATTTCGTTATGAATATTGTAATAAATGTAAAACATATTTGACTTAACCCGAAAATAACATGTTTGGATTATTCCACGTTTCAGTTGCCACTTGATACTATACTATTTAATTTTCTTGTCGTTAAAATTACCCTTAATATAAATAAAAATAGGTGAGTGATAACCCAAAATTAGTTGAATTCGCGTGACTCATTTTTACGTCCGCTCATAATCTTTAGATATAAAGGCATTGACATAAAATATAGGAAAAATAATATGAGGACAAAAGGTTCCTCATGCTTAGTATAACTAATCAGATATCCATGTTTTTGGATCAAATATGATTGTCACTTTGATGACTACACTTTATAAGGTATAGACTTCTGCTTGCGGCTCCGCCCGCGTGAATGAGTTTTTCCGGGATAAAAGTCCCGTTTTATATCTCCCCGGGATAAAACTAAATATAGGGCAAACACGTTTGTACTAAGAGCCATCCCATTCATTCAATAAAATATCGCAGGATATTGACCTGTTTTGCACCACCACAACACGTACTAAAAAGATATTAGCAAATAATTTCTTTTTACAAACATAATAGTATTATGATATAATAAAATAACGTTTTTTTTTTCACATGCGTATCAAACTAACAAATAATTCAAATGTTTATTAAAAAGCAAATTAAGAACAATAATACACATTCAATGTAATGCAAATATTCACATTATAAGCCCTCAAATACTACTATTTGGTACTTTATTGGTGAAGATTTGTAATTAGCATAGGATTATATTACTGTATATAACCACTACTGATGATGTTTGTCTGTAAATCTTCCTAAAATAAATAAATAAATAAAAAGTAGCCTATGTTACTCGCTGATAATGTCTTTATATTGGTGAAAGAATTTTTCAAATCGGTTCAGTAGTTTCGGAGACTCTTCAATGCAAACAAAAAATCAAATCGTTCCTCTTTATAATATTATTATAGTATAGATAGTTGATATTATTTGGGCGAGTTGTCATGAAACATAAGACAATACCATGGAAAACGGGTATTTCATTTATAACCAACACGAGCTACGGGCTACGAGCTGTAAACCTCAAATATTAAGTGCTCAGTGGAACTCATCAATAAAATCAACACCTCTTACGTCTATACAGGCTCAGTTTTATTGTCAGTTTTACGGTACAGTAATTAGTTTTCCCTATACAACCTTTTCTTTATTTAAAATCTTTATATAAATTCTTCTGTGCGTGTGTATGACCTGAACTCCTCCTAAACGGCTGGACCGATTTTAATGAAATTTTTTGTGTGTAGTCAGGTGGATTCGAGAATGGTTTAGATTCATAATTCGGTCCGTGAAAATGTATAGCGGGACTTTTATCTGGAAAAAAAAACTTAAAAACACGCCACTACTACACGAAATTTTATCTTATTTTGGTTACTTTTATTTCTAAAAATATAGGCTAAGCGCCGAGCAAACCTAATACGCACTAAACGAATCCCACATATTCACAAACAACTTCATCAAACCGCTTTGTTTGTTGGCTTTCTAAGCTCTAACAGGTACGATGAGGTTACAAACTTGTTCTCCACCCATAAACACGGCAGTTTATGTGCCCACCGCTTCCGCGATCAGTAAACGTCTCAACAATATGTTAATTCACTCAATTTACTTGCGTAGTGTGCTCTTTACATTCAAATATTAATTGGATATTAAATATGTGTAAGAAGATATTTATAAATATCTGTGTTCGTTCGTTATTTTACGCTGTAGAGGTAAGGAAATATGGAAATCGATGCCTAGATATATTTAGTTATTTGCTGTAGAATTAGGGGAATTGAAATCGTTGTCAGGGCCTCCATGGTTATGCTGTCAGTTACCACTAGACCAAGACTAGACTATGAGTTCTATGACCAGCATAGGCACATAAATAGTAAGTAAAAATCGCTTCTTTTGTTTAATTAATATCTGAGTGCTTAGTGTAAAGCAAGAAGAGTTCGCAGGGTAGCTTGTTTGATTTGTACACCTAATTTTAACTATATTAACTTCTGTGTTACGAAAGATACACCTCATGTGGGTGTCATTGTATCAAGCTGTACCTCTGCCTACCCTTGAAAAGAAAAAAAGGCGTGATGCCATGTATGTATGAGTTTAGTGAGTAAAAACTAACACACAACAATAAACGAAGACAGTCGTACACAACGAGTATTTTTACACGGCGCGTGCGAGGTTATTATACCTTAATTTCCATACAGGTACGCGCAAGCCGCCACCTATCAAGGCTACTTATACGTACAGTCACAGACAGATCCTTCAAATGGCACGCAAAAGAATTCGTTACTCGCGGCCTGCGCTCTACGTAACTTCATGCAATAGGCATATGTGACTAAACAAAGAAGTTTTAACCCCGATGACGTCATGATTGTATTGAAAATTCTTGGTTAAGTTAATGAAGGTATCATAACAATGTGTTGGAGTAAATTACCTTATGAGCTATGGTATACCTGCGTAGGTTAAAAATGTCAACTATGCGCTAGTCAAAAAAAAAACTAACGGATACTCACATAATATGCCTATATATATATATATAAAAAATTAATAATCACCTCACATAATATTATCCTTTTTCATTATTACGCACAATTTTTGAGCATTATGTACGCCTTTATTCATTACAATACTTATGGTTATTATCATTTGGCTACGTCAATTATAATTATTAACGAAAACAACCAAATAATAAAAAAAATATCAAAGAATTTTCAAACCCAAAATGGAGCATACCAAAAATTCAAATATCGAACGACACAAAGGCGTGTGTGTCTAATCCAATTCCATAGATATGGTGCTAAATGAAAATGGTTGGTTGTTCGGTATAGACAGCGCTCGTCGAAGGTCCATGCTCCCTCGGCAGACGCGCGCTGACTCACTCGGCCGCACGCTTCCGCCTGATAGCAAGGTCACCGGCCGCGACGCACACCACGGCGCGCACTCACACAGCCACACGTGAAAGCAGTGAGAGTATAGTCGCGCTTAACGCGTTTTATTTGAACAGTTTATGCTGAACCCGACCTTTGCCCGCCGATAAATGGCATTTCGTTAACAAACAGTAAAGTTAAATGCACTTAACAACTGATGGAATGAACCTTAAATTTATAAATCGTTTATCATGTTCCTTGTCATGATTACCATTTGGAGTATTGTTTTTTTAGTTTAAAAGTAACTGCACCTGCAAAAGCCTATCTTACTGTGGGTATTATATTAAATTAAAGAATTTTAATTAGTTACCTTACCTATGACACGTTTCTATTTTTATATAATTTTTCACATCACAAAATTAATTATTTAAATTGTCAACGATCAATTTAAACAGGACAATGCGATGTTGTCATTTATAATTTTTAGTCATTTGTACGTCATCGTAAACCATCCTTACTTAATATTATAATCCTTACTCTAATATTATAAATGCGAAAGTAACTCTGTCTGTCTGTCGAGCTTTCACGCCAAAACTACTGAACCGATTTAAATGAAATTTGATACACAGATAGTCTAGAGCCTGAGAAAGGACATAGGCTACTTTTTATCCCGGGAAAGTATAAAGCGGGACTTTTATCCCGGAAAAACTATCACGCGGGCGGAGCCAGTATCCTGTATTTGTCATAATATAAATGCAACTTATAAACTACTTTGTACATTGTGATATTATACAAAGCTTAAAATGAAAAGTGATTTATCAAATAATATCATCGCATCAAGACTTTGGACAATGCAATGGATGAAATCGGCTAGGTCTGTCACGATTCCGTCCTATCAGAAAACATTTGTACAAATACTAGAATAAAGATAAAAATACTAACTAAACAAAGGAAACCAGACCGACTAACCCGAATACTTTATTTAATGACAAAAATTGGCGCCACTCGTATAGATTCAATTTCCTGCTTTCAAATGTAAAATTCGCCAATTGCCTCGTCTACATAGGAAAAATTTATGAATCGGGTCGACAACTTGGCACAAAGTCAATAACATTTCGATCTAACTGTAAAGTTACGGGCTAATTACAGTAGTTTGACTATTAATCAATTCCATACCACTACGAACAAACAATACCAGCCAAGTTCCGATTTCAACACTCGTTTTGCAATTAAACAACGAATGTCTGAGAACGGATTTTATAGATAATCCCAAAACTTGTTATTCGTATCATAAATCAAGGTGCAGATTCCAGTTATCCGATAATTTTAAACTGACTGAATTCATATTAGGTAATTGATATAACTTTGCAATGTTCGAAAACGCAAAATATTTCTGCAAAAGTATGGCACAAAACTTAATTTGAAAAAAAAACGACTTCTAAATAATCTATCCAATAAAATGGCGGAATATTTAACGCGAACAAATCCGTGATTTACGAGCAGACTATGACGCATGAACAAATTAATTCGAGAGCAAAACATTTTCGAGCTCCATTATTATTTGTCTCGAAGTTGTGAAACCACTTCCTCTGAAATGTATGGTTGCGAAGTTATTTTAATGAAGTGTAAATCTAACTGCACATATATTTACTTTAAACATGACACCGATACAATTACCACCCACAGACTGTATGACGAAAGTGCAGGCGTGTCTGCATTCAAGGTGGAACCACTTTTGTAACAAACCATGTGGCATTTCCTGACGTAAAAGTTAACTTTGTCGATTCTATCGTAGTATTACTTCGAACCTTTTCTATAATGTCAAATTGTTACAAATAGGAAACAAAACAATGAACAAATGACTGTTTCTTTGTGGCTTGGGACTTCCTAGAGTTAAAACCAAACACAACAAATTCAAAGTTTGTTCTTCAATGTTTCAAAGCTAATCACACACAACAGTAGTGACAAATTAATAGGTAGGATACAGGATCATTTGCAGTAGCTCCTCAACGACTGCTGAATAAAAAAACAGATCTATCGATGAATCAACGACCTACATAGACAGCGGTTCTTCACATAATTACACCCAAAGCAGTCACTGTTAAAGGAAAATTCGGAACAATTCAAATTGGTTACTCTGCTACTACCTAGTATCGTTACAGTCAATATTAAATGGAATTATTTTCTATTACTATCTATTAAAAGTACTTATCAGAATGAAATTAAATAAAAAAAACAAACACGGAAACAGGCTTGAATATTTTTTTTATGGAGATGATATGTACAAAAAAATGAAATGGTTAATTACAAATTTTATGTATTCAAGTCCACACTAAAAGTTTAAAGTATATACCGCGAGTCGCAACGTTGCTATTCTTATCCATGTAGAAAATTTTCCTTAAGTTTTAGCCGTGTAATTTAAAAACACAACATAATTAACATGCCGGCCGTCTAGCCGGTTCGAACAAACGAGTGTAATATATAAATAATATGTAAGTTTTCGCCGATCGAATTCGATATAGATTGTAGGTATGTATGATATCGTGAGGCCCCGATGTTAAGTGGCTTTCGTAGATCACGAATCATGACGCGAGGTCGCCCGTTGATACAGATGGTACACAATGCGATGCAGTTATTTCGATACCAATTTATACGTGTCCACAAGGCCATCGGAGTGTTCATAAAAAGTCGTTCTCGTTCCGTAGACGAAACAACGATAAAATGTATGCGAATACTGTAGAAATGCATTGAAACACACGGAATGCGTTATAAAATTCGTCATTTCAAGTCTTTTTATTAGCGTCAGACGGCGAAAAATCTTGGCGATACAATAAAATCTTTTCAGTTTTCGCGCGGAGGCGACAGATTTACAAAATAATACTTCTATTATTCTACAGTTCTACACAAACGTAAAGTGGCATTCGACAGAGATCGTAAATTGGTACACTGGTATTTATCGCAGTATATTATTAAATAAAATATCATCGGTATTATTAAACTTCAAAGTAATTATTCAAATTGATATAATAGTTTATTACGAACATTAAAACATAGCATAAGAAATAGGAATAGTCAATTAGTATTCGACATCCCTATTTAGAAAAACATCTATTAACAATCATCTATACATTGAATATTATCTTGATAGTACATAAATGTATACTATAGTGGAACAAATTTTAACGCATACTCGCCTTTTATCCCCGCAGGGGTAGGCAGAGGCGCAACTAGTGCACCCACATGTCGTAGTGCGTATTCCGTCCCATGATGTGAACAAATTTTTCCGACAAAATTATAATATTTATTACGAATAATGCTTAATAGCAAATATCAATAACGACATTAAAACATTGTTCAAATCAACTTGTGATATATTGCTATAAAACCACAAAACTATATTCGAAATGTAGCGATAAAATGAATCACTGTGCAAATGTCCGATCGCTTCGATTAGATAAACATTTCACACAGTACAAATTACACCACAAAATACGATTAAGTGTTTTTCATGTTCAATCTAGGACATAGCTATCAGAAAGAAGTCTTACCGGAATGCATTTTTGTGACAGTATGTTTTCGAATTTAGGAATGCATAGGTACTTTCATAGCACATACAATTTTGCACAAGAATATAATGAACAAGGATGGCTGTGGTAATAAGTATAATGGACTTAATTATCTTAGCCCTTGAATCACTTTGTCTGAGCTAATATTTTGTTTCAGATTCCCGTAAATACTCAAAGATAAACCCAGCCTTGAGCCATTGCCTTGGTTTACTTTGAAAGGTTCACTTGTAAATGGACGTCCACAAATAAAAATTATATATTTCAAATCTATTGTACTTAAAATTTCTTTTTTTTATAGCAGCAGGTAAACAAACTGTCGGTATATAATCCACCACCGCAAACAACAAAATTCTCTGCAGCGTGGCTCCTCTTTCGGGCACGTGGCTCCACCAACATCTTCAAGAATCAAGAGCCATGATAAATCTCACGTGCAAGTAGATCGCCTTGCTATTGAACCCCTCTAATTATGAGAAGTTGGAGAAAGCCTTTGCCTACCATTATATTATTAAAATATTATTGACTTATGTATATATGAAAGCTCAGCTAATTTTCCAATAAATGAAAGAAGAGATTCAAATATTTTTATTTTATCATGTTTTAAAATCCAGCTCTCATTTTCAACGTTTAACGCCCCGTACAAATAACGGGTAAACTTGTCTTTTATCATTAATTTATGTAAATGTGGTAGTATCGAAGTTCAAATGCATATAATTATTGGTTTTGACAAGTCTCTTTGCTAATTTTATAAAATTAGCCTTCGAAAATACTATTTCCAATTTGAATAATACTTTATAATATATTGCATGTGTAAGCAGTATCGCCACTGGTCATCGCTTTCAAAGTTCCTAGACCAGCTTTATGCTAATGCAAATAGCTGCAACATAAATAGAATATTAAGCTGCACAAATCTATTTCTAAAGTTGCCATATTCACTCATGTATTATGATAATCGCATACCAAATCGCTACAAGATATATATGAACATATAATATAGTGATATACCGTTACGTGGCAACGTCGGCGCATGAGACAATGTGATTTCAAAATAGACTAGGTACGTTGGAACACTTGTGTTGAACAGTTCCTTGGACAAAAAAAACTTATTTTAATGTTGGCAGTTTTTGTTGATTATAATTTAAATTATTAATCATTATGTCCTTGTTAATATATCGTTACCCGGAATTGGTCCACTATAAAGTTATTTATAATATAATGAATGGATAATATTATTATTATATTTACGTCAAATAAGTATTTTTAAACATTAGGTATTTCCGCCGGACAAGACAGATATAAAGAAATATTTTAAGGTTTTTTTTTTATAAATACCTAATTGTTAAAGGTTGATAATGCGGATTGTGCAATTAGTCAAAAGGAAGAAAATCGGTGACTAAGTATTAATATTACGCTATATTGTTATCAAAAGAATTAATATAATATCACATGTAGCCTGCATGTACCTATAACAAACAAAAAACCGGACGAGTGCGAGTCAGACTCGCATACCGTGGGTTCCGTATAAACTTGTAGCTAAGGTATCTAAGTATATAGGTTCAATAGTCCGCCAAAATTTATTAATAAATTATTCAGATTTAAAAAGTTTGCAATAGTAAATTTGCTTTTCTGTTATTAAAGTACATCTGTACATATTTTTTCCTACACATGTGCTGTAAGACCTTGCTTCTTCCAAATTTCATGATTCTAGGTCAACGGGAAGTACTTTAGGTTTTGATTCTCTTGCGCAATCGCAAAATATGCGACATAAACGGTCATATCTTTTGATCGCGTTGCCTTAAAACTTTGATATTTTCACAGCTGAAAGAGACCGTAGACCCGAGTATTTGATATAAATTTCAACTTGATATCTCTACGCGTTCCTGAGAAAAAGGGTCTTAACTGACAGATAGACGGACAACAAAGTGATCCTATGCGGGTTCCTTTATTCCTTTTGAGGTACGGAACCCTAAAAACGATGAAATAAATATATGAATACATGAGTTATAACACGGAATAAACATTCCGAAATCCGGATAAGAAAAAAGATAATAACGTTGCAATACAATTTAATGTACTATCTAGGTATATGAGTTTGGCATTAGTTATAATATAATTCCTACCCGTGGATAGTGTAACCATTTAAAAAGCCATCGTATCATTTTAAATTTGTTATTGCGCTTTTGTTTCGCTTTAAAACGTAATAGTCACATATGAATGTTCACCTTGGTTAAAATTCAGACCTTGATCCGTGCGTTTCGAAATTGCCATAATCAAAATTATGTTTTGTACCGTTTACCTACAAAGCGACGTTAACCTGTTTAATTTCAATTCCGATGGAAATGTGGATAAAATAATATTCATATTATTTTTAATCCCCATATACTTTTTTCCTATTGGAATATAAAAATTAAAATAATTGTTAATACTGAACGGGTGAAAACACTTTTGTGCACGATTGTGTGTAAAAACAAACGGTGGTTCAAGGAAGACTGCGCGAGGGCGCGTAGGACGCGCGAGGGACGGGGGTGTAGCACCCTTCGCGTCACGTGACCAGCGACCTTCAGCCGGCGCACCGACCTTGAGCGCCGCTCGCCCCGCGCGCGGGTCAGAGGTGAATGCACGCTGCCCGCGCCCCGCGCACACCACCCCGCGTGCCCCCATCGTACCTCGCCATCCTGCCACCCCAACTATACTAGCTGCTACTTACCACGATCCTAATTTCGAAGTCGCTCCATCGCTCTCAGAAGCGGGCACCACTCTCCGAGTCTCCGGCACCCACCCGCTGCGAACAGGTACCACCACGATGCGGCACGCCTTTCCCATAAAATACAACCGACAAGTTTATTGACATCGAGTCTCACCAACGATTGCGCAAATGCAACTATCCTTTAAGTTTTAACACATAAAATGTCTTCGTTCGAATTGGAACACACTTTTCGTTACTTATTAAATAGTCTGTTCACTGAAAAATCTCTAAAACAAGTAAAACATTGAACACAACGCACAAACGCAAGCAATCGCCACACAACGTCCTCTTACCTCCGCAAAACAAAGCGGAATAAGTTGTTGTGCCGCTCAGACGAATGAACATGACATGTCGCGACTCACGGCCGCCAAAACAAAGGTAACTTTGTCGACACCTAGCGGTGGTCAAGTTAGACGTTTTCAAATTATTTCCACAATTTTGCGTTTTACAATAGAGGGCTCTGTTCATGAACAATGAATAGTTAGGCGATATTGTGACGCACAGCACTATGCAACTTTTTGTTGTCATTTTTAAAACGCTTTATCAATAACACGCTTTTATTAGCTTCATACGTATGGACTATACATATGTATGTATCGGTAACTTTGAACATGATTTTAATGCTCTTCAAAACGTCGGATTAAATCGAAATTTGAAATACTCATCAAGGACCGATGACAATTCAATATTTAAACAAAAAAACACGCTTTTATAGAAAATCCAACAAAAAAATGAATAAATAATAGTTTATTTATTTTTAGTAACATCTGTTGGACTATAGAAGAATTATAACTAAACTGGCTACTCTTATGTGTAAAAAATCCTACTTGTCACAAGATGGCGCTTTCGTTTATATAGTGACATCTGTTGGTCTATAGTAGAACCAGCGACTATATAACCCCTAGACTCCTAATGTTCAATATTTCTCTTCAAATTAATTCTGTCAACTACCTGAGGTATGAGGCAGCGGGGTACTGCATTACGATTGGTTGGAAACATAGCATAGGGATGGAACAAGATAAATTAAAACACGATGTTTTTATCGATATTACTTTTATTTAATAAGGTTTTATAGTAATATAATTATTTATTAAACGTCTTTTTACTCAAAGTAAGTAACATATTATAATCTAAAAATAATTCTGTTAAAGCACAAAAGAAATAAAAAATCTGTCAAGGTACCTATTGAATTAAAATAAATACTGATGGCATTCTTCTTCTTATTTATTATTTATTCTATGATGTATGCCATTATCAAGTATAATAAAGTTAATCTAATATATAAAAATCTCGTGTCACGGTGTTTGTCGCACGCCTCCGACTCGATCGATATTTATGATGTTTTTTATATAAATTTTGTAGGTATGGGAATTGGTCGTTGGTCGCTAGGTGATTAGGGTATCCCTATCCAGTGTTTTTTTTTTAAATATTTTAATACCTATTTCCCAAATTTTCACCCTCCTACCCTCACCCTCCCATTTTTTTATCGCGATTTTAGTATTTTTATATGAATAATATCCAAATAATGTAACTGTCGTTCATATTTCAAAAGGTACGAAGTTATTTATGTTGTCGAATGACAGATGGCGCTAAGTAAGCCTCATCGATATTAACAAGAATATTTGGGCTGGCTTGTAGGAATAACACAAATAAAGTTATTAAAAACAATCGGTAAAATCAACAAACAATAAAATAAAAAATAATCCTAATAACATTAATTTTATCGATATAACTATCGATATAACTATTGACAAATCCTTTTGGTGCATCACTTACTTATAATGTTCAACAACAAAACGAAATAGAAAATTTAAAAGTACTTTCGTCGGAAAGAGATGCAAATATAATAAGATGGCGCGGGCCTCAATGCTTGGCCGGTATAAGATGAACTCCGTAAAATTTTAAATAAAATATGATTATGTGTCATTATTGACATACCTGTGAAATGTAATGCCATTTTTTTGAAAATTTGAATTATGGCTATTTTTACCACACCATCGTATTGTGCATGGGGCCATTGCAATATTTATTCATTCGCCAACACGGAAGTATTTACGGCTCACAGTTCTGGGCGCAACTGACTTGAAGATTTTGAACGGTAAGCAGGGTTACCAACTCCTAAAAAAAAATAGCCCTAAAGTCAAGATGAAATATCCCCAAATAACCCTAAATGCAAAAATCTAAAACCCCAAAAAAAGCCCTGTACTGTCAATGATAATTTTTACGCATAACGCATGCTCACTCCTTTTATCCCCGAAGGGGTAGGCAGAGGCGCAACTAGTGCACCCACATTTCGCCAAGCGTATTCCGTCGCATGATGAGATAGGGGGCGAGCCTATCGCCATATCGGGCACAAATTCCAGACTCCGGGCTGATACTGAATAGAAAAATCCAATATCACTTTGCCCGACCCGGGAATCGAACCCGAGACCTCAGCCTTGCAGTTGTACCGTAATACAACTACGCCACCGAGGCATAATTTTTACGGTGTATTGTATACCCAATGTGTATCACTATTGAAGAATATTACTTAAATAAGTACCCTGTTTTATTAAGATAAATAAAAAACCAACTTAGTTTAATTTTAAAACGTATATTAATGATCTACATTGTCAATGATTGTAAACACATCGTGTTGTGTTTGCCGCCGTAGGATGGCGTATCTTTGATGGCGTGCCCACTGCCCCTAGTGTTATGATTTATGCCAGATTAACATTCTTGGATTTGAGATGTCTCGTGCAGGTTCGGCAGCAGTGTGCATTTGGCATTATAGCATTATACTTTGTGTACGAACTTGAACGTTTTGCCTTTTTTTATTTTTTTTGGTCAGTCAAACAGTAATACAAGAAAACATTTTTATGGCCCTAAAAATAGCCCTAAATTTTTTTGGGCCCTGAAAAAAGCCCAATGCACATATTTCAGCCCTAAATTTAGGGCTAAAAGCCCTAAGTTGGGAAGCCTGACGGTAAGCTACATTGGATCTTTTTGTCAGATGTGTTGCCCGAAGCGGATAAAATAAAAAATAAAAATAAAATAAAATACTTTATTCATCACGTAGGCGAACATAGTTGCACTTATGATAAGTCAAGATACATTAAATTGATTATATTAATAATTATTATAAATACCAATGGTCACTTATATAACTACCGACATTTTTATTGGGAGTAAATCTATGATAAGAAATAAACAAAAACAAAAAAAAACAGCTCGGGCTGGCAGGAAAGGGGATATAAAAAGGACATCATTTTATTAAAATAATGGGAGGAACGCGTCGCGATCCTCACCGGTGAGGACACTACAGGCCCTAGCCTAGCTAACCTACCAGCCTTTCACTAGCTACCTAAGCGATGACGATTGACGACCCGAAGAAGAAAGGTAGAAAGAAACTCCGGGCTTACTTTTTTGTCATCAATTGTTCATTGTTTCTTTCTCATTTTTTTTTTTTTTTTTTTTTTTTTTTTCAATTCTTTTGTGCTGTGTACAAAGTCAGATTAGTTATATAAGCTAATGCACGCACATCACCGTTGAAATAAGATAAAATCCAAATGAAGGGATTTAGGGAATACCTGGACAGGCATGTACAAATACGTAAAACTGGACATAACACAAAAAAATAAAATAAAATAACGGTGTACAATGTGCATTCGCCTACATTTACAAAATTATTTTTGTTATATTGCTCTTCCTACTTTCTTAATAAAATGAAACTTATAAAGGCAAGCGCAACAAAATGATTGGTCGGTCGTCTTCCCTAAATTTAAATTATATGAATGAGGGAATATTTATAATTGTAGTAATTAGGTTATAGTAATTAGGTTATATACCTAATAGTCACAGTAGATTTAAAAGTTAAAATTATTGTAATGTCAATATTAAAGATAGATACAGATGAGACACTTTATGCAGTCAATCACTAGTAAGTGTTAACAGGGTTGGCCATGGTGTGCAGGACCACTTCTCCAAACCGTCTTATCATCGAGGTAATCCGCTACATTATAATACGCTCTAGACATTAACTCGCGCCTAACATAACACTTGAACTGGTGTCCGGGCAAATCGGCTACTTCGGAGGGAAGTTTATTGTAAAATTTAATGCTATTCGCTAAGTATGATTTACTCGTTTTACAGAGCCTAAAATTTGGAACAACTAGTTTATTCTTATTTCTAGTGTTCAGACAGTGCAAGTCACTGTTTTTAATAAAAGTACTAAGGTTTTTGCGGACATACATAATATTCCGGAAAATGTATTCGGCCGGCAAAGTCAGTATATTAGCCTCCTTAAACAGTTCCCTAAGGGAATCACGAGATCGAAGGTTGTAAATAGCACGAATCGCTCGTTTCTGTAAGACAAAAATGGTCTGCAGATCTGCGGCAGAACCCCACAGAAGAATGCAATATGACATAATGCTGTGGAAGTAAGCAAAATATACTAACCTTGCCGTAGCCACGTCAGTTAAATGTCTGATCTTTCTAATAGCGAAGATGGCAGAACTCAATTTACTCGAAATTTTCTGAATGTGGGGTCCCCATTGCAATTTATTATCTACTGAAACCCCGAGGAAAACCGTTGACGGAACTAATGCTAGTTTATTTCCATCCAAATCAATATTTGGTTCATTTTTATTACTCAGTAGCGAGAATCGGACACATTTAGTTTTTGCCGCATTTAACAGCAAATTGTTAGCTGAAAACCAGTTAGAAATCAAACTAAGTACTTTATTGGGCTCCACAAAATTTTGTTCCCTTCTATTTACCTTAAAAATTAACGAGGTGTCATCTGCGAATAATACTACATCTGCCATATTGTTAATCATATAAGGCAGGTCATTAGTGTATACTAAAAATAAGAACGGACCCAAAATTGATCCTTGAGGAACCCCAATCCTAACTGCGGACCCTACAGAGGAGACATTATCAATAAATACTTTTTGTTTGCGGCCTGATAAATATGAGGATATTAGTTTAAGCCCTACTCCCCTAATACCATAATGGTGTAGCTTTAGGATGAGGGTACTGTGATCGACGCAATCGTCTGTTATTAGGAGTCTAGACTCCTAATAACAGACGATATAACCCCTAGGGGTTATATAGTCGCTGAGTAGAACAAAACTAAAAAATGAAAAATAAGTAATTGGAATAAATACTAAAAAAACACGCTTTATAGAAAATCCAACAAAAAATAGAAAATAAATTTTATCACACTTTTTTTACAATAAAATATTTTTTTTTCTTATTTACTCTATTCTTAATTCAAATTTATTATTTTTTTTTTTTATTTTTAGTTGGATTTTCTATAAAGCATGTTTTTAGTTGTTTTAATTTTTTGTTTAAATACATAGATAAATAAAAAAACTTGAGGGTGTCAAGGGACACCCGGATGGAACGAAGTTCCTTTCGATTAATTAGTGAAGGAATTGTAATAAAATTTTATTTATATAACTGAGTGTTTATATATATAAATATATTATTTATATAACAGAGTGTGTATATATATAAATATTTTCCTATTTCCGTTCCAATACATAAGTTTCTAGAGAAAAAAACAAATAAATACGTGTGGCACTCGGAGACTGCCGCGGTAAAGCTATTGCATAGCATTTTTATCACAAATTTTGATTGACTAAACACAAATTCGATCTTACGCTTACCACATAAAGTAGATTTTTAAACGCGAGCAAAGCACGTTTAGTCAGTAACCAAAGTAGAATAAATCAACAAAATTTGAAAAAAGAATGTTACGTTCGATTCATTTGTACTCGTGCCGTGCCAACGCTGGAGAAATAGCTTCTACGCAATGTATTTAAGGTTCATATTAGATTAGTAAGAAATGGTTTTAATGACTTTAATAAATAAAATAAATAAAAATATACTCGTTTCAAGAATTATAGCTTCTACGCATTGTATTTAAGGTTCATATTAGTAAGATAATAGCAAAAAGTGTCGTGACAACTTTTCGTTGTTTTTTCCGTCCAGCCCCCTTTCACAACGCGCGATAAGGAACTTCGTTCCAATAATAATATCAGGACTCACAAAACACAGTTAGGTTAGGAGATAACATGTAATATTCAATACGTCCAAAAAACAATTCGAGAGCAATGTCGGAATGTAAATGTAATACCTGCCATTCGGTTTCTCAGAACTACTTTATGTGAGTGAAAGAGAACTGTATAGTTTTAATTTTTAAACTACTTATATAAATAATTGTTCCAGAGAATAATTGATAATCTATTGACCCAAACACAATAACAAATTAAAAAAGTGTGTTGAAAACAAAGACATAATAATATAAAAAGAAGATTAAAAATGAAAGTATAATATTTTTATGAACTTTAAACCTTCGACTTCTAACTTTATAGACGCGACAGTTCAAAATTATTTTATAAATGTAGTGGTTATGTTCTCTTTGTTATATTCAACGTAATAGTCGATTACAGTTAAAATAGTATAAAAGACAAAAGTGACAAGGCTCAACACCACACTCAACACTATTTGACATAACGTCCACTCCGCGGATGTTTTTATCTTCGACGTTTTTATTGCATCCGTAATCGCAAAAACAGCTGTGTTACACGGAAAAATATTACTATTGAAATAATATTAATATACTTTTAATAATCCAAATATTGTAAACTGGTATTATGTAATACAGTTCCCAAGTATAACACCGTGCAGCAATCAAAGCAATAAGGAAATGAGTCATTAATTAAACAGCATTTTGTTGCGAGTTCCAAGGCTGTGGTAATAAAAATTGTTTTAGTGGCGGATAATGTGTGATTTATCATAATGATGGATGAATGTGACCGAAGGACTCAAAGCAAGAACACTTTGCTGAAGATAGTGATCCTCGGCGATGGTGGAGTGGGCAAGTCCTGCCTGATGAGCAGGTTCATATCAAACCACTTCGACGACCACAGCTTTCATACGATAGGTGTTGAGTTCATGAACAAGACTATCGAAGTTAACGACAAACAGTATACTTTGCAAGTAAGATTAGTTTGCTTTTTTTTTGATTTGTTTTAAAATAATAATGAAATCGCTGCTCAGGTTTATCAGTAAAGTTTGATCTGATCCAGCCTTCATTTATATTTTATCCAACAATTTTCTTATTCTTCTCAATATCTTCTTCAAGGGATGTCCCCTGGGATATCCTGTTATAATTGGTATCAATTCTTAGAAGTTGACACAAGAAAATTATGATATCCTGTCTTGCTTACCGTTACGCTCGAATAAACTATTTAAAAATAGTTAATTTTATGAATGTGAATATGTTAAAATCATTATAATTATACAAGTCATTTGGGTCTATAAAATTAAAATTTATTTTATTAATATTTATTTTGTTTGAAAATTACTCATTTTATTTTACATCTGAGGTTCAATTTACTCAGTTTAACCCATCAACGCCAGCGGCTATGGTTGCAATATATACCTGGATGCCGGCATCCCCCGCAGGCATTGACGGTTTAAAATGTTACTGTCAAGACTATGAGTATGTGGTTTGTATAATATCTCCTGCATACCTGGCTGATCTCCGCTGAGATTGGTCGCCGTGGCCGAAACTGGCTAGTTGGATTACAATTATGTGTGTGATGATGATGATAATATTGAGGACCTGATATCCTTTTAATCAACAAGCTAAGTAGTTTCAGTCGGCTCTAATGTATCAAAGCCCATATCAATTACCATTTACATGTTTTAATTTTCCCTGTATGGTTTTTCAGTACAGTATTTTGATAAGATTACCTGCTTATTTGTTGAAGTAATTTTGATAATACTTTACATTACATTTAAATTCTGACACACCTTAATGTGTTCATAATTAGTATCAGATGTACACAGAAGTACACCTGATAAATAGAATAACAAATCTAATAAGACTTTAAAATGAATACAAAAGAATGACCAAAATAATATGAAGGTCAATTCTGCAAAACAGAATATTTATGCTAAATCAAAATATCCTTAGTTTCTAAGGATGAACTTAAATCTATGCTTATGTATTATCTATACTAATATTATAAACCTGAGTTTGTTTGTTTGTTTGAATGATTGAATATGCGCTAATCTCAGGAACTACTGAACCGATTTTAAAAATTATTTCACTAATAGGAAGTTACATTACTCCTGAGTGCTATAGGCTACTTTTTAAAATTTTTGAATATATTTTTATCATGGAAAAACTTTTACATGCGGGCGGAGCCGCGAGCAATACTAGTAATAGATATGCAAATAACTTTTAATTCTACTAACGTTTTATTTTTCAATAAATTTTGATGCTGGTTTCACAGAATAATTTATTTTTGGTATTATTTTCTGTTATATTTTAAATATGTACAATAATCATAATAATCCCTTCCTAGCCGATTTCGGCCACGGCGGCCAATCTCAACGGAGATCAGCCAGGTGCGCAGGAGATATTATAGTGCACAAGTGTGTGCGCAATACACAGGTGCACTCGCTATTCCTTTAACTCTCATAGTCCGGTGAGACGGCAATTCGACATGACCGGAGAGAGATCAGGCGCAGGACCAACGGCTTTACGTGCTTACGTGCTATATGTACAATATCCAACATAGGGAACTACCTTACTATACAGACTAAACAGACACGCATACAAGACTACTACAATCAATAAATTGATTAACTCGCTAAGAAGTCCACGAACATGTACGCCTTATCTTTCCACATTCGTTATCAAATATGTAATCACGATATTAATTATTGTAATTATAAAAAAAAAATGTGCCTCTAAATTAAAATTTATGTGGTAACCAACTAGGTTCTCTCCATGCTTTTTACTTGAATGCGTTATCTCCAAGAAAACAAGTTTATTTACCGCGATAATCGTGCAATGGCGGATGTGAACGATCTAATAGTTTAGATTTACTTGTTATATATAGCGTTGAAGTCAGATTTCTCTAGTACTACCTCATTTTGCATGGCTACGGGCTTGAGAGAAACTCTTAATGTACTGGTATTTTGCCGTATTAAACTAGTAGTTATTCATTGTCTGTTATAATTATTATATATAAACCTTGCTCTTTTCATTTACCGTTTAGTAATTACCAAGTTCCATTTAGATCAAAAATGTCTGAGTTCTAAACGCTGACGACTTTATTTGCTATCATTAAAGAAAAAGTCGATCTCTAAATTCGTTCCATCAAGGCATGTCTTTACATTTTTTTTTATAAACCTTCTTTTGTCTTTACAAACAAAAACAAAAAGCAAGTCATTAATTCAGAAAAGAAACAAGGTCGACGTTAAATTACTGACTCGTTAAGTTAAAGGACTTTGTACTTTATGTCCTCACATGCATGCGCTAATGTACGATCAAATAATGACGCGGCGCGGCGCTGAGCACGCAAATTATCCTTGACTAGTGATCGCCTTTATCACCATACAATAAGGATAATGTTCATCTGTATTGTATCAAAAATCTTTCTTATCCTTTTATAATGTAGCAAGAATTCACCCTACGCCACTGTTCATAGTATGTCCTTTGGTAGAGATGATCTTGCAATTTATATTGTGGAACGATCACTCACTGATCCAAAATTGCTCGTTTTCCAACCTTCTTCTATGCAACCAGCCCTGTATTATAATACTGCCCATAGCTGAGCACGGGCCTCCTCTACCACTGAGAGGGGTTAGGCCTTAGTCAACCACGCTGGCCTAGTGCGAGGTGGCAGACTTCACATACCCTCGAAATTCTTATAGCGAATTCTCAGGTACGTAAGTTTCTCACGATGTTTTCCTTCACCCTTAAAGCGAACGATAATTGATAAACAATACACACGTAACTTCGAAAAGTCAGTGGTGTGTTCCTTGGGATTAGAACCTGCGGAGATTATCTCGGCAGACCGTTCCATTCCCAACTAGGCTGTCGTCCACTTTTCTCCACCACGTTTTTTCCACCTTTTTAACCGACTTAAAAAAAAGAAGTAGGTTTTCAATTCGACGTGTATGTTTTTTTTTATGTTTGTTACCTCAGAACTCCGTCATTTATTGACCGATTTGGAAAATTCTTTTTTCATTCCAAAGAATATGCTTCCAGATTGGACCCATAGAATTTATATCAAAATCGAATGAGTAGTTTGGTTTTAAAACCAAAATAACTTGAAAAAATATATCTTCTAATTATACGAAATTTTGCTTTTTTGTGACTTTTCAGTGGTGTTTTCGCTTTGGATTTTGTTTGGTCTATTTCGTACGTACGTATAAAAATAACGTCACGCCTTTTTCCCTTTTCAGGGATAGGCAAAGGCGTAATTTTATGTTGTTACATCAGAACTCCCATCATTTATTGACCGATTTGGAAAATCTTCCTTCATTATAAAGAATATACTTCCAGTTTGGACACATAGAATTTTTATCAAAATCGGTTGAGCAGTTTGTTTTTAAACCAAAATAACTTGAAAAAGTATGCTGTCCAAGGATACGAAATTGCGAATTTGGCTTCCCCGTGACTTTTTCTGTGGTGCTTTTTGTTCGGTCTATTTCTTACCGACACACA
The DNA here is from genome assembly GCA_947568825.1 of Sphinx pinastri. Taxonomy (NCBI): domain Eukaryota; kingdom Metazoa; phylum Arthropoda; class Insecta; order Lepidoptera; family Sphingidae; genus Sphinx; species Sphinx pinastri. The sequence continues at coordinate 4,499,988 of OX387615.1, forward strand.
TACATATATATGTATATCTATATCTATACTAATATATAAAGCTGAAGAGTTTGTTTGTTTGAACGCGCTAATCTCAGGAACTACTGGACCGATTTTGAAAATTCTTTCAGTAATAGGAAGGTACATTACTCCTGAGTGCTATAGGCTACTTTTTATCCCGGAAAATCTTATCCACGCGGGCGGAGCCGCGCGCGAAACCTAGTGTAGAATATAAATGGGTCATCAATCGTATTTAAATACATTGAATTAGAAGCATTTTTGTCACTACTATTTCGACATGATATTACAAAACTTGCTTCAATGGTTATTATAACAAAATCTAAAACGAACAGTTTACAAGCATCTTAGCTAAACCATTGATTGCATAAGCGAGTGAAATTTAAGAAAGTAAGGAAGCCTTAAACCTGTTATGGGTTACAAGAATGGCGCCAAATTCATATTTGGAGGCTGTTTCAATATAAAAACGGTTGCATTTTCCTTTATAATGTCACCCTGAACATCAAGGTTTTTATGCATTATTGAATGTGTGAGCGTCGTTAGTAGTTACGTATTTTGAAGGTATCGTTGCGTTTTTTTTGGGATCTATGTAACTACCGAGGAACAGTTGAAATCGAGATGTTGCTGTTATTCACATAGGAAACGTATACATCTATGATATAATGAAAAGGCATTTCTGAGCAAAAAAATATGTTATTAACATAATATGAATATGTAGAGATTATAGAAAACAATATTAAGAATTTATTGGTCGGTCTTTTTGAAATTTTTATTTTTCTCATCAGTTTTTATGGTGAATTCCATGCCTTAAGTCAATATTATTAATCTCAATTTATTTTGTTCATTTTACTAATAAGTATATTTTACTAACTCAATTCATTCTTATTTATTTACATATTAAATTTATCAAGTATCAACCAAAGATACTGTAATTCATCGATTCACAATTTTGTGGTTTTTTTTTTTAAGTAAAGTATATAATTTATATATATTAGTTACCAGTGGCACCCAAACTAAGTTGCGCTTGTATCTTGGGCTGCCATAATACAGATTACAATTTGAATAATGAGCCGCATGAGGGATACGTTGTTTTTTTTTAACTTATATTAGCTATAATATGTACAATGTTCATTGTATATTGTGCGTGTGCGCACGATCGATTAATGCGCGAAAGTTATTCTTCAAATACGAAACTCTGGAATAAGTTAACATAAGCAATATTTAAACAATCGAATGCACTATCAGGCCACATATTATTGATTGTTGGCTAGCACTATGCCGAATATTTTTGCCTACCCTGATGTTTTATCTCTTTCGCCCGCTATGTCTCCTATTAGTCAATACCAGCAACATTATCTCCAACATAAAAAAAAAATCTCAAATCTAGCGTTGAGTAGCGTTAATATGTATGACGCCAGCGCCGCCTACTTAAAAATCAGATAAAAAATTAAAACTTTTCCCATGCAATCAAATTACCGGGTTAAAAAGTCTAATGTTAATCCGAGACATAGTCTATCCATGTGCGAAATTTCAACCAAATCCGTTCAGCGGTTACTGGGTTTACATGTTTCCTAACTCTCATTTATAATATCAGTCTTACTTCTTAGACAAGTTATCGATATAGATAGCCTAGTTGGGAGTGGAACGGACTGCCGAGACGAATGTCCGCAGGTTCAAAACCCAAGGGCACACACCTCTGACTATTGTAAAAAGTTATGTGTGTATTCTTTGTGAATTATCGCTCGCTTTAACAGTGAAGGAAAACATCGTGAGGAAACCTGCATACCTGAGAAGTTCTCTGAATTTCGAAGGTATGTGAAGTCCGCCAACCCGCACTAGGCCAGCGTGGCGGACTGAGGCCTTAACCATCTCAGTTGTAGAGGAGGCCCGTGCTCAGCAGTGGGCAGTATATAATACAGGGCTGGTATGATAAGACAAGACAAGAGGTAAAATTAGTTTCTCTCTAAACATTATCCTTCATTTCAGGTATGGGACACAGCTGGACAAGAGAGGTTCAAATCGCTTCGGACGCCTTTCTATAGGGGCTCCGATATATGCATATTGGCGTACGCCATCGACGACCGGAGCTCTTTCAACAACATAAAGATGTGGTTGAATGAGTTCTTACACTACGCGGGAGTGAAGAACGGTATTGAACGATATCCCTTCATGATTGTGGGGAATAAGGTAAGCGGTATTAGTAGTAAGGGATTCACCGATACTGGAGCAGGTTCGACGGCCGGTCCGCGGCGCTCCGGCGGCTGTTCGCCGACGTTTTCGATTGCTCCAGATTCGGCCCGCGGCACCCGCGGATTACTTTAATACCTACCGCGAATTAATTTGATACCTACCGCGGATTAATTTGATACCTACCGCGGATTAATTTGATACCTACCGCGGATTAACTTGATACCTACCGCGGATTAACTTGATACCTACCGCGGATTAATTTGATATCGACCGTGGATTATTTTGATAACACCCGCGAATAAAATTTATATCGTCCGCGGAATCCATTTCATATCACCCGCGAGGTAGGTATGAACCACGAATTTGTTCATGGTCTACGGTTCCCTTAAGCTTGTACCTTTTCCCTGTTCGTTGTGCTTTTAACTTTCTACTTTCTAGCGGCGATCCTTTTTTTATTTGAAGGATGCAAAGGTCTTTGTCGCGTATTTCTATTAACTCGTGTTTCTATGCAAAAGCCGTTTAAAATTACTTAATAGTTGCCCTTTACGCATTACGAGCATTGTTTATGATAGATAAAGCAACATTTTCCCTGTTTCGTTGTGTTTTAGACTTTCTACTTTCTATCGGCGACCCTTTTTTATTTGAAGGATGCAAAGGTCTTTGTCTCGTATTTCTATTAACTCGTGTTTCTACTTAAAAGCCGTTTAAAATTACTTAATAGTCACCCTTTACGCATTACGGGCATTGTTTATTATAGATAAAGCAATCGTTACAATACACCATACCTTTCTCAAATTCTAGGTAAAACCCTTTGGGTCTTCTCATTGTCATAATAATTACGGTTCCCATTATTCACATTACCTGATATTACGTATTCAACGGAACATTTAAGGTGAAAGTCGAAACATGTTGGATCTTGTCTGCAAGGAAACAATACTCCCTCTCCATATAAAAGACCGACTCAAAATCACATGGTATCGTATTCCACTCTGTGCTCTGCTCGAAGTGTGATCTCCAGTTGTTTGTAACAGTGAAGTGATAGTAAAATTGTGAAATAGTTAAATAGTGAAAGTGTTATAAAAATGAATGTAAGTACCTTTATATACTTTGATCTAAAAGTGTTGTAACCAGATGTTTCATTAATTGTTTATGCCATGTGTTGTCCACCAGGTTAATACATTTTAGCTATCTTTGATGTCTTATTAATTTATCATTGTTACTAATGTGTACATGTATACTTCGCATACCTATAAGTATTTATCATACAGTACTTACTTAACCGATAATTAAAACAGTTTCATTTCATTTTGTTACAGTTTTCTGAAAATACTTTCAAAAACTACTATTATGCTGAAGAAATCGACGAACCTAGTGATGAAGAAGGTACACTCGCCTTTAAAGTAAAAAAAGCGATAATAGCAAATAAAAGACCGATCGAATGCAACAGCATTGATGAGTTTTTCGAAAAACCAAAAAAGAAGAAGACAACAACAAGAAAGTCATCCAGTGTTGGTCGATCGACGAGCGGTGGTGTTTCATACATCCGATCAAACAGCGATGACAACAGTTCTGCATCACATCTCATAAAAATTGAGGTGTATGAAGTGAATAAAATAAAAAACATCGCACCGACGGAACATTGGAAACACGCTGATGTGCGAGTTAAATATTACGCGGAAAACGACAGTGATAAGAACTTGCAAAGTGTCAAGGACACTATATATAATATAACTAAACAGTTGGCTAGTAAGGACGATTGTGTGAAATATTTTATAGACACAGACAAATGAACAAAAGTGCCATTGCGTGTCAATGTTTTAATATCATAACTTTAATCATATGCTTTGTACTACTATTATTGAAATAAGAAACTATTATTGTATTAACTGTACTTAAGAATCTACCTGTTTAAATTTAACTTACATTGTATTGTATTTAAACTTTGTACTCTTTTAAGTTACATACTTAATAGATTAATTTGTTTTTGATTCTAGAACTCTTTGTGAATTGTGTTATTGCTAAGTATTATTGTAAATAGTTATAAGTCTTTTTAGTGTTTTTTCATGCTCATGCTTACGATGGTAAAGTTATTGGGAACATTCATAAATTGTTTGGAAGAATTATAAGTATTGTATGGGGTTATTAATCTTCAATAAAGAAAAATCATTCATTCATTTTCATATTTCATTTATTCACCTCAAAACATGATTTAAATAAACCATTTAAAAACACATCATTGCATATTGTATTATCACTAAATAATACTTGAAAATCTTTGAGACTCTTACCATAGTATTTATAATACAGATACATTAAACAGTACTCTCCACAAACTATAGTAAAGTCATTTTGAATTCGACTTGTATTGTAATTCCACATTCTAGAATTTCTCGCTAAAAACATTCGGTGGTATCCTTGAGGTGGTCGACCGTATGAATCAAAGTACTGTCCAAAACCATTCTTATCTATGTGTATGGCGACCCAGTGAGAACCTGGTTTGTTATCAGAGTCTAAGTTGCTAACTACGTATGTAGGAGTTACCACATATATTGGTAGACGATTGGCTGCATATACATTATATTCAATACTTGGATCAATTTTCTTTAAGTAATTCTGTATTTCTATTGTATTCATTTTTATTCACCGTATCGCTGCAGAATCTTATCAGGTCGAATGATAAAATGGTAATGTCTCATATAAGGTTAACAAGACACTATTATGGTACTTATCAGCCAAGTTGACTCTTGTTGTGGGGTTGCAAGGATTATAGTAAAACAAAGAACTTAATATTTTATGAATTCGTTTTATTGGTAACTTAAATCTAACAACAAATCTGAATTACATTATTCACGCTTAATCTAATCTTAAACAGTTAATTTTGTGTTCTTAACTACTATAATCTACTGAAATATTGCGGTTTTTATCTATTTCAATAACATTATCAAACTCCGCATAAACAATGCAATTAATAGTTTGGGATAAAGCTGTTTCAAAACGCACTTCTAATCTCACACTACCATGCTTTACAAGATTCCAATGACTTGCAGAGTTTGCTGATAAATCAGGTGTCAAATCAAACGCTAACATACAATACCCTTCAGCGTATTGTTCTCGGGATATCCCATTACCTTCATTGAGAAAGTGTATACCTGTTCCAGAAAACAATGTATGATATACTGAAGTAAAAATTTTGTTCTCAAATGAGGGTTGTAAAGCCTTTGATGGTATTTGTTGACCGTCTATATATAAACTAAAAGTATTGATGTCGTAATTTTGAAAGTTAAATGGGTTCTTAGTGAGGTTTCCATTGAAAGCAGCGTTATTTACAAATCCCACTATACACCTTTTAGGTAATTGTCCTAAGAAAATGTTATCTAGAGTTTTTCCTTGAACACCTGATGGTATTGTTAAAACTTTAACTTCAGCTCGAGTAATGGGGTATTTAGCTGTGGTAGAAGCTAAGACCTTTTGATGAGCAAGTAACACGCTGGGATTGATTCGTGCTCTACGAATAATCAAAGATGCATCCGTAATAGATACCTTTAATTTAAGGTCACCTGTAGAGGCCATGAGATTGAAATTTTCTCTAGAACGAATTAACTTAACACATATATCAACACCATTGATTAAAAATTTTTCTTGATTGAATAAATCACCATGTAAGTGACCAATCATTTCCATTTCTTTACTTTCACTAGATAATTCTTGCCTCTTAGTAAATCCTTTATTAGTATCATCGGTGGAATCCATTTTTCCAGCTGTATCTTCATACCATAAACCACAAGTGAGGTGAGATTTTTTTGCTGCAGGAGCATAGTTCAATAAGTTTTCTATATACGCACGATAAGCATATGTGTTATTGGGTGGTGATACAAGTTTTTGATTTAAGTAGACATCAAGTTGACTGAAGAGTGAGTGCAACCAATTATTCACCGGAGCAACGACTGTAGATGCGGTTAGTTTGGTGTTATCTTGATTTACTATTTTCGCTTTCAAGTGAAGTAACGTATGAGATAAATCTATGTAGTCATCTCCTGCTCCAGGAATTTGAAATTCTATAGGACCATCATCGGCAAGAGATGAAATTGGTTTATAATGGATCCAAATTCCACTTTCAATGCTAGTTTGAGTTGACGGCAATGCAAACAAATCCAATTCGGACTTTATACATTCACAGGAATGACTATGTAAAAAAGACATTTTGATTAATTGTTAGAAAATATGTCCTTGATTTGTTTTTGAGTAATTTTTGATTTTTTTAGAGCTTTCACTTTCGCGGTCAACGACGGACTGACTCCAGGTAGACGTTTTCGTTTTGTTATATATCCGGATCCAGACATATTGATTTTATCTATTTTTTCATCAGCCTTGCGTTTTAAGTTGGAACCAATTTCTTTAAGACGTGCTTTTATTGAATCTTCCATTGGTCGCGCACTAACCATATCTGTCAATAGACCAACACCAGCGCTCAATGCCTCTTTACCAACAGCTCGAACACCGCTAGATAATAATGGTAAAACTGACCTAAACAATCCCCCAAGAAAACTACCAATTCCATGTCCTTTTTGATAAGGCGCCCCTTTATATACCACCCCTATACCTGAACCAGCCTGATGAGAATAATAGCGTTGATAAGGACATATCATGTTGGAGCGTTCAAAATGCATTATAATTTTTTAAAATGTAGTTTAACACACACCGTTCCAAATTGAAATGGTATCTTTTGTCCGGTGCTTGACCTTATATCTATTTCAATGGTATCGAATTCTCTTCGCATTACCGATAAGTAATGAGGAGGTGAAAATACATGCATTTTATTGGCACCATAGATGTATTTTGAAGGATCTAATGGTATTACTCTCAGAAGAGGTGTCATTACATCACCTACAATTTGAGGTTCAACTATATCACAGTAAACGAATAGTTGAGATGGTAACCCTAAATGTAAATTAGCTGGACATTTAGCTAAATTCTTTTCAACAAGGTTTCTGTTTGGTTCAAATCCCAACTGTAAGCCTAGTTTAGGAGATAATGTTACAGATTTTATTGATTCATCTAACACAGAAACAGAGACGAATTTAGATATATTATCGTAGCGGAATTTGATTTTTTCTCTTATATTATTTAATGCTGATAAAATATGGTTAATATTATCATAGTTTGTGGCAGGTATGTGGGTCTTATAATAAACTGTAGATAGTTTGTCTTCATTGGGCATTTTCATGATTTTTGTTATGTAAATAACATTCTCATGATCTTGAACAGTAAACATGGTGCATGGATATTGGAATTCAACGATTCCTACACACCATTCTCCTTCCAATATTATGGGTTTGGGTAATTTTGTTGAAAAAATTGATGTTTTGTTCTCAGGAAAATATTCCATTGAACTATTGCTAAGTAAAGTTAAATAAAAATCTTTAATCATATTTTTTTTAAACTGGAAGCTAAAATCCAACTATTAAATTTGTTTGGATAACCTTTCCACTTAACTAACACTTGTTGTCTGCTGCCAGAGTAACGAGAGCGAATTATTTTATCAATCTTGTGTTCAATGGTGGGGTCATAAATGACCTTTTGTAATTCTCGTTCATAAAACGTTCCTACTATCTCCTTGTTATATTCTTGTGTGATGCATCCAATAAAAATACATTATACGAGCAAGGTTCAACCATTTATTTTTGACAAACTATTACTAACTTTTTATTACAGTGTTGACACACCTATTTAAACACTCGGCAGTGTTGCCATTATAACATCTCCCTTTTTCCAAAACAAGCAATTACATTTCAGACTACTTTAATTAAATGATTAGTACTAAGTACATTTTCATTCTACTAACATTAAACAGACCTTTTCATTTTACTTACTATTACACAAACTATATTTATTTATTTATTTTGTACTTAACATAATCATTACACATTTTATCTCTAACTTAGATTAATTTATCAGTTTTCCAATAAGCTTTAATTATAAGTTTACATAATAACTCTTTAGCCAATTTAAAATTAGACAGCTTGTAACTTATGTTACATAAACATTGTAACAAACCTATTAATATAATACGTAATCCTTCAAGATTGCAGGTTTCCTACTAACTCTGTCCGATCTTGTTGTATATGTTTCTGCGTTATCTAATCTTACTTGATTATTTTCATCAATTTCAAATCTTACATGTTTTGATTCAGTTTCTGGTCTATCTTGACTTTCAATTAATTCTTTTCCTATGATCCTATCATTTTCACACTCATCCCATTCATCCATACTATTATCTTCCTTATACTTTCCTCCTTTTATCAACATTCTCCTATTCCTTACTATTATGTCACCATTTTCATTTTTTATTTTATAAGACCTCGGTCCGTTGCCTTTTCCTATCACTATACCACTTTTATGTGGTTTTACCCTACTTTCATTTTGTATTTTTACTACATTTCCTTCAACCAAATCCTGTAAATTTCTACTTCCCCGATCATATTGTAGCTTTTGCTTTCTTTGTTTTTCAATTAGTTTTTTCTGATAATACTTTTCATTATGCTTTATCAACTTTCCTGTAAAAGTTGGTATAATATTCCTAATATTCCTATTAAACATAAGTTCAGCTGGAGTTTTCAAGTAATTATCAATTGGTGTATTTCTGTGTAAAAGAAGACCCATATAAATGTCTTTATTATCATATATTAGTTTTTTCAAGATATTTTTGATAGTTTGTATGTGTCTTTCTGCTAACCCATTACCTTGATGATGTTTTGGACTAACTATCTTCTGTTCAAAATTCCAACTACTAGAAAATTGTCTAAATTCCTGACTTGTAAATTGAGTTCCTGAATCTGAATATACTAGTTTAGGTATACCGTAGCGTGCAAATATTTGTTTACAACTATTAATTGTGTCTTGTGCTGACAAAGAACTTAATTTTTCTATTTCTACAAATTTACTGTAAGCGTCTACTACTAGTATATATGGGTTTCTATAAAGAAAAAAAATATCCATTGCTATAATTTGCCAAGGTCCCTCAGGTATCTCTTTTTCAATCATTTCCTCTTTTCTATTCATGTTCTGAAAACTTTTACATGTATCACAATTTTGTACTAAATCTTCTATTTCTTTAGACATATTAGGCCAAAATATTGTTTTTCTTGCTAACTGCTTACATTTCTCAATTCCTAAATGTGCATAGTGTATTTTACCTAGGACTTCTTTTCTCATAGTTTTTGGTATTAAAATCTGATTACCTTTTACTATCAAACCTTTCCATTCACCTAACTCATTTCTATAACTGTAATAACACTTTATTTCACTTTCTACTTGCCACTTATTTTCGGGCCACCCTTCTCTAATATATTTTATTATTTTTACTAATTTATTATCTTTTGCTGTTTCCTCAATTATTTCCTGTAGCTTTTTGTCTGTTATGTCATAATTATTTATCACCATAGCAACATGTGCATAACATTTACTATCTAAATCATATGTTTTAGATGTATCATTGATAAAAGACCTACTTAAGTGATCAGCAATTAATAATTCTTTACCAGGTTTATAAATTAATTCAAATGTATAAGGTTGTAATGCAAGTCTAATTCTTTGTAATCTAATCGGACATTTATTTAATGGTTTTGAAAATATTGCGACCAATGGTTTGTGGTCTGTTTCCACAACAAATTTCTGTCCATACAAATATTGATTAAATTTGGTACATCCATAAAGAATGGCGAGACTTTCTTTTTCAATTTGACTGTACAATTTCTCTGTGTCTGTTAGTGCTCTGGAGCCATATGCTACTGGTTGAGCATTTTGTAAAAGTACTGAACCTAAACCATCCTTGGATGCATCTACACTCAAAACTATCAATTGGTTAATTTGAAAATATTTAAGTACTGGGGGTTCACAAATTAATTTCTTTAACATGTTATATGACTCTTGCTGTCTATTTCCCCACATGAAAACAACATCTTTTTTAATTAATTCTCTTAATGGTGCTGTCACTTCAGACACATTTGGTATAAATCTAGATATGTAAGTTATCATTCCTAAAAATCTGTGCAATTCTTTCTGATCCTTTGGTTCACTCATTTCTGTAATAGCCTTTACTCTATCTTTATCAATTTGTACTCCTTGATTACTTAAAATATGTCCTAAATACTTAACTTCTTTCTGTTTGAATTGACATTTCTTTCTATTAAATTTAATTCCACTTTCTTTTGCTCTTTTTAACACCATTTCTAGAATCCTATCATGGGTCTCTTCATTCCTAGCATGAATTAATACATCATCAATGTAAATTTCTACTCCTTCAATATCTTTAAATATGTTTTTATAAACTCTATGAAACACTTCCGGACTTGAAGATAAACCAAAAGGTAGCCTATTGTAATAATATCTACCATAGGGTGTGATGAATGTCGTAAATTCTTTACTGTCATTGCTTAAATTTAGCATAAAGAAGGCTTTGTTTGCATCTAGTGTACTAAATACTGTACTACCACTTAATTTAGAGGTTATTTCTTCTAATGTGGGAATCATAATATGTTCCCGTTTAATCTGACTATTTAAATACTGTGGGTCTAAGCAAACCCTAATGGACCCATCTGGTTTTGATGTAATAACTAGACTGCTAACAAAATCTGTGGGTTTCTCAATTTTAGAAATTACCCCAATTTCTTCTAAGTTATCTATTTCAGATTTTAATTTTGGTAATAATTTAAATGGTACATGTCTACAAGGTTCAATCTTTCCTTGCCAGTCATTCTTTAGAATTATTTTATACTCATAATCTTTAATTTGTCCTAAGCCTTCAAAAACATCTTTATATTTTTGTAATATTGTGTCTTTACTATCAATTTTTTGAATTTGTGTATTAAATGTATTTTTATTTAATGAACTAGGAACTCTTTTTATCAATTTAAATGTATCTATTGTGTCTAACCCTAATATAGGCAAGAGCTTTCCTGGACAGATTTGAAATGTTATAAACTGGTTTTCTTCACCAATTTTACAATTTAGGGAGACTTGTCCCAATGTAGGTATCGGATCACCATTGTAATTTGACAATTGTAGATTAGATTTTTCATATCTATATATCCCCATTTTGTAACAAAGGTTTTTGGGTAAAACATTACATTGTGCACCCGTATCTAATTTAAATTCTAAATACTTATTTAAATCAACAAAGTAAACATTTTCTGACCAATCTTTGTTTGAAGTAGATACATTATTAATGTGGACACTATTTAATTTAGTTTCACTAGTTGCATTATTATTAGTTTTATAATTTGTATACAATTGTTTGACATATCTGCCTGTTCGGCATTGTTTAGCAAAATGGCCAATTTTATTACACTTTAAACAAGTTTTATTATAAGCAGGACAATTTCTTTTGTCATGTATCTTACCACATCGCTGACATTGTTTTGTACCTGATGACCTGTCCATTGTCTTCCTAAAAGTCTGCATATCTGTTCTACCTCTTGACATTGATCTTGGCCTCGGATATTGGCTTGACATATACTTATTAATCTTGTTTACTTGTCCGGACGTACTATTTTCAGTTTTCTGCAACCTTTCTGCTGTTAGTTCTGCCGCTTTACAAATTTCAATCGCTTTCTGTAATGTTAACTCGGGTTCTCTTAATAGTCTATTTTTAGTTTTTCTATCTAGGATTCCAGTAATTAATTTATCTTTTATTAAGCGTTCCTGTTGCTGTCCAAACTGGCATTGGATGGCGAGTTTTCGCAATTCTGTTAAATATTGATCCAACGATTCACCTTCATTTTGATTTCTGATAAAAAACATGTGCGCATTCACACTAAGGTTGTCTCGCGGTACGAAGTAATCGGTAAATTGGGTTATTACCTTTTCATACGTAGTTTTCGTCTCGTCTATCTCAAACGTAGCATAAATGTCGATGCAGGCTTCACCCATGCAATGAAGTAGTAACGCGACCTGGACATCTTCTGGTTTCTTATCCGCTCCCGATGCCTTTCTATATAACTCAAACCTCCTTTTCCATCTTTTAAAGCCTTCAGCGTTTAGTTCTTTGAATTCTGGGGGTTTTAATCCCGAAATCGTATTTTTTTCTTCGGCCATTTTACACTGCGTACTTGAATTTTGTTTTGTGTTATCTTGTTGATTTTTATTCATTGGGGCCAAAATAATAGCGTAGACTTCTTGCTTGTGATTTTTCTAATTGTTTTGCCGCAGCGCCATGTTATATTCTTGTGTGATGCATCCAATAAAAATACATTATACGAGCAAGGTTCAACCATTTATTTTTGACAAACTATTACTAACTTTTTATTACAGTGTTGACACACCTATTTAAACACTCGGCAGTGTTGCCATTATAACACTCCTCACCATCTAAATCTTTTATAGTATAAACGGGCCACGGAGTACGTTCTATTATAGAAGAAATCACAAATATTTCATCGCTCCAATTAGATTCATAACCTTTTTGGAATACATGTTTATATTTAGTTATTCTGACATGGTCACCGACATGAAACATAGGTAGTATAGTTTTTGATGATTTTTCAGATTTTTCATATAAATTACTCCAAACTGTCATTATATTATTAGAATTAACATCTGAAGGACACATTTTAATACTAGAATGGAAACTATGATTGTAAGAGTGTATCAAATTCTGCAAAATATCAATATATTTATGTGTATTCTTGTGTGTAAAATAGCGCCACATCTTCATTTTTAGCGTTCTTTGAAATCTTTCTACAATGCTTGCTTTGATGTCTGGATTATTTGTCGTATAGTAATTTATGTCTTTTGTTTTAAAGTATCTTTGAACATCTTTCGATACAAATTCAGTGCCTTTATCAGATTGAATGTGAGTGGGTGTAGTATTAGCTTCATTAAATATACTGTCGAAACACTTTTTTACGGTTTCTGAATTTTTCTTTTTCAAGGGTCTAGCATATGCATATTTACTAAAAACATCAATAACACAAAGAATGTAGTTGAAACCTTTATTATCTTTAGAATAAGTCCGCATGTCGCTTAAGTCAGCTTGCCAAAGTTCATTGAGATTAGAGAGAACGTATTTGTTCCGAGGGAATTTTCTATGTACTGGTTTGTGGAGTGTATACGTAGATTGGGATTGCAACCAGTTTTTAACTTCTTCCTTTTTCATTTTACCTTTCATAGCTTTTGATAATTTGTCGATATTGCTATATCCAGCTGGGTGTGATACATCATAATAAATTTGATCTATTTCTAATAAGGGGTCCATTTTTCCCAATCAATCTTTTTCTTAATTTTATTTGCGTGTTTATCTTCGCTCGTTGGCGTCAAATATACCTCTGTGTTTTGTGGCGGTTGTTCTTCGATGGCGTTTTGAAGTCGAGCTATGTACTCACGTCTTTTTGGATTGCCAATATATGTTAAAGGTACTTTTAAATCCTTTAACGCTTTAGCAAATTTTTCCCAACCAGGTGGGTCGTTGTTTTTTAATGGTCGCAGTGTATCGCTTACTAAATCGATAATGTTACTGTTAGGAATCACTTCATTATCTACAATCACTGTGCCAGCATCATTCCAATAAATTTTCTTTTTATTTAGTGACACCGAATTCAATAACAACTCACCTTTTTTTACATATGTTTTTGGTATTAAATTTAAAATTTGTTTTGTTGAGTAGGAAGGTTTTTTTTCGAGTGTAAAACTTTCTTGTTGCTTCTCTTCATCACTCAGTGTCTGACTGACAACTACATCTTTATTCTTGATATCATTATTTATATTAAAAAATTTCCAGCTTTCAGATGTGGGTTTAATGTTATCGTCATTTGAAGTTATTATAGGGAGTTCAATGGGACGACGATCTTCTTCCATAAAGTGAAGATATCTTTGTAAAATTTGTAAGTATAATTTACACTTTTTTCGATCATCCATATTACTGTCGAGTATTTTTTCCATTTCACTATCTAAACGAGAGGTAGGATTTTCATTTCTTTTTTGATTTAACTTATCTATTAAGCTTGGATCAACTAACAGCATTTTTTTGGCGTGTTCCATTTTTAAACTAGTCCACTTATCAATCCACTCAAAATAGAACCCAATATAATCGGAAGAAATGCACCACCTTTTTGAACTATAATATTCTTTCTTATTTTATTTGTACTTTTACGTACCAATTTTCGTAGTAGATTTTTATACTTTTTTAGTTTACTCTTTGGTTTTTCTTCAAGTTTTATATTTCCTTGTAAAACGTTATGAATACATTCACATATAAAATTAATTTCGTTTTCGTTACAGACTTTTAAAAGAGCTTGTTGATGTTTTGGTTTAAGTTTATAAAGAGCATTTAATAAGTGTTCATGCGTCTTTAAGCGTCGATCCATCATTTGTAAATGACGGGTATTGGTTGGTTCTTGACATATTTAAACTCTTTTGTGGGAATGTACACTGTAGAATGACCATCAGATGGAAATATCTTTGATTTAATTCGACACATGTCAAAAGTGTCTTGTTTTAGATCTATCATCAAATAGCCATGTGCTTCTTTTGTAGCATCTCTGTAAGCATCTTCTATGAATTTGCTATTTTCTGGTGATACTTGTCGTGCTAAGTAACGTATTTGAGTTTTATCACGTGGGTTTTTAAAATAAATTATGTAGTTTGAATTCAAAGAAATGTCTCTTTGTCCTTTACCTTGATGAAATAAATTTTGAGTAATGTAAAATACACTCAAGTTCCTATGATGACTACCTTTGGTAAATATGTCAACAATGCGACCATCAGATTCCCTCATGAGATCATCGATAATAATAAGGTTAGCTTCCTTTCCATCAAACATATGCAAATCTGGTATACCCTGATAATAGTTTACATTTGGTAAATTATATAAAGGCTGCATTTCATCAAAACACCAAGTAATTTGATGAAAATTTGTGTTGCACACCTCATTAATATGTTTAATAAAGTTTGTTACAAAATTAGACTTTCCACATCCACTTGGACCTGCAACTATGGCAGTAAAAGGATGATAAAAATGAAACATTTTTAAATGCACGTGTGATCTCGAAAAGCGTTTCGGAATGAATAAAACTAGAAGTTACGATTGAATGTATTATATTTGATTTTGTTTTATATACAAAGATTACATACACAAATACTTTGAAAAATGATCACATACAGTTCATAGCTGTTTTGAAAAATATTACAGTAAGAAAATTATTATAAAATAAAGTTAAATCAGGTATAACAAATAACTAACTACATACATTAAAATTTACATCTAATTTTTCATGATATTATATAAAACAGTTGTCATAGTAAAAAAATAAAAAAAAAGATAGTACATAATAAAGACAGAACTTTAAGTTATTAAAAACCACAATTAAAACACACACACACATTAACATACATATTTTCGTTGTACAGAAATCGTTGATAAAATCAAATGTCCTTTATTTTATAATGACCCCATGCAAGAGTATCTGTTGAATTTTCTATTAAATAACGTTTTGTGTCATTGTGTGATAAAGATATTTTATTAATTTTTTGTGTATATATAGCATGTTTAATTGATTTAAATCTTATCATTTCACTGTATTGCGTTTTCTTTTCATATAAACATGATTTATAATCGGTAAGACAAAATTTTTTTGTTACACTTTTGTTAATCCCTTTTGCTTTACATATACATTTATTCTGCACATCCATTGCATACATTTTAGAGCGAAGACCTACAAACTCTTTAAGAATTTTACCGTTATTTTCGTCTTTAAAAAAACCTAACCGTTTTTTATTCAATAATGGTAAACCATATTGATTATTTGGTGGATAGTCGGACGTATCAAAGTAGTTGACTAAATCAAGTTTTATATCAGCATAATAATTTTGCGTAAATATTTGATATATTAAGCTATCGGTATCAGTATATAGTAACTTAATATTATCTTGATATTTCATTTTCATATAATCGTAATGGAAATCGTATAGTAATGTTTTAGATATATCTAAAATACAAAAACCGAGGTAAATTGGTTTATTATATAAAACGTTAGTTTTATTTAATTGTATTGCAACTAAGCTCTCTGAGAATATAGATAAACTATGGAATTCTGGTCTTGCTATCAAAGATTGAGCACCTTGAGTTTTGCCACGATTTAACCAATGATTAATTAATTTGACATTAACTCGTTTTCTTACATTTTCCATTGTTTTACCAAAAACAGAATTATTCATAAGTTTAAAAAAATCTTTCTCAAAATCTGAAGTGGCTAATGAACGCATATGAGTATTCAAGTCTATGTAACTTTTCAACCACGCGGATTGTTCAAATTTTAAAATTCTATGTACTTTAACCAATCGGAGACCATTTTTTAAACATTGCTTAAGGTTTCTATAATGAATGACGTAATTTTTTTTATTTTTTAAATTTGGGATCAGTTTCCTGTCTTTGCTGTTTCCTAAACATACGTTTTCTGGACAAAATGGAAAATCTGAATGAAAATCATGTAAATTTTTTGAATATTCTAAATCTACTTCCAAAATTAAACCATGTTTGGCATCATCGGCTATATTAAAATCTGTATTTATATCGACCCATTCAAATTTGCCTGTTGGGAGACATTGGGACATAGCCCAACCATAAAGGTTATTTGCGTCTAAGTACATCAAAAATGAAGATGGTTTATCTGAATCGTATTCCGACATAAACATGTTATTTGCCACTGCATGTCTATTGCTGCATTGTGATATACCCCCCCGAATATTATTCGCTATAAACGTAACCTTGTCGATATCTGTTAAAAGTTCTAAATTTATTTTGGTAAAATTTAACATAGCATCCCAACTTAAACCAGGTGCTGTATAATAGTGGGCAGGATCTAAACCGTAGGGTCATTCGGGGCAACAGCACGCAGTGGGTAAAAGTTCGCATGGTCAATATCTCGGAACCTATTGAGGGGGCTCAGACACTTTTTTGGCTAGATCAGGGGCGCGTCATGGAAGATGTCAGAACCACAAGCTATTTTACCAAGCCTCACTTGTTTAGCGAAAAAGGGTGATCAACGTGATTTTGTTGATTAGTTACCAACATTTTGTGCTGGGAAAAAAGTGTATGGCTAGACGGTGCATCAGTTTACAAAAGTCCGTTAATTATATTAAGTTTACATGATTATTATAGTATTTATTTTAGTCATTAATTCTGTCCTAAAAAATAAATGCGTCTCAACTAACGTGTGATTGTTTAAAATTTTCCCTGTTTGGGTAAGAGTACGACGTTAAAAGTACGCACCCTGTTATAACTTCATTACAATGATCGCACGGTTTTTTCTTCTTTAAGCTGCAATTAAGTCGAATATTATTTGTAAAGATTTTTAGACCTTATACAGAAAAAAAATATTTTCATTTAACACTCTGCGTACTTGTACCCACATAACGGGTTAATAGTACGAATTTCTCCCGATGCACTTAAACATGTATTGCAAAAAAAACAATGAGGCAATGTACAAAAACTCATTAAATAATGAAAGTAGAATAAATTTACTTTACATAGAGTGTTAAAACGTTTTTCAAGACACTATATTTTTGACTGTGTAGACGATAGAAAAAAAAGTGCGTACTTTTAGGCCGAATGACCCTATGTTTTAAGACAGACATCCCTAAAGTTTTCAAATATATCTGCTAACAACAATACATCTGTTTTTAAATACAGGTCTGAATATTCACCCATGTTTTTACAATTAAAATGATTCCACACGTCTTGAGCATGATGGTATTCACTTTCTGTAATGTGACTATCATTTAAAGTACTATAAAATTGATCGCGAGTGGGAAGAGAAGTTATTTTTAAAGAATCAAATGTCGTCATGTATTCGTATGGATAAACACCTTTTCTTATTAAACGTTTAAAATCTTCTTCACATGGATATTTTAATTTGAGTTCACGAAATTGTTCAAGTAATAAGTTCTGAGCTAATTTGTTAAGGCTACTTGACATAAATTTAAAAGAATCAAGAAACCGTAATTTTATAACTCTGTTATTGATTTGTAAAACTTTAGAAAAAGAAATATATTTTTCCTTGTTCTCAGGAATAAGTTCAATGTCACCTTTCTCGAAATCAAGACCATGCACTATGAAATGAGCGTCATAATTACTTAAATTATGTAAAAACACTGGCACAAAATTAGGAGCGTTGTATTTCTGAGAGCATACTCTATGAGCTACACCTTCATATGCACCAGTATGCCAATTATAAGATATTGTTCTATCCACGTTTAATTTAGTAGCACAAATGTAACAAGACTCACTTTGATTGATATTTATTTTATTTTCTTCAGTTAACGGTAATGGTGATTTGACAAAAGAATTCTTTTTACAAATATTTTCTAAATCTGCGTAAATGAATTGCATAAATTTTAGCGCACAATCTTGCCCTGTATAAGACCTATATACTGAAAGATTATCATCATAAGAACATTTAACATAATACCCAAAACTATACGTTTCATGTTTTTGAATATTAACAGTTGATGATTGATTTGGATTGTTAGAACAACTCTCTATTGGTTTTAAAAATGCTTCAAAGTCAGCATACACAACGAATGGAACTCTTAATTTACGTTCATAGTTGTTAAATGAAATGTGGTTTGATGGTATTAATTCATTAAACCAGTTTCTTTTTCTATCGTTTTCCGATGGTAAATTTGTGCACACATTGAAACAGTCATTTTCTTGGTGTCGTTTTAAATTATCTAATGACGTGAAATTTAATAAACACCCATCACAAATATGAACTGCATGTTCAGAAGTCGATAACTGTTTAGATAATAATCTCGAGAGGTTTTTAATACAACAGAAATGACCTTTAGAACCTTGAGATATATACAATAAGTTTAAGTGAGTAGTTTTACGGTGTTTCGTAAAGTGTAATGGACCCACAACTTTATTTGATTTGCTTATTGAATCATATTGTAATCCAAAAACATTAATACTTATACTATTTAATTTTTCAAACTTATGGATGTCATTAATTTTTATAGGAAACGATAGGTTATCAAATTTTAGTTTGTTTTTGTGTATTATATAAGATGATACCCTATTGGAACTATGAGTAGCTGGAAATAATCCTGACAAAACTGCCCAACGAAAGCATTCGTGATCGTTATTTTGAACATTGATTACAGCTTTCTTATGTTTTATATCTAACGGTAGGTCTATGTATGAAGATCCACGCAATGGGTTAAATTTGTTGACATTCATATCCAAGTGATTTATTTTTACTAAACTCCATCCACTACCTTTTTTTTGGAAATTGGTCATTTTGTTTGTTATTTCGGTAATTATAGATGAGAAAATAATATCTTTGTCATCACCTTGACAAACAAGATAGTTTGAAATTTGAAAATCAAAAACATTGTGTAGATTTTTTGTTTCTTGTGTGAAATCCGCATTGAGAATAAAATTAACTTTTACAACAGAATATTCTAAGATAGATCGTTCTAGTAATGTATAAATTATTTTTTTAATATTTTGTAAAAATAATTCAGGTGATTCAAGCTGTGTATCAGAAACTAAATTAGATTTCACTCGATATGTAATAATTCTATTACCGAAAGCACTATCAATGAATTGAACATTAGGTAGATTATTATCTCGTCTAATTAAATTATTTTTATGTTTATTGCTCTTATAGTGACTGGTCATATATTTTTTTGATACATATATGTGACACTCAGGACATTCAATTTTATCATTATGCTGTTCTGTACTTACATTTAAAATGTTATCCAGCGACGATGTAGATGTCGAAGGAGCTTCAAGATGAATATTTTTTCTTCTCTTTAATGGATCCTCTTCAAACAATTCAGTTGGCGCTAATCTTTTCCTGCTGCCTTCTCCATTCTGCATAGATCTGATGGATAAGAAAACTGTTAAAAAAATGTTATCTCACGAAATAAATATGCTACTATGTTTCTATTATTTAAATAGATACTAACATTATTTGTTATTTACACTGCAAACAATATGCTTTCATTGATAATACACCATCAATATCATCCTCATCGGAATGAGTTTGTTTTGAGATTTTATGTCCACTACATGGTGTATAATAAGGAGAAATATCAGGATCTCCCAACATTGATTCTGGCAAAACATTTAATATATACCAAAACCGTATGAAACGATGATATTTATGTAAAATTATCTTTTTATCGAAACTTGCAATCTCACTCTGAGATAAACTAGAAATATCAAGTGAGTGGTACATTTTGGTTGCACTTCAATGTTAAAAATATAAACGGAAGAAACAAGTTGAATGATTGTGCAAGATGTTCGAACCATTATAAATACTTTAAGTGTATCCCCTCTTCATGGATTCCCAAAACATGTTGCAACTAGTCTTAAAATAATAAAAAATGTTTTACTCACGTTTCAACTTGTCTTTGTTCCATTTTATCACAGAGCTCGTACAGTTCTTTGTCGTATTGCGATGACATCAGATCCATTGATTCGATGTTTTCGAGTGACGACGAGTTCCATGTTGTATAAATCACAGCTTGTATCCATGGTAAGGAATGTCTCAGTATTTTTAAAAGTTATTTCAACGCTTATATACTACCCAAAACAATGTAATTACATTCTAAGCTATCCACTTTTTTCCAAACAATTTATGAATGTTCCCAATAACTTTACCATCGTAAGCATGAGCATGAAAAAACACTAAAAAGACTTATAACTATTTACAATAATACTTAGCAATAACACAATTCACAAAGAGTTCTAGAATCAAAAACAAATTAATCTATTAAGTATGTAACTTAAAAGAGTACAAAGTTTAAATACAATACAATGTAAGTTAAATTTAAACAGGTAGATTCTTAAGTACAGTTAATACAATAATAGTTTCTTATTTCAATAATAGTAGTACAAAGCATATGATTAAAGTTATGATATTAAAACATTGACACGCACTGGCACTTTTGTTCATTTGTCTGTGTCTATAAAATATTTCACACAATCGTCCTTACTAGCCAACTGTTTAGTTATATTATATATAGTGTCCTTGACACTTTGCAAGTTCTTATCACTGTCGTTTTCCGCGTAATATTTAACTCGCACATCAGCGTGTTTCCAATGTTCCGTCGGTGCGATGTTTTTTATTTTATTCACTTCATACACCTCAATTTTTATGAGATGTGATGCAGAACTGTTGTCATCGCTGTTTGATCGGATGTATGAAACACCACCGCTCGTCGATCGACCAACACTGGATGACTTTCTTGTTGTTGTCTTCTTCTTTTTTGGTTTTTCGAAAAACTCATCAATGCTGTTGCATTCGATCGGTCTTTTATTTGCTATTATCGCTTTTTTTACTTTAAAGGCGAGTGTACCTTCTTCATCACTAGGTTCGTCGATTTCTTCAGCATAATAGTAGTTTTTGAAAGTATTTTCAGAAAACTGTAACAAAATGAAATGAAACTGTTTTAATTATCGGTTAAGTAAGTACTGTATGATAAATACTTATAGGTATGCGAAGTATACATGTACACATTAGTAACAATGATAAATTAATAAGACATCAAAGATAGCTAAAATGTATTAACCTGGTGGACAACACATGGCATAAACAATTAATGAAACATCTGGTTACAACACTTTTAGATCAAAGTATATAAAGGTACTTACATTCATTTTTATAACACTTTCACTATTTAACTATTTCACAATTTTACTATCACTTCACTGTTACAAACAACTGGAGATCACACTTCGAGCAGAGCACAGAGTGGAATACGATACCATGTGATTTTGAGTCGGTCTTTTATATGGAGAGGGAGTATTGTTTCCTTGCAGACAAGATCCAACATGTTTCGACTTTCACCTTAAATGTTCCGTTGAATACGTAATATCAGGTAATGTGAATAATGGGAACCGTAATTATTATGACAATGAGAAGACCCAAAGGGTTTTACCTAGAATTTGAGAAAGGTATGGTGTATTGTAACGATTGCTTTATCTATAATAAACAATGCCCGTAATGCGTAAAGGGTGACTATTAAGTAATTTTAAACGGCTTTTAAGTAGAAACACGAGTTAATAGAAATACGAGACAAAGACCTTTGCATCCTTCAAATAAAAAAGGGTCGCCGATAGAAAGTAGAAAGTCTAAAACACAACGAAACAGGGAAAATGTTGCTTTATCTATCATAAACAATGCTCGTAATGCGTAAAGGGCAACTATTAAGTAATTTTAAACGGCTTTTGCATAGAAACACGAGTTAATAGAAATACGCGACAAAGACCTTTGCATCCTTCAAATAAAAAAAGGATCGCCGCTAGAAAGTAGAAAGTTAAAAGCACAACGAACAGGGAAAAGGTACAAGCTTAAGGGAACCGTAGACCATGAACAAATTCGTGGTTCATACCTACCTCGCGGGTGATATGAAATGGATTCCGCGGACGATATAAATTTTATTCGCGGGTGTTATCAAAATAATCCACGGTCGATATCAAATTAATCCGCGGTAGGTATCAAGTTAATCCGCGGTAGGTATCAAATTAATCCGCGGTAGGTATCAAGTTAATCCGCGGTAGGTATCAAGTTAATCCGCGGTAGGTATCAAATTAATCCGCGGTAGGTATCAAATTAATCCGCGGTAGGTATCAAATTAATTCGCGGTAGGTATTAAAGTAATCCGCGGATTAATTCGCGGGTGCCGCGGGCCGAATCTGGAGCAATCGAAAACGTCGGCGAACAGCCGCCGGAGCGCCGCGGACCGGCCGTCGAACCTGCTCCAGTATCGGTGAATCCCTTACTACTGGTATTTATATAGAGCATAGATAATAAAATCGAATGAATTAATTAAATTTGAATTTCAGTTAGGTCTCTCGTGTCTTGTTTACGTTTGTATAATGTTATAGTTTCACTACTCTACTGCTGAGTAAAGGCAGTTTATTGTAAACCCATCGCAAGGGTTTTGTGAGGTTTTTTTCTATACAAAAAACGCTATATTCATTATTTGCGCGCGGCTCCGCCCGCGTGGAAAAGTTTTTCCGGGATAAAAAGTAGCCTATAGCACTCAGGAGTAATGTAGCTTCCTATTTGTGAAAGAATTTTCAAAATCGGTCCAGTAGTTCCTGAGATTATCGCGTTCAAACAAACAAACTATAATATTAGTGTAGATACTTATTATGTACTAGCATTGCGCGCGGCTCCGCCCGCGTGGAAAAGTTTTTCCGGGATAAAAAGTAGCCTATAGCACTCAGGAGTAATGTAGCTTCCTATTAGTGAAAGAATTTTCAAAATCGGTCCAGTAGTTCCTGAGATTAGCGCGTGTTAACAAACAAACAAACTCTTCAGCTTTATATATTAAGTATAGATTGAACATGCTGCATTTTTTTTGTAATAGATTATTATAATTTGTGAGACTCATACCTACCTCAACTGTATTATTTAAACTTATAACAATTTGTAATTAATGCTAAATTCCGAATAGGTCACAGAGATAGGAACCAGTTTTTATTATATTTAATTTCGATTACCAATTTAAATTTTCATTTAAATTTCAAATTCGCGTTACTTCTACCGTCTAGATCAGTTAGTGTATAAAACCGCAATTAAGTCTATTTATGTCACGGACTAAAATGTTCAAATATTTTTTTTATATAAGCTTCGTTTGCTAAGTATGTATATATTTTCGAACAGATTTTTTAAAAAAATATGTTTATATAATTTAATTTTCTTTTGGTATCTTTTTCTGATTGAAAAGACATAGCTTGAAAAAAATATTATTTGATACGTATTTCCTTTCTTGAGTATCTCTTCTTCGTCGTTTCCTTCATGACTGAAGGTCGTGCCCGCTTTGGTAAGCCTTGGTGGTGGCGCTGACAAGCTGCTTCCACTCCACCCTGTCTTGTGCCTGTCTTGTGTTCTTGAGTATAATATAGATAAAATGCCATCAAAACCTGAAAATCGTCGCGTCGTGCGTAACTTTCCGTTGCGTGTACCCAGGAAAGGTCAGGGCCGGCTAAGGCATAGCAATCTCATCGGCTTTACCGTCTGCTCACACGGACTTTATATCTTTGCTTTGTACTATCAGAGCTGTTTGCACGCCAATTTGGGTTCCTATGGAATCTCATTATGAAACTTCTATAATGATTATCGTGGTTTTATTATTTTATTATGATTGCGAATGACTTATCGATAATGACTTCTTATATTTACGCGAATGTTAGACATTGAAATAAAACTATTTTGCGGATTTTATCGCGGTTTTTTTAATTATTATTTTCTCCCGACGTTTCGAAGGCTTTGCAGCACTTCGTGGTCACGGGGCGGACTGAGGTGTTGGTGGTCCGAAAAGTTAATGTTACAATATCTACCTTCATTTTTTAATTATACATTTTTAAAAATTAGTTGTTAATGACGGTCCGATCTACGCAGAAAGAGCTCACAGTGTCTTGAGGTCTGGCAGTTGGTATTTTGGGGTCCGATTTAATAAGATGTATAACTGGATCCCAGGCTTGTGCAAGCTTCCAACCATCTTCTCTATTGAAATTTGGATGTTTTTCATCAATCATCATATCATCATCCTAGGTAGGAATCGGTGTTCTTTGGCAAGGATTTGTGGTTTGTCAAATCTAAGGTAATGCTTGGAGCCTTGTTCTGAATGTTCAGCAACTGCAGACTTCGTAGAGCGTCGGTGTTTCACGTCAGCTATATGTTCTTTTACGCGGGTCCCTACGTTTCTTTTTGTTTGGCCGATATAAGAGGTCGGTCTCACCAAGGTTTTACAAACGGTACGTAGATGATACTTTCACAATTTTACCATCTGATAAAGTAACTGCATTTTTAAATCACCTTAACTCCATTAACAACAAAATCCAATTTACTATGGAGTTAGAACACAATAAATCTCTTGCCTTCTTAGACGTTTTAGTCATCCGTAATCCTGATCAGTCTTTAAGCCACACTGTGTATCGAAAAAAGACCCATACAGATAAATACCTGAACGGTGAATCTCATCACCATCCAAAACAGTTAGCTACCGTGGGCAAATCTTTGTTTCAGAGAGCACAAGGAATCTGTGACGAGAAACACCTGGGCGCTGAGCTGCAACATGTCAAGCAAGTACTGCGCGACAACAAGCTCCAAATTCCACGCCGCCGTCACAGAAACCGAGTGAAACCAGCCACAGTCGAACGTGTCCCGGTTGTATTACCATATGTAAGAGGAGTCACCGACAAGATTGGCTACATCCTGAAGCGTGCTTCAATCAAAACTTATTTCAAGCCGCCTAAAAAGATTAGTCAATTTTTACCACCTGTCAAGTGCCATATACCTCTACAAGAACCAGGCGTATACAAGATTGATTGTGACTGTGGCCTCTCTTATATCGGCCAAACAAAAAGAAACGTAGGGACCCGCGTAAAAGAACATATAGCTGACGTGAAACACCGACGCTCTACGAAGTCTGCAGTTGCTGAACATTCAGAACAAGGCTCCAAGCATTACCTTAGATTTGACAAACCACAAATCCTTGCCAAAGAACACCGATTCCTACCTAGGATGATGATATGATGATTGATGAAAAACATCCAAATTTCAATAGAGAAGATGGTTGGAAGCTTGCACAAGCCTGGGATCCAGTTATACATCTTATTAAATCGGACCCCAAAATACCAACTGCCAGACCTCAAGACACTGTGAGCTCTTTCTGCGTAGATCGGACCGTCATTAACAACTAATTTTTAAAAATGTATAATTAAAAAATGAAGGTAGATATTGTAACATTAACTTTTCGGACCACCAACACCTCAGTCCGCCCCGTGACCACGAAGTGCTGCAAAGCCTTCGAAACGTCGGGAGAAAATAATAATTAAAAAAACCGCGATAAAATCCGCAAAATAGTTTTATTTCAATGACTTATCGATAGTTTGAAAGTGTTTTCTGAAAGTATTGTATTATAATATACTTAAGTAAAAAAACATAAATAAAATATTACTTCGGCTAAATTAATAGACGGTCTTGATCGATATGTTGGGATCGCTTGCGGAAATGGACCAATCAGTTTTATTGTAAACTAGCTGTTGCTCGCGGCTCCGCCCGCGTGAATGAGTTTTTCTGAGATAAAAGTCCCGCTTTATATTTTCCCGGATAAAAAGTAGCCTAAGTTACTCCTTATTACATCAGCTACCTACCAATAAAAGTCCCGTCAAAATCGGTCCAGCCATTTCAGAGATTAGCCGGAACAAACAGATAGACAGACAGACAGAAAGACAGACAAAAATTGTAAAAAATGTTATTTTGGTGTATGTACCGTATATATATTATTCATATACATGTAGTAAAAAACGGTTATTTCAATATTACAAACAGACACTCCAATTTTATTTATATGTATAGATTGTAACCATGGATGTGTTGTACCGTGTACGTAGGACATAAAAAATCCATGGTTGTAATGCTTATATATTATAATTTCTTTGAATTAGCTTATTTCCAAGATCGATCTTGAGAACTATCGGAAAATGTTTAATTTCATTCATAGATTTTAAAAATAGTTAACAATAAAGTTTTTGTTAATAATTTCACATTAGCTGCATTTCGCGAGGACTTCACGATTTCTATACCAAGAGTGGCACATCACACTTATAAGGAACCCCTTGGAGGTTATAACCCTTACGCATAAATAATCAAATTATTTGTCATTGGAGCAACACTATCCGACCGCATCGACCGCATACCAATACGCGTATTGTATAATATTGTGGCCTTTTTAATCTATTTATAACTATTGCGAGAATAAATGGTTTAAATGACCGAACTGATGAGTCAATTAGCTCATTATTGGATGGGGTGAGCTGTAATTGCCGTCTGTATAAATCGTAACAACAGTGCCCTTTGTCTCTTAGGGATGACTAATAAAATAAAATACATAAACCAAGATTTGAGTTTCATAAACATTGATTTCTAAACTCGGAGACCGGAGTGGAGGTTGCTGTAGCAATTTGCGTGGCGAAAATTACAATCGCATTTACAACGGGGAGTGCTCTGAAGAATGGTTCGGACTTATCCCTGCTGCTGAGTTCCATCATCGTACAACGCGGCAAAACTCCAAATTCCATCCACATCACCTTGGAGGTTGGCAATCCACCACAGTACGCTTCAGCCGACATTTTTTACCACGTACTACAAAACTATGGCACAAATTGCCGCCAGCAGCATTTCCGGACAGATACGACCTGGCGTATTTAATAAAAAATGAGCGTATTCCCACCTAAAAGGCCGGCAATGCATCTCTATGTCCACTGGTATTGCAGATGTCCAAGGGCAGCGGTGATCACTTACCATCAGGTGAACCGTTTGCTCGTTTGCTACCTATACCATAAAAAAAAAGAAAATAAAAAACCAGCAGAAAATATCTATTTCAGTAGTGGTTATTGATTTCTATTTAAAGTTTTTTCTTTGAACTGAGTTCACTATTAAACCTTTTTTCCAACTACAACCCCCCTCTCCTCCATTACTGAACGTTAACACTGCGTCCTCGTATACGTAGGTATCGATACTATCAAGAGAACTACTTCTCTCAAAAAATAAAATTGAAATTTGTCCCGTAGAGTGCATGCAGAATTTTTGATGATAATGATCGCTTAAATAGTATTTGCATAAAGAAAACTGGGTCAGGGCTTTGTGTCATACGTATTATTATAACTGAATAGCCTTTGTCAGCAGTATCAACGTACTTTTTAGATATAAGCTGTCGTATTTTTGTCCAAAGTTTAAGTATTTATTTACACTTTGTAGAAATGTAAAAGTACAGGCGGACTTAATGCCTAAGGACATTTTCTCCTAATCGCCCTTAAGGTAGTGTAGAGAGACGGAGGCAGGTGTATAATGTATATTATAAATCATGAAAATATAAAAAATATGAGAATAAATATACAATGATAATTATTTAACAGTAATAACAACAAACAAGTAATCATTTAGCGAATTATCATTTAAATAGCTAAGGTAGCCTTGTTGAGATTGCAAATAGAATTACGAACTTTATTCTTCATTCAGTAATATCATTTAGAATGTCTAATATATATAGTACAGAGATACAACTAACATCCTGTTTAAATCCGGTTTCATACAGGCCCGCATAATAGAGTACTTTACTACTTTTATTTAAACACAAAAATGTATGTCATCCAAAATCTAACGGAAAAATAATTTTCAAATCCACGCAGTAATAAATAAGATATCAAGCTTTGAACTTTAGTAGAATGGGAATCTGTCAAAACAGTTATAGCAAACTGTGGCGTCACTCAGTGTCACCGGCTTTGATTAATTATATACCTAGATAGACACTGAACGTTTCAAACGCGTCGAAAAAAATAGAGGCCAACGGTTGTCCACTAAATGAGTTCGAGTGAATTATTTTTTGTTGTTTTTCATGGATATAATTTTCTCCCCATTTTAATAGAAACCATGTAATAACTGCTATCATTATGCGCGCACACAAGGATACGCAGAATGATGCAGCGATAGCGTATGACAAAGCTGTCACGCATACTAGCTTAAGAAAAGTTGGCCTGTTTGTTTTAGTTTCATTGCAGCGCGTCACTCTATCTAGGTTTATAATTTATCAAAGGTCACCGGCTATAATGCTGCGTGCGTGAGAAAGAGATAGTGTGATAATCCCACCACACCCCTACTTTTGCTCACAAAAAGTTTTCAAATATGAACAACTGATTTATTATTCAAACAATTTTGGTGCTGATTTCACAAAATAATTTCCTTTTCTTTTCTGTTATGCATAAAATAATGTACAAAAAAGGAAACTACCCTATTGTGTCAATAGAAGAAGGACAGTCATCTCTTGCCAATCAATACTCTATTAATCAATCTGTATTTGGACACCACTCCACATATCAGTGCAGTAGAGTCACTTTGCTGAGTCTTTAAAATTCAATTATGCATTTCGTCGGGGATAGTGCAAAACCGCGTAACTAGCACGGGTAAATATCGCGTAAGTGACGAAAAAGTTTAATTGAAATTTATACTTACGACACTAAACTTATGTTTGATGTAAATATTTTATGTTTGATAATACTATATTATAATTATTTTTTTTGCATTGAATGACGAGACGAGCATGCCGTTCGCCTGATGGTAAGCGATACGACCACCCATAAACAGTAGTAACACCATCCAGCACCTTGACTTACAAAGGACAGTGTGGCATTCCACTGCGCTCGTCATCCTGAGACATAAGATGTTAAGTCTCATTATGTCCAGTAGTTATACTGGCTACAATGTCCTTCAAACCAAAACACAACAGTGCATGCACACTGTTGCTTGGCGGTAGAAATAGACATTGCGGTGGTACCCAACCAGACGGCCTCTTACATAATGAGAGACCTACCACCACTTCTTTCACTTACGCGGTATTTACCAATGTTAGTTACGCGGTATTGCACTATCCCCGACGATTTGGTCTCATTCAGGGATACTAATATAATCTTCGGTAATTGTTCTCAGTCTGATGTATCATCTAAAGATAGAGAAGTGTCGTACGACCAGCTGAAACAATGGTGCGAGGACAACAAAATAGCCACATACATAGAGACGTCGGCGAAGAACGATAACAATGTCGTCGAAGCGTTCTCCATGGCCGTCCAGAGGTAACTATTTCAATATAAATTGATTTGCATACTAAAAGGTGAGAGATGTCGCAGAATTAGATAAAATTATAATCAACAAGCTTTTGCACGCGGCTTCGCCCGTAAGATTATCCGGGATAAAAGTCCCGTCAATTATGGTTCCATGATGCGAATAGCATTTCGACGCGATTGCACACTGGTAGTTCCCAAAATAAGATGAAAAAAGTCATTACAATAAGCTTCTGGTTTCATAGATGGAAAATGTAATATTGTACTGAAATATCTGCCGTGCGTCACGATATATTCAAAATTCAAATTCAAATCATTTATTAAGTAATTAGGCCCCTAAGGGCACTTTTACACGTCATTTTTTACAATGTTTTTTATCGTCTAAAAGATTCTACCAGTGCTTCGGAAAAGGCCACTGACCTGAGAAGAAGCACCAAGAAACTCAGCGTAGGTCTTTTATTGTTATATATTTCTTTTTTTTATATATATACATTTTACACATTGCAAGTAACAATATAAATTCAATTTCAAAGATGGATATTAAATAATATACAAAATATAATATTGTCTTCGTACGTGGTTAATTGTCATAGATTACCAAATCTGCATTACGTGGAGGTTAGTCGCCTACGTGTCTTTATTCTAATCATTGCTGTTCATCCTTTATGATTGTTATAATTCGCTCCAAAATTATTGGTTTCACAGTATTCTAAACCCTTCCACGCCACATAAACCTTTCACTGAATAAAACCGGGCTAAATCAGTATGTAATTAATAATTAATTACACGTTATAGGCGGTAAAAATAATTTTCTTGATAAAGCTTGGTGTCATAAATCAATATTCGATCAAGTTCTTGTCATAATTTGTATTCATTAATGTAGCTTGACAACATGAGGTCTTACTTAATAATCTTATTCATTTAAGTGCTAAAGTTTGTAAAGATGTTGGAAATAAACGCTGAAACTATTAAACGCATTTGGATAAAATTTGGCACACCAATAGACCATGTCACACACACACTCACGCCTTTTATCCCCGAAGGGGTAGGCAGAGGCGCAACTAAATACACCCACTTTTCGCCGTGCTTATTCCGTCCCATGATGTGATAGGGGGCGAGCCTATCGCCATATCGGGCACAAATTGCAGTCTCCGAGCTGGTACTGAATAGAAAAACCTAATATCACTTTACCCGACCCGGGGTTCGAACCTGAGACCTCAGCATTGCAGTCGTACCGTAATACAACTACGCCACCGAGGCAGTCATGGATCGATATATTGGCTACTTGTATCCTGCATAAGTAAACAGCGGATTTTGTTTCGGAAAACGTCTTCGGCGCAGACGGAGCCACGAGCAACACTTAGTATCGGAATATTTTTCACGTGCCGCAAGAATGACATAACAAACTGTCCGCATTGGTTTCCGACAGGTTTGCTTACGTAATTTGACATTGCATACGCCCTCGCTTTAGATTTTTGCTCTTGTAAACATTTCCATACATATATAAACAAATATTGCTTAGGTAGCTAGTGAAAGGCTGGAAGGTTAGCTAGGTTAGGGCCTGTAGTGACCTCACTGGTGAGGATTGCGACGCGTTCCTCCCATTATTTTATTTATTATAAAAATGATTCATCTTTTTTTTTATCTTCTCTTTCCTGCCAGCCCGAGCTTGGCTTCTTTATTTATTTTTCATTGATTTTACTCCCTATAAAAATGTCTGTAGTTATATAAGTGACTTTTTTGTAATAATTATTATTATTAATTTAATGTATCTTGATTTATCATGAGTGCAACTATGTTCGCCTACGTGATGAATAAACTATTTTTTTTTTAATTTATTACCTACGCTGTAGTTTATTACTTGTTACTGTGGTGTCATACCCTCAATTTATGAGTTAAAGAGCGAGAGGCAACATGACGTAGACAACAAATACACCTATGCGTTGCCAACCCTACTTTCGTTCAATACTTATGAGAAAACGAAAGATTTACCAAACCGACAATTTCTACTATAATATCCACTAATTTGATTTGAAAGACCTATATTTAACTTATAAGTCCTAAATTAATTGAAATTGCCCTACAGCTGTCTTTTTGCGGTTAAGTGAGTCATTTTCAGACGCCAAGTTAAGGTTTTTCTTTAACCTCCGTTTTGGACCGCATTGCGGTTGTTGGTAAAGAAATCAATCGTCATAGAAATATTATCAATCGGTTATAGGAAGACACAAGATTGAAGTTTGGTTATGTTTTCTTGAACTACTGACTTGATTCTTTCCTTTGACCTTGGTGATTTAAAGTTTACGATTATTTTAGATTTAAACTATGTATACATTTCGAACGACGCGTAGTTATTTCGTTTTAATATTTGACAATCATCCTGAGTACTGACCGTACATAATTAGGCGGTCCACCAGAACAAATTGCTATTAATCTGCTTCATTAAGCATTTTAATGAATTGCTTCTGGTTTTCGTAATGACTTCATTAATAGCATGGCTGGCTTTCCTCCCGTTATATGATATGGTGGTTATATTTTGCATTTTTTTACATGATCACCGATACTTTAAGTATTGGTAGGTGAATCACCTCGAACCATGTTTTTGTATTATTTACTGCAATAATGATTAATCTGTGGGATAATTTGCCGGCGCATGTGCCCCTTACTTATACTAGACGGTGAAGCAATTAGATAGGTCGGCTTTATTGCGGGAGCCATCAAATTATGCAAGTTCTCACGATTGCCGATTTTTTTATATAAACCGTATGCATTTACTTCACTTTTCTTTAAGTACTAGTAAAGGCGGTGGATAGCCTAAATGGGAGTAGAACGGACTGCCGAGACGAATGTCCGCAGGTTCAAAACCCAAGGGCGGCACGCACGTCTGTCTTTTCTAAAAAAGTTATGTGTGTATTCTTTGTTAATTATTGCTCGCTTTAACGGCGAAGGAAAACATCGTGAGGAAACCTGCATATCTGAGAAGTTCTCTGAATTTCGAAGGTATGTGAAGTCTGCCAACCCGCACTAGGCGAGCGTGGTGGACTAAGGCCTAAACTCTCAGTTGTAGAGGAGGCCCGTGCTCAGCAGTGGGCTGCATATAATACAGGGCTGGTAGGGTAGGGTAAAGCTCTCACTAAACTAGAGTATATTGTTTCCCCAGGTGGGTAGAACTAGAGCAGCGGGCAGAGAAGGAGCTGAACCTACTGCACCATCCTGACACTGTGACGTTACACGGCCGAGGCCCGACCTCCGGCTTCCGAGCCACTTGCTGCTCCAGATTTAGCGACGTATGAAACAAGACGCGAAACATGTGTTAATTGATTACAGAATAAGTGACCTTAAGGTGTAGGTTAGTGATTTTGTTTATCGATATCGATTAACGACCTTATTCATAATCAGTTTATAAACCTATTTTAGTTAGGGAATGTTTTGTCTTCCTTCAAATTCAATTCAAAATTCGTTCGAAGACAAAACATTCGATTACTAAAATAGGTTATATGTTTATGAATAAGGTTGTAAGAGTTTATCGACTTCAGCAGAAATTAATAAACAATTCCATTTGCTATCGGGTGGATCTCGATAATAAGGGCTAGTTTCACAGGCGTCGAGTAAATTTTATTTGACATTCATCGTATTAAACAGCTAATGTGGATAGTACACATTTTAGACTGGGCGCAGATTAGAGTGTGACTTCTGTGTTTTGTCGGCTAATACATTTATGTGACGAGTAGCATTTATCAGCAAGCGGTGAAATCTGGCCGAAACCAATCAAAATAAGTTATCCTTAAATTTTATTTAAAACGCTTGATCGGCGGATAGCGATTGGGGTTATTTACTTAAATTATTGCATTATTTATTACAAAATTGAAGCAATTTTTCGTTAAGAAAGTTTGTCAGACATCGATAAACAAAAATTTATGCAATCTCATAAAGATTTAAAATTGGCCGATAGTTGTGAATAGGTTTAAATAGCGAAAATTCTAAATAAATTTACTGTAACAAGCACCAATATTTATAAGATTACATATTTTTGTTGCTTAGTGAGCACTATGTAAAAACGCATCTAGAAAATTAAATATTTAGTCCCAATGCCAATTAAACACACTCGTGATTTTTAAATGATAAATAGTCCGCAATTGAAACTAAAAAGGAATTATTTTATACAGTTTGTTGCTATGTGGTCTAAATTAACGATAAATGTAAATAAGTATTGATTATAATATATTTTACTTAATAGGTTAAATATCACTCAACTTGGTGTAGGGATGTGGTAGTTGTAATTTATTGAGAGAAATAGAAACAATAGCGTCATTATGTTATGTCGCATCTTAACATCTTACGTCTTAGGATGACGAGCGCAGTGGAATGGCATACAGTACTTTGTAACTCAAGGTGCTGGATGGTGTTGCTACTGTTTATGGGTGGTCGTATCGCTTACCATCAGGCGAACGGCATGCTCGTCTCGTCATTCAATGCCATAAAAAAAAAAGTTGTCTATTGATTATGAGTCTCTGATAATCTCATGGGTTAAACGCGCAACAGTAAAGTGATTTCACGTTTTGAGTAGCAGTGGTAGCGACTCAGTCGAAAATATTTATTCGAGAGGTAGGTAAAACTGGCTACAGTAGATTCTACTACATAATTATGTACTTTTTTAATTAAAAATTTAAATTAGTGGGTACGAAGACAAAAATATTTGCAATAAAACTGCTGTTTAAACTAGAATGGTTACGAGATAGCATTAACGAAAAAACGAGTATATAAATATACAAAGTATAGAACATTAATAAAATGATGTTGGCATTTTTACTATTATTTTTATATAAACCAAACAAAGACGTTTTGGTTGTGATGTTGAATTTATTGGAATAGTCCAATATGAGACGAACTCTGCATTATTTTTACATTCCATTTTATTCGTACGAAAAAGGTTATATTTTATATACCAAAGAATTGTATATGCGAGTGAAAATGTTATGGTTCAAACGCTTTGCCGATTTGGATATTATTATTTGCTTGCTTATAGCCAAGTTGGGAATGGAACGGTCTGCCGAGACAATGTCCGCAGGTTCAAAACCCAAGGCACACACCTCTGAATTTTCGAAGTTACGTGTGTATTGTTTATCAATTATTGTTCGCTTTAACGGTGAAGGAAAACATCGTGAGGAAACCTACATACCTGAGAATTCTCCATAAGAATCTCGAGGGTATGTGAAGTCTGCCAACCCGCACTAGGCCAGCGTGGTGGACTAAGGCCTAACCCCTCTCAGTAGTAAAGGAGGCCTGTGCTCAGCAGTGGGCAGTATATAATACAGGGCTGATGATGATGATGATGATTTGCTTGCTTAAAAAACTTACCATTCAAATTTCTACCAAGATGGTAGAAAAGCCGTCCCATGTTTTTTTAAGGTTGGCAATGCAAACTTGTAAGGGCGGAGCCACACAGGTGTATTGCGACGAGTCACTACGTGTGGGATCGTTGTTACAAAGCTTTTTTATTGATATTGGAAACACATTTCCATTACAAATATTTTGTAATTTTTTTATGATTTCATACATTTTTAAGATATGTTTGTAGCATAATCAGTCCGCTTTCTTAAAGCGAATTGTATACAAGATAATATGCACTTTATTGCCAGGTAGCATAGTGTTTATATTTTGCTTTTTGAGTTGTTTTGTCATGTGTAACTGCACTTATTAGCATTATTGTGATTCGGGCTAATTTAGAATAAGACGGATTATTCTACCTCCATTTATCTGGTATTATCAAATGTATTAAAAGTAATAAAATCAGTAATAATAGTTTATAAAATGGAGATTATACAGAAAAGTTTGACTTAATTTGTAACTATAAGAATTTGGAACGTCTCGAAAGTTCCCATGAGCTATGCTGTAGAAATTTCATTTCGTAAATCGCTCGAGTATTCTGCCTTAAAAAGTATCAATTATAATGTATGGGATATGATTGTGTTAAACTAAATATACCGGTGACATGACTTGTTATTTCGAAATAGTATTTATATTTAACAAATAATTTTAGAAATACTTGCATTTGATATTTACTATTAAATATTGTTGCAAGTATGAAACAGACAGAAAGAATTGAAAGAATATTGAAAATAAATAATTATCTTGTCATCCTATTAACTTTATCAGCAAAAATAGTACTTGACTTTTATAGGTTTACTTTTTTGAATGGGCTTTACAAAAAAATCTTCGTAATATGAAAATGTTTGTCTTGGAATTTGACCATTGTGTGCAATTTCTAAAAGACATAATATAAATGAATTAATTTGTAGAACGACTACAACTATGAGACATAAATATTTATTTTAAAAATTGATGCTGGCATACTTGGTATAAAAGGTCCTCGGTAAACTATGACTTGTAAGAGTTGATACATTATTGCATTCAAATGGATGAGACATAGCGCACTTAATCCAGCAGGTAGACTGACAGAGCATTTACCTTTTGAGAGATGTCAAAAGGTACGAATAAATATAATAGTCCCTACTCCCAACGACAAAAAAAAATAGTGTTTGCCTCACTACATAGTGGTAGAGATGCCAGCTACAGAATGGCACAGGTGTGATGACACTAAGTCTCATGAGAAAAATACATTTGTAAGTTTTACCTACGTAAGTTGTGAGTTTCGAAAATGTAACTTACGAAGTCGATTACATTAGCAAAATTTTTGTAACTTACGCGATTAAAACTTAAAATTAATGTAACGGCCGTATTAAGCATAAGATACAAGTATTCGCATTGACTTTGGCTAAATCATAGATAAAACTTCGGAACCGTTAATTTAAAAGAATTATTATCGTGTGAATGTGTTACTTTGTAGAATATTTAGATGTATTTAGAAATAACTTATCACTAAGTGCCTGGCTTGTGTGGTTACCATGTTAGGGTTTTTTCGCATTTATTTACAATCGTGCTAATAAGCAACAATTACACGAAAATATTAAAGCTGCGTATCTGCGAAAGTGTGAATTCTGCCTAAATTGTGCACTAGCGAAACAAATATGTAATAAAAATGTCTGGTTACTATTGAGAATGAGATATTGTGTCCTCATTTGATGTGAAAATTATACGAACGTGATATAAAAAACTTTTTCGATTATCTACGTTTTTATAAATCTGTTCCTTTTTCTTCGTTTCCTTCGATCAACGTGACAATTGTATTCGTTATGAATGGTGTTTGAAAACACATTGAAAGATGTCTTGGAACTGTAGCTGTACTTACAAGGACCTCCAGCCATTAAGAACGAACAGCGATATTTAGAGGTCTGATAATGGACTCGTTCGCACAACGGCCCGAAATTTTACGGGCTTAATGCGGAAAAACCAATGAGATCGGTGAAAAGTTTGGCGACATGGTACTCTAAACATACAATATACATATCGACGCTTGAAAGGCAATAATATCTAAGCGACAAAAATACCTAAAATGAGTTATATACATATTTGGAATCGCCAGATTTTTCTGCGTCGATTGATCCGGGTTTCGTAGCTCTAGGACAACTTTTTTGGCGGTTAGATACTAGATGATTCCGGTAAATTTCACTTTTTTTTTCTCACTTACCGCCAAAATTTTTACGACTTTTTGGATTTACAGTAGTTGGTACGCTTAAGGAAATTGATTTTGAACTTAGTGTGTTTTACATGAAATCATGATATTACTGTTTTGCATTAATATATGTTTACTTAAAATAAAAAACTGCTCGCTCTTTAATTAGTTGTTTATTACCTACACAAAAAATTATAACTTTGGCATAGATATAATTTTACCTGGACCCATACTCTCCATATTTATGTGCTTAGATATTTTCAGCTTAATAAAATATTTTGTTAATAGTACATTTATACAATTTTACCTAAAATAAAATAAATAATTATTAGTCGGTTAGATAATTTTACCTGAATAATATAAGTTCTATTTTTTATACTTAGATATTTTTACTTGACAACCTTTAACTTCAGTCATGTCGCATAGATAATTTTACCGGGTATGTTCAGGTGGTTATACTTATTGCTAAGAGATATTTACCTGTTCATAATAAAGTAAATACACCCGCTTGCGAACCACCTAGTGTTTTGAAAGTGTCATTTGTATATGCGCGCGATCCTGTACAGCGCGTATTGGTTGTCGCTTAGAGAGGACAGCCCTCCGACGTTTTTATGATTTTGCCTCAATTTTACGTAGATATGGTGAGTTTTTTTACAAATAAATAGACTTTTATAATTTTAATAACATTTATTTTTGTAATAAATATATTTATGTTGCGTTATTGTGTATTACAATATGTTAATAATAATTTAATTCCAATTTTCCCTATTCTCTCCGTATACTTTTTTGCCGGTTGAGGTTAGCCTCAGAATTAACAGGATTAAAAACAGAATTAGTCCTGACCTACCCTTTGGAGATAATTTATTTGATAAATGCACGCTCTCGTTGGGTGCCCTCTTCCAGCCGTACCATCTACATTAGCTCGAAAGCTTACGAAAGGTATTTAACCTTTCATGACCTGTCTTGAATCCATCCTCTCCACGTGCCCAGACCTCTTTCTATCACAACCACTTTTATCTTGCTCACATTAATTTTCATTCCCTTCTCTTTAAAGACATCATTCACATAATTTTTCGTGCCTTGCAGCTCTCCCGTCGATGTTGTCGTACAGAGACTTCAAAGTCCTCACCAGGTGACTCTCAATCCGATATATTAAAGACAATGTTAACAATCTCTGCACCACCCTAAGGTTGACTGGGAGAGAATGCCTACGGCATTAAGTCCGCCATTATACATTTGTATATGAAGTGCTTAAATAAATAAAAAAATAACAATGTTAACAACAGTTCATTCCTCAGCATACGATCATAAGCCTTTTCCAAGTTTACGAAGGTGTAAAAGACTTTTTTGGACTTAGCCAAATGTTCTTTCGCTATGCACCTTATGTAAAAGACTTGATGTGTGTAACCCATCCCTCTTCTAAAACCTGCTTGGACATTCCACACTTTTTTTTCAGTCTCATTAATCACTCTCTTAATGAGGACCTAGGCATACAATTTATTGGCAGCACAGGGAAGGCTTATTCTGCGGTAGCTTTTATATTCTTGCTGTGAAAATTTCTTCTTGAAAATGGATATAATAATGGTTTTGCACCACATATTAAAAAGTAGCCATAACAATTTTGCTACTACGCCTTTGCCGTATCTCAGCATTTTAACGGTTACACCCAGCAGCCTTGCCTAACCTCATACTTTTCATCGCATTCACTATTCCATTTTCCGTAATCTCATCATTAGCCTCGTTTTGAGAGTAAGCCAGGTCTATAGCCTCTTAACCACCTGCTACATCCCCATCGCCTCATTTAAAAAGTCTTTTGAAGTAGGACTTCCAAGCAATACTTCCCTTTTATCTCTAAACACCCTTCCATCTTCATTTCTGATGACTCCTATCTTTGAAGTCCCCGACTCTCCCCTGATCAACCATATTTGTTTCCAGAATAGTGAAAGGTTCGCTTTGGATTCACGACGTTTGTGGTCTAGTTCCTTTTTCTTTCTTTTGCTCAACTATTTTCTGAACTCTCTTTTTCATTTTGGTATACACTATACACACTTACTTGTCTTTGTGAAGTACTATGAAAAACCTTTGTGGAAGACGTATGTCAAGATCGTAGAATGTGGTGCTCAATAGTCTTTTTCTACCCCTGTGGGTTAAGGGCGTGGGTGTGTACGTATGTATTTGCTTTCAGCAAAAATAAATTTAGAGAGATAATTATGAGTTTCCAACACAATGAATAAATTATAATATTATTGCTTTCGAGTTATGCTTACACAGAGATATTTAAGCAAGCCGTTGTAAATGTTCAGATAAGGCAATTTTGTATGTCCTTCCGCTCATCGTATATTTGAGGCGAGAAACTCCCTCCAAAGAAATAAGTGTTGGCTATTAACAAATTCTATATCATTATGCTATATTTTGGATGTAAGTATGTTTATCTAACAATAAAATGTTGATTATTATTAAAATTGACTGATTATTAAATAGTTCAATGTTTGTAGGAATAACAAGATTTACAATATTATGCACGTATTTATGTTTCTCCACGATCGTGTGACCCAATAATTTAGCTATAGATATTTTTACTCGATTTTATTAATATGTTTAGATATCCTTATATGATTTTTACCAACAGCGCATTTTCAAATATTTGTATTTCATTAAATTTACTTGTTACGGTATTCATAAGATGATCCATTTAGATGATTTTACCTGTTTGTAAATTTAGGTAATTTTTAACTAAGCGACGTTAACTTTTTTATTTATAATCTTCATGGCTGTTAATTTAACTCAAAAAACGTCAAAAATTAAGAGGTTCCTAAAACAGTTACAATTATTTTTATGCAGCAAATGGCTAATTAGTTATGATTTTTTTTGTCAAAATCAAAACTTTAAAACGCTCTACTGAAAAATTTGCTAAATGTCGCTTAGATATTATTGCCTTTCAAGCGTCGATATATTGTTCAGGATTCTAATATATCGCACCTTTAGGACGAAAACGACACAATTCAAAAAAATCAAAAATTGGGTTATCGTCATAAAATGACTTAAAACTGGTCCCTTTTTTATGAAAATTTAATAAAAAAGGGACCGATATAATAGTTTTGTCCTTTTCCCGCTTGAATATGGCGGTGTTTGAACTATTGTTGTATTGAAAACATCGTTTTAAGTAATTTTATGACGATAACTCATTTTTCGATTTTTTTGAATTGTGTCGTTTTCGTCCTAAAGGTGCGATATATTGTTCAGGATCCAAATATATTTACGTGCAGTATTTGTGTACGCAACTATCCACTCTGTTTTGAAGTACTGAAGATCCGTGTAGTTACTTATATTATGGGTAATTTTTTCGCTAGTGCACACTGTTGGTTTACAGTCGGTTATAATGCGAGACCTAATTGTTAAGTTTTTTGCTTGTTAGACAAATAAAAGTTTGATCATGCACTGTACTAAATTATTTTTACTTTCCTTCCAATCCTTTGTTATTTTGGCGGAATTAATTATTGTCGGTATTATTAACACTTCGGCTAGAATAAAACAATAACACCCAATTAAAATTTTAATAAATAATATAAAAACTTTACATGTCTTTGGGTACTATACTACAAAAATTGCCCGATCCGTCAAAATACATATGGCGGTTAAGATTCAACTATCACTAAACATTTGGAATTACCGTGAAAAACCTACCCCACAAACATTTCATCACTATACAAAATAATTTTTCATTTGATTTAATCTTGGACTAATGTGTAGTCACAAATAATATTCGAGATGCCGACTAACATGGGCGTACCCGGGGACCTCTCATGCCTGTATTATGTATTCCTAGTGCCTACGCACTTTTATGTACTTGTGTTATTAAATTACCTATAAAAAACCCGATTTTCCCAAGTTGAAATTGCCCCTCCTGAGCCAGTTGGGTACACCCATGCCGACTAACTTAAGGCCAGGAGACTCAAAGTGGCTTTCTGGCCTTGATGAGTTCTTCGCTCACTTCCCACAGTTTGGCTTCTTCTGCCTTGTCGAAGGGATACGACGAGTGGTACTCTGCGCAGTCGCGGTAGAACTTTCCCGATTTACCTTCCATCGTGTAGTCTGTTGCGCAGAACACTATCGTTTCGGAACCCTGGAAAATAACAACAAAATAGAATATGGGTAAAGTACAGTCAACTGGGGGTTACACACATACACTCACGCCTTTTTATCCCCAAAGGGGTAGGCAGAGGCGCAACTAGTGCACCCACTTTTCCCCGTGCGTATTCCGTCCCATGAAGAGATGGGGGCGAGCCTATCGCCATGCAATGCAATCAGCCCTGTATTATATACTGCCCACTGCTGAGCACGGGCCTCCTCTACTACAGATAGGGGTTAGGCCTTAGTCTACCACGCTGGCCTAGTGCGGGTTGGCAGACTTCACATACCCTCGAAATTCTTATGGAGAATTCTCAGGTATGTAGGTTTC
Organism: Sphinx pinastri; assembly: GCA_947568825.1. Classification (NCBI taxonomy): domain Eukaryota; kingdom Metazoa; phylum Arthropoda; class Insecta; order Lepidoptera; family Sphingidae; genus Sphinx; species Sphinx pinastri. The sequence continues at coordinate 4,541,838 of OX387615.1, forward strand.
CTCACGATGTATTCCTTCACCGTTAAAGCGATCGAGAATTGATAAACAATACACACATAACTTCGAAAAGGCAGAGGTGTGTGCCTTGGGATTTGAACCTGCGGACATTGTCTCGGCAGACCGTTCCAGTCCCAACTAGGCTATCGTCCTATCGCCATATCGGGCACAAATTCCAAACTCCGGGCTGATATTGATCAGGAAAACTCAATACCGCTTTGCCAGACCCGGGGATCGAACCCGAGACCTCAGTATTGCAGTCGTACCTTAATACAACTACGCCACCGAGGCAGTCTGGGGGGTTACTAGGGGTGATTAGCGAGAGTGAATAATTGGAATCGCCGATAATAAATTGACAAATTTTTTGTAAACGACAATTGAGCTTTAAATAATTTGGTCCATTCATCTGTGTAGTAATGAATATTTTTCATCAATATTTATCCCATTTGATTCGTAATTTTTTTAATACCTGTATTGAAAGTAGGTACATATTACGTAATTGATATAAAATTGTAAGTTTAAGAAGAAGAAGGCCTAATTAAACGTAAAATAATTATTTGTTATAAAATTTTCACGATTGTTATGATTTTTTTAAATTATTTAATTAAAAAATGGCAAACCGTTGAGTTATTACTTGTTTTTTTGCAAGTATAGTATATTTATATTTCTTTTTGTATTTTCTACTAACACTATGGGTCTTTGGTTACCCGAATAAACAAATATAAATAAATAAATAAATAAAAATAGTAATGACTAATGATATTTTTTCTCATAGGTATTCGTTTTGTATTTTATTCTCACAAAATTGAGACAGAGAAATATACAAAAAAAACGGTTGCACAATTGTTGTTTGAACATACTAATTCATTACATGTGAATGTTTAAACAATGAGCATATTAAGTAGGTACTAGCGTCAACGTCAACTATATAATTCATAGTAAATTGCTTTATTTTCGATTATTTACATTTCACACAATACGGTTCCTGTGATTGAATCCTGGGTTATAAATATAATACATACATAAACTCACGCCTTAATATCTGAAAGGTTGGACAGAGACATTACTAGCTAGACTAGCAAAATGTTTTTACAGTTTTTTGTACGTCCAATAGTTTGCTAGATAAACCATAAAAACCATCTGCACCACGATTTCCAAGATGGCGGCCGCGCGACAAGGGTTGCGACCCTACAAACTTGAATTTAACTTTGCACTAACCCCTCGTCTTTTGACATCTATAAAATAAAATTGCATTCTCTGACAAATGCACGCTAAGCCCAATAAATGTCAACATTTCAATGGACTATAAATTCGTCCTATAATGAGATAGGGGATGAGCCTAACCGCCATATTGGACCTAAATTACCACCCCGCCCCCCGAGGCAATTCTTGTGCGCTGGGTCTGCACACCCAATGCACGCCCATGCGCGGGGGGACATTAGTCGCGGGCCGAGGCACACAGTCAGTGTGTATACCTCTTGGTTGTTAATCACATTGAGGCCTAAAAGGGCCCGCTTTCCACCCATCCTGAGAACCTTTCTCCATTCCCCCACTTTTCCTCCCATCATCCTTTTCCACTTCTTTCCCCTGCAGTCGTCAAGCCGGGGGACTCCAGTATCCCATTCGCAGGTTTCCCCCGGGGTCGATTGTAGGACCGCCTTACCCCAAAAAAAAATATTACCACCCCGAGCAATCCTGTACTTATGTAATTTGTCGAAACGAAGTCACTCATCAGGCCATAATAAAAAGCAATAAAAAATGCAATCTTATCTTTATGAATTTTGTGACGTCTTTACAATAATCTAAGTGTTGTTTGTTAAACAATTGTAGGTATTAAATACAACTTACTTGTTTCGCAGACCTCATGAACATCAGAAATATCGGCGCCATCAGGATGTAGTGGTACCATCTAATAGAGTTTCTGAAAAAACAAACAAATTTGTTTTTTTTTTATATTTTCTACGTCAATCATTCTGTGAGTTGTAAACTTATATATATACACACTCACCCCTTTACGGGGAGTAAAGGGGTGGGTGTATACTAAACGGCTATTTCATAGGTAAAGACCCAATATATAGATATTGTATTATGTTAGATTACGTATACATCACATGTGCCTAATTGTCAACCGGTTTCTTTATGGACTATACATTTAATAGTAATGGCTTTATTAAACCACTAGCATTGCGTGCGGCTCCGCCCGCGTGAATATGTTTTTCCGGGATAAAAAGTAGCCTAAGAGCCTATAGCACTCAGGAGTAATGTAGCTTCCTATTAGTGAAAGAATTTTCAAAATCTGTCCAGTAGTTCCTGAGATTAGCGCGTTCAAACAAATAAACAAACAAACTCTTCAGCTTTATACATTAAGTATAGATAAGAAACGCCACAGTCGCAATTTCGGTACAAGTACACGTACACTCACGCCCTTTATCCTCGTAGGGGTAGGCAGAGGCGCAGCTAGTGCAACCACTTTTCGCCGTGCGTATTCCGTCCCATGTGATAGGGTGGGCGAGCCTATAGCACGAAATGTAGCCATGGGCATAACCTTTAGCCCTGAAGGGTATTTTTTTTAGGAAGTAACTTTTTTGATGCCTTTACTGCCCCGTCTTAAAAATCACGCGGTATACTTGTAAAAACTGCGGAACGGATTTGAATAAAATTTGGCACACATACAGCCCAGGTCCTAGGTTAAAACATAAGCTTTTTAATCCCAAAAAACTATACGTGCACGTCTTATTTTACGTGAGAGGAGCAACACCCTATTTACCCAATAATTGTGTAATGAATTAACAATTCAATTAGCAACTTTGTATGAAGAAATAGCTACGAACTTATTGGTGATTCGTATCACGGCCCACGTACTAAATCAATTGTCATACGACATTGAAAACAATGCCAAAGCGCTAATGTAAACAAATGATAACACTTTGAATACAAATAAATATGTTGTGGTATGATCAACAAAGAGTTAATAATGGAAGAAAAGTTAATTTGTTTGATTGTTAAATATACGACACTAATACGAATAGTAAGATCTTTGGAGAATTGATCTTCGAATATGATATGAAAAATATTTAATCATTTAGAAATGTAGTCACGGGAGAAATTACTAAGATGGCTTTGTCGACGACTGACTATGGGAAACCCCTAAAAGCAATATATTCAATAATTATTTTTTCTTTGTTTAATACAATAGTAACTTACTTATCGTATGAACTTTACCTGAACAAATTAGTGTAGCAAAATCCTGGACAGCAAGCGTTCACGTCGATCCCCGATCCTCTAAGCTTCGAAGCCAACGCTCTTGCGAAGTACGCGTTCATGAGTTTGGAGTTACTGTATCCTGGATTATGACGTCCTGCTTTCTTGCCACTCTTTGCCTGCTCAATTTGAGCCCTTAAGTTCAAATCGTCAAAGTCGATTTTACCTTTTTCGTGCAATGTCGATGACACGATCACAATTCTGAAAATAAAGATGGATTTGATTTATTATGACCTTTAAAAGTCATTCAACTATAAAGGCTACCTTATTTTATAGCAGTATAATAAAAAGCATGATAAAATAATTTCATAACAATTTCCAATATCAATAATATTGTAGTAATCATCATGACTGTTTAAACACATGTAAAGATTATTTCAATCGTAAATAATAAGGCATAACAACCGATATCACATGAATCTGTATTAAATACTTTGATTAATTATATACCTAGATAGACACTGAACGTTTCAAACGCGTCGAAAAAAATAGAGGCCAACAGTTGTCCACTAAATGAGTTCGAGTGAATTAATTATTTTTTGTTGTTTTTCATGGATATAATTTTCTCTCTGTTTTAATAGAAACCATGTAATAACTGGTATCATTATGCGCGCACACAAGGATACGCAGAATGATGCAGCGATAGCGTATGACACAGCTGTCACGCATACTAGCTTAAGAAAAGTTGGCCTGTTTGTTTTAGTTTCATTGCAGCGCGTCACTCTATCTAGGTATATAATTAATCAAAGATTAAATATTACTGGTTGATAATAATCTATTCATTCCGAAATCATGTCAACATGAAACATAAAAAATCTGTATAAAAAAGAAATATTTTTGGCAAGCCATAGCAATAACTGACAATCTTTTAAATTCCACTGCATTAATCACATTGAAATGAACTCTACTAATGAGGTCACGGTATACAGCTATGTATATTGCACTAGTCATTCGTTTGCAAAGGGTACCCTAATTGTTGAATGTGAATGGTCCTAATGAATGCCTTCAGTTTATTTATCCAATTAGCATGGGCCAAATTAGGAAATTTAGTAACACACCACCTTTCTTTAATTAACAGCTCATTCACACATTTGATGCAGTTTTTATCTACTACTATCTACTCTAGTCTCTGCAAAAGACATATATTAAGTACTTCATTTATATTGGTTCTATTTAAGTGTATGCAATATGGCGCATATTATATATTACAAGCTTTTGCCCGTGGCTCCGTCCGCGTGAAACATTTTTCCTGGATAAAATTCCTGCTATATAAATAAGATAAGAAGTAGCCTATAATACTTGCTGATAATGTAGGTTTAAACTGGTGAAAGAATTTTTTAAATCGCTCCGGTAGTTTTTTAGAAACATGCAAGAAATCAAAACGGTCCACTTTATTAGTATAGATTAAATAAAATGTTCATTTTCCTTTTTAAAAAAATTGTCAAAGATGTTTCTCAATCAAATGATGTGGGTCTTGGAAGACTATCAGTTTTTTCCAATCTAGAGGTAAAGATATTTAAGATTGTAATTGGAATTTCCGGGAACTTAGTGACGAGACGAGCATGCCGTTCGCCTGATGGTAAGCGATACGACCACCTATAAACAACACCATCCAGCACCTTGAGTTACAAAGTACTGTGTGGCATTCCACTGCGCACATCATCCTGAGACATAAGATGTTAAGTCTCATTATGTCCAGTAGTTACACTGGCTTACAATGTCTTTCAAACCGAAACACAACAGTGCATGCACACTGCTGCTTGGCGGTAGAAATAGACATTGCGGTGGTACCCACCCAGATGGACTCTTACATATATGAGAGACCTACCACCAGTGTTGAACTGCTGAATGAATGCTAATAAAATCATATTAAATTACTTTTGGCCATTATTTAATAACTTACCTGCTTGGTGTTGCTCTTCTCAAGTGTTCCATCAATAAGTTAGTTAAGTAGAAATGTCCTAAATGGTTAACTCCGAAGTGTATTTCAAACCCTTCATTGGTTTTTTGGTCTTGTTCTAAGGGCACCACCACACCAGCATTGGTAATAAGCACATCAATCTTGTGGAAGCCAGCTTTGACAAGCTCCACAAAGTTTTCTATTGACTCAAACGAAGCCAGATCCAGTTGCATTGGAATCTGAAAGATTCAGTTTTATGAGATTTTTCTTAGAGGATATCTCTACTACTATAGGTAGGGTAGGCTAGGTTAGCTAGGCTAGGCTAGGTTAGCTAGGCTAGGGCCTGTAGTGTCCTCACCAGTGTGGATTGCGACGCGTTCCTTCCATTTTTTTTAATAAAAATAATTAAATCTCTTTTTTTATGTCCCCTTTCCTACCAGCCCGAGCTGGCTTTTTTATTTATTTTTATTTTACTACCAATAAAAATGTCTGTAGTTATATAAGTGACCTTTTGTATTTTGTTTTTTGAGTTGCTGAGGTCTTGGGTTCGATCACGGGGTCGGGCAAAGTGATTAGTAATTTTTATATTCAGTATCAGTCCGGAGTCTGGAATATGTGTCCGATATGGCTATAGACTCGCCCCCTATCACATCATGGGACGGAATACACGCGGCGAAAAGTGGGTACATTAGTTGCGCCTCTGCCTAACCCTTCGGGACCCTTCTTGGCTTACAAACTGATTCCAGTGTATTAACAACCCTTTTTCCAGAATGTACACCAATACTTATACACATGTCTCCCATTGCTATTATTTGTTTATTTCAGTAACTTTTAATGTATTTTCCTTTTGGAAGTCCTTAGCAACCTTATTTCCTTATCTATGCATGTAGGTAAAATAGTATTTTTATACATGTCTCCAACTAGGCTGTATATATCTAATACACTATAACTGTTCTATTTATTTATCATAACAAATAATTACTCCATTTATTGCTGTTAAAATATGCAAATACATTTGAAACATAAAATTACAACATTGTACCAAGTTGTGCAATGTAATAGAGATGAGATAATCAGGGAAAATAGATTGTGAATTGCATTATCACTAAATATAGAACCACCTGCGGGAATGTTTTGTATTATGTAATGATAAATGTGGAATGTAGCGGAAGTTTGGGATGCTTGATTCCTCTTTATGTTTTAATTGTACATACTTAAATAACTAGCCTAAATATTTCATAATAACCAGTTTGCAGAATTTAATTTGTTGTAAACAACAAATGTCATGGCTCACTTTTTACTAACTGTTGATGGTTGGCCATAACGTTGATGAAAGATTTTTAAGAATCATTCAAATATATTTCGAAATGTAAATTGGGTAAGGCTTGGCTTAAGTTCTACAAAATTAAAGCAGGCATTAAATTAGGTATCACAGCATGTATATGACTGCACAAGTCTACGCCATACACTAAGTCTCTCCTGTTCCTATACAGAGCTATTGTAATTTAAGAAAAAAAAACTATAAATTAAAAATATCTTACCAATTCCCCGCCATTGGGCTGCTCATTCCTAATATCGGCAATAGCGGCTTTAGCCTTTATTATGTCTCTGCATGCGAATATCACTCGTGCTTTTCTTCTGACCAGCGCCTTAGCAGTCTCCAATCCAATTCCACTATTAGCACCGGTGATAAGAAAAGTTTTACCTCGCAAACAAGTGTTACTGGTACATTTAGCCCAATTTCTGGACCTCCATTTGCGTATTAAACCGATTGCCACCAGCACCGAAATGGGTACGGCCGCGTACACAGCATTTGACGAAGCGAGTATTGTCATTTTGATATACTCAGTGAATAAAACACTTAATAATTTTCTTTTATTTTACGCACTAAATCGTTTTGGTACGATACCCGCGTTTCGTCAGCTGATGTCACACGAGTGTCATTGGGGCAGCCGCCAGCCGCCGGGCCAAAGTTCGGTCGGTACGTTCGGAAATAAACAAATAATCGATTCACCAATCGTATTCATGCGTATTTTCAACTGGAAGGAAACTTTTATTATGTAACAGAATTATTCGATTATGTCAATATCTCGGCATATATAATTTATAATAACAATGTATTATATTGGTATATAATTGCTAATTCTGTTATAATATCTTAGAAGTATTGTACTTTGATCGTGAGAACAAAGAGTTCCTGAGTTCGATTCATAAGAAAAAAATAGTGATGTCGGATTTTTGGAGTTTGCAGAAGTTTTGTGTAATTTGGAATGATTACATACAATAATGTGAAAATCACAATAATGTAACGTTACGAATATATTATACAATTGTGGAAAATAATTCATATTTTAAAGGACATGTCCAAAAATGGGCCTAAAATTCTAACCAAGATACACACACACATTCACGCCCGTTATCCTCGAAGGGGTAGGCAGAGGTGCAACGAGTGCACCCACTTTTCGTCGTGCGTATTCCGTCCCATGATGTGATATGGGGCGAGCCTATCGCCATAACGGGCACAAATTTCAGACTCCGGGCTGATACTGAATAGAAAAATTCCAATCACTTTGCCCGACCCAGGGATTGAACGAGACCTCAGCAACTCGGAAACAAAATACAAAAGGTCACTTATATAACTACAACTACGTAACAACTACGACCTTGTAATACAACTACGCCACCGAGGCAGTCTAACCAAGATACTTTATATATATTTGGATAGTACACACAAAAAATAGGCCTTTGCAATGAATCGTATATATTAAAGTCCTCCGATGTTGAGATTTACTTACGTAATTTTATTTTGCTGAAAAGCTAACCGCAATGAATGTTTTTAAAAAGTTAGTTATAAATGGAGGCCACTAAAAATATTTTTTTAATGGATCCAAAATCTATATTTTTGGGCCTTTAATATCCATAACCTTTGAGCCTGGTTGAATTTTGAGGCCTAGCACTCACACAAAAAGCGGACATCTTTGATATTTAGATTAAGTATATACTCGACTAGCTTTTGCGCGCGGCTCTGCCCGCGTGGAAAAGTTTTTCCGGGATAAAAGTAGCCTATAGCACTCAGAAGTAATGTAGGTTCCTAATAATGAAGGAATTTTCAAAATCGGTCCAGTAGTTCCTGAGATTAGCGCGTTCAAACAAACTCTTCAGCTTTATATATTAGTATATAGATAGTATATACTCGATAAACATTGATATGTTTTTTTTTATACATCAATGTCGGTAAAATATCGATTAAGTCGTATCATTCATATTAGGTATTCATCCACCTGTATTATTGTATGATTTTTAGCCTGAATCTTGCTAGTTGTAAATTGTAGTGTACTGATTCCTTGATTAGTTGTACAATGCGTAGCACATCTATAGTAGTCTGTGGTTGTATCGGATCTTTAACGTGCTACGTGCACGTTTATTTTTCAATATCATTGCGTGCACGTTTATTTTGAGGTAGAAAATAGGTGGCGATGCGTGATTGAGAGCAATATCGGTGAGGTTCATTTATATGCGGTTCATTTCCATTTTTTATAATAATATAGTTATTTGTACACTTTCCGTACTTATAACATATACGTCTTATACCATCTGCTTACTCGAGACTTATCTCCGAATAGGCAACGGATCAAGCAGTGGGGCCACTTTCCGAGCTTAGGTACCGTATAAGCCCCAAGTTTTAATGGGCACGGCCAGCCAATCGGCATAATGGGTAGCAATTTCAATCTGCACCTACATTGATATCGTGATTTAGGTACCCGACTACGGCGACGCAAGCCAGTAATGCTTTTTCGAATTGAAGATCGAACCCAAATTCCACGTTTCATGAGGGAATATGCACGAACTATCGGTGGCAGCACAAAATCGACACAAGAGCCACATGTGGATAAAAAAAGTTTATTTTTAGAACAACAATTTATTTATATGTATATTCTTTTAATATGACAAAAATTATAAAATATGGGTTCCGGCCGAATATTATTGATACCCAGTATGGCCACGATATGCTTTCTTTAGTTGGAAGTTAGTTATATTGATGTTATTGAAGCAAAATTAGGAGGTATGTTCCCTTAATTACAGATGCGTTTGTATTGAATATTATCTACAAAACATTATTTTTATAAATTACGTAATGAGACATTTTTAAATGCTTTTGCAACTCATAGGTACTTTTGTATGTTTTATACAGCTTTTATTATTTTTGACTATTTTAATTAGCCATGAAATCTAAGTACTTAGGTACTATTCTTGGGATCGTAATAGAATTTTACATCATTTGATGTGTTTATTTTTATGTTTTGGAGCATTCAGATACACAATACTACATTATCAACCATTTAAATGTTAGTTCTCATCCATTTAATATGAATATTTCGTCAATTCCAAGTATCGATGGGCTGAAAAAGTCAGATTGCGCCGCCAGATGGCTGAGCTAATGACGGGCATGTTCCCTTGCTGCTACTAGTCATTAGATCACTGGGAGCAAAAATATTAATTTTAACTTTAACCGAGAGGGCAAGGTTTATGATGATTATTGAAATTTACACACACACACAAACACACTCACGCCTTTTATCCCCGAGGGGGTAGGCAGAGGCGCAAGTAGTGCACCCACTTTTCACCGTGCGTATTCTGTCCCATGATGTGATAGGGGGCGAGATTATCGCCATATCGGGCACAAATTCCAGACTCCGGGCTGATAAGAACTGAATAGAAAAATTCAATATCACCTTGCCCGACCCGGGGATCGAACCCGAGACCTCAGTATTGGAGTCGTACCGTAATACAACTACGCCACCGAGGCAGTCCAATCCAACCCATAATAAAACGAACTACAATTATGCATGCAAGTATGTAATTAAGGTTTAATATTATGTACCACACTATTTATCAGCTACTAGCATTGCGCGCGGCTCCGCCCGCGTGGATAAGATTTTCCGGGATAAAAAGTAGCCTATAGCACTCAGGAGTAATGTAGCTTCCTATTAGTGAAAGAATTTTCAAAATCGGTCCAGTAGTTCCTGAGATTAACGCGTTCAAACGAACAAACTCTTCAGCTTTATAATACTATACTAGTATAGATACCTATAGATGTTGAATCATGACAAAGTCACTATACTAGTGATGACTGATGCCACGCTGTGGTGGCAAAAAATGAGGATACCCTTCCATATCAATTTTTGACACCATTCTTTACCAAAGGTATACTTTGAATATATGCATTTTGGGATAAGGATAAATTTAAACAATATTATTGTAGCTGGGCCATTTATTTGAAATGGTACATAAGGAACAACTAGATAAAAATTCTGGAGTACAGAATAATAAAAACAATTGATATGGCAATACTATAATAAATATACCTGTACTTAGTATTGAATTTAGGTTTACGAATAGGTATAGAGTAGTCCAAAAACATCTAAATTATAACGTTTTATTAAAGATTATTAGAAAAATGTCAATGAGAATTTTAAATATGTTTACGAATAATTTGTTTTTATTTTTAGTATCAAATTAGATGCAAAGCTTTTGAGGCAATTCAATTTACAAATGTAATCAATTTTTAGTTTCATTAGTGTTGTCCGTTATCACAAACAATGGGCTATGAAATTTTAATACTAATATTTAAACTCTTTTAAAATACAGTAAACGAAACGGAGATTAAATTTATTTAACCATTTACACAATTTACCTACAATTTAATGTTTAATCAACATATTTTACATTTTAAATATTTGATGTCAATATCTAGACATAATTACAAAGTACATATAGAAATAACAATTATTAAAAAAAAATACTTGGTAAAGCGGATCTCGTAAATCGTAATACATTGTTACATGCATGCACATTGTAACACCATGATTTATTATGACGTAGAATACAAACGATGACGAAGCACGATATCTCATAAATTTATTGGCACCATCATTGATTATAAAAAATCTTAATTTATATTTGTGCCGTTTTACAATTTAATGGAATGTATTTTAATGTAGTTTGACACTTTCACGTCCTCACATTTATGTACCGCTGTAGAAATAAAGAAATACAGTTGTTATTAGTATCATGTTTAATCAGAATTTTGATGTAAAGTTTCCAACGCTCCACCCGAAATGTTTCTAATACATTTTAACCCATTGTTAATTTATGTGTCCGAAAAATATCACCTTATTCATAAAGATTATAAATACGATGCCTCTCAACATTACTAGGTAATTATATCTGCTTCATTCCAAGTGGAGTCGTTTGTACATTGTTTGTATGATTCTATTCTCGATATTGTTTCCTTTTATTGATCTATCTAAAGACAAAACACTAGATCTATGCAATTAATATTCCTAATTTTTCATGAATATTTCCAAGCTTTCTTTTATAAAAATTAAATATTTTAATAAGAAAAGCATTTTCTTTATAACTCGTAAATACTCTGCGCCATTGTTGGCTTAGCGATAAATATTTTAAACTATTGTCGATTTGCATAACCAAGCTATCTAAAATGCTATAGTAGAACGTATAACTTGATACAATACATTTCACAACATAGTATAATTATTCTTTGACTAAATTAATTACTTCCTAACATAAGTACATACATAAAACAATGAATGCTTTTTTTTATTCAAATCTATCGTAACTTCTCAAAATAATTTCTCCGAAATTTATTTAATATTTTCTCGCTTTTTTTAATTTTATTTTTATTTATTACAGAATTTTAGTTGTGTACTGTAATTATTATTTATATCGAGAAAGATTTAATAAATGTCATAGGATAATACTTAGTAGGAATTCACGCATAAGGGCTTAAGGACGCTTAAGACTCTATAAATAAATGAAGTACACTAGATGTGAATTATGAGCCTCAGTATACAAAATTAAAATTAATATAAACATTTCTTTCACGTAGCAAACAATATATCAAATAGATTTAACTAGCTAACAAAACATACAAAATGTTCACACACGAGATTCACCTTCAAGGAATTTAGTAAACTTGGAATGGCGTAGGGAAGTAACACTTGTCACACCATCGATATATTGAATAAATACGGTCACACCAATTACAGACAGTCTTGTTAGCTACATAACAATACTCTCACATGGGCGTGGACAACTGGTGTCGGGACCGGTCCACGCCAACATCTACAGTCGTGACTTTACCATCCACCGGGGTCCCACTCTCTACTTCGCTGTCTGGCATGATGACACACATGAAAGATTTACCGCTCGTCACGTCTTTTGGGTATATCGTCATGGGTATGAACCTGTCACTCGTGCCGTCCACGTATGCCGCCAATCTCGAGTACACTTCGGGAAAATGCTTCTTCAAACTAACTCCTCGATTTTCCAGCTCGCTGGATATATTATGGAAACATATTTCCCTAAACTTGTGCGCTGTTGCGGCATTTTTTTCACCCGCGTTATACATCTTGGATGTTAATATCAATGTTTCGCGATCTTCCGGTGTGCTCTTGCTGTCCTTTCTGTGTCGTCTCCTGTTTTGTTCTAGTATCGTGGCGCTGACGGTCTTGCTAAGGCGTAATTTGGCGCATCTCGACACCATCTGCCGTTCCCACTTCACAGCACCTTTGGTAGGCACTTCACTAATTACGCACACAGCCACGTACAATATGACCCTCGTCTCTGGATTGTAACTCTTACACAGCTTCACCACTTCCGTGTACAGTTCCACTCCCATCTCGTTCGGTTGGAGCGAAGTCCATTTCAAGTACTCCGGTTCGGTGAGATATTGGAAGCCGTGGGTTGTGAACTTTTCTGCCGCCTCTGGACTCGTGAAAAACACCTTGACAACACCTCTTCCTTGACCTAAGTAGCCCTTGTGAGCTATGGTGCTAATTTGATGCAAAGAATCGGCGTCCTCCTTTGCCGCTGATATTATCTGTCGGCACAGTGTACTCGCTCTGGTGTGTAAGCAAACTTTTCTGTGTTTCTCCCAGTGAGCTCTCCTACATTCTTTCGAACAATACGTAGTTGTACAGTTGTGACAAGTTTTGTAATGTCTTTTAGCGTCTGCAAGGGGGGCTCGTGATGAGCATTTTGGATACTTGCACTTGACGAAGGCATCGTCTGTGCTGTTGTCTGTTTGAAGAGAAGCGAGGGAAGTTTTAGAGTCGTGATGGGTTAGATGAGCTTCAGTGGGGCGCAAGACTACGGCGTCGAGGCTGGTACGGCGGTCGAGTGAAGCGCTCTGATGGGCGAAGGGTTCGCTCCTGCGACGAGAGTGGTCGCCCTGCGCCGAACGCGGCCGTCTCGACTCTTGCATCGCGACAGGATTATCAACTGTATCCTTGCCTGAAAAGTAATTTAGAGTTTACATAGGGTTAGGTCGAGTATGTAACTTCAGGTTAAGCACCAGACGAGTAGCGGGGCGACTCAGAACCATTAGCATGAAATAAAATAAAAAAACAGAATCAAATGTTACGAAATATCATGCTGAGGATACCATCTACTTGGCTTTGGTTCACTCCATCGCGTCGGCGGGTTACTTACTGGCAGGTGTGGGAAGTCAGTACTATGCTGTGAAGATACTTGGGTGCGCATAGTGTATTAATCTAAGAAGTGCAAGTGAGATAAATAAAATATAAAATTGGAACGGCTCGGACTTACATATCGTTCCTACCTGGTCGGTCGTGGTCGGGACTCGGGTCGGTTAATGAGCTCGGCTCTTCGCTCGGAGTGCTTATAAAGCGTGAGGCCGGAGACGCGCTGCTGTGGCCGCTGCTGGCCAACTGTTCGTACCGAGGACTCTGGGAGTCAGGAACGAGGAACTCAGTTACGGATTGGGCCCAGCTCAACTCAACGAAAAATATCACCATCGTCTATTTATTTAGACTCTTACTGATATTTTTATAAATGGGGCGATAAATATACTTCACTCATCGGATTTTTCCGAATTGATGACTAGAGTAAGCGAAAGATCGAAAAAACTACATTTATTCATATTCGATTAGTACCTTGCCACCCATCAAATAATAAGGGCTTGTCGACTTCCTAGGGCTCGGCTGAGGAGTGGGAATCCTCGCCGGCTGCGACGGCAAGCCGAGGAGTGAGTCCAGTACATCTTCCAAAGTAGTCGAGCCTGGCGAAGGCCGGGCGATACCGATATTCAAGGAGCGTTGGGAATCCTGCCAGTCTGGAAGTAGGTAAAAGGTTTTTAGAATGGATAAAAGGGTAGGTTATTCTTAAAGGATTATTCAGCGTCGATGGTAAGTTCCCTATCGAAATACATATAGATAGAAGTACTCCTTTAATTCAAATACAGCATCTATCATATTTTAAACACTTCCGAGTACCCGTACCAAGGCAGCTAGTGGTGGATATTATAAATTTTTAAACCTGCAGTTTATTAGATGATGAACCCACGTAAAACTATTTTGTACTTGATTTATTTTTCTTACCTTTACATTTGCGCGTACTGTATTTCAAACTCTATTGTCTAGATAATATGCTCTAATTTGACCTATAGTCGATAATGTGCTTTTAAAATTGACGTTACTCACCTTAGTTTGATATGAAAGCTTTATATTGACTCATTTGGTTGATTTTGGAAACATTTATTTGTGCGATTCAGTGCTTCTTTCTGACAAACGTAATGCGAAACGAAGCGTCACTTGTGCGAATGTGCGCGAAATTATACTCTTTACAAGCGTAGACAGAACAGAAACAAAAATGAAACAAAACACATAAAATAAAAATGAATATATTCAATAATCATTATAATTAAAACGTAACTATAAATACAATGATTGAATTTTTATTACGAAGACAAGTTATAATTTTAGTCTTCCAATACTTAATTACATGAAGGTACCGAGATTCTATTAACAAACATATATTATTGTCTAAACTACTAGAAATTACATTTTCTTTTAGGTACTGTTCAAGAGAGCTATGGAGAAGAAATATGTTCCATTATGATCTTTCTACACGAAGGCATAACATATCTAACAATTATATATTTTTATTCCTAGACATTATGTCGACGATAATTCGTGACGTATTCGGCGGTTTTTCGAGGCGGTGCGAAATTTGGAACGCAGATTTCACTTTTTCTAACCTAATCAGAACCTGTATAATTTACTTAGGGACTAACCAAAGCCCCAACATAAATTACGAGGTGATTTAAGTAGAAGGAATTTGTAATTTAAACTTCAGACTTAAATATCACTCACCACCGCATTTTGTTTATGGTTCTGATAACTGTTGCCACTTGTAAAAACATAACTTATGATGTAAAGTAGGCATTCTCCATATAAATGTGTTTGTGACCTGTATTAAAGCTTCGGTTGTGATACGGAATTTGAAGACAGAAAAAGTTTATTAGCACCTAAAATAAAATATAGCAACATAATGTATTTACAAAAAAAAAAAACTAGTTATGTATCTTGCTAGCTTTAAACTAACTTCTAAGGTATTACATTAAAATAAACACACAAAACAAAATAATTTAATCTGTACATTGTATGTAATTATCAACTATTTGATATAACTGGTATAAATGACAGATTTTTGCAATGTTTTCAATATGGCAATAATTCTAAAACAATTAAACTTAACTATTGACTATTCCATTGTTATAATGAAATCGTTTTAGGTACCACAATTACCAATGAATCAGTGATATGTCGAGTTTATATATTTATTTCCTAACAATGTTAAACCTCTTAGAAGAATGCGTTTAGTCATTGCATAAAATTCTATTATTTTTTAATTAACAACATTTATCTAATTATTTTATAAATTATGTCTCTCCCTTGGCGGATGAGAAAACTTGCAATTTTGTCTATTCATACATAATTTTTACCCTGATATAATAAAAAGTCCGCCAAATAAAAAACAAAGCTGTGAACGTGATAAGCACATAAATTAAAACTGTAAGCGTCTAAAAGCCAGTGCTTTGTTTCCACAATGCAAAATTAAAAACACTTTACAAAATGAACTGAAACTGGGAGTCGAAAAATAGTGCATAATATATTTCACAAAAATAATAATAATACGTATCGATAATCATAATGGTCCTGAGTCTTACACACAGTCTATAAAGCTCTATTACACATATAATATATTTTCTTTTCGTAAAATTAAATCGTTCGGTACCAACTAAACGATTTAATTTCACAAATAAGAAACTAAATACACAAAACAGCACAAAAATAACGCACAGAGTATTCAACATAACATAAAATTAACAAGATACACTGCAGGTTTAGATTTAGACTACTATAAATGCATAACCTCATTATCTAGAAGATAATTATAATTTGTTACGAGCAACACTAATCTGAAATGTAAGAAGATTTTCATGCAACGCTTTTTTAGTTGCTTTACGACTGACCAAATACATGTACCCAGAGCCGTAAATTTTAAAATGTTGCCCGCGTAATTGGAAATATACTATTTTGGTAGTATTATCGGGAATGTGCTAGTCGGTGCATCGAAACCTGCAGTGCGTGGCGTGGAGTGGTCACGCTCGCTCACCGGGCGCCGCGCGATGGTCGAGCCGCAGCGACGACGGCGGCCGAGGGTGGGGGGGAGGTAACGATTCCGATACTACCAGGGGGGTCTGCGGTGACTCCAGGGGTTTAGTACCTGGAAATGCGATGATGATCATGTATTTATTGATCTACTTTAGTTTTTATGTAGTTCTGTAGATGTCGAGCGACCAATACAGGGAAAGAGGGGATATTTTAATTAATACCCTATTCCTAATAGGGTAGAGATCATTTACGATACTGTTTCGTCTCTGTACGTGAATATAATGAGACGTTTGACAGATTATAAGCGAACGACAGGTTCTACTGTTGTAAACTTTACTAATATAAAAATGAAATAATCCATATTAAATGTACTCACCAACAAAAGAACTTTCGAGCCAATATAACTTCTGACTTGACCGCGGCGATGGTTGCCGATCGATGTCGCCGTTAGCGGGTTCGAGTCCCGACACGTAGTGCACGATAGCTGACGTCACTTCCTTGATCGACGTTTGTATTTCCTCCGATGCCTTCGACGAAGCCGACTGCGTTGTTGAGTGTTGGAGCAGGGAGGAGGCTAGCCTGGAAAATAAATTGGGGTTGGGTTAAGAGTTCGCTGAAACTCGGCCAATACGTTTCTGCAACATGCAAATGTTTAGCGCCGACCCCACATTCGAAACAGCAAAAAGCAGTTGTTATTGTAATCTCTGAAGAGACAGAATCTCTATTTTTGTGTAAGGAATTATGCAAGCGAGTCAACAAAGCTTTAAGAGTAGGTTTTAATTAATGAAAAATATATCTGATGCTACACATAGTTTTATATGCAGATGGGTTGAGTTGGGCTGAATGGGTATCGATGGAGGTGGCACTAATATCCCACAGAAAAGTGGTGTTAAGTGGCAGCTTTGTTCCATAAGACTGTTATAGACCCAATAAATTCCTTTCCCATTCCCAGCATCTATATCGCCCTCTTCAAGTATAAAGAAAGGAAGGGTAAAACAAGGGGACTGGTAATAAGTTTACTAAGAGTAGCTGACTCATGCCTTACTTCACCAGACAAATATGATGTCATTAAATTACTAAAGCCCGGGGATTAATTAGAGGTAATGTCAACATTATGCGGCCGAGATGATCATTTACTTGGTATGTAAAGTGAACAAACTAAACAATTTTTATGCGTAGTAAAAGCTAAATATAGAGCTATAGGATGGTAAACAAAAGGTATGCAGTAGATATTATATTTGTGGAATGCCTAGGTCTCGGGTTCGAATCACTCAGGTAAAGAGATATTGGGTTTTTCGGCTCAGTATATCTGCACGGAGTCTAGAATTGTGCTCGGCAAATGGCAATAAATTCGCTCCCTATTGCATAGGACCTAACATAGCTCGCAAAATGTGGGTGTGTTACACCTCTGGATACCCCTAAAAAGGTATAAAGGCGTGATGCTATGTATGAATGGATCGACTCGAACATGATACAGTCTTCAAGAAAACAAATTTGAAGTTTCTATTAAGTGACGACTTGTTGTTGCATTTCTTGTAGTGTGCGAAGTCTGAAGACCCATCCACGTACGCATAGTCTTAATTAATGTGAGGCTCTGGGTGGCATATCTTACTTTGGATTTTTTACCTGATTACAAAAGAAGGGTAATGTTTTTCTTTTTGTACCACTTGCATAGCGCGAAGTCCTCGGCCTAGGCCTCTACTGAGTACACGGCATATTTAAGTAATTAAATTGGTACCTTTCATGCGGTGTTCTAGGAGTAGAGTTTAGTCGCTCCTGACTCCTCCATCCAAGGTAAGGCTGGCGGGCGCTGAACGAGGATCTAGCTGAAGGCGAACACAAGGGGCTCGTGCCGCGGATGCTGCTGCGGGTCGATGAGCACGGTGAAGTCTGCCGGAACGTTATATAGAGTAAGTGTAAAGTCAATTGAAAGTAGCCGAATTTCGGCCACTGTAGCCAACCTCAAAGGAGATCAGCATCTCAGGTACGTAAGAAATATTATAGTGTACAAGTGTGTGCACATTACACAGGTGAGCTCTTTGTTCCTTCACCCTCATGGCCCGGTGAGACGGCATTCCGACATGACCGAAGAGAGATCAGGCGCAGGACCAACGGCTTTATGTGCGTCAATTGAGTCAATTAAAAGGTAAGTATAGAGTCAAATCAAATGTAATTGTCATAACTTTTAATATGCTACCAATTTTAGTAAACGATCTAGTCACTATCGTCAGATTGACAATGAATATGGACCAATAAGATTAAAGTTCTTAACATGTTTATGGATGACTTATTTTGATTAGTTTATTCGCGGCATTAATTCGAAATTAGGGATTGTGATCGTCTATTGAAATCTGTGCTTAGTGATTACATTTATAAAGACTATATTACTTCACATTACAAATATGTAGCGTAAAGTCTAAATTAAACGGTCTAACAATAAGATACACTGCAAGTACTTTTACAAAGCCCTAGTCATTAGCAAGAAAATGAAGATTTAAACGTGTGCTTTACTTTTGAATGATACCATTAAACGAATAGCCTATTTATTACAAAGGCCTAGGATCCGGTGATCGCCGCAATTCATTGGCAAAATTGTAACAATAATTATGATTGTCCTTATTTAGTTGCCTCAAAATATACTGGTCAAGTATATTTCAATTTAAAAATACGTGTATTTCAGAAATACAATAATCGAACAGTATTTGCTGATACTTATCAGTCAAAGGGGAATGAACGAATACAAAAAGCCTGAGAGGAAGCCGTGTAAGTGCCAGTAATCGTTCTGAAGGAGCATTAAGTAAAGAGGTGACTTAGTAACGGAAGGAATAGCTGTGCGGCTCTTGAACCTTCCATAATAATAAGGGCAGCGATTGCTATGTGTTTTAAACAAGTAATGCTTCGGAAATTACCATGTTGTCTGCATTAGATTCATTCAAAACGTATGCAAATATTTTCTCTCATATAGGTATTGAAAATAATGTACAGTCAGCCACATAAGTAGCTGAACAAATTAAAAATTTCAAATTGACTTTACACGTTAAGCTGTGTTGAAACATTTTTATTTCTTGGTGTGAATTAAAGTAAATGTCTTAAATTTTATGTGTGTGAAGAAAAAAAAACACTTTGGTAATAAAATAAAAGTGTATAGGCAATTTAAAGTTTTGAATTTGTTCATCTACTTATGCGGCTAACTGACAACATTTTTAGTAGATTCCTACCTACAGCAGATACAGTATATCGTATAGTTGTTAGATTATTTGTGAAATTTGTATATTTGGTCGATATGTTTGATTTTATTTTTACTTAGACATATGACTCCGATGCATCTTCAAGATTTTTTTTTAGTTGTCAATAATTATCTAAATTTTAAATGATTTTCAATGTATATGTATCTTTAGAAGTTGAATAAAATTTGAACTACAATATAACTTACTTGATTGGAATTAAGCCGGCTGGTAGACCACCTTCCGAAGCTGGTAGTGTGTGGTGAGAGCTGGGGCGGCGGTGGCTGCACATTGGCACCGCCGAGACTGCCCAGGGACGTGGTCTTCGAGTTGAGGCCACTCCAGCGCGCCGCCGACGCGGATGCGTCAGACAATCGCTTCCGAAGTAAGAAACCCTCCCGTGGGGCTGGGGCGTTTTTGTACCTGCAGGCAGGAGAGGTTAAAATCATTTACCTAATATTTTAATTGAAGGCTACATAATAATTTAAAATCGCAGTAAATCTAAAACATTAAAATATTGTAGAGACATTATCCAAATGATGTATTAAATATTTTAATCAACCAAGATATGGGTTTTGTATAGTTGTAGTATGCAACTACATCAATAGTAATTGGTATCATGTATTGGTACTGTTATATCATTCCGATTATATGTACAGTCAGCAGCATAAGTAGATGAACAAATTCAAAACTTCGAATTGCCTACACACTTTTGTGTTCTTACTAATCTGTTTTTTCTCTTCACAGAAATAAAATAAAAGGTATTCATTTTACTTCAAACGAAGAAAAAAATGTTTCAGTTTAACTTAACGCGTATATGGGCGATTTGAAATTTTCATTTTGCACAGATACTTATGCTGCTGACTGTACATTCTTATTATTAATTTTATTGGAACTAACTATATTAGATGCCCTTGTAGGATAAGATACTTTTATTGCAACAGCAGGTCAGTACTTTAGGTAATTGTTCTAATGGAACAATCTAGCCAGCAAAGGCCAATGTCAGGGTCGTATGAATAACGGAAGTCGCTTTTACACAAGTCCTAAAATAGCATTACTGAGTGAGTTCTAAACTATCTAGGGTACGGTCTATTTCATTTCCTATCCTGTAATTTCATTGAGGTCGGAAGTAGAGCGGATGCTATAACTCTTAGAATTCATACGAACTGTTGACAAATTCAATCTCATGCAAAGTTTTCATGCCGGAATATACATATTGTAGATGCCGGGAAACGCTTGAGTATACGAATTCAGATAAGTTACATTTTCTACTAAGAAAAAATATTTATATATATGTACAGACCATCTGGACAAAACGGGATCTGGCTCAAGGATGAATTAGCACACAGTTATAATGGACATTCACTTAGAATCGAAGTGTTAGTCATGATTGAAGCACTGAGATTTTTGATAGACATTGTATAGTGTTTCGGGCAACTGTTAAATAAACTCGAGAATTTTTAGTGAACTTATCGCGAGAACTATAAAACAAGCTAGAACCGCGAAAATCCCATAAAAGTGTTTTTGCGTGATGCACGAACTAATAAATTACATTACATCAGCTACAAGTAATAGAAGGTGTCTTCCTAGCTACTACAACAATATTAATTAATAAAACCAAAATAAAATAATCTCCAAATTGATAATAGAGTGCTGTGAGAGCAAAATTTACTTTTGTTAATTATAGTAATGTTTAAACAGGAGTTTTATATTTTTTATCGATTAGTTTCTCTACAAATCAAACTCTTCCCAAATAGAGACAACTCTATCAATGGGTTTTTAAATTAATGCTAGGCTCTTTACGGCTTCACTTCTTTTCTTGTCTGAACTATAGTTCATTTTCATTTAATTTTTTTCGTAGGTACGTCAATATGTCCAAAACGTATTCTGAAAACTTCGTACGCAAACTAAGTTTTCGACAAAGTTTTTCAATTTGACCTTTTTGACACAACTGAGTTTCTGACATGTGTTTAGTTCCCAGACAGTCGGCACTGACACCTGTTGCTGCGGTGGCTAAAAACACACAGAGCGCTGTAAAGCATTTTCCGAGTGACATGAAAGTTTTCTTTAGTGTTTCAGTACTCAAAGTGAATTCTAACGTACGGTGGCTCTTTAATTCATTTTTGAATATTAATTTGTCATTTATCCGCCGTTCGGTGATCACCATTAGTACTTCCAACCCACAATGAAATGATAGATCGAAACGTCATTATTGAACCCTAATTTTATTAGTTAACGAATTCAGATCGAAAACTCTCAAAAAACCCGATAGATCCAATATCTTTTCGGCTCTACATATTATCTAGTTTTATCCGGACTTTACGTAGACATAATTTAAGGCAGCTAAAAAAAACACAGGATCGCACCTCTCCATAATGTAAGCTGAGATACAGCTAGGGTATTAATATTCCCTCTATAATGGCAATACGGTATTTTCTTCCTACGTTGTAAACAAACCAATCACAGGAAACCTTTATTTCTTTAATTAAAACATAATTCATCATAAAAATATCGAAAGCTATTTTATTATTTTCAACCTTCGTTGCCTAAATCTCTATCGAAGGTCACGTTTCTAGTTCTTAGAGTTGTCGCTTGTCTTAAGATGCTTATTCCGCGTTAGTACCAACGATAGCAATTAGGACTCCGTTAATTGCAATAGAGGCCATGCATTAATTATCGTGGGACAGTGTTATGAAGACGGAGTACGCATTAGCATATTACTGGGTTAATAAGCCTTATCAAACTGCTCAAGATTAGGCGAACAGGAAAATGCAAAGGAAGCCACTGTAAACTGACAGTACTGTGTTTGCTAGTGATACTAAATATGACTTCGGGTTGTTTAAGTATACTTAAAGGGATAGCTATTTTAATGAGGCATTAAAGTACCCACCTATCTGAATATATGTTGTGCATTTTATATATAATTTTGTACTAGGATTCTTTGTTGATATTAAGTTATTGACTTGTAATATTTCGGCAGATATTATAAAAAAATATTCATTCTTCATTAATATTTCTTTGTTCAAAGATTTTCAGCATTTATGTGATAAATCAATTTATTTAATTTAATTGAAAGAGAATGCGAATCCATTTTAAGTAGTTCTTCTAATGTTCAAATAAACAATGTCAGGAGTTTAGCAACACGTACTCCTGTATCAATTGCCTGTCACTACAACCTTGACACGATTAGGCGTGAAGTGAAGCGAATAGGTTTATTATTAATTTAGTATAACATTACTTAGAAAGTTATTTCGTTATGTTAGGAACACAGAGACTGTTCGATTTGCGACTGCAACGGGAAATATTATGCTCTATGAATATATTGGTGGAAATGATATAAGTATTGGTTAGGTAAATGTATTGTAAGCGTGACCCTCGAATTTTTCACAAGCTCTACTCAAATAATCATGCCTAGAGATCAAGATATTTAAGGCACAATATCTTTCACCAATTTAATGAATGATACCAGAAGTATAAAATTATAATTATTGTAATCACTCACCATTCCGGCACATTGAGCTTCTGCAAGGACCTTTGCACACGCAACTCGTGTTCCGACAAAACACGATCCGAATTCTTCTGCAGTTCGTTCTCTGGAGGCTGCAACAAACAAACAAAAAATTTGCTCAACATATGCCGATATCACATTTTAAACGATAATGGAAAATGTATTACCTACAAAGCAATTCCCCATTTACAAGGCTTCTTTAAATTGGATTGAAATAATAGTCGTGATTGTTTAGCATAATTTATTTGAATGTACAATTTTAACGAAATGAGATTTGTTAGTCAGTAATTTACCGATTCTTGACTATCATAAGTTTTCGGAACTAAACTGTATGTTGATTCATAGAATGTTCTATCTGCTTTAATCGCCTTATTTTCTTCAACATTATCATATCTTAGGTCTTTAAGCGATGACGAATCCTTCATTTTGCCGTCGAATTTGAGACTTTGATATATTTTATATATCGCAAATCTAGCATACATAGCTTCATCATCACCGTCTTCATCTTGAAGAGAACGTAACGACTGTACTTCATCATGAGATTGGGCAATTATCTCTTCCGTTGATCGTATAGATTCGTTGCTTCGCACTATACTGTCATTAATGCCACATTCATGTACTATCTCAGACCAAGATGCGCAAGATTCTTCTCCTGAAGCATTATCAGGGTTTATCCCATCGAATCCAGAGTGGAGTCCTAAACAATTATCGTTAATTTCTGATAGCCCATATATGGAATCATTCCATAAATCACTGCACTCACTTTTAATATTGCTCAAGTTGAAACTAACTTTGCGTTGAGATTTTTTTAACGTCGAAGTAGTTGCTATAGTTCCGCGTTCAAGTTTCGTTTGCACCAACTTATCTTTTTCAAATTCAGTGTAATCTGGAACGTCGATGTCATCAAATTCATGATCTCGTTGCGGTGTCACAATTAACTGATCCGGAGGAACGTTTTCCAAGTTTTCAATTGGCGGTGGAGGTGCACTTTCTAACAGGCGATTGAAAAATGCACGAACTCTGTCGTCATTATTCGTTGTCTTCGATTTCTTGCTAGTATCAGTTGTATTCTTGTTCAGTTCTACAAGCGAAGTGACCCTTCTTGAAATATTATTTATGGAGCCATTGGTATTTGAAAGTCTGAAAGTGATTTGAGATGCTGTCAAGTATTTTCTCTGTGACACAAATTTTTTCACCCGTATTTTAGATTTCCATTCACGATGTTTATTCTCAAATCCGTGTATACTTAAAGAACTTTCATCTTCTGATTCACTTCTTGGTATCTCGGGGTATTTCGCATAGTAGATGTCACGCGTGAGTGGTTTTACGTATAAGTGTTCGGGTTTGATTTCTTCAAAAGGTTCCATTTCCTCTGTCACCCACACTGTGTCCAATCGGTACCAAAATCCATTTCTTTGAAGCACCTCTTCAGTTGTTAAAAGCACTACCGAGACCATTTTAGTGCAAGATCTGTGCATTTGAATGAGAAAAATACGACTGACGTTAAACCTTTACAAGATTTAACATTAACACTCATTAGGGAATAAATATTTGGCACAAATATTTTTCTTTCATAACATGTTGTTTTCAAAATATGACACGTCATTAACATAATGATCAACAAGTAAATAAATGGTTTACCATTTGTGAAAAACATTTACTATTAATTTAACGTAAACTCTCATTACGTAAACTGTGATCACCGGGTAGTTTAAAATCATCATCCGATATTCGATCCAAATGATGGTTCAATGATTTAGAAAAATGACAGCTGAAATAATTTCAAGGTTCAGTTGAGCCTTTGACCACTATATTTTAATGTTATGAAAGTATCGCGGAGTTTTAAATTGGATAGAGAGCCGGACTCGGAACCAAAGGAGCGGTGGTATTTAATTTCATGGAGTATAGAACTCACCCTGATATCGGATGAAGTTAGAAGCGCGCACGGACCCAGCAGTCCTACACTTTCCCAGCAAGTCATCTCCACAACTATTCAGCACATTCACATACAGCGTCCGGCGAACTCTAATTCACCTACTGACAGAATTATCTTGATGCAGCGTTGCCTCCGTAATATAAGGTTACGTAAGTCAAGATAACTCGATGATAAATTTAAAAACAAATAAAGCGGCTACACACAAAGCTCCCGGAGGCCGAAGCCTCCAAGAGGAAGTGAAAGAAGCAAGCTGCAATATCGAAGCGGAAAGCGTTCGCCAATCAAATCAGAATAACGTTGCTTATTGAACGACAAAATCCAATTACGAGACTGAATCGGAGCGACCGCGGGGCTTCCGAGCTTAGGGTCGCTCTGCGGGCGGGAGCCGTCGATGATGCTGGGTCTGGCATGCGGCGAGCGGATCCGTCTCACGAGTCAGCCAATGCGGCACTCCGCGGCGGCGGCAGAAGTCCGTGGGGACAGGCAGCCGCGGCGCTACCTCCCGCCCGACTGAGGCGCGCCGCGTGTCCTTGGACACAGCGCATGCGGCTTTCACACACCCTTACTATTAGATTCTAGTGCCTTTAACAATAATTGTATCACGATGACACATTTCTTGTTTGCTTCGGATGCTGCTAATGTACGTCCTACATCGATTGTAACGATTTTCACATTCGCTGCACATTCAAGTCTTAGCCGGGCCAATTGTCTTCACCCTTTGTATTACGTCGATATCGGACGGCTCTTATAACCTCTCTGGACGGTATTATGTAAAAATATTTTATACAGAATCGCGCTCCTGTTTAAAATTCTTCATGATATTAAATTCAGCTTTAGACTACTGCTAAGGTAGAGTCGTTTATTGAATGAGGATACAAATTTGGGATTCGAATATTGCCAAGAAAAGGCTAGAGAAATATATTTCCATTTCTATAAAAGAATATTCGCGTATGATAAACATGTTTGGAACGTTGACAATTTCATTGATGGAGGTCGATGCAAGATCTATTGCTCTTTGTGCTAACTTGGAATTTTATATTTTATTTATAATACTGTCAAGGCATAACTGGTTTGCGTTAAAAGTGGGTGTGGCGTTGCGTGACATGTTCGACCTCGTGTAACCCTGGATTACGAGCAGCCTATTTAGGTTTATAGTTCGTAAACTTAAATTATAGCTATGCGCTAAGTTGATAACAGATGAACACAATCCGTATTTTTTCCCACGGCGTTTGTTTTGTTATTGTGATAAGTGGCGGAACAAACGTGTCGAGAGATGATGCTTAGAACAGGAATTGTATTTCTATTATAGATTATTCATGTTTATTGGACTATTGTGGTAGGTCACGAAAGCATTTCTTGAATTAAGGCGAGACATATCCTGTATTATAATAATGTTATTACATACATACATACACTTGTTCCCGAAGGGGTAGGCAGAGGCGCAACTAGTGCACCCACTTTTCGCCGTGCGTATTCCGTCCCATGATGTGACAGGGGGCGGCCTATCGCCATATCGGGCAAAAATTCCAGACTCCGGGCTGATACTGCATAGAAAAATCCAATATCACTTTGCCCGACCCGGGGATCGAACTCGAGACCCCAGCATTGCAGTCGTACCTTAATACAACTACGCCACCGAGGCAGTCTGTCAATAATGTTATTGTTGGTACCTATATTATATTTGTTACTTTCTTTATATTATTATCGTTATTAGTAGGTATCTGTAGTAGTACTCTGTCATAAACAATTTCTTAATTTAAACTAAGCAACAACTAAGTAACTTCAAATCGTATATTGTACCTCAAATTTCTTCTATACTTCTACAACACGCAAAACATAAATATGAATTTACGATAAAATATATTACATAGAAAGTTACCTCGATGACATAGCATTTCCAAAAATAACCGAATTCCTTAAACATTAATGCCTATTGAATTATTTCTAAAGGTAAGACGAATATATACCACTGACCTAAATATACGGGGCAGTGCGTGTGCTCTTCACATTTAGATCAATTACCCGTCGAATGTAGATATCAACAAAACAAACGACGGCTTTTTTCAAATAGAGCTTCAATATACTGCTGTCTATTGAATCGTAGTTGGAGATACATAATTTTTTTCAGGAAAACGTGATAGATCCGATTTCCTATTTCTGGAAAATTTACATCACTCGTTTCTTGCGCATTTTCAACTAAAACGCATATACTTTATAGTTCTTTCACAGTAAGTATTATTTGCAAAATGTATCAGTTGCGTTTATCGTAGTTTAATATATATTAAAATATGAATAATTGAATAAGCAGTACCATTTAGAAGAAATTACGTCACAAGTTTTAAGTGGATTTGTTTACAAAACCACATTTATAATATGTCTTGAAAATGTAAATGAACATTATGAAGGTAAAGTGTAAGGTTCAAAAGTATTTATTTCTTCAATTACATTAATATTAATCAGATTATAATTTAACAATTTATTCGTGTCATAAATATGCCGAGTGGAGGTCAATGGTCAGTTAATTTAATGAGTAATAAATTAATTAAGCTTTGGGTTGTAAAGCGTTCGATAGCTAAATTATTTAATTTAACAACGTAACAATAATGAATAAAAGCAAATAAAGAGATCTTACACTTGAAATTTTTGTTTATTGCCAAATTTATGAAAGCTTTGGCACGTATTCCAACGTTGGAAAACTTCTTATTCTAGAAAAAGAAAACAGTTTTCGCTGGGCCATGTCTTGAATGTAATATAGAATTCGAATAGAATAAAGCTGAATGCGCTTGCCTATGTCACGCAATTTATGAAAAATAAATTTAATAAGGTTAATGTCCAAAAACGGGCCTAAAATTCTAACCAAGACAGTTTATATATATGTCGATAGAACTCCTAAAAACTAGGCTTTTACAATAAATCGTTTAAATTTAAAGTCCTCCGATTTTGAGATTTATGTAATTTTATTTTGCTTAAAAACTACACTTGATATGAACGTTTTAAAAAAAGTTACTTATGAATGGAGGGGTCTAAAAATATTTTGTTAATGGATCCAAGTTCCATATTTTGCCCCTTTAATATCCCTAAAGTTTGAGTCTGGTTAGATTTTGAGGCCCAGCACCCATACAAAAAGCGGACATCTTCTTTTCATGTGTCCTCTTTATTCTATAAAAAATAAGTAGGTATGTAGGTAGTACTAAGATACATATTAGTAATTAGGATTACCTACATCAAGGATGGCATGGTTCACCATTCCACCATTAGTAACAAAATCCTCTGCCTTCAACTCTATTATAAAATATCATACTTAGCCGATAGATGGCGTTAACCAATTAATTATTCTATCAAGAATTAATAAAAAATACAATATACGGAACGTGCACTTCGTAAGCTCTGCCATCTGGTGGCTCAATCTGAATCTTTCACCCTATCGATGCTTGGCATTGACCTAAAATATTCATATTAAAATGATGGAAAATGACATTTAATTGGTTTATAATGTATTGCTGTGTATCTGGATTCACTAAAACCGTAAAAATAAACACATCAAATGGTGTAAAATTGTATTACGTTCCCAAGAATAGTACCTAAGTACCTACTTACATTCCATGATTATGTTAAAATAGATATAAAGAATAAAAGCTGTATAAAACATACATACGTATGAGTTCCACAAGCATTTAGCAATGTTTCATTACGTAATTTGTAAAAAATAAGAAGTTTTGAAGATAATATTCAATACAAACAAATCTGTAATTAAGGGAACATAACCTCCTAATTTTGCTTCAATAACATCAAAATAACTAGCTCCCATTAAAAAAAAGCATATTCTGGCCACGCTGGGTATCAATAATATTCGGCCGGAACCCATATTTTATCATGTCTGTCATATTAAAAGAATATATTTACAAATTATTGTTCTAAAAAGTTTCTTTTTTTATCCACATGTGGCTCTTGTGTCGATTTTGTGCTGCCACCTATAGTTCGTGCACGTTCCCTATCAACTTTCCACTAAGTTATAAGTGTAGAGACTTTAAATATGTATTTGTTTTCCTTTCTTTATTACTTCTTATCAGCTGTCATCTTAACTATTACTCTTTCTTTTTTTTATAATTCATCCGTTTTCCTTCGCAGTATTGAACATGGATATTTCTACATCCATCACTAATTATATACATGCATTTTGTTTCATGCTCACGAATCACGATGTTATTGTTTCAATTAAGCGTAAAAAGTTAGGGCTCTTCATAACTCAGTCTTACACAAACAGAATGTTAATCTGTTGCATAAATACCTCTGAGATATGTAAATAATGCTATTATTGTATGCAAATCCTTGTGTGCAGGTATTGTAAGTGTTAATAAATCAATTTACACGTTCCTCGATAATAGATGGCGCGTTACGTCTAATTATCACACGTTGACGTCGTATATGTGTTAGAGCGTTCGTGCGAATCTTCGATGTCAGGGATTATGGAGAATTAGGTCAAACGCGGGACTGTATTGAGTCGAGTAAGGTTCAAACGAATCATATTTTTGGATAATGATACTAAAATTCCCAATATGTTTTGTATTAACAGGAATTTAAAAAGACATTACCAAAATAATTCCTTATTCGGTAAACATGAAATTGGTAGATAATAATAGTAACGATACTATATCTGAAAAATAATTAGAAAGTACATAGGTACTGCCTTGCTACGGAGTAATATAGACCATAAACTGTGTTAACTAACAAACCGTGTTTACATTTATTATCGTAGAAAGGGTTTATGGCCTGCAAACGCCTAGTTACGCCCCTGGTTTGCACTTGTGTTCCTGTATAGAGATTGCTCTGGGATTTGCCTTAAGGGTGTCGCGCTAATCACTGGAGTAACATATGGGATACATAAAAGGGAACTTGGTTGAACCCGTTTTGTAATAAAAGTAGGAAAGTTTTTGTAGGTAATATAATGTTGGTATATGAGTTGGGATTATTTGTTATACACCTAAGAATGATGTATAGACAATAGCTAATATAAGTTTTGTTCTAATTGTTATAAGTGTTATATAGGTTGTTAGGTGTAATTATACAGTTCGTGTATTGAATTCTCCATGAAAAGTTCCACAATCTAACCACCAGAAATTAGAAAATTAAATTTATATAAAAATGCATAAATTTTTATCAAAAAGCTTCTACAAAAAATGTTAAGCAATTACGTAAATCGTTCCAGAAATGGAGGTCTTCTTAGAAATAACTGTTCCAAGAAATATTGAACAAATGACTCTTATAAATATGTAAGACAAGAATTAAATATAATGGGGTTCTTATCAAAGAGTTTTAGTACGATGAACTTTACCATAGTTGACCTTTGAAGAACCGCCCGAATTTTACCCAAGTACCATATAATTTTATCGATATTCTTTTAATTGAGTCGTGACATCATGTTACCAAATAACAGTCTTATCGGAAAAGGAAGTTTAGTTATGAAATATTATATCTCTAATAGTGTATTCCAAACAATAACCAATAAGTATTTTAAAAGCATAATTTAGAGTCATGTACTGATTATGTATATCGCTAGAACAAATACCCAACAGTAAAGCAGTTTTCATAATGATTAAAATACTTCAGATGACAAAAGAAGAAATGCCAATAAACGTCGAGAAATGCAATTAAATTGAACACAACTCTATTAAATTGAGGACAAAAAATGCAATTACATTGAGCACACATCGCTTTGATCAGCCGCTTTGACGTCACGTAATGAAAACCGGAAATGTAGAATGTGGCATCGTTCCGCCAAAGCTTTGCACACCAAAATGTAAACATTGTATATTTATTGTTATCAAAGCCTGTGTTCGTTTCGCCGATTCCCATTTTCCGTACATTCGAATTGGCGTGTTTCCAACGTCGATGCGCTTTACGACCTATTTGTGTTTTGACAGTTTTGGAACGATACTTTTTAAATTCAGAACGACACGTGCTTGATACTTACATCGTAATTCGAACCTATGCGACGTGTTATGACACCTATACAGCCAATGTATACAGGAAATTATTTTTTATTGCTGATTTATATGTATAAAATTTTTTCGAGTTCGTTAAATCCTCTACGTTCTTCCATCATCCATTGAAAACAATAGGCGTCTCTTCTATTAACAAAGCATGCTAAAATATTTGGGTTTACAATATGTTGTTAATACAAACATAATTTACTAAATGAAATCAGTTGTGCAATAACATGGTTTTAAATAATTCAAAGTAACTATTTTAGTTACTATATAAGTGACTTATGTTGTGCAGGATGAAAGAAGAAAAAATACTTTTTACCAGAACATTCATAATTTGTTTAGTATATTATATAATAGTCATTCACCGTAAATTAACCGTTGAATACGCTTTGAACAGACTAATTATTTTAATTATGCTGTAATCTGTCAACGTCGTTAGTCCATTACCCAATTTGAATGTATAATTGTCTTGCATACGTGAGGTAAAAATATTTTCACTACTAGAGTTTTGTGTTGTAAGTTTGTAACTTATATGGTTTTGTAATATTATTACTACTATTTATTGTTTATACATTTAATATAAGGTTTACCTTATTGATATAGCGTTAAGAGCCACTGTTTATATTGCTATTACGAAATGGTTTTATCATTATATTACATTATGTTTTAAAACGTGTGATATATGGAGAAAAGCGAATATTAAAACTATGATATACACACGAAATGTCCCAAGATTTATGGATTAATTCAGTATTTTACACGAAATTATAAATAAAGGTAAGGTTTACGTAAATGTCACGAAATTCGTGTCACGTTATTTTTATTTGGGTCCCAAATTACAAACACGAAACGTTATCACACGCTACAGTACTAATACGAAATACATTAATAAAACTTCCTGTTGATGTGTATTTGTTATTATACGTAGATTGAGAAACCTACGTAACTTTTTATTTTTATAATTCGTGATTTTTTTATTATAAAAAAAATATCACAAATTTTGTTAATATTAGATTTTTTGTGGTTTCGCAAGTCCAGATAAAAATACTGTCCTTAATTGGTTTTTATAGTTTGATTATATAGAATTGTGTACTATCAGTGAATTCAAAAGAATAAATCGACCACGAATTTAAACTCATATTATAAAAAGATTAGCTTTGATTTTTATTATGTTTGTTTATAATAAGAACTTAACCGATTTTGAAAATTATTTCACTAATTTACATTACCCCTGAGTATAGAACTAGGAGGCATTTTAATCCAAGGAATGGGCGACACGGATGGAGCCACGAGCAAAGGCTAGTAATAAATAATTTAATATTAGTTACAATGTATCCGCTGAGCGCTACCTAGTTATAATAAAATGCTTTACTTAGTACTTCGCAGTACAGTCACCAGCATAAGTAGCTGAACAAATATCAAAATTTCAAATTGCCTACATACTTTTGTGTTCTTACTAATCTTTTTTTCCTCTTCACAAAAATAAAATAAAAGACATTTACTTTACTTCTAACGAAGAAAAAAAATGGTTCAATTTAACTTAACGCGTATATAGGTGATTAGAAATTTTGATTTTGTTCAGTTTTTTTTTTATTTTTTTTATGGCATTGAATGACGAGACGAGCATGCGGTTCGCCTGATGGTAAGCGATACGACATAAACAGTAGCAACACCATCCAGCACCTTGAGTTAGAAAGTACTGTGTGGCATTCCACTGCGCTCGTCATCCTGTGACATAAGATGTTAAGTCTCATTATGTCCTGTAGTTACACTGGCTACAATGTCCTTCAAACCGAAACACAACAGCGCATGCACACTGCTGCTTGGCGGTAGAAATAGACATTGCGGTGGTACCCACCCAGACGGACTCTTACATATGAGAGACCTACCAACAGTAAAAGTCAGCTACTTATGCGGCTGACTGTACTGCGAAGTACTAAGTAAAGCATTTTAATAAATGTGTGAGTCGTGTAAATGTACATTTACAAGACTCTATAATCACCAAACCCGTCAACAAGTAAGTGACATAGCATTCCGTCTACGCCGAGTGTAGGAAAGCCATCACCGACTAATCCACACAATATCCTGCCATCTGTCCGCCGCAGTCAATCTAGCTAAGTGGGTGCCGCGGTTGCGTCCACTAGTCAATTGGATAAAATTGACCACTCACACTACTGCCTATTTGTATAGTCCCGTATTCATGTCTCGGGATTGGAATATTCTTGTATGGATGTTCCGGATTGGAATTGGATCTTCCCGTGGATGTTTGATCGGATGCCGTTAATGGTGTTACAAGGTGTTCTATTTCTATGTAATTGTGGGAAGTTGTTACCTCTAGATGATAAAGAATGCTTTAATTTCGTGCCCTCTACAAATTGTATGATGGTAGTGTCTTGAATGCCTATTAAGGTATTTGAATCATTTTCGTTCATTAAGTTTATATGAAATTACCTATACATTTTGACACACAAATATTGATTAAAATCCGGAAAAAAAACAACAAGCTATAAGCCTTTGAATTTCGGTAGGAGGGGTAAGTGTCAAGAAACGAGAAAAAGGATGCAATCCGCGATCGTGACGTCATTGGGAATAACGATGCGTGCCAAAGAATGAGATGGAGCGATATCCCTACTACGCGCCGATTCCTTCACATTGCAATATTTGAATTACGAATTACTCTAATTTAAATGAAATTTTCACAGAAGGGCTTCTTTTTAAATCTATTTGCTATTACATATAGAATAATGTACAACATCAAACATAGGAAAATCCCCTATTGGTCTAACGACAATGTGAACTGTAAAACCAGAGAGATATTGGAATCAATTCCCAGGTAGAGCAGTCAAGAATTTCAAGAATTATTCGATTAGAAAAACTTGTATGGGTTGTTTAAATTTAAAAAAAAAACTACTTATTTGGGGTCGGACTTTTATCACATGATGGGTCGAATAGCAACATAGGGCGATCGTGGTTGAACTAGTTACTCTTCTGCTTCACCTTTTGGGGATACTAGCGTAAGGCACGTTTGGTTTAAGACGTATTCTGGAAGGCAGACGGTCGTAAAATTTGCCAAAACTTTATTTCCACTCGTACACGAGACCCGATCTCAAAGGCTGGAATCAGAGCAGCCGTTAAAAAAACTATCTTTAAATCAATCAATATCAAAGTTTCAAAGAACATAATAGTCCATAACTCGTATTTATCGAATATAAATCTATTTAATAACCCTTCTGTAATTTTTATCATAAATTACTGTATTTATGTGTAATTTCTCATCGTAAATCGCATATATTTATGTCCGACATATTTAATAATGCTAATATTTATGATTGCAAATCAAATGATGCAAAAACAACAGATTAAATAGAACGATTCATAGATCTACAGTGTGGATCAATACTGTGGATCAAGCGCTTCAGAAAGAGGGAAGTCAGACCCGCATACACCTCATTTGTTTTTTATTGGCCATTACTCACTGTAATTTCATTTGTATCTTCGCAATAAATCTTTATAACGCTTTTATCGAAGACGGTAGGTTCAAATCGTAGGGAGTGTAAAGGGTTAGGTGTTATTATAATATAGTAATTACCCAGAAAAATACAATACTTCAAGAATAGGGTAGTTGACTACTTTTTTTTATCAAAAATGTATGAAAATCAAACGGAAAAATAATTTTCAAAATTGGGGCAATAATTAGTAAATTATACAGCTTTGAAATTTGGTGGAAGGGGTAAGTAATATTATACTGTGACGTCACCGAGAGTCGCCGGCCATAACGCTACGTGCGTGCGAAAGAGATAGCGTGATATCTCCTCCACGTCCCCACCTTTGCTCACAACAATATCTATACATCTATACATATAAATAAAATTGGAGTGTCTGTTTGTAATATTGAAATAACCGTTTTTTATTACATGTATATGAATATATATACGGTACATACACCAAGATATCATTATTTACAATTTTTGTCTGTCTGTCTGTTTGTTCCGGCTAATCTCTGAAATGGCTGGACCGATTTTGAAGGGACTTTTATTGGCAGGTAGCTGATGTAATAAGGAATAACATAGGCTACTTTTTATCCCGGGAAAATACAAAGCGGTACTTTTATCCCAGGAAAACTCATTCACGCGGGCGGAGCCGCGGGCAACAGCTAGTTTCAAATATGAATAACTGCTTTATTTTTCAACCAATTTTGAAGATGATTTCATAAAATAATTTCTTTTTAGTATTATTTTTTGTTACATCCTACTAATATGGCGATAGGCTCGCCCCGCAGCATGGGACGGAATAGGAACGGCGAAAAGTGGGTGCAAGTTTGTGTCTGCCTATCCCTTTGGAGATAAAAGGCATGTGCATGTGTGTTGCCTTGTACGGATTTACTACGCGGGACAAGCGAAATAAAATTATGATAAAACTTACATTTACTCCTTTCATTAATTTTTATTATAAATATTTTCTTCTAATAAATCAAGTAGATTAATGAGATGTCATAACTTGCACACACACACTCACGCCAATGTTTTTATCCCCGAGGGGGTAGGCAGAGGCGCAAGTAGTGCACCCACTTTTCGCCGTGCGTATTCTGTCCCATGATGTGATAGGGGGCGAGCCTATCGCCATATCGGGCACAAATTCCAAACTCCGGGCTGGATACTGAATTCTAGAAAAATCCAATATGCCGATGCCCGACCCGGGGATCGAACCCGAGACCGTATTGCAGTCGTACCGTAATACAACTACGCCACCGAGGCACTCATAAGTTGCAGTTTCTAAATATTTTCGATTTACATGAAAATTTGTTACATTTGATTTGGGTTTATCATGTCCTCTATTTCTCTTCGTGATTCTAAATACGATATTTTTTAAAATGCGAATATAATCTAATAATTTAAATCTGAATACTTGTAATAAACAGAATATTTCGTAATCTTAGTTTAGCAGAATTTCAAACACATTTTTGGAAAGAATTCACAATTTAACATCATAATAAAACATTGAGTTTTATGATACTTATTTTAGTACGAGTCGGTTTGTTTGTTTTACATTCTTTCAGTGTAGGTCAAAATACAAAATGCAAATAAATATAAGACTTGGGTATATAATAAAGATGCAGTGTTCGTGTTCGTCTCTAAAACTATATGAAAACTATTTTATTAATTGCAAGTTACAATTATACGTGAGTGTGCTTACGATCTAAATAAGTAATAATCAAGAGTCTGTTTTTTTTGTTATATATAGATAAACTGTATATATAACCTATAGGTTGTGCTCGCAGCTCCGCCCGCGTGAATAAGTTTTTCCGGGATAAAAAGTAGCCTACGTCATTTCTCAGGCTCTAGACTATCTGTGTACCAAATTTCATTTAAATTGGTTCAGTAGTTTCAGCGTTAAAGCGGCACAGACAGACAGAGTTACTTTCGCATTTATAATATTATAGTAAGGATATAATACATAGTTTTTTTTATAACAGCAAAGCTCCGTTCGAGCTAGAGGCTTTCACTATGCGTTGACATTACAACAGCCAATAAATCCACATACTTCAGGCGCCTTGTCGTAACAAATTGTTTATGACAACGCCGCTCAACGCGCGTTAAAAGCCTTTCTTTTAATGTTAACGTTAGCTACAAAACGGCATTACCAACGCAACATAAAACGATACATACATGCATAGCATCACGCCTTTTTCCCTTTTCAGGGGTCGGCAGAGGTGTAACGCACCCACATTTCGCCAGCTATTTTAGGTTCTATTTAAAGATTTATTATAAAGCTGAAGAGTTTGTTTGTTTGTTTGTTGAACGCGCTAATTTCAGGAACTACTGGACCGATTTTGAAAATTCTTTCACTAATAGGAAGCTACAATACTCCTGAGTGCTATAGGCTACTTTTTATCCCGGAAAATCTTTACCACGCGGGCGGAGCCGCGCGCAATGCTAGTTTCCATATAATAGTGGGCGGGCCTATTGCTATTTAATGGGCACATTTCCAGACTCTGGACTGATACTGAGTAGAAAAACCCAATATCACTGCCCGATCCGGGAGACGAACCCCAGACCTCAGCACTGCAGTCGTACCGTAATACAACTACGCCACCGAGGCACATATTTAAATTCAAATACAAATCATAAGTCAAAAAGATTTTCTTTGTTACTCTGCTACAGAAATTAATCCATGTACAACAGCGATAGAAAAACATTTTACTACAAATATAAATCAAATTTTAAGCCAAGACCCATCTTTTTTGAAAGCAAGTTTTCTACACAGGAGCTAATCCATTAATGAGCTCATCCATCATACATGAGACACTTTATAAAGTTCCCTAAGTCCTGTAAACAGACCTTTCAAGTCGTGATGAATGTAAGTTAGCTAGAAATAGCCTTACTGCGTCATTAGACTGTGCCGTAGGTCATAAACTCTGGGAGGTGTCGTAAACTAACAGATGCACAGTCCGAAGTTCCGCGGTTGCGTTCTCGTTCGCTTACTTCCGTGTGAACAGTTCCTTATTTGTTTGGCGAAAGTTTCACGATGTGAATTAGAATTATTATTATGTGCAGTTTCAGTTTATGCATGATTTCTTTTTTTTTTTTTTTTTTTTTAATGTTGATGCGACAATACAGCAACGAAGTTATTGTGAGCATTATTGAAAAATGGAAACACTGCTATAACACCTCAGACTGCCTCGGTGGCGTAGTTGTACTACTGTATGACTGCAATGTTGAGGTCTTGGGTTCGATTCCCGGGTCGGGCAAATTGATATTGGGTTTTTTAAATTCAGTATCAGCCCGGAGTCTGGAATTTGTGCCCGATATGGCGATAGGTTCGCCCCCAATCACATCATGGGACGGAATACGCACGGCGAAAAGTGGATGCACTAGTTGCGCCTCTGCCTACCCCTTCGGGGATAATAGGCCTGAGTGTGTGTGTGTGCTAAAACACCCAACTTTTATGAACACAATATAGTCTTCTTCTAATAAGCTTCGAAAAAAATATTATGTATTAAAATGTGTCTAGTTCGGCAATCGAAAACTTCAGGTTATATAGAGCTAACTCTACTATACCTATGATACATATTTTCCATTTCTTAAGACTCCGATATTTACATATTAAAAATCAAACAACATATTTATTAATAACATACAAACTGGTATATGGTGCAAATAATAAAGAATAACATGCTCGTAACTTCTCACTTGGACCACCAACATACAACCATGGAGCAGGGCGTGATTATTTTCGGATAAAATGCATTCTTTGGCACGATTTTTTGTTGCGCAAGTGTTGACGCGAAGTTTACGTTAGGCAACATTTAATTATTTTACGTTAACTGTGAATATCTAAGATGTGTGAAACGCGGAACGAAATTTTTTCACACGAACACAATGCATTACTGAACCATAGTTTATTTTTGAATATTAAATATATTAAGTGGTTTTTATAGGCTTTTGCCGTAATAGCTAAGTTTAGCTTTTAAAATTAAGCTTGATGTAGAGATGGGTGATGCAAGATATCATAATATAGATAAATTATGTAAAACACATTTTGAAGACAGGTTTAGTGTTACGATACGATTATACATATATATCACATACGATACATTACATTGAAATAGCTATGGCACGACATCGTGTGGTCGTATACATCGTGAAAGCATCTCGGGAGTGTGTACCGACTGTAGTCATTTGGTGGTTACAATATAATCTTTATGACATTATTACAATCATTAAATTTTCTTCTTTGCACGGCTTGGAAAGTAAAAGCAACATTAGAAATTTACAATTTATTAACATTTTAATAATAGCACACTATGATAAACTTCGTTGATTAAACTCATTGCAAATTCATGATTAATACGATGTAATAAATGTTAATTTTGGATGTAGCTACATAATATTATTACATGAATTTTATATCAAACATTACGTACGTCATACACAAATAGAGTCTAGACAAGCGTCTAGACTCTAGACAAAACCATTAAATTGTATATTGATAATTGGGTGGTTTACAACCGAACATAATGTCTACTAGGTACAAGTTTCAAGCTAAGTAAGTAGATGTTATGTTTCATAATGTCCTGTAAGTACATCGTACACAATAAACCAATATTGTTAAAGCTGTGCCATTTACAATAATAAAACAAATACAGTTGAAGATGGCCATAAATTTAGTCATAAATACATAAACATTAGTCTATTCGATTGATCTCTATTCTTAAGTAAACCACTAATCCTTTTAACTAAACATGCCCAATAATCCAAAACAAAATTAAAGATTAACTAAGACTAATCCCAGACAGCTTTATCAGCTTTGAATTAACAATGGGTATTGTGCATTTGTAGCCATCGCATAGAAGCTGTAGCCAAAGGCTGGGATTGAAAGCGTATCCTTTGAAAGGCTCCCTGAAATGAAAGCGCTGCAGAATGAACGTTTGCTGAATAGCTAATGTCTCACATTGAATGCGGTGGTTGCGGATCTGTGACCGGGCGCTTGCTTCGCCTAGTCTTTTTTTAATTTAAATAACGAGAGATTGCTGGGTTCAGCTTTTTGATCGTACAATGCGATTCAAATGAAATGAAATCATTTATTCGAATCCATAAAATGTTAAACATTACTTAGATTCAGTAAATTTTTACTCTACCACCAATTCGGAAAGCAGTTTCCACCAGAGAAGAACGGGCAAGAAACTCTAGGGTTGCTCTTTTCAAAATCAGTTCAAAGGTATAAATTAGGTATAGTGTATAAAACAAATATATACAGATTTTTATTTTGTTTAGAGCAGTTCATATATTTACTTGCATAATAATAAATTCTCAATTCCCATCCGAGTGGACAACCCTCTCAGGAATCGCGAAATAATTAGATAATCTATATTTGTCCAATATAGGTATTATATAAATAAGAATAGGATCGACTTTGTGTCATATTGTGACGTCTAAATAATTAAATATTATATTAAGCTAATTAAGCAACAAAGTTTTTATTTAAATTTGATGTAAGAGTCCATTGGACAAAATAAAAATAAACAGTTATTGTTATAACCGATATGCTAATAAGTTTTCTATGCAAAGGAGATGTCCGCTTTTGTATGGATGTTGGGCCTCAAAATCTAATCAGGCTCAAACTTTAGGGATATTAAAGGGGCAAAACATGGAACTTGGATCCATTAAAAAAATACTTTTACACCCCTCCATTTATAACTAGCTTTTTTAAAACGTTAATTTTTTAAGCAAAATAAAATTACCTAAATCTCGAAATAGGAAGACTTTACAATTTTACAATTTATTGCAAAAGCGTAGTTTTTGGGAGAACTATCCAAATACATATAAAGAATCTTGATTTGAATTTTAAGCCCGTTTTTGGGCATGTCCTATCTTTAAAGTAATTTATATGGAACAGGTAATGTGAAATACTATAACCATCCCGCTTTAGGTTATGCTGGGCAAAAGCTCTTAACTCTTTCAATCGTACAGGCAGCCTGCGCTTATTAATAAGAACCTCAGTATGTAGGACATAGGACATCGTAATTTACATTGTCATTACAAGGTTTATGTAGTATGTAATGATGAGCTTCGTATTCTATATCTATGCGAACCATCTATTACGTGTTGTATGCACATATTAAATATCCTGACATCATCTGGCATACATATGCAGATCAGCAATGATGCTTGTTTATTTCTTAGTTTGTTCGTAACTTATTTCTGTGGGAAACAACTGAGCTTAGTGAAAATTCTTGAATCTAAATCATTATTGACTGACTCGGTGGCGTAGTTGTTTTGCGGTACGTCTGCAATGCTGAAGGCTCGGGTTCGATCCCCAGGTCGAGCAAAGTGATATTGGAATTTTCTATTCAGTATCAGCCTGGAGTCTAAAATTTGTGCCCGATATGGCGATGGACTCGCCCCCATCACTTCATGGGACGGAATGCGCACAGCGAAGGGTGGGTGCACTGGTTGCGCCTATGCCTACCCCTTCGGGGATAAAAGGCGTGAGTATGCGTATGCTAAATCTTTACTTAAGTACCTGTGCGTTTTATTTGTGTTAAAATCTAATATTTATTTGCCTGTGTGTGTCATTTGTTTTGTATTTCTTTATTCGCGGTAAAAAAATCTCCTAAATAATTCGGCGTAAAATCAATTATCTGTTTAGTGCTGTTTAAGAATATCTAGAAATCTAAACAGAATTAGTAGTTAGATTAAATTAATAAAACTAAATACACAAATATGATCATAAAGAATCATCTCTAAATTATAGAACACAAGTATTAAACAGGAAAAGTATTAAAAACCAATTATCAATAATGGACGCACGAAACAACAACAAAAAACTCTCTATTTGAATCTATTTGCGTGAAATGGAATACCTGACCTTTATCTTCAACAAAGCGTCGATACAAAACAAACCCGGAATTATCAATGCATAACGGACTCATAATCAAATAAAACCCACTCAGAGCTCTGTTAATTTGATTATTTACGTGAATAAACAACGGCGGTGCGAATATTAGAAAAAAAATCAAAACCGCTCTCTACTCACTGAACAAATTTAATCAGATCATGTTGATTGAAGTGTTTTTTACCTGGAACAAAGAACACATTATTTGTTAGTATGGTCATAAATCATAATCATATTAATAAAACATAAAACTTAATAGACCTCGTGAATTGAAATACATAATTTTTATGAGATTTGATTACTTGAGCTCCCATCTTTCGGTCGTAGAGCCTAGAGGTTAGGGGGCGTCTTGTAGAGACACACGCGTGCCGAATTAATATCTTCCCACGACATGCTGTTGATGTTTTTACTTTTTAGTCATACCTATATAGTTAAATTACAAACCAGGGCTACTCATGTGCTTTTCGATTAGAAAATTCAATCATTTGGATGCTTTACGTGAGATTTCGGCGAATTTAGCTTAGGTAAGTATCTTTCCATTTAACTAAGCAAGGATATGTAAAACGAATAAGATGTAGAGTAACTACATTTTTTTATTAAATTTCACTTCTACATAGTTCCTAATGGTTTTTCACTCACCCTAGATTACTAAGTCAACAAAAAATACTGGACAGCGGCTTCCTGCATTTAAGTACTTAGGTCCTAGTTTTATAATGCGGAATAAACATGAACCGGTAACTTTGAAAACATAAAAGGACACATCTTTAGCACTTAAAAGAACCTTTTCCTTACATCATTACTTTTTATAGCACCTAAAGTGACAAAATGACCATCTCTGTATACTGGACTATACGGACGCACAACCTGAAAAGTCTTGCAACCGATAAAATGAACACTATTTTCCAATAATAAAAGTCAATAATTCATAAAGAAATTCCAAGCGTAAGGCGATACGAGACTACGCCAAAGCAAGCGTTGGATGGTAATTGAACACTTCCTTGCTTGGCCGCTGTATAAATTTCTGCACTCCTTTTACGTCATGAGTTCCTGGTACTTTGGTAACCAAATGAAGTCTCCGGATTTCAATAACAAAGTTTTGTTCAATATTTGTGGAATATTATTATTCTGTCTAGACTTTACTTTGATGTTTTAAGGTCAGAGCGATTCTGAATTCAATCTGAAAATGTTATATGAGCCGAACGCGAGATTATTTGTAATCTACATTCTAATGTAAGTTTTTGGGAGTATGTTATTTTGATTAATTTTTTGTAATGAAAATTTGATCACGAAGTGCAAAGGCTTTGAAATGTCGGGAGTAAAATAAAATAAAAAACCGCAATAAAATCCGTAATAATTTAGTTTAATTTCTATGTCATTCGCGTAAACGTAAGAAATCGTTATGAAAGTTTATGTTTTCAGCGGCAAATCCTTCACCTTCTATGTAATTGATAGGTTATATTTTAATGCCGGAATCGATCTTGGGACTTAATTATTCAAGTCTACTGGCCACTGAGTTACTGAGGTCGTCATTCGTCTATTACAATATCATATCTATGTGCATACAAGGTTCATAATAGAATGTTTCAAAACACCACGCGTACGTTAAAGGAGTCCATATTCATTGACACAACAATGCAGAATGTGGAAACCTACATATCGCTCTATATCAAACGGCTGCTATTCTTTAGCCCGTATTTCCATAAGACGAGGAATCGAAGTACGGGACTAATATGATTGCGATATATGAATTTCAAAACATTTCCATATTGGTTTGTCGCGACATCTGGAAGGGAAATTTATCGACCCAGCATAGGAAATTATCCCTAACGTTTACATTGGTATTTAATAAATATACATACGATTTTGGACTTTATTGCATAACATATAATAGT
Organism: Sphinx pinastri; assembly: GCA_947568825.1. Classification (NCBI taxonomy): domain Eukaryota; kingdom Metazoa; phylum Arthropoda; class Insecta; order Lepidoptera; family Sphingidae; genus Sphinx; species Sphinx pinastri. The sequence continues at coordinate 4,585,439 of OX387615.1, forward strand.
GAATTCGTAAAAGTCGATTGAATATGTCCTACGTTTAAAGATTGTATACTAAATATGTTGCTCCAAGTTTATTGAAAGTAAAAGAAAGTGTTTGCGAACTGTCTGCGACGCGACGTGTACGACATCGCAAATAAAAAGCTTCCAAGTTTATTTGTTGTCTTCGTTTTGTCAGTGGATGGGCAGTTTGCTTTGTGCTACATTAGATGGCGCTAGGCAAAAGCGACGATGCCTTGAAAACGACACAGACAGATCGACCCTATATTTTTTTGCTCGTAGTTAGTAGTTACTTAGGGCTTCTAAACTGTATTTATACATAACACTATTATATCGAGTATCGAACATGATAACAATCTTCACTGAAGTATTTATAAAATTATTTTATTGCATATTTATTATCAGGCAATAAAATATTAATTAACTAAATAACTAATTATTTTCAAACTTAAAATCAGTTCGTTTGATTTTTTTTATTTTTTTTTATTGCGTTGAATGACGAGACGAGCATGCCGATCGCCTGATGGTAAGCGATACGACCACCCATAAACAGTAGTAACACCATCCAGCACCTTGAGTTACAAAGTACTGTGTGGCATTCCACTGCGCTCGTCATCCTGAGACATAAGATGTTAAGTCTCATTATGTTCATTAAGACTCCTATTTTTCATCTCTTTAGTAATAATCCGGAATCGAGCCCCCCACGTCGTTATCAGCGCATTCCAGCGGATTAGATTCCTGCAGACGTGGTGACGACACAAGATGGCCGCCGCGCCATAAAATAGAAATAGTTTGTTTATATCACTAATAAGTAGTTAATACTTAAAAAAACACAGGCTATTCGATTAAAACAATATGTACATAATATTTTTATAATGACTCTCTTTAAATATTTTTTTAAATCTTTGAAATATTTTTATACCTACGGCCATTTTATCGTCATGGGAACAATCTCAGTGTATGGGGGAGATAGGCAAAGGCTCAACTATTATAAAGCCATTCATAATCACTGACATATTTGATTAATACTCTCTAGACACCGCGTCGCATCGTCCTACGATTAAGTTCTTGAAAACAAGTATTTTTCGCTGACATTTTGTACGTGACTATCGTGTTTGTTATTTATATTTGCATGAAAATAGCGGTTAAAATATCCACTTATTGAAGAAATAATTATCGGGATTTACAGATTTCTTATTTAGGTGCAGATAAAGTCATACATTATTTGCTTAGAACAATATAGCAATCCAAGTAGTAAACAATGTAATCTTTATTTTATATTGGTTGCATATATGTCTTTACGATTATCATTAAAACAAACAGCTACAACAAATCAACCGAATTCCATCTAGATCAAATATACAAGTCTTTCAACAAATAGTCCTGACAGGTAACTAAGGTGAGATCTGAATTTATTTCGTGTTGAAATCGTAAATCATAAGTTCAAAACGCTTGAGTGGGAGCTAACAGTTGAGGGCGGAAACCGCAGATCAGCTACCGTGGCTATAAATAATATTTAACGCACGTGTATACATATATTAGGCTGAATACTTCAAAGGGCGCAGTCAAACTTTGCGAGTATAATCGCCTCAAATTGTAAAGGGTCTTAGTTAAATTTGATGAACATCGAGTTGTTTTGAAAATCGGCCCCTATCATGTCGGAACACACACGGCGAAAAGTGGGTGCCCTAGTTGCACCACTGCCTACTCCTTCAGGAAAAATGGCGTAATGTGTGTGTAGTTTTGAAATTTTCCGTACCCTAGGTGATTTTTGATATGATGTCTATTTGTACTACGATTGGTCATTTGAGTCCAAAAAGCTTTAAGTTGTTTTTCTGGAGTATACTCAAGGTCAAGATATATTCATATATATTCATACGGGCTAGTTTTCCCCTAATTGCCAAAATAAAAAATAATGATTTCCATATTAGTTACAGTTTTATAAATCACAAAATTTATTCCTGGCATAAAAAAAACACGTTTAAATGGGTTTATATATGTGGCATTTACTATCCCAGAGTTTTGGCGAGAACTTGGAAGTGTCATGAGGTGCTCTTGTTTTAATTCATTATTTTGGTGATACTTAGTGTTATATTGCATAATTATGGTGGTATATTAAACAATATAGTTCTATTAAAGAGCTCAAATGAAGTGAATTGAAATAATTGTGCTAATCAAGTGTTTTTTCTGTTGCCGTCAAAACTCTTCGATAAAGTCTTGGTAAGGTAACTGCTTTACTTCGACATACTACAGATAATAAAAAAGACAACCCAAACTTGACATTGGCAAAATGTGAACACAAGTGCCATAAAAAAAAAATAATACTATCCCGAACTACTATAATTAATGATTAAACGAACTTACCTGTACGTGAAGTTCTATCATAATTATACGAAGGCTTCGTCCGAAGAGATTACCATAGAGAACACATGTAGTATGTACTCCAGTTGTACGCCTTTGCACTTTATTTGAGACTTTTTTTTTTTTACTTTGGTCACACTCAACCTGTCAACAGAGCTTCATTTAGTTTAGAGAGTTCCATATACCTATATTTCACAACTTACTAGGGTTAACGCCAGTCACGGGAGGGAGGGATACTAATCTCTTCGGACGAAGCCTTCGTATAATTATGATAGAACTTCACGTACAGGTAAGTTCGTTTAATCATTAATTATACTTCTGCTTCGTCCTCGAGATTACCATAGAGAACACATGTAGATATTTAGAGAATAAGTAGTGAAATATTTGTATAATTTCAATTCCAGTAGGAATTACAATTAGCTAACCAAAAAACTTTATAAGCTTATATTTAGCAATAAGTTTTTCGATAGGATATCAATGTATAATTTCTAATTGGTTATCATTGATCTAATAAAAAATATTGTCGTTCCCAACTAGATTCTTAAGGTCTCATTACCGAATCTCAGGGATAAGTCAAAATTAGTAATCTATGATCCAAACTGCTGTTTTGTAGATCGAATGCAGTTTAATGCCATAAGTACCTATAGGTACACGATGGAGCCCCGTGCTGTGAGCACTAAGCATCTAATGCAGTAAAATCTATTTCATATTCGATAAAGCGATATATGGTATATGGGGTATACCATACTGCTATATGGGGCTTTCTGGCGACGGTAAATAAAGAATTTTAATTTTGATGAATTCACTACATCATAAAAGATATTATATTATCAATACTATATTTGCGACTATTTGAGCAAATTCCGAGTAAACTACAAACAATATTATATTAGACCTTCGGTAATAAGATCTGGTTCTAAGAGAATTCCGATTTCTTTCAATAAATGGTTCATTTAGGTGGTGGCTATAATATAGACACTTAAACTTAATTAATGCAAATGACTTGTCATAAGGGAAATGTTCCCTGTTGTATGATCTAATATTATATCACATTTCGATAGCATCGATCAACAATACTTCCCTTAAAAATCCTTTTGTTGGTTTGTCTTGATCAGCATGTCAGCATATTGTGACTATAGTAACAAACTTGGAGCTGATCTACACATTTTTCAAAGTCTCGTCTTACGCTCCTTCGTAATATTTGTGTCAAAAAGCAAATTAACTGGAAAATAAGCTTAATTAATGGTAACATTATTAATTAATAATTACAATAGACAAAAGAAAAATAATTTCTTAAAACAGATATAATCTTAGATCGGTCAACAAACTATATTATTTATCAATATTAGAATATTAAAGCTTGTTACCCAATCATCTAAAAATCGTAGAATGGTTTCAGATGATACTCGGCACACAAACATACAGAGTTCTAAATTAACTCCTAGGTTAATTTTTGTGTTAGGAAATGGACATTTAGACCTTTATATACCATATGACCATATTTTCCTGTGTTGAACCCGTAGCAAATGCTAGTTATTGGAATAGTTAGATCAAAAATGGAGCAATGTTTCATTTTAGCTAACCGACCAAACAAAATTCTTCCCGTGACAAAGATGATGATAATTGCTGACTGGGAGAATATGACAGAATTATTCGTACAGTTAGTGAATGTTTCCAAGAAGGGAATACACCACGGAAGCTTAGATCTCAAGAGTAAAGCCGGAATACTTAACGGCATACAACGTTTTATTAAAACTGCGATTAAAGCGTTGGAACATTATAAAATATTATCATAAGACAGCCCACCTATGGACTTCGTTATCTACCCTGTACATAGAGAACGTATTGTCGAATTCGCAAAATAAATACATACATAGACTCGGGTATTTTATCCCCGAAGGGGGGACAGAGGCACAACCAGTGCACTCGCCCCTCAAGGTAGCGAATAACTTTAAATTATATTATGCGCTGCTGTTTTCATCGTTTTACTCTCCGCTAGCTGCGAGTCTCCTGCATGCAGCACCTTCCCCCCCCCCCCCCCCCCTCCTTTTGTTAAGACATCGCAAGAAATTTTGAGGCGCTATCGATGATCGGTAGCATAGTTTCAATTTTTAATTTATATAACGCCACAATCATTGTTAACAAAAGGTGTTAGATTTTAACAATATTGTCAGATACATAATCGTGCGCCCTGTCGGGCACGGCAAAAATTGCATGAGAGGGAGAAGCTATAATATATATGTATTATGTGATTTTTTTTTTTTTTTTTTTGTTATTATTACTTAAAACCAATAGTAGGTATATATTAATAAATATTCTCTACTTAAGTTGACGATTAATCAATGATATTTGAAAATTATCATGACCCTGTAGGTCTCGACATTTACAAACAAGAATATTTCACTAAAATGATAATGAGAAAAGATTTGTTCTTTGCATATTTGTTTGTAATAAATAAACTCAAAAAATCACTTAACCGAATTTGAAAACCCTTTCAATAATTAGGTATAGGTATTTGGTAGCTAAAATACCTCTGAGTGCTACTGGCTGTTCTTTATCCCAGGAGGAGTGTCAACGCGGGCGCAACCTCAAGCAAAAACTATTAACATTAATAATGTTCTACATAAACATATTATCACGCCTTTTCCTATTTTAGGTGTAGGCACAACTGTTAATATATTTACACCCACAATTCGCTAGCTATGTTAGGGCCAGTGACAGCGAGCGTATTGATATTTAGCAGGCAAAAAACCCCCAAGTCCGGGTTAAATACTGAGTAGAAGGGACGCAATATAATTTTACCCGACCCGGGCTCGAACCGGAGACTTCAAGGAGGCAATCGCATCCAGTACGTAATACTCCAAAAAACACCGAGACCGTAAATATTGTTGTCAATAAGTAAAATTAACGGTATCGCTAAAATACATTCAATTTTGTCGGGAATAAATTAGACTTAATAAATATTCTGAGTCTAAAAAATTGTAACGAGTCCCTTATGGCAATCAAGCAGTCTAGACAGATTATAATATTGCTGAGGGAAACTCTTTTTCCGCTTCTTGTTCACATCGGTGAGTTCTGAGACAACACGAGCGACGGTAGATTCATAACGATTTACATGATCATTTTGATTCAATTTTAATAAAAGCCTCTTTGATTTTATTTAATTTAAATTATAATAAGATTCGTCTATGTTATTCATAGACAACCTACGGATCAAAGTAAGTATACAATGAAACAATTAAATATAATGTAAAAACCAAGGGTAAAAAGGGGAACGCCTAAGTTCCGGTTGGACTAAAATTTTAGTCACGTTTCTGGGATCCGTGTCATTTTATTTAAAGATATTTTAAGAATCTATTCGGCTAATTCAACCATGTCCTTCTTCTTCTTTTAAAAATGGGTTCACCGTTTCATCGGTGATTTTGCCAATGTCAAGTGGGTAGATGTTAAAATAATATCATAATTTTAACCATGTTGGTTTAGGCAGGTTATTTTATAAAGGCTTAACTTTATAATAAGTACGCCATTATTATGCAGCTACCGTCACTCCAGCGACGGTTACTATTTAATTCTTGCATTTTTAAAAAACACTGATTTTATACCGCCAAAATAGTGACCTATTCGGTCATAAGGCCATAAGACATAAGGCCAAAAAACCTTAATATATAAAACAAATAATTCTGTGATCATTAATGATTGTGGGCGACTACGATTTTTAAAACTCAGACCACCTGCCTGCATATTATCCTGCCTGGCATGGCTTTGCGATGCGGACGATGCTGTGCCGCTCTCGGTGAATCCAAATGGCAGTACTTCGTTGCTGCAGGATTTTTCGTTCTTAGATTGACTCCTCTCCATTTAACACATACTGTGCTGTTGTAGGTCATTTTTAATTACTGTAGCTGTTTTCAGTACGTTGCTAAACCACGACCAAAGACATAATTGTCTTTTATGTACTATTAAAATGATATTGCGTAACATCCGGCACATGGCGGCGTGGTGCGGTGGTGCATCACGCCACATTGGCGGGAATAGTTAATCCACTTGCGCCGCTTGCGCTGATATTTTTCAAGCGGTGCTCGGTAGAGGCTGTTACATATTTTACATAAGAAACAGTCGCATAGTACTGCTAGCAGGTATTAATCATGGATAGTGACAACCGCCAATGGTAGCACGCAAACCCAGGTAACAGAATTGTAATTTTAGTAGGAATAGCATGACTGTAAATTCATCAGCCGCGAGTTATGCACTGCATCTTCGCATGTACAATAGCGGCCTTAACTAATGTGAGGATCTGGCCTGGGAGATTTTAACGAGGTCTTTTTACCCGATTGCTGAAGGAGGGTATTTTTCACTCCACAAGGCCGCCACTGATGGTACTAACATACTGTTACATAACATTATATACAAGAACCAGTCATACAATACTGATCGCGAGCGTCAACTTTGGGTAGTGACAACCGCCATGTGTAGCACGCAGACCCGGGTAACAGAATTAAGCATGACGGCGGTAGATTGAAATAATGTGTAATTATTACACCGACATAGCAAAATTAACTGTTCGGGCACCATATTAATATTATCGATGTAAATAAGAGACAGACCGAAGGTACTGTCCGCAACATTATTCTGGCCCGGTACACAATCAGAACAATAAGATTTTTATACTAACCGTTTGACCTGAGTGGTATTTTTCGTTATGTCGGTAGTCTTGGAGAACGGGAACAATTTTCATCACTTAAGTAATCTTGTATTTTCCGTTCCAAATAGAACTAATTTCCATGTTTTACACTTGAAATACACGATGAGCAATAAATTAAGAATAACTTGAGCGTAACGTGCAATTCGGCGACGCACTAAAATACGAATGGAGCTCTGTTGACAGGTTGAGTGTGACCAAAGTAAAAAAAAAAAAGTCTCAAATAAAGTGCAAAGGCGTACAACTGGAGTACATACTACATGTGTTCTCTATGGTAATCTCGAGGACGAAGCAGAAGTATAATCCTTAGTATAAATAATGCAAACAAAAAAAGAATTTGTGTTAGAAATATTTTGCATGCTAGTGATTGCTTTATGAGTAATCAGCACATGTTTAAATGCACAATTGTTTTTTTGTGTTAGTAACATTTTTTTCTTGAAATAAAAAAAAACAATATCTTTCTGAAAGATTAAATTTTACTATGACTTTTGTTTCGTAGATTTTCTTTTATTTATGATAGCATTCCCAAAGTATGCAGAAACCGTTATTATGTAGAGTTAGGATAAAAGTTTTGTGAGGGTATTTGTAGCGTACTGACAAGTTATGAAAACCAGTCGAAATGTCAAACTAAAAGTGGAAGTGTCAGTTGGGTGTATAAAAAGGCTGCCGTATCGATGTGCACTCTCATTGTGGCTGATTCCGGCTCATTCTGCTCATTCGTGCTGAGTCTTAGTAGCAGTTCAGTAAGTTGATCATTGACTTTCATGCTGGTCGGCTAGTTGCTGATATCTTTGTAAAAGTATTTCTGTTAAATGTGTTTATGTAAAACCAGTGATAAATGTGTTAATGTAAAAACAGAAATAAATCGTTTTTATTTAAATCAAAATGGCTTCTGTTTCTAACTTCAGAAGTGAGATAAACAATCAATGCCCACAGAAATAGATTGTGCTCACTACATATGTACGCTATGTGGAATACATCGTACGATGGAGATATTTGACTACCCGCAATTTACGTGAAAAAAGAAATTGCGCTGAGTAATATCGGAATAAGAACTAGACTACAACGTGGATTAAAGTGGACAAGTGTGAAACATAGCCATCGCATGTTCATTTCTGAAGTCATGTGCATACCGCTTCAAATGAACAAGGATCTGCGTGTGTACCGTGATCAAACTGTTGTTGTACCGCGATCAAACTGTTGGTGTACTGCGATCAAACTGTTGGTGTTCAAACATTCCTGTTGGTGTTCAAACGTTCCTGTCGGTGTGCAAACGTTCCTGTTGGTGTTCAAGCGTTCCTATTGGTGCTCAAGCGTTCCGGCAGATGTGCTGCCGTATGGTGCGTCATAGTGGATGTCCCGGGCAGGGTGACTACATGATTGCCTAGTACCGATTGATGCTAACTGCTGCATCGCGAATCACGTGTGGCTATCTGTGACGACAGATATGATGCTTACTGCAGCGGTAAAGGAAGTCTGGTATCGTATGACCCGTAATCCTCGCTTGAGGGTTCTGGTTTCTTTTATTTCTTGGTAACTTTAACAGGGCATGTGCAGACATGGATTAATGAGCAATTCGTGTTTATGATTAGTACAGTGCCGTCACTAAATTTAAGGACTTGGATAAAAAAAATCCTGTTGTAGTAAACAATGACTGTACATGGCCTTGGTTGACCAAAAGTGATCTAGGTGCACAGTGTTCGGTCTGAAGGACTGCTGGCCTTTCTTGGTCAAGGTTTCGGATCGCAACACTGTACTGTTTAAAATTTTGGATTAAGAGCGAGTCAAGCGATAATTTTGAGGTTGTCCTCATGTTAAGATGAACTAATGAATTCCTAGTCAAAGTTTGATGCGAATCTTAATCAAAGGTCAGAATAGGCCGAACGGTGTGTTTCTGTTTTGGTTTTTCTTTGCTTGCAGGAACAAGAGATCTGTGTAGTGTGTGCCCAGTGCAGAGCAGCGTACTCCATGCTGTGCGGAGACGCGCGGCTCTGGCTGCGCTGGAGAACTGCGCGCTCTTGGCGATGCGGTGCGCTGCTGAACTGCGCGCTCTTGGCGCTGCTGAACTGCGCGCTCTTGGCGCTGCTGAACTGCGCGCTCTTGGCGCTGCTGAACTGCGCGCTCTTGGCGCTGCTGAACTGCGCGCTCTTGGCGCTGCTGAACTGCGCGCTCTTGGCGCTGCTGAACTGCGCGCTCTTGGCGCTGCTGAACTGCGCGCTCTTGGCGCTGCTGAACATCGTGCTCTTGGCGCTGCTGAACATCGTGCTCCTGGCGCCGCTGAACTGCGCGCCCCTGGCGCCGCTGAAGTGCGCGCTCTTGGCGCTGCAGGCTGCGCGAATGCGGAACGACGCGCTCCACTATGCTTAGAGTGGCACGGATATCAGGTGATTGCGGAAAAACTTATTTGGGTGCTGTCTAATTTTGTATGAAGTTTCTTGAGGGGTAAACACGTTTAGGGGAAGTTTTGTCTTGCGGTCAGTATAGTTTTTGTTTTATGTCAGACATGCTATCCTGATCGACGGATACACTTCAAGTGAGGTATGGTTTCATGTTATTGGATACTGCTTTGGAGTGTGATCGGGCATGTGATCCTAGTACATGGGACGTACTTTGGGTGGTTGTGTTTTATTTGTGTGCTCGGACACTGTCGAGAATTGCTCGGACATGTGGTCCTGGAGCCGTGTAATACGCCGTAGTACATGTCACGAACAGGCCGCTGATGTGTGACGTGTTTGTTTGGCAAACATCGTTTGTCTTATATTGAGAGGTTGGGTTGAAGCATGTTTTTATGTGGGACCGATACACACACGCAAAGCTATGTCTCACGTAAGTACACGTAGACCTCTAACGAGTCGTGAGAGGCACTCCCCCGACGGGTCCTGCCTCAGGTGGTTGGTACAGATATCAAGATGTTTTATATCCGTCGTGCTTAGATTTTATTACGTTGAACTATTGAGTAATTTTTCTCATGTCATACGAGCTGTCTTACTTTATTTTGTTATCTTTTTGGATATGTTTTTGTGCTTTGGTTCTTTTTGTACGCAGATGCAAATGATGAGCTTGAGGAGGCTGGCGCTCCTAGCGACGCAGTCTTCTGAAAACTAAACACCTGGTGGCGTCTGCGAGCATCAACCAAGCACGTCCGGAACGCAGAGTGAAGAGCCTGCTGCGCCATCCAGCGTCGTGGGGAGTGAAGAAATTTCGGCGACTTCATTGCCAATTCTGGAGACTGATCTTCAGAGCTAGAAGATGGAGCCCGAGGACGGACTCCCGTCAGGAGAGGCCGAGTTAGGATAAAAGTTTTGTGAGGGTATTTGTAGCGTACTGACAAGTTATGAAAACCAGTCGAAATGTCAAACTAAAAGTGGAAGTGTCAGTTGGGTGTATAAAAAGGCTGCCGTATCGATGTGCACTCTCATTGTGGCTGATTCCGGCTCATTCTGCTCATTCGTGCTGAGTCTTAGTAGCAGTTCAGTAAGTTGATCATTGACTTTCATGCTGGTCGGCTAGTTGCTGATATCTTTGTAAAAGTATTTCTGTTAAATGTGTTTATGTAAAACCAGTGATAAATGTGTTAATGTAAAAACAGAAATAAATCGTTTTTATTTAAATCAAAATGGCTTCTGTTTCTAACTGTAGGTTATCTTCATAATTCATTGCAGTTTCTAGAGTGAGCACTTTTAAATTCTGATGGTAAAACGAAATCGATCGATATTCGATGGTTTAATTGAGTGAGAGCGTAGCCGTAAATAGATTCACTACTGCGAAGGTATCAGTGTATTCTCGATATGTCGAAAAATGTGTAACCATCCAACATAGTAGATCTCTCTACCCAAATATTTCCTGTTTGATTCTTGCTTTCTACATTTTAGCATCTATACTCATAGTCCTGCTTTTAACTCGTTCTGGCAACTTTATCTTGTATAATTAAGTTTTTTAAATACAAACAGTAAAAAAGTTTTTCATTACGGAAACTCCGAAATTATTTCCATAATTTATTTATGATTAGAATTAAGAATGATCGACATACACAAATATCGAAATCTTTACACCGGTCTGAAGGTCAAACCTTTGGCAGGCGCTATCTGAACATTGTTCAACGATGGTAGTCACAAATGATGAAAGAAGTACACAGGTTTTATTATAGTTTTGTTGAATGAAGTTTTGTTTATGAGAAACTGTTAATTGTATCGTACGATAACAATAATGTTATCGTACGATGTGCATGTATTATCCATGGTATAATGTAAAAATAAAATGGAATCTTGTAGAAGTAAATCAAATATGACCGAGCGACGTAGTGTTCGTAAAAGGCATGTCCGCTATTAGTATGGGTGCTGGGCCTCAAAATCTTACTAGGTTCAAACTTTATGGATATTAAAGAGGCAACAATATAGATCTTGGATCCATTAAAATATTTTTAGACCCCTCCATTTATAACTTTTTTAATGACGTTAATTTTAAATGTACAGTCAGCAGCATAAGTAGATAAACAAATTCAAAATTTCAAATTGCCTACATACTTTTGTGCTCTTACTAATCTTTTTTTTTCTCTTCACAAAAATAAAATAAAAGGTATTTACTTTACTTCAAACGAAGAAAAAAATATTTCAGTTTAACTTAACGCGTATATAGGCGATTTGAAATTTTGATTTCGTACAGATATTTATGCTGCTGACTGTATATCAAAATCGGAGGACTTTAAAATTATACTATTTATTGCAATGTCTAGCTTTTGGGAGTACTATCCATATATATATAAAGTATCTTGGTTAGAATTTTAAGCCCATTTTTGGGCATGTCCTTTCTGCGACTGTAAAGTTAGCTATAGCAAGATATGTCGGTGATTGTGATGTGATCTTTAACCAGAGAACTACAGCAACATAAGAAACTCAATAAATTATGCAGATTTCAGAAACAATTACTTATTCTACAACCATCAATAAATAAATACCAAGGTTTGTACCTCCTATTTTAAACCAATGTTACCAATTAAAGAGAATTTATTAAAAAAACAAAGCCCTCTTCGAAAAAATCCTAGCAAAATAAAAACTATTGCAATGTCTATACAGTTAAAAAGAACTTTAAAAAGGAACGATTTATAAGAGCCGATGTTAGCGGAATAACACACAATTTTCACATCGCCAGTGTTTATTCGAACTGTCTAATTGCTGAGTGTACAATGAGTGTGTATTTGAACCAATAGATTCATGTTTACAAAGAGCTACCGATAAAAGCCAATAAAAAAAGAGATTGTACTTTCACAATCCTTACATAGAATAAATTCCACGTGTTTGTTAGGTCAATGTTAGGAAAGGGACAGTTTTAAAGCCCTAATGACACGGCGATCGTTGCCTGGACTTTTACGGATGTAGGAATTGACTCTTGCGTAACGGATGCCCAATTCCGGGTTTATTTCGAGTTTTCCTGTATTCCCTAAAAGAAACAAATCCATTGACGGTATAAATATTTTAGTCGCCTTCTCCGTTTTAGTAGAAAGTAGGTTTTCTACTCCATCGGATATCCCAGGCTGTATCTTACGTTTTTATAAATAAGTAATACTGCATTTACGTTGACATGTATAATTATTTTGCGGAAGCCCGTGGAATAGTGTTGGGATTGTAACCTTTTTGTTTTTAATGCATGTGACATTAGTGATGCAAATGTCAATATCATCATTATGCGGAGAACAAAAAATTATGAAAGTCGGTAATATTATGAAGATAAGGAAGAAAGGCATTAGGTGTCAATAGTGACGTTACTGTAAGTTATAATGTCGATTAGATGATAATAGGGTAAATATACCCTACATTAACGTGTCTACTCGAAATCACACAACAGATTATTGGGATTTCCTTCATCTTATCCACAGTCATGTCCACAACATATAACATTGATCAGATTCCAAAGAAAAATTAAATCGAAATTCAAAATAATGGCCCACGGCAGGAGTCATATGCACCATTTTTGTTCTAAATATGAAAGTTCATGTGTGACCTATTACTATTAATCTTTTTTTAAATTTAACATAGCTTGTCACGCCTGTTGAGTTAAAGGGTACGTTAGAATTACTTATATTTTTCACAGCGATAACGCGATACTGTCTTCAACAACGCACCTGCACAAAATAACGCATGCTCACGCCTTTTATCTCCGAAGGGGTAGGCAGAGGCGCAACTAGTGCACCCACTTTTCGCCAAGGGTATTCCGTCCCATGATGTGATAGGGGGCGAGCCTATCGCCATATCGGGCACAAATTCCAGACTCCGGGCTGATACTGAATAGAAAAATCCAATATCACTTTGCCCGACCCGGGGATTGAACCCGAGACCTCAGCCTTGCAGTCGTACCGTAATACAACTACGCCACCGAGGCAGTCCACAGTAATTCAAAGATAAAGCTTATTTCCAGTACATAAGCCGTGAGAAAGTTGGTAGTAAATAATAATGAGCCTATTGCACAGAAGAATAATTATTTCTATTGCTTATTAAAAACAAATCAACCGTATTTTGATGGGACTTTCACTGACTTTCATGCCGTTCGTGTTTCGACATTGTATCGCGTTGACCCGTCCGTGTGCAATTATATTACATATATAGAAATCAAATGAGTAACGCCGCGGGCGGTTGTTGGTGCTATAAATATAGATATAACTTGTTGGAATTAATTGATAGAAACTGCAGTTATAAAAAATAGGCATCATTCGTGCGCAGTATACTAAGAATATATTGAAATACAATAAATATAGGGAGTTATACTAGCGGGGAGGGACATAAATTGCCTTCTATAAAACTATACATATAATATAGCAAACAAGAGAAACATGAGAATAATATAATATATTATATAATATATGATATTGTGTGTGCATTAGCTTATATAACTAATCTGACTTTGTATGCAAAAGGCTTGGAAAAAAATATATAAAGATTCAATGGACAAATGATGACAAAAAGTAAGCCCGGAGTTTCTTTCTGCCTTTCTTCTTCGGGTAGTCATCGCTTAGGTAGCTAGTGAAAGGCTGGTAGGTTAGCTAGGTTAGGGCCTGTAGTGTCCTCACCGGTGAGGATCGCGACGCGTTCCTCCCATTATTTTGTTTATTATAAAAATGATTAATGGCTTCTTTATTTATTTTTCTTTGATTTTACTCCCTATAAAAATTTAAAAATGTCTGTAGTTATATAAGTGACTTTTTGTAATAACTATTATTATTAATTTAATGTATCTTGACTTATCATAAGTGCAACTATGTTCGCCTACGTGATGAATAAACTATATTAAAAATTGATAAATATGTTCGGAAAACACTAAGTACAGTCATGAAAAAAAGTTAATTCAATAATTAATTATTACTGCGAATTTTGGGTAAGGAACGTAGTTCTTCTGACATTACCTAAATCTGCCTTTGCCCTCGTTGTATACAACGGCTAATAAAGTCACATTAATATTACAAATTGAGTTTACGAAATTAAAATATTAATTCCGCATTAGCTTTGATCAATAATCCAATGTACCTATTCGTATTATAATGAGTATGAATTTTAATTTATTATAAACCGAACGTTCGATATCAAGCCAATTAAATTCCACGTAACCATTAACCTCTTACGATAAGATTTAATTCGGAATGTTTTGGAATAAACGTTTACTGTTTTCGAAATACGAGCTTTAAGGTATTGGACGGCTATCTTTAGCTGATCTGAGTATAATCTTTAAAACAAGAGAATACTTGTAGGTTTGCACAAGTAATTTATGATATTACGAGATTTGCACATAATATCATCTACTAACGCAGATCTACACAAAACATTCTCAACTACATAATCTGTACAAGAATTCCACATAATTATAATACAATGTTTAAAATAACATGCTTGTTTTGCGGGCAACAAAATTGCCGCAATTTAGTTTCATGTGGTAATAAACTCCTAATTTTAGAATCAATATTAAAATTTTAAACAGTAAAATGTTTGAATTTAGAACATACTAGCAATTTTATTTTTAAATAATATTAAAACGAACTGGCAATTTATTTTTGCTTCTTAATTATAATTATCTTTGTCAGTGCACATTGCACAAGTAATCATACGTTCAACTGCGGCGTCCTGGCATCGACTTCAAAGTTCTTCACGCATGTGCGGACAATTTAGCCGTCGCTTTGTGAAGTCCACCGACATGGTCACTTTAGAAAACCTATTAGTTTTTCTTCAACCCTTCTAATTATAGATTTTCCATGTATTGTTATTGATGTTGGGAAGTGATACTAATGGGGTGATAGAGAAAGAGGATTAACTAATCATGATTTTTTGGTATCTTATATTTTTTAATTTCATGCATATTTCAAAGAAAAAGAATATGTTGGTCAAATGTAGACAGAAGTTTTAGTAAGATATAGATGATTCGATACAGGAAAATTTATCTATTACGGCGTATCTACTACAATTTGTAACTGATAAAGCCTATCAATAATATCCACATTGTAAACAAATCTTAAACATAAAACAATACCCCTCTATTAAATTGCCCTTAAAAATTTTCCATCAACAACACGACAAATAATTCTAATCACGTTACCGAGACACGATTAATTAACGTGTTACTTAGTTATCAAGATTTAATCCGATATTTCCGTAGCACCGTCATGTTCGGTTAATCCTGAACTTAGATTGCGTTTATTTTAGTGGACAGATGCGGAAAATTTTAACACGTCTATAATCACAAATATATAATGAACTGACCAGAATGGTACGTAGTTATCAAAGTCTTGTACGTTTGGTAAATCCATTGCCATAGCCGATTCGGTGTTAGTTTTGGCAAATATCTACTTTTCACTTTATCTTATTACTAATGATTAATAAACAAGGCTAAGCGTAGCACAACAAATCGATAGATATAATATATTAACTCATTTTTATAGCAAGCACGTTCGTCCATCAATGAAAACCTAAGGGAATAAAGTTACGGAACAATAAGATCGATGAAGTAACAGCAGCTGTATTTGTAATACATGCTGTAGGCGAAGTCCGTACAGTTATTGACGAGTATCAACCGCAAGCCGGTTCATTACTGGGTCAGTACGGAACCACGCATTCATTCATTACCATCTAACACGCGTTCCATGTTCGGAAGTGATGTTAATGCACCCGCCAAATATCATTTACGACACTCATCCACTAGCTCAAAAACATGTCGAACTGGTCGAAAAAGCACGAGATAAAATTAAAATAAAAAAAGACTGAAAGACTGGGGACGATATGAAGCTGGCATCCATAATGAAAGAAACTTTTTAATTACATCAAAGTAGAGATTAAAAAGGTTGTATAATGCTTTGGAAGCGGGTACGTAGGCTTTTGTATTTAAAATTGGAACGTTTTATATCACTTAATTAAATGCTTCCTCCTTCATTATGTTTCGTTTAATCCGTGGAGGATATGCTATGGGAATTTGTAGCTATTAGTCAATATATCAAGGCTATTGGGCTTTACAATAGTCAATAATGTTATTTAAATTATAATGTTTCATATATTCTTCCCAATATCCGATTTCACAAAACAAACTATAACATTTGCCATTTTGGAGGACTCCAACACGAACATTCTAAATGCCGTTCTCATATTATGGCATAGTTAAGGAATGCGAGCGATCCAGCTTTAAAACTATTTCTGGACAGACACGGAACTGCGCGAGTGAGAGCGGCTGGAATCTATGGTGTAGTCGGTTTGTTTGTTTTTAAACGAGCACGGATGCCGTCATTGATATTATGTAAGTGGGCTGCGTTTTACTGCAATTTGAAACACGCTTTGTTTAGATGCGATGAGCTGGATTACAAATATAAAATTCAATTTTGCAGAATTGTACTTTTACAATTTTAGACTTTAATGACTCATTTATAGCACATACCTGTCCTGAATTTAGAATTTGTTTTTAAGCGTTTGGTTTTGGAGGTTAGGTCTCTGCAGTTTGTGTCGACATGTTCAGTACCTACATTTTCAATACGTAATTACTTTGATATCATAGAAGGCATCTGTTGACTTACTAACTTTTATAAACGCACGCATTGACAAAAAATATTAAATTTTTTAATCTATAGAATATTTTTCTTATTAACACTAACCCTTGCCTTGACTACGTCTGAATTGACATGACTGACTTAACAGCTTGACGACAAGCGGAACGGACGAGTTACGTACTTGGCGTGGCATGAAGGGTCTCGAGATTCGCCCGCAGGCGCTGTCATGCCATACGTGAGTTGAATTGCGCACTACATATTGTAGTCTGCTTTTCAGGATAATTTTGTTACGTAAAATATTCGCATGGCGTCAGATACTGCAACATTTTATGCCTAAATAAAATAGAATTTCCTTGTGTGTAAATATGGGATAAAAAGGCTGGTTGTCAAAATTAACAGTATTCCAAATTTGAATTGAAGACTCGTGTCAAACTATATTGACGTGTATTCGTTGCGATGTAACCAGACAAATAAAATTAATTTATTAAAAAGATATGTAACCTTTTTTGTTACTTTAAAAAAAAGCGGCAATTTGTCGATGATCACAACATAAGGAACAAAGTCGGGAAAGAGCCCACAATCGACCTCATTAAATAAACGATCCATAATGTTAATGAATGCGCCGCGGACAGTAGCTGCCTGTACTCTTGCCGGCAGATATAATATCAATATCCGCTGGACCATCGCCAGATTGGCTTTATGCTCCATTAAAATATTGATTGGTCATCACTTTTTAATTTCTTTTAATAGATCGTAACAATTTTAAACGTGTTAAATTGTTGCGTTATAAAATTAAAGTTTAAAGATAGGACTTGTAGATTTTAGTTAATAAACGAAAACTGAGATATGTAGAGCTATTTGTTGATAAAAAATAATGTTTTTTTGAGATTTAGATAAGAAGATACTGTGTTTAAGAATTTCGTTTTGTTAATTTACTCGTATAGATAAGATTTGTCTATAAATAAAATGTGTTTTTTTTTTATTAATTTGAAAATTTAACGTAAAAAAAAACAACCCAATAATGCTATTATAAACAATGTTGCGAATTATTGACATGTAATAATTTATTAACGTCATATTATAAAAGCCGTATTACTTGTACAAATTCCAGGAAAAATATAATATGTTATGAATCCTCTGGAGTAAGGAATCCATCAATGACAAATGCGATGATTCAAATATTGACGTAACGATACATTGTTCTCTTTGGATGGAAGCCAACATCACCTGTATTTCGTGAGTTCTGCTATTACGACTTCTAGAAATCTCGCTGCCAATAAATCTTTTGAAAAACGAATTTCCACGAAAATTAAATATATCGTAAACAAAGGCCTGTCTTTATTAGCATGACTTAGACATTGAAAACTTCATTAGGGCTAAAGTCAATACAATGTTTTACGCGATAATAATTATTATGACTTTGTTTTTTTATTACCTCAGTAAAATAACTATGATAAAATAATACCCTACTTCTAGGTAAAACAGTTAATTCTTTTAGGAATAAAATAACTGTTTTACTTATTTTAATATACCTACCTAGCATAATTTAAATAACCACTTAATGTATCTTCCAATATAATTTATAAATAACACACTAACATTGAAGCCATATTCCAAACAACGCAGTAAGGTGAGGTATGAACGTCAAGTAACTGTTTTTTAAAACAATTGGCGTACTAAACTACGCTGCATCCTTATAACGTCTGCTCATTGAATTTTAATTAGGCTGCATTATAACATTACGTAACTCGAAATTAGCACTTCTGTACAAACTGAAAAGGTGTGATAATGAAAAGAAAACATTCAGAACGCAGAGCAAGAGCCAGATAGCGCCATATAGATATACTTTACATTCGTTTGATTGTTTAATCTATGGTAAAAATTATGTTTTCAAAATATGAAAATAATAAAAATTATAATATAGTCACGCTGTATCTAGTCCATAGAAGTAAGGAGCCGACTTGACCGTCTAGAATCTAGATAACACTTTGCTGTTCTTTCGGCATTGTGTGTCACAAAAATATGGCTAATAGTACAAGTACACACTATACAGCAGATATTTAAAGCTCACAGAGTTGTATAAAATAATCCTTATTGCAATCAATGCAATCAATGCAATCAAAGCCCTGTATTATATATTGTCCACTGTTGAGCACGGGCCTCCTCTACAACTGAGAAGGTTTAGGCCTTAAGCCAACACGCTGGCCTAGTGCGGGTTGTTAGACTTCACATACCCTCGAGATTCTTATGGAGAATTCTTAGGTATATAGGTTTCCTCACGATGTTTTCCTTCACCGCCAAAGCGAACGATAATTATTGATAAAGAATACACACGTAACTTCGAAAAGTTAGAGGTGTGTGCCTTGGGTTTTGAACCTCCGAACACTGTCGCGGCAGACCGATTAGTAAGGATTAATCCTTATTAATCCTTACTAATATTATAAATGCGAAAGTAACTCTGTCTGTCTGTCGCGCTTTCACGCCAAAACTACCAAACCGATTTAAATGAATTTTGGTTCACATATAGTCTAGAGCCTGAGAAAGGACATAGGCTACTTTTTATCCCGGAAAAATATAGAGCGGGGTTTTTATCCTGGAAAAAACTTCTTCACGCGGGCGGAGGCGTGAGCAAAAACTAGTCAAAAATATAATGCAATAAAAACTAAATGCATGTACGTTAAGAAAATTGTTGTAGGCGTATATAGATTTTTCCATACTATTATATTAATATGATTTCATTTTATTACCGTTTCCAATACCGTCAAATCTTCGTTACGAAGTACACGCTAAAATCTTGAAAATTGGGTTCACCAGTGCATCCAAGTGCACTCGCTCCAGATTTGAAACTTTCTGCTTGGTAAATTGCCAGAGTTCTAAAGTATTTTATCTCACCGCTTTAATGAGCCTATGCTGAGTAAATGCCGAAGTTTGCACGTAGGTTTCAACAATATAGGACGTAGGTGAATAAATAATTGTATGTTAATATAATGCAACCATGCATTGGGTAATGGAAATGGTAATATTCTAATGAAGTCATAGAACATATGTATATACAAACGAGCTTATTCACAAACAGTTTATAAACCTATTTTAGTTATAGAATGCTTTGTCTTCTTCCTTCAAACTCAGTTCAAAATTCGTTCGAAGAAAACAAAACTATCGATAACTTAAATAGGTTTATAAACTATTTATGAATAAGGCCGTTAGATTCAGCGTTTTGTACGAGCAAGGCACTATACAATTTTAAAATACCTATTAATAACATACTTACCTACTTACACAATTTAATGTCATTTCGTAATTTCGAAGACTTATTCATTCTCAAATACAAAGACATCTTCTTGTCTTCTATACACCCCATTTCATAATAGTTTTGTTAGCATGAATTCAAATCTATCGGCAGTCGCTACTAGGCAGAATGTTTGTTAAAGCAACTACTGCTTACTGGTGTAAAACAAATAAGAAAAGAGAACATTGCATTCTTACGGGAACAGACAAACGAAATGGAGTAGTTTTAAAGAAATATGACCACTAAAATTAGGAAAGCAAGAATACCACTAATAAATATAAATAAATTTTTAACCACTTGACGGCGACACGAATGGTACAAATCCTTTTAGAAGGGTCACTTTGAAAGGATTAAAATAGTTAAATTTAATATGAATGTGCTTCTGTATAAGTTCCTTTTTTATTGTTTTAACGCATATTTTTAATATTTGTTTTCACTCTTTTTACGATTATGCTATAACACATTATGCATCTGCAATAATACTTATTCATTTAAAAAATCATGTCTAAATTACAACAGAAGGAATTTAAAAATGGAACAATTTAAAAAAAAAAAAATAAACTCTTAACAAACAAACCTTGTTTTAGAAAAACAAATTACGTACAGTTGCAGGCTGTATATTTCATTCCGTTTGAAACTTTTCCGTTTCAATGGAATTTTATTCATTTCAACGTCGCTCGCAAACGTGTCGGATAAACGAGTTCAACTCGAAATGGGTTAGACTACAGCGGCAGTTAAATTGATGGCCATTGGATATATTTTTGAAGTGCTATGGCGCCTGTGAAACACTCTTGAAAAATATTTATTGGTAGGTTTGAAAATAGTACGTACCACAAGTTTGATAAATAGGTTTTACTTGCATTCTTAGGAAAGATCTACTTGAGCTGTTAGTAATAGTCATTGATTTCGATTATTTTAGAACCGAGTAAAATACTTTTTATAATAACCAATGTTTATTTACCATGTAACTGAGCAACATATAATTAGTTTTTTTTGGCGGGAACTTGGTAGTGTCATGAGGTGCTCTTGTTTTAATTCATTATTTTGGTGATACTTAGTGTTATATTGCATAATTATGGTGGTATATTATCCAATATAGTTCTATTAAAGGGCTCAAATAAAGTGAATTGAAATAACTGTGCTAGTCAAGTGTTTGTTTTGTTGCCGCCAAAACTCCTCGATAAAGTCTTGGTAAGGTAGCCACTGCTTTACTTCGACATAGTACTACTACTACTGAGGATAACAAAGAAACAATATTGTATATGTAACTTCCAAAAACTTTGACACTGGCAGATGCGCAAACCGCGCATTGCCAAAGAGAAAAAAAAAAAAAACTTATAATTAACTACCTATGTCATGAATAATGATACTAACATAGAATAATAACGCCAAGAATGATAGTTTCATATCAAAAAAACTGTCAAGTGTGAAGCATAAAACTCATTGATGTAGGCGTAGGCCATACGTATTGACGTTCTGCCACACGCACACAAGGGTGCAAATAATGTTGCTAGTGGTATCGGATTTTCCCCAAAACCTTAAGTCATTATTTAATTAGGGAATTATTATTATTGTTCACAGTAAGGGATTACTTTATCCTTAATTATAATGATAAAAATCTGAAATAAAAAATAATAAAATAAATCCCCTAGAATGACCAAAACAGTACCAAATTAAAAACAAATTACATTGATGACGTGAATTAAACGGTTGAATGTGGTATTTACCTTTGCCTCCATTCTAGTTTTATGATGATGATATGAATGAATGCCTTTATTTATGTCAATAATGTCAA
The DNA here is from genome assembly GCA_947568825.1 of Sphinx pinastri. Taxonomy (NCBI): domain Eukaryota; kingdom Metazoa; phylum Arthropoda; class Insecta; order Lepidoptera; family Sphingidae; genus Sphinx; species Sphinx pinastri. The sequence goes on from OX387615.1 coordinate 4,607,586, forward strand.
ATGTATCTGGTTCTATTTTATTACGGTTCTTTAGCGAATCATAGTAAAAAAAGGCAGCATCACCTTTCACCATTCAACCGTATAATTGACGTCATTTGAAGCTTAGTGCTTACGTCTGCTGAAAAAAAGACGAAATTAAAAGTTAAAATTATAAATGATAACTTCATAATTTCTAAAAAAGAAAAGATACAGGTGTCCTTATTTTAGAACTATTTTCATTTAAAATAATAATATAAGCTTGTTAAAATTTGAAATGTCAATTAAAATCAACTCAACAGAAAAATATTTTATTTTATTTTATTTTATTATTTGAGGATTGCCAACAAAGTTTACAATATTACAACATTATGATAACAATCAGAAAATAAAACTAATTGCAACTTAGACTACAGGCAACCACAACGTGCGTATTACAATTTTACCATATAATTACTTAATTAAATTTAAACATTATAAGGAACTATACAAAAAAAAGGAATTAAAAAAAAAAGGATAGATTTATCAGAATGTTAGGGCCCCAGTTAATCAGTCGCACCTAAAAGAGTTTTCCTAAATGTGGACAGCGAATCGTGAAATATGTCAAGTTTAGTAATTTTGTTCGATATATTTCGATATATTATATAGTTCGATATATTATATAATGTAGACAGTCGAGGTATGGGAGAGTGCCTACCTATGTTGGTTCTACATCGGCGGACATGAACAGTAGGGGGAGGTTTGCGAGGCGGACGCAAAGGGACACTAAGGGCAAATTTGCTTAACGCGATTGAACTGTCAATTTGACTATTTAATATTTTATTATTTTCATAATACTGGCAACACATTTCCAAAGCATGCAAAGGTACCAATTAAATAAGTTAATTTTAGAAATATATTAATTTTAGAATATGAACATCAACATTTGGGGTATCAATTTTCTTTTTTTTTGGCAACATTTTGATATAATGGCGTCTATAAAATTTTTGAATTATTGTTTTTGCTTTAGCTATTATTTTATGTCCAAATATTAGATTAATCGTAATAATTGCATGTGAAATGTTATGTTACAATGTTTCTTAAAATTATCCGAGATACTGTGACATCAGTTTATTGCACAAACCATCAATTTAAAATAAAATATCGAGAGCTGCTAGCGCTACGATTCGGCCTTGAGCACTGACGCGGGATGTTTGGTTACTAGGCTAAATAGCCTAGTTTTACTTGCCTCACTAAGCGTGTATGTTCACGGTTTCTATATGTTATTATTCTAAGGATACTAAGGAATACACCTAAATACGAAACAGTTAACATTGCTCAAAAAAGACCACAGTAAATACACAAAATCGTCAAAGCACTGATATTAATCCAAGCCCTGATTTCTAGCCGGCTAGTTAAGAATAATGCCAGAGATAATAAAATAACGATTAAAACCGGCAGAGTGGTCGTTATGTTTTTTATCACCCATCTTCCGAACAGCTGACTGGCACCAGTCGACTAAGCACTCTTGGCAAACAGAGATAAAGACTTCTGCATTTTGGCACAACGCTTGACACTGCCAGATCGGGAGATAAATTTCTCCAGTTTATTGCTATTTTAAAGTCATATTTTTAATAGTGTTTTCCTTTTCGCATCCGGTGGCAAAACAATAAATGTTATACGGAATACATAAAGTGTGATGTTTATAATTTTTATATTTAAAAAATAATGTCTTTATTACTTTATTTTTGGTTTCACTTCTTTACGAGTATGTAAGACTGCTATATGTTTATGACGTCCTAGTACATATTATTTCCAGTCGAGTTAATATTTTATTACCAAGACGACTATAATTTTCATTTAAGATTAATTAACAGGTCTTATTATTGCACACATAGGTACAAGCCAAGGATATATTAATTTAAAAGTGAGCATACAACATAAAGAATTTATACATAATATCCTTCGTATCTGAGAGTAACACAATCAGCCACTTCTCGTCAACAAAGCGGCTGTCCAACTTTAATGCAATGTGAATAGGAGCGAGTTAAATTGGAAAATGGCTCCGAATGCCGCCATAAAGGGATTTAGGGTTGTTATAAAACATGGCCGACGAACGAGCTGTAATTCACAAACGTGCCACGGAATTAAATAAAAGTATCACGGAATTGGCACAATCCAGTTTCTGTTTAAGAACTGATGAATAATGAAACAAATGACTGTAGTTCAGAAAGAAAAATCTTAGCAAAAACCGACCTACAACTGGCTCAATATACATTATTTTGTCGACGTATAGCAAAAAATATTCGATCACTGTCTAAGGAAGCGATGCATATTAGGAAACTATCGTTGGTCGTGTACTGAATCCAAATGATATCCATTGAATCAGCATTCGGCAATCGTCTGTAGCCAATGCGATGTTATTCCAAACTGTTTCCGGGCCCGGCAAAAGTTGCCTAATAACGACACACATTATCTGCTATATTCGTAATGCAATTACCGTGGTATATTTAAATGTAGGTATTTGGTTTCATTCTTTCTTCTAATGCAAGTTAATGCTTGTATATTTCCTAATGCAAATAGCAGGTTGAAAATATTAATATTATTTATCGATATTGAATGTATTTGACATTTATTTTTTGCAAAAATGGGCAAAGGAAACAGGAATTATTCATCCTGTTTAAATCATACACTACGATTTGATAAATATTAATCTTTGGTTGTAAATACTCAAAGATATTAATTGACTACTCGTGTTATGACTGGCGCATCACTTTAGATTATTATTATTATTAAGCAAAGGCAACATAAATACTAAATTACACTGAAGAGGCTACGCGAAATTAGGTCGATGACAGCTTGACAGGTGACATTCCGGCGGGCGCCATTACCAAGAGTTGTCATAATATAAATGTCGCGTATGCTAAAATCGACTCTAACTACAACACTTGAAGTGTTTAATCCGACAACGGAAATGTCGGGAGCAGAACATTGATCAAGGGTTAGTAGGCATAAGTGGACACCCAGAATTATGAGTATTTTATGGAGTTTGGAGTAGTTATGGCATGATGGCACGCAATTTGTTCCTAATAATGCATCCTAAATTAACTAGAAGGGCATTGTGGCCAAGGACTCTGTAGTTTCATTATTGGGAAAGCACTAAATAACGTTCCTCTAACGAATAGTGAGTATTACATAAAAAGCTCTTGTATTTTCTAGTTTCTTAACATATTGTAATTGATGATTTAACATAGTTTTTGGATTAGTTATACGTTTGTTTTTGGTTTTAATAAAAGTTTAGCTGTGTTGCTTTACCTTCCATTGTTATATTCTGCCAAAGTTCCCCGCAGCTCGCTATGGTTAATATTATTTGCGTTAAGCCGCGTATAATCCGTTTAATCTCGATACTGGGAACCTTCCACAGTGTTGATGAGACCGATAAATACGGAACGATAGCTTTATTCGCAATATATTTGCCGGCACGGGACTTATGTATTTCAGACAGCCCCCTTATTCTCTGACACTGCTAACTCGCTACGCGACCGCATTACGTTAAAGTCGTGTAATTAGCGTTAAATCGTATTCTGTATACCAATTTCCATAGTGATAAACGCGAAGAGTTACGTTACGCGCTCGTTATGAGCGGTGTAAATAACGTGTGTCATGGAGAATAAGGGGGCAGGAATATGCCGAGAGACACCCACATAACTAATTCAAAGGACTCGCTGTTATGAGTCACGAATGTAAAAAAATGGCACCACTTTTATTTTGGCCAACGGAACTATTTTATGTCAAAATGGAAATATAGAGTTCATGATCTAAATTGCTTAGTTGTGACATATTTTTAAACATAATTATGCATAATATACTAATGTAGTTGCCAAAAATTGATATTAACCAATTGTGCTAATTCAATAGGGTTTAAAATCAATCCAAGGATTATTCTGATCGCTGTTTTAGCTTTGGGTACCACTTAATTTTTTACGATTTCTGATATTATTACTTTGTATTACACGTTTTACGTATAGTGACGTATTTTGTGATACAAAATCTGTAAATATATTTGATAGAATTCCTCGCCGCAGATCGATAACATTTCCAATATGTCACGTGTCCTCTTCCCTCATACAATCGCGATCAAAATTTTGCATACAATAATACATTATTGCGTTACTTCTTAGGGCTCGTTATGTCTTCCCACATCTTGTGCTACAGACACAGACTCCCACGATCTGCCTACAGAGTTGCTTGACCCAAGTGCTTACTGCGAAAACATATAAATTACGTTTTGTACTTTCAGTTCGGCGTAACGTCATAAGGCGTGTGAATAGTGCTGTTAGAAAAGCACTAGACTTGTGTGATTGAAAAGAGTTTTTGCGTTGAATTTGCGGATATTTTACTGTTTAAATAGTAGTTAATACCTACATGTGTTAATCTTTTATAAAAAAATATTTATATAATAATAACGAGATAAAAATTATTACTAATAGTGCAATATTGGTGATCGCTTTTTAGCCGACTTCAAAATATGAGGTTCTGTATTCCATCCGTATCTAGGTATATATGTATGTAAGATTGTAGGTGCGCGATTTTCTCAAACTGATCTGTTTCAGCTATTTAAATGTTTAACTCAATTGTTTATATCAGAAGTAATGTATTTCAAGTAAATTAAATGGCAACGAAACAAGCCAACAGCCAAATTGCATTAAATCCAATTCAGTCTAATTTAGATGAACGTTGGAGCAATTCAAAAGCCATAACTCGATAGATTAACTTTACCTCAAGTTGGGAATTGACCTCGATGTGTATAAAGTGAGTTAGTGTTATCTGTGGCATAACCCGGTCGATCCGACGGATCGGCCGGATAAGCTCGGTCTATATCTGGAAATAGGTCGGATTGACCCTAGACTGCTTTGAAGTATTTAGTTACAAGATAAAAAGGTAATTGGATGAGGTTGGAAGTGTTAAATTGGAGATCATTGTAACTGTTACAATTTGTTATAATATTATATTTGTGCTTAACAAAAATGTGTTCTGACATAGTTCCGATTCTTTGCCGATCTATTTGATTTAGTGTTTCTGTTTTGGTTTAGTTGATGGTTGATACTGAGTTGGTAATAAAAAATTCAATATTATGTCTATAAGGAAAATAAATCTATGACTTATGATGATGTAAGGGTATTATTAACATAATAGTTCTGACATTGCTTAGGTCGCTTAGGTCACACGACGTATGTACCTACTGAAATCACTTTAAATAATGATTGTGGATAAAAACAAATTACCATATAGCTACCTACTACCTATAGTTAAATACGAAGAATAATATTCAATAGTACCGACGTAACGTTAAATGAAGTTTCTCACGCTTGAGGTACATTTTAGTCAAACTACGTGTGTTTCAAAGGTTTTCTGTGACCATTGATAAAAAAATACCTTGCTATGGTTGTTTTTTTTATCCGCTACCTTATATGCTACCTGCTATGGTTCCGTGTATGGAAGTGGCATTATGCTTATCCTTTCTTCCCCGTAAAGTACTTCTTCATATGATTATTATAATATGCATTATTATTACTCACCTTTATCAGCCTTAAAATAAGCCACATTTTTGTTCGAACTTTTGAAATACGCCAAAACAAACTGGCATAAAATTTTAATCACACAAGTTTGTCTCAAGTTTTAAAATAATATTACGTGAAGAAAAAACTTTGTACAGTCACCCACATAAGTAGCCGAACAAATTCAAAACTTAGAATCGCCTCTGCACTTTTGTGTTCTCACCAATTTTCGTTTTCTCTTCACAAAAATAAAATAAAGGGGATTAACATTACTTCATACAAAGAAAAAAAAAATTTTAATAAAACTTAACGCGTAGAGGCCCTTTGAAATTAGAAATTTGTTCAGCTACTTATGTGGCTGACTGTACGCCTTATGCGCGCACAGAGGAGAGAGATCTAAAAAATAAAATGTATGTTTACGTGTACCAAATATATTAAATTCAACGGTTGAATTTCGACCACTAGACGATCACTAGTGCAAATAAATTAAGTCTTACAACATACATGACCATTTTAAATCCCTTAATTTCCTGTATATTTAGCTCGAAATAAACCAGAATTCGCACACCATTTCCAGAATACGAACCAGGGTGATGAAGACATGAATAGGCGATATAGTGCCATGAAAACATTCCAGTGCCAGAGAATGAGTAATCCGATGCAACACTGTTTATAGGTAGAACTCAGTGTGTGAATTAACTTAAGTGAATGAGTCTGAGATCTTGGGATTCGCTGCATCCGTTGTGAATATTTTATTAAAGAAATTAGGTTTAATTTGCGCAGGATGTGATGTTTTTAAAAGGGAAATAGGCAAATGTATGCGAATTGGTTGCACTAAGGATGCTATTTATTCAAGAGGTACCGTGACACCTGTTAAGTAAATAAATGGTTAAATAAATTTAAGAACAGTTAGGACACTATTTGTATGTAAGTTACACTGACAACTACGTGTTTTTTTTTTAAAGAAAACTGCAGAATCTGCTATTGTGTCCTTAGAGAATTTGACCACCTAAGATTGTGTCAGATGATGTCTTACTATGTATGCAATATATTTTTTAAATAAAACTACATATATATTCTGAGACTTTCATGACTGTCGTGAACTTTTCCTCTATGTATCACGAGATTGGTAAAATATAGCTACAGGTCACACTAGTAAAGTCAAATTGGAGCGATAATCTAATAGAGCCGGCAATGGCAGACTGTTATTGATCGTGAAATACTACAGGATGCGTTTAATTCAATTTGACCTCATCCGGGCAGGTACCTAACTTGGGGCGTCGCGACGCGCAACGCTTCTGTACAGTCAGCCACACAACTGAACAAATTAAATATTAAATAGCCTATAAACTTTCATGTTTTTACCATTCAGATTTTTTCTTTTCACAAAAATAAAATTAAGTGGAGTTAATTTACTTTCCACATATAAAAAATAATGTTTCAATTTAATGTAACGCGTAAAGGCGAATTGAAATTTTGAATTTGTACGGCTACTTATATGGGCGACTGTACAATGTGGCGAAGTTCAAACTAGATGGTTAAGGGTCTGTTTCACGATGTTCAAGTATTATTCAACAGTTATTAAACACTGCCTCGGTAGCGTAGTTGTATTACGGTACGACTGCAATGCTGAGGTTTCGGGTTCGATCCCCGGGTCGGGCAAAGTGATATTGGATTTTTCTATTCAGTATCAGCCCGAAGTATGGAATTTGTGCCCGATATGGCGATAGGCTCGCCCCCTATCACATAATGGGACGGAAAACGCACGGCGAAATGTGGGTGCACTAGTTGCGCCTCTGCCTACGGGGATAAAAGGCGTGACTATGCGTTATTAAACACCTATTGAAGATAGTACTTTGTTTACCATTTATATTTTGGAATCATAGAATAAAGTGTGACTTTTGTATTTGCTCAGCTTATACATTTATGTGAAACTTGCCCTTGGTCGTGTTTTGATATTTGAATCTTTGGATAGTTTCGAGACTAACACTTTATTCTTTACACGTGGATTTTTTTCACCTGGTTAAAGACAATTCCTTTTTACCGGACTACGGCGAAGCTAAGAACGGTAATGATTTTAACACCTATGTATTGTATGTATGCATCCCTGTTTTTAATATTCTTTACGTGTGCCTTCTACTCTTTAAACTTGATATTAGAATAATTGTCATTTATATCGGCTTACACAAATTAGAATTGGATTGGAGATTGTACAAGTATGACAGTTTAATAATTCTCAATCTTCTGTTTTAATATTTATATTCAATACCGTGTCTGCATTACTGATAAGATATATGCCATCTAATGTCGAAGAGAAAACAGAAAAGAAGCAGTCATTATCAGAAACCATAACAGTTCAAACTCGTTTCGTTATCACGAACCCCTATCCTTAAATTAGCGATAAGAGCTCCCCTATCGTGTACCGTAGTTAACAACTAATTATAGTGCGTGACGCAACTCCCGCTACAAACCATATACGTTTTAAATAGAGTCTTGTGAATCATTTTAATGACGTAGTAAAACTCGGATACCAAATATGTTCATTGTGAATTACATTTATATGAAAACAACGTAGGTTATGCGTAATGACATTAATTTAAATGAAGGACTATTTTACGGCTTAACCCTTATTACTCAGAATCTAAAGTAGCTTGAAAAATATTGATGTAACTTATTATTATTTACCTATTCTTAAAGAAGAAAAAAGGCGTGAATCATAAAGCTGTATTTTTAATATTTACGATGTCGTGCCTCATCACTAACTCGTATCATTTTTCATGATATAATACTATTTTCTTCAATTCCAAATTCAAATTATTTAGTTCCGAAAGTCTACAATCTAGTCTAGTCTTTCCTAAAATAAAGTCTCATACGTTCCAAATAGCGTTGGAATTGGACTAGCAGGATACAACACGAATTCCAACCGCATGTACACATCGGAATAACGCAACGTGTAACTGAATAGCACCACGTGTTACCAATACTGCACGACGGACCGCTAACTCAATATTCAGTATGCACTCTGGTATATGGGGGAACTTTTTCTTTTCTTTTATGTGACTCACGCACTTATTTTAGTACGATCGATTTTTGAGAACTGAAAATTGTGTAATGTATTTCTTGTCGAAGTTGAAAGGATTGTAATAGTTTTAGGGGTAAATGAAAATGTGTCAGGTGAATTTATATCTCAGTTATGTTCTCAACTGCATTAATTTGAAGCAGTTATTCATTGTTATTGCAATGCAATGCAATCAGCCCTGTATTATATACTGCCCACTGCTGAGCACGGGCCTTCTCTGCTACTGAGAGGGTTTACGCCTTAGTCCACCACGCTGGCCTAGTGCGGGTTGGCAGACTTCACATACCATCGAAATTCTTATGGAGAATTCTTAGGTATCTAGGTTTCCTCACGATGTTTTCCTTCACCGTTAAAGCAAACGATAATTGATAAACAATACACGTGTAACTTCGAAAAGTACGAGGTGTGTGCCTTGGGTTTTGAACCTCCGAACATTGTCTCGGCAGACCGTTTCATTCCCTACTAGGCTATAGTCCGCTCATTGTCATTGTAATTATATTATTGCAATAGTTTGAGAATACTCCTTATTTAAGGCTCCTAAATATCAACATCCGTTTCAAATACACATTTTACATCCATAAATCGTATTCGAAATGCCGCATCCACGTTTCTCTTTAGACCTCAAGTCACATTCATGTTTACATAGAGCTCTCAGACATTCTTGTACAATGGAATCAAGGAGGTCGCTAAATAAAACGAAGACGTGTGCCGACCGGTTGTAATGGATGCCGACCGCTGGCTCGTAAAATCTAGGCTTTGTTGACATGTGCTAACGAAATTAACCTATTTTGGATCGAGTTTGAGGGTAAATATAAAAAAGCATGTTCATTTGCTTGAGAAATTTGATAGAAATTAATTTTGCAATGAGAAAATTCGTACGTATGTATTTCTTACCGGCAGTGTGACTTAAATACTTGATGGTTAAATGTCAACCAATTGCAACTTCACGGTTCGATTTATTAAAAAGAATAGTATTTTTTGTTCCTAGGTATATTACTCCACTTTACTTGATAATTGGGGTAATGCAGTAAATGACAATCAAAGAAGAAACTGGCATTTCTCGATAATTACTATTTAGGAGCTCAATTTATTAAAAAAATCGCAAAAACATTTTCTCTACTGGAAATCGAATGAAAGAACCCAGTTTACTTCGAAGTAATAATAAAGACCTATCTCACCTACCGCCCTTTTTGTACTTATAAGACATGACGTGACTGACCTATATAAAGCGGGTCTCCCTTTGCGCTATGAAAAGGGGTTGTTATAAGAGTTTTGAAGCGCAGTCCGGTGAAAATATTACTTTCAAAGTCATTGAACTGGCATTTCTTACAGTTGAATATGGTAAAGTTTTACTTCGAAAGAACTTTGAACGTTATTTGTTGGCTTTGGACTTAAATGTAACGTAACGTAAACTGCATTAAAGATAAACTGTTGTAGAATTGAAATAATAAATTTATTTCGGAGATGGAGAGAAAAAATTGTCAACATATACCAAAGATGACATACAACATTTAATTATACAAGAACGAAGTATTTTTTTAAATTCTATACACATATTTAGAAATCTGCAGATTCCCATAACAATGTTCACAAAACTTGACACAAAAATTTTGAAAGCTGTTTATCATTCGGCGAGGTCATTCGGAGGTAGTGAACGAGGACAAGGGCGACGCTTGTCTATGGTCATGAATGGCAATATCAAACACAATTTGCGATCATTAATGTTGCAATGCGTTTGCGTGCAGGTTTTATATCGATAGGCACCTCCCTAGAGCTGATAGAAATGGCCAAGTTTTTGTGATATTCTGGATGCCTTATCTGTTTGTCTCAAAGTAGAAAGACATTCAAAATAAACGTGGATGATTAAGGACTGTTCGTATTTTAAAAATATTAAGTTTTCAAGAATGATTTAATCATCTCCAGGGATTCTATATAGGTAATATTAGGACGATTGTACTTAGTTCCGAGATCTTCGATGCTCTTGATAATAAAAAAGCCACCTCTGAGAAAGCACTTTTAAAATATATGATTGAATTTTTGTCCGTTACTTACCGTAATTTATTTCAACGCAATTTAATTGCAAATAGGTCAAATGTCGAATTTGATTAATAAAAGACAACTACCTTTCAAATTGTTAAGATAACAAACGTAGGCGAAGACGTGGGCAAATAGCGATTATTACTTAAATTCAATGGATGTTAAAACCTACACCGAGTACTTTGCAACTAGGAATCTCACGCAAGCTGTATCGTATTGAATTCTGATGCAAATCCCACACATACGGACAACAAAATGTAAATTTAGTTACGTCTGTAACGTCTTACCATACTAAAATAAAACGCTTGATTTTATAACCGAGTTCGTGCCTTTTTAAGTTGTTAGTTGCTTCAACAGCGAAATTATCTTTAAAATATTTGACCACCCAGCTAGTCTGCTACATAATAAAATATAGTAGCTTTAACTATACTAACTGTACTATAGTTCATAATACCCAAAACTCTAGCAAGTTTGCTCCATAGTATAACTTTAACTATACTTAATGATTTCTTATGATTATGCGAATGTTAGACATTTAAAACATAAAATAGTAGGCGAATTTTATAGCGGATTTTTACTAAATCTTTCTCCCGTTGTGTAGGCCATGAAGGCGCAGTCTTTGAAAATATGAGTAAAAAACCGTAATAAAATTAGTTTAATTTCAACATACATGTACTATAGTATCTAACACCCAAATCTGTACAGTTTGAAGATTGATTGATCAATCGTAAACTTTCGCATTCACTGGGCTGTGGGTTATAGGTTTCACATTGCGTGAACAAACCGATCAATTAAAAACCAGAAACACGAAACAGCCAGTTTTGAATCAACACATTTCAATCACTTATCTATGTTTTATTATAATACCCAAACACGCGACCGCTTATCCCTCACTTCTATTACACTTGTGGGTTTCAAAAACTATACCTATCAATCTTCGACACTGAAACAAATATCAAAATTACATTTTGCTCTGAGCCTATTGAGGTCTGTTTTTGGAATAAAAGTACCCTACCACTCAAAGTCAAGGTTAATATTACAGTTCTATTCCTCAAAGAATGTTTACATTCGGACCAGAAGTCCCAGATATTAGCGCGTTTAAACAATCAAGAAAACCAACAAACACTACAGATTTATAAAATAGCAATTAATTAAATTATTTTAACATCCGATTTTACCATAATATCAGTAGGTAAAACGAAAACAATATGTGGAGGAAAAGCTATTGTGATTAATGTTATACAAGTAATAACAACAATGACAAGATTGCAGTGACATCACGCGGAATTACCATGTCACGGGCAGTAATTACGTCGTGTGAACTGAAGAGGGACATGGATAAATAATTGCAAGTTGCATACGCTTTTCCAGTTTTGTAGCTCTATGTTGTTTTATGAATGAATCGGATTTGAAGAGACGAACGGGCTGATTGCAGAACTATAATTATAATGCTATATGTTTACTGGTGGTAGGTTTCTCATACATGTAAGTGTCCGTTTGGGTGGGTACCACCGCAATGTCTATTTCTACCGCCAAGCAGCAGTGTGCATGCACTGTTGTGTATCGGTTTGAATTACATTGTAGCCAGTGTAACTCCTGGACATAATGAGACTTAACATCTGTCTCAGGATGACGAGCGCAGTGGAATGCCACACAGTACTTTGTAAGTCAGGGTGCTGGATGGTGTTGCTAATGTTTATGGGCAGTCGTATCGCTTACCATCATGCGAACGGCATGCTCGTCTCGCCATTCAATGCAATAAAAAAAATATGTTTGACCAATTTAGTAAACAGCATAATGGGTATATTAAATCGCTTTAACTTTATGTAAAACAATAATTCAATTATATTCTAACGTATCTTTTCTGTTAAACAAATGGAGTAATATAACTTTGTACAAAAAAATCACAGCTCTAACAATACTCTATGATAGTTGTGTCGTTGAAATACCAATCTTAAGGTCCTTCATAGTAAGTAGGAAAACATTTTGCTAAAGATTCCAAGAAGAATGTTAATGCCACTGTATACGGCGTATATTCGTAACTTATGTATATTTATGATGCATTGTACCAATGTCGCGAGTGATCGATTGTAATCCTCTATCGACATGTCGAGTATTGCTTTCAAATCTTCTCTATCTTTATGTGAAATTATAACTCTATTCTTTGGGCCAATATATGTTTTATGTATTATAAGATATATCTGCTTTCTTTGGATCAGTACAAATGATGTTGGTTGCTGGTTAGGTCTCGTAGCGCTTAGTTAGGGTTCGATTTGTAACAGCATATTTTATATTACCCTCAATAGTAGAGGAGGCCCGTGCCCAGCAGTGGGACAGTATACACAAGGGTTGGTATTATTATTATATTACATAGTTTAATACGAAACATACTAAACGTGATTGCTGAGCGGTTTAACTGTCCTTTACAAAATTATTGGATAAAAGTAGTTCTGGTAAATGTAACATAACAAATGTTGTAGCTAATAAGTAATTGATATTTTGTTAATTTGATATTAATTTATATGGATTATGTGATCTGAATTAAATATATAAAATAAAATAAATAAAATACGTTGGTTTTCTACTATGGGACAAACATATTGTAAACATAGTCCATTTGTCGTCCATTTTAATCTTCTAGGGATACGAAGACAACCACTTGTAATAGAAATCAATTTTATTCAAGTACAAGAGGTACTTCAGTAATAATATAACGTACTTATTTCGATGTGATATCATACAGCGACAATCATCGACCGACAAAAACAGATGTGCATAGTGGTAACATGTTGTTGTGACTCGGGTTTTATGATGTGTACAGTTTTTGCTACAAGTACTTGTTTATGCGATATTTTTTGTTCTTTGCAGCGTGTAAATCTCTTTGAGAACACTCAGAATCTGATGTTTGTTTAAGTAACGTGTGATTTGTGGGTTTCAGAAGAGCGCTTAATGTGCTTTTTGTTTCTATAAATTGACATTATGGTTTCAAGTGCCTGTGATATATTTGTGTAATATTTGAGACGCTTTTGGAACAATGTGCTTTTAAATACCCACGGTAAACTTTATATAATATTGAAACTTTATTCGGATGGTGAGATCGTGTATTTGATGAAACAAATTAAGAGTAGGTATAATAAATGCGTTAGTTTGCAACGCAGAAAACATAATTCTTTGAGATAGTCGGAACTTTCAATGCAGTTTATCTTTTATTACCTGCGTTGACTAATCTAGAGTAACAGAACTGGTAAACTTAATAAATCACTGTCTCGCAGCTAATTATTCTACAACGCCTTTCTCCAAGGGAATGATAGATTGTGCAAGACTAATCGCGAATTTTTTGGAATAAATTGAAGCCAGAAAGTCGGGACATTATCCGACGGCTGGTAGATTGATAACACAGTCGAGTCGCCCCGAGCAGCGCCGTCGCAGCGCCTGTGCCGCGCCGGAGCCGCGACGGGGCCTCGCGGGGTCAGCCGATCGCGATGGATACAGTACGTGAACATGGCCCGGCAATAGTGTTATGTGACACTTTCACCTCCGCCCTGTTCAAATGTATTGCGTGTGAACACGGTCGGCCCGCGGCCGCCGTGTGACGTGTTGCTACACCGAGGAGGTCCCTCGGGGAGCGCGCCTGGAACGCATTACGTTATGCGCTTTGCGCCACTACTCGCTTGGGAAGTTTTTGTGCTCTATAAGGATTATTTACGAGGACACATACCGGCGTTATTTAGTCAGGGCTTAGAACGCAATCTGTTACATTTATGTATGAGCCCGCATCACGCATGTCATGTGCAAATGATTAGCTCACGGCGCCTAGCCGGGTGGCGGTCGGCGGCCGGCGGCGCGCGTTCTGTTTGTAAACATTGCAGCTCGTCGCCTCGAAATATAACTGTATGATTATGGTTAATGTGTGGACTCACCTGCACGGTCTGGGCGCTCTCCTTGTCGAGCAGGAACTCCATGGACTTGTGTGGGCGCGGCGTGCGCTGGTCTGGGGGCGCCAGCGCGAGCAGCGAACGCGCGTGCAGCACGGTGCGCTGCGTGTCCACGTCGGTCTCGAGCACGCCGGGCGCCGGAGCGGGCGGCGGGCGCGGCCGCGGCGGCTTGTGCGCCACGCCACCCGCCACGGGGGGTGCCGCTGCCCGCGACACACCCTCCTCTTTCAGTGGGATTCTCACATACTGCGGCCCGGCGGCCGCCGCGCGCGGTCCCTGCCCCGCGTCTGCCGGCGATGCCGCGGCGACGGGAAGCCGTGCATTCGCGCCTGCGCCTCTCGATTTTTTCTCCTTGCGCCCCGAAAATCGGAAGTTCGCAAACCGCGAGAGGAAGCCTGCTATGCGGCCCCGAGGCGCGCGCGCGCCCGCTTCCGTCATGGCGGCGGCGCGCTCTGCGGCCGGCGCGCGCGCTTCCTCGCCTCCCCCCTCCATGATTACCACTACCTCCGCGTCGTCGGCGTCGTCGCTCGCGGTCGTCTCGCTTTCGGTGGTGCTCGCGCTCGTCTCCCGCCAGCTCACTTCCGCCACAACTGGCGAGAACGTCACTCCCTTGGAGCCTGTGGACACGGAGCGCGCCGGCAGCGCCGAACCCGGGGGCGGCGGCGCTACTAATTGTAGGGATGCGCGTAATTCTTCCGGCGTTTCTCGTTGAGGAGTCGCTCTGGCGCGTAACTCAGGCGTCGACCGAACGCGAGCGACATCTGACCTCAACGGCGTCGATGTAAATGCGGGCTGTCTGATCGGGTCGGGGGAGGGCGAGCGCGGCGGCGACGGCGTCGGGGATGACGGCTCCATGCGCCGGCGCAGTTCGTCGAGCACGTCGTCCCACGCGCCCCATGAATCTCGCATTCGTTTCGCCGTCAACACTGACAGTTCGCGGTCGTAGTCGGCGCTTTCAGCAAGTGCTCTCCTCGCGGTTTCATCTAATCGTCTTGCGGTGTCTTCCATTTCTCTAGCGAAAGCACGTTCGGATTCCGTGGTGGAATCACTGTCCGCACTTGGTTCCCGAGCGGGTGATTCAGTCGGATGATGCGTGATGACCTCCACAGGAGGCGGCGGGGGTGGTTGTCTGTGTGCCCGTGGGGGCGGGGGTGGCGGCGGCAGGCGCGGCCGCCGCGGCCCTCCGCGGTAGTCCAGCGCCGTGAGGTCTGCCACGCTGACGGTGAGACTGTCACTGACTTCAAAGGTTTGTCGGAAGCGCGCGCGGTGCGCGGCGTGGCGGCGCGGCTCGGCGCACACGTCGAGCTCGGCGGGGAGCGAGAGAGCGCGCGCGGCGCGGGGCGGCCGCCGCTCGGCACTGGGTGACGCGGTGAGGCAGGGCGCGCTACCGGCGGCGGCCGGCGGCCGGTGCGCTATTTCGGGCGGGCGCCGTTGCGCGGGCGGAGGCGGCCGTCGCGAGCGCTCGCTGTAGCCACTGTCTTCGCTTAAGTTTTCGGCGGAAAGATGTGTTCGGGGTGCAGGAATGCGTACAGGTGGCGGCGATGGTGGTGGCGACTCCAGCGAATCCGGGGAGAGGCTGGGTGACACCGGCGCCGCACAGGACCGCTCCAAGGATTCGAACTGTGCGAGGCTGGAGGTGCGGGAGAGGGAGCCGGTGCTGACAGGCGAACAGTCGCGCTCGCACCGCCGGCGTTTGGCTGGGCACGCCCATTCGCGTTCCGACTCGCTGTCGCACTCCGACCCTGGCGGTGAAAACTGGCGTCAACAAAAATCCACGCGGGATACAAACGTGGCTCCGTTCGGAGCCCGACAATGACAATGACAACGAACACGACTGCGTGTTCGTTATATTTGGATATAGTCCAACAAATTTGCATGTCTATTAAATGGGATTACAAATACAGTTGCCAAAATCCGAATACAGTGAAAGCTTCAGAATATTTATTGAGCACAGTAATTTATCGTTCTTTTAGTTGTAATAGTTTATGAGGAAAAATACTGCTGACAATTTATTTTTTAAATTTCTAGTACAGCGCCATCTAGCCATTGTATATATAAACGCCACGAAACACGATTCAACTAAATTACGCAATAGTGTTTCTACTGCACGCTAGATGGCGCTGTACAGCACACATATGAAAAGCACGTAAAGTCCCTAACCTCTATTGCCTACTTATTAAATTGGAGATAGTTTTAAAATACATTATTGTTAAATTATTAATATAAGTTACTCAGAAGAAAATTGAATAAGTTACGATACCTGCTGCCGCCCGTACATGAATGACGGAATCTGCGTCTGAGTCGGACAGCCATGTTGCGGCTGAAGAGCGTTCGGATCGCAAATCATCGCTCGTCTCCTCGACTATTGTCTCGAGGTACAAAGCGTGAGTGCTGCCATTATCACCTGTGGACAAATAATTTTACATTAAAAATAGAGTGTAGATTGCAGAGCAATTTAACGGTTATTATGATTATTCTATTTCCCAATAGATGGCGCTAGACTACATTTAAAAATTCCTATGAATGATTGCGATATCTACATAATATTTACAATGCAAAAAATAATCAACTAATAAATAGTACCTAAATAAATAGTGCGCATTAATCTAAAATTTTATGCGAATGCAGACAATACTATATTTAAATAAGGAAAGCTTTATTAACATAAAATTATAATAGTAAACAATCATAGAGCATTGTTGGTGGCACACAAAGGAACTTTCTCTACTCGTCCGTTGGCTCATACGATGATGTAATTATTATAATACTCATTACTCACACTAGTATTGCCAAACTTTGATGTTGGGAGATTGTTTAATCTTACCACGACTCTATAATTCATATATTTTGTAACCGGTAATGTACTTCATTTTATCAGCCCGGTAAGAACGCCTCACGACTTATTTGATGCTAAGTTTTTTTACATAAAAGTTCAAATATCGATGATGCCTAAAAACATCCACAGTACCGGAATCATTGTTGCTTAGCAAAGTTATCCTAAGAAAAAGCCTAGAAGTAGAAACGCTCCTACTATTTTGACGCCCTAGTTTCTATACTTATATTTATGGTATAACATTGTAAGACCTTAATACTTCTAGATTCATCATCATCATCAGCCACATGACGTCCACTGCTGAACTTCTAGATTACGAAATAGTTTGGCAGTAAGTCGCTTGGCACGCTTTGGAAATATTCATAATTAATATCAGTCCAATGCGAATAAAATTAATATAGACTTCATTTCTAATACCTATATAAAATAATTTGAATCGAATTTTGTAAATAGATTAATAATAAAAAGTTGTTTTGATGGGAGATTCATAATTATAGTGTTGATAGAACCGCAGCTCAAAGGGAAATTATTTATTAAATGATTATAAAAAAACAATTAAGACATGTAGTCTACTAAGTAGTAGTCTTAAGACATCTAGTCACAAGTCATGTGCGTCTACTGCCCTACGGCAGCTGTGCACAGGCCTGCTCTACTATAAATAAGTAACTATCAATTAGGTTGATTGACAACGTATATTGGGGTAGGGTGTATACTGCATGCACGTCCGTAACAAGGGCCGGATTAGCCCTAAGGCAAGTTAGACAACTGCCTAGGGGCTCGGCATCGGCCAGGGGCCCTTCGTCCAGAGAAAAAAAAAGTGAAAATTATATTTAACGATTGGTATTTAATAAACCCGTTACCCTGTGACGATATTATTGCCCCAATTATCTTTTACATTATATTGTAATATAATGTAAAAGATATTTAGATAATAACAAAACATATTTTAACACACACACTCACGCCTTTTTGTCCCCGAAGGGGTAGGCAGAGGCGCACCTAAGTGCACCCACTTTTCGCCGTGCGTATACCGTCCCATGAAGTGATAGGCGGCGAGCCTATCGCTATATCGGCCACAAATTCCAGACTCCGGGCTGATACTGAGTAGAATAATCCAATATCACTATGCCCGACCCGGGGATCGAACCCGAGACCCCGGGATTGCAGTCATAGTTTCTTTCTGCCTTTCTTCTTCAGGTAGTCATCGCTTAGGTAGCTAGTGAAAGGCTGGTAGGTTAGCTAGGTTAGGGCCTAGTGTCCTCACCGGTGAGGATCGCGACGCGTTCCTTCCATTATTTTATTATTATAAAATGATTCATTTTTTTTTATTTTATTTTTTTTATCTTCTTTTTTCTGCCAGCCCGAGCTTGGCTTCTTTATTTATTTTTCATTGATTTTACTCCCTATAAAAATGTCTGTAGTTATATAAGTGACTTTTTGTTATAATAATTATTATTAATTTAATGTATCTTGACTTATCATAAGTGCAACTATGTTCGCCTACGTGATGAATAAACTATTTTTATTTTACTGTAATACAACTACGCCACCGAATTAGTCGTTTAGTGGGGCATTATTTTAAGTTATTAAAAAAAACATACTTAATTCATTTAGCAGTCGGTTAATTAAGTTGTGGTAGTAGGAATATATTTTAGAAAGTCAGGAAAGGGAAAGGGGCCCACAAGGGCAATGCCTAGGAGTTCCGACATTATTAATCTGCCCATTTCACCGCTTGCCGATAAATGTCACTAGTCATATAAATGTATAAACCGATCAAATAAAAAAGTCACTAATCTATGCTACCAAATAAATGGCAATAAAATGGGTACTGTCTATATTAGCTGTTTAATACGATAACTGTCAAATAAAATCTACTTAAAACCTGTGAACTAGGGCTTGCCCCTCAGTATCAAAATGTTTTTTAAAGATAATTCTCACTAAAGCCTTATAATATGACGTAACGTTATTACGTCACTTGTGTTACACGCGTTTTAATTAACGGAACCGACCCCTAACTTACTTTTTTATTTATTTTTTACGACTTTTGTTTATTTTTTACGAGTTTTTATTACGATTTCTTTTTGATACGTTAGCGTTGCTAGATTTGTTGTTAAGCGTTAGGGGCGGTGTGGTCAGTCGATGGGTTAGTTGTACGGGAACTGTGCTTGCTTGAGCATAATATCGGGCTATATTGTTTTATATTCACGTGGCCATGTTATGCTAGACTGTTATCGTCCCCGCTGATCTAACTGCAGCCTTTTTATTAGCTAATCATACGTTTTAGTTATAAAAACACTGAAATTACGAAATAAACACTAAATATCACACTTCATCCTTAGAAAAATAGTGGCAAGCTAAATCTATAATACCATATAAGATTGGATGCGAAATTTAACAGAATATAAACTTTACAGATATCTATATCAATGAAAGGACGAACTACATAATATAAGATCATCACAACAACTATCGACCTCAAACTCCCAAGCCAGTTTAGTCCGTAATTATATACGGTTTATTTCTTCAAGTCGGTTGAAGTGTAGCTTCTATCGTCTTCTTACAAGTCTTCCTACAATTACAATAAAATGTCGAAACTCGGCCCATGACATGCGCTAGTGACCTATTGCGTGCACAAGTGTCAGCGCGTGCCCGATTAATTAAATGGACATTAGTTATCAACGCGTGACTTTTGTTTCGTTTCTGTTTGTACACAATTGTTGCGTTTGTGTTAAATTACATGATGCTTTATTATGACATTGTGTAAAATGTTTTTGACCACTGCATTTGTGCGTGTTAAATATGACTTTTGACCCGTGGGAGCTTCCATATGCAATGTTATTCAAAAAGGTGTATGTCTGCTTAGAGACATACACCTTACATTTCTTAGAAATTGCCTCTAGTGATAAAACCGCCAATTCTACTTTATTTCTAAGTGAATATACTGTGTTTTTTTCTGCTGTACGTGTACAATAAATTATTATAAATAAATAAAATAACCAGTCCATTATCTTGGGCCGTCCGCCATATTGCATTCAGAATGACATCACTTAGCTAACATGCATTGTCACCCAAACTAAACGTGTATGCAAACTTTCAACACAATCGGTTGAGGGTAACTGCTTCATAATTGACTTCCAAGATTCCACCCGAACAAACATAGCTACATACATACATTGCAGGTTAAATAAAAGCTTGTAAAAAAGATCTAAAGTGCCGAGGTATCTAAGTAAAACAATTGTTACTAAAGTAACAAAAACAATCGATAGTTTTTCTTGAAACTCCATAAAAAGTTAAAATCCAAATCATAGACAAGTTTTTTTTTATTATTAGCATCCTTAAAAGGCAATAAAGCTTGCTTTCTTTTCACCGAAGGTAACCGTACAAGGCGGATCTTACCCATTTCACTGGTGGCATCACAATCGTTATTCGCCGCATGCATCACGTGCGTGCTCACACCTGTCCGACAGATGTAACGGTCCCGTCCGGGGTTCGATTCTCGGCACGTTGCGCGCTCTGGGAATTTGTGGTTATGTGTCAACTGTTTACCACGCTCTTATTAATGGAACTAAATAACTGTGCACTCTTCATTTTTTGTACAGTTTGTGCAAGCTGCTAAAGTAAGCGCCAAGCAGATGAGATAGAAAACAATAACCAATTGTGTATAGCGCCATCTTGCGGAATATAGAGAGACTAAAATTTCTTTATGTTATTAATTCCTGCTCTAATACGCAGTGTTCATATTTATTTCCTTGAAATAGATAGATTTGTTTATGAATAATGATAGTTTTATACTACAATAAAAAATGATAATATTTTGCAAAGCACAGATACCAATTTTCAATTAAAATTTAAATACCAATAGGCGTCAATACCTGGAATTATTAAAATTAGGTATTTTTAATTTTATACAACACACACACACACCACGCTCTTATCCCTGAAGGGGTAGGCAGAGGTGCAACAAGGGCATCCACTTTTCGCCAAGTATATTTCGAGCCTATCGCCATTTCGGGCACAAATTCCAGACTCAAGACCGATACTGAAATAAAAACCCAATATAATTTTGCCCGACCCGGTATTACATATACCCAGGCATTCAACGGTATAGCTAGTTATAACTATAATATTCCAATAGAGTATATTTTAATAAATTATGAATTGAAATAATTTTATTTATTATTATTATGTTTTATTTTTCATAACCAAAATTATTATCTATTCGCTAGACTGCCCTCTCTATTTCCTTGTCTTATATCCATCCCATGGTTGTCTGGAAGATATTACCTACAGCGATAAGACCGCCATCTGTAACTTTTTATTTTTATTATCTTATTCTTTATTTTAAAATTGTGATACTCGTGTGCAAAAGAGTGAAATAAATACATTTTTTTTATATGCATTTAATGATTGAAAAAGAAATCGATAAAACCCTTACACAAATGAAATTCGACCTACATGAACTCGTTTGTTTATCTATACCCCTTGTTTACTAACACGATATGTAATTCGCGCTGCGGGCTCGTTACAAAGTGCGTCGAACTGTTACGACATAGCTATGGTGTTGACGCGTCGCCAAAGTTGCCAAACCGATAGTTATTTTTGACGAAAGTTTAATTTGTAACATTGTAGAAATACAACTATAGTTTTATGTATCCAATTATCGGCACTAGTAACGTCTCGATAGTTGCCAGAATTATGTCAGCTTGTCTCAGTGAACAGATCGGCTGATTTACGTTCGGAATCTTCATAATAGGATCATGGTAATTTAGTCGGACCAGTCTTTATTGTAGAGCGTTACGTAGAGATGCTTTATTGACATGAATTTTATAACATTTTTGAAGACGCTATTTTACCATATTTATATCGGGGTGACGTAACTATTTCACACTGTTCCGAAAGGTGTAAACCTGACCTTTTAGGTCATTGCCAAACTCTATGTCTGGACGGAACAGGACTATTTTTACGTAACGTTAATTTTCATGTTTATACATACATTCACTTTTTAAATTAAATACAAATACACACATATATTTCGACGGGGGGTTGGCAGGCTAATTGACATAGCGACATTTTTTTAAACTATTTAAAAAAACGTAGGTAAGTGTGCTTTTTTCCAAATACGCATAAGACATAGGAAAATGTCCTGATTCCAAATATGCATTAAACTCAATGTCGCTTAAGTGAATTAGCCTGCAAACCGTCGCTTTTATTAAAAGCAACTTTACATCTCGTGTAACATTCGCAGAACTGGCCTCGACTGGTTGAATCCCAGTTTGGCGAACCTTCATTTGGTAAAGATAAGATTAATAGCCAGACGATGCAGGATGCGCCGTAATCAACAGTTAATGCGCCTGAGTTAATGTAATAACGAAGTGATTGTTTGGTACAAGGGTTTATTTGCGAAGTAGCAAGATATGTTATAGCTAATTTTGTATTGTAAAACGTAGGCAGGTTTACTGCGCTTGTAAGTACTCTGTACTTACAGACATACATAGATCAGTTTATATTTCTATCACCAAACGGATAGGTAGATGCTTAGGCATCCACTTACACCTACAATTCGCAGGGTTTCTGAGTCCAAATAATTCGGGTATAGTTAGGTGTAATACCGAAGTACACTAGAATATAATATAATAAATACATATGTACCTATACATAGTAAACATTTAGTTATGCATTAGTTGTCCAATGATGGCGATTTTATATCAATCAATTGTATATTATGATTTGTATAAGAGGTTTTCTCTAGGTCGTACCTCGTAATCCTAATCTATGGAGCTATTAATAATCTTGATAAAAAAATTTAACGAAATTGTCTATAATTTTTTTTGTCAAATATAAAGAACCATTTTAAATTTCTAGCAAACTCATATAAACTACAAACTACAAAGTATTAGTAATTCAGATACTGTATAAGCCCGGCGGCTAAACAGATCACCGTTTAGACATTAACAAGATTATAGACGTAAACGAAATCACTAACATTGAGTCGTAAATCAGCTGCAGTTATTTTAAGCGCATTAGTATTATGTAACGTACGAGAGGTGTGTGCCGTGTGGGTGCTTTGGAACTGGACGTATTGACGTAAGTGACCACGTGGGGTCTTGTTATGATTTTTATCGGTAACTGGGAGATGCTCGCGGCTTCTCTTCGTGAAAACCCTTTCCCGCTACAAAAGTCTCTAAGGGCTCATACACATAAACACGACACGGCGTCGCGTCGTCCTACGACGCGACGCCGTATCGTTGAAATCTACGACGACAGTTAATCTCGAAAATGGACCGCAATATACGTCTATTGCGGCTGTGTCGTGTTTATGTGTATGAGCCCTAATTCACTGTAGCGATCCGTAGCGCCATATAAAATCTGATTAAAAATTCAAATATTTCCCACGACAGAAACTTATTCAGATAAAAATATAGTTTCTTTTCTCTTTATTTGTTTGAACACGATACGAAAAAGTCATATGAAGAAATTGTTCTGCTCTATAATTATGTTAGTGTAAGTGAATGTAATTGTATGTTTCGCTTCTATAATGGATAATAATTGTATGTATATGAATTTTTGGTTTAAATCCCGAAACGTAAGTTTACTGTAAAATTACAGTTAATATTACTGAAGGTATAAAAAATAATATGAACTGGATATTTTTTTAATTAAATCTGTGGCTAGTATGCGAATGTAAAAAAATGTATTTAACTTAAAATATATCAAATTAATAAAGGTATCGATTAAATTATACATAATATATTATTCGAAATGGTTTTGATTTCAAAGGATTTAAAATAATTACTACTCGCATCATGCATGTGCCAAAATATGCCAAGTAGGTAATTTAAAATTAAATATGTTACCATAAATACAACACTTAATATTAAAATAAGTTTCTTATGTATAATTTTATTGGTAACGGAAATAATTCACAAATCCCACGTAAAGATGCCGTAAATAAAATTATATTTTTCAGTTATTCTTTTGAGCAATTACTAAAAATACTGGCGGAAATTACGCATAAAACCCAGTTTTATCCTATTCAAAGAAACATTTCTATTAGAAACTTATAGAATTCTCGTAATAGGTACCCGCACCATTGAAAGCTAACAGCGTAATTGAACTAGTCCACATAGCAATTAGGCAATGCTGACTTAACTATGCAGGCGATATGCTAGTCAGTTGACTTAATTAGTGCAGTACTGACGGAATACAATGTTCGCATTATTTAACCATTAATTATTATCTGAAGAAATCAATAAATTGTTCAGATCGTGGCGAAATGAGAAAGTTGCCGAATGCGCACACCGTGTCGTATATCGTGTTAGTATGTTAAAATTCTTTAAATATAACGCGAAAATAATTAGGATTAAAGACACTTTAGTATGTATTGATTGTAGGACTAGTATGAGTCGATATCTCTAGATTTTTTAGCTATTTGGATTTAATAAGCAATGTCGTTCGGTTTTCGGTTTAATAAAAAAATCACAACAGCAAAACTAAATTCTGCATTTTTGTAACATATGACTTCATTGTATGCGAACTAAGAAGACGCCAAAAATAAGATGATGAATCCTTTTGTACTGAGGACCAATTATAATTATATATTAATCATAATTTTATCAAAGATGAATATAAAAAAAATACATAAATACTGCAATTAAAAATATATTGGATTTAATTTATATTTAAGAGTTACGTTTACTAGTCATAAAATCCAAAGAATTCGATTTAAAATGTACAAGGTGGAATATTATCAACCGGCCAACCAACCTTTTACCTTTTCGGCTAGGCAATGACCTAGATAAGCGCGAGTATCGCAGGTATATATATATATGTATATCACAGTAAATATAATTTTACCGTGGTATAACGTTCTGTATCATGCAAAAGCAACACATTATCCAGATTTAGGGCAATTATTATTGGAATTTACAACAAATAACTATTATTTTTGTTGCTGTGCCATTGATATTAAAAAGGTTAGTATGATATGTTGAAATGAATAATATAGTTTTGTAAATAGGGCATAGAATTGCTCAAATAAATTTGAATAATTTTACTGTTCTGTTTAATGTTTTGTTTGTATAGGTAATATTAATTTGGGCAATGAAATTATTTATAATTATCGTGGGCATAATGAGTTCTATATATTTTTTTAATAATTACGGGTTGCATTTATTATTCACTCTTTTGAATTTTAAAATGCAATGACACAAAATATTATTCTTTATTTAGTAGCGTGGGCCGTATGTTTTCCGTCACGCATAAATATAAAATAATTATTAATAAATGCTATTATTAAAAGAAGCGAAGAATATTTTTAGTTATATAGCACTATAATGTTTCTAAAATAGAATCACAAAGTACTAAGAATTAATAGAACACAAACACCTCTGACGCAAAACAGCCATTTAAAATATCAACACTTGTCCAATAAAAAATGCTGTAGTGTATTTCGAAACATCCTTTTAACCTGATTCTGGTGATTTTTTACCCTTTATGAAGTCAAAATTGGATATGGTTTTTTGAATTCCCTACAACGAACATTGACTGCATTCTATAGATGCCCGAACTTTTTGTGTAGGAGTTTTTGTGGTTTGATTTAACTGTTTGTGAATTCCTTTACATATTGCCTGGAATGTTAATAAGTTTCTGTTATTCTTATATTTTTTCTGCCAATTATAATTAGTGTGTCATATACACGTTTTATATAAAAAATCAAAGAAATAATTGATAAAGCCATGTTGTGGACATTTTTGTTCATAATAAGAATAGTCTCAGAGTCTGACAGACTCTTTTTATTACGAGGTGCGTGAGTCGGCTTATTCAATGACACCGGTTTTCGGGTACAATTCTTACTTTAAACCGCTTCAAGGCTCCAAACCTTACTCTAAGCGGCCATGGTGAGTGCACTAGTGGGATACGATCTTCGGCTTAGGGCGGTCGTTGGCAGAGGACGGACATCATCGATTAGAGCTGGGCAGGAGCGTCACTACTGTTTAACAGAAAGTTGACGTGCCGATCCCTTTTATCGTTCATGTAATCGGTGAATATTTTTTTTATGGCTTTGAATGACGAGACGAACATGCCGTTCGCCTGATGGTAAGCGATACGACCACTCATAAACAGTAGCAACACCAACCAGCACCTTGACTTACAAAGTACTATGTGGCATTCCACTGCGCTCATCATCCTGAGACATAAGATGTTAAGTCCCATTATGTCCAGTAGTTACACTGGCTACAATGTCCTTCAAACTGAAACACAACAGTGCATACACACTGCTGCTTGTCGGTAGAATTAGACATTGCGGTGGTACCCACCCAGACGGACTCTTACATATGTGAGACCTACCACCAGTAAAATTTTAAAATTTGAAATTACCTTAGGCTATAATCTACACATTTTAATGTACGAAAGGCTTATCTCTGATGACACTAGTACAAATGCACCTAATACTAGGCTGTAACAGGATTATTATTGGAACTATTACGGGAGTTACACTATTATGCTGTCAAAGCGTTTATCTTTCCAAACGTCAAAATCGAAAGTGTGAGTGAGTGATCGCAACGCCACAGTGTTCCGAATGAACGATTCACTTATAGAAAGCGTTAAGAGGAAGTTATGTTTATGTTCTTTCGTTTTCTGGAATTTCTTTATATTAATTTACTCTATGCAGTTACGTGCGGTGTATATTTATCTGAATAAGTAACATTGTGAGGCAAAAATAAATATATGTATCAAGTCAACCCGTTCAAAGCATTTTTTTAGTTCTTAGATAGTCAATTTCTTACAAATTCACTTAGAAAATTGTATAAAAAAATTTACCCAACTTGCCGATAAGGTTTTTTTTCCCCTTCCAAGACATTTGCATAATATATAGATTTATTTTGATTAGTGATCTAAATATTGATACCTAGAGGTATGTATACATTGTATTTATTTATAAATACGTTCACCTTAAGCCGCATTTCTGAGTGCGTTACCGCTACCCGGTCATGGTCTGGCGGTATTGCGGTCCGCGGCAGACGTGACTGATCTACACAAATAATATCACCCAGCCCCCCGAGGCAATTCTTGTGCGCTGGGTCTTCACACCCAATGCACGCCCATGCGCGGGGGGACATTGGTCGCGGGCCGAGACACACAGTTCAGTGTGTATACCTCTTGATTGTATAACACATTGAGGCCTAAAAGGGCCCGCGAACATTTCCTGGCACCCTTTTCCTTTCCACCCATCCTGAGAACCTTTCTCCATTCCCCCACCTTTCCTTCCATCATCCTTTTCCACTTCCTTCCCAGGCCCCTGCAGTCGTCAAGCCGGGGGACTCCAGTATCCCATTCGCAGGTTTCCCCCGGTGTTGACTTTATTTTTTGTGCAATTGAAGAGACTGGTCGCTTGTCAGATCATAAAGATAACGGCTGCCAAATAAATTTAACACCACCCAGTATAACTTACTAAAATTCTTAGTACTAAATAGTGCTTGGAAAAATATAATCCCACACGCACACTCACGCCTTTTATCGCCGAAGGGGTAGGCAGACGCGCAACTTAATGCACCGACTTTTTTGGCATTTATGCGTATTCCGTCCCATGGTGTGATAGGGGGCAAGCCTATCGCTATATCGGGCACAAATTTCAGGCTCCGGGTTGATGCTGAATAGAAAAATCCAATATCACTTTGCCCGACCCGGGGATCGAACCTGAGACCTCATCGTTGCAGTCGTACCGAAATACAACAACGTCACCGAGGCAGTCATTCCATATAAAAATATTAATTTTCCTTGGTAATTTTTTTAACTATAATTTAAGATTTTTTTACAGCTTTTATGCAAAATTATAAGTGAGTGGAACAAGTCGTCGCATGATAAGATCTCTGTGTTACGCGTTCAATGATAATTATCCACTGAACCGGAATGTTGTTGAATGTGCATAATTTTCGAACATTAAGGTGTGGTTGTAAAAATATTACGATCTTTATAGATGTTAAACAGAAATATTAAAAGTGGGAAAATACATTACTTCGACATGTTTTTTTTTTTTTTTTTTTAATTGAATGACGAGACGAGCATGCCGTTCGCCTGATGGTAAGCGATACGACCACCCATAAACAGTAGTAACACCATGCAGCACCTTGACTTACAAAGTACTGTGTGGCATTCCACTGCGCTCGTCATCCTGAGACATAAGATGTTAAGTCTCATTATGTCCAGTAGTTATACTGGCTACAATGTCCTTCAAACCGAAACACAACAGTCCATGCACACTGTTGCTTGGCGGTAGAAATAGACATTGCGGTGGTACCCACCCAGACGGTCTCTTACATAATGAGAGACCTACCACCAGTAAGTTCACAACATGTATCACATGTTTTGGGAACTCAAATTGTATAACAAGTATGTATTTCCGGACACTATCTGAGTCGAAAACTAAATAGAGCCTATCGTAATCTACATTGAGCCGCAGTTGATTCTGGTACCGAAAAAATTATCGGTTACTATTGATGATCGATTTGCTCATTTGCCTGTTTTTATAAAATACTGGCTTTTGCACGCTGCTCCACGCGCGTGAAAAAATTTTCCGGGATAAAAATACCGCTGTATATTTTCCGGGAATAAAAATTGAATAATAAACTGAATAATAATTTTCCTGTGGCCTATATCCTTCCCAGAATCTCAATCTTCATCTATGTATATCCATACCAAATTTCATCGAAATCGGTGCAGTAGTTCTAGAAATTACTTCCTACAAACAAACTCACAAACTTTACCTCTTTTTTTATGGCATTGAATGACGAGACGATAATTATAAATTCGTTCTTTATAATATTATGATAGATTATAATTGTATGTATTTATGTCAGCAGTTAAAGGATACCCTTATATATCTGTGAGATACACTAATCTTTATCAGCATGTAATAGTCTATATACGAGATCTCTTGTCGATTCTAAGAATTATAAGAAAAACGCGAAGGACACATAGTACTTACCATCTACATATTTTCCATAGACCATAAAAATCATAGAACCCGAAGCAATAAACAGGCAAGTGGGCAACAAAGTGCGTCATACTGTGTTGGTTATCGTCAAGCAAATTGCACTGATTTATTCAATATCCCGAACAATAGTGTACGTAATGTGTTAATATTGAAATGTTTGTGTTTCGTATCACTCTAGTTTTCTATAGTGCAGATAAAATCTGTGTTTACCTATTTTGTTTATATTATTAGAAGCTTTTTTGAGACATTTCATATCAGAATTTAAGATACTCGAATTTAGTTTTTTTTTTATCAATAATGAATGATATTTATAGATTGTATCGTAATAGATAAGCAAAAAAGTATAACTATCTGTAGATTAGTGATAGAGTTCATAATTCTGCTTGTCGCGTTCTGGCGAGCAGTAGAAATCTAGTTAGCATCCAAATATCTCTGCTAATTATTACGAGAAGCATGTATCCTTATTTATTAACTGAAAGCAGGATTTAAATATATTCTATACCTAAAGTGGTATAGCTTATACAACCATGTATATAAAATGTTGACAACATTATACTATCTTCCCAAAACATAACCAAAAGCCAAGGAAAGTATCCAAACCGTTTTATTTTACGTTTTATCCGTTTGTAATATTATGATATGCAGGAAACGCAGTTCACAGTCGTGTCTGATGCGACCCCAAGATAGCCTTGATGCTTTGCTTATTTAAATTGTTACGATCTTGCATGGACTCGTCCTTATAATGCTTATAAACGAGTTATGCTATATTTGCAAATACGGTTCCTTTTCGGGTAAACAAACTGGCTGGAAACTTTTTATATTGCATTGTGATCCAATATGGCTGCCATTTTTTAAGCAAAGGATATATTGCTTGTCTGCCTGATTATAGAAGATACGCTTGTGTATATAAACAACTCTGTATTTATTTATGGGAGCTATTTTAGTATAAAAATTAATATGCTGCAAAATTACAAAGCTCTTTGGCATTTAACTTATTAATTTCCACATGATTATAATCTTAAAGTAACGTTTAAATGGCAAGACTTTTATATCTGCTCCCATCTGCTCCTAAACTAAACAGTATTCTTTTTTCATTATTTTTAACACATCTTAAAATTGACAGTTATGGGACATTTTGCAGCTTAAGTTTTTAATCGCCTTTCTGTCAAGATGTGGGTTAATGATTGGTATCGATAGATCATAGACTAGTTCTATAAATGAAAAGAGAGATGTCAAGATAAAGCACAATGACTCTTCAGATTTTCCGTGAAAGAAATTATAGATAATAGACAACCGTTTCGCAAACAATATCTGCGAAACTGCAGTGTGACCATTTACTGCAATTTTTCAATTACGAAATAGTTACAACATTATAAACAACTATCACTAACAAAACGTTTATTTACAAGGAAAGACGTTTGTAATCAAAAAAGTGATTGGCTGGGGCATGTTTGTGGTCATATTTCATAAACGCCGTGTCAGTGCTGTTTGGCGTCGATTTACATCCGTGTTTGCATGTTCACTACTGCCAACAACTGTAAGAGCGGTACTTGGCGCCATTTTATTGTTATGTCTAAATAATCGTAAAGTTTTAAGTTGAACAAGTGAGAATTTAGATCTCTTAATAAGTAATGATTTATAATGGTATTAGTTTGGCATTTAAGAGCACATTACTGTTACAACCACTGTAAGCGTAATTTGCGATACGATGACACTTTAATAGTTAGCCCATACAAATTTGCACCGTCAAGCGCAATCAATTTTAATTTTACATTCATTAATGTTTCCGAAACCAAATTAAAGTGACAAATAAGATTTATGAGTCTCACATTGCCGCAAGATTTTTGCCGTCAATCATAAAACCTAAATACGAAAGCGACCAAAGTGCATGGACCTTTCCAGTCAATTACGACAAAAAGACGGTTACGATTTAAAAATCGAACGTTAGTTGCGACCAATCAAGGATGACGGTTGCAGCTGCGTTCAGGAATTCGTTGAGAAATCGTCGCGGTTTGAATAATTTATCATCAGTCCGTCACCAACTATTGTCGATGGTTTTCCATTGAGCGTTATTTCTTGAGAATATTAAATTGTACATATCTATGCTGGACATTGACTATGATATGATTATACGACCTACTGCGGGATTTTCCAATGTCCCCATAAGCCTGCTTTGACTTTAACTGGTATGAAACTTAACTTTGATTGTGTAGATGAACTTCTTATCTTTTAAAGTTAGTTCGAATTAAATAATTATTGTATTTTTAATTATAAGTTAGGTCGTTTAAATATTGAATCAACATGTATTTGCAGATTAACTTCGATTTACGTGAATAATCGTTCAATTATATGAGGATTGATAAAGTCGCATTTTTTTTATTGCATTGAATAACGAGACGAGCATGCCGTTCGCCAGATGGTAATCGATACGACCACCCATAGATAGTAGCAACACCATCCAGCACCTTGGGTTACAAAGTACTATGTGGCATTCCTCTGCGCTCGTCATCCTGAGACATAAGATGATAAGTCTCATTATGTCCAGTAGTTACACTGGCTACAATGTCCTTCAAACCGAAACTCAACAGTGCATGCACACTGCTGCTTGGCGGTAGAAATAGACATTCCGGTGGTACCCACCCAGACGGAGTCTTACATATGAGAGACCTGCCACCAGGCATCAGGGTAAGATCGCATAAACAGGCGCTATGTCCAGCGAATAACCGCCTAGCGCGGTTTCACCTATAGACTTTACCTACATACCTTTACTCAACTAAAGTTTATTAAAAGTAAACACATATTCGCAATCGTAATTTACTCTTTGTATTTAATATTCACATACATGAGGTTCTTAACATTTCACATGCATAAGCTTTTCTGCGTAACCGGCTATAAGAAAAGTTTCACCTTCACTGACAAACAAAAGAAAAACATAATGAGAATAACATAATAAAGTATAATATAGAGAAAAGAATGCATAATTAATCTTTCAAATAAGATTAACAACAGGAAGTTACTGCAATTGAGTGTAGCGTGTTCATAGCCTCAGTCTGTTTAATGTAGCGTAAATAAAGACCATATTTAATCAACTGATTTATAGTCTAGTGAAAGCAGCTTAGCTTATTATTACATCTTACATTGTTTTAAATTTAACATATGTAGCGATTGCGATGGTATTGATAAACTTAGTTTACTTTACGAAGTGGTGCTGATCTCTCTAGTCTAAATGTATACAATTATTCATAATTACTGGTTAACATTTTTCAGTAATATGGTAGCTGTCTACATTTCGTTTAAAATTAATTGCTCTTAATTTTACTGTAGAAGCTGTAGAGAATTCAACTCAAGCCACATTCTTATAAGAAACCATATGACTACCCGCCTTTTACGGGGTTGCCAGACATTTAAAACG
Source organism: Sphinx pinastri (assembly GCA_947568825.1). NCBI lineage: Eukaryota > Metazoa > Arthropoda > Insecta > Lepidoptera > Sphingidae > Sphinx > Sphinx pinastri. Next base: position 4,640,390 of record OX387615.1, read on the forward strand.
TACTATACGTTAAAATAAATAAACACAAGATAAGTGGAAGGATGTAGAACCGGTCGTCGCCGTATTGGCGACCGCGAGCGGCGGCACGCGTGGAATGCCGCCCGCGGGCCGCGCCGCGTCCGCGCCTCTGCCGTATTCGCCATTAGAACAGATAATAAATATAATACGGTTGTTTATTTTTGTTTTGGTAGTTTCGACCAGTATTTATAAATGGGATGATATTATTATTATAGTCTGTAGGTACGGAATAGCATAGTCTATGTAAGAGCTTCTGCTATTCGACACTAGCGAGTTTAGGATGAATAAATTAAGTAGGGCATTGCCTGATTTCTTTTAAATTCAAATTTGGAACTTATGAAATTCTACAAAGCCGTAAAATATTTCGTCTTTTTCACTTTTTATTAGTCGTATAGTAATTTTAATAAATAGATTAAATATTAATTGATACGTAACAACTTCAAATGTAGTAACATCATCGAAAACAAGTAGGTACTAGCCAAAAAAGTTATGAATACTTAATATGGATTGATCAATATTACAACAAAGTTGTAAGTTACGTTGAGATGTTTAATATTAAGCAGGTTACGTCAGTATATATAACTTTATGTACCTTGTGAAAACATTACAGATTATTCATAAAGTATGCACCTGTGCGTATTAATCGTAATAAATTATTTATATAAATAATAGTAATTAGCACAATTACAATTTCCTGCATTATTAATTAAACACGTATAAACAGTCAAGTAATTTTACTTGAATGATTGTTTCCTTACAACATATATCGAAATTCACAAATATTGACTGGTAATTTGCTTTTAAAAATCATAATATTCTATATTTTTTGTAGCATAATATTTCAATTACTTATAAACCTTTACTTTTTGAAGACAATTCCATAAACCCTACTAATCCTACTTATAATATTATAAACGCGAAAGTTTGTAAGTATGGATGTCTGGATGTATGGATGTTTGTTACTCTTTCACGCAAAAACTACTGAACAGATTTCGAATAAATTTGGCACACGGGTAGATTATGTCTTGGATTAACATATAGGCTACTCTTTATCCCGGGAAAATATAAAGCGGGACTTTTATCCCGGGAAAACTCATTCACGCGGGCGGAGCCGCGGGCAAAAGCTCGTTATACATATTATAACATGGATAGAAAGACAATAGCTAATGTATTATCCTACTATTAGAAAACAAAGAGTTTACGCAGTGTGTTCAATGAAACTTGGGCACGTTACGTTCTGCCTTGGCATAATACGACTATTATTGTGAAGTCTTCCTCCTTAATATGAACGCAGACAGTTTGTGATTTGAGAAACATTTAAACTTGATTGTATCGTCTGATTCCTAATCGACGCCAATTTAGCGAGGGACGTTGTTAATAACCTAATAAAAACTTATTAATCTTGTTCAGAAGTTATGTCAAGTTGTCACGAGGGGTCTGTCAATCCAAAGCATAAGTTTTGTTTTGAATGATTAATTCCGAATGACTGATGATCGACAAGACTATTTTAGGTACCTACTGCAAGGAAGCCAAACATTTTTTACGTCAACCGTCATGTAGAGTTTTGTTGTAAAACATGTAAAAATAATCGACGCAAGTTTTGAATACAAGATTGAACATAAGATCATTTCATAATAAAGTGAGCTTATTAGTTTTAAAAGTAACACTAGCACTTATAAAAAATATTAATTACTTTAATACCCAGTTTAGAAATGCGACGACAACTCTTGATTAATATGCTAGATTTCAGACTAGGGATGACGTCAGCCATCAAGAAAACATGAATGGTCAATTTATTATATCGATTTAAGTCACACTATGTATTAAAAAATGAGTAAATTACTATCAACTTACATCTATGACACGAACGTAGTCTTTATGGTCAAAGTATATATGACTGGAAGATCCCCACACAAATTACAAAATCGATTAATACTTGCCGTATCGATACCGCCGGCCCGACATTTATAACAATGACGTCACATTGCACCGGTCACACACGTAAACAGTCTGTACTTAAAGTGTTTCCCACAATACGGGAACATAATGCTTAACAAAAGACGATCACACCGAGTCATATCTCGAGTTCGACTCATAAGTGGAAGTAGTGAAGTGAATCACTTTAGTCTATTAATATGCGTAGCGAGTGACCGCGTGTCAAGAGCAAGGCTTGACCGTACGTAATACGTATGTGTGCTTGATACGTCCACAGCGACTAATGGGCTGTTATGTAAATTGTCTGCTCGCTTCGGAATGTTACATATAATGGTTTGTTAAAATATTAATCATATACCCACGTTCTATCTGCATAATCTTTAAGTTCTTTGAAGTTTGCGATATGCTGCAAAAGATTTATTAAGCGTGAAATTCCCACATTGTGGTAGTATGTTACGGGGGTTTTCAAATGTTGATAGCTTATTTGGTTATTAAGTGACATTAAGAGTTTAATTAAGATTTTGTTAACCTGTAATTCCACATTGTTAAATCAAACGGCTAAATGGAACGTCAGTATAGATAAAAAAAGTAGTACGGCATTATAGATCAAATAGTTTCTAGGAATACAAATCGAGTCCAGCCATTACATAGAGTTCCTAGAGTCTATCTAAACGAAAGATTGGCGTTTATGTAACCTGAACGTAATGCAACAATTATGATGTAGTCTTCCAACAGCCACGAAACCTTCATTGATCTAACGACCGACTAATAATTATTAACCGCCTAATTATTTAAAAACAGAATGTTTTATTTTTAAATGTTTTGTTATTAGCAATGGAATATGGAAGAAAGTGAATATTTGGTTAACCCATAGAGTATAATATTGATTGAGATTTGTATTTGAAATTATTTTCAATGATGGATATATTCTTTAATGTACCTCTTTCATATCAGTTCACTTAATACAACCATAATCTATTTTCATCCCGGATGCAATAGGTGGCCAAGCGCGATCGCCATACCAATCTTAATAATAGATTCTTATATCGTCCATACTTTCCTCTTTCAGACTTTTGTATGTAAATATTACTATTGTAGGTACTTTAAAAATTTCAAATATGCATACTTATATGTCCGCTTTTTGTATGGATGCTGGGCCTCAAAATCTAACCAGGCTCAAAGTTTAGCGATATTAAAGGGGCAAAATATGGATCTTGGATCTATAAAAAAAATATTTTTAGACCCCTCCATTTATAACTAACTTTTTTAAAAACCTTCATATTAAATGTAGTTATTAAGGAAAATAAAATTACATAAATATCAGGATCGGAGGTCTTTAAAATTCAATTATTTATTGTAAAAGGCTAGTTTTTAGGAGTTCCATCCAAATATATATAAACTGTCTTGGTTAGAATTTTAGGCCCGTTTATGGACATGTCCTTTCTCTACACTTGTAAAGCCAATGTGCCTATAGTTCGGACAAACTAAGCTGGCCGGTATGACAATTCAATTTTTTTCCCGAAGCGATAACTCTGTGAGAACGTCTACCCAAAACATTCAAAACCGTGTCATGTCATACCGGCCATATTAATTTGTCCCTACTATAGTTTACTCTCGTGAAGTTCTTTGACACCTAACTTTATATATACGAACACACTCTAAGCAGTGTAGCTTCTTGACCCTTGCCTTAAAACATATTACTATAAAAATATAAAATATTTGGTTTTGATTGAACCAACGCAAGTTGAGATTTAAGTATAACAATCGCTACATAGCCTTACAAATAATCTAGATGTCAGTATGTCAAAACTTTGCTTTATAAAAAGTGAAAATATATTTTAAGCGACATCTTTTGACTAGCTCTGGAATTACGTTTTACTTCTGTGTAGTAACTCATGAACGCATACATTTAAACAATTGTAGAGTCTACACTCGACTATGTACTATGTAGCGTGTGCCTGTTTATTTTATTTTTACTCAGTATTATCTAAGACTATACGATAATAATGTTCGTGTTTAGGTCTCTACAAAAAGACAAAGGTAATATTTAAATATACGGGCAATGCTTAGGGCATTCACTTAATTTATTTTGTTGTAGGCTTAATCTCTATATTTTTGTATGTTTGTTGTCGTTCATAAATCAAAAGAAACTCCGTTCGGAATCAGTCACTGTAATAAACGCTAATGTGTTTATAATTTGCGTTACAAATAACAAGCACTGACATACACAAGATCCTAATACTTTCAAAGAAAAAGCCACTTGAATTCATTTTGATGTACACTGCTACAACAATCTTAGGCTTAGTTCCATTTCTAAGAAAATGTTTCAAAATATACTAATATCTTTGATTAATTATATACCTAGGAGTGACGCGCTACAATGAAACTAAAACAAACAGGCCAACTTTTCTTAAGCTAGCATGCGTGACAGCATCGTCTGCGTATCCTTGTGTGCGCGCATAGTGATACTAGTTATTACATGGTTTCTATTAAAACGGGGAGATAATTATATCTATGAAAAACAACAAAAAATAATTCACTCGAACTCATTTAGCGGGCAACAGTTGGCCTCTATTTTTTTCGACGCGTTTGAAACGTTCAGTGTCTATCTAGGGTTATAATTAATCAAAGACTAATATAATATAATGTTATGGATGCTGTATCACTACACGTAAATAGTGGCCCATATAATAATATACACTAAGCGATTCCTTCCAACAGAATAAGCAAGCCAAGAGCTTGAGTGGCAAGGTCGATTGCAAGTCTTCAGCGCTTGGTGCGATCGTACCTATCTGATAGGTATATTGTGTATCCGGGCGCTGATGGGTGGCACCGAAGAGCAATGGCCTGTGGTGTTCCACAGGGCTCAGTACTGGGCCCACTCTTGTGGAATATCGGCTACAATTGGGTGCTCCGTGGTACCAACCCCCAAGGCGTCGCTGTTGTCTGTTATGCGGACGACACACTGGTGACAGCGACGGCTAGGACCTTCCAGGACGCTGCTCTGCTTGCCTCCTCTGGTACGGAGCAGATGGTGAGCAGGATTCGGCGACTGGGCCTCAGAGTGGCCCTTAACAAAACCGAGGTCCTTTATTTCCACGGGCCTCGGAAGAGGCCACCTTCGGAGGCCCATATCGTAGTGGAGGGGGTGCGGATTCCCATCGGCTCCACAATGAAATATCTGGGCCTGGTGTTGCACAGCCGGTGGGACTTCCGTGCCCACTTTGAGATGTTGTCGCCGAAATTATTGCGGGCAGCAGGCGCACTCGGACGCCTGCTGCCAAACTTGGAAGGTCCCGGTAACCCTTGCCGAAGTTTATATGCTGGAGTTGTGCGGTCCATGGCCTTATACGGTTGTCCCGTTTGGGCCGAGTCCCTGAATGCTCGATGCGCCGCTCTACTGCGCAAGCCGCAGCGTTTAGTGGCGCAGCGACTCATTAGGGGCTACCGCACTATCTCCCACGAGGCGGCCTGCATCTTGGCTGGTATTTTGCCATGGGAATTGGATGCCAAATACCTCTCATCAGTATTTTTCTGGCGAGAGAAGGCATCCCGTCTCGGGCGAAGACTGGCTCCGAGGGAGGTCACAGCCCAATTGGCCTCTATCCGCAGCGCCGCCGTGGAAGAGTGGCATACCAGGCTGGAGAGCCCGAGTGCGGGCTTGAGGACCGTCGCGGCAGTGCGACCTGTCTTCTCAAGCTGGCTTGACAGGCGCCACGGTGCGCCGACATTCCGTCTGACACAGGTGCTGACGGGCCACGGGTGTTTTGGCTCGTTTCTGTGTCGGATCGGAAAAGAAGAGTCTGCCGTGTGCCACCATTGTGGCAACGGCCGCGAGGACACAGTCCAACACACTCTCGAGGAGTGCCCAGCCTGGGATCTCCAACGCAGCGCTCTTAGAGCAGTCGTCGGAGGAGACCTCTCGCTGCCGGCCGTGGTGTCCGCCATGGTCGGCGGCTGGAGGTCATGGCGAGCGACAGCCTCCTTCTGCGAGAGCGTCATCTCGCGGAAGGAGAGCGCCGAGCGGGATCGTGAGCAGAACGATCCCGCCCGCAGCCAGAGGAGACGACGGAGGCGCCGGGTGGACGACTGACCGGTGCCTCATGCCCTGTGGTCCGGGGGCATCTAGAGAATTCCACCACGGCATCCCCTGCCTGTCGTAAGAGGCGACTAAATGGGGCTTAGAAAAAGTCGCGGGGCGAGCAGTGGGGGTCTGCTCACTCCAATTTAAGTGACTCCGAGGTGGACGACAATGCAGGTGGTCGGTCTCCCGCTGTCGTAGACGCCAAAAGCGTTCTTTAGAGTTCGGGGGCATCTTAGCCCCCCCGTTTATAGAGGGGCCGCAATGCGGCATCGCGCAGGGACGGTTCCGAGCAGCTATCTTAGTGCAACAAGATACCCCGGGGCCGTTCCGCATGCGCCGAAGAAGGCCACCGCGGGTTTTGGTTGGTATGCCGGTGTAGGGTGTACATAGGGTTAGGGACTCGGTCCAATGCTCGCTCGGATGATGCTATACTCCCGAGTAACGACATTGGACCGTAAGGCCGGTGAAACCAACATAACCGTTCCACTGACCCCCCAGGGGTGGTAGCGATAACGCGTTTTTCCCCGCGAAAAAAAAAAAAAAAAAAAAAAAGGTCGATTGCAAGAATCAACTCTTGGCTACGGAGGATTTATTGAGTATTATAAAATTTTATAATGATAGGCAAAATTTAAGCACTATAATAAATCTATCTTCTTTACTTATCCCACTACAATGTAAAGCCGGCGCAAGATATGTTTTTAAGCCATTTGCAGAAAGGTTTTGGCTTTATTTTTAACAATGATCACTTGCCGGATAACAATTAATTCTGAGAAATCATTATAAACCTCACACAAATAGAGCTCACATTAACAAGTTAACAACACAACAAAGCGACAAAAATTCCAATGATGCGATTATGAAAACTTAGGAATGGGGTTACAATTACAAAATATCCTTCGCTCGTACTTTCTCAAACAGGTTTTGTATAAAAAATCTAAACAATTATGAACAGTTACACGGCCCGAGTCGCGGTTAGTATAACTGTATCGAAGCGTTTAGCTTGCAAAAGTGAGCCGGCTGCGAACACGTAGGCACTATAATTTTGCCGCCATTTTTGCGTTAACACAATATAGTCACGTTTTAGGCTAAGGAAGAAAATAGATAGAAAAAAAATTGTTGATGCACGATGTTGGAACAATATTATGGCTACAAAATATTACATAATTTTATAAGTTAGCGCAAGAACTATACAGTCTGCAAGGTTCTTACGAATTTCAATTACTTCCAGTATGTTTATAAGTAGTAAGTACTATTATAAAAACATTTTGACGATTGTTAGCTCACATATAGGGAACGTGCACGAACGGAGGCAGCACAAAATCAACACAATAAATCGAAAAATGATAAAATATGGATTCCGGCTGAATACTATTGATACCTAGCGTGGCCAGAATAAGTTTTTTTTAGATGGTAGCTAGTTATTTTAATGTTAGTGAAGCAAAATTAGGAGGTTATGTTCCCTTAATTACAGATTTGTTGGTACTTAATATTATCTTCAAAACATCTTTATTTTTATAAATTACGTAATGAGACTAAATGCTTTTGGAACTCATAATTATATATGTTTTATACATCTTTTATTATTTTTGGCGATTTTGACATAACCATGGAATGTAAGTACTTAGGTACTATTCTTGCGAACATAATACAATTTCACACTATTTGATTTATTTATTTTTATGTTTTGGAGCATCCAGATACACAGCAATACATTATCAATAAATTAAATGTTATTTTTCATAATTTTAATATGAATATTTTACGTTAATGCCAAGTATCGATGGGCTGAAAAAGAGTCCGATTTCGCCACCAGCTGGCAGAGCTTACAACGTGCACGTTCCCTATAGAAGAAAAGTTGAGTGGTTATAAAACAACAAACAGAATATTAGAGAATTTGGAGGTAGCACATTGTAGTTAATTAAAAAAGAGAAATATTTCTAAAACAGTCATGTAGGTAAATTTAACTATCATATTTTAATTTAATACTTCGTAATGTTTTCTTTGATGACATTTAATTTTTGCTGAATAAAAAAAGTAAGCAGACAGTGAAGTAGTATGCTCCTTTTCTTTAAAACACTATATAAAATTAAATTCATAGTAACGGAATTCAGAATAAAGCCAAAGAAGTATTCAAAGAAAATCATAAGTGAACACCAAAATTCAAAGTAAGAGATATAAGATTTTTATTTGGAAATGTGAAAAAAAAAACAAAAAGAATTTTCAATTATGCTCATCAGTAGTATTCAAAGCTACTTGTGAACGACAACCCTAGAATAAACAGAAATCAATACATTTAAAATAATGGTGCATAATAAAGTATACATTTATATACTATTACTGGTGGTAGGTCTCTTATAATATGTAAGAGTCCGTCTGGGTGGGTACCACCGCAATGTCTATTTCTACCGCCAAGCAGCAGTGTGCATTCACTGTTGTGTTCCGGTTTGAAGGACATTGTAGCCAGTATAACTACTGGACATTATGAGACTTAACAGCTTATGTCTCAGGATGACGAGCACAGTGGAATGCCACACAGTACTTTGTAAGTCAAGGTGCTGGATGGTGTGCTACTGTTTATGGGTGGTCGTATCGCTTACCATCAGGCGAACGGCAGGCTCGTCTCGTTATTCGATGCAATAAAAAAAATATATATACAATAAACATTAAATATAAATTATTAAAATAATATAAATATAAATTATTATTTATTTTTTTGTATGCAATAGAAGTTATTATATTATTATATTAGTAGGTACATCGTCGTCTTTTACATATCATAGTATATACTTCATCTTTCTGTATCAGTCGACACCCCTCTATTACATTTCTTATCATCTCCAATCCATCCAAAGGTTGTCTGTAAGAAATTGCGGAATGCGATAAGACCGCCAATTGTACTTGTGTTTTTATCATCTTAGTTTTATTTTATGTTTATACATTCACATTAGTTTGATGTACAATAAAGTGTTAAATAAATAAATAAATAAAATGATATCGACACCGATCGAAGACTAAGAGCAAGCGCCTTTAGATTTTACACATTGAAATCTGCCAATATATTATCAAAGAAGACACAAACAAATGCCCATGTTCGCTGTTTATTGCCTGGTGACTACTTGCTAATTTCCCATTGGGTTGTATTCAAAGTTCAATTTAAAGGTCATGTATATAAATTATCGTTATTACTATCATCGCTGTGCTGTGAAATTAATTATTTACTAACATTGCATTTGCCGTGTCTAGCACGAATAATGCAATAGAAATTATATTTCAATTATAGAGAGATTTCTTCATTATTTTTCAATTCATACATAGAATGTGGTATTTATATCAATTTAATGAAGAAAACCGACATATCACTATTATAACAGTCAATATATACTTAACTAACAATTTAATGATCACACTTTGTTTATAAACGTAATTATACACATAATCTATTTTTTTTCGAATTTCACGGTGTTGCCGCAAGTAGCGGATGACATCATGCATATTAAGATACGCACTTTCTCTTTGTATGCGAGTGGTTTAGAGACAATCGTTCAACTATTCAAGCTCGTGTTCTAATTTAAGCAAGTCAATCGAGTCTTTTTTAATCCTACATTGAATGACGAGACGAGTAAGTTATTTGACAAACAAACACATTGAACTGTTTTGCGCCACATCCTACCTTTAAATTTCAGATATTCAGCCTCAAATATCAATAATTCAAACTATAATTTGGCCCAAATCTGGACGCAAAAGAAGTATACTTAATGACTTACTGCTGCTTGATGACAGAATTACATAAAGCGGAAGGATTACTGCTTGAGAATACCTTCAAGAATACATACTATTAAATAAGTTTTAGTGATTATTTTTCCGACCCAAATATCGACCAATAGAATTGCACCATTCGACGTCACGTGGTACAACCTACATGGTATTATACTGACAATTTTTTTTGAATATTTTCTCTGGTCGTTACTATTTTATTTATTTTATTTTATTTTTATTTTTAGGGAAACTAACAGCTAGGTAACAAATAAATTACAGGTGCTTACGTATAAAAGTTTAGAGCCAATTATAAGTTTCCACAGATAAGTATTTTAGAATATAAGTAAATAAAAATTACAGTCGGTTGAAAGACAGCACACCAACGCGACGGCCAGTTTACTCATTGACTGCAAAGGCAAAAGTTAGCTGGTTACTTGTACCAAAATTGCAACTGTGGTATTTTTTGTGGTTTTACTAAGCCTTTACCCCTACCCGTACAGTCCATAAAGAAACCGGCCGGCAATAGGTACATGTGATGTATGCAAAGTAACATAATGAGGAACATAATACATTCTTGTTGACGACATAAACAATAATAAAAAACAAAACACTTAGCTTAATTACAAAAGAACATGTCATTTAGACGTCGCTTCAGATTAAACGCTGAGGTATTAAATAAATCTATAGTTGGAAGTTCTCTAATAAGATTGTTGTAGCAACTGCTTGTCCTGTTAATAAACCAGTTATTTCTGTACAGACATTTGCATTTCGGGACATACAAAATATCGTAATTTCTGAACGATCTGGAATATGTGCGAAGCCCAAGTTCACCTAACAGCTCAGGGCAATCAATTGATCCATTTGCTATATTGAGAAGATAAGCTATGTCAGCAATACGTCTTCTTTCATATAAAGGAAGCATGTGAAAGTGTTTACAGCGTGAAAGATACCCGGAGAAGTATTTTTTACTACGAAATTGTAAAAATCGAAGGAAACGCTTTTGTATACCCTCAATACGGTTTGTATAAATATTATAAATAGGATTCCAAACTTGAGAGACATATTCAAGTTGGCTACGAACGTAAGCACAGTAAAGAATTTTAATTGTTTTTAAAGATTGCAAATCCGAAGACATCCTCATTACAAAACCCAGAGCCTTGGATGCTTTGTTAATTATGTTATTGATATGGTCATCAAATAATAATTTTGAATCAAAAGTGTCTCCTAGATCCGTAATTGAATTAACTCTAGTTATAAGTGACTGTTTGAGAAAGTAATTAGCATGCAAAGGTTGAGGTTTACGGGTGAATGAACATGAGTAGCACTTTGATACATTAAGATCCAGTTTATTTTGTATACAATAGTTTTGAAATCTGTCGAGGTCATCTTGCAGACGAGAGGCGTCCTCAAGCTTGTTAATCTCGCAAAGAATTTTTAAATCATCCGCATATAACAGAATCTTAGAATGATGAAAGCAGGTAGACATGTCATTCACAAAAATAATAAAGAGTAATGGCCCAAGTAAAGATCCCTGAGGCACTCCTGAGGGAATAAACATCGGGAAAGATGTAAAACCATTCAATACTACGGTCTGACACCTATTATGTACGTATGACGTAAACCATCTATACAGATTCCCTCTAATACCTACATGTTGAAGTTTTAGCAATAATAAATTATGATCAATGCGGTCGAAAGCCTTACTAAAATCTGTATATATAACATCAATTTGAGAGGGAGTCGACATTCCACGGGTCAGAAAGTTATGACAGAGAAGTAAATTAGTAGTTGTTGATCTGCCTTTTAAAAATCCGTGCTGATATTCGCTTAGCGTTTGCTTTAAAGAAGAGTACAACTGATTATAAATAATTTTCTCAAATACCTTGGCAAAAATGCAAAGTTTTGAAATGGGTCTATAATTCTCGACGCAGTTCTTTGGGCCTTTTTTATGTACGGGAGTTATGTACACAGATTTCCAAATACATGGTACAAGTCCATCATTTAGAGAGCGTCTATAAAGTAGGGTGATTGGAGTTACGAGACTTCTGGCACATCTAACTATAAATATAGGTGGAATATCATCCGGCCCAGAGGATTTATTAAGGTCCAGGGTTTTGAACAACTTTAAAACTTCTGTCTCAAGAACCTGAATATCATTAATATCCGTAAGAGTATTAAAGCTGTCAAATTCCTTCGTAGTAGTTAAAATATTTTTTTTATTAATATTTAGAAATGTTGATTGAAAGTATTCACTAAAAAACGAACAAATTTCATCCCCCTGGTCAGAAGTACGTTCCCCAAAATTAAAAACAGTAGGATAGGTATTACATTGTTTTTTGCTCTTTACATACGACCAGAAAGCTTTCGGGTATATATATAATAAGAAACAATTTTTTTTGAATATTTTCTCTGGTCGTTACTATATATTATGAAATTCTTATTTGTTGACTGTTCATTTCATCTCATGGTGCAATTCTATTGGCCGACATTTGGGACGGAAAAATAATCCCCCGAATACCACACGAGCTTCAAAATTATCTGGCATTTCCCTCAAGGTTCCCTGCAAACAAATGAAGTCGTCAAGTTTTTCAGGAAAAATCACTCGCGCTTCGCGCTCGTGATTTTTTAACCTGAAAACTCCTTCATTTGTTTGCAACGAACCTATCGGAAAATACCCGATAATTTTGAAGCTCTTGTGGTATTATATGTGATAATTTTAAAAAGTTTAGATACTCATGTTTTACTGTACAGTCAGCACAAGTCAGCAGAAGAGAAAGAAAAGATTAGTAAGAACAAAAAAGTATAGGCATTTTGAAATTTTGAATTTGTTCAGCTACTTATGCTGCTGACTGTACAATAAATCTTTCATCTAGGTTCGCCGACCGTTTTACTGGTGGTAGGTTTCTCATATGTAAGAGTCCGTCTGGGTGGGTACCACCGCAATGTCTATTTCTACCGCCAAGCAGCCGTGTGCATGCACTGTTGTATTTCGGTTTGAAGGACATTGTAACCAGTCTAACTACTGGACATAGTGAGACTTAAAATCTTATGTCTCAGGATGACGAACGCGGTGGCATGCCACACAGTACTTTGTAACTCAAGGTGCTGGATGGTGTTGCTACTGTTTATGGGTGGTCGTATCGCTTACCATTAGGCCAACGGCATGATCGTCTCGTCATTCAATGCCATAAAAAAAAACCGTCTACACCCAACATAAGGATCGTCGTACTGAATAACATTAGGGGAACAAAAAACGTAACGCATCCACGAGCAATGAACGGATGAATGGATAGTGGATACGTCTGTGATTGATTGGTAAATAGCTATCATGTAAAAAGTAATGACGAACACACTTCAACTTTATTGATTACTAGCATTGCGCGTGGCTCCACCCGCGTGGAAAAGTTTTTCCGAGATATATAGCACTCAGGAGTAATGTAGCTTCCTATTAGTGAAAGAATTTTAAAATCGGTCCAGTAGTTCCTGAGATTAGCGCGTTCAAACAAACAAACAAACTCTTCAGCTTTATAATATTAAAGTATAGATGAAAACGCTTAGAGCAGTATACTAAAAGTGAAAACGTTAAGAAAGATTTCCTTTTAATTTTTTTTGTTTAAGGCTTGCTTTGTACAATAACAAATTAAGTGACAAATATCTCTTATGCAAGACTTACGGTGGATAACATTGTCTATTTCTGTCATTAATCACTTGTGCAAGCAGTATTGTAACATAAAGAATACTTGAAACCTAATTTAATAAGTGGTATTGATAGTACATAAAGTATTTTGCAGCAGGTAGTGAAACCCGGGGCGGATGTTGTCTTTGCTCTAGGGGGAAATACCACTTTTCTAAGCGCTAGTTCATTGCGATTACTGAATATTTACAAGCCATAAATACAATTTAAATATGTAGGTTTAATAAATACATAACAATTATTGTTCTTGGGGCCAAAGATTGCACTCTATATCTACACACTATTTTGAATATTTAATATAATAAATTGCTAAAACTGATACTAGTTAATCCCGGAAAACATTTTAGTAAGTCCATAAAGCTGCAATAACATAAAATAAAACGACTAGTGCTAATTATATACTTTATTCTACCAAATGCTATTTATTTACATACATCAACATAGATAAGAGTATTTTTCTTGCTGCTTTAATATATTATGTGTACTGGCAACCCCATGCGCCGTCGTAACATAATTTATATGCACATACATTAAAAGTTTCATGAACTTGAATAAAGTAATAGTGAAGATATACTCATATTAAAATGACCTTGCAATTTTTTTATCTCTTTATTTGAGTTTATAACTTATTACTTACCCTTAAAATATAGGATATTGTCATTATATTTAATGACCTGGCAAATGGCAATATACTTGCCCTTTATAACATGGAACCTAAAATGTAAGTGTGATGTATCTCTGCCGACCCTTAAAAAGGGATAAGCGTTTTGCCATGCTACAGGAATGACTAATTACTTTGACAACTATTTGGACATACCAGGTTTTTCACGGTACGAAAAGGCCTAAGATTTATTAATTGTTCATGATCTTCCTTACGTTAAACCTAAATGATTATTTTGATAGAATAAATATCAGTGCAGACTATTGTCTATTGAGTAGGCAACGGCTTGGCTGTGCCCCTGGCATTGCTTTAGTCCATGGGCGGCGGATGCTGCTTACCATCAGGCGGACCGCTCGCTCGTTTGCCTACTAAGGCAATAAAAATAAAGAAAAAAAAAGAGTGTTATATAATATAAAAAATAATAAATGTACATATTTAATAAACTCGGCTATACTAATGCCCACTTCCGTCTATAATTGTCTATAAAAATTAAAATTAATGCAATATTTATGTATGAAACTTGTCCACCCACGTGTTGGTCACAACAAAATAAATTATAATCAGTGAAATTAATGCTAATATTTTTTATGTCGCTATTCGTAGATCAAGCGAATGTAGAAGTTATTACAATGCAAAAAGAGTCCACATTAGAATATGATTTTTTAATAACAATTGTGTTATCTCCTAGGTATAAGAGAAAATCAATGGCTGTTTTACTTCACTATTAAACAATCGTAACGGGGTTCGTCTAATCAACTATTTTTAACTAACTAAATAACTGCTTACACCATTTAGCGGTCTGTGAACTCAAATCTTTTAGTTTCGTTTTAAGTCTATTATCGCGAACTACCCAAAATAAATATTTTTATGGGTTTGCAAATTTAAAAATGTACCTACTTTTACAAGAATTGAACCCAGTAAAATAAGACAATTGTCAAATTTGACTCTAGGATTTGAATGGCGGACAAAAGTAACATATTCGGTACCTAAGAAAACAACGGTAACAAAGAAAACCTTTTAAAATCATTTTTGAGTTTATATCTTTCATCACATAATACAATAGAAATAAAAGTGAGAATTTGCTTCCATTTTATTTCTTTCTTCCTGAATATATAACTTACAACTAACAAACTGTTGTTAGCAATGCCGACACAACAATTACATGCGAATGAACGGTTTTTGTGAGAACATGCACCGATCCGTGCGGCATGCGGGGACCATGGGAACATATCCAATGACGGAAGTTATCAGATGGCCCGCCATGCGAATTAACGCTATTGTTTTTATTAATCAACCGTCAATCAGAATTCACGGGAGTTTAATAATGCTCTATAATTTAATGGTGTTGATCATATTAAATCGAACACTAGAGGTAATTGTCTCTCTTATTTAGTCCTTATAAAACAATAAATAAGCCAGTTTTGTCAACATGTATTAGCCAACTGCTGATTTGCTGATTATTTTGGTAGTAAGTATCGAAGAGTAAAAAAAACAGCAGTCATTTTTTATTCCCGGAGAAGAAAAGAGTTTCCAATATTTACTCATTCTCTTTAAATTCCAAGCTACACAGACTATACTCGTAATCGAACCTATATTGACCGCAAACTAGGCCTCAATGCTTATCAACTCGACATCATACATGTTACGACTTTTCTGTCCATACACAAAGCATAATGAAGATACCATAATTACTAAGATGCAAGTAATGCTAACACAGCTTTCTATTCGGTATATGCTAATATATTACAGATCCTACATTCATTCTACTTACAGATCTATGCGAATCAGCAACAATAGAACGCCCACATTTTCCGATAATAAACTAGGACATTGGTGGGGTAAACTCACCCATTGTAGTCAATTGTATGTTCGCAAATTAATCAGCGGTTGGCAAAATTAATGAAGTATGTAACTCAAGGTCTGAATGGACATTTACCCCGGCCTCTCGATGAAAGACTATATAATTGCTCTAGTGATTAATGGGAATATTGTTACAAAGTACCAAGCTTAATAAAAATAACTCATATCACCTAATTGTAATTTTGCCAATTTAATTTAATAAGTATTACAGAGGAAATATGAAAGAAAAGACAATAATATTATATTTTTTTAGATTAGTGTATATCTTTAAAATGTTCCTTATAATGTACCGTGTTATGTTTATTTTATGAGCTACAAAAAAAACCCACTGTCCACTGCTCTGTCAGTCTGTCTACTGTTATATACACTGCCTCATTTACATAATATTGTTTACGGGCATAATTATAACTCCTCATAACCACAAACTTTCTTGTTTAATTGTGTCGATGATAGCGTCATTTACCTTATAGGCTCACAGCTTTATATTTTTAAATTACACACACCGTTTACTTTAGAAAATACTCGTAAAGCTCAACGTCTGATGTAGGTCGTAAAACTGGTCTGGTGGGTATTATTTTTGTAGTAAAAGTTAAATGAAATGTTACCGTGGATCTTCGTTTTTATACAATATCAACCTAAATTGGCTAGCTTGTTTTGATTCAGACAAACTTGTTTGGAATAGTGATGGAAGGAGAACTTTCGGTCCTGATCTAATCGTAATAATTACATTAGTAAAAACCTATATATTTTTTTACAATGGCATTTCAAGCGTGTCCAACTAACAACCATAATATCAAAAACAACCGAAATAAATATATATAAAAAAGCAAGCAAATCCTTTTAAAACCACAAAACTAACTTACCATAACCAAAACAACAGTTGTCTGGCAGAAATCGCTTAAAGCGATAAGACCGCCTCTTGTACCATCATGTTTTTTTTTTATTATTTAGTCTGTAAGTATTTTTTCTTTCTTTTGTAAATGAGT
The DNA here is from genome assembly GCA_947568825.1 of Sphinx pinastri. Lineage (NCBI taxonomy): Eukaryota > Metazoa > Arthropoda > Insecta > Lepidoptera > Sphingidae > Sphinx > Sphinx pinastri. The sequence continues at coordinate 4,657,384 of OX387615.1, forward strand.
GTGCAATAAAGTATTATTATTATGTTGTATCTTTCCTGCGGGAAATATTATTATTAACAACAGTGTCCATAGAGCAGACAGAAAAACAAGGCATACACAAAAGAGGTTTGTATCCACCAAACAGTGAATAATATGTGAATAATTCTCTTCAAAATGTTTCCAAAGCGAGTAATACGCGTGGCATCGACTTTCACGGTCCCTGTTTTCCACCTGTTTTGTGTGGAGCGTGCATTACCAACCGTACAAAAGATTTTAATAAGTATATTTGCACAGCGAGTGATTGCAAACCGTGACGAAGGGACTACATAAAAATAACGCAGTTAGTCTTCAAGATTTTTAGGTACCTGGGTAGTTAGTGAGATTATGATTTCGATTTCCAGGTCAGTTTTGATTTGAAAATGTATATCAGAATTGAGAAATGGTAATCTGGTTTCTTGATGAATAAAATAATGGGCTCGTCGTCTATTTCATCACATTGATACGATCGGTAAACCATAGGAATGCGTCTAACTATCGATAGCTTATAATTTCACGAAGTAAACCAAAAAAAATGAATAATATTGCAAAAGTTTGTGAAAATGTTTGGATGGTTGTATGTTTGTTAGAAGTAAACACAGCAACTACTGAACGCATTAGCAATAACTAGTTGAGGATAAATCTTCAGAGATTTAAGTGTACATTTTGACTCATAGTCATACTTAGCTATGATCTTGCACCTCCTACATGTAATTATTTACTACCGGGTCATTAGAATCTATTGTAAACTAACTGCCGTCAGTCTTGATATCGTTATGATACAGGAAACGCATGTAAAAAAGAGCAACATTCAAATCCATTAACTATACAAGGTATAGATTATTACCGATAAAATACGCTGGTTTGGATTCATTAATATTAATATTATAAATCCGAAAGCTTGCGAAGATTTTCCTACTTAGAAGAAACACTGGAAGCGCTGAATAAATTTGGATGATGTTTGGCACATAGATAGACCATGTCTTTCGATTAACATATGGCTACTTTTTATCCCTGAAAAATACACAATGGGACTTTAAAAGTCCTTCACCTAGTATCATATAATTATATCAAACACGCTTCATTACCTAACATTTTAACCGTCTCCGAGATTCAAGGTAAGTCTCGCGCTGCTCGAGCTGGTCACGATCTAAATTCATATGTTCCATACGGTATGCGGGTATTTCTTTGTCTCTGCGACCCGGCAAGGACGGCCCATGATTGTTTGAAGGTATGTGTTACTCACGACGTGCTATGACGAAGTTACAGTGCAAAGGTTGGTATAATTTGTGTAATAGAGAATGGATAATCTGTATAAATCGCTCGTAATCGTAAGTGCCGCTTGCGCAGCGATGGGACATTGTATTATAGAACTGGTTCACTATATAATGTATTTACTGGTGGTAGGTCTCTCATATGTAAGAGTCCGTCTGGGTGAGTACCACCGCAATGTCCATTTCTACCACCAAGTAGCAGTGTGCATGCACTATTCGTTTCGGTTTGAAGGACATTGAAGCCAGTATAACTACTGGACATAATGAGGCTTAATATCTTATATCTCAGGATGACGAGCGCAGTGGAATGCCAAATAGTACGTTGTAAGTAAAGGTGCTGGATGGTGTTGCTACTGTTCATGGGTGGTCGTGTTGCTTACCACCAGGTGAACGGCAAGCTCGTCCCGTCATTTGATGCAATAAAAAAAAAAGATCTAGAAACAAGATTTTTATGAGCGAAATCAGACATCCAGCTTCTTATAATGATTTTGGGATGTAGGTTAGCATGGTGTCCGAACGCATGTTGAAAGATTGCCAAAACCTCTTGTTAGGTCGCCGTAACCTCGCCTAGCAATCATACAATGTAGAGGTGATTGGTGAAGGGCATTTTCTTCCATTAAAATCAAAATCCCTTCTACGGAAGGCACCTACACCACCTCCACATGAGCAAATTGTTTAACTAACATCGTATTGACCGTATTGTTAAAGCCCAATTAGTACCAAAGCGTAGGCCGTAATGTAGGACGTAACCTACTGATTAAATTGATTAGTCTAATATAGAGGTAGATAATAAAGTATGCTAAGCTGCGTTCAGTTGTAGAGGAGGCTCGTGCATTGGGACATTATACAGACCTGGTACTATCATATGTATAATCCCATACTTGCCTGCTCTAAGGTGGAGGCAGAAACCATCAAAATATTGGCCTTAATTGAGAATTTCACAAAACGCAATCTGTGAGTGAGTTTTTTTGTTAAGGAGTAACACAAAAACTCACTGTTTTCATTTTAAATTACCACTAGACCAAATGAGATGGTAATAGTTTTAAATCAAAGGAAAAATATTATCAGTTCCTATATTCCAAACACAAGTCTTTCGCAATGAATGTGGTAAGACTGTACTGTATTCTGTGGGGGTATGTAGAAACATAACTAAATATATTTAGATATATAATTTCTTACGGTAATTGTAAAACATTATGATAAACCGGCGTGTAGTGCGAATATAAATTCCAATGTGGTGCGTAAACCATGTTCAGTTAGTTCCGCCTTTCATATGTATAACCAATATAAGGAGTGAATTTAAATCTGTTTTAGAATTTGCATTTAAATACTCTTATATATATAATTTGGAACATGCTTAGAGGAAGTGGAAAGTTCTGCAGATTTTAGACCTTGCTTAGACTTTATCGTAAATTATGTTTATATTTTTACAAAGACACCATTCTATTAAGTCTCATTGCAATGACGGTAATGACACTAATGACTTACTTACAAACGTGCATATATTATCGGAGATCATTGTCTTCTGCGATGGCTTACGCGGTAAACCAAGGTCGTCAATTAAGTCATTCATCATAGTTCTTCACTCCAGTCTGACATCTTGTGTATAGTTACTAGGTTTCTATTTGGAAAAGTATAATATGGCCTTAAAATACAATAATAGAATACCTATACCAATGTGTATATTGTATAAAGTATATTTCGTGGTCAGCAAATTTCATTTTTGCATTCGGTTCTGTAAAAATAACTTAGTCTCCATTAGCGACTTTTTCTCAAGCGAAGAATTCACTTGCCGCCATATTGCGAAAAGTAAAAGTTGAAATGTAAAGTATGAGTAAGAAGCATGTGAAGTATGACAAAGCTAATTTTACCCTATTTATAGATTTCACGTAATAAATGCGAAAGTTTGCGATAATTTTGGATTTTTTATAAGTAAACGCAAAAAGTGCTGAATGGATTTAAATTAAATTTGGTAGACAGATAATGTTTATTTATTTATTTCCACATAAAACATGTCTTGAATTAACATTGATTCTACTATTTATCACAGAAAATTAGTGATACATTTGGTCTTTGGATCAGCAATACCTAGTCTCATATTTCTGACGGTAAATTGTCAACCAGATCCGGCAATTTACGTTTATAACAATTTAAGTTAAAAATACTTTACACTTCACGGTACTTTTATAGCTGTCAGTGGATTAAGCAATAAAACGTTTTATAGCTGAAATGTAACACTTAATTACTCGTACTTAATTGGATTTCGTACCTTACATGTATCAAAGATGGAACTTTAGGACTTTAATATTAAATCCAATTGATCGCACTTCAAAGACTGTAAATCTTATTAGTTAAATTACGCTTGCTTTCAAAAGAAATTATAAAAAAGATGGCGCAGGAGAATGACAAAAAAGCAATGAGAGGTGTCAAGGGACACCCGGATGGAACGAAGTTCCTTTCGATTAATTAGTGAAGAAATTGTAATAAAATTTTATTTATGTAACAGAGTGTGTATATATATAAATATATAAATATTTTCCTATTTCCGTTCCAATACATAAGTTTCTAGAGAAAAAAACAAATAAATACGTGTGGCACTCGGAGACTACCGCGGTAAAGCTATTGCATAGCATTTTTATCACAAATTTTGATTGACTAAACACAAATTCGATCTTATGCTTACCACATAAAGTAGATTTTTAAACGCGAGCAAAGCACGTTTAGTCTTGTTATTGATAAATGTCAGTAACCAAAGTAGGATAAATCAACAAAATTTGAAAAAAGAATGTTACGTTCGATTCTTTTGTACTCGTGCCGTGCCAACGCTGGGGAAATAGCTTCTACGCAATGTATTTAAGGTTCATATTAGTAAGATAATAGAAAAAAGTGTCGTGACAACTTTCCGTCCAGCCCCCTTTCACAACGCGCGATAAGGAACTTCGTTCCAATATCTTTAGATCTATTTAGCGAATTTACTTAGAAATCGTATCAATACAAGTAATCGTCCAGTGGTCGAAATTTGACCGTCGAATTTAATATATTTGTAGTACATATTATACATAAATTTAATTTTTCCGCACTCCTTTATATATTCTTTAATTATGCCAAATCTTACTTACCTCCGTGCGGGCAATGTGCTTAAAACGGGGTACAATTTTTTTTCTTCACGTCAATATAGTATAGATTAATTTAATTGTGGGTGCATTAGTTGCGCCTCTGCCTACCCCTTCGGGGATAAAAGGCGTGAGCATGCGTTAATTTAATTGGATGTTTAGATTGTTACCAAGCACTATACGTTCTTATGGCAGTGTTATGTATTCATAAACGATAATGATTATTTACCATCAGGTGAACCTTAAATTCCTAATAATTCGTCTTAATCATCAGAACTAACCGCCCTACGTTCTTTCTATACGATCATCTCAAATTACGAATCCAAGGTATAACCATATCATTTTCAATTGATTCAAAACCAGCAAAACTGAAGTGCCAATTGAAATGGCAAAAATAAACGAGTTACATAATTAACAAGTTACAGTACAACGCGCACTGAGCGAATTTGTACAAGACCTTCAGATATCGTGTGAAGTTAACTTGAAAACAAGAATACGTGAGTCACTCGACCGGTGTAATTTAAAACTAAATCACCATCACATCCTGATTAGTGATGTGAATGATTATGTGATGTATAGTATTTACAATCTTATTAATATTATAAACTAGACAAAGTTCGCGGCTCCGCGTGAAATTTCGTATTTTGTGGCGAATAGAAAAATATAGCTTATGTTCTGAGTTCCTGTTCAAGCTTCCTCTTTACACAATTTCATCAAAATCGGTTTAGTGGTTTCGTCGTAAAATCTAAGCAGTCGGAGATTTGCTTTCGCATTTATAATATCAATAAGAATGTAAAAGGACATTTGTAAAGATGTACCTAAATGCAAAAATCGCTGTACGGATTTGAATGTAATTTGGCACAAAAGTAGACCATAATATTCATAGAGCTTTACTCTTATCTCGCAGTCATAAGCAATAACGATCTTATTCATAAAAAGTTTATAAACCTGTTTTAGTTATAGAATGTTTTGTTGTCTTCCTTCAAAGTCAATTAAAAAATCGTTCAAAGAAGACAAAACATTCGATATCTAAAATAGGTTTATAAACTGTTTATGAATAAGACCGTAAGACTTTTAACCCGGAAAAACTGCATAACGCAGGCGAAACCGCAACCAACACCTATTTATCTAATTCACCACGCACGGCACATCCTGAAATTAGTGAGGTGTGACTGATTTTGATGCATAGTAATGCTGCTATTATATACCTAATTGTAACGGTTTTTTTGTATGCTTCGCATGACCTGTTAAGACAGGTTTGTGATGTCGATTTTGTTTTAAATTGCGTATTGTATTCTAAAACGAAAGGCTTGGCATGTAGTTAAAAAGTGGGGTGGAAGTCATATATAAGAGATATATATGTTGATGAATGGAGGGAAAGATGAAGACCAAAAAATATATAAATGGATTTATTATAAAAGATATGACGAATGATTGGAAAAAATAAAAAGAGAAATGCTGATTGGATGATTGCATAAAATAGAATTTTTTAATAGGGATGTAAAAATGTAGAGTTAAAGTAACAAATATTTTATGCTTTAAACTTAAACCTAAAAAGAAGCTAGTCTGTACCTACCCAACTCGTGGCAAACACCCACGGAACATGCCACGTGCGAACATGCAGTTCCGAATGTTAACATGAATCAAAGGTTTTTGTCTGCAGACAAGTTTCACAATCAATCGAAACAAGTAAAAAGTCAATTACTTTTTTCATGTTCGTACAAACAATTAGACTTTCCCTCAAGCGTGGTAGAAATGTCAAGGTTCTTCTGTTTTGTTTTGCGTGATTGCGTGTGCTGCCTGATCGTTAATGAACTCACTGCATGGATATTAGAATTTCTGAAATGCTTTTAGAATACCATCTCGGTACTATTTTGATGCTGACCATTATAAACGAATCGTAATTTAAAATCAGGCATAGTCTTATATTTACAAGTTACTTTTATAATATTAGTTTCACATAATAGGTGTAAATGATTACCAAAATCACATCGACCCTTGAAAAAAAGGAACATTGAAATCACTTAAAATTAATTATGTGTATCATTTTCTTTTGTCATTCCTCGTATAGAGCAAAGTCAGTGATGCAATTCGGCGGGTAGTAGGCCGCATGTTAAAGGTCGCAGCATTCATGGATTTTTATCTTTGACGTAACAAATTTGTATCCAAAAATATCCGATTACCTAATTGATAAAAATGAACATTGATTCTATAATTAAACTTCATAATTGTGCAAGTATTATGCAAGCTCTCATTTCCTCTGCGTTACTAAAAAGAACTACACTTTTATTACCTTTCGAATATAACCAGTCAATGTTAATGCTTTGATGATTACCAAGTTGTAAATATTATCTCAAATCGTATGGGACTTTCTTAACTTTCTTTAATATAAAGATATTTAATTTATAATTTAAGTAGAGTAACATTTTTCATAAAACCTTAGTCATTGTCGTATACGAAACATACTCATAGGTAATTATGATTTTATTCGCCATTTAATATAAATAATAATACCAGCCCTGTATTATATACTGCCCACTGCTGAGCACGGGCCTCCTCTACTACCGAGAGGGGTTAGGCCTTAGTCCACCACGCTGGCCTAGTGCGGATTGGCCGACTTCACATACCCTCGAAATTCCCATCGAGAATTCCAGACCGTTCCATTCCCAACTAGGCTATCGTCCATTTAATATGTTCCTTGTAATTTTGATTGCATTATCGTTCCCGAAATAATGTGTCATGATTAATCCTCAGTTATATTAGTTATATGGAAATTATCAGATTACCTATACATAAATGGGAAGTGCAGTCACTGGAGATAAGAGAATCTGACACAATAATTAAATGTCACCTCGAGATTCGTACTTTTATAATAATTGTGAACTAAAAAGACAATTAGCGGGTAAGTTTACCTTTGATGTTGTAAAATTAAGTACATTTTGAGAAGTTGTGTGGAGACAATTAACATGTAGGTATATAAATTTATTTAAAAAAATGCTCACTCCGAGATGTAATCGCGGCGTGTTTCTTGCTAACGGCTAACAATTAAGTGGCTATCTCATACCCTAATAAACTCGAAATAAAACAACAATAAAATCGCATGACACTTTAGAGCTGCCTTTTGTGTAATATTTGAGGTCTTTGTTGAATAATTAACGTATAAAAATCTTTATTGTTTATTAATATTTGTTGCTCGTAGCTCTGCTCGTGAGATGACCTTTCCCGGGATAATAATTTGTTAACATAATATTACAAGTACATCGTATATTTTTATGCCAAAATTCATCCAAATCTGTTCAGCGGTTTCTGCGTATAAATGTTATTTATTGCGTATTCCAACACATCTAAAACAATTTGAATGACACAGATTATAAAGATAAGTTTTATTAATTGTAAATTAATGAATTTGCAATTAATAAAACTTATCATTACTTATTATTAGTTATAATAAATTTAACTTACTTATTATTATAATACTTATGGATCCATGGACGCAAGTTTTTATCAATTTGTTTATTGGTATTTATCGTGAAGATTGCTTTGAATCACTCAATTTATTAACATGTTTTATTGGATATTTTTTATTTAAAAATGTATAGTAAAAATGACAACAAAATATTTTTTATGCAGAATACATAATTTATTACTGCAGACGCCAATTTAATTAAAAAAAGTCCAATCGTAACACAAATACACATTGGCAAAATCATCAGAAATGATGGAGGAACAATCTAAAAATTAAATGAACTGAATTGAAACACAAACGCGATAGAATCGAAAGAACCAAAGGTCATTAATCCAATACATTCCAATACACTTCAAAGCGAAGCACAATTAGACATTACCACGATCGCTATGACCGCGTGTCCTAAATCCTAACTGTCACGGAATCGCAACACGCAGCCTAGCACCTTGTTTCGATCCGTCACGGGCTACTTTATTTTCCCGTTTTCATGTCCAACTTCAATTTGTATCGTTTTAGAGGTCGTTGTTTCGTATAGGGCTTGTTTCATTGTGTCGGGGTAATGACCACGTTTAAAAGTTTTTATTGAAGTTATACTTCTTTTAGCGCGTTAGGGAAAAATTATGAGAGTAAATTTTTTCGATGCGCGCGCACACCGTCACGACAAACCGATACCCTGAAGTTAACATTTTAGTTTTGAATTTTGAACGTAGAATAAGGTGAAAGGTATTGAAGTTATACTTCTTTTGGCGCGTTATTTAAAAAGTTTTTTATCTTGTTACGCCACAGAAGTATAACTTTTAACGCGTGTACATAAGTACACACACACTTTTTTATGATCATGTTTTGGTTTTTGCTGACCGTTTGCTTAACTTTATATTAGCTATAATTTGTTATTAATGTTTTGGTAAGTTCGACTTTAGCATGACCAATACGGCTAATAAAGGTTTAATTATCATAGTGGTATTAGCGAACAGTTGTTTTAACAATGGCACAACACATATAAAGCCACATATCATGTGTCTTCAATTTACCTACATGAAATCTAGTAGGCACCTACATGATTAAATACTCATTACTCATAAATGATTACAATGTGTAATCGCATGTCAACTAATTCCTACATTAATGTAATTTCTTTATTTATTACGTTCAGATTTCAATAGAGTAGTAAATTGAGGGTACAATTATTTACTTTATTTATTACTTTTTATACAACAATGTATAAAGGCGGACTTAATGCCCAAGTCATTCTCTACCAGTCAACCTTAGGGTGTCGCAGAGAATTATCTACACCAGTCAAAAAAATATTTACATACTAGTTCTTCATGAACTTCTTTTTAGTGACTACGTTATTCGCTAATCCACGTCAATGACTAATAATGCTAAAAACTTTATATTATAAATGTCAACTATCTCAACTGATAACAGCTTGTTACGGCGTCTAAGTATTTATACCTATTTTTATGTCAGCTGCCAGCGATAAGATACGAGAAAAGCGAAAACACATTAATATTGTAATCAGTGGAAAGTGCAACAGTGTCAAGATCAAGTTTTTATTTAAAAGAAGGTGTTTAAACTCCCACAGATAGAGAGAATCTATGTACTTTGGGAACCAATTGAGTTTGCGGCTATTTCTGCATTGACAGTTAAAAAAGTGTGGCTATATTTAAGTTGAATTAATTATTAGTAATACTGTTATCGCTAAATTATAAAATATGTTTTATGTAGTCCCACTACACCAATATAATAACAATATGAAATTCCCAACAAACAATATTTCACCCAAAGTTTACAATCATCGCTAAACCGGATTTATAAAACAATTTTGTCACACAAACATAAAACACGTATGCATTTCACAATTTTAGACGACAGCCGGATTCCTTTTTAGCTCATTCACCTGTCTAACCAAACATAACCCAGACAAATTGAATGCGATCCACTTGAAGCTCGATCCCACGGGCACGTCACCTTCAGAATTTAGTAGCTTTAGCTTCTTATCTGGCAATACGGTTTATCTCAAATGTCAAGCCGCGACGACACCTCAAGGACTTTATACTTTGGCATGAGTTTTGTACGTGAATGTTGGCTGGAAAATATTAAATGCTCATCTGCCAGGTGCGACGGTAAGGGCGAGTGGGGGCAACGGCTGACACAAAAAACAACGATGGCGTCGCGCGACAATGAGCTGCGGGCTACTCTTGCAAAAGCTTTTATTTTCCGATCATAACATAGTTACTCGTCTAAAGAACCCAGTAGACTTCAGTTCATTAACTGGCCGACGTGCTGATGTTCTTGTACTTTTTGTAATATTCACTTGAGTACTGGATATAGAATTTTTATTACTGCCGACTGCTGATATGATATATTCAACCATAATCCCAATCATTTAAGGAAGTCGATAGTTTGAGAGTAAGTAGATAATGAGGGTCAGAATTTGGACATTATTAAAAATTCTGAATCAATAACTGACAATAGAAAGAAAGCCGAAGACTTGACTATCTACATAATAGGACACACTCTAAATGCCTATTTTCATAAATACCATGTAAAGTATGTGAATAGTGCATAGGAATGAAGACAAGGTCACAGCCGGAGAGCGGCTCAACATCCCTGTCAAGGAATGTTTCAAACACGATAATAATCTCACGCCTCGCATTGTTTTTATTGTGTCGTGCAGGCATGTCGCAATTGACTAGCACTGGTTTTCTCTTAAGTCTTGAGAATTGGTAGGCAGCAGGGATGCAGCAATAAAATATTGTCAATGATAATTCAGTCAAAATCCTAGTTATTTGAAATCGCTAGAACTTTAATATTCGTTAATATTTTTATTCCTTCATGACTTGCTCGTATTTTATTTATCTCAATGGTCGTCGATACAACACACTTCCATACATTTTTAAATTTATTAGGTATTTACATTTAGACCTTTTATTTGTACTAATTCGGCGATCTCGATCGATTAATTTTACATAGAAAATATAGTTTAAAACGGATTTGGCTCTATGAACAATAAAACATTTAGTTTTAATTATATAATTAAAAACGAATCCTGTTTATTTTATAAATTATTAGTTGTACGAACATTTGCTTTCATAATAAGTTTTATGTCCGCCATTTTAACACAAACACACTGTATTTTGCTTTTAAATTACACTTGATCATCAATTCGAACAATGTTGCTACTTAACATCACAAACAATGGCCGCCATTCAACTTGCTGCGTTAGTATTCTCAGTATACAAATTATTTGATACCGAGCTCATTTTCATTAAAATTAGTTTCCTGACTTATGTGGCAAGTACTTATATAAACCCAGTTACATGTGTTTGTCACTGGATAACAAAATCGAGTGGCAATAAATGTTATGTTAATATTAACGAATTGTGTTTACATTTGGATGAGTGGCTGATGTTCCTCAGCTTGTAACCATATTTTTCATTCAACGATTGAAGCGGTCTGTTTAAGTAACAACCGTGTTGCCAATTTCTGCAGCAGTGTGAAAGCATTTCTTTGCTTCTGGTACGACAAAAGGATATCGATGCCATTGTAATTAAAAAGTATTAGATGTCATTTCCCTGGCAGCGCGCAGTACACAGCCATGTAATACGTTCTAATCCAAATTTCTAACAGGTATTTTCTACTGACTGTATTAATATACACTTACTATGAGACCATAGATCATCGTCTCATCATTCAGTAGTACAAGAGAAGTGATTCAAGCCATCATAGTTCGTGAGGGACGAAAACATTAATATTGAATGCATTATGGACTAATAGATCTGCGCGTAGACCTCAATTGACTTTGATAGATCTCATTAGTTATCATTCAAGGCTGACAAATAACTTGTTTGTTGAGAGATGAATAGTCTACTTCGCAATATGAGTAAACAACTTTTTTGTTGAACTATTCACCTTGCTGATAACGCCAAATATAGTTTGAATGTTTATTTGCATTGATATCTAGGTCGTTACCTATGAAATTGCCGTTTAATATACAGAAAGTTGGTCATTTTATTATAAATATTTTTTATTTCTATCAATCAAAATATGCACCCATGCTATCTCTGTCAGCGCAACATAACAGCAGTAGCAGGCACAGTCTGGACCAGAGCCGCACAAGATAGAATAAAGTGGAAGGAACTGGAGGAGGCCTTCGTCATAGGGACGAACAGATGTACCAAGCATTAAACTTATATTTTTGATGTAAACATAATATATTATCTAGTAATAAGAAGTAGCATTATAGCAAGATAGTGAAGTGATTTATTGTACCTAGTTACAGAATTGTAGTTAGTAGTAAGTTTAATATATTAGCTTTATTTTTCCATTAACTGTACATCTGAAATAAAGGCTAATAAATAAATAAATCTAGATACCCGAAATGTTTTAAGCCATATGTAGTAGTAAACAAGAGGTAACATGATCAATATTGAGTATAGACAATTTTGAATTTGCTTATCGAACTTCTGTCAATAACTAAAACTTGTCATCCGAAGTACCACCCGCTCTATTTGGCGTCCATAAACGCAAAATTCCAACCTCCTTCGAATCATTCCAAATATGAAATTCGAATTTTAAATTCTCATCCCATCCCAACGAATTCGAAGCGCGCGATTCGCCTACGGATAAGAAATGACCTTTACAACCGGGGGACTGGTTGGACCGCATGCTTCCAAGCACAGGGCATATGGAATTTATAACGCGCCAGCCAACCGGCTGACAAAAACTTTACGTTATAATTATTTAAACTGCAGAGTTCAGGTGTGTATGGGGTGCATATAAAACCCTACTAATGTGCGAAAAGGTTGAGTTGGATTAAGAAAATTTAATATTGTAGCGTGTTCTATTTGCAATAGTAAAGAAGTTATGTATTTAATAATTAAAAGTTTAATTGTAATATTGGACAGTTTACGATGCTGAGCTTAGAAATTAAAGTTCAAGAATTAGCACATAGCTAAATGGTTGTGTAAGCAGCAACTCTTAGATGTTGTTATGACATTTCCATATTTTCTGACATTAGACATACTCGACACCCAAGAACCTCATGCTTAATCAAGAAAGTGTATATTATGTATTAAACTTGAATGTATATACTTTTTAATAAATGTTTATATGTGTTTAGTGTCTTGATGATAATGTTATCTTGATGTCTGTGACACCAGTTAAATAAGCAGAAATGTACAAACATTACCTTTTACCTTCAATGCAAGCGGTAAAGAACGTCACCCTAATTGTCATTAATGAAGATTACTCACGATCTATTTCGGGCCAGATGTGATATCACCTTGACGTAAATTTACTTAAACTCCAAATTATACATTTCGTCGACAAGTTTTCCTTCAGTATAAACAACGTAACTTGCTGTGTTAATTTAGTGACAAATCTTTCGAAATTTTAAAGGAACATTTTGTTTGTTAAAAATATAAATATTTGTAAGAGAGCCTTAAGTGGAATGAGATTAAAATGGTTCACCTTAAATATAATAAGATAGAATATTGTTATTTTATATTAAAAAATAAATACTAATAAAAATATAAAAATAAACGTCTGAAAATACACTTTAAAGGCAGAATTAAAATGCATTGCATTGCAACCAATTCGTAGTTGCAAATGCAATGCAGTTTACCTATTAGGTAAAATATTTTGCGTTGGTTAAATTGTGGGTTTTACGAACTACAAGGATTTTAAGATAAGAAGCAAACTGCAAGAAACAATTTATCGACCTAAAAACTAATTGAGCGATAAATATAGTTATTTCAAAATGCAATTAACCGGAACAAGACAAGGTTAGAACACACTACTCAGGTATTTTTGCGTTGTAAAAGTGCTCTATATTTTTGAGGTTAGGATTAGTTCTGCCAATAAAATTATAAAGTCGCCTGTGACATTGTTATTCTTTTAAAATTATAGAATATGCAACAATACCAAACTTAAAATAGTTTGTTTGTTTTATGAACACCTGTTTGTTATACATGAAAATAGTGGCTTTTTGACATTTCCTGATTTTTGCCAATCCTTGTTTTTGTTCCATTATAACATACGTATCGTTGAATACAAGGCATACCTATTATTCATTTATCTTTGTTATTGTTCGAATATATTTACCTTTTAATTACATTAAGTGCCTTAATTAATTTTCTAATAATAACGAAACATTCCCGCAGGGTTATAATAAGCAACATCTAGCATGAAATGGAAATCAAGACGAAATACCGCTATAAATCTGGTCGGTATTTGCTACTGTAATGACGTGTAATTTGTTTTGAAAGTATAGCGACGACAGGCTAATCTCATTGCTTATGGATAAACCACGCATACGTGATAAGGTCGTTGAGCCCCGGTTCGTTTAATATTTTAATAAAAAAATATTTTTCGCTTGTTACAAGAGCTTGGTCATTCCATTTTACGGCCATATTTTGTGTTTTAAAAATGGAACACGAAATCACTTCAAATAATTTTGTAGTTGGACTGTATTCTGTACTTGGTATTCAAATGAAGTTCTCCAATATACTATACTTTTATGTATAATACCAATAACTTACAACTATGCTAAAACTTCCACCGTAGGTAGGTACTTACCTATCTATACCATCTATACTAATATTATAAAGCTGAAAAGTTTGTTTGTAGGAACGCGCTAATCTCAGGAACTACTGGACCGATTTTGAAAATCCTTCACTTATAGGAAGCTACATTACTCTTGAGTGCTATAGCCTACTTTTATCCCGGAAAAACTTTTCCACGCGGGCGCGGAGCCGCGCGCAAAAGCTAGTGTAGAATAAAGGCAGAATTAAACGTTAAAAAGATAACAATAATAAGTATCGATATTTTGTTGTGCCAAATTACTTGTCACATATACTTTATATGGCTCTATAAGTAATAAACAGAGAACGGTTGCGTCTGCAAAGTTGCTACTGTTTTGTGTAGAGTTTTGGCGTACAGCATTTAATGGATTTTTGTGTTAGTTATTCAAGTTACATAAATAAATCAATTAATTTAAAAAGTATTCAAAAAGTATTTAGCCCAATTATGTCTTTGAAACAAGGCTTGCTACCCCAACTTACTACTCTACCAATAATACATTTTTTGCAAATGCAACTTTGTTCGACGATAATATGTTGACATGCTAAGTATTACTATTAGCATAATAATAATATATGACGAGGATAAGCATAAAAATCGTACTTTCGGCTACTAATCGTCTTATTTTAATGCAGATGCCATTAAACTGTTGTTTCATTACAAAATGAAGAACGCGTTCAACCAAAGTAATTAATTAAAATAATTTAGATAATGTAATACAAACTACACACAGTGTTAGGAAAGACGATTAATGTTCTGAAACACGATCTCAGAAAGTAAAAGTGCTACCGAAGAATTCAATATTATTTAATACATCATGCATCTAATGTTACTTTATTACATACTTTCACCGGTTTTCACTTAACATGTTACTGTAAAAATGTTATGAACTCTAGGATGACCCGTGCAGGCGTATTTTAAAATTGACACTGTATTTCTCTACATTCTCCTTGTACTGATTATGGACAAGCGTGAAGTCCCAAAGACAAAAACTCTCAATATACAATGCATTACCTCACTGTTTAACCTATAGTCTAGGAAAAAAGTATTTCATGTATCTTTTATTTCGATTTTTTTAATAATTTCCGTGGAAAGGAACAACTAATATGAGTTTAAATAGGCATTCCGGTTTACAAAATATTATATTCCTCCCAGTTTATTTTTTAATTAAATATGTTTTTGGCGTGATGTATGAGACGGGTTTTTGAAATCCTATTGACCGTAATGCAGATATCGAGGTTTTGAAGTGAATTATAAATCATCGTATAGTATATACGTGTTAATGAAAAACAAAAATATTCACATAGTTTTTTCAAATTAACACTTTGGTGCGTAAACCGTAACACAACCGAATAAACTACACACAGTTTACAGAAAACTTCTCTATTATTTTACATAGTATATGTAGCAGAGCTATAAAAGGTATTAGAGTGCCATTTTGCGATATGATAAATGCAAACATTAGCCTCAATGGTTTCATTAACATTTTTATTATGTTATGATAATTCGCGCTAAATGCTCTTAACTTTCTCATTTAACTGGTGCAGAGACGAGGGCTAGCAACTTAAAACTCTTTAGACAATAATTTTAGGTGCTATTTAAATTGACTAATTATATTTTCTGCAAATTTTTATAGTCATTTACAATCATAATACTGATGATTTTGTTTTTATAATTGGAATGTTACTTTGAAATACACTGAGCTAGAGATTTTGGCGGGAAACAATTCTCAACTATCCAGTAGTTTTAATACCACACGTCTTCTAAGCCAAACTCGGCATTTGTACTTTTTAAATTGCATTTGCATTGATAACTTAACAATTTTTTTTTATTTTCAGTAAAAAAAACTAAGCTAAGTAATTCATTTTGTTTCACCAAATAAAATTTGATTAAAATAGCTAAGAATTAATTTAGCACTAACGCTCGTTTTGGCAACGGAGTCTCCATTGTCTTACTCGGGTGTATTATTAAAGAAATCATTAGTTTCGCTAACAATGCTTATTTGAATTCCACCAACAATGAATTACCTAATGTATTGTTTCGAGAACCAGATGTTTCATAAAATTCTGATTAATTAAAATTTTACAATACCTTGAGACCTTCGGGCCAAACTCTTTAACTTTGGGTAAGTCTTTGTCCACTAACCACTTCTAACAGTACTGTGACTCATGTAACATGAATGTGCAGATTTTGACAAATAAGGAATTTAAAAGCTTTGAATTGTATATAAAGTCTAAGATGTGAAGTCATTAAGGAAATATTTCCTTTGACCGGCTTTTCGTCGTCGGCTCTACGTAGAGTATCTTGTAACGGCCAGGAATAAATTTATTTGCTTCGATCTATAAATTACCGCAAAATTAGTCTTGATTAATGATCGATTTATAATTGAGTGTGTTAAAATTGTATTAGTGATTGAACATTTGTGAACATCGATTAACCTGATATACGAATGACAACTGTGGAGACAACACCTGCGGCTGTCTCCGCAATAAAAGCGACATCTGATCGTGCCACAAATCCACAAACTAAAGCCGTCTGCATTCCAAACAAGCGGGTTTACAACACTCCTAAGTCAAACCTGACGTCTACAGAACTCAATGGCCTACAAACCGCACAGCCGGCACTCACCGTTTGTGCCGAAATAATCATCCTTTTCCAATATATCATGCTGGAAACCATAAGCGGGCAGCCATGCATGGGAACCAGGTGGTTCGGGCCATTCCGATATGCGGATCTCCTCCATTTCGACATGAACAACACTGCACTCCACTACAGTTCACACTGAGTTAGCACGGGCATGCATGGACTACCTCTTCGTTCGTCCATTAGGTGGTCATTTAGGGCGATAACGGTCGTACAGGTAGTTGGCCTTTCACTAGGGACGCGCGCACGCGGCGGGGAGCGGCGGCTGACTGGCGCACCGGTCGTATTGGCGCGCGCGCCGCCTTCTCTCCGATATCTATTGCTGCAAAAAAATCCAGACGCCATCGCGTCGGCTCAGCTGTGCTTTCGGCTGCTGGCTGCTGCCTCTGCGGAAATTTATTCGGCAGTCACGAAACTAGATTTACGGGCTCCGAACCAGTTGTATACGTGACTCAAGATCGTAACCGAAGTGCCGTGCCGCATGACGCCGCGCCGCGCTGCCATGCCGGTGCGAATGTATTGCAACTTACCGGTGCCCGGTGCAGATTAGTGGGGCTTCTGATTGATTGCTTGTCTTGTTATTTGTTCGGGAATATTGTTGGTTGTAATTATTTTAGCACATTAAATAAAACTTTAGGGCTATTAATCAATGATAATTTATGGACAGTGGTTTTTATCAATGCTGATAATGTAAATCGATTTTACTGCACCGCTGAAGATCAAGATCCTCGTCCCCAATCTTATTTAACGGCAAAATAACGTTAAATTAATTAAGTGTTTACTTCTAGAAAGTCGTGCACATAGCTATGTTTATGATGTTTACTTTTTTAAGTAGGCATGTATATTGTGTTATCGACTGGTTTAGAGGCCCTAAAAAAAGTGTAGATTAAAATCTAATATCAAATTATGTTTGAAAAGTATACTTTTCATATTACTACTTTCATGTTATAATTTTTCACCCAAATACTAATAAGCATCTTCGTCACTTTGCAATAAAGGAGGTCCAAACATGGCCCACCTCATTCGAATCCTACATTTGCCATTACATCATAATTAAATTATAGATTTCATGATGTATCGGAGTAAAATCATACGGTACATAGAGATTGAACCCAAAGAGCATCGCTCTCACATTCTCTCCGTATTAGGCGATAATATTTTATTATAATCGTCATCCGTATCACGATTACCTTACTTACGTGAGGTTACAACACCGTAGTACAAATTAGGAGAAAGTTCCAACTTGGAGCCATATAAAAAGCGACCTGAATACGGAAATTATATGTTCAAGAGTTATTTTATTTATGTTATAAGTTGTGTAGGTTGTCTTTCAAGTAATGTAGAGGCATTTAGTAACCTATTTAATTTGGTTGGTTTATTTCTTGCTCGCGTGGAAAAGTTTTTCCGGGATATAAAGTAGCCTATAGCACTCAGGAGTAATATAGCTTCCTATTAGTGAAAGAATTTCCAAGATCAGTCCAGTAGTTCCTGAGATTAGCGCGTTCAAACAAACAAACTCTTCAGCCTTATATATCAAAAATCAAAATCAAAATATTTATTTCTTCATCTAATAATTACACATAGTAGAACCGTATTTGGAGTCTCCTTTTAAGTATATATTATACTTGTGTTAGGGCACTCCGCTCTTCCTTAATCAGATATATATTTACAAGATGTGTACTTATTATTAAACAATAAACAATAATATTATAATATCTCTAAACAGGTGTGTGTTTGTATGTGTGTGTATGTGTATGTGTGTGTGTGTGTGTGTGTTGTGTATGTGTATGTAGGTATTATTTTATTAAGTTATGTTTCTCATAAGGTACTCAATCTCATCATAAGTCTTAGTTTTTAGCCAAGTTATCAATGCTATTTTACACTTATCCTGAGTCATGTAATAACACATTATATATTAGTAAAGATACCGCGAAAACTAATGTCCATATACACTTTTTACCATTATTTTTAAGTAAACTTGGAGGTTGAAATCAGAATTCATTAGATCAATGTTTCTCATAATATCCCAACATCCGCATACCGAACAGAGCTCAAAAATAACCATAAAAAAGATGTAGATTAAAACTGTGAACTTACAAAAATAACTTTCAAACTTATATCTCCCGTTCGCGTGGTTCTGTAGATTTAAAAAGAAAACTTATAAAATACCTTTTAAGCTATTGCATAGCTTCTATCGCGGGCCTTGAGCGTGGAGACCGAATCCAGAAATTCCGTAACGAAAATAACCTGACATCTTTTTTATCTTACTAATATGAACCTTAAATAAAATGCGTAGAAGCTATAATTCTTGAAACGAGTATGTTTTTTTTATTTTATTCATTAAAGTCATTAAAACCATTTCTTACTAATCTAATATGAACCTTAAATACATTGCATAGAAGCTATTTCCCCAGCGTTGGCACGGCACGAGTACAAAAGAATCGAACGTAACATTCTTTTTTCAAATTTTGATTTATTCTACTTTGGTTGTGATGACCATTGCATTTGACTCTGACATTTATCAATAACAAGACTAAACGTGCGTTGCTCGCGTTTAAAAATCTACTTTATGTGGTAAGCGTAAGATCGAATTTGTGTTTAGTCAATCAAAATTTGTGATAAAAAATTCTATGCAATAGCGTTACCGCGGCAGTCTCCGAGTGCCACACGTATTTATTATTTTTCAATATTTATTAGTCAGATAGGTATTTGATGTAAATTATAAAATAGGTACAATTTTAATCAGATCAGGTAATTTAAATATGTGTGTCTTTTACACGTAACTTGTCCTTGACTGAAAATGATGCCTAATAAGGCTATTGCCAGCCCTCACATGACTAAGTAGACAAAAGCAAGTTTACCGACTAGGTACTAGTTGAACGTCTGCCCACCCCTTTAATACTTTAATTACTGACATACACTAACATGAAAAACATAGATCCGACAGTTGCATAGTATATTTTATATAACATAGACTTTTGCTCACGGCTCCGCCCGCGTGAGTGAGTTTTTCCGGGATAAAAGACCAGTTTTATATTTTTTCGGAAAAAAAATTAACCTATGCTACTCGCTGATAATGTAGCTTTATATTGGTGAAAGGATTCTTAAAACCGGTCCAGTAGTATTTGAGTTTATTCGTTACAAACATCCAAAAATACAAATCTTTCCTCGTTATAATATTAGTATTACATCATATAATGAAGTGTATTGATTTATGGAAAATAAATAAATAGTTACTTAACGAATTGTTTGAATGATTCATGTTATGATATCAACAGATGAGATATGTTCTGACTTTGACAGTATCATGACACATGCGACTTAGTGTGGCTATGTATGTACCTAACTACCTATTTTGATGTGTATAATATTAAAATTCAAAGGGATATAATACATTGAATATCTCTCTATGGTAACGTGAGTCATTTTCTACAATATATCCACTGTTTTACTAAAATTTAAAAAGGCGTCGATTGTGGGTATTTTTTAAAATGATTTATACTATGAATGATGAATGATGATGATATCAAGACCAACTTAAAATTTTGCTACCTATCATTATTATGATACAGAGATGTAACTGATTTAGGTACAGATGGTTTTTAGACTCTAATTATTTCCCACTGATCCCTAAAACAATACGGTTGTAAAACTTAATGTAAAAATAATTGGTTTTGCGTGACCGTCATAAACTTTTATTTTCCGACAGAGCATTTAATAGACACACACACACTCACGCCTTTTATCCCTGAAGGGGTAGGCAGAGGCGCAACTAGTGCCACCACTTTTCGCCGTGCGTATTCCGTCCCATGATGTGATAGGGGGCGAGCCTATCAACATATCGGGCACAAATTCCAGACTCCGGGCTGATACTGAATTTAAAAAACCCAATATCACTTTGCCCGACCTCTTGGGGGATAGAAGGTGTGAGTGTGTATAAATAAAAAACTAGATATTTGGGCGATAGAAACGAACAAATAGAAACTAGGTAAATTTCTACAAAACCGTAAATTACAAAATACTTATTTACATGTATTATGTTGACGACTTGATTTCATTATAATACAATAATGTATCCCCAATGCCGAAACCTCGGTGGTTAGTCTAGTAATTTCTCAAGCCTTTTACGCTAGTATGACACATAGAAATGCAAGGAATTTCATTTAAATTGTAATCCCCCTTAATTGTCTCATTTTTTTATTCGCGCAATCATTTTCCGCCATTTACAGAAATTGATAGGATTCGACCACAGTAAGAAAACGCTTGGTTTTCCCGACTAAGCCCCTATAAAATTGCATTTTATGAGTATGTTTCACTTAGTACCGACTATGAGCTCCATTATATTTATGTTGCTAATAAATCTTACTTTACATCATCATTACGTTTATGGCACTCTAGTCTCTACGTAATGACTAAATCTGCCAATGCATAGTAATCAACATTAAAATATTAACGATTCAAATTAAAATGACAGCATAAAATTAAGTTACAGTAAATTTTGCAAATCAAAAAAAAGTTAGTACAAACAAAAACCATAGTGGGCTTAGAATGTGACACAAAGACGCAACTCGTAAGACGATGTCGTTTAATTTTGATGTTTGTGATTAATCGAGGGACCAATACGTCAGTCACGTGTTAGTCTCTCAACCAATCCCAATAAGACGAAACGGAGTCGTGACGTGTTTTTTTTGTCACATTCTAAGCCCACAGATGTTTGATGATCAGCGGTATAAAAAAGAAGGTAAATTATAGCTAAAAACTGAGTACAAAATGGGAAAAGGTTTTACACATGCGTTGTGTTGACTACATGGAGTGAGTCAAAGGAAAAATAGCTTTATAGACCCAATATAGAATCTTGAATTCTATTAAACTTAGGTAGGTTTTTTGAGTGATGAAGAAATAAAGTTCACGATATGTTAACAGTTCTTACCTTATACTGGGAACTAGATGACAAACGAATAGGAAACATCAATATATAAATATAAGACAATCAGTGTCCTTAAGTATGACACATAAAGGTAATCTCCAGGTACAAACGGAATAATCCAATAACATAAGTAGAGCTTGTGGTAAGCGGGATTTCTTGCTACCGTATTATGTAGGTCGAGTACCAACAATACTAATTACTGATGTTATTCTGTAGTATATAAAAAAATATCATGCTTCAACAATCGATTATACGTTGGATCAACGATTCACACTCAGCCCCCCACAGAATCATCAGTTCGAATTACTAAACTTACATAAAGTACTATTAAAAATACATTCAATGTAGAGCGCTGCTAAGCGCTGACTGCCTCGGTGGCGTAGTTGTATTACGGTATGACTGCAATGCTGAGGTCTTGGGTTCGATTCCCGGGTCGGGCAAAGTGATAATGGGCTTTTAAATTCAGTATCAGCCCGGAGTCTGGAATTTGTGCCCGATATGGCGATAGGCTCGCCACCTATCACATCATGGGACGGAATACGCACGGCGAAAAGTGGGTGCACTAGTTGCGCCTCTGCCTACCCCTTCAGAGATAAAAGACGTGATGTGTGTGTGTAGAGCGCAGTGACAGACAAACAGACGCCAGAGACTTACTCCACGCCAGTAAATCATTCAATAAAAAGTTATGTCCATTAGTGTCACGAAACAAGTGCTAAAGTGGATTATCAAGACTGGAGTATTAATGTAATCAGCTATGGACGGCACAATGGGAATAAATCTGCAAATGTGCGCGCATTACCGGTATGCCTAGAAATGTTGCGGTCGAGAATCACGCGGGAAAGTCGATGATCCCTATTCTGAGCCATTCGACTTACATCTTCGACATTGAGTTAGAATTTGTACAGAGAAACAGGCAGACATGCAAGAAATTTGTTCGATAAGCGCTACTATAGCACATAAACAAAAGTAATACACCCCAGTCTATTATAAGTCAACCCATTGTAAAACTGCACTTCCTGATGTTATTTTATAAATAAGATGTAGTTTCTTAGTATCCGGTATATTATATACTTGCTATTATGTCCATCGCATCGGATAATAACAGTGCTTTTACCCTGCTGTTTAAGCAAATAGACAATAATACCAAGATCAGACGGACTCTTGCATAGACGAAACCATCAGTTTGATAACTGGTTGTTAGGTGATCCAAATTCCTAGCACACGACTAACCTAATCTTGAAGAGGCAAAATAAAAACTGTTATACCTATGTGACAGTATAACAGTTTTTATTTTGCCTCTTTTGATATGCATAACATTTGTTGACTAACTTTGCCTACAGCTGTTTTGTCATGGCAAATTTTGGTCATTATCTACCTTACTTCACTATCTATGAGAACACGTAATTAAAATCAACAACGATAAATATAAAAAATAACGATATCGCAATAAGTAGACAACAATTATATGCAATCAGCCCTTTATTATATACTGCCCACTGGTGAGCACGGGCCTCCTCAGTAGTAGTACTGAGAGGGGTTAGGTCTTAGTCCACCACGCTGGCCTAGTGCGGGTTGGCGGACTTCACATACCGTCAAGATTCTTATGGAGAATTCTTAGGTATATAGGTTTCCTCACGATGTTTTCCTTCACCGTTAAAGCGTACGATAATTGATAAGAATACACACGTAACTTCGAAAAGTCAGAGGTGTGTGCCTTGGGTTTTGAACCTCCGGACATTGTCTCGGTAGACCGTTTCATTCCCAACTAGGCTATCGTCGCTTTTTACAATTATATAATACTCTTTTAAGATAACGATGCGATAACATAGATTTATAAGACGCTTAGAGAATTTATAATTTGTTTAACTTTTGATAACATTATTTAGTGAGTGGTGGTATTTTTTTCGTGAGGTAAATCCTCTTCTCCCTTTAATACTTAAATAAATAATGTAAGCAGAATGTTTACTGACTCTCCTCAGCATCTATCACAATAAGTTCCTAATCAGATTCCTGCACTAATTCCGCCGTTGTCACTACAGACAGAATATCCTTAAAAATATTACAAAACCTAGAGAAATTGTCAAAGCACGTCGAAATCAAATAAACCATCAATATATCATAAATAAGTGTGACAACCTTCTCACTTTAATAACACATTATATCAAAGTCTTTCCTATTTCCTGCATCAGTAACCGTGACATTCGGAATAGGCCGCCACATTTGCAATGATGTAAGGTTTCTGAGCGGCCGCCGTAAAAACTATAGAAACTACGGGAAAACGAGGAAACTGTACCACGTTACGACACGACTTTGCTATGAGGAATATTGTAAACATTTATCACACTTTCGACAAAGAACACGTGTTTTTGTGTATAGATATTATTGGAAAATATTGCTATTTTAAAATATGTGCGACTTTTGTCAGGTTAAAAGTTTATGTAATATCAAAATTTAATAATATCCGTTCTATATTATGTACATTGTACAACTCGATTTTCGACTGCGTGGATTTAGGCTTTAATTCAAGTAGTTGGTCTAGAGCGCGTAAATAATAACCAAACAAATAGCCAGATTATATTTTCACAATAAAATTCCATTCAAACCTTTTTTGATTTAAGTAACGTAGTTTAAATAACAGATACTGAAGAGATAAAATATGATATAATACTAGCATAGTACCGAAGACATTAAAATATAAAATGTATATACTTTATATTGAGCAAATTAACACTAAATATAAAAAAAAAAAAAAATACTTTATTCATCACGTAGGCGAACATAGTTGCACTTATGATAAGTCAAGATACATTAAATTGATTATATTAATAATTATTATAAATACCAATGGTCACTTATATAACTACCGACATTTTTATTGGGAGTAAATCTATGATAAGAAATAAACAAAAACAAAAAAAAAACAGCTCGGGCTGGCAGGAAAGGGGATATAAAAAGGACATCATTTTATTAAAATAATGGGAGGAACGCGTCGCGATCCTCACCGGTGAGGACACTACAGGCCCTAGCCTAGCTAACCTACCAGCCTTTCACTAGCTACCTAAGCGATGACGACCCGAAGAAGAAAGGCAGAAAGAAACTCCGGGCTTACTTTTTTTGTCATCAATTGTTCATTGTTTCTTTCTCTTTTTTTTTTTTTTTTTTTTTTTTTTTTTTTTCAGACAGCTAGACTAGACTAGACAGCTAAAAGACTGTGAGGCAGCATGCTCATTTCTCTTAAATAGTCACTCAGCGACACGACATACGCTATTTCATACGCTAGCCTTTTCTCACGTGAATAAAAGCATGGAATATTTGCTGACAATAACATGGAAAAATTTTAATGACTTAATTACACCTCATTTACGCTGAGGAAATAGAAATTTAATTTATTAGTATACAGCTAACAATTAAATGTGTTTGGCAGTGAGAGATGAATGTGACGAATATTAGACGATAAGAAATAAAACATGACACAGCATTGCAATAAATCCAGACGATGAGAAGAAAATTACAATTTCATTCTGTAATAGTTTCTAATAGTACAAACACTGCATGACGTGACTTACTGTGAGAAACTGGCCTAGTTGTATTGCTCGTTTTAAAATTCAAACTTGGAAACTATTGGCCAGATTAGACAGAGATATTTTTTTAATTAAATGAAATATAAAATCTCTTTTGTTTCATTAAGTAAAAAAAATATCATAATCGTAAGTAGCCAGTATCATTTTTTTATTTAAATAGGCGTTGGACATTAAAATTCGACAGCACTATTCATTAAGCGTAATATACGAGATAGGTTCATGCAAGGAAGGTCAAGTTTTTAATAAAAAGAAAGTATGTGATGTGTATAGATTATTATGATGCCTTGCATACAGGGAGGTACCTATATTATGTTTATGATAATGAAGACATATATTTTTAAATCGCTATTGGTGTGTTATAATATCTAGTCCTATGTTTTATTTACACTGATAAGGTGTAAAATGTGTAATATCTAATGACTTTTTGATGAGTTAATCTATCAAATGTCTGGGTTAAACGACCTAGAAAATAAACAGGAATGAGTTTTTTCATATAATACCTATTATATTAACCAATACCTTTATCTATTTTTTCTTAATTAAGTAGTTATTTCTTCTTATCTTAATTTTCTGGTGACTATAACGAGTAGGTGACTATTATAGAAGTTATTGACTAATAAGTTTTATTATGATACCAAACAGAGTTGCCCATACATGGTGAATTATATTGTCGTATACACACCAAGATACATTTGAAATAAGTTTCAAACCAACGCGATTGCGACTAAAAGCGCACCTTTCGGAGGCCCACTAATCCAAAAACATGACGTACGCCAAAGAGAAAGGATTTGTCAAAAGAAATACGCAGGAATCCGTTATAATGCCCGTCTTATCGCATCGTATGACAGCTGTCATCTGATAAACAACAGAACAATGCATCGCCAGAAACGCATATTTATCATGATAAAAAGATAATCTCGCGGACTGAAATGTGTTACGAATGCTGTAGCAAACTTTAATGAATTGACATTAAATTGGTTTAGTTTTAGAGCAAGTATAGAACTTGCTCGGGGTTCATTCTAAAGTTAGCTTTTAAATCAGTAACGTCATTTCCGTGTTCCTTTTTTAAAAATATCAGTCCTTACTAAACAATACTTTTTAATCTTATCGGATTGTACTGTGGCCGCGCCGTGCCATGACACATTGTAATACATTTTATTTTACTCGTTCGATTCTATTTATATCGATGTTCTCATTTCGAACACTTATTTCATTACTCGTTTAATAGAATAAAAAAACCTTTCATATCTTAAAGGGAGGAGAACAGTTAGAAATCTACATTTTGCCATCGCTATATCTGTGGTATGACGTTATAAAGGGCCTTTTTCTCCACATTAGGCACAAATGCCATATCAAGCATGCGGAATCATCAACATTTTAGTGAAAAAACGTAATAACCAAATTACAACACCATTATATCCTAAAAATATAAACAATACCTAATACAATAATTAAACAGGAAAGTATTTAAATCTAATAAAATAAGGCCTAGTGTAATTAATGCAACACTGCTTGTCACTGAGATGTCAAATGTCATTTTGATACAACTTGTCGGACGTGCTGCATCACAGCCATTGTCTATGATCGCAACATACGCGCTCTATCGTCATACATTACAAAATCTACGTTGCGCAGTGCTAGTATGTCCATATGTTCAGTAAATCTGGTGGTAGGTCTCTCATTATGTAAGAGGCCGTCTGGGTGGGTACCACCGCAATGTCTATTTCTACCGCCAAGCAGCAGTGTGCATTCACTGTTGTGTTCCGGTTTGAAGGACATTGTAGCCAGTATAACTACTGGACATAATGAGACTTAACATTTAATGTCTCAGGATGACGAGCGCAGTGGAATGCCACACAGTACTTTGTAAGTCAAGGTGCTGGATGGTGTTGCTTCTGTTTATGGGTGGTCGTATCGCTTACCATCAGGCGAACGGCATGCTCATCTCGTCATTCAATGCAATAAAAAAAAAAAACTTGATCATCTGAATCATGAAGTCACTACATGACCTTAAGATATGATGATTTACTAGCTTTTGGTCGCAGCTTCGCCCGCTTGAAATAGTTTTCCGGGGTTGAAAGTCCCGCTATATTTTTCCCGGGATTAAAAGTATCCTATAACCTTTCCAGGGTCTCAGGCTATCTCCATACCAAATTACATCGAAATCCTTTAGGTAGTTTTTGAATTTGTCGCGTCCAGAGGCTGTGGGCGACTTTGTTTTAGACTATGTAAGGAAGAATTATAACCATTCCAGAAAAAATAGACAGGTCGCTTAGCTTATTTCCATTCCTACCTATAACATAATTACTGTCGCGATCCTATAAAATTATTACCCAACCAACTCACTTCCTATGCTAAGCGACTAAAGTTCGAACTCGAATCGAATAACAAATATTGAACCTCAACCCTGGTAGTTCAATCCAACACTTCCACTAGACAATGAGCAATAAATTACAAAAAAAGTCACAAATCAACAGGCCATGGAAATTTTCAATATTTTCTTTGATAGTGTTATCTATCTGTAATAAACCCAATCCTCAACTGAGTTATAGCAGATAAATACCGACCACGTCTGGGGCATAAGCCGCTTTGATGAACTGGCACACGAACGATAACCGTTGAAAGTTCTAAGAACAATGTGTACGGACTACGGAGCTTAAACTGGGTGATGTATTGGGACTTAGGGTTGCCACGCAAACGCATCGCGAAAAAAATGCGGAACTAAAAAAGTAGGTAATTTCAAACTGCAACAATATTTGCCACCAAAAATGATTTTTTAATAATATCTTTATCTTATTATTTTTAACTGACATTCTCTCAGAACTTGATATGGATCTTTCGTTATTTTGATTGCTATACGTGGCTATAAGACGTATCTAAAAATTGCCCAATTTTTGTATCTTCCGAAATAATGAACTACCTCCTAAAAAGGACAACCTCCTCCTTTTACTGGTAGTAGGTCTTTCATATGTAAGAGCCCGTCTGGGTGGGTACCACCGCAATGTCTATTTCTACCGCCAAGCAGCAGTGTGCATGCACGGTTGTGTTTCGGTTTGAAGGACATTACAGCCAGTGTAACTACTAGACATAATAAGACTTAACATCTTATGTCTCAGGACGACAAGCGCAGTGGAATGCCACACAGTACTTTGTAACTCAAGGTGCTGGATGGTGTTGCTACTGTTTATGGGTGGTCGTATCGCTTACCATCAGGCAAAAGGCATGCTCGTCTCGTCATTCAATGTAATAAAAAATAGGTCTTGTAGTTACAGGGTTAGGGTCGATGCCCTTGTTGCCCCGACACAAAAATTCACTCTGTATTTTACTTTATTATATTCTCCTTATATTTTAGCGTATTTTATTTATATTATTTTCACTGCTTGCTTCAAACAAAAAATGTTTAATAAACACAAAATATTATGATATTATAATGCACTCACACAATACTTAGTTTTAACACCTTTTCCCAAGCATACTCTCAAGCACAATCGTTTACTGTTCACTTAATAAAGCATTGTGGCCGTTAATTACCACACCTACCACTCCTTGTCAAAGAAAGCAGTTTGAGCTTCTAGTTTGTCTCTCATTTGTAAGTCGAGACCTCTAGGTTAATGTTAATACTTATGCACATATAGTTTAAATTATTTTTGTTAACACTATAATAAAAGGAAATTGGAATAAAATCTTAAATTCTTTGCCACAAATTACACATTCTAAATTCAAAATTTGTGGTCAACCTCTAACATAGAATAGTCTTATATCAAATTCGTTATTTAAAATATTTTCGTTTACATTTTTTTACTAAAATGACGCAACAGTACCACAAAATTAAAATAAGAAAAAACAAAAGAAAGCGTACATCCGGTGTGAAATGAAAGGCAACAACAAATAAACAAACGCGGTTATTATAGCAACGTAGCAGTTAGACCTTAAACAGATTGCCAGAGCGATTAACAATGCAGATTGTTACTCGACTTGTTACCGCACGTACCTAATTATCAAAGTTTTACAAAATAAAAATTAGCGAATACTTAATACATTTATTTGTTTATCAAAAGAAGCAAACATCCATCCTAAATCATTTTGGTAACTAATAAATGTTAAATCCACTCAAGTTCATTCAATTTACGCAAAGGACTAACTTCACTGACACAATCTTGTGCCGCGCCGTGGGTATCCATAACTGGTCTCATTTTCATTCAGATCCATTTAATTCATTAATATTCAGTATAGCTAGGAATTGTACTATCGCCCCCTCGTTTGACAGATTGTCACTTATTACACCGCAGAGGCTGTAATTATCAATCGGTACCGCAACAGTATTTACACATCGCGGGAGACCGTGTTGTTTTATCAACGGTCAAGTAAAGTTGACGGTCTTATATCACACTGAACGTGCGCGTAGCTCCTTCGCATTTCGCAAGTTTGACAAGTCCCTTAATATAAAGTACTGACTGCCTCGGTGGCGTAGTTGTATTGGGTTCGCGTTACGAGTACGATTTGCGCGCCGTGGTTCTGGGTTCGAATTCTGGGTCGGGCCAAAAACATTGTGACTAGGTTTTTCGATCTTAATAAGTACTCAGTCGCAGTTCGGAGTCAGGAAGTTGGATGTGTGATACCCCCGTGCCTGGGAAAGCACGTAAAGCCGTTGGTCCTGCGCCTGATCTCTCTCCGGTCATGCTGGATTGCCGTCTCACCAAACTATGAGAGTGAAGGAATAGCGAGTTCACTTGTGTATTGCGCACACACTTGTGCACTATAATATCTCCTGCATACCTGGCTAATCTCCGTTGAGATTGGCCGCCGTGGCTGTAACTGGCTAGAAGGATTTCGTTTTTACGTTTAATATAAAATAACGAAGGTCTGGGGTTCACGGGCTCTTAGACTATAACTTTACCAGCCTACGGATGAAACAAGCCAACCTTACTCCGACCTCTTGTTTGACAGCTCAGTGCTACTACTACTGCGCTACAAAGAGACCATCAATAATCACAACAGCTAAACTGACCTCGTTGCAAAATTAAGCTTTATCCGCTGATTTAAATTGCGTCACTTATTGTCATCGAGGAAGTGCTTGCTCGATTCAACTTTGTCCTCGGCTCATTTAGCTCGGACAATGGCCGGTCAGAAGCGGTGTGATTTCATTGAACAGGACACTGGCGTATTGTAAACAAAAACTAAAACGCAAGTTTTTGGCGTCTTTATGCCCGTGGTTTTAAAGATATCATGGAGTTAGTATATGTGTAAGAAAAATAAAACTAAGGTGTAAATAATCTCCGATATTTGGAGAATTTGTTTATATCTACCGTTTTTTAGTCTATATAATTTCTGGGTGCTAAGAAATATTTGATATCTTAGGGAGATGGTCGTAGTGCAGTAACCTCTAAGTTTTGTAATTGAACATTTTGCATAGTGTTGATATTATCAGCCGTTCCACAACTACCAATGAGTGAGCGATAAACTAATCTTGTTATTCAATGATAAAATACTACACTAAAGATTTTCTGCACAATTTTCAGACAATACAACTAAAAATCAATTTTAACTATGAGTTGTATAAACGCATTGATTCCATATTGTTCTACTTTAATTTGACGTGCACATTTCTATAAAAAAAAATAGAAAAACTTAAAAAAATATAGATTTCTCGGCCAGGCCTAAAATATTATAATGGATTATTTTGTTAAGATTTAATCTCTCACGTACAGTAACTTAACAAATGTTATATGTGCTCAAATATTATAAATTATAACTTAGAAATTTAAGCGTCGGACTCAGATATTACAATATTTATGGGCTTTAGGGCTTTAACTGTTTGAATATTTTAACATACGCCTGCTAAAACCATAAGGTTATGGTGAAACTACCTGTTCGTTAGCTCTGACTACATATTTCTTTGGGGTTAACTGACAGCACGGTAACTTTAGTTCCTTCTCGGCAAATTGATATGCAATGAAAAAAATATAAAATAACATGAATGTATTGCAATTTTCTTGGTGTCACAATCTTACAATAGCCTTCGTGCTATTATAAATTTCTTCTATATCAGTTTTTTTCCTAAACTGTCTTAGAGATACGAGAATCATAGATAACGAGAAGTACCTACCTGCAAATTAAGCGTCATTGTTTTGAAATCTTAGGTCGGTATGAACAAATCAATCTCAAGTTCGAGTTACATCTCAAGTATTGATAGTTCAACATTATGTCTACTTGAGATGTAACTCAAGCTTGAGATTGATTTATTAATACCACTCTATGTTGCATGGAAATTGATGGTATAGGTTTTGGGCTTACACCTATCTATCTCTACATATTAGTACTTATTATATAAGTCATAGTTGTGCCTCCGTTTGAAGTCGTTTTGATACACAAATTCCAGTTCCAATCTATTGTAATACAACAGTATCTTGATTCGACATTTATACAAATGTGCGGATTAATCGTATCTGTGACGAATCATCAGGCACTCTGTTTAGAATAAATGCTAAGGTCTGATGACCTCGGACTTCAGAGGTCAACATGTGAAATGTATTAAAACTTGAATGCTCTTTTCCTAGACAAACTTCGGTTGTAATTAGTTTGACCTTTTAGTATTCTTTGTTTATTTAATAACTAGCTTTTGCTAGCGGCTCCACCCACGTGAAAAAGATTTTCCAGGATAAATGTCCCGCTTTATATTTTCCCGGGACAAAAAGCCTATGTCCTTTCTAGGGTCTCAAACTATCTCCATAACAAATTTCATCGAAATCCGTTCAATATTTTCGGAGATGTGTAGTAACAAACAAACAGAAAAACAGACAGACAGAAAAGAATTATAAAAAACGCTGATTTGTGTTCCATTACTGTTCTGTAGTCACCCCCTTTTCCTTGTTTATCACATTTCTTTAAATGTATAGACACACCGGTTCTACTGCTTTATTATATGTTCCTATAGATTATCATTTATGTCTATGTTTTTGGTGAAGTAATCATAATCTATATGATAATCAATTTGATTCACAGGACAGTAAACAGCTCACAACAAACTTCATTTTTATAATCTCATATTAAGTTTTCACGTTATATCAATCAAAACGGCAAATTACCTACAGAAGTTTCCCGACTCAAAAAAAATGTTTCCCAAGATACACACACAAAAGAGAGTGTGGTATATGTGATGAGTGAAATGGTAACCACACAATGGGCATTGTTACAGCACTCACATAGGAAGGCGACTCCTGACTATTGTCTGGGAACATTAAATCTATCGCTTTGATGGCTGTGCAGTAGACCAGATGGCTGTGCAGTAGACCACTATAAATAGGTACTTTAGGGCCACTGAATAGTCAAATGAGCGTTTTATATTACTTTCGCTGCAGTATAGTAGTAAAACTAGACTCATGATTACAATATTAATGTTTGGAGACTTTAAACGAATAAAATTTGGTAATAATGTATAATCCCTTACTAGCCGATTTCGGCCACGGCGGCCAATCTCAACGGAGATCAGCCAGGTGCGCAGGAGATATTATTTTATTTTTATTTTTTATTTTTATTTTCTTTCTTTGGGATAACAAACAACTGTACAACACTCTTAGTAATGTAAAACTTAATCTAATCTTAATTTATAGTGCACAAGTGTGTGCGCAATACACAAGTGCACTCACTATTCCTTCACTCTCATAGTCCGGTGAGACGGCAATCCGACATGACAGGAGAGAGATCAGGCGCAGGACCAACGGCTTTACGTGCTTTCCGAGGCACGGGGGTATCACACCGCCAACTTCCTGACTCCGAGCTGCGACTGAGTAATTTTTATGATGGAAAAACCCAGTCATAATGTTTTTGGCCCGACCCAGGATTCGAACCCACCTCAGCGCGCAAATCGTACTCGTAACGCGTACGCAATACAACTACGCCACCGAGGCAGTCACATTTTGTTTGGTAATAATGTACAGAAGTTAGAAAGCGGTAATAGAATTTCCTTAGCAAGAGGATGAAACATGAGCAATTCGTGCACATGATAAGTGATTAAAACTGCTCGTGAATTTCTTTTAATCATTAAAATAATTGGGATTTGTTTGGCCCCGAGAAATCTCACTGACTACTGCAGAAAAGGTAACAGACTAAAACAAAGGTAAAATATGGGTAAAATCAATTATACTTATACATAAATAATTTTCTATGACACCCCGATCTGCCCGATTAAATTTATGTAACTCTACAATACATATTTATGATTTTTCTTTTCCGGTTATGAGTATACAGCAAGTATCTCTTTATTTCATAAAATTATGCACAAAATATATTCCTTAATCCTTAGTCTGTTTTTACAAGAAGATATCTTTATCCCATTGAATGATAAGATTATATTGACATTCTGTATTAACGTATCGTGTCAAATTCATCACTTATATCTAGAAGATTGTTATCGAAACACGTGATGCGAATATTTATGAAATACTTTATATGCTCTGAATATTGTTGGAAATAAGTGATGACATCACCAGATATACATCGCGAGTTAACTGTATAGAGAATTATAACTGCCTTTTAGAAGTTTGTTGCGAATACAGACCGTTACAATATCTTATTCGGGTAGACTGAGTTAAATATAAATAACCAGACAGGGAATCTCTATATTTCGTATTTTGAACTGAGAATCAAGCTCATTACCAAACTACAAGACACAATATTCCCTTGTTAGAGAAATGCCCCTTTCCGCAGTATTATTAGTCTTGGAATGCTTATAATTAAACAAAACTTTATGCAACTTTTTTGATTAATATACAAATACGACTCGCATCAAATGCAATTAAATTACTGGCAAACGCCAAAACATTCTTTTTTCGAATTTACGCTTCGGACATTTCAGACAGGCATAAGTATTTGTATATTATACGGTAAGTGCATTTTATTAAGCAATATATCGTGTTCTGGGAAGGTGCCTTCACCTGAGGTGTAAACCACGTGCGCGCTCTATCGAGAAACCATTTGTTAAGCGTTTTGCACATGGCGTCAATTTTAATTGGAATGTACTGTTAACAATCTGTTTAAGTGTTGTTTATTTTTTTATTTGATCGAAAGAAGAGGCAAACATACCTCTTTTCTGGTCGCGCTATGCCTGTGAATGTAGTGCTACTATACCATACCAGCCCTGTATTATATACTACCCACTGCTGACCACGGGCCTCCTCTACAACTGAGAGGATTTAGGCCTAAGTGCATCATGTTGGCCTAGTGTGGGTTAGCAGACGGGTGCCAAGTTGTAGAGCTACATGGAATTGAAATGCCCTTGCATTCTTGTTAAGGACCTTTGATGTTAAGTATCATAATGCCCAGCAATAGCATTAATATGAAATATTTGATTAGACGTTAAAAGAAGTTGTCCGTTTACTTCTTTTCATACTATTCTTTCATTTCTCTTAACCCACTAGTAGGGCACTATTCAAGCATATTATAGAAACAATTTGTCTAAGTCTAAGTCGCCCCCCTCTGGAGGTCTCTATCTCAGAAAAAAATATTAAAATAGCCAACAAACACAAAGTCTACCTTCCTCCTTACTATAAAAAAAACATTGTTTTGTAACTTGTGCCGATCAATTCTAATAAACAGTAGTGTTTGCAACAACAATAGAAATCGTTTCATCACTGGTCAATGACTTTACTATCTAAATCTGTATAAAATCAAGATATTTGAGATTAAATAATAAAATTGCAACGACTTTAGTAACGGAATTGCAAAAATGCAAATCATGGTTTTTATGTAACAAACTGTAACTGAACTCAAGTGTTTAGATTGTGATAATAAAACATTCCTTTTACTGTTTTTTTATTTTATTCATTCGATTTTTCATTTATTCGGATAATTCCGTATCAGCTTTCCTGTTGAACGTCGATGATACATAATTTTAATAGACAACTGAATAAGGCATTGAATTACTACCTATTGGTTTTTATAAAACATGCGTTTAAGTAATAAACATATATAATACTCAGACACATCCCTTTTATGCCAGAGGGGTAGGCAGAGGCGCAACAAATGTACCCCAAGGGCACAGCTTAGCCGCTGCCTACCGTAAAAAACCTTTTTCAAACCTTGTTTGAAGAAGGATAAGTCAAAGCGTACGAGGTAAAAACGATCTCTGGAAACGTACGGTGTTGGCAGTGGGCGTTACCAGGTGGAACGGATGAACTTTCCTCTTAGAACGGGTAGTCCGGTGGTAAAACGGAGATGACGGTGTCATCTGGAACAGTTCCTCAGAGCACTCCCCGTGGAAGAGCCGATAGAGTACGCGAAGAGACCCAATGTCTCTTCGCATGGCCAAAAGTTCCAAACCGTCCGAGAGCTTAGGATCGTCTCATAAATAATACTCCATATTGATATATGTAGATAAGCAGCGGTTTAACATTCTACCTCTAATATAGGTATTACTACTATGATCGAGCCTACTAATATGAAATGCAAAAAAAAACCGAATAATTAACACATGATCAAATAAAACAAAAGAATTACCCGATATCCGACCTACTATAACTCGAGTTATGTAAATAGCCCACACCAAAACTGGCACTAGACTGATGACGGCACGCATCAAGCATGCATTATGCATTATAACACAGCCCTTACAATGTAACCTAAGCCGCTGTATCGAATGGCTGATGCATCGGGATCAATGCACCCGATCGGACGTGACAACGGGCCACCTATTGTCTTCGCTCGGCTTTGCTTTGATATTGAGATAGCTTTCACATGTGTCTACGATAAAGAACACACAAGAAGGGTCAGTTTTTGAGGTATATTGTAACAAGCCTTCTCCCCTCTCCACTTCTCCCTTCGCGAGGGTGGCTTCGGCTTTAAGGTGGGGTGGGGGTGCGGACGCCAGGTCCTAGGGAGGGCGCCATAGGCTCTAGGACGGTGCCATAGGGATACAAGTGGGAACTAAAAAACAATCGCCCTGGGCGCCCGGATGGCTAAGGCCGGTCCTGCGCTAGCTATGTTAGGTCCCAGGTAACGACTGCGTGTTTATTACCAATTACTGGTCCATACTCCAGCATCAGTCTGGAGTATGCTCCAGACTGATGCTGGACAGAAAAATTCAATATCACTTTAACCGAACGGGTCGAGTTAGGACAATGCGTACGCAATGTAACTACGCCACCGAGGGATTGTGATGATTATTAATGCAGGTTGTATAGGCAAAATTCTTTGAGTGCTGAAGACACAGAAAATATTTCAGGAACCGTAGCGTAACCGTAGCGTCGCAGTCTGCGTACGCTAACTACACTGTTTTCAATTTTAACGTCCCCTACTCCACCTTCTTATTTACTGCCACACTTTCATTATCTTCACTCCAACCATGAGCGACATCTACGCTCTAGTAATAATCCTCTACTTTTGTGTCCTTCTCATAACTCAGTACTTGTTCACTCCTCTTTTCTTGTCCAATCTGTATTTCTCTGGAATTCACTCCCTCTAGGAATCAGGATATCTACGAATCGTTACGCGTTTAAAGTTAAATTTCGAGAACTACTTGCGGGTGATTTAGCGGAATCATCGTAAATTTCTAATTTATGACTTCGATATTATACATGTATTTTTAATTATATATTTTATATACATATTTATGTAATGGTATTATTTATATTAAGTATGCTACACATATTTATTACTATTATAAGTATTATCAAAAATATATTAGTGTATTTATTGACGTAGTGTTTACCTAATATTACTATTTTAATTGAATCGACACTATGATCCAAATTTGTTTCGTGCACCTACTATGTTTTTTTCTCTCCACCATTCCACGTTGACTGGTAGAGAATGCCTTCGGCATTAAGTCCGCCTTTGCATGTTTTGTATGAAGTACAAATAAATAAACCGTATAAAGTTTCGAAAAACATTAAAAGGTTACCTTCAGGCAGGTAATTTGTTAAAAGTAAGCTTAATCGCTTCTGCAGCATATTTGAAAGATATTGCACCAACCCCACTGCGGAGAGGGATGAGGGCAGATGATGAAGATTATTTGGCAACAACTGGGACCGACACCTTTACTCTTGGTGCATGAAATCTTCATATATTTCGACATCGGAAGATTTTATCTTATCTTTATGAGCGGATGCATTATATTTTTAGAGGTAAATATTACACAAATGTGAGGCGGTAGTGTAACTAGGGATTTGATCTTATTAGATAATTTTGTGTTGCAACATCTAAGTACTTATATGAACATGTATTTTCGTGTATAATCGTTGCGTGTAACCTCAGGCAAGGGACTTGCTTCTTTCATTATTCTGCTGTATAAAAAAATCTCATCACCACTTTTCAAACCAACCACTTTCTAAACTCCCAAATAACCACTGTCATAACCTTAGTTGGACCTCTACCCCTCTAAAAGCATACTTTACATAAACTCCACTATCTAAACGGTACCACATTCGTAAGGCAGTGCGGCTGCGTTCCAGATGCGCACGCGCATAGCTAATCGCTGATTGATAGATCAAAGGAGCAGGCTCGATTATAGTCGTTTGATATGGGCCGACGTGGCGGCACGCTGCCTCTCATTACCAGATTGTGGAACGACGCTTTACCGCTCGCGAGGAATTTATTCAATAAAATCATGACGGATAGCATACCATCACGCTTGTCGGTTACAAAGTTGACAGAGCAATGTACGTATTTCTCACTGAGATTTTGTCTAAATTATCTTAATTGTCTTAACAGACGGCAACGGTTGCCGTTATACCTTTTGCTGGTGGTAGGTAGGTATATTTGTATACGCCAGGATAACTACCACCATACATAAATCACAAGGTATATATCACACGTAAGTGTGATCCGGGATCAGCCTGTGTATATTCGGTTTCAAACAAGGCGACAAATTGTGTCTACTGGCGAGGTAAAATCATCTTTCGTCAGTCGCCCCCCAATCTGAACCCTACTCCACTTACCATCAGATGCAGTCGGGTCACTTTGCTGTTCTCGTATAAACAAACGTCACTGAGGTAACCGTGCGAAACGTGCTTGTTAAGCTGGCCAAAGATGTCACGTGTAGTATAATAGCTTCCCAATCGAACGTCTTACGCGTATAATGCCCCACCAATGTGTCATATTGTAGTCCTATCTGTACTTAGGAACATGTCTATACCTTAAGGTATCAGGCCCATGTAGTCACTTTCCTCTCCGTAAAAACTA
The DNA here is from genome assembly GCA_947568825.1 of Sphinx pinastri. Lineage (NCBI taxonomy): Eukaryota > Metazoa > Arthropoda > Insecta > Lepidoptera > Sphingidae > Sphinx > Sphinx pinastri. Next base: position 4,696,164 of record OX387615.1, read on the forward strand.
TTAAGTGCACCGTGAATCTTCCCTCCCATTAAAACATCATTCCGCAGTCATAAAGACACGAGCGTGAGTGAGAAATGTCTTCGCGCACGATCGCGTGCACATCACACGACCGCAAAAACTAGTTCCACAAAGATTTTTCAGTACATTATTGCAGTGATAGTCGAATTTATTGTGAAAATAGGTTTAATGTTTTTGATCAAATCAGTAAAGTTAATCTTGTAATGAAGGATTCTGATGTGTTTTCTGAAGTGGCGGAGCATTGCTGTAGACGTATTTGTCCACAGTATAATGGTCTTTACAGAATACCAACGTGCAGTGACAGCTTGCTGTTGCGTTTTGTACAGTCAATAAACAATCCAGAAGCCCTAATATGATATAAGGTTTAATTTTAATTTGATTATCCAGTTACTACCATACATTTCTTATAGACCATTCATAGCCCTTTCTGCGGATTTTATCACATTTAAATCCTAAGAAAGGTATTTACATTTCCTTTGAAACATTTAAACAATGGCAGGGGCTAATCAGACCGCCGCGAAAGTTTTCTTCATTGTTTCAATTAATCCGCGATTATGGTTGCTCTCGATACGATTGTTATGTTGGTTTCAACACGATGTGGTCTAATTACTTTTGTAATGGGAGCCCTCTTGTTTTGGTTGTACCTAATTTTAGCTTTATTCCCCTGACAAATGATTTTTCCAGAAGACCTTCTTGTCAATGGGAATTGTTTTGTCTAATGGACAAAGTTTGAATTGCTTTATCTATGATTCCATTTTCAAGTCAAATTTAAATTCTGGATGTATCCGTCGGAATAGACCAATTTTGAACATCAGCTTTAAATTCAAGCATCAAGCCGATATCAATTCCTTTTAGGGGATTTCCTTTGACATACGACCCAATAGTTCGAGATCAGCGTGGTTTGTTAGACCATTTTCTTTAATGTTTAGGATTTTGTCAGTGTATTTTAAATACCTCTCATTTCATTCTCTGTTTCAAACCGTCTAACATCATTGTCTTACTTTAAAATTTAATTTGTAAAAAACTTTATTCTACGTAGAAATTAGCATGTCAAATCTAAAGCCCATAGCGGGGTTTTATTTCGTCATTCTCCTGCAATTCACAATTCCTATAACTATATTTAGGCGTCAAATAGTCGGATCATAGTCGCCGATAGTGCAATACCGCCCGCGGCGGCGTCAAACAAAACGACTGCGACTGCTCCAACCAATTTGTTTCGTATCAAAACGCAACTTCTGTTACGACATCAACAATAAAATCCTCACGAATTTTTGGGACGAAATTCTATAAATACTATCTTCCGTGTTTACAAACCTCTTTTGAACCTAAAAGTAAATGTGTTTAAAGATTGTAAACATAACTAAATTTCGGTTGTAAAGTGGTGATATGTAGGTCATCGCAGGAAATAGTCGACTTTGTCGTGCGCTTTGTTGTGGAAGGAAATTTATGGGCGTCGCAAATCATTATTAATTTTATTATTGTACCCGTCAACGGGGCAGCTCATAGATTTGTTGAGAATAGCTACAGAAGCATCATCAAATTGAATATATAATATATATATATCATCAAATTGAATGGTTAAGCATAAATATACCTAAATTCCAATGACCACGTTTAGTTTTCGACAATCTTTTGCAATGGTAGACATTGAAATGTATTTCTAGTAATAGATATATTACTAGACAATACTTTCTTGGCAATTGGATTTAGGGGAACTATAATTTCCTATAGTCGGCTTCTTGAAACTGATTAATTTTATGATTTTTTACAATATTTCCACGAGGCTACAACAAAACTGACAATTACCTATATTCGTAACAGATAAACAATAAATCTACGCTTTCTCTGCCCTAGCAATAAATTCGAATGCTATTGTTATTCCCTTAACGCTTTCATTCCACGCTGAAGATATGGAATGCGTAACTGATGGAATAAGTGGCGATTCCAATATGACGATATGTGTAATATTATCTTCTGTCCTTATCTATCATATGAATTATATTGATGGAGAGATAGAGAGGGAAGGTCCAGGTAAGGTTGCCTTGTAGCAATTGAGGGTAATCGATGTTGTATCCGCGTCTATAGTATTTGCCATAACGTGTTCTGCAAAATCATTACACGATACTTGATGTGTATGTTTGCTTGCAAAACCTGCGGTCAGTAATTAGAACGAGCTCTATTTACATTAATTGGTCGCCTGAAGATGCGGTGGAGTAAATTGTATTGCAATGCCAATAAGCAGTTTTATGGCTAATCGAATCCGTACATAAAGAATAGTACCTACGTCAGTGAGTAAACTATGCATACTCTCTTGTATCTAATTTCTAATATAGGTACTGGTAACTGGGATCACATAAAAATTAAATTAATTACCTATTGCATTAGCTGAGATTTAGGCCCCGTTTTTTCAACTGCAGTTATCTGTTTATCAGGGTCTTATTAAGCTGGACGTGTTCGCAGCACCTGGAGCACTCGAAGCTCTGCGAGCGCGTCCAGCTTAATAACACCGAGGATTACCCTAACTACAGTTGAAAAATCCGGTCTTAACCATAAGTGTAGCCACGACTTATAACAATAATTTTAACTTAGGCATATTTTGTCATTAAGGAGATTTGATTTTAATTTTAATTTAATGCAGTATATTTACGCCATCTTTATTCCGATAACAGGCATTAACATTTTACATTACCATTAGTATGGCCCTAGCATTAGACAAGATTAATGTCATTACTATAATCTCATTACCCAAGATTGATCGTAATGCTCAGCAGTAGAAAGTGCACCAAAAAAGTAAAATGTCGCTAATGTTCAAATATAGTGCGTAGTTAAAGTGTACATAAATAGACAATATCTATCTCGTGGCGGATGCGTATCGCCGAGGTTTACTAGAAACAGCCATACTGCCGCATGAATCACCATTGCAGTCAAGGGTGGATTAAGAAATACCGTTGGGAGATTATACCGTAATAAATTAATTCCTTCCTAAAAAAGTTTAAATGGAATTCGATACAGATTTCAATGCTTTGTTAAGCGCAGCTCCGAAAATAGGCTATACTTAAAATAGATGAAATATAAAGAGGAGAAGGATGAGATAATCCAGATAACAGGCTCGCTACAAATGGCGGTCTTATCGTACAAGGCAATCTCTTACAGACAACCATTGTTGATGACTATGTTATACATACCTATTTATCGTTTCATTTATTAATAAAAGATGCAATGCATATTGTTGTTAATATTGTTGTATAATCATTTATCGATCAGGTCAATGCAGGGCTATCAGCGCAATAGTCATTTGCGCTGATAGAGTAGTCCTTGCGTAAGGATATTATTTAACTTATTTGTATATATCTAGCGATAGAAAACACCGTGATAATTTTGATACAATATTCTGAATTACATTGAGAAACAGATGGTAAGTAAATATAATGAAAAAATGGGAAAAAATAATAATATATTAAGTATCTAATATATAGATATTGTATTTGCTAATATTAGGTAAAAAGCAAAAATGACGACATGGGGGATCAGTGTCCCTCTTTCCCCCACAAAATCCGCACTCGTAGCGACAGACAAAAAGAAAACAAAATGGCGTCGCGTTTTGATGTTTGCGTTAATTATTAGTACTGTTATATCTACAAATAGCGCCAGACGGTCAGACGCGTGTTTGTTTGTTTGTTTGCGGCGAGACCGCGGCGTGCAAGGATTTGGACCAATTCGGGAACTGCACTCGTCGCCTATACTTTAGGAACCTTAATTAGTGTGCTAAAATTGGAATTTTATGGGCGAATTATACCGAGTGCACTAAGTTGCAAAAGTTTACTTAAACAGAATCTCAAATGAATTTGCGTGAAATATAACATAAAATAATGCTTGTTTTTATTAATTTCCTTTTAATTATCAACAGAACATCTTAGTTCCTATTTAATTTCAATCCTACTATATATATATAATATTATAAACGCGAAAGTTTGTAAGTATGGATGTCTGGATGTATGGATGTTTGTTACTCTTTCACGCAAAAACTGCTGAAGGGAGTTCGATGAAATTTGGCACACTGTTAGATTATGTCCTGGATTAACACATAGGCTACTTTTTATCCCGGAAAAATATAAATCGGGACTTTTATCCCGGGAAAACTCATTCACGCGGGCGGAGCCTCCGGTAAAAGTTAGTAATTTATAATACCTTGCAATTTCAGTGTTCCGTTTGACGATACGCTACAAAAAATATACAAATAAAAAGGCGACGTAAACCATGCAATTAACAGAAACATGTGCTAATGTGATGTACTCGTGAGAAAGTACCCACAATTATACGACACGGCACTGTGTGACAGCGGTTTCACTGAACGCCGCTCCGCGCCGCGCCGCGCCGTGCGAACTTAGTAAAACTGCACGCTACCTGCAGAGCTTGGATATATTGTCACTTATATGACGTTGATATGGGGAAAAGTTCTAATGTCTTTAATAAAAACATGGTTATCTTAATTAGTGATATAATTATCTAATTAATGTATGAGTTTGAATGATCGTGAGGAAACCTGCATATCTGAGTAGTTCTCTATAATAATTCCCCTAATCGCTGATGTCTCAATCATCTTCCAACGACTGCCCTGAGCCGAGGCTCGTACCCCACTTAGGGGGTTCCCTCAGCGTGGTCGTTTAAATGTAAAGGGTTGGAGCGTCTAAAGCGTTCGCCCGAAAGTCCGGTGTGGTCAGAAAAGCCGACTCGCGTCAGGCTACTGACCGCAATGTCCATAACATAAAAAAAAAAAAAAAATTTTGAAGGTATGTGAAGTCTACCAACCCGCACTAGGCCAGTGTAGCGGACTAAGGCCTAAACCTTCTCAGTTGTAGAGGAGGCCCGTGCTCAGCAGTGGGCAGTATATTAATACAAGGCTGGTATTGTGGTGGTGGCAGAAATGCATCGATAGCATGGGTGCATATTTTGATTGATAGAAATAAAAAATATTTATAAAAAAATGAATAACTTTCTGTATACTAAACGGAAATTTCACAGTTAAAGACATCATATATTTTACTAGCTTTTGCTCGCGGCTCCGCCCGCGTGAAAAAGTTTTTCCGGGATAAAAGTCCCACTTTATATTTTTCTCGGGATAAAAAGTAGCCTATGTCCTTTCTCAGGCTCTAGACTATCTGCATACCAAATTTCATTTAAATCGGTTCAGTACTTTTGGCGTGAAAGCACGACAGACAGACAGACCGACAGAGTTACTTTCGCATTTATAATATTAGTAAGGATTAGGTGGCAAGTCTTTATACAAGTTTCTATTTGGTTAAATCATTGTTCCACAATTTCTCCAGCTAAACACAATGCGCAAGCATTATCCATGTTAAAGGTATATTCTTATTCGAGTAATTACTAAACATTATGATACTGAACATTTTATGCCTGAAGGTGACGAGCGCTATGCAATTTGCTAGTACAAGAGTGAGAATTTATTCTGTACACAAAATCTATAAAAGGTAACGTCTTGACTATAATATTCACCGCGGACATAAATATGACATCATATTATACAACTATCTACAATTATATAATGTCATTAGAATTTGTCCGCTTATAAAACTTTCTCAAAAAACAAACAGTAGGTACGCGTAACAAAATCATAATAAAATTCTCCGTGGCTTTGATATCTTACTCGACTTGTGCCATTGGATAATAACCGCAATACAATATTTTTTGCTTTTATGTAACATAATCAACTATTTTAAGTATTTTCTACAAATAGAATTTCTCTGTTAGGTAATACGCTAATGCTGAATTACCATTGTTTGAAGTCATTTTATTATCACGTAAACTCGAATAGTTCCGGTAAAATTAAGTCGCTAATGTATTTTACATGTTTTATATTACGTTAGTAAATTGTTTTATATATTTTTCTTATGATATAAGGGGCAAACGGACATACGGTTCACCTGATAATATAGAGTATATCAATATTACAGTCAATATGCGTAAAAGAAAACTTAACCAAGTAGGTAGTAACAATTTTTGAAGTTATAATTCTTATGGCGCGTTAGGGAAAAATGATGAGAGTAAATTTTTACGATGCGCGCGCACACCGTCACGAAAAACCGACACCCTGAAGTTAGCTATAGTCAACATTTTAGTTTTGAATTTTGAACGTAGAATAAGGCGAAAGATATTGAAGTTATACTTCTTTTGGCGCGTTATTTAAAAAGATTTTTATCTTGTTACGCCAAAGAAGTATAACTTCTAACGCGTGTACATAAGTAAACACACACTTTTTTTCTATAATTTCTTACAGCCAAGTTCTCAGTAATTCCTTTGTATGTAAATTTGGATGATATTTTTTTAATAGTAGAGATATTTATCATTCAATCGCAAGTTTAAGCAGATAGTACTACATTATCTTAAATGGAGTGAGAAAATAATTTGATAATTCAATCTTGTGTTTCAATTACTGGTATATATAATATTGGATATTGTTTTTTTAATTTCCTTTATAGCAAATATGTTTTTCTTTAAAAACACAGCCTTTTGTTACTAACGCCGGACATCAAATTCAGTAATATGTCACTTATATGAAATCGCGATTAAATAGAGTTCGCAGTAATAACTCATAGTAAACATATTCAAGGAAATTGAAATCATAATTGATATTGAAAGTTGGCTCGGCTGAAAAAAGATAATGCGACATTACGTCCACGTGAAATATGATTTGATAACAAATTACTATAAAAGTGATTTCATCAAAATTACCCTTTCACTATCATAATGGCATCAGGATTATGCTGGGGTTATAGTGCGTGTTATTAAATTAGATGAGTGAAGATTGTATGTTGTTGAAGCGTCAGATATGCTCACGAGATGATAGGTCATTGTTTATTACATACATTCGATTTAATTTGACGGGCGTGGGAATATGTTTTGAGATTGCTTTGTTTCATAAAGTTTTATTTGTTTTGTCATAACAACTAAATACAAAATTTCATGTAAATGTATTCCAATAATGTTTTATAAAGACGTAGCGAGATGTATATTTTTATGATACATAAATCTTTAGCTCTATTTGTGTGCTGCTGAACAATATAGGTATCTACATATTTATGTCCATTTATTGTTTTCATTGTATACTTGACAGATCAAACAAAGGCATTCTTTTTAAAGATACTTAGTATTTAAGTATGAACATTTTTTCCACACTAAATGTAGAGATAAACAACAGCAAACCCTCCCCGCTATATTGCAAAATAATGGATAACTCTCACACCCACGCTTGTTAACATTTCCCACGTAATTAGCATACGGTTACAGCCAACAGGCAGTGGTAACGCAGTACATCCATTCGTAGACTCGACAGGTGCTGGAACGACTTCCGTTCACACGAACTAGGCCGCGTTTCTACATCTGCGCACCGGTTTTGAACACCTGCCCTATGATTTTTTACTTTATCGCAAATGAACACTTTCCCTTATTCGAATAAGGGCTGGATATGCACAGCCTATGTGAAAGTCTGATAAGGCTTTAGAAATGGAGCTACGATAGTTTCATAGTATAATCTATACGCACGCATGCTCACGCCTTTTATCCCCGAAGGGGTAGGCAGAGGCGCAACTGGTGCACCCACTTTTCGCCAAGCGTATTCCGTCCCATGATGTGATAGGGGGCGAGCCTATCGCCATATCGGGCACAGATTCCAGACTCCGGGCTGATACTAAATAGAAAAACACAATACCATTTTGCCGGACCCGGGGATCAAATCCGAGACCTCAACATTGCAGTCGTACCGTAATACAACTACGCTACCGAGGCAGTCGTAGTAGTTTTATTTATTTACCCTTTATTGCACGCCTAATACAAAGAGGAAAAATAAATATGTATACGATAGAAACTAGGCTAAATAAAAAGTACAAATTGGCGATTTCTTCCAGACAACCCTCTCTATGTGCGTATCTTAAGTAGAGGGGATGTAGTGCAGACGTTAACGTATCTTTGCCCTTTTGACTCCACGGCTTGATTAGTTTAGCATTGTTTTTGTATGGAAATTATGCCTATTAATTGTGCGCTGTCGGTGATGTAGAGACTAAAGAATGACTGAGAACAGATACAATTGCGGATAGTTACAAAACCTATAAACAAAATATATAAACTTCGACTTATGATGTAAGAGTTAGAGCTTAGAGTCTACGCTGTTTAGTCTAGTCTAGGTCTAGGCTCTCAGAAAGTAAAGGGCGAATGAATGAACGAAGGAAAGTTTTAGTAGTAAAGACATTAATGGACCGCTTTAACCGGGTTTTGTGCAACTGTCGCACAGTAGAGGGGCGTAAAGTATCAGACTTGCTGTTACTTTTCCCATTTTTCCGCTTTAAGGCTGCTTTTTACTCAAGTTAAGATCAGCTATAATTCAAGCGAGTATATTGAGGGTTTAAAATGCAACCTACGGGTCACAAACTCGCCCGCAATTCCTTTATTTACCCCTATATTACTATACTTACTGGTTTGCTTATTTCTCTTCGAAATATATCAAACATTGATATATACGCAAAGCTGAAAAAATAACTATAGTTCCACCTTGAATCTCTTCTATAAAGTAGCTAGAGTATTCTGGTCTATGGATATAAAGCGCATTGCTTATGCTGTTGATACAACTTATTGGTACATAAAATCTGAGCACACGATTTCCCACGTACAAAGCAATAGGCTAATCCATTAATCCGCTTGATACTAACGTAATTATTTTCGCAAGAAGTTTTGTGATGTGGAAAAATGTACACACATCGTAAACAGCGATTACCGCTCTAGACTCGATTCTAAACCGTTTGAATAACGTTCAAATTTAAATTTGAACGCTTTTATGCTCGATCGAAAGTGGTTGTTCTGAAAATAATCAGCGGTGTATTAGCGGTAGATCAGCGTCACGACACGCTGGCTGTGGTGTAGTGGAGCTCACGTTTGTCGGCGATGCAAAAAATTGTTTATACATATTACAAACTATTTCGCGTCAGCGGAATTTATAAATCACCTCGCAAATATTACGTTATTGAAAATTTATTGTAAACTGAATGTTTCTCGTGACTTCGCCTGTGATTATCTCTTTTTTTTTATTGAATTGAATTGACGAGACGACTATGCCGTTCGCCTGATGGTAAACGATACGGCCCCACCCATAAACAGTAGGTAGCAACACCATCCAGCACCTTGAGTTACAAGGTACTGTGTGGCATTCCACTGCGCTCGTCATCCTGAGACATAAGATGTTAAGTCTCATTATGTCCAGCAGTTATACTGGCTACAATGTCCTTCAAACCGAAACACAACAGTGCATGCACACTGCTGCTTGGCGGTAGAAATAGACATTGCGGTGGTACCCACCCAGACGGCCTCTTACATACGAGAGACCTACAAGATTTCGAGGTAAGAACTTCACATTGGGTATTTACCGCAATAAAGTAGCCTGTTAATAGTAGGTTCGTTATACATGACTTGGTCTATTTGTTGGCCAAATTTCATCCAAATTCGTTCAGTGGTTTCTGCGTTCGCTTCTGACAAACATCCAAACATTTTCAGAAACTTTCGCATTTATAATATTAGTAAGATGCATGTGTATGATCATAAATTTAAGCTGATTAACATAATGCGGCTTTAATAAATAAATTGGCCTAATGAGATAGATATCTGATACAAGATTCCTGACAAATTAATAAAAATATATTTTATTTATGTCGAAAATCATGGCCATTAATTATAATTTTACTGAATGAAATAAAAGTGTGAATAATTACTAAATAATGTTTTAGTCGGTCTTAATTTAATTTAAAAAAAAGAAAATTAAATAAAATTCAAAGACCAGATTTATCGCGTAGCGACATCTATTATTTCGTGTTTGTTTTAGCTATTCGACAATAGATGGCGGCAATTTTTAAACCGCTACTCGTCAATAGATAGTGTTAATAATTCGAATAAACATTTTACTTTGCTTTAATCTTTCTTTACCTTACCTTCCTTCCTTACCTCAGAAATTCGAATAAATTCAGTTAACGCTAAATACGCTGACAGATAGATATTATGAAAAAAATATTGCTTTGCGTTGTTTTAATATGTTAAAAATGATAAAATATGGGTTCCGAATATTGTTATACCCAGCGTGGCCAGAATATGCTTTTTGTAGATGGGAGCTAGTTATTTTGATGTTATTGAAGCAAAATTACGAGGTTATGTTCCCTTAATAACAGATTTGCTTGTATCGAATATTATCTTGAAAACTTATTTGTTTTTATAAATTACGTAATGAGACATTTCTAAATGCTTTTGGAACTCATATTTATGTGTTTTATACTGTTATTATTTTTGTCTATTTTGACATAACCATGGAATGTAAGAGTACTTACTTAGGTACCATTCTTGCGATCATAATAGAATTTTACACCATTTGATGTGTTTATTTTTATATTTTGGAGCATCCAGATACACAGTAACAAATTAAATGTTTCTTTCATCCTTTTAATATTATGAATATTTTACGTCAATGTCAAGTATCGATAGGTTGAAAGATCGGATTGCGCCACTAGATGGCAGAAGTTACGACGTGCACGTTCCCTATAACTAAATTCTTCGTAAACGATTTTACAGCGTCCAAATCATGATGGCGTATTATTTTGTTAGACTTGTACCTCTAGATTATTTGCTTTTTTGAAATCCAAAACGAATTTGTTTATTTTTTATATTCCATTTCAAGATAACCTACAAACCTACTCAATATATGTACCAACCAGGTGCGAAGCTGTATCAGACGTATCAATGATATGGGACCTCCGAGCCTTGCGAGTCCCTCTTAGCCCGTGATAAACGCATATAAGTACGCTCTACGCTATTGGGTCAAGGGTTCCAAAACATTTTTGATGCAGATCCCCTCCATGGCAAGCTACGCCAATACTACCAACTTATAATTTAAACAATAAAACAGCCCATTATTCTCTGTAAAATCTTTATTTTCATAAATGACATTACTAAAACAACATCTTCCTCAGCGATTACAAATCACTCTAATTTCGCATCACTATCTAATAATGCGTTATTTATAAAGCTATTATATTTTACACTAACATACTCGTAACATGGCTTAAGCGATATTTACGTGGTGAATGATTTTATGTTACAGGCCGTTATAGGAGCCTTATATTAGTAATATCGGAAGCTTAAGGTAAGTAAAATGGGTGCATGCTAACCGCGATTTCAATAAACCAATCGCTCTTTTACGATAGATCTCGAAAATGGACCAATCAGTACCCTTAGCACGAGTTTACGAACTGTCGTATAGTTAACGTAATTGTTTCGACTAAGCAAATTTTTGTATGAAAATTTGAACAGCACCCCGGTGAGCGTATTTAGAACTAAAATACGACAATGTTCACAACATTGCGCGCGTGTAAACTTCGAATAGTATCCGACTAACCATAGACAAGCATATCAACATGTATGGGAAATGTCAGCGCGTGTCTCTTTTATGACGTATGGTATCTAATGCGTTAACTAACTCGATACGAATGCTATACGATAATGCGTAAACTCCTGCTACGGGTACTGAATAAAGCTTTTCGACATGCTTGCAAATGACGTATTTAAATTTTGTTTATTCCCGGGATCGGATTGAGATGATTATTTGCCGCGGATTGCTCTTTAATGGTTTTAAGAGGCTATATAAAACTATTATACATACATTTTCGCCCCCAAATAAAATTAAGAAACTTATCTTTTTTATATTTCAAATAATTTATTTTAGTAAGATGGCAATACCTACCCAGTTATTTGCACAGGTTTAAAATAAAAAGATAAATTTTATTCCGAACATGGTAATACTTTTTTCATAAGATACAATACAAATGTTAGTCTACATATTTTTAATTATAACAGCTGTTCTTTTAATTCAGTACATATAAGAGATCAAAATAAATAAGTCGACGATATTCGAATTTCAAAGTAAACCGCACGATTTTTTTCCTTTTACCAAAACACAGTTATCGTAATAAGCTTTTGGGTATATGTTTAATTTTACACATAATTTTTCACGTCCTGAGAAATTATTTTTAATAACTATAACCAAGATTTTAAACAATACTTGCAATACAAATTTCACTAACAAAACTTAAACATAATATTCTAATAGGAAACATAAATTTGTCAATGATTCAATAGTGAACATGCTAGAAACATCGAATAATTGGAAAAGTTTATGGACGCGTCGTTTCTAACATACAGGTGTAAACTACAGGGGTCGTAGCCAAGACGCCTTTCCACAATAGGTTATTTACTATATTATTACTTAATTTGTCATTATGTTTATCACTAATTGACGTCATTTAAAATGGAACACAAAAAGTACGATCAAAATCCGGCAAAAAATCTTTGCTTTTGAAATCGGATGGAAGGGCTAAATGTCAAAAATCGAAAAGAGACACAATTACAGGTAGTAGACTTCATAAGACATGCGATGCGCGCGAGAGAAAGAGTTAGCTCGCTATCCCCACTACGCCAACATTGCAATATTTGAAATATGAATAGCTGCCTCAATTCTTAACCAATTTTATTGCTTATTTCACGAAATAGCATCGTTTTCGTATTATTTGCTATAAGGTATGGAATAATTATTGTCAAAATCGAACATAGTAATTAGTAAAATACCCTATCATCAACGCCAATAGAAAACAGAAAATGTATGGCAATGATGTATCCGTGCAAAAGACTTATCGATCGAATATGTCATTCGCATACATTTTTAACGGACTTCGAAAAAAGGAGTAGGTTCTCAATTCGTGTGTTGTTTTCCATTAGTTAACGCTTGTAGAAAGACATCTTGGCTACGGCCGCAGGTGCTGATGCCAGACAGTATCGATGTTAGTACAAACCAAACATAATAAAAAAACACGCATTACACATTTTCAACAAATTACGAACAGCATTTTTGCAGGAATATCATTTAAATGCGTTACCATGGTAGAATTTTAAAACTATATTTGTCTTTAATGCCATGATCCACATTTCTACTGTGCAGTAAAACTGTTCGTAATTTGTAGATAAATGTTTCCACTACTAACACAAACCATGGGAATGTTATGATATTCTACATGCAGCCAGTTAAACCGTTGTGCATTTGGAGTATTCGCACACAACACACAATGTTCAATAATAAATAACAAAAAAATAATCACAATACTGAATATCGCACCTTTAGAACGAAAACGAAACAATTCAAAAAAATCGAAAATTGAGTTATCTTTATAAAATGTCTTAAAACTGGTACTTTTTTATAAAAATATAACAAAAAAAGGACTGATATAATAGTTTTGTTCTGCTCCTGCTTGAATATGGCTGTGTTTGAACTATTGTTGTAATGAGAACTTCGTTTTAAGTCATTTTATGACGATAACTCAGTTTTAGATTTTTTTTAATTGTGTCGTTTTCGTTCTAAAGGTGCGATATATTCTCACTTCGCGCAAAATTGGATCCTATATGTATAAATTTGAGTAAAAATTCGCGATTATTAATATTGTGTTAGTCTTTATTGTGTTACATAAAATAATTTAAAAGGACTTGGTACTTTTTATCTGGACAGTTAAAGGGACAAATATTGAAACAAACTAATATCGGATCAAATGCTCACTTCTAAAATTTCCAATACACGTAAATAGCTTTCTGTACAATAAATAATATCATCAAGATTCTTCGCCAAATATTAATATATAAATAATTTAAAACTTTAAGACACAATATCCAATAAATATGTACTCGTAATCGATTTTTACCGCACTTACAACATATCGATATCGACACAAGTTAAACTTAATTTGTATTTATTTTTCATTCATAATTGGAATGGTTTGGCAGCACACAAACTGGCAGAATAATGTGATGATAAAACCTCTAAGCTAAGCTCATTGAGATTCGATTAAATTATTGAGCTTCGTTCAGAAACCAATGCTTACAATAAACGCAGTCGTCAACGTTAATATTGCTTTGTTGATTAGGCAAACAATTAAAGGATCTATTAAAATATTTCCGCTTCAATACACACTGACATTATAGGTAACAAAATGCTTGCAAAACTACCTTAGCAGTACGTATTTCATCGAAAAATAACTATCGATTTTACATGAAACGAACTGCACTACGAATTAACACATCGTGCCACGTACACATCGTGCCACGTACACTTCGCTATATAACTTTTGATATACAAACTATTTGAATGATAAATGTGCTATAATTTACATTATGACTAGTGTTACGGTTATGTGCACTTAATTTCCATACACTACACCACAAGCGGCACGCGTTATTTATTCTATATAAAGGTATTCATAACATACTTATATTACTTGACATGATTATCGGCAGTATTAGAACACTTTAGCTCTAGATTTTGAACGATATTTATATATAAAATTTATCGACTATGGCATAGTGTTGGCCGTCGGAAGCCTCGTCCACACATCGATAAAATGTCGATAAAAATATGTATTGGATCCGATGTGTGGATCAAGCGTAATACTATTCATAATCAACCGTAAACTACAATCGACAAAATCAAAATCGAAACTCGCGCGTTGATACAGCCATCATACGTCAGATTAACCAAAATTCGAGCGGCGTCAACCGTCAACCCATCGAGAGGTTTTTGACCATGGTGACGTCGTGGCTCCGTCGGTTGAGCTCCTTGGCCTCTTTCGAAAGGTTGGACTCGACGAGCATCGAATGCCTCTTGGCGTTGAGGTCTTTCTTCCGTCGTACTACGTCGGGGCTGTAAGGTTCAGAGACTCGCCTGTCGAGATTGGCTTGGCTGTGTCCTTGGCCACTTGAAAATGACCCATGCCGGTGTATTGGTGATGGTGGAGGCTCTTGGTTTAGATTCGGAAGGTATGTTTGGAACGATGGCCGGTTCTGTGCTGCCTCCATTATGGACCCTAATAATTAAAATATTTATAAAATCAAATTTTTATTTAAACAAAGTTTCAGGTCGTTAGAATGGTTAGTTTAGACAATTACTATGTTACAACTTGTATTGTTTGTGACTAAACAAATAATGCATTTACCCCATACAATTCCTAAAATAAATGATATCCTAATAGATGATAATGCAACAAACAAACAACACAACATTTTCCAACACTAGTTTTGTTAGTCAGATATTATAACAACAAACTACACATAGCACAAACTAGAGATTTCAGTATTAATTAGTACACATAGGCGATATACAATTACAAAGAACCTAATTTTCATTATTAAGAATCTGTAAATCCCCTAATCTGTATAATCTCTATAATATTTTCTAAAACTATAATTATCTACGACATATAATTTTAGGTATGTGAATACTACATATCTTAACACATGGGCCATCTTAAAATTCCGGAGAATATGACATATTTACATCTCCATTTTATTATCATAATATCTACATGAACATTCAGATTTAACCCAACTTAATTATTGCTAATGCCGGGTGTTTCATCCTTGGTAGGATGAGGATGGCTGGTTGAGTTAAGGGTCTTATCACACTGGGGAATTGCAAGCAGATTAATAGCGAGGCGAAGGCACTGTGCGCACGTCCAATGTAATAAGACCCTTATATTACTTGACCATGGATGAAACAACACTGCCTAAAACATATCGACATTCTCTAACATCGATAACATTCACACGTGTTAATAAGTGAGCACTACACACAAGCGTGATACATTACACAAGTACATTGATAAATCACCTCAGCATTGTGAGTGGGCACTTCTGGTTAGTGACCTACGGATAAACAAATTGTCGATAAACAACCAACGCACGCAACTAAACACGACACGCAGCTTGAATATAAAAACCACAAAAGTCGATAAAGCACAGAAAAACATAACGAAAATGTGTCATTTTTCACAAAGAAAATCATGTTGTTGCAAGTGAAAGAAAATTTAAGTGTTAAAAATTAAATTGGTTTAAAGGTGCAAAGCTATGTATGAATTGATTTTAAATTCAAATCATGCAAATGCATATTCACTTCTATTGTTATTGGTGTAGAGTGTTATTTTATGTGTAATTACCTAGTGTCCGCACGAGCCAGGGCGCGACCGACTGCTTTTGGTTGTTCATAGCGGACTGCACTTCGTTGAGAGCAGCACTGAGCTGATGACTGAGTTCCTGCGCATAAATCGATGTTATGCTGAATTACAGTACTTTCATAAATATTCAATAAATAAACGAACATAGGCTAAAAATCATATTATGTTACATTAATAATTGTAGATAGTGCTTGTATTGCATTTAACAACTACTGCGTATTCTGATTCTTGTGTATTACTTCGAAATAGGTGAAAGCAAAATCGATAAAATCCTAACCTATCCCTAGATATTAACTCCCAAAAGGCATTACGTCAACCTTGTTTTGTCATCATGTAAACAATTGGGTAATAATAATCAATCTAGTGTGCACTTTACCTGGTTACTGCACTGCGCTTGGACGTGAGCCAGTTTAACTTGAGCGAGTTCCAGCTCGAGGTCCCGCACTCGCTGCCTCAGCCTCGCTTCCGTGTCGCTCGACGCTTCGATTTTCTCCGCGCCCTTTTGTTCCGCTTCTATTAAATATTTAAATGCTTATCGATATCGATACATCGACACGAGAAACGGTAACTATTCTAACGCGTATTGGGCAAATAACACCTGTACCTACAGATTTTAATATAGAGATTAACGACCTTATTTATAAATATTTATAACCAGTTTATAAACCTATTTTAGTTATAGAATGTTTTATCTTCTTCCTTCAAACTAAATTCAAAATTCGTTCGAAGAAGACAAAACATTTGATAACTCAAATAGTTTTATAAACTGTTTATGAATAAGGCCGTAAGTATGTAAATTATTGTTAGGAATAAAAATACAAAATAACTCACCTTCCTTATTATCTTTCTGTGCTAGTTTGACACTGCAGTTCACGCAATCTTTGACGTAATCCTAAAAACGTTGAAAATATATTTTATAATAACAACTTCTTAATAACGCCTGCACATAACAAATTAATTAAATCTTCAGATTTCTACAAGCGCTGCTTGCAAACTAAGAAGATTATATTATCCGCTAAAAACTATACATTCTATAATACTGCATGTTTACTGCAAAGGCAATACACACGCTTTTATCGATTATGTTATCGACATTTAGAATCGAATTCATATTTAATATGCGATTTTTGCTGGTATGATTTGTGTGATATTATGTGATAACTGTGTCGTATATTGTGGAGACTATGTTGATGTCCGTAATGAATATTATTTTCATTAAATGTAGCGCGGGTAGAATACCAACAACTGCCCTACAGTTTCCATACTATACATAATATAGACATTAGACACCTCAATAATTAGGACGTATTTTAAAATGTAATACTTTTTCATGTGCAGAGTTTCATGTTGTGCAGTATTGTGGTTTGTGTTGTGTGTCTGTGTGTGTTGTTCACCTGCATGTGGTGCAGCTGGCGGTCGAGCCGTGCGCAGATGTCGCGGTAGTCCCTGGCGACGGCGGCGTGGTGCGCGGCGTCCTTGTGCGCCTCGGCGGCCTGCGCACGCGCCTACAACCACATACCTAATTAGCAAGCCAACTACAAGCGGGGGTACTTTATAAAAACGACAGGGTTATCTATACTAATATTATAAAGAGGAAAGTTTTGATTGTTTGTTTGCTTGCATTGAATAGGCTCCGAAACTACTGGACCGATTTGAAAAAATCTTTCACCAATATAAAGCTACATTATCAACGAGTAACATAGGCTACTTTTTGTCACAGGAAAATAAGAGTAAATTATGCCTTTGCTTAGTCAATAACTATTGACTGCAAATTATTGCCTGGACTATATATAATTATTTAACACTCGAATAGGTTCGTAATGATTAGACGTGGTAACTTATGTTGCGCGTTTTTGCTTCTAAACCAAGTATAGAGGCTAATAAAATCTAACTTTATACTGGAAATTAATCTATACTAATATATAAAGCTGAAGAGTTTGTTTCTTTGTTTGAACGCGCTAATCTCAGGAACTACTGGACCGATTTTGAAAATTCTTTCACTAATAGGAAGCTACAATATTCCTGAGTGCTATAGGCTTTTTATCCCGGAAAAACCTTTCCACGCGGGCGGAGCCGCGCGCAGTGCTATTACTAATAATATAAAAAGCGTATTTCTAATATTCCGGGTTGTTATTATAGAAAATGCAAAATATGAAAGCTTTATGCCTGTATCGTCTGATAATGTCGTTTTACTTACCTCGTTGAGTTGTGACTCGAGCGTTTCTTTGTCCTGTTGAAGCTGCGTGTTAATACCTTTTAATCTTTCCAATTCTACATTTATTTTCTCTTTTTCGGCAGATTCTGAAATCAACAAATATACATTTATAAGATATTTAGTTTTTTCTTTTTAATTTTTATTGTAACATAAATCAAACACCATAACTGATGAAAATACGTTTACTGCTTTGTTTATCCCAGTTTGATGCCATGACCCACATCATACTCAATTTCGTTTACTTTACGACTTTCAGGGCATAAAGTTGAGCTCGTAAATGATTAAATACCTTTGATAAATTTCTCGTACTCCTGTTGATATTTGTTTAGTCTTTTCACTTTGATGCTGCACGCTAGTTTCACTATTTGGCGGGACGTTTCCTCCGCACGACACTTCTTGGGCAGAGTAACCCTGTAATACAAAAATATTTAATACATATTTCTTGCGTCCTGTCACATCATGGGACAGAACACGCATGACGAAAAGTGGGGTGCACTAGTTGCACCTCTGCCTACCCCTTTTGGGATAGAAGACGTGATTATGTGTTCATTATATGTATAGATTTACGGTGGGCAAACGTATTATGACTTTTCAATAAATCTGTACCTAAATAAAAGAAAAGAAACATATTCACGCATAAGGTGTATATAGACTTAAACGATAAAACCTAATCAAGCAGTCAGCAGTACCTTATAAACTTCGCCAAGGTTTATTGGCTATTCAAAACATACCTGAAATATTTGAGTACTCCTTCAAAGTCGTGCGTGAGTAGATCTTTCCGTGAACGCGAGAGTAAAGCCAGAGCCACTTGGAATAACGTGTCGATGCCTTGCAGTAGAAAAACGTCGAGTATGTGGTACACCTGAGAAATTAGGACAAATTATCAAAAATAAAAACCCTTCGCCTTTTTAGTCTAGTGACAGCATTTTTACACTGTAGACCAGGACGTATGGGTGGATTCGATTCCAATGGTTGCAAATGCTGGGTTAGATTAGAAAAACTATACAACTTGCCCAGGATTAAATGATATCAAGCAGTCGGCCGGCCGTAAAAGTTAAGCCAGAATTATTCTACAAAATGCGTAAGAAACTTGTTGCCTCACTCCATATAGAAGTGTGTTATGAGCTAGAAAAAAAGATCATTTTCTTTCTTCTCCTTGCGTAAAATCTACGCTAATATTATGAAGAGAAAAGATTTCTATTTTTGTATGTTTGTAACGAATAAACACAAAACTACTAGACCAATTTTAAAAAATCTATATACTCCTCATCCCGGGAAAATATAAAGCGGGACTTTTATCCCAGAAAACCTTTATCACGCGGGCGGAGCTGCGAGCAAGTCTAGTGTAGTATAAAGTGTGTTTACCAGTGGCAGTGGGAACCTCGCTGTGAACACAGTGAGGAACCACTGCGAGGCGAACATGTGCGGCTCCACGCCGAGCTCCTGGAAATGCGCGCGCAGGTCCGTCAGCTGTTCCTGGAATTTTTTTTTATTGCATTGAATGACGAGACGAGCATGCCGTTCGCCTGATGATAAGCGATACGACCACCCATAAACAGTAGCAACACCATCCAGCACCTTGACTGACAAAGTACTGTGCGGCATTCCACTGCGCTCGTCATCCTGAGACATAAGATGTTAAGTCTCATTATGTCCAGTAGTTATACTGGCTACAATGTCCTTCAAAACGAAACACAACAGTGCATGCACACTGTTGCTTGGCGGTAGAAATAGACGTTTGTGGTGGTACCCACCCAGACAGCCTCTTACATAATGAGAGACCTACCACCAATTCAAATGTATACCATTTAAGACTATTGACCTCATCCAGTAATTCTTGATTTAATCCAGCAGATTAGTTAACATCGTGTACAGCACGCTAAAAGATAAACTGTGAGTTGTGCAACAAATAATCGTATAATGAACGACCGTCATTTATAAGTCAGCTCGGATTTTTTTTGGGAAACGTTCACTTTTTACCATTATTTTTATTAAGTGGATTTGGTTATGAAGTAAATTGCATCCATTCTTACCTCCATCAACCTATCGAGCTGATGCAACCTCATGTAGAGTGCTTCAAATCCGTCTTTGTATAACTCTCGTAGCCCATACCCATACATAAGGCGTACGAGCAAACAGAAAGCTTGTTCTTCTGGCATCTGAAAGTAACGGAAAATTATTATTGCTTTAATTTTTTTACATTATGTTTTAATATGGTAGTCTCCTATGTTTGATTTTGTAAATTATTTTATATATAACAGACAATAATACGAATAAGATATTTTTTTGTGTAATCAGCATCAAAATTGGTTGAAAAATAAAGCAGTTATTCATATTTGAAATATTGTTGCGAGCAAAAGTGGGGACGTGGAGGGGATATCGCGCTATCTCTTTCGCACGCACGCAGCGTTATGGCCGGCGACTCTCGGTGACGTCACAGTGTAATATTACTGTTATTTGACAATTAACCCTTCCACCAAATTGCAAAGCTTTTTATAACTTACTAATTATTGTCCCAATTTTGAAAATTATTTTTTCATTACATTTTGGATGGCACACATTTTTGATAAATGTATTAAAAATAAGTATTCAACTACCCTATTTCAGGTGGTAACAAGTCCCGTCCAAGCCCAGCCTCGCGGGAGGTTGTCGGTGTGGTGGTGTGGTGGTGTAGTGGTGTTCAACTCACGTGCAACAGTAGCGTGGCGGCGAGGAAGCTGAGCCCCTGGCAGTAGCCGACCTCGTGGTCGTACACGGCGTACGCGCGCGCCATGCGCAGCAGCGAGTCCTGCCCGAGCCCGCCCGCCTCGCGGAAGAAGTCGTGTGCGGGGAACGTGCGCGCTATGTCGCGCTGGATCACCGACTCGAACGGACAGTCCTGGAACAATCAATTATATTATGTAATTATAATTATTTTCGACTGCCTCGGTGGCGTAGTTGTATTACGGTATGACTGCAATGCTGAGGTCTTGGGTTCGATTCCCGGGTCGGGCAGTGATATTGGGTTTAAAATTCAGTATTAGGCCGGAGTCTGGAATTCGTGCCCGATATGGCGATAGGCTCGCCCCCCATCACATCATGGGACGGAATATGCACGGCGAAAAGTGGGTGGACTAGTTGCGCCTCTGCCTACCCCTTCGGGGATAGAAGGCGTGTGTGTATGTGTGTATAATTATTTTTTTCATATTGTACAAAATTCGTGGTCACTTGCAGCGAAGATTAAAATAACTACATCGAAGGATGTGTACGATGTTCACAGATGGCGAATGTGCTGCACGCACGCCCGCACGTGTGCTATTGCTGTAACTGTTCGAACGCTTTTCTGCTCGCACTGTACGCGCATTCAATTTGCACCTTAAACACTTTAGTACAAGGTTATTTTTGATTATGTCCTACCGTAACACTAGAGAACTCACACGCAGTGCGTTTATATCACGCATTCGGTCTGCGTACAGATCCGACTCCTGTATACCTCACGTTAATTTGGCGCTATGAGATAAATGATCTATCAGGGTAATGATCCGAAACTCATAGGATTCACATGTACTGACCTTGCTAATAAGAGTCCTGTAAGTCTCCATCAATTTGTCGTTCTGGTCGACGCCCGCCAGCCTGAGCCACACCTCCCCGCGGAGTGCTTCTGGCACGCCCACGCGCACCAAATGGTTCAATGCACGAGGTCTCGGCCCCGTCCAACTGGAAAATATATACACAGATATAGCTTAAGGTCAGTGTGTTTAAATTTTAAGATATTTTTTGATTTGTTATGAGTATATCTGACCGGTGTATTGGAATTATGGAGCAGACTCGTCCAAAGCAAAAGGTCAAGTAAACTGATCAACTTTTCAAAGATACTGACCTCCTAAGAACTTGTGCCCAGTTTACAAGCACATCTTCTCCACAATCCTTCGACACCTCACCAGTACCACTCAGAAGGGGTTCGTCGCCATCTGAAAAATACCTCTCAATAAGATTCTGCCGCTTTAAAGTATTTTTTCCCGGTTATAATATAACGAATAGTACTAGTAGTATTACATCATCTTTTGCCTACAAATTAGTCTGGACAAACAGACAAAATAAGCTAATTTAGATATTTAACATATGAACAACTAGGCCCGTAGCAAAGGTGCTTTACTACAAGCGTTAACGCCAATAGAATAGAAAAAATGAATTAGAATGACATACCTTATCGACCAGTCTAGCGTAAGGATATTTATTTATTTAACACTTCATTGTACATCAAACTAAGGTAAATGTATAAACATAAAATAAAACTAAGATGATAAAAACACAAGTACAATTGGCGGTCTTATCGCATTCCGCAATTTCTTACAGACAACCTTTGGATGGATTGGAGATGATAAGAAATTTAATAGATACGTCATTCTCATACATTTGTTTATATTCTATTGGTGTTAACGCTTATTGAAAAGCATCTTGGCTACAGGCGCTGTATGCGTTTATGAAAGACCCTTAATTATATCGAAATCGCAAACACTTTATGTATCTATAATTTTAATAGCCAAATCTGACCAGAATCAGGCTCGGATGGCGATGGCGGCGCGGGCGCAGTGGAGAGCGGCGACGGCAGCAGGCTCGACAGCGACAGCGGCAGGTTCAGCCGCGACTTGTCCAGCTCGCCCTCCGTCTCTACACTCGCCACTTCATACTGCAGCTGTCCGCCCGCATCTACTGACTAGAATAGAAAAAAGGTTTAGTATAAAAGTAGTAGGTGTATGTTCAGTCAGCAGCATAAATATCTGTGCAAAATCAAAACTTCAAATTACCTACACACTTTTGTGTTCTTACCAACCTGTTTTTTCTCTTCACAAAAATAAAATAAAAGGTATTCACTTTACTTCAAACGAAGAAAAAAATGTTTCAGTTTAACTTAACGCATATATGGGCGATTTGAAATTTTGATTTTGTACAGTTACTTATGCTGCTGACTGTATATAATAACTGAGTAAGGTAAATGATATTGAAGTCCGAATATAATATATACTGGATGAAGACCAGCTGCTTTTTGAACGTGACGAGACACAACACCAAGACCAAACAACACGGTTCCTCGTTACTTGTATGGTGGCTACTCCCACTAAACCATACTTCAATCCAGCATTGTAAACTTGTATTTTTTTACCATCAATCTCGTGGTTTTGTCGTCTAACGGAAACGAAGTTTAATACTAAGTTTCTTACCTCTTTCAGGTTGATATAAAACTGCTGAACGAGTGGTCGCTTGGAATAATACCAGAAGCGTTCTGTGGGCGGATACACTTTCACTGGCGTCTCAACCACCAACCTGCAACAATCTTTATTTTCACTCAATGTACTAATATAACGTATCGGACTTGAAGTTTACTTGATGAAACATCTTGATGTAATTTTATTCTAAATGTTTATGCATTATTACATTGATTTGCATCGGACATAGTATTTTAGTATTGTTGTTAACATATTTTGTTTATAGTGTTATATATATCTTTTTTTTTCTGTAATTTATTTTTAAATTAGTTGCGTATTTGGTTTATATTCATATATGGAGGCTTGTTATTAGCTTTATTTTATTATGGTTGATATTGTATATTTACTTTGTTTATTAGTCTGTAAGCCTTCTTAAAATAAATAAATAATCTTGGTATTGTATTCCAAAAAAAGTGAACTAAAGCTGTTTGGTTGGTGTCAGTATGCCCTTTTATCTGATTATTAATATTTCCTCGATGACTTTCTTTAAAACCGTTAGCAGGTGGAGAGTAATCTCACACAAGATCCAAGTTTATGGGCGGGTTGAAGTTAGTCGCTTTACCCGCTCTCCACGCCGTGACGTCTCTCGTGACTAACTTCAAGCCAAGTATAGACAACCTATATGTAGATGCAGCGTGCGTGTAACTACCGTCCACGTGGCTCGTGAGTAACTTCAGGCTGGGTATACATGTTGGTGTTTGTGGTACCTGAGCGGGTCGGGTATGCCGCGTATGACGAGGTCGAGCGCGAGCGACATGTAGTTGGGCGCGCCGTCGCCCGAGGCCACGTTGAAGGCGGCCAGCGCGGACTCGCCCGCGTTCCACAGCGCACACACCGAGCAACACGACCCGCCCGACGAACCGCTCACCTGCAACACACAACAATATACTCGAAATTCTTACACACACACACACTCACGACTTTTATCTCCGAAGGGGTAGACAGGGGCGATACTAGTGCACCCACTTTTCGCTGTGCGTATTCCGTCCCATGATGTGATACGGCGAGCCTACCGCCATATCCGACACAAATTCCAGACTCCGTGCTGATACTGAATCATCATCATCATCATCAGCCCGTTGCAGTCCACTGCTGGACTAAGGCCTCTCCCAAGATACGCCACAGAGCCCGGACTGCTGCTTTATGCATCCAGATACTGAATAGAGATACCCAATATCACTTCGCCCGACCCGGGGATCGAACCCCAGACCTCAGAATTGTAGTCTACCGTAATACAACTACGCCACCGAGGCAGTCTAAATTATTAATAATATCATAAATGAGATTTTTTTTAAAATAAATAGATACTATTTTATTGTCAAATATTTCCTTCCCGCAATAGTGGATAGAAGCTTTATAAATAGACAGCAAACATGGATGGTGAAAGAAGACACAAAACGCAATATTTTCATTATGTAAAATCCATAATATTTTCTTAGAGCACTTACCATTTCAAGTAGTCTCATGTCGGAATGCTTGACACTTCTTCCGGGAGCAAGGAGGATGCCGAAACAACGTTCGATATACAGGCCACCAGTGTACCCGTTCTAAAAACGAACATAAAACTTTTAAATTATAATTGGAGATTCATTATTATATTATGATGAAGAGTCATTTATCGAATTCAAATAATCATTGAATATAACGAAAATTGTATGATTTGTTAATTTGATAAGCGCAACCAAAGTATACGGACTGAAGTTAGTCGCTTTATTCGTCGTCTACACCATCTCTAACTATGAATATCTATGGGCGACTTTGATCACTTACTATTAGGCGATCCACATACGATTTGCTATCGTAGTTTTTTTTAAATATAGAATCCTTTCTATATTTAAAAAAACTACGATACTATTCGTGACCAACTTCAGGGCTGTAAAGTTAAATCGCCCGTAGGCCGCAGCGTACCTGTGCGTCGTCGAGTTCAGCCTGCACATTGTTGGTGACTTGCTGTACGTTGATGGTGACTTGTTTGTCGATGCCGCCGCGCAGCTTGAAACCGAGGCGCTCCTTCGGCACGTGGCTGAATGTGCCCTGCAGAACACATTACAATTTACAATACAGTATATATGAAGTGTACAGTCAGCAGCATAAGTAGCTTAACATATTCAAAATTTCAAATTGCCTACATACTTTTGTGTTCTTACCAACCTTGTTTTTCTCTTCACAAAAATAAAATAAAAGGTATTTACTTTACTTAAAACGAAGAAAAAAATATTTCAGTTTAACTTAACGCGTATAGAGGCGATTTGAAATTTTGATTTTGTATATATATTTATGCTGTTGACTGTATATAAATAAATGTAACATTTCTGCGAGTTTCTTTCATGTCCATAATACACAAATTTGATGTAAGTACTTATTGGTCATGATCCGTGAATGCTCAAAGATTTGTCAAGCTTACGCAAAATTTCTGTGATCACAGTCGTTATAGTTGTGATAAACTAAGCTGGCCGGTATGACAATTCAATTTATTCGCGATGAGATAACTTTGTGAGAACGTCTAAATTTTTTTTTAAAGTCAACTACATAATTACAAATACTTATCATGCTCTCCATACGTTATAACAAAGAGTATCATATTTATGTCAAATATTTGAATACATATTGTAAAAATAATATACTGAATTAAAGAAGATTATAATCTTGACTCTTATATCAAAGCGACGCCTTTTACAATGTTGTATACTGCAGTTTATGAGCATAGTGTTGGGAAAGTTTTAAATCGCTTGGCAACCAAACGTAACGGATTACTGAAAATAACCTAAACTTTGGATGTAAATAAAAACACTGCTGTCAATTTAAAAAATACATTTAAAGTACATTTTAAAATATTACACATTTCATTCTCGAGGAAAGCAAACTAAAATCTCCGAAGTAAAAAAATTTAACCGCAGCATTATATTTATTATTTTATTTGCAGTACACACTCGTAACAATTTCTTTGTACTGACTAATAAACAATTTAAAAGTTATGAAAAGATAATCGTGAAATTTTATCGGAAAATTAAAATAAACGACTAACAATAACTAAATACTGTAATAAAAAAGCTCCTGATTGTAATATGTAAAATTTAATTATGATCTAACTCTTTTACATACGATAATATACTCCTTGAATAAAAATCGGTTATTTGGAGCAACCGATTTTTTATTATCTTCCCTGCACATAGTATTCCGTGAACTGTCAATAAATTGTCATATCGGCCAGCTTAGTTCGTCCAAACTATAGTGGCAACATATTGCCCTTTTATTTACCCACCTTAGAGGACTACATTGCAGTACAATGAATGTAAAATTAAAGTATCCGCTTGAGTTAGAACTGACCTTGGCATCCGACTCCTTGATGTCGACGGTGCACTCGAGCACGTGCATGAGCTGCATGGGCGGCGCGGTGCCGGCGGCGGGCCCGGCGCCCTCCAGCAGCGAGCCCGTCATGGACGGCGCCGCGCTCAGCTCGCCCACTATCGACGACGCCATCGAACGGGGCACGCGCTCGAACGCCTTCGCGAAGCAACCTGGCGACGATAAAGTATCATGTGACGTGTGCCCGATGGTTATTATCTCCCCAGAGGATATGTCAACGAAAATCCTTTCTTTAATTTTCTTAGTTAGTTTCTAACTCATTTGGAGGTGATAATGGTATGGAATCACGACTGATAATTATAATTGCTGAGAGATTATCACATAATGTTTAGACACAGACAAGATACCAAAACTCGCATAGAATTATTGCTTACGAGTCAGTCTAATGGAGACATTTAGGTGAGGCAATTAACGCCATAAATAGTGAGCAAATTTCAATGAAACCTTATCTTAATTATTCAAAATCGGAATTGAATCATACAGCTCTATGTGATTCAGATCCGGTGCATGTTTTAAGTGGTAATTTATATTTATTACCTCTTTGTTCTAGAGGCAGCGTACTATGTTTGTTGCTGGCTGGTAGGCCCTGGCGTTAATTTCCAGGCTGGACGACACTAAGGATTTTTCACCACGATTTATGTATGTTTGGATCTATCTGGCAGACATCTGTTTGCCACTGTAAGTACTTTTACCCTCTGATTGCATAAACTAAGCTAAATCATATCTATACTATTATATAAAGCTGAAGAGTTTGTTTGTTTGTTTGAACGCGCTAATCTCAGGAACTACTGGACCGATTTTGAAAATTCTTTCACTAATAGGAAGCTACATTACTCCTGTGTGCTATAGGCTACTTTTTATCCCTGAAAAACTTTTCCACGCGGGTGGAGCCACGCGCAATCTTCAATATACGTAAAACGTGTGTTGCGCCATCCCCACCGTGTGGGATGAGGAGATATTATATGCATAAATATTATATTGTCAGATTATATTCCACATAGTTGGTAGTACATACATACATACATAGTATCACGCCTCTATCCCATAGGGGTAGGCAGAGACCATGGATTGCCATTTTGTTCGATTCTGGCACACCACTTTCGCTTCCTCTACCTTCATCAATCTTTTCATGCATTCCCGCCGGTTCAGGGTACTTTTAACCTGGCCCTTACTAAGAATGTCAGATATCTGCCATTCTTAGTTGATAGTAGGTACTAGATAAAACGTGATTGATACGATCTAGAGATTTGAACTAAACTCCTGGGTGATAAATGATCTACATTTAGCACAGTGTTTGTATACAGTAATAGTAAATACATCTAATAACACTTTTTATCTTGGCTTTTAAGATATCAAAAACATATGCGCATTTACATCATGACGTCATATTCATCTACCTAAAAACACACATTGCCAGCGAGGTTTCCACAACTAAAAACCTAGTTTAGACCTAATTCAACTCAATACCAGCCCTGATTCTGGATTTATGCACAATATGACGATAGGCTCGCCCCTATCACATTATGAAACGGAATGTACAGTCAGAAGCATAAGTAGATGAACAAATTCAAAATTTCAAATTGCCTACATACCTTTGTGGTCTTACTAATCTTTTTTTTCTCTTCACAAAAATAAAATAAAAGGTATTTACTTTACTTCAAATGAAGAGAAAATATTTCCGTTTAACTTAAAGCGTATATAGGCAATTTGAAATTTTGATTTTGTACAGATATTTATGCTGCTGACTGTACATGGCGAAAAATAAATACACGAGTCGCGCCTCTGCCTACCCCTGGGATTAAGGGCGTGGGTGTGTGTGTCAATAAAACAAGTTTCAAACCATTGTTATGGTGTCCCAAACTAACTCCACCACCACCACATCAGCCCTGTATTAGATACTGCCCACTGCTGAGCACGGGCTTCCTCTAACTACTGAGAGGGCTTAGGCCTTAGTCCACCACGCTGGCCTAGTGCGGGTTGGCAGACTTCACATACCTTCGAAATTCCTATAGAGAACTTCTCAGATATGCAGGTTTTCTCACGATGTTTTCCTTCACCGTTAAAGCGAGCGATTATTCACAAAGAATACACACATAACATTTTTAGAAAAGTTAGAGGTGTGTGCCCTTGGGTTTTGAACCTGCGGACATTCGTCTCGGCAGTCCGTTCCACTCCCAACTAGGCTATCGCCGCTATCTCAAACATACCCATGTGGTTAGAATACTGATTTGACAATGACCGCGGAACACTGGCATATTAAATTATAAGCCAGGGTGATAATAAACATAATTAATTGGTATTGCGGCTAACAGTGGGCGGCAACGTGGTGTTACATTAATTGGAACATGATAATATCATTCGTGTCCCACTTTTGTCTATAATTGTGGCCTACATTCAAAAATGAAAACCTACACTTCCATCGGGGTAAATACCGCGATTGAATTAATAATAAATTTAATATAAACATTATATAGCACAGTTTATTTAGAATAGGAAAAACAGTAGAAAACAGGAAAAATAGTGTCCGAATGTTAAATAATGTTTTTCGATTACTTACTCCAATTATATCGCTAGGTACGTTATTCTCAGTAATAATCCACAGAATTCACAGATCACTAACAAAACCAAATTTCACGTTTCCCGATCGACTGTTTTTTAAACCTCTCAACTAAATTCACAATATACTTTATAAAACCGTTTTGTAAAACACAAAAACACTTCACTTTGTTCACAAACAATTCTATATCGAATGACGAGAGATCCCAGCTGAAACAGATGTGCTAATGAGAAAAACACATTGCAATAGAATCATATTGATAAGACACGAATTGGAGTACTATTCTTGTTTGTAAATTACGATGTAGTAACGATAGCAAATTGATATCGCTTCATAGTAATAATTGGATATTATTTAGCGAAAGAATATAAAACTAAGGTGGACATGTTATTATTTCACTATTATACTTGATAAAAAAAACATTACTTTGAGTTCGAAACAAAAGAAATTAATATAAAACAAGGTCAATCACAAAAAAAAACTTTTTTCTACCAAAACACAATACCCTTCTTTTTTTAAAATAACTTCACAGAATAAACGGCTGTTTTCATCACAAGAGGTAATCGAACAATAAATCACAAATAACATTGAATACGGCCACGCTGAACAATATCCCCGGTATCACAATACGATACCGATGAGTGTGCCGAGCGTTGTCAACGGACCTATTGTAAAGTTACTGATGATACTCGGAACATTTCGACAATTTATAAATAAATATTAATGACATAAATGTAATGTCGGAACATTTCGACAATTTGTAAATAAATATTAATGACATAAATAATATTATTTGTGGATTTAATGTGTTTTTTTTTAAATAATTATGAAATTTGTGTGTCAATTTAGTCATAATCATTTAGTCAAAATAAATAAGGAATACGTTGAAAATTATTCCTCCGAAACGATGTTATAAAACTATGCTATTTAATTAGCTAGATATCAGTTAGAACTAACGTTAACATTGAATAGTATAATATCTATATTAATATTATAAAGAGGAAATGTTTGTGAGTTTGTTTGTAGGTTTGTAGGCGGTAGGGGCTAATCTCTGGAATTACTTAACCAATTCTGAAAATTATTACAGTAATAGGAAGCTACGTTACTCCTGAGTGTTACATGCTACTTTTTATCCCGGGAAAATCAAAAGTGGACTTTTATTCCGGAACTTTTTTTTTTTTATTGCATTGAATGACGAGACGAGCATGCCGTTCGCCTGATGGTAAGCGATACGACCACCCATAAACAGTAGCAACACCATCCAGCACCTTGACTTACAAAGCACTGAATGGCACTCCACTGCACTCGTCATCCCGAGACATAAGATGTTAAGTCTCATTATGTCCGGTAGTTATACTGGCTACAATGTCCTTCAAACCGAAACACAACAGTGCATGCACACTGTTGCTTGGCGGTAGAAATAGACATTGCGGTGGTACCCACCCAGGCGGCCTCTTACATAATGAGAGACCTACCACCAGTACTAATTTCACGCGGGGCGGATCCGCGGCCAAAAGCTATTGTCTATAATATTATGTAAGTTTGAAAATAGCACTGAGTGCTAAGACGCCTATAAGAATCGATACAACAAGTATCATATAATATTTTATTCCAACAGATAACACTACTCAAAAACAGACAATATAATTATTTATGTTGCCAAACGCTAACTCCTCCGTTTATTTAACAATCATAATACTTAACAGTTGAAAGTTCAAACACATTGTCAATTTACGAGTCAATTTAGAGTCGTCATAGATATCAACATGTGTTACTAGACGAAGGTCATTCATGATTGCGATTGATAATACTTGCACTGAAACCCATGGCACAACCATGGGTTATTGGGTAGTTTGTCAGAAGGAATATACGTTAGGAATGAATGACCAACTCGATCACTGAGGTCGATATTTCGAACTGTAATCTATTCTATACATATAAATAAAATTGGAGTATCTGTTTGTAATATTGAAATAACCGTTTTTTACTACATGTATATGAATATATATACGGTACATACACCAAAATATTTTTTTTTACAATATTTGTCTGTCTGAATGTCTGTTTGTTCCGGCTAATCTCTGAAATGGCTGGACCGATTTTGACGGGACTTTTATTGGCGGGTAGCTGATGTAAGAAAGAGTAACTTAGGCTACATTTATTTTAGTTTCCATAAAAAGCGGGACTTTTATCCCGGAAGAACCCTTTAACGCGGGCGGAGCCGCGGGCAACAGCTATCGAAAAATAAAATGAGTGGTTGGATGGGAAGTACCAAACGAACGAATCCATTTGCAATGTAAATATTTTGTATATGGAGTTAGTTAACTCTTCGAACAATATCTAGTTCTTATATAACAAAAAATCACATTTTAAATATCACAATAACCCCCCAATTACACATATGCACGTCATCATAGAATGTGCTTCGTGGTCAGGTCTTCGTCTATAGGAAGATGGTGGTCGATTATTACCCATCTGCTCGTAAAGCTGCTTGCTATGTAGCAACACAGCATTTTTCAATTCAGACATAGAATTATCACAACCGTAGTATTTCGCCACTCAGTTCAAATCCCATAAATAGGCTATCATAGGCCCTATATGACCTCCATCAGAACGAGCCTATCGCCATACACTGGCCAATAAAAAAAAAAGTGTGTGTGTACTTATGTTCACGCGTTAGAAGCTATACTTCTTTGGCGTAACAAGATAAAAATCTTTTTAAATAACGCGCCAAAAGAAGTATAACTTCAATATCTTTCGCCTTATTCTACATTCAAAATTCAAAACTAAAATGTTAACTATAGCTAACTTCAGGGTGTCGGTTTTTCGTGACGGTGTGCGCGCGCATCGTAAAAATTTATTGGGAGTTTTGGCGGGAACTTGGAAGTGTCATGAGGTACTCTTGTTTTAATTCATTATTTTGGTGATATTTAGTGTCATATTGCATAATTATGGTGGTATATTATCCAATATAGTTCTATTAAAGAGTTCAAATGAAGTGAATTGAAATAATTGTGCTAATCAAGTGTTTTTTTTTGTTGCCGCCAAAATTCCACGATAAAGTCTTGGTAAGGTAGCCACTGCTTTACTTCGACATACTACAGATAATAAAATAGAAAAACCAAATTTGACATTGGCAAAATGTGAACACAAATGTCATTATAAATAAAAAAATAAAAAATTTACTGTTATCATTTTTCCCTAACGCGCCAAAAGAAGTATAACTTCAAAATGAACTCACTCGACACCTGCGTGACAGCCTCAGCGATATGACAGCGGAACACGTGACACCTGTACACGGCGGACTCCTTGGTCTCTCCGTGCGACCACGTGAACGCGAAGCACGACGCCACGGGCGAGCCCGCCGCACCGCGAGCGTAGAACGAGATGCGGTTCACGGCGTACCGGGTCATCACGCTGTTAGAGTCGGCTTGATACAGCCTGAAAGATAATATGCCATACCAGCCCTGCATTATACAGGGTTATTTTGACATTGCGTTAATAAATGAAATCACATACTGGTCTTTGCCTCTGTTAACATTATGCCAAAAATCATCCGTAAAAATCACCAAAAATCACAATTTTACTTTCCTGATTTTTTTATAATTTTGTAGTTTAGTGCGAATATGGCGTGTACGTGAGTGTTTTTTCTGACTGAAAGTGTAATGTTGCCGCTACGAGAAATCCTCTTAGAGTGGTAATAGTAGTGGCATTAGGTCGTGTAAACTTAAAGTTACTTTTTATTGATATTTATTTTGTTCGAAACTTACACTTTTTTATTTTACATTTATGGTTAAAATAACTTAATGTAAAGTGTTATTTTCAAGTTAATATGTATGTGGTTTCATTTAGTAACGCAATGTCAAAGTGACCCTGTATACTGCCCACTGCTGAGCACAGGCCTCCTCTACAACTAAGAGGGTGAAAGATAATAATTCGAGATAATCGATATCGATCGTGATTTTAAATCGATTCGAATAGCTTTGTGAAACGATGGTGACACTACTTGCTTGTCGTGTCTGTGTTAACTTGTACAGTCAGCCACATAATTATCTGAACAAATACAAAATTTCAAATCGCCTATACGCGTTAGGTTCATATAGGAACATATTTTTTTCTTTGTGTGAAGTAAAGTTAATCCCCTTTATTTTATTTTTATGAAGAGAAAACGAAAATTGGTAAGAACATAAAAATGTATAGCCGATTTGAAGTTTTTAATTAGTTCAGCTACTTATGTGGCTGACTGTATCTATATCTATATTTTTTAAATTAATTTGCCGATTCAAGTTACGATCCTTATTTGTGGAATATATACAAACCAGGATGGAAGGAGGTAGATTATCTGATTATAACTGTTTGCTATCACACTAGATATGCCTATGAAGGAATGCCAATAGTGAAGAAAAACATACCTATCATTTTAATATTCTCCAAATATCTAGACAGGCGAAATATTTGTCCTTTACAATACAGTTAAATTAATGACATTATAATTCATGAAATTCTTAGATGCATGCATGTTACATCATCTATCTATCGATATCTAGCAATATACTCACACAACTAGCCCCTGAGAGCATACAGGTATCGATATCGACACTGCGATCCCATCCCTACTCTCGGGCATAGAGCTGAGCTCCTTCATGATGCGCTGTATGTCGCTCTCCGACTTTGGATCAGATATGTTTTGGGCGCCGAGGTAGCTGACGCCGCTGAACACTGTGCATTCTTGGTCCACGTCCGATACTGGGAAATAATCAAAACGATTTAGTTTCTTTTCCAGACCCAAACTAGAATATTTTGCTGTTGAAAATTGTTTGCTGCCTATATCTATCATTTTATTTTAAATAATGTTAAGCCCTTATTACAAAATTAAATTCAATATAAATTTATACGTATTTATAGGAGATTTTTTACGACTTTTTATTAAAAACACCTACGTGTCCGGGATTCAGTTCAAAGTACACTTAATATTGTTATGGCATAGTTAATAAACTTGATGAGGTGATTTTTTTTATAGCTTTATTATACACCAAAAACACTCTACTTAAGTTTAAAAAGAATGAAAGCAGAGAGGAGCTACAATCGGCGGTGTCATCGCTCGAGGCAATCTCTTGAAATCAACCATTGGATGGAATAAGAAAAATATCTGAAAAGGCAGTCTAGGCCGTACTTATTGAAAGTATAGTTTATTGACAGATTTTATCGGTGTTATGGATGAAAGCGTGATTTTATTATATCATTACTAGCTTTTGGGCGCGGCTCCGCCCGCGTGGAAAAGTTTTTCCGGGATAAAAAGTAGCCTATAGCACTCAGGAGTAATGTAGCTTTCTATTAGTGAAAGAATTTTCAAAATCTTATGATGAGATTAGCGCATTCAAACAAACTCTTCAGCTTTATAATATTAGTATAGATATATAGTATAGATTAACTAACTTTAATCTAAAAGTAACAATGAGAATCTACTAACAATTTTTACCTTCATCGTCGCTATCTATGGGCTTCATGTGGTCGTGTTTCTCTGTGGGCGAGGGCGTGGACGTGCCCACCGACGAGGGCTCCTCCATCATCTCGTAGAACTTCGAGCCGCCCACCAAGCGGCACGAATCCTGGAAACCAACGAAAATAAGAAAAATCAGCTCAATGTGGACTTTAGTACATAAGTTTACTTGTATCTTGGTTCTGGTAAATAAAAAATAGCTTTTGTAGGGCTCTATTTATATGCTGAATAATTATATTTTTTCTAAAAGGTTTTGTCAGGAAGAAAATTCATTGCTGTGTGTGCTCAGAATTAATAAATTATTATCATAAAAACTTGGACTTGGAAATAGTAATATCATGAAATAATTAAGCTTTTCTAACAGAAGTGAAGCATGAGATCAATAAAGCCATTTGTGACAACATTTATAACTATAACTAGAATTGAGACCTAGGTTCGTTTGTTTTATACATCTCAGTCTACACTCTAACGTCATATGATGCTGGTGCACTGCTCTACCATAAATTGTTTGCTATCTGACGACGGCACTAAGCATGTTGGTACTTTTATCAATGCCATAGAGATTAAGGTATACCTAGCAATATATTAGGGCCAGTGTAAATACTGGGCATTACGAGTCCTAACATTTAGCCTCAGGACGACAACCGCGGTTTAGTGCCATGCAAACTTGTGCAAAATATACTCCTCGGTTTTCGCCTGGTCATGACTTGTCGCGCTTATCATAAGCGTGCAACATGTCGTCATTCAGTTCAGCTGACAATATGACTCACACTAAAATCTATTATAGAAATTAAAACATGAAATATTACCTAACACCTACAGAACTAAAAGAAGCCTTTCATATCCAGTGACCTAAAAGAAAACCACCCCATTACGGTTACGGAAAATAGAAATGTAGGCTAATGTTTGCAAAACATTGCAAGCGCTATCCAAAGTTCAGGTGGGAAAATGTCGAATCACTTAGCTATGTATATAAACAAAATGTCAATATCATGATATTACACAATGCATAATACACTCAATGACTGAACAGCTGGGGTTTAATTTTCCTTTTCCTTGTTATATTCTAGGTAACATTATCAAGTTTATTTTTAAATATTTATTTTGTAACTAAGCATCAAAATTTGATCGATCCAACATTTTTAAGATGTCGCTCTAGGAACTTAAAACAATATAACAGCATCGTACTATAGCTAGTGTTTTAATGCTAATTTGTCCGAGTTCCAGCACTAAATATATATGTTTTTAATCATTTTCGATCCAATTACGTCATAAGACGGACTTAAAATAACAAACCATTAACCATTGGAGTCGTTAAATGACGGTTACGGCATTTATCGTAATGCGCTGGGAATTTCCCTTGCAAGTGAAGAGTTAAAAGTAAAAATTAATAAAAAGCACTTAATCATCTTTTTTAGTTTTCGAATGATAGCAATTTCGAATGATAAATAATTTCAAATCTCGTTTTAACGATAGCAACCTAACTGCTACAATAGTTTACTTAAAATGGAACAGAGTGAACGGACGAAAGACACCAATAAACCAGGATACGCACCGCTGCTTTTGAAGACATGATTGTATTCGCTGTAAATTATCGCCTGCTTTAGCAATGGGGTAAGTATTGTTAAGAAACTCGCATACTGATTATAAAAGATTTGTGAATTCTAGACGCTTTAGGCATTACCGGCGTTAGGCGTTAATTACCATTCCATTATTAAGAATCCAGGAATCCCTGTGAACAAGGCCTAACCTTCCGATTATTAGGAATCCGTCCCCAACAATGAAACAATTTCCTACAGGATAGATATTTTTATAACGCTCGTTGGTCGATTTTCAACCTTGGCCGTTTAGACATACCATACGTTTTAATTGCCTCCTAAATTCGGCTATTTCCCATTTAATTCTGGTTGGCTATATCGCAAACGCAAAATTGTGTTGGTACGAGAGATCGTTAAGAGGATTCAATTTTAACATCCTGCATTTACATTAATCTTCATAAGGCTAGCTTTTGCCCGCGGCTCCGCCCGCGTGAAGATTTTTCCGGGATAAAAGTCCCGCTTTTTATTTTCCCGGAATAAAAAGTAGCCTAAATTAATCCAGGATATGATCTACCCGTGTGCCAAATTTCATCGAAATCCGTTCAGTAATTTTGGGA
The DNA here is from genome assembly GCA_947568825.1 of Sphinx pinastri. Taxonomy (NCBI): domain Eukaryota; kingdom Metazoa; phylum Arthropoda; class Insecta; order Lepidoptera; family Sphingidae; genus Sphinx; species Sphinx pinastri. The sequence goes on from OX387615.1 coordinate 4,733,315, forward strand.
GATGTGCAGTAACAAACAAACAGAAAAACAGACAGAAAAGAATTACAAAAATCGCTGATTTGTATTCCATTACTCTTCAGTTTTCCTTAGTCACCCCTTTTCTTTTACGTCACATTTCTTTAAATGTACAGACACACCGGTTATACTGCTTTATTATAATATGTGTAGATATGTAAATATGAAATTTGGCGCACTGACAGAACATATCCTGTATTAAAATATATGCTTCTCATCCCGGAAAAATACAAATAATGACTTTGACACCGGAAGATACATATCTCTTTATTGCCTTATTAGTTATAACGCACAGGTCGATCTCCGAACAAAACCAATATTTATATATTTTTGGTTTGATCATAGATTCAAGTAAATAAATACACTTGGCGTGGAATCTTCGATCGCACCAGAGTTGTATTGTGTGGGTTAGTTATTGTAATTCAATATTTTGCAATTAATTACAATGTAGGTTACAATAAGTTATCTACCAGGTTACACTGTGCAATGATGAAACATTAGAAAAATCATAAGAATATGTACACTATAAAAATATCACAATATTTCCGAAGTAAAAAATATTATTAAAGCATAGTAAACTTTATAATATATGTGTACTGTGATTAAAGTGTCAATGACTGATAGGGATTAACAGTTCGCGGGCTGGGTTGTGACATCACACTCACGCCTTTTGTCTCCGAAGGGACAGGCATACGTGCAGCTAGACCACGCAGACTTAGCTGTTTGTGGTAAGTACCATATGATAAGGGGACATATTGCAATATAGAACACAAATTCCAATTGCAAGCAACTTAGTGTTTTCTGCGCGGAAATCTTTTTTTTTATGGCATTGAATGACGAGACGAGCATGCCGTTCGCCTGATGGTAAGCGATACGACCGCCCATAAACAGTAGTAACACCATAAGGCACCTTGAGTTACAAAGTACTGTGTGGCATTCCACTGCGCTCGTCATCCTGAGACATAAGATGTTACGTCTCATTATGTCCAGTAGTTACACTGGCTACAATGTCCTTCAAACCGAAACACAACAGTGCATGCACACTGCTGCTTGCCGGTAGAAATAGACATTGCGGTGGTACCCACTCAGACGGACTCTTACATATGAGAGGCCTACCACCAGTAAAACAAACAAACTTTGTATGAACAATTTAATTGAAACTCAGAACCACACAGTAGAAGTACGCAGCCACTAGAGTCTAGACGAATGAGGCGCCATGCCACTGGCCTAACGAGGCGAATGTGACATGCAATAATTCATATTATTATTCAAACAAGTGGTCGGTCTATTGTCAACGTCACTTCGATTTATTATGAGGGAATTGTGAGATCCGAACAAATGTCTAAATATCAAGTTTGTGAAGTTGCCGATCGCATCTCGGTAATGTATTCCAGTAAACAGCACTAAATTGATTTTTAATTTGCATAGCGATAACATTTGCCAACCTGTTGTCCGCTTTGCACTTCCTTAATCATAACGTGACCTTAGCATCTTGAAGCAAAATATTTTCAAAATATCCATTAATAGCTATAAATACATTCAACATTCCATCTAGTTTCCTTATTAGGCCGCACTAAAATAATGATTATAATTTAACAGCCTACCTTTTGCAATATCTGCGATGATCTGCCGTGCGTCATTTTTAGGCTTTTTCGTATTTTATTTGGTAAGAACGTTAATGAAACCTACGAAGCACTTAAAATTTTAATTGTTCACAGTTAATTCGACACACGTCCACTCTGTTATAGCGCTGTTGAAATATAAATGGTATACTGTGTGAATCACACGGCGACCACAGACTCGTCCCCGTCGTATAAACAGCTATGTGTTTACCGTATATATGTCAGGAAAAACTCTTTCGATAATGCGTTATATGCCTACCGCACAACGCATAACAGATTTGTGTACCTAGTTATTTGTGATCTGAAGGAAGAAGACTTCCTTCATAATAACGCATAGCTTGCATCGAAACAAAAACTTGCAAAACTCTAGTATTCAACTATTACTTGGTGAAGTCAGGATGTTCCACTCCGTCTTGCTCTTTTAATAGAGTAAACTTTTCCTAAATAGTTTCAAAACAAGTTGGAACATGAAGTATTAGTCATGTAGCTCGTCTACGAGGCGCAGGATATGATGAAGCTTGCTAACCTACTTCAATTGTTATGCGAACCATTTTTGAGTAGCAAATTATTTCGCATCAATAATAAGTCTGCAATAAAAATGATTCGCACCACTATTAAACATATAATTCCCGAAAAATACGCTTGCCAACATTGATATATAAAAAACTCATATCAAGTTAATGCTTGCCAATTAAAAAATACCCATCATTTGGGAAAAATAATAGCTACTTAGATTAATTACATAGTGAATGAAAGTAACAACCAAAGACTCTGTTAGCGGATGACGCGACCGACGATAAGAAAATTAATTTCAATCAATTTTTACATTTCGTATGCGGTATGACGCCAATCGGACACTAAACTACAATTGTAACGTCATTTAGATGACGCTATATTATGTTTTGGTCGAGCTGCTTTTACTCTAGGTATTACGTCACGTAAAAAGCACTAGCTGACGTACAGATTTTATAATGTTCGATTCCAGAGCGCACCGGACTGACCGCAACCGCATCTCAAAATAAGCAATTGGGTAAACAGTCGTAATAACGTAGAATCAATCAAAAGCTCGGAAAATTTCGTAGTACATAAAAACCATAATGAATAGTGGCTTCTCCTGCAATCATGCATGCAATGCAGCCAGCCCTGTATTATATACTGCCCACTGCTGAGCACGGGCCTCCTCTACTACTGAAAGGGGTTAAGGCCTTAGTCCACCACGCTGGCCTAGGCTTCTCCTAAAAATCTAAAATCTAGCAATCAGCCAATCCATAGCCTTACGTGGATGCAAATTGACAACTGAAATTAAAGGTTTCTTATTGATAATATGGTAAATTCTCGTTTTTCAGGACCTATTAATGCAATTATTTTGTACGGCTGTTTCATTCATAAGCCTAGAGTGTAAAAACATGATATAAGTGTCGCATGAAACGGCCCTACAGATGAGTTTTCTCAGTTGAAAACCGTGTCGCAGTCTCTTGTTAGTTGGCCTATATTCACGTCCCGTCGCCTTTTCGTACTGCTGAATGTATTTTAGGCTTTTACAGTACTTAAGGCTTAAGCTATTCAAATGGACATAAATCCTTACCAAAATATAAAATACGATGATTAAATTATACAGAATTACAATCGAGAAGACATGAAATAACACCATTAGGAAAACCGAACAACCAAAACCAAACGAAGAAGCCTCCGTATGTTGTGTAGTAATTCTACTATTATGTTTTTAGTACTTTTTTCGTGCCCAAATACCGTCTTTCTATACTAAAGATTTGGATATTTTAGTTGGCGCGGTAATTCCAAACGTATTGGATATAATCATTCAGCAAAACTTATTATTACAAGTACATTACATTTATTACAAGTGCAACGTGTGTTACATTTATTACAATGGAACGATAAGCATATATAATTTCAATTTGACACCCAAAATAGAAAAAGAGCCTTGACACCCACACAGATAGACAACAATAAGATCCTATATAGGTTTTGTTGTTTACATTATAAGGTACGGAACACTAAAAACAACAACATGACATAATATTACCCACTGATCATAATCATAATTAATATCTATTAAGTGGCGATAGCCTAGTTGGGAATGGAACGGTCTGCAGAGGCAATGTCCGGAGGTTCAAAAAACCCAAGGCACACACCTCTGACTTTTCGAAGTAACGTGTGTATTGTTTATCAATTATCGTTCACTTTAACCGTGAAGGACAACATCGTGAGGAAACCTACATACCTGAAAATTCTGTATAAGAATTTCGAGGGTGTGTGAAGTCTGCCAACCCGCACTAGGCCAGCGTGGTAGACTAAGGCCTAACCCCTCTCAGTAGTAGAGGAGGCCCGTGCTCAGCAGTGGGCAGTATATAATACAGGGCTGATTGCACTGCATTGCAAGTGATCATAATCCCGTTTATCATTATTTTATTATATACCTCTGCCTGATAGAAAAGACCATATATTACAAGCTATTACAGGTTTAACCCAAAAGTTAAATTTAATAAAAATAATGCTTTTTATAGACATTTAAAAAAAGGAAAATATATATTTTTTAACTCTCATAATACTATTTTATACAGCGTCAAAATCCTAAATAAGGCACTCATAAAGACGCCTATTCGTTTCCTTTGTGCTTACTATTTCGGACTGTTAATCGTACTTTATCATATTTTTAATTACTTAAACATATGCTAACATAATCATATCTTCAAAATGTATATACACTGTTCAATCAGTGTTAAATAGATAACACATATTTGCTAATAATTTGTATAGTTGTCTCACAGAACACAAACACTTTACTAATATTGGATTTGGTCAGAAATATCACTTCAAACTTTACTTTATGCTCTCCCCTTGGCATATATTCAAAATTGAATGTATCAAAAAACAAAAAGTATACATTTCACATCTATACTTCTATTAGTGCTGAAGAGTATGTTTGTTTGTTCGAACGCGCTAATCTCAGGAACTACTTTACCGATTTTGAAAATTCTTACACTAATAGGAAGCTACATTACTCCTGAGTGCTGTAGGCTACTTTTTATCCCGGAAAAACTTTTCCACGCGGGCGGAGCCGCGCGCAAAAGCTAGTCAAGAATAAAATGAACTTTGTAAACACAATGCAATTTTAGAATTTCTTGGGATCTCCTCATCACATGCCGACTAGGTGACAATGGGACCACCTCAGGGGTATAAACTTTCAAATAAAAAAGAATTTTAAAAACCGGTCCACAGTTGGCGGAGAAATCGGTGACTATACATAAAAAAAATATACAAAGTCGAACGTAGCAACTCCTCCTTTTTTTAAACACTGTTAAAGATAATTTTTTTTATATAAATTATTATAAATATATAATTAATTTTGTCATAAATATAATTTTTTCTATAATCAAATTCCTAAGGAATACAAACCCATTTCTTATCCCCTTAAAATTCGTCAGCGCTCTGCCTTAAATGATTAGGGTCTATGCAATATGCATTATACTTTTATGTTTCACTCCTTCCTCCTAAACTAACACACTACTTCTTACTTAGTCAAAAAAATAAATAAGCAAAGACACTACCTTCCCACTAGCGATGACTGTTGCCATGTCCTTCAGTTTGATTAATATACGAACACCGACATATCAAATCGTATCGTAGTTATTTTTTTTTATAGTACCACTGGCCAACGCACCTCACTCTCAACAATAAATTGAACACTAGACAACACTGATCATAAAATCTGTGACTGATAAAACGAAGATATTGTCAAAATTTTAATAAATATCAATGAAAGAAATAGATTTAAAAACCTTGACGCAGGCACTTTATTCACTAATTTACGAACTAGCTGATGATTTCCAAATCACATCGCGATGTCACTAAAATATTATAAACAATCACATCACTATTATATCACCAATCCGATTATCTCATTAATTCAAATAACATGTTCCGAATTCAAATAGCGATTCAAAACAAGAATGCACTAATTTTCCCGACACTGCATCGATAACGCGGTTCACAGTTCACACCTTTGCTATATTCGAGGTTAGATTCACAAGGGGGCAGAGCGGCAGACGTGCAGAGGTGACCGTCCGCGACTGAGTAACTAGCTTAATGGACGCACAATGGAGCCAAACCAAAACAAGCCGACGACTATTATCGCTCCGTACTGATTGTAAAGCGATGGACACATTTGAATATGGAATGTTTGTCATTTGGTGGGTTTATTTTTTAAATCAATAACTTCGAAGATTCGAAGATTACAGGCGTTTTAGATGTTTGAGATTTAGAATTTCCTCAAAAGTAATTTGATATAGCCAGACATTACATTATCGATAATGATAAATTACGATAAAAATATAAGCTTGTTAAATGACATAATGGCGTAGCATAACTTGTATCGTGGCTCGTTGGTGATTTTCTTTTAATCTAGTTTAACAAGTTCTTTCTTGGCCTTGGTGGGATCTTTTTATACACGACTTATATTAAGAGATATAATATAATTTACGACAACAGTAAACCAAAAGGCACAGTGGAATAAGAGTCTACCTCAAATTTTCCAAAATCTACATAGTGATACCTGTTAATACAAACAGCCGGTACTAAAATAAGTTACACTCTTAATAAAAGACCCTATGGTCCGATAAAACGATTCACACGCACAATAAACCTTCCCACATTCACGCCACTAAGTCAACAAACAACGGTGCCAATAAAATGGAATTTCACGACTCGTAAACGCTCTCGGTCAGAATGAGCCGGAGTAAATTAGGAGGATTTATTTCCACAGTACTACAAATCGATTAGGACAATAGCGGTATCAGATACTAATGACACCATTACAGCCGGTGTCCCTTGGCGAGTGTATTGATTGGACCAGAGGTCGAACAAACTGAGCCGAGGTCTTCGCTCAGGGCTGCGGGATGGAATACTTCAAGAGGTCAAAGACAAATGAGTTTATTCTATGCTTTTGAATAATTCATTGTGTGAAACCGTAAATTAACGGCTTTTGTCCTTCATAGCTTTGTTTATTTCATAGTAGATTGTTTATTATTTGTCGTAATTAAAATAATGTTTTCTAGTTTTGGGATTAATAGAGGCTAATTATTTTGTTTGTAGATTAATTTGCTATTTAATAATGGTGTTTACAATAAATATGCGTTAAAAGTAATACATTTTGCAAAACTAATAATATTTGTCTTTAAAATTATTTAAAACCCTAATCTCATATTTTCAATTTACCTGTTCAATTATTCAAATATTGACCTGAGCAATAACATTACAATACCATGCTGTTACAGCTGTTATTTCAAGTCTTGTATATTTTCAATTTATTGAATATTCACGAATCCTCTCTACAAGGTATGACCTGTCAAAGAACTCGCACAGATTTTATAGGGACACGTGCCTCGGCTTTTAGTTTATGCGAATTGTGAACTGGTGTGATTTAGATTGATATAGCTGATACAAAGCAACTTACATTAATGCCTATAATAATGTATCCTGATATTGCTTGTAGAGTATTTTGAGAATCCAATCCTCTGTCACTTTAAAAAGTATGAAAATTATAAGCTATAAAAATTCGAACATTGAAAATGATGTGACTGTTTATTCAACTGGCATTTCTTGGACATACTTTAAGCCATTCGGTAATGTTATGGAAACCCTGACAAGGCTAATGTCACGTAGACATTTTATTTCTATTCGAAGCCCAACAATGTACACCCAGCCTAGTTTGAAGTTCACAGATAACACGGCGTGTCAACATGACCGTTCCACATTTTAGCAATTGCCGTATTACGATAGCCGTGTTACGCAACATAACTAACAGCTGTGCGTAATTTTATGGACTATAAAAATTACTTTATCGGGCCACCGTACAGCTCGTGGGTAGCCAGCTTTATTTACATATTAATTCACAGATACATCGATAGTCGATACGAGGTGTAAAACTGTGAGCGTTGTTCCAACTCAAGTTGAGTTCGACTAAATGGAAATAACATTATGATTCTGAAGGAATGTTACTCATATTTCTCTGAAGGCGAAGGTCTGAACTTGAGCACTGGAAGGCTGTACACAAATTACATTTACTTAATATTTTAATTGTTTAATAAGTGGGCCACTTTTGTCATAATTAGCATAAGTCGTATTGAAAATATGTTCTTCATTCATATCTAATAAATATCCTATAAATGTTATTTTCAAAGCTAAATCTCTGCTTCTCTGTGAGGAATAATAAGATATTGTATAAATACAGCTTGATTTATAGAAAATATGTCACAACGACATTTCAAATACATTGTATTTGTAATCGATACAACAAAAGGAACAACGTTACCGGCGTTTATGAAAGACATTTTCACCTCGTCGAAGGTCTACGTGCATTTGTTCAAACAACGTTATAAAAAGTGAAGATATATCTATCATTAATTAATGTTATATACACTTTCGACCTTATTCATAAACAGCTTATAAACCTATTTTAGTTATAGAATCTTTTGTCTTTTTCCTTCATACTCAATTTAAAATTCGTTCGAACAAGGCAAAACATTCGAAAACTATAATAGGCTTATAAACTGTTTATGAATAAAGCCGTTCATTTATATCTCGTTTTTTGTATTGTACGTGGGTATAACGCAATTATTTATTTATTTTCGACTCGTCTAGCGGCAGCATATATGACGTGGTTTCCAGTTCGGGCAATAATGTGCGAACTGTTCTAACTTGACTCTCCGAGCTTCACCGCTCGGTGTCATAAAATGCGTGCCAATGCTGATCCTGGCTTACAGGAGTTGCAGTGGCGGGTGTGAGGGCGGGATAGTCTGTTCCAACTTGATTTTCCCGGGACTAAATCTATAAGTTGAAGTCAAGCAGACGGACCGTTGTAAAATATAGAAAAATTGCAACATGGTTTAAGAAGAGTGTTATACCAACCTCACATTTTTGAGTAGATAAGGACATCTATAAGTTAAGGGTTCAAACTAATGTCATACTAGTGACTCCTTGACATAAGCACCTGTAACAGTTCCAAAAGAGGAACAAAAACAAGAAGAATAGGGTTACAAGATTCTTGGAGGGCTCACTGTTTCAATAATTACAGGGACTAACGCCAATCTCCTGGATATTCCCTAGACACTTACCATACCAGCCCTGTATTATATACACCCGCTGCTGAGCACGGGCCTCCTCTACAACTGAGAGGGTATAACCCACCACGCTGGTCTAGTGAGGGTTGGCAATTCAATTACTTTCGAAATTCTTATAGAGAACTTCTCAGGTCTGCAGGTTTCCATACGATGTTTTTCCTTCACCGATAAAGCGAGCGATAATTCACAAAGAATACACCTAGACACTTGATCTTGTAAATTGCAAGTGGCACGACATTACTACCTGCTAGGGGGTCAAGTGCCAAAGTGCACTTTAATAATCCTATGAATCGCGTTAAGTAATCTTAAATGGCAAATGACCTTAATCTTGCACAATCTTACATTACGATTGAGCGGTGGACTTTGATCAAACCTGTGGGGTAACTCCTGAAACTGATTCGATTGTTCGATTGTTTCTGGATTCGAACTCGATTCGATCTCGATTCGAACTTGAAATGCGCACTCCCGACGTCGATCGACTAGCTGATCAAAAACGGCCGTTATCAACTCGTCGATCGAGTATTTGTTCACAGATTATAGCTGTATCCTGTAGATCACGTCATATTTATGTGACTATGTTCTATGGAGAATTTCATTTCAATAATTTATATTTAATTTATTTTACTTATAAAACGATGCTCCAGTTGTTGTTACATACATATTTATGTAAATATAAGAAATTATTACGTTGTTTATTAAGTTTTTTGTAATAATTCAGCAACCAAAGATAAATTGAGTTGCCCAAATCTATTTAGTCTATGCTATGAACTATCAAAATATCTGACATTGTCAGCGTCACGTCACAACTATATAAGTCGTAGCGGAAACTCAAAATACAGTTTTTGGTTAAGATTTAGAATCTTGTAACAGGAGTTTGAGGTCAAAACTGGCATTAATTGGATTATTTATTGTTTTCACTTCTAACAAAACCATTTTCAAGCTTAGAAACTAATATCGAATTATTTTCATTTTTATATGGTTAAAATAAGTAAAGTAATAATTTACTGGTCTCTCATATGTAAGAGTCCGCCTGGGTGGGTACCACCGCAATGTCTATTTCTAGCGCTAAGCAGCAGTGCGCATGCACTGTTGTGTTTCGGTTTGAAGGACATTGTAGCCAGTGTAACTACTGGACATAATGAGACTTAACATCTTATGTCTCAGGATGACGAGCGCAGTGGAATGCCACACAGTACTTTGTAACTCAAACTGCTGGATAGTGTTGATATTGTTTATAGCCTGGAGTCTGGAATTTGTGCCCGATATGGCGATAGGCTCGCCCCCTGTCACATCATGTGACGGAATACGCACGATGAAAGTGGGTGCATTAGTAGTAGCGCCTCTGCCTACCACTTCGGAGATAAAAGGCGTGAGTATGTGTGTGTGTGTAAAGATAAAAATAAATTGATATCAGTTTCCAAAAAAAAGTTACAGGCAAGTTCTAGGCTCAAAAATGGTTTTATTATAAGTGAAAACAAAAACAGAAAATAATGTATTCTTTTCAGTATCAGCTTTAAATAAAGTTTGAACATAATATGATTTGTAAATCAGAATGATTATAATGGTTATGATATGAATATAATAAGAACTAGACTTCACCCAGTAGTCAAGATTAGACTGCATTTCATAAAAAAATATGTAACAGGGCTTAATGAGATAAAAGGAAAAAGTAGATTTTTGTCTTAACATGTATATTATTATTTTATAACAAACTAAGAAACAACAAAATTTAAAAAAATCAAACAATAAGTCAGCTTCACCTATTGTACCTACTCCTCCACAGACTTTGAACAAGACGTTGCCGTGCATTTTGCCTACGTCGTAGCTCATCATTTCGAGCTTTCGACATGTATGGCATTGTCTGCAATGCCTGTCTCCATGTCTTCAGCAATAATAATAAGGGATGGGCAGTTATGCAACTTCGAAACTCATCGCAATCCATATTAATTGCCCGATTAGTGAAACGGCCCATCCTAAGCAAATTTATTCTTCTTCGATTGTCAATACGGTTAGCTTCTTTAAGAACATTAAAAAATGATTGAAGTCTAGCCATAATTGCACAGATATTTTAAACAATCTCATCAAAACACAAAACAACTTCACTTGAACCGTACACGGCACCTATTTAGCAATCGTAGAATTTGACAGATAAAGTCGAATTGACAACTCGATTCACGATCGTACGAACGAGTGGAGAGTAAGCATTTCTCGATCCTAACGGATTTTTTTGATCCAAGTAAGTTCCAATTTGAAGCACAGCTCGATCGTGCGCTAGTGTAGATTTCGGGAGTACCAAAACGCTTGAAACCGAATCAAACTCGATTTGATTTAGGATTCGAACGTGTCAGGAGTAACCCCACTGTTTATGAAATGCCAGGAAATTTAGCGCGACTCTACCGAAACTGAAAATACTCAATTATCTATGTAAATTGGTTTTTATTTGTATTGTACATTATTTCAGTAATAAAATAAATTACAGTGATAAACATAGTGGTAGTATAATCTTTATCCAAAAATCATAAGCCTATAATCTGATTCAGCTTTTATATTAAACTAGTATTGCTCGCGGCTTCGACCGCGTGAAAAAGTTTTTCCGGAATAAAATATTTTTTCCAGGATAAAATATAGCACCCAGCAGTAATGTAGCTTCCTATTAGTGAAAGAATTTCTAAAATCGGTTCAGTAGTTCCTGAGATTTGCGCGTTCAGCCAAACACTTTTCAGATTTATAATATGAGTATAGCCTATATGCAATAACTAGATAGCATTGCGCACGCTTCGCCCGCGTGGAAATGTTTTTCCGGGATAAAAAGTAGCCTATAGCACTCAGGAGTAATGTAGCTTCCTATTAGTGAAAGAATTATCAAAATCGGTCCAGTAGTTCCCGAGATTAGCGCGTTCAAACAAACAAACAAACTCTTCAGCTTTATATATTAGTATAGATACTTCTCTATGCAATGGACAACCGCTGAACAGAGACTAGCCTACTAACGAGGTTTGATGCGGGTTGGTAGACTGACAGACCTTCGAAATTCTTAGAAACACTCAGTGCAAGAATTCAGAGTTTTGACAAAATATTTTTTCATCCCTTCAGCTTAAAACGGCATATTTTTAGCTTATTCACGTAAATTTACAGTGAGAAGTCATTGGTGCGAGTCTTGGATTCGAACCTTCGTTCCGGCATTGCGTTCGACTCCTAGACTAACTTTAATTTTTAGCTTAATCTATTTTTAACCCAAAAATAAACATTAAATATTTATCTTAACACAAGAAGCTGCTGAACCGAGCCCATTACGTTAGTAACAAATGAAACAAGTCATTACTTAAGGCAATCATTATCGACTGAATCTCGAATGAACGACCTTAAAATGGGTAACCAAGTAAACTAACGTAGACCATTTGGAGCGAAGCAATCGAGCTTTTCGTGGGAATAGTGTGACTGAATGAAAACGTGTTTTATTCACAGTATAATCTATATACTAATATATAAAGCTGAAGAGTTTGTTTGTTTGTTTGTTTGAACGCGCTAATCTCAGGAACTACTGGACCGATTTTAAAATTCTTTCACTAATAGGAAGCTACATTACTCCTGAGTGCTATAGGCTACTTTTTATCCCGGAAAAACTTTTCCACGCGGGCGGAGCCGCGCGCAATGCTAGTGTTGTAATAAAGATCGCGCGTTTAAATGTGTTATAGATTTAATTTAGCTATGCTTTAGTTTTTTTTTTTTTCGGAACTAGCTAAAAGAAGCTAATAACCTGATGTCTGATATGAAAGGCGAAAGCCAATGGTTTTAGTCCACAGGATGCGGCAGAAAATTAATAGGGAGTGGGACTCTCAAGTTGGGGTACGCAGTAACCATAATGTTTTTAATAAAAATATATTATATGTAATTAGGGCCATTTTCACGGGTTCCTGATAAAGTTCCAAAGAACTATCTGACATATAACGCTATGTAACAAATAAATCTAACACATTATTAACGACTTTGTGCCATATATTTCTATTCGAGATCTGTGAAACCAAAAGTTTTAGTTTATGAGGCGGATAAGTTTCGAATAGGCTTCCTGATAACCTATCAGCGACTTTAACAGCAAGACGTGAAGGGCCTTAGTCTGTTTAAAAAACATCCATGCAAATTATAAAATAAGTAACTAGGTATAAATTAAAACTTCAAAAGATCTTGGAGTGAAATTCACTTTCGTTGAAATTTGTGCCGACAAATGGCCCGTCAAAAAATCATTAGTAAAAACGGGGACGCCAAAGGTCAATTAAAATACCATTATTATATTTAATGAGCCCAATATTACAGACATCAAACTTTAGGTATATAATTGAATATCCTCAAGGACCTAAGGCACAACATCGTGAGGAAACCTGCATATCTGTGAAGTTCTCTATAAGAATTTTTCTAAGGTATGTGAAGTCTGCCAAACCGCACTAGGTCAGCGTGGTGGATTAAGACTTAAACCCTCTCAGTAGTAGAGGAAGCCCGTGCTCAGCAGTGGGCACTATATATAGTACAGGGCTGGTATGATGATGACGATGATGATGGACCTAAGTTCTAGTGTATTTCGTAGTTTATTTACATTGTGAGCGTGAACATACATAGTTACTACTTTCTTTATTGGACTTATAGAAAAATAATTTAGATATTTGGAACACGTTTGGGCCTTGGATTACTTCAGCATGCAAGTGGAAAGCTGGAAATTGAATTTTACGAATTATGGCAAATAGTAAAATAGCTTCATAATAAGTATTGTTATAAACTGAAACGACTTTGATTTAAATAAAAATATCTATCACTGATTTTACAGCAATACTTTCACAAAGATATAGGACACTATGACAGCCAAGACTGAGGCCGAAGTCCAGCGCGAATGAGACTGCACATCGATACGGCACCCTTTTTATACACCCAACTGTTACTTCCACTACTAGTTTGATATCGCAAATACCCTAACAAAAAGTTTTATTCTAACAGTAATATAATTTAGGAATTAAAGTATTTTTTCGAGCAGACAATATAGGTTGTTATACGAGGGAACTAATAAAGTACATATTATTATCACAATTGTGAATTCTGCGTTAGACGGCAAAATAACTCCCGATACCTAAGTAACTCGGGTCTCCGTCAAGCAATGTTTATGCACGAATCGGTAAATTCATTCCGCTCACGTAAAAACTTAAAGAAGTAACAAATTATACGTCCTTTTTTTACAAATTCCGTCACAGTGTAACAAACTTTAATACTGAGCTTATCACGACTCAAAGCTGGACAGACAAGTACACTTAATGACAATTTGTTTTTATTATACAATTTTGTTGTTCATTCCTAACCCATCACGGTAAAAAGACTGAGCCTTGTTGGTAAGTACAGAGTAGTGAAAGTTATGGCAAACGTAGACATTGCGTCCTTACGCAAAACTAATGCCCGCCTATCAAAGTACACACAGGTTCAATGACTGACGAGGTACGAGACTTATCTAACAAGGCAATAGGTACATAGGAATAATCATAATTATATCAAAAACATATATAAAAAACATGCATTTTCAATGAAAAAAGAAAACGTGAATACTGACCCCAGTTATAGCTCTATAAAGACAGCTGTGTTTGTTGTGCAGTGTATCCATGACACTCAGTGTCTATAGTACTGTATTGTAGTATCTAAGAACAATGACACCTTTGTCAGTTCCAGGAAAATTCAATGGGGTGCCGCGAGTCAATGACATTTGTCAGTATAATATTAAGCTTCGTGAAACAAGATAGTAGGTGAAGGGAAAACGGAAATCTTAATTTGTGAGTAAGAAGGAAAGAAAAAATAGACGTTATTGGTGCAACTGCAAGCTATTGAAGACGTAGATTTAAATGAAATATATAAATAGAATTAAGAAAAGAACGCAAATATAAGATGCATGTGCTTTCCTTGAATCCCTGATGTATGTCCAAATGAATTACGAAAATACGTTTCATTTTTGCGATAATATCACATTTTGATTCTCATTAAATTGGAATAAACGTTGGTTTAAAATTACTATTATTCCGAATTATATTATTACTTGATAGAATTTTATCAAATTCTATATAATTTATTGAATTTTCCGTAGCGTTATAAGCCAAGATATCGGATAGTGTAGGGGATTATTACAAAACGTATACAAACGGGTGCATACCCCTCGCGTAGTGCTCAGGATTATAATATAACCAACACGGACTATAAACTTGATCCTCGTATCGCGTTAAACCAATTTAGCGACGGGAATTGGTGACCCACATCCAATGTTTACGGTTGAATAAACACGACGCGACACAATACTGTTGTATCGCCACACAGCGAGACTAGTGATTTTATATAGCATTGTAAATAATTATCATTGTACTTAATAGACTATATTACATCTATGAAATAAAAAGTTTATATGTCTATGTAGTAAGTAGGGTATGCCATATCGTATGTCATGTAGTTAACTTATAAGTTCAGTTTTGTTATCAGCACTACCTTATAAATAAATCCCTGTCTGCAAAGAAATCTCTTGATTTTTTAACACAACTGGTGGTAGGTCTCTCATTATGTAAGAGGCCGTCTGGGTGGGTACCACCGCAATGTCTATTTCTACCGCCAAGCAACAGTGCATGCACTGTTGTGTTTCGGTTTGAAGGACATTGTTGTCAGTATAACTACTGGACATAATGAGACTTAACATCTTATGTCAGGATGACGAGCGCAGTGGAATGCCACACAGTACTTTGTAAGTCAAGTTGTTGCTACTGTTTATGGGTGGTCGTATCGCTTACCATCAGGCGAACGGCATGCTCGTCTAGTCATTCTATGCTATAAAAAAAAAAAAGAAAAAAAAACCACTGCTGCTGCTGCTGCTTCACCTCAGTTTTTATGATGAGGCCGGCTCATTGGTACTATAAGCAAAGCTAATTAAAATGTGAATATCCCACGTAATTCAAAACTCTCTACGTTTTTCAAATCTAGAATGGAAGCTGTCGAATCGAAGGGTAAGGCATCGTTACTAATTAGTACACCTACTACACATACGAGCCACGAGGCATCAGGCAACGTAAAATTATTAGTCAAACATACCAAAACATTTTAGCGGCCTCCACGTACACTATGAGCTAATTATAGCGTAATTTTAATTTGTTTTGGCTACAAGAACAACGTTTGCTCATTATGAATACAGTAACTGCGTTTTTGTCTAAACGTATCGCCTCCTTGTTAGCTTACTTGTATTTTGAACCGTTTAAAACTGGGTCCAATTCTTAGTACGGGAAATATAAATATGTTTATCGTTTCGAAAAAATACGCGAATGTTGTCGAATTTTGGAATTAGTATTACATCAGGATGGAACAATATCAGGGGCGAAGGTACCAACGTATCAGCCGAATCAATGATACGGGGCCCCAAATTTAGGGGCCCTTCTAAGCCCGTACGCTAAACTTAAACAGGCGACCAAAAGTCGGCAAAGCTGCCCTAGAGGGCCCCTGAAAAATTCTTATACAGAGCCCCTCTAAGTCTAGTAATACTACTGAATCTGTGAAGTCAAGGGATGTAAATAAACTCTAGTTGCGGCTCGGCTTAACCACTACGGGTTAATGGCGTTAACTGAACGCGTAATACCAATTTAACGAAAAAAATACTGTATTACAATTATTTGTATAATATAGCACAAAAATAAGAGTACACGCACCAACCTTGACGAGTAATTTGAAAAGAATGCACTGATTACTAAAGTATTCGACGCGTTCAAAGCAATTACTTTTCGAATATCCTATCGATACAATTGATATAGATATTAACACAGTTAAGATACAAATACGTACTACTAAACTATGGAACCAATTGCCGCCAGCAGCATTTCCGGACAGATACGACCTGGCGACCTTCAAAAAAAGAGCGTATTCCCACCTAAAATGCCGGCAACGCATCTGTATGCCCCCTGGTATTGCAGATGTTCATGGGCGGCGGTGATCACTTACCATC
The DNA here is from genome assembly GCA_947568825.1 of Sphinx pinastri. Taxonomy (NCBI): domain Eukaryota; kingdom Metazoa; phylum Arthropoda; class Insecta; order Lepidoptera; family Sphingidae; genus Sphinx; species Sphinx pinastri. The sequence goes on from OX387615.1 coordinate 4,750,087, forward strand.
AGGTGAACCGTATGCTCGTTTGCCCCCTATATCATAAAAAAAAAAAAAACAATCAAAACTACAGAAAACTGTAGTCCCACCCTCGGGACCTTTAGGAGGATTTTAGTTCATGATGCTAGTCAATATTGTAGAAAAACTTTATTTTTCATTATTCTCTCGTATCATCAAGGAGAATCATTAAAAAAAAACAAATGAAAACTAACCTGTTCCTTCAAACTCTGTTTCGGCACTCCTGCACCATCCAAATCTCCCATTCTATTCTCAGAGTCGCTTTCCACTTCAAATATGACCTTGTATAGATCAAGACCGTCAGGAACGTTGGCCTCTATGTTTGCTTCAGGACGTATTGTTAGCTCTTGGTTGATGAGCTGGCTTCGGCTGATGCGGAGAGAGCCCTGTAGTGTTTCTGATATTGCCTGATGTTAATTTTGCAAATTATTGAGAGTATTCATCATACTGATCAATAAAGAAAAGTCTACTGGCTAACAAGTTATGGCAGAATTTTGTATATTAGTTTATTTCATTTGGTATTTGAATACTTTTAAACACAGATTCTTTACAATTAAGAGAAATTTCTCATTTGTTTAATAAAACCCATACAGTGACACAACTACACCCATGAAGGACCGTGGGAAATTTAATGAAATTTGACTTGGCAGTGCAAAATCAACCATCATTTTTTTTTACGACTCTTGAGCAGAGCAGACCTTTGGGTTGTGTGCCATTTCAAACCCAAGCCCCCTGAAGCGGGGCCCATAGCATCATGCCATCATGCAACCCTAAACAAAGCAATTTATCAAATATACTGTCCAAAAGTGAATAAAATTATTAAAAACTAGCATTGCGCGCGGCTCCGCCAGCGTGGAAAAGTTTTTCCGGGATAAAAAGTAGCCTATAGCACTCAGGAGTAATGTAGCTTCCTATTAGTGAAACAAAAATCAAAATCGGTCCAGTAGTTCCTGAGATTAGCGCGTTCAAACAAACAAACTCTTCAGCTTTATATAATAGTATAGATTCATATTTCATAAAGTGCAAATAACAAGAATTTGTAGGTACATGATAAGATTATTTATAACTACCCTTTAAATTATAAAAAACAATATCAAGTTCTTTTTTAATCACAAAAAGGTACCAGTTATGATACTTAAGACCCACATAAACCAAAGTATTTGTTGCAAAAATATTATTATTTTATATCTATTTTATGCTAATGAGAAAAAAAACTTGACTTGTGTCTTATTATGGTAGTCACACCCTATGCTAAAAACACCTGCAGAACAATCTTTACTCCAAATTTTTTTATTTTATTTTATTTATTACACACAAAACAGGTTATAATCGGGTATACATTATATATAGAAATGTTTGAAGTTTTTTAACATAATTATAACCCAAAAACTTGTGTTCTGGAAATAATATTAAGTGTTAACGAGATAACAAAGGTAAAATTGACTAAACGTAACTGATAATGCTAACTTCAATAGGTTATACCATGCATTAAATTAGGAAGTTATGTTTAAAATAAGTTTGGGAAGTGGAATATAGAATACAAGCAAAAGTTAAAGTTAAAATGGTGTGTGACAAAGTTAAATTGGTAAATTTAGCTTAAGATGAATCATTAAGGGCATTACGGATCAAATTCTTATATGTAGTGATATTATTGCTATAAAATATGTCTACAGAGGGATTCTTATTTATTAGTTCATTATATTGCCGACACATACAAATAATAGGATTAAAATAAGATTTATTATTGCAAAATATTTTAAGGGAGAAAATGCTAGGTTTACGGGTTCTACAAATTAATTGAGTACTAGCTACAAATTTCAAAAATGTGTTTAAATTCATTATGATTCTTAATATCTTCTACCAACCTTATAAGCAGAAATTTAAAGATATTTCATGGAATATTTACCGATGTTCCGGTACTTTTACTTCTTTCTAGTGAAACTGAGCAGATGAAAAACAAAGCAACATGCTAGTGGAGTTACGAGATTTTATAATTATTTATTTATGAATACCTGTAACTAAATGATAAACGTAAAATATTATAATTAAAACTGTGCGCAAAACAATGGTGGGTACTTACGTCGCTCAAAATGTCCTCCAAATCACAAGAGACATTTGTTGTGAGCTGGGGCGCGGGGCTCGGCGCTCGAGCACTCTCGGGACGGTCACACCTGGCAGCCTGATCTATTACCTCATTTATACGATATTCATTGAACTCCATCACTGCATTCTGTTGAGGAACACCGCAAAAAATACACTCAACACAAACACTGCAACATTTTTCGAACACGATTTTAATTTCGAGACGAAAAAATATGAGATAACAATCGATTTATCTTACCCGTGGATGATTAGGTTCTCTTGCGAGAACAAACCATTGTAACAGTAGGATTTTTTGTATTTTCAAGAGTGTAAAAAGCCTCTGACCGTATGGGCCGTAGATAGATATTTTTACCGATTTGATGGATTGATTGAATTGAATCGGATTGATTGAAGCAAGCAAACAAACGTCAAAAATAATGTCAGCCATAGAAAAAAAAAGTTTTACGCAGCATTGCAATATTTGCGCATTCATAACACACAAACTTCGCAAACACAAACTTATTATTTACGAGGATATTTTAAAAAGAAATATTAATGTTTTTCAACAAAGTGTTATAATTATAATATTTAATTGTGCTAAGAAAATCGTTCTCATGTCAGGGGTAAATAATTTAGGTTTTTCAAAATTCAATCCAAAATCCAATTCTATTTTATGAGACAATTTTATAATGCGATATGTAACTAAAAGTACCTGACTTTCCCTTGGTTTAAAAATTGGACATATTATATTATATTATACTAGCGACCCCTCCCAGCTTCGCTTCGATAACAGAACATAATATGCTTTAATTTTTTTCTGCCACAGTATCTGTTTTGACGCGCTTAATTTTTTGGAATAAAAGTATACTTTCCCAGGATAAAAAGCAGCCTATGTCCTTTTCTGGGTCTCAAACTATGTCCATACTTAAAGTAAGTATCCACGAGGTTCCACTCGTGAGAAACGATTTTCTGGAAAAAAAACCGGTTTGTTTTTCTGGAATAAAAAGCAGCCTATGTCCTTCCTTGGGTCTCAAACTATCTCCATACACATTTTCTCGAGATTCCAATCGTAGAAAACAATTTACCGGGACAAATTCCCGGTTTATATTTTCCCGGGATAAAAAGTAGCCTATGTCGTTTCCGGGATTTCAAACTATCTTCATACCATATCATGACTGCCTCGGTGGCGTAGTTGTATTACGGTACGTCTGCAATGCTGAGGTCTCGGATTCAAACCCCGGTTCGGGCAAAGTGATATTGGATTTTTCTATTCAGTATCAGCCCTTAGTCGGCGAGTCTATCGGTGGCGATAGGCTCGCCCCCTGTCACATCATGGGACGGAATACACACGGCGAAAAGTGAGTGCACTAGCCTCTGCCTACCCCTTCGGGGATTAAAGGCGTGAGTATGCGTATGCTTCATACCAAATTTCATCGAAATCGGTTCAGTGGTGTGGCCGCGACGTTTCTGCACGCGTGAAACGATTTTCCGAGATAAAGGTCCCGCTTTGTATTTTCCCGGGATTAAAAGTAGCTTAAAATCTTCCCTGGGTTCCAAACTATATCCATACCAAATTTCTTCGAAATCCGTTCAGTAGTTTTTGAGTTTATCAAATTCAGACAGACAGACAGACAGACGCGTCGGGGGACTTTATTTTATAATAATGCTAGCTTTTGTCCGCGGCTTCACCCGCATTAACTAGTTTTTCCTGTATAAAAGTCACTTTATATACAAACTATACATTTTCTCGGACCGAATTGTAAATCAGAACTGTTTTTGAATCCACCTGAAAACACACAAAAACATAAAGTACTGTAGGGCGAAGCGCGGCCTTTGATGCGCTATTTACAGGCACGCATCGCCGGCCCCCCAGCCAGTACCGCCGCAACCACTATGTCCCTGCATTTTAAATCTGTAATATCTTCGAAAATGTTTATTTAAATTACATGCTGTAAAGTGCTACAGTTTATTTGCGCTACAGTGGACGAGATAAATGGCGGGTTGGTAAAAGCTGTCCATACGGTAGGATCTAAATTATTTAGACCTCGCCGCAGAGATAGACCGCAGAAACTCTCGACTCTTACATTTGATCTCATGGCCAAATGTCGATCTATGACGTTGCAGTCTTCGGAGGACGCTGAAGCATAGCGGCAGCTCAACAGACAAATAGGGAAGTCCTTGCGACATGACGTCCGTGCTTATAATACGGTAAGCATTACTGAGACGATCGAGCGGAACAAAGGCTCCAAAGTGTTCGCAAATGACCTGTCTGTTGGGCAAAGCCAAATGTCAAAGCTGAAGACGGTAGACGGCAACGTAGTGTCGAAGAATGCAGAGATATTGGGGGAAATGGAGAGGTGTAGAACCTTTACACCTCAGTTGCCAAACCCACCACCAGTTCGGCCGGAACCCGAGAGCCAAGCTGGTCCGACACTATAGTGAAGACATCCCGGACATCAGCCTGAGCGAGATTAGGATGGCCCTTGGACAGCTCAAAAACAACAAGGCGGCGGGTGAGGACGGAATCACTGCAGAGCTTCTGAAAGCGGGCGGTACGCCGATACTAAAAGTCCTTCAGAGGCTTTTTCAATCCGTTCTGCTCGAGGGTGCAACGCCTGAAGCATGGAGCAGGAGTGTGGTGGTACTGTTTTTCGAGAAAGGTGATAACGCTCTATTGAAGAATTAGGCCCATCTCACTCCTGAGCCATATTTATAAACTGTTCTCGAGGGTTATCACGAATCGTCTCGAGCTCAGGCTAGATGACTTTCAGCCTCCCGAACAAGCCGGATTCGGGAAAGGTTATAGTACCATAGACCACATTCATACGCTGCGGCAGGTTATACAAAAAACTGAGGAATATAACTTGCCACTTTGCTTAGCGTTTGTGGACTATGAGAAGGCTTTTGATTCGATCGAGATCTGGGCTGTGCTGCAGTCCCTCCAGCGGTGCCACATAGACTATCGGTACATTGAAGTGCTGAGACGCTTGTACAATAACGCCACCATGTCGGTCCGACTACAAGAACATAGCACGAAGGCTATTGCACTACACAGAGGCGTGAGACAGGGAGATGTGATCTCCGAAACTGTTCACTACCGCGCTGGAATATACCTTCAAGCTCTTGGATTGGAAAGGATTTGGCATCAACATTAATGGCGAGTACATGACTCACCTTCGATTTGCCGACGACATTGTTGTCTTGGCAGAATCGCTGGAGGACCTTAGCACTATGCTCAATGATCTCAACCGAGTTTCTCAACTGGTGGGCCTTAAAATGAACATGGACAAGACCAAAATCTTGTCTAATGTTCATGTTGCGCATATGCCAATTACTGTTGGAAACTCAACTCTCGAAGTTGTCGACGAATATGTCTATCTGGGGCAAGTCGTCCAGTTAGGCAGGTCCAACTTTGAGAGAGAAGTCAATCGTCAAATCTAGCTTGGTTGGGCTGCGTTCGGGAAACTATGCAAGGTCTTCTCGTCCAAAATACCGCAGTGCCTAAAGACAAAAGTCTTTAACCAATGTGTGTTACCAGTGAAGACATACGGCTCTGAAACGTGGCCTTTGACTATGGGCCGCCTAAGATGGCTCACTGTCACTCAGCGAGCTATGGAGAGGGCAATGCTCGGCGCTTTTCTACGCGATCAAATCAGAAATGAAGAGATCCGTAGAAGAACGAAAATCGCTGACATAGCCCAGTTCTCGAGTGGAGGCCACGTACTGGCAAGCGCAACGTGGGACGTCCTCCTACAAGGTGGACGGACGACCTTGTGAAGGTCGCAGGAACCCGCTGGATGCAGGCCGCTTCTGAAAGGTTGGTCTGGAAATCTTTGGGGGAGGCCTATGTTCAGCAGTGGACTTCTAAGGGCTGAAGAAGAAGAAGAAGCTATAAAGGGCCATATTGATCTATAATTCACAATGTTTTTAAGGTACTTAATTGGATAAGAATGAATGCTGTATTGCTTAAAATCAAACCCATTATTTCTCGTAAAAAGTAATTCTAAGCATACATAGGGACAGACAGACAGCGAGAAGCTTTTTTTATACTATGTACTATGTAATCAAGGATTCTCTTTAATCTCTTTGACATCAGGCAACCATCAACAATAATCCATGGACAATTCATGATAGATAGATATAGTACATTGACATTTGACATAACTGATTACTGTCATGACGCCATCGACGGCGTCCGTTTACAAGTTTTTGAAATCGTAGAAGTTATATTTATATGTGTGATAAAAACAGAATAATTAAAATCTCAATGGATAATACCATGAATGAAACCGAGGTTAACCAATCTTTTAGATCTCCTCCACGACGGAGACGATCAACGTTCTTTGAAAGAAGAGATTCTATAGGTGTGTGTTTAAACATTGCGATACCTATTTGAAAATATTTACAAAATTCACTGTTTTCTACTTTACGCACAGCTTACTTTGTACCTTTTTTTTTTTTTTTTTTTTATTGCATTTAATGACGAGACGAGCATGCCGTTCGCCTGATGGTAAGCGATACGACCACCCATAAACAGTAGCAACACCATCCAGCACCTTGACTAACAAAGTACTGTGTGGCATTCCACTGCGCTCGTCACCCTGAGACATAAGATGTTAAGTCTCATTATGTCCAGTAGTTATACTGGCTACAATGTCCTTCAAACCGAAACACAACAGTGCATGCACACTGTTGCTTGGCGGTAGAAATAGACATTGCGGTGGTACCCACCCAGACGGCCTCTTACATAATGAGAGACCTACCACCAGTAAACCTAACCTAAATATAAATCCAGCGTGCAATTAAATTTCATGCATATATTTAACTTTCAGTGCCTGCTATAACAGACAATGTGGAACAACTATCGTGCAAAACAGATACAAACGATACGAAACGTACACAGGATTTAATGGAGTGAGAATTAATTTAATTGTATACTTGAATTTAGATTTACCAATGAATACCTATTATATTTAAACATTATTTTATTTTCTAGTTATTATGAAAAGCTATTAGTTGAGAAAGAACAATGGAAGAAGGAAGTAAACGACAGAAGGAATAAATATCACGATCTGAGACAGTAAGCACAAGCCTTCAATATTGTTTAATTTGTCTAAGGAAACAAGCATGATAGCAAAACATAGCATATTAGACTGCAAATAGCTGTCAGTAACTTTTGACTTCTGACATAATTACTATAAGTCTTATATCCAAAGACCATAAGAAATGTTACTAAGGAAAAAGTATATTTAGCTACTTATCTTACTGATAAATGAATTATTCTAAACTAGTTACTAATTATAATAACTAATTCTGATGATGAAATCTCTATTTCCAGGCAATACCAAATGTCTGTAAAGGCGCCAAGCAGATCAAGGATGTCATATGCAGCATTAACAAATGAAGATATAGAATTCCTAAAGGCGAAACCGAACATTGCAAAACTTGCAGACGCACAGCAGAAGTTACACAAATCAGTAAAGGAGACTGTTGCTTTGGTGAAAAGGATGAACGAACTTGACGATGTTGTCTTAAAACACAGTGAAAACATTGTCAACACTATAACTGAATATATATTGGAGAATAGTACAGTGGAACCTATGACTGAATAACATACTAATATAATAAATAAGTTGTTGAGATATATTATAAAACTGTAGATGAACATCTATGTTTATTGGCACATGTACAGTCATAAGTAGCTGAACAAAATCAAAATTTCAAATCGCCTATAATATATGCTTTAAGTTAAACTGAAACATTTTTTTCTTTGTTTGAAATAAAATAAATCTCTTTTATTTTATTTTTGTGTAGAGAAAAAAAGATTAGTAAGAACACAAAAGTATGTAGGGAATTTGAAATTTTGAATTTGTTCAGCTACTTATGCTGCTGACTATATATATATTTTTGAATACTGATGTGCCTTCAAGAAACAGAGGTAATTTCCTCTGAATTTATATGTAACATCTTTCCCCTGGAGTTCTACTTACACTTCTATGCAACACTATCATATAAAATTTTATGGTAGTCTGATTTAAACCTCTTGGTTGTTCTGATCATAGTATGTACCAGTGTACACCTGACAAGTGCATTCCTGGCAGAGTACAGCCAAGCTTCCTTCAAATTTTGGATCATAGGACAAATTATATAGCATTTACTTTTTACAAAATAAAGATATATAAACTGATCAAAAAACAATAAAAGCAAGTGTTGTCAAAAACATTTTGGAATCCAACAACCAAAACATAATAGTTTCATAATTGTATGAATTTTAATTATCTTAATTTAAATTGAACCTAAATACATTATCTGTGCAGAGCTGCATTCACAGGTAAATTCAAAGCCACCAAGAAGTTTCAACTGAAATGTACTAAGATTAAGACTTTTGACAATAAAACATCTAAAAAGAAGCATAATATGATGGTTATATCAGCATTATTTTGTTGGTCAAATAAGCTTCTAATAGGATGGAAGCATCTACTGCTATAGACTCACATTATTTCCTCGTCATTATCAAGTTGTATAGATATTTTGTGTCTAAAGAATTAATGAGTTTGATATTAATTATAGTGATAAGTTATTTTTACCACAATAGCATAAATAGTTATTAAATTTAAAGTTGAACATAAATACCATACAAATACATAATTTATGGTATTTATAACAAATACTGTGCCATGCAGAAAAAAAATATTTTTCCTTCATGTAATTTAACTACTGATATTTTTAGGTAAGTGTATATTGTAAATAGTTTTGTAGTTCTTGTATTTTTACTTGCTTTGTACATAAAGTAGAAATCATGCCTAATGTAAATATTTTCGAATAAAATAACTAACACAAACTGTTGGTTTTTATTTATACTGAAATATTTCCTAACATAAAATATTTATACATGAAAACCATTTGAGAAGTACTAGAGGTAAATATTTAGTTTTATAGAAAACTCCAATTAATATTTTATCTTTATAGTTGAAGATTCAGATTACTGAATGAAAATACATAATGGATAATGAATAACAATTTATTTCAAATATTCATTTCATATTAACGCAATTCATTTAACTATAATACAATACACTCATTCATGAATTAAATCAACAGAATCACAACATAATATTTAAATTAAAAAAATAATTATAATTTAAAACTGAACATAAATAATTGAATATCAATCTTAAATGCGACCATCCATTGCTATTGCCAAATGAATTGAATAATAAATATTTTTGTGGATAATGTAGCCTCTATGGTTTTTATAGCAACTTTGCTATTTTTTAACTTGTGGGAATTGGCATATTTTATAGATTTTCTTATAGCATAAGTGGAGAATTTGTTGCACATTTTTTAATTCAAGATATTCAAGCCATTTAACTTAGGTATATTTTTGAGGTGAATAAAATATTCTTCATTTTGTAATCGCAATGGACTGGAGCAAAATACAAAATAAATTACGTAACAACTATGTATACTTGAGCTTACTATGGCAGTGTCTGTTGGATGTAAGTAAATTAAATTCATATTTGCAGACATACTTAAATGCATAGTTTACATAAGGAACTGTTTTTAGACTTTGCGTTTAAGCTGAGCTTAGGCTATTTGTTTCAAGCATGGAGATAATACAATATGAATGCATGTAAGTATGGTACGGATATGTAAGTACACAGTTTATGATATGAGCCTTGTGGATACGTGGAATTTATTTTGTGAACAGCCTTTTAAAATACATTTTACATCTTCAATTGTTTTCTAATAACAGGTTATATTATAAACAATTATTTCCTCAAATTGGATATGTTCTTTTATATTGGTAACCCAAGATTTTCATATGGGATGAAAGCAGTATGTATATCAAAGTGATGTTTTTCTGATGAGAAAAGATTAATTACATTTTTCTGTAACATTTCATATACCCCATATAAACAACATTAAGCACTTGTTTTAGTAAACTGTAACATAACCTGCAATATCGATTATTATTTTTTAACCATTCTTTCTTCATATTTTATTTAATACCTTACTATTACATTTTGATTCATAGTTTTGCATAGGAATATATTTGTCGGTGGGTACGTTTGAAGCACTTAAATGTTTGTTTTTGCTCTGTAATTATTTTCAACAGTGGCGCAATTAGCATAGGCAACAGAGGCGGATGAGATCAAGAGCACGCAAGACAGTTAAGTAGATCTTGGAAGAATATAACAAGTTCCTTTGCCTTTTAAATTGAAGTTAGAGAGCCCAAATTCTAGAAGGATGACATACAAAAAATAAATGAGTTTGACTAAGGCTTGATGTTGGGACTCTGGGACGACTCTAGTCTAAAGCAGTCATTAGGCGTAACTGAGGTAAAAAGGAATAAGACATATCGTCCGGACTCTGCTTGGACATAAGATAGTATCAAAGGAACTTTAACAGAAAAACTTTAATTGTTGAAAGGCGTAAGAGTTCCAGGTTGTCCACCGCCATTGCCACTCTAACTCCACTGGATTCCCGCATTACGTAAGGAAATGATAGCACGTTTGTTAGTAGATACATGTTGCTATACGCACCAGTAGCGTAAGAATCGCACTTTAAAGTAAATATAAATACAGATTACAACAAATAAATGTCGAAAATAAGTTATTTCAACTTAAGGAACACTTAAAAATAATACACATTTACACATAGTATAAAATATACAACATTAAAATTTCGTATAATACAAAATTATTAAAAAGTTTCATGTTTAATTTTGGACAATATTAATTTTATTTATCGAATCATTTATTGGCCTCCATCTGCTGTCCTCTTTCTTCAACAATATAGGTCAAACGAGGCCCATTTCTTTTCAGCAGTCACAAATAGAATACATAATAGCATTTCTCTCATATTATCTCTTCATGAAGACTAGATCAAAAACCCAAAGGAACATTGATAATTAAAGACATGCGGATTCATTTTCCGTGAGCGAGGGCGTTGTTTCTGTCCCCCTTGCGATAGCTCGGTAAGCCACGTGTGCATGTTCGATATGCGCCTTACATCTGAGGTATTGAAGTTTTAATATCCACTACCTGTTAGTGTGCCGAACTCAGCTCAAGTGTTTCGTGTGAAAACTTCTCCTGGTTTGCGATTTTTTCTCCTTTGCAGTCTTGTATTCGCGCCGGCACGGGCTGTTCCTTAAATCTAATATTGTGTTTACCTTCTCGACTATTTCCTTCGCCATATCGTGTTCGCATTCGAAATCGTGCACTTTGTATGTAGCGTTTGGATGGAAGAAGCTTGCATTACCTGAAAAATATAAGTAAAATAACATTATAAAGATGCTTCACTTACCATATTATTTGTACTTTTCCATTATTTTGTCTATTTTGTAACATAGTGGCATCTTACTTGCACACACACCAAATTAAAGGTGACGTCACAACATGACTTGTACCTTGTCTGATATACTATACCAGCCCTGTATTATATACTGCCCACTGCTGAGCATGGGCCTCCTCTACAACTGAGAGGGTTGTAGGCCTAGTCCACCACGCTGGCCTAGTGCGGGTTGGCGGACTTCACATACCTTCGAAATTCAGAGTACTTCTCAGGTATGCAGGTTTCCTCACGATGTTTTTCTTCACGGTTAAAGCGAGCGATAATTCACAAAGAATACACACATAACTTTTGAGAAAAGTCAGAGGTGTGTGCCCTTGGATTTTGAACCTGCGGACATTCTTCTCGGCAGTCCGTTCCACTCCCAACTAGGCTATCGCCGCTATATTCTATTGTCTGATATATATTGTCAAAATTACAATTTTCACCAGACTTGTTACATATATGCGCACTATTTATTTATAAGTGCAGGTATGATACTTTCTATTTTATATTTTGTAAAAAATTTAATACATTTTAGACATAACTACCCAGAGAGATGTCACTATTATGGTGGTTATGGGATGATAGAATAACTTCTAATAGGATTAAACTTCAATGGCTTCTGGATTAGACAAAAATAAACAAATTAACACTGAAATAATTACCTGAAACATTTTTATCACTATAAGCAGCATTATGACTAGGTGAATAGATTATTCTAAATGTGGTTCTGTTTCCTCTGGTCTCCAATACTTGACACCATGCCACTGAGTCTATACTGTGCAGAAAGTATTTTGATCTTGATTGCTGCAAACATAAAATGTTTATTGTTAATATTATATTTATTAGTAATTTTTACGCAAATCAAAGAAAAAAATGCACATCCAGGCGTTTTTTCGCATTCGCTTGGTAGTCTGGCGGTATATCGTGTGTAAAAATTTGTGTTACAAACGTGCGGCCAACACAACACATCAGGCGTTCATACTAGATCGCGACAGCTGCATAAACACACAGTATGTGATTTGATGCACTGATTTGCTGTAGCGCTTAATTTTGTACGTGAAGCGTATGCGCCGGAACCCTAGTATTTCTATTTAATCACGTCTATATTGTGCCTTGGCGTTGCGCGCTCACAAACACAGCAGGTGTTTGCGCTACAGTCAATGTATTATCTTATAAATCTTATAAAATAAAGGGTCTTTGTTTGTGGTCTTTTCACGACATAACGCAAAGTGCTTATAATTGATGGGCTGGAGACATAGAGTAGTTTTATCTAAGTAAAATACAGGGTTTGTTTGCAGCATTTTCTTCAGGAAATAAAATTATGCTTGTATTGTTACAGGCAAAAGCTAGTAATAAGGATTTTTTTTTACCCAAAACGCGTGTTTATGTGTGACTAGAGGTTCCACTTCTATTCTATCCAAAGATATACCGAGTTGCACTGGTGTGTTTGTTCTCACTTTTCGCAAGATATGGACTTTGTACACTTTGTATTGAGGAGCTTCAGTAGCCATTATATGAGATTGGATCTTTTCAAGATTTACATCACCACTCTTCTTTTTATCTGTAAAATTATAATTTAGTATTGAAACTAGTAGAATTCAAGTTATTACAATTTTTTGAAAAATCTTATCATTATCAACGTTAGAGTATAAAATTTAATTCAGTTAAGACTCAAGCCAAGATGACACAACAGTAATTAATTAAATATTAACCCATAATGGCCTGGCAATGTGGGCATTTGACATGCTTATTACGTTATACAAGTTAAAAGAAAGGAGGTCTTACTCAACCACACATTTAATAGTAACAATTTACCTTCATTGACAGCTCTAATAGCACTTATAACCGCTTCTGAAGTCTGACTACCACCTGTATTATGTCTGGACGGATTCTGGTGACTTTGTCCAGAGTCAGCCGCTTTTGGAAACATATGAAATGCGATGCCATCCTCGGGCATGGGTATGGGTGCCGCACACGCAGTTTTGTACTTCAATTCAATCAGACCGAGACATGTAAAACCGAATTTCGAACATGGTTCGTTTGAGTCAAGACATGGGAATGCCCAGTCTACCTCTCCATCGTCTTCTGCTATACAAAGTCCATAGTCATGCACAGAGCCAAGAGTTATTTCTGGATGTTCAATGCTGTAAAACAATTGAATTATTGAATTTATTCAATAAAACTGATGGATAATTCATGACAAACTAGTAGGTTGCAATATTTTGCATATATTTTTATGAGACCTAGGTAAGCATTAGGACAGCATTTTTAAAAGTAAGTCCACAAGGGATTACAAATATTTATGTATCATTTCTCTCTTCTATATATTAAAACTAACAATGCATTTAAATTGTCTTTGCTTATTCAATATTCTATTTATTTTGTAATAATTGTACAGATTATACACAAAATCTAATTTACCTGTATTTATAGCATGTGAAACCAATTAAATCCTTTATCTTGGCATTTGCAATTATGCACACAACTAAAGGATAATTCTGATGCGTCTCTGGAAGCATTGTCATAAAGATCTTGAATGACTTCGTTGGTAATCCCATTTGTGCAGTGCCATCAAACTTTGCATACTCCAGATACTGACGATGTGGTAAATTGGGACAGTTTTCTAGTTGTTCTGCCAGCAAAGACTTTTGCTTCTCTGGTGGTTTGACTTCCATTTTTGAAAATAATTCTGTGGCATGTTCTGATGTGAGTTGTGTCGATGGATTTTCCCATTTTATAACCTTTATTTTTGCAGCCTTTTTTAGGGCTTGCTCTTTTTTATCAAGCCATTGTGCTGTATTTGACCTTTGTCTGCAAGTAACAATAATATGTACTTGGACCAATGGACATAAAAATCAATTATGTAATATTTAAATGAATAAAAAGAACATCTTATGTCTACTTTAATATTTCATTCACTGATATAGAATTTTAATTATTAAAAACCTTAAGAACTGTGTCCAGGATGAGTTTATTATCAGCATCAACAGTGATAAAAGATAACATAGTCAACCTTAGGAATAAACAATATATTGTGATGAAATATAACTACAAATTATTTTTTATAGTAATACAGGCAATATTATATTCGTTATTTAACAATAAAAATGCAATAAATATAACTGGTACAATTAAAAATGGTCCTGACACCAATATACAAAACTTTCTTCACATACTTTGTAACAAGTACGAAGGCAGCGACATTTACTAATATTAAAAAGATATACGGTAGAATACATACCTGTGGGCTCCAAATTCTTCGTATCGAACGTAACTGCCACACAACGGATCATCGTCTTCGCTGTCGTTCAAATCTGGGTAAGGATCATACTGTGACACGATTTCCCGCTCACACTCATCTTCTGACGCATCACTGACTACATCTCTAACTTTGCTAGGCCCAGGCTGTGAGAACCGAGATTCCCTTATCCTCTTCTTTTCTTCTAGACCTTTATTTTGAAAGATTTTTGAGAAATCTTCTCCAGCCATCACAATTTCACACAAGCCTGTGTCGTCCGTTGCGATAAATGCATCTCTTATGTTCTTCAAAAGCCATATTTTATTATCATATGTAGCCATACTTTGATAATTAAACAAATTACACAAATTTCTAGTTTTCCTTACCCAAATTCAGAACACATGTCATGTCAAAATTCAGTTTCCAAACAAAATGCAAATGACAATGTGTTGCAAGTAAATAGTGTAAGTAAAATGCAATGTATAGCATTAAAGTGAGAAAGAGTCTAAAAATATTTGTTTTTATAATTTTCTGATGAAATAAAGTCCAGTAAAATGTAAATCATATTGAAAAGATTAGTTAGTTATAAAAGTATGGCACCCCAGGATAATAAAATTTTGAGACATTACAACAGATAATAAATTTTATATACTGTGGTCAACTATTGTCATGTGTCAATGTCATTGTAAGAATATTGTATGCGACACAGAATAAATAAAGCATTCTGAGGTATGCGAACGGTGCGTTTCAAATTATATTACTGATGGCGTGATGTTGGCATCCATGTCTCACAAAATTATGAAGACAACTACACACACCTTTTAATCCTTTATCTAAGGGCAACTATGAAGATTTTTAAAATTTTGTTCTGTGTCGGAAACATTAAGAAATGGTGAAAGACGGACGGCGTTGGCAGTGGAGTCTTTAAAATGTGATCAAGTTAGTATTGCCCCCATTTCAGTTTAAAAAATAGGGTTACCAGAAGATTAATGTATTTCCTTGAATACAATTTAAAACATATCAAAAATAACAAACAATATTTCGAACCTTTACGACGAAAACGACACAATACAAAAAAATCGAAAATTGCATTATCGTCATAAAACCGTCAACGCCCGCTTATATATAGCTATAAGCTAATTTCCTTATATAAATGGACACCGGTGTCCACCACGGGCGTCCAAGGATTACTACAAAATTTTCAATACAACAATAGTCCAAACACCACCATATTCAAGCGGGAAAAGGACAAAACTATTATACCGGTCTCTTTTTGGTATATTTTCATGAAATACGGATCAGTTTTAAGTTATTTTATGACAATAACCCAATTTTTGATTATTTTGAATTGCGTCGTTTTTGTCCTAAAGGTGCGATTTGTATAACATTGATTAAAATAACAATAAATAAATAGCCAGTGTAATGATACAATGTATTATATGCAATGTATATGTATTAATATGTTTTGTGTTTAATGTGTTGACTTGTCATAATTTTTTTTTAATAATTACTTACCTCCATGACTCATTAAAAAACTAATGTCATTCCATTATGATAAAGAAATATTCGTCTTGTTTTATTTATTAGTATATTATCCTAAATCTATAAATATTGTTAATAATTCTTTAGTAGATAAACGTACTAAAGTTTATTTAGTTGCTAAATATCTACCCCACTCATCAGTAGGGTAGTTGACTACTTTTTTAAAATACATTTATGGAAAAGTATGGTATGCGAAATCTAAAGGAAAAAGATTTTTCAAAATTAGCGCAATAATAAGTAAGTTATAAAACTTTGAAATTCGGTAGAAGGGGAAGTTGTCAAATAACAGTAATATCAGACTGTGACTTCACCAAATGTAACCCACCTTAACGCTGCGTGTGCGCGAAAGAGATAGCCCGATATCCCCGCCACGTTCCCACTTTTGCTCACAACCAATTACCAAACTTCAAATTTGAATAACTGCTTTATTTATTTTTTATTTTGTTTTTATTTTATTTATCATAGCACAACCACGTCAAGTGCATGCAAATTACATAACATACAGATTTAAGCGGTATCCTGTCCGATGTACATGACAACAAAGGTGTACATAACATTATAATTATTGAGTGGCTCAATGCAATCCGAATTTAAGAAGCGCAATAAGATACATTAAAGTCTCATCTATCAAAATCTAAACTAAAACTTAAACTTAAACTAACACTTTTTGTTACAAGGATAGTACAAATATTATGACAAGTATATCTAGGTAAGTCAAGTCGAGCCTTGAAGCTGCGAGGATATAATTTTCTTTTTGAAGCGATGAATATTATCGCGGAATACATCCAGATCCGGTATGAGTGAAAAAAAACTATGGTATTCATTTATTATTCTGTGACACGATGATTGCATACCTAAGTTAGTTTTAACCGCTGCGGTGAAAAATATTTTTTTAATATTGGTTCTAGGATAGTTGTAGGGAATGTTCAAGCCAATGTTGTGCAAAAAGCAAGATTGATTTATTCCATTAATTACTTTGTGAAAAAAGTATAGATGAAGCTAGCGTCTGCGATCACGGAGGGTAGAGAGCTTAAATTTTTTAAGCCTCATTTCGTAGAATTTCCTGTGCGAAAATCCAGCAGATGTATAGGCCAAATATCTAGTAAAAGCCCTTTGAATGCTTTCGATTCGTTGTGACTGTATTGTGTAAAAAGGATTCCATACTACGCTGGCATATTCGAGCTGGCTGCGTACTAGGGTCTTGTAGAGTAATAATTTAGTTCCTTCATGTTTAAAATCCCTGGTGTTACGTTTCAGAAATCCAAGCATTGGGGCCGCTTTACCTACTATTTTGTTTACATGTGAAGAAAACTTTATATTATTGTCAATTATCACGCCCAGATCTCGGATCTCATTTACTTCTTTCAGTGACACGCCTCCAAGCTCATACCTCGTGACAAGTGGTTTTTTTTTTCTGGTGAATTTAATATGGAAGCATTTGCTAGCATTCATAGTCATGCTGTTATATCCGCACCAATGGACTATCGCATTTAAATCTTTTTGTAGGAGTTTGGAATATTCATTTGTTTTTACGGATTTGTATAATTTAAGATCATCGGCAAATAGTGATACTTTAGAATATTTTATATTATCGGCAACATCGTTTATGAAGATAAGAAAAAGAAGCGGCCCCAGATGTGATCCTTGAGGTACACCTGATTTCGCATAGTGAGTATTCGATGAGAAGCCGTTTACCACAACTGATTGAGGCCTTTGATTTAAGTAGGATTCAAACCATTTGAGAAATGTACCACCTATCCCAAACAGATGCAATTTATTAACGAGTATTGGATGATTAACTCTATCAAATGCACTACTTAAGTCGGTGTAGATGGCGTCAACTTGAACCCCTTTGTCAACTTCATTAGAGATTTCGGTTACAAAAGGTACAAGGTTGGAAGTGTTGAGCGACCATGTCTAAAGTCATGTTGAAAATCTGTTATATAACTGTCTACATGCCGTGAAATTATAGGGTATAATATAGTTTCAAACAGTTTGGCAAAGCACGAAAGAATGGATATGGGGCGATAGTTTTGAATGTCAGAGTCATCTCCTTTTTTATGGACTGGAACAATGCGCGTTTTTTTCCATTCATCCGGGAATATACCTTCCTTTAGCGAGCGGTCAAATATCAGAGTTAGCGGTAGAGAAAGAGCAGTCCCACACCTTTTTACGAATAACGGAGGAATATCGTCAGGCCCAGCACCTTTTGCAGTCTAACTTCTTGATTTGCTTGAGAACATCAGATTCTACAATTTTCGGGAAGGACAGTGTATACTGTGGAATCACGACTGGATTGGGTGTATTGCGTTGTGGAGATGGAAATTGTTCTGCAAAAAGATTTACAATTTCAGAATCCGATTTAGCTGTTTTACCCCGTAATTTCATATTTGATGGTAGAAGGGAACGTGAGCCTCGTTTATATTTTATGTAGCTCCAAAAGATTTTGGGATTTTTAGGAATGTTAAATTCTATTGTCATTTTATATTGAGAGAGGCACTTGTCATAGAGTACGTGTCATCTTTTACGCAATAATTGATATTCTATTTCGTCCCTTGGATTTTGATATTTTTTAAACTTTGTACGAATTTTTTCCTTTTCCGATAACAACATTATAAGTTTATTACTAAACCACGCAGGGAATTTTTTTCTTTTGGGATTCTGTTTTGGTACAAATTTATTTATGGCACTTCTAAGTATTCTATAAAATTCAAGAATCATAGAATTAACATTGGCACAACCTAAAAGCTCGACTTGCCATCTTACACTTTTAAAATCTTTAAGTATTGCTGTGTAATTGGCTTTATAATAATTATATTTAATATGACATTTTGGCCGAAGTTAGATAACATCAGTGTACGGAAGGTTTATCAGTAAAGCAGGGTGAATCTGGTAACTTTTGCTTAATGTGTTGAGGGGTTTGGTGACATATGCTTCCCTGCAGTTAGTAAAGATCAGATCTAAAAATTTACTATCACCGTTACAAATGCAATTAATTTGATACAGATTATTCGTGTAAATAAAGTCTGTCAGGGAATGCCCAAGTGGCGAATTGTAATTAGATGGTATCATATATTTATGGTGATCTTTCTTGCTCCATTGTATAAAACTTAAGTTAAAGTCACCCAAGATCAATACATCATCAGTACAACCAATTACTTTGTCTACATTAATTAGGAATGATACTAATGTCTCCAAACCAACGGGTGGTGGTAAATAGACCACACAAATTGATAGTTTTCGAGTTATCGATCCAAATTCGATTTGTAATGTTACCCATAGGTCTTCAGCGCCAGTTTCCCAACTCTCAATACGAATTGAGGGTATGTTCTTTGACACAGCTAGAAGTACCCCTCCTCCATCTTTTTTATGGCTATGACTACTGTGTCGATCCCTGCGATAGATGATATATCTGTCGTCCATCAGCTCATTATTAGAAACACTAGAATTAAGCCAAGTTTCAGTCAATGCTATTAGTTTGAAGTTATATGTTACAACATTTTTCATGAGATCGTTTGTTTTAGTCCTCAGACCTTGTACATTCTGGTAATATATATCAAGCATTGGCACAAGGGAGACACCAAATACCACTACCAAGAGATAGTGAAAATAATAATAATAAAATATCCAAAACGAATACAGACATTATGGACCTACACTAGTCGCTTCAGACTATCAATGTTTTTGATGAGTATGGCTTGATCTTCAGCGGTTTTGCGCACGAAAATTCGTCCGTTGCGTACCCAAACAAATTTGTAAGCCAATTCACGAGCTTTTAAACGGGTTACAGCGTGCAGTGACTTTTGAGCTGGAGTCAAATGTTCCGATACAAAGACGGGTCGCTGAGGTCCTCCTATTCCCAGATGTTGAGTATTGAGTTTTTTCCCAGGATCCTTTCGATTGAATTTTGTCACCGCGGCTAACATACCATCACGAATACGAGGGCTACGCAACTTTACAATTACTGGCCGAGGTCTATCTGTGTTGTTAGTAATTTTTGCCACTCTTACAACATGTTGAATGTCGTCGTGTAACAAAGGTTCTTCAATGGTTTTTGCTAGTTGCATAACCGTTGTGAGTAAATTTTCAGATCTAAATTCCGGGACACCGTTGATTTCAATGTTTGACTGCCGCATATGCAATTCCATTATATTAAGTATTGCAGTAATATCCTTAAGAGTAGTATTTACTTTATCATTGTCACGTTTTAGTTCAATAATAGTAGCTGATTTCTCTTCCAAATTTGTTTTCATCTCCTCAAACTTGACATTCATAAATTGTAGGGAATCTTTAAATTGTTCAATCTTTTCAATAATGGTTTTGAACTCATTGGCAACTACTTGTTTGACAGTAGTATTTAATGCTATAGATATTTCTTGTTTCAGGATTTCACGTAGTTTAGTTTCAGTTACAAGTTCGGAGCATTCATGTGATTTAGGCGCTAACTTATTAGTCCTTTTGCGTTTAGTAACATTAGATTGCTCATTGATGTTAATAGATGATTCCTTATCGTCTGTGCAGAAAGTAGGGCGTACAGGTGTATTGGTGTTGTCTGCTTTAGGGAGTTTATTACAGCATTCAGGACATATCCAAGAGGATTTATGAATATTGTCCATTTGTGAGAATTTTGAAAACGTCGTGTTAGCACAAACAAGGTCATATTTGGATCCACATGTATTGCAGCTCAAGAAGTTATTATTATTTAAAGTACCACGGCAGCCAGAATAGAGTTTAGCAACCGAAGCCATTGTGGACCACAAATTTCCAATTGCTTGTTTTTTTTTTTTTTTTTTTATATTTTATTACCATCACAATGAAATTGAAAATGAAAAATTTATGAACTAATTTCGATGCTGATTTCACAGAATTATTTGTTTTTCGTATTATTTTCTGTTACATATAAAATAATGTACGAAATAAAACATAGGAAAGTACCATATTATGTTTATAGTGTTTGATTTACTTCCGTAAGTTGCAAATTAATTTCATAGTGTAATTTCGTGACATAAGTATTTGTAGTTTTGCACCATACATCTTAGAAAAAAAAGAAACATTTATTGGAAACTACATAGCTAGTTAATTATTGTGTACTTATTTTAATAATAATTTGTTTGAAAAGTGGGCACATAATTTATGCGTATATATTTTAAAATTTGATTTGAAAATGTTAGTATTTTGTTACTAAATAAAACATGTTCACATTACTAAAAAAAATACTTTATTCAAGGTAAAATATTTTGTGTGATGAAGCAGCACTGCATATACATTGCTGCCAACATCACGACATCCGAACTTAAAGTTAGTTAAAACGCACTCTACTTGCATACGTAGCATTTATAGTAATCTGTGGTAGATTATGGATATTGGTTGTCATAGAAACGAAAATTGTATCAATTCTGTTGTGATAGTGTGCAATTAATGAAATTTTATTATTGCAAACAGCAGCATATCATAGAGTAAGCTATTATATTTACATAATCTTTATTCAAGTAACAACGCTCCGGTTTTTACATAAAATACATATTACTTACCTTGAATTCACTTAGAACTCGAACAATTTCGAATTTTCAGCATGTAGAGACTTAAAACAATATTTTTATTCTGAAAGTTCATTGTTTAAGTTGTGTATGATTGCATTATGTATTGTCAACCTCCACGGATATATTAGAGACAAAAAGCAAATGCTAAGTAGTCCTAACCTCTATTTCTTGCCTTTTGATGTAAGCATAGGACACTATTAAAGTAAAATCTTTTTATTTGGGGTATAATTATTTTCGTTTGGACATAATATGTAAAGACTAATAATATGTGATTAGAATATTTTCTAGAGCCACCCCAAATTGATGATATAGAAATTTAAAGTGTCTGGTATTGCATTTAAATCCATCAGCAAAAAAAAATCCTATATTTCGAATCTGTGATGAGTGAGAACACCCATGAACATGAATTATTTACTGCTTGCATTAAGTAGCAATACTCTTATCTAGTGTTTATAAATGTAGGTGTTAAAAATGTTATAGGGTTAAATAATTAGTCAATTTTAAAAACGAATATTTGTAATTAATAACTATGTTTGTAAATAAATATATTAAAACAAGAACTACTACATTAAGTAATAAAAAATATATATTAAATTAAGTATCTAAAACACATTACAATTTATTAAATTCCATTAAAATTTTGGGGGCATATGCAGTCGACAGACAGGTCAGTTCGCCTCATTGGAACTATTTCACCCTACCATTCCATTTCATTAAAAACCCTTACAAGTTTAAATAACAATAACTTTACCATAGTTGTTCGCAGCATAACCTGAATGTACTCAGTGATAAATATTTAGCTTTAAAAATCAATAAACCTGCCAAAACATACAATAAATAAACACATTAGTACAACAAAACACACTGATCCATATTATTAAACAATAACTAATTTCATACCCACAATATTTGGTAACGTAATAATATCTTTGGCCTTAACACTTTGACTGTGATGTAAAAATAATATGACTACCCTGAGGTCGGACTTTTTATCTAGTATATATACACATGGGCGTATATAAGAGGGGGGGGGGGTTCAGGGGGTCCGGAATCCCCGCCCCCTTATCTATAATAAACCACGCTACGCCACTGACCGCTGACATTTTGGGTATCCGAACCCCCCTTAGCTTCTAAAATGATCGGGCTACCAAACATGTCCACACTGTAATATATTACGTGACGTTGGGGGGGGATACGGTTTCATGCAAGGCTAGAACCCACGCCACTAAAATTTTAATATCGTAGGACCCCTTCCATGTGAAAGCTATAGCTATGCCCGTGTATATATATGTACCTCTGCACATGTGTTGGTTGCTTTAAACTCAACAGGTTTTCTCCCACAGTCAATGTGACAATAAATTGAGGAGCCTGCCTTAAGTAACTAAGCAATACTGTAGTTCCCCATAGCAAGCATGCACTGTCTTAGGTCTTGAACGCAGTCATAGTATGAACGGTATGGTGGCTTCAATGTATCATCATACAGTTTCAGGACCTCCAAAAATTTCTTGCTTGCTTCTCCGTATTTGCCTTCATCCATTGCTGCACGCCCAAGACGGTACAACATTTCCGTGTCCTAGAAAATAATATTTACAGTTATTATGTAATCCTCCTAGCCAGTTTCGGCCACGGCGGCCAATCTCAATGGAGATCAGCCAGGCACGCAGGAGATATTATAGTGCACAAGTGTGTGCTCAATACACAGGTGCATTCGCTATTCCTTCACTCTCATAATCCGGTGAGACGGCAATCCGACATGACCGGAGAGAGATCAGGCGCAGGACCAATGTCTTTACGTGCTTTCCGAGACACGGGGGTATCACACCGCCAACTTCCTGACTTGGAAAAACCCAGTCACAATGTTTTTTTTTGGCTCGACCTGGGAATCGAACCCAGGAACTCAGCGCGCAAATTGTACTACCTACTCGTAACGCATACGCAATACAACTACGCCACCAAGGCAGTTATTATAACAATAATTTGTAGTACATATTTTGTATTATCGTTCTGAAAAATATGTTAATCACAGTCAAAATTTTTTTGCAGGTGAATCAAGCTGAATGCCAGTTAACAATAAAATATGGCTGATGACGAGGAAGGTAAATTAAGTATAATGTATGCATGAATATTAAATACATCGGTATAATTTAATTTAAAAGCAATGCCCTAAAGTAATGTAATTGTGTTATAGCTGTAGATGAAGAAACGCCAGGAGCCGGTGGCGACGAGAGTGAGGGTGGAACTCCTGTGGAAGCTGAAAGACCTTTGGCGCCGCCC
Organism: Sphinx pinastri; assembly: GCA_947568825.1. Taxonomy (NCBI): domain Eukaryota; kingdom Metazoa; phylum Arthropoda; class Insecta; order Lepidoptera; family Sphingidae; genus Sphinx; species Sphinx pinastri. Next base: position 4,774,111 of record OX387615.1, read on the forward strand.
AAATATGAAGTGCGACCAGGACTTGGTGAAAAGTAAGTTTATTTTATTTCAAAAAAGCTTGAAGGTATTATGGTGTATCAAGTGTTCGGTGCGAGCAAGAAAAAAAAATCCACCTTACAAAATCAGGAGATACGATGCAACGCGAGAGAGATTTCTATTGGTTATTTGAGGCGGCACATCGCATGTTACCGGTGAAATGGACATATTCGTAAACGATTACAATCGACCCATTAGCCAAGTTTTACGAATACCACCATTATTGATTAGATTTTTTTTATGGCTTAGAATGACGAGACTATCATACGTTCGCCTGATGGTAATCGATACGACTACGCATAAACAGTGGCAACACCATCCAGCACCTTGACTTACAAAGTACTGTGTGGCATTCCACTGCGCTCGTCATCCTGAGACATAAGATGTTAAGTCTCATTATGTCCAGTAGTTACACTGGCTACAATGTCCTTCAAACCGAAACACAACAGTGCATGCACACTGCTGCTTGGCGGTAGAAATAGACATTGCGGTGGTACCCAGTTCCCTACCCGACTCTTACATATATGAGAGACCTACCACCAGCAAAATTCATGCAACTTTTATCAATGATAAATTCTGCGTGGTTTCGATCAACTCTGGCTCGCAGCCAACTTCTTCGCCATGAACTCAATATACGTACATGCATCGAAGTTATATTACTCTTTCTTCCATGCGTACATGATACAATGCACTCATATTGGCAACATATCAATATCCGTGTATTGGAAAGGTCATAACAAAATGAATAAATACATCACGTAAACGGAAAATATTCCGCAAGTTTTTTAGCTAAGTCCTTTTTTTTAACTTACATTTAGCTAAAAATTAATGAGTGTTACGATTTTTCTACGCCAAATAAAGTTCCCTACTTCTAGTTAGTTAACTTGCTACGTTATCCAGATAATAGATTAATGGGCGTATGCAAAATGAAAAAGGCGGCGTGGCGGGTAGCGGATAGATGCGGGCTGCTCAAGACCTGGATGGTTGGCGCTGACTTGGGGAGGCCAACGTTCAGCAGTGAACGGCTATAGGCTGATTGCTTGATGCAAATAAGTTTCCAATTTCCATAAAGTTCTTATTACAAACTTGTTTCACAGACCGCGGTTGCTCTTTACAATAATTTAACTCCTATTTTTTCTAAACGCAGATTCCAGTCCCAGAACATTCGAGATATCATACTAATGACGATGCAGGAGCAGCTAACGGGCCGCCAGTACAGATCTGATCAGGCTCCGAAATGGGTAAAAGTCATCGCAAACGCTGTGCGGCAAAGGGTGCAAGAATTGGATATGAAAAGGTAAATAAATACCAACCCTGTTTTACTGGTCCACTGGGCACGGTCCAACTATTATTGAGAGGTTTTAGTGCTTATATACGCTATGATAGCCGTTTTAGTGTTTGTCCGCTCATCAAGTTTCGTATTAATTTATAACTACGTTAAAGGAACTATTTGCTGTACAGTTAGCAACATAAGTGGATGAACAAATTCAAAACTTCAAATTGCCTACATACTTTTGTGTTCTTACTAATATTTTTTTTCTCTTCACAAAAATAAAATAAAGGAGATTTACTTTACTTCAAACGAAGAAAAAAAATGTTTCAGTTTAACTTAACGCGTATGTAGGTGATTTGAAATTTTGATTTTGTATAGATATTTATGCTGCTGTACATTATTGCCAAAAGATACGTGCAGTAAAATTTATTGGAATGTATAATTTTACGACAAAACTCAGCATATAATTTTCGAAACTCGAATTTTTAAAAATAGAATCTCTGGCCAGCACAACTTCTATCTCCGGCAAACTCTCGTTTTCGATAATGAATTGAGATTTCACCTTTACTATTGTAATCTCTCAAAATGGCTATCGTAGGCTTATTGTACCGGCAGGTACGTAAGCTGAGTTTTATTAAATTCTAACAGTCAAATTTGGCCATAAGAATACAGACAAGGACGATGATTGATGACAATTAAAACTCTCATAAATTTGAAATATTTCGCCATATACTGCGAATACCTAAATTTTTAAAATATGTCCGTTTGCAATATTTAATTGAAAAGTTGTTTTGATTTTCTCATATATATAATATGTCATGTATAATATATATGCCTAAAACATGAATTCATAAAGTTAGTATGAATATTTTAACTGTTTCAACGTTTTATTAGGTAAAAAACAACCATAAACCTTAAAATTCTAGGCAAGAGTCCTAATATTTAGTAAACAAGGGACAGGGAGCATAAACAGTTGACATTTGGATATATTATGGGTAGGAAGCGCTTTATTCAAATCAAATGTCCCACAATTTACCTATTTTAAGGGACTTTTATTGCGCGTCAGTTATAAACGCAAGACCACAGTCGTGCCGGGATTTTATAATAATGTCAACAAAGTCCTCACTTTGCAATAAATGTAGTTGTGATAGCAGGACACAAATGTATTTCGCCTTTAAACTGGAAGATAACGCAGTGTTTGGCAAGTTTTGAGTCCGCCCCGGGCAAGAACCCGCCCTACGCCATGAGATAATGATTACATACTGGTTATAGCGTTAGAAATTGACAAAGCGGCCGTACTCACTAAAATCCCAGAAAATGAACCATTGAAAGTAAGCGTTGCGATCAAACCTTATCCTGATTGGTCTATTTCTGCTATGACACCGTTAAAAATCATTTATTGAATTCGTCTGTTAGACATCTTACTGTCTCTGTCTTGCAGGTACAAAATCCTAGTCCAGTGTACAATACTAGAGATGAAGGGCGCGGGGGTGAAGTGTGGACAGCGGTGTATATGGGACCCAGAGACTGATGACTACGTGGGTGATCTCTTTAGAAACGACAGCCTGTATTGCTACACTATTGTCTATGGCGTTTATATGTACTGATTTTATATAGGTTTATTAAGAACGATGAAGTTTGTTTTGTTATTAAATGTATTATAAGAAATTGGTTTTGTGTAATTTAAACTTATGTTTGTGGCTTCCTCCGCGTAAATCCATTCAGAAATAATTTTATTAGTTATTAGGTACCTACTAGTGAAAGAATCTTCAGAATCTGAGTAGTAGAACCAGAGATTAGTGCGTTGATCAAAAAAGTATTCAATTTTATAATATTGGTAAACATTGTAGTGTCGGTGAAGATGTTGGCGAGTTTTGACGAAGTTTGACCCTATTCAGGCGAGTACAAGAGTTTGTTGAAACCAGCCTGATTCGGGAATATAAACAAAGATCCTGAATAGGTATTTATAGCAAATATATAGTATGTACCACTAAACATATTACATAAAGCATTGCTCTAAATATTATACAATGATGCTTGGTTCAAAATAATCACTGAATTATGCAAGTTATTCGTGTTATTATTAATTTAATTTCGACTTAATTATCGAAGATACCGGAATATCATAATATTGTACCTACTAACTATAAAAATTCAATGCAATTTGTACGCGAAATGAAAACTATATTTTCTCATAGTAACAAGGAATTAGATACATTACGAAACATTTTTTTTTATCTAATCCAATTGTAGTATGTAATTATTGCATGATCATACAGTTATGATAAGTGTTCTGTAATGTGAAAACTGTAAAATTAACCAAGATCATGGATTATAAAAATTCCACGCATAAATTCACGAATCACGCATTTATTCCACAAAATAATGGGTGAGTGGGTGAGCGAAGGCGCATTTAGTGCGTCTCGTCTGGCGAATTATTTTCCTTCTATGGCGTGGGAGAATCGAGACATCGCCGTATTAGACACAAATAAAAAAAATGAAGGGCGATGTAACTTTATTTTTACAATACTAGTACTTACAGTACTAGTATATTATATAGTTTCTTTGACTGCCTCGGTGGTGTAGTTCTATTACGTACACGTTACGAGTACGATTTGCGCGCTGAGGTCCTGGGTCCGAATCCCGGGTCGAGCAAAACATTATGACTGGGTTTTTCCATCTTAAAAATTACTTATAAATGACTGCCTCGGTGGCGTAGTTGTATTACGGTACGACTGCAAGGCTGAGGTCTCGGGTTCGATCCCCGGGTCGGGCAAAGTGATATTGGATTTTTCTATTCAGTATCAGCCCGGAGTCTGGAATTTGTGCCCGATATGGCGATAGGCTCGCCCCCTATCACATCATGGGACGGAATACGGTTGGCGAAAAGTGGGTGCACTAGTTGCGCCTCTGCCTACCCCTTCGGGGATAAAAGGCGTGAGCATGCGTAAAAATTACTCAGTCGCAGCTCGGAGTCAAGAAGTTGGCGGTGTGATACCCCCGTGCCTCGGAAAGCACGCAAAGCCGTTGTCCTGCGCCTGATCTCTCTCCGGTCATCTCGGATTGCCGTCTCACAAGACTATGAGAGTGAAGGAATAGCGAGTGCATCTGTGTATTGCGCACACACGTGAGCACTATAATATCTCCTGCGTACCTGGCTGATCTCTAATGAGATTGGCCGCCGTGGCCGAAACTGGTTAGGTGGTTTACGTTATAGTTTCTTTAGGTATATATAAATTGTCTTATACCTACTCAATATTTTTTTAAACGTGACAAATTTATCTGTGAATGTCCCCTAAAACAAAGGATGTGATCTCAGCGAGACCAATCAATTCACTTTGCTACGCAAGCCACGGAAATTGTTACTTTCCGAGCCAAGATTGCCTTTGCCTACTGGAATTTGATGCAGTGTCATGTCCCGAGTTGATATATGATATAAGATATAAGTATGTAGCGTGTGATCGGTTGAATATGATCACAAATTTTTGAGGATAAGAAATAATCGTGGAATTATATTTTATGTAATCAGCACCCATTCGAAGCAAGATAGTCATCTTATTGGGAACGTGCACGAATTAAATGTGGCAGCACAAAATCGACGCAAGAGCCACATGTGTGGATAAAAAAGGAACGTTTCAAACATATAATTTATTTATATATTCTTTTAATATGACAAAAATTATAAAATATGGGTTCCGGCCGAATATTATTGATACCCAGCGTGGCCAGAATATGTTTTTTTTTAGATGGGAGCTAGTTATTTTGATGTTATTGAAGCAAAATTAGGAGGTCATGTTCCCTTAATTAAAAATTTGTTTGTATTAAATACTGTAATGGGGGGGGGGGCGGCGGCGAGTCGGACGAAAACCACGGAATGGACTTGAATAATATATATTCAGTGCGAACGAATACACACTACACGTAGGGAATGTAACTTACTCGAGCTACCGGCACAAGGTGAGGACCGGGTTCCCCGTTCGCAACACCTTGACAAGCAGCCTTTGTCGATTATATATCCCTTTACAGATGATTGAAACAACGAGGGTGCCGAGATACCGTCTGCCCTTGACGTTTCCTACAATTCTAGTGCTAGCTGAAGTTTGAAGACAAATTGTACAAGTTGTATCTGGCCTACTTATTCAATCCTCGGCGAATCTTGATATCGCGATGTAGAATTGACGCAGCGCCATCTATTGGGGTCCGGGCGTAAAGTCTGTTCTATGGAAGCGTAATTGGTGTTACAATACTAACTTCAAAAATTCTTTATTTTTATAAATTAGGTAACGAGACATTTCTAAATGCTTTTGGAACTCTTACATATGTATGTTTTATATGTAGCTTTTATATTTTTGTCAATTTTCGCATAACCATGGAATATAAGTACTTAGGTACTATTCTTGGGAACGTAATAGATTTTACAACATTTGATTGGTTATTTTTATTGTTCGGAGCATCCAGATACACAGCAATACATTATCAACAAATTAAATGTTATTTTTCATGCTTTTAATATGAATATTTTACGCCAATGCCAAGTGTCGATGGGTTGAAAGATTTTTGAGTGCGTTTGTTATTTTTTGTTTAATTAGTTTTTCGTCATCTATGTTTAATAGAAAGGAAATTGTAGAATTCTTCTCATTAGACTTAGGGCCGATTTCACCACTTGCTGATAAACGTTATTTGTCACATAAATGTAAAAGCCGACTAAATACAAAGTCACATTCTAATCTATGGTCCTAAATTACAGTGTCAATTTTGTGTTTGGTCGAGTTATATATTCATGTGACAATTAGCGTTTATCAGCAACCGGTGAAATCGGCGCTTAGACTTCTTATACAGCCTTCAGACCTTGAATTATAACTTTACCTGATGTAGAGTCGTTTGGAAGATTTGCAAAAAACTTTTTATATTTATTATATACAACAGAAAAAGTATTTTACGTTGATTTGAGAATTAAGAAGATTAAAGGCCTGTTTAACATGTCTAAAGTAAACGACGTGTCGAAAAAACGGGCTTAAAATTCTAACCAAGTTAGTATTTACAAAAACTAGACCTTTGCAATAAATAGTATAATTTTAAAGCCCAATTTTAAAATTTATGTAATTTTATTTTGTTTAAACTTCACTTAATATGAACGTTTTAAAAAGTTAGTTATAAATGGAGGGGTCTAAAAATATTTGTTTAATGGTTCCAGATCCATATTTTTGTACCTTTTAAATCCATAAAGTTTGAGCCTGGTTAGATTTTGAGGCGCAGAACCCATTCAAAAAGCGGACATCTTCAATTTGACAGCTATCATATAGAACAACTAACAAAAAACGTTATCCTCCTAGCCAGTTTCGGCTACGTCGGCCAATCCCAACGGATATCAGCCAGGTACGCAGGAGATATTATAGTGCACAAGTGTGTGCGCAATACACAGGGTGCACTCGCTATTCCTTCACTGTCATAGTCCGGTGAGATGGCAATCCGACATGACCAGAGAGAGATCAGGCGCAGGACCAACGGCTTTACGTGCTTTCCGAGGTACGGGGGTATCACACCGCCAACTTCCTGACTCCAAGCTGCGACTGAGTAATTTTTAAGATGGAAAAACCCAGTCACAATGTTTTTGGCTCGACCCGGGATTCGAACCCAGTACCTCAGCGCGCAAATCGGACTCGTAACGCGTACAATACAGCTACGCCACTGAGGCAGTCAACAGCCGATAGAACAACTAATGTAGATGTATGGGTACTAACTCATTTTATTACCATTTTTTTAGGAGCTTAGATAAGAGTGTGACTTTTGTGTTTGGTCGGTTTATACATTTATGTGACGAGTAGCATTTGCTCAGAAGTTGTGAAACAGTCCCCTAAAATATCTACAAGTTGTAAATGTTCGCGTCACGGAAATTTCATAATACTTTCAGAACTGTTTGCACAGATATTTAAACCATGTACCCTAAATTTTGATATACCATTTAATAGTATGCCATATAAAGCTAGGTGTGTTTGCAGTCCAATTTTCGCTGTCATGATAATTCCATTTTCATACACGGACATCAATACGTTCGACGCTAATGTAAACGAAATATTTACGGGTGTAAATTAGATATGTCATTGCTTTTCAAAATTATGACTAAAATTGCGTCTAATTTTCATTGAAATTTGTAACTACGTTTGTTCCAAATGTATAATGCCATTTTTTTATATCTGCTGAATTATGGATTTTAAGAACCATTGAATATCTATCCTCACTATATTTTATACAACTCGTCGTTGAACTCTCATTTTTAACACTTACCTACACCTAGCATGTTCATATGTAAGACACAACTTACTTGCAAAGACTTCAACCCCTTCAAAATATTGGTGTACTGCTGGCAGAGGCCGCATTGTATCATGAAGTCCTGGGCATCATACGGCACTGCCACAACGTTGGGGCAAGGATGATCTGAATCGCACCTATGTAAAAAATGGTAGCATGTTAATGTGTATGTTTTAGGAAGTGGCTGACCCAAAAACTGATTATCGCTGGTCGAATCTTGTTTCATACATCAACATGGTACAACTGGTTATGTAGGTTATCGTCGTTTGCATCATCTTGCACCGGTGGGGTCGGTGCCAAAATTCTTAAAACGTGTTGTAGAACCCATAAAGGATTTGGCATAGTTGTTAATACTTACAAACGGCTCTTTGTCAAGAGTCAAGCCCCCAAAAATTTTGGTAATCGCGCACAAAGTGAAACCAAGATTAATTGCCAGACTTGTCCAAGCACTGCGGTTTCCGAGCCTAGCCGATATTAAAATGAGTCAATCACTATTTGGACAAATGAGGAAAACCAAGCCAAAAATTGTGAGAAATTAAGTGTAATATACAATTAATTAAAGTATAGATATAACTACTATAAATGTTTTGGTTATGTTTATACACAACATTAATAATTTCAAAATTATTTCCTGAAATCGTATACTTTTGTTTCCTGTTAAACGAGTTAGACACTAAATGCACGAGGAAGAATACAAAACTTGAATAGTTATTATAAATATTGTCCTTACTTAAATCGCATGTAGTTTTCGGTCATCTCCTGGTAGGTAGGCCAATTATCCTTGCACGGGATGCATTGGCAGTCGAACCAATACTGCTCTTTGAGGTCCACTTGCCTCTTTTCCTTCGGAACTGTTGTGAATATTGGCCCATAGTTCTCAGACACTTCTTCGCCTTTATTTATATTTTTGACTGCACGTATTATAATATACGGTCCACGGAAGTATCTAGACGTATGTAATAGAGGAAGGGGTTTAATAGTTTTATCATCGTAAGTTCATTGTGGTCTAGAAATGCAATTTATTATTTCCTGTTTCACAGACAAGACGTTAAGATCGTTTAAGACATGCTTTTTTTAAATTTTATACAATTACAATTTCCTTTCTAATAAGAATTGAATTTTATGGTACTATAAATTTTTATTACTATATACTACACATAATTATTAAACTTAGTCTATTTAAAATTGTACTGACCTTACAACGCTTGGTTCGCAAGAGTGATTGAAAAGAGCCAAGGTTGGGAAAACAGCACCGGCCAAGAAAACTGACTTCCCAGTATGTTTAATGACATTTTTACCAGGTTTAGGCCTTGGGCACTGGAGCTCAAATACTTCATGCGCATTAAACTGAAGAACTTGCAAATTTTTCAGTATAAGACCACCGAAGAATGCTACATCATCTTTGTATGTATCGTCCACGGCCATTGACTTAATTTCATTAATATCCACTGGCCTACTCCTTGGTTTCCCTTCAAAATATCCGCTGACTTCTAACAGTTTTACTAAAAAGGCAGCCATCTGGGTCCTATGTAAAAAGTCTTGCTTCGTCCTCTTATTTTCATGTGAAACCAGATTGTATATGTTCTTATAATCTTCTGTTTTATAGACCTCTGAGGGTCTACTGTCTAATTCACTGGCGATTTTTGTAAAATATTCCTTTTTGTTTTGCGTAATCATCCTTAATGCTATAAAACAGGTAACAGAACATCCGGATTTCCACAACAAAGGGAGAATGTGGCATTCGTAAGCATGATAAGACTTTTGAGCCACTTCCAGGCATTTCTCGCTGCAGAAGATTACGTTAGGACATTTGGGACAAGGCACCAAGATCGGACACCTGAAATCATTGTTATATGGTAATTTTTACTTCAAAAGAAGGTTTTGTTTACTATTGCTCCTGTGTCACTTACTTAACAAAACAATGTTGACAATGTGTCTTTGAGTATTCCGCTAGCAAGACTCCACTGTGAGGTTTTTCAACCAATAACATTTCTCCAACTTTAATGTCTCTCGTTGCTGTTGCAAATCTGCCTCTTGATTCCTCGTAATCTATCTGTATAGCGTCTGAAGCCGCAGGATATTCACGGTTGTTTCTTCCCGGTAATTTTGGCTTCGGGGGTTTCCTCTTCAATGGTTCGGGGTCTTTTGGATTACCTGCTAAATTCAAGCCCTTGTTTAATATTTCCAACATAAGCTTAGCATCTGTCCGCATTTTTTGCCTTTTCTCCTTGTCGAGTTTGTTTGCCTCGTCTAATGCGCTGATGGTATCTCTGAAATGAACAGAAGTGTATATTATATTCGTTATTTTTTAATCAACAGTTAAATGGCCATAAATATCGTTGGATACCTACTGAAAAGCACTTATTGCTTCTTTGTTTCGTTTCAAAACCAGCAAAGTTCGGGCTCTCCTTTCAAAAACTTTGTATCTTAAATGACGAGGATAACCCAATGATATACATTTTCTAATGTCTTCTAAAACGTCTTCGTATTGCTGGAGATGATTCAATGCTGCTGATCGATTCGCGTATAGTATAGATAGTTCTTCCGCTGTTTATATAAAAACATTATTATGGAAATTGTGTCATCTTGATTCACAAGTATTGTTGTTACCTACAGCATAATTGGCAATATTTATTTCAAATACGTAGAATTGCAATGAGGAAAGAACTTTTCGCGGTAAAGATGACATTAATTGAGTTAAATAATTATTAGATTTTCGTACTTTTAATAGGATATTGTGGACTTATGAAGCTTTATGTGGTTACATTGTTAGACGATAGAAGACACAACAGGAAAACTATATTCTTCTAACGCGATATTTTAATCATTGTGGTCAGGTTTATTTGTTTGCTGCTGCGTATTGAATTTCAAAGAATACTCACTCTCTTTATCAGGCATGAATGTCATACTCTGACTATAGAGCTGTAGAGCTTTACCCCATTCGCCTTTTTGAACTGATTTGTTTCCTTCTTCCTTTATCTGTCTCGCTTTATCCAAATCTTTTTTCACAGGAAATTCACCGCCTGTTTGACATTTTTTTACATCTTCGATAATATTATAATTTCTGATTGCAGGAAGAGTGCAGTAGTAATATACCCGTTTCGAGTTCGATTCTAAATTGGCAAAGTTGTTCCTTGTGACGTCATCTAGTTCACTGTTTAAAGTCTCATGGAACTTCTTGAAGAATCCTTCGTTTTCTTGAGACATTTTACTATTTAGGTTAACACATGTGGAGAAGCGTTAAACACTAAACGAGAAAGCCGGCACACGACTACTGTTCCCTGTTTCTATTTTTACATTCGGGACGCCGAACCGTTGATCACTTCAGACCGAACAAATTTAAATCGTACCAAATTATTGATACTTTTAATTCGTGATTATTCCGTGTATTATTTACTTTTATTAGAGCCTGTTTCACAACTACTGAGTAAATGCTATTCGTCACAGAAATGTATAAGCCGACCAAATACATAAGTCATACTCTAATCTATGCTCCCAAATAAATTATAATAAAATGAGTACTACTAACTACATTAGCTGTTTAATATGATAACTGACATAAAATTTACTTGAAACTGGTGGTAGGTCTCTCATATGTAAGAGTCCGTCTGGGTGGGTACCACCGCAATGTCTATTTCTACCGCCAAGCAGCATGGGTGGCCGTATCGCTTACCATCATGCGAACGGTATATTCGACTCGTCATACAATGCCATAAAAAAAAACTTGTGAAATAGGCCCTTATAATACATATATACAGTAAACAAATGAGTCATACCTACATCATTTGTTATGATATCAGTTCAACGGTCTTAAACTGGAAAGGTCTAGAACGGTTCGAGGTTGGGAAAAAAGGCTGTAATTGAGTAGGACACGCAATGTTGGCGTTTATTTTGTTTTTTGCTTACCGTCAAGTTTGATACGTATTTTTCTTTGTAACTATTTTTAATTTTTTTACCGTATGAAGTTATGACGACAGTCGACCCAGCTGATGTATTTTGTTTCCATTAAATAATAATGATTGGCCATATAAAAATATTCTTGTCCAGTGATGTGTTTGCGAATTAATTTTATTTTCCTTAAACAATATTACCTACAGGTATAATTCTTTGTACTAATTTAAAACATGTCAGTTTCCAGTAATAATTATGGCAAAATCATAGCAGTCTGCTCCAAATCACGAATTCAAATAGGTTCAATTAATTTCTGAAATACCTAATATGATTATGTATTAATAAATTTTATGAAAAATCGAAAAGATACAAATTTCTTATGTAGGTACAATGTTTTCGTACTTTTCGAATGTCATTTATAATCAATTAGATATCACCGTATGTCCCCAAGGTATCATTTGTCATATTAAAACATGTCTTTAAAGTAATAAACAAATTCAAAGATGCTATTTCAACCACCGCTTGGCCGCTACATTTGATGATCTGCCAGATGAAGGTGCGAACATTCCCGGCGGTTATCAACCTTGGACAAGTTCTCGGTACTCGCGGTAGGCACAAAGCACTAAGCGACAACTTGTTAAGCTCTACTACGAATGCTATAACGTGTCTTGCTATGATACACTGTTGTATTATTTTTATTTTATTTTATTATTATAATTTGTATTGCGTCTCCTATCCTAAGATATTATTTTTAAAAGTAAGTTATTTCATGTATATAGATCATTGATCTATTAAAAAACCCCCAATATATCAATGATGTAGATGTATTATTTTAATCGAACCTCTAGTAAAACGCATAAGAAATACGAACGGACGACAAATGATTATGTATTATGTAAGTAGTAATTATTTGCGTAGGGCAGATTTACACAATGAAGGTAAGGTTACTTACTGGTCGTAGGTCTCTTATATGTGAGAGTCCGTCTGGGTGAGTACCACCGCAATGTCTATTTCTACCGCCAAGCAGCAGCGTGCATGCACTGTTATGTTTCGGGTTGAAGGATATTGTAGCCAGTGTAACTACTGGACATAATGAGACTAACATCTTATGTCTCAGGATGACGAGCGCAGTGGAATGTCACACAGTACTTTGTAAGTCAAGTTGCTGGTTGGTGTTGCTTCTGTTTATGGGTGGTCGTATAGCTTACCATCAGGTGAACGGCATGCTCGTCTCGTCATTCAATGCCATAAAAAAAAGTACACCAAAAAGATCTGATGAATTTGTACTTTTGGCTTTGTTTTGAAATCACTCAAAGATACAAGTATAAATGAACTCCTTGATAAATGTGATAAAACATAATTCCACGAATACTACAGCTTTTTGAAATATTTCTCTAATCGCTTATAAAACTTAAAGCTGCATCTACAATTCTTTATAAGGCATTGTGCAAACAATTATAATACCACAAGATATTATTTAATAACACAATGTTAGGTCAACAATAAGAATCTAGCCTTAAAATATTTCCTTACTTCTAGGAAGGTAGATAGAGATAACCGAGTCATTAGACGTGTCAGCTCTCGGAACGGTCTCGTGTACTTTTCCATTGACGTCACGTTTATAATGCATTAGCGATGTCTTTGTTTTGTCTAGATCGGTTAGGGATAATTGAAATGTCAGTTTTGTCTAATTTCTGGAATATTCGGTGTAAATTTATGAGGCATTGTTCTCTGTTCGTGTAACGCCATTCGCTTCGCTAGGAAGTTTGTTTCTCCTTATTCAATGCTATTGAACTTTTAATTAGGCAAAGGCAAAGGTAAAGCTTCTGTGTTTATTGTAGCTTATAAGCATCCGCAAAAAGTGTTTTTGAACATCTACTCTAAGGGAAAAGCACAAACTTTCACTGGGGCGGAAATTAGAGTAAAAGCTCAAACTAGATATAATACTAAATAATATACGGTTTTGCTCTATATATATCTAGCTACATTTCTGTCCTTTTCAAAGGAAAGCGTATATTAATATTTGTATTGGTCGTTGGGTCAAAAGCCAGATGCAGAAAGCATTGTGAGCAGATTCCTCACTTTGAATCCCTGACCACCTGTGGCTTGGGTCTTGAGCCTTGCCATCGGAGGGTGGTTAATTTTTTTATATTTATTACCGTTTGTTTTTTAGTATAAATAAAAATGTAAAAAAAAGGAATATTCGAAATAAAGAGAAAATAATAATACCAGTCCTGTATTATATACTGTCCCACTTTTGGGCACGGGCCTCCTCTACTGAGATTGTTTAGGCCCTAGTCCACCACGCTGGCCTAGTGAGGGTTGGCAGACTACACATACCTTCACAGAATATTTGTAAACTTACTTTTCAACTATGAACCGCCACGTGGTCTCAATATATTATTTACTGGCGTAGATTTCATGCCCAGTTGTTACTTATCCCATTTGGATTCTGGCATCCATCAAACTGGTTGTCGAGACTTCCTTTAGTTATTAATCTGAGGTCGAGACTGGCGCCAATGCTACGTCAAAATTATTGAAATTGTTAGTAGCACAGTAAGTCAAAAAAGGAGGACTTAGTTTTAAATCATAATGAACTATAACATTTTATGTTGTCCCTTTACGTATTTAATATATTCGTGTTACAATAATATAATAATTAGGTACAGTTTGATTTTAGGAAAAATGCAGCGCCTTTGTCTACTCTTACAGAAATAAATGCTTAGTTTATTTGATATAATTAATCCAATAGCTAGATTTATTGCAGAAACTCTGTGCTAAGTTAAAGAAATATTGTTCCTATACCGCGCATTATTAAACTTGCGTGCAGTCGTGTTAGTTTAGGGGAGCATGACGGGCAAAATGCCACGGGACCCCGGTTTTAAAGGCCCAAAAATTTTATAACATTTAATAAGTTTTTTGTGTATTAGGATTTAAAAAAAGGTCGCTGGAAAAATCTATATTATACATGTATACAAGTAAAGATTTATCATGTTAGGAAGGGCCCTATTCGATTAATTTGCCACGGGTCCTGCTGCCACTGCTTGCGTAGTACGTATTTCAGCCGGCTTTAATCGTTTCTCTATAAGCAATAGAAACAAAGACATTCAACAGTATAGTTAGTTAAGTATTTATAGTTCATTGTATAGAAATAAAATCGATGAGAAATGCACCTTTTTATGGCTGTAAAACAGAATAAATACGTAGACGTGCGAAAAAAAAGGTATATGGTAGATAAAACATGATAGGCGAATGAAGGTGAATCTATTTGCCGACTGCCATAGACAACAACCGCCTTTTTATTGGCGAAGTAAAAAATGTCCTCATTTTAATTTTTATATTCCTAAGATGCAGGTGGCTGCTCGTGGTATAAACTTGATATGGACGACAGGACTATCAGGTTTGGTAAGTGTACAATGTGCTAGAGTGCACATACTTACTCTGAACTTTATTTGCTTAGCATAATAGCAACAAAAAAAAACATGTTTGTGCTAATAAAAATTATCGTCTGTTAACGATGAATCATTATTAAAATTTGTAGGATAATTCACAGCTACCACTGGGTAACCATCGTTTCTTGGCTGGTCAGGGCTATTGATATGTAAAAATACCCGTCAGGGTGCATAAATATTTAGACATCACTTTTATAAAATAAATATACTGAGTTTAAGTAGTATTTGTAAAAAGTATTTAAATAATGGTAATTAGTTTAGGCGGTTTGAACTTATTGATTTATAGTGATAGTGATAGTGATCACAGCTCAACTCAAAAATGAAATTATGTATGTATTGTCATAATAATTAAACATTTTCTATAAATAAATTCTATTTGGTATAACCCCCGTCGAGCTAGGCATTGCTGCTTTAGACAAAGCTTTTTGCAGTCAGGTCGTACCACATTCAATGCATACCACTCTCACCTTCGTTTCAATCACATGAATTGATCAAGGCGACAGTAATCCATCAGAATGCAGGTCGTTCACACCTCGCGTCTCGTTCGGGTGCTGCGTTCCTTCCTTATTAATTGTTTTCCCCCACATTTCGAAGTATTGACATCCGATATAGTTAAAGAATTTACGAATTGCGATTTCGAAATATCAACATCCGATGTGGTTTGAAGAAAAGAAAAAAAACTATCTCAAATTATTTCTTCACCGTGCTTGTACAACTTGTTGCGAGACAGGGGCAGATGAAAAATATATCGAGGGGTATTTGCCTTAAGCGATATTTTTTTGGGATATTAAGTAATATATATGTATTTGGAATCAGTATCTTTTTCTGATTCTAAATATTATATATATAACTTTATATCGCAAAAAATGTCGCTTAAGCCAAATAAGTAAACTTTCACCCCACGATATATAATATCCACTAACAAGAGACTGTTACATTCGTCGATGATAATAATTCTAGTAGAATTATTCAGGCCTACATATTATACACCGATTGACACAGAAAAGTGACTCGTACGAAGAAGCCAATATGGCAGTGTCATCTACTTACATTTTTAGGGGTCGCTACCTATACACCTACAAAACAAAACATTCGGTACCCTTTCATCATCATAAATATTATATAGCCAAGATAAAGTATGAAAAAAGTAGTTTTTAGATTATTTTGCTTTGAATAAGTCTTAGGAGCGTTAACCTTATATGGTCAGCGGTCCTATTAGTCGCTACAAGAGCCCTGTTCCTTGAAAAACGTTCGCATCTATTTTAAGCTCGTTGTTAATGTTCCACAGAATTACACTAGCACTAAATAATTCATGGGACTATCTATATGAGGATACATTCATGCTATATAGCAAACAAGAACTATAGTAAGTATCGCTGTATTAGTACCTACTTATATTGTGAAGTTTAGACGACAAATACAGTCAGCAGCAAAGTCAAAATTTCAAATCGCCTATGTACGTGTTAAGTTAAACTGAAATATTTTTTCTTCGTTTGAAGTAAAGTAAATACCTCTTATTTTATTTTTGTGAAGAGAAAAAAATATTAGTAAGAACATAAAAGTATGTAGGCAATTTGAAATTTTGAATTTGTTCATCTACTTATGCTGCTGACTGTACATGCATTCTGTAATCCGTACCAACAAACCCATCCTCGTATTTTTTTTTACTAAAAAACAAAAGGGTAAAAATATATATAATTGGTCTGTGGTACGTAGTATATAAAGGTGCTCTACCTTAAGATTCTTTTGCATTTCACGCAGGCCCGGCGGCGCCGCGAGCAAGTGCTGATCGAAGAACTTTTTACGTAATCAACAAGATTAAAATCACTATATATTGTCAACGGATGTATAAAAATAAATGTACACTTAATTACGTTTGCACAATCAGGCCCGAAGTGACATGAAATGAGGTGATAACTGGTAATTAGTAACAATTTCAATAATGATCACAGCAAGGGAAAATTTTAAAGAGTAAGGTAGTAATTACTGGTCTTTTGCACTTAACATCCTAGGGCTCGAGACTACATTTATTGAAATAGTAATATTCTTCTATTTTATATTCTGCCATCAGCCATAGCCCATTACCTACTAATCATTATTTTATACATTATTTAGGACATATACTGGTTTATCATCCTATTTTATACTATAATCTAGGGTTGATTTAGTATAAATACGAAATGTTGGTTTTCCTTTTTTTTCTTGCTATCCTAATTCAACTCAGGCGTAATGCCACAACTTTTTCTACAATCCAAATCACTTGTGGGTCTCACCCCCTATCCTTTCAACTAATTACGTCCCAGCATTGTGCGTGCATTAATGTCGCACACGTTATATCGTGCATCGGGAAGTGTAACTCAAGTATGTAGGTCTGCCTGATTGCGTTACGGGACACCTCGCGTTTGTTACGTCCACATTATGCAATTTTGAACCTCGTGGCATCCGTACGTGTAATAAAATTCTATTCAATCTTTCTGTACGTATTGAATACTTTTCAGGGGATTAAAATTATCCACTAATTCCATTCAAATTACCTCTTTAACCGACTAACTGTCGTGAGAGGGTTTTTAATAAACCTATTACATGCATTTGATAGATTAGTCTTAGTAGAACTGATTATTTCAATCCAAAGGTATAGTCTGCTTGTTAATGAAATTGAATTCATTAAATGCATACCTCATTTTGAATACGTCAATTTTTTACCAATACAACAGAAAGCGGTATCCATTGTAGAGTAGAGAGCATAATAAAATAATGTAGCTCTTTTCAAGATCCCTCTACAATACAGTGGCAATTACAATATAATTTAATTTGAATCATCTATTCGCGATCCATTTCGTTTTCTATACAAGTAATCAGACGTATTGTGATCAGTTTTACTATAGAACCATGTAATAAGTGTTCTAAATGATTATTTTAAATCAAATTTATATTAAATTCTCGGAAGTTGCATGTTTATTGATATCATGTTACAAAAAGGAATCATTTTACATTATTTTTAAAATTTCCTAAATTATTTATTTTTCATAAAGTTTTCCACCTTTTTATTTATTTATTTAAGCACTTCATATACAAATGTATAAAGGCGGACTTAATGCCGTAGGCATTCTCTCCCAGTTAACCTTAGGGTGGTGCAGAGATTAACAAGGTAGGTGCATCAGAGGTAGTTTATTATTTTTACTAAGTTCAATAATCTTCAAAAGGCAATAGGTGCCGCTGTCCATAGCTAGTGTACAACAATATTACGTCGTGAGCAAATCTCAGTCGTTAAAATATCATTTCCAATGCTATCTTTGTTCAATTGGCTTTATGGAAATTGATTCGTTACGGGCCGTAAGTTTTCGTCCGATTGAGGCTTTGTTGGAAAAATTTCATGTTATAATCTGACTGCGTCGTATTTATATTAGCAATTTTACTACATGATAAAAAATATGGTGTAATCGGTTTATTTTTGCAATGATATCACCATAAAATGTGACATGGATGTATGTTCATCAATTACACCTTCAAGGCATGGTCTAGAATTTAAATGTATGACTTGCCAATGCATGATTAAGTCAATCTTAAAGTTTGTGAGATTTTTGTTTCGTTATAAAAATCCATCCATACTTATCTACTAATATATCTGTCTGTTTGTTACGCTTTCATAGTTAAATTACTAAACTGATTTTAATGGAATTCTTTACGAACTAAGCTTCATTCCTAAGGACATAGGGTATTTTATCCAGGTAAAGCTCATAGCGGGATTATTATCTCGAAACATTGTTCAAGCGGGTGAAGCTTATGATTCCGTGATTTCCCGTTGACAGTAGCAACACCATCTAAAACATTGAACTGCACTGTAGTCAAAAATATAATTATAGGAATTTTACAAAGAAGTGACCATTTCCGAACCGTTATCATGATCCTGCCGTGAAAACAGTAGGTACTTTATTATCGTATCATGCCATGTACACTTAATGAAAAAACGGTAATCTGGTATGATCAAGATGTTGTCTGTATTATTCTCAATGTGCCAATCTCCATGTTCTTGGAATCCGCTTGAGGTATAAAGTTCAAATTGTTATACAATATGTATGCAATAAAGTAATTACTTAAAATCAGCGATATTAATATTATATCCTTCCTGCCGTAAAATAGATTAAAAAACGTATCTACATAGTTCTTTTTTTTATGGAATTTAATGACGAGACGAGCATGCCGTTCGCCTGATGGTAAGCGATACGACCACCCATAAACATTAGCAACACCATCCAGCACCTTGAGTTACAAAGTACTGTGTGCCATTCCACTGCGCTCGTCATCCTGAGACATAAGATGTTAAGTCTCACTATGTCCTGTAGTTAGTTCGTTAAAATATAAAACATGTAATTCATCAACAAGAGCACATTCCCGTGAATTACCTACCTACAAATAAATTAAGCCCGTGAATGGCGTTTTAATAATAAACAAGGTATTATCGTATAGGTATGCAAGAAATTGGGCACGAGTCCTAAGTTCGCTTATTCTTTAAAGTAAGAGCCAACACAACAAAATAGCTGTCTATAAATAGGGACTAGCTCTATATCTTCCATACTTTTACAGACTAAATAAAAAATTACCGGCTTTTTGCCGTCTAGAACACATGCCTGAGGCCACAGCGGGTTATTTCCATTTAGCAGATGATCTTATAATTACTCGTAAGAATTCTAGTCTTTACCTTCATTACATATATTTGTAAATCAAACAAACAGATTACGTCTCGTGAAGCAAGTTAGTTGTAGTTAATGGCGTTGTTCACATTGTAAAAAATCGAAAAAAAATCTAGAATCTAGGATAATGTTTTGTTTTGATACCTACTTCATCAGACACATGAAGTCCACTGCTAAACATAGGCTTCCCCTAAAGATTTCCAGACGGATAATTGATACCTACTTACATATCACAAAATATTTCGTACTTACCTATATTAAATCCTTTAATATTGAAATATACTTTAATTGTAATTGATAGTAGCATACCTTTTTTATCGCGAGGATAAAACGTTTTATCGCTACCGCCACTGGGAATATATCATACGTTCTCAAAAGGCATATAATGTATACCGTATACCTATATTAAAAATACTCTCTTGGCCACACTTTACAAATAACGTTGAAACAATATTATGTATGAAAACTACAATTATTTTTAAGTCTGTAGAAAACGGTTTTTATAGAAATTTCCTATTTAATGTCCAACAATAGATCTAAATAAACACTTAATTATTATTATTGTAAGTCGACGTATTTTATTCTCATTATTTAATAAAATTGCTCGCATAGATTAGTCATTACCTCGTGACTGAGAATAATGCGTGGCAAATTCTGTGATACAATTAATTAGTATTCCATCACAGTAGTAAGTTGTATTATAATACCTATCTTTGATGTTACTCATGGATTTAAACATAGGAATAGGTATACCTACTCAAAGGTATAAAAAGAACAAAAATCAACATTCTTGTCCAGGATTTGAAATGTCCAATCTTAACCACGCAGTTCAAAATAGTTTGGTATTCATGTATTTTGGTTTTGAAATATGGGTTGGATTTTTGGATATTATCACCACTGTCTATCCATGAAAAGGGACAAAGCCTTGATGCTGTATGTAAGGATGTACAATATATTGTGATTCGATTCATCGATTACTTCACTTCACTGGTGGTAGGTATCTCGTATGCGAGGGGCCGCCTGGGTAGGTACCATCGCAATGTCTATTTCTACCGCCAAGCAGGAGTGTGCATGCACTATTGTGCTCCGGTTTGAAGGACAATGAAGCCAGCGTAATTACTGGGCAT
The DNA here is from genome assembly GCA_947568825.1 of Sphinx pinastri. NCBI lineage: Eukaryota > Metazoa > Arthropoda > Insecta > Lepidoptera > Sphingidae > Sphinx > Sphinx pinastri. The sequence continues at coordinate 4,794,890 of OX387615.1, forward strand.
TATGAGACTTAACATCTAATGTCTCAGGGTGACGAGGACAGTGGAGTGCTACGCAGGGTTTTTTAATACATCAATGACTACGCAGTACTTTGTAATTAAAAGTTCTTTATGGTGTTGCTACTATGTATGAGCGGTCGTGTCGTTTACCACCAGGCGAGCGGCATGTACGTCTTGTCTTTCAGTAGCAATAAAAAAATGCATTGTTTCTAGCAATATGACGTCCACCATATTATGGTCATTGACTGAGCTGATGCTAGAATTACTGCGTAATGGTCTATTGATGATGGGGCTATACTAATGTCTAGTGGTTTTAAATAATTATCGCATTAATCGAAGCGAAGCGAAGGTGGCCGCATCGGTCAAGCAAAACAATCAGTAACCATCTTATGGTTATCCAGCCTGGTTACCAGGCCAATCATCCCTGATTAAAACAAAAAACTGCGACATCAAAAGAACATGTGTACAATGTAGTGAACATTTAGTGTAATATAGTGCAGTGAGTGCTAGTTAAAAAGAACACGCGAACAATGTGTCTTCCCCTTAATAGAGACAATAAGAAAAGTGTTATTGGACATATTCTTAGTCATAGTCTCATTAGAAGTTTAAGTTAAATTAAAATAACTTATTAGTCATAAGGCTAGATTGTTATCAAAATGATGTATTGCTCACAGTCGGTACATCATAAAAAAAAAAAAAAAACAAAAGAACAGTATTTGAATAGCTTACAAGCCAAAAGTACCAACCTACGACATTAACTGCTTACTCGGGACCTGGTTCCTGTACGCGTCACTAAGCTACTATAATCACTGAAAAATCAGGAAAAACGTCTTAACATTTCAAAAAATGAAATAGGATTTTTACGTCAAATATCTATTTTACGTAAAACTGTTGCTTTTTGTAAATTATTATGTTCAGGTTTTATAGGCACAAATTTCACGCATACTTACGCCTTTTTAAATTGATATTATAATGACCTCAAAAGCTAGGTTTTCAAGAGACTCAGTTGATGTGCTTTGCAGGTTGTTTTAATATGAGACAGTGATACTAGGGATAGTCGACTGGGGGATTTGAGGATCGGGGCCAGACTTTGTATGCTGTAGACAAAAATATGTTAGGTAGTCCACATTTCTCTGCTAGTTTCAGTTAGCCTGATATATAGTACCCTCTCAATTGTAGAGCAGGCCCGTGCTCAGCAGTGGGTAGTATATAATACAGGGCTGGTATGGTATGGTAATATTGCGTTAATATCAATTACATAAATATGTGTAACTTGTAAGAATCAGACCTTACATAGTCTTCCCCATTAGTAATGCATGTCACTCATATCTGTTACATTCATTTCAAACAAATCGACTGATCAAGGCGAAGACATCAGAATGCAAACCGCTAAGAACCCATGGCTTCCCATTTCGGCGCCGCGCCGCATTACTTCCTCAACGCTAATTGTTTTTTTCCTGCTCATTACATTTTAAAGTATGACATCCTGTACGTTTAAAGAATTCGCAATTATGTTCTAGTGATGCCGTACTGAAATCGAAAAATAAATTGAATTTCACATGGGAAAAAGTAAAGAGGTTCGGAATTATACGAAAAATAACTTTATGAGTATTGGGATTAAGATTTACGAGTTTCTTGGTCGTGGGACTTAGGTTTTGAACCTGCAGACTCGTCTCGGCATTTTGGTCCATTACCAACTAGATTACAGTCCTTTATGCAACACTAATATTTATCATTTATAAACATATTCAAAAAACTGTTACACTATCGTGACAAACAAGTTACGTCACATGATTGTTTTTTTGTATAACAAGATATTTTAAACTAAGCTAACAATACGCTATTATTGCCAAATCAGTGCACGATCTTATATTTAAAAATATAATTATGATGTATAACTTATAGATATTAAAACCATAACTCATAACAGTATGTATTGTGTAGGGCACCTTTGACTATAATGCGCGTATACTCGCCCTTACCACGGTAATTACGCTGAGCATGCTGTGGGTAGTTTGCATTTAATAAATATAATCATATAACTTTATTTGTCTAGATCAGTAAGGTGACTATGGGCCTTGAGGTCGTTGGTTCAAATTCTAGGAACAACCGTAGGGTGAATTTATTCTCGAAATTTGTGAAATGACTATCGCGATGTTTTTATAATAAGTAGACGCCCAAACAATTTTTTATTTACAATTTTCATCCTTTTATTTATTTGAAGACAAATTTAGATTTTTTCTACTTTTATAGAGAGTACGTTCACTTGATGGTAAGTGAAATGCATATCACCCCCCCCATCACACCCACGATGCCAGAATCATAAGTTCCTTGAATAAGAAATAGAACTGTATGATTTTTTTAGTCTTGAGCTAACTCATTAAAAGTAGAAAACTTAACACTCAGCCTTAACATATACAGGCTGTTTCCATATATTCTATAAAAATATACGGTATGTTTTATTAGACCATCCAAACCAGCCTCTGTCAACAAAAGTGCGGGAAGAATAACAAATATTTCTGATATACGGCGTACTTCAACCAAGGCGCTCGCGTCATTCATTGTAAATTTGCGGGATCTCTTTTTTATCTTGGCACATTCTTTTAACAGCCTCGGAGTGACATTTAAAAAAATGTTTACTTTACAAACATTAAGATAATCTTGGCGGCGCTATTTTAACGTTATCATATCAAATATTGCGTCACGGTTCTGTTATCATAGGCATCTTATCACTTTCACTCCCATAGAGCCGGTAACTGATTTAAACTACGATTTGATAGCGCTAACGACTTAATACTCAAACTAATGTTTTATCGCGGCCATGCTCTTTATTTGTATTTTGTTGTTTTTATTATGACATTTACCTCTTCGGTCTAGTGATAGGGTAGGTATTAAGATTATGGTTTGATCCCTAATGGCCGTTTTCAATAAACGATACCAATCTTAGGTCCAATTTCACCAATTTTATTTAATGGGCGTTAGTTAATCGGGCATAAATTAACGCGAATTTAAATAAAATTATTTATACGGATTTTATCGCGGTTTTTTAATTTATATTTTCTCCCGACGTTTTGGCTCTTCAATCTCTTCATGGACAGTTATTTGACCAATTTGAGAGAGTCTTTTTGTGGATTAAGAATGGGAGGATCAGTGTTTAAGTGTCTCGTGTACGCCGACGATCAAGTACTCCTTGTATCGTCGGTGTGCGAGTTACAACAAATGGTTAATATTATGAATGAGGCATTTGAGAGAAAAGGTATGAAAGTGTATGTAAAAAAGACAAAAGTAATGGTTATGGAGAGGGATGAATCGAGAACCAAGTGCAACATTATGATAGGAGATGAAAGAGTGGAACAAGTGAACGAATTTGTATATTTAGGATGTATGTTCACTCGAGACGGAAAGTGTGACAGAGATATTGAAAGAAGAGTAAAAATGGGAAATAGTGTTAATGACGCCTTGTACTCGATTATGGCTAACAAAAATATTTCTAATAACGCTCGGTTAGCCATTCCCCAAGGAGTCCTGGCGCCAACAAGTATAATTCTTACAACTCAAGTACCATGTGACACTTACGTGTTCACTGTGCAATGTTTGTACTTTAAAAATGGATTCTAATAATTGGATAGAAAAAAAAAGGAATCAAGATAAAACTTTATTTACATTATATATGTATATTTAAAGCTATCTCTAATGGTATATCATAGCGAATTGATTATAATCATATTCATTTGCTACGAGTCTGGAGGCACTGATAAATGTATTTTTATTATACTGATGGCTGTTGAACTTCCGGCTTAAGATGATAAAGTCGCTACATAATTATGAAATTGCTCGTCTTATTAATAGAATAGATCAGGAAACGAGCACTTGGGTCATATAAAGTCAAATTATATCCACCGTTCATTAACCCCCACGATATAGGGAGAAAAGAATAGAGATAAGGGACACTCCGTATTTTTGAGTCTTCGTAAAGGTCTTCATGTGTGTCAGCATGAAAAGTCATATTACAGGATGAGCAAGTATCCTGATGTTAAGAGATCTCCACTGTCAATAAACACCCAAAATACTTGAAGAATCATGGAAGTAATGAAGCCTTTATAAAAAGGGATAAGAATATAGAAAGGGGCATCCCTGTGTTTGAATCTCCGGAAATGTCCTGCAGCATACGATACGCAGCAGCAAGCTGTCTCTTTACGCTTTCACGTGAGACAGCGGTTCTAAAAATTTAAAAACGGAACTTGACACGACTGTATATAAACAGTACACATGGTAATACCCTGGACTGGTGGTACTGGTGGTAGGTCTCTCATATGTAAGAGTCCGTCTGGGTGGGTACCACCGCAATGTCTATTTCTACCGCCAAGCAGCAGTGTGCATGCACCGTTGTGTTTCGGTTTGAAGGACATTGTAGCCAGTGTAACTACTGGACATAATGGGACTTAACATCTTATGTCTCAGGATGACGAGCGCAGTGGAATGCCACACAGTACTTTGTAATTCAAGTTGCCGGATGGTGTTGCTACTGTTTATGGGTGGTCGTATCGCTTACCATCAGGCGAACGGCATGCTCGTCTCGTCATTCAATGCCATAAAAAAAAAAAAAACTTTGAACTGTAAAACAATGCAAGGCACTACACTGCTCTCGATGTATAGAAAAAAATGATGTTGGTCTCATAAAATCTCCATTATTCTCTTTATCCAATCTCATTGGGGTTTTTTATATATCAATGTCCAATCTAGTTTCTAAATTGTCTGAGGACATAGACACCACTGATTTACCATCTCGGCCCGAACCAATAGGTTCGCTAAATCTTTTCTTTGCCGCACCATCAGGCTTTGGAATAGTTTGCCGGCGCACGTGTCCCTCCTTCCTATAATCCTGGGTCCTTCCGCCGTAGCGTGAAGAAGCAGCTTAGTAGGCCGGTATGATTCTGTCTAATGGCATTAGATAACCATCTACTGCCATTCGATACTCTGTCTGGACGGCATCGCGCTTACCATCACGCGAGGTGCAGTCACTTTGTCGTGCCCGAATAAAAAATAAAAAAAACTAAGAAGTCTTACATGGAAGTTGACAAAACCAATTGGACACTCTTATATTTATTTAAAATATTACTACCGAAACTCAACGGTCAGCTGAAATCAGCGCTATAGATTATATTTATCCAAGTAAATAACTTTGTACTTATTTATGAATAATGCCTTATTTAGAAAAAGTACGTCAAAGGACTTATTATTATACTAATAAAGTTCCAGGGAATCGGTTGGATATTAAATAGCTATTAAAATAGCAAACTCTGTGATTTCTCATATTTTTATGAACTAAAACCTTTTTTATCCTGTCTCCTTATGTTAAATATTTAAATTTTGTAGTAATTAATAACATAAGTAAATACCACTTTGTAAATCGGCCTATAATCTTTAAAATAATAAAAATAAGTTATCTAGGCACGCATTTAGATAACAAGCACAATTTTATGTTCATACAACTCGTACCTTATAATAAACAAGTTTTGCGTTAATAACTCTATAATCACACAGATCTAGATGTTTCGACGGATTACAGAGATTCTAGTGCCATCTTTAAAAGGAATTCAAGTTTGTTTCCACCGCATTAAACTAAAATTGCTGTCGGAATTCTACGTTTTATTTCTTTACAAACTTAGAATTGTTTAAGTTGTAAAAAACAAACAGTAAATGAATCTGCAGGTAATGAAAAATAAATTATCATTATGTACGGATAATTATACATTGAAACATGGAATTGAAGTAAATTGTTTTTATGCATTCGTTAAAATTATTTTGATTATCACGTACCTACTCTACTTTTCCACTTTTAGCTAAATGTAGTCTTATCGAAATATCAGTAAGTATATTATAAATTTTAAAAACATGTTTAAAACTATTTCCAAAGCCACACGAACATTTTTCATTCAATATCGTCATTCATTTTCGGCCTTCAACAGCAGATAATTTTTATCATATTTTTTAATCCGATAGTGCTATAAAACAAATATATCGGTGTATAAGTACTGATTCCATTTAGAGTTTAGTTACGCTATCCTCGTATTATCATATTACCACGTCACATTGTACATTTCGATATTGAGAAAAAAGAAATGTTCCATAACTTAAATTTTTCAGGTTAATGTGACATCTAATATTACTAAATCAAAGAATTAAGAAGCAATTTAATTGATATAAAATGTTCCGCGGCACTAATGATTTAATTATATCGTTACATAATATAATAGAAAGCGGCGATAGCCTAGTTGGGAGTAGAACGGACTGCCGAGACGAATGTCCGCAGGTTCAAATCCTAGGGCACGCACCTCGGACTTTTCTAAAAAAAGTTAAGTGTGTATTCTTTGTGAATTATCGCTCGCTTTAATGGCGAAGAAAAACATCATGAAGAAACCTGCATACCTGAGAAGTTTTCTATAAGAATTTCAAAGGTAAAGTGTAGTCTCCCAACTCGCACTAGGCCAGCGTGGTGGACTAAGGCCATAACCCTCTCACTTGTAGAGGAGGCCCGTGCTCAGCAGTGGGCAGTATATAATACAGGGCTGGTATGGTATGGTATAATATAATAAAAAACACTAAAAACCAATTAATAATTTAACATTACCTATATACTGATTAGTTACCTATTTTGGAGTTAGTCCGCCCCATGACCACGAAGTTTTCAAAACGTCGGGAGAAAAATAAAATAATAAATCGCGATACAATCCGTAATAGCAGTTTAATTTCAACATTCGCGTAAACGTAAGAAATCATATTATATATTATACTTGTTTAACAATGGAAACTGCTAAAATTACATCAGCCGACGTGACCGGTAGCATAGCAATGTGATGAAAATGATATTATGTTATTTAATTTAACGGCATAATGCGTCCAACGAGGTAATTGTGGATAATTACTTCATTTATAATGCTAACGTAGAGCTAGTTAGCGAGGTGAAGTTGTTTATGAGGATTGGAATCAAATATGTAAATAGAGCTCCCATATATCTATACGAAATCTGCTACTCGTGCATGAGAATCATAACCTTAAGGTTCTTGGGTCAATTTATATATCCAGATTTTCTCTCATTTTCTTCTTCATTCCAATTTCCAGATTTTCTAACTTACTGTTAACAAAATGTTGACATGTAAACTATCAAATAACACAAGTAATGTTCCCTTGTCGTTGATTGTTTCTTTGAGAACATTATTATCTCTAACGTGACCGGCTTTTTAAACGCTGTTAGCATTAGATTCGTAATTCCGTTTGCGCCATATTTAATTTGTTTGTTTATTTGCTTCATTTGCAATAACATAAATTCGCAATGTGCTACTGTTTTTATGTCGCTTCCGTTTTATTCATTGTTTATACTGCGCATTAGTGTCTTTGGTTTTTACGCTGTATGACAGCATCAAAACCTATCTATAGCTTCCATGTTTCCCGACTTAATTGCTACAATTTATGTGTAATGGATATATTTATAGTGATGAATGTTGAATATGATTGTAATAAAACTGAAATGAACATCAATGCTCTTAAGTTAATTATTTCAACGTTTTTTATTATTATTCCAGTCCATCCGAGCGTGGTAAAATCTGGGTATTTGCAGCAGTAAAAGCTTGCTTCAACCAGAAATGGAATATTGAATCCGTCACAAAAAGCAATTCATCTCAAGTAAACTGTAGGTATTTTCCTCATATTTGTCACATAAATAATAGCAATAGCATCCTTAAATGACTACCACATTTTACAAAACATTTAACCAGATATTTATATTTAAAATAATAATATTATAAACGCGAAAGTTTGTAAGTATGGATGTATGGATGTTTGTTACACTTTCACGCAAAAATTACTTAACGGATTCCGATGAAATTTGGCACACGGGTAGATTATGTCCTGGATTAACACATAGGCTACTTTTTATCCCGGGAAAATATCAAGCGGGACTTTTATCCCGAGAAAACTCATTCACGCGGGCGGAGCCGCGGGCAAAAAATAGTTTAAAATAATCCTTTTATTGCCTATCGGATATTACAAAAATACGTACATAAGGAAGTATGGAGCACCATTGCGATATAAATAATCCAGGATCGTAGGAGTCTAATGCGGCGCGAAAGGATGTGAACAAATTCTTACAACATTAACTCCTACGACGCTCTACTTTGTTGTAACTGGATGATGTATTGTTCTGTAATGTATATTTAGATATGTGACTTCACGTAAAGACTATGAACTTGTGACCGTGTCCATACGCGTATTGATACTTTAATTTGACCTCCTTGGTGTACGATGATGCAAACCGCGGAGGGGTCAAGCTAAATTGTAGGTAGGTACTACTAACTGTAGGTTGATTTTCTTTTAATAGATTTCGTTGTGATCCAATAAATAGAATCATACCTAAGATGTCTAGGATTTTTCATTATGTGATTGAGTATTTTAATCGCTGTTATAGATCAATTGTTAATTAATCTATCAGCTTGCGAAACAAAGAATTTAAAGCATTTAAAGGTATGTATAAATACATAAACATTAATCTTTCATTAAATACCAATTATTGCGGCAGATTTTATGTTACTTAATCCATATATTTCACACTGCAAAACGTTCAAAGGAACTATTTTAATGCATTTATGCATGACCGCAATCTTTCTCTTACTAAGATTTTCAAGATGCTTGGATTTTAATTAAAAGTATACGCAGAAACGGCTGATTGGACTTTATATCCTGCAAAAGTACGATTCTATATCGCTAGATTCGCGTTTCTATGTTGTATATTTGTATCGCGTCGGACGCGCGTTGCAAACACGAGTAACGCGCGATAATAAAGAAGTGAAACGGACGACAGCATCGCTACAAAAAATCGCCGTGGGCACGTAACACGCGTAGAAAGTCACTGATTTGTACTGGCAACACAAATCTTCCATTATTCCGGTATAAATAACTGTCTGCACAGATTGATAAGGATAAAGGAATGTCAACAAAGAGCCATTAATTACATCTATAAAGCTAAAACAGCTAGTGAAGCATGGTTAAGATACTATTGTTTTCGATAACATTCTAAGCATGTGAACATTACCTACTAGAATGTATTATCTATGATAGAGTATGATTAGATTTGAAACAAATTAGTATAACAATAATATGAATTTTATAAATGTGTCATGGGGATGTAGTACCTATCATAATAATTGATCGTAATCGGTCATTGGCGTTTTCTTTGTCTTCTAAAGAATAGGTAATATGTTTTCTGATGGACATATCCGCCAATGACCTCAATAATTCGGAATAATTACAATTAACTTATCTTTGAACATCTCTAAGGCCCCATTTTTTCAACTGTGGTTATCTATTTGACGCGCTCGCAGCGCCTGGCGCATTCAAAGCTCTGCGAGCGCGTCCAGCTTAATAGTAACGAGGATTAATTACCCTCACCACCGTTGACAAAACCCGGGCTACGATGATCAGAACATCATTATCGATTGAATAGTAATTACTATAGACGCTACTTTGTCGGAACTTACAATATTTTATAAGAACAGTAAGTCTGACTTCTTATCACGGTGTAAGTAGCTTACACTCTTTGCTTTTCTCACATGAGATTAATTCTAATCATGTTTGTTTTGGAGATTTAAAAAGTGGGGTATAATAATATTGTTATACTCTTGCCATGGGAAAAGAGTATACCCAAACCATTACTCAATATACACTGCTTTGGCTCACCAAATAAAATTTCAAATTTAGATGCAATATTTAAAAAATTATACCTATACGTAGCATAGTCCATGCATTATCATCTTTTTGGCTTAGCAAAGTGACCTCACCGAAGGATGCAGTGGCAGTAAGGTCCTAAAAAACCGCATCGATATCCATCCATTCGTTTCGGAGCTATGATGTCACAAACAGACATACAATACACAGATACACACCGCGAACTTATATTTTTTTTCCGTCAGGGGTTAGAATAAGGAATGCGGATTTATCGACCGTTCCAGTATGTACGTCTTGAGGCTTGTCTAAATCGCCTCTAACGACACTTCAGTAGGAATAATGTAGATGTTATACTTCATGATGGAGATTATGAGACTGCAGTCTTGGCAACTTCGGGAGTAAAATTAAAAAACCGCGGTAACATCCGAAAAATAGTTTTATTTCGATGTAACTCGTGTAAACATAAGGAATCATTAAGGTATTATTCTGCCGGACATCTCACGGTATTATAACTTACATCACAGTAATTACTATGTAGCTGGCTTTTGATTAAATCAGATGAGAAGTGAAATAAACTGCGTAATTACTATTTCCGCCCTTTATTTCGATGCAGGATGAGTGGCCGTGTCCGTCGTTGACTCAATTTCTTGTGTTTTATCCGCAAAAAACTTGCAAAGTTCTGGAACGACACTGACATTGTGACTCATTACTATGGGAAAAACTACGTTTTAAATCTTAGGAGCTACCATATTTTCTCGATAGATTAACGAATATATTTTATCAATGACTATAATTTTATCGTTGTTCAAATATAAATAATATTAGAGAAGTACTTTAATTAAAATGGTAAAGCCACACTCTAGGCTGTATAGAATCTACTACAGTACCACATAAGACCTATGTTGCTGCTTGCTGCTGTTGCGATTGCTCCACGTGTATGGAGGGCGGATCACTAAACATCACGTTAACCACTTGCTCATTTGCTAGATATTAAATAAAAAATAACAACGTAAATAGCAAACATAAACAACACAAATATAACTAACTAATGTCACAAGTGAATAAATAAACTTAGCAAAAATATTTTAACTAAATCTAACCAAGTATAAACATATCGGCTTTAAAGAATCTATTAATAACAATCACAACCAGGTCTCGCGTACATTTAGTACGGACAGTTTTAGCCTACAGTCAACCCAATATTTAATTAATTGACTGGGAATAGGAATTTCTGACTGACTGGGTAAAAACCTCACGTTTTTGCTAATAGTCGTTAGGTATCTACTAAATACGATAAAATTTTGATATAAATAGGATATAATATTATTCTAGACTGTTCTATAATGATTCTGTTTCATTTATGTTATCGACAATCTTATACAAATAAGGCGAGCCATTACTACACGTTTACTACTTAGGCACTTGTTACCGTAATTATAGGACCTACAATATTCTTCAAATCAGAATACAACAGAGCTTGCACACTATTACTTGGTGGCAGTAATAGACAATACGGTAGTATTTATCCACAAATACTTTTGCGTACGAGAGATACTTAGCAACTACTGCTGGACTTCTGCTGAGCCTTTTTTTACAGCCCGTTTCCACCCCCTGCTGGGTGTTATAGGCGTTCTTATTTGGAGTAGGACCACAATTTTATAAAGAGTTGAAAGCATTTACTTTCCCTGATGTCAAACAATTCTTCATTCCTCAGACTTTTAAAAAAAAAAAGTTATGTGTGTATTCTTTGGGAATTATCGCTCGCTTTAACGGTGAAGGAAAATATCGTGGCGAAACTTGCATACCTGAAAAGTTCTCTATAAGAATTTCGAAGGTATGTGAACTGTGAAGTCTGCCAACTCGCACTAGGACAGGACAGGTGGTGGGCTCCGGCCAAAACCCTCTCAGTTGCAAAGGAGGTCCATGCTCGGTAGTAGGCAGTATATAAAACAGGGCTGGTATGGTATGGATGTTAAACAAGAATTGTAGTGGCGCGTGAGGGTGGAATAGTCTCATGTCCCTGATATCATTTACTAAGGACGATTTATTACTGATATCATCTTACCCTTTGTTCAATATAGCCACTTATTAAAATCATCAACAAATATCTAATGTGATTCATTCATAAGCCCACATCTTGGGGTATTTATCTTCTGATAAATAATGTCGTGTGTAGAGATTACGATCATAACAAATTTTGAAAATCAATCTTAATTGGTTTTCTGTATTTATCAATATCAGATACGGTTATTTTTAGGATTATCGCGTACAATGGTTCTCGACGAATTTATCGATATCTTTTATTTCTTGTAATTTCAATCTGTAATCAGTGTCCAGTGCAGTCGGTACTAATTTTGTGTACGTTATTTTGATATGCGTATAACTTATATTGCTATGAACGAAATTATCATTTTCTTTTTCGTTTTAATTTTTACTTAAGTCGTATTATTGTGATTTGAAAAAAGCAATTTTAGCGCACACTATCTGATTTTTTTTATACAATGAACAACGTGATATAATGTGATCCTCACACAAATATGTACATGGTGTGGCCCTACCATCTTTAAAATATTTTTTAAATACCTAATTTTTTTCTTGCCATTGAATGACAAGACGACCTTGCTGTTCGCCTCATGGGAAGCGATACTGCCGCCAATGAATAATAGCAACCCCACACAGCACTTTGAAATACAAAGTACTGAGATACAGGAACATAACAGTGTATGTACACTGCTGCTTAGCGGTAGAAATAGATATTGCGATGGTACCTGTCCAGGCGGTCCCTCGCATACGCAAGACCTGTACAATGCAATCATTTAAAAAGGAATTACTATTTACCTCATTTACCAACGAATTATGATGCTGTTTTCGTAAAATTGATTCTTTTTAGTTTTATTAACGGTATCGTATTTAAAATACTAATGTACTGAATCTGTAATCGTATTCATATAGCTTATTTCCCTAAAACAATACAGACTTCATATTTTGGGGATGATAAAATGTCATTATATATAGATTCATTGTCTCAAATTGTAAAATATAATTACCTTTCAAGTAATTAATTAAGATAAAGGTATTTAGTGGACTTTATTTGTGACGTATTTTAATCATAATAATATGGATGTTATATAATGTCCCTGTATAAATGTCTTCACATATTAATATCTTAAAATGTTTCGCAGATGGGAGGATATTGCGTATTTTATATCCCGCGTGATAACAACCACAGCTATACGTATACACATAACACACACACGCAAACCCACACACACACACACACACACACATATCACGATACCTGACGCCGGATTTGAATCTGAGACCCCAGAGCAGTGGTCGTACCGCGCACGCAATACAACTATGCCACAGAGGCAGTTTATCTGTAGTAGTTTAGCTGTAGATCTATGACGTATGGTAAAACCAGTAAGAGAGTTGAGCACAATAGAGTAGTTTCCTATGTTCTATTTTGTACATTATTTTATATGTAACAGAAAATAATACGAAAAATAATTTCTTCTGTGAAATCAGCATCAAAATAGGTTGAAAAATAAAGCAGTTATTTACATTTGAATATTGTCGTGAGTAAAAGTGAGGGCGTGATGGGGATTTCGCACTATCTCTTTCGCACGCACGCAGCGTTATGGCCGGTGTCAGCCGGTGACGTGACAGTCTGATATTACTGTTTTTTGACAATTATTATTCCAAATTTCCAATACCAAATTTAAAAGCTTTATAACTTGCTTATTATTGCGCCAATTTTGAAAATTCTTATTCCGTTAGATTTTGGATGGCATACATTATTGATAAATGTTTAAAAAAAAAGTAGTGGACTAGTCTATTGTTCTGGCCGTCGAGGGACGCAACAGTATTGCCTGCCTAAGGTTTGTGATTGCTACATAATATAAACATCCACATTAACAGAGGAATCCTGGTACTCTGCCGACTTTTATGTGGAGTAATGAATATAGAAATAGGATTTAAACGCGCAAAAGCCTCAAGATTTTTTATTATACTACGCCAAGATTCTGTTAGACCACCGTCAAAACGATTTGAACTGTAGACAACAGTTGCTAGCTCAATTAAATTTACATGTGGGTGGAGATCGATATAAGATTACCGTTCCACGTATTACGAGAGGTAAACAATCACAAAAATGTAATTTCTAGATGACACTGATATCTCGAGTTAATTGAAGAATAAATAACATATACTTTATAAACAACTGGTGATCTGCTAAGCAGGTACGAATGCGCATAATCATGCCATTATGCGTGACTGGTGACGCGCATACTGATTGATGTAACTAATACATACCTTTTAACTCACACATAATACTGTCAAGTAATTATTGTTCTATGTATAAGCTAATAACTATTCATATCATCTTGATCGTATTGATGTTATAATGAAATATTTCTAGGCGGTTGGAATCTGGACTCTATGAGCAGGTCCGTCTAGGTAGATTATAGATACCACAGCAAAGTCAATTTCATCACTAAGACCGGGTATTTTCAACTGTAGTTAGGGTAATCATCGATGTTATTAAGCTGGACGCGCTCGCAGAGCTTCGAGAGCTCCAGGTGCTGCGAGCGCGTCCAGCTTAATAAGATCCTGACAAATAGATAACTACAGTTGAAAAAACGGGGCCTAAGTTGCAGTGTGCATGCACTGTTGTTTCGGTTTAAAGGACATTGTAGCCAGTATAACTACTGGACACAATGAGACTTAACATCTTAGTTAGGACACAAAAACCTTTTTATCTCTTTTCGAAATTCGATTGGGCACGTGACCATTGCAGTTATACTACAAGAGCATCATCGTATCTAATGAATACTCCACGACACGGTACTGCTGCGTTCCGGGGCAGTTTCAGATTTTGTGCTACCAAGTGTTGGAATTCGCTTCCTCCACCCTTGCATGTTGTTAAAAGCAAATTACATTTTAAACTTAATTTTAAACGGCTTTTGTTGCTTGCGCAAAAGTCTGGAGCTTGATAATATATATATATTTTTTTTATTTGTTTGTAATATATCATCTCATCCTTTAAGTATTACTTGTATTTACTTATTGTTATGTATATTTTCTATTCAAGCAATTTATAGACACCTCACTGGTAGTAAAATATAATACCTTGTCCTAGTTTACCGGTCTTATACGCACTGGTTGTGCTGGATCTATAATATTGTATTTATTATTTAATATATGTATATCTCTATACAATCTCTTAAGTAATAATAATTCTTCCTTTGTTAATGTAATACACATAATATTATTATTTTTGTTATTTTTTCTTTTATTTTTTATTTTTTAATTCATTAATGAGTGCTTCTTTTCCAATACGTCTCTCTCTGTCATTTGCAGCTCTAGTTGTATTTGTATTTTTTTATTGTTTATTTTTTCGCTGTGGTCACGGTTCTGACACTCAGACTCAGGTCCCAGCTGAAAATCAGCGCTGCGGGTTGCACCGCAGCTTAATGCTGAGCTCGGGCCTTTTTTCGCCTTTACTGTGCACGGCCGCAACCAGCTTGACACTAATATAGATTTGTTTTTTATTGTTAATTGTTGTACTTACCTTGCACTGTTATTGTCGTGTACAGTTTTTACGAAAATAAACAGTTTTCTTTCTTTCTTTCTTTCTATGTCACAGGATGACGAGCGCAGTGGAATGCCACACAGTACTTTGTAACTCAAGGTGCTGGATGGTGTTGCTACTGTTTATGGGTGATCGTATCGCTTACCATCAGGTGAATGGCATGCTCGTCCCGTTGTTCTGATTTGAAAGACATCAGTGTAAATATTGGGCATTATGAGACATAACATATACAGGGTCATTTTGACATTGCGTTAATAAATGAAACCACATACTTATCTTGTCGAAAATAACGCTTTCCATTAAGTTATTTTAACCATAGACGTAAAATAAAAAGTGTAAGTTTCGAACAAAATAAATATCAATAAAAAGTAACTTTAAGTTTACACGCCCTAATGTCACTACTACTGCTCTAAGATAATTCGTCGCAGCGGCAACATTATACTTTCATTCAGAAATACACTTTCGCACACAACTACGAAATGATCAAAAAATTTGAAAACTGCATCCGGGATTTTTGGCAATAATATTCGTTATTCATGGATGATTTTTGGCAAGATGTTAGAAGAGGTAAAAACGAATATGTGGTTTCATTTAGTAATGCAATGTAAAAATGACCCTGTATATCTCAAGGTGGCGTGCGTAGTATATTGTAATTCAAAGTTCTTTATGGTGCTGTTATTGTCTATGGGTGGTCGGTTGGCTTACTATTAGGCCATCGGCTGACTCGTCTTGTTTTTTTTATTCATGCACGGCAAAGTGACCACACTGCATCTAATGGTAAGCGGAGGGAGGTCCAGATAGTGTCGAATGATGAGCGATGAATATCCCTCGTCAGTCGACATAATCATGCCGGCCTGTTTGACCGGATACACACAGGCTGATCCCGGAACGCGGCACGTTGCCACTATCGCGGGTTTTAACGTCTTATGTTCGATGCTACTTATGTAAAGTATATCCTAACACCTTTTTTTTTCTTTTTTTGAATGGTCCTACCGGCCAGTAGCCTGACGCGAGTCGGCTTTTCTAGCCACCCCGGACTTTCGGGTGAACGCTTTAGGCGCTCGCAACCCTTGATTTAAGTGACCATGGCAACCCACTAACGGGTTACGAACCTCAGCTCAGGACAGTCACTGGGAGAGGATGAGACATCAACGATTAGTGAGGAAGGTTAGGGGGGTCGGGGGAGCGACAGGGAACGCGGCGACGTCCTCGGCGGCGAGGACGGAACTGCGGTCGTGTGGAGTGTATAGAGTGTATAGAGTGTATCCTAACACCCGCATATATCTTGTCACTCAGTTTAAATGCGATAATCCAGCTATTGTTGTCACCAAACTGCAGTGTGCAAGAACTGTTGTGTTCCGGTTTGTTGACTAGTGTAATTACTGAGCATTATAAGATTAATGAAATGTCCAGGGTCACGAACACGTTGCAATTCAGTGCAATGCGTTGTAATCTATGTGTTATTTACTGTTATTGAATAGTAGTGGGGATGACTATTAGTCATGGGACTTTCTTCCCTCGTAATTAAGTTTATGAAAAAGGCAAATGAATATACAAAACAGACCAGATAAGAGATAAAAGTAAATAAAAGATGTGTCGCGGTTTCTGCTTTAGTTGTGTATCAAATGGTGCAAGCCAGAAGAAACTGGTAGTTCGTTATTATTGTAAGTAACCTTTTTCACCAATAGGAAGCTACATTACTTCTGAGTGATATAGGCTACTTTTTATCCCGGAAAAACTTTTCCACGCGGGCGGAGCCGCGCGCAATTTTAGTATATTATAAAACTGCCTCGGTGGCGTAGTTGTATTGCGTACGCGTTACGAGTACGATTTGCGCGCTGAGGTCCTGGGTTTAAATCCCGGGTCGGGCCAAAAATATTCTGACTGGGTTTTTCCATCGTCGCAACTCGGAGTCAGGAAGTTGGCGATGTGATACCCCCATGCCACGGAAAGCAGGTAAAGCCATTGGTCTTGCGCCTGATCTCTCTACGCTCATGTAAAAATCAATTAAAATAAAATACTTTTCTTTCTTTCATGTCAGATTGCCGTCTCACCGGACTATGAGAGTGAAGGAATAGCGAGTGCACCTGTGTATTTTCCACATACTTGTGTTTGGCCGCCGTCGCCGAAATCGGCTAAGGAAAAATTATAAAACAAAGTCCGTCGCCGCGTCTGTCTGTCTGTCTGAAAGCGATAAACTCAAAAATTACCAAAAAGATTTCAATGAAATTGGTGTGGAGGTAGTTTGAGACCCTGGAAAGACCATAGGCTACTTTTATGCCAGAAAAATATATAGCGAGA